>CM036616.1:18479512-20979512 GCA_020745705.1 Hemiprocne comata | reverse complement strand
GTGACATCTATTGTAAAGCACATGCAGGTGTGTTCTCCAGCTTCCCATAAGTGGGCCCCAGATACTTAATGTTTTTCATAAGAGAGTAAGGCAATTTATCACAGGTAATTGTCTGTATGTTAATACAGACATCTTAATGAATTTTCTTTCAGTATCACATTGAGAGACAAGGAATGATCCTTTATGAAAAAGCATCTCTTCTGAGTGAATACAAGTTAATTCAGATAATGGAGAGGCAGATCTGAAGTCTGTAGCAAATTCAAGATTAAACTGTGTGTGGTGTAAGTAAAGCTCAAAAAGAAAGATGAGTTTGCACTTTTAGATTTATTCTTAACTTCTGTTTCAGAAACATAACCTGATATTTCCCTGAAACTATTTCTCAGTGCCTTTTTTTTAGAGTGGTAATATAATAATGGTACATATTTTCTATTTTATTTCCTCCTAGATAAGGTGCAGGGCCCTACTGCACTCCTTAAGACTATCATGAAACGTTAACATTGAATCTCCTTTAGGCACAGACCATAAACGTGTGTATAGTTGGAATTGTAGATCATTGTCATCAGAATCCCTCCCATCTTCCCTGTAGGCCCCCTCTAAGTACTGGAAGACCACTATAAGGTCCTCCAGAGCCTTCTCTTCTCCAGGCTGAACAACCCCAACTCTCTCAGCCTGTCTTCATAGCAGAGGTGCTCCAGCCCCCTGATTATCGTCATGGCCCTTCTCTGGACCCTCTCCAACAGCTCCATGTCTTTCCTGTGCTGAAGGATCCAGAACTGGACACAGTATTCCAGGTCCAGCCTCACCAGAGCAGAGTAGAGGGGGAGAATCACCTCCCTTGATCTGCTGGCCACTTTCATTTAATGCAGCCCAGGAAATGGTTGGCTTTCTGGGCTGCAAGCACACATTGCCAGGTCACATTCAGTTTTTCATCCACCAAGATATCAGAACTTAAAAGTTCCATTTGCTCTTCTTCTAAGCCATGAAACTATACACCAAACTTATCACATTGTTGTATCTCTATTAATGTTTCAATTAAGCCCTTGGAAACCAGAACATATTAAATAAAGGAGAACATACATGGATCAAAATTTGTATTATACAAATAGATGTGCAACACTCAAGATGCTGAAAGACTTTGCCACTAAAATCTAGGTAATCACTCCTTCCATCCCAACTACTGTGAAGATGTTTTGTACTTATTATGCTCTCACTGTATACCAGTTAAGCATGGGCTGATTTTCTTGTTTAGAGACACGTATGTTGTAGTCTTTATTCCAAAAACTCTAGCCTTTCAAAGAGATATTTTTACAATAAATTTGGGCTACCAGGCTTTACTTACATGTATCAGCCCCAGCTTAACATGTAAACAATCTTCATTATTGATCTAGACACACAAACTTGTTTTAATCTCTTTCCTTACACATGTCTTACATTTACTGAAAGTCCACCTTGGCTGTAACAACTGTTTTCAGACTAAGAACAGTTTATTACATGCTTTTTGGCTTTGCTATAGGAAAGATGCTTTTCTGATTACTTCTCTTCAGCTGTTCTAATAACTAGTAAAAAAAAGTTTTCAACAAAAAATGAGAAAGGAGAGCACCATGATTATGGTTTCTGTGCAGCTGAAGGAAATCTATGTTGCCACCCCCGATTTCATATAAACCTCTTTGAAATTTTACTTATAATTAGCTTTGATAGAGTAATCGGCTTTTGAGATGAAAGACCATGATAGGACACAATTTAACAAGATATTCTAGTATATTAAAGCTAGCCTTTGAAGTCTAGTATAGAACCCCAAGGCTACCCCATTAAGGTAGAAAAAAGCAGAAAAGACATAAGGTCACACTATTACAAAAAATACTTGTCTGAAATTTAGAGCTCCAAAACACCTAGTAATAGAACAGCCTGAAAGTCCTGTTTGCCTCTGAATACCTTCACAGGGTTATCACTGAAGAGAGCAGAGGAATACAGACAAATCTGGACAGAGGTTGTTGTGATGTGTGTAGGTTAATGTTTGGAAGGAGGGGAGCAGAAGGGGACCAGCTAATATCACCTGTGAGCCTTTAGACTCATAGCATAAAAGCAAATATTATGAAAGCACTAATGTAGTGCTTCCTACTTCTTCTCATGTACTGAGCCTTGCCATCTGAGAAGTAGCCTTGAAGAAATTCCAAAAAGCTAATAAAAGGCTAAAGTTGGTGTCATGGTTTGGCTCTGGGTTGGCAGTCAAACTAATAACAATAATGCTCTCAGTCCCACCCCCCTCCCCCAAGGTAGAGAAAGAGGGAGAAAAAATGAGAAAGAGAGGCTTTCTGGGTTGAAAAGTGAAACAGACTGATTTTCATTATTAGTGATAAGGGGATATATAGATATTTGTAAAGGGATGTGCAACACCCGCTCCCCTCCCTCCTCCCGCAGCGACTCTCACAGCAACTCTTCTCCCTGGTGCCTCCAGCTGAAGGGGGGAGTGTCCGGGCGCACGGACGGGGCCCTCGGGTGTTGGCTGGGAAGAAGAAAATGAGAAAAAAGAGAGAGCCAAAGAGAGGGTGATAGAAGTGACAGTCAGCAGAAAAGTGAGTGGAAAAGGAAAAAAGAGAGGCTTGACTTCCATGATGTCTTAACCTATACTGAAAAACAAATACAGAAAATATTATGAGAAGGGAATATTCAGATTTGCTGATCCTGCCTTCAGTCTAATCTGCTCCCCCGTAGGGGAGGAGGCTGCAGACACTCAGAAGTGACCTTGGTTATTATCAGTCCACTAGCACTGCTAAAAAGTTCACTGAAAGAAAAAAAAAAAAAAAAAATCAGCAAAGAGAAAGTTCGCTTTACCCTGGCTCAAACCAGGACAGTTGGTCACAAACCTATAGTAGAAGCCATAGCAGAGATGAGTAAATCCTGATACTTTTTTCCTCAGTTCTGGCAGGAACTTTTAGTATTTTGGTTTGATTTGTTTATTTTTTTGTGTAAGCATACTTGAACTACCTTTAAAATTCCCATCTGAAGCAGTGCCAGCAATGCAGCTGAGGCAGCATGTTTGGATAGATGCAGTAGCTGAATTTTTGCTCAAAAATGCAACAAATGGTTAGATTTGGAGTGTGCTAAACTTCATGTTTCTGTGGCTTCACAGCTACAGTAGCAAACACCTCATTCACAACTATCCTGGTTATTTTCAGTCATAGCTGTGAAGTTACTCCTCTTTTCTCCTGCTCAACTCTCCTACTTGGTATTTTCAGAAAACTTAGGAATGCTGAGATGAGCTGGCAGTGAAACATCATGTCTTACTCTGTTCCAGTGCATCATTTAAGATAGTAATTTGTCATTGCCTTTCTTCATTCCAAGAGTTCTGTGGAGCTCCACCTCCACTGTGCTTCTTCCTCTACTGAGACATCCATCTTGAAAAAAATACAATTTCTAACAACTCAGGTAACACCCCAATCTGGGTCACAGAGAAAGCCATCTTGGGTAATTTTCACTATTCCAATGTGATTCTGTATAAATGCTTCCAGGAATGGGAGCTGGGTGTGAAACTGCACTGGTTTGAAGAATGCCCTGTGAAAAACCACCATGGCTGCTTATGGTTCAAATGTCATCTTTCTTCCTTTCAATATGATTTATTTTTTTATCCGTGTGCTGCTGTCTGTGTCTCCAAGTATACAGAAAAACTTGCAGCCTGACTCCTAAAAGCTAAATTTGCACTACCTCCCAGATTCGTTCCTGGTTTCTTTTTGGTTTTGCCTTGCTTGCCAGTTCCATCACTTTATCTAACAAAAAGGAAAGTTCAGAAGTGGAAATTTGCTTCCATTGCTGCTGCCTAACATTCAAGGACCAGACTACTGGAAAAGGCTGGATGCCCTTCATATCCACATATTCTTAGCTCTCACTCACTACTACAGTTACGAGAATGGCAGAGTTAACAGACTCCTGCTGTGGAAAACACCAGATGTTTAAACAAGCAATACTTGCCAAAATAAATCTCAGCTAATTTATGCATTTCAGTCTCTTTTGATTCCATATGTTGCAACAAATAGACACGTGCATTGTAAAGAATGATGTTCTACATGCTGATATTTTACTAAAACATACAGATTTCTCTTCTTGAGATCACTGAGAGCTTTAGCATTATCAAAGCAACATCAGGATTTATGGCTATTGGTGATGTTTTCATCAGGTCAAACAAACAGCGGTCAAGAGGCAAGAAAAAGAATTTACAGCAGAGACCTAGTAATAACTTTTTTTTTTAAAAAAATTGTTTCTAGAGTTTTAAAAATGCAATCACAAAATATCACCGAAATCTTATCTCCCCCACCCCACAAAAAAAACAAACAAACAAACAAAAAAAGGCCTTAATATCTCTGTAGCTTACATATAAGCATTTCCAATTATTCTCTTTTTACTTCAGATCAAACGAACCTATGTTTGTGATATGAGGACAATTTTTAACAGATCAAATTTCTCAGGTTGAAAGCAATCTACTAAACAGGAAACTTCAAATCACCTACACCGTTCAGATTGTCTTCCAAATTTTTTATTTCATCTATCAAAACTGCAGGTCTGGTTCATTACTGTACTGAAAATGGGACATTTCAAGTCCCTGCATGTACAGAATTTCATTTAAAAAATAGTATAAGGAAAAAATCACATTCCAAAAAACAACATTAAATATTTGATTGAATCAGAAATTCAATTACTGAAAAGATGTGCTCCAAACCTAAGTAATGGGAGACCATGAAACTTTCTTCATCCACCTCACCAGCCTGCACCTGTTTATGTTTTATTTTTAGCTCCTTGTACTTCTTCTTTAAGCATATTTTATATTAAGGGGTGCAGGGGGAGGGAGTAGAAGAATCATAAGTTTTCTCTTGACTATTAGAAAATACTGAAAATCCTTCTCTTCTATTAGAAATTCAGGGACCTGGTTGTTTAATTTTTCCCCATACATCAGCATTATACATACATTAGAAAATCATCAATAAACAGATGGCTTTTTTTTTTTCCCCTTGAAGTGAATTCAGACTTCTTAAGGAAGACTTAGATAGTTGTTTTGTCAAATGAAGTGCCATTGGAAAATACAGCTTTGGTATGACACATCTTGGTCAGTTAATCAGTCATGGTTTCCTCCTATTAAATGAGTGCTTGTCAGTCTGACTATGCATCAATTTATTTTGTGTACTGGTTTCTAGGACAGTGTTTTTGTTCAGAACATGAATGCTTGAGTTTGAAAGTGTTAACACAAAGTGTTTAAAAATGTTCAAGAAGCTTTTTGAAAATGACCTTTTCCCACAAAATATTTTGGTTTAGATGAATCAACATTTCCAACAAAAACATGTTGCACCAAAAAGAAATAATTTCCAAACAGCCATATGCATCCAGTACAGCCAATATTAAGCACTTAAAAACTCATCTGTTGAACCTCAGAAAACCTTTAGAAGTTTAACACATCTGGTTTTCATTTAATTTTCTTTCTGGTGTATATGGGTCAGATTGTTAAGCTTCCCTCTTAATTATCATAAGGATTGAGAACTTAACAACACAAAAACATATCCTGAGATTCTCTCCTTATGAAATACAGTAATACAGGTCAAGTGACAACATCTGCATACTGGTAATCTTAGAATCATACTGGTAATCTTAGAATCATAGAATCATAGAATTGTTAAGGTTGGAAGGGACCTTAAAGATCACACCCTGGCATCAGCAAGGACTCCTACCACTAGATCAGGTTGCACAAAACCTCATCTAACATGGCCTTACAAACCTCGAGGGATGGGGCATCAACAACCTCCCTGGGCAACCTATTCCAGTACCTCACCACCCTTATAGTGAAGAATGTCTTCCTAATATCTAACCTAAATCTCTCCTCTTTCAGTTTAAAACCATTACCCTGGTAATGGTAAAAAGTCCATCCCCAGCTTTTCTGTAGCCCCTTCAGCTACTGGAAGGCCACTATAAGGTCTCCCCAGAGCCTTCTCTTCTCCAGGCTGAACAGCCCCAATTCTCTAAGCCTGTCTTCATAGCAGAGGTGCTCCAGCCCTTGGATCATCTTAATGACCCTCCTCTGGACTCGCTCCAACAGCTCCATGTCCTTCTTATGTTGGGAGCTCCAGAGCTGGACACAGTACTCCAGGTGGGGTCTCACCAGAGCAGAGCAGAGGGGGAGAATCACCTCCCTGGCCTTGCTGGCCACACTTGTTTTGATGCAGCCCAGGACACAGTTGGCTTTCTGGGCTGCAGGTGCAGGTTGCCAGCTCATGTTGAGCTTCTCATCAACCAGCAACCCCAAGTCCTTCTCCTCAGGGTGGTTTTCGATTCAGTCTCTAGACAACCTGTATTTGTGTCGTACCTAAGAATAATCTAATAACAATAATTAGTCATAGCTAAGAATAATATTGCAGGTTTGGTGGTTTTACTAATGTGTTTGAGACAAAAAATGGACAGAAAACACTATAGTCCATGGAAGTTTAGGTTTTAAAACAATCTGAAATACTAAATGTAATCCACAAACCCCAAGTTTTCCTGATGTCTTACACTTCCAAGAAGGTTTGTGTTGTTTTGTTACATTGTATTTGACCTGTGATTTTTAAATTAGGAAGTAGGCAGTATAGCAGCTTGTGATCTTGTTATGGATCAGATAAATATAGTAATCAATTATTTCACTCCCAAGTGTGATTAATGTTCTACGACTGCTTTTAAATGCCTGTTCCATGAGCCAGTGATGATTGTGAAAGCACATCTAAATATTTTTGCCTTGGTAAAGCTGTGACTGTACTAATAATTTTAAAGGAAAAATAAAATGGAGCAGATTCAATATGTCACCTGCCAGTTTCTTTCTTCTGCCTATGATGAGGTCATATTGTTCTGTTGACTGACCATATTTGTCCTGGAAGAAGATTGCCATTACTGTGGAGATTGTTTAAAGATTCATAGAAGGACATAAATAAACTTATCTATCTACATTTTAAAGAGTTTTTTAGGTAGTTGGAGCTTTTAGAGTTTTGCTTCTGAAGGAATGCATGTTTACTCTAAGGGTGTAAACAAAGGAGAGTGGCAAAGAGTAACAGGATCCTTGCCCTGAATCCTGAATTAAAGGCAAGCAGCTTATACCAGAAAACAGCAGTTCTATAAATTAGTAAAACCTTCTGCAATCTACATGAGTGATTTAATTTGGGCAACTCGAGTATATTTGCGGATGCAGCCTGACCCTAACCTTTAAGTATTCACAGCTAGGATTGTCTGAGCTGCCTGTATTCTGCATGACTTCCAGGAGGCTGCAGCTGCCTTCTCTTGCTGGCTCCCGCTGGCTCATGTGGGTGACACTGAGCTTATAGAACAAAAAACTCAGTAATGGTTTATAAAAAAACCCACTTTTATGCTTTAAGACATGATCAGATGTCTTCGTTTAGCCTGTATCTGGGGGCTAAACTGAAGCAGTTTGCTTTCTTACCCAGTGAGCCCTTCCCAGCCAAGAAGGGGAATCAGGAAGAGGAGAAAAGCCCTGTGGGTTGAAATACAAATGGATTTAATGAAATAACAAAGCTAATACAAACAACAACATAAAGTACATAAGCTTATACTCAGCCTAGCAGCAGAGGGAGTGGCAGGTTAAGAGATATGAGCCCCAGGAAAGGGAACACCCCCTCCTCAGCACAGCTCCCCTTTACAATAAGCATGAGGTGAGTGGTGTGGGACACTCCTGTCACGCAGTTTGGGGCAGCTGCCTTGACTGGAGCTACCAGCTGACTCAGAAACACTAATGGCCTGTCCTCCATGGCTGGCCTGTGATCCTACCCCACAGAAAGCAGGATACCAGATAATAGAAACCTGGCCCACAGAACACACTGCTGAGTAAGTGAATGGGATACCAGTTTGTTTAGTATGAGAAAATTAATGCTACTATTCTAATTGTATTAGTTCTAGATGTACCTAGGCATATCATGAGCTTGGGGGGCTGCTCTTCAAACATATATTGAGAAGGTTTCTGCTCCCAAGATCTTAAATTGAAACAGAGCAGGAAAACACAAAGCATTGGGGAAATCAGTGTTTGGATCAAGAGTTTCAATCAATAAAACTCTGCAGCCTTTTGTTCACTGAAGAAGGCATGAGTTGTGTGCTGGTTTTGTTTGGCAGGATTTTTGGTAGGGGGGAAGGGCCCCAGGATTGCCTCCAGTAAGAAGGTAAGAAGCTGAGAAACTCCCCCTGCTCCAAAACCAGCCAAGGAGCCATTAGAGAGGCAATAGATGTGCCTCTGTGATTAACATATGAAAGAACTGATACCAGACCCGACCAGAGCGAGCACTTAAAGAAGAGCTGTGCTGGAGAGGCAGAGCTGTCCTGGTGGTTGGTGAGGAAAAAGGGGAAGAAGGTCTGCCCAAGCAGAAGTTTCCCTGCAACCCATGGTGAGATGGCAGGCTGTGCCCCTGCATTCATGGAGGAACATGGTGGAACGATCCCTAAAGGCACCAGGAGGGGTGAACTTGGCCAGTGGACTTGGATTTTGTGCCCAGTGGACTCAGATTTGCTGCCAGTGGACTTGGATTATGCAGCTGTGGAAGATCCCAGCACCAGGGGAGGTGACTGTACCCGAAGCAGCCTGTGACTCTGTGGGAAGCCCCCGCTGGAGCAGCTTGCTCCTGACCTCGTGGGAAGGACTCATGAAAGAGAGGTTTGTGGAGGACTCTCTCCCATGGGAAGGACCCCACGGGGAAGCAGGGGCGGACTGTAAGGAATCCTTCTTCCTGAGGAGGAAGGAGCATCAGAAACCACCAGACTGTGAACTGACTCTAAACCCCATCCCCTGTCCCCTGTACCCTGGGGGGAAGGAGGGAGAGAAATGGGGAACAAAGTAATTAGGGGCCGGGAAGAAGGGAGGGGTGGGGTAACGTATGTAAGCCCTGCTCTGTGTGTTGTCTGTGTCCTGTGTGCATCTGATTAGTGTGAAATTAAATTATCATTTTTCCCCAAGTTGAGTCTGTTTTGCCCGTGACCTTAACTGGTGAAGAACCCTCCTTGTCCTTTGTCCCGACCCATGAGCTTCTAGTTGGCCTTTGTCCTCCTCATCCCAGAGCGTGTGTGGGGGGGGGGGAGTTGAGTGAGTGGCCATGGGGCTGTTTCTTTGTTACTGTTAGGCCAAAACCACATCAAGTTGCTAAATCACACCATTTTTGTAGAATCGACTCTACCATAAGAAGTTTTCAGCCTTGTAAAATTATTAATAATTGTCATATTATTTATTTTTAAAAAAACAGAATTTTTTGTATATGAAGTTTTTGAAGAACTGCATGGTTTGCTTTTCAATAAGGCACAAAATTGTAATTTTTCAAAGGAAAACATGAACAGGCTGTTGTGATAAGAATAATTAAACATTTTCTTCTGCATTATACATGCAATATAAGTGACAGCATAAACTTGAATTACTTCCTTTATTGAAAAACTTTTTAAAGTTTGATAGACAAACAAAACAGACATTTGGCATCTAGACTTCCATTAAAACCTCAATGTTAGATTTAATCCAAGCCTCTCAAACTAGGAATGGAGTCTTTCAGATAAATACTTTAAACAAGATCCTGAATATACCTGTATAGACATTCCATTTTAAAACATGCAATAATGAGATTATCTGACTTTGTAATGAGAAAGATCAAAATGGAAAGGGAATTCACCAGTGGGCAGCGGGGAAAAAAATCTCAGAGTGCAAAAGGGGATAAATTGGGCCCTAAGCAAATACCTTGAACTAATCTTTTCTTGATTTTGAAAGAATTAGCTTGAAGGACTGTAAGCGGTATGGCACACAAACTCCTTGCCACAGGAAAATAGAACTTAATACACTGAGTTCAACCAAACACTCCTCAGTGAAAATATGTCTCTTCTCCATGACCACTTCAACCTGTGGAAACCCAAACTCACAACTCTAGAAATTTCTCTAGCTCCTGAGCAGGAGATTTCACATTCTTGTTGTTAAAGCTACTTCTCTTTGCATGAAAATATCTTAAACAATTGGTAAATGAAAGTAAAGGGTAGACAGAATATCAATGTGACTTGCTCTCCCAATGGCATATTTTTCATTTGGCAAAGGCATGGATGGTTCTCCATTCCCCATTGAAAACATGTATCATTTATATGAAGAGTGGTTGAGTAGAATGCTTAAACAGAGCTTGAAGCAAGAATCTGGTCTGAGACCCTACATAGAGGCAGGCCTGGGACCAACTCATCTATGAGTTCCAGTAGGACTTACCAGCTAATAGCTGTTTGTGATTCTCCAGTTAAGAAGCATTTTGGGATGCCTAGAAGTATCCTTTAGACATGTAGCATTTTGAATGTCAGAGCTGTGCAGCTGAAGATTTTAGGCACTTTTATGATTCAGTAGCAGTAGAATGGGAGTCTGAAGATATTTTACATACCTCAGATGTTTGGATGCCTAAATATTAATGATAAATTTTCACCCTTTAAAAAAGGGGACAGCTCTGAGACTGTAGAATTTCATTTTGCAGTTGCATTACTCTATTCCATCTGATGGTAACATAAACAAAAGTAAAAATCAACAATCTTTCTGGCTAATTTTTCATTATTTGCAATTTCTGTATGACTGCTGTGATGCTGTACCTTCCTCAGACCATCACTGAGCACTGTTACACTTTCATGTGTTGCTTTATAGTTCCAAAACATTTAAACCCACTTAACCTGCTTTAAAATGTTGGAGGCATCATATTAATCATTATACATTTTGCTGACTGCTCCAAATGTGTAAGAGTGGAAAAAGGCTGAACTCATTCGTCCATGTCTTTTAACCCCAGTAATGAGTGTTTTCAGTGAGCACAGCCAAAAGCAGTATGATATTTTAGAAGATTATGACTGAGCTACTTCATTGTTGCTATCATTTTAGGCTTCCAAAGTGCTGATTTTGAACTCATGGCTTTATGGCACAACTTTTTAGAAGAATTCAACACCCAAAACCACAAGGAATATTTTATTTTCCTGGTGACATGCATGGTCCTGAGTTGTCTTGCAACTTCCACCTTGTGGAGTTGCCTGAATAGGAACTGAGCTTCACTAGTAATCAGGCCTGGTTTTAAAGAACAAATTCATGAAAATGTGGGTTTCAGAGTATTGTAATGCCTGGCTCACTTTCCTGCTTCTTTCTCTGACCCATTCTCTAATTTGGTATCAGCTAAGGCACTGAAAGACAGGAGGCTACTTGAGAGGAAAGCAGCAAGTCTCCCAGCAAAATATTGCCTCTCTGTAATTGCCTTTCTTGGAATTCATTCCCCTATACTGGAATGAAACATTCGAAATATTGAGACTTCCAGGGCATGCCAACAGGTGCCTTTGGGATTAAACCAGCTTAAAGATTAGCTCAGGGAAAGCAAGTTACTTTCCTCTATATTTTTTCCTTTTTTTTTCCAACTTCAAAACTGGATTTTTGTTGAAGGCAAAATGTCATATGCATAACACTCCGTTCAAAGCTAAATGCTCTACAGATACGTCCACCTTATAGTAGCTGTTGCTCAAGTATAACCTGGGTTCCCAGGAAAACTCATCTGTCAAATTTGGTAGGGATAGCCAAGGAACTGGCAGTTCCTGAGGTGCCAGAACTTCCAGAAACCGCAGCTTCATACTGACCACCTCAAAATCAAGGGCAACTGCATTTCCAGCTGCTTATGACACAGAGGCAGCTGGCAGCCCCAGCTCAATTAGAGACACATCAGCCCCTCGGACTGGTCTTCTGTACTACTCTGCTCTGATACAATTTAGAAATAGTTCAATCTATCCAACAACAACAAAACAATTGTTTTTTAATTTTAATTTATTTTTTTTTTTTTTTTTGCTGTTCTGATGCCATTTTAACCACAAATTGTTTAGAAGTGTCTCCTACAGTCTTATAAGCAATATAAAAAATAACTCTGCTCAGTGTCAAGTTCTCTTTATCTTTTCCTGGGAAAAGATTGTATTGAATATACTGTTGATGTACTGTTTTATAAGGGCTTCCAATAAACTGTTGTGTGCTTATGCTAGAGAAGGCAGATTGAAGAAGATTGCTTGGTGCTTGGAATTTGCAAGAGTACAGAGCGTGTGAGCCATCACAACTTGGTGTTAGTTCATGGAGAAATTCCATCACCTGTCCTTGCTCCAGAGGGCTTGGCAAAATGTGCCTTTATGCCTAAGCAGGACACAGTCAGTCACTGCTTTTTTCTGATAGCTGTAAGAAAAAACAAATAATGATTGTTCATCCTTGCTCTTTTCTTTATAATCTATTGTCACAGGAAAGAAGAAAAGTGCTTCCTGTGGCCTAGTGGATGGCACTGTTGATAAATGGAAGGGCCAACCCAGAAATTTTGTTGAAGAGTTGGTGTGATGCAACCTAGAGAGGATCAAAGATGTAAAATCTGTTCCCATTCATCCAACAGAGACAAGCAAAAGTTCTGGTATTCCATTATCCTTTAACTACATCAAACTACACCTGATTTGGAAAGAACAACTCATTGCCTTTGCTGAGAGACTGGAAAAAAACCCAACCCTTTAGATTAGGTTACAAGGATAAGGAAATAAAAATAGTAAGAAGGCACTAAAACCATTCATACACATAAATGGATGAGCACAAGGTATTAACTGGGGATGATTAATGCATGCTGTTTCAAACCAGGCATCCACAGAATGAGTGATGAGGTTAACAAAATCAACAGAATGTTCCATCTTATCCTAGCAACCCTAAGTAACTTTGTGGGTGTATTGTACTATCTCTGCAGGTCTGTCACCTGCTACGTTGAGTTTTGTTTTTATATGCAAATCATACATGTATGAGGTATACATATGCTTCTTCTTTTGCACAAACATACATGCACCATTTTGTGCAGGATTCCTACCATACTTTTCTTCTATAACCACATATATCCTACGCAAAACTTTGACTGTTTGTTTATACTGTATTTAGCATCTTTTGTTTGGTTGTTTTCATGTGTAAATATTTGGCGTCTTTGATTTAAATTTCCACCTTATGTTACAGACCACCTTTGATGTTCTACAGGCAAGAATTCAGGATCAAGAATGCTTTCCAAAGTATTCTCCTTCATTATATATTTCTGCCTTCTTTAGCATAGAAGATGGTCTGTGAAGAAGGTGAAATAGCAAACAAAGAGGAAGATCAGAGTTTCAGGGCTGTTTCCCGGGATTTTGTCAGGCCAGGGATGCTGCTTCAACATGACACTAAATCAACCCTAAAAATAATAAAATACTTCAGGTTTGCTTTTTAAAATCCTCCTTCCTACCTCCAAAATTAAAAGAAATAGGATTTCCCAAACTATTTATTCCTTTCTCATTATGCCTCCATGATTTCTTCATAACCTCTTCAAAACCTTTTTATTCCACTAAAATATTTTTTTCTTTTGCAGATATAACCCACTGCTGATGACTAAAACAAAATTTTTGAAGTATTGTGTTCAGGTTTCTTTACCTTACTGCTTATTTTTCAAATATCTGTGACTTATGCAAGGTTGTCCTGGTTTGAATAGTAAGGGCAAACCACAAACCAGAAGGCAGAATTGTTACCTATTACCCCACCACCTCCCTCCCAAGGGAAGATAGAAGGGGAACAAGGAAGAAAGACTTCAATGTTGGAAACTGAAACTGGAACAAATTTACTATAACACAGAAAAAGGGAATAACACGTGGGGGAAAGGACAGATATATAAACTTATATACAAATCTATACGAAACTGATCCTCTCACTGCAAGGGACTCTCACCCACCATTTTCTGTGATCGAGATCAGTTTCGCTGAAAATCTCCCCTTTTCCAAAAAATCAAAAAATGCAGCCACACCTCTGGCCAAGGCCATGCCATCAGAGATAATGGCTGTGCCTTTGCAATTAACATATGAAGTAGGGGGAAATAACAAATATAAGACCTGAGAGCAGAGGAGAGGGTGGGGTGGAGAGCAGAGGTGAGAGCAATGCAAGAGGAAAGATGAGAGCAATGTGGTAGCAGAGATACCAAGGTTGGTGAGCCAGGAGAGGAAGGAGGTACCAAGCAGAGGTTCCCCTGCAGCCCATGGTAAGATGGCAGCTGTCCCCTTGCAACTTGTGGAGGAGCATAATGGAGCACCCTGTGAAGGACCATGGTGGCGCAGTTGTAGACCTGCAGCCCATGAATGACCACGGTGGGTCCTATAGGCATGGAGGACCCCAAGCCAGTTGTGGGAGACAGACTCTATAATGGCCTTTAATTCAGCAACATCTCGGTCCGTGACACCAGGGGAGATGACTGTTCCCAAAGCAGCCCATGAATCTGTGGACAGCCCATGCTGAAACATTCCATTCCTGAAGGACTGTATCTTGTGGGAGGGACTCATGTCAGAGAGGTTCATGAAGGAGTCTCTCCCATGAGAGGGACCTCATGGGGAAGCAGGGGAAGAACAGGAGAAATCCTTCTCCCTGAGGAGGAAGGAGTGGCAGAAAAAAAAACGTGATGCACTGAGTCTAGACCCCATCCCCTGTCCCTCTGTGCTGCTGAGGGAAAGGAGGTAGAGAAATCAGAAACAAAGTAATTGGGTCCAGGAAGAAGGGAGGGATGGGATAAGGTATTTAAGCTCTGTTCTTTGTTTTCTTTTTCTCCTGTTTGCATCTGATTAGTAATAAATCAATTTGATAATTTTTCCACAAAATGAAGTCTGTTTTGCCCAGGACCATAACTGGTTAGTGAACCCACCCTGTCTCTGTCTCGATCCACAAGTTTCTAGTTCGTTTTTGTCCTCCCCATCCCAAAAAGTGGGAGTGGATGGGGGGTGGTGAATGAGTGGCTGCCTGGTTCTTTGTTGTCTGCCAAGCAGCCACATGGTTCTTCATTGTCGGTTAAGCCTAAACCATGGCAACAGCAACACATTGATATCTCTGCTTCTGGACTTTGAGCTATACTGGAATTGAATGGATTAGGAGTGAGAGAGTTTTGGTTTCTTGAGGCTGGAGAGTAATCATTCTTGTCAGTATGCCACAGAACATTTAATATAGATAATGAAATATCAATTAGAACAAGAATAGAAATCCAGATCTCTCTTCTCACAGGTAAGTGAGAAGTGGCTCTGGCCATTATATCATGAAGCTGTGAAAAGCCTTACCATTTCTAATGAATATTTAATAACTCCATGCAAAGTGAATCCATTTCGCCGCCTACGTCTTGGGTTTTTCTTTCAGAAGACAGAACATGCGTGTTTGGATCCATACTGGAAGACAAGGAACTAAATCCAAATTTCATGCCTTCTGAATATTGGTCCAAACTTTGAGTCAAGTGAAACGGGCAAAAAGTATTTCTTTAGCCTCTTTTTGCCTGGAACCTAGTCTGACAGGCACACATTATTGACCAATGAACAGAAAATTAGCCAATTCCTGGCATGTTCTGAATAAAACTCTAGGAAGCTTAATGTTGAGACATTGGCTAAGACAAGCAGTATCTTCTGATTTTGCTGCCTCCTGAGTTCTGTTGTGCAGAGATTGCAAGGACTGTAATTTCAGTGCCCTCTAAACAGAAAATCTGAGCACTAGGAGATAAATTGGATAGTTCCTGTGTCCCTTGGATTTACTATTCTAGCGTTCGTGCAAAGTGCAAGATGATACTAATTCATGCCAATGGTAGGTATCTAACATCAGTATCAAGAGAATAAAAATAAAAATGTTTTTATAAATCAGTTTTTTGAGCTAATGTAAACCTGTTGGAAGCACTGCAGGGGTCTTGTAACATGTGTTTCACTCTGTTTCAGAATACTGAGTATCTTGCTGATATGTCTCACTATGCTCTGTTTTTTCTTAAACAAGGTTTTTATCATTTACTTCCAGATGACTTTTTTCATCCTCTTTAAATGGTTGTTTTTTTGCTAGGCTGAGAAATACTTAGTGTTTAAGGTCAAGGATTCCTAATTTCTGATCTGTGGAGATGTTTCTTCATGTTAATATTCTGGTGTTTAATGATTTGTGTAGATTTGAGAAATCTGAGACTAGTAGAATACAAATCCAGGTTTTGGGTTGAGGGATTTGTGTATGTGGGGGGGTTTTGTGTTTGGTTTTTTGTGTGTTTGGTTTTTGTTTGTTTATTTGTTAGCAAACAAACTCAGGAAGCACTAAGAATGTAACTCCATATATAAACATTCAGTAGTCTCAAAACATAAAATCCCAGAACAACATTGAAACCTATCCATAGGTAACCCAAGTTTCTAAAATACTGAGCATTGGCATATTCTTCAAGGGAAATACAGAATGCACAACAGAATCTAACAATTCTGGGGCTTTTTTTATTGCAGTAGGAAATCTGGCACCATAACTGCTGCCTAAGCATGTTTCAAAGCTGTGAAGAACAAGGCTAAAATTTATTTAAGTTAATCACTATTTTGCCATTGAATAAAAGGGTTTCTGGATTTCATTCTGAGGAAGGTTACAAATTCAATCCACATGTTTTAACAAGAATAAATTAGGAAAGTAAAAAGCAATGATGTAGACTATCCAGAAAAACACTCAGAACCTCTAAGGTCTGTTGTGATGATGACTATTAAAACAAATCGTGATATCCCCATTGCTGAGAGAGAAATAACCAGTAAATGTTCTTTGCAGGCATGGAGGAAACCAATGGATATTATTTATTGTAAATGCAGTTAATGAGCTATTTCTTGCCAAATGAAATGCTGTAGTACAGCATTTTACTGCAATCATGTAAGTAATAACAAATCTTTCAATCTACAAGGTGTCTCTGGCAGAGTGGTAACCTACTGACATGTCCTCTTTCTATATAATACAAGGATTAACAGGCAGACTTATAGGGGGAATTGCAATTAAACAGTAGTTGATTATACAAATTATCAAGGTTGTATTTTAGACCAAAATCATAACTCCTATTTTTCTTAGAAGGAAAGAAACTTCCTTGAGAAATACCATTCAGTGCATATTAACATCAAATCTACTGAAATGTAGATTCAGCAATTGAATTGGATCAAAGGTAGCTCCAACTAAGGACTTGTCAGGATAGGTATGAATGAGATAAGAATCTTCCAGCCCAGGCTGTGAAGCAATAGCAGATCTGTTTTCTGGCTGCTAATGTGCAATACCTTACTTAGCTGGGAGAGTGTTAAAATCCTTCTGTATCTCTATTACCTCTATGTTTACATGCATATTTCAAATCTTAGACTCAACATAATACTAGAACTTAACTTTCATGTCAAGTGAAATCCTACATCCCAGTAGCAAGGGGTCTTAATAAAGAAATCAAAATCAAGGGATTACTGGTCGTTTGAAAATATGTTGCTTATGTCTAAGTAAGAAGAAAACCAATACATACTTGTAAGATTGACTTTATACTATACTTTAGAAGAATTTTTTTAAGAATTAATAATCAGTCAGGGAAGTAATTATAAAACAAGACCAAAAGCAACTGTAGTATATCAGCCCTGATTGTCTTAATATATTTCTTCTGTAATTTTCTAGGCAAACCAAATAAAATAAACCTCAGAAGGCTCTTTCCTCCCCACTGAGTAGCTGTCGATCACAATAAGAGCAATTCCTTGCCAAAAGGCACACATGGACTCGTTGATGATGTTGCAAACCAGGAGGCATGTGTATTCTCATTAGCAAGTCAGACAGCTGAGGGGAATACAGGGTATATTTCAGCTTGTGACAAAGGCTAAAAAGTTTGTGCTGCCTTTCAGCACTCAGGCCAAAGAAATGGGAGATAAGAAACATGGTGATATGCTGGGTCATTTGCAATAGGAAGTCAAAGAAGGAAGGGAAACAAGATTTCAGGAGGCAGGAGGCAATGGACATCATGACAGATTTGGTAGTGGAAATAGCATGACATAATAAGTTATTGCCTAAAAAGTGGGTGGATGTACCACACTCTGTGGTATGTGATCTGATAATCTCATATTTGGGATTCGTAACAACACACCCTTTAGTTTAATTAGAGAATTCAGGATTTATTTGCTGTATGATTGCAAAAACAATTCATTTACCTGCTTCTACTGTCAACTTCTGGGGAATTTCCCAGAAGTCATGGTGGAGGAGTTAAAATCCTTTACTTTTATTCTCTACTGTGGTAGGTGTTTCTGTAGTCCTTAGACAATACCCTGGAAGTATTCAGTTTGGTTTTGATCCTCTTCAGGCATCTGAAGAAATGCATATTTTTAGCCTTTATTGTTGCTCATCTTTTACTATTTGTTGTTTGGCTGTGCTTTTAGGCAAGGTTAAACTCGTCACTGTAAAGCTTGTCTGTTCCAGTTTCCATGACCTTTCTTCAGGTATGTATATAGCAAGATACTGTTTTGTACTACTCTGCTGGTAGTTTTCATCGGGATCACCTCTTTGCTTTTTGCTGCAAGGTGGTCCATTTTTCTTGCACAGATTCAGTGAGTGGGTGGAGCAGTATCCTTCTTCTTGGTCTTCATAGTCCATGCCAAGTACTGACAGACTTCTGCAATGTGAGATAGTCCTCTGCACTTCTTGCATCTTACCTCAGATGCCAGCCATCCTTCTGTTTGTTTTTTTCTTGTTCTTTTTTTTTTTGGTCACCTAACATGTAGTTAAATTTACTGCATTGATCTCTTCTTTTGATCTTTACATGTGTAAATCTGGTTTTCTTCTGTCCTGCAAATGTTTGGGTTTGGACTTTTTTCAATACAGCTATATTATAACTTTGTTCATCCTCCATGTATTTCAGTATGCAATGTTTAACACTGATTGCTTTGCAAATGCAAAAAGCCTTAAAGATATTGGATCTTGATATCCTAATAGACTCTCTCTGAGGGTTTCAGTTCGTTTTGGCTTGCTTTTTTTTTTTGTTATTCTGATTGTCAGTTACATGATATTTTGCCAGAATTTCTATCCCAAAGTTTATTTCTGCAAATGGACTGGTACAGAAATGATGGGCAAGTTGCTTAAAGGAGAGCCACGAAAATGATCCAAGGGCTGGAGCACCTCTCTTATGAAGAAAGGCTGAGGAAGATGGGGTCTGTTCAGCCTGAAGAAGAGAAGACTCTGGAGGGACCTCATAGCAGCCTTCCAGTACCTGAAGGGGCTACAGGAAAGCTGGGGAGGGACTTGTTACAAGGGCTTGTAGTGATAGGACAAGGGGTCACGGTTTTAACCGAAAGAAGAGAGATTTAGGTTAGAGATCAGAGAGAAATTCTTTAGTGTGAGGGTGGTGAGGCTCTGGAACAGGTTGCCCAGAGAAGTTGTGGAGGCTCCATCCCTGCAAGTGTTCAAGGCCAGGTTGGATGTGGTTCTGAGCAGCCTGATCTAGCGGCAGGTGTCCCTGCCCATGCAGGGGAGTTGGAACTCAATGATCTTTAAGGTCCCTTCCAACTCTAACCGTTCTATTATTCTACGATATAAATAAATATATAATTTAACTGTTACGTCTGTATAAATGAAGATACACTTTCACTAGCAGAAGCTGTGTGTGTTTGACGTACATTTGGATGAGTAGTTGTTTTATAAGAAAAATATTCTTAAGTCACATGAAACAACAGGGGGCCTAAAATACATATAAAAAAAATCCTTTCATTTTCAGGTTTCAACTGGTCAATTGCACAAACCAAAACAAGTGAAATAGAAGTCCCTCAAAAACATTAACTATGGGTTTCAGTGCCTCTTATTTTATTGCCTGCAGCTCAAAATGGGCTGTCACATTAAGATGGAAAGTAGATAAACTCTAAGATCGATCTTACTGCAGATCGGCATACATTGGGTGAAAATCAAAAAGAACATTTGCTTTATTGCTGAGATAACTGTTTAGGAGATACAGCTGCAGACTGTCAATAATCTCGTATTATACCTTTTAACTGAAATACTGTGGAACTGCTTCAACCATGTAGTAGACAGATATGGACTTCAGTCTGTACCTAAAATACAAAAGCTACTGAATAGAAGCTGCCAGCTTTCCTTCCATTCATAGCATAATTACAGCTGTTTTCTAGCTGGCTATAACATGATAAGGAGTAAAAATTCAATGTCAGTAATATAATTGGGTATCATATATCACTGTTTCTTAGCAACAACCCAGTACTGGGTTTAGTGAAGGCCATCCTCAAATGAAGTAATAAATATAAGCGGAGAATATTTTCAGTGAATGGTTATGCTTTTGAAAAGATGTAGATGTTAAAAAACCTTGCTGCTCTAAGTTGAAAAACATTAGTCACTGGATTGTTTTGTTGTGTTTTAACATATAATTTAGCTGTGACAGTGTTCATTAAACCAAAACCAAAACTTGAGTCAAAACACTTCTCTTATCTTTGTCGCAAAGGTGGATTGTCTGTCCTGTCAGGAAAGGCTGTTTATCAGCCCCTGAGATCTCTCTCAAATAACAGTCTTTTGATGTACCCACAGTGTTCAAAGTGTATATGTATAAACCATGACTTGAATGAAGAAAAATGTTCTTTATCCCATGTTCAAGATACATCATCTAAGATACATTCACAACCCTTTCCTCTTAAAGTTCAACGCACTGCTGAACTAGGTAAACTTTTAACATTTCAGCATCCAGAGAGGAATGAACTTAGTCAAATAATAAAACCAGAAAAAGTCAAGGAATGGGGTGTATCAGAGATTACAGCTAATACCCTGATATTGTTATGTTCATCTGTTTATAAACTAAGATTCTTATTAATTACTGAAAAGACAGAAATTCTGTGAATCCACACTATTCTGACAGTAACTGGGGTCAGGGTCAAATTCTCCTCTGCCACTCACAGATGCGGCTTTATGGAGATCTGCATAATCTGAACCTCTCACCTCTGTATGGTCAGAATTCCTGAGAAAACCCATCTTCTGGGAATTTTTACACATGATGCACTTTGCTTCTGAGGGAGATCACTTAAGCTTTTCTTTTTCCTTTCTGATCCAAGTGTTAGGGAGATACACAATCTTACTGCCTTCCAAATACTAATCTTTCAAATTATTGGACCTTAATCAAAGAATGAGCCTTCCCTTTTCAGAGCAAATGCTTAACATACGTATATACAATTTACTGCAAAGGGATTTTTCCAGTGTGTTAACAAGCATTTCATGTCCAGCAGAAGTGCTTAGCCTCTGAAAAAGACACATTTTTTGTTAAAGCAACAAAGCAGGTGACACTTGAAGATGGTGTAGTGGGCAACTGACATAAATTACCCATAAAGCAAGTAGGTATCCCCGGAACCAGAGATCTCTGTCCATGTTGGTTTAAACAATCTGTTTACTTCACTACCAGACTTGCAGCATTTTGGATTTCTCAAGGGTGTGGAAATGTTAAACTTGGCAGTGCAACATTCCTGTCTCCACAGACCACTGAAGGCTTTATCTGGAGTGGAAAGCTAATAAAAACAAAGCATTTCTCTACTGAGAGCCCTTCACAATAACATATTTTTAGACTGGGCCTCTGAGTTAGTCCCTTTGCATTGACGACACCTTCGCTTAGAAGAGATAAAATCCTGATGTCATCCAGAGACAAACACTGATTGCAAAGCTGACAGGATTTGTAAATTCTGGGAGAGAAATTACTTCTTTTCTAACTCCTCAAAACAAAACAGAAGCAACCAAAGAAAGGGCCCCTTAGATGAAATAATTGTGTCACACCATGTAACCAATCCCCTCCCCCTCCAAGGCCACGCTGAGGGTATGTTGACATAGGTGGATGCAGATAGGGCATATCTCTCACCCCCTTTCCTGTCAGGCAGACACAGACCTGCTCCAGTCAGGAGCCCTTGAACTCCTGTAAACATACCACTGAGACCAAGGTGATAGATTTTATCTCTTCCAATACTTTTACTTTAGGTCCAACAGCACCCTAGCATTGTGTAGAGCTTCTGAGCAGAAGCCAGCTTGCATCTGTCAGGCCCTGAGAGGCGCAGGACAGACACGCAGCTCTGCTGCTGCAGGTACACCACCAGAATTGCCTGGCCATGCGCAGCTGAGATAGGACAGAGATTTCTATAGAAATCTCCAGCACTGGAGGCTGCAGAGGAAACCATGAGAAATCTGAAACTGGCATTTCTAGAGCAATGGACTCATCATAAAACTTTCTTTCTTATCTGGAGAGCTTGGCCAAGCAGATAGGAGGGACTGCAGTTCCCTGCAGTTTAGCCAGCTAAACCACTGCATCCAATCTGACTTGCTGTTTGGGCTGAGGCTGACACACATGTGGGGACTGCCTGTAGCCGTTTCTCCTCCAGGTCCTACCTGGTCTTTTTTTTTTTTTTTTTTCTGCACTGCAGATGATGAGAGAAGAGAAAGGAGTCAGAGGGAGTAAGGTTTAACCAATCTACAAAGTATCTCTGCAGATCAAAATATACTTCCTGTTTTCAAAACAGTAAAGGAAGCTGAAAAACATGCTTTTAAGTAATTTTTCATTACAATTCTGCAATATGCCTAGAAATCTGACATTTAATTTTTAGAATCTCTGTTTTCCACTTTCTTTACTGAAAGTTTTCTTCTGGGAAAATAATTTTACATTTATGGTTGTGCATAACAGTTTACCCTAGGATCAGCAGCAAAAAGTGCAAATATAAATGTGATGTAGTATGTTTGCTATTACTTGGAAAGGAAAACTAATTTAAATGTATACCTCTTAAAATAGCATTAGTCTGCTAGGTAAACAGCACAAACAACATTTTACTTATCTCATAATTTCATTCCACTGTAGAAAGAGCCAACAGTGGTTCAATAGAAGATGTGATAATCTTTCATTTGAAGGAATAATTCTAATTAAAATTATTTTCACAGAATCACAGAATCATTCTTGTTGGAGAAGATCTTTAAGATCATCAAGTCCAACCATTAACCTAACTCTACGAAGTCCAGTGCTTAAACCACATCCCTAAGCACCACATCTACACACCTTTTAAACACCCTTAGGGATGATGATTCAACCACCTCCCTGGGCAGCCTGTTCCAGGGTTTAATAACTGTTTCAGTGAAGAATTTTCTTCTAATATCCAATCTAAACCACCTCTGGCACAACTTGAGCCCACTTTCTCTCATTCTGTTACTTGGGAGAAGAAACAAACCCCCGCTGGGCTCCAGTCTCCTGTCAGGCAGTTGTACAGAGCAATACGGTCTCCCCCAGCCTCCTTTTCTTCAGGTTAAACAACCGCAGTTCCCTCAGAGACTCCTCACAGGACTTGTTCTCCAGACCCTTCACCAGCTTCGTTGCTTTTCTCTGGACTCGCTCCAGCATCTTAATGTCCTTCTTGTAGTGAGGGGGCCAAAACTGAACACAGGATTTGAAATGCAACTTCACCAGTGCCAAGTACAGAGGGACAATCGCTGCACTAGTCCTGCTGGCCAGACAAACCAGGATGCTGTTGGCCTTCTTGGCCACCTGGGCACACTGCTGGCTCATATTCAGCTGCTGTTAATCAGCACCCCCCTGGTCCCTTTTGGCTGGGCAGCTTTCCAGGCACTCTTCCTTGAGCCTGTAGCTTTTTCTCTGCATCAGTTTCTGGAGATCCTGTCTGTGTTAGTTCCAAGACTTAACCATTCTTGAACCACCTCAGTAAGACACTGGGAAAGTTGTTGCCTGTGCAAAGGTCTGTGGTGGGGCTACACAGGCATGGTATGCTTGATATAAGGTAAAACCTGTGCTTCCAGGAATGATCAGTGTTGAAACATGAGGTATGTTTGGGAATGCTATTAATTTCTCGGCTCACTCAAACCTACTGCTCTGTGTAAAAACCCCAGCTGCACTACTGTATATCCAGACACTTTTAAACACTGATATTTATATATATATTGAGAGTATTGATCATCCTAGCTATACAGGTGCTGTAGTCTCTCTACACAACAAAAACTGGAATACCTGGGTTTCACGAAGGTCTTGTGTTGTGCCTATTCAATCTAATATTTCAAGTGTATTTTTTAGGTCTTTTTAGATGTAAATCTCCCATTTTGACAACTGATTTCCTTGTCATTTAGAAGCTGACATTTAATCTATTGGGATTTCTTTCAGAAAGAAAATCACAGAATCACAGAATGTTAGGAGTTGGAAGGGACCTCTGGAGATCATCGAGACCAACCCCTCTGCTGCAGCAGGAACACCTAGGGCAGGTCACACAGGAACGTGTCCAAAAGGGTCTTGAAAGTCTCCAGAGGAGGCTCCACAATGTCTCTGGGCAGCCTGTTCCAGTGCTCTGTAACTCTTACAGTAAAGAAGTTCTTCCTCATGTTGAGGTGGAACTTCCTGTGCTCTAGACTACATCCACTGCCCCTCATCCTATCACAGGGCATGACTGAAAAGAGATTGGCCCTTCCTTCTTGACACCCAACCTTCAGATATTTATATACATTAATAAGATCCCCTCTCCGTCTTCTCTTCTCCAGACTAAACAGCCACAGGTGTCTCAGCCTTTCCTCATAAGACAGATGTTCCAGTCCCTTAACAATCCTTGTAGCCTCCATTGGACTCTCTCAAGTAAATCCCTGTCCCTCTTGAGCTGGGGAGCCCAGAACTGGACACAGTAATCCAGGTGGGGTCTCGATGGGGCAGAGTAGAGGGGAAGGAGAACCTCCCTCGACGTGCTGAACACACTCTTAAAATTTGGAGAGGTAGAAAAGGAGAAGGGAGATTTTATTTGGGTGAAACTGAAAAAGATATTCTGAATTCTTACAAAGTAAAAGAAAAGACAAAATTTTAATTTTGAATCAACATCAAATGATTCAAAATCTGTATCCACAAACTTAATGATTGTTTACTTTTCTGTCTACTTAGCCCTTTTCATAAAATATTCAGGTTTTTTACTTCTTAAAAAAACATGGATCAGTTTGTAAACATATGTCATTTGAAATTTAAAAAATGGAACAGGTTTGTTTAGGCATATTCAAATCAGGTATTTCATTTGAAGCAATTTCAAAATTTCTGTGATGTTCCTTTTTCTAAAAAAAAATAATAATAATTAAAACAATTCATTTTCATTAATAATTCACTGCCAAAAATATTAAAATTACTTATCTAGAGTTACATGCGTAAGCACTGTTCTCTGCAGTAGGAGTTGGAACTGGTTTTGGTGGGATGTTGCTTAAGTCATGTTTAGCTGAGAGCTTGCTGTTTTCATAGGAGTTGAAAAGTCTGAATTATTCAAGAATTTTCATTCCTGAAAAGCTACATTCTATCAGAGCTCTAATTTTATCTCTATTTATGGTTTATCTGGTTATACAATCAAGTAAGTATCTTTGGAAAGCATCTCTCATAAAAGCAAAAGTGAACTGCTTGGAGTTTTTACACGTTACACAAGTACACTAAAAACTATGCAGGATCATTGTTTGCTGACAACACCAAAGTGTGTGGTGAGATCAACACACTGGAGGGAAGGGATGCCATCCAGAGGGACCTTGACAGGCTTGAGAGGTGCATTCGTGCAAACTGCATGAAGTTTAACCAGGCCAAGTACAAGGTCCTGCACCTAGGCTGGGACAATCCCAAGCACAAATACAGGCTGGGCGGAGAATGGATTGAAAACAGCTCGGAGGAGAAGGGTTTGGGGGTGTTGGTGGACAAGAACTCAACATGAGCTGGCAATATTCACTTGCAGCCCAGAAAGCCACCGTGTCCTGAGATGCATCAAAAGAAGCCTAGCCAGTAGGTCAAGGGAGATGTTTCCCCCCCTTTACTTGGCTCTCATAAGACTCCAACTGGAGTACTGTGTCCAATTCTGGAGCCCCCAACATAAGAAGGACATGGAGCTCATGGAGAAAGTCCAGAGAAGGGCCACGAAGACGATCCAAGGGCTGGAGCACCTCTCCTATGAGGACAAGCTGAGAGAGTTGCAGTTTTTCAGCCTGGAGAAGAGATGGCTCTGAGGAGACCTTATAGTGAGTGGCTTTCTAGGGCTTGAAGTGGCTACAGGAAAGCTGGGGAGGGACTTTTTACAAGGGCTTGCAGTGATAGGACAAGAGGGAATGGATCAAAACTGGAAGAAGGGAGATTTAGGTTTAACATTAGGAGGAAATTCTTCAGTGTGAGGGTGTTGAGACACTGGCACAGTTTGCCCAGGGAAGTTGTAGAATCCCCATCCCTAGAAGTGTTCAAGACCAGGCTGGATGGGGCTCTGAGCAAACTGATCTAGTGGGGAGGTGTTTCTGCCCATAGCGGGGGCTGGAACTAGATGATCTTTGAGGTCTCTTTCAACTCAAACCATTCTATGATTCTACGATTTTATGATTGTCATGCCTTTATAACCATCAAATCCTTTGAAAACTTCATAAACTCTACCCAAATTAATTCTTACTTCAGTGATACATATTCTCCTTATTTATACTGTTGCCTATAATGAGGCTAAATTGGTGAAAACAAATCAGTATAGCTTGTGTCGTCCTGACACTGCAGTTTGTACAATTCCTGATGGAATTCCTGAAAACTCTTTAGTCTGCATTTTACCAGGCTTTAGGAAACTGGCCTTAAAATTTTGCCAGAAATCTTTGCAATAGGAATATGCTTTCAGTATGCCAGAATCTGAGACACACTCAGCTATGAATCCTCACGTTACTACAGAGTTTTCCTTAGCTGAGGTCTGGAAAGGATATTGAGAATTTGCCCAGGGCTTACAAACTACTTGAACAATAAGGTGGTTATATCAGATTATGATTTTAAGGTTATTTTGTAAAGTATTAATCAGATTATTGAGTAGATAGAAATGAGCAATGACATTTTTGTATTTCTATCTAAAATTGCTAAAACTTCGTATGTCCTTGTGTTTGCTTCTTCAGTTGCTGTTAGCAAGTTAGAAAACTAGTCTCTAGTAAATCATCAGTTCTGATTTGCTCTGTTGTGCTTGGTTTCAGAAAGCTCAGACATCCCAAACTGTATTATGAGCAGAGGAAGCACAGGGAGTCCGTAACTGATCTAAAGTCATGTAAGCAACTACCAGAAAAGTCAGGAGCTACATATTTGCCATATTAACTGTTTTTTTGTCATTGTTCTTGTTGCTGTTGTTTCTAACTGAATAAACTTTGTTATAACTGCTATTCAAATTAATTACTTTTGAAACAGAAGTACCAGAAAAATTGAAAGGTCATAGTGCTTAGCCTTCTCTTAAGTGCTTTGTTAAGTTCTTTAACCATATTTGACATGCTCATTATTAAAATTGAGATATAATTAAAAAATGAATGTATGCAATATGATGCAATCAGAACAGATATCAGCAACTTCAGCGATGTATGAACTCCAGATTCTAAATTTAAATTGAACATTTGCTTTTATTTTGGTGCAGGAAGATCATATTGAAACACCACACATCACCTTTCAATGAGGAAGAAATGGTATTTTCATGTCACTGATTACTAAACCATTTTTCTGCCTAAATCTAGACTGTGATATTTCAGTGTCTGATACCATTCTCATCTCTCTGTCTACATATGCAATGCCAAAGCAAATGCATGTTCTCAGATGTTTCTGCACTAGATAGCTGTTGGTGTCTGTGTGGTTATCTTGTCTCTTCTGCTAACATAATATAGACATTTATTTCATTGCTAATAAAGAATTGAGAAAAGATACCTATGAGGTGCACTGGGTGTGCACCAAGCACAGCTGAGGACCTTGCTGCTGTTATTTTCAAAACTACAACATAAGTCACATTTTTAGGGGTCAAAAACCCTATTAGAGGTGACCTATACATTACTTGGACCTTGCAGTCTCATATTTTTATTACTAATTCTCCTTTGCTCATGATTGTCTATATAATGTCTCTTATTAGATGTGAATTGTAGTTCATAGGCTACAAGGAGTACACTTAAAAATCACAGCATTACTGCCACAGAAGCAACACTCACTTGAGTTTTGTGGATTCCCAGCGAGCACACGAAACTGAAATAAGTGATTTTCTAATATCCCTCACTGTGCCTCAACAAGGAGCAACACCATTTCAATTTTATGCTGACCTTTATGAGCCACAAGGCAAGCACATCCAAGGTGCGGAGCTCTGTCAATTAATTTAAATGCTAGCATAGCCTTTCTTATTGTCCTGAGGTATTTCTCTATTGCTCAGTTAGTCCTCAAGCCAGGCATTTTCCAGTTTTCAGCTTTTGCAGTAATAAATTGATTACCGTTTATATTGCCTTCTCTGTTGCTTGGAGACAAATGTCTTAAAAAACATCTGGAGGCATTTTCTTCAGTTATCCCACCCTTGCCCAGCTCTTCCCTTATTCCTGCTCAAGGACAGCCAGAAGCAGTCTGTACGACCAAAAAATTAAGGGTACTGTTTGGTCATGATTCCTTCTCTTGAGCACAGCACATTTGGGGCTTGCTCCAGCTTTCCTCTGATCCTGTGGGAAGTGTCACGGTTTGACTCAGGATCGGCAATTAAACCAGAGACAACAACGCTCTCAATCCCCTCCCCCTCCCACCCAGGTAGGGAAGGAGAGAGAGAATTAGGAGAGAGAGAATTAGGAGAGAGACTTTGCTGGATTGAAAACTAAACTAGACAGCTTGAATGATATGTACAATTATATACAAGTATGTTCAGGAATGTGCAAAAGCCTCTTGCCTCCCCCCACCCCCAGCAGCTCCCCCAGCACTCTCCTGAGCTGTGAGCAGTCCCAAAATGTCTCAGCCCGCAGGCAGGAGATAAGGCAGAGCAGACAGGGGCTGGGTTATGAGGGTTATGAGGTCAGAGATGCCTGAGCCTGGGAGTTGATGGTGATGGATGGATGGAGTCCTCCCCGGATATCAGCCATGGACGAAAGGGAAGGGAAGAAGAAGCAGGAAGGAAGTTGTCTTCTGTGATCTCTGACCTTCCTCAAAGCTTACGTAGATATATGGAATGGAATACCTTTGGTCAGTTCTGCTGTCTGTCTAGTCCAGCTCCCCACGGGAGGGTCACAGAAACAATTCTCCTGCCCCGGTAGCCTCTGTAGCAGCAAAGCTAAGAAGTGACCTTGGAGTCTCAGCAGAAACATAAACATTCCAGTGTTATCAGTCCACTAGCTGGGACACTTGCTGCTAGTTAAAAAAGAGCTTACTGAAAGGAAAACAAAAATCAGTAAAAGGAAAATTAGCTTCATCCTGGCTCAGACCAGGACAGGAAGATAATGTAAGATGCTTCAGATTTCGCCATGACATTTTCCAAAGCTTACACAATCATGCAGGATCAGCCATAGGAGTTGCAGTGTGTCAGATCCACCTTGCTAGGTAATGTTGCTATCTTTGAAAATCATGCCACAGTCCCAAATGTATCAAGGTGTCTAATATTCATTGAATTCAACTTGTTCAGGTATGTGCTTGGGCAGCTGGTCAGAATGAGGTGAAGTAGATATGTGAATTATTATGCTGAGAAAGGTTCAGAGAAGGAACTTCAGACTAACCCCATGTGTCACAAGGGGAGTTGCTGGCTTGTTCCAGTGGTCACATTGCTGGATTATGTGTTCTGGAGCAAATAGTGTCTTATACTGTCTATATTTTATATATTAAACTTGATGTGGCCTATGATAATTCTTTAAATGTACATTAAAAAAAAACAGCAGAGTCTATATCATATTTACATACTTTCTACAACTTTAAACATAAGACAGATGTACGTCAGCAATACGAATTAATGTTTTCTTGCTCTTTTTTTCTAATAGAAAATTCTCCAAAGCTGCAATTGAAGCTTTCACTCAGAACAATGGCCTAATTCACCATCATTTTGCACAATGTTGTCATTAGTTTAAACATTACCTGTTGTCCTAATAAGCAACATTTTTCATCCTCCTGACCTCAACCTTCTTCCCAAGACTGTGAATATGCAAAACTTAATCCTGTTATCTCAGATAATTGGAGAGATTGGCTCCAGTGTGGCTGTGTTGCTGAAAAGGATTAAGCAAGGCAAAAAAAGTCAGAGGATCCAGCGTGCCTCTTCTCATTGTAAGCCATAGCATAAAATAACATAAATCAAGCAGTATCCACAGTAAAAGAAAACTATATCCCTAGAAATAACTGACAATTTCTTTGAACTTTATTCCTGATATATACAGACATGAACATATACTTCATAGAAACACAAATATTAATGTTTCAAACTTTTGGAAAGAGAAAATATACAATCTGAAGCCCTTGGTGTTTTGCAAGAGCTCAAGACAGCTTCAAAACGTGTCCAGACAATACATTAAGGACTTTTAAAAAACAATCTTTTTCTGATATGCAGCATGGATTTTTAGCGTCTGTGAAGGACCTCAAGATTAATTTTTTAAATAGCACAATAATAGAGAATTGCATTTTATTCTTCAGTTTCATCAGCATTTATTGTTCCTAAAAGAGTTAAGAAAATACGTTGATGCTCATTCAAATGTAGTGCTGACTACATGATCGATAAGGCATTTCTTTGTAAGTCTGTGAAAGGGTTTATGGTCTCCATAGCTAGGAAGTTAAATTGGCCCTGCTCCATGGCCATGGCCACAAGCACCAGCTACTCTCTGCCTTCAAGAAGGAAGTCTGAATGCCACAGGAAAAGGCAGCTATCAAAATAACACAAATGCGTTTCATCAGTCCATTAGCTGTGTTAGTTTTTCACAGCAGTGATGGACTGTTCTGATACACTCTTAATGAAGCCTCTGCCTCCCTGGGGAGTTTTCACCTGAAGTTGGCATCTTTAGGTCTCTGTAAGATGGGGGAGTCCACAGGCATGAATTGATATGCTGGGCTAAGTCTTAGGTTTTGTTCTGCTTTATTTCTTGTATCTGTTTCTATTGAGTATTACTACAGTGCTAACTTCAGCTCGACTCTTAAATTTTCTCTACTGAGATTTTAGAGGATATAAAATTTCTAGCCAGGAAGCAAAAAAAAAAAAAAGGTACTCAATCTCACTCGCAATAGTAATTTTCCGATGAGCAGCTCTTCTGTTGCTCCTGCAGTGAGTCAGACCCTCATATGCATTGCACAGCAGTGACCATGTTGCACACCATGATGAGCAAAACACACATGACTCCAAAAGAATCATCAAGTCACTGCACCACACATTACAACAAATTCTGTCTTCCAATATTATATGCAATTAGTCTGTGCTTATAAATACTTATATGTTCAAAAAATTAATTTGTTTATCTCTGTAGTATTTTTTCTGTCTGAAACACATCAACTGTTTACTGCCCAAGCAATGCTATGCACAGTGTAGGTTATGCAAAGATAGTGATAGTGACTGTCATCCTTTTTTCCTGGGCTTATTTTATTGTGTGTGGTTCTTTAGGCTGCTAGATGATAGATCTTTCTGCAATATTGTTGTCATCAGGATGACAAAAAGCAGAGATGCCAAGCTCAGCATTGTAATATATTCATACCATCCTTTGATTCTATGACATTGCTTAGCAGTACACCTCGTCTTTCATCCTACCAGCTTGAAAATTTCCTTTTTCCAGTAGCATGTAAAGCTATTAATTTGGCAGAATTCAAATATTTTGCCATGTATCAGGACTAAAGTCAGAGTATTAACAAGTGTGAGTTTAAATAACTGACCGTAGCAATTATTTCTATTGATTGCAAGAACCCTTCAACATCCCTCTTTTAATTAGCACTGCAGTTGTTCCACTGCCTTGAGAATTGCTATGGCAATATTTATGGCTACAATTGAATAGAAAGCATTTGTAGTGGAAAAATACACACATGCTGTGGCTGTTCTTGGACTGCTTTTATTACATGAACATAAGTAGCACTCCAGCATCTGCAAACTCTTACAAGAAAAATGTGCTCAGGTGTCAAAAATCCCAGTTATCTGCAGGGTGCAGTTTGGTGCCACTGATATGCCAGCATGTTGTCTCTGAAGTTGTGTCAAAATGTCTTTCAGAAAAAAAAATACAAGCCCACTCCGTCAGGCACGCTAGGAAAACAAACAAACAAACAAAAAACAACAACATAAACAAACAAACAAAAAACAAACAAATTTTGAAATTTTTAATCATGCACCATAATCAATAATGTTATTTGATAACTATAATTGTAGTATAAATGTTATACATAGGATGACTTCTAAACCTTGGGTAACTAGGAAAATGTTTTCAATTCAGCCTTTGAAGCTGAAGCACTTTTTTTTCTTTGTTTTTAATGTAGCTCTCTCTTGAAATTCTCTCTTCTGGTTTCACCAGGGGCTAACATTTTGCATGGTTACAGGCATGTACTTACTGTATATTCAGATAATGAGCTTATTTGGACACTACAAGGCCAGAATTCAGCTTTATGATAAAGACTGCAAAGTTTGGGCAAGATTTGTGTTTTAGCTGTAAATGAGCAGTGACTGTTCAGATTAGCAGAATTACTGAGTGTGAAATTGCCATGTATATAAGAACTATTGATCTGAAAGCCTTGTCAGCTGAATGCTGTAGGAGTTGTAATGGAGAATTATGTGTATTAAGTTCAAAGGGGAGGTTAGAGAGCAAGAAAGGGCCTGGATGTGCAGCCTCTGTGTCCTGACATGGCTGTAAATATGAATGCCCATCCTGTGAATATGTTTATGGGCGATGTTTTCCAAAGAACCTTCATTGGTAAATTACCTTCCTTTTTAGCATTTTCACCTAGTTGTAAGAAGAATAAAATTTTTTTGTTCTGCACTCCAGTAAAATATACTCTTACTGAAGCAGGATAGTCATGTAGGCAAGGTGAACTGATTTCAGTATATCAACTTTATACCTGACTGACCTAGAAATGGTCTATGTGCTTTTTGGTCTCTGCAACACTATTACTTTTCTCTTGTTCATTGCAGCCAATTCTGTGCATCTTTCAGATCTCACAGGATACGCTTTTGGTTTTGTCACAATTCCTTTTTTTATCATTAATAACTGTGTGGATATTTTTCTGACATTAAATGGATGTTCATTTAATGCCCTCACATAATCATGAGTGTAAGCAGAACTGCAATGTGAATCAAACATAAATGTCTCTAGTGCTGTAAAGTGTGCATTCCAGGAGGAAAAAGTTATGAAGGAAATAAGAACTTAGTAATTAATATTTTTATTCAATTATAACTATAAATAATATCAATGCATTTCTATAAAAAGAAAAATAACATTAAATGTTCAATAGGTTAATAATACATTATATATATATAATGTATATAAATTGCATAGCAATATAATTAACAGTTAATTGAAATTACTATCTTAGTTAACACAGTCTGTGGATTAGGCAGTTAGTGACATCTGTACAGGACTTTTGGATAAGGGATTGCATGCAAAGGTCCAGCTCTTTTATTTCTTTGCATTTATTCCTTCTTTGTTTCTTTCTAAATTTATTACTCTGAATTGTAAAAGTTAAGAAACAGCAGAAATGTCAAAATGAAGTCTGTCTGTTTAATATTTATGTTGCCCAGTCTTTGCAGCATAGTGATACAGAACGAGATTTGGCAAAGCACAAACACTGTTGTTATTCAGCTGAACAAGTCACTTGGATGCTCAGAGGAAGCCACTGGCACCTCCTCCTCCTCCGTCCTCCAGAAAAGGTACTTCTGTGCTGTGAATGGAAAGTGCAGAGTAGATGAGACAATTCTAGAATATTTCTTTTTGTTCCTGTCACTCATCGTCTTGATAATTGCATACCATCTGAACCTCATACCCACAATGAAATGAGTTATCTTAGATTTCTCTCTGATGCTTGTTACCATAGGATCAGAGTAGTCTACAAACCTCAGCATGGTATTTTTTAAACTTAATAAATATTTATCACACTATTAACAGAAGTAGCCTCTAAACTGAGTGCTTCATTACCTGTGCACTTCCCTGGAGATGCTCAAAAGCAGTCCTATAACCAGTCACTCATGGCATCTGCTGGCTTCAGCTGTACTGACTTGTCAGCATCTATGAAACCAGACTCTGGCTGTCTTGGGCTGGGGAGCCAGAAAACAGGGAACATATAATTAGTGGTCCGGTGTGGTTGTTTTCTTAGTATAAAATGAAAATCCACAAAGCTGCAGCCTGGAATCAGCTTGCACCACTGTCTTCACTAATCCTCCCTTTACTAAGTTTATAGCTATCTGTTTAAATTCTTATTGTTAACCTCATCCTTTCAAACAATGCACATGGTTCTTTCTTTTATATATGCATGAGCTTCACCATGAAAATAGTAGTGCAATCCCTTCCAAGGGACAGGGTGTGCCAGTCAACTTGAATTCTTTACATATGTGCCCCAGTAAATGTCAGTATGTCAGTCTTCTCATATGTAATACCAAGAAGGCTGCCTGAAAACTCCAGAGAACTGCTGTGATTAATGTCTGTTTACTTATTACATCAATAGAAGTCAATAAACATGTTTGAATAGAGATTTTTTTCTGCACGAGACAAATGAGAAGATTCAGAACATTTACATTTTCTATTAGAGGATTCATTAGGTTGTATCTAGTCTGTGATACATATCACTTCCATAGAAAATGCACTTCATTATAGAAGATTATAAATGCTTGATTGTAAATGAAACTGCTTTCTCATGGGACAGGTCTGACAGGTAAATAACTTAGTTTCACATCCTTTTTCCTTTGAAGACTCGTTAAATGATCCTTTTAATTTTTCACCTTTGATAATCTTAGCTTTCTCCTCGCTTTTCTTTTAACTTGAGTAATTTTTTTTAATGAATACTCTACCCTCATGATTGTTTCGTTTTGTTTGTTGTTTTCTTCCATTAGCCTGAAAAATTCTAGAATCCATTTTTCTGATAACAGGCAAATCAGTTATCTGGATCGCAGATTTGTGCGACGTATGGAAAGACTGTTTAACTATGGCATGAGTACAGTTCCACAGTGCCTTAGACTAGTTCACCTCCAGGATCAGTGTCATCATTGTGATGTAGCAAAGAACCAGAACCAAAGAAGCCTGGGAGACACTATCTGGTTTCCAGCAAGCCAAGTTTCCAAGTTTCCAAGTCCAGAAACAAGCTAGGAGAGCAATGCAAGTGTGCTTCACTGGATGGCAGCCCAGGTATGACACAGATGATGCTGAACCTAATCCCAAGGGATAGGGCTGGTGCCTGTAGAGAACATCAGCTTCCATGTGCTTTTCCCTCTGAAGAATGATTCCATGTTCCAGCTTATTTTATCTTAGTTTGGCACTTTCAGGCTTCTGGGAGAAAGTGCTGCCTCGAATGCAGCACCTGGGCCCATGCTAGGTCTTGCAACTGCACTGTGTTGTGCTATGCCAGAGGCAACAAGCCCACACAGAGCACTAGGGGTAGTACAGATGTGCATTGTAGCCACTCTGCACAAGGTACACAAGGCCAAGGCAAATTGTCATTAAACTAGAGGTAATAAAGCCTATTTGTTTCCTGGTGGAAACACAGGTGGTGATTTGCACCACATTATCTCTGAGTAGCTATATGTCCTTCATGCAGGGCACTCCTGCACCCCTTTCTTTTCAATCTGTAGATTACTCTCTAGAAGGTATGGCTACATAATCTAAATTATCAAATTTAGGTGTCTAATTTAGGTGCTAAGAATTGCCATCCAAAGATGCCTACATACTTCCATAGGCTGTTACAGATAATTTAGGCTCTTACTTTCAAGTGTTGTGTATCAAGCAATTGAAGTAGTTGAAAGTAAATGGTATGTGTGCCTAGCAGAATGGGGTTCAAATCACACTATGCCCTTGTATTCTATTACCTAGAAAATTACTCCAGAAATTATCTGAAACTTAGTGTTAGAAAAAAATGGAATGTTGAAAGACAATTTCAGATTGCTGTTCTCCTCGCTAGTGCTTTTCTTCAGTTCAAAGTAAAAAGAAGTAAAAATACTTTATAGCTACAAAAATACTCAATGTGGGCAGGGACTTGTCTGAGAGAAGAGTCCTCCCTCAGCATCTGTTAACAAAGATGGGAAGTGAACGGCTGCACATACATCAGTTAACTGCCAGATGTGCAAAAACTTTGGATATTTTTATTAGAGAAAAAAGATTATTAAGTCAAAGTGATTTTAGGACTGCAACTCATGCCTGGGAACTTAAAGAAACTAAATCTTTGACAAATATTCTCATAGGCAAAGGTTACCTTGACTGTGGCTGCAGGTAGCAATCACAGAATCACAGAATCACCAAGGCTGGAAAAGACCTCTAAGATCATCAAGCCCAGCCTGTGACCAACACCACCACATCATCTAGACCATGGCACTAAGTGCCACATCCAGCCTTGCCTTGAACACATCCAGGGACGGCACCTCCACCACTTCCCTGGGAAGTCCATTCCAATGTTTAATCACCCTCTCCATGAGGAAGTACTTCCTAATATCCAACCTAAACCTCCCTTGGAGCAGCTTCAGGCTGTGCCCTCTTGTCCTGTCACTGGTTGCCTGGGAGAAGAGCCCAGCCCCCACCTGACTACAACGTCCCTTCAGGTAGTTGAAGAGAGTGAGAAGGTCCCCCCTGAGTCTCCACTTCTCCAGGCTAAACAACCCCAGCACCCTCAGCCTATCCCTAGAAGATTTTCCCTCTAGTCCTTCCATCAGCCTTGTTGCTCTCCTCTGGACCTGCTCCAGCACCTCAATATCCTTCTTGAAGTGAGGGGCCCAGAACTGGACACAGTACTCGAGGTGAGGCCTCACCAGTGCTGTGTACAGGGGGAGAATCAAATTCCTACTCCTGCTGGCCACACTAGCCAGGTACCAGCCTGATACAAGCCAGGATGCCATTGGCCTTCCGGGCCACCTGGGCACACTGCTGGCTCATGTTCAACTGGCTGTCCACCAGCACTCCCAGGTCCCTCTCTGCCAGGCTGCTCTCCAGCCACTCTTCCCCCAGCCTGTAGCGCTGCCTGGGGTTATTGTGGCCAAAGTGCAGGACCCTGCACTTGGTCTTGTTGAATTTCATGCCATTGGTCTCAGCCCATCGAACCAGCCTGTCCAGGTCCCCCTGAAGCTTCTTCCTACCCTCTAGCAGATTGCCACTCCCCCCCCCAACTTGGTGTCACCTGTGAACTTACTAAGGGTGGACTCTATCCCCACATCCAGGTCATCAATAAAGATATTGAATAGGACTGGGACCAGTACTGATCCCTGGGGGACTCTGCTGGTCACCAGACACCAGCTGGAAGCAGCTTCATTCATTCACCATCACTCTCTGGGCCCGGTCCTCCAACCAGTTTTTTAAGCCAGTGAAGGGTGCACCTGTCCAAACCTAACCTGAAGGTGGAGAAGGGTGGGTGAATGAGCAGGGTGAATGAGCTTAACACAAGAAAAAAATCATTATCAATAGTATCTATTTTTAAAATAAAGAATAAGTTTGTATTGTCTCTAAGAGTGAAGCACTTGGAGTAGTTTCCTGGAGGGTCGAAGAGCTCACATGTTGAAGATCAACAGTAGCTGGGAAAGTGCTGTGATAATTAAGGACAGTTGTGCATAGCAAAGCAGCAAGAGTGGTGGTAAAGCTGAAAAGCAGTAGGGCAAACGCGAGCTGCTTTTTACCTAGCAATACATTCTCTGGAGTGCCACATACTTCAGAGATTGATTATTTCAGGTACTTCTTAGCTGGGATAAGGAGGTTAGCATACATTTGGACTGCTGCCCTGGAACTGTGAGAAAGTTAGTAATTTTGCCTGCTGCTAGTTTATTATGTAGATATATTTGTTTCTTTAACCTCTTATTAGGGTTACATTTGTTGAATCCCCTTTGACTGGTACAGGTACTTCTCACTGCCTCATTTCCCAGGTTTCTGAAAGGGAGTCTTAAAGCACTGTTCCTTAGACTTCATAAGGCACTGGGTAGAGATTATACTGGTTTCTTGTGTTAACAAATATAGTCAGTGTATGAAGGCTACTGCCTAGGCAGCCATAAACTTTCATCTCATTTTAATCTTCCATGACAAGACCTAGAGTTCAACACCTTCTGGGCTGAATTATTTTGTTGCATTTTTAGAAACTCTTACTGCATAGGACTTAAACAGAAAGTTCCTCTCTTTGCATTGCTCTCAGAGAAGATCTGTGCAGCTCAGCATGTAGTGTTAGTTTGAGCTGTATTTCACATTGAAGCACTTCCTCCTGCATTTTTAAGTGCTTTCCTGGCTGCGTGGTTTTGTGGCTGGACCCAACCCCATTGAAATCAGTTTAAAGGTTTTATGACTGGCGGGAGTTTGATCTCATCTTGCAGCCTGAAAACCAGTTAGTCAAATATACATTAAAAATACAGAAGTGTTTTAAGTAACTACAAAATGCCTACTAAATTAAGCTGAATATGACAGGGATGGTGAAAAGGTTATGTAATTCTTTTGCAATACACCTTCATGGCTTTTTATGGGAATGTTTTGTATCACCTCTATACACATTTTCCTGGCTCACTTAATCATTATTTACATAAATTGATCCCCAAGGCAGATTACTATGGATATGGCAAATCTGCCCGGCTCAAATATCCAACCAGGCAGCTACAGTAACGTGGGGAAAACAGAATTCTAAAATAGAGAAACAATGTGGGGGCAGTAATATTGTTGGTGAAGACTGAAAGTGAATAAAATGAACAGCGTATTTAGTGAGCACTTTTTAGGCAGTGTGTGCAAAGATGCCAAAAGGCAGCATTAGGAACAACTCTTCACCTCTTCTTCTGTGGTTAAATTCTTGCTATTAACATCCTTGTTACAAGGTGCAATTGGTCTCTCTCACTCCAGCAGTTTTGAGAGAGACTATGGAAATTCCCACAGGACAAAAGCCCAAGATCACAGCAGGTGAAAGCAGGGACTGGAAGAATGAAGTACCCCCTGCTGTAGGAGAACAGGTTTGTGACCATCTAAAGAACCTGAAGGTGTACAAGTCTATGGAACCTGATTAAATCCATCCACAAGTCCTGAGGGAGGTGGCAGATGCAGTTGCTAAGCCTCTGTCCATCATATTTGAGAGGTCATGGCGGTCTGGTGAGGTTCCTGCTGATTGGAAAAAAGGTACCATAGCCCCTATTTTTAAAAAGGGGGAAAAGGAAGACCTGAGGAACTACAGATCGGTCAGTCTCACCTCTGTGCCTGGCAAGATCATGGAACAGATCCCCCTGGAAGCTCTGCTAAGGTACATGGAAAGAAAGGAGTTGATTTGTGACAGCCAACATGACTTCACTAAGGGCAAATCATGCCTGACCAATTTGGTGGCCTTTTACAGCAGGGCTACAGAGATGGTGGATAATGGCAGAACAACTGACATCATCTACCTGGATTTGTGCAAGGCATTTTACATTGTCCCACATGACATCCTGATCTGCAAACTGACAAGACAGATGGACCACTCGGTGGAGAAGTAATTGGCTGGATGGCCACACCCAGAGAGTTGTGGTCAATGGTTCAGTGTCCAAGTGGAGGCAAGTGATGAGTGGTGTTCCTCAGGGGTCAGAATGGGACCAGTGCTGTTCAACATCTTTGTTGGTGACATGGACAGTGGGATTGAGTGTATCCTCAGCAAGTTTGCTGACAATACCAAGCTGTGTGGTGTGGTTGACACCCTGGAGGGAAAGGAAGCCATTCAGAGGGACCTCGACAGGCTTGAGAGGTGGGTACATGCAAATGGCATGAAGTTCAATAATGCCAAGGGCAAGGTCCTGCACCTGGGTTGGGGCAATCCCAGGCACAAGTACAGGCTGGGGGCAGAATGGATCCTGGGCTGCATTAGAAGAAGTGTGGCTAGCAGGGCAAGGGAGGTGATTCTACCCCTCTACTCTGCTTTGGTGAGAACCCACCTGGAGTACTGTGTACAGCTCTGGAGCCCTCAACACAGGAAAGACACGGAGCTATCAGAGAGGGTCCAGAGAAGGGCCATGAAGATGACCAAAAGGCTGGAGCACCTCTGCTACGAAGACAGGCTGAGAGAGTTGGGGTTGTTGTTGAGGTTGCTCAGCCTGGACAAGAGAAGGTTTCAGTGAGATCTTGTAGCAGCTTTCCAATACCTAAAGGGAGCCTACAGGAAAGATGGGGAGAGATTTTCACCAGAGAATGTAGTGATAGGACAAGGGGTAACAATTTTAAACTGAAAGAGGGTAGATTTAGGTTAGATTTTAGGAAGAAATTCTTCACCATGAGAGTAGTAAGGCAGTGGTACAGGTTGCTCAGGGAGGTTGTGGATGCCCCCTTCCTGGAGGTGTTCAAAGCCAGGTTGGATGAGGCTTTGTACAACCTGGTCTAGTGTGAGGTGTCCCTGCTCATAGGAGGGAGGTTGGAACCTGATGATCTTAAAGGTCCCTTCCAACCTTAACTATTCTATGATTATATGAACATGGCAGGGAGCTCTTGCTTTACAGCATATTAATCTTGTGGTAATGAATAAGTTTGTACATACTTTTGTAGCATTTGACCTCCACTCAAGTTGAAGAACAGGAACTTATTGGGAGTGGTCAACATGGATTTTCCAAGGGTGAAATTATGCTTGACCAATCTGCCAGCCTTCTATGATGACATAACTTGTTGGCTGAATGACAGTAGAGGAGCAGAAGTCATCTACTTTGACTTCAGCAAGACTTTTGACACTGTCTCCCATAACATCCTCATCAGGAAACTGAGGGAACATGGGCTAGATAAGTGGACAGTGAGGTGAATCATTGAATCATAGAATGCCAAGTTGGAATTGACCTCAAGGATCATCTGGTCCAACTTTTTTAGGTAATACTATAGTTTATATGAGATGGCTCAGCACCCTGTAAAGCTGAGACTTAAAACTGTCCAATGTGAGGGAATCTACCACTTCTCTGGGGAGATTATTCCAATCTTTGACTGTCCTCATGGTGAAAAATTTAGCTCTTGTGTCCAATCAGAATCTCCCAGGAGCAACTTGCACCCCTTACCCCTTGTCTTTTCCATGTGAATCCTTTTAAATAGGGAGTCTCCATCTCCTTGGTAGCCACCCTTTAAGTACTAGAACGTGGTAATAAGGTCTCTCCAAAGCCTTCTTTTCTCAAGGCTGAACAAATCCAGTTCTCTCCTCATATGGCAGGTCCTTCAGTCCTCTGATCATCCTTGTGGCCCTTCTCTGGACCCTCTCCAGCCTGTCTGCATCCTTTTTGTAGAGTGGGGACCAAAACTGAATGCCATACTCTAGGTGTGGTCTGACAAGTGCCAAGTAGAGTGAGATGATGACTTCATTATCTCTGCTGGTCATGCTCTTGTTGATGCATCCCAACATCCTGTCATCTTTCTTTGCTGCTGCAGCACATTGTTCACTCATGTTGAGCCTGTTACCCACCAAGACCCTCAGGTCCCTTTCCACAACGCTGCTCTCCAGCCAGGTGGATCCCAGTCTGAACTGCTCTCCTGGGTTGCATGTTCCCTTACACTTCTCCCCATTGAACTTCATAAGGTTCCTGCTAGCCCACTCCTCCAGTCTGTCCAGGTCATCCTGGAGAGTGGCCGTCCCTTCTGGAGTGTCCACCTCTCCACTTATCTTGGTGTCATCAGCAAACTTCATCAGGGTGCTCTTAATCCCAACATCCAGGTCACTTATGAAGATGTTAAACAGCATTGGGCCCAATATTGATCCCTGGGGGACCCCACTTGTGACTAGTTGCCAGTTTGAGGAGAAACTATTTACTGTCACCCCCTGAGTATGGTCTGTCAGCTAGTTCCCCACTCACCACACAGACCACTTGTCAAGGCCATAATGAGTCAGTTTTTCCACGAGGAGGCTGTGGGGGACCTTATCAAAAGCCTTGGAGAAGTCCAAGTAGATGATGTCCACCCCTCGCCCTGCATCAACCAAGTGGGTCACTTAGTCATAGAAGGTGATCAGGTTTGTCAAGTACGATTTGCCCCTGGTAAATTCCTGTTGGCTTTTCCCAATCATGTGCTTCAAATAACTTGTAACAGTCCCCAGGAGGATTTGCTCCATGACCTTTCACAGAATCACAGAATTGTTAAGAGTTGGAAGGCACCTCTAGAGATCATCTAGTTCAACTCCCCCACTGAAGTAGGATAACCTGAAGCACATTACTCAGGACTGCACCCAGGCAGGTTTTGAATATCTCCACAGATGGACATTCTACAACCTCTCTGGGCAGCCTGTTCCAGTGCCTTGTCACTCTCATTGTAAAGAAGTTTTTTCTTATGTTTAAATGGAACTTCCTGTGTTCCAGCTTGTACCCGTTGCCCCTCGTTCTGACACTGGGAACTACTGAGAACAGCCTGTCCCCATCCCCCCTGCACCCACCCTTTAGATACTTGTATAAATTAATAAGGTGCCCTCTCAGCCTTCTCTTCTCCAGGCTGAAGAGTCCCAGCTCTCTCAGCCCTTCCTCATAAGAGAGATGCTTCAATCCCCCATTCATCTTCGTCACCCTCCTCTGGACTCTCTCTACGAGTTCCCTGTCTCTCTTGAACTGTGGAGCCCGGAGCTGGATGCAGTATTCCAGCTGTGGCCTCACCAGGGACTGAAGTGAGGCTAATGAGTCTGTAATTACCTGGGTCCTCCTTTGAACCCTTCTTATAGATGGGGGTGACATTAGCCTTCCTCCAGTCTTCAGGAACGTCTCCTGATTTCCATGACTTCTCAAAGACTATAGAGAACAGCTTTGCAATGACATCAGCCAGCTCTCTCAGCACCCTAGGGTGAATGGCACCCAGACCCATCGATTTGGATGGGTCAAGCTCCTGTAATAGTTCACTGATGGCGGGTCGGTGTCTGCATCAACCTGGATTTCTGTTCCTATGGCCTGGGACCCAACAGCACTGGTAAAGACAGAGGTGAAGAAGGTGTTGAGGACCTCTGTTTACTCAGCATTGTTGGTGACTAGTTCACCTCTCCTATTTAATAGTGGGCCAATATTATTCCTCTGTTTCTGCTTGTGGTTAACGTATTTGAAGAATCCTTTCTTGAAGTTTTTTACATCTTTGGCCAATGTCAGCTCAAGCTGAGCTTTTGCTTTCCTAACTGCATCTCTGCAGTCCCTGGCAATGCCCTTGTAATGTTCAACTGGTAATGTTGCACTTTTCCACCTCTGGTACGTTTCCCTTTTGGTTCTGAGGAGACCCAGAAGCTCACAGTTAAGCCAGGGGGGTTTCTGGCTCAGCCTACTTCCCTTGCCTTTAGAGGGGATGAACTGTTTTTTCTTATCTAGGAGTGTGTTTTTGAAAAACTCCCAACACTCACAAGCCCCTTTACCCTCTATTGAAGCTTCCCACGGGATCCCTTCCAACTGAGCCCCGAGTGAGCTGAAGTTTGCTCTTCTAAAATCTAGAACCTTTTTCCTGGAATTAACCTTCATTATGCCCAGCAGTATCCCAAACTCCGCAGTACTGTGGTCACTGCAGCCAAGCCTGTCACTAACCAAGATACTAGAGAGCAGGTTTTGTTGACCCAGAGCTTGTCTGAGCAACCCAAGTATTGCTTCATTGGTCACCTCATCTTGGTTTGGGGGTCAGTAACAGATGCCTACTGTAAGGTCACCTTCGAGACAACCCCTCAGATTTTGACCCAGAGGCATTCAATAGGGCTACCACAGTTACCATAGTTACTTCTATACATTCAAGGTTTTCCTTAACGTAGAGCATGACTCCTCCACCTCTTCTTGCCTGCCTGTCTTTACAAAACAGCCCATAGCCATCTATCATGGTCCTCCAGTCATGTGAATCATCCCACCATGTTTCAGTTATTCCTGTGATGTCGTAACTATCTGACTGGGCACAGAGCTCCAGTTTCTCCTGTTTATTTCCCAGATTGTGTGCGTTTGTATACATACACTTCAGGAGGCTGATCCTTTGGTTCTCATTTAAGGGGACAGCTGAGGTACATTTTGCAGTACTCTGGTTGGCTTGGTTTATTCCCCAATCAGCTGTATGTAGTGGTGATGGTGGAAAGACCATTGCCATTTTGGATCCCTTCCCCCAGGTCCTTCAGTTTAAAGCCTGCCTCACCAAGTTGGCCAGCCTGTTGTCAAAGATTCCTCTGTCTCTCTTAGAGAGGTGGATTCCATCCCTTTCCAATAGGTTGTAGTCCTTGTAGAAGGTCCCATTATCATAAAAGCCAAAACACTCACAGCAACACCAGCCTCATAGCCAGAAGTGGTGGATTGAGAGCTGGCTGTGTGACAGAACTCAGAAGGTTGTGATCAATAGAACAGAGTCGAGTTGGAGGCCTGTAACCAGTGGTGTCCCCCAGGGGTCAATACTCGGTCCAGTTTTGTTCAACATATTCATCAAAAACCTGGATGAGGGGACAGAGTGCATCCCCAGCAAGTTCATTGATGATATCCAACTGGGAGGGGTGGTGACACTCCAGAGGGCTGTGCTGCCATCCAGTGTGACCTGGACAGGTTGGAGAGCTGGGCAGAGGAAAATCTAATGAGGTTCAACAAGGGCAAGTGTAGGGTCCTGCATCTGGGGAGGAAGAACCCCATGTACCAATACAGGTTAGGGGTAGACCTGCTGGAAAGCAGTTCTGAGGAGAAGGACCTGGGGGTCCTGGTAGATAGTAAATTATCCATGAGCCAGCAATCTGTCCTTGTCACCAAGAAGGCCAATGGAATCCTGGAGTGCATAAGGAAGATCGTTGCCAGTAGGTTGAGAGAGGTCATTCTCCCCCTCTACGCTGCCCTGGTGGGGCTACACCTGGACTGCTGCATCCAGTTCTGGGCTCCCCAGTTCAAGAGAGACAGGGAACTACTAGAGAGTGTCCAGTGGAGGGCAACAAAGATGAATGGGGAGTTGGAGCACCTCTCTTATGAGGAAAGACATAGAGCTGGGACTCTTTAGCCTGGAGAAGAGAAGGCTGAGGGGAGACCTTATTAATGCCTGTAAGTATCTAAAGGGTGGGTGCAGGGAGGATGGAGCCAGACTCTTTTCAGCAGTTCCAGTGACAAGACAAGGGGCATGGGCACAAGCTGGAACAAAGAAAGTTCCATTTAAATATGAGGAAACACTTATTTACAGTGAGGGTGACAGAGCCCTGGAACAGGCTGTCCAGGGAGGTTGTGAAGTCTCATTCTCTGGAGATATTCAAGACCTGCTTGGATGTAGTCCTAAGTAATGTGCTCTGGGCGATCCTGCTTTAGTGGAGGAGTTGGACTAGATGATCTCTAGAAGTCCCTTCCAACTCAGACAATTCCGTGATTCTGTGATCCTCAGAATTATCAGTATAAGGGGTGATAAGTCACCAAATGTGGGCATCTGTAAGTGCTTTTTAAATCTCATGCATATGCTTTTTCATTGCATTTCTGCAGTGCTTTTTGAGTTTCAGAATCAGAGAGATCTAGCTTTGTATGAGAGACTACCAAAAAAGGCTCCTGCCTGTTGTCACTAAGGCAGGAGGATTTTCTGTTCTTACAATGCTGTGTTTTTCTTGTGGGGCAGAAGACATAATCTAAAATTGAACCTAGGAGTACCGGAAAACCCAGGGCCTGAGAAAATATTTGGAGCTATAGATGTAGGGATTTCAGGGAATGATGGGGCTTCATGAATGTGGGAGGGAGCTGGAAGTAGTAAGAACTAGACCAAAGGAAGAAGGGAAGTCTAGAAGTTCTAGTGTTCAAAGGGGAAGGCATGTGGTTGGAAAAGAGCACCAAGAGAAGAAATTAACAGTGACAATTGGTAGTATAAGTTGGAGGCTAGCTGGAACATGCATATTTTGAACAAGAAACAGTGGAAGCATGCACAGGCAACTCATAAGTTAGCCAACCAGGAGAGATGCCTCGCTAGACCTCCTGTTCACAAACAGAGATGGACTAGTGGGAGATGTGGTGGTCGGAGGACATCTTGGGCTTAGCAATCACAAAGTGGTTAAGTTTTCAACTCTTAGTGACGTAAGGAGGGGGGTTAGCAAAACCTCCACCTTGGACTTCCAGAGGGCAGACTTTGGCCTGTTCAGGACAGTGATTGAGAGAGTCCCTTGGGAGACAGTTCTGAAGGGCAAAGGAGTCCAGGAAGGCTGGACGCTCTTCAAGAAGGCAATCTTAAAGGCCCAGGAGCAGCTGTCCCCACGTGTCACAAGACTAAAGGGCAGGGAGGACAGGGAGCTTTTGATGTGACTTAGGAAAAAAAGGAGGGTTTACCACCTTTGGAAGAAGGGACAGGCAACTCAAGAGGAGTACAGAGATCTCCCTAGGTCATACAGAAAGAAAATTAGGAAGGCAAAAGCCCAGTTGGAGCTCAACTTCACCACTGACATAAGGGACAACAAAAAAAGTTTTTATAAATACACCAACAATAAAAAGAGAGCCAAGGAGAATCTCTATCCCTTACTGGATGCAGGGGGGAACACTGCAACCAAGGAGGAGGAAAAGGCTGAGATACTTAATGCATTCTTTGCCTCAAGCTTTAATAGTCATGCCAGCTCCCCCCAGGCTGTTCAGCCTCCTGAGCTGGAAAACAAGGATGGAGAGCAGAACAACCCCCCACAATCCATGAGGAAGTAGTTAATGTAGCCATACATACTTATGTAGCCATAAGTCTATAGGACCTGATGGGATCTACCCTAGAGCACTGAGGGAGCTGGTGGGGGAGCTCACTAAGCCTCTCTCCCTCACTTATCAGCAATCTGGTCAACAGGGGAGGACCCAGACGACTGGAGGGTGGATAATGTGACGCCCATCTACAGGAAGAGCTGGAAGGAGGATCTGGGGAACTACAGGCCTGTCAGCCTGACCTCGGGACCAGGAAAGATCATGGAGAGGCTCATCTTGAGTGAGCTCTCATGGCAAGTGCAGGACAGCCAGGGCATCAGGGCCAGCCAGCATGGGATTATGAAAGAGAGGTCTTGCCTGACCAACCCAATCTCTTTCTAAGACCAAGAGAAGGCTGTGGACGTTGGCTATCTGGACTTTGGTAAGGCCTCTGACACTGTCTCCCACAGCATTCTCCTGGGAAAGCTGGCAAATCATGGCATAGACAAGCATACTCTTCACTGGGAAAAGGCTGGCTGGATGGCCAGGCCAAGAGAGTCATGGTAAACGAGGTCAAATCTAGTTGGCAGCCGGTCACCAGTGGTGTCCCTGAGGGCTCACTTTTGGGGCCAGTCTTGTTCAACATCTTTATCAATGATCTGGATGAGGGGATTGAGTGCACCCTCAGTAAGTTTGCAGATGACACCAAATTGGGTGGGAGTGTTGATCTGCTTGTGGGTAGGAAGGCTCTACAGAGGGACCTGGATGGGCTGGATTGATGGGCTGAGGCCAATTGGACGAGGTTCAATAAGGTCAAGTGCTGGGTCCTGCATTTTGGCCACAACAACATCATGCAATGCTACAGGCTTGAAGAATGGTTAGAAAGCTGCCCAGCAGAAAAGGACCTGGGGGTGCTGGTGGGCAGATGGCTTAACATGAGCCAGCAGTGTGCCCAGGTGTCCAAGAAGTCAAATAGCATCCTGGCCTGCATCAGGAATAGCATGACCAGCAGGAGTGGAGAGGTGATCATGCCCCTGTACTCAGCACTGGTGAGGCCACACCTTGAATCCTGTGTGCAGTTCTGGGCCACTCACTTACAAGAAGGATATTGAGGCGCTGGAGCATGTCCAGAGGAGAGCTACCAAGATGGCGAAGGGTCTAGAGACTAAGTCATACAAGGAGCAGCTGAGGAAACTGGGGTTGTTTAGTTTGGAGAAGAGCAGGCTGAGGGGAGACCTCATTGCCCTCTATAACTGCCTGAAAGGAGGTTGTAGGGAGGTGAGTGTTGGCCTCTTCTCCCAGATAAATAACCACAGGACTAGAGGAAAAAGTCTGAAGTTGTGCCAGAGGAGGGTTTAGATTGGACATTAGGAAGAATTTCTATACTGAAAGAGTGGTCAGGCACTGGAACAGCCTGCCCAGGGAGGTGGTTGAGTCACCATCCTTGGAGTCATTCAAGAAGTGTGTAGATGTGGCACTTCAGGGCATGCTTTAGTGGCCGAGATTGTGGGTTTTTTGTGGGTGTTTTTTGGTGGAGTGTGTGTGATTGTTTGTGTTTGTTTATGGTTTTTTTGTGTTGATGCTTGGACTCAGTGATCTCAGAGGTCCTTTCCAACCATGACGGTTCTGTGATTCAGTGGCAGACTGAGGCTAGGACAAAATTATGAAAGAATGCCACAGGAATAAGGGTTTTCTCTTACCAGCCCTTTCCCTGTCAAGAAGTACTAACAGGAGAAATTTTGTTTTCCTCTTACTAGCAAGATAGCAAGGCTGATGTGAGAATCAGACCCCTTCAAATTCGTATTAAGGATCACCTCAAATAAAATCTCTACAGCAGCTTGTTAAAAACAGAATGATAACTCACTTTTTCCCCCACTATTTGAAGGTCATTTATCGAAAAGTTATGAGATTATTACTGTATTAATCCAGTAGTCAATTTCTGAAAATTAATTTCAGTGACTTGCAAGACTAGTCATTCAAAACTATAGAAACTTCAATTTGAAAGATCAGTCTAATGTTCTCCCCTGCAGTTTCAATACACTTGACATCTCAGTGTGACTTGGAATGAACTTTTAACTTGTCCAGAGTGTGGTTTGGTTTTTTGGGGTTGGGTTGGGTTTGTTGTTTGGGGTTTTTTTGGTTGGTTTTGGTTTGGGGTTGGGCTGATTTCTGTCAAAGGCTCTTGGGATTGGTGTCTTAAAATAAAATAAATTACTTCTGTATTATTTTTTAACCAATTATAAAGACTTTTCATGTATGTGCCGTCCAATAAAAACCCAAATGCCAAATGTTGCAACAGTCAAGTGCTTTCTTCTGCATACAACTTTCTGTCTCTCCCAGCTGAGAACTTGCTGGTTTACTTACAGAATTTATTGAATTAAAGATATTTGTATTTTGTGCTCTGAGCTTTACTGTTGTAAAGGTTCAAAGAGGAGAGAAAGCGGTTCGAGCGGTTAACCCCTCCTTTTTTCATTTTACTTGATCCCTGTTGAAACCCCCCCACGGGTAGTACACACTCTCGCTCAGAAAGGCAATGAGGACACAGAGTGAAGGTTTCTATATGTTGTTGCTTTATAGACAGAACTAGGTGTACAAATGTAAATACAATACAAGCCACAGGGGTGCAAGAGATAGGGAGAAGATTATTATACTAAAGGAAAGATTTGCAGAGGCGGTTCTTACACTCCCGGCTCGTTGTATGTAGCGGCAGCTCCTGGGCGAAGTCCAGCGGCTGGTGACGGGGCTGGAGGGCAGCGACAGCAGCACGTGCGCGGCAGCGGCGTCACAGCGCGCGTGGCTCAGGCGGCGCGCGGCAGTGCCCCATGCTCGGGCGGCGGCGGCAGCGCTCGGCGGTGTCCCGTGGCGGCGCTCGGGCGGCGGCAGCAGCGCCCGGCACCGGCACCCGGCGGCTGTGCTCGGCAGCACCCATGCGGCAGCGGCCTGGCTGGGTTTTGGCTCCTCCTGGCTGGGCTCGGTCTGGCGGCGGTTTGGCTCAGTAGCTCGGCTCTTCCCGAACCAGGTTCGGCTCCACTCGGCTTGGCTCCACCCGGCTCCCGTCGGCTTTGCCCAGCTCTTGTTGGTCCAGGTGCTAGTCCGGTCGGCTTGGATCTCCTATCCTCTTCAAGAGCAGGCAAGGACCTCAGCTTTCTGCTCTTCAAAAGAGCAGTAGGATTTCAGCTCTTCAGCTCCCTCGGGTCCCATGAGGACCCAGCTGCAGATTCCTGCTCCCCCTCTCTAGGGGCAGAAGCCTCTTCCTCCCCCCCTCCCCTCACCTCACCGTTCAGGGACTTTCATCGAGGTTAGGGTGACCCATCTCAGGTGCCGCAATTCATTAATGCATTGGTCATTTGCATACCGACCCCGGCTCAGCCAATCAGAGCGCTCCCAGGGAAGCAGGCCCCTCCCCGAGAAGCCTGGTGCCTGGTGCCATAGGCACTGACCGTGCACGCACAGCGTCCATTTGGTCTCCCTTATACAGTGAAATAGTTTTATGGGAGCCATACTTTCTGTGGTAAGGGGCACAACCCTCACAACTGTTCACCTGAGCAGCAGTATTCAACATGGGCACCTGCAAAGGAGAAGTGTTACTGTACCACAATATTTTTGATAGATGGTATTTGCAAGAGGAAATGCTTAGAACTTCTGACAGCTGTCCAAAAAAACCCCAATTTGCCCATCTTGATTTTATGTTCAGAATAAATCACTTTTGCTGTGTCTTTTTAGTCAGGAAAAATTACTATGGTCCAGTCTGGATGCTATTGCCACTTTGGGACTACAGTGGTAGTTTTCAACAGTGGTGTGGCACGATGAGATTGATGTCCCTGTGCGAGTCCTCACGCTGGAGCCCAGGAACTGCCTTTCCTCTGTTCTCTAAAAATCCAACTCAGAAGGGGAAAAACATGGTTAAAATTGAAAATTACAGCTGTGCCCAAAAAAGATTTATGGCCTAGTTTCAGTTTACAGTGTGGTACTATTTGAATGGCAAATAGTGTCCTGCTGATGATAAATGTTAAGCGATCAGTTTTCAAGGTGTGCTAGAGGTTATGTGTGACATTAACCTGTAGTCCTCAGCTGCTGCTTTAGGGTCATCTTGTCTTTACAAATTTTGTCCGTATATTTATTTGTCAATTTCCAGTTACTAATTGATTTATAAGGACAGTGCAGTGGGAGCAACCATCTCTCATTGTCAAGTGCTTCCTTTTTGCTTGAAGCCCAACCAGTTGAAAAAAGAAACAAACACACAACCAAAATCACAATCTTCCCTTTTAATCCTTTCTCGAATGATGCACTGATAGCCCCTCAATGACATTTTGGAATGAGCTGCACCTTCTTGGCCTTTTACCAATACATGCAAGGGAAAAGAAGTCTTTTTCAGAGTTCAAAATATGTCAGCTGCTTCTTGAAACCAAGTAATTTTGCGGGTTATTTTCCTTCCCCTGAAAGAGAGGTGGAAAAACTAATAGGAAAAATTATCCACCACCTTCAGTAATTATCTTGGGCTGCAAAACACTCATGCTCAGTTCCCCGGATCACTAACTATTTCCTCTGCGGTTTTTGGTGAGAAATTCAAGACAAAATCTAACTGATGTTTAAATGTTCTAGTTTCTGGAGTTATCAAAGGCATCTCCACAGGCAGGGGGGACAGACAAATGTGTCCAGGGTGAACCTTTTTAAGACTCAACCTCTGGAGGCCTCAGTTCCCACTTACAAGCAGGGATAAAGTGATTTGATGCACTGGAAATGTATTCTGAAGCAGATAAATGCATTGAAGATTGTAAGGGATTTGCACTTTGACACTACAGCTGTGTCAGTGCTGGAGACCATGCTACTGAGGATTCTCAACAAAAAAGGTCAGAAAACTTACTGTGTCAGGCTAACTGTGTGATAGGAAGTGAAGTTTTGCTCGGCTTGTGCTTCTGAAATTTCCTTAGCGTTTGTCGTGACTGAAGATACGGAGGCTGTGAGGACAGCAATTATTTCCTTAAACCAGGGCTCTTCAAATAGAGAAGTCCTGAGAGCATATTTGTGCTTAGAGATGAGCAGAGATCTGAAAGGGAGATGAATTCAAGCAGAATACTAGAAGGGAAAATAAACGGTAGTGCCAACTGATCATAGGCACTAATGAGGGTTTACAGCAAGAAGTAAGCTCAGTGGAGAGCAAGCATTACTGTAGAGCAAGCAACTCTTCACTATAAAGACAAGTACATCCCCGTGTAACAGCCTGACTCTCACAGGAATCTCAAGGGAAGGTTGTCTTTAAAGATTGCCTAAGAAATAAGTGCTCAAAGCCCATAGACTAACTTAATCAAAACAAGTCACCCATTAATGCCTCCTCATCTCTTCTCTCCGGATACAGAAGAGAAGGGTTTTCTCTGTAACTTTGACAGTGGTGAGTGATTTTACACCAAAATTACCATCAGAAAGCCATTTTTGCCTCACTTTTACGCTAGTGCGGGCTTTTTTTGGTGGGTTATGGGCTTTGTTCCATTTGTTTGTTTTTCTTCAAACTGAGGATAGAATGTGTTATGGATCTTTATGTTCATTTCCATTGTCCATTCTGCTTCACTTCCTGAATATTGATCCAGGGAGGGCTGCTCCTCACCATGGAGGGATTCAAAGGTCTGTCTGGCCAGGGAGGATGGAAACCTCTTCTCCACTGGCAGAGCAGTGGGATTCTGAATAGCAGCATCCTACAGTGAAGCCCCATACTTCTCCTAGAGCTCAGATGCTGATGAAATACAATGGCCAGAGCAAAATGCTGTTAGTGGTGACATGGGGCATGAATGTGATAGGACTCACCTCTTGGGTTACCTAACCCTTGGGAAAGCAGGAAGAGTGAACTGAATCACCCGAGCTGGTAGAGCCAAATCCAAAGATTATGTTTGTTAAGATTAAACAACTTTCCTCCCCCCCTTTTCCCCACCACTATACTCTCTTCCTGCCTTCTGAGCCCTCTGCTTTTCTAGGGGAAACCACTGTATTCACCATTCTCCCACAGTAATTGTCAGAGATGCTGTAGGACCATCATGTTGAATAGCTTCTAGTAAGGAAAAATAGGGAGATAATCAACAAGTGGCTAGTTGGAGAGACAAGGCCCTTGTTTAAATGACCTTGAGGTGCCCTGGACACAAGGCAGAATCTGGCAGAAATGTACTTGTGCTACTCCCAGTCTCTGCCCAGAGGTCGTGTCACAACCCTGATGACCTGAGAGCTCTGCTGGTATTTATCACTCCAGCAAACAGTACATTTGCCAAACAAATTAAGTAGCTCTGGGGTGAAGTTGCAACACACAAGGCTCATTAGTTTATTGTGAAATAAGCAGAGTGTTATGGCATAGCACAGATTATCAGAAAAGGATGCACTGGACCAACATCCCCTTTGTCCCTGCAGGGAGGATGATCAGGTCATGGCATAAGTTTCGCAAGTCTTGCTGCTTTCAACATTTACAGGTACATAAAAGCTCTACATGCCTTGTTGTTTAACCAGTTTTGAGCCTCTGATATGCTTGAGCCCTTGCTGTAGGGCCATTTTATGATGCTCATGAAACAGAGTAAGGAAAAGAATGAGTACTGTGATGGTTGCAACAGCACTTCATTTCTGTTCTTCCAAGCGGCATTTCATATTCTATACAAATTTTTTGGGTTCTGCCTTTGAAGCAGAAGAGAGGAGCCTCAGCCTTCTCAAGGATGAAGGTTGGCTGTGGAAAAAAAGATAGTGAAAACTCTATCTTAACAGGTGGAAGCTGGCTGTTCTGCATTCTCAGCTGCCTATAAATGGCCAGGACACTGATAAACAAATAGCTAGTGTGCAGAAAGATGGAAAACATTTCTCTCAATAGCTCAAAGCATTTAAAAAAGTGGGTTTGGGTCAGATCAGGTTAGATTGGGAAAGTGGAAGAATTCTTTTTTAAAAAATTATAAGGAAATATGAGGTCATTTAGGATAGAGGAGGCTAATAGCTGGAAACTTTAAAACAGAGTTGAAAAGCAGTAGGAGATACATCAACATAGCAAAACTTCTGAGTCTAACATCCAGAAGGACTTCCGTTATATTTGCAGATACCTAAGTATTTAAGTAAGGGGAGAAGATGCAGTAACCATGAACTGAGTTGGCTGTATTCAGAGGTAGATGTAACAAATGCCTATTCTTGAGAAAACAACAAATACTTTAATATTAAAAATGGGAAGATAATTATCATACCAAATATGTACTTTGGAGTGTAATAATACAACACTTAAAGGATCAAGGATTAGAGGCACATGTCTGAATGCTGCAAAGAGTCTAGCAAACATTGAGGAAAAGAGATCATCCTCATTGAGAGGTAAATTGACTCTCCTCTCTTTGAGCAACATGAAGCTGATCCAGGAAGATGAACTAGTGATTCAGTGCATCTGCTGCTATCAGTAAGATTCAAGTCATTCATGTGTTGCAATCAAATGCAATTAGGTAAAAAATGAGCAAGTGAATATACTTCAGGCTTAGATTGCCAGCATTGGATTTTGATTTAGAGTTAGTTCTGCAGTTTTATCTGTTTCACATGCCTTGAAAGAGGCATGAGTTTGTCACCCAGGATGCTCTGCAGCTGTTTATCATTCCCATTTTAGCAAAAACACAAGGTCTATGAATAAAACAGCAAGAGAAATTAAGCAGTAAAACTGTAACTAATAGCATTCATCAGCTCATTCTGCTATTAATGAAAGAACAGTTTAACATCAATATTTGTTTTTTGTTTAGTTAAATGACACATGTTCCCATTAGACTCAACTTCTACTTTTGTAACAATAACTTGGTCTTCATTTTGCTGGAAAAAGGAGCATGATGATTACCACCCAATGGGGACAGATGAGGATTAGACTCTAGTATATACAATACTGTGCATAGTTGCAAACATAGCTCTTCTGTTTAAATAACTTACGACCAAACTGACTTGGGAGACTTGATAGATATTACATGAATGAGCCTGGCACATAATTTTTTGTTTCTTTCTCTCTAGTCCCATCACCCCGTGATTTCAGAGCTTACCACCATTCTCAGCCCTGCTTTTATTATCAGACACCAAGCCCATTCTTGGAGTTGGTGCTCTCAGACCAGACCCAGTAGGCTGTGGAAAGGGAGCTTAAATGCTGGCAAGGGAGGACTCCTGCAATTATTTATCTCATTAAGTAAATGTCTCAGTGTTCAGTGTGATACCTTCATATAGTGGTCCTTCTGCTTGCATGCAGGTTCTGCATTTCTTGCTGCAGCTACTGTTGATAGCAAAACTCTCATGAGTATGTGGATGGTCAGGTCTTGAGGTCTGACCCTTTCTGAATCTGGCAGATAAAAAGCAGCAAGTACTTTAAACAGCCGAGTTCAGAGCAGTATCCACCCCCTTGCATTAAGAATTTACAGATGTTCTTTTTTATTTTATTAATGAGTCAATTCAGAATAGCCTTAAAGCTTTGTTTGACAAATACCTTCACTGTATCCTTTCTCCTATAAGTGGATCTTTTAATCATATATCTATAAAAAACTTGGAAGAAAATTAAAAATCTTGAGAGTGAGAAAAGGAAGATAGTTCCCCCCACCACACAATAGGGCAGGAGTTAACTGATTTCCAATAAGAGAAAAGCCCATGAGTCTAAAGTACTGCAATCATCGGTACAGAGGTAAACAATCATATTAGTCACCAGATAAGAGACTCTTCCTCCAGCAATTCTTTGAAATTTACAGTTCAATTACAAAAGTGGACTGGGAATGATCATAAGGAGCCTCAGCCTCTCTGAACATATTAAGCTGAACTGAAGCAGAGCTGTGCAGCTGAAAGTGGGGAAAGAGAGGCAGGATCTGAGAGGGCTAGCAAAGGATTGGAAAAAATATTAACATACATAAATATTAACATTTTCCTTTTCAATGGAACAAACTCCAGAAAGGGAGCCTTGATGTAGTACGTAGCAGCTGAAAGGGGCAATTGAAACAATGAGGACTGCTGCTCTAGTATTTTTAATTCCAAGTGTGTATTTCTGAACTGTGATCTCCAAAAACTGTGTCTGGGTGGGAGGCAGGGGAGTTGTGGTTGGAAATCACCCGTTGGGAGGAAAACTCTCCAAAGTTTACACAAAGCACCATTTAAAAGCTGAGTACATTGGCTCAAAGCAAGCTTTCTGTTGGGTTACATAGACAGAAAACTGGTCTATGTTTGGATAGAGTATAATAAAAAAACCCCTTGTTTTCACCCACTGAGTTTTAAATAATGGAAATTAATTAGAGACAGCCCAAGGAGGCAAATGACCATGGCTAGATCTGTACTACTAAATGAAACAGAACCAGTCACAGATGGGCAATGCCCACACTACATAACTTTTGGCCATGGGTTTCCTTTGGGCCCCCATCCAGTACTTGTACAGCATAATGATCATATCTGTGTCACAGCTAAAATCGTGTGAAGGCTCAGGTTTCAGTCTGCCAGACCCGTGTTTTCCTAGTGTGAAACTGAGGGCGCGCACTGCATAGCCCTGATGTGTATCCTGTTAGGTACCTGGGGATTCAGACACTGCTGGAACAGCACTGGAGGACTGTGTAAGAGCAAGCAGCCAGCTCCAGTGTTTTAGGCACCTCCATTCTGTCTCCTGGAAGCAGTCCCTAGCCAGTCTTGTCCTCCTGGCATTATTTAGGACTTGTTGACTCAGGTCAAAACTAAGCCAAAGACCTGTTAAGTGATGGGAGGCTTCAGTGTGCAGTAAGCAAGCTCATTCCCTGGTCCTGTTTTATTTAGCACTACAGTGAAAACATCTTCATTAAAATAGAGAAGATGGGATTTAGTACAATATGTAAAAAGGAGTGCAGAACTGGCGACTGGGTTCAGATTTGCCAGTGATGCTCAGGGTACATACCTGCACCTGTTCCTGCTAGGACCTCCAAATGCACTGCCTGTTCTGCTCCTTGTGTGGCATGGCTTCTTTTCTTCCATGTTAGCAGCAGTAGCTTCTCTTCCCCAGCAACCACCATCTCCATCCAGCACTGTAATGACTGTGGCTTGCTCTAAATGAGGGACTATGGGCATAAAGATGTATCAGAGAAGAGACTTTGTACAGAGATAGGCACTACTAATAAGACAAAAAAGACAATTCACTGAACAGTGTGTTTCATACACTGTAATCTGTGACCTGAACCATTTAGACTCTGAGGAGCCTCAGCAGAACCCAAGGCAGGGCTGAATTGCCAGGAGCCTCCCAGAAACTAGTCACTTTGCTCACACTAAGTTCAGCAGATGAACCACACCAGAACTGATGCTTCACAGCTGAGATTTCAGATTTTGTGACTCCAGGGCAGCCAGATGCAATATATGGGAGCCAAGCACCTGCATTTCCCCCCTCTAGCTGAAGCCGCACGCTCAAAACTTTGGGTCGCAAAACTAATGGGGCAACTGATCTTCATGTGGGTAGTTTTTTAATTACATTCTCAGATACTCAGTTCATTGGAAATTTCAAAATGTTTGAGCTTTGGTCAAAATCAAAACAAATCAAATGAAAAGGGGTAAAAAATAAAAGTATTTCTGTTGAACTGGAAATTCTCCGTTTTGGTCAGCTCAGCAGCAAGATTATTAGAAAAATGAAATACAAAGTACAACCAGGGGAATATCCATTCCTACTAGAATTGAGTATTGTATCAGCCTCCTCCATGAAAGGGGACTAAAGCAGCTTGATAAAAGCAAAGTCAAAGCCAAGAGGCAGTAAAGTAACTTCCAATATAGCTAGGGAAAGCACTGGGTAGGAGGTGAGTAATTTCAGCTAAAGGACCATTTTCACACACAAAGAAATGGATTTTTGCAGGTCATGAACATACTTAAACATGAATTGGGCCCCAAACTCAATGCCGTGTTGCCTAAGATGGACTTATGCGATGTGTTCCCAGCATTACAAAATACCCTGCCCATGGGAAAGTTGATGGCTTGTTTCATATTTTAAATTAAACATTGGGAACCCAACAGGAATATTCGAATGACTCTCCTGTACAGAGTCTTTGGCTGGGCATGGATTGATCTGGGAGTGAGGGCAAACAGACCTTTGGCCCTTCATGTGCAACAGAGACATGGTGCTGGCTGCTGGCCTCCTCGGTGTGTGAGGGCTACGTCTGCCCCAGGGGTAACACCTGGAAACTTGCTTCAGAGTTACAGAAGTAAAAGGTTGAATTTATGAAAATGGGAAACAGCAGCTTTGTGACATTTTCTTACAGGAGGAAGTGCACTTAAACATGTTGTGTAAGGAGTGCACAACACAGCACACGTGAAGTCATGAGCATAATCGCTAGGGTGAAAGTAGGTGGTGCTCTCACTGAACAACATGTATGCAAGTAGCACAAGTCTCAACAGTACAGAGCCCTCCTCTTAGCTGTGTCGAGTATTTCATGGGCTTATTTCCATACAGGCTATTTCTAGACATGGCCTATGTCAGAGGTTTCGACTGGCTGGATATCTAAGCATCTGTTTACAAGCATCAGAATGGATGGAATGTTATCAAGTACAGTCAGAGGGAACTGGAAAGCACACATCTGCTAGTGCTCCACTTAAGGGCTATAACTGTTGTGATTAAAACTAAAATAAAATAATAAAAACACACACTAGATAAATGTCAGTGCCACTGCGTGAAGCCATTTAAAGATTGCATTTGCAAATGACTTCAGGGCTGATATATCAAGTGCACTGGGCTCAAGTCTGCAAAGACAAATAAAAGCACAATTCAACTTTTAATAGGAGACCTATTTTCCCTGCTTGGTTGTTTGGTCATTCTGTTCTTTCTGCTCACTCGGTCAATAATATAAAAAGCTTTTTAAAAAATCTTCAAAGATAAAGAATGAGCAAAAAGTTACATGCTCAGATTTCATTTTATATATAACGTGTCACTCTGTTTGTGACAATTTCAAGAGCATAAAGTAAATTTGAACAAATTAATTTTAAAAAAAAAAGTGGGGTGGGGAGGATTGTGACAAGCCAAGCTAAAAATATGAGGAAATGCAGGAAATCAACAAGAGAAGTAAGGATACATAAAACATAAGCATAAAAATTACCTTATTGGCAAAACATAGACTTACGAATAAAGGTAACTAACATAATAGGACTATCTAATAGTAAAGGATATATAACTCTGCATCAGTCCTGCATACACAGGCACAGGAGGAAGTTGGACTAGTTGATAGCTTCTGGGTAACAGTGAAAGAAGAGGAGGGCACGACTGCTACTGTTGTTAGACCAAATATCCCAAACAGAGATTACCTACTATGGGAGCTTTTTCTTATTAATAACATGACAAATCATTCCATGAGCAGGACTGGAAGGACACAGAAGAGTTTAACTGTTCAAAGAATGGGTAAGAAAGGAAAACATCAGGACTGAGATCAATTAACAAGCTCTAAATTTAAAAGCATTCGTCACCCTTTCTGGTGCATTAAAAAAACGAAGAGGAGAGTCTCTTAGAGATGTGATTAGGCTGGACTTGGTGATCTCAAAGATCTTTTCCAGCCTTCGGGATTCTGTGATTCTGTTCTAACCAGTGAAGTATAGCTGTTTGAGAAGAGGATGATGAAAGACAACATGGAGACAGGGACTATGAAATTATGGCATTCACAATCCTAAGAAAAAATATGGGGGAAAAGAAGAAAATCATGGACTTGAAGCAGGCAAAATTTGGTGGAATTCAAGTCAACAAAAAAGTCAAAGGAAAATGTAATTAAGTTGTTGTGACAGAAAATATAAGCTACTCCTACTAGGAGGAAAAGTACTGAGAGATTAGTCAGAAGCTTTTAACTGATCACAAGCTCACAAAGTTCCACCTGGAAAGTGGAAATCAGATCAAATTCTAAAATATATGAAATAGCAGTACATGTGTATAAAACCCAATCAGAAAAGTTAGGCACAAAACCCACATACAGCTAGAAAACATTTGAAAGGTAATGTGCTTTAATAATAAGGAAAAGCAAGGGAAAGGTTGATTGTTTTTCCTGTCTATTTGGGAAAGCAGAGGGAAGGCTGTGACATAACTGATGGTCCCAAGAAGGTCAGAGTATTTAAAACCTTTTTTTGCATGTCAGCTGCAGGTATATAACTTGCATGATTAGCATTCATGACAAAGGGTTATGAAATCAATCTAAACAAGGGAAGAAATAGGACAAGAGAGCATTACCAAATATTCTGAAATCAGCCATACCAGATAGACTATGGCCTGGGGTATTTTAAGAATGAGGTGAATCAGTCAGATCAGCTATTACTTGAGAGTTTGTGAAAGAGATACCAGACTGGAAAAAGACAAAAATAATAGCTGCCTTTTAGAAAAAGACAGGAGAGAGCAGAGGAAGAACAGCCTGGAAACTATAAACTAATCAATTTAACTTCAACTCACTGGAAAAAAAAATCTGGATCAAGCAATTTGCAAACACTTGAAAGTTAGCAGGAAAACTAATAGTGTAAGATAATTTGCTAATTAATATTTTTTAAATTCATTTACTTTACTTTTATACAGTCATATCACAAAAACAGTTTTATAGGGACCTGTCATTGTTATGACTTTATTCAACTTTTTATTAACAACCTGGATAACAGTCTTATTACACTTGGAAATCAGAGAAAGTTGGGAAGAAGTGCAAACATGTGTTGGGAGACATAATTAAAATTCAGAATTATCTTAATAAATGGCAGTAGTGGAATGAAAAATGTATGGAATGCAACAGGGATGATGTACTGTATTTAATTGTGAATAATCAAATTTTTTAAAAAATACAGGCCAGGGAATTACTTTTTAACAATTTTCCAAACAGGTACCTGGAGATAATAGGTCACAAATCGAAGATCTATAAAAACCAACAATCTAGTGCAAAATGAAGACACAAGGAATATGCTGTGATCTAAAGCTAGCAGTACAGCCCCCAAGCCTTTCTATTCTCAGTACTACTAGAACACCAGAGAGAGGACTTTGTCCCTTTGGGGCCCTATACTTCAGAAAAGACATGGGCCAACTCTGAGTCATTAAAAGCCAAGAGAATGTGATCTACTATGACAGGTTTTTAAAATAAAGATTGCTTGGCCTGAGACAGAGAAAGGACAGAGGAGTACCTGGCAATTCTTTTCAAACACAGAAGAGAATAATCCAACCCCCACTTTAACTGTAGACAGAATTCAGGAATTTGAATTCCAGCAAGGAATATGGGTTAGGCATTAAAGGAAACTTTCTAATTATAAACTTCTGAATTTCTGATACAGGTGGCTTTGGTGGGTGGAGGGGTCTTTACCACTGAAACTTAAAAAACTAGTCAAGAAAACACCAAGAATTAGGTAAGGATAGTTAATCCTGCTCTGGGACACGTGAATGAACTCCATCAGGAGTAGGTAACTTGCAGGTTTCAGCTGCATTTGGCTCCTCAGTAAATTCAAATGTGGTTATGTCAAAATGACGTGCCAAGTCTGCCAAGCACATGACCAGCAGGTGGTCTGTTCTAGTATGGAAGCTTCTGCTCAATCAAAGTCTCCATCTGTGAAAAGAAGTAGCCACCAGGTCCTGTTCAGATTGAAGACACCTGTTTTCCTGGAACCCAGCTTTATATTAAGCTTGCCTCCCATTCCATGATGGAGCTCTGGAGTCTTGTAAGAACACTGTGGTTCATAGAACTCCTGCTCTTTGGCCTCTTCAAGGCATGTGGTATGCATTGCATGGCACCCATCCAAGATAAACATTGTTATGAAGCACCATTAATCAGAAAGGCTGGACACTCCCCAAACTGGATGACTCTTGAGGTCATTTCTATGTTGGCTGACTTTTTCCCTTACTGCCTTTCAGTACTGTTACGAATGTTGAGAATCATCAAAGTACAAGCATGCAGGATGGAAAGAGTATGAAATAATCTCATGCAGTGATTTCACCGAGGCAGAGGTTGCTGGCCAAAAGACATTAGATTGTGTGGATGGACAGCTGAACTGTTTTCTACAAATGGAAAGTCCATGGGAGAGCACCCTGCAGGAGAGAAGGACTCACCATGCAAGAACAAAATTGTCCAGAGATCTGCATTTTGACTGCAAAGTAGCTATAACTCTGTTAAGATTTCTGAATGGAGAACTACCAGTTTAATCCCATCAGCATAAAGGGCTCTGTAATAGGGAAGCCAGAGAACTAGAGACCAGTGAGTGAGTCTGATTGTTATACCTGATGAGATGGATGATGCAGGAAAGGGTTGCACATGAGTGAATATGGTCTTTTTGAAGAGCCAAAGTGCTATCTCACATCATCGTATGAACTTCCATGTATACAACAATATTCTGCTTTGAAAGATACTTCTCTGTAGAGCATTTGAATGATACTTTATCAGAATAATGTTGACATCATTTCCCTATATTGATGTTGGTTTTCTCAAAATGGTGAGTTGATGTAAAAAATCAAGCTCTTCAGAAAAAGGGTAATGTTTTCCTCAATATAAAGTGTATCAGTTGTGTACAGAAGGCAGCAATGTGCGTTTGTCAGCCTGTCTGTCTCACATCCCTTGCTGTCCCACACACTGAAGACCTGCCAATTACAGACTTTAAGCTGAATCATAAATTAAAGGATGCTGCTGTTCCTGGAACAAGCAGACTTAGAAAAACAACAAAGTTACTCACTCTGTGGTTTTGTTTACATTCTTCAACTAGCCCGAGAATTTAAATCTCATGCTTTATACAATCTAAGCTTAGTCAAATTCTTCTCTGTTGTCTTTTCGATTGTAACACTAGTGTTTTACCTTAAAGTGAATTTGAGTACTCGAATAATCAAATATAGTCTCTGGTCTAGCTTCTGTGATCTCCTTCCCACCTAAATCTGACAGACAGAAGAACTTGGGAGTGGAGAGGGGGGAATATGCAGCAAAAGTTGCAGAAAAATGCTCAAAAACTATGGGTAAACAATGAGCGAATGTTCTGAGCAATGTAATATACTTAGAAAAGTGAACCAGTTAGGTCTCTCACATGTTGGAATTCAGGAAAATAAATGCAGGAAAGCAACCCAAGAAAGCCTTGTTTAATGTGCTTTAACATTTGAGACACTTTAGATGCTAGCATTTTAGGCAGAATCTTTACCAGACACTTAAACTTGTGCTATTGGCAGAAGAAAATGGAGGATGATGTGGACATATTAGTGCAGGAAGTGGTCTCAGGCTCTGCATTCCAGCTTTTCAGTATGTGTCTGGTCACAGCATTCACCGAGCACTGAAAAGGCTAAGGATGGGGTTCAATTAAGATCCACTGGACAATATTCACACATTATTTATCTTAAAATTGATTAATGTTTTTCATTGTTTTTCATTGCACTAGTTCTGGCTGAGGTAACATCTAGGATGCAGGACAGCCTGTGCAGTGCTGGAAAAAGGCCAGGACACTGGCTTTGAAATTCCTTACCCTAAGAAAACCTCCAAAAGACTAGCACTAAATATACTGACTGAAGCAAAACCTTCGCTTCTGCTCTCCTCCATCTCCCTTCTTCATACACAAAGAAAGCAAAATACCTCCATTGACACTTTTGCCAGAGAACCAGAAAGTCAATGTACTCATTACACAGCCAGAGAGCTCTTTGTTTTATATTTGCTGTTGATTACGACATGATGGATACCTTAGAAAAAACAGAGAGCGACTGCAGGCTGGGACAGGGTGCTCCTTCATTTTCCTCTTGCTTTGCCTCTGTCTTCTTGTCCTGCATGCATGTTCTATTGATTTCTTGGAGATTAGTTCCATAAAGAAAATTCTGTTACCACAGATGTTTGTTAATTTAGGTATATGTTCTGCTTTCCTACAAAGTATTCAGGGGAGTTTTGCTCTGTAGCTTTAAAGGAAGTATCCCAGACAGCCCACAACCTAAAATTTTCCACATATTCAGAGGCTGAGAGCAGGGCTGCTATTAAATATTGTCTTTATTTTTGCATACAGCAAGCACTGTGCATGACCAGCTCTTGCTACATGTTTGATCATGGTTGGAATATGTATTTTATTAGTGTGGTTTCTTTTTGTGACAAGCAATCATGTGCTGTAACAAAATAACCTAAATGATATTTTTTTCTGCAATTCAATTTATGATGCCAATTTAGATTAAAAGAGCGCTTCTCTTCTTTCAGCTATTCTTATTCCTTAGGTAATAGAGAATATTAAGAAGGTGACATGAGGAAAGAGGAGACACTAAACTACCCGCTGCACAGAATTGTGACTTGCTCCTATCCTATGAACAGAATTTGTCATGAAAAACACTGTATGCGTTTAAAGGATTTACTCACTCTATGTAAAGGTTACCACTTCAGTTTCACACAGCACCAGTGGATATTTTTTTCCTTAAGTATTCTGAAGTCATTACTTAAATGGGGAAACACACATTCACCTGAATCATTCTATATCTTATTTCTAAAAGACCAATCTGTTCCTTTCACATTCCCTATTTTTTCATTACCATCTAAATAAGGTCAGTGGAGATTAATTGGAAAAAGAGGTTGCATTACTAAAAAACTATGAATTTGTAGTCCCTATGCCCAGAGGCCAGTAACAAGTGGAGTGCCACTGGATCAATATTTGTACCTGTCCTATTTAACATCTGTATTGATGACCTGGAGAAGGTAATGTGCACTCTCATCAAGTTTTCAAGATAACACCAAACTGAAGGGACCAGTCAGTACGCTCAAGGGCACGGCTGTCTTCCAGAGCGACCTAGACAGGCTGGAGGAATGAGCTGATGGAAAGTCTGCCAGGACAAATGTAAAATTCTGCACTGGGAAGAAAGAAGCCCATGCAGTGATACAAGCTGAGGACTGACTGGCTGTCTGGGGAGGAATCATGCTGGAAAGGACCTTGTGGACCTGCCTGACCAGAAGCTGCTGTGTGCCCCAGCAGCAGTGAAGGCCAACAGCATCATGGGCTCTGTGAACATGGGCACAGCCAGGAGATCAGGAGAAGTGATTATTCCCTTTCACTTGGCAGTCATGAAAAACAAACTGTATTGTTTTTCTCCCTCCCTACAAGAGAGAGAGTGCCAAACTGGAGCAAGCCCACTGGAAGATCAACAGGCTGCTCAGGGGCTGGAGCATGAGCCCTGCAAGGGGAGGCTGAGGGATGAGGTTGCTTCAACCTGGAGAGGGGAAGGATTTGGGGGCACCTCAGAGAAGTTCCTGAGGTCCCTTTCAAGCTGAATTTTCCTGAGATTCTATGATTCTGTTGAAAGTAAAGAAAAGTAGATAAAAGTAAAGAAAGTCGATAAAAACATTGATTTAAGCTGCAGGTAAGAATGTGGAATATCAACAATGTCTTGATTTAATCTCAGTTTCCTGCAGCTTTTCACGTAGTTTTAAAAAATAAAAAATGTCTTTATAATTTAAGTAATTCCTCACTCAATAGACACACATTCATACTCACTTAAACTGTGAACAATAAGGAATTTCAAACTACTTGGACTAGCCCTTGGGAGTCTTAGGCCTTGCCTAAAAGCTCAGCAGGTAGAGCAATATCGATTAGGAGTGCACTTTGAAATATTGTATTGGCAAAATGCCCAGCAACAAAAAAGTCACCTTATTTTCTTCCAGTATAAACTCTACTAGCCAAATAAACACTTTTTTTCTAGTATGGACCCTGCATGTGGACCCCATTATACTGATCTAGAAACGCATATAATAGCATAGCTTTTGCTGGCTATAGGAAACTATTGCCTGCTAAACAAAGCGACCAGAGTTTGACTGGTCTAACTCCACCTATGACAGATTTTACCAATATCACTACCTTTATGCTGTGCAAGCAGACTTGAGACAGTGCTTACCTTAGGCATTCACAGCTAGTCTTGCAGAAATTACTGCCAATCATAGTATAATGTGCATGAGCTGTAGCCACTTCAAAGTGAAGGAACCTCTTCCAGATGAACAACTACTATATGTTGTAATCCTATTTGCCAACCTGTTGATAAACCCTGCATTACACACTGACATATTCAGAGAGCAAAACCAGATTCAGCCATTGTTTCCTCTTCTCCTGGTTCCAGAGCACCATGCTCAGAAAGGAGAGGACTTTCAATGCACTGTTTGGAACAGACTGAAGTGGTAACCACATACACAGATAAAAGAGTATTTACACTAGCTGGTGTTGGTATTATTGCGTATTATGTCAGAAGAAATGGTCAGAGTTTAGGTATTTCTACTGAATGTATTCAAGCCAGACTTGGTTTTCCAGATTTTTAAGGCGATTGGAGGGAATTTGGAAGAGTGATAATACAGCGTAAATGAAAAAATGAAGTACATAGACATACATGAAATCATACAGAGTTTAAAAGGTGGATGTTTCCTAACAGTTGTATAAAGAATATAATAAACTCCTATATTGTTGCTGAGCTAAATTTAAGATTCATGCTTCATAGGATACCAAATTAAAATATTCTGAAGCTGATTTCTGTTGATGATTAAAATACTACTACAGACTAGCAGCACGGAATAAACATAATAGCCTCGCAAATCCTCCAATGAAACTGAATATACTAGTTATTAAAATACAGATTTTTTTCTCTTTTCTTTTCTTTTCTTTTCTTTTCTTTTCTTTTCTTTTCTTTTCTTTTCTTTTCTTTTTTTTTTTTTAATAAGAGAGCAGCCAAGAGATCATTGACCATTTATTATGCTGTTTACTTGCACTGGAGCAGTGAAGAAAATTCAAAATAATTATCCTACACCCACATAACACACATTCTTATAATCCTTCAGCCCCAGAACTAGCTGTAGACAGTGCGGAAACTCAAAACCTAATTTAGGGATGAAGTCCTAGTTATTAGGAAAAAAAATATCAAATTATGTTGTTTTCCAGCTTCTGATAATGTATTTTTAACCATTTCCTACCTGTGTACTGGTGACCTTCACCTCTCCAAAGCCAGAACCCGAAAGCAGCTCCTACCTACACTCTTACCTATTTCCTGTCTTCGCAGTTCCATCCACAATCCCATAAGCCTTCTGATTGAAAGTTACTTTGGCTGCTTTTGCCTAAATCTAGTCTTGTTGGCAATGAACTGTGTTTGACATTAATCCCCATGAAACTAAACCACTTGTCATGGGAAGAAGTAAAAAATGTTATCTAGTATAGATAGAAAGTCTGGGGAGGTATAAATCCAAAATATATCAGTCAGTAGATTTATTATTATCTATGTTTATTTGTACACATTACGAGGGAGCAGTAAAGTATTTTCTCTGCTTTATCTAGGTGGTATTTTAGATGTTCAACTCGCACTGCTACTTGGCCAATAAAAAACAGTTTGTAATTATCCTCAGATCTTATTACATTACAGGAATGCTGTAACAAACACCATAAATATATCTGGAGCTGGAATACAAGTCTTCCTCTCCTAACACAGTGGTCCAACCACAAAACAACAGAGTCAGGATCAGGTCTGCGGCTGCAATTTCTAACCCAATGAGTTATTAATTCTGCTTTGTCATAGCTTCAGTGGCTGGAGGTAAGAATGAAAGGCTTGAGGAACAACAGCTAGTTTGGCAGCAGAGCATCTCCCAGGAGATGTGGATATGAATCACCTAACCAGTGGTAAGAACTGAAACTTGAACGTTCTTTGGACATATATTAATTTAAAGGCTATGGCATTGCTTGACACTGCTGAAAGAATGTAGAATTCTGATTCTGTTGTTTGCTTGGTTTTGTTTAATTTTGTTTTGGTTTTTTAATGAGGAAAATACAGGATGTGGTTCTGGTGTAGGAATAAGATGTATCTGTGTGCCCTTAGTTTAAAATTTCAGTAACAGTTCTCGCAGATAGCTATGTCAGATTTCACTTCCCTTAAGCCAGTCGCAAACCGATGATGTCACAACTCACAGTCCATCCTGCCCTGGCTACACATTTTTACCACCCGCCGTTTTGTCTGGCACTCATGGGAGTGGGCAGAGAGCCAGCCTGGACTGACAGCCTGGTTGAGGACTGACCACTTGCTGTTTGCAGGTCAGTCTTTGAGGCACACCAGCTCCCTGAAGCCCAGCAGCACCTAGGTACACAGCTCCTGGTGAAAGAATGAGGAAAGGGCAGCACCAGCCTGAGCAGCAAAAGGTGTTAGGAACGGCACCGTCTCTGACCACTGTAACTCAACATCTTCCATGTGGTGGCACCAGCACTCATGTTCATCAAACCACAGCAGGGAACTTGGGTGAGCTCTAATTCTCTTCTGTTCCGGGTTATCTTCAGCAGGGACTTTGCACCATGGCTTACCAAATGACTGCGAAACTCTCGCAATACCGACTTGTGTGGCTCTTGCCCCCACCTCTGTTGTAGGAGGATGCCAGATGCTGAGCCAGCATAGGGGAGGCCACTGCAAAGGCCTTGAAGATCAGTATGTTACTGTTGAAGGCACCTTTGCCACATATGGGGCCATCTCTGATACTTTGTCAAATTATACCCAAATAAAATAAACTTATGGCACGATGCTCATTTTGACCGTTTTCTTTCCTAAGTAGTTTCTCAAAGGAGAGATCTTTGTTATTATAAGGGAAGTCCAAGCAGCCACTCTCCCTTTTCCTGTATCACATCTACACTCACAACACTCATTCCTGCGTGTGCTCTGCCACACACCTAGTCGAGCAAGGTGCCATGCTCATCTTTACACTTCCAGCCGTTCAAACACGCTTCTACCTGGCAGCCACATGTCTAGCACGCTGACACCTCCTTCTCCCTAAAATGGGGTTCATCCCTTTCCTGAAAAAAGACCTGTGCACCAGCCCTGCCCCTACCGGCACTCCCGGGGCCGGGAGACCTCGCCCCCCACCAGGAATCGCCGCGGGGATGGTGGCTCCGGAGGCCGCTCCGGGGAGCGGGGTGTCTCCTCGGCGAAGGCCCCGCAGCGAGGACCCGGGTCCCGGGGGGCAAATGGCCCCTACCCAAGAGGGGAGGTGCGCTGCAGTAGCCGCCGCCTTCCTCTAGACGGAGCCCCGCGGCGCACTGAAAGTACCAGGCACGGGCCAAGGCTTCGGGGCAGCCGGGCCTCTCGGGGCCGCGCCGAGCCCACCCCGCCAGACATGTTCCCCCGGCACGCAGCCAGCCCCGCTCCCTGACCCCCTCCTCCCGGCGGTGGGCCGACAGCCAGCTGCCGAGCGGCCATGGAGGTGGAGGAGGAGGAGGTGGTGGTGGAGGTGGCCGTTGCACGCCCCGCAGCCCCGGTAGGTTCCCAGCAGCGAAGGCTGTGCTGCCGACGGGGGGGCAGGGGGGTGGGTTGTGCGGGGAGGAGCGGCGGGCTGAGCTCCCCGCCATGTCCCGCCTTGTCCCGCCTCGCGGGAGGGCTGCGGGCTCAGCCCCGCGCCCCACCGCCTTCGCTCGCCGTTGTCTGTCGTTGCCGCCTCAGAAGTAGTTGGGGCCGGCCCCGGGGCGGAGGCAAACGCGATGCCCGGCGGTGCCGCCGCCGCTGCGGCGGCCGCTCGCTGAGGCGCTCCCATGGTACCGGCGCCTGCCGGGGTGGGGGGGGCGGGCGTGCCCGGCACCGCCGCCGCCCGCCGAAACTTGAGGGAAGTTTCTGAGCCAGTCGGTGAGTACCGGGAGGCGGCTCCGCGCCTCTCCGAGCCGGCCGCGTCCCTCGGAGAACGAGGAAAGCGCCCCGGGGGCGCCCCACGGGACGCGTGGGACGGCCTCCGGGCGGCTTCCTCGCTTACAGCCCCATCGGTGGCGGGGCGGAAAGTTTTGTGACACTGTGTGCTGTCGGTGATGAAGGGGGATAGCGAGGGAGGGAAACATGGCCCTGGAGGTCTGTAGAAACAGTGTTCTTCAGAGAAGCCTTCTCTTCCATATGGGCTTGGCTCTAAAAAGCAGAGGGAGAACGGTGGATGAGCTGCCAGCGTCTGGGTCTCCCCTGCTGTGATGGACCTATTTGGAGTGTGGTTTATTCCAGTTGATACAATCCCTCCCCTCCGTATTTTTTTTTGGTGTGTGTTTTTTTTTTGTTTGTTTGTTTGGTTTGGTTTTTTTGTTTGGTTTGTTGTTTTTTTTTTAACTTTTCGTGACATCTGTAATTCATTGCATTTCTTAGCGTTTAAGTGTTCCACTGGAAAAAAACTGAAGAGAATATTTTTAAAAATAAATACTTGAAATACTCTGAGCAGAAGTATATAAAACACCGTATTGCTGTAGAGGAATAACTAGCGCTTTCTCACAGCAGCGTCTTTGGTGATACTTGTTGCAAATTCTCACGGGGCTAATTCTAGAGATCAAGTGTGTGGATGTGCATTAGTTACTCATCTTTTCAGTAGTGTGTATCTTGTTCGGAATCTAGTGTATTATTAACAGTAATCGGTCACAGCTTCACTTTCCTCCTCATGTAGGAACTGCAAAAGACCCACGCCAGGTCATCTTTCTGTTTGTGGTTAAACCAGAAATAAGAATGAAGCCATTAAAAAAACCTGTAGCTGGCAACTGGAGTTGGATCCCATTTTCTAAATGGTTTAAGCAAGTGTTTATTGATAGAAAAAACTGAAGATATTTACCAGGAGTTCTTACCTTCAATCTGAAAGACTCTTAGCTATAGCGTAGACTTGGTTGCTCACATCAGTGGTGAAAATGTAGTTGGGAATAGAATCAATATAAGGAGGTTTGGTAAGATTAATATGAATACTGGCGTTTATTTAAAAGGTGCTATTTTAAGTATTGAGATTAGAGTAGGTTGCAATTGAGATGTTTTGTGGCTCTGAGTGATAAATCTAAGAATTACTGAAAGTTACACGGACGACTTGAAATGTTTAAATAGGAATGTGGTGTCTTTTATCTCCACCACATTTCAGTCTCGCATTACTTGAATTGCCACTTGCCATGTCAGCTCAGCACGTTAGCATGTTTTAATAATTACAAAGGATTGACACGCAAGACAGCTTGCAGTGCTTCTGGGGAGTGATTTCTGAAACTGCTAGTGAACGGTAGTGGCACTTTTATTAAATATATGAAAATAACTGCTGAAACTTACTGAAATGTACAGAGAAGTCATAGATACCCCCAAACATTTTACTGCCAGATTCTCCCGAGTACGGCCTCACATTGTTTTCTTTAACCATGGGCCGTTTCACTGTCTCGTGGTGCTGATGTGTCTGCACAGCACAGTGCAGCACCATGCAAATACATCAACTCGGGGGCTCTCTAGAGGAGTTGTTTTCTGCAGCAGCTGCAGCGCAGCGGCTTTGCTCCCGGAGGGCGCTGGGGTGGCTGTGCCACGACGGGTGTGTTAGTGAGATGTGCAGGGCTCAATTCTGAAAGTTTTACCTAACGAAGGTAGAATGCTGTACCATATGTGATCTTTTGTTCCTGTTTTCAGTAGGGGAAGCTCAAATAAATCTTGAATAGCAACTCCCCTAATTCTGGGTTGGTACCTTTCTTTTCCATGTCTGGAGACTGAGGAAGTGTTATATATATTGGCCCTTTTAGGGTATAACTTTCACTCATGGGGTTTCTTTGCCTTGGCTATATGTACATTTCTGTTAATGTGAATACAAACTATAGGTACCTTGCTGCTATCAAATGAAGCTTCCTTTTGCTACAGAAATTGTTTTTTATCAAACCTTGTATTTACCTTGTGCGACTAATGGAAGCATCAAGCTGAATGAAGATAACATTGTGTATCTTATTAAAAATAGCAGATTTTCATTTAAAAAATAGAAGCTGTGTATATTTATAATTGAGAAAGCAATGTAGGCATACATGCTTTGATTTTTAATTTTTTTAATCTGATTTAAAAAAAAATGACCAGACACAACAGCACTTGCATTCAGCCCAGTTGAAGCTCAGGCAATGTTAAGGTTGGTGTCAAAAACATTTTCAAAGCATTGCAAATAAATAAAAATTACAGGCATAGCAAGAAGAGGGAAAAGTTGGTGGGGAAAGGCACTGTAAGGAGTGCAATAAGGAGTCTGCCCAGTCCACATAGGAGTCCCTAAATTATGGGCTCTCTAGAGGGTTGGATTGCTTTTAACTAAAAGGATCTTCCTTATTTTTCCACCAGTTATTTATCTGGTGGAAAGACAAATCTTTGGCCCAGTGGAGCCAGGATGGTGATTCTGGGAAAAGGCCACTGTGAGGAAAGCAGGCAGAGAGGCAGTGGGGCAGCCACTGTAGTCGTGGTGAAGGCAAAAAGCTGATGCAACAAGATACTAGCTTGGCAGGAACAGATTTACGTGAGACTTGAAGGAACACTTTGTGCTCACATTGTTTATCACAAGGGGAATCTTTATTGTATATGAATCCCAATTTAAGTTCTTTGTATGACGTGGATGTTTATTTACACATCATTTTAATTTGTAAGAGATGTAACATGCATCCACTTACCAAAGAGATGGTTCTGAATGTATGAGAAACAATTTTTCCCAGCAAACTATAAAGTCTGTTTGCTGACAGAGATGTATGCTGTCCTTATCACATTTACTGCAGATTATGAAATGAAAATACATTTAGGCTTGATATTTTATTGACCTTTAGAAAGCAGGAATTCTATTGAAAATAAATTAATAACCAGAAACTTTGGGGTTTTTACTATTGAGTTAATATAAACTTCAGAAATGCTTTACAGTAACAGGGTGGTTTGCAATAGTATGAGACTTAATGGCTTACTTAAGCAAGGTAATGTTCCTCACCATTTGCTGAGCATTTCAGAGGTATGATGTTGTGAGGATGTAAAGGACAGTTAAAACTATTTTTACTGAAGGAATAAGTGCTGGAAAACACTCTTGTCTAGTCTTCTGCTTCAAGCAGTAATCTGATGCGTGACATGCTTAAATGTGTGGATGCGCATGCTCAGGCACTTGGTTCAGCATAACTTTTCAGATGTAAGGTAGTTCCCCTTCGTGTTGTTTATGTAGTCAGTAGCTGAAGCATTATAACAGTAATCAAGCATTTGTGAGCTTTCAAATGCCATCTGTCAAGTTACTCATACTTACCATGCTAATCACATCTATGTTACTCTTTTGACTGCAGAAAATCCTCTGACCATGATGCCAGCATCCATATCTTCTAAATGCTCAATTTTAAACCTTTGAGTTCTTAAGATACTCCTGTTGGTAGTGACACAGTCTGCAATGTAGTCTATTGTCCTGATAGTGTTGGAACTAGTGGTTATGTTTTGTGGAAGGGATCCACTGCGTGGGGTCATGGTCCCACACATGAAGGTCATTCAGGGCTGCGTGGAGGGTGCTGGAGATGCAGTGGAGGCAACAGACTCCACATGGGGAATGCTGATGCAAGCATATGGAGCTCTGGTAAATTTAGCAGAAAATTTTAACAGAAAGAAGAGATTAAACACAGCAGCCATTCTTCGGGTGTTGAAGAAGTTATGCTTTCCCATCTCTCCTTTTCTGTAGCTGTATAGAGAGGTGCAGTGTTAGGGCATCACAGTGCTAGACCTGCTAGGTGTTGTGCATCAAGCACCGGTGACTATCTAGGGTGGGTGCATAATGTGGGAAACTGAACTCAGAATGTGTGAAGAGAAAATGCTTCACTGGCTTTACACTCATTAAGGCGGATATCTTATCATATAATAAGCTTGCCGCTCATAATCCCAGGACAAAGCTGCTATGTGAAGACATAAATAGGAATAATCAGTTGCATTTGGGTAGCATTTAAACACTAGGCAGTAATAGAAGTGGAGAAAATTAATGTTTAGAACTTTAAAAGCTGTTTAAATACTGTCATAAATACATTACAGTCTTCAAATTCAATTTATAAGTGGTCAGTCCAAACATAAAGTAGTATTTCAGATGCTCTGTGGAGTAATTTTTGTGCAATACAGGTTTGTCAGCAGCTAATACACAACAACTCTGAGGGGTAGTTGGAAAGAGTTAGGTTATTAGTAACAACTATCAGGTTTCATCAGTCAAGTGCTTAAATTGGGTTTTAACTTTTACTGCCTCAGGAGAAAATGAGATTCACAAAATTTGGTGAGAAAAATCAAATCCTAACTTATTATCAGGAGCTGTTCAGCACTGCGCTCACGGGGTATTGGCTTGCACCCCAGGCTGTCATGCCTTTAAGGTCCTGGGCAGCCTGATATGGTCGCTCAGTACTCCAGCTTTTGCCAAAGTGCTGGTTCAGGTCTGGCCAGCCTAGAATTTGGGGAGAACAGAAGTATTTTTGTTTGTTCTTTTCCAGGTATTGACATCCAATGGCTTTTTCTAGCCTTGAAAATCCACTGCAGCTATAAAATGCTGGGTTCGTTCAAATCCCAGTGGGCTGGCTGCATATTCCAGTAGATACCTCAGATGCACTGAGGGTAGGTACCCTGTAGGTGGAAACTGTATCTGTGTTAGTTCTGTGAACAGATAGCTGTATGCGAGACCAGTATGCAACTGTTTTGGGTTTTAGTCTGTATGTGGTTCATCTCAACAACCTTATTGGTATAGCCGAGCAACTCCTTCTGTGCCTGTTGAAGTTTGGGGATTGGGCAGCAATTGTCTGGCCGTGAAAGAGAGTCCGTAGGGCAGGAGGAATAGACTGAAAGAACCAACAAATTTTATTTCAGCAGTCTGTGTTAAATGAGCATGCTTGTCAGTTTTTGCTTTGCTTCACAAACTGCATGCCTTATTCCCAGCTGTTCTCAAGTGTTCAGCTAGCAGCCTGATTTCTGCTATATTTCATATTTGTTTGGGGTTTTTTGCCTGCCTCTTCCACACACACATAGGAATTTATGTCAGTGTTACCTTGAGAATGAATTGATGCAGTGGGCTCTCCTTTATCTCCTGACTGCAAGTATTGTTTGAATTTGGTACTGAATGCTTATTAAATTATGTTTTCTCAAGAACCATGTTACCAATCTGCTTTATAATTGTTTTCAGCAATGCCTTCTGTACTGTTTTGACTCTTAATGAAATTGCTTCTGGCTTTATGTGATGCTATAAAAAGTGAGTGAAAAAAAATATGCAAGATTCTTTCTAGGTGATGGTTTGTATCCCTTGCTTCACCTGAGTTGGAGGACTGATGGTGATTACATTTGGGACCAACCTTTATCTGTTCTGCCCCAAGTAGTTGAGGTCTGGGTCGAGAATCAAGAGGACAAAAGCAATTAGAAGCAACGAGCTGCTGTATCTCTGGCTTTGATTATTTTTTATGGCTGAACCTAGTAAGGTATGTCCAAAGAACACTGACACTTTCACTTACTAAGAAACCCCCAAGAAAATCTATGCTTTTGTAATTACTGTAACAGTTTTATTTCAGGCACAGAACCACTCTGAGGACTAAGTCAGATGTTAAGTAAACAAGGCAGAAGGCAGTGTGGTCAGGACTCCATGAGCTGATCTGTACTTCACAGCATGTGCAGATCAAGCCCAATGATCTGTGCTTATGCTGGGGTTTTGATCTTCCAGGCTGAGTCCTGGCTTTTGAAGGACATATGCTAGGGCTGTGCTTGCCCTAGCTCAACTCACTGGAGTTGAGCCACCAGAAGGAATGATTTGCAGTGTGCAGTGGGAAATCCTGCTTTTTTTTCTTGAATCTATTTGCAGTTTTTGGCTCATCTGCACAGGTAACTGAAACACATGCAGCTAAAAATTTCAAGGCTTGACTTGTGTATGTTCCATACAGTGCCAACCTGCTGGTCCAGTGTGTGTGGATGAACTGTTCTCCTCATGGCGGCAACATTGCTGCAACAGGGTCAGAAAGAGTGTGTGGGACGGTGCTTTATGCTAATTTTTAGCTGTGATTTATGACCTTCGGAGAGCAGCAGTGAGTCTCTGGGTCTGTTCATGCTGGGTGGTGGTAACAAACACTGCACAGGAGAGATGCTTGTTACGTGATACAGTCACTGCCAGCCTCCTGTACACCAGCCAGTTCTGCTGGTGCAGGGACAGCGTGTACAGCATGGAGGGACAGCAGCCTGGGACAGGGAGAAATAGCCCCTCCATCTCCCTGTGAGGAGGGCTATTTTTGTGGAACCGTGTGATGAGCTCTGGTATCTTCCAGCACTAAGGTGCACTTAATAAGGGAGGCCATATCAGTTCAGAAACCATTTCAGAAAAAGCAAACGCTGTTGTAAAGCAGCCTGTGCCTCAGTATTGATGGTTCTTAGTTAAGTATTTTTCTTGAATAGCTCATTTCCTTGAAATAATAGATAGCTTTGAGAGAATTAATTTATTTTATTTTACTGGGTCTGGAAACACTTTTTGAGTGGCATGTAATTTGTCCACCACAAGGCACACACAAATGTGTTAACTGCAGTGGGTGTTGCTCAGTTGTTCTTAAGGCTTTGGCTGACTACAAGCATGCTGGTGGTGACATTAAAGAAGGGTGACATTAACCTGTTTAAGTGGTGTGAGGGGCCTGCCTGACTTTCATCGGAGCAAGGAGGAGAACAAGAACACTTGTGTGAAGATGCTTTATACATAATTGGTTTTTCAGGCTTATTGTTTGTAACTGTGTAGAACCTGTATCGGATGTACAAGGGAAATAAGCAATACATTGTGACCATGTATCTTTGATCCAGCTTGTGAATGCACTTCAAGCCATGCTGCATTACTTGCACTTCAAGTGATGCTGTTTACTGTTGTGCCCATGCATTTGTTGTAGCCTGTTCTATTGCTTTTTTCCAATTATAAAAAAATTAATGTTTTATTAAAGTAATCAGAAGTATCGTGAAAATCATTGCTAGTCCATTTTCCTCTCCTATTCTACTGCAGAGAGCTCTCTGTAAGAGCCCATGGGAGCTTTGTGGATCTAGTAGGAATAAAAAGTTTGTCTGCCGAAGAGAAAGAACATAGGATTTAGGAAGAGAGACTCCTAAAGAATTTTGGCTTATCGTTTGAATGTTACTTCAAGCCTAACGAACCTGAGAGCCTGGTTAACCATAGGAGATCTCGGAGTAGAAGAGAGGTTTTCCACAGTGGGTGTACATGTTCTACAGGTGTTTCTGTTTGCTAAATCATGCAGAAAAGGGAAGGATGTTTTTATGGTGGGAGGGATCAAGAGCCAGAGTCTGCATACAAAGTGTGAATAATATCTGAAACAAAGTGGAATGTGTGGAAGTAGAAAGACTAGGATGTGAAAGCCTGGGGCAGTGTTGAATGATAATGGGAAGACTGAAGTTATAGTGAAACCAAATAGTTCACAGTCTGTCTTGAAAGGAAAACTGAATTTTATGTGACCAGTAATCAAAAGGACGTATTTAAGTATAATGATTTGTTTAAGAATGTTTGAGACAGCTGGACTGAAACATGGTAAAAAACCTGAAGCCCTTGAGATTATTTAAACATTCAAATATAACTTGAATTTTACCCAGAAGTGTATTTTCAGATTGATTTTGGAATATATTTTCTTTTTTAAAATTATTATAAAGGTTATGCCACTCTGTGGGTAGAGCTGTGGTAGGAGTAGAAATGGTTTTGGTAGTAAAGGACTCATTTTGCCAAAGGCTTGCATTGCTCTGCTTTCCAAATGGTGCATTGGTTACAGGGTATTGTAGGAGCCTGTCAGTGCAACAGCTCATAAAAAGAACAGGGAATGGAAAGATGGTACTTTTTAATCAAACAACTGATGAATTTCACCAACTCATTTTATACGTGAGAAGCTAGTACACACACTGTTTGCATGCAGTTTTTGTTTTATTTACTGCTGCTGAGGTGTGAAAAAAAATCCGTCGATAAAAGTGACTGGCGCCATTTGTTGTTAGCTGAAACAGAAGAGGTATCTCTCACTAGTTATTTATTTGTCTGGCTTTTTAAAACGGAATTTTTTTTTGCCAAGCAGCCTGATCTGTGAGGATGCTGTGGCTTGGTAATCCTGTTTGTATAAAGCAGAAGGGTGCCCTTATGGGAAAAAAAAAGGGTAATACCTCCCACCCGCTATATTTCAGACCCCTGCACTGACCAGATACTGTGAAAATTGGCAGGAGAAGAGCATTCATTCCTGCTCAGATTGAGCAGTATGACAGAGCAGCGGCCTTGCCTGTCACTGTTGGATCTGCAGGTCAGAAAGCTCTCTCTTCTTGGGGCTTTTTGTGTGCCCCCTTGAGGGTGGCCAGATTCCTCTGCCCATGGAGCCACATGCCAATACCTTTGCTCAGCTAAGAGCAGCAGTTGAATAGGCTTGGTCAATTAATATTTTTAAGTTTCATTTTGAACCCCTAAACTCTTTCTAGCAGGGTACAAACCCTTTTAGAAGTTCCTTATGTTTATATTACAGAATATATAAACTTTTTTTATTTTGTCATCTTTTATGGACCCTTTAGGTGGAAAGTCTCTATGACCTAATAGGCTGACATTCATTAGAGTTACTGGCTTTTACTCTGGAAAAGTTGCTGTGAGCCAGCTCGCCCAAGAGTGTGGAGGGCACCAGGAGATGGGAGGAACACTTCTAAACTGTGCTGTGTCAGTGGTGCCAGTACCAGCCATGATGGAGAATAAGGCAGATTACTTGCACAGGCTTCTGTAGGCTTTCTTATTTTCTTCTGACTGTTTTTATGCTGTCATATTAAATAATTGACAAAGCCAAATATCAAGTGGTGATCCATAGCTTACTGGACATGTATCCAACTTAAAGCACATTTTTAACAGAACAATCCATGAAGAAGAAAAACATCCATATAGATTGAACTGTATGTTTCTCTATTGTATACACTCCATGTTGAGCCTCATCTTCTTGTTATATTTAATAAGCATAACCAAGTTACTTCCTTCTCTTTATTCCAGCTCTTTTGACTGAAAGTTGGCTTTCAGTTTTGGGTAGGATTTTCTGAATTATGTGGTTTAGAGAAAGCATGGAAGGACTGAGAAAAGCTTCTTTCACAGGATGGATGAGCCGTCTTTATCTGTTGCCATATCACTGTGCTTTGACAGGGTTTCTCTGGTGGCCACTGACAAAACCCTGTGTTAGTGGTGTTTCTTCATATCTGAGCAGATCGCTGTTTTCCAGATGCTCTCCTTGCTCCCTACCTTAACAATACAGATAGGTGCTGTGAAAGAATGTGACTAAAATTTCCAGTCAGAAGCAGCACAGTTGCTCACAAGCTGTGGCTTGTGGAGTGCTTCCAGAGAAGGCAGATTGAAACCAGCTTGGGGCAAGTGCTGAGCTGTGCTGGGCCAGAGCAGACAGCAGCTGGGAATCCAGCAGCCAGTGAGTATGGCTGCCAGGGCACTGTCCCCTTCCTCCCAGGACCCTCTGCCAGGCTGCTGCAGAGCAGAAGTTGGTGTCTCTCTGTGTTAGTGCTCACATATGGTGAACTCAGCAATCAGCTTCCTCTGATACCAGAACAGGAGAAGCAGAAGTTGATAAAGCCCACAGGTTAAGTGTCCGTAAGAGCAGAAGCTGGTGGAACTGGGACACCAGAGGAGAGAGTAGCTAATAGAGAGTAGTGGGAAACACAAGCAACCGAATTAATTATGGCAGTTACTGGGCAGAAATAAGACAACTTCTGGGGAAGGATGAACGTTAATCTGGGTTTTGTTCTGTTGGTGCAGTTAATAGCGCAGGTGGCTGGCAATTGTGGGTGCTGTAATAACACAGAACAATAACAGAGGAATTCAGACACTGAAAAGCAACAACAACAACAAAAAGCACCAAGAGCACATTGAACAAGCTAGCGTTGGTTCTTTACCTTGTGTAAGTTTTCTGGGATGGATTAAGGCACTAAGATGTCAAAAGCAGACAGCTTTCTAACACAATAAACTGAGGATGGAGGTAGGAACAGCACAGACCTTTCTGGGCATTCTACATCATTGCTTATTGGTAGCTCTGGCTTTGGGCCTTGACTTTTGACCCCTACTGCTCTTAGCATTCATTCCTTTGTCTTTTCTCTTTTGTCTTAGCAGAGCACTTCAGTTAGTACAGAAAAGGACTAATGCCATTGACTAGGTTATTTTGTCATTCAAAACAGTAAAAACAAACAGAACCACTCACATTCCCTGGATTTTTTCTTCACAGACTTGTGTGTGTTTAGGGGCATGAGGAATGATGCCTTCAAAACTGCCCTGGTAACTCCTTTCTTAGGAGTGACACAGAATCTTACCGTGCTATAGGCAGGAAACCTTCTGCAGACAGCATTACAAACTTTGGGTGTATTTTCTTTAGTTTTAGTATTTCTGGGCATTGTTTGGCTCAAAGACATATCCATGGCATTAAATGCTCGTTGCTCTTCTTCCCCTTATTACCAGCAGGTCACTGTGTAGAACATAGTCATTTAACTGTAATAAGTTTAAGAAAATGTTGAAATGGTAAAGAAGTGCCACATGAGCCATCAGATATAATTAACATGGGATCAAGAAGATAGCAGCAATTGTGTTTTATCTTCAGCTATTAATACAACTGGGCATTGAGAAGTTGTGAAGGAAATTTAAAACAATCTTCTCCAGTCACTCCAGTCTTCAAAAAGGGCAAGAAGGAAGATCCAGGAAATTACAGACCAGTCAGCCTCACCTCCATCCCTGGAAAAATGGAGCGGCTCATGCTGGAGGTCATCTCTAAGCACATGGAAGAGAAGGTTATCAGGAGTAGTCGGCATGGATTTACCAAGGGGTAATCATGCTTGACTAATCTGATAGCCTTCTATGATGTTGTGACTAAATGGATAGATGCAGGGAGACCAGTGGATGTTGTCTACCTTGAGTTTAGCAAGGCTTTTGACACAGTCTCCCATAACATCCTTGTGAGCAAGCTCAGGATATGTGGGATAAAAGAATGGACAGTTAGATGGATTAAGAACTGACTACACAATAGAGCCCAAAGCGTGGTGATTAATAGTGTAGAGTCCAGCTGGAGACCTCTAACTAGTGGAGTCCCTCAGGGATCAGTGCTGGGTCTAGTCCTGTTCAACATCTCTTTTAGTGACCTTGATGATGGGACAGTGTCTTCTCAGCAAATTTGCTGATGACACGAAGCTGGGAGGACTGGCTGATTCACCTGAAGACTGTGTGGCCATTCAGCAAGATTTGGACTGACTGGAGAGCTGGGCAAGGAGGAATCAAACGAGATTCAACAAGAGCAAATACAGAGTCCTCCACCATGGAAGGAACAACAAAATGTACCAGTACAGGTTAGGAGGTGATCTGCTAGAGAGCAGCTCCATGGAGAAGGACTTTGGAGTCCTGGTAGACATCAAGTTATCCATGGGACAACAATGTGCCCTCGTGGCCAAGAAGGCCAATGGTATCCTGGGGTGCATTAGGGAGAGTGTGTCCAGCAGATCGAGAGAGGTTCTTCTCCCACTCTAGTTGGCCCTTGTGAGACCTGACATGGAGTATTGTGTCCAGTTCTGGGCTCCCCAGTTCAAGAAGGATAGGGATCTACTTGGGAGAGTCCAACAGAGGGCTATGACGATGATGAAGGGACTGGAACACCTGCCTTACAAGGACAGGCTAAGAGACCTGGGGCTTTTCAGTCTAGAGAGGAGAAGACTGAGGGGGGATCTAATTAATATCTATAAATACACAAGGGCTGGGCGTCAAGAAGGCAGGGACAACCTCTTTTCACTTGTGCCCAGTGATAGAACGAGGGGCAATGGATTCAAACTCGAGCACAGGAAGTTCCAGCTCAACATGAGGAAGAACTTCTTTACTGTGAGGGTGACAGAGCCCTGGAACAGGCTCCCCAGAGAGGTTGTGGAGTCTCCTTCTCTGGAGACTTTCAATAACTGTCTGGATGCCTTTCTGAGTGTTCTGCCCAAGTCTTTGGTCCTGCTCTGGCAGGGGGGTTGGACTTGATGATCTTCAGAGGTCCCTTCCAACCCCTAATATTCTGTGATTCTGTGATTCTCCCAAATTTTGCCAAGATTAATTGGTGGAATCTCTTGATGCCAAACGCTGATGCTGAATGAGAGAACAGCAGCCACCACTGAGGGGATTAGTTTTCTGAAACTACTTAAAGTCAATTATCATACCAGTTTTTAGGAGTTTTATTAATAGTCTGCAGACTACCCTAAAGTTTGAATGATAAGCGAGCAGGTAGAGATGATATTTAAGAGGAGAATGTTCCTTGTCTATCCTGGTAGCTCTGGGAATGCATACAGCATCTTTTGTTTGGGAGTTTAATGTAGCTGTGAAAAAGGGATTGTAGGTTATATGGTAGGATTAGAGTGAAAGATTTCATCTGCCTTTCCCAAGCAGTAGCTCCTGGAAGCGATATGCAGCTTGTGGCTAGGAACAGGGCCATATCCCTGGCTGTGACTGCAAGGGAGGCTCTGCAGGGAGCTCAGAGAGACCTCAGCCAGACGTAAGCCTTTAGAGCCTGCACTCAAGACACTGGTTTCCAAACCATAGCAGAACCACGACAGCTGTTCTGTTGTTTGTTTTTGTTGGGTTTTTTTCTCTTAGAGGAATACGTGGTTGAGTATTTGGGTATTGTTTTGAGTGTATTGTGCTCTTAGTTTTTATACGGTCTTGGAATTAGTAATAAGCCAGGTGCTGCTTGATATTTCACGTTAGATGTATCCAACCCAAGAGTTCAGGGAACCTACAAACAGGCTATTCCTTTTCTTCAAGCTGTTCTCTTTCAGAGTAGCATAAGCCAAAAGGTTTACATGAATTAAAGATTCATGGCTGAATATGAAGTCAGGCCATTAAAGTTACCTGCTGATCACTTGAGCAGTTCATTAATAAAAAAGTGAAAATCCAGCACTATACTGGCTGAATGAATACAGTTGCTTCAATGGTAGGTGCTGCTGGGATATGGTTTGTTCGTTATGGTATGACCCACTTGGCAGCATGCCTGTCTTCTGAGGCACAGGACAATAGTATCCTGCACAGCTACTTTGCTACGTAATTGAAATACACTGCCAGCATTATTTGGGTCAGATATGTGTTCAATAACCTATTGCTGCTGAATTGCATGATGAAAATAACAGCTTTTTTCCATCATCAAACTTTCCTGCATTGTTCATAAGCAAGCTGAGCCTGAGGTACTCTGCTTCTGGTTAAGGGAGAGTTTCTAGTAAAGGTGTCAGTGGGCATGTCTGTTCACTCACCACCAAATCTGCTTATTCTGAAGTTTTTCGGTACTAGACATTCGCTCAAGTTTCAACATACTTACGGAAAATTCAGATTGTGGTGTCAAATTTATTTAAGTTACTTTCATAAATCCAGAAAAACTTAATCAAACAACACCAGTGCATACCCTCTTAGATAATCTTAATATCTAACTCCGTCTCTGGCACATGATGACCTATCTGCAGGAAATGAGCATCCCTTCAGTGATCTCAGAATGGCTAAAAGCTTGCTTTTCAGCAAAAAATGGGAATCTGGCAGGCTCTAAGTGCAAACTAGTCTCTTTGTGGAGACTTAACTGCAGGCCCCCTGATAACTCTGGTTCTTCCTCTGGGAAGTTGATGTAGGCACCTGGAGTGGTTAGTTTGATCTTCTTTGCTCTGAATTTCTCTGTTGTCTGAACTCTGCCTCAGAAGTAGATTGGCACATGTTCTCTTATTTTTCAAATTAGTCATGCCAGCTATGCATAAAAGAGCTGGAGCAAAAGCATTCCATATCCGTTGTTAAGTGTTTTATTTTCCAGACTAAAAACTAAGTGCTTGCAGCTCATGTGTCATTATATGCTTGTCATTCCTAATTACTTTCTGGCATGTTCCTGAGTATTTTGTAGACACGAAAATATGTTTTATTAGGTTTTTTTAAACACAGCTGAAATGCCTCTAGAACTAGGTTAACAAAAAAATAATATTCTATGAGGTGGAAAACTAATTGGAGAAATAAATATGTGCACATACTAACTTATTTCTTTCTGAAAGAGTAACTTGCTTTGTCTTTTATAATCAATAGGCGTTTTGTCCTGAAGAAATGAGACTGTTCGTTTAATAATTGGAAATTAGTCATCAAGCATATTTGATTAATTTCAGAGCGTGTAAGTGTGTGATTTTTCCTGCAGATATTCTATATACTGCAGCATGTTTTACCAAAGTAAAATGTGGTTTTTGCATACCAGATTTTATACACACAAATTCATAAATGCACATGTACACAGAAGCAGATTTGCAGTTCTGACCATTGAGATACGCTGCCAGTGAGTTACAGAAACTCTTCTGAGGTTGGTGGTAAACATAAACTGCATCAGTGAAAAACAGAGAGTTTCCCAGATGGCATTTCCTTTGCTTCTTGGAATTTTGTTCTGTCTTGAGTGTCAGTTGCCAACTTAACCACCCTGCCGATGCTCTGGAGTATCAGGAGTCTGTTGTCTCCCAGAAGATCTGTGGTTCTTGAGTCAGAAGGTAAATCTTCAGAGTCACCACAGCTAGGAGTGAGGCAGCTTTGTGGAGCGTGTGTCAGTACTCGGGCTGCTTAGGAGAGATTCAGACGTGAATGCATTTGAAGGCTGTGGCCAGATATTAAAGGCAAATATATTCTATGCAGGATGGATTGATTGAGGAGGCTCTTGTTTCTCCCCTGTGGTGCTGCAGCATGTGCAATGGTGTGGAGTGCCTGAGCTGCATCCCCTGGCTGGCAGTGGAGTTTTCACTGGGCTGATGCCACTTGTCCCACAGCTGCCAGGTAGCAGGAGAGGCTGGGAACCTGTGGCAGGGGGTGACCTTCTCACAGGGAAGGGCTAGTAGCTCCTTCAGGCAGCAGCCCAGAGTCAGGTCGATTTTGGCCAGGCATGAAGCTGCCTCTCAAGACAGCCTTGTTGCAGGGCTGGAGCTGGAGGCAGCCTTGGGGCAGCTGTGGCCCCAGGCATAGTGGAGCATGAGGATCTGCCCTCGGTCCATGTTTGTGAAGGGACCCAAAGGGACAACGGATTTGAAAGCACTGCTGCCAGGGTGTTGCAATCAAAGGCAAATCTTGAGCAGGCATGGGTGTAGGAACGGGTAGGAAACGTGACCTAATGGTGATTAGTCTGTCTGGGCGATATCAAAAGTTTGCTAAAGTTGCTGAAGAGTACTCACGTGATGTAGTATTAAGTATCTGTACTAGATACCTGAGTTGCCTTCTCTAAGGACTCTACTGACAATGATAAGCCTAAGAAGACCTTAATTTTGGCACCTCAGTTTAGTGGCTGCTCTTCAATGGTATGTGCAGAATTTTCCTGGTATTCCCATCTGCTGTGATAAACAGGAGCAAAGACTCTTGCCTCAGGTGACAATAATTTATTACTAATAGTGTCATAGCCATAGTTTTCAATTCAGTCAACTATGCTGAACAAATATGAAGATACTTGCCCTGAAGGACTGGCAGGCAGCATTTAGGAATGGCAGGGTAATTTATGGTGCTGAACAAAACAAATACAGTGAAATGTGGCTGTGCTGCATGCTGATTACTTGTGCTTTTAATATATTTTTTGTTGGCTTGATGCCTGCTGAAATCTGACACGAATATTAGTTGCCTCTTTGTGTTTTGCTAAAATAGCTGTAGGAAAATATTTTTCTGAAATCTGAGGCTTTAAGAGAATTTTGAATGTAGTCTGATGAGGTAGAACAGTGAAGGAATCCTCAAACATTTAATTTAGAGTGAAGATAATTAGACTCTTCTGTGCAATGCAGTATATAAGCTTTTCATTATAAGCCTGCCATCTGACTGGATGAAATAAAGTAGTAATTTTTTCTACAAAAACAAAGTTTTCACTAAACCAAACCAGTTAATATTTTTGGGTTGAATTAGACTAATAGTTTCATCTCCCAGAAGCAGCTGGAACCATATAACTAAGAAATGCTGGACTGGTTAAACATATTTTAAATAAAAATTATTTTTTCAGTCTGAAGCATGATTTTAATGAGTTGAAAACTGCTAAACAAAAGTAATTTCAAGTAAATTAAAATAATAAATTACGGTATTTTCAAGCGTATTCAAATAAATGCAAATGGTTTTGTATTACATAAAATTATACTAATGGACTAGAAATAAAAAATTAAGTCTTTTGTAGAATTATATATCAGTGTGAGTGGAACCAGCTGAGTTTTTTTCATCACAGCAGAAGGATCTGTTATTAAATGGTTTTTGCTGTTAGGTTAACTGCTGTCAGTGTTTTTTTATAGAGAAGCCAGTGTTCTCACAGTGTTCATGAAGATAACAGAATGCCTTGAGACAGATCAAATTTGGCTAGATGGTTAGCAAGATGGTCAGAGGGCACCTTTCCTATGAAGACAGGCTGAGAGAGTTTGGATTGTTCAGCCTGCAAAAGAGAAGGCTCCAGGAAGATCTTATAGGGGCCTACCAGTACCTGAAGGAAAACTGGAGAGGGACTTTTTGCAAGGGCTTGTAGTGAGAGGACAAAGGATAGTGGCTTTGAACTGGAAGAGGGGAGATCTAGGTTAGATGTTGGGAAGAAATTCTTCACTGTGAGGGTGGTGAGACACTGGCAGAGGTTGCCCAGGAAGGTTGTGGATGCCTGTTCCCTGGAAGTGTTCAAGGCCAGGTTGAATGGGGCTTTGAGCAACCTGGTCTAGTGGGAGGTGTCCCTGTCCAAGGCAGGTGGGTTGAAACTAGATGATCTTTAAGGTCTCTTCCAACCCAAACCATTCTGCAATCCTATGATTATTTACTGATGCCAGGTATTGATTGTGCAAGATAATAATCTCTTATAAAGATTGCAGTAGACATGAGGCTGCTGCTGATGATACTGTGGTAGGCACAGAGTGGGCACACATCCCTGTCCTTCAAGAGTTTGCAGCATGGAAAGCTGTCATGTCTTCTGTGGATGGGACAGTGAGCTCCACAGGGGCTCTGCAGCATGGCTGCAGAACGGCAGGGTTGCTTTGTTGTTTTTCATTACCTAGCTGGAAAGTTATTTACAAAACTTTCTTCACTGCAGTTGGGGCTCATGGCATCACAGCAATCTTGGTGAGCAACTGGCCTCTGCTTCCTCCACAAGAACCCCTCCAGGCTGCAAGGCTGTGTGCTTGCCTCCCTCCTCCCGCTCCCCCAGATGTCTCGCATCTCTTCTGTAAGCCTAGTGCCACTCTCTAAACCTGTCTCCACTGGTCAGGTTTTCTGAACTTCAGGTCTTGTCCTCTTCTTCGCAGTCTTTGGTTGGGCAGCAGCCTTAGAAAGAAACAGCAGCCTAAAGGCAAAGTGGTGTTTAGGAGTGCTCAGTTCAGAGTGCTTCTCTCTTGCCTGTTACCTTGGTCATTGTTAGAATATGACACTCTGACATTTAATCTCGTACTAATGCAATGAGAAAACTGTCTTGAATCATGGGAAGTCCCTAGATGTAATAACTTTTTTGTTTATTTTTTGTTTAAACTTTTTTTGTTTGAACACGGCCCAAAATAAATACATGTTAGAAGAATCATAGAATGCCAGGTTAGAAGGGACCTCAAGGATCATCTGGTCCAACCTTTCTTGGCAGGAACACTGTTTAAATGAGATCGTCCAGCACCTTGTCAAGCTGAGTCTTAAACCTCCACTGTTGGGGAATCCACTGTTTCCCTGGGGTATTATTCCGATGTCTGACTATTCTCATAGTGAAAATTTTCTTCTGATGTCCAATCAGGGTCTCCTCAGGAGTAACTTTCACCCATTACCCCTTGTCTTCTCCATGTGATTCCTTGTAAAAAGGGAGTCTCCATCTTTTTGGTAGCTACCCTGTAAGTACTGGAACATGCCAATAAAGTCTCCCCTAAGCCTTCTTTTCTCAAGGCTGAACAAACCCAGTTCTCTCAGCCTTTCCTCGTATGGCAGGCTTCACAGTCCTTGGATAATCTTGGTTGCCCTTCTCTGGACTGGAGCATCAGACTGAAAAGTGTTTTAGTGAAATACACAAAACCCATCTTTATTTCCAGGTTAAGAGTGGGCATAACAGGTTTTGCTGTGGATCTGTCCAGATCTGCTGTGTTTGTGTGACATTGGTGCCCTGCTGCTGACACTGTCCTTTGTCAGAGGAAATGCTCAAAGTCCTGTTTATTTTTTGGTCAGTAAAGATCCTGGCACTGCTTCTTTTTGTGGATTAAGGTGATAACTGTGGTAGCCAAACGAAGTTTCTGACAGTAGAGTTTCCTCTTTGGCCCTAACTGCTACTTTCAAAACTGCAAATACAGCTTCTAAGCTGGCAGGCTGGTTCTCTTCAACAAGAGAGCGAGCCTTTCTAATATCTTTTGCTCTCCCTGAGATTTGTTGCAAAATGAGAATGTTCCCATTGTCTCTGGCAGCAAGTCAGGTTTGTAAACTTTGTTAACCAAAGTAATACTGAGTTCATATTCCAAAATACTTGGAATCTGTTTGTTGACTTTTGGGTGCACAGGGCTATTGCTCTCACTCTGCACAGTTTTGCCCATACACTTCCGGCTGATCCCTGTACACAGTTTTCTTGTTTATTCCCTTTTCTGTCAGAGGGCTTATTCCTGGAAAATTGAATGTGAGCACCGTTTCCAAATTGTGCTGAGGGTGATGGTTCTCTTTCACTCTGAGTGTGCTTGGTGGAGTGGATAGTGGACATTTTGCACCTTACTGATTTTTTTTTAGCACTGTGGATAGGAATATTTGAATTACCAGAGATGATGAATGGATGGGGTACTCATCTAGAGCGGGAGATTGGCAGGTAGGACATGGGTGTGGGGTTCATCTGTTTGTGCCTGTAGGGCAAGTGGGAAGGGGTGGTAGCTGGGAGGGGCTGCGGCTGGCAATACTTGCCAGCCTGACCTTCACCCACTGTCCTTGGCACAACTTGCCCCCCTGTCCTTGCAGCCTTTTTCTTTCTCTTGGCTATCACAGCTTCTTTCTTCCTCTAAAGCTGACCTTGGCTGCACGTGTGCTGAAAGGTGAGCTCACATTGAACAGCCTGCTGCTTTGTCTTGGCTGGGCTCCCATTCCAGGTGCTGGATTATTTTAGTTTTTAGTTGTTATTTTCGTGGGTTTGGGGGGATGGGAAGGACTGAAGGCAGTGCTGGATTATAAAGACTGGTTTGCAGGTACTTGGAAGGTGGAGCTGTTCAGTATTGAGGAATTACGGGTTTTTTATTTGTACAACTTTAATCAATTTGCATTCCATTTTCACTGTGCCAGCTCAGATATAATTACTCTGCACTATGAGTTACTTAAATGAGTACTGTATATGCAAGTGAACTTCTTAACCTGCTAAATGAATCACGTAGAGAAAGTTAATGCTATTTGTATTTAATTAAAAATTTGCAAACCAGGCAGGAGGGAAGAGCAGACACAAAAGCAATGTTGCCCTTTATGTTCAAGCTAATTGAGGGAAGCCTGGTGTCGTTTTGAGAGATTATCAGTATGAGCTTCTGCTACAGCCAACTGACTATAACGAAGGGGTTGATTTTTAAAAATGACACTGTCCACTTGATTACTGTGAAATTCAGTAATGTTAAAAAACGGCCCTGACCAGGGCTATAACCTCCCTTTTCCGGTTGGTCCTGCTTATTTCATGATAATGTCATCTTCATAGGGTTGGAATGGGGGAGCTGAAACGAGGTGAATGTATGTATAGCAAGGCTCATTCTGTCTTTTTTAATCCCTGTATACCTCAATGTCTATTTAGCACTTTGTTAGAGATTTGATCTTAGACATGGTGCTATAAAATGCCTGAAAGCATTTCATTTTTAAAGAGATGCAGTATGCTGTTATCTTGCTTTTAATGAAAGTTTATAGCCACCCTTATTGTCTACACAATTTTACAAATGTGAATCCTAAAGACTGGCACCCCAGAAGAAATAAGAGAGCTCATTTTTAAGCCCAATTTTAAGCTGGTGTCATGAATGTTGAATGCCTGTGATAAGCTTGGCAAGTCTTAATACAATTCCCAGTAACTCCCATTGACAGTCTCTGGTGTTTGAGTGCCTCAGTTAACTTGAAACAAAGTAGAAACAGCATCTTTCTCTACATCTTCTTTCTCAACCTGTGAGCAAACTGATTTACAGATCTACATGTTGTGTATTAGTTGTCCTTTTGATGTGGACGCTACTTGGGCTCTGATCCTTCAGTGAGATTTATAAGCTTGAGGCACTGCTAAAACGACTGGTGCAGGGTTAGAAGGCATGCACTTCTCTGAAAGGGGATTGTTTCATGGCTGGGCAGTGCTGAGGTATGTTTTAGTATGGAAATGTTGGACAGGCTGTTTCAAGTGCAGGGAAGGGACAGGAAGTTCTTAGTAGTAAAACTACTGTGTAGGACAGAGTCATACTTGTTTATATATTAAAAATTATTTTGCTTGTTAAAATAAGCAGCAGTTCTGTTTGTGTGCTGAACTTCTACCCGGTATGTTGTTATTTCTGGAGAAAGAGGGTGCTTCTGATTAACAGGATGTTACCCAAACCTTACCACAGTACAGGAATTTCAGAGTTAAGCTGTTTTTAAAAGTGAATAAATCACCTTGCCCTCTGTTCTTCGTACTGCTTCTTTAAGCAACAGTTAAACAATCTAACTCTCAATGCAGCTTTTCATTGGGAGAGATATGAATACTGAGCTGGTAAACAGTTTTGCCCTTTGCAATTTATAGGCACCTTAACGGTGGTGATAAATGGCCTCTGTTAAAAAGGGAGACAATTATGTTTAATTGATTGCAGTGGAGGGTGTTTTGCCTTCTTAATTGTGTTACCTAAGAGGTTTTCCTCCTTAAAGAGACTGATACATTAATTTGCTTTTTTTTTTCCATGTCATAGTTCAAATGTTAACAACATTCCAGAGCCTTCTTCTCTCACAGGGAATGCTGCTATTTGTCTCCTTGTCACCTGTGACTCATATTATCACACCCAGAAAATCAAATCCTTCATGTCCAGATTACCCAAAACAGAGATTTGGGTTCAGTAGCTAATAGGCTCCCTTCGTGGGTTTGAGTTGAATGCAGCTCAAGTGATGCAGTGATATTTCTTTGATTGTGTAACTTGCATGCTTTGTAATAATAAAAATATCACAAAACAACCTTTTGGAAAGAACAGCTGACTTAATAAATGTGTTTTTGATGTTTGTATCTACTGGAGGAGGCGTTTGGAGAAGGGAAGGAGTTAACTGAGAAAGAGAAAAATGACTCATCAGAATTACTTGTCCTTTTTTCTTTCCCATGTTTGGCTATTTCCATCACAGACTGTAGAATGATTGGTGCCAGTCTGAATAGGATTGAGGATGCGAGATAGTTCTCAGAAGGTGAAATGTTTTGCAGTTTCTAACCTTCTTCCTTCCTTTGCCACATTGAAACAAGCTAAAGGCTATCAAAGTGTAGTAACCATGAAGGATGTTTGTCTGGTTTACACTAATTCTGAATTTTGATACCCTGCCTTTTTCAAGGAACAAATACGAACAAACCTGTTTTGTCTCATTTCTGAAATTGCTAATATACATGTGTATATCCCATGCTAGATGGGGAACATGAACTCCCTTGGACTATTAGAATTGGTCTCCATTAGGAAATGTGTGCACTGCACTTAATGAAGCAGCACTTAGCTTTGCTAACATCACACTGGAGCAATAGAGAGGTTCTTTTAGCACACAAGTGGATTCCCAGAACTCTTGCTTTGTAAATAAGATCTGTTCCTAGTGAGTCCTAATTGATAATGACAGTTAATGCAATACCTGCTGGCTAGGTCTGGCCTTTACTAGAAGAGTTCTTTGAAAGTTATTTATTGATTGCTGTAATCAATTTAGTTTAAAAAAAAACATTAAACCAAAAAGAAACAAAAGAAACAAACAACACCAACATTAATATGGCCTTTGTTTTCTGATAATTTTATTTCTTTATTTGATGGAGTGAGTGAGATTGAAGTCTCAAAACCCTTGTCTGCCCTTTTATTTGTAAAGCATTTGGTGGTTTTGATTTTATGTGTGATTATGGCATCAGGAATTACATTTATAGGGATATTAAATAAATGTAATTTTCTGTCCATGTTGTCCAGAAAGAGAGACACAGAATTTGCCTGTCTTTGCGTATCATCAGTTCTCTATGAACTAATTATTGTATATTTACCTGTGCAGAAAATGGGGTTTTGTTGCAAGGGTGAGATGGCATTCCCCTCTCTTGTTCTCAGTTATTAGTACTTTATATTTGCATGGTGCTGTATAGGCTTCAAGCAATGAACTTTGTCCCACAGTGCAGACCTGAGCCAGCTCTGTTGCCATCTAAAAAGGGAAGGGATTGTGCTTTGATCCTTCTTGCTTTTAGTATGCTCTTAGAAGTCAGAGGCTTGATTTGATTGTTATTATCAGGGAATGGATAATGTTAGACATAAATCGTCCAGTGGTGACATTCTCCTCATGCTTTTCTGTTCTCTGTCTCCCTTTGCATACATTTGAGTAGTTGTATTCTTAGTGCCAAATTACTTAATGGTTGGACAGTAATCACCTTTTGAAGGGATACCTCTTTTTGCTTTCATTTGGTGTCTTTTTACTTAAAAAGTGATGTAGTTACCCTTTTATATGGCTTGCAGTGAACACTGTACAAACTCTCAGTGGAAGATCTGTTAAAAATGACCTGAAAAATGGTAGTCCCTAAAAGAATGCATATAAAAGAATTAGTTGTTAATTCTTAGTGAATATTTAATTAATAAAACATTATTATTATTCTCTCTCTTTATTGCTGGGTGTTGTTTGTTTTGGGCTTCTGTTTGCTTTTTAGTGTAATTTTTAGTAAGCATGGCATAATTTTAATGTAGCACTACACCAACAATAGAGACAAACACATTATGGGAAAATAGGAAAAACAGCTATAAAGTTTACCAGGGTATTTCAGTTAGAGTAACTCAAGTTTAAGTAATGGGTTTTAGTTAACCAGATTCTGATTGTAGTGTGTGCCCTTAAGAAGGGGTTGTTTGTACTGCCTCAGAGGCTGGTTTGTTCCCGTATTCACTCCACGCATTCCAGTTTTATTTTGGCAGGATAACTTTAATCTGAATCTTTTCTTGTAAGTTCATCGGCTAATTGGAATAACCTGTCAGTCCTGGATCTGCGTGGACATGGGATTGGAGTGGTCCAAAGTTTACAGCTCAATATGTGCTTTATTAGTGACTAATTCGACCAATGTAGAGATGCAGCAGTTGTAAATGTTCTGAGGGACGGGGAGTGCAATAAAATAATTCAGCCCACAGCCGATCCATTAAAAATTAAACATCAGTGTAGTATAGAAGTCTTGTCCTGATATATGTAGTCATAAAACAAGCAGTACAAATTACACAACGCACTTTTATTTTACCATTGCTCTGTACAAATAATAACCATTATTAAGCATTTCTTTCCCAGGTGTGGTTCCAGAGTAATATATTCGTCTGTAATATATTTGGTGAGAAATACGATTAATAAAAATATCCCCTCCTTTAGAGAAAAGTATTTCAGATATAATAGAAAATTATAAACATTTTGTAGCTCTTTTGAACATCCAGTAGTATGGTAAACAGAGTTTTTAGCATGCAGATTTTATAGACTGTTAAAAGGCTTGTGATTTTTTGCATTCTCAAAATTCTGGGTTTTATGTACTCTGGTGTCTGTTGTTCCCACCATGCCCTGTTACAGACCTCCACAGTTTTGGTCTTTGTTAATAGTTTCTGTTTATTAATGAGACTGCACCACTGCTGAAACTGGCCTGACAGCTACTGTGATTGCCAATATTAAAAACTGGTAGAGAAATTAGTGTTTTTCTCAAGATGTTAAAACTTTTTTTTGTCTCTTCCACACTGCAATTCCCCATCACTTTGCTAGGATCCCCTCTTGACAGTACCGTGGGATTGTGATGATGTTAAGCAGGACCAAGCAGTACTGTCCAGTTGTACATCCTGTCATACCAGGAATATTTTCAAAAAGTGCTTTTGCTGAACACTAGTTCTTGAGTTTCATCCTTTTGTCCTTTCTGCATGGAAGCCTCCTTGGATGATGTGTTTTGGGGAGCTGCAGGGTTATTGAGAGTGAGGGCTGGGAGAGAGAAGACAAGGCAGCAGCATTCCTACTGTCATACCACAACTCCTTAAAAATGGTATGATAGCATCCCTCTGACATTGGTGTCTCCAGCAGGTGGAAATTGCTGCCTGGAAGATAAGTAGCTTAAGGTACCTTAAGCATTCCTGGGACTGGTACCCACGCTAGTATCAGCTGGTACAGAATTGCCCACCTCTTCACTATCCACATGTTTTGATCTTAAGTTGTGCTGAAATAATTATTTTTAACTGTGGTGCTTGAGCCAAGCCAGGGGTCTGCCATGGTAACAGTTTAGCTCTAGAGATAACCAAACTTCATTGGGAACTGGATAAATGCTCTTCCAGTGACAGTGCTCCTCCTCCCCTTTTCCATACAGCAGGCTGCTCGGCTCCAGCAAGCTGGTGGTCAGGTGTGAACATGCCTCTGACATTCTGAGGGAAAAGCAGCAATCGTCGGGTCCTGGTGATGGAGAAGGAAATGTCTGGATGGATGCTAAGGCCAAACTGGCCAAGGATTTTGAACAGGAAGAACATCTTGACTCAGTGGAGGTCTAGTTTGTATAGCAGAGAGCGGCATTAATTTCCATTCCTTTTACAAAGTAAATGTTCTGCTACATTTTGTGACTTTTGAAGGTGCCGGGCTGAATCCTTAAAATAAGAGAGGAACAATGAGAAAGCCTGGAGAGACAGGGAAAGCTCTAACTAATGTGCTGTGTGATGGCGGTTTCCTTACAGCAGCTCCAACATGAAATTCTGAAAGGATAGTCCACTTGACAGTGCACACCATTTAAGACTGAGGATCTTTTTATCTCTAAATCTATTCTGAATGGACACCTGTGGTTTAATCTATGGGGCAGAGACCTGGAGTGGAGATGCGTGGGGCTGGTAGTGCCAAATTGTACTGCTGGTGTTGCCTCATCAACACTGTTGAAGACTACACTGAAGAAACTGTGGTTTATTTTTAGAAACTAGGTAATTTGGCCTAATACTCTTATTAATTCTGTGTGCAGCCCTCCCTTTTAATTAAATTTCTTCTATTGTTTTTCAAAGCTTTGCTATAAGAACTTTACCCACATAAAGCCTGGAAGTAGCTGTCTTGTTGTTTGGTTTTTTTGTAAATTTAAAAAATCTGATTGTCTACCACAGCCCTTAATTTTGCAAATTTTGAAGTTAACCAGATGAAATAGGAAAATCTACAGATTTCCAGTGACATCTTGACAGCAAGTAGCTGAACTTAAGAGTTCTTTATTTCCTGGTGTCGTAAGAAGGCATCAAAAGAAAAATAGCTTTTTGTATATACTGCAGTGTTTAATTTATTTAACTCAGTGTTCAATGAATCCATTCATCACCTGCAAGAAGTAAGATACTTCTTTTTCCTGTCCGTTGATGGTATAATTTAGCTCCTAAAGTGTTTTGCTCTTGCCCGAACCTGGAGGTGAGCCACAGCTAAATGGTGTCATGAAAGTGTACTGCAGAAGCATCTGAGTGGCTGCTTGATGTGTCTTGCTCATGTACTTAGTATTAGGGTTAGACTAATGAGGGAGCTATTACAGAAGGAGTTGACTTCTGTTATAGCATGTTGTGATTGTCTAGGCATTTTCACCTAATGCCTAATTTCACCTAATTTTTGCCCTGTTTTTGCAATTCCTTGAAATTCCAAGGTTGTAAAATCGTGGCTAGGTTTCTTTCACAGCAATCTCCAATGTCTTGGACTTGAAATACATTTTCCTGTAACACTGAGGCATATCTCCGTGTGTTTTTACAAAATATTTCCGTATACATAAAACTGGTAAAGAATGTGATTATGATCCAGAAAGTTTTTTGCAGTAACCTAGAAGCTTACCTGCAATTTTGTAAGTAAGATCATAGAATCATGAAGTACCTTAAAGGTCATCTAGTTCCAACCCCACTGCCATGGGGAGGGATACCTCCCACTAGACCAGGTTGCTCAAAGCCACGTCCAACCTGGCTTTGAATACTTCCAGGGATGAAACAGCCACAGCTTCTCTGGGCAACCTGTTTCAGTGTCTCACCACCCTCACTGTAAATAATTTACTCTTAATGTCTAGCCTAAATCTACCCTCTTTCACTTCAAAGCCATTACCCCTTGTCCTGTCACTCCATGCCCTTGCAAAAAGTCCCTCCACAGCTTTCCGAGTACCTGAAGGGGCTACAGGAGGCTGCTGTAAGGTCTCACTGGAGCTTCTCTATACAACAATTTCATAATCACACAACTGCAATAGAGACATCATCCAAGGTTTTTATTTTTCTTTTCTTGTACTCATTATATTGTGCAGTTGGTTTCTGGTAGTATCAAACCACTAGGTAATCTCTCTCAGTAACAGAATTAATCTCTAAATGTTATAATTCAGTCTCAGCAAGGTCAGCTTTCCCAGAACCTCATATTTAATGAGACACTTTGACTTGTGTGTGCGCTTTAATGCTGTGCTGCAGTTTTGGCACTCAAAGCAGTAACACGTTCAAATCAGAATACCTAGTGCTTGCATCACTACAGCTTTTGCTTACTAGCATTGTTATTAGACAGTACTTACATCTAGTGATATAGACCATAATCAGATTCAAAAGCATATAAATACATAGCAGCTTCCTCAGATTTGTGACAGTCCAACTTATATTAAAAATAAAAAGCATCCAAAGTAAAAATCTCTACACTTAGCTTTGACGATTCAGGAGCAGGCTGCCCAGGGAGGTTGTGGAGTCTCCTTCTGTGGAGATATTCAAGACCCACCTGGATGCAGTCCTGAGTCACGTTCTCTAGGCAATCCTGCTTTGGCAAAGGATTTGAACTAGATGATCTCTAGAGGTCCCTTCCAACTTTGACGATTCCATAATTCCATTATTTCAGTGTGTGAGCTTTTGGGTCTATAATTGCTTTTATGCATATGTATCAGTTACTTCTACTACTAATAGAACATGCATATGTAGCATTTTCACAAAAACACCTTTGACATAGGTAGAATTCAACAGGATGCTCCTTAAAACATAGGTGCATTAAGTGTGAGATATATTCACCAACATGAATTTGCTGTGGGAAAATACCTGAAATCAATGAAGTTTTTGGAGCACACATGTCAACACTCCTTGAAAAATTGTGCAGAAGCCCTACTGGGGCTCATATCCTAATATGCTTGTGTGTAGGGCACTTGCTGTGGAAACTCTTACGACAGAAGAAGCTCTTGCTGCCTCCTCTGACACCTGATGCAAGTGCCATCTCCACATACTGGCCAGAGCTGCCAGCTCCTGGGGCCCTCCACCGTCCAGAGAGAAGAGGGATCACTGTGCCCTAGTGCAGGAGGTGCCACTACTGAAAGAAATCATGCAGTCCTTTTTGCAGCTGTTTGGTTACCACAAGTCTCATCTCTATAGATGGTGATAGGACCCTGTCCTTCAGTAAACAAGTTTAGGTTGAACAGATGGTAAATACATAGTATTAAAGCTTTGTGTGTTTTCATACTGAAGACCCATACTTAAAGAACAATCCTCTGTTTAAATAAAGGGATTTTTTGTGTCTTTGTTTAGCTCTGTTGAATTGTAAATTAATTTGTGATTTTCTGTAAGTAGTGTTTCATTTCTAAAGCTGGCAGCTAGCAAGTAATTAGCTTTCAAAGTAGGATGACCTAAATGGAAAGGTCTATCTAAATAAAAGAAACTGTTTTGAATTAATATAATATTGAAATACCAGGATTTTTTAAGGCAAGAGAATACACCAGAAAATAATTGTGGCTGATATTAAAACAAAGGATAAAACTTTGCACCTCTGTGGAAGGATTTTCGTATCATTTTGAAATACCTGAAATACATGATCTCAGCAAAGAATAAACACCAGGAGGTTCTTCAAGATTTGGGGTACAAATCAAAAGCCCAAGAATTGCAAGTGTTGCTCTAGAATACCACTGATCTTTCTGTGAGCATTAAACCTTTGTCTCCAGAAGCCTAAAAATGTTTGTCTAATATGTGTCAGGCTTTTGAGCTGCACCTAAGTTGTGTAAAGCAAAACAATTGCGAGATGCTCTCCTTTTGAATATTATGTACTCTTATTTTAGCTGAATACTGTCTAATAAGATCGTGGATCCCTAATGTTTCAGTCAGAATAAAGTAACTATGACAGATATAGAAGACGAAGACCAACTCCATTCACACACTTTATGACCAGATCCTGTTCATCTTAAACTGATGGAATTTCAAACCTCTGCTTTATCTTAAGCCACTGCAGCTGGTAGCTTCAGCCTTTCGCTATTTTTTATAACTGGGAAAACAAATGCTACTTTCTAAATAAGAGAACAGTGGTTAATTCTTTCAACAATGGGACAACAGATTATTTCAACCTCACTGAATGTTTAGTACAGTGATGCAATTGCTTAAACATCTATGAATGCAAAAATATAATGTAGTATCTGCTCTCATTCATATTAAATTGGCTTCCAGTGCATAATTTTCTGTCTATGGCTTTGTTGACAAGTCCTAGAAGATGATATGCCTGTGCAGAAGAGTTTGGATTAATAGTGCTACATAACCAGGGATCTTTTTAATGACCGTGCCGATTGTTGGCTTTTTGAGTTTGTTTTTTTGTTGGGGCTTTTTGAGTCTGGAATTTTGGCATAGTAGTCTGACCTCCTTCAAGGCAAGGGCTAGAGAAATGTAACCCAGGAGTCTTCATATTATGTTTTTGATATATGCTTTTTACAGCTGTGGTGTGTTAAGCACTACACATTCATTCTGTGTCAGGGATAGCAAGCCTTGGCACACTCAGGACAGACAGGAAAGAATAGACACAGGAGAAGAGGAAGGTGCAGGTGAGAGGAATGACAGTTACATGTGACACAACAGGCCATGACAGATTCAGTCTGTAGATGAGCCAGTGTCTCCTCTCAGTTTGCTACACTGCTGCAGCCAAAGGAATGTTTTGGATTTGAAATGTAAAATCTAAAAGCTTTCTCCTGCATCCCTCTTGCCGTGTGCAGTACCACAGTGCGCAGGAGTGAAATGATGTTTATTATGATGTTCTGTGTGCTTCATAACTGCATGTCAGTGATGTGAAATTAACTTATTAATGTTGCTGACAAGTCTGTCCACAAAAGTGAACGTAAGGTAAGAGAAGAATGAGCATTTACAGTTCTGGCTGATTCATCACACATTGCTTACAAAGGGATCTTGCCATAATTCGCGACCCTAAGTTGGGAAAGAAGCAGGTATCTGGCTAGTGTTAGCTTTGGCAACAGGTGTCTTTGTAGCTTAGAGCATTAATTAAAGTTTTAAGGTCTTGAGGGATTACTTAAACATCTGTGCAATCACCTTAGTGTTCAGGAATTTTGTATGTTTATTTTTAAAGATCGTCCTTAATTTCTCTTCTAGGACTGGAATAGGAAAGAATGGGTTGCCATAGTAGTTTCTAAAATTATATTTTTACATTAAATACATATTATGATAAAGGACTTCTCACTAGGGCTCAGATTAGGAATTATATTCAGAATATTGCTCCTGTTGCTATTCTCTGCTGAAATTTCTCCATCTGGTAATATTACTGTTCAGGAAGTGATAACATACACATGTAAAAAGTTAATTGTTAAAGTCCAAAATGGGTAATTTTGTTGTGCTACTAAAACAATAGTAGTCAAGCATTCTGGTCTGCAGTTGCCAGCTTTAAATTACCATGATTGTTGTAAAGTGTGTGAGGGGATTTTGAGAAACAGAGCTTTCAGCTTTCATTACAAATCCCCCATTTTCTGTCCGGTGATCTAAGGGAGAACAGCACGCAGCCATCTGTCTAATATAAACCACAGTGGTGGTTTACAGACCATTGCTCTCAGCACTCCAGGGGAATATGCCTGAATATTGCAGTATCTGTGGGATCGTAGTGCTTCTTACTACACAGGTTCATAGCTAAGAACTGAGTCCACCTCTCCATATGACTGCTGCATAAGGGGCACTGGCAGCTTTCCGTGTTAGGAACTGTGCATAATTTACACATACGCATAATTAGCTAGCCAGCACTCTAAACAAACATTTTATATGTGCCCTTTTTTGCTGTATGACATTTCTCTTTTTTACCTTTGAAAAGCAGAATCCAACTCCAGTATACCTCAACTAATGTACCCTCTGCCCTTCATATGTACCATCATTGGTGGGCAGAACAGGACCCCAGAGCTACTTGTAGTAGCTCTCACTTTAGAGAATCAGGAGGGGAAAATGTCACACTCTAAAGACTTCAAGCAGTGTGTAGAGGGAAGCAAGTGTTAATTTGAAAATGAAGTCCTAATACCATCAATTTTCAAACTCTTCATTTTACGTCTACATTGTCCATAGGACCAAGTCACAGGCTCTTCCCTGGAAGCCCTGTTCCTGTTGTAGGTACTCCACACTTGCTGTACAGTGACTTTGGGGGGTTCACACAGCTTCTTGGGACTTGTTTCTTCCTAGCATGTTTAACAAAGGGCCACCAGAAGATAATTAGGTCTTGATTATTGAGTTCTGAGCTAAGACAAAGGAAGAATTTAGTTGGTAAGGGACTGAATTGCTGGCTCAATGTAAAGTCCTTACTGCGGTGTTTCACCATCTGAAAATGAGGGAAGCTTATATGAATATTGTCAAAATCACTGTTTCTGTGGCTGAAGCATGTATTATTTGGATTAGTGTCCCTTGCCAGTTGTAAGACGTTCCTAATGCTTAACTCTGCCCTGATCCATCCTGTGGCATTTGTACTACCTGAGTATGTCATACAGCTGTGATGTGTATTTGTCACTGAATCAGAATCACAGAATGGTTTGGGTTAGAAGGAACCTCAAAGATATATTTCAGATAGAGACTTATTGATAGTTTCTCTAGTACGATGCTAAGGAAATTTGCCTTATTGTTCTTTTGTGTTGACATGGAAATAAAGAAAAAAATCACATATGTGCTTCAGCTATATCAATTATTTTGCTAAAAATGAGATCAGTGGCTTATGAAATCTACCTTAAAGACTTTCTTCTTCATGTAGCTTGAAGAGCTGTTCAGGTAATTTATTTTCTGGAAAGAATTTACTTTAAAAAAAAACAACCTCTAAATTGCTTGAAGCATCTAAAAAGGGGGGATGATCATTTAAAATTTTATGTGGCCTTTAAAAGTTTTCTTTCACTTTCAGGTGTTCTTTAACCTTTAAAAATTAGATTTTGGTCAAATTTTCAGTATAAAAAATGTCTTTATACAGAACATTGTCTTTTTTCTATAACATTAAAGTGGGCACTAAGTTAAGAGGGAAGAAAAGCTTTTTGCAGATATTTTTGTGTGTCATTCAGTTCTGTGAAATGCAATTCAAATTTACAGTTACAGTAAGCTTAGCCCAAACTGTCTTTTTCAGTGTGACAAGAGAAATTGATTTGGAGTAGGAGGTGGAAGGAGCATCCTCAGCCACAAGATTTTACATATCAGTGACACTGATGTTTCTGGGGGAGATTTCTGAAAGACAAGGAGGAAAGAGGGAGCACTGTGAGTGGAAAAGTGAGGAGTTCCATGGAAGCAGCCACAGAAAACAAAATTTTGGGAATGCAGTCGGAAGAGTGAGCAAAGGAGACTGAGGGTAGAGTCTGAGTTTTGTCCAAAAACAGATGTAGAGAAACTTTGATGAGGTGTAATAGGTCCTTCCTTCCGAGTCAGGGATATAGAATTGTGGATGAGACCTCCAGTGACTAGAAGCACTGTGTTTGATAGGGTTGAGGTAGAAATTTTGGAAAGTATGTTTATAGTTCTGGGCTGAGAGAGCAGGGGATTTTTTTAAGATGAGAAATACTGAACACATTTGTAATGGGAAAGGAGAGGCAGAAGATAATGGAAGGTCAGAAGAAAGCCCAAAGGAGAGGAAGAGAGGAGTAGTTGGACAGAGAACAAGAGGAGGGAGCTGAAGGAGTTAGACAAGAAAAAAATGTGCTTCCACTTCGTACTTGAGAGAAATCTTCAGAGTGTTTCAGCATTCATCCACTTCCTTCTTCCTTCCTCAAAAATAAGAGAAAGCAGAGGGGAAGAGGATTAGATTAATTTTTCTGGCTGGTGACATCGTGGTAGCATTGGGATGGTTGCCTGTCTTAAGCTGTTGTGCTCCTTGGTATCTTTTATCTGTGCTGCTTGGAGATCTCTTGGTAGGTGAAGATTGATGTGGCCTGAAATTGCCTTCTCTTTCCTGGGCTCTGCCTTAGAATAGCTTGAATGTTGGGACATAAAGTGAACACCAAGTTCATTCAGTGCTCTGCGTAATGCCCCCCAAGCACTCTTTGGATGCCTAGGGAAGCAGCCTTGTGGGCTGGCCTGGCAAAGGAGATGTCCTTTTTGGCAGAGCAGCACCACCCATTCTGTTTGAATGATGCTGTCCTTGAGTCATGGCCCCCATGGGGAAAGCTGACCAGTAGGTAGGCCTGGAGAAGGGATATTTGTTGGTGCAAACTGTGCTGTCTTGCAAATTTTGTTACTCTGTCTTATATCTTTATTTTGAATTTTTTGCCATAGACTTTCATCTGGCTCATGGTGATTGAGATGTGCAGATTGTAGTACATGACACCCAGCCTTCCCACCAATATTTCTACCTTACTGGGCTTTCCTTGTCTTCCTTGTTACCCTGCATGTGCAGTCATCCTTGTCCCTTTGAACCAAATGTACACAGAGAATAATGTTTTATCTAATTTGTGTTTCATTCCAGCCTCTTCCTGGGCTGTGTTAGGTCTCCACTCTTAATTTTTCTGAAGCATAATGAGTGTCCTTTGAGCTCTTTCTTGCACCGTCACAGCTGAATCCACCTAGTGCTCCGTCAAGTATGTCCGTATTCATGCACTACTTTCCCATCGTCAGGTGTAGTTCTTAGAAATGTGATGGGTCCCTACCCACCAAGTCCTATCCATCCAGCAGCTGAAAAATGCTTAGGAGCCATTCATCAAGAGTATGAACTCCTTCTGAAAGACAGTTTTGAGAGGCACAAATGTAATTGTACCTGCTGATCCTGACATATACTATTGTCATTGTGGCAGCTGGGACATACCAAAGGAGAGTGTCTGTGGTATGCTTAGGAAAAAAGAGGATGTGCTGTTATCGTGTGCTTGAAAATTGCTTGCCTATGTAAATTATCAGAGGAATACAGTTCTTTGTTGGTGTGAAACTCTTCTGGTTTCTCCTGGTGGTCCTTATTTTATCCCTGTTTGAAGGAATGGGCTGCTTTTGGCAGGAAAAGCTAGCACAGGAAAGATCTCATTCCACTTCAATTCATGTGAACTGGCTTTCAGAGGCAGCGAGATGTAGCTGATTTGATCTCTCTGCCGGGCTCTATGTAGCAGGCTAATATTCAGAAACAACAGAGTCATGATACAGTAAGTACAGCTTGCTTTGGTATTTGAGTCTGACTTTGCATGATAATTTTTATACAAAATTCATAAGTTGGTTTGGAGACAAGCACTCACTGCAGTGAGAAGCACTCACAGCTTCTCACACCACTGTTGCAACCTGAGTAGCTGGAGAGATTTTATTTCTTTTTTTAGATCTCTGAGTAATCAGCTACCAAAATAAGATGTATTTCCTAAAAGGGTCAATCAATTGATTGCTCAAAAGTTACAAGTCATAAAATTATCAAAACATCCTGATTATCAACATGTGGTCTGAGGACTTGGTGCTACTGCAGAAGGAAACAAATTACTATGCAGATTGCATAAATCTTTTTTTATCTACAGATTTTTTTTCATATGTCTGACCAAATTCTGAAATGATACTTTTATCTATAAAACCATTGTTGTGAGTTCTCAGTCTGACAATGATCTATCGGGTAGTTCGTGCTGCCCTAGGAATCTAACTGCTGTCCACTGTTCTGATTCATTATTTTTGGCAAGGCAATGTAGCATGCACCAGAGTTTTGAAGAACAAGTTGAATTGAAATTTGTTTGAAATACGCCTTTTCTTTAATAAAAGTGATGTTTCTGTTCCATAGAGCTTATTTTTTGTTTATTCATATAAATCACTTGTTTCCATTCTGCATTTAGTATTTTATTTTTAAAATCATGTTCAGGTTTTACTTCCAGAAAATTGACTTTATTTTTCTTTGTGCCCAGAACAGAACTGCTTGTAGAAATAACTGCTTGTCAGTAATCTTTTCAAAGACTCACAGTGCAACTAATGAAGCCCTTGATCCCTTAATCTAGGTTCTTAAACACTGATAGGATAAATTAGAGCTTCATTAAATTAATTATTCAATGTATAAAAAGAAGGCAGATTCAGAGGAAAGGCTTAGAAGAATGGGTGATGTATAAATGAACTCTGCATTAAACTTACCATTAAGCGGAAGAACAATGAATTATAAATTGCATCTGTATAAATGCACATGCTTTCTGTAGGGAGACAGTAATTATTATGCCCAGGAGCATTCTCTGAAACATCTCCCACTCAGTTACTGTCATCATCAATTAGTCCATTATAATGAAAACTTCTGAAATTATCTGAGGCTGAAGAGAAATGAAAAACCCAATCTCTTTGCTTTAAGTTATTTTCCTGTTGTAAATGGCTGGGAGGCATTGATATCTTGCAGCTCAAATTTATACAGAAGCAATCAAATTTACAAACACATTGGTAAACATATATTAGAAAAGCAAGAAAATTTCAAATCCCTTCATTTTTCAATGATGTCATTTATCATCATGTTGTGTTTCATAAGGAAGTTATTAGGGACTATCTGATTTGGCATATGGTGATGTCTTCAGGGATCTCTTCTGGTATCTGCATACTGAAATGGGAAAAGGGAGCACTCTCCATTTCATTTAAAGTGTTAAGTGAGTTTATCTGAATCTTTTTTGGAATTACTCTGCATTTGTTGTGTGCTGTATAACCAAACATGAGAGAATTGTACACCTACATTCCTAATATAGTCTCATACTGGCTACAGGCTGGAAGGTGCCTGAATCCTGCCATTAGTGGTGCTCCTGCCAACCCCTGCAAATAGGCCTCTTTGAATTCCTGAATCTGATTTAAGTTTGTTGATTTAATATTTTTAGAAGAGAAAACAAGCCTAAATCAGCAGAGAAGTAATTGGCCGAAAATGTGAATTGCACAAGATACATGTTCTCACTTGGTGCCTCAGGGAAAACACACTCTGGAGGAATTCTCCACCCTACTCCTGTGTTAATTTTGACCACCCCACACCCCATTAAAAAATCTTGCCACAGATACTTTCTGTTCTCTAGTTAGCCATGTGGAAATAAACTTTAGTTTTTGATACTGATGCTCTTACAGTTGGACTCTGTTTTGCATCGGGTCAGCAGCACATTGTCTGGCACCTTTCCTGAGATGTATCTACAAGACTTCAAGCTAAAGAGGCAATGTGGATGTGAAATATACGTGAAAATCGGAAGCAGGACTTAGAGAGAAAATAGATTACAGCCAGGACAGTGAACATGAACTCACAATGAGAAACAGATGTGTGATACAAACACATCATATGTATAAATCCTGTAATTCAAATGTATACATATATGCAAGCCTGTGCAGTCTTACGGAAGGTGGATGGAGAAGTACACTTCAAATTCAATTCCCCAGGTGCTTCACTGTGATCATCTTTCAGGGAGGTATTCTGGTACTGTGCCCTTTTTTCTTTTTTTCTTTTTTTTTTTTAAATTAGAATATTAGCCAAAAGCAAGTGAGGACAGCTTTTAAAATAGAACTGGAGAAAAACAGGAAAGCAACTATATGGTCTCATTGCTGTATAGGGGGTAAAATTTTTCTGGGTCTCTATTTCCATGACTGTTATAGGCCAGTAGTGCAATGTATCGTCTTCGTTGAGATAAGGAGCTGGATTTGAGATCTCCCCAGACTAAATACTTGAATCTGAAATAAAATGCTGAGTGCCTTCAGCTGAGAATTTTAAAAGAGTCTGTTTTTTTCTTTTTTTTTTTCTGATTTAGTAGCTTTTTTTTTTTGTAGAGTCATTCTTCAGATCAGATTTTAGAAACTAGAAATATTTCAAAGCATGAAGAAAAGGGAGAATTAAATAAACAAATGTTTATTCTTAAGCAATTTATAGTTTGGAAACCCACTATTAAGAGTCCTAGTGTATATGGCTCCTGAGGCTTTGTTAAACAAAAAGCTCTCTAACATTGAGGCTCTTTGTTATCCAGAACTGTGCAGGAGAGCCAGAAGAGAAATATATTTAGAGTATGAAAATACACCAAGTACCTGTGTAGCTTGCAAATAATTCATCTGAAAAAAATAAGGCAATAGAAGAGCCACAACTAAATGTAAATCTTGGTGACTGTTTTTGCCTCTTATATGAGACCACATTAGTGATCGTTAATGAACAAAAATAAGATCAATATTTTATCTTAATTAAAAGTTTATTGGAACATTATGATTACATTCACTTATACTCCAGCGGTATGTGAAGCCACAAGTGTCTCAGCATACTGCATGATAGCTCAAGGAACAGCCCACGGTAGGGATCTAGGAGGGTTGAGGGCTTCTTTTTAGCCTCTACAACTGAAAGACCTGTAGAGATGGTGCTTAGGGACATGGTTTAGTGGTGGACTTGGCAGTGTGATAGGTTGACATTTGGGTTCATTGATCTTAAAGCTCTTTTCCAACCAGAAAAATTTTGTGATTCAGCCCTACACGTGTATGCACCTCCCAGCTACACTTTTCACTCCTGGCTGAGCTGACTTGAGTGTCTTCCTTCATACCAAACTTGTGTAAATCCCTTTCTTTAATGCTTCCTCTGTTCACATGCACTCTTTGTTGACAGCACCAGTTACGCTGACCTCAGAGTTGTGCACTCAGAGGTGTAGATTTTGGGCATTGGTCTGCATAGTGAAGGGTTGTCCACATATCCTGACTCTGCATTAGGGCTGAGGAAGTGCAGGTCAGGACTGCGAAGCTTAGAACCATCAACTTCAAAAGTACAGAAAGAGGAGAAAGTCAGTCTGTTCTCCATAATTTTGGGTACTTATGAAGAGTTGTATTTTCTTCTTGTGTTGGGAAAATCAGACCCCTGCTAAACTGAACCTGTGCAAGGGTAAGTGTTAGCTTTTTGGGAAAACAAAGTGACTGAGCATTAGGTGAGCTGTTAGTAAGGCAGGAAGTGGGGTGGCTATATTGGGATATAACAACAAACTGGGCTTTCTGTATTTACTGTTGAGTGAAGAGAAGGCTGAAAAAAGTGGCCACCATCTTAGTTCTCAGGTAATTCTTTGTTTGAGTGTGAGCCACTTGTGGAACTTGTAAAGCCAGTCATTAAAAAATTAGTATCTTTAATAATGGTTAGGATAGCAGCTGGCACACTAAATGGCCAAATTAAACTCCAACGTAGCACTGATGATTGGGTAAATTTGCTGCTATCCCCTAAATCTCTCTCCTTTGTCCTTGAGAGCACTGTCCTAAAGTGTAGGTTACTGCATTTCCAAAAGTGAGGAGGAAGTGAGGACCTTGGAGGTTTTAACTTTGCCGAAGTTATATACTCTGAGGCATCAGTAAGCCTAAAATAAAATTTGTATCTCAGAATTTTAAGCCCTGTACTTCAAAGCTCTAAACTGTTCACCCACTGCGCTGGGTAGTCAATGAACTTCTATTATCCAGTAAATTTTGTTTGTATGTTTCTGCATTAACAGTTTGCCAAATTGTCTCATAAGCTGTTTCTTTCTGAGACCAGTGATTTTTTTTTGTACCATGCATTTAATAGGGGATTTTCTTAATATCCTGTGTTTCCTTTTGGAAAAATGTTTTCTCATACCTTCTTACTTTCCCTGTTCCTTCAACTACAGTATTTATCCTTGCAGAAGTTTTAGCCTTTAGTTCAAATTAACAGCTTTGTTTTCCCATATCTTTTTCTATTTTGTTTGCATAATTAGAAATGTTTAATGAAAAAGCAGTGGGAGATGGCGAGGGGAAAGAGAATCATATTATTCAAAATCCAGGCTTTCCGCTTTTGCAGAAAATCACTTGGAGCTGCCTGATCATGAGTCAACAATACCATCCTCTTACAAAAAGACAGATATAATAGGATGTATAAAAACTGAAAGAGAACTACGTAAGGTAATTCTTTCAGCTTAGCTTTGATGAAGTCTCAGGTAGACTGCTACTTCAGACTTGGGCCAACTGGCGAAAAACTATGAGAATGATCAGAGATCCACAAAACTTAGTTGAAAAATTGGGTTTGTTTCATCTAGAGAGGAAGGGAACTATAACAGTCTTGAAGTAGGTTAAAAGACTATGAAAAAAGAGTGACAAATAACCTATCTTTCATTCTTATGGAGAGGGAGAAAAGGTAGAGGAATTGCATTACATTAAGAGGTACTTGAGGTATATATTAGAATAATCTTCCTACTGACAAGGGTAGTCATGCATTGGGATAGATTTCCTAGGGAAGTTGCAAAATCTTTGCAGGTCTTTGTTGGTCTTTAGAAAAATCCAATAGACAGAGATGACAGTCAAGCAAAATTTAATGTATCTGGCTGTTAAGAGTGGAAGTGGACCAGATTACGTTGGTTTGTTTTTTTTTTCAATTAAACTGGGGCTATTATCTTTGTTATAAAAAGATGCCCCAGACTTTGAATAACATTTTTAGGTCCTTGTTCTTTAGAAGTGTGTTAGTCTCCTAAGTGTGGACATGAGAACTGGCTACAATAATCCAGTAATACATCTTTCTTCTCAGTTTATACTTGGTATTTCCCCATTAATTTATCAAGAAAACTTCCCTTTTAAGATACTAGTATGTCAGCAACAGTTTCAACTAGTAGAGTTCTGCATTTCAGCTGCTCAGATCTCAAAAGACTTTACATAAACATTGACTAAACTATTCTTCGTAACATTCCTGCAGCTCAAGTAGATCATTAACTAGCTGGGAATATGACATGTTTCACTCATAGAAGACAGGCTGAATTTCTGGATACCACAAGTGCTACCTCATATGTCAAGTGAAATTGGTACCTACTGGGAGAATTTGGACTTCTCCGTTTGCATCCTTTACAATGCTGATGGTTTCTTTTATAACCCAAAGAGGCATATTAATTCCTTTATTTGGCCTTGGACTGCAGGACAGACCTCCTGAACTATCCTGTCCACAGATACACTTGCAAGCATAACGCAGTGGAAAACATAAATTCACCTTTCATCCCTAGTATGGGTGCCAAAACAAATATCAGTTGTTACTTAGCATAGTGCTGCTAAGAAAATGGTCTGGTTATTGTTATGTCAAAGAGGCAAAGACTGCCAAATCTGTAAGAACAGAAATGTGGTTCAGTGAAGTATTTAAAACATGAAGGGCAAGATTTATTATTAGACTCCTGAGGATATAAAGAGATCGAGAGGGGAAAGTAAGGCTATGATTTGGAACTAGAATGTGACCCCTTGTCCAGGGTATGTTGGTGAGGCAAGTGAAAGGGTTAAAGGAGGTTAAAAGCCTTAGTTATCTGATTAGAGGGGAAAATGGAGAGATGATGGAAGGGTCTGATGGGCTTTGTTAGTGTTTTTGTTGAAAGACTTTAGGGAATTCCTGTGCAGAGAAAGAAGTTGATGAAAGAATTTAAGTAGTGAGTTCACAGTTACAAAACAGTATTTCAGCTGAGGATGTGAACCTTGTTGTGTTAGAGAAGCAGAGTTTGAAGGTGAAAAGTTTCACCCTAAGAAGGATCATAGAATTGTGGAATTGAGTTGAAAAGGACCCATAAGAATCATCAAGTCCAATTCCCTGCTTCTTGCAGGACCACCTAAAATTAAACCATATGACTAAGAGCATTGTCCAGAGATTTCTTGAACTCTGACAGCCTTTGTGCCATGACCACTGCCCTGGGAGCCTGTTCCAGGGACTGACCACCCTATCAGTGAAGAACCTCATCCTAATGTCCAATCGGAACTTCCCCTGATGCAGCTTCATTCTGTCTCCTCGTATCCTGTCACTCACCATCAGAGAGAGGAAATCAGCACTGCCCCTCTGCTGCCCCCTGTGAGGAAGGTGTAGACTGCTAGGAGGTCCTACCTCAGCCTTCTCCAAGCTGAACAAACCAAGTGACCACAGCTGCTCTCCTAAGTCTTGCTCTAGATGCCTTTTGCCATCTTGGTCACCCTCCTCTGGACACACTAATGGTTTGATGTCCCTCTCATATTGAGGTACCCACAGCTGCACACAGTGCTGGAGGTGGGGCTGCACCAGGAGAGTGCACAGTGGGACCATCATCTCCCTTGACAGGCCGGCTCTGCTGTGCTGGGTGCACCCCAGGGCATGGTTGGCCCTTTTGGCTGCCAGGCCACACTGTTGACTCATTCAACTGGCCATCAGACTGATGAAATTACTTGATTGGAGAAATATTCAAAATTCACGTGAAGAGCCCATTTTTCCTTCTGTTTGAGACAAATACTTTCAGAACAGGTGTGAAAGAAAGTAGTTGGGAATGTTCAGCAAGTGCTGATGCAGTTGATGCAAAATGGACAGACAAATAAAAAGCGTATCAGAAAGAACTGGAATAAAGCTCAGGCAAATTATGTTTTGTCTTCCTTTGAGCTTACTTGTAGAGTAGTTGTTCTACTGGAAATGTAAAGAAGTAAAATACAGGTGAAATACAAAAAGGAGAAAATTAGGATTCCTCTAGGCCAAATCTTAAAATCACAAACACTCTGGAAATAGCTGATCGCAGATACCAGAGATCCTCTAATGCATCCATCGGTAGCCCAGCATAGAGCAGGGGTAGGGCTTCTGAACAATCTGTTAGGACTTTGTGCATTCAGCTCATGTGTCTGCTTGGAAATAATCTGTCCTTCCTCAATGGCCAATGCAAATATAGGGTGTCTGTAGTTTACCATCTTTCTTCTAAAGCATATAATTTTTATCCTGGAATCACAGGATTGTTAAGGTTGGAAGGGATCCCTGGAGGTCATCTAGTCCAGCCCTCCTGTTCAGAGGGGTTTTCATTAATGTAGTTGCCTTGGGCCATGTCTAGTTGGGTTTTGAGTATCTCCAGGCTCCACAACATCTCTAAGCAACCTGTTCCACTGATTGATCACCTCTTCAGTGAAAAAGCTCATTAATAAAGATCCTAAACAGTGTTTACCCCTGGGCTATTTCACTTGTGACAAGCCCTCAGCTGGACTTTGTTAAGCTGATTGAAACCCTTTCACTCTAGTGTTTCAGCCTGTTTTCAGTCCACTGTCCACTTACCTAGTTTATATTTCATCAATTTGTCAATGAAGGTTTTACATGGGACAGTGTCAAAAGCCTTTCTGACTTTTTTTCAGCACTGGGCCTTTGCTTAGATGCTCTTTCAAAGACCAAAAGATCTTTTGGCACATTTGGGTCCATCTCATCTTTCTAGTTCATTATTTCTGGTAGGTTAGCACAGGAGGTACTAAAGAGTTATTACGGGCACAGATCCTGACATGGCAATCAAGAGAGTGACAAGTCTGAGTCTGTTTCTTAGTTTGGGAGGTAAACTAGTGCTGGATGGGCCCTATCTTAACTCAGTGCTGCAGTCCTTTCATTTGCCTCATGGATTAGAATAATCAAATGTGTTTCTGAGAAAAGATGTTTCTCTGAAAAAGCCTCACCTGTATGGTTTATTCACACGAATCTACGTTCTCCTTTTCCTGAAGTTGCAGTTTTTCCAAGAATCATGTAAAGGTTGCTGCTTGCTATTTAAGCATCTAGCTCCCTACCTTAGTGTGCAGTAGCACCGCTTTTTCACACATCACGAAGTGTCAGAGCCAAGTGCAAACATAACAGTCTTCATGCTTGTGTGGCTTGTTATGAACTCCAATATTGTAAATAAACCGTGTCACAGCATGCCGTCTCAGTGCTATCACCCTGTGCTAACACGAGTGAAACAAAATGTTCTGAGTACAATTAGGTAATCAGAAGTTAGGACATTTCCCTTTTGTCGCCCATAAAGTAGCTAAGAGATCTTTTTTGCTGTTGAGCAAGATTTCAAAATATTTTGGAAAGACTAATGGAATAATTTTCCCTGCCCTGTTGTAGTAGGCTTCTGGCTTTGTCACATGGAGATCATTTCCACTTGCTAATACCCTACCAAGTGTTTTGAAACAGGAATTTGTCAGTAGTCTTGGTAGCTCACTTCAGTTAACAGCTGCCTTAGACTTTACAGCTTCAGTCCAGGCTGCCCCTTTGTTTTTGGCAAATAGAGTTTTGGCTCACTGGTCAATTATTCGCTCTGAAATTGAGAGTTCTTTTGAAAATCAGATGTTATTAGATATCATTTGTGGGTTTTTGTAGACTGCTTTCTTTTATTGGGTACTTCAAGAGCTTGATACTGTGAAATCCTGTCTTCTTTTCATAGTCCTACCCACTAGAAACCAAATTATTATTATTAACTACTCAATTAACATGGGCACCGTGGCTGACTTTTTAAAGCATTTAAAAAAGCTGACTTGCATCCTTGGGAAGAAGTAACCTTCCACATTGAATTAATAGTATTTTTATTTAAATATAGGAGTACTATTAATTCAAAACTGTTTTAGATGCTGCTGCTGTGCCAAGTATCATGGGAATGATAACATGCTTAGGAATTCTGAACATAACAAGTGACGTGATTCTTTTTTTTTAACAGCATGCCATCTTCCTGAGACTTAAACACTGCCCTTTCAGAGAAAAAGAAAATGTTAGTTTCTCAAAATGACTAGTTTATAAGTTGTCTGAAGGAGTTGTAGTGAGATAGTACTCATTAGCACTCTCTTGGTGACCCAGAGTTTATTTCCAGTCCAGCTGATTTCTATCGTGGATGTGCAGTGAAAATGAGTCTTGATCAGTCACCCTGAATTATCTTTGCCATTTAAATCTGTGTTCATGCAATTTAATGTCAAGGTTAGCAAGGGATCCTGCAGCTTGGCAAGCCCCCAGGGACACAAGGGGTTTCAGACAGCTGGTGCAGTTTGAGTGAGAAGCCCAGGTGCTCCGCTCAGGGCCCTTGTGCAGACTGTCCAGCCGGTGGCCTTTCCTGAGGGACAGCAGTGCCGGGGCGCCCGCTTGGATTTTGTTATGTTGCCTTCCCACTGCCAGTGACTTTTGCTGTTCAGAACTCATCTCTTGTCTCTGTTTCCCCTGATTTTGTGTAGGTGCTGGGATGGCTGGAGGAGGTGATGACTTGCAGTTGAGCTGAGGGAGGCGTGAGGCATCATCCATCCCCTGCTGACATTTGAGGTAGTGTGATAACTTTTATCTTACCTGCAAGTGACTTTATTATGAATGTTGGCTAAGCAGAGCAATCAATAGTATCCTGTAGAGCTCTGCAGGTAATCCTCACAGATCCTATGATCCGTTCCTACAGAAGGTGATAATGATAATATACAGTGTACAGAATTCTTATTGGGATCCAATTGTCATATATTATTACCCTGAACGACAGACGTATTTGAGTTAAGGCTGTAAAATTCAATCCTGATGTAAACTGATGGCTTCAAGCCCATTTCTACCAATCTCTAGCTAGCATTTGAGACAAAGGGTTTGATAACTGCTAGAAGTGATTAAAAGCTCTTTCTCCTTGTCAGACAAAAATTACTATATTGTATTTTAACGAGCCATTTCTCATTTGCAATGTTATTTAAGGTATTAATTGCCTGACTTTTTAAATGTACAATATTGAAACAAACGGAGAAAAAGTCGTGGTTTTGCAGGGAGAGAGAACAGGGAAATGCAAATCAGAATGCTGTACATGAATTCTGGTTGCAATTACACTTAAATGACATCTAGTTTGAATGTGTGTATTGGATCTAATTCATAGCTGCAGTGTATTACTGAAATCTTAATTGGATTACAGTGGGGTAAATTTGAATCAATCACAGAAATACACTGTGGTATAAGGGATTTGGACATATGATTGCTTATGCCTTGGAACTGGAAAGCTGCTATCTGGTATTAAATGGCTGCATGAGACTTTACAGCTGCTATCTGTGTACTATAGCAGTTTTATGAGACTTAACTGGCTATTCATGCCTAAGTGTGCACAAATGTAATGTCATTAAATAGAAGAGAAAATCTAGAGGCTTTTTGCTTTGATTGCAATAACAATAGGTAAAACTTGCCACTCTATGTCCATGTTTTTAAAGTTTCTGAAACCAGATGATGGAATTCTTGATGTATTTGTTGCACCCAAGATGTCTACTTGGGAGGCTTGTCTAAGGATATGCCAATTTCACTAAGAAAATAAGAGGGTCAGAGTAGTGAAAAGTTACTTGTAAAAGTGCACATAAAGTAGGTGTATCTTGGAGTCATTAGGGACCTCCTCAGCCAAAGCTTGCTTTGTTCTGGTTACCGTGTCTTCTCACACAGAGTTAAGCACACCTGAAAAACAATTTGTGAATGACTTCTCTCATTTTGTAGCTGAAGCATGGCAATAAAACTATACAGAAAGCTGCATCTGTCCTCTGGTTTCCTGGCTTTCCGTACGCAGCAAGCCACTTCATTCCTAGCTAGCCTGCCTATTCCCAATTCCTCTGTGAGCAGTGGTGCAAGAAGCTCTCCCAGCACTGGGAACACACAGCTTGGGTGTGGAGCCTTTTACCTCTGAGCTCCACCAGGGACTCACTCAGGGGTTCTGCCACCCCCTGTAACCTGTGTTTCAGTTTCCTATTTGTAAATGAAGGCTAATTGTTCTTAACTTGAAGAAGGGGCCAAATCATCCCAAACCTTAAGAAATGCTGTTACCACAGCGCATGTCATACTTGCTGTGATAGATGCTATCTTACCAGGGAAGAGTTCAAACCCTTTGCATTTAACCATAGGCTTTGAAATTGGTAGTGGATTCCTGGGTAGGAAAAACCATTTCTGTGGTGCTTTCTCACTTGGTATTTTCCACTAACTAGAGATAAAGAACATTTTGGCACAGAGAAGAGGAATCAGCTTACTGTAAGGGTAACGTGATTATAGGGGAGGGAAGATTATGCTGACCAGATACCTTCAAAAGGACATGTCTATAATTTATATTACCTATGCCAAGTTAGATTAAGAGCTAGAAATGTGGTAACTGTCCCTATGTAGATCAATTAATGTCTGAGCCTTCATACAATTGCCTTTCAGCTGCAGACTCAGTCATCTGGGGGCAAGTTTACTGCTCAGTTCTTCTGTGCAATTAAGACATTTAATGCATTATACACAATGAGAAATATTCATCTGCACATTTTCTAGGCTGCAATTAATAAAGTGTTCTACTCTGAATGAGGTTTTTGTTTATCCTAAATGAATATGTCACATTCTTTCCTTAAAAATTGAACAGATGTCTTATTTCAAGACTGGGATACTGAAAGTGACCCATAGATGTGGCAACACTAATTTTTGCCACATTGACATTTACAAACCCAATAGAAGATAACACATGAGGCACAGCTTTAAATAGATTTTGACATTGCTGGTAGTTTCACTGAATATGCTGGGAAAAAAAATAATAACTGGCCAAAAGTAGCAGAGATGTTTGTAAAATAGCTGCTGTAACGTATTCCAGTAACCATAATTTCTTTAGCTCGTAACACTTATCCAGGTAGCAGGTCAGCACACGTCTCTGCCCTTTAAATAAAGCTCTGCTAAGTGGCTTGCTGTGGAATACAACATTCAGAGTACAGAGTACATTTGTGATGCTATGAGAGCCTGACAAAAGTTAAGAGTACAGAAATAAAACTGACAGTTCCTTCACAGTTCAGAAAAAAATTATAGGAATACAGGGCTTCTCATTTTTAACAGTCTCTTAAAAGTTCAAGGAGGAGCTTGCCTGCACTGAAAATGTCAGTAATACAATAAATGTATCCATTGGTTTAACACCAACATGCGGTAATACTTTTCTCATCAGGCAGCTTGTTTGGTGATGTCAGGCTTCTACAAACCAGGTACCCACCATGTGTGGGTTATGTTTGCTAGCTTGAAACTGGGGTCAGATGCAAATTCTTCAATCAGTTGTGTTATTAATAGATCAGAGGCATATATACCCAACTAACTTAACTAAAAAAAAAACAAATAAACTCAAACCACTCTTTTTTTTTTTTTTTAGATTTATGGGTATTCCTCATATTTTGCTTCATAAGTTCATCATACAATTAGGAAGGTTCACTTTTTTAGTATTTAATGATACAGTCAACAGTAGGACAATTTAATTTGCTGTTTAAAATTTGAGTTAAATTGTCCTGCTGTTGATTCATCTGTTACTGCAGATTTGGAATCAAAGTTAAGATGCAGTTTGAACAAGTCTGACAAAGTCAGGTATTATGTGTTTGCAAAGGACTACAGGCAGTTATGTTTTATTAACTACTCTGTGCAAAATAGAAACGAAACTAGGAACGTTAACATTAGAATATACTGCATAAAGTATTTGCTTAATGGTTGTTTTTTTTTAAAGACTCATTAATAGGCACTTATATTCTGAGTAAAGTATCCCATAAGTGTGTTGTTTGGGAATTACTTGTGAAAACCAGATTTTCCAGACTCACTATACTACAGTGAACCAGTGAGAGGAATCAGATTAGATAAATCTGTGGAAACCTATCCTCCTGCACACGGCTCAGCATGCTATAAAAATGCACTCCAGCAGATCAGGTCTCCTACTGTACATACTACTGCAGGGTTTATCATGCGTGACTACTAAAAATATGTTCATACAGTCCAGTCTTTGCCAGCAGTATGTGGGAAGTAAATCTGGATTTTGGAAAGGCTAAGCTCAATGCTCCCACTTTCCTGCAGTGGTCCTGCTGTTAGCTCAGCAACATCAGACTGTCTTACTCCATCCACCCTTGGTATTCTCACCCCATCCACCCTCTGTGCCCTCTTCCAGGGGAATCAGTTGGTCCCTTTCATCGTGCTTTGCAGCTCTCCTCCTCCCATCTCTTTTCCTCATTAATGCAGTTGCCCTTCTACTTCCATCAGGAGCAGACATCAGGAAATAGGAAATAGAAGTAAAGGAGGGGAGCAAGGGGCTGGAAAAGCACAGATCCCCATATCTCCCTGCATTGATGGCACCAGGAGGAAGCCAAGCTCTCCTTTGGGCTGTGGCTGGCAGAAAAATATGGGGGTTTCAGGCAGCCCTCATGGCTTTAAGAGCCATTTCTCATCTTCTCCTGGCACAAGTGACACAGGCTGGATGGCATCATCGCATAGGCTAGACCTGGTTTAAGCACTACAGGCCATAAATAAAAGCCTAAGAGCCCAATTTTCATTAAAGAAAGAAATTCTGTGCCTTTTTTCTAAATGTTCTTCTGTAAAGCTATACCATCATCTCTAGTAAATAGTGCTAGAGCTCCTACTAACAGTTAGCTTCCAGACACACCAGTGACTTAAATGTACTCCTCCCAGCAGGACAAATTCTTCAGTAAGGTAATTGCTTAAAAAAATTGAACACTTCATGACACAAGTTTCCTACCATTTCTGTAGTATGATACTTCAACTTTTCAGACTCAAAACTGTCCTCTAGTTTCTTGTCAAACATGTATGTAGATATAGCTAGCAGCATCTGTAGCAAGATCTAGAACAATCATCTGTATCAAAGGAATGCACATATATTAATTCAGACTTAAAATCTTTTAAAAAAAAGTCTTGATATAGAACAAGAAGACACAGGAATAATATCTTCCTTCCATGAACTATACTGAGTTGTTACTCTTTTTAGTGTATGAGTCTAGTCAGCTGTTATCAAGTCTGATTGCTGAAGAAGAACTTGGATGCAATAACTGCACTAAGAATCAGAACTAATTTATGCATCAGGGCAATTAAAAACTCAAGAGAGCTCTGTCTGCTGTGGTATTCCACAATTTCAGTAATGTTGGGAAAATTATAATCTATGCAGAAGTGATTTACCTAGTGCTGCCATACACTTTGGGCAGTCTCATCATGCGTATTGTGAATGTGGTTGCTTACACAGGATTCAAGTGTAATTGGTGAGTGTCCTGTGTATTTTAGAAGCAGATGATATCATTGTTAATGACTTCTTAAAAAAAAAAACCAAACAACGAACAAAACACTATGGTAAGTTTTTTCTAAAAATGGAAACCTTCTATCTCTGCAAAAATGAAGTTCCTTGTGATATTTAAGTTATTCAGTGTAAGAACCACAAAAACAAACAGTCATGCTTTTTCCCTTCTATGCTGGCGGTTTCCACATATGGTCAGACAGGTGAGAATAAAAAGACTGCAGGTCAGTCTCCAGTGTTGAGTGTTACTGGGGCTAGTCAGGCTTCAGAGGAGTTGGGTATTGTGCTAGACCAGAAAAGTGCCCAGCAGGGTTTTACAGAACTTTTGTGGCTTCAGTGCAATGTCCTCCCCTTTAGTCTGCATGTTTTTATTGTGCTGTGTGTCTAATGCAAGTCCTAAGATCTGGCTTGGTATGGGATTTATTTTTGTGAACAGCTCTCACGAAATGGGTTTGAGTCTGAGCAATATTTGTGGTAGTGGTGGGTGAAGGCTCAGGCTCTCATTTGCTCCTTGAGGCAGACAGCTTGTGAATTTTGTTTGTAAACGTCTGTTTCCTCATGGTTCTGTGTAAAATAACAATAACAGCAATGGAGAAATGTGAATGCACATTTTAATAAAAAAACAGTTGAATCCGCTCCAAAGTTTCACTTTCTTAATCAGGTGATAACATGTTGGAGTTCCTGCAGAGAAGGAAGTCCTGGCATCAGTGGAGGTGAACACGCTAACCATCAGCCAGCCAGCCCTGCACTGAGCAAGCAGGTCTGCTGTTGGTAGCACCTGTTACAGAGTATCCCATTTTGAGCTGATGGGTTCAGAATTTGTGTATTTTATTTCTCATGTCTAAAAGCAAAGGGTGGAGTGCAATGTGATTGGTTTAGTCTCTGACATTTAGTGGAGGGAGAGGTTTATATCCACTACACTGGGGTTATTGTAGCTAAGGGGCATGGTTCATTCCTATTGTTTGTAAAATAGAGCTATACACTTAATAAAAAGGTTTTGCTAGTTACATTTGAGTTCATCAGATAAACTGGTCTTTTTCTTAATTGCAGTTCTTTTTCTCTTAATGCAAACTACTAGTTTGTGGTTTTGGAGTGCTTTTTTAATCCACTACAGCTTTATTTTGTGATGCTAAGATGATTGGCAGTATATCCACAAGACTCTGTGATATTCTGTGGTAGGTGAGACATTGGGGAGGGTTGCAGTCCATGCCTTACTCTGCTGCTGAGCTGTGTGTAAATGCAGGCAAGATGCTCCTCTTCCTGTTGTTTCTGTTTCCCCATCCGTAAAATGGGTAGTGCCACTGAGCCCCACGGTAGACTGCTTCAGGATTTGCTGGTGGAAAACATTTTCTGACAGCATTAAAAGACCTCTTTAGAAACATATTTAGCAAATTACCTTTAAAATTAATATGGCTGTTTCTGTTGCTTGTTGCAGATACTTCTTAATTCTTCATTGGTGGGGTTTTCTTAGGGGAAATGTTGGGCATTGGGACTAAGCTCTTTCAGTTTCCCAAGTGAATTTCGGATTGCAAGCTGTCATTTCCCTTTCCCTGTAGTGCTGTGCTAGCTGCAGGTGCCCACTTGGAAGGTTGCCTGGGAGACACTCACCTTCACGAAACTGCTGACTGTTCAATAGGTCATTAACTGTAGAGGTTATTAGGCATGGCTGTTCATTTTATTCCCTTTAAAAATCAGGCTGGCTTGATGACCCTCTGTGTAATCCGCTTGCCTCCACTTCCTTAGTAATCACTCTCATCTCCTACCCAACTTCCAAGTCTGTCCTGGATGCTTGTATCACACATCCACTGACTTCTGCAATGGGGAAAAAAAGGCTTTCCTCAAGGCTTCCTATACTTCTTCCTCATCACATCTTTTGTCTTCTCCCCTGTGCTCACTGCCTCATGGGGTGGAACTTCCCTCTCTCATGGGGATACAAATAATCAGCTGAATACCATTAAAGTTACACCTTTGTGTTTCAGCAAAAGGCTGGCATGTGTGTGTTTGTATCTGTGTGTTGGTGCATGCAAGTGCAGGCACATAAAACAAACCCTGCTTCTGCTCCTTCCTAGTGAAGAAGTGTTTCAGGAGCTGTGATAATTGAAATGGCTGAAGTAATGTCATTATATGATTCAAAATGTGATCTGGAAGAAAAGTTGCTTGCAATCCTTAAAAACCAAAGCAGTGTGACCAGTCTATACACTACATTGACTTTGAATAAAGTTGGTTAGTGAAATGAGCTGGTTTGTCTCCCTGTAATTGGAAATACTGGACAGACTAACCTTGGAAAATTCTCTGATTAAAACAATAACTTAATAGCATCCCTCCTGTGTCTCTTGGCTTAAAAGGTGTAATCAACAGCTGTATCATGAAAATGTTTATCAGAAGTGATTTGGTTCAGTATAAAGGTTCCAGAGATCCTGTTTGGGTGGTATGTAAAAATGCTAATGTGTTTTTAAGCCACTGTGGAAAGTGTGGATGTGGTCTGTTTCTGTATGTAAGATGCTTCTTCAAAGCATACTTTAAAGTTGGGTATTTTAATTTCCAGATCTTAACAGTGCAAATGAAGGGAGAAGCTAACTAACATTTTAAGATTTTATGAAAGGTTTGAGGAGAGATCAGCTTTTCTTCACAAGTTATTACTTACCTCATGAAAAATAGTTTTGGCAATGCTGCATTTAACAACACAATAATCTCCCCTTGCTGGTCTCATTCAATATCTCTTTCAGCTTTGTGCCGATTGACACAGTTAAGGATCTAGCTCAGAGTCTTTGTATATGGCTATACAAAGTGTTTTATGGAATTGTTGAGTGCAGTACACTACTTTTGGTAAGTGCTCACAGTTCATAACAGACTTAAAAGCACCACAAACTTAACGCAACACATCAGCAGAGAGCAGAGCAAGGGAAGAGTGCTGGAATGATATTACAGAGGATGCATGGAAAGCGGTTGCAGTTATATTGTTTATCATCAACAGAGGACTTCTTAAACAGAGAATTTTACTATAAATTATTATAAAAAACATTTGTAAGGCAAATAGGTGTGCTCATATGCTGACTCTACATCAGTTTAAATGAGATTTTAAGTTAGCTTCAGTCTGTAAATTATAGATGCAAATTAAATCAATTTAAATTGCATCTGAAACTGGTGTGAACTTCAGGATGTACAAAATCTAACTAATTTGCAATGCACTGTTTACTGTCAGAACTTCTGTCAAGCTGATTAATCTCTGAGTGTTTACCAAATTAGAGTAAATATATGACTACTTGGAGTCATGAGTGGCCAGCCAGAAATGCTGCTCCCATCCTTTGTCTGTCATTTGCTAGCTTGCACTTAATCCAATATCTAATTTAATGACTTCCTAAATGTCATACAGGCTTTGTTATGTAGTCTTTAATCTGATTAGGAGCACGTGAATAATTTAGCATGCGATTAAACCATGTAATTGATTTGTCCCATGGTAATGGGTTGTTAAGTAGTTTTATTAGTCTAACATAAATACCAGGGTCTTGAACTTAAATTTTACTGCTTCTTGACGGTATTTTTCCTGGTGGAAATGTTTTTATATATAGATACTATTTAAAATTAAATTTGGCCCCCTCATTTTCTGGAATGGCTCTTTGTGATCTGAAAGGCATGTTTGAGTTCAAGATGATTGGAAGAAATTGAGGATGCTGGGTTCAGAAGTGTTCTACTATAACCAAACTCAATTTCACCTGAGGTCAGCAGGAGCTTTATTATTTTGAAGCAGGGTTTGGTTATAGTCAGATAAGTTATAACCAAATATATTTGGTTATTGCCAAATATAGCAATTTCAGGAAATCAGAAGGAGCAGAGTTTTAATGTTACAGAAAAGCTCCAAGGTACCAGATGCAGATTCATTTGTAATGTGTGCTGAAACCAACTGACTATATTTGCCCAAGCAGTATGCTTTTTAATTCAAGTCATAGGCAGATACTAGCATACAGGAGAACGCTTGTGAAGAAAATGGCAGCTGGAACAGAGGAACTGGCCTGCTGTGCAGTGCCAATCCAGCACCACATATAAGCAGGCTATTTAATATTAACCATGTGAATTATCCTATTTGTTTTCCCTCATGTTCCACCCTAAACTCTCATTAATGACACAAAGGTTGCTTTCCACTACAATTCCTGTGCTTCATCATGTCTTCATAATTTCTGCAAGGTGCTAAGCACTCTGGCTGTGGTGGGAAAATTATTACCCATGTTCTCATGTTGAATACATAATCCTCTCTGCTTAAAATCAGATGTCTTTAACTGCTTTGCTGAATTGGAGCCACACTGTTGAGTCCTGACAGGATTTAAACTTTAATGCTAGCAAGACACTAGAGAGTTTTGGGGCGTTTTTCACACTGGCACAGAAATGTCTTACAGCGCTGGCAACACCATCTGATCTTTTTATGTGTGAAGTGTGAACAACAACTCAGTTAAATGTTCTTCTTTGAGTAAAACCATGTTTTTAGCACAAATTACTAGAGCGTTGTTTCTAAATACAGACTCAGACATTTATTTTACCTTTCTTAGGATGTTATTTGACATTAAATTGATGCATTATACTTCTTCAAACAAACTAGCATGTACTTTTTGCTCATATAGAGAAATACCCTTTTCTTTGAAATTGATTGTGCAAATAGCAAAGCGAAGAGGTGACTTTTGTCTTTTGAATGACTGCTAGTGAAGTATTAATAATAATTTAAAAAAAAAAAAAAAGCCTAGGAAGAAATACCACTGTAGATGAGAAAAGCATTTATAGCCTGAAAATTTACCACTCATAAACAGGGCTGGATCATCTTCCTTAATGATACAAGTACATGTAAAGATGAGTATCAGCTAAGCAATTCACATTGCACGCTAGCAGCTAAATGTTGCAATTCCGTTCAGCTGAGATGCATCTGTTTTGCTGCTTTGATGTGTTTCAGGCAATCAAAGTGATTGTGTCTTTTCCAAGTTCAAAAACATCTATATATTCAGTAGGCAAACTTAAGACTCTAACTTCAATTCTCTTTTAGCAGTTGTCTTCTGTAGAGATGAGGAGCAGCTGAGGGATCTGGGGTTGTTTAGGCTGGAGAAAAGGGGGCTGAGGGGAGACCGTATCTCTCTCTACAGCTGCCTGAAAGGAGGTTATAGTGAGGTGGGAACTGGTCTCTCCTCCGTAGTAACAAGTGGTAGGATGAGAGGAAATGGCCTCAAGTTGCACTAGGGGAAGTTTAGATTGGATGTTAGAAGAAACTTATTCACTGAAAGGGTTATTAAACACTGGAACAGACTGCCGAGGGAGGTAGTTGAATCCCCATCTCTGGAGGTGTCTAAAAGACATGTAGATGTGGTTCTTAGGAACATGATTTAGCACTGGACAGAGTTAGGTTAATGGTTGGACTCATAGTCTTAAAGGTCTTTTCCAACCAGAATGATTCTGTGTTACTGTGATGCACCATATTCCACAGCCATCCTTAGACTTTGTAGCCCAGTTCTTGAACTCTGACTTCATAGCTGGATTAACCTAGAACAGCTTTCAGAACAAGCCCAGTGCAAGGTCCAACCACTGAATTCACTGAGGGCTCTTCAGCCACACACAGGAACTGAGAAACATTTGGCCTGTTACCAGTTTAAATGCAGTTTAAATCAGAGTAATTAGCTGACACATCTATGCATAGGAAAAAGAAATCACCTCTGGTAAAAGTATCTAAGGTGTCTGTTACAATGGAAATACAAATAAATTTAGTGTTTAAACAAAGCTTTCATATGGTGTCAATTCCAAAATTAAAAGTTTGCTTAGAAAAAAAAAATAAATCAATTTTTCTGAACCCAAAGTGAGCATTTATTTTAATAGATTCCATTTTCAATTTTAATACTAAAAACTGTTCTAAATTATTTAGCTTGCACAGAGCTCTTATAAATAATATAAAATTGCCTCTGTTCCATAGTTTTAGTTTGTCATAATTATGTACTTTTAGTAATTCTGAAATTTTCATCAAACCATGCATAATAAATCCTGCTTTATGACAGAGTCCTTAATTCTTCTCCACTGGTTCTGTCTTTTGTTGTTAGGGTTTTTTGGGTGGTTTTTTTAATGTACCCTGTATGAGATTGATTTAAAAAAAAATTCAGTACAAAATTTCTGCTTCTACAGTATTATTCCTTGTTCTTTTCATATCCCAGATAACCACACACACTAGGTGAATGGTGTTATTCCTATCAAATGTGACAATTTGTTATTTCTGTTTCAAACACGGCTGAGTATGTAGCCCTGACAAGGGTTCTATAAAAACAGGCATTCATCCAAGTGCTGCTGATGACTTAATCAAGCTGTAATATCAGCAAGCAGGGAAAGAAGTCTTTAGGTCTGTGGCAGTTTTAGATTGCGTTGATTGGAAGGGCTGTAACTCATTTCATCTGCAAAATGACTCTGTCCTCTTGGCATTCAGGGGAATGAGGGAAAGAAGGCAAAGTGATTTCACCTATGCATGATCCGCCAAACCAGTGGATTCACATTGCTTTACACAAGCACAGAAAGAAGAAATCCTTCTGGTGTCACTAATCTTGCCATGTGATAGCTTGTAAGGACTCTTCATGCTGTGATAAATAGAGGCTTTTCACCCAGAAAAGTTCTGCAAGGATGTGTGTGTGTGTGTATGTATGTATGTTTTTGGTGGCTACGTAAACAAGGTGCAGGACAGACCTGAGAAGCCTGGAGTAAATTCCCTTCTCAGCGCTTGTTCTTGGTGGTGAATATATTGGTGTGTGTGTTTATCTGCCTTATACTGTCTTCTGTCCTTGCCTGTTTGAGATCTGATGGAATGATGAAGCAATGTGCAGAAAAGCTCCTGAGATTAATCCTTCACTCAATAATTTTGTGGTTCAGTTTGCAGCAAAGACGCCACCTTTGGTTCTGGACTAGCTGCATGTGTGTTGCTTTGGCAAGCAGTGCTAAACTGGAGGAGGTGACAGGGGAAAATAGTCATTTTTGGAGTACAGTGAGTTCATGGAGATGGCAAAATCAGAAGTCCCTTCATAGGCACAGTTCAATGAAGTGTAATGTCCTTCTTCTTCCTTCAGGTCCTTTCAGGTTCTGGAGCTCTCTAAATGTAAAGATCTCACTTCAAACAATTCTGTTTCAGAGTAAACCATGAGGAGTTTTGTTTATAGTGTTGTTACCCGACCAGAGTAGATGCAAACTACTCAGTATGTTGGGAATGAACTATTGCTTTTCTCAGTGATTTTCATAGCCTAGTTTCGCTTGTTTATGCTGTGTTCATGTCCCACTGGAGAGATGTCATGTTTAAATTCACTTATGATTGACCTTACTCCAACATCGCTATACAAAAGGGCCAAGAATTTTTTTTATCCTTTTTATAACTCCTGGCTCCCTTTCTGTAATGAAGCAATTAGCCTGAGCTGACCTCTAGCCAAATGTTCCTGTGGTTAAGTTTCAGCTGGCTTGAGGACAGTCAGCTGCTGGGTTGGTTTTTTTGGTAGTTTTTTGTTTGTTTTTTTTTTTGGTTGGTTGTTTTTGTTTTGTTGTTGTTGTTTCAGATTTAGCTGTTTAATTATTACTAACTGCTGAAGTTGGTTAAGATATACACTTATTCCTTAGAATAGTATGTGTTACATACACTGAAATTTCTTTCTATTAAATAACAGGGACTTGATTAGAGGCTTTTGTCTTTCATCTGCATATAAGGGTAAGTGTTGGGAGGTAAATATTAGTAGATTGCAAAAGGTCACTTCTGTCCTAAAGCTGACAGAGCAAGCTGTCTCTTGCTAGGTTAACCCTGCAGCCTCTGAACAATACTGTTCTTGTTGGCAGTGAGCTTGCAAGTGTCTTAGAGGAACAGCAGCAGGTGGTTGTTGCAAGACAGACTTGTGAGAACTTTCTGCAAGGCAGTACGTGTCTGATAATGGGGCAGATGGCACTTCAGGCAACTCCTCTCAGACATTTTACTCCGTACCATCAAAAATAGTATCGTGACAGCATAGCTCATGCTTTGGACCAGATTTTCTCTCACAAGATGGAAGCCATGGTGGTATAGCTCTCTCTTAGCCTCCAATACCTCTAGAAATGTAGTCGTACATGCATCCCAGCAGAGCTTCTGATATATGTGCTGGATGCAGAGGTCATGGAGTCCCTGGTGCTTCACACCCCTTGCAGAGCACCCTTTGCCTGGGAGAGACCTTGGCTATGAGCCTGTCCCAAGGGCTCTGGATTTTTGCTCCAAGGAGGCTAGCACACCTTGCCCTTCCTGGAGGCTCCTGTACAAAGGGTTGGCCTATCCATATTTTCAGATGAGAGCAGTTACCATTTTTGAGCTCAGTCCTGTCCATATTGGGCATTTTCAGAGTACATCAGTTGGATTTTTCTCCCACATGTAACTTGTCTGGACAGATAACTCAATGAAGTTATCCAGATGAGATGCCATGTGGATGTAGGCAGAGTAGAGACACTGTTGCTTTGCCTTGCTAAGATAGTGGTATTGGTGAGAATCCACAGAAGAGTCATAATTTGTTTCTGTACCACATTTTACTAGTGAAAAGGTGGCAGGAATTTTGATCACCTTTGAGGTTTAAGAACACAAATCCTGTGCGCTGTTTCACAGACCTATCTGTTTTAGTCAAGGTCTGTAGCTCAGCAAAGACTTGCCCAATAATTACAGAATTGTTCTTAAACAAGTAGTAGCTTCTGCTGGAGGGGTGGCTGTGTCTTCCCTTCCACTGTGGCCACTCACTTCCATGCCTGTGCTGCCCTGGCTGTGCTCCTGGGGTGCGTCTTTGTGGAGTCCCCTTAAACCCAGTCAGCAAACAGATTTGTTACAGTAAATGCTTATGGATTAATTTTAAATGGAACAATTCCTGACAGAGTTCGCTGTGTGCAGGTATGTAAGCAAGCTTGCCAGTGCAAGAGGAATAGCAGTACTGGAATGGGACTGTTTCCATCTGCTGCACCAAGAGCTTATTGAAGTCAAATGTGATTGTTGACCTCTGGGATGTATTTCCAGTCTCCTGTGTTGGTGCTCTGGCTGTCAAACTACTCTTCCTGGGAGGAAGCTGAGATGACTGCCAGTCACAGTGCAGGGATAGAGGGGAGACCCCTCCTGTCTGTGCTAGCTGTGATAGTTGCATGTGGGCGCTGATCCTGGTCCCACCACAGAGTTGTTTGGTGCAGTTTGAAAACCAGAATGGTGTCAGATGTGCTCTGAATGATAAACTCTGTTGATGACATTTATTCTCACAGGAGAAGTCCTGTAAAGGTTTGGGCTTTTCTTGTGGCTGGGCAGGAAGAAGTAGGAAAGTTTGGAGAAGAGCGGTAGAAAGATCAGCAGAGGCTGGTGAACACGGAAGAACAGGGAAGTGTGAATATGGAGGCAGCATGGGATGCCTGGGTATTGCAACAGGGAGAGAGAGCAGGAGGGTTGTAAATAAAGTGACATGATCAGCCTGTGAAAGAGAAAATAAAACTTGAGGGAGAAAGTGGGAAGGCTGAAAGTTTGTCAAAGTAGAAAACATAGGAGAGGAATTGGCAAATACGGAGAAGCATTTCTGTAGAAGATTTATCAATAAGAGACAATAAGAATCTTTTAAACAAGAGTACAGATGGAGCAAGGAAACAGTTGAGCTAACTGAAAATGTAGCTGGTCTTGGATGAACCTCATGCTATGCCAGTGTAGCTCCTCTCTGAGAGTAGGAGGATTGTGGGCCTGTAATTTCCTTTAGGAACTTTTTCCCAGCCCCGTGTGCTCCACCAACTGCAGCCTTCACTGCTCCTGGTCCTGCTCCCCAGGCTGCCTCACCGGCACCACCCCAAATCTTCACTAACGGTGCCCCTTCTTTCTTCCTTGTCCACTTGAGAACAGGGAGTCACCTTTGGAGAGAGACGTGTCTGCTTGGTCTGGGGAAAGCCCTGCCCGGTCCCTGAGCTCCCCTAGCTCTTCTCTCCTCACAGCTGCCCTGTGACTGGGGGGAGCAGCTGGACACCCCTGCCATGGTGTGGGTGCGGGGGAGTGTCTCCTGGCTTGCCTGTGTGGGTCTGGGTCAGACTCTGCTAGCCTGTAGTGGCTGGAATAAATGCCTCCTGTACTGAGCCTGAAATTCGATATTTGTTCAGCAGTTGTGTTAATGAGGGTCTGAGAAATACCTTCTTATTTTTCAAATTTTGTGCTAAACAGCATGAACGAGAAATTTGAAGTTGGTAATAGTTTTGTTTTTTTCTGTAGTGTGATTCAGTCTGTTGTCTTGGGGTAAGATAATTAAGGAGGGAATTATCTTTGAAATTCAGTGTTACCATAGTTTTATATGCTCTATGTGCTTGTGTTTCATAGTTCCTGACTAAATGCAAACTTTGCTAACTCTACCAGGAGGCTGACTAGTTTTGATACCCAGATTTGACAGCATCAGTTGTTAATCAACAACACCCACTTGGAGATTGTTACTCATTAGTGGGCTTGGTTGTTTGGACACTTGTGACTTAATCTCCTGTTAGATGAAGAAAGAAGACGTCTAATTGAAAACAGTGCAGCATAGAATTAAGGTTTGTCATACCAATTTAGAGTAAAATGTGAAAGTGGAGCTATTTCTTTCTCTCTGCTGTCCCACTGAGCTGGAGTGTCAGTGTGTCGTGGCAGTTCTGTGCCACAAAACAAGAAACCACTGCCTGACTGCTGTTTCAGTGCTTGTGTTCATTTTGGTGTTGTTGCTTTGGTTTTGAAGACCTCCATTAGTCTCTCTGCTCCACTGGCATGGTTGTAAATGGTCAGCTTGTAATCCACTGTGTGTGTTTTCCCCCTACTGTATATGGAGACCTCATGACCTTTTGAGGGCATGGTACAATTTTGTGCAGAAAGCTGCACGGGCACCAACTACAGCATATCGCAGCTTCTGCCCTTCCCTGTTGTTACCAGATTCTGCTGGTAACAGCAGGAGCAAAGTAGTGTCCTTGAGACAGGATCGTGCAATGGGTTTGTAGACTGTGTCTGCAGCCCAGGTGAATTAGGGAGAAGGAGTACTGTGCTTTCTGGGGAGGTTGTAAAGGCTTGTTCAGTTAAGCTTAGATTGCAAACATTTGTGTGCTTGGAGGTTATAAAGGCTTGTGTGGGTGTGCTCAGGTCCATCAGAAGGTGCCTCCTCAGAAATGATGCAGGTAGAAGGTTCCAGCATAGACAGCCTCCATGGCAGCCCCTGAAAAGCAGCATGGCAGAGCAGAGACACCCAGGAAGTAGCTCAGGGTTGTGCAGGGTGCCTGTTGGTAACAAAGCAGAGAATTATCCTGAGTTACTCTCATCCTTGCCACCCTCTGCTCCTGCGTGCTGCTGCTGTGGGCAGGGGCTGTAGGTACTAAGCTGGTGTTTCTCTGCTCTGCTGGCGTGGGAGCTGGCTTGTTGCTCTGCATCACTCCTCTCAGCTTTACTGCATGTAGTCCTAGACCCGGGAAGGATTACTACACATTGTATGCAAAGATGAGCACAGCTTCAGAGGAGCAGGAGCTGGAAAGGGGATCATCTGGAAAGGGGTGGAGCTCCTCTCCTGTGAATAGAGGCTGAGAGATCAGAGGTTGTTGAGCCTGGAGAAGAGAAAGCTCCAGTGAGACCTTATAGCAGCCTTCCAGTACCTGAAGGGGACCTACAGGAAAGCTGGGGAGGGACTTTTTATAAGGGCTCTGTAGCAAGCAGACAAGAGGTAATGGTTTTAAACTGGAAGAGGGTAGATTTAGGTTAGACATTAAGAAGAAATTCTTTCCTGTGAGGGTGGTGGGACACTGGAACAGGTTGCCCAAGGAAGTTGTGGATGTTCCCATTCTCTCAGTGTTCAAGGCCAGGTTGGATGGGGCCCTAAGCAACCTGGTCTAAGGGGAGGTGTCCCTGCCCATGGCAGAGGAATTGAAACTAGATGATCTTCAAGGTTGCTTCCAACCCAAACCATTCTATGATTCTTATCTTTGTTCACTGAAAGGGATACTGTTCTTTTCCTACTTTTTCATTTAACCTGTGCTAGTCATTGGAAACCATCCCCCAAAGGCTGCTGTGGGGGGAGTGTGGCTGCTTCCTGGAAGCAGGCTAGAGATTGACAATACTTGATTATTTCCACCTCTGTATTAAGTGAACTAGAAACCCATAAGCTAGTTCTCTTGTAAAAATAGTATTTACTCTCTGTCCTCAACTGCAAGATGATGTATGGCTTTATGAGGCAATAAACTGTAAACTAAATACACTTCTGGTTTAAATCCAGTCAGAAATTCAATAAATACACTATGTAATATATATAAATATATACTATATAATAAATGTATATATAATATATATAAAATATATAATAACTATATTAGATGAATTATATATAATATATACTATATCATAAATATATAATGAATATATATTCCATAAATATAAGAAACTATATAATAGTTTAAATGTCATATCATATTAATAATATTAGTTTATAAAGAAACTCTCTTATTGTCTTTTGTTATTACAGAATTAGAGGCATGGATCTTTGGCATCTGCTGTTTACTTTGGCACTGGTCTGTGCAAATGACTCGCTTTCTGCAAGTGATGGTAAGTTTTATGATACCTTTCTATGATTTCGTGTGTGTACATATATAGAGAGCTTTACATAAAGAGCATTTTTATATGTGTCAGGACTAGGCAGGTTCTGTGACTGGAGTAACCTGAGTACGTAATGTGAAATGTGGAAAGTACGTCAGTTAATCTTGTAAAGATAGTGGATGAATTTGAGACATTGCAGAATAAAGGTGAATTTCGTAGACAGCATTAGATGTGTGATGTATAAACAGGCTGGATCAACGTTGGTGTTAGATATCTGGATTTTCTTAGCTCAAGTACTGAAGTTGTGAAAGAATTTTATAGGATTAATTGTTTTTTAGAAATTGGTGGGTTTTTCCCTTCACAAGTCTTAAGTGTAAAACCATTTGGAAGTACAGAGGAAGCATTTTAAGACTGTGCACTTTGGGTCTGAGGCCAATATGAACAAGTTTCTTAAGAAATACACTTAGAAATTCTTGAGGAGAGTTTATAGAAGGGATTTGAAAAGAACATGTACCCTCAGCAGCCAGCTGGCTTTGGGTAGTCAGCAGAAGCCTTTATAGTAAGGAGAAGCTCCAAATGCACATTCTGTGATGTTCACAACTCAGCAGATCTGCCCAGGGTTCATGTCCACTAACTGTGTGTATGGCTTTCCACAGTTGTTCTCCTGCCAATCCTTATTCACCTCAATTTATCCATCTTCTGAATTAAATGCCAGGCTGCAAAGTACTTGGTCCATCTGAGCCTTCTCTGAATGCTTCTTCTTGTTGCAACCAGCAATGATTTAGAACCACTTCTGTGTCACCCAGAGGCCTGTCCTGACCCTGGTGTGTTCTCTGGAACTGGTCTTGTACTCATTCAGAACAAAATATTCCCATTAACTCTAGTGAGAGTTTTACATTGTGTCAGACTGATCTGCTTATGCTGGTTATGATGGTCTCATCCTGTAAACAAATGCAACTGAACCTGGTCTGCTCTGTTGTGATCTGACCTTTGAAGAGAGTAGTAACAGTTTTACATACTTACTAATTTTATGCAAAAGTGTCACAACTTTTCCCAGAGCTGCAGAGCAGCTGCAGAAGGATGGCTCCATAAGCAGGTGCCCCTCCTGGCCTCCTAGCCAAAAATCAGTGTTAGCAGAGGAAGTCAGAAAGGGCAGTTGCAGTATTTTTGGAAAAATTTGGATCAAAGTGGTTTCCACAGCAAACTGTGAATAAAACTATAAGATCTTCAATTAAAATTTCTGACATATTTCAATTTCTTTATTTTTATTTTCTCTCCATACTTAGGTGTTACTTAATTAAGTAACTATAGAGTTACAAACCATGTTTCATTAGCCTTTCTAGTATTAGTTTTAGAATATGGTACTAATCCAAAGGGCTGTGGCATAGTTGCCTGTAATCATAATTGTCCCTTTGCCCTGATACAGTTTTGTATTTTCTTGGAGTTGCATGCTTAACATTTCTAGATATCCATATTTGCAGAAGCACTGGAGAGAATTAAGGGGCATTACTTTGTTGTTAATGGAGACTTTAAGCTGAAATAAGATACAATTAGAGCTGAAATTGTCAGTTTTCAGATAATTCTTCCATAAAGTTCATAGTGTTTATTAAAATGGAGTTTGCATAGGGAAAACACAAGTTTCTGTTCATTTAGTTTTGTATGTGTGGTTCAGATGCTTGTCCTGTGTGTTAGCAGGACACAGGACTCCCTTGCTAGTTAAGGCCTTTTCTTTAGCGTTTACCAAATTTGGTTTGGGTTCCTAGTGTATCTGACCATTGAAGGCAATGAATGACTCCAGTTTTCATTTTTGTTCCCTGCTTTCAGTTCCTACTTGCAGGTAGCAGAATGAAACTACTACTACATGTCCTACATCCTATGGGAAATGAGTGCCTGTAAGATGTGTGTAGGAAACTGTGGGGCAGTGAAGTGTTTCTTTTTGTATTAGAATTGGGCTGAAACAATATGGGGCCTTCATCTAATGTGTTGTGAATCCTCTCTGTCTCACTGGAGACATTCAAAACCCATCTGGATACGTTCCTGTGTGATGTACTCGAGGTGATCCTGCTCTGCCAGGTGGGTTGGACTAGATGATCTTTCGGGGTCCCTTCCAACCCCTAATATTCTGTGATTCTGTGATTCTGATTTGGTTAAAAGAAGATGAATTTTCTGGTAGAAATTTGAAGAATGAAGCCATATACTCATTTTTCCCTCTTTGTATACCAATCCCTTTAGTTAGACCTATAAACGGAAATAAAATTTGCAAATTGCTCCTTGATTCTCCTGAAATGTGGAAAGTCAGTATTTCACAGTGAAATATGATACATGTACCAGCTTCTATTTGTTGCTTCATACAGAATGGTCAGTAGAACAAAAATGAATGTGTCCTGACTTGATCCTTCCCCCCCCCAGTGTCTGCGTTTTACAGTACATTCATTCAATAGACAAAAATAACCCCTGCCCAGATGCAGTCTACTGGACCGATTTATTTCTCTCTCAAGGTTAAGAGCACACGAGGATTTTTTATCCTTGACAGATGAGGTGTAGTCTAGATGTCCTAAGTTCAGCAAAAATCTGTGCTATAAATAACACTTACCCACAACATCAACTTTGTGTGACTTAGTCTATACTGACGAAATACTAACTTCCATGAGCCTACTTTCAAAATAAAAAAATGAAGAACATTTCAGTTGTGTTCTTGTGCTTAAATCCAAGACATGATACTAAATATATACGTTCAGATTTGCTGCATTATTAAAAATTGTGTGTGAAGGGAAGAGAGTTTTGTTGTCCCAAGAATAAATTTCTAAACACTGAACTGCTTCCAATGCTGCAACATACTTATTCTGAGTAGGGGAAATGGTCAGCTGAGAAAGTCAGACAAGAAAGTTTAAGTCAAACGGGAATACTTGAGATAACAGCACTTGAGAACAGCCACTTTTGCATGATTTAGTACAAAGTACTAGATGAGTCCTGTTTATTAGCTGTTCTGGTTTGGTTTTTTTCCCCCATGTGAATGTGCTTCTACCTGGAAAAGTTCTCTTGAGCATCCAGACCCACTCAGGTGATCAATCCTGACAATCTTACAGAGCTCTGCCCAGCACAGTCTTGCTCAGGCCTTCCTATAAACTTAATTAGATGTGTTCCATACCTGTATCATATCTGATATGATGCTCAAGGAACTGGATCTATGGTGTCACAGCTGCCTAAAAAAAATCCCCTTCCATAATTGTGTTTCTTCTGGCAGCACATGAAAAAATTACACTTACTTGCTAATCTCACACCAAAGCACGATACTGGGACAGTGTAATATAGACCTGTGCATGGAAGGCTTTTCGGTGTTGAAAGTAAGCAAAGCTTAGGTTCAGCCTTACGTGTCTGTGCTTGGAGCTGGCTCCGTGCCGGGGCTGGGCCCACACTTGGCAGACAGTGAAATCTCATACGTGTTTCCTCCTGGCAGGAGAGAGTGTGTGGGGCCAGCAGCTGGCCAGGCAACTGCACAGCATTTGAGACCAGGTATTGGACATTTATTTGCCTATTTGCTGTCTCCAGGCTGGTGCCAAGTTCTGCTGGAGTCTTTCCATTGATTTAGCTCAGTTTCATGCTCTACTTTTGCAAAGAGCTTGGCTTGCCAGCTCCTTAAACTGAGGCTGTGGCTAGCATGAAGTGAGGGGGAATGCCCACCATCTCAGAGATGGCAATGCTAAATGTGACCAAGCATGTCTACTGCACCAGTAATTCAGAGCTGAGCAGAACTGGGACTTGCAGCCTCCTGGCAAGGGCACTGTCCCACACGCTGTGCATGTCCTTGAGGTGCCCGCGGTACGACGCTCAGGGCAGAACAGCAGCAGTGGTAGAAAGAAAGTGTAAAGGCCACAATAACAGGAAGGCGATTTCTAATAGTTGTGTAATTACCATAGGTAAATGGGCTTTGTGTCCTGGGCACTGGAAAACCTAAGACCCATTTTCACAGCTAATGAAGACATTTTTGTTAAATCAACAGAAATTACACTCCTAAGAGTCTAAGTTGCTTTGAAGATGGAATATTGTGGGATTTTAAATATTTAGTTTAATTAGGAATGTGAACAAGGAAGAGCACTACTTCATGAGTAGATCACTTATATGTGTGCAATATTAGTTGTCATTGAAGAAAAAAATATGAGCTTATATTAATGTACACATACACAATTTGTGTTTGAGGTATTTACATTAATGCAATGTTTCAAAGACATATCCAGCATACACCTAGGTATTTTGATTTACTGTATCTGCTGACACCAGAAGTGGTTGAGAAGAATCAGTCCAGGCACAGATTGCAAAATGTTCAGCAAGCAAAATAAATTTTGTCTGCTTGTTCCTTCTCTACAATTGATGAGTACAGGTCACATAAGGACGTAGAGGAATAAACTGGGAATTAGTCTCAGTTAATAAAACAATGCATAAGTGCAAGCAGTTCCAAAACTAATTCCTTCCCAGTGAAAAGAAGTGGGAAACGTCTTTTATCATATTTTATACTAGACCAAAGTTCATTCCAGACTACTACAGCTATGCTAGCTGTAGTTGCTATACAGCACTCCAGAGGCCTGTGCTGCCATTCAGCATGACCTGGACAGGTTAGAGAGCTGGGCAGACAGGAACCTAATGAGGTTCAATAAGAGCAAGTGTAGGGTCCTGCATCTGGGAAGGAAGAACCCCAAGCACCAATATAGGTAAGGGGTGGACCTGCTGGAAGGTAGTTTGGAGGAGAAGGATCTTGGAGTCCTGATAGACAGTAAATTATCCATGAGCCAGCAGTCTGCCGTTGTTGCCAAGAGGGCCAACGAAATCCTGGGTTGTGTAAGGAAGAGTGTGGCCAGTAGGTCCAGGGAGGTCATTCTTCCACTCTACTCTGCCCTAGTGAGGCCACAGCTGGAATACTGCATCCAGCTCAGGGCTCCACAGTTCAAGAGAGACAGGGAACTCGTAGAGAGAGTCTAGAGGAGGGTGATTAAGATGAATGGGGGATTGGAGCATCTCTCTTATGAGGAATGACTGAGAGAGCTGGGACTCTTCAGCCTGGAGAAGAGAAGGCTGAGAGGGCACCTTATTAATTTATGCAAGTATCTAAAGGGTGGGTGCAGGGAGGATGGGGACAGGCTGTTCTCAGTAGTTCCCAGTGTCAGAACGAGGGGCAACGGGTACAAGCTGGAACACAGGAAGTTCCATTTAAAAATAAGAAAAAACTTATTTACAATGAGAGTGATAAGCCACTGGAACAGGCTGCCCAGAGAGGTTGTAGAATGTCCATCTGTGGAGATATTCAAAACTCGCCTGGGTGCAGTCCTGAGTAATGTGCTTCAGGTTATCCTACTTCAGTGGGGAAGTTGGACTAGATGATCTCTAGAGGTGCCTTCCAACTCTTAACAATTCTGTGATTCTGTGATCAGCATCATTCTGGAATGGCCAGAAGCTTAAAGAGTTCTGTAAAAAGCTCAAGGCCAGGCATCTCGTATATACCTGAACATCTGGTTTCAGGCAATAAAATCAACTCCATCAGCTGTTCTTTGTTCCAGGGACTATATTGACTAGCTGTCCATTGACAGGTGGGAGCTTGGACACCTGAGGATGAGATTCATCCACGTACATGGATATCCTCTAGGTACCCAAAAAACTGCATGAGACTTGTAGATAGGACATCTGTGCCTTTTGAAGCAGAAACTGAAAGGGAAGCGGAGTATCCTAGGCAGTCTGAGATAACTAAAGTTTATGCAACTGGATTTTGACCTACCTTGCAAAAAGAGAGCTCAGTTTAGGTGTCTTCAATTTAAACTGAGCCTCACCGTTATTGTTGCCTTGTTTGGATCTGCATAATTCTGGGTGCTTTCTTCTGGGTAGTGTCATAGCTGCTCAGCCACACACTGTACATCTACAGCCAAGGTGAGGGGTCTTCTCACTGGGTTGGCAGGATAGCAGCTGGGTTCTGGCTGTCACCATGAAGTTGAGTAGCTGGATGGTGTCTAAAGACATGGATACGACTTTCATGACACACGGAGGAATTCTTAGTCTAAGCAGGAAGGCGCCTTTGAATAACAGCATATTGTCTACTGAGAAAGGGAAATTTGCCTGTCTGTTCATGGAGTCAGGTGGCACCAGGGACTTCGTTGCTTGGCTTGAAATATTCAGAAAAAAGATCAAAGCCCTGGGGGGTCTTGGCTGGAAACGTGTTGTGATTTAGACAAACTCAAGTTTTATAGATTGCAGTCAGTGTAATTACAAGCCTTTTCTCACACATGAGGGGTATTCTATTACTTTTAAGGACTTTTTTTTTATTAGTATCAGGAAGACATGACATATTTGCACATATAAAAATCCTAATCTTGTTTGTAAGTGACAAAAGATAATGAGAAGAGTCAGAATCTTCCTTAGTTTAAGCTGCAAACTCTCTTTCCTCCTCTTGGTAAACAATAGTGTCACAATATTGTTGGTAGTCATTTGTTCATTGTGGTCATTTTCTCTTCTTAATTCTAATTAATGCGCCTTTGATACAGCCTTTATCTATGTTATGTGCTTTCTCAATTACATGCAGCTATTGAAGTACAGAACGGAAGCCAAAGCAGAGCTGGCAGTAAAACCGGAACAGCTCAACACTGTGATCAGCTTAGTGCATCCTGGTTTACATGGGCAGGGGGAGAACTGTTGAGAATATGGATTTAAAACTTTTACCTGCAGGCAAAGCCTTTTAGAATAGTTGCCTTATTTCCAGGAGTTTAAGTGTTTCTGAGCAAGAAGTATGTTCCATTATGTAGCAGAAGTTGCTATAGAGCCATTCCCAGGAGCCAGGATCAGAAAGCCTGGCACAGGAAAGCATAAGTTATGCCACTCTTACCTGGGTGAGCCATTTCAGCTAGAGGGAAGATGCATTTTGGCAGAGAGCAAGGTAGTGTTTCCATCATCAGTTCCGTTTGTGATTGGGCACAGCTTTGATGGCTAGCAGAAAAATCCAAGGGAAGGACTTGAGTCAATGCACTTCTGCATTACTTTTACCACTCTTGCTTTCTAGCCAGTCGTATCACATTTCAGATAAGCTGTTTGCCATGCCAGTGTGACAGTACTATGCCCTCACATGAAGAAGAAATAATTTCACCTTGTATTTCTCCCATATTGGGAGCATACATGGGATTTTAACAGAAAGACATTTGGTATTTCTAAGAGTAGAAGGCACATGCTAGAAAATAATTGTACATAGGCCAATATTTTGTAAGAAAACACAAAAAATAAAAACAGCACTGAAATTTTCACTTATGGTAGCCTTAGGTTATGGCCCTAAAAATCTGCGTTTAGGCTTGTAATGGTTCAAATGATAACCTGGGTTGCCAGAGACTTGTCGTCTTTGTCCTTCCTCCAAACCACATCTATGACTCAAGCATGTACTGAAGACTTTCATGACTTTGGGTATCTTCACCCACAAGCCTGCCTAAAGCACTTCATGAACTATCAGCTTCAGTGAGACACCCTGCAAAACAACTTACCTGTCATAGTTACCCCATCCAGTCATCTGTTTTCTTTAACATTCCTGCTATGGTGTATATTTCCTTCATTGCTCATTAGTTCCCATCATATTTTCTTCTCTTTTGAAGGCAAGCTCGCCACTTCGCTGCCCTCTGATTGCTGGGTTTTGAGTTCATTTGCAAGAATTAGTCACACCTCTGTATTTAGTGCCAGCTGTAGTGGGAAGAAGTCAGTCTTTCTGCCACTCAACTGCAAAGCTTGTAATCCCAACGTACAGCTTCGCCTTCCCAAGCAGACCTAGAGACTACAGCCAAACCACCAACACACGTGCTGGTCTACCTGTGAACCAGAATTTCTCCTCTTTTACCAGGGATGAGCTGCAACCAAAACTGCTGGTGGACAGTGGCCACTTGTGGCTTGCTTTTGGAGGGGAAGAAGTGAGGCCAGTTTGAAACACGAAATTCTGGTCACACATGCAAATAAGTCCACGTATTTAAAGAGGAAGATCAGATGATGGAGATTACGCAAAATGTGTGCAGCTGTTTATTACCACTATCTAAGAAACTAACAAGTGAGAAAATCCGTGGTTACAATTTTTACTTTAAGTCCTGTTTTGGTATTTTAAATATACTTGTTTATTTCATGTGAATTATTCAAACAGTTTGTACTGCACTAGCCAAATGAACTCTGTTGACACACTGGCTGTTCATCAGGGGAAGGAAAAGTAGCTCAAGCAAATAAACATTAATCCATATTATAAAAGCATATTGCAGGAGTTACAATGAAACATTCCATGCAGTGGAGCACACAAAAAGCAAATTGCTTTCAGTACCACCCATTTGAAAAAGAAAAGAAACCCTTCTAACTGCACAGTCATAGCATACAATGAAATAACCATGGGAAGGGGTAACATTTTTTCATTAATTTAAAAAATGATGTGGTTATTGTGCAGTAATTTGCATTGCCTGATTTAAAATACAAGAGATTTTTGGAACCAAGAGGCTGTCTGCAGTGTTGCACCTTTTCTTTCCACAATGTGCTGTTTAAATGTGACAGTCAGGATCAGACTGGAAACAATGAAAGTGTGACTGGAAACTGGGGAGCCGTCACTGAACAGACCTGATCCCTACCAGTATAAGTGAGGGAACAGTATGTGCACCTCAGCAATATTTCAGCACATGTCATTGTTCTCTTCAGCTGTTCCAAGGCATCAGAAGTCAAAGAGAAACGTTTTGGAGTAGGAGTTCACAAGGTGCCGTTCTGGAACCACACAGAGCTACTCTGACAGCTTTGTGCTGGTCACCACCCTCAGCAGAACCAGGTGATTCTCAGGGTTGCAGCAGCACTTCCAGCACAGTTGGGTGCTTTGGAAACTGGAGCCACCATTTGGATGGCTGAGTCCAGCCTTGCAGAATTCTTGGTCAGTTGGGCTCCAGAGAGTCCTCCAGATGCTCATTTCCAAAATTGGGTGTTACCACAGTCTCCCCTGCTACACTCCAGCAGATTACTGGTACCCAGGTGATTATCTGCTTCTGAGGATGATGGAAAGGGGAACAGGAATGAGATAGTGTTGGGGGGCTTGGCTGTTGTGTGGCCCTCCACAACAAGGCTCTGGCAAGGTTCTGTTGGAGAATAAAAACAGTTTACCTTGTATGTTTCCCTTCTCTGCTACTGGAGAGGTGCTCAGAATGAACTATGGAAAAAAAGTAGCCTGGGATTGATGCTGTAGGTCAGAGGCAGAGCTACAGAATAGTAGTATGGACTCTCAAGCTTCTGAATCTGGAAGTAGTCCTGGTACTTAACAAGGCAGAGGTTTCTCTACTTCGCTTTCTCTTCCCTCCCATTTTAGAAGCATGCTGTAAAATTAAGTAGAAACAGCAATGGTTCGTTTTCTGCAGGACTTCTAGAAACAGTCACCCTGCTAGGGATTTTGAATTCTTGCATAATGCAGTGACAACTTTATTATTCCTGAAGTACAGGGTTATTTTCTTTACAGATAATTCAAAGTCCTTTTCAAAGCAGGTAATTCCATCCTGAGGAGTATAACCATAAGGTAAAATAACCATAAGGTAGGCTGATAGAGTTGATATGTATTGAAAGAGCCATGCAAGATGTTAGTCCCATCCTGTGTTTCATTCTCATTAAGTTGGTCAAGGAGATTTTCCTGGGAGTTTCAAAAAATGTAATAGGAAACTGTTAAGATTCGGAGAGTTGGGAATTTATCACTTGTATCAGCCTTGGCACCAATGAAGTGGGATGCAGCAAACCTGACACCAGTTTTAAAAAAGGACTCAAGAAAGTTGCACATGAGAAAGTTTGTCCTATGGGCAAGACAGGTTGGAAAAAACTTGAATAAAGCATATACTGGCAAATACACCAATAATAAATATGATATATTTGAGAATCTGTGTCATATTTCTTTCAAAAGATGCTTAGTGTCTCTACATATAGCTACTGACTGAAAGCAAAATTTCAACATGCACCCAAATAATTGTTCAGTCCCTACAATGCAGACTTTCAGAGAGCTTTTGATACAACACCGTAGCAAAGGTTCCTTAAAAAAATGCCAGGGGATAAAATGGGAGGGTTTCCATGGATTAAAAATTAATCAAAAAGGGAAACAAAAGAAAAAAATACTAGGTCCCACCGCAGAAACATCCAAGGGTATTTCCCTTCTACGAATCAACAAGATCTCTTCTGCTTGGAAAGCTCCGTGGCAAGATGGGACAGAAATCAGTGCAGTCCTGCACGGGCTGCCAAGGGAGTGACAGGGGAGGATGTGAGTGGGCAGGAGCCCTCCGGGGGCTGCTGGAGCCCCGCGTGCAAACGCTGGGCACTGCACTGCTGGAGTGCTGGAGTGCGGTCTGGCTGGGGAAGGGCCAAAGATCCACCCAGAGAGAGAAGCGCCTCTTTTGTGGGCTATCCCTAACTGTTACCGGGAACACGCTCAGAGAAACATGCTGAAAGGAAGTAAGTTTATTCTGTATTTGGTCTGGGATTCTGTTTGTTTATTATTCCCCTAGCAATGTGTAGACTTGGCTTTAGGGCTGACACAGAAACTTCAGAAGCAAATTTGAAAACTCACGTGGATCAAGAGTTTACCCTTGCATCCCTATCTCCTGGAACCCTCTGTTTCTACTTTATAAAGACAAAATAACCAAAACAATTACATGCCTGGCTGGCAAACACTATGTGCAGCATGTTTCACTTAAAGGGCACTTAGTGTTAGCCATCCCTGCCTACTGTAAAACAGGGAAAACTGTGTTAACATTTCATAAGCATGAAATCTTTAAAAAGAACGTGTACAAAGTGAAAGAACCCTTTGAATTTGTCTTCCATCTCTTTGTCACTGAAGCACAAAACAAGGAATAATGTGATAATTTGACTTTGAAAAGGAAATTACAAGTGTTAGGAAGCAAATGTAGGTAATAACTATGAATGTTAACGCGGTCTATTTATTATTTTGCTGTTAATGATAAAATAGTTAATACTCAGTTACTCAAATAAAAATGCTGATGTCAACTATAGTTACTGTTGTATAGGATTTAATTCAAGTCATCTGTTATAAGCCACTTGTATATATCCTGGGTTGATCTTAGCTTGCAGTGAAGTGTTTTTCTGGAAGTTAAAAGTAATTATTAAAGGAATGGAAATTCTTAGTGGTTCATGGTTTGGCAAAGAAAAGAAATGCCTCTTTAAGTTCTTAGTGTCTCTTTTAGAGGGCTTCTACAAAAGGAATTTTTGAGGGTGGAGTATAGTGCAGAAGTGTTTTCTGTCATAGGCTCTATTGATATTGGGGGTACATCGCAGTGAGGTGTTTGGAAGTGTAATTCACTAGTCTGATTCTTCACCACCACTTAATTAAATAAATAAAATGTAATAGGGCAAAGGCAATTTGAGTGTTTTATTAAAAGGAAGGTATAAAACACCGGTGAGCAATGTGGGAAAATGCTGGTGTAAGTACATAAACAACATAATTTATTTTCTAGTGAACGGGTTGATTCTCCAGTGTATTCTTCAGTGGACTTTTAGGGGATGTTTGTTTTTGCTGAGTAGTTTAGTTAGCTTTGAATGTAACTGCCCTGTATGGTTTAGTCAGAAATTGCCGTATTATCCAAGGATGCCTCCACTTGGCTTCAGAGCTCAGCTCTTTGTGCGGTGAAGGTCTATCAAGCCACTTCACAGGAAAAACACTTGCATCTAGGGCAGCTCTGGAAGTAATGAAATGGATGTGAGATCAATAACTTCTTGTCTTTCCTTTCTGACTTTGTAGCGTTTGCACAATAGGAAGCTGTAGAAGTTAATCAGAAAAACCCAAGGTATCTCCTGTCACTCTTGGCACATGCCTTTCAACGCACCTAGGGCCTTTCAGAACTAAATTAAAGTCATGGCTGGATTATGCCATACTTTACAAAGGTAGAAGGCAAGACTTTGCTCTTGAAAGAATGCACTGGAAGATGTTCAGGGTATCCAGCTGTCACGGCTGAGACTGTTTAACCTCCTATTGCCTGCCAAGCCAGTTAAGTAGTGTTACATCCTTCTCTACAAAAATAATTGCAATAATATTGCAGAGCCCTCCTGACTGAGAGAGATGTGGCAAAGACAAAACCAGCAGAAAATGTGATTGCTCAAAAAATTCAGCTGCTATTATTTTCTTCTCCAAGGCCATGAACACTGCTTAGAGCTGTTTGAAGTAGGTTTTTCTCTGGGTTGCCCTTTCTTTCCTCCCCAAGTCAAGAAACATTTGTTTTTTACCAGAAGGAACATGCGTTACAGAATCTGGCACATTTGCATGTGGTGCAATCGTGTGAATGTTTTGTTGAGATAAGTGAGTGACAGCTTGCAGTTGGTGTTCAGCAGGAGATGGGGGTTTCTTTCCAGAAGTGCTGACCATCTCAAAATAACTACATTCTCCTTGTAGAGCTCACAATCTGACATGTTTTCTTATCCCCCAAGTACAGCAGGCTTGATACTCTGCTGAACCAGTTTATCTGGCTAATAGACTAATAGATTTACATAGCAGTTCTAGCTACAGGAAAGACTGTGCAATAATTACATCTATCAGAGTTAGCATTTGGCCTGTGTTGTCCAACTGTGTAACAGAAGACTTGATTGTAAATTATTGTTAAATGCTGTTTCTCAGTTATGAGATCTTGTTACCACTGGAATTCAACATTTTTTCTTCCAATTTGTTAAGCCAAAAGTACAGTTTTTCTTGAGAGAATGAGGCTCTGCTTTCTTCTTGTTTAGAGAAGTGTCAACAGTTAAAATCTTACTCTTTAATTTCATTGTATCCACTTGGAATCCCTTGAGAAACATGAATTATGACCATGACAGTGCTTTGTACTTCCAGGGGTTTTACTCCTCAGCAACTTGCAAAGATATGTGAAATACAATTAAGAAATCCAGTAATCCCAGCTGTGTGTATATACACACTGGCTTTCTAGAAACAGCATTAGTTTTCCCATAGTCATAGCTGTCCCTAAAGGAAATAGATTATTAGATTTCATATATGTCTCTTAACCCTCTGTAAGTACGGAAGGGGGGACCATTAAAGTAATGTGTGGCTTACATGAAAGGACTCATGTATTTAAAGAGAAATGGTCTCTGCATGTTGCACTGCTTGCCTGTGGGAATCCCAATTCCACCTTAGGAAAAGCTGCTCTAGTCTTCTAACAAATTACTTTTAGAAAAGCCCTGAATCCATCATATCTCTACTTTACTAGACGTAAGCTGCCCTGACATCCTATGTAGGTGGGGAAGTCCCACAGCAGTTCCTGGTTGTTAACATAATACAGCATAGCTCTTTTAAATGCAGCATGTTAGAAAGACAGGTGTTTTTTTACAAAAATGCATAAGAAGAAAACCTCATTCCTTAAAATCACAGCAAGATTGAGGTCACAGATAAGGAATAAAAATTGTTCCATATTTGAGGTGGCTTCAGGATGTCCCTTGGAGGAACAGAGCTGGTATACTTAAATCTTTGCAGCCTAGCGTATGGGACATGTCAGGAGAGCTGCTGTGTAGGGCACTTAGGCTGTCCTCAGTTCTGAAGTGCTTATTTCAATGCTAAGATATGAGATTTATTGTACTTACTAAGCCTGGTGAGATTTTTTTATTATAATAGGTGGTTCCCACACAATTGGTGTGAATGTATGATTTTCATTTTTTTATTGTTTCCTGGAGGAAATGTGCCCCACTTATATGAGTTGTCACTAACAGTCATGCCTGTCGTGGGTCTCAGCAGAAAGGGAAAGGGGTGACAATACCCTGAGCCTTTCAGATGAGTCTGAGATATGTTGGCAGGAACAGGTGAGTTTCCAAAGCCACTTACTTCTCCTAAAGTAAAGAAAATCCTTGTGACTCCACGAAGAGTAATAACGACATTGGTCTGAAACAGGCTTTCAGCTTCTGGCTGTGCCTTAGAAATTCCACTGTTTCCCTGGAAAACTGATTAATATCTGTGTCCCAGCTCCCCAGCTGTAAAGCGAGAAGGCACTTTGAGGATAAACTCCTTAATCGGTTTGAGTCAATCAGACATTATGGTGATAAAATTGAAGAGGTTGTGCAATATCCTCTGTCAACAGCACTGTGTTTCTTGTGCAGAGAAAAACAATAGAAAAATACATCTCTTATTCCAGTGCTCCAGCGCTGCCCCCTCCACTGAGGCAGGGGAAGGTGGCTGTTTGTCAGGAGGTAGGGGGACACCAGCAGCAAGCAAACAAAGCACTGACGTTTCCTCCAGCACATACTTGTTTTCTGCATAAATCTGCATACTTGCAGGAAATCTGCACTTCTTCCAACAGGCAAGGACTTGTGCTAATGTGGGCCTGTAACTGATTGTTGCCATGGAAAGCTCTGAAATGGCCACCCACACTTTTGTATCTGAATGAAGCTTGTGTTCAGACATACTCTTCAGTGTGTCGACATGTGCACAGAGTGTGTTTATGTGTTTCTCCCCTGGTGCATCATGGTCAAATTGAGAAATGAAAGGTTGCTTTTAATGTTAAAGATTTTGGTAGCATCAGCAGCACCTGGAGTACTTTGCCTATGGGGCTGCTCAAGTAGCTGTCATCCCCAGTTACAGCTTGGTGTTGCTTCACGTCATTGATGTGCTCAGAGTATATAGAAAGGCACAACCAGTCCTAAGAAATGTTCACTTTTCTTTCTTTAGTTGTTGCCCATGTGACCCTGCAGCCCTTCTCCCCATGGAATAATATGATCCAAACATAAATATGGGAATGCTGGAGCTTTTCAAGGAAGAAAGTATATTTTTTTGGATTATGAACCTGGTTTCCCCTTTTCTTTAACTCGGAAAAGGCTATGTTGTCCGTTGTATAGTTTTCTAAAATGCTTCTGTCGTGATACAGAAAATCCCAGCGGCGATGACTAAAGTTTGGAGAAGCTGTAAGTGACCCAGACACCCATGGTGGCAGGTAGTGACTGAGGCTTCTCTGCTGGGACAGCAGAAGGGGTGCCACTGCTCCATGGTTTCTGCGAAGCAACAGGTGCTTGTGGAAGGTACTTGTACAAGCAGGTGCTTGTATAAATTCTAGATACACTATTTGACAGGTTAAATTTGACTTATTTTCAAGCTGCTTGGTTTCTGAAAGCTTTTAGATGTGCTATTGAAGCCAAGCTGCTTGCTTGCAAGCTGCATTAGAAAACCACCAGGGTAAAGAAATGTTACCATTTTGCTATTAGGGTGTCAGCAGAGTAAGGACTTCTCTAAGTGCAGCTGCACCACTGTCCTTTCAGAGGGGGTCTGTGTGAGACATGTTAGCACATACTGGTGAAATGTTGTGGAAAAGGCTGCATTGTCACTGGCTGAGCTGCACATTTGCTTTGGACGGTGGGTTTGGCATCATTCAGTGAGATGAAGGAAAGACAAGCACCAATGTACAATGCTTGCCTTCCTCCCTGCCTTTAAAAGTCTAACTTGCCAATTACTTCTGCCTACCCAGATACTGGCTGGGTTAATAGAAGTGTCAATCATAACATCATTTAGGACAGCAAGCAAACACTTGTTCCTGTCTGACACAGCTGCAGTGTGCGTGAGAACCTTTAGCACCACCAGATCCTTTCCTAAGTAAAGGGGGAGCCGCAGGTGTCACACGAGCACAGGCCTTAGTGATCCCGTAACGGTGTGGCTTTGTGTCCTTTTTTAGGTTACTCCCCTGCTCTCCTTCCTTTTCTGTTTTGAAGGGTTTGTTTTTTCTTTTTCAGTCTGAAAAGATGGAGACTGTACGTATTATTAACATAAATTTATGATGGATGTACTCATGTAAACTTGGGCTTTCAGGGATGATGCAATGACTAAAGGTAGCTAGATTCTTAGTGGGATTTTGAGAAGTGGGAGGTGTCTACTTGCCACACTGTTTGTATGCTTGTATTTCCTTAAACTACAATTTTAACTTAAACTGGGGTATCTCATATCCAAACGAAGTCCTTCACCTACCATAGTGAGAGTCACAACTAACAATATTGAAAGTGGAAGTAGCAAATTAAACATCTCCTTATGTAACTGCTCTTGGTGCATTACCTCACTTTCCCAGTCTGACTAATATACTAATAATGGACTAGATGATCTTTCGAGGTCCCTTCCAACCCCTAGGATTCTATGAAGAAATAACATTACTAAAAGCATGTGAATGTAAAAAATATTTTGTAAAAGTTTTACTATTCTTAAGTGATCTTAAATAATACTAAGAATTAGTTAACTGAAATTGCTTAAATGCAGGCAGAAGACCATTCAAGCTACAAAAGATTTTAATGATTCTAGAAAGTATCTTTTTCAGTAAGATATCAATATTGCAGATTTTAAAGAAGAATAATTGTAATTGCTTTTCCAACCTAAAGGTAGCTCGTCTAACTGTTTTTGATGAGTTACCTTAAAATTTTTTATGTGCTACGTGGACCACTTAAAGCATTTTTCTTTTTGTAGAGCTCTAAGTAGGTAAATCTCTGGTTTCAATTCCTTGAAATTACATAAAAGTATCCAGATATTTGTCATATTATAGTTGCAATTGTAGAACCATGGGCACAATGGGAGTTTCTAATTGACTGCATTTTTCTTTCACTTTGTAAAATACTTTACTGTAGAAGATGGATTTTTAGGAACGTGGTTTAAGTTAAATCATGAAATACTGTATATAAGAACATAATTTAGATGTCATATTTAATCCTTTTGCCCAACTTATCTTTTGAAACATGAATAAAAATTTGTAATAAAGTATTTTTTAAATAACTGAGAAAATTGCACGTAGTTGTGTTTTCAACAACAAAGTTCTGCTATCTAAAGGGTTTGCAAAACAGTTCTTTTGACTTTCTTTCTTGTACCTTTTTCTGATTTTTTTTCATCCATTACTGCAAACTTTAATTGTGTTGAGCTTAGCCCAAAGGTTTCCTGTGTTCCAGCTCTTTAAGCTGCCTAACCTGTGTAAATACATTAGGGCAGTTCTAAACCATTAAAAACAAGAGGAGATGGATGTGTGCAAAGTTCAAATGTGTTCTGCTGGCTTTTATCATCACTGTGAATCATGTGGCAATTTGGATGCTTAAAATAGTTTGTTGTTCATAAAACACAGCAAAATACAGCAAATGAAATCTCTCTGGAGGAGTCTGAAATACATATTGGGCATTTCAGTTTGGTGTTGTGGGAAGTTTCTTACTGGAAGGGGTTAGGGTTTTTTCCATTGCTGTGTTTTCATTTTTATTTAAAATTGCTTTTGGTGTACTTGAAATGGTGTGTGTTGAAACCTGTGGAAACTTAAATCCTTCTTTTGTCCTCAAAAATGAAGTAGTATGGGAAGCTTATATGTTTCCAGAACAGGGGTAGATCACAACCATTTCAGGAAATAGAGTTCAGTCTTCCTGCTGAATTAGTTGCTCACCTCTTTCTGTCGTTTCCTAACATAAATAAAAGTGTTGAGAAAATGTATAAAGCCCACAAAATTACGTTTCTCAGGCCCGATACTGAGGCTGACAGTACAACAGTTGATGAAAGTATATCAAATCTAGTGTATTGATTGTGTTTTGTTTGCGTTTTTTTTATCTTGAATTATCATTAGTATGCAGACATAAAACAGCATATATGTAAGAAGTGAGCATAGTAAGAGGGAATCCATCTAAATCCATGTAAATAAAAGTTAATCCCTTGGAGGTATAAGGGGGGCAGTACTTGCATGGGCAAGCAGGCTACAAAAGAGAGCAGGAGTCAGTGAGGGGAGGTGGCATCTGTGCTGGGGGGACCTGTTCTTTTCTACATACTCATAAAGAGCTCTGCAAAGGAGGCAAATGCTGAGGTTCACAAAACAAGGATTTTACCAGTGCTCTGCTAAACTGTGCAGGGACAGCTGAAGAGCTGCAGAAAGTCCATACAAGGCGAGTGCCTGGGTAATAAATCAGCACATGATACTCTGCGTAGACAAATGTAGAATGATGCCTGTAAGCAAAACACAACCCTAATGTGGCATGCGAGTTCAAGGGCTCCGGGCATTATGACTCAGAGCTGGGATTTTGCTGCTGTGGCAGGCTGTCCCCTGAGGAGGTCCACTCACTACTCATCACAGTTTCGCGTGTCCCCACCCCAAAAATGTGCAGCAGAGCTGGAAAAATGTAGAGAAGGCCAAAAGGGATGGGGAAAGCTCTGGAAAGATTCTGTGGAGGTCTTCCTCTGTGTGTTAATCCAAGCTGTTATTCCTTGGATGCCCCCAAAATTTGATGTCCTGGAGTGAAGAACCAACAGCCTCAACAACAAAGGTGTCCTTCCAGTGTGTTCTTACCCACTGTGGCAGGGATGCTGGGTGCAGATACTACCTGATGGCAGGGCACAGGTTGCATCAAGCCATGCCCTGGAGGAGAGAAGCCCAGTGGCATAGCTAATTTTACACTGTGTCCCAGTGTGTGCAGACTAGTGAAAGTAATTCTGGCTGGGCCTAGTTCAATTCATACTAATTATCACATCTGATACAAGCTGTCTGGAGTAACATAGTAAAAAATAGTTTTAATTGAGAAAAAAAACTACACAGACAATTTCTGAAACAAAGCAGTAAGAGTCAGGGTCGCAAAAGCCTGAATTTTCCAGGTATGTCTCCTTTGTCTGCCCACCTTATGCTAGAGTTTAAAGACGTTGTGTTACTGAGTAGGAGAAACAGAAACGGAGTGAAGAATTAGGGCAGCTCCTGTGTTGGTATGTTCTCCTGCATTCTGGTATTTGTGCTATTTCCACCTAAAATACTGGAAATAGTCAAGTCTGTAGTCAGCTTCAGGGAGTCCTTGGCTCCTTTTCTGCTTTTGGTATGAAATGAGTACCATTCCAGTTACAGTAAAAAAAAAAATTAAAAATAAAAAAATAAACAGATAAAAAACAGCAGAAGAAAAAATTCAGAACATTTCAGAACAAGGATGGGCAGTACTCAACGTCTCTTCTGGTGGTACCTTCAGCAGCCAGGTTTTTCCAGCTGAGGAGGCTTTATCCCTCCTCAGGAAATGCAGCCATGTCCAAGAACACAGGCTCTTGGCAGCAATCTGGGACCGTCTGATGTAGCTGGAGAACTGAAAATAACTCCTCTAAGAGAAGAATTTCAGACGTAAAGGACTTTAGGCATGGGTAGCTAATGTTGTTAGTTCTTAGTGTATTTTGTGTGACTAGAGAATTGAAGGTTAAGGATGTTTCTTGTGTTGTTCTTTTTCTCTTCTCTTAAAAATAAGTAGCTGAACATTTTGCCCACAGAGTTAATACAGGACATAGTGGATTGTATCAAACCTGCTGTCACTTGTGAAATCTGAATTCTCTCTCTGCCTTTTTGAATTATGTGGAAAAAATTCAGCCACTGAAATCAATGTTCAATCTTTGTTTTCTACACATTTGTAAGTGCAGCTGCCTTATTTTCCAATTTCTTCTTTTATGTTAAAGGCAAAGTTGTTCAGCTAACCATAATCTTGGATGAATAGTTATCAATAAAACCTTAGGTGAAAAAAAAAAAAAATTGTGGAGTTTGGAACACTACATTATTTTAACAGGTGAGCGGCTTTCAAATAATTGTTTTCAGTGCCTGTCAATTTAAATCAATCTCGCCATCCACAGCTGTGGGAGGATTATGACCTGGTCACCCATCCAAGGCGAGATGCAATGTAATTTAAAAACGAAAAATCTCTAGCCTATACTAGTATTACATTTTGATTTAAAATAAGTGAAATGTTCAGTAGTAGTAGTAGTAGTAGTAGTAGTAGTAGTAGTAGTAGTAGTAGTAGTAGTAGTAGTAGTAGTAGTAGTGTAGTAGTATAGTGTGTTGTGATAAATGATCTTTAGAAAGCTCTTGGTGTCTCCATATACAGTTCAGACTCGGTAGTAGAACTATATATGTATAGATAAAAATTGCCACAATGTATGCTTCTTAAAGAGGATCATCCACTTGAGAATATCCAAATACTTAATAGGGAATCATAACAAAATGTTTCACCAGAATTATTTTAACTGCTGAGGGAAACAGAGATACAAAGAAACAGTGGTTTTCCAGAAATCTTAAGGGAAAGGTGGTCATTGAGAACAGGGTAGCTCAGCAGAGGAAAAAACTAAAATCTGAATAGAGAGCAAGGTTTCTCATTTTACTGGGTTTTGCATTTTTCTATTATATTAGTAATAAAGGTGATTTTAAAGTATGCACTCTACTGATAGATTATGATCCCGTAATACTGTGAACAACCTTTTTTGATGTTTCCGTTACTGGAAGGGAAGATCAATAGATCCTTGTGTATGCAGGTCAAACTTGGTGGAAGAAAACTTCTCTTGCATTTGTTTTTATTTTGTGTTTTACTTTTACTATCACTTTAACTATTCCCCTCACTGAAAGCACATAAAGAGATTTTGTTTATAATGCTAGTGTCACACTTCAGACTTCATGAACTCTTAGTTCACCGAGATAAAAAATTCCTGGCAAGGAACATCTTGACAGTTTCACTTATATAATTTATGAGAATACTTTGGGTTGTCTGAAAGAGAGAGGTGTGTTTGTGGAATGATACAAAGGATGTCTGAAACCTGAAAAAAATATGTCATATGCAAATAAAAAAGTATTGCAGTACAGGTCATGCTGTTTAACGGGTGAATTCATGAAGGTGTGCTCTCTACAGCTCCTCACACCAGAGCGCTTCGGGAAAGATTGCTCGGTGCCACATGAGAGACGAGAAAACAGAAAAGAAGATGTCAGTGATAATGGGTGAGATGCAATGCTAGCCACACAGTGGACCACACTGTGGGAAGCATGGCAAGCAGGTCAAGGGAGGAGATCACTCCCCTCTATTCCACTCTGCTGTGTGTGTCTGGTTTTCTTACGGTGTGGGACAATCCAGCAGAAGATGTAATGACAAACCAAGAGCACTTGGTGTGCAAGAGGCTAAAGAAACCTGAAGAAGGGGGTTCAGGTTTCTGTTTCCTGTGATCATCAGTCCAGCAAATGTAGTTAGGTGTAAGGTGGAGCCAGTTTCCTCTCAGAAGTACACACAGAAGAACCAGGGGGCAATGGGCTGCAACAGTAAACATCCACTTGGACGTAAGCAGGGAATTCCTCCCCAGTAAATGATTAAGAATTTAATCATTCTAGAGAGGCTTCAGGAGCCCTGTCTTTGAAGTTACTCAGCATGGGCTTGGGCAAGGGCCTTAGCAGCCTGACCTAACTTTGAAGTTGGCCTTTTTGAAAGTGAACTAGACAGCCACCAGAGACTTCCCATTTAAATTATTCTGTGCTTGTGTGATCCCAAATGGGCTGAGGTGGTGGTTGGTCAGAGGTGATGTCTGTTGAGGACCTGATTGCAACCACTCATAAGCAGAGAGCAAGCCCTCTGTATAAGGTGGATTTGTATGTCCACACAGCTTGCAATACTCTTTCAGTAACTAATGACAATTCTATCACCTGATATGTATTAAATTCAAAGGCAGGAACAGCTTATCTTTATTCTGAGAGGTTGTGGAGTCTCCTTCGCTGGAGACATTGAAAACCTGCCTGGACAAGTTCCCGTGTGATGTGCTCTAGGTGACCCTGCCTGGCAGAGGGGTTGGACTAGATGATCTTCGAGGTCCCTTCCAACACCTAAGATTTGTGATTCTGTGTGATTCTGTGAATGAACAACATTCAGTGTTTACTGATTTTCAGTTGCGTTAGTATTTAAATACTTTTAGGAGAAAATTTTCACACGTGCTGTGTACTGCAGTTTACAGTCCTATAAAGGTAATTCATTAATCTCTGACAGAACATTTACACTTCAAAGGATTAAGGATGGCTGTTAGGCCTTAATTTCATTCTATAAGAAGCTGAAAACCATTTGCGCCCAACAGCACTCAAAATTAAAGGCTCTTCCTGGATTTATTTTACTGCCTGGGGGAAAATTGCCAAGATAGTTACATGGTTTCGGGAAGCTAATGCTAGAAAACGGTAAACTTTGCTGAGGGATGCCAGTTCTTCCAGATCCATGGCTCTGAGTGCTCACTGAGCAAAATATGTGTCACGGTCTGACAGCTGCAGTAGCAGCCTGCAGGAATTCAGGATGCTTCCATTCTCCACAATATGGAAGTGCAAACAAAGGAAATACTGGAAGACCAGAGCAATTTAAAAAGGTGAACTGAGTATGAAACTTCTGTTGAAAAAGGGGGGATAAATGAAGAAGGCTGATACTGCTTTTCTCTGCATATGAATGCAAAATGGGTTCCAGCTAGGAGTATTTTAGGCTTTTTCTTTTCTAGTGTAAAAAAAAACATTTGAAACATAAAACAACGTGACAACAAGGCAGGCAGTTATTTTTAGTTGATGAACAGCCAAAGCTTTATATAAGAGCTCTCTATACATACCACAGTGAGCACAGGAACCCATTCGTATGCTTTTGAAATTTGGGTTGCAAGATACAAAATGCATTAATGTCTTGAGTTATGTTGCCTCCGGAAACAAGCAAAGAAACTCTGTTCAGGTTTAGGAAATAGTAAGTTTCTCACCACCCTGAGTGTGTGATTTGACCTTTCTATCACCAGCTGAACAGTCTTGTTTACACTTTGAGAATTATTAAGGATCTTTATTAAGAGGAGTCTCTAAAAAGTAGAGATATTCCGCTCTGAAAACAAATTGTGGCCTAAGTCCATCAGGCTCATGATGGATTGACATGATCTTATGAGGAGACGCAAATGGAATCTACACAGGGTATTGTCATGGAAGCTGATGTTTGTTTCTATGTCAGAATAGCAAGCCCCAAGTCTGCCTGCTGTAACTAATGGCTGATTTATAACATTCGGCCTTGACATGATAAGCTGTTCCATTTGTCAGCAGGATTTAGAGCTCTCATAATTATCGCCTTTCCTTCTCAATGAGTGACACCATTTTACTGACAGAAGCACAAGCATTTAAAATAATGTTTTCTTTTGTGAAGGATAAGATTTACTGTTAGAAATACTCTTGGTAGGTCTGGAGATGTGCAACCATCATTCTCCTAGTCTTGCTGCCAGATGTCTAAGGAGCCTGTTTCCAAATATTGTGGTGAAAAACCTGCACGTAAATCAGCAGAATTTTGTACATTGTTTTACAAATACCGATTTTCTAGCTCTGTTGTGACCTGTGTAAAAATCTTTAGAATAAGACAAAAAGAAGACATGGATGGAAGATTAGGAAAAACTAAAGATCATTTGGCCACTAGAGGGAAACAGAAGCAGCAAGTGTGTGTTAGCTACATGGTTTTGCATATTCATCTGAATATTTTAATCTGTTGTGTTCACATGAATAGAGAGATTAAACAAAGTGATTCTCAGTATTGCAGTTTAAGTCAAGAATGAACTGGACAGCAGAGTATGCCTGGAGTAAACTAAAAATAAGAATAAAAATAAGAATACCAGTACAAAGGAAATCCAACTCAGGAAAACTATAAAAAATGTTTTGTACCATGAAAGCTGCATAGTGCTGGCTCACAAAGAGGGGCAGAGTCTGTAAGATTGTCTTCTTTTTTTCTTTACTGTTTACCTAGTTAGTGTTCCTGTGCAGCAGCAAGGAAGAAATCATCTTGGGTCTTTGATTGAGTCAGGGTGATTTTCTGGGAGGAAGTCTTGCTTCTGAAAAGCCCTAGAAGTTCTCACCACATCTTCAAATATTACTCTTTTCATGCCAAGCTGAATCCCTGAACCTCATATTATTAAACTGAAGAACAACAGCATACTTTGTTAAGTAGCTGTTCTGCATGGTCCCTATTGAGTCATGGACTTGTTCAGTCACAGATAAATTTAAATGAGAAGAAAACCCTTAAGCTTTCTAGCTCAACTGTCTGCTGAAAGCAGGGCTTATTTTGAAGTTCGATCAAGTTGCTCAGGGCTTTGACAAGTTTTGAATGTCCTCATCGATGGAAACTCCACAAACTTTCTGGCAAACCTGTTGCTGTCCTTGACCATCCTCCCTCACTGTGAGGAAAAAAAACAGTCTTTATGTCTAACCAGAATTTCCCTTACAGCAGCTTCTGTTGCCTCCACCAGTTCAGAAGCTCTCATAGTCTCCACAGCTGAAGCTGCTGTAGATCTTGACATTCCCTACCAGCTCTTAAGTAATTGCAGGTTGTGCAAAGCATTTCCTTCAGTTGGCCTGTCCAGTGTCTGCAGTGAAAAACTGTCACTGAGGGATTTAAATAGTCTGGATTTTGAAAGTAAATCTTCTTTATCTAACATTTCTGGGGAAATTTTAGACATCTGTAGCTAGAGATGCTTTGGAAGCTAGGTTGACAGTAACAAAAGAATGATGGACACACTTTAACCATGATTCAGCTGAACCTAAAGTAGATGTCCATAAAACATTATGTGAATTACACCTGTTTTGCTCCACTGATTATAAACACTTCTGACTGTACTGTCTATCCATCTTCAATGGATATCTTCATGGATATCTAAAATTGAATTAAATTATTCTCACCTTTGCTTACTCTTACATAAATTACCCCATCTTTTTATTGCTTGTAGATATCAAAATTCTTTCTGCAAGTCAGGGTACAAACCTACTGAGTATAATAGGTGCTATAGTTTGAAGTTACTTGCCCTTCAGAGGGATGTTGTCGTGGCATTAACCGCATCATATTTATTCATTTAACATTCACAAGAATGCACTTTAATTTAGAAAAACACTTTTGTTTGCACTAAGCATCATGTTCCTTTTAAATTAATGCAGGCTATAAGGGCTTTCTTATTTGTTGGGCACATTTGCTGACATGTTGGTAGCTGTTCCTGTTCCACAGTGACATATATTATAATGTTTGGCTGGATTAGGCAGTATGAATTTATTCTGTCTGCGCAAGCCTAGACAAAGTTTTAACAACTGTTGATAGAAAAGGTCTGTCATGGACAGGTATGTGGAAAAATGCCAGTCTGACCAGGAGTTCAAAGGAAAGCAAAAGAAATCACTTTCCAGCATCTTGGGAAAAAAACTGAATCTGTTTGCATGGATACGCTGACCTTCTGGAGAAGGTTCACAAGTTCGTTTCTGTCTGTTTCAGTGTGTATAAAAATTAGTGGTAATGGAGTGAAAAGGTGGTTTTTTTTTAACTTGCAGGCTTCCTTTCCCTGCCAAAGAGCCTCATTCTCAAACGAGGCTAAATATCTCCCCCTAATTAGTAGCAGATGCAGCAATACGTGCACAAGCGTGTGTCAAGAGAACATTTGGAAATCATAGCAGAAGGTACCGTGCCAGATAGGAAAGGAATATGTGAAGCTGAAGCAAGGAGTTGTTAGGGGAGTTCAACAGTTGTTTTGTAAAGATAACGAGGGAAAGGGGACAGCTGTTATGGGTTTTTAGATAACGCTGCAAATCACGCACATGACCCCTGCTTCTCTTCAGCAACGGTCTTCATCTGTTATTTAGATATGTCAGAAATGCATACGAGTTAGAAGAGACACCTCCACAATTTCTCTTCAAAAATATGTTTGAAACATTTACAGATTTTCCTCCACCAGAAGCTTTTTAGCAGTGCAATGTCCACGTTTTCATTTTCTGTTTTTTTCTCTTTCTATCACATTATTGTGTAAAAGAGACAAAACAACTGCAAAGATATTAATGACTGTACCCAGACAGACAGAAAAACTGTCTCCTACAAAGAACATAATGGCAGACAGAATTAAAGAGAAAATATTTTTCTGTCACCTCTTTTAGCAATGCTGCTACTATACTGTCATTATTTTTATTACTTCTGATGATGTTAAAAATATAGTAATAGACAGTATATGTTTAATATAAATTGTTATTGAATCCCTTAAATATACTTGCACCAGTCTCAACGTACTCAGCTTTTCAATTTCAAATGCATCGTAATGCTAATTCTTGAAAGTATTTTTTTGTTCTGATTTTTTTTGTTATTTTAGAATTGTGCCACTGATAAATATTTGGAGTTACATTGCAAGGTTTCTGTCAGTGGTGCCAAACACCATGACTACAGTCCCTTATGTACTGGATGGACTGTGATTTACAAATATTGATGTTTTAAGTGCATTTTTTTACCAGGCTTTGCAGCCTAATCCAAAATAGTTTATTACCTGAGAAAGAGATTAAAAATGAAATTTTTAGATTTTTAGATTTTTAAATAAACTTGCAAAGTAGGATCAATCTTATGGGTCATCAATGAACATTGGAGTGCAGAGCTTTTGATGAGCACTTGACCCTCAGTGGCATGACCAAGGGGGTAGAGTGGCACCCCTAGAGTGGGTCTACCAAGGGGTAGAGTGGATAAGTTGCATTGAGCAGTATTGATGTAGATCTTATGTCCACTTCCTCTTCTAGGGTGCTCTGCAGAGGAAGGATGATTCCAGGAAATCTGATTTTGCATTTCCCCAGAGCCAGTTTTTGGTGTGAGGAGTACGGGAATGAGGTTGGCAGTCCTGCTACTTGCAGTGGCAAGCATTGTCAGAAACACATTTTTATTCTCCTTTGGGAATATCATAACTGCTGGCACATGGTCCCCGCTTTCCCCATTGTTTCTTTGCATAATGAAAAGAGAGGAGACAGGCTTCATGAGGGCAAGGAGCTCAGCTGTGGCTTGACAAATCCATAATACCCTGTGTGAAGGCTACAAAACAGTGCCATAGGATAGCGTAACTGCCCTCACTGTGCTGGAGGAGTTCTCATCAGTTGCTGTTTCCCAGGAGGAGGGGTTGGATAATTTGGAGAGCTTCTCTGTAGACACAAGTTCAAACTGACCGGTGTTAAGTCACAAGGAGTGTTTCAATTCCTAAGTGTAGAAAGTGATTAATGAGGCTTTCTTTTTAGAAATATTTTTCAGAAGTACATCAAAATCATGTCAGTTCACAGAAATATGTGGCTTTGCTATAAGTAGAATATTCTAACAGAAAGGAATTGCAACTGAAAATTTGTAACCTATACTTACACCAAATGAGCTTTCAGTTACTTATTTTTAGAGTTACTAAACTTGTCAGGACATTTTCTACCTAATATTTATTCTGACATAAGCTTTATTTTTTAACCTTTTTGTAGAACATAGCTGTAGAAACTGCTCTGTACTCTGCTGTAATTCCTGCTCAGATCTACTACTTTGCTAGCAATCATTCTTTTTAATGAATCATGAAGGATCCTTAAAATATAATATTTATTTTACTGTTGTTGAGTCTGTGTGTTCTTGCAGGGTTGTGCAATCTGGAAAGCTTTATAAATACTTACAAATACTGCTGACAAGCTGGAGTCAGTCCAGCAGAGGGCCACAAGGACGAGTAGAGAGGGTGGGAGCATGGGATATACAACGGGAAGCTGAAGAAACTGGATTTGTTTTCCATTATCCGCAGGAGCTTTTATGGACAAGCCAGTTTCTTCTGAATGGTACATGCAAAATAGCAAGGGGCAATGGTCGTAAACTGCAGCAGAAGGCGAGCTGTTCAAACATAAGGAAAAAATTCTTCCCTTGTGAGTGGAGCAGGTTTTGTTCGGGAGGCCACAACATCTCTATCTGTGGTGACACTTGAAGCAGCACTGGGCAAGGCCCTCAGCAGCCTGATCTAACTTCAAAGATGTCCATGCTTTGATTATGAGGTTGGACCAGATGACCCCCAGAAGTCCTTCCCAACCTAAATTATTCTGTCATTCTCATAAATAAATGCATCACCGATAAGCACAACATTGTGTGTTCCTTTGTGCTTCCAAGCTCACTGATGATAGGACGACTGTAGGCAGTGTTGCTAACACTTCACGTGATTACAATTGCCTTAGTCTTCCTACTGAAATGTTCCCAGTTGCCTGTAGCTCACCGGGGAATTGTCTTTTACTGTGTTTGTGGAAATGTGCTCAGATTTCAGTACTCCTGCAAGAATTCTCAGTGTTGTGTGCGTGTGTTCAGTAGAAACTTGCTTGCACTTAGTAACTAAAATCTCCAAAGACCCTGACATCACAGTTTGCTTAGGCTCTCCTAGCAATTAGCACTGACAAGCCTGCATGTGCTGCCGACAGAGGATGTCTGAGCACACTCTGTCCCAGGGCTGCAGAGACAGAGTGGAGTTTCTCTGGGTGGCCGCAGCCAGCTGCTGCGGGCTGGGCTGAGTCCAAGCCCTGGAGAGGAGAGCAGGAAGCCTGTCTCTTGTGTGTGTTCAGTGACCCCCTTGTTGGTGCCAAGGCAGTGTGGAGGAGGGAGCAGGTTCAAATTTAGTGAGGGCAAGAACTACACTGGGGGAAAGGGATACGGGCAAGCTGTGTATGCAGCTGTGTGGATATGAGCTGAAAGAGTGCCAGTGGCCCTGAGGATGCCTGTCTGCATGACGTACCTGCTTGCGTGCCTTTGGGGCTCCTTCTCCATATTCCAGGAGAAGCTCCCTGAAGTTATTGATATTTTCTTGGGATAGTCCTTTGAATAAGCTTAACTATGGTGCAATTGGATCCTGCTCTTTCTACAGCCTCTATGTGTTATCTGCTGTTGGCTTGTAAACATCATGCAGATACTGCCACTCCCTAAAAGGTGATCTGACATTGCCTAACTTCAGGACAGATGAGATAAGCCACAGCCATGGTCTGTGTTTGGCTGACAACAGGAGGCATGCAGTCCTCCTTTCAGGGACATGCTGCAGTGTAGGACAGCAGGTGTGATGGACATGCAGCCAAGGAGCTGGGTTGGACAGGTTCCTACAGGGTGGAAAAGAAGGCACCTGTACAGCAGCTTCCTATGTGTTAGAGGACCAATGTGGCAAGCAAAGAAAATATTAGGGCTGTCTGAGCAGAAAAGCTGGGACCAAGCACAAGAGCTGGAAGGCTGGATCCTGTGACAAGAAGTCAGAATCAAATGGGAGGTTTGTGATACTGAGAGACAGGGGATTACACTGACAAAGAAATTTACAGGAAAGCTCTGCAAGCCCTACAGCCTACTTGCTCCCAGAACCTGAACTAGAACGGGATTTCTTCATCTCATCAGTCTTCTGCTTCATATCAAAGAGATGAAAATCTGACTGGCAAAGCGTGTGTCCAAGCCACCTATGGAGCATCAGCAATCAGGCCTTTCCAGTCCAGGCTGCGTTGTTGCATTTGGCATTCGGGAGGGTTGGCTCATATTTATTTCATGTTTTCTTCTTGTGTACATACGTCTTTTTTCTACTGTGCACTAGAGCTGCATAAGTCTGCTGGGGGCTGAGATTCATCTAGGCACTGCACCAGAAGTGCACTGGTTTGGTCTCATTTCGAAGCATCAGATTAGCATTTTAAGATGTTAAAAAGAATATGTTTTATTACATTTCTTTCTCAATTTAATCTGAACAGGCCTGTACTACATCTTGCATAAGGGTCCCAAAGGGGAATTGTCTAGGTACACCCTGTTCAGCATGAATAACTGTGGTAGAGCCAGTCCCACCCTCTGTTCATTTTATAATTAATTTATGTCTTTTTTAGTGTGCATGATAGGACTTAAATTGCTCAGGAGCCACTGTAATCCTGACATTTTTAATTTACAAGCCAGCTTTTTAAAAAGCTGATGAAATTTTAATGTCTGTTCAACATATCTTTGATGTGAACTTAAAAGATGGTTTTCATAGAAAAAATTGCCATTGTCTGGGTCAACAAGAGGTTTCTCATCAGGATGACTGTGACAAAAAGTAAATCCATATTAAAATTCTGTAACAAATGGCTAAATGCTGCAACAGCTGCTCTATAGAAGGCTTTTAGAAAGGATGACAAGGATTCTGTGGCAGCAGTTTGCAGGGAACTTGGCAGAATTTTGTGGACTTGATAACTCTTAATTTGTGAGACTTGTGAGGTTCATTTGATGGTGGTTATTGTTGCAGTCCTTAAACATGCTTTGGTAAGTGCTCATGGTCACATAGCAGAACTGTAGTTCTTATGCACCCTTCTGGACTTCAAATTGCAAAACCGAATGCACACAAATGTTGTTTTCTGACTTTTAGGTAGTTGAGTTCAGTTGTCCTGATAGCAAAAGCTCAGCGTTCCCTGTGGAGCAGGCAGCACTTATGTTCAGATGCACCTTAATTGTACTACTTCAAGATGCCACAGTAGATCCCTTCATAAATCTTTTCCCTTCCCTTCCCTTCCCTTCCCTTCCCTTCCCTTCCCTTCCCTTCCCTTCCCTTCCCTTCCCTTCCCTTCCCTTCCCTTCCCTTCCCTTCCCTTCCCTTCCCTTCCCTTCCTTCCTTTTTTTTCCTTCCCCTTTTTTTATCTTCCTTTTTTTCCCTTTTTTTCCTTTTCCTTTTCCCTTTCTTTTCTTTCCTGAATTGAGCTACACTAGTCAGCTTCCACCCTCCCACTTCACAGTGTTTGCTGGGAACTTTTGACCCCAAACCATGCCAGAGATCTATCCCTTGGCAGCAGCCTGCTCTCCTGGGCATTCAGTAGCAGTGTGTCACACTCCCACCTTCACCCATCAGGGGCAATGTTGAAAATAACCCAGAACTGCAATCAAGAAGTGTGGGATATCCAAGACAAAGGGAAAGAAAATAAGGGTAGAGGGAAGACACCATGAGAAAAGAGGCAGGGAATTAATCAACGGAAGCAAAGATCTCAGGGAGGGAGAGAGGGGATGAGAAATGACAAAAGGGAGGAAAATGAAAGTGCAAAAGGATTTATGTCACTAGGTTAAGTAATAAAATCTGAGCGCCTCAGTGCTGAGGAACAGCATGAAAGGGAATTTGTTCTCTGATCTTCCCATCATGTGAATGTTAGTTACTCTCTTTTTGCAAACTGGACATCCCAGTGTTGCTTTTCCTTTGACTCTTGCCTTCCTAGGACCCTGGCACCAGGTGTGCTCAGTTTCCACTGAAATGTGTGAAAGTTAATCGTGCACTTGGATTAGCTTATTCCACTAATCACATTTTCTTAGTAGTGTCCTTGGCCCTGCCACACTATCAGACATCACTCACAAGCAATACCATGCGTTTGAATCTTAAGAGCTTGAAAATTAGAGGTATTTTTGGCTCTCATCACAGTTTACAGGCTTACAAGCCGTGATGGCCCCTTCCCTATTCATCTCTTAAACTGTGATACTTCAGCAATGACTGGATCCCCAAAACTGTGCATCCTTATCTTCATGTGTAGTTACAGGAGTCACAGAAAGACTTCTGTGCTGCAGGAACTGCTGCAGAAGATTTACAAGGGGACAAGGGGGGAAAAACCATAACCTGCAAGAAGTAAATCTGTCTGTCTCTGGTACAATCTCAGCAGCAGAATAACTACGTGGCAAAAGTTCAGGAAATACTCTGTTCCTTCAGTTCTTCGAGTCACTGTTGCTTTTCACAGCTCTGCCTGGGAAGCAAGCTGGAAGCCACCGTGAATGCTGTAACGATTCTGGCAGCTGACAAGTTAATAGCAGGTTTTTTTCACAAGGTCAGGAATATGATTCTTATTGGTGCTAAATGACTACATGTTGAAAGGCTTTGTTAAGGTGCTTTTCATTACAGTTTGGTATATATTCCCTTATGACATTCTGCCGCCTTTTATAAAAAATAACAAAGAAGTTTCTTCGTCTGTGGACTAAACAGGGAATGTAGCTTAGACTGCTCCATGGTTGGCTGCGCTCCCAGACTGGTGCTTATATAGTAATTTGTAAATGAGCCTGAGAGGTGTCATTTACAGACAGGAGAAAGTGTAGATTTCAAGAGAAGAGGATGGGACTGTACACCTTTCAAACCATGGATTTCCTGCTATCTTTGCCTTACTTCTCCTTCTGAGCTCCCCCTATTTACATTATACATAACTCTGGTTTCCTTGCAGCAGTAAAATTGGAATAGCCGTTTTTGTCACAGAACTATCAACTGACATGAGCTTGCTTGGTATATTTTGACTAAAAGAAGAAGAGAAAGTGTATATCATGTTTATGTGACATAGCAAGCCTTACTAAGTTTGTCACTTACTGTCCAGGGATGACAAAACTAGGCTGACTGATCAAATAAAGTCTAATTTATTTTGTAGTAGAAAAAATATTTTAAAACATGATCAGTTGGTATTCATCCTATCTTCCTTGCAGCCTTCTCTTTTCAAAAGGGTTGCAAAACCGTAATAGCTGTGCCAAAGAAGACATAAAATTCCTTTAGCCCTGAATCCTACCTCCTGTATCTTCAATGGTTGCTTACCAAATGTGCAGTGAAGAGCAGAAGAATGGAGCAAGCACTGAATATTCTGCCTTCCTCCAGTGATGTGTGTCTTGGGTTGGAGCCAGAGGTGGTGCCTTGATATTTATTACCTTTGAATATTTTTTCTGTAAAGTTGATGATTGTCCTCTTGAGTCTGTTATTTAGGTTTTTTGATAGGCTTATCTGGAAAAAGCTTAGGATAGGAAATAGTTTTCCTTTCCAACTCTGCTGAAGTGGGGAGAAAGAGATGTGTCTGTGTGTCCATGCATGTGTGTCCTGCCCTCTGCACCATGGTGGTTTCATCCTCAAAGGCTACCTCCATTGTAGGACTCTCACAGTGCAACCAGGTGAGGGCAGATTGAAGTGCCGAGAGCCGCATCGTGCAAATCCACTGCTGTCAAACATGACAGCAGCTCTTTGGAAGAAGGTTACAAGCTTTCTGCAGTAGTAATGGGAAACAACTCTTTGACTTGCCTTCTGCAAGGCAGATACTGCTTCTTTGTAGTGCTGCTTCTCTATATGCTTAAGCAACTGCTACTTCAATGTGCTCCTCAGTTAACACAGTTTGAAAAGATCTTGGCACTTTTATGGGAAAAAGGATCCCAATTCGAGCTCAAAATATTTGCTGAGTGATTTCTAAAAGAAGAAAACTTGTGAAAACATATTTGATTTATAGTTTGTTGAGACATACTAGGCACATTCAGGGGGCCAGGTGTAGATTAATCTGTCAGTGTTTGCCACTGTCGTAGGAATTTCCAACATGTGCCACCATGTTCTGTGCCCTCAGGACTCAAAAGGGTCTGGGTTTGGTTTCCCAGCTCAGATAACAGCACAAACATCTTGCCAACAGACTGAGACCTACACTGACCTACAATAGCATTATATAAGCACTTTAATAAACATAATAGGTGTATCTGCACCTTATGTGATAAAAGTATGCCCTGTGCAAGGGGCCAGTGCAAATTCAGGCATGGTGTGAAGCCCTTGGTATGGCACATAATGGGAGTTGGAGCAGATTTGCACAAGATAATGGTGTGTTCCTTATTGAAAAGCTATTTCCAAAATGAAGAACACCAGAGTACTTAGCATGAGCATGAGTACTTACCTGCTTAGGAACAGCTGAACTGTTTTGGATGGAGATTTCCATTAAAGACAGTCACCTGATACTGAGATTGTCACCTCAAGTGAATAAATTATAGCAAAGCGTCAAGCAATTGAATAGCAGATTTTGTAGTAGGATGTGTAAGGAAGACTTAGCAGATGGCATTGCTAGCTCTGCTACTGATATACATTTTATTTTAACATCTTTCTGACATCTTATATCTCTATGCTGTCATGTGGACACTGTCTACGCACTCTCAGTACTCATCTTCCAACAAATCTTCTCTCTTACACTAAAATAACATCCCAAAAATGTCTAAAGTTTTTGAGTTCTGTTTTACGATTATAACTGTGGTGTCTTACCTTCCATAATTTTCCTTTTTTCTCCTTTCTAACATTGCTTAGCTCAAGCTTAATCATCTATATACAAACTTGGAAATTTTATAAGGCATACATCAGTATTTCCCACGTTCTTTGGTTCCTTGTTTTGCTAGAACAATTTATGCTTTGAAATTCATCATTTTAATGATGAGTAGACATTTCCTTTTATTCTTATTGGTAGAACTAAGACGTACAGAACTAAGACGTACAGTTAAAGAATTAAAAAAAAAAAAAGACAGTGAAAAAATACCTTCAGTTTTTCAAATTCCAAACCAAACAAAGCTGCTTTAAGTAAGTAATCTTGTATAGAACTTCATGCCATTGTTGTATCCTGAACTGGCTTGCCTATTCCTCTTTAATAAACATGTATTTCAGATTTGTTGGAGCCAGAATTGCTGGAGCTGGTTATACTGTCAACACAGAAATGCTATGCAAAATCTAAGGTTCATTTAATCAATGTAAATTACTCTCCATAGGTCTGTGTGTGGCAAGTGCAAACCAGGCATGCGGATTTCTTTTGTCTTATATGCTCATTCCTGCTGCTGGAGTCACACCACAAGTCGAGACAAGGGACTGACTGGATTTCTACTTGAGCCTCTTGCTCCATGCCATGTGCCCCCACATCATTTTTAAGCTGTGCAGAATCACGGTCATTCAGCTTTAGGCACCAAGGAGCAAGGGTGGTTTTTAATTTTGGATTCTTTCCCCAAAATAAGCACTTCATTGCCAATGAAAGAATTGGACTCATCTGTGCCTGGCTGCTCATTCCCAAACCCTTGCTGCTGCCTTGCACATGCTGGCACAAGCTTTTTTGCAGTCACATGGGAAGCTGGTTTGATTTGGCTGGAAAACACTCCTTTTTTTCCCCTCAGTGTTAGCTGTCAGCTGCTTCCCTTCCCTGGTCCAGCATGCCACCTGGTCATAGGATTTCTTGGAGCAGGAGAGAGCAAGTGACCTGGGAGCCTCCTTCCCGTGTCACAGCCAGCTGTGCCTGCTGCAGGAACTGACTGAACTGCAGACAAGGAGGCGAGATCAATATCATCAGGTGGCAGATCAGAGCACCTCAGCTTCTTCCTCAGGGGCATCAGTTAAGCTCTTTGAAGTTAGAAGGCAAGAATCCATGCCTTTGCACCCAGAAAGCATGCCAAGGAGCCCAGGGAGAAGAAAAGTGGTAGAGCCCACCCAGAACAAGGAAGGCTTTGGGGCAACACTGGTGGCACGTGTCCATAGCGCACTGGGAAGCATTCAGTGGGGGAAGTTCTGACACTGTGCTGGGATAGTTAAAGAGATGCCAGGCGTGTTTATAGAGATCAGCCACAACATTGCAGAATGGAAAGATTCCCTGTGCTCCCTTGCTTTGATGCTAGCAGGGAACTCAAAAAGAGATTATCAAGCCTGTAGCTCCTACTTGATCCAAGTACCTTATTTTAGGACATTATTTGTTTTACTGTTCAGGTTTCTTAGCCATACCTTTATATGTTCAAGGAAATCCCTGATAGCATTGGATCCTCCATGGGCAACCAAGGGACCAAACTGAGCAAGGTCAGTGTGTTCTGGGTTGAGCCAAGGTTTAAGCTAATTTTCCTTTTACTGTTTGTTTTTTTTTCCTTAGTAAGCTTTCTTTTAACTAGCAGCAAGTGTTCCAGCTAGTGGACTGATAACACTGGAATGTTTATGTTTCTGCTGAGACTCCAAGGTCGCTTCTTAGCTCTGCTGCTACAGAGGCTACTGGGGCAGGAGAGTCATATCTCTGACCCCCCCCCCATGGGGAGCTGGACTAGACAGACAGCAGAACTGACCAAAGGTATTCCATTCCATTCCATAGATCTACATAAGCTCCAAGGAAGGTCAGAGATCACAGAAGACAACTTCCTTCCTGCTTCTTCTTCCCTTCTCTTCTGTCCATAGCCGGCATCCAGGGAGGACTCCATCCATCCATCACCATCGACCCCAGGCTCAGCCCTGACCCTCATAACCCCACAGCCCTGTCTGCTCTGCTGTTATCTCACAGCAGTCTGAGAGTTTTTGGGACTGCTCACAGCTCAGGAGAGTGCTGGGGGTGGGGGGAGGCAAGAGGCTTTTGCACATTCCTGAACATACTTGTATATAATTGTACATAGAATTCAAGCTGTCTAATTTAGTTTTCAATCCAGCAAAGTCTCTCTCCTAATTCTCTCTCTCCTTCCCTACCTGGGTGGGAGGGGGAGGGGATTGAGAGCATTGTTGTCTCTGGTTTATTTTTCAATTCTGAGTCAAACCTTGACACAGTGTAAATGAGGTCCTTGGGAGACTGATGTCATGATAAAACTGCCTCAGACGATTGTGTCAAAACTCATTTCTGGTCCCGTAAGTGTGAAGGAGAGCTTTTTGAGCTGTGGATTGTGATTGCACTGCTAGTTTTATGTTTGCGTTGCCCTAGAGCAACAGTGTGTACTCAGAAATCCTTTGCAGAGCCGATCCTGGCTACATGTGCTGCAGCACAAAGGATCGTGGGCTGCTGAGAAGTGTCGTCAGGAGCACAACTCTTCACAGCGCGGTACTCCTCTTGCCTCACAACTGTTGCCATTTCTCTTCTGCTCTAACACTTGGAGACTTTCACCAAGACAAAAACGTATGAAGAGCATGTCTATGCGTCTGTTTTCCGGAAGCCATGCCATCTTTTGGCAGGCTGGTGAGAAAGGGAGCAGAGAGAGAAGTTGTAAAATACAGAGGGAATTTTCTGTCACTGGTGTGGCCTCTGTCTCTGTGGCAGTCCCTCTTCTTTATTGCATTACTCTTCTATCTCAGGACAGAAGGGTGAGCTGAAATATTGCAAGTTAAACTACCCTTACTAGATATACCTACTGGGAAATTTTTCATTTCTTTTATAAACTAAGCTGATATGTATTTCAGTTCCCTGTTGGTTCAGTAAAGATTAATTTGTTAAAGAGATCTGTGTGATTGTCTGGACACTGTCAGATGTGGTCAATGTTTTTGCTTACCTTTTCAAAAGAAACAGCTCTAAGAACAGCTGGAGAAAAAAGGTTTTAATGTTTCTTAAATTACCAATGGGTTTCTTGTTTTTTCCTATTTTGAAATGAAAATAGTATTTGCATTTTTATTGTCTTGGATCTAACTGTACTGTGCTAGTTCTACACACAGTAGATAATCATACATCCTACTACCATATCCTCTGCAGACACAGCAGAAATAGTTTGCATTTTATTTCTGGAGTAACCATCAGAATATGATGGCTAATGTTGTTCAGTGTAGTGTTGTCTTGGTCACTGACATAAACAAGGTGACAGAAACAATGAAATTTGCCATAAACTTGAAACTTCACAGATTTTGATGCTGACTTGAGCCTTAAACAGCTCCTGTGCAGTTTTTATATTCCTTATGGAGACTGATCTCTATATGCAGCACAGTGCTAAGTGTTTCAGAGTAGGTGGAAGCAATCGAATGAGCCTCTCTAGGCATAATGAGTTTTTCCAAAGCCTAACTTCATTGCCTGTTCTATTGTTACCTTTAACCTAGATACAAAAGGAGGGTGCTGGAAGTCACAGGAGGGACCTTGCTGGAGAGTTGCTTGGAGCTCTCCTGCTCTTCCAATTCAGCAATAGGCAAACCCTATAACACTTGCCTGGCTAAAGCCAGCAGGATTGCAAGCTGAAGTGGAATTTGTCTCTGGAGATGCAAATAAGCATCCAAGCTTGAAGTGCTGAGAACAGCTTTCTTGAGGTTAGTCCAGGCTGTGGCCAGCATTCAGCGCTAATAAACATCTGCTGAGGAAGGGCTTTTCATGGAAATAGTGTTGTTCTTTTGGTCAGTCTTTACTGCAATGTTTTAAGAGACAAAGCCCATGTTTTTCACAGTCTGCAAAGTTTAACATCAGTGGTTGATGTAAACCTGTCTTCCTATTCAGGATTGTTCTGGCCTCCAAATCTATGATGAAGAGCAAACATTATGGGCTTTTATTGATGAGTTCACTTCATAGACATGCCAGTAAGTGCAAGTAGTTCTGAGATGTTGCAACATGCTCTACAGTTTGTTTGCTTTTACCATCCAGGCTTTTTCCTATGTCCTTAGCTATTTGAGATCTTATCTTTTACTGTAGCTTCTGCCTTTCTGTTGTGTTTTTTGAATGTCACCTTTCCACAGAAATATTTTGCTCTTTCTTTTTATCTGTCTTCATTAAAAAATAATTTTGTAGCTACCCAGAATAGCAAAAATTGAATCTTCTGAAGGAACCAGTGTTTGTTTCAGATGAGGGTTTTTGGCTGTTACTGGCAGCCTAGGCTGGTTCTTACAGCAAACACTGGTTTTTGAAGGTTTTACATTCTGAGTTTCTGGAAAACTAGATTAAGTATTACCCGTGGCTGTAATACAGAAGAATTGGTGTCATTTATTTCAGTTGCAAAACCATAGAATCATAGAATGACATGAGTTGGAAGGGACCTCAAAGATCATCTAGTTCCAACCCTCCTGCCATCGGCAAGGACACCTTCCACTAGACCTGGTTGCTCCAAGCCAAATCCAATCTAGCCTTGAACACTTCCAGGGAGGGGGCAGCCACAGCTTCTCTGGGCAGCCTCTTCCAGTGTCTCTTCACCCTCACAGTAAAGAATTTCTTCCTAATGTCTAATCCAAATCTACCCTATTTCAGTTTGAAACCTTTCCCTCTCATCCTATCACTCCATGCCCTTGTAAAAAGTGGATCTTGTACCCTTCAGATGAGCTTGGCATGAGCAGCCATTCCTCCTCACCATCTGGGAAGTGTCCCCTCAGCCCCGCCACTGCTCCATGCACCGGGAGGCAGCACTAACGGCTGGACAGCACTGGGAGTTGTCCGCAGGCAGCGGGTATCCCTCCAGAGTGGAGGGACAGGGTGGTCCCCTGCCTGCCTGGAAAATCAAACACCCTTCTCCTGCCTGATCAGGCAGCTCCAACCCCTGGCCAGGCAAAAGCAAACCTTCCATGGCAAGTAGGGCTCTTTGGGATACAAACGGTCACTAAATCTATGTTCCTTTTTAGTAACTCTTTAGCTGTTACTTTCTATAGCAAGCATTTAAAAAGAAGCTGCTTCCAAGTATAGGTGCTTTTAAGATTTGCAGTTAATGGTTTTGGGTTTTCTCCTTTTTGTGTGCCTTTTTTGCCTTTTTTTCTCTGTCTTTTTCCACCTACTTATTCTGGGTGCTTGTAGCTTAACATGACATCTGAAGTGACTGAAAATACAGGGATATTTAAAGATGAGATGAGGGTTTCAGCACTTGAGGTAAAGATTCTGTAACTGTCTGACGAATTCTGTTGAAACACGGGCCATAATGTATGTTCATCTCACCTTTCCAAACTTTCACTGGCCGCACAGGGCCATCAAAATTTAGCATTTGTTTAAATAAACTGAGAGAGTATGACGTAGTGTATAATCAAAAACTGGATCTAAGTAAAAGGGTGACATCTCACAAGGTCACTCATTTTGCTGGAAAAAGAGCAGCTGTCTGTACAGCAAAAGAATGGGAATAATTAAGATTACTTTCTGAACCCAATTAGAATTGAAGTCAAGAAACACAGTATACTGTAGGAGATATGCTAGATTAGTCATCATAAATGTTAGTTTTTCCTTCTTCCCATATTACTTTATCATTAAAATCTGACCAAACACATAATTCGTCTTTTTTTCAGCAGATTTTGTTAAGTACAGTACTGACAATGAGCCAAAACTTTTTAGTTTTCCTTTCATTTTCTTTCACATATCAACACTGCACATCAGCTGCTTAAAATAATGTATGTTTTGCTCTAATATTTCCTAATTCTAATTTTACTCTTCAGTCTCCATTTTTTTACATTATTAGACATCTTAATTTACATGACTAAGTAAAATGCTATCCATAACATTTCAAATTTAGGAGACCTGTCAGACAGCAGATTTTCTTTAACAAAAAAATCACAGCTAGCAGAATCTCACTAATAGTTTCTATATATTACTTCTGAGAGTACCTTGGCCTTCTGTGAGCAGTAAGAAAATTTACAGTTGATACGTTTCCATAGGGATCAGGACCTAACAGTTTGTACCAAGGGAAATTCTACTCTTAGAGTTACGGTGAAAACCTGGATTTCAAAAATGCTGCAAAATTCAAATGGTATGATAAGAATGAACAATGTGCCCTTGTGGCAAAGAAGGCCATCTTGGGGTATCTTGTTGTGCATTAGGTGTGTATTTTGGGGTGCATTAGGTGTGTCCAGCAGATCGAGGGAGGTTCTCCTTCCCCTCTACTCGGCCCTGGTGAGACCTCACTTGGAGTATTGTGTCCACTTCTGGGTTCCCCAGTTCAAAAGGGGCAGGGATCTACTTGAGAGAGTCCAGTGCAGGGCTACGAGGATGATTAAGGGTCTGGAACACCTGCCTTACAAGGACAGGCTAAGAGACCTGGGGCTTTTCAGTCTAGAGGGGAGAAGACTGAGGGGGGATCTAATTAATGTCTATAAATACACAAGGGCTGGGTGTCAAGAAGGCAGGGACAACCTCTTTTCACTTGTGCCCAGTGATAGGACAAGGGGCAATGGATTCAAACTCAAGCACCAGAAGTTCCAGCTCAACATGAGGAAGAACTTCTTTACTCTGAGGATTGCAGAGCACTGGAACAGGCTCCCCAGAGAGGTTGTGGAGTCTCCACTGAAGACTTTCAAGACCTGTCTGGATGCCTTTCTGAGTGATCTGCCCTAGTTTTTGGTCCAGCTCTGGCAGGGGGATTGGACTCGATGATCTTCGGAGGTCCCTTCCAACCCCTCACATTCTGTGATTCTGTGAACATATGCTTGTTGCTATCAAAGCCTTTCTGTTGAAAAAGAAGATAACATCCTTATTTATTGAGGTCCACTGGATTTGAGCCTACGAGGACTAATGCAAAAGACCTGTGACTGTGTTGGTGTCATGATGACATCTGTGAGACTTCCTTAAAGACACAATAGGAAGAAATTTCTTAGAACAAAATTGGCAAACCAAGTGGGATGTGAAACAAGGTTGCCAACATTAAATGTAGTAGGAAATTACAAAATAACTTTCTACTCAGAACTAAACTAAATCTCGGTTTTGTCTCTTTCTTACACTTGGGTAAATCCATTTTACCTGCGTATGTTGATTCATAGTAAAAGCAACACCAATTAGAGAGGAATTCCTCATCAAAATGGAACTAATTTCCTGAAATAAAACTTGGTATCATCACTCAGGGATGTTCTCACATGAATTATCCTCATAGCTATTTCTGTTTATTGTTTTAAAGTCAAGACTAACCCACTTGCACTCATGTTTTTCTACTTACCTGTGGAGGGGGTGAATGAATCAGGTGCATCAAGCATGGCATAGCCAGCCAGTCAAGGGAGGTTGTTGTCCCACTTTACTCTGCACTGGTGCGGCCCCATCTTGAGTCATGTGTGCAGTTCTGGGCACCACAGTACAAAAAGGATATGAAGCTGCTGGGGAGTGTCCAGAGGAGGGCCACAAGGTTGGTGAAGGGTTTGCAGGGGATGCCATATGAGGAGCGGCTAAAAGCACTTGGTCTGTTCAGCCTGGAGAAGAGGAGACTGAGGGGAGACCTCATTGCAGCTTACTGCTTCCTCACTAGGGAAGGAGGAGGAGCAGGTGCTGACCTCTTCTCTCTGGTGACCAATGATAGGACCCGAGGGAATGGTAGGAAGCTGTGCAGGGGGAGGTTTAGATTGGACATTAGGAAGGGATTCTTCACCCAGAGGGTGGTGGAGCACTGGAATACGCTCCCCAGGGAAGCAGTAATGGCACCAACCCTGACAATATTCAATAAATATTTGGACAATGCTCTCAGGGACATGGTATGAACCTTGGGGTTGTCTTATTCTGGGGCAGGAGTTGGACTTGGTGATCCAGGCTGTCCAAGGAGGTGTTTGAGCCACCATCCCTGGATACATCTAAAACGACAAATGTGGTGCCAGAGGACAGGGTTTGGTGGTGGACATGGCAGAGCTAGGGTAGTGGTTGAACTTGATGATCTTGAAAGTCTTTTCCAACCAGAATGATGATACTATGATACTTAATCCCATGGATCTCAGTGTGCCAAAAATGTAGTTTTGGTCATTTTGTGCAATTACAGCTTGCAGTCATTGCTGAGGAAATGGTGTAATTTATTCTCAAGACCCATCTGAGTAGCAAACTCTTTCTACTGTGCAGGAAGGAAGATGGAATCACAGTTTCTGAGACCATAGTCAAGATACAGAAATCTGGCTAAATGCACACAAGTGGTCTGTGGGCTGTTGTAAGCTCAATTTGCTCTTACTAAGGGTTCGGAGCAAAATCAACAGAATCACTGCTAGCTGAATTGGTGCATCTGTTGACACCTGCAGAATAGCAGAGGGATACTGAGAGAAAAATGAAGACAACAAGGAAAGCTGGGCCAGAAATGAGGTGATGCACATCAGTGTGGGAGATGAGTTCTGCAGTACCTATTTTCAGGCTTTCCAAAGCTACAGGGTCCCTAGAGCACAAAAGGTATATCTTGTAGTAACACCTAGTGTCAATCTATAGCACCTACACCAGTGATTAATACCTGTGTTCAGAAACCTGAATGTAAATGGAGCTTCCTAACTGACTGGCAATGCAGTGTCTGGCACACTAAAGCAAGTTACTGGTGCCAGGGTTTTCTGAGTAATCATTTTGACTTTGGCAACTGTCCTTTGTTCTCACTTTCTGAGCTCTGTTGCAATTCATATAGTGAACCTCTCTTCTTCCCCCATTTTCCCACTGCAAAAAGCAGAGAAATGCATATGCCACAATAATTTTAGGGAGATTATGTGTAATTGTTTAAATGGCAGCTTGAATGAGGCCCTGTGCAAAGCTCTTAATGTATCATGTGTTGAATGTCTAGAACCTGCTGACTTTCTCCTAGAGGAGAAGAAAGTACTATTATAGATGGTATGTAAGAGCATTTTTTGACAGACCTATGTTTCTTTGATTGTTTTAAAGAATCACTAGGTGTACCCTTATTGACAGTGCCTATGAAACTTTTGTTAATCTAAATAAACCATGAAAACTGTGTGAACATCACTCAGGGGAATGAGCCCCTGCTTGGCACACTTAAAGTCCATGCTTTTGTCAGAAGTGAAGTCTTCTTAGGCATGCTAAAGACCAATATAGCATAATTCTAGAGACCTAGGTTTGTCTTTAGTTAGCTTGAATGTTTACACTTTGTTTTGTCCAGTCAGGAAATAGCTCTTTTTTCAAATGGAAAAAATCAAGGCTTCCCTCTGAACTCCTCCTGTGGTGATTTGAAAAGACTAGTTTGTGAAAAGACATTGGAGGAAGATGGGAAACAAGCCAAGTGGGAAAGGCCTGGTTTTTAGTAGTGATCAAACTTCAAATGTATCTCTGGAGTCTGTATTTCAAGCACTGAAAATAAAAGCCTCCACCACCTCTATTTGTTATTCTTCCCTAACTAAAGTCTGCAGCCCAGGATTAACAGCACTGGGTTTTCACAAAGAGGGAATGGGTGTGTGGGGAACAGACTTCGATATTGGCTCACGACAGGATGTTAGAGAAAGTCAAGTTCAGCAGAGGATACATAAAACTTAAATCACTTTTGGCAGTCTGTCAGTCAAACCCAGATATTTCCTTTATAAATCTGTCCACTGTGCTTTTGAATATGATTGTTTTGTCCAGATCTCCTCTGCAACTGTAAAATAAGGATGAGTCTGGAGGCTTACTTCAGGCCACTCAGCACCACACAGATGATCAGTAGATCCTTTTAGGCTCATAGCCAGATCACAGAAATAAAAGCTGAAGGAAAGTATGTATTGTTCTGTTAAACTCATCTCCCTTCTGAGTCATGAGTGCACCTCGTTTGTGTGTTCTGTAGTGCTTTTGTTCATCCCAGCGCTGAATCGCCACTGCTTGGGGGGGGGGGGTGTTTTTCCACTGCTAATTGAATTCCTTCAGTCTAATATCACTGGCATGGTTTCTCTCTCGTTTGGTATTTACATCATCCTGAATTTCAGAGTAAGTCAAAATGTATCCAGCTCAGCAACTTTCCCATTTTGGGAAGAACATAAGATGCTCCCGGTTTGTAACTTAAATGTATCGCATACATTTCCTTTGGTGTGCAAGAGTCCAGCTGGGATCCAAAGCCTTGTCAACTGCTTGGTACTTGGCTTGGTTGTTTTTTGTGGTTGGTTTTTTTTTCCCCAAAGAAAACTAGTTTGTAAATTAGCAGGATTTGTATATAATAGATCACAACATTGGTTTCATTTCTGACAATGAAAAGTAGAGATTCTGGCTTTATAAATACTATTGAAAGGACAATCTTGGTAGGTCTACAAGAACTCTATTTGGGGGACAGAAGTGTTGTCACACTAATTTTCCTTTTGAAACCCAGTAGAAAGGATGCTTTTAGAAGAACTCTGGAAAACTGCAAAGGCTCAGGTTCTTGTGAAGTTTAAGGATAAAAGAGTGGAAAACAATACTTTCATTCTCTCTAGTTTGTTTTTAAAATTTCACTGGATCTTCTTTGAAGCTGGTAACTCATAGCTCATGATTCATAGCAATAATAAAGCTCTGAATTTCTGAACGAGTAAACATCCTGGCCACAGTAATAAAACAGACACTCTAAAAAGCACAGGAGAAATACTGCATGCCAGAATGCTCTAAAATACTTAAATTGTTCAGTTTTCTTTGGGACCCAAGAAAATATATTATGGTCCAGATGTGCAAAAAGTGAAAATACTGAATAAGCCTCTGTATAACTTCACAATCTCTGTAAAGAGGAAATTCAGTGGTTCTCATCATGAAGAGCTGTGAAGTATCAGCATGAGTTTCAGTCTTCAGATATTTAAAGCCACATAAAATTTTCCAGAGTACAGATAGTAACTCCTCTGATTGCTTTAAGGGCTCAACTTACGTTCAGTGCACATGCCCTTGTATCACATGGACCTTGTAGTAGGACCTTGTAGGGCTTCTCAGAGATTCACTCCAGGTGTGGAAGGTAGCAAATGATCCTCCTAGTAACAGCCTCTGGATGTTTTTTGTCTGCTTGTATTTTGTTTGCTTTGTATTGATATATGGTGACTAACAGGGAACTTCCCTCTGGACTGAAGAACAAGATTGCTGAGGATTTTTGGGAGTTGCCTTCAAAGACATTCAGATAGTTGCTCTGTGGACAGAGCTGGCATTTTTCCTTTACTTACTCACTGACTAAAAACCAACACCATATTCTACTATTTCAAATTTCAAATAGAGACTCCATTTGTACTCCATGAAAGTCTCTGTAGAGTTTGAAGTGGGATTTTTCTTTCATATATGCAAGTGTTATTGCACATAAATCAGGCAGTCACTATTTTGAAGAATGGTTAAAATCTGCAGAAGCCAGAAGTAGCTTGAAAGTTCCAACAATGGGAAGTACTAGAAATTACAGCTTGACTCTGGTCTCCCAAAAGCAGTGTGAATTAAAAGGACCAAATGTCTGAAGGAGCAAGGCCAGATTTCAGGCCAGTATCTTTGTGAATTACTTCATTTAAATGTAATGAGGGTGTGGATGGGTAATAAATAAAAGGAAACACGAGGATGCATTTGTGCATAACTAACACTTTTTCGATGATGAAATGCAGAGATTGGGACATAGTGTCATTGGTAATTGACAATACACAGCTGTGTCCGTCTGATGAACCCTGGCAAATTCATGGCCCTGTATTTTTGGAGCACTGATTGCAGTGGCCATAATAACTGAAACCTTGTTAGATTTGTGAGGAAGACTTCAGACTTTCTGTTGCACTGTCATCGTTCTGCAGGTGTCCTTAAATGACAGTGCACTGCATCATTGCTTTCATTGCTTGCTTGTTTCTTTTCATACTGTCCTTACAGCCACCTGCTTTCACATCCAGGCTCATGCCACGGTTCATCTTTTGCGTGATCCTGGATACAAGCAATTTATTCTCTTAGTCAGGATATGTATGTGCCAGACCAAGAAATTGTCATCCTCACTGTTTAAACAGGGAGACTGCAGCTTTGCATCAGTTCCCATGTTTGATTTACAGTTTACCATTGTTGTGTTTCATGGAAAAGACCTTCAAGATTACAAAGTCCAGCCACTACCCTAGCTCTGCCGCATCTACCACTAAACCCTCTCCCCTGGCACCACATCTGTCTTTTTAGATGTCTTCAGGGATGATGGCTCAACCACCTCCTCAAACAGCCTGGATCACCAAGTCCAACTCCTGCCCCAGAATAAGACAACCCCAAAGTTCACACCGTGTCCCTGAGAGCGTTGTCCAAATGTTTCTTGAATATTGCCAGGCTTGTTTCTTCTGTCTTTTGCTACCCTTTTCTGTCTTCCTGTGATACACACTTACATGCCTTCTTGTGCTTTTCTTTCCAAACAGGTCATCTTCTTTTCTCATCCTTTTTTCCTCCTGTGTCTTTGCCCTTTTTTTATCTTCTGGTTTTGCTCCCTTTGTTCACTCCCACTGCAGATGTGAGCTATGCTGTAACTTTTCCTCCGTAAGAACACTCTCCCGCAGGTTTTCCAGCTGTTAGTTCCCACCGTGACACGGCCGCCCCCACCCCAGCAGTCCCCGCCTCCGCCGCTGAGGGCTCGGACCTGTCCCCTGTTCCCTGTCCCGCTCCCGGAGCACAGCGCGGCTGTCCTGGGCAAGCGCCCCCCCTGCACAGCTGCTTCTTTACAGGAATTGAGTTCGTGTTAAAGCAAGGGGAGGAAGTGGTCAGGTTGAGGCAGGACGAGCCAGGACCAGCGAGATGTGCCCTAGCATGACTTTTCCATGAAGGTACTTGTAACGTTGCAGTTCTTGACCTGGGGTTCACACCTTACTCCCCAGATCCTCGGAGTATTTTCCTTTTAGCATCTGGGGAGTTGAGTGTCAGCTTGGAGCCCGGTTTGGGGATACCGGGTTATGCTTCAGCTTGTCCTGTCAGAAGTGTGTGGGCTCTGATTCTGAGCACCCACCTCTGATGGGAAGCTGGTGACTTCAGAGGGGCTGTGTCCCATCTGGGACATCCCCTCACTGCTATGTGGTGGTTTTATTATGCTGCATGATGGTGAGCAATGGGTTTGCTTTTAGACAGCTTTTAACTTTGAACTGGGCTTCAGACTGGAAATTGCTAGTGCATGTGCAAGAGAAAGAAGGACATTGGAGATTTTTGTCAGTACTGAAAAGTTTGTTTGCTCTGAGAAGGACATTGAAGACCGTTTGTGATGTTTACTTATTGCACATGCTGTTTGCCCACAGGGCCTCACTTGTGCTTCCTTATTTCCTCATATGGCCTACCACATAATGTTAGTCAATACTCAACACGTAATTTCAATTTGAGTTACAATTAAATAAGCAATTAAAAGGTAATTGGAAATGGGTTTGTTACATTAACTGACTTTCATTTACTTTCAAGTACTGTGACCTCCCGCTCTGCTTCCCTTTAGGTGTTGTACAGAGGTATGTTATATATGTTGTATATATCTATATGTAGAGAGACCAGTTGATACAGCTTGCCTGTAATAGAAGTCAGGTGATTCCACCACTGCACATGGAGGGCATGATTTGAAAAGCACGTGGAAAAGACCATGGAACATGGCACATGTCTACACCCTCGCTCATCCCTGTACTGTCTCATGGGCAATGGTACTGAGTAATGCTGCATGAATGTTTCTCCTTCCAGGCCTGAACCTTTATTTACTTCATTTTTGTGTGTACCCTTAAGGACACCACATCAGTCAGCCACATCAGTTTCTGTTCTGTGAACACTCATCACAGAGTGTGGAAAACAGGCACAGCCATTGGAACTTGATGCTGTGGAAAAGCTCTGCTTCTGCAAGGCTGCTATTCTTTTAACTATGATCATTCTCACTTGACAAAAGAGGAAAAAGTTTGTTCTGAAAGAAAGCAATCTGAAAGAGAAGAGCCACTGCCTCTCCATTCAGTGTTACCAAGCTCCAGGATTGCTTTTTAATTTTTTTGTTCATTGATTACATTGCAAACTTGCTAAAAATTACTTCTGGTGTTTCCCAGAACACTGTGCACACCCCCCATCTGTTATGCAGAGATGCCTACATATTGTTGCAGAAGTGAAAACATACTCCTCTTTTATGTTCCTCAGCAAAATACTCGTATTTTTCAAGAACTGTTAGAATATTTAGACTTACTCCATGGGCAAAACACTCTCTTAAGCAGCATTTCCCTTCAGTTTTCACTACAATATACCATCTTAGAGTTATTAAGCTTAATATTTTTTCAGTTGACTACTTTATGCAAAAGGATCTTATTTATTACTGATATGAAATAAATTATCTCTGGTTTTTAAAAAAAAAAATAAATTGTTCAGAACTTCACTGTTGGCCCTTCATGGACAGATTGTGCCTAGAGCAAAAGCTGAGTTAGAGTAGCAAGCAGCTTGACGAGGAAGTGACCTGGTTATTGTCTCCACTTACTCCATACTACTCTCCATATATGTGATGTCTGACAATTTATTAGTACTAGACTGTACCTATTTAAAATACCATCCACTATTTCATTTAATTTTGCTGCATAATTTGAACAAATCAGAATTTCCTGGTACCAGAGAAATCAACCTGCCCTTATTAAAGTAAATTGCCCAACATTTGTTGAGCTTGGTGGATTCAGGAGCAGAATCTAATTGATGGAGCATTCACTTTCAATGTACAAATTTGAGCTGCAGTAAATAACACTCCAGGTCTTCATAACTGTTTTCCAATTTTAATGTAGTTAATCTGCCTGTTTACATTTCTATTTCTATCTTTCTCTATTATGCTCTAGCAAAGACACATTGTGTATGCTTTGGAGTTGATTACATGAAGATAAATACTGTTGCATAAGGTTTCTTCTGTCATTGATTTGTATATTGGAACATGTTATTCTTCTGTAAGTTTAAGTCTGTTCTAGGTTTGACAGGTATCACAAGTTCTGAAAGCTGGAAATTCTACATAAACCTTCTAAAATTACTGCAATCAGATATACTTCCTTTTGATCAGCAAAAATATATCCTTCTTCATTTTCCATTTAGTTAGCTTCATTTATTTAATTTTTTTTTTATCACTCAGATCCTCATTGTTATTTCACCTGCCTAAGTCTCATACTAGTAAGAGACATTTCTGTACAATATTAGAAGAAACTTCTTCACTGAAAGGGTAATTAAACACTGGAACAGGCTGCCCAGGGAGGTGGTTGAATTGCCATCCCTGGAGGTGTTTAAAAGTTGTGGTTCTGAGGGACGTGGTTTCAGCATTGGACTGTTCCAACTAGAATAATTCTGTGCTCCACCATTGTTCCTGCAGAGGTACTAGAGCTCTAGTGGCAGTAGGACTTTCCCCAATATGATGGTAACCTGTTTTTTTACACCCCAGTTACAAACTTCAGTTCTTTGCTCTTCCACGCTCAAGGCTAGTTCCCTTTGAAGTGAAATTATATGAGTGACTTCTAAGCAAAAAAATAACAACACACAAAAAGAAAACAAAAAAACCCCAAAAAACACACAAAAAAAACCCACCCAAAAAACACCACACACAAGGGAACTTGATCTCTAAAGGAATTAGCCGACACTTCTAGATTTTAGGAATTTTTTTTGGTTTCTAGTTCATCTCTACATAATTTCCAGTAAGTTGCAGTCACAGTACCTTATTCTCTTTTCAAAGATTAAAGAATATATAGCATTGAAGCTGTGCTAAATGGGAACTGCAGACTGTGACCCATAAACAACAAGCAAAAGAGATGGCACATCTGCATTCCTGATTCTTTCCATAAACCACACTATTGTTTTAGCTACTGTGTTGGCACAGTTTCTTCTGGCTTAGCCAGAGTTTAGACCATGGCTAATCTGTGGTCATAATGAAATGAGAGCACAATGTGAAGAGATTTTACTCTTTTTCAGCACAGTGGTGGCAGATGAACATTTGCCTTCAGATAAACCTAAGGGCAGATCTAGGAACTTTTCTACTGAACTTTTTTGGTAGTCACAGTGGAAGCCAAATATTTGCCATTTTTCCCATGTTTTCTACTGTTGAATCTGCATATTCAGCCAAGCCATTATCTGAAATTTAGTGAGTGGTTTTATTTAGGACAGTTTGACTGGAACTTAATGGATCAGGTAGGAAAAGCTCAAGTGTGTATACATGTTTTGTTTTGCTTTTCTAGTCTATTTAAAATCTTGGTTTTACAGCCTTTACTTTCAGTACCCTGCTGCCTTTATGCCTAAATGTGTTCAGCCAAGTTGTGTTCATTTATGAGATTTTGGTACAGTTTGTTCAGGAGATGAAGCTCACACAGGGTCTTGTACAATGTTGTTAATTGACTTGTGTGGGAAACAAGGAATTCAGGAAACATACCCCAAGAGTGCCAAGCCTTATACAAGTCAATATGACTAAATTTCCTCCAGTTAATAACAAAAATCTGCAGTTTTGAAGGCTGGAATCCTCACATGGAAACTGAAAACAATTGATCAGAAGATAATTTTTCTTACAAATTGAACTAGTCATTATATGTATATATATAAACTGATAAACCAAGAGTATATGAATCCCAGGCAAAACTTCTCCCTGCTCAAAAATGTTAGTGCTGGTGGAAGGAACATCTGTGAGATGAATTAAGAGTCCTGTCATGAGGAAGTGCAAAAGAAAACGGGGTCTTAGGCATACTCCTCTGAAGTCAGGGTGTAAAAGGCGACGTGTTAATTTGTGTTCTATATGCATTGCTAATCCTCTCCAGTGTAACTGGTGCCACTTCCGGCTGTCTTATGATCCATTTTCATAGAAGTGTTTGTACATCTTACAGTCCTTAATATAGCTTGTGTATGAAACTGGTTGAATTCAACACAATTCATTATTAAGACATTGTAGAGCCTATATCTGAGATCCTGCTGGATCTCTCAAAATATAAGTGAAGTTTGATTCCATTCAGTTCATTTCATGGTCTTAAGAAGTGACAGAGTGACTTTATTTACCTCTGCACATTAGGACATGGTCTGCAGGGGCTTTAAATATTACATGTTCTAGCTATAAATATGGTGCAGGCATCAGCAGAAATATTCTAATTTAGCAGGGTTTTCCAGTATATAATTTTCTCAAATTTTTAACCTGCTTCAGTAAAAATAGCTATATTTGTTCTTGATGCATGTAGCTCGGGATAGAAACAGGAAAAGCTATAACATTTACTTCCTTGTACACTGTTTATAGAAAAAGGGAGAGAGTCCTGTCTTGTTGATTATAGGTATTATGCAATTGAGGCAGTTTTACTCACATCTTAGGCACAAAATTTCATGTATTTTTTTCTTCATTTTGTTTTTAGACAATAATTTTATTTTCAATTAAAAATAAAAGAAAGTTCAAGTTTTAAAGCTGGGACATTCGTACATTTAAAAGTTTATAAATATAATACTGTTCTTGAATCTTTAATTCTGTTTTATTTTGGATCTATGTTATAACAATTTGCAGTTTCATGACCATGTGCTGTTTTTAACAAAGATTTCTACCATGTGAAAATTATTTGATGGACAATGTAAAAATGTGTAAAAGCTGAAATCAAGGTCAATCAAAAGCATTTTGGGGTTTTAGGTCAAAGATGTCAAATGCTGAATACCATCTCAAACAAAATGAGACACAATAGTCAAAATGTTTTGTTTTAATATTTTTTTAAAAAGAACAGTATGATTTTTTCCATTTGCTGCAACACTTCATTTCAAATTTTTTTTCTGTTTTTAAAAGAAATTTACTTAAAGTTCCATGAATTTTAACATGCTGGCAAAGAAAGAGAAAAAAAAAAACCTTTTGTTTAAATCTTTACATCAAACATCAGTTGGCTTTGGTTGGCAAGAAGAATTCTAAATGCTTGGGTATGGGGGAGGACATTGCAATCCACCTAACTTAGGAAATCTCTTATTTACGTGCATATGTTCAGGCCCTGTTCAATTTCCAAAGTGTGAAATGAGGCAATGATATGGGATCATCAGAACAGAAATTTGTAATATCCATGTATTAGTTACCACCTGATGTGGATACTCAGCAGTGTATAGTGTAGAGCACACAGTTTGAACCGTTAAGCCCAAGAAGTACAAATTGCTCTGGCATTGAGTGGCTGTGTCTCTCTGAGCTGTAAATAAAAGAGTCAGCCTGCAGGAAGGCTACAAAATCCCCATGCGTAGGAGGAAGCATCTGGTGCTTGTGGATGTCTGCACCTTAATACTTTTTCCAACTTTGAGTATAAATATTTTGTACCAAATATTATCATAGAATGACAGAATGGTTTGGGTCACAAAGGGCCCTTAAAGGTCATTTAGCCCAACCCCCTTGCAATAAACAGGGACATCTTCAACTAGATCAGATTGCTAAAACCCCCTCCAGCACGAACTTGAATGTTTCCAGGGGTGGGGCATCTACCACCTCTCTGGGTGACATGTTCCAGTGTTTCACCACCCTCATCATAAAAGAAGTTTCTTCCTCATATCTAGTCTGAAATTCTGATATTCACAGTTGTGATACTGCAAAAATATCTGCAAAGAACTTCGCATGCGAAGTCCAGTATCTTCATGTCTCTCCCTGGGCAGGGATCATTTCACCAGTCTTAAATCCCTAACTAATATCTGAATTTTACAGAATCTCAGAATCACAGAATTACCTTGGTTGGAAAAGACTTTAAGATCATTGAGTCCAACCATTAACATAACACTGAGAAGTCCTTAACTATACATCTACACGACTGTTAAATACCTCCAGGGACGGTGACTCCACCATTGCCCTGGGCAGCCTGTTCCAATGCCTGATAACCCTTTCAGTGAAGAAATTCTTCCTAACATCCAACCTAAACCTCCCCTAGCACAGCTTGAGGCCATTTCCTCTTGTTTTATCACTTGTAACTTCATTGAATAGACTGATCCCCACCTCTTTACAATCTCCTTTCAGGTAGTTTTAGAGAGCAACAAGGTCTCCCCTTAGCCTCCTTTTCTCTAGCCTAAACAGCCCCAGCTCCCTCAGCCACTCCTTTTAAGACACATGCTCCAAACCCTCCATCAGCTTTGTTGCCCTTCTTTGGACAACACTGTAGTAGCTTGATGTCCTTTCTGTAGTGAGGGGCCCAAAACTACACATAGTACTTGAGGTGTGGCCTCACCAGTGCTGAGTACAGGGGAAGGATCACCTCCCTGGTCCTTGTGGTCACACAATTCCTGGTGCAGGCCAGGATGACACTGGCCATCTTGGCCACCTGGGCACACTGCTGGCTCATGTTCAGCTGGCTGTCAGTCATCACCCCCAGGTCCCTCTCTGCTGGGCAGCTCTCCAGCCACTCCTTCCCAGGTCTGTGCCTCTGCTGGGGGTTGTTGTGGCCCAAGTGCAGTACCTGACATTTGGCCTTATTGACCGTGAGTGACCACGAGATTTCTCCCAAGTGCTTATAGAGCTTCTCTCTGTCCTGGTTGGGTGGTCTATAGCAGACTTGCACATGCATTACCACTAGGCTGCAGTTCATCTATGCTGATGTGCCAGACCTTCCTGAGGGACCAGGTTCTTCTGAGGAAGTCTGGAAGTAAGTGATGGTGAAGTTGTTGCAATACACTAGGCACACCACACATCCAGGAGTTCCCAGGGCTCAGGAGTGCACCTGAAATGTGGGTTTTGCTGATATGCTGGGACATACTTAATCGTAGGAGGAAGGAGTCCTACATGTGTCTTTGATGTTACTCTCAGAGGAAGAACAGCCCTGCAAAGCATCTTAGCACGGGCCAGCAAGGCTCCCAGGGCTTGTTGGGGCAGTGGTAGGGCAGGTATTCTGACTGTGGGTGGGAATGAAAGCCTGTGCTTTGCAAAGTCTCAGGTCATCTTTGTGTAGTCTGGGGTTGGTGTGCTGAGCAGCCTGATATGCTGCCCTGCACACAACACTGCAAAGGCAGGAGCTCAGCTGTTTGCTGCTGCTGCCTGCCAGCTCCTCAGCATGAACTGTGCTCCAAGAAACCAGCATTTGTGTACTGTCAGGGAAACAGAGGTAGAAATGCAATAGCTTGCAGCAACTTTGAAAACTCACAGACTTCAATTCAGAGGGAATTTCACCTACAGCATATTTTCTTCCCAGAAAACGCAGCCACACATTTAGAAAGCAATACCACCTGCATTGTGGATAATACTGAGACTTCCACAGTTTTCATGCCTGTAATTATTTTATTTCAAAATAGGTTTAGGGTGCTAGGATCTCTCAGGCACCAGCCTGAGCCACTGCTGCTGGCCCAGCTGTGGCTCAGAGGCCCCTGAGGCACCCTGCCAGTGTCACCGATGGCGAGGTGGCTTCTTGCTGGGCTGGGAGGGGTCCTCAGGGCTGCCAGGCTTCCTCTTTGGGGCTCGCCGGGGCCTCCCATTGGAGCAGCAGCTGCCCCTGCTGGAGGTGGAAGGCCTGGGCACAGCCTCCTCTGGCTCCTCCCGTGGCTCTTCTTGCTCCCCATGGGTGGGAAGAGAGGCATTTGGGGGGCTACTGGGACCCCCCTGAAGGTCTGGGCTGGGGGCAGCAGGGCTGTCCTCCTGGCCGATCGAACGTCGGGCCTCCGTGCTGCACCGACGCGTGATGGTGTCAATGAGCCGGTGGACGAAGCTCCTTGTGCGCCTGCCCAGGGAGGCCCGCAGCAGCTGGATCAGAACCTCCTCATCTGGGCCAAAGTAGCGCAGGCTGGATATGACGAGGTTCTGCGCTGCTGCTGCTGCTTCCTGGGTGTTCTCCAAGAGCTGCCCCCAGTTCCTGCTGCAGCCAGGGCAGCAGGGGATGGAGGACAGCCGGGTAGATGCGGAAGATGGATGCCCAGACGTAGGTATAGAAGCCGCCCACTGGAGCCGTGGGCAGGGGCCCTGCAGCTGGTGGCCGGATTGTTGCGGGCTGATGGAAGCTGGGGGCGGCTGGGTGTCCAGGAGCTCCTCCTGTCATGCGGGCGAGTGATGGTGCTGCAGGAGGTGGGATGATGTGCTCCTCAAAGTCGTCATCTGCCCGCACTGAGTGCAAGATGGAGCTCACTGTCCTCTTGCAGAGAGGGCACTCGGGCTTGTCCTCGGCCCACCGGACGATGCATGGGTAGCAGAACCGGTGGAGACATGGCAGGACAAAGCTGGCCTCCTCCCAGTTGTCCAGGCATATTGGACAACGGTTCTCCAGCTCCATGGCCATGGTCTCCACGTGCTGCAGTGGGCAGGGGGCAGCTGGAGATGTTGAGCTGCTCCCCATCATGGGTGCTGCAGCAGCAGGTGTCACACTAGAAGAGAGGCCACAGTCACTTGCTGGATGGGGATGGGGTGGAAGAACTGTCCAGGCCCCTCGAGAAGGAAACCTTCCCAGCTGCCCAGGCTGAGGTTTCCCTGCACAGCTCACCTCTGCTGCTGCAAGCGTGCTTCCTGGGTGTCCCTGCTGCCTGAACCTGGCAGGGCCAGGGAAGATCCCTGAAGGGGCTCTGAGGTCGGGCACTGAGAGTTGCAGTGAAGAACTCCCCAAGCGTGACCTCAGCACCAGCACCAGCCTCACGCGATGCTCCAACCTCGTGTCCTTGCTCAGCTGGAGAGCAGGCACAAGCCAGCTAGGTGAGAGACTTGGTGTCTCACTGAGTATAAGCAGGGGGGGTTTGTGGTCACCAGTGGGCATCATAGTCTATCCCTTGGTGACATCAGGATCCATGGCTCAGTGATGTCACCGTCCGTTGCTCAGGGACATCAAAATGGCCGTCCTTGCCTGCAGCACTCACACAGGTGTCCAGCATTACTGCAATGCCACTTCCCACTCCATCCCCACATCTCTTGTTTTGTGCTTGGGGTCAGTGTTTCATGCCAGTCCCTGAGGCCTCAGCTTTGTCTTCCTAGGGTCTGCTCAGGTGTGCGTAGCCCAGCACTGCTGGCCAGCCCTCTGGGCTTCCCTGCTTCCTCCCACAGTGGGTCACAGGCAGCACTTGGCTGGCTCTCAGGGATCTTGTTGTCCCTGGAGGGGAATCAGAGTGTATGTCTGCCTCCAGCCCCAAGCCCTGGGTGTTCCTGGATGTCCATTTGCTGAGGGCGGCTGCACCACACACGTGGCCCCTTTTCCGGAATGGTTTTTGTGTTCAGTTCCTGATGCCTCTTGGGCTGGTGTGGGGCTGGATGGGGTCCTGCCTCCCCCAGCTGGAGTCTGCAGGGTGATGGGAGACAGTGTCAAACAGCCCCAGCATCTGCCTGCCATGAGCCATCAGAGCAGGCTTTGGAAAGGAGGTGGAGCTTTTTCCTTTCAGACCTCAGCCTGGTCAGTGCCTTCCCAGCAGTGCTGTTTCGGGACAGGAAAGAAGATGGCCACCTTGCCCAGTTCCCCCAGCAGGGCTTGCCAGCCCCCAGGGGTGCAGTGCCCAGGCTGGCTGGGGCTGCCGTGCTGGCACCGACCCTTGTCCAAGGCTGCAGCTGCTGCGCCTGGGGCTGGCCAGGCCTTTCCTGGGGGGCTCTGGGGGCTGGCACAAGCCCCAGCGTGGCTGCTGCCATGTGCATGGCTCCAGGGGGGCCTCCCTGCCCAGGACTGTCAGTGTCACCCAGACAGTGCTTGTCTCCCAAGTCTGTGCTGTGCCTGGCCAGGACTCAGTGGGGCCAGTGTCCATGCAGGGACTCACCTTCATTACTGTGTTTGCGTTTGCTCCTGCATCTAACAGAGGATAGAGGCTCTCCCTGGTCTTTCTGTTAATATATTTGTAGAAATGTTTTGTGTTATCTTTTACCTCAGAAGCCAGATTAATTTCTAGCTGGGCTTTGTACCCTCTGATTTTCTCCCTGCATAGCCTCACAAAATCTTTGTAGTTGTCATGAGTGGCCAGACCCTTCTTCCAAAGGCCATAAACTCTCCTTTTTTTCACTCAGTTGCAGCCCAAGCTGCCTATTCAGCTTCTATGCTTCCGGCTCACCTTATGAGCTTATTTCTCATTAAGTGCCTTATGAAGAAATTTTCTTAAATAATTTATAATATTTCCCAGGTAGTCAGTGAAAAGCAATAGACACTTCCACATGCATATGCTATCTCTGGAAGTTTTCCAGGCCAAATAGGAAACATTGGCTTTAGACCCTTAAAAATCAGGAAAAAAATTTGAAATACTTTTTTTGAAGGGAGTGAGTCATACCTGCACCTTTTATTTTTATTTTTCTCACAGTGGTTGAGGAGGCTTACTAATCGCAGCAGTCATTCCATGGCCCTACATCATTTCAGTTTTGACAAGAGAAATTTTGGCTATGGATGTAGCACGTGGTAGAACAGGCACATGCCTAGAGCGGCCCTTAACTTTCTTAGAGCAAGGTTATATCTACACAAAGTCGTGTACACAAACCTGAATTCAGTTCAAGGTAGCTACTCCAATGAGTTAGACACATTGCACAGGAGCTCAGCTGGGTATAGTAAGGTGTGGTTAGTCCAGTGCTGAGCTCCGCAGTACCACGCTTTCCTCAAAGCAAGTTCAGTGCTAATTCAGGTGTATCAGAACTGAACTAATCACACATGGCCTGACCAGCTGCTCAGAAGAGGTGATTCCCCCCGCTGTGTTTGGCACTGGTGTGGCCTCACCTTGAATTCTGTGTGCAGTTTTGGGCCTCACGATTTTAAGAAGGATGTGAAGGGCCTTGAATGCGTCCAGGGGAGGGTAACCAATCCAGTGAAAGGGTGGAAGGAGTGTCCTGTGAGGAGCAGCTAAGGACTCTGGGCTTACATAGTTTGGAGAGAACGGGGCTGACAGGTGACCTCATAGCTCTCTATGGCTTCTTGAGAAAGGGATGTAGAGCAGGAGGTGGTGAGCTCTTCTTCCTGGTATCCAGTGATAAGGACACATGGGAATGGTTCAAAGGTGTGGCAAGGGAGGTCTAGACTGGACATTGGGTAGTGTTTCTTTACCAAGAGGGTGGTCAAACACTGGAACAAGCTTCCTAGAGAGGTGGTCAATGCCCCAAGCCTATCAGTATTTAAGGAGCATTTGGACAAATCCCTTAATAACATGTTTTAACCTTTGGTTAGCCATGAAGTGGTCAGGCATTTGGACTAGATGTTCATTGTACATCCCTTCCAGCTGAAATCACGTAGTCTGTTCTATCCAACTACAGCTACAGGGTTGGCAGATACCCACACTGTGTGTCAGGCTGTGATACTAATACTTCTTATGCTGCACAAAAAAGAGATCTTCACCCAACTTTCAAATTTGGATTCCTACAGGTATAGTCATTTATATATATGCAAGTAAGAAGAATTTAAATCCTGCCTCATTGTCATTAAGGATTGGAAGAAAGATTAATTATTCATTAAAAATGCTGAGTTTTGTTTTAACAGCAGATTAGTCTGGGTTACGGATTGTTTAATGTGTCTCCTTCTGTCCCCTACCATTTTTCCTGACAGACCTTTTGCAATGGCCACAAATCAGCAAATGCAGATCACCTGAACTGGAGACATTTTCATGTTATTGGACTGATGGAAATATTTATAACCTCACTGCTCCAGGAACAATACAGCTATTGTACATGAAAAGGTAATAATATGGAAATAACTAAATAAAGAGGAAATGAGAGAGGTCTTATATTTTTCTGTGCTTGATAGCTTGTTGCTGTTAATTTTTTGCCATCATAAGAGCTGTCCTGGTTTTAAGAGCATAAAACTGTGTTTTAAGTGCTTATTTTTAAGTGTCAAAATTTCTTGTTATTATTAAGCAATTTGCAGCAACAAGCATTACTTGGCAGGTAATTAAGAATACATTCTTATAAACTTAGGTCCAGGTTGCAGAATCCAAACCTGAACACTGTATGGGAAAAGAGATTTAAATAGGGAACTTCAGTTTATTCTTTATTAACCTAACTTGCAGCTGTGAGATTTGCTATGTCTGTGTACAGATATGGAGTTTGGATGGAAGCACCTTTCAAATTCATATTAAAGTTTTATAAAGCTCCCATTGATCATTTGCTAGATTGAAGTCTGAATGTGCAGGTCCGAGTGAAAAGGCTGCTTTGTGACTGGGGATCGCATTTCAAAGAGTCCTGTTCAATTCTGATTCACATTCTACTTAAGCTGTTGTAATTTTCAGATCATTACAATGATTAGCCTAAAAGAGGGCATAAACATTACCAGTAAGGGCTATTAAGGAAAACAGGCCTTTTGTTCACAAGAATAGGATGTGGGTTTCTGTTCCATCTACTGTAGTGAGTTTCAACCTTTTTGATCTACAGATATCTTATACTGGTGATGATATATTTGCTTAGCAAATTTAAGCCTGAGGGCAAGACTTGCTTTCTTACTTACTCTTCTGAGACCTCTCTGAAACATAGGAATCAAAGTTAAAACTACTATTTCATTGTAAATGTTTCTCTGGCAGTTGTCAGTGGCATGTACCATGAGGGTACAAACTTTAAAAATCAGTTAAACTCTATGATAAAGCAGTACCAGGTACATTCAGCAGATCACATTTCATCTTTGTCTTATAAATTAGAATACTGCAATAAAATACGTGAATTGAACATCCACGTTGGGAACATCCACATGGGAAATGGCCCTCAGGGGCAAGGGAGCAGAAGAGAGCTGGCAGATCTTTAAGGATGCTTTCCATAGGGCACAAGAAGTCTCAATCCCCAGGTGTAGGAAATTGGGCAAGGAAAGCAAGAGACCAGCATGGCTGAGTCAAGACCTGCTCATCAAACTAAAAGGCAACATGGACCTACCCAGGCAGTGGAAGAGGGGACAGGTATCCTGGGAGGAGTGTAGGGATGCTGCCCAGTTATGTAGGGAAGAGGTCAGGAAGGCCAAGGCACAGCTAGAACTGAACTTGGCCAGAGATGTAAAGAAAAACAAGAAGGGCACCTACAGGTATAGAAACCAGAAAATGAAGGTTAAAGAAAGCATACCCCCCCTGATGAGCCACAGTGGTAAATTGGTAACAACAGATGAGGAGAAGGCTGGGGTTCTCAACAACGTTTTTGCATCAGTCTTCACTGGCAACCCCTCTCCTCACAACTGTCATGTTGATGGCCCACAAGATGGAAACCAGAGAGACAAAGTCCCCCTCACTGGAAGTGAAGACAACGTTCGTGACCACCTGAGGAACTTGAAGATACACAAGTCCATGGGACCTGATGAGATGCATCTCAGAGTGCTGAGGATGTAGTTGCCAAGCCACTCTCCATGATATTCGAAAAGTCATGGCAGTCAGGTGAAGTCCCCAGTGACTGGAAGAAAGGACATGTCACGCCCATCTTTAAAAAGGGTAGAAAGGATGACCCTGGGAACTACCAACCTGTCAGCCTCACCTCTGTGCCTGGGAAGATCATGGAACAGATCCTCCTAGAAGACATGCTAAGGCACATGGAGGACAGGGAGGTGATTCAAGACAGCCAGCATGGCTTTACCAGGGGTGAATCCTGCTTGACCAACCTAGTGGCTTTCTACAATGGTGTAACTACATCTGTCAACAAGGGAAAAGCAATCTGGACTTCTGCAAGGCCTTTGACACAGTCCCCCATACCATCCTTCTCTCTAAATTGGTGAGATATGGGTTTGACGGGTGGACTGTTCAGTGGGTAAGGAACTGGCTGGATGGTCGCATCCAGAGGGTAGTGGTCGATGGCTCAGTGTCCAGATGGAGAACAGTGACAAGTGGTGTCCCTCAGGGGTCTGTACTGGGACCAGTCTTGTTTAGTATCTTCATTAATGTTATTGACAATGGCATTGAGAGCACCCTCAGCAAGTTTGCTGATGACACCAAGCTGGGCGGTGCAGTCTATATGCCAGAGGGTCAGGATGCCATCCAGAGGGACCTGGGCAAGCTGCAGAAGTGGGCCCAAGGGAACCTCATGAGGTTCAACAAGGCCAAGTGCAAGGCTCTACACCTGGGCTGGGGCAACCAGAAACATCAATACAGGCTGGGGGAAGACATGCTACAGAACAGCCCTGTGGAAAAAGACCTGGGGGTACTAGTGGATCCAAAGCTGGACATGAGCCACCAATGTGCAACTGCAGCCCAGAGGGCCAACTGCATCCTGGGCTGTATCAAAAGAAGTGTGGCCAGCAGATGGAGAGAGGTGATTCTGCCCCTCTACTCTGCCCTGGTAAGACCTCAACTGGAGTACTGTGTCCAACTCTGAAGCCCCCATCACAAGATGTGGACCTGCTGGAGCATGTCCAGAGGAGGGCCACAGAAATGATCCCAGGGCTGGAGCACCTCTCTTATGAAGAAAGGCTGAGGGAGTTGGGGTTGTTCAGCCTGAAGAAGAGAAGGCTCCGGAGGGACCACAGAATGGCATTCCAGTACCTGAAGGGGGCCTACAGAAAGGCTGGGGAGCGGCTTTTTACAAGAGCACATAGTGATAGGACAAGGGGTAATGGTTTGAAACTGAAGGAGGAGAGATTTAGGTTAGAGATCATAAGGAAATTCTTTAGTGTGAGGGTGGTGAGACTGGAAAAGGTTGCCCAGAGAAGTTGTGGAGGCTCCATCCCTGGGGGCATTCAAGCTCAGGTTGGATGGGGCTCTGAGCAACCTGGTCTAATGGGAGGTGTTCCTGCTCATGCAGGGGAGTTGGAACTCGATGTTCTTTAAGGTTCCTTCCAACTCTAACCATTCTAAGATTCTAGGATCTACACTATGAGGTCCGAAACAGTGAAATCCAGTCCTTGGGCAGATCAGTACTGCACCACCTGCAAAGCCCAAGGACAGGGGAGTGTGTTGCTCTGGGCAGCTGAATTGGGATGTAGCACTGAAGCATTGATCACTCACACAGGAGGGTGCACAAGGGTGGATGCTGCAGGAAAGCTGGCACAAATCAACCCAGCACTGCATGATGTGAACAAAGGGAAGAGAAATACAGTTCCATGAGTGAGGAAGGGCTAAATTCAGAACTTAAATATGGAACTTCTAAAACACAGGCTTGGAACTACAACCAAGAAACCTCCTAGATTTTTCCATTCCAACTTTGTTCAAAAATTCTTAAGTGTTCTTAAAAGATACGCATCTGGGAAGATGACATTCATTTCACCTCTTAAAAAAAGACAAACCAGCAGACTATATTATGAAGAGTGGCATGAACTCTCAGACTGCAAAACACTGCTACTTATGTAGAGTCATTTTCATACAGCCAAGCTGAAACTACTCAGCAGCTACAAAACCAAAAAAGTCTTCAGTAAAAGCAAAACAGCAATGAACAAAGTACAGAATTGTCAGACATTTATTCAGTATTTCTGAAATCACTTTAGAAAAACAAATCTCATAATAAACAGATCTGCTATTGCTGCTCTTTATAGTATCTCTCACCCCAAATATAGACCGAACAGGGGTCTTAAAACATCAGTCTTGGCTTTTAAAAATATACTATAAATGCCTTTTCTTACTAAGAGCCATTGAGGCTGTACAGAAGGAGGATTAAGCTAAATCAATTATGCCAAGTGCAGTCTTTAATACTGGAGTGGGTGCTTAAGAAGCAAAAAGGCAGATGCTACATAAATTGAATAAGAAGCATTTCTGCCACTAGCTAATGACACCAGACACTTTTCTAAAGGAAATGCTGCAACTCTGCCAGAGTCAGGACTTGATAAAAGTGTATGCAGTTAGATACTATGGCTTGTGTTAAGTAGGAGACTGGGTTAGATGATCCAGTTCAGTCCTGAGCCTTAAAAGCAGTTTGCACATTGACACACAAGTATTTTTAATCATAGAATCATAGAATGGTTAGAGTTGGAAGGGACCTTAAAGATCGAGTTCCAACTCTCCTGCATGGGCAGGGACACCTCCCAGTAGACGAGGTTGCTCAGAGCCCCATCCAACCTGGCCTTGAACACTTCCAGGGATAGAGCTTTCACAACTTCTCTGGGCAACCTGTGCCAGTGCCTCACTACCCTCTGGGCTGCAGTTGCACATTGGTGGCTCATGTCCAGCTTTGGATCCACTAGTACCCCCAGGTCTTTTTCCACAGGGCTGTTCTGTAGCATGTCTTCCCCCAGCCTGTATTGATGTTTCTGGTTGCCCCAGCCCAGGTGCAGAACCCTGCACTTGGCCTTGTTGAACCTCATGAGGTTCACCTGGGCCCACTTCTCCAGCTTGCCCAGGTCCCTCTGGATGGCATCCCGTCCCTCTGGCATATTGACTGCACCACCCAGCTTGGTGTCATCAGCAAACTTGCTGAGGGTGCTCTCAATGCTATTGTCAGTATCATTAATGAAGATACTAAACAAGACTGGTCCCAGTACAGACCCCTGAGGGACACCACTTGTCACTGTTCTCCATCTGGACACTGAGCCATCGACCACTACCCTCTGGATGCGACCATCCAGCCAGTTCCTTACCCACTGAACAGTCCACCCGTCAAACCCATATCTCACCAATTTAGAGAGAAGGATGGTGTGGGGGACTGTGTCAAAGGCCTTGCAGAAGTCCAGATTGCTTTTCCCTTGTTGACAGATGTAGTTACACCATTGTAGAAAGCCACTAGGTTGGTCAAGCAGGATTCACCCCTGGTAAAGCCATGCTGGCTGTCTTGAATCACCTCCCTGTCCTCCATGTGCCTTAGCATGTCTTCTAGGAGGATCTGTTCCATGATCTTCCCAGGCACAGAGGTGAGGCTGACAGGTTGGTAGTTCCCAGGGTCATCCTTTCTACCCTTTTTAAAGATGGGCGTGACATGTCCTTTCTTCCAGTCACTGGGGACTTCACCTGACTGCCATGACTTTTCGAATATCATGGAGAGTGGCTTGGCAACTACATCCTCAGCACTCTGGGATGCATCTCATCAGGTCCCATGGACTTGTGTATCTTCAGGTTCCTCAGGTGGTCACGAACGTTGTCTTCACTTCCAGTGAGGGGGACTTTGTCTCTCTGGTTTCCATCTTGTGGGCCATCAACATGACAGTTGTGAGGAGAGGGGTTGCCAGTGAAGACTGATGCAAAAACGTTGTTGAGAACCCCAGCCTTCTCCTCATCTGTTGTTACCAATTTACCACTGTGGCTCATCAGGGGGGTATGCTTTCTTAACTTTGCCTGAACAACAGTTGCTTAAGTGCATATCAGATTTACCTAAGTTCGTGCTTGCTGGTGGTCATTAGCACCTACCAGCATAGCAGGACGTGCTTTCTGTTCTTTTGGAAGCAGCATCCAAATCCTGGAAATGCCACTAACATTACACAGGAACCTAAACACATATATGCAGATTGCTTGGATAGTGGTTTGGTTTCATTGTAACTCAGAATCAATATGAACATGTTTTCCTTACTTCTGTAAAAGCTATGACTTATCAACAATGTGTTTTGTAACATTTATAATTTGTACTTTGTAAGATTTGTAAATCTCTCTCTCCTGTAATTACGTTTTTTGTTGTCATTCTAGGAATGATGAAGACTGGAAAGAATGCCCTGATTATATCACTGCAGGAGAAAATAGCTGTTATTTCAACACATCTTACACCTCTATTTGGATACCATATTGTGTTAAGCTTGCCAATAAAGACAAAGTATTTGATGAAAAATGTTTCAGTGTTGATGAAATAGGTATGCTTCCATTATGCATTTTACTTCTATATTTTTATATCACAATAGATGTGATGCTATAAGCTTTCATATTATTCATACTGTTTTTAAATTTTCCCTCTCTGAAATGTTAGTTTCTAAAAAATATGGTATGTAGGAAGAGATTGGGGTTTGTAACATATGTAATGTGATCCACACCAGAAAATATTGCCACACTGTAAGAAAACTAGGATGAAAGCAAATACTTATTTTCTCTTTCTGAATACCAGGGGTCTCACAAATGTGTGCAGATGAGTTTGCCTGTGCTGGGTCCTGATACCCTTGTTCTATGTAAGCAAGGATGGCGTTAAAATCTTGATAATTCAAAGTTCTGAAACTAAAAAGGTTTTTGTTCCTGAATCAACGCTAGTCAACTGAATCAGGATGTTTAGCGTTTCTCAGCTAGAATATATAGTTGTTATATTTAAATTTTTATACATATGTATTTTATATTCTGTTTATTGCAATATGAATTACGACTGTCGGAAACTTTTTAGATGTTATTGCTTGTTCAGAGCAGTGATGTGTTTATACACAATTAATTTATTCCTGCAAACTACTATAATACCCACTGCTCTCTTTTCTTCAGCTGAACAAACTTAGCTTAATTTTTCAGATACCATAGCTTGTCAATGTGCTTCTATATTGGTTACTAAGTATTTAATTTTTCCTCCTGTGCTACTCCAATTATTGGTTTTATTTCTAGTGAGAACTCTAAATTTAAATTTTAATGGAGAATTGTTTATGTTTCAGTATTTTATGAGCTACTATTGGCAAATGTAGTGTAATAAGTAAGACATCCGTAGTCTTCCTTATTAGTCACTCAGATGACGTTTCTGCAGAGCCTGTCTACCACCAATGGCAGTGCACCTTCATGTTACTAAACTTGTAGTGACTTTGTCATTGACTTACAGGCTTAGATTTTAATCAGCAAATATGTGGTTAATATGCTTTTTTAGTCCTGAAATCATTTAACAGTGTGTAGGAAGAATGATCATTTCACATTGAAAACTCGCTGTTTTATTCCAAATACTCTGTTTAAACAGTACTACCTGATCCCCCTGTCCACCTTAACTGGACTCTGCTAAATACTAGTCAAACTGGGATCCATGGGGATATTCAAGTAAGATGGGATCCACCACCCACAGCAGATGTTCAGAAGGGATGGATTACTCTGGAGTATGAATTGCAGTACAAAGAAGTTAATGAGACAAAATGGAAGGAGGTACGAAGTAAATATTTATTATACAGTAGTCAAAGTACAGTGCAGGCTTGTTCTGTCCCTAACATTTCTGTACTACAGTGAAAAGCAACAGGTTTATAATTGCTACTGAGATGATACCTTAAGTCTTAAACAATATGCCCATATTCTTCTGAAGTTTTCTAGGAAACATTGTAACTTTGTTAAGATAGTTGGTACACAGCATAATAATAAAACCTGAATTCCTAGTGTTAGATTAAGAAGTATAGCAATAGTTAGACAAATACAAGTTTTTTTTAAGGATAATATATTGTTTTCCTGAACTTCAGCTATTTGAAACAGTGTATGGTATTTTTAGTAGTTGGAACACGAATATTTTGCTTGGAAATGTCACCATGTCAGTACAGATTTTTCATGGTACCTGTAAAGTTCTAATATTTATAATTATCATTTCAGTAGATTAAAAAAATATATAAAAGCTTTGCATTATAATTTAAAATTTGATCCAGTAAGCAAATAAAAATATTGCGACATACGTAAGACATACCAGGCAGCAATGGGAAATTTGTGACTATATGCATAGCCCTGTAAAAATAAAAAATAAATATAGCCAAAATATTTTACGTTTTCTTTTTGAAAACCATTTAACTTCTTACGTAGTTAGTTTTGCAGTTACAGTAAAGAAATTATATCCAGCTTTCCTGAATGCACAGGCTAAGAAGCAGCCTGTCAGGGCATGTTTGCAGATGGAGAACTAACTCCTCCTGAATACCAGTTCAATGTAATAAGAACATAATTTCAGAGCAGAACTGAGGTAACTGGTAGAAGAAAAGCGGGTAATACTGTTATGAATTTGTCTTGATCTACAAAAGGCAAATTCACCAACTGAAACATAGTCAAACTGGTTTGCTTGCCTTAATCTGTGAAAGACCTTGGGCCTCTCCTCACCTCTGACCCTTCTCAATGTCTGCATTTTATGTTTATCCTACTTCTTCTTACTAAGTCTACAGCCAAACAGGCCTATTTTCTCTTCAACTTTTTGCTAAAACTTGCCTGAATTTCCCTCAATACTGGTTTAAACTATACTTACTGTACAGCCTCTGTACTTTAAAGACTACAAAATTAGTTAAGTTTAGGCAGTAAATCCATACTCCTTAAGAACTTGAAAATCTGCAGAGCATTTATGGGATTTAGAAAAGCAGGTGGCAACACAGATAGATACCTCTTTAAAAAAGTGCATCATTTTTTTTAAGCCTTTAGGCATCAATAGTATAAATACCTCAATAAAGCTCCATTCTTGATTCAGTACCATCAATAATTCCAGCATGTCTTGAGAATAGTTCTTATCAAGAGAGCAAAGGTTTGAAGATCAGTGTATCTTCTTTCAGAAAAGATAAGGAATTGCTGAATTCTGTACTTGCCTCAAGAAAAATGGTACTGTAGATTATGTTGCACTGCAGCTGTATATATTGCATGTTACTGTGCCTTTTAGCTTAAAAGCACAAACATGGCATAACTCCCTGAGACACTATCAGAGCACAAAAGAGGAATTTCTGAACAAAATTTTTGTCTAAACTAAGACAATAGCAAAACCCTGAGTAACAGTATTGGAGCAGTGATTTCACTCTTTGCAGTCTTTGCTACAAATATCTTCTGTAATGAGTGTTGAAGCAGTAAAAAGATAGAATGTCTATTTATACTGTTACTACTAGATTTTAACACAAAGGATAATCTTTGACTGCTTAAATATACCATAATGCTTTGTACATAAAACCAATGCAAAATTGTAAAAAAATATAACTTACAGTATTGAAATTGTTCTAAGTCTCCATGTTACTGAGACTTGTTTGTAATCTTTTTTAGATGTTTTGGGATGAACCTGTTCAATTTTTCATGTATATCATCCATTTTTTTCAATCCATTTACTAACTGAAAATAGGTAACTTACAAAATGAAAGCAGACTAAAACATACATTAGTGAAGTATTATAACAGTAAGTCGTAGTGATAAGCGGATCAAAATTATTATCTGAGAAACTTCCTAAAAACAATAAAATCCCCATCCACGTATAGTGGGTGTTCCTGAGACAGAGCCAAATGTAATCTGGCTCACAGCTGGAAAAAATTTAATCATTGTTATTAGCTCCTTAGGGGGATATCTTTTTAGAATTCTACCCTCTTATCTTGAAGTGTTGCCCATTACATTCACTAGACTAAAATGGTGTCCTCTTATGTCTATCCAAGGTTACCAGTTGTGACTAGCACTAGCTATGCAGACCCTGTGAGGCTGCTGTGTTTTCAGACAAGGTGTGAAAATGCACATCACCTGAGCAATAGTGAAGAATAATGACTTCGTGGTGAAGTGTCTGTTTATGAAGTGCCTAAAAACATGTGTAATAGGGAATTTTGAGAGTGTAATTTTCCTTTATTATTTATCATATTTTAGATTAACCTGATCTTTTGACTTAATAAAAAGAAACCAAACAACACAGAGCCAGATCCCCCTAATTATGAGATTAAATTTGTGATCACAGATCAGTCCTCAGTGAAGCGGGCTGGACCAGGGAAGGACTCTGCTATCACTCATTATCTTGTTGAATTTTTGCTGGAAAAGCTCCATTTCACACTGCAGTGAAGTGCACTCAGGGCAGGGAAGCATGGACTGCTAACTCCAGAGCTGAACACCATCATATGTGTCCATATGGCAATGTGGCTGAGGTACTGGGCTTGCTAGTTTGCAGGATACAAAACTTAACTCCCCGCACTGCATTGGATGCACAGCCCAGTATCTCCATGTGTTGTATGGATGCCCAACCCTGTGCTATGCCTCTGAACCTTTCCCTGATACTGCACATATCCCAGTTTTCATCATTTTTTGGTTAAAGTCGGTGAAAACCATTGCCTTGGTTGCTGTGTTGCCTGTCATACCTGGGCCAGCCTCTGCCTCTGGTGGCCTCATCCCAGCAGGCACACTCAGTGTCCCGGGGCTGCAGCTGACCAGTGATGAGCAGTTTCTCTGCTGTCTGTGTTAACCCCCTCCTACAGGGCCGGGCTCATGCAGACAGCATGGTGACACGGCCCAGCAGGACAGCAGGTTTGTCACACATTTCTGTAGGGGGGCAGTCACAAGCATCACTCTGTGTACAGCAACTGAACAGCATGCCCTAAGTCCAGCAACACAGCGGTCGGCTTCCAAGCTCCTCTTCACATGCCTTACATGAGTTTGCTATATGCTGTCATGCATTTTTATTGGTTATCTTTTCTCTTATCTCTCTCATATGGTTTTTAATTTATTTAATCCATATGACAAATGCTATTCATCTATTCCTTTAATGCTGAACCTTCCCCCGTCTGTACATCTTGCTCCATCCAGGTGTCTTATGTAAAATTTCATTAGTTCATTGACATCCTGCCCATTAATCAACTATCTGGGTTTTAGCAGCTCTTGAAATTTCAGGTACACGGCTACTGTAATTATACCTGATATTTTTCAGGGCTCTAATTTAGCTGCATTCTGCTTTTTCCAAGTGCCACCATTATTTGGGGTGCATAAAATTTTCTGCGGCCCAGTGTCCCTAAGGATCTCCACTAATTGTCTCAGAAAAAAGAAAAAACTCAAACAATGAAAAAAAAAACAAAAAACCAACCCCCCCAAAAAAAAGATCTACCTGTAAAACTATTTATTTTTCGCTTCATATCACAAAGTAAACTGAACTAGCATGTATTGTATTCCCTTCCCAACACTTCCCAACTGGATAGTCTTGACGTGTTAAAAACCTTAGTGGTATAGAGCAATGGTTCTCCATGTGCTCAGCCACTACCAGAGACAAGCAGACTGTCTGGGATCACTGTCTCCTCCAAAATCTGACTGGTTGGTTCACAGAACACTCAAGTGTGGAGCCACCAGGGATCAGAGAAGTCCAGAGATCATAACTACCAACAGAATGTGTTGCAAGTTTAGATTATGCAACTGCAGTGATCATAGGATTGTGTTGTTGAAGCTTTCTTCAAATCCCCAGTGGCCACTCCTTCCCAGGTGTTTTAATTCCTAGCCCACAATGACTTTTGCCAGTACTATTCTTGATTCTGAAGTAAAAACAGAATATAACATCTGCCACATGTATTTCTATTTTGAGCACATTTTCCTTATTTTTATATACTTCTGTTGGGCTGTTGGAGCTAAAATACATATTCTTAGAGGAGTAATAGAAGAGAGAAATTTCACATAGTAAGACCAGTAATGTAACTTCCTACAAAGTTTGATATGCAGCAGTATCTAACCGTGTCACAGTTAATACTTAGTATAGAACTCTCAAGACTATCAATCTGATGCCAGCTCTCCCAGGGTCTCCATTATCACATTTTACATATAGTTGAATATTTGGGAGCTATTATTTGCAGTGTTCCCCAAATAAATACATTTATAAGATGCAATACATCTGATTAGAAAGCCTTTGCACTAGTTTTAAGACTCCCATGTTGTTTTAACAAGGTTTCTGGCCTTGTGAAGTCAGTAGTGTTGTCTTATAACAGCAAAAAGGATTTACATCTTGTCGCAATCAGTGGGAGATGTTCACACCACCTACTTACGGCACGTAACTGGAGAAGCTGCCTTTCTTCACTGACTGTATTTACAGAGAACTTAGATTCTCCTCTTTGGGTCCCCTGGATCACAGCAAAGCCTGATGGCTAGTGAGTCAAAAGTAAATGGTGTGAATTTTCTCTGAACTCTTCTCGTAGTATCCTTACAGTATCCAAGTAGCAAAAAAGCCTTCAAATGTTTATTTCTGAAATCAAGAAGTGTTTTAAAACTGCCACTACAACTCCAACAAATAAATCACAGTCCTTCTGTCTTTACAGTTAGAACCCGGGCTCTCAACAATGGTTCCACTGTACTCTCTGAAGATGGGAAGAGATTATGAGATACGAGTCCGATCAAGACAGCGTACCTCCGAAAAATTTGGGGAGTTCAGTGAAATCCTTTATGTATCATTTCCTCAAATAGGAGTTGAATTTGTTCATTGTGCTGAAGGTAAATAAGTGAAGTGCAGCAAAATGCTTTTACAACCATGCTGCCTTTTTGTCTTTTCAGTGTGTATTTTTTTCTCATTACTGTTGAAGTTGCATGCTTTAATAGATTCAGCCTACTATGTGAAAAACACTTGGTGGCATCTTAGAATGGACAAGTTACATATACAACTCCAGGAGTAAACTCAGCAAGACTGTTTCACAACTCATCAGAGAGCAAAAAATACAGATAGGTTTAAGAATCAGAAATAGTAACTGCGGTTGCACATCTCACAGAACGTAAAATACAGTCAAATATCGTACTTTATAATCTAAAATAAGCACTCCAGTAGTGAAGAAATGTCACTTCTACTGAAGTGTTATACTGCTGGCTAAGTTTGTTATCAGAATGATGTGCTTTTCTGATCTGCCCAATATTATGAAGGACAGTGTTTTTCTGATTCTTACTTCTGTCTTTTACTTGTTTTTAAAGGGCTGTTAAAGACAGAAGAAGAAGCAGCCATTGAGCACCACATTTTTTCTATTAAAAGAATGAGACAGTGCCTTTTCCTAAAGCATTTTCAGGTCTAAGCTACTTAACTCTTCAAAATATGAGTTCTTCAGCAAATGATTTTAACAAGCGGCTTCACTTCATCTTCCAGGGTATTAGTAAAGGTGTTAAACCACCTATAACTCTTTCAAAAACTTGCTAGATTCCCCTTTTTAACTCTCCATGTGACTAGTTTTTCATTCCTAGTTTGTATGAACTGCTAACATTCTGGACATGTGGCATTATCTTATTAACCCCAGCTGCATTAAGTTGCTAAGCTTTTAATATGAAAAAAATTAAAATACTGTCAAAATCTAAAGCCATCCTACAAGCAGTATCCTTCAATCACTACAACCCAAATTCTGCAAGTTGATCCATATCCATGCATCTCACAGAGCAGCAGTGATCTAATTTGACTGAGAGTTTATTCTTGATTTTTTTATCACCTTTAGGAACAGAGAATGGAAATTTAAATTCTCTGTGTACTTAAAGTATGAAGTAGTGAAGTTCGGATGCAATACTCTAACTTTTTGAAGCAGCTGGACATTTGCAGGTCTTACTGACATGACAAGGAGTTACAGGTTCTCCATTAAACTAGGAACCTGTCTAACACAAACGTGTCCAGGTAGGACTTCACTCATGCCTGAAAACATGTCCTGTCAATATCTAAGGTGGCAGCACAGAGCTTGAACTGGCATCTGAACTTATGGGATGGGTATTTTTTTCGCAAAAAGGGGGTAGGTAGGTAGGTAGGTAGAGAGAGAGAGAGAGATCTTCATTCCTACCAAATTGCATTTCTCAATGACCGAAATTTTTTGTACCCAACTGCAAGGCAAATAAAAGGTAGAATTTTCTTTTCTTTCTCATTTTATGGTTCACAACTTAATTAGTGTTCAGCCTTCAGAAAGAGGAGTAGCATTGCTTCTTGAAACCACCATATTTTTGTTTTTTTAAGAATAGCATACCTGTGATTTAGAATGCTATTAATAATGTTCTCCCAGCTTAGGCCACAAGCAGTAGCATTATATGCCATCAGGACTTACTGGTAGCATGTTCCAAGCAGGCAGAATGTTCCTCATGGCTGATTTTGCCACATATATTGTCTGTGCTATTTAAAATTAAATATTTATATTTAATTTTTTTATTTATTAATATTTAAAAACCAGTCAGTCTGGTTTTGCAAAGAGTCTCAGTGGACTCACAAATGCAGTATGGAAACTATTGAGACCAAAAGGCTATTTTTATTTCTGCCAAACACAGAACTTTCACATTTAAGTAATCGAAAATTCACCTATCAGTTTTCCCCACACTGGAGTCCTCAGGCAGTGGAAGAAAAGGTTGGAAAATAAAGATGCAACAGAGATGCAGATTCCTGCTAACATGTTTTTGTTCTGTTGTTTCAGAAATTGAGTTTCCATGGTTCTTAGTTGTTATCTTTGGAGCATGTGTGCTTGCCATAACAGTGATCTTAATCCTGCTGTCTAAAAAACCAAGGTAGGGAGTTTGTATTCATTACATTTTATGTACTTGTAGCCTAAAAAATAAGGTTCTTCACTGGTTTCAAATCTAGGGGACTAGAAGCTATTTCGAGGCTTGTTATCCATTCTCATAGACTACATTGATGCTGGCACATGTATGTAATGGGCCTTCAACATTGGCTATCTGATTCTGTTAACAGCTCCTTTTCCTTTTGGATTTCAGAACATTTTGTTCTACAATATTTACATTGTTAGTTTACTTAGGCTTTGAAGGGGATTGTTTTTTTTTAATACTGTTCTTATCCACATACTGTTAACAAGTTTCACACAAACATATGTCTATATACATTTTTGTTCTTGGACTATTCCACTAATAGCTGACTAATTCTTCATCGAGCAAAGGGAAAGAGCTTGAGTCACAGGGGAGTGTTTGGTCTCTGCACTTGTAAATAACAGGAATAAAATAAAGCACCAGATTCTGTAATTTATAAAAATGAAACAATGACACATGTCTAAAAATGACAAAATGGTCTCAAAGTGAATTAATCTCTAATATGTGTGTTCAGGGGTAGTTTTTTGGCAGAATAATTCATCTTGGATGCCATACCAGTACTGTCCTAGACTGTGGAGCAACACCATGCTCAAGTCCCAGTACACACATGCATGTTGTCAGTGGTCTTATATGTACACTTCAGAAGTGAACACGGAGGTGTTTTGCACATACCAGTGTAAGGACAAGTCATCAAAATGAAAACAAGATGGTGCAGTTCGTCCATCTCTAAAAAATTAGTTTAGACAAATGGCACTATGCTTTGGCAGTTTCATTTCAGGAAGCCACTCCCTGCAACACCATCCTGGTACCAGAGTTAAGAGCAGGGCTCTTACAATGCATGACAAAGGCTTGATGTGTCAGAATGGGGCAAGAAGAACTTGCATGTCGGACCAGGAGCCCCCTATGATCATCACACTGAGTAAGGAGTGGTGTGGTCACAGACGATGCTGAGAGCTGAAGCATGTCTCTGATCAGAGCCTATTGATACCTTTCATGAGAACCATGACTGCTGGAGGAGGCTTCTCTCCACTGGGGACCCTTCATCTGAAAAGTTTCTCTGAACCTGTGGGCCTACACCCCTTCCTTCAAACTGGTGCACATAGTGGTGGGAGTGGCAATGTATTCTGCAGAGGAGCAGGCTACATAGATTTTCCATAATATCCAGGCTTAGTTTCCTCCTGTCTCTGAAAATACAACAATTTGTATCTTCCTCAAGTCTGATCTCACAAGATCTGAATCAGGCTCCCTAGGACAGAAGCCATAGGGTTAGGCCATACTCTTTTAGAGTTGAGAGATGCAGGCTTGAACTATGCAAGGCTAAGAAAGGAGCAGAGCATAGTTCTCCCCCCCAAATTATTTCTCCAGGCAGTGAGTGGTAAAATCCTTTGTCTGTTTTGTTAGCTGATTTGTGGATTCAACTGTAAGTGTAAATCTTAAACTGGTACCCTGAGAGCCCAGCCAGTGCACAGCTAACACAGCCCCTCCAGGGATTAGGTGGAAAATTACTGGATTTCTGGCTCTCATTGAGGCTTGCTGGGCAAAACTTTGAGGGTCTGCCAAAACCAAAAACAGCTAGAGAATTTAAGCCCTCCATAGTTAAGCAGAACGTGCCTAAATTTCTCTCTAGCACTCCTTAAGACTTCTGTGATCCTCTCTGGACCTCATCAAGGCCACTAACAATGCAGCAAAACTAACATTTGGATTTAGATCTACCATTTTCACAGTTTACTTTCTAAAATAGGCAAGTAGCCCAGTATAAAGAGAAAGCTGAATTTTCCTTTTGGGAACTACAGTTTATCTGTTTGCAAAAAAAGAAATAAGGAAAGTAAAATGGAAGAGATAGGCAGGACCTGCTATTGTTGGATTATTATTAATGGAAAATGATCCTTTGATTTGGGTTTGTTTGGGTTTTTTTTTTTGTCCCCACAAAGAATCAGAAATTCACTTAATGAAGGATTAGCATAATATGTATTTCCACAGTATGTACATGTGTAAGCAAGCTATTAGTCCTTTCTCTACTGGGTAAAACCCTGTCATTATTATATATTACTTGTTATGTTAATTATTTTTTTTAAAAAAAGTGACATAGACATGGCAAAATACTAGCCTAAATGTTTGCTGTTGTGTTTCTATTTTATTTATTAGTTCTAAAGTAATTCACTCTTTTCACCAACTCCCTTTTTCTGTTCCCCTGTTTAAATTTATTTGGCTTACATAAGACTACTGAGTCTGAAAAAAACTGGGGGAAGTCAGCCTGCACACTGAGGCTTATATCAGGTTTCTTTGAAAATTATGTAAAAAGGGAAACTATTGACAGAGCTCTAGGAATTTACTCTTTCTATAGAGCATTGAATTGTTAAAGACAGGACTCCAAAATGGATTCCCACATAAATGTATGGGATTTCAATAAGGAAGTCTGCAGAAAACTTGGGTTTTATTTGCAATCAGAGAAAACAATCATTCTTTCATTTAAGACTATTTTAAATTGAATCTTCAAACATTTCAGCTTTGAAGTAATTATCAACACAGCACAAGGTGCTCTTCTTTGTTACTTCCTCAAAAAGGACCACTGTCAATTAAAAGCCATCATTCATTTTTTCCAGGTTAAAAATGCTGATTTTTCCTCCTGTGCCAGTTCCAAAGATTAAAGGGATTGACTCAGAGCTCTTGAAGGTAATGTTCTGCTCTAAAATCTACAGTGGGAATCATGGTATTAGCAGGTGCCGATTGTTGTCCCAGGCAGTAAATTTTTAAAGGAAAAACTAAAGACAAGGGGGTGGGATTGCCACAGAATTAGTTTTCATACATTAATTTTTAAAACCTTGCAGTTATTACATGAGCTGCAGTTACCTTTCCTTGATTTAACGTCATGAAAAGCCCAAGTATTTTTATTATTTCCTTTATAACATTCATTTTTTCTTGCTTTATAGAAAGGAAAGCTTGATGAAGTGAACTCCATCTTAGCCAGCCATGACAACTACAAGACACAGCTATACAATGATGATTTGTGGGTTGAGTTTATTGAGTTGGACATAGAAGACCCAGATGAAAAGAACAGAGTCTCGGATACTGACCGGCTCCTGAGCGAAGGTCATCTGAAATCACACAGCTGCTTGGGAGCGAAGGATGATGACTCTGGACGGGCCAGTTGTTGTGAGCCAGATATTCCAGAGACGGATTTCAGTGCAAGCGACACATGTGATGCCATCTCTGATACTGATCAGTTCAAAAAGGTAACTGAAAAAGAAGAGGATCTCTTGTGCCTTGATAGAAAAGATAATGATGAGTCCCTTCCATGCCTTGCTGACACAGACACCCAACAGCTGCGTGCGAGCACTCGGTCTGACAACTGCCAGCCGTGGCCATCTTTTGCAGGCAGCACTGACTCAGCTAGTCCATTGGTCCATACCCAGTTAAGTAACCAGAATACCATGACAAATACTGACTTCTACACGCAAGTGAGTGATATTACTCCAGCAGGATGTGTCGTACTTTCACCAGGGAAGAAATCCAAGATGGGGAGAGCACAGTGTGAAGGCTGCATGGAACAAAACTTCACCATGGACAACGCCTACTTCTGTGAGGCAGATGTGAAAAAATGTATTGCTGTGACTTCTCACGAAGAGGAGGAGCCACGTGTTCAGGAGCAAAGCTGCAACGAGGATGCTTACTTCACCACAGAGAGCCTTACCACTACCGGTGTCAACCTTGGAGCTTCAGCAGCAGAAACCCCAAGTTCAGACATGCCTGTCCCAGACTATACGTCCATTCATATCGTTCACTCTCCACAAGGCCTTGTGCTCAATGCAACTGCACTGCGTGTGCCAGACAAGGAATTCAACGTGTCCTGTGGCTATGTGAGCACAGACCAGCTGAACAAAATCATGCCATAGCTCTTCTTTGACAAGGTGTGAGCAGTGTTTCACAGCAGAGAGTCAGCTTGGGCTTGTATGCTGAAACCAAAATGAAGTCTAAAAGTTTCTTGTGGTTCTTAAAATTCTATCTGAAATGTTGCAACATAAAATATTAATCACAATATTCCTATTGTGTTCTGTAAATATTGTCTATTAATTTGTCTTGGGACTGTTCTACTAGCAGTGACTGTCTGTTCTTGTGGGTGTTGATTTTTGTGATACTAAACATTGAAATTACTATGTTTAATGTACAGTAAATCATGCTTTTTGATAAAGCTAAAAATAATGTGGTTTAAAGACTAAGAATTTAGTAGAAACTGTGCTGTTGGCAGAGATCTTTATATCAGTAATTGGGAACTGAACATATAGGTTAAAAAACTAAAGTAGCTTGAATAAATAAAACATCTATTTTGATTTTTACAAATTAATAACATATATTTTAATATTTTACTCACAAAAACCTATTTTCTATTAAACTACATGCTGTAGTTCAATTATGATGACCCATCTAAGGAATGTAATTGCTGCAATCTTAAAAAGGAGTTTTCTGTTTTATAAAAAGTTTTGTTCTCAGTACAAAGAAAAAAATAGATTTTTACAGAGCCATTTTATACCTCCAAAGAAACCCATAGAGAAATTTTGAAATATTGTAGAAACTTAAAGTAACTGATTCTATTACTTTCTTATGATAACTAATACAGAAATATACATTCAATTTGGAGTTTTGTAGAGAACTTTAAAATATAGAAAATATTTGGGCAAATTATTCTGTTCTTCATCAGATTCTAGTTAATACTACACTTTTTATAAGCAAAATTTTCTTGACCACAGTGTTAAACAGTGTGCAACTACACTTTCACTGAAAATTTTTGAGAACACATGAATAAGCTCTGGTGACTTAGCAGCATAATCTCTTCACATTTGACCAACTTCTGAAGCCCTCCTAAAACCAAAGGAATCACAACATTTATTAGTTCGCGCCACATAAAGTCCTGATTAAAAAAAATAAAATAAGGACTTCAGGAGTTAGCCAGCAGTTCATTTTTAAAGATATAACAGGATTAATAGACTTCAGTGGAACAAGGGGATTGAATACAGTTTTATTCAAATGTCTTTTTCGTTTTTCCAGCCTAACAGCATCTCCTCTGACCACGTTAGGCAGACATTCAGAAGTAAAAGGGGAGAAAACTGAAACTTAGTGGGAAAGCTCTCTTTGTTCTTAATTACCTTAAGAACTTGACAGAGCTTTGCAATGAGCTACTACTGCTTCAGAAGTTACCTTCCTAGGCCACGGTTTCAGTGTAGCTGGGGTTCTTCTTCTAAGAATCTATGATACTTAGAAAGCAAATAGGGATGCTAATTTCTTTTCTCTGCCCTGAACAGAAGTGTCTGAAGTGCAGTGAATGCAGGTCTTGCTCATAATGTCTCCCACTGAACTCTGTGATGCTCTCTTTGTGACCAAGGGCTACAGAACTGGGCCCAACTCTTGGGTGGGAATTTTAAGTTTAGCACGTACATTATGGTAAATGTGCATTAGATATTCTGCTAATTTGCTGCTATATTTTTCTAACAGCTACATTATTTAGTTTCATATAAAATTTCGTAGGTGGTAGACACTAATGCAAGTAATGCCTATGTGTGTGTTTGGAAGAAGTTTCTTACTCTGTTTCTATTGCCAAAAATAGTTAAATACCTCAATCAAACTCAGAATGTCATTTTGGTACTTTACTGGTCACATAAGCCATTATACGCTGGTCAGAAGATGTGTCTTTCAGTTTCTATTTAACTTTCCTTATGTCAGTGTTTTGTTTGTTTTTTCTCCAAGTTTAATAAATGTATTGTCTTTGACCTGCTCTGGCACAATGTGTTTTATTGCAGGTAACTTATTTTTAATGGAAAACAGATTTTATTAGGATACATCAAGTATTTCTCATTTAATGAAGTAGAATGCAGCTTTCCTTAGAATAGAAGCAATGCCTAATGAGATTGGTGTTTTCACTGATTGATATGTTTATAGTTAAAATTAGAAGCACAGAGCTAAATTTATAGATGGAGATAGGACCTGCTGTACCCAGAACTGGCTGAGACGTGTTACTGATACAGCAGACCAGTTTACCTTTGGCTGGAACAGCCTGCGATTGCAAATAAATAGGCTGTACTATTTCAAGATTTATACCTACAGCAGAATCCACATATCAGATATCCTGACAAACCTCAATAGTTATTTGTAGTGATAGTTAAAATCTGAAATGTCAGATAGCCTGTCTCTATGGAAAATGCTGTCTCTTCAACATCTCCCAGTGTATAACTTAGTACTGTTCTACTGCCTCTCTTCTCTCTGTAGAGGGAGGGAGGGAGCTGTTGGAGAAATCTGACCAGACAAGGGTAATCCCTTGCCTCTCAGGGGGAATCAGAGTGTGATTCAGTGCCTCTACACAGAAGTCCAGTATCATTTAAGGTATGTAATGGGGCTGCCAGGTGCTGGTCCAGAGCAGCACAGGACTTCTGTAGATCCTGTCATATCAAAAAGCCTGAACGATGGTATATGCCCATGTTTTGGCAGTTGAATTGACCCTCAGTGGAAGAAAACAGGCCCAGGAATGTAGGTATCTTTGTGTCAGGTGGGACTCAGTCACCATTATAGTTAATAGTCTATAGAGCTACTTAGCTGACCAGATTTAGCTGTCTGATTTAGGTGAGCTGACTAGGGCTCTCCACTCTTCAGACTAGAATGGAAGCATATACATCTTGCTAACATTCAGACACCAAATATATTTGTTAATTAAGGGCATCTTGATGCTGATGTGAGTTTCACCTTAGCTGAACCATTGGATAAGGAAAGCCAGAGAGGGGCATTTGTGTTCTCTTGTGGTTTATACTGTCTATAGAAGCAACTTTGTAGAACTCAATGCAAATGAATTATCATGAACAATAAGGCTTACTTATACGTCCTGCTTGAAGAACTAAGCTTCAGAAGGCTTATGACTTTTACAAGACTCTAAAAATACCTGAGCTCCAGCAGGAGTTGAAGGATTCTCAGCTGGACTTCAAGAAATGGCAGTGAAGACAGTGGTTCACCACTGCCATGTGGGGAACTCCAGCTCCCGCTGCTCTCCTGTGCCAGTTCCAGTGTTCTCTGCCAATGACCTTCCATGAGCTATCCAGCTTTCCAAAACCTGAGAAAATCATGAAAGCAAGGTATCAGAAGTTACGTTTTGTTGATTAATGAGTTAAACTGATTGAGCAAAGTCCCAGGCGAGCACCAGGGGAGAAAGGCAGGGCCACACAGCCAAGAACAAAGGAGGGAGGAGCTAGAACGATCTTCGCAGGAACATCTTGATGAAAACAGCTCCCTCATGCAGCTCACTGATGCAGACAAGCGGGAGGAGTACACAACTCAAGGCAGATGTGTGTTTGCAGTGACATTATAATTACTTCCTTTGGTACTGACTACCACCTAGGTCAGCCTATAGGGACTGTGAAAAGCCAGCTTGAGCTTCTTCGCGCCTCCAGCAGCACTGCAGCTCAGGTAATCACATGCCTAATGACTGCAGTCTGTGTACAGTTCCCATGTGGGTGTTTAGAAGAGAAATCCAAATGTCAGACTTGTGGTTGTCTCTGAGCTTTACATTTTCTACTGACAATCTGCTGTTTTCCTACATAAGACAGGAACCTATTATTCCAAGATAAGATGCACTTGCCAGATACAGAAATGCTTATATTACGTGGTTGCAAAGCAGCCGCTTAATTTACTTGCACCTTTCATTTGAAATGGGGGAAAATATATCTGTACTCTGCAGAAAGACCCTCTGGACCAGTAATTTTTTGTCTTCTCTCTTACATTGAGAAATAATGCTACATGATGTCCCAATGCCAGACACATGAGTCAATGTAAAAATGACAGAACAGATTCTTTTAGAAATGCCTTCTAAAATTGTACTTTCCAAACTTAATCAATGGCTAAAATGTACAAGGTGAAAAGAAACAGACATCACAGAGGGACACTGTAAGCAAGGAATATTTTCATGGTAAACCCAGTAACTTTCACTGCATTTAAGCTTTTGGCATGTAAACTGGCCACCTTTGTTCCCATTCTTGGAATGACTTTTTACTTGTATATTGCCTGGCAGAAGCTAGTCTATATGAATATCTGTATTTGGAAAACATGTTGCGTCTCAAAAGCAAGGAGGACTCAACTTGCTCTGCTGGCTCCCTTTTGGTATCATCAAGAAGCACATCTCAGTTTGGAAGAGTTTGGTTTTGAGCCTCTTTCTACACAAAGACAATAATAATTTTCAAGGCTTCAAGTTACTGTTAAAAGAGACTGAAACAGCACCACTTACACCTGTTTCCATTAAGATAAGAAACAATTTTGTCAAACGTAATGATTTACACTTCTATTCTTTACTACTTGAAATATTTTTCCTGACGTACATTACGGGAGGTGAGACCAGCAGGTTATGAGAGCTGTTCACTTTTCCTGAATGAAAATTAATACTATCAAAGGTATGTTTTGTATATCAAAATAGTAGGAGTATTAAAGAGATGAGTCTTCTATAGACTTGCTGTGTTTTTAGAAATGCTTCAAGTTAGTGATGGCCAATCTGTGTTGGGAACACTCTACCATCATTCACAGAAAATACAACTGCCAGTGTATAAGCGTAGATGTAAGAACAGGAAATAATGCTCTGGTTCAAAGAGACACTTAAAGCTGTATGACATGTAGCCACAGGCACCCTTTTTTTCCTGCACTGAGATGTGCTATCTCGGAGACTCATTACCAGACACCCTGTAAAAGGGAGGGCCTGACCCAAATTGCCTGATTTGAGATGAAAGGGAGAATAAGTTTAGAGCTTATTGTTATTTTTATTAAAGAAGGGCAAAGAGGTAAACACTACAGAATATTAACTTTTTCATTATGTATTTTTCAGTTCTAAATCAGAATATCCTACTTCACCAAGAGAGTAGAAATGGAAGGAATTTAACCAGCTTTTATAGCCAACTGACTTCGAGGAGACAGCAGTGGATGTATTTCTCTCTTGGAATGCCCAGTGTTTAAATGTAACTTTTACAGTACAAATTAGGCGACATTCAGAAACGGATGGAAGAGAAGAGAAACAGTATCAATGCTGTTAGAGAACCAAGTGTAGTGGAGCAGCTGCCCAGAGTCAGCAACTGGCAAGGTATTAGCTGTAGGTGGAGCCGTAGGAGTGGTGTGCATGACAACTCTAGTCAGTCGTAATGAAAAGCAGATGCAACTATTAAAATCAATGCATCTAGTAAATTGACACCAATGTTTGACAGGTTTAATTTTTTTTGCTACTGGCTTTGGTATTTCTTTTGCAGAATAGGAACTTCTTTATTCTAATATATTAAATTTAGCTGACTAATGCCTTAGCTTCCTGAAATTGGTCTGAGGCAGAGGATCCTTCCACATCACGTTACAAATTGTGAGAGAAGACAGCTGAACTTCCGCTCCTCCAAACTGGAAGGAATAAAAGTCTGCAGAAGGCTTAGTGGGAGCAAAACCAAAGTCGAAGAGCTGACAGCTCTCTGTAGCTTCCCGTCACAGTTGCTGTAAATGATACTTGCACCACTGTCCTCGGTCTGCTTTTAAACTCATGCCAAAGAAAATAAAAATCTGTTCCATAAGAGACACCTGAAGCTAAGGCATGCCAGGAAACTGATTCTTCACATTGTTTTCTTCAGTAGTAAAATTAACAGAACATATCTTTTACATATTTTTTTCACTTGCATATGAAACCTGATGATACCATACCAGAAAGACAGGCATATAGAACCATGCAGTGTCAGGTAACTTCCTCATACTAAGTTAAACTCCTCAACTATTTCACAGCAGCTATCTGCTTAGCACATACAATGTCAAGTTACAAACAAAGTACCAACCTTGTCCTTCCAAATGGAAAGCTTCAGGAACCAATTCTGTGGGCCAACTAAACGTACTTTCCTTGGAAGAGTAAAGCACAAGGTTGGAAAGTTACAGTAGACAACATGATTCCTAGCAAAACTGTGCTACCAAATGCGTGGGTCCAACCCCACTTCAACAGTTGTCTGAGTGCCATATGTTTGTTACCCAGAGATGCTACAATCATCATAAGAACTCTGTCCTCCACCCATGGCCTAGCTCTGTGGGATTTCTTAAGCTACATTTTTACCTATGTGTTAGAATTCTACCTCTGTCATGGTGTATTTTTAATGGAATCAGAAAGATTTGCTAGTGCCTTGAAATGTGCAGCTCTGGGTAAGGATCTGTGTTAACTGCAGTTAGATTTGTAAACATACAGTATGTTATGGTTTGGGAGACCCTGCCATGGTGTTGGACACCTATTGGAGAGAGGGGGTCCTTAGCACCCTGAGGGACTGGCAGGGGTCAGTATTCCCGCCCACTTCCTGTCACAATCTATAAGAGCCAGGAGAGCCGGAAGCCGCTCTCTCCTTCCTCCTACTCCTTTCCCCTGCCGGGTGTGCTGCTGGTTCCTTCGCTTCCCCCGTGCTCGCTCCAGAATCCAACTCCATCGGGTGCTGTGAGGAGCCGTGGACCTCTCCTGGAGCAGCCCTGCATTTCCTGTATCCCTGCCATCCTTCAGATCGGTTTCGTGTATTTGTATATAAATATTTACCCATTCTCCCCCTACCCCACGTTTTACCCTTGTGTTACAGTAAACTTGTTTCTAGTTTCAATTTCCAAAGTTTCAGTCTCTCTTTCTTATTCCCCTTTCTATCTTCCCTTGGGAGGGTGGAGGGGGGTAATAGAGAGCAATTCTGCCCTCTGGTTTGTTTGGGGTTCACCTTTAAACCAGAACACGGTATTTAAAAATGTGACATTTTGCTGAAGTGTACTTCTTACAATTTGTAGTGGTAGTCAGATGACAAGAACAGACCAGCCAAACAGTGACCAACACTATGAAAAGCTCTAGGGATACAAAGTCTTTTGTTTTGATAGTGCCGTGTCAAAGTTTTGTCACTTTCTTCAGAATGTGATTAATATTAATTAGCTGATTTCTACCAACCACCAATCAATCAATTATAACAACCTTCTGAATTTACTTCATTGAGCAATGTATTAAAAGACTATTTAGAAGCAAATGCATGTTTTTAGCCTGGCACTGATGGTCTTTCATGAGTAGAAATACAAGAAAATAAAAATTTATGTGTCTTTAAAAGCTGTCTTCTTGCTTCCATAGTGTAGTAAATGATGCTTTAGACACAAGCATTCCTTTCTCACAAGACTACCCACAACTATTTAACTGTTCCATAGAAGAAGGGCTAATAGTCAATGGAGGGAAAAGTAAGAAACAAAAGAAAACAAAATACTGTCCAAATGGACTCCTTCAGGTAGGATCAACTAGGCAACATTTTCTAATCTCTGGAAAATGTAGTCCCTAAAAAAAGCATGTTCTTACCGGGTACTACATTTAGCTAAGAAAATACGCTCCTTGTCAGTCTGGCACATGCACATTTGTGTGGTTTAAACACTCCCTTCCAACTCTGATGTACTCAGCACTGGTGAGGCCGCACCACGAACACTGCGTGCAGTTCTGGGCCACTCACTTACAAGAAGGACCTTGAGGTGCTGGAGCATGTCTAAAGGAGAGCTACCCAAGACGGTGAAGGGTCTAGAAAACAAGTCGTATGAAGAGCGGCTGAGGGAACTGGGGTTGTTCAGTTTGGAGAAGAGGAGGCTGAGGGGAGACCTCATTGCTCTCTACAACTACCTGAAAGGAGGTTGTAGAGAGGTGGGTGTTGGCCTCTTCTCCCAAGTGAATAAATGACAGGACCAGAGGAAAGGGTCTGAAGTTGCAACAGGGGAAGTTCAGATTGGATATTAGGAAGAATTTCTATACTGAAACAGTGGTCAGGCACTGGAACAGCCTGCCCAAGGAGCTGGTGGAGTCATCACCCCTGGAGGTATTCAAGAAATTCATAGATGTGGCACGTCAGGGCATGCTTTAGTGGCTGAGGTTGCGGGGATGTTGTTTGGGGGTCTTTTTGTGGGTGGAGTTTGTTTGGGGTTTTTTTTGTGTTGATGGTTGGACTCTGTGGTCTCAGAGGTCCTTTCCAACCATGTTGATTCTGTGATTCTGTGATTTTTTTAGGAGTATGAGAAAACTAGGTAAAAAGTTGAGTGATACTTTAAAATACATGACATCCAGAATTACAAATAAATTATAATAATATAATTGATATAAGAATGCATAAAACTGAAATTATAACAGCTTGACCCATCAGTATGTAAACAGAAAGATAAAACTGATGTTAATGGGAGAGCAAAGGAATGCAGGCTATGTTACTCAGGAAGCCAGTGGAAGCAATACAACTACTTCTCTTGACTTTGTCCTTCTTTCTGTATTGCTCTTCATCCCTAAGGTCCATCAGTCTTCTTTGTCATATTGTGTTTAAACTGGACAGCATATCTACCTGTTAAACACTTCCAAGCAATGAAAGTTTGACTCGCACCATTGCTTTCAGGACAGAGCTTTGGCATGGCTGGGATGCTGACATGGCTACTGTATAAATCTTTTATGGAGACAATTATTCTAGTGACTTCAAGTTTTACAAAAGCAAATAATCAAAATCAGCAATCTATTCTAGTGTAATTGTGTTCTCGCTGAAACTGACTCCAAGAGGATGATATTGATACACTCTAATCAAGAACACCTGACTGCTAAAGAACTCGGGGCATAAGAATATCTGAACGGGTCGGCATGCATATAGACACTTTATTCCCTGTAGCATAGATTAAACTTTTGTATTAATGTGTTTAAATTATTTAGTGTACCTAGGCTTGGGTTCATATGTATATGCTTGAGAAAATTTAAACAAGGTCAACATAAACGAGCATCTGTGTCAGACAAAGAGAAACAAGCTGTGCTTCAAATTAATGTTTTCACTCCTGCTTGGGTGATGGTTGAGACTTTTAAAACAAAAATAGTGTTCTGTCAAGCTAAATGACTGCAAAGGTCTCTTAGGCTCTAATGACATATGAGGGGCTTTTTTCCCCTTGGAAACAGCACGTACCAGTCTGTCTATGTAACAAAATGCTGGAACATGCTGTCTACCTTCAATACCATATGGCTAAATATTTTATTAAAAGTTATGTTGCAGACGAACACAGGCTATTCCAGACAAAGACTTGCAGACAGCATGATACAGTGAGCTGGTTTTCTTTCTGCAGTATTTTAGAAAGTTATTTCAGAAGGCAACCAAAGCCATTTTGATTTGACCATGTGGTACAGCTAACACAGAAGATTGTATGATTTTTAGAGCTGACCCTCACAGCTCCTGGAGACTACAAAATCCTGGTTTTCGCAGAGTCACAGAATGATACACATTTTAGGAGACTTTATTTCCCGTTTACCTAGTGTTTACCTTACCTTGTCTATAATAGTCTAATATTCTAATATTTTTAGTTCATCCTGTATCACAAAACACTCCTGTTCAGATTACAGGAACATGGAATTCCTAAAAGCAACATCAGAAATTCAGTGCCTGCCAATGTCCAGTTACAAATAATTAAACTTGTATTTTGGGGCAAAATGTAAACACTAATGCTAAGCCATCATTTTTTCAGTTACTGAAGGTGTAAAGCAAAGATAAGGTCATCCTTTGCCAAGCAAAAAGGCACAAGTATGGAGGAGATAAATATTTGGTGGAAGAACACTTCTGTTCTGTTTCTGAACAAAACAACAGCTCAAGCACATGCTGAAATGAAGTGGTCTTTTATGTTGTTTGATGGCTCCAATAATGAGGAGAAGGTCACATATGTAGTCTTTGGTTGTTCTGGGTTTTTTTGACTTTTTTTTCTAAAACTTCCCACTCCAAAACTAAGGTAACAAACATGCATGAGTGATGGTAATGTGCAATAACTGTTTGCTGAAGCTATTTTAACCATTACATATATTGTTTTAAAAGACATACTTGCCTACAAACACATATATTTAATTATATATTTAAATGTTTTCTATTATATTAACCTTCTTAATAAACATGTGTTTTGTATGTATTGTGTATATTTGTGTGTCTTCATACTCTGGACAAATATAGAACATTTTGGAAGCTTTTATAGCAAAAAGCCCTAGTGACAAGCATTATTCATCTCCTAAACCAGAAAAATAAATGACAGAATCACAGAATCACCAAGGCTGGAAAAGACCTTTAAGATCATCAAGTCCAGCCTATGACCAACACCACCACACCATCTAGACCATGGCATTAAGTGCCACATCCAGCCTTTCCTTGAACACATCCAGGGATGGTGCCTCCACCACTTCCCTGGGAAGTCCATTCCAATGTCTAATCACCTTCCCCATGAGGAAGTGCTTCCTAATATCCAACCTAAACCTCCCCTGGCACAGCTTCAGGCTGTGCCCTCTTGTCTTGTTGCCTGGGAGAAGAGCCCAGCCCCCACCTGACTACAACCTCCCTTCAGGTAGTTGAAGAGAGTGATGAGGTCCCCCATGAGTCTCCTCTTCTCCAGGCTAAACAACCCCAGCTCCCTCAGCCTCGCCTCAGAAGACTTTCCCTCTAGTCCCTTCACCAGCCTCGTTGCTCTCCTCTGGACCTACTCCAGCACCTCAACGTCCTTCTTGAAGTGAGGGGCCCAGAACTGGACACAGGACTCGAGATGAGTACAGGGGGAGAATTAATTACATCCCTACTCCTGCTGGCCACACTAATCCTGATACAAGCCAGGAAGCCATTGGCCAAGAGGAATACAACATAGCAAACAGTATGCTGATGCCCAAGATGCATGAAGGTATTAATCTACCCATCTTACTAAGTAACTCTGCAGCCTGACACTACAGTGTGCTAAACACTGTGATGAGTGCTCTAGCAGTGCAGAAAAGTTTAGAATCTGTGCTCTTCCTTCCATGTGCTCTTCAGAGTAAGAGGAAAACAGCAATTTTGTAACCTGAGTTGGATCTTGCAAACCTTAACTCTGTAAATTTACCTGACACATTCCTCTGATTTGGCTGGAGCTGTAAAAGACCATGAAAATGTAATAATAACATGAATGTCAGTTTGAAGTTACCCAAGGCTATGCCTAACTGTGAGATTTTAAACGTAGGCAGATTATGCTGTTTGTGAGAGATAAAATAGGAAACATGGCTGGGATGGTCATGTCATAGGTCTTTGGAACAGAAGTTTATCTTACAGGGTTGTTCTTGGTGAAAATAAAAGGCATTTGTGTTTTCCATTTGTATCATAAACGCTCTGTGGGTTGTACTGTGTTAAATTAGCATCACGCAGCTACCTGCCTGTTCCTGCCATAGGAGATCTCCCACTTGCCTCATACACAGTGCATGTCAGACATTTTTCAGTGATAACCAGTCTCTTGAACTGTCTTGAAAGAGAAGTTACTACCCTACAAAAAAGGCAAAAACTTAGAATGAACACTAAATAAACTACAGAAAACTTCTCATACTTTGAAAGTTTGCAGTACTAATCTGCTTACTAGTTTAGCAGCAATACTTGAAAAGCTAATACAAAAGAACATCTTCTGACTGCTAAAGTTATTACAATTTAACTGTAACACAGGGTAGAACTATTTTTGTTCCATGTATTTCTGTGTCAAAACCTGTCATATATTTTTCCCTTGAAGTATTTTTTCTGCATTTTTTCCTAGTCTGCTCATAGTAACCACCTTCCCAGTGTTTAAATCATGTATTTATATATGGGTCATTTAGCACTGTATTACTGCAAATATTACATATGGCCACAGGATAACACTTTTGCATAATCATGAGAATTGGATTTCAGTCTTCATTCCCTGTCTTCCTGTGAATGTAACCTATGAAATGAAACCACCACTAAATAATTAATGCAAAAAACAGTCCATGCAATACCCTGTGTCTTAAAATCCACACCACTCAGAGTTTGTTGGGGTTTTTTATCTTTATAGCAGTCGACAGTGATAGTGCAAATTTTTCTGGTTCAAAGACAAACACTTATTGCTGTGACTTTTCACTTTGACTAAAACACTGATCTCGTCCTCTCTAACAAGTAATATTATTAGACTTGGAATTTTTGTCTTGAAGTACTGTATCTTTTGAATAGGTTTTTAGTGGTGACAACTGAAAGTGTGTAACAGATTTTGTAAAAATTGGTTGGCAAAGCAGGGAAAGTGAGCTAGAAAACACGAACATCATGTACTGAGTTTGCTGAGACATGACAGTAGTACCCCTTTCCCTTCTAGTATGTCATGAAGACATACTTGGCAATGTGTTCTTTCCCCATTTGTATCTCAGCTGCAGATCTTCTATCCACAAAAACTATTTTCATCACTTTTTCTATGTTGATGTCCCACTGGACACCAACCCACAGACATTCTGGTAAAGCAGTTGCCTGCAAACAGCATTTGTGACCATGACTGTCATTTCTTTGGATGTTCGCAGGCATGAAGGGTCCTTCCTTCCTGCTTCCATGGCTTCTGATCTGCTAAACAGCCAGTTCTGCTCTTGAGGACAGCTTCAACAAGCATTCAAGATGTAACATCTTCCCCCTCTATTGCAAACAAAACCAGACCATCTGAGAATGCTACAGCATATTTAGCATTTCTGAGAACAAGTCCATTTATTCTAGCTCGCAGATGTGGCTCTAGGAATGTAATTTTATAGCCTCTTTCTGAAAGAAGTGTATGTCCAGGAAGTAAATTAACAGTTGTTCCTGTCTACGTCCAAGCCTGTAAAACAATATTCTTCAGATTATGACAAAACCCAATCTTCTGCTTGAATATAGTACGAATGCAACTCAACAAGGCCATGGAAACCCATTCTAGCTTTGAAGCTCTACCATGCCTGGAGAAGTGGTTTGAACCAGGTGAGCTCCGGAAGTCCCTTCTAAACTAAATTATTCAGTGAAACTCGTAAGTATGACAAATAGTCACCCAGCACTACTAACCCCAAAACCTAGTTATCCTCATATAAAGGACAAAATGTTGAAGTTTTTCAGCAAGGGCACCTAGCTAAGAAGTCTATTCTACGACTGCAACATTTACTGGCAGGAAATAACTGCTGAGGAGCCCCCATTGCCTCAGCACAGTTTGTTTCCATGGTAAACCAGAACATGGGGATGTTAATCAGCAACTCAATAGGTCTCTACGAGTCCTACATGTCTTCTTGAAAAAAAAAAAAAAACAAAAAAAAACAAACAAACAAAACCCTGGCAGGATACTAAGTATGTTAGGGCAGGACAATCTTACCAGGACTTGCTGACTTGCTATCACATTTCAGTAGCAGAAAAAAAAAAAAAGTATGTAACTTGCTTCTTTCCACATTTAAGCAGAATGATAGGCTTCCCAGCTTACCCAAAACTGCAGCACAGCCCTCAGTCACCTCACATGGAGCAGCCTGCCTACAGAGCAGACAGCATCCCCAGGTTGTGCTGACCTCCACCATGCTCAGCCTCAGGCCACGTGGCAACATGGAGGTGGATGTCTTGGAAACTTTTGTCAGAAGCGCTTTGTGGTGATTTCCATCAGAGAAAGCAGTGATAGTCCGAGGAGTATCACCGTTCAGTAGCCCTAGCTACGTGCACAGTATAAATGCTGATAAACCAGATAAAGGGAATAAATTGATCAGCCTCTCTGTCACATACGGCAGTGCTCCCATTCAACATCATATTGCTGGTGTTCAAAGGAACAGTCATTTGCATATGAAATACCCCCTCAGCTGCTGTTAACGTCAATGTGAGGAGCCATTTGATAAAATAATTCACATACTACACAGAGGAGTGAAATCGGGGCCTCAACAGGGGATTTGCTGAGGTGTTCGGGTTGTTTGGTGGGGCACCGTGTGGTGGCACTGCCCTTGGGGTTATGCCAAGGCAGCAACGGGGTGCGCTGCCTCCAATTCTGTTGTCACCCTGCCCCCAAGGACACGCTTATTCCGTGGAGACTTGGTAAGAGGCGGCTAGACACCACCACCAACCTCCTTTCCCGCAGCTCCGCACGACCCCGCCTCAGCGCAGCCCCCCCCGGCGCACGCAGGGCGAGGTCGCGGTCTCCAGCGCCTCCTGCAACACGGGCGTGAGGCTGAGCCCGCCAGAGGCGGGCTGGGAGCTGGGGGGAGCGACCCCCACAGGGTCAGTGCTGGTAGGCGCCGCCGGTGCAGCTGCTTTCCCGCCGTCCGGTGCGTGCGCCGCGGCTCTTCCCGGCTGCCTGTGAGGGAGCGGGCCCGTCGTGTCGCCCGTGTCGGGACCGCTGTCGTCCTGCTCCGTCTGTCGGTTGTGCCCGAGCACTGAGAAGTAGAAGGAAGTGCTTTGAGTGTCCCGTGCACCTGAGGCTGTGAGAGGGTCTTACTGCTACCCGGGGCATTTTGTGTAGAGGAACTACAGAGGCGGGAGGTGAAGGAGGGTCGTCAGGAACCTGTGGGCGTTGTCGCTGGGGTTTGCAGGGCAGGGGTGCAGCTGGTGCCTCTGTCCTGTTGCTGCTCTCTGTGATGAGGGCAAGGGATTCACCCCACCTGTGAGTGCCACTTGGGTGGTGATAAATTTGATCTGCGAGCCTTGTTTCGAATGTGCTCAGGGTCTTCGTGAGTGAACACAAAGTTACAGTCAATGCAAATAACAGGTGCCAATTGTAAAGAAGGGTGGAGGTCAGAAAAATTATGAGACTATTTGAAGTGCCTATTATTGAATAGGTACTATTTTTTAATTGAGATATGCTGTTAAAAATTAATATATAGTCATTTAATGTTAGTTACAAATACAGGTTTCACTGTTACATGAAGCAAAAATGAAACTTTACATTCCAAAATCAGATCATCAGCTACAATACTTTAAAAATGGTTATTAAGGGAGTATGGATGGCAAAGGGTTAACAAGAGATTAAATGAAGGTGTCAGTTTTGTGACAGTCAAAAATACATTTTAAATCTTTAATTTTCCCCCCAGTGAAATAAGTGCTATTGTTCAAAAAAGAGGTGGGAGGCTTAACAAATGTAGCTTTGAAAGATACAACATAGGTTATTATAATAATATACACAAAAAATAAAGTTATTAGTTTTCCTGTTGGAAAAACACAACATTAATAATACAACATTATTTTTAATTTACTGTTTCAGTTCAGCAGGAGCTTTATTCCCAGTGGCACTGGTGTGCAACACTGCCAAGTACTAAGCACATCCTGTCTTCTGAGAAAACAAACGATGCCATGGAATAAGGAAACAAACAAAACAGCACACACAATGGCAGCTCCCTGAACTCCCATACTCAATCAAATTTTGAGTAACACACAATTTGATGAGCATGATGAAAAGAACAGTGATTGACACACAGATAAGGACTGGAAAATCCAGACTTGGCATTCATAGCATACATTTAAATTATCAGCTAATAGAATTTCAAGATATGTAATTGTTTTGCAAAATGGGAAGTCTTGAATAAATATTTTAAACTTCATTTTAACAAAGCATTGCATTGTAATAACAGAAGTCATTAAGATTGCTTACTTAGTAGAAGATCACTAATTTAACTTAGAAGCATTAGTCCTTTAATGTCACATCTATTTTTAACAATTGTTTTTTATTTTTTTAAACTCAATTAGCTTTAGCTAACTAATAAGTTTTAGTCCCTCTGAAGGAACAGTGGATACAAGAGAAAAATTACTATTGAACACACAGAACCAATATCTTTATCTTACTGCTTTTGTATAGAAGCTATGTACATGTAAGGGCTTGTAAATATTGAATAACTGAGAAAATCATTAACTTATGTGACTTTGGTAGTAGCTGTTCATTTACATATCTATTTCCACCTAACTTTGCTGTATTTCTGTCTGGAATTCAGTTTCCAAGTAGTGTACACAGTCTAACTTCTGGTTAATCTCTTTCATTGCAATTTTTTGTTATTTGTAAAAAGACAGTTAATACATTACCACACAGAACTGGTGACTTTTTCTGGAATACATGGTTTATCGGGTATTGGAGTTTTTGTTTCATGGAGCCCAATGTTGAGAGGTAGTTTCAATATTTTTAGAAGCATCCATATTGTGGCTTTCAGATCCATCTTCTAAATGTATGTTGAAGATTCTGTATGTAGAATTTCTACTAAAAATAGGAATTGTGTTAATAATCTAGAATGACATGGGTGCTTCTCAAAATACTGTGCTTTTACTTGTACAGTAAGATTTATGTGCTGCAGTGTCTGATCACTGATATTAATGCAAATTTTTGGTAAGAAAATGTGTAAGTAACTTGAAGCCTGAGTAGTTAAATATTAGAGGATCTACACAGGTAAAACGTCTAGATCCTGCATTAATGCATGCCTGTTAAAATCTCATTTACTTGACTAACATTTAAATTAATCAAACTTAGCAAAATTTCATCTGTTGCCTCGAAAATATGTACAGTAAGGAATGAATAATTGTTTTAATTGGTTAAACTGCTTATCTTTAAGGCGAGGACAGGAAATGCTGTCTGTTTTAGCAGCATAACTAAAGAAAAATTGGTCAAATGTTTTAAAAGCATCGTATGTGCAGACCACTAATCTATTTAGATAAAATTACATTACTGTGTCTATGGAAGTGGATTCAAGTTTATTTTTTAAATGCAGCAAAAAAATCCAAATTCAACTATATAATCTAAAAGTTTTACAGATTTTGCTTGAACTTTCTGACTTTCATTGTGTTTCCTAGAAATGCAAGTTCTTAGGTTGGTTGAAATTTAGCTTCACAGGCAAAAATAGTTTAATTTTTTAAAAACTTTTGCTTACATATGTGTATATGAAAACTTTTGACATAGTATGAATGAGAGATATACTAATTCGTAGATCTATTTTTTTATATATACCATGGTTACTGGCTTATATGGTCCAGAAATAAATGAATCAGAGCCATGAAGAAACCATGAGGAAGATCAGTGTGGTGAACCTTGATAAACTTTTAGATAACTTCTCAGAGATAGAAAAGGTAAGCAAAGAAGGTAAAAGATGTTGAAACTGCTATATATAAAGATTCTGTGTCATTGTAATAAGCTTTTCAAGTGGAAGTTTCTTCTAAGTGGTATCAGTTTATTAATATGCCTTGTAATACCAACTTTGTTTTCAAAGTGTTTGTATTGACTGTATTTCAGGGTGATAGGAGTGACTTCCATGGAGTATGAGAATCCTTTGTTTCTGTGCTAGAATTTTAATGGTGCTGAAGTGATTTTGGCTTCTCAGGAAAAGCATAGTAATGTCCCTTTGAGTCAGAAGCTGGGTTTGGAGCTGCTTTTGAATACTGCTTTTTGAAGAAGTGTTACACAGCTTTACTGGACTATCCTTTCAGAAAGTGATCCTTGTTCTAGAAAAATGTCATTGCCATAGCAGGAGCATCTGTTCTTATATTCCGTATGCATTGAACTCTCTTTATTGTATGTATATCTCAGTACTTAAAAGATTGATTTCTGGGGAAAATCAGTATTGTCTTTCTTGTTGGACCCACACTGGCTAGCTCTCTGGTTATTTCCTGATCAGTAAATACATACTAGAGAAAAATAAAAAAGGGACACTTAAAATAACATAGCATTTCTCATGGAAAAAGCGTATTATACCAATTCCTACTCTGATCTATTACTCATGTTTGTGCTTTGCGAGAGCACTGGCAGCCTCATATGCAAAGCAGGAGAAATGACCTTGCTGAGGAGTGATCCAGACTGTGGACTGCAGAATTGAGAAGAAACCAGTTTATAACTAGTGATGTAAGCCAGCATTCTTAGCTCTGCAGGGTAGACTGGCAGTGGCACAGACTCTCAAATCTATCGTTCTTCTCAATGACAGAATTTCCAGAATGGCAAATAATACAGATTTCTGAGTGCACCATTGAGAAATTGTTAGATTTTATATTAATGTAAGACAAGATTTAAAACTGAAATCAAAAGTTATTAGTAGAACTTTATTCTTTTTCCAATGTTATAGAAAATATCAGAAGTTAATGAAGCAAACAACCTACTCGTTCTTCAGTTGGAAAAATGTAACAGGTTATTAACATTAAGCCAATCAAAGGAGGAATCAGTAAAAGAAGGTAAGTTGGTTTTTTTTAATGGTTTTTTGCATGAGTTCAGAAAGTTCTGAGAAATATTTCCATTAGTTTCAGTTCTATGAAATACAAAAATAATAAAGCTAGGAGCTAAATTACTGTATGAAAAACAGTAATGCTTAATCTGGGGTCATGTAATGGAATCCATCTCATAAACCAGATAACTTTAATCCACAAACATATATTGAAAACTGCATTAAAGTAACTCCTTTCCAGTTCATGTTAACATCAATCCATTTTAAGAGATTTTTGAGTGCATGCAGTACCGTTGAAGGAAAAGCTTTCTTGTAATTTTTCTTTTTTTTTCCTCTTCATCTTTTTTCTTTTGATTGTGTTATCTCCTTTTTCAGGGAAACAATGTGTGGGCAGGGAAAGAGGGAGAGGATTTGGTGAGCTCGGTACACCTAATTATATTCTTGTGCCCCAAAGCCAGAATTTTTAAGCAAACTAACATCAGTAGTTTTACTTGAAGTGCTAGCCTTTAATTTATGTTAATCCATAAGCAGCTTAGATGTCTGTGTAGAACATCTGGGGAAAGAAAGGTCAGCACTGACACTGTTGTGTCCCCAGCTGAGCTGTCCCACTGGTATCAATATGACAAAGGTTATCTTCCACCTGGTCACCAGCAATGTTTTGCCCAATGAGAAGTAACCCAGATGCACTCTTGAATGCCTGTTTTGCTGCCATCCGAAATGTCACAGCTTGCCTGTAATTGGAGATGTTGTGTCAGACTGGTGGGACTGGTGCTCGCAGATAAGATAAAGAACTACATTAGTTGATTGTGTGGTTTGGTTTGTTTAGGGACAATCTGATAGCCCAGTTTGGTGGTTGGAATATATTTTCCCTGTACCATGCTGACTGGTATATTGAAGTTCTAGTATTTCTCTTTGAATATTGCTCACTTAAATTAACTCTATAAGAATCTTGGGTATTGGTGGAATCTCAGTGTCTTGTTCTGCCTAGGCATTTGTTTAACTTCTAGAGGACTGAAAACCTGTCCAAAGTGATTATACTTTTTATCCATGGGAGATTTAATCTCTGTAGAGGTCGGAGCCCATTTTGTGTTTATAATGTCACCATCAAGATTTTATCTCTGTGGCATTTCCATCTTGGATATAAAGTGTAAGGAACAGCATACAATACTTCAACATTGAGTTCAATGGAGCTGATACTGCTGTTGTACGTTATTCCATAGGCTGTACTTGTGTTGCTGTCAGCTTTTATGTGATCAGTTTTGGTTGTGTTTCTTTTACTTTGTATAGCAGATGTCATAATGGTGCTAAATAGCTATCAATGGTAATAATAGTTTATATTAGTATTAGGAATTTAAACTGTTCAATGGAAGTTAAATCATGAAATGGCACTTACAGTTTTACAGATGGTAATTATAAGCCTCTACATCATAATTTAAAAGTTGCCAAAGAAAGGAGGAATTAAACAGAAAACTATTAATTTATTTTTTTTATTCTAGAAGTACATCTTTTGAGATGGGTGTTTTAAGAAAAATAATATCTAGCACTTAGCATAGATTTGTGGTTGCTTATTCTTCTGTAGTTTTTAGAGTTGCTTGGAAGATGCATCTTTTGGTAGAACTTTTGTCTCTGACAAGTCATCTTCCTAAAAGTTAGGAAACAGGGTAGGAATAAAGTTAGTTTCACACTGGAGTGAGATTGCCAGTTGTCACTTAGATTTTTGCTGGGATTTAAATACTTTAGCATAATCAGAAGTTAATTGGGCAAGCTCTTGAGCAAGTCAGTGAAGTTTGTTAGTGATGCTAAACTATTCAGTTATACCAAGAATCTCATGGTACAGAATCGCGGAATCTTAGAATCGCAGAATGGTTTGGGTTGGAAGGGACCTTAAAGATTATCTGGTTCCAACCCCCCTGCCATGGGCAGGGACACCTCCTACTAGACGAGGTTGCTCAAAGCCCCTCCAACCTGGCCTTGAACACTGAGAGAACAGAAACATCCACAACTTATCTGGGCAACCTGTTCCAGTGTCTCACCACCCTCACAGAAAATAATTACTTTCTAATATCCAATCTAAATCTACCCTCTTTCAGCTTAAACCATTCCCCCTCATCCTATCACTACGTGCCCTTGTAAAAAGTCCCGCTCCAGGTTTCCAGGTAGCTCCTTCAGGTACTGGGAGGTGCTCTAAGGTCTTGTTCTGGTTTTTGAGAGTACCAGGATAAAAATTACCTACAGTCATACTAACCTGAGACCACCTGCAGCCCTACCAGCTGCTGCCAGCCTGTTGATGAGCCAAGTGATTAAAAGGGGGGATGGAAACCAGTAGCAGTGCATATGGGAAGCATTTTATATAAACAGTGGTTGGCCCTCATTGGCTGCTTCTCAGGAAAGAGAACTTGATGTTCTTTTGAACAGTTCTCTGAAAAGACAAGTGGTGAAAGAAGCAAACACAGTGATAGGCATGATTATGGAACACACAGAGAAGCAAACATGTCTGTGATTTTCATATAATCTTCTGGTCCCCCATTTTAAAATTGACATACTAGACCTAGAAAAGATAACAGAGAAGGTGGCAAAGTTTGGTATTGTCAGGGAGGAGCAAGGGACAGGGAATCAGGAACCAGTCGTTGTAACGGTTTGACTCAGGATCAACAATTACACCAGAGACAACAATGCTCTTGATCCCCTCCCCCTCCCACCCAGGTAGGGAAGGAGAGAGAGAATTAGGAGAGTGACTTTGCTGGATTGAAAACTAAATTAGACAGCTTTAATTGTATGTACAATTATATACAAGTGTGTTCAGGAATGTGCAAAAGCCTCTTGCCTCCCCCCACCCCCAGCAGCTCCCCCAGCACTCTCCTGAGCTGTGAGCAGTCCCGAAATGTCTCAGCCCTCAAGAAGGAGATAAGGCAGAGCAGACAGGGCTGTGGGGAGAGTTATGAGGGTCAGGGCTGAGCCTGGGGTCGATGGTGATGGATGGATGGAGTCCTCTCTGGATGCTGGCCCTGGATGGAAGAGAAGGGAAGAAGAAGCAGGAAGGAAGTTGTCTTCTGTGATCTCTGACCTTCCTCAAAGCTTACGTAGATCTATGGAATGGAATACCTTTGGTCAGTTCTGCTGTCTGTCTAGTCCAGCTCCCCTATGGGGAGGTCACAGATACGACTCTCCTGCCCCAGTAGCCCGTGTAGCAGCAGAGCTAAGAAATGACCTTTGCGTCTCAGCAGAAACATAAACATTCCAGTGTTATCAGTCCACTAGCTGGAACACTTGCTGCTAGTTAAAAGAGAGCTTACTGAAGGGAAAAAAAAAACAACAAACAAACAGTAAAAGGAAAATTAGCTTCATCCTGGCTCAAACCAGGACAGTCATGTAACAAGGCTCTGAGAGGTAGGGGCTTTACCAGCCAAGGCTCACTCCCACCATTACCATGCAGGGCTGGCCCATTGAAGGCTACCAGGGTCAACCAGCAGTCCACATTGCCATACAAGAGCATACTGATGGAACAGGTCCAAGGTTGAGACAAGAGGTTGAGTCAGGTAGGCCAAGGGCAAAAGCCTCAGCTTAAAAGCAGCTCCCAAGTGAAGGAGGGGCAGTCATTCCTGAGTCATCTTCCATCTTTCTTCAAACACCTTTTTCAAGGTTACCAGCTGTACTCCTAAATTGGCCTTGACCCTGGCCGAACACCCAGTAGTTGAGTGGGGGAGAATGCACTTGGGGCCCTCACAGATTGGTCACAATTTTGGAACATCTGCAGAAAGACTTAATCAGCCTAAAGAGAAAGAGCAGAGATGATACAGAATAATAGGATTTTTAAGGCTGGAAGGGACCTTAAATATAATCTAGTTCCAACCTCCCTGCTATGAGCATGGACTCAACCACTAGAGCAGGTTGCACAAAACCTCATCCAACCTGGCCTTAAAAACCTCCAGGGATGGAGCATCAACAACCTCCCTGGGCAACCTATTCCAGTACCTCACCACCTTTATAGTGAAGAGTGTTTTCCTAATATCTAACCTAAATCTCCCCTCTTGCAGTTTACAACTATTACCCCTTGTCCTTTCACTTCCCTCTCTGGTGAAAAGCCCCTCCCCAGCTTTCCTGTAGCCCCTTTAGGTACTGGAAGGCCACTATAAGGTCTCCCTGGAGCCTTCTCTTCTCAGGCTGAACAGACCCAACTCTCTTAGCCTGTCTTTATAGCAGAGCTGAGTCATATATGAGTCATATATGTGACATTATGAATGACATAGAGAAAGTGACTATGGAATGAATATTCACAGTTTAGTGTAATAACAGAACTATATGGAAATCAAACTTGCCGATGGATTTAAAGCAAACAAAAGGAGGATCTTTTCCATATATTACAAAATGAAGCTGTTAAATCAATTCCACAGAAGGTTGTGGATAACAGAAGTATAGATTAGTCCAAAAATATTAGAAAAATTCATGTAAAAAAACTTACAAGTTTGTTAAACAGAAAAACAGTACCTCTCACTCAGGTCTCCCTCGTTTTTGTATTTTGAAAGCTGCGAGGATATATTAAGGGTAGTGTTTATCCAGCTTTTTTCCTCTTTCCTGAAGTATCTTCTACTGGGTATTGTGAAGTGGGATAGTGAACTGGACAAAACTTTGGTCTGACTCATTAGAGCAATTTGTTTCTCTATTAAGCACAAAAGGCAATGCAGGACAGCCATTAAGAAACAGATCAAAAGGCTTCATTATTGACAAAAAAAATGATGAAGGGTTTTATACAAAAAGATTTTTAAAATGGAAAGGAAAAAGTGTGACACCTCTGTGACTAGTGGTGTTCCCCAGGGGTCAATACTGGGCCCAGTCTTACTCAACATCTTCATCAATGACCTGGATGAGGGGATGGAGGGTATCCTCACCAAGTTTGCTGATGATACAAAACAGGGAGGATTGGCTGTTACACCTGGAGCGTTAAAAGGCTGTGCAGCCATTCAGAGAGATCTAGACAGACTTGAGGGCTGGGCAAAGAGGAACCTAATGAGGTTCAACAAGAATAAGTGTAGAGTCCTGCACCTGGGGAGAAAAAAAACCATGCACCAATATAGGTTAGGGGGTGACCTGCTAAAAGCAGCCACATGGAGAAGGACCTTGGGGTCCTGGTGGACAACAAGTTATCCATGGGACAGCAACATGCCCTCATGGCCAAGAAAGCCAGTAGTATCTTGGGATGCATTAAGAACCGTGTGGCCAGCAAGTCAAGGGGGGTTCTCCTCTCCCTCTACTCTGCCCTCGTAAGACCACATCTGGAGTATTGTGTCCAGTTCTGGGCTCCCCAGTTCAAGAGGGACAGGGATATGCTGGAAAGAGTCCAACGGAGGCTACAAGGATGATTAAAATTCAACAAGACCAAGTGGAGGGTCCTGCACTTTGGCCACAATAAGCCCAGGCAGCGCTACAGGCTGGGGGAAGAGTGGCTGGAGAGCAGCCTGGCAGAGAGGGACCTGGGAGTACTGGTGGACAGCTGGTTGAACATGAGCCAGCAGTGTGCCCAGGTGGCCCGGAAGGCCAATGGCATCCTGGCTTGTATCAGGAATAGTGTGGCCAGCAGGAGTAGGGATGTAATTCTCCCCCTGTACTAAGCACTGGTGAGGCCTCACCTCAAGCCCTGTGTCCAGTTCTGGGCCCCTCACTTCAAGAAGGACATTGAGGTGCTGGAGTGGGTCCAAAGGAGAGCAACAAGGCTGGTGAAAGGACTAGAGGGAAAGTCTTCTGAGGAGAGGTTGAGGATGTTGGGGTTGTTTAGCCTGGAGAAGAGGAGGCTCAGGGGGGACCTTATCACTCTCTTCAACTACCTGAAGGGAGGTTGTAGTCAGGTGGGGGCTGGGCTCTTTTTCCAGGCAACCAGTGACAGGACAAGAGGGCACAGCCTGAAGTTGCTCCAAGGGAGGTTTAGGTCGGATATTAGGAAGCACTTCCTCACGGAGAGGGTGATTAGACATTGGAATAGACTTCCCAGGGAAGTGGTGGAGGCACCGTCGCTGGATGTGTTCAAGGAAAGGCTGGATGTGGCACTTAGTGCCATAGTCTAGACGGTGTCGTGGTGTTGGTCATAGGCTTAAAGGTCTTTTCCAGCCTTGGTGATTCTGTTCTGTGATTAAGGGACAGGAACATCTGTCATGTGAGCAAAGGCTGAGGGACCTGGGGCTGTTTAGTCTTGAGAAAAGAAGACTGAGAGGGGACCTTATTAATGTCTATAAATATCTGAAGGGTGGATGTCAGGAATGGGCCAGTCTCTTTTCAGTGGAGCTGTGTGATAGGACGAAGGGAAACAGCACCAAGCTACAGCACTGGAAGTTCCACCTCAACATGAGGGAAAACTTCTTTACTGTGAGGGTGACGGAGCACTGGAACAGGCTGCCCAGAGAGGTTGTGGAGTCTCCTTCTCTGGAGAGTTTCAAGACCCGTCTGGACATGTTCCTGTGCGATCTGCCCAAGGGGTTCCTGCTGCAGCAGGGGCGTTGGACTCGATCTTCAGAGGTCCCTTCCAACCCCTACAATTCCATGATTCGATGACAAAAAGAAGTTATTCTTACCATGAAAACTATAGGGTAAAAGCAGAGAAGTGAAAGTAACAAACCAGGAAATCAGAGCAGCTGAGAGTAAAGCAACAAGGGCTGTAGAACTAGAATGGCTGAAAACAGATGAAAGTCAGAAGAGAGATTTAAGCTTTATAGATACTGGTGCCACACTTTGATAAGAGTGAAATTATTTGAGTAGATAGTTATGCTGATGTAACTGAAGAGAACAACCCCTGGAGCTGCTTTGAAATACATGATGAAAAAACCCTGGGGATGGCAGAAATACAAGTAAAAATACCAGAGCAATCAGCCTGGAATGTGTACTGAAGTTTTAGCAGCTGGGATAGTCAGAAAAAAAAAAAATCTCAGTAATATTGAAGTTTTAGTAGCTGTGCAAATTAGTATGGATACAGATAGGAGGCAGAAATGTCGGAAGACAAGGATTCTGGTGAATGAGAGATTACAGAGCTGTTAGTAACATAATGGAGAAAGTGCAAAGTAGGAATTTGGAAGAACATGGGACATTCAAGAGGTGGTTCTGAAAGCTGCTTGATGATAAGGAAGTAAAACGTGAATGAGAGATGCAAGAGGGATGGAATATATTTAGAAATAAAGACAGTTAGCATGGCCGTTCTGTTAGGTTAACATGCTTACCAATACGGAAAACACTTCAAGTATCATGTCATGAAGTGCTTATAAACTTATGTTTTTTAACTGTATTCATTAATGGTGATCAGAAAGCAAGAGTTTCACAAAGCATCCTGGGCAGCAAATTGCCATAGTCTGCAGCAGATGCAGAGGGACCTTCAGGTAAACAGTTTCCATGTTACTGGAGATCAGCAGTGACTGTAATGTTAAAAGTATTTCAAAAGGACATTACAGTTGGTGTAGTGATTATAAATTATAGAAGCATACAATGTTTCTAAAGCATTTTGCTTTTTCTTTTTGAAATTGATAGAAATGGTATTCGCACCTTTACCAATTTCACCTGCAACATTGACCCTTCAGAATGGCTAATAGCATAGAGTGTATTCAGAATCAGAGCACTAAGAGTGTTCCATCTAGTAGTTCAGTTATTTGTACAACCTTTTTGAAAGTCAAAGCACTGTGGGATTAGAAAAACACTCTATTATTGATGGGATTATAGAGGGGTTCTGTGCAGAAATGGAGAAGATGCAAGGAACTAAATGTAGCATTGATAGTTCCATTCTCACTCTGGCATCAGTTATCCTCAGAGACTCTAGTTGTGAGAATAGCTTTTATACAGCGCTGTTGCCAACTGTGGCTTAAAAAAAAAGATTTCTCCTAGCCTTATGTCCCAAGCTGTTTCCCAGAACCCAGCTCAGCCACATTTCCTGAAAATATGATTTCAAGAGTTGGTCCAGAAGTATCTGAAATTGATGGGTTTGGACTGATGTGTCAATTTCTTGATGAGCAGTGCCAACACACAATGTACGTACACTCTCAAGTTGAAGAGCATTCTCAAGTTCATCCTATTGCAAATTTAACACAAAAGTAAATAAATTTACAGGGCAGGTCAACAACTCAGCCTTAGAATGTAGGCGTTACTAGCAGACCACAAAGCAATTCACAGAACGGCTAAGGAGAAAACATGAAAGACCACGTGCTGGTGAATGGATCACATGTTATTCCAAATAAACAAGCTGCTTACAGCAGAGGAGCAGAGACAAAGAGCACTATGGATGGAAAGGCTGTTGTACCACCTACCCTGAAGGGTTTTATGGCTACTAGTAGTGGTGGGGTGGAGGAAGTGAAATTTTACCCTGGCTGAAGAACTCTTTATTAGTATGAGAAACAGAAATGGGAATAGCACTTTAAGCCCCAAGAAGACTCCAACAAGTGAGAACCTGAGGGCTCCTTGACGTCTTTGATTGCCAGAAGTACCTCTCCAGAACAGTTTAAGGTAAAAGAAGATAGGGAATTCTGAAGGAAATGCAAAAGGAAGGAAGAAAATATCTAAAATTCAAGGCAGAGAGGAGAGTGAAACACTTGAACCAAAGATAAGGTGGCAAAAGATGAGCAGCTGGGCAAGTGTATATATGGTCTGAAAGGTCATAAAGGAGCTTTGCTTTATCTTGATATGTTCTTTGCTAAACAAAAGTCAGATTCAGGACAACAGTTTTTGCTTAGTGTAATTCATCACAGATCCACATAAGACAGACACAACTCTGGCATTCTTGTTTTCTGCTCCTAAATCTTTTTATGGTGACTAAATGGATTCGTGTTGTGTATGCTGCATTTCTGAACTAAAATCTACTGTAGTTTTTAGAAAGAAACAAATCGCAATATTGTCTATGTAACACTTAGGGTGGCTCTATTTAGCATTTTCAGGATTGCATGTTTGTGGACTTAATGTTTCAAAGGTGTTAAAATAAAGAGTGTTTGATGTAATCACCCTATTTAAAAAGCCAATAGCTCAAATTATAAATGCAAATGTAAGAAACTGTAATGAATTGTAAATACTAAACATGGAAAAAGAGCACCTAGGCAGTTCAGCCCTTCTGCAGGTAGGGAGTATTCTTTACGGGGAAGGAACCACACAGAATCTGTGACAGATTCTATGCCAGTGATCCACAAAGCTGCAACCATTTAGCAAACTTCTGCGTTTTCTTCCTTAATGTGGGCAAGCACAGGGTTCCCAGTAATTTTTTCCAGTCTCAACTCTAATTAGTTAACAGATTTGCCAAGGTACATCCTTTAAAGATAAGAAAGATAAGCTGATATTTTTGGGACTGGACAAAAGAGTGGCTTGTACTTCAATAGGTATGGTTTATTGTCAGACTAGCTGCTGTCCTATTGTTTACTCAAATGCAGAGAAATCTTTCCAAAGTGTGCATGAATTACAAGCATTTGGGTTTATTTCCATACATTTTCAAAGGGGAGGAAATTTGTAATAGAACTAGTTGGTACAAATAGGCATGCTAACCTAGTGCTTCCAACTTTGAATAGGACTTTTTCACAAATGCTTGTAGGCCAGTGCAGGAACTGGGGACAGACGATGTTTCTGTGCTGTTCGTGCTCCCCCTGCTGTTTTTTTGGAAAGCATGGAACGGGAGAATGCAACTGGCTGAAGTACTCGGCTGCAGGAAAAGCAAACTTAATGGAAGAGCAGACTAAGGGTCAAAATGTTTGAGTGGAAAACTGAATCTCTGGGATTCTTCTGAGCTGGGATCTTAATTTATCTTCCTGACTCCATTATTTGTAATGTAGTCTTTAGTTACATGATCTACAGTTTTCAATAGAGCTTTGGTCTTATGAGATTAAAAGCCACTTAAGAAATGCAGTGGTACTCTGGAAATAGAAAAAAAGGTTTTAAGAGTAAGAAACCTTGGTTTTAGTGTCCCCAGTCTTCCCAGTCTTTAACTGTTTTGTAACTTTACTGATAAGGTTACAGGGGACATAAGGGATAAAAATAGTATTTAATGAAAACCACATGTTGTATTACAGGAAGTCCATATCATGTTCAAATATTAAAAATACAAATTAAAAAATTAAATACAAATATGAAAACTGATAATAAGTTGCATGTGTTTACAAACACACACATAATTATTTTGCTTAAAATGAGAAAATGGAGATATGGTAATATATACTGAATCTATTAAAATTTATTTTGGAGAGATGAACGTCAATATGCACTAAAAAGGGGGTGCAAAACTGCAAGGAGTGGATAGTGTTGGTCTTGTTAAAAAGAATCTTGGTTTCAGGAATGGAAGCCTCAGTTTCATTAATTACATCAAATTGTTGGAATGCTGATATGGAAAACTTCCATAATTGCGGAGAAAACAATAACATCCATGTTTTCTGGCTAGAAACAAAAATGTAATGGTTTTATGAAATTATTCATATTGCTTGATAAAATTCTATATAATCTATCATCAAATTAGAAGCTAAAATTAAGCAGTACCCATGTAATAAGGATCTGAGTTGTTTCTATAGTCAGTAAGAAGATTTAGCCTAATATTTAATCAAGATTATTATAAAATATTTGAGAAAGTTTATGAAAGAATATAAAATTAAGGTTGTGAAGAATTTATTTTAAAATATTGGATTTTTCATTTATTTTAGAATGTACTACTCTACAGAATGTGATAAAGGGTCTAACACAAACCATTGAAAATCAGTGTAATGTGAAAGGTAAAGCAAAATTGTTTATATATATACTGTATTGGAATTTAGAATGAGCAGGCGTTCAATTTTTTTGTTTATATTTGCTGTTTTTCTCAGAGAGAGAAACTCACTGGCAGCCAAACAGAAAGGAAAAACAATTATCTAAAATCAATCTTGTGCAGATTTTGGTGGTTTAAATGTTTAATGAATGTCTATTGCTGTTACCCTACTTAGAATCCACATGTAAAAGAAGTTTTTCCTCAGTGAGGTTTTTCTAATCAATAGTGGGGCTTTAAACTTATATCAGCATAGCTCACGCAATTTTACAAAAAGTGAGAAAGTGTCCTTCAACTCATCTGTAACCTATTAAAGCATTTATGCATCTTTTTTTTTTCACTTTGTTACACCAAAGAGTCTTAATCCTCAGTGTAATGTTACTAAAATTTAACAGTTATCCATAAATACTTGACAATTACTCATTGCAATTTTAAAATACATTTGCAGTATCTTTATACCACAGTTCAGCTGTACACTATGTAGTTAATTTTATACCCATTGTGTTCAAGACATGTTAGCATAAGTATTAATGAACTGCTAAAAATTCGAAGTATATGGCTGCTTTTAATACTCAAAGTGACTTTAAATAATCCAAAAATAGCATTATCTGCTTTTTCTAGATTCTATTTTTGAGATACTACTTTCTAGTTTTTGGGAAACAAGTACTTAAAAAGTTGCATCTTCCAATTTGAAACTGTTGTAGCAATCGTAATAATATAACATTTTCTGAGCCAAAGAACTTTGCATCTAGATTTTGTTGAATTGCATCAGTTATCAGAAGTCTAAAGACAGTTCAAAGCAGTAATACCAGGCAAATATTATGATTAAACTATAAATTTTCTTGTTAAAAGATATTAAGACCGAGATTATGTAGCTGTGTAAACGATGATTATAATGTATACAAGAAAGTTTCTTTAAGTTCAGACAAGTAAAAAAATGAAGTAATTTATTTATTCTTCTTTCATACCAATAAGACTGTCAAAATGTACTTTTTAGTGTATCATATGTTTTTTTTATTTACATAGATGAAAATGATAGATTGAAGGGTACCATTCAAACGTTGGAAGAGAAATTAAAAACTTGTGAACAGGTATGTCACAAATGATCATTCTTTAGGTAGAAGCATAATATTATATCTCTATTGTAGCAGTTCATACACCTTTATATTCTTGGGTTTGCTACTGACACCATTACGGTTGCACTTTTCCTAACAAGTATCATGTGTGAAAGAAGAGTTGTTGTCATTACAGTTCCAGTATGATAATGTGTTAGAGGAACTAAGAGGTCAAAACTACTAAGTGCTGATAACTCTGTCTCAGTCTAAGATGTAGTTATTTTTTTAGCTGTATTTAGCTTTACATTCAACTTTACATTCTAAAATCTAAACCCATGCATTACAATACATTTTTGTGTGGAAATAGGGTTTTGATGATCACAGTGCTGCTGTACTGCCAGAGAATCAAGAACTGTCTGAATTTTTTCTGTAGTTTCTTTGGGAGCAAATGCTACACAGATAATAGGGCTCTACTTTTTATCTGTGTCTCATAATAAATTCCACTGAAAGTTTCTCTGTCTACTTTCTATCTATACCCCTCATTTTTGGAAAGGACCAAACCCGAGCAGGGCTAGTCACAAGCTGTGCTAGCTCTGTGTGCTAAGACTGCAGGTCTGTTACGTGTCTTGGATTAGGAATCAAACCACTTATTTTCCTTGCCTCTGTTTGTACTAACTATGAGTTAATTTTATTTTTTCATATACCAAAAGCGCTGTTATCTTGACAGTGTGAAAATAAAATAAGCCATGCCTTCTGAAAGACGTGAGAAAACTAAGACTCTATATATACATGTGTGGGCATGAAGTTTCCTAGCATTGCTCTGAAGGCACTTACCTCACTATGTCCAAATACACCATTGCCACCAATCTGTACCTGCCTTTGTGAGTGCCTCCAAGCATTGCCCTGGTGAGTGACTACGTGCCTTGTCTGAAGGCTCTGACCAGAGCTTTGGAATCACCTCTACACTGGCAGTTACAGCCAATTTCTTGATAATTCCGGAGTAAGTTATTGGAGAATACTTGCAACAGACATCTGAAACTTTTTGCTTGAGTATTGGTGCCACCAGCATCGCTTCTGCTGGTATCACTGATGTTACTACTGCTGCCAGTATGAAGTTGTGGAATCCTTGGTATATTATTAGCCAAATTCTTACTTTAAGTAAAATTTCTGTTACACGGTCTTACAGTCAAAAAGCCAGAAAGGTAAAACCGTAGCCACTTAAACTAACAGGGAGAGGAATATTACCTCTCCATTTTCCTGTTCTTCTAATAACTACAATTTCTAGTTTTATATTAACTGATAGCTCTAATACAATGAAATCTGCTACATTTTTCATCCACCGACTTCAGTCAGATTGTATGAACTAACTGGGCATTGTCAATTCACTGGATCAAAGATAAAAAAAGTACTAAATTATAGAGTACTGTGCATTTTTACATGAATGTTGTGCTTTGTAGAGGCTGACAGCACAGAAACCTCAAGGCTTTTATGAAGTTTTTTACATTCACAGGAATATAAGGAGCAGATTGAGAAACTTCTGACAGAAATTAAAAACAAAGAGGAAGAGCACAAAGTAGAAATAGCACAGCTGAATTGCGATATAAGAAAAAAATGTAAGTACTCTGAAGATTGAATGCTAAAAACGTAAATGCTAAGTGAAAAACATGTTGTAACCTGTAGGAGCTGTACTTCATATAGGATAAGTACAAGTTCCACTTCTTAGAGGAAACATTTGAAAGCTAGAAGTGGACAGTGTTTAATTGCATTTTATCTTTACTCAAAAGAGTAGACAGTGACAGTGAGACAATGGTAGAGCAGCACAGGATGAGCAGAAATTCCCCAACAAGCAGAACAGACACTGAGAACTTGAACCTAAAAATCTGAGAGAATGAAGTTTTGAGTTATGTGTTGACTGGAAAACTGCTTTCAACTATAACTGCCATATAAAGTGTTCCAGCTATGCTCAGGAGATAGACATTATTTTCACAAATAAATAATATTGCAATGAGAAAAAGCTTATTTCGGTACTAATTTTTCCCATTAATTGCATAGCCCTGAAAACTGGCATTTTTTGGTCATCCATTTAGCTGAAGAAAGCCACCCAAACTGTTTGTAAAACATGATGCTCTTCAAAGAGACTCCATCTTAATGGAATGGGATAGGGTGGTTTTCAAATAGTTTCGATGGGTTTTTCTTCTTCAAGAAAATTGTTTTCCTGTGAAATTTTAACCTGCTGTTTGATAAAGTTTTAGTATTTGGGAAAATATGTTGTTTTTCCATTTAAACATCTCCTATACTTCATTGTATTTGGTGTTTCTGTGTTACCAGTTGAAATAAAAGAAGTGGAGTATAGAGAAGAGAGAGAGAAAAAAGAACTGGAAATATTAGAGCTAACTAGACAGCTAAAAATTCAAAATGAAGAGAAGCAGAATGAAATAATTAAAATGCAGATAGAGGTATGCATTACAATTTGAGTTAATTGGGCATTGGGTAAACTTAGAAGAGACTATGTAGTGAAAAATTTCAATTAGTTCTTAAGAAAGTAATATGATGGAACCTAGTAAATATAAAAATAATTGTCTTTACAAAGACCAGTGGCATGTCCCTCCCACAGTGGTATCTGAGTCACTTCTGCTCAGGAATCAAATTCTGTCTACTGTATAGGTGTCGTGGTCAGCAACTAAGCCCCTCCCAGCTGCTCAATCTTTCCACTCCTCCCCCTACCCACGGTGGGAGGGGGGAGAGAATCAGAAGGGTAAAAGCCAGGAAACTCCTGGGTTGAGATAAGAACAGTTTAATGGGTAAAGCTAAAGCTGCATGTGCAAGCAAAGCAAAACAAGGAATTAATCCACTACTTCCCATCAGCATGCAGGTGTTCAGCCATCCCCAGGAAAGCAGGGCTCCATCACACATAACACTTACTTGGAAAGACAAACACTATTGCTTCAAACATCCTTCTCCCTTCCTTTTCCCCCCAGCTTTATATGCTCAGCATGGCATCATTTTGTATGGAATATCTCTTCAGGCAGTTGGGATCATCTGTCCCAGCTGTGTCCCCTCCCAGCTTCTTGTGCACCCCCAGCTTACTCACTGGTGGGGTCACGTGAGGAGCAGAAAAGGCCTTGACTCTATGTAAGCACTGCTCAGCATTAACAAAAACATCCCTGTATTAGCAGCACTGTTTCCAGCACAAATCCAAAACCTAGCCCCCCATACCAGCAACTATGAAGAAAATTAACTCTATCCCAGCCAAAGCCAGCACATTCTCCACCCCTTATTCTATACCATGTGTGTCATGCATAGGTCCCACACTATCCAATACATCCTTATTAACCACCACACCCCTTCCAATGTTTGATATAATACGCAGACATCATTCCCCTAGTCTATGCATCACCCTTGTAAAATATCTGTAAAATGTCCACAAAATGTCTGCTGAGTTCATTTAGTCCATGACTTTGGGCTTCACCTATTATCGTGGTCACTCAGGATAGGAGAGGTAATGTGTTGTGTGGAGTTACTGGGCGCCAAAGCTGGCTCAGGTCAGGGCATTGCTGCACTTGAACTGCTTCTTGTAAGGCTTGTCCTCCATTGATTCAAGTGGTTCCTGCTGTAGTAATTCCTGTGAGATGCTACTCAAATAATGGGTTACAACAATTTAAAGGTTATCCATTACTATCTCCATTACTGGTCCCTGAGGACCAGACTATAAAAAAAAAATAACACTGCTTTCTGCTTATTGTTATTCTTTTTATGTTCTGAATGCTGGTAAGATACAGATTTTTTAATAACCTTCCAAGAGCTTAAAGTCTTCTAATCCTATGGAGATCTGAGTCACAGAATTCAACATGTATTTTGTGGCGCAGGTTTTAAGGCACTCTCATGACATAAGCAATTAAGGAAATACTTCAAACCTTGTACATATGGAAAAAAAGAATCATAGAATCATAGAATGGTCTGAGTTGGAAAGGACCTTAAAGATCATCTAATTCCAACCCCTCTGCAGGGGCAGGGACACCTTCCACTGGACCAAGTTGCTCCAAGCCCGATCGAACCTGGCCTTCAACACTTCCAGGGAGGGGGCATCCACAACTTCTCTGGGCAGCCTCTTCCAGTGTCTCACCACCCTCACAGGAAAGAATTTCTTTCTGTATATCTAATCTAAATATACCCTCTCTCAGTTCAAAACCATTCCCCCCTTGTCCTCTCACTACAAGCCCTTGTAAAAAGTGCCTCCCCAGGTTTCCCATGGCCCTTCAGGTACTAGAAGGCAGCTATAAGGTCTCCCTGGAGTCTTCTCTTCTCCAGGCTGAACAGCCCCAACTCTCTCAGCCTGGCTTCATAGGAGAGCTGCTCCAGCCCTCGGATCATCTTCAGTGCCTTCCTCTGAACTCACTCCAATAGCTCCATGTCCCTCCTGTGCTGAGGGCTGCAGAGCTGGACACAGTACTCCAGGTGGGGTCTGATGAGAGCGGGAGAATCATCTCCCTGGCCCTGCTGGCCACACTTCTTTTGGTGCAGGCCAGGACAGGGTTGGCTTTCTGAGCTGCAGGCGCACGTTGCCGGCTCATGTTGAGCTTCTCATCATTAAGATGTGGAAGTGTTAGAGCTGAGTTATCATTGGAACATGAGGGAAGGGTGATGGTTTCAGCAGTTTTTAGCATCCTCTGCTTTTTCTCCTCCTGCAGACATGTGGCTGTGGAGCCTCCACATTTTTTTAGTAGTTGTCTTTGTCTAAATGTGTTTACTTTATTATTTACACTATTTGCTTTCTGCAATATTTTGAGACTTTTTTTAAGAAACATAGTTTGTAAAGGTCTTCTATTTAAATAAACTTCAGCAGCTTCATTGTCCCAGGATTAAATAGTAGATAAGCTTGCTATCACTACTTTCAGATTCAATATTGCAGTTTTTAAAGGGTGAAAATGTATTATTTAACAACATGCTTTTTCCCTGTTGATTCTTAATATTTTGTCTCTTCCTGATTCTTTCAGTTCAATGCTAAATTAGCAAGAGTTCACAATAAAACAACAAAATCCTTTTCAGAGGCTTCCGTCTTGCCGCTAAGTATCTATCGAAGGGTACGTGCTTTAATAGCCTGTGGTCTGCAGATACTAAATGCTGTTATAGCCTGTTTCAAACAGCAGGTTCATGGGCTCAACTGTGTTTGCACTGCAGCAGAAGTTTGGGGATAGGGGGTGGAGGACTTTCATGCCTTATGGCTCCATCTTACTCTCCCACACATCGCTCCCCCCTCTAGAAAATGTAATTTCATGTCTCTCTGCACTGATGTTGCTGTAGTTGGGATTCAACAACAAAAGCCCAACGTGTGAAGCGGGTTTATTACAGAAATGTTAACCTAGGAATTTAAGATAGAGTAGAAATAAATGACTGTGATATAAATAAATGTGGGTTATTGGTTTTGGATGTAGCCAAAATGGGATTCTGGGAAAGTCACCTATGTCATTTTGTGATACAAAATACTGAGAAAAATATTCTCATTAGAATATTTCTCATTAGCAATTGCACATTGTATTGGTACATAACTCTGTGTGATGTTTAACAATGAAGCCTTTGCTTGCATTTTTGCAGAAGCTGCAGCATCTCCAGGAGGAGAAAAACAAGGAAATTGAAATTCTCCGAAACACCATAAGAGACTTAGAGCAGCGTCTTAATAAAGTCCAAGTCTCTCACTTCAGACAGAGGCGGTTTTGAGGAAATGACATGCAGTATTTCAGTGGTACATACAATGAGAAACAGAAACAGTATCTTTCAAACCACGCACGTGGAAGTAAAAACAGATATGAAGAAATACAGTTTATTTTTTTATTGAAAATGCTCCTGTCAAATATTCCAAAGGCATGCATTCTGTGTGTATTCAGGGCTTCTTTCTTGCTAATCAGCATTCACAATAAAAAGTTTCAGGTTTTGTAGGAGTAATAATTTTCCCTATTAAACCATCATTAATTATGGTGTACGCTTTCAAAGCAGTTGTCCTTTCTTGAACACTCTTCTTCACCCAGGAATCCTTCCAACAACTATATTTTTACTTCAACTCGGTTAATCAAAGGTTAAGAATGCTAAGCTACACAGTGAAGTTATACAAGTTTAAGTGGCATATCCCCTTACTAATCAATACAGATTTATCAAATTCAGCACTGTTATAAACAAAGATAAACATTAAACTGAGGTTAAATTTTTTCTGCCCCTCCCTTTTATGATACCAGTATTGATTCTGCATGAAGAGTTGTTAACACTGCTTCTCACTTTAGGGACGATCTTACTGATTTAGTGGGATTTTACAAGCTGTATTAGCATGTATTAATGGACCCTGATACCATATCTAAGCCACAAAAGTTAAGCATATAGATCAGTTACTTTAAAGTAATGCAATTACTGCTTGTATCTTAAATTTGAGATAAAACGGTATCTTGGCTTGTTGCTTAGGAATAAGCTTTTCTCGTACAAAAATTGTATCCCCAGGTCAGAAAGAAAAAAAAAAAGAAACAAAACTTTTTAATGTATTCCATCCTGTTAATAAAAAACTGATTAAAATATCTCTTTTGGTTATCTTCTATTCTGGGTTGCAAAACATCAGACAGGAGCCCCTAGGTCATAGTTTATGCTCCTGTCCTCACAAATGCAAGCAGAATGTTAGAAGAGAAACAAGAAAGACAAATTAACCAAGACACCTTCCCAATGCAACTGAAAAACAAACTACGGGTCAATTCAATTATTAAGCTTTTCTCTGATGGACTTTGACAGGCACTGTGTAATTCTGAGAGCACTGCTCTGAAAGTCTGCTTTGCAATATTTTAAGTCTACCTGTCTTTCTCTAATTTTTAATTGAGGGCAATAAAAACAGTTAATCTGCTAATTTTTCCACTCTCACAACCATATTAATTTAGGTAGTAGGACTGCCCTGCATTTTTAAGGTGTTTAGTTTGTTTTTCAGGCTCAGTTTCTTGCCTTTTCCTGTCACTCTCAGGTGTCACTGGTTTCACTTGCTCCTGCTGCTGATGACTGTCAGGCAGCAGTGAGCAGACGTCACTGTCAAGATTCAGTGATGTCCTCTGCTGACAGTTGTCCATGTCACCTGCAAGAATTTGGAAGTGCTCCACGACACTGTCAAGTGACAGAATTTCCTAGCTCTTCAAACAAAAGGTGTCGACAATGTCAGCATCAGCTACTAGAAGTTGTGTCTGATGCTGTCTGCCAGTTTCAAGTTAACTGGTTTTTACAGTTGGTTTTCCCTTTTTTTCATAGCTTTTTATCTGGTGTAATTTCCACATTTTCTCCTGGAGGAACAGCATCTACCTGTTCATGACTACCTGTCTGATCATGTCTGCTCTGGCCAAAGACCCTATGATGCCGACTGCTGTGGGGATGTCTTTGAGTTCCAGCAGGAGCCTGATGGTTCTCAGTTTTGGACTGATGACTGCCCTTGCGATGGTGGTGGTGGTGCCTATGTCTGTGCAGGTTGTGGTGATGAGAATGTTGACCAGTTGGACTGGGTTCAAGCTCTGCTAGCTTTTCATCTGCTTTTTTAGTGATGTTTTCACATATATCATCAATATCAGGTTCCTGCAAAACAGAAGCTTGCGTTAAATACAAGGCAGTATATTTAATTAAACTAGCTGTGAAGTATTAAATATCTTAACATGTTTGCAGAAGCAAATTTAAATTATTGGTGCTACTTTGCTGAAGAAAGATACAAATGTATCAAAAAGAACCTTGTTTTACCACTGATAACTAGACAGGGCTCTTAATGAAAACTTCTAGGAATTATAATTCACGTAATCATAGAATCATAGAATCATAGAATAACAGGGGTTGGAAGGGACCTTGAAAGATCATCTAGTCCAACCCCCCCTGCCAGGCAGGGTCACCTACAGCACATCACACAGGAACTTGTCCAGGCAGGTCTTGAATGTCTCCAGTGAAGGAGACTCCACAACCTCTCTGGGCAGCCTGTTCCAGTGCTCTGTCACTCTCACAGTAAAAAAGTTTTTTCTGATATTCACCTTGAACCTCCTATGCTCCAATTTGCACCCATTACCCCTTGTCCTATCACTGGTCATCACTGAGAAAAGCTTAACTCCATCTCCCTGACACTCACCCCTTACATATTTGTAAACATTGATGAGGTCACCCCTCAGTCTCCTCTTTTTCTAGGATCCCACATCTGACCTCTCTCTGGCCTACAATGAGCTGGAAAACTGTAAAATGGGATAAAAAATTATTCTTCTCATTGAACTTGCATGACTATGTACATACAATTTTTGACAATCCTTAAAGTGGTCCTGATCTTAAGTTGTATGTAAAACAAACCTACCTTTCTTTTATAACAGTGATTTGTCACCCTGTATTATCATTTTTTTAGAGTAACTATTGTGTACTGTGTTTAAATGTAAACTAAAATGAATAATAACTCAAATCCAGCTCAGATTTGATTCCCAGGACTTCAAAAAAATGCTATTTCAGTACCTACCCATCCCCAAAATCTAGAGTAGCTAATTACTCACTAGCTGTACATGACTCTAGAAGCAGAATTAGCCTCCAAGATTGCATTTAGATTTCTGAAAATTATTTGCATTTCTATGAACAGCAGGAGTTCAGATAATCAGTATATTAAGCTGGATCTAACTCAGTCTGGAAAATGTTTAATAGCTTTGTCAAGACACATTAAATGTGTTAATTCTAAGTAATGGCTTTTTCGATTAATCACACTGAAATATTCCAGTCAATATACCAGTCAAATCCAGTCTCCTTTCCTAGTGTATATACAGAATGAAACAAGGAAATACCATGTAAGAGCAGTTTCCACACTTGTTTTCACAGTAAGCAACCTTAATAGAATCTTCTACATATTGGAAAGACAGGAAGGAATAGGGCAGACCCAGGTGGTACACCAAACGGCCACATCTAAGGAGAGAAAGACCTTTTTTGTTACATACAGATAAACATACACCTAAAATTAAGTATCTCCTCTTATCATACCTTATTTTACTCACATCAATCCACCCACACTGCACAGTCCCAAGGAAAGTGTTTCTGTCCAAGGCGTTCACAGGCAAAACCAAGACCTGCCTTACAAACTTCTGCCCACTCAGCTGCATCAGTCAGGAGTGTGAAGCGTAATTTCTGGCTGGTGTAATAACTCTACTGGCAGAAGCCTCTATTTTAGTGGCATTTAGACTAGCAAAGTACTCCCGTCACAGACCTACCTCGCTAATGGGGAGGGCTCTTTGCCTAGTGGTACGAATTGCCACATGGTTATTGCATCCAGACAAATAACATTTTAATGCAACAGAACTTCTCTTTATTGGAATGTGCATTGCAGTGCATCTGCATTGTTGATTTAGTGTGCTTGAGGGGGTTTTTAGGGGGGCTATTTGCCCCGTGTCTGTCCTTGAGCGTTCTTGGGATGCACTTGGCTACAGAACCGGTGGAGTCCGAAGGAGCTGAGGGCCCTTTGTTAAGTACCCCACCTGCAATGTCACCACTCAGTCCTCCAGCCTTTAGCTCCCTACCTGCCTGCAGCACATGTCCAGGACCAGCAACAGGCAAAGGCTGCATTGCCAACAACAGCACAACACGGACATCCATTCGTAGAACCGTCATGGATCGTGGCCAAACTAGCACCAAACCAATTGCTAGCATAGGTGTATCCTGTGTGTTGACAGCACAGAACTGTTTGGCCTTTCAAATGCTGTGGGCCAGATCTTGGGCCTCTTCACAGATCACATACAGCCTTGGTCTGTTTATCTGTCAGAGGACAGCAGCCTTCCCTACTTTGGTGTAGTTGTTGCTGTAACATGCAATCACTTTCTAAAGATCACCCCAGTGCTTGTCCCTGGAACCTAATTTAGCCAATTTGTTCAATTTCATCACATTACCAAAAAAAAAAAAAATTTAAAAAAAAGTAAGTAACTTTCTAATTCTTTCTATAACTTAATTACAGTTCAATATGAACGAAGAATATTCATTACAGTATCATAATAGGATATCATAGGATGGACATGTTAGAAGTGCTGGACTTCCTGAATAATTTCCATCATATCCAAACTGAAAAATCAGGATTTCAATAAGAGTTATTATGGATTCTGCCAAAATACGTATATCCCAGAATCCTGTGATCAAAAAGCTATTTTCTTCCAAAGTTTTAAGATTCACGAGAAGACTGATTTTTCTATATGGCTACATGACATTTTCAACAACTCCCCTCAAAATGTTTTCATGAGAACTCAGATAACTTTTGTCATTTAATGCTACTTTCATATGCATGGATGTAATGAAGTTGTCTGAAAACAAAACCAATGCAAGACCAGATTCATGCCATCAAATTCTACACCCAGATATATTAATCTAAATCCAGAGTAATTATAAAGAAAAAATTATTTATCCCTAACTTACTTAAGCAAGAGCAGACACTTATTTTGTAGCTTCCCTTTTCCAGTAAATGCAACTGCTTTACTTTTTGCAACTTAGAAGTTACTTATGATGTCTTTGTTGTGAGGTCATCAGGTTATGTGCTAATCAATGAAATAATACAGAGGTTTACAAGAGTTTACTCTAAATACATGTAAATATTTTCCTGTGTTCAACTCTAAACACAGACCTGTCATAGATGAGAAAGTCATCTTTGTTTCCATTTAAGGTAGTCCAGACATCAACTTGCTGCTCATCCTGCTGGTAAACAGTAATGTAGTCTGAAACACTTTCTTTCAATAGGTGAAATTTCTTCTGGGAATAAGTTCCCTGATGGTTGACAACCACATACGAGATGTTGACCAGGCCTTCATTCTCTAATTTCACTCGCAGGTCCTCCAATCTAGTGAAGAATGTAAACAAGAAAGACCATAAATCATTATAAAATGATAAATTTGCCACGTTCTACAGAAGTTAATATGCTCCATCTTGCTTTTATTACAGTGAATGTTACTTTCGCCCAGTTTTAATAGCAAAAGTCTAACACTATTAAAGCATTCTTGCCTTTTGCCATGACTCTCAACAAACCAGACTGTACAGTAGCTAACACATCATGGGTCCTGTCCTTCTAAGCAGAGTGCAGTACTGAGTAAAGCAGACGTGTTTTCAGATTGAATTCAGTGTTATTTCTATTTCAGTTCTCTCAGGCTCTTCATGGTGTAACACAGTTAGTTTATTTGATGTCCTTACTTAAATGCTGAGGGTTTGATGACATAGTTGGTTAAAGAATGCATAATGTAAATAGAGCAGGAATATGGATACTCAAGAAAGCAAACCTGCAGTAAAAGGCCAACAGCTCTCTCACTCACCTGGACATGGCTGTTTTCTGTAAGAGCCAGGAAAGGGATGGTACAGGCACTGGGTCAAAAGGATGGCTACAGAATGTGTGCATGACCTGACAGTTAACTAGTCAGACAAAAGTCTTTGTGCTATGATACAGAAAGATACTTTCTCACTGTTCTATGTGGGTTCTTTTGGTTTTTTTCCTTTTCACTTGTATCCTTCATATTGAATTGCTCTAAAAAAGTCTTGTCTTTTTTTTTCCCATTTGAGGAAATAGCCTAGAACTTGAAAGTTTCTTTAAAACCTTTCTAAAATGTACAGAATCGAACCAAACCAGCTTGATAGCCAATCATAAAGCCAAATCTTGACTTCGCTGGAGCCAGAGATTTACAACCACTTTTTCAAATCTTCTTTCTTAAAAAACTGAGAGTATTACGATATGAAGTCATGCAGCCTAGAGGGGGAAACTAGGAGTTTTTACAGTGGTTAAAGTCAAGCTCTGAAACCAGTGCTACAAATTTGTAAACCAAAGTGATTTCACAATCAGTAAAAGAATCCAAGGGCTGTGTGCAATTCCTGTTTGGATCAGCTCAAAATTATTTTCCTGCTGCTGTTACTGTCATGATACTTAATTACTTGTGGAGAAGTAGTTTCTAGAAACCAGAGCAATGTCTCAGGTCTTGTATGAAAATATAACACTGAAAATTTCCTTGAATGCTTTATCTATGTTCCAAAAGGCCAGTCTTTACCTTACTTTCTGGATTTATTTTTTTTTATATCTAGGACCTCTGAACAGGGTCTGGCAAAGCACATTAAAAGCACGTATTTTGATTTGCCTTTTCTCCCACAGATTTTGCATAAGAAATTAGTGATTATAGATCTCTCTGTTTCAGGTGTTCTAGTCATGTCAGAGAATTACTGTTTCTTGGCTTCAGCACCTTTACCATATTAATCATCTGTTGCTAACTGAAACATAGTCTTGAGGAACAGTTTCTGTTGGATTCTCACAGGTTTTATTTATGTCAAGTTGATTATACTTTCATGTTGGAAATACAATCCACACAAGATGATCTGTCAGTCCGGACTAAGTTGAGAGATAAAGAATCTGAGCCACTGGCACAGAACACTCCTCAGGACCATTAAGCTGGTCACCAGGTCACACATGCGGGCTCGGATGGTGGCATTTGAGGAAGCTAGAGTTCACTGAGTGCATCTGCAGTTAGGCACGTGTAGTATTCTCAGATGGCATTAAAAAATTGACCTGTCATGTTTTAACAAAAACTGGGAATGAGATTTGTGCTTACCTGGAAGCCTGCAGCAGGCACAAGTATCAGCTAGCTTGGAGGAGAGCCACCACCATCACTGAACCCCTGGAGTTCAGCATGGGATTCTCCTCCCCAATATGCCATTCTGGGGGCTCCTTGCAGTTCTGGATCTCTGTCCCTCCTCCTGGGAGGAGACAGAGAGCCAGAACTATCCCCAGCCCTGCCCACATGGCTGGGCTTTATCTGAAAAGAGAGAAAAAAAAACAAAATTAGATCAATGCCTAAACAAAGTTCAGACTCTGAAATTCCCATAACAAACCACAGCAGGTTACTGGCTCCAGTCAGTTAAAAAACAAACAAATACAAAAAAAAACAAACCACCAAACTGTAAGAAAAAATGTGAGCTACTTTGTTTACTGTTTGATCATGTTTCCTTCATTTTGCAGTGAGAATGCAGTATTTTGTTGTTGTTGCTGCATGTAAACAGATGAAAAGTAAGTGTTCAAAATAAATGGATTTTCTTTCCGTGGCACTAGTCAGAATACGTTGTTCCTTCCTCTTTGTAATTTGTTCTTGTCGGTTTTTAACTCTTCAGTGATTTTAAAGTGGCCTCATTCCTTGTGTTTTAAAATCAGTTGTGGTAAACCAGTTTACACCAGTAAGAATCTAGACCAATTCACTCCAGACTCCAAAGTAATTCCACTCACCAAAAAACACTTGCATCAACAGTGTATTTCGGTACACAGCAAGTACTACAGAACATGGCAGAAATTTTAAAAAAGACTTAAAAGAATTTTACAAGTCAGTCTGTAGTATTTGGATCCCATCTCTTAGGAACACAGGCACTAGAAACAATTTTGCAAAAAGTGGAAATGAAACGGAGTTTCAGGATTCCTCAGATCTTACAAAAACTCCTACCTGCACTTAGTCCATTTAACGTTTATGAAAACCAAAGCATAAGAGATATTTTGTAATTATATTTTCCTTTTATTCCATTTAAATGGTATTTTTGGCCTAGTATGTTCAGAAAACACCCACTGTTCAGGAAGATTTAAACTTATAAAACTTCTCCCCAGCATGTCCTAGGTTACAGAATTGTGTAATTTCACCACTTGCATGAAAGTCTGACAGTAAACACAGAATATATTGGAAACACTAAGTTCTGATAAATAACGTGTTTCATTGATGTTGACATATTCTAAAAAAAAAAAAAAAAAAATTTAAATAATTGAGCTCTTAAAACAAGAGTCAGATGCTGCAAAGCTAACATAATTTATGAACTCTGTCCTAACGTTTTTTCTCCTGCAGTTCTACCAAAAGCATTTTAGGTACAGTACTTTCAAGAATCAACTGTGGTCCACTAGATACCAACAGGGCCATTTTTTCACTCTTTCCGCACATCTGGAAAGCTGCCTGCCTTTGTATCCTTTATAAACAGATGAAACTCCTATGACATACCGAGTTCCTTCTGAGCCTTTATATCCTTCTGCAGCGCTGGCATGCAGTGCCCAGCAACAGCTGCCTCACCCTCCGAAATAGAGCAGAGCTGTGTTCTGCATTATACTTCTCGCGTTTCAACTTTCTAGTTGGTTTCCAATGGAAATTTCCAGTCAGCTTTTCAGGCAAAGAAACAAGCAGACACTCTGCCAAATCTTAAGTCATGTAACTCTTCAACAGCACAGCCAGCACACTTACCCTTTCCTCCCCCGCCTCCTTGGCAGCTCTGCTAAACTCTGCAGCAGAAGAAACACTGTGGGGGAAAGGGCTGTGGTATTTATACGGCTCTTGTTTATCTCACTTTGCAGATACAGTTCAAAGTTCAGGGAGCTTATTCTGAGTGACCTTGCAAGCAAAGCAAACCCCTTTATCAAAACCAGCCAAAATATTTCTCCATTAACTTATTCCAAGGGGAAACCGTTTATTGTGCAGAATGGCAAGGTGTTTTTCATGTGATGACTTTGAATATCAGGTTATGCAGTTTGTCAGTCACCCCAGTCTGATGGAGGCAGTGGTACAGTCAGAGGAGGGGCGTGGGCCAAAGAGCCATTATTTTCTGAATACAGTGGTAACCACAGAGAGAGGGGGAAGGTACTTCACTATTTATAAAAACGCTGAGCTAGCAGGTTTTGCTCTCAAATGCTTTAACTGGTATTTGCCTTAGAGACTGATGTACCCTGCCTGAGGGCATGTGCAATACAGAGCTCCCTTTGCCCAGCTGTTCTGGAGTATGTCACTTACTTCTGTGGAACCTGCAGCCCAGATCTTCAGTCATTTAAATTAATGTGGCTACATTAGCCACCTAACTCTCTGAATTACTCTGTTAAATTTCCTGAACACCATTGTCACTGAGGTATCTGCGGATATTCAGGTTGCACTGTTTCCTTTGCTTGCTCAGTGAGATAATTGTTTATCCATGATGTGGTTTATTTTGACAGCAGTTTGCTTGAGTTTGATTTCCTTCAATGTAGATGTTATGTGTGTTTATGGACAAGTAAGTGCTTAAAAACTTGGTGTGCCGCAAGAACTTAAGGTGGAGAGATTTATATTGCTTAGTTCTATGGCCTGAGACTCTTGTTTCCCACACAGATGAGCTTTATGCCTCTAGGTGGGTGTGAGAAATTGGGTTAGGGAAACACATCCTTGTATTCCTTACCAAGTTGCGACTACACGCTGATAACTGTGATGATGTCCTTTACTATTCCAGATGAGAGATTATTTGCTAAGCCTCCTGCTTGAGGATAAGGTGTTGATTTTCCATGCTAATGAAGTGCTAATAAAGCCCTGAAAGGTTGGCTGGAGGTATTTGGTATGCATCACGTCTGTCAAATGCTAAATAAGCACTGAAGCAGCCAAAAAGAAATTATGCAGGTACAGATCTATTAATACAGAGAGGAATAAAATGCAGTCACAACCGATGCTTGGACTCTTGAAAATTATTGCAACTACGGTGGAGATACTATGAAATAAAGAGCATTATTCCACTCCCATTTCTTCTTCAGCTTTGTAGAGAGGGATGTGCACAAGGCTTGATTAACAAGTGGTGAGCCTTTAAGCCGTATATGAGACAAGTGAGTGCTGCTGAGACTAGCAACTCACAAGTACTGAAGAATAAAGTGTCCAGACAGAGTAAACTGAGCTGAAGCAGCTAACTTATGAAACAGCTGCCTTGCTAGGGACAGAATGTGGAGGCTGGAAACATACATTGTTAATTACAGAAAAGTTAGTATTCCTCTGCAGCATGTAGAGACACTTGGAGACCCTGAGTTCCTGTACAGAGTGATGAGATGCAGCTGTTGGTAGCAATTATCACTGTGCCAATAAATACTAGTTATTATATTATTTATTATTATCTTACATTGTATTTATAATAAACTACATTCACAGTGATGAGCCAGAAGCATCTTGCTTTATAACATTCACCCTACCTGAGATCATCGTTCTATCTCAAGATTTAATGAGCAAAAATGTTCCTCTATCTTAAATAAAGTGCTAAGGAATATTGTAATGTTGTTGTTGGGTTTAGATAGATCTAATTTGATTGTTATAGATATGTATAAGCCTTAAATATGTCTAAACTTGTCTGAAGCAGTATCCTTTCTGAGTGAAAAAAAAATCCACTTCCACTTTTTTTTTTTTTTACAAACAGTAGTATAAAGATGTTAATAATTGTTGAATTTGGAGTCTAAGAGCCTGACTATTCCATTTTTTATATTAATCCCCCTTGAATTTTTAGACTCCCGTAGCCCTTTGTCTAAAACCTCTAAAGAAATTACTGTCTTAAATATTAATTTTGCTTTCCACTGCAAGTATTTTCTTAGTTGTTGAGTATGTTCCAATCTCACTGCAGGAGGCAGTTATGAACCCTAATTTTGACAAGTCTTCAGTTTCACACAATAATTTTTATAATTATCATCCTGTTTCTACTCACTGTCTTTCTTATTTGGGCGGAATAATGGTCCCAGTGGAAATAACAAGCCCCTTCCCTTCTTGTTGAACATAAACAGCCCCCTTTTTTGACATATTTAGAACTTTTCAAAGCATCACAGCACAGAAATACCAGTGTCTTTGGCAACTAATTGATGTTTGTTATTTCTGTTATCTAGACTGGTAATGTATTAATTTATTTTAAAAAATCTCAAATGGACATGGAAGTATGAGGCTGTGAGTAATTATATTCTGGTAAAGTCTGCTGTAGTGATTTCCAACATGTTTAAATAATGAGGAGAAAGAGGCAGAGCACAGATCCAGCATGAATTCTTTCATGAGACCTTAGGACTTGAGTGTCTGTTTTGCTCTTGTGGCTGAAGGATGTCACAAACAGGGAATTCAAAGTCCACTGGCAGATTGTCTCTACTCAGTCTTCTCATTTTTTTTCTCATTTTATAACTGTAACTGTGTCAACTCAATGGAGTTACTCATACTTTGTAGTGGAATAAAGTGCAACAAGAACAGGCTGTTGAGGTTTACTTAATGCTTACATAAGCAAATTTCCATTTTTTTATGAGGCCTTAAAGTCTTGGTTAAATGCTGTAAATAAAGGGTAATTTATGTGAAGGCTAAGAAGAGATATTTAAGGAAAGTAAATTCAGCAAAATAATTAGAAACACAAGTTTATTCATTAAAGTAACTCCATAAAGGCTGATAGTGGTGTAATACTGGTCTGGTGCTCCTCCCATGTGAGATCCAGAGCAGCATAAGATAACTAGATGAATACTTCTCAGAATTCAAAGGAAGAAACAAAAGCTGACATCCTCTGATACAGGCCTGGAGATTGTTTCAGTGAATGAAGGAACAGCTGATACATGCAATTGTCTATTTAAAACCAAAATGAGACTTACAGCAGGTCTGATCTAGTAGAAAAATATTTTGTTTTTCTGATTGGAAATTCTATTCTAATAATGAAGTTTCTTTCACTCCTTGAACCTATCTGTAGCACACTGTAATTGGCAAGGAAAATCTTTTTAATCAGACATGCTCATAGTCATAATCATTGCACAGATTACAAATGTAAACTGACCCTGATTGCTGAATACCTACATGTATTCTGATTCCCTATTGGCTCTGTTTACTTTCTGCATTTACCCTGCAATAATTCTATCAGCCTGCAAGCTCCCTACATCACATCAGTGGACCTAAAACCAATGGTCCTCCTGTCATTTGAAGGAAGGACAAATTACCTGATGATACCCACGGTCTGGTTAAGATGATCAGAGCTGTGCTACATCTTCTGTGTTTTTGTATTTTTCAGTGTATTTAGTAATTCTTGGCAGTCCTGTGCTCTGTGGAAGAAAATGGAAAATTCCTTGAGTTTGGTGTGACTCTGCTTAGTGGCTTCTGGTGCTGGGTACAGTAAACCTGGAGGAAGAAAACAGAACCATGCAGTGCCCAAAGCAGGGTATCTGTGCAGATCTCCTATATAGATCTCATCCCACACACTGATCAATGATCCCTCCTTCTACGGGAATGATGCAGTTGCACCAGGAATGCAAAAGGCAGCTTCAGGCTTTCCAGTGCGGCACACCGAGTCAGCTCATATCTGAAGTGATAAATGGTGGACCAATGAATACAAGGAAAGTGAAACAAACCCCTTGATTTTACTGTGTTCAGACAGTTCTATTTACATTAAGATCTGAGGGTGTAGTTACATAATCATAACTTCAGACGTATCATCAGCAATACATACAATTCCAATTAAAGTCTTTATACCAAATAACTCTCCTTAAGCAGATGTGGAGAAAAATATTTCATCAGCTAAATCCACAGGAGTTCATTCCAGGTGACTTTAAAGTCGCCTCACCAGAAATACCTGTACAAGCAAGTTCTTGTTAATGATTTGTAACAGGTCATCCAAGCATAGTTCCCTGCCCTGATCCCCAGCCAGGGAATGGAATTTACAACAGCAACACACATGGGATTCAGTGACGATATACAGCGAACCTTACAGAAAGTCCAAGTCTCTTATTTCCTTACCTGTTGTAAAACACATGAAAACTGAAGTGAAAACTGAGTCCTGCTAATGAATAAGAGGGATTTGTAAGAAAAAGTTTCCTTTCAAGATGAGAATTTGGTTAAATTTCTTTTTGTAGCTCTGCATTGCTTTATTTTCTTGAGAGTACAGCAGTGGCTGCAAATGCCATGGTCTGCAAGAGATGTTAAGAGAGCTTAAAGACAGATTCAGGCAGCTGAGTGAAAGATGGAGATTGTTTTACATGAAATGGAGTCCAACAGACTAAATACTGATGGCTTCAAATACATTCTACTGAAGGTTGATTGTTGATGATACTTCTTTTCAGATAGCATAGTCCTGAAACGCTGAACTGTGAAAAAAAAAAAACTTGTGTGCCCTGAATGTGCCACCAGCACAAGTAATGAAGGTATAACTGGCTAAATCAACCAAATATTTTACTGTTTTGTCCATGTTGGAAATTCAAAAGCACCTGCCATTTCCACATCAAAGCACTCTAAGTAGCAAAGTGTTTGTGTACTGCTGAAACAATCTGCAGATGAAATACAAAAGTGGATCAGCCAAAGTGACAGTTTTCACTTAACAAAATGTACTTGGCTGCTGCTGCAGCACACAGGAAGCTGAGATTGACAATTAACTCCAAATCTAAATACCTCAACTGGTCCCTGTAGATAAAGAATTATTGTAAGGCAATACTTATATTCTGAGGACTGATGGAAGAACTGAAATGGTTTCTAAATGTGTTCTGTATAGAAGCAGAGGCGTGCTGATACATACTGACTGCCTCCTTCTGTTTTTTGAAAGCTGATGGCAGTCTGCAAGAGTCAGATCTTCGGCTGATTTACATCAGGAAACATCATTTGATATGCAAGGAGGACTTAGCAGCTATCCTACAGTAACAACTTTCCTGTCCTTGTCAGTGCCTTTATTTAAAAAGCCAGCAACAGTGACTAGCATTCAGCTCCTCCTAGATTTGACTTCTGTTAACAAAGCTAGGCTGGCTTACAAGTTGTGCCTTCAGCAGACAGTACTTTGTCAAACGTTCAGCAGCTACAGTGTCTGTTACAGATATATAGCTATTTAGTATCTGCAACCCACACTTGGAATATAATAGGTATGTCTATAGCCAGCTGGATAACTGCACACCTTGTGGAAGTGCTAAATGCTTACTGATTGAATAGACTGGAACTGCTTTCATACTATAATATACAATGTGGCTGTCATAAATTCACACTAACTGGTGGAAAAAAAAAAAAGATAGAAAGACCATTACTAGATTCATACTTCCAAGCATTTCCTATTCTCCTGAAAAGTTCACATTTTTGTTGAAAATTATAATTATTAAATAACACACATTTCTTTTTACATGGTTTGGATGAAATGTGTAAAACAGAATATCTTCTGATATTACAGTCCTATATTTTATTTTCCACAGATTCAGTTCTTGAAAGTAACAACAAAGGCAAAGTAAAATTTGGAATACAGAATATTATTTCTGTATCACATTGACAATGGGCCAGCAAAGACTGGAGATCATTGTATCTGACAAACATTTTAGCCCTACCTTGACATTGGCAATCTTCCTATTTTTCCTACAGCTTTGGTCTGCTAGGATTTGGCTAGTTGTGGGAAAAGTCAAAATCAGAATAGTAGAACTTAAATAGCATTCCAGAATAAAGAGTACAGAATGCAACATAGAGAAAATAACTCAGTGTTTGAAAGAAGGAAAATTGACAGCAGAGAACAGATTATGTTGTTTTGTCTAAGGACATCCTTGGAAGTCACCTGCACAAGCCATCACACTATTCCACATTGTTGCAATTAGCAAAGACATTAAAAAAATCTGGCCTGCAAAATTCAAGCAACCACTATTGGTTCTTTCTATGAAAGTTCCATTGTTTCATATGTTCATATGTACTTGGATGGACCTCTTGGCTTGTCTGAGAATTCACACCAAACAGGCTTCATGTCCTGTTCTCTAGTTACAGGCAATAACAGCCAATACCCACTTTTGAGTCTCCTCATCCTGTTCCAAAAGCACTGGCTCAGCTTGTGGAACCTGAGAAGCAAGTAAGTCCTAGTCCTGACAAGAAACAGTTATCATACCATGTCCCAACATCTCTCCAGTAAAAAGAGGTTTGCATGGCTGCACATTTATAAGGACTTTTGTAGAACTACAGGAGACAACAGTCCCAGGTTGCCATTTTACTTTGTTAAATCCTCACCTCTATTTTCATTTTTTTCATGGCTGTCTTTTGGCAGGAAGGCATGTTCAAAATATTGTTCATGTATGACTTGTATTATATACTAGTTATTATTTACATATCAGGCATGTAACAATCTTAAGAATTGGATTTAAGGTGGTGGTAGTATCCTCAGTAGAGCCCAGCGTCAGTGTCTCATGCTGGAACAGCTGAGCAGCCTGCGTGCCTGTCTTTGACCATCAGCATTTTGTTCAGCACTCTAAACTGCAAGCTGAAATTTCTCTGACTTTTTCTTGTCAGCAAAAAAAAAAAGAAAAAAGAAAAAAGGAAGAAAAACAAAGTAGGGATTTGTGCTGATCCTGCATCATGATCACTGCCAGATTTCCTGTATGAGCTCAAGAAGAGGAAATGAAATATGAATGTGAAGTGAGAAAAACTTGTAGCACTTTAAAAACCGTGGCAATAACGCTTCTCCCCCAACATAGCCAGCTGGAATTCAGAAGAAGAGGCAGACCAGAACACTAAACGCATAAGTGATCCCATGACTGCAATAAAAGTAATAATTAACAACAAAGGCTTTTTAGTTATATTCCCTTTTTTTGTAAGGACTTCATGATGCCTTGCTTGTAAATGTTTTAAGTTAATGATAAAATTTGTGTTGATTTTTTAACACAGACTTGTGCCTGAGGGAAGTTAAAAAGACGAAATTAAAGGATCATGCAGGATTTCTTAAATGTAGTTGTCCTGAAGCCAAATGTAGGACTTATTTCTCCGGTGTTCAGGCAAATCATCGCGCAGCCAGTGGCTCAGGCACTGTTTGAGGTTTACAGTGTGAATCGTGTATGAGAATGTTCTTAAGAACTGAAATGACAAAACAAGCAGAGGCCAGGTACTCTTTCCATGGCACATGTGCTTTGCTAGCTGCTTAAGGTGGTGTTATAATCAGCACAGTCAGTCACACATGGAGGTGCCAGAAAGAAAAAAGTTATTGAGGGAAAAAAATCTTCCCCTAGATACTGGGAAGATTTATTTCTAGGCTGCCCAACTTTCCAATGTTTTATTGCTCTTAATGTTACCTTAATTTCATGTGGAATGTTTCCCTGGTTGTCTCCAGGTTCTCAAGTAAGCTTTTATCTATAGTGAACATTTTATGAACCGATCAGTCAGACATAACTTCTCCCAACAATAATAAGGTCCATAGGTCTCTGGTTTTCTAGGAAGGTTACATGGCCTGAAAGGAGGAGTAATCTAAAATAATCTGTTAATATTTCTGCATGTATAATACATGAACTGCAGCATTGATAGTGGCCTAGGTCAAAATATTTTCTGCCAGTTTAGCTGTAACACTTTCCAGACTCGGTAGATTTCCATGGATTATTAAAAGAGAGTTATAAAAATCACCTACACATCCAATGCTCTATGTTCAGTGTTGCTTACAAAAAAAAACAACCCACAGAACATTTTTGCAAATCATGTTACAGAAGATTTGCTTGTGAAAACATGTGTTACCTCTGAAGAGGTAGTATCTACATATACAATTCTTTGTAAACAATGTGTATGTATGTTATTTCTACTCCTGATACACAGTGCATACCCATACAAAAATGGCATGGTGAATACTTATTTTAACAACTAAAACAGGTAACTTCTAAGCAGAGGTTTTCTTCAAGAGGTTTCCCAGACAAGTGCTGACCTAGCCAAGGCATGCTGAATTTATACTGGGAGCTGGACTAGATGGTCTTTAAAGGACCCTTCAACTCAACCCTTTATATGACTCTATGACTGTATATTCTGGGATAAAAGGAAAAAACTGCAAAGTACTTAACACCTACTGTTATGTAAGCACTAAGCCACTACACAATTCTTTTAGGCATGCTTCTAATTCTGCAGAATACAAATCACTACCATTTATGAAACTGACAGACACTAAGTCCTTAGACTTGCTGCTTCTTTCAGATAATATTAAAGTATTTGGATAAGAACGCTAGAATTCAACCACCTGCTCTTTCAGTGTTCCCAGACACTGATCTCCCTGATTTCACTGATCAGCTGATCTTTGTGGGGTCACAAAAATACAAAACTTGCCCACAGCAGATAAGATTTGGTGTGGAGCATGTAGGGTAGTAGATAACACTGGGCAGATACTAACGCACATCCTGTCCTAGCTTTGCATTTCCTCTGAAAATACAAAGATAAGAAAGGAACAAGCTGACATCTTTGACTCACAGAGGTAATGTTTAAGGATTTCTGACATCAATTCACAACTCAGCATGTTATAGTTTTCAAGCCTTGCATTTTACACTTACCACTATTGTTACGGCTTTTGTTAACTCCTTGTATCTTCCCTTCCCTCTTGAAATAGTAAAGGGATGAGGAAGATTGACAGAACAGGTGTCAGAGGCAAAACGCATTGTAATTTTCCTTTAAAACTTCATAAACACTCTCTGGTTTTGCTCCACTAGGCATACCCATCAAAGGGGCTCTACAGAAATGTTTTTCGCCTACATCATAGCACACATCTGGCTTGCTCAAGGCATGACAGTAAAGCCCTTTCATGCAGAGAACAAATAGTTGTGTAATGGAGACATACTGAGTCGCATGATACAGAGATTCCTTGCAAATTATTGCTATTGCTACAGGAATCAGCAGCTGATGTCCTAAGATTTGTTTCAATAAAATAGGCTAGGAAAGGCTGCATTGAAGCCATCTGAATTCTGTACCTCCTTGGGTGAATCATGTGGTCCTGGGCTGGGACAACTTGGTGGGAGATCTGGGTTTCTAATGAGTGCGCTAAGCGGCCTTTAAAACTGTTTGGGGAGCCAGTCAGCACGCTCTGGGAAGCTCGGTGTAGGCCACAGGCTGCTGGTTGGGTAGCCTTGAGCTAGATAAGCTAATGGTCCCTTTTGGCCTTCATTTATAACCTGAATCATCAGCTTTTGGGGAGTAGCTGTGTGCTCAGTCCTGTACACAAGCATGCCTTCTGAATTCTTGGTTTCACATCTGCCCATTATTAGTTACTTCGTTTCTTCTGACAAGAGGGGTTTTATCAAAGAAGGGAAATGTATGATTCATACTTTTCTACGATTAGTTTAGTATTTGCTTTTGTCTTCTGTTTGCTACTTCCCAGCTCTCCCTGGGAGAGGCTGCCAACACTCTCCCTGGCTGAATGTTCTCTGCCTTGCTCAGCATTGCTGCAAGAAGCCCAGACCTGGAAGTGAGCACCTACACTTCGGTGCTATTCCCAAACTCAGCTGAATATCATGTACAGACAGCTTACCAGGTTATCTTCATGAATACAGATTTATCCACAATGTCACTGAGGCAATTCAGGAAAAGAAACACAGGGAATTTTTAGCCATACAGATGGCTAATACAGGTTGAACTAGACATATGCATCAAGGTAATCTGGATGTTTGCTTAACATTTTTTCCCATGTGTAAATAAAATGCACTATAAACCAGGTGGAGGCAACTAAACTTTATTGTTTTGTAACATGACTCTCAGAAATCCTAGAGGTAGTGCTAGGAGATACCACATGCGTTTTTATGAGGGGAAAAGGGGAACCTAAAAAGTTATAGTTCAATCAGTGTAGTTTTGTATTTGAAATGCTATTGGGACGAACTAGGAACTATTAATTTAAAAGCTCCCATCTAACCTGACAGAACAATTAGAAGAGTGAAGCCACAGGAAAACAGGAAAGAAAGAAACACTATGAAAAAGGCCATGGGAAAAAAAGCAAGTGTTCAGGAAAAAAACATAAATTTGCTTTTAAAAAAAAAAAAGCAAACCACCAACATTGTCTGGATAGGTAGAAGGTGCTGGAATGGAAATACTTAATTCTTGTGTTGCATTTTGGTCCTATAGTGGTAATATTTCAGTTTTAATTACAAGCTATTGGAGACACAGTTCTTCAACTAAAAATTGGTTCTATAATGGTTAAAAGCTAACCTTTAGATTTTTTTAATGCAGGAGGTGTCAATGTTCCTCATGTACTGCCATGTACCAGAAAACAAGAATGGATGTGGCAGAAAACTCCTAGATTGGCAATAAGTACCTAAACAGGCCTACTAACAAGAGCAACAGTACTAGCAAGGCCACTAAGCAGTAACATGAGGAAGTAAAAGGGACACAAACTTTACTTCAGACTTTTTAATACTACATTGCAAACCATCCCTATTGATAAACTTTATTGTATTACTGTATTTTAAAATGCTGCATGGAGTCTTAGGAGTTTATGTATTAATGGATATATAAAAATTAATTTGAACTTGACAGAATGTCCATTATTTATGTTTTGTTTGATGTTGTAGGATTTGCATGCTTTATGCCTGCCTTAATTTCATGGGCGTTTACTCTTTTGGTGGAGGATGAACACAGCAGAAGTAACCATGTAGGTCTGGCACCAGGGAAAAGTGATGAAGTTGTTACACAAGTTCATTCATAGGAATTACATAGGCAAGCTGGTAAGAACATACAGCCATTGCATGTAGCAGCTATTCTGTTAGCCATGGTTGACACAGAGGCCATGAAAGGGATGATCATTGTTTCTGTTTTGACAAATTATTACACTGGTTTGTTTGGATGAATAAGGTATCTTCAGGTGACAACACATGACGCCTGGGTGACTGGGGACGCCCCACAAGACTCTGGTCTAGAAGAGGAAACTCAGGTTTCATGTTGCCAGCGCTGAAACAGGACAGCAGAGAGGCTGGTGGCAGCCAGTGACACTCACTTGTTGTCTGCTCCTCAGGCACCTCAGCCAAATAATCCAGCAGCTCTGCTGGACCTGTTAGGTGCTGCTTGGCCATTTACTTCTTCAGCTGTGGGGACTTGGGAGCTAGCAGGGCAGTGCTGGGCACCACAGAGAGGAATGGTAGAATTGCCAGGCAGTGTTCCTGCACAGCTTTTGACATCACTTCACAGAATCATAGAATGATAGGGTTGGAAGGGACCTTGAGGATCATGTAGTTTTAACTCCCCTGCTCAGGCAGGGACACCTCCCACTAGACCAGGTTGCTCAAAGCCCCATCCAACCTGGCCTTAAGCGCTTCTAGGGATGGGGTAGCCACAACTCCTCCAGGCGACATGTTCCCGTGTCTTCATTATATCACTGCATGGTACTGATTTTAAGTAGTGCTCTATTTAAATTATTAAAGAAAACCAACATGGCTCTATGTGGAAGAGTGGCTGTGTAACAGAGGGGCAGGTTCAGCGAGGCAGGATGAGGAACCTGCTAGGAGCACTGGGCTGTGTCTGCGAGGGCCAGAGGTGCAGGTGGCCCCACACCCTGTCACTGCCTGGCTTCCAGATCACATTGGCAGAGTACATGGAGGAGAAGTCACTTGCACAGAACACAGCAACGCAACTGCAGAGCATGTCTAGGAGAGGAGACACCCATAAGCTCCTGCAGCCATCGAAAGCAGCCATGTCTGTGTGCGACCTGGTCTCGTGGCAAGGGCAGTCAAATTCCGCCAGCACTCGGCTACGGACGGCTACAGCACTCGGCATTTGTGCCAGCTTGTTGGTTCCCTTCTCACCCCGGCAAATGCGACAAACTGAGGCCTGGTAAAAATCATAGAATCATAGAATCATAGAATCCTAGGGGTTGGAAGGGACCTCGAAAGATCATCTAGTCCAACCCCCCCTGCCAGAGCAGGGCCACCTAGAGCACATCACATAGGAACGCACCCAGGCGGGTTTTGAATGTCTCCAGTGAAGGAGACTCCACAACCTCCCTGGGCAGCCTGTTCCAGTGCTCTGTCACTCTCACAGTAAAAAAATCTTTTCGGATATTCACCTTGAACCTCCTATGCTCCAATTTGCACCCATTACCCCTTGTCCTATCACTGGTCATCACTGAGAAAAGCTTAACTCCATCTCCCTGACACTCACCCCTTACATATTTGTAAACATTGATAAGGTCACCCCTCAGCCTCCTTTTTTCCAAGCTAAAGAGACCCAGCTCCCTCAGCCTTTCCTCATAAGGGAGATGTTCCACTCCCTTCATCATCTTTGTGGCTCTGCGCTGGACTCTTTCAAGCAGTTCCCTGTCCTTCTTGAACTGAGGGGCCCAGAACTGGACACAATACTCCAGATGCGGCCTCACCAATGCAGAATAGAGGGGGAGGAGAACCTCTCTTGACCTACTAACCACACCCTTTCTAATGCACCCCAGGATGCCATTGGCCTTCTTGGCCACAAGGGCACATTGCTGGCTCATGGTCATCCTCCTGTCTACCAGGACCCCCAGGTCTCTTTCACCTACACTACTCTCCAGCAGGTCAGCCCCCAACCTATACTGGGACATCGTGTTGTTCTTCCCCAAATGCAAAACTCTACACTTGCCCTTGTTGAATTTCATCATGTTTCTCCCCGCCCAACTCTCCAGCCTGTCTAAGTCTCTCTGAATGGCAGCACAGCCTTCTGGTGTGTCAGCCACTCCTCCCAGCTTAGTGTCATCAGCAAACTTGCTGAGGGTACATTCTATACCCTCATCCAGGTCGTTGATGAAGATGTTGAACAACATCGGTCCCAGTACCGACCCCTGAGGGACTCCACTAGTCACACACTTCCAACCAGATCTGCCCCATTGACTACAAATGGCGATTTTTAACCTCGTATTAATGTTGGATTTGACTGCATTTTCCTGTGGTGGTCAGAAGCCGGCCCTGCCCCGCCCAGGGGCAGAAGGGCCGGGGCCGCCTCGTACCGCCACACCGCCCTCCTGCCAGGCGGGGACGCCGCCGGAGTGCCTGCCGCCGCTGCTGCAACCAGGGCGGCACGGAGCGAGCGCCAGAACCGCCGCTTCCCGCGACAGCCCCGCCCCTCCCAGGCACCTCGGCGGCACCGAGGCTGCCAGCCCCCAGGGAGGAACCCCGCCCGCCGGCCCAAGGCGCCAGGCTCGCCTCGGCCTTGGCTCCTCACAGCGGCGCCACTCCCGGCCCTCGACCGCGAAGTGCACATATCGAGACTACAACTCCCAGCATGCACCGGGCCGCCGCGCCCCGCCCCCGCCGCCTGCGCGCCCTGTCGCGCAAAAGGTGACTGTCGTCACTTCCTCGGCGCGGTGCAGGCCGGGAATGCGAGTCGCGATTGGCCGGCGCCCGCCCCGCTTTCCAGCGTGCTGGGGAGCAGGAAGCGGTAACGGCGGAGCGGGCGCGGCAGGGTGAGGCGCACCTCGCGGTGAGTACCTACCTAAACCGCCTCCCCACCCCGCGGGGAGCCGCGCCGCCGGGATGCGACCCGGCCGCGAATTGAAAAGGGATCGATTTAATGCGCGCTTTGATGACGTAATAAGGACTAACGAGGCGGCGGTGCTGCCAACCGCACTGCTGGGGCGGGCACCGGACGGTTCTCCTATTCCGGGGCGCCCCCGCGGGATACTCGCGCCCGCTGGCAGCCGTCCGCGCCGCGCTTGGAGCGGCCGTGCCCGGCGGGTAGTCAGCGCTGGCTAGGCCTTCCGCTTTCTCCCACTCCTGGGACTCGGCAGGCGCTCATTGGTTCCTCTGCCTGGGGCGGGCTCTGTTGCAGGGTTACGATTGGAGGATCGCGTTGACTGCCATGAGCGCCCGCCAATGGGGCTGCGGCTAGGGTGCGGTAGGCCGCGGCTGGCCACGGGGCGCCAGGGCTGAAGCCTGCGGGAGGCGCGTGTGGCCGCTGGTGGCTGGGCGGGGGAGCTCGGCGGAGCCCCGGGGCGAGGGGGGAGGTGCTCGGCGGAGGACCAGGGAGGCAGCTGCAGTGGACAGTGAAAGAGGCCTCTCTGTTGGCCCCCGGCGTGCGGCTGGGCCGCCTCAGCGGAAGCGAGGCCTTCTCCGTAGCGGCGGGAAGGGAGGGGCGGGCTGGCGTCCTCGGTCTACGGCTGTTACTTTTGGGGAAAGACACAGCAGAGGGCACAAGAACTTCCCAGTTCTGTGTTACCTGAAAGCAGCCGACGCTGTGGTCCGACAGACACCCCGCAGGTTCCCATTTCATGAGATGCCTGCAGCGAGATGGCGGTAATTTGGCCATGGCTCAGCGTGCTGCTCTGAGTCGTCTGAACTGCCATAACACTGCGCTGCCCGCCTGCATTCGTGTGTGATCCGTGCAGGCAGAGAAAACAAATGTGCCTCAAATATAAGGAGTTTATGTTGTAGTCCAGGAGGACAGTAAGATGGCTTCACTGAGGTTAATTTGTAAAAGCAATTCTGCAAATGGTGTGCAGGTCATATGAAATAGTAGAACCAGATATGGTTTGGGTTGGGAAGGACCTTAAAGATTATCTAGATCCAACCCCCCTGCATGGGCAGGGACACTTCCCACTAGATCAGGTTACTCAGAGCCCCATCCAGCCTGGCCTTTAATGCTTTCACAACTTCCTGGGCAACCTGTTCCAGTGTCTTACCACTCCCATAGTGAAGTATTTCCTCCTAATGTCTAACTTAAATCTCTACTTATCAAGTTTTAAGCCATTAACTCACATTATCTCAATAAATGCCCTTGTAAAAAGTCCCTCCCCAGCTCTCCTGTGTCCCCTTCAGATACTGGAAGGCCACTATAAGGTCTCCCTGGAGGCTTCTCTTCTTCAGGCTGAACAACCCAAACTCTCTGCCAGTCTTCATAGGAGAGGTGCTCCAGCCCTCGGATCATTTCCATGCCCTCCTCTGGACTTGCTCCTACAGCTCCATGTCCTTCTTACGTTGAGGACTCCAGAGCTGGACACAGTACTCCAGGTGGGGTCCAGTGAGTGTGCAGTAGAGCGGCAGAATCACCTCCCTTGACCTGCTGGCCACGCTTCATTCAATGTAGCCCAGGACATGGTTGGCTTTCTGGGTGATGAGCACACATTGCCAGCTCATGTTGAACTTCTCATCAACATCCCCAAGTCCTTCTCCTCTGGGCTGCTCTCAATTCATTCTCTGCCCAGCCTGTATTTGTGCTTGAGATTGCCCCCACCCAGGTGCAGGACCTTGCACTTGGCCCTGTTGAGCTTCATGCAGTTCACACTGGCCCACCTCTCAAGGTTCCTCTTTATGGCCTCCTTTCCCTCCAGTGTGTCAACTGCACTGCACAGCTCAGTGTTGTCAGAAAACTTGCTGAGTGTGCACTCAGTCCTACTGTCCATGTTGCCAACAAAGATGTTAAACATTTAGAGGTAGACTTCCATAACCTGTTGCTTCTGCTCTTTTTTTTTCATGTCCTTGGCAAAATTACTTTTCCATGGGCCACTTTTTCTGATAGGCAAGAAAGAGTGTGTTTTGTGGTGAAAACAGGAATTTCACAATTTCCTTTACTTGATTTCTGTTAGTCGTAAGAAAGTAACTTCATTTTTATCATGATAATTAATTCTTCTCTCTGCTTCTGTCAAACCGCATAGACCCATATGCGTGTTTCTTTTAAGTGAGGTAGAATGCACACAACACAGTTAGGGCAGTTAGCAAGCATGGTGGCATCAGCTCTCATGTGGTCAGTATACCTAAGTTTTGGGCCAGGACTTTCCAATTCCAGTTGCACACAAGAAGAATCTGTACCAGAAGTCACAGAGCACCTGCTCTTTAGTTTCTTACAGTACTCTGAAGAAAACTTCTTTGTCACACCAGAAATTTCCATCTCTGTATTCAGTGTTTGGTTTGATACAAGTGGCTCAGTTTACTTTCCTCGGGGGGATGTCTCTAGTTCCTTTAAGACTCCTTCAACCGGAGTCAGAAACCCCATGCTCTTCAAAGGGACTTAGAATGTGAGAAGAAACAATGCTGATCTGCTAAGATGACTTTGAAACCTCTTTGCTTTTTAATTTGGGGCATTTCCAGCGTGAGCCACATAAACGTGGGAGTTGGAGATGACTGCTGCTGCACAGATGTGAAGTCATTTTGCCTGGAGTTAATTTATGAAATGCTTTCATTGAAGCACTTGGACTCTCTCCAGAGGTTCTTTTGCATAAGCAGCAGACTAACATCTGCATCTTATCCACAGGCACAGAGTTCTCCTAAATCTCCTCAGGTTTGATGACCTCTGCAACTCCCACCCCAGCTGTGCCTATTGTATAAGTAAGGGAGGAAGGGCCATCAGATTACAAGCATATGTGTCTCTTTCAAGAGGCTGGCAAAGAGTATTTCACCTTGCAGGGAGAGAAGTGTAAGTACGCTGGGTGGATAAGATGGTCTTTGCTCTTGGGTGTGACAGCACATTAAATCCCTGGCAACTGCTATGTACTTGGAAGCAGAAAAGTGCTACTTTATTACATCCTTACTGAAATGAAGTAAATGTCTTGTGTCCCCTATGTGCAAAATGTGACTTAAATATGAAAACCGTTAGAACTATTCTTCCACCAAGTGGACTGGTAGAACTGCAAGAAGCAGCTGTATAAAGCATCTGACATTATGCACCTGTGGTGTTGTTGAATACTTACCTGTGAAGATGCAGTGTTTGCTTTGAGGGAGGTGGATCCCTGTTGAATCTGTAGAATAAAGTAATACTTACCCACTTTGACTGTTTCTTCACATGTATAAATAATTCCACGTCATTAACCCTACCATTTCCTGCCCATCAGCTAAAATCAGATAAACCTGGTACTAAGATAATTTAGTGTTTCTGTAGGTTTTGTAGTTCCTGAAAAGTACTAGTTAGTTCATGGGTGTATACACACCTGACTGTGCATAGTATTTACTGAGTTCAGTGTTCTCACTCACTCTTACACACATCTTTTGCAGACTAATCCTTTTGCCATGGAAGCTGAAGAAACGATGGAGTATATCCAGGAATTTCCTGAACACTATAAAGTTATTTTGGATAGACTGAATGAGCAACGTGAGCAGGACCAGTTTACAGATATCACTCTGATTGTCGATGGTACGTACGGACCTGAAAACCAGTTGTTACACAGAATTCTGAAAGCTGGGAAGCTGATGGATTTGTCACAGGTCGGCTGTCAGACTGGGCTGCCAGCAAATCCTTGGTTCTGTACCAAGGGCATGCAGGTTGCTTGCAGAGTTTAATTTAAAATCTTGGCATGAAAAGAATCTCCAGCAGTAATGGATAATTTTGCTTCTGCTTTTCCAAACAAAGGGCTAAATATTTTCAGATAGAAGCCCACTTTGAACCTGCTGTGCTGTATTTAGCGTGCAGTCTAAAGATTTCCAAAATGTTAAAATATTTTTCCCTAATCTGAGTGTTTGCATGTAGGTAACTTGTACAAATATTGTATTTAAAAAAAAAAAACAAACAAAAACACCTCGAAAGAAGATGTACTTCTTGCTACTCTGGTATCTGCCTACTATTATATAGTTAATATAGGGCAGAATCACTCACTTTTCTTTTTATGTGTGTTCTAAGGACATAAGTATTAATTTAAAAGGATGACAGATATAAAAGTGCTTATTATCTCCTTAGAAAAGGTGGCGTCTGATAGATGAGCTAAGATTGCTTCTTCTCCTAAACGTGTCTTAGAAGAGATGGGGACTTCAAGGGAGATAGCTAGTGTCCATTAGGACAGACTTAGCTAAAGGAGTACCAGCTGATCTTTAAAAGGACAGCAGGAACTCAGTTGAAGGGAAAGGATCCTACAGTGCCTGTATTAGAAAAAAGTAAACAAGTTCTAGTAAAAAAAGTAAGTTCTAGTCTATGTAGTTTCTCTTACCTCTGTCCTGTGGAGCTTCCTGAATGTTCTTGCCTGTGCCAGGAAGAAGGCAACACAGTGATGGGTAATACACAGTCTGGAAAACAGGAAGAACAGAGCAAAATTGCTTCTGTTCTGCATCAATGTTTATGCTGGCTGAAGTGGTGATAAAATGCATCAGTCTGTAAGAGCAATAAAAAACAAGGAGAACCTGGATAAAACCTGACAGCTCAGCCCAAGACATGCAGGAAAAAGTTTGCACAGGAATTTTCCATAACTTAAATTGTGAGTCCTCCATCTGATTGAGTTGCAGAGTGTCAGCAAGGGGCTGCACAGGATGGCACAGGCTAGCTGCTAGTGTCCCATGTTACAAGGAGGCATACTAAGTGACTGTGCTGCTGGAATGGATTTGTAGACTGCGTGATCTCTTTTCTGCATCTGCACTTACTCTGCACTATGAGGAAGCTGTTACCCTAAACCAAAATCTTTGTCTCTGTAGGTCACCATTTCAAAGCTCATAAGGCTGTTCTTGCTGCCTGTAGCCAGTTCTTCTATAAATTCTTCCAAGATTTCACTCAGGAGCCGTTGGTGGAGATTGAAGGTAATCTGATTTGTGCAAGTAAAAACCTTCAGAGTTGTGTGCCCAGGCTGGAAATGAATGCAGTGTCCTTGGTACAGACTTGCATGCATAATGGGTCATAGAAGTTAGCTTTCCAGATCTCAGCCCTTGCAGTGTTCTGAGGCAGCTACCACCTCTGGAGAAAAAACTTCCCCTGAAGAAAAACTAAAAGAAAAATAACAGTCTTTAACTATAGCTTTTGGGAGGGAAAGTGCAAGGTTCTCTGGGTGTTTTTTTCCTTTTTCTTTCCTTTTTTCCTTCCCTCCAGTACATGGCTAATGGAGGTCAGGCAAACTGTGTGTTTTAGCACTAGCAGATGACATACAGTCTTTTCCCTGACAACAGCCATTCTGGTCAGATGAAAAAGGCTGCCAGAGATAGCCAATGGCAGATGCCTTGGCTGGAGTACAAGAGCAGGACTGACACAGAGAAGTACTTTCCCAGTAGGCAGGGAGCAAATTCCTGGAGCAGTATTTCAGTCTCCAGTAACTTGCTCTCTTGAGAGATTGTATTTTTGTGTTTAATTCTATACTTCTTATAATTCAAACAGCTTTTTGTCCACGTTACACTTTGTTTTATATTTGTCATGACATAACTCTGTAATTTTTCCAGATTCACATGTTTCTATAGTACACTTTTTATTCCAATGTGGGCCTTTTTAAGGTGTCATCTTTATGAAACTGGCAACTATAATACTGTGAGCAAAATGGTGAGCAGGCCACTGTGCAAGATTCATCAGATAGGTGAGACTGAGGAAGTGCTAAATTAAACTATTGTTTTCCTTGCCTGTCTATAGGTGTAAGTAACATGGCATTTCGTCACCTAATTGAGTTCACCTATACAGCAAAACTAATGGTCCAAGGTGAGGAAGAAGCAAATGATGTTTGGAAAGCAGCTGAGTATCTACAGATGTTAGAAGCTATCAAAGCTCTTGAAATCAGGTAAGCACATAAACCTCTTTTTATTCCCAACACTGAAATGTAGTCACAAGAATCCTTTTACAAGAGTTGGCTGCCAGTACTTTGCTGTGCTGTTCCTTATCCTGGAACCTCCTAAACTTGTATGGGACCATACACTCTTCTACTATAATATGAGGGTCAGAATTATGCAGGCTAAAAAATGAAGGTCACACTCTTTGGTCCGGAACTCGATGATGAGTGGCATGGCTGGTAAATGTTGAACACTTTTTAGGGCTGTGACTTTGTGGTAACTTGTACCAGGTCTCTGTGCTGTCTGACTGCCCACGAGTGTACAGACATGAGGTGCCTCCTCAGGCAATTAGACCACATTAACAAATTTGTGCTAGTATTCTGATTTCATGAAATTTTCTGCTATTTCTGAGACAAGAAGGAGTGGTCTTAAAATTTCTTGCTGCAAAATGAACCTCTCAAAATTCTTGAATGAATGTAACTTATAATCAGTTTTATATGGGATCAATACTCAATCAAATGTTGTTGTGGCACCTTTTATCCAGTACCATCACCAGACTCCAACCTGAGAAAAGCAAGTGACAAGCCTGTCACACTGTTTTTCTTTCCCTTCACTTTCACAAAGTGATGTCACTTCCTCATTTCTTCTGCATGCTACACTGTTCTGCCAGCATGAAGCAGACGGAGGGGCAATAAATGCTCCCAGCGTTACAGTTACTCGTGCTTTCTCTTCTAGACCTGCTGAAAGTTGTTGGCATTCAGGCTGAAGAAAGACTTGCTTCTTTTTTTATCTCCCCATAGATACATTAGCCAAGGAGAGTGGCATTCGGCCCAAGTTCCTCTAGTAGGCGGATAACATTTTGCTTTAAAAAAAACTATTACGCCATATACTGGAAACCTGGTTTTCAACATCAGCATTTATTTCTGAATTAACTTATGTCATGGTTTGACTCAGAATCAAAAAATAAACCAGAGACAACAATGCCCTCGATCCCCTCCCACCCAGGTAGGGAAGGAGAGAGAGAATTAGGAGAGAGACTTTGCTGGATTGAAAACTAAACTAGACAGCTTGAATTATATGTACAATTATATACAAGTATGTTCAGGAATGTGCAAAAGCCTCTTGCCTCCCCCAACCCCCAGCAACTCCCCCAGCACTCTCCTGAGCTGTGGGCAGTCCCAAAAACTCTCAGACCACTGTCTGAGATAACAGCAGAGCAGACAGGGCTGTGGGGTTATGAGGGTCAGGGCTGAGCCTGGGGTCGATGGTGATGGATGGATGGAGTCCTCTCCGGATGCTGGCCATGGATGGAAGAGAAGGGAAGAAGAAGCAGGAAGGAAGTTGTCTTCTGTGATCTCTGACCTTCCTCAAAGCTTACGTAGATCTATGGAATGGAATACCTTTGGTCAGTTCTGCTGTCTGTCTAGTCCAGCTCCCCATGGGGGGGTCACAGATATGACTCTCCTGCCCCGGTAGCCTCTGTAGCAGCAGAGCTAAGAAATGACCTTGGAGTCTCAGCAGAAACATAAACATTCCAGTGTTATCAGTCCACTGGCTGGAACAGTTGCTGCTAGTTAAAAAAAAGCTTACTAAGGAAAAAAAAAATCAGTAAAAGGAAAATTAGCTTCATCCTAGCTCAACCCAGGACAACTTATTCTGTGCTTATTCTGTAGATTGACAGTAGAGCTGGATAAGTAAGTATTTTTTTTAATAGGAAAGATATGGGATTGTGCATTTTTCCTACACTACAGCGCCACAAACACCCTTTTTTGGACATCATTAAGATTAAGCGTGGTACCACCAAAATACTATTTTTTATTATTCAGGAAAAAAAGCAGACCTTAGCTGTCTGCTTGAGAAGTTTAAAAGAAACTCAAAACTGAAAAAGTATGTTCTAATCAGTATAATTTTGAGTCAGTGTACATTGGCAGAGTTGTTGAACCAGGATTCATATCCTTCCATCAAGCTAAACTGTCCAGTCCCCAATTTTTTCCCACTGTTGCATAATGTTGTGCAGTTTTTTGGTTATGCATCACTAGTAAACACTGTCATTCTTATGTTACAATGAAACAAAAGTTTTGCTTAACAAACATGCAAGCCAGTCTATTCTTAGGGTTACTGACATTGTTCATAGATATTGAAAAGTTTTCCATAGGGGCTTGTTTGGTTTGTTTTGGGTTTTTTTTTTTTTTGTTAGAAAGGCGAACTCGAGTACCAGTGTTAGTCTTGGTTTTCTCCCCCACAGTAAGAGGGGGAAGAATCTCAATTCAGTACCCCTGTCAGAGTTTTAACTGAAAGGGGTAAGCTTCAGAAACTTCATCTGAATTAGAGATGATTATAAAACTACTTGTTTCATGCACATCACATAACCTAGACTAGAAAGAAAACAACCAGCTGTTATTTCTCAAAGTGCAGCTGTGTTGTATGGGTGTATCCCCATTCAGAGTTTCACACTATGTGGTGAAGGATGGTAGTCTCCTCTTTGCTGAGCAGATTATTCTTTTGGTACATGATCCTGGAGCTACTTGCAGTGATGTGCAAAGTAACTCACCTTCTAGACATCGGAAATCCAGTCTGGAGGAAGCTGTAAGTTTAGCTGCTCTGTTTTTCTGTGTCTGAATAGAATAAGATTAAATTTAAGAAGTAGTATCCTGCATTAGATCGTTAGCCACACATCTCTGACATAGAACTTACACATACTGGGCAAAGCCTTATCACTCCTGTTACTAGAAAACGTGAAAGTGATAGAGAGTAGATAACGTGAAAGGATTAATCAGGCTGCAAAAAAAGGAAAAAGCACAGCTTACTCCTATCAGTCAGATTTGAGGGGAAGATAGCCACTCATTTTCGAAACTGATGATCCGTAGCAAAACCTCCAGCATGTACGTGCTGCAGGTGATCCTGAGTGCGTGACTTGAAAGCATTGGCCTGATCAGCTCTGCCTGTGTTTGAGATGGTTTGAGATGCTGTCCTGACATCTCAGAGCAAGGGAGTTGGGTGGGTGATGTAGGGAGAACAGGAACAGAGCTGGGAGTGGTGTTTAAGCCCAGAAAATTAAGCTAGAATACTCTTCCATGTGGCTTTTACTTTTACCTTAGCTGTGTGCTTTCCTGAAGTACGAGATGTTAAAGTAACCATTGTGTGAAGTCACAGCTGTAATGTTTTCTAACAAGCTGTAAGTGCTGCAGGCAATTGCACACCCTCCAGAGCTTAAGGGGTGAATAGTGTAGGAAGGACTTGAATCCTGTTTCTGAGTAGGCAGGCCAAAGAGCTCCTTCCTTCAGGGAAGTTTTCTTTCCAAGTACAGAATTTCCCAAATTTCTTAGATAAACTTATGACATTAGGTTAACTGGCCTTTCTTCTTGATAGGTGCTTGTATCAGTCAAGCAGAGTTATTTAAAACACTTGAGTAACCTTATGTCAAAGGCTCTGCAGCTTTAACCATGCTGTGTTACACCTTCAAGGAGTACAGATTAAGGAAAAATTAACTTCTGACATGCACACAGGTTATGTGGTCATTCATCATTCAGCTTCTCTGAGAAACAACTAGAGAGTGTTTGTTGCAGAAGCTCAGGGTTAGGCAGGAATTCGTATGTCAGTGCTTATGGATCTTAACCTTGTTTATGCAAATGCTTTACAGGAACAAAGAAAATTCGTCACCCTTAGAATCAAATCAAGCACAGGGTAAAAATAAACCAAAAAAGAGGAAGATAGCTGAAACCTCTAACGTTATCACAGAAACACTGCCATCTGCAGAATCAGAGCCTGTTGAAATTGAGGTTGAGATTGCTGAAGGAACGATTGAAGTGGAAGATGACAACATTGAAACCCTTGAAGAAGTGGCTTCTGCGGAGCAATCCATAAAGTACATACAGACAACGGGTACATCAGATGAATCTGCTCTGGCCCTGTTGGCAGATATCACCAGCAAGTATCGTCAGGGAGAGAGAAAATGCCAGATCCAAGAAGAAGGTGATAGTGCAACTGATCCCTCATGCAAACAGGTAGAAGGTATTGAAATTGTGGAACTTCAGCTGTCACACGTGAACAATTTATTCCACTGTGAGAAATGTAACCGTTCGTTTAAATTGTTTTACCATTTTAAGGAACACATGAAAACACACTCTACTGAGAGTTACAAGTGTGACATATGCAATAAAAGGTACCTACGAGAGAGTGCTTTGAAACAGCATCTCACCTGTTACCACCTTGATGAAGGTGGTGCCAGCAAGAAGCAAAGACCTGGCAAAAAAATACATATATGCCAGTACTGTGATAAGCAGTTTGACCACTTTGGACATTTTAAAGAGCATCTCCGAAAGCACACAGGTAAGAGCACTGCTATAGTTCTGTCCTTGTGGCCTTGGCTCTAGCATCTGGGGTTTTTGCATGTTTTGGGTAAATAGAGAATATGCTGAAAAGACCACGAGTCCTGAGTGCTAGAAATACTTGGCTTCTAGTTCCAACTGAAATGCTGGTTTGTGTTTTTGTTTGCTAACTTATTTTGGTTTTCATTGATGTAGGCTTTTGAGGGACTGAGGTGGTTAAAATAGCCACTTAAAACCAGAAAGTGCTAATTAAGCTTCTCTCTTAAGTCTATTCGATCTTAACGATTTTTTCAAAACCATTTCTTAAGGCATTTCCTTCTTCAAAAGTACCAAACTGAGGAACTACTTTTATTTTCACAGTTCTACTAGTAAATGTTTCTGCTGAAATAGAATCTAAACTGTGAGCTTCTCAGTGGAATACTGTTTAAAGGTTTTCTTTATCTCACAGAACTTCTGAGCAAATGCCTATTAATGCATTAGGCACAAAAAAACCCCTAACTATTCTCTCTTGTACCACCAAGTTTGAAGAGTTTCACCCATGCCCTTGACCTCTCATCTGTGATTTTTTTTTTTCTTTGCTAACTAATGCAGGAAAACATTTCTAGTGACTACAATACACTTTTTTTTTTTTGTTTTACTGCAAAATCTGCCCCTTTGAAATCTGGGTGGCATCTTTTGAGTATAAAATGACTTGTGCTCCTTCTTTCTCCTTTATGATGTGGGAGGCTAAGATGCTACTTCTTCATCTCACCGAAAAGTCTACTGTCCAAATGGATACTGAGCACTATACAGATAACTCTGAATGTAAAATACATGTGGTCCTGAAATAAACGCCTTCCAGATGTTTTTGTTTAATATGTCAGTCATGAGTCATCAGTGAGGATTTAATGCAGGGTAGCAGCCCTGTTTCTTTTGCAGCTTCTTTTTATTGTTAAAGCCTTTTAATTTTAATTTCTTTTTATCTGTGTATGAGGCTGCTGAGTATTGATACGACACTGTGTCCAGTCTATTCCAAATAGCTTCTTAAAGGTTTCATTTATAAACAGTATTTGGCAAATCCTTATCCCCTGGGAAGCATGGAGTGTTTCTCCATTGTGAGCAATCCAAATGCAAGCTACTTTGCAGAAGTCTTTTTCAGAGAAAAGTTTGTGCCAGTTTAACAAAGTAACCCAGATATCAGTACATTGGTTACTGTTGCAATTAAGGATTTTGGGGACAAAGCAACTTAGCATATCACAGGAGATACAGAATACTTTCTAAATATATATTGATACAACAAGTATGACACATGGAATCTAATTACTTCTTGCTTACCATTTTCAAAAGCTTTAAGCTTAAAATCAAAGCAGATACTGCCATTTAACTGTGGTCTCCTAAAGTCAGTGGAAGAACTTCCATTCAGCCAAAGGCTTTTTAAGTTCTGAGTTCTGTACAGCACTGTTGAATGCTAAAATAAAATTAAAAGGCCTGGAAGAAAATGCTTTACAAAGTATTTGAGCCTTTTACTGCTTAATCACAACACCAGCAATAACATGAAAATGGCAACTGGAGCAGAAATAGATACATTATCGATGTTGGCAATTCTTGTTGATGTAGGAATTTGACTTTACCGATGGCCGTTATCTTTGTCTCGATAGAAGAAAGGAAGGAGATCCATGGAGATTCATTCTCATGCATACAGTGCCTTAAACAGCATCTGAGTATCAAAAACTACATAAAAAATGTCTTGCATGTTGTGAAACTCCAAAGTATTAACAAAGTCATCTCCAGAACTTACAAAGAAGGGGGAGATTTGGTCTTATCTAACTATTATCTTATTCCCCTTTATGAGAATGGATGAAATTTCACTTGCCAGTTGTGAGTAACACGCAGGACAGAAATTCTGCAAGGCTGCACTTAAGCAATATATATCTCTTAAGTTCAATAGCTCTGATTTATCTTACACAAGAAGAGGAATTTTTTCATACAGAAATCGTACTTAGAATGAAGCTACTATCCTCAATATCCTGGTCTAATTCTGATATCTTGCAAAGCTTATATTCCCTAGCAGACAGAGACACAGAACAGCTTTGATTCTCTCTGATTTTAGTGGAAATTTTGACTGCTAAATATTTCTCAAAGTTAGGCCTTTTTTTTTTTTTCTTTTATCCTTTTATGAGTGTGTATGTGTGCTCACATGAGTGAAAGTGGAATTGAAAGCATTATGACATGCTCCAAGCAGCTAAATTAATTGGACCTTGTCTGAAAACCCTGTAACTGAAGTAATTTGTATACAAACTTCTTAGGAAAAATTAATCAAGGTCTGCCATTGTTGGTAACTCTAGAACACCTTTTACAATAAGTAAAACTTTCAACTGCAACAAAACCAAACCAAACCAAACCACCACAACCTAGGTTTACTCTTTCTCTCTAAACCCACCATAAGTAATTATATGGTACCTTTATTGTTATGGTTTAATTTCCTGGGATTTCTTATATTTTAGGCAAATAAAAGTCACTGTGTTAGTTGCTATTAATTTCCTTAGGGTAAAAAGACATTTATTTGGGGCAGTCTCCTTCCCGTGACTGTCAGATTATAAAGGACCAGTACAAGTTGGACTATATCTGATCAGAACTTCTGTCCTGTGACTTATGTATGACAGGCAAATGAAATCTCTTCCATTCTCATAATAAAATAAATAAACAAACAAACAAACAAATAAATAAATAAATAAACCTCCTTCTGTGTAAAATCTCATTTGGGTGAGATTGAACTCATAGTTGGGTGACACGCAGGGAGGAGAAGCAGGTTGTCCGCCTTAGCAGAGGAGGTTTAGCCCCCAACTGGCCAGTGTGTTTCACAGAGAAGAAAGAGAAGACATCTGGCATGCTGTGTTCTCCATCACTGCTGTCACTGGTGCCCCCCAGGTTGCAGTGTTGATTTGCACTGTGAAAGATGACACTCAGTGTGGATATTGCCACCATTATCTTTGAATCGTGACCTACAGGCACTTCCGGCAGAATGTGTTGGTACTTGCTGAGGAATTTTGAGCAAGAATAGAATAAATCTGTCCCTGACTGGCGCCTTGCTCCAAGTAACTATTTAACTGTGACCAGATCACGGGACTGGTGAAGGTCTTTGGTGTGAGTTTTGCTCTGTAGTATCCATTGGTTGCTTGGGCGAAGTCCATGTTTTTTGACCTGCAAGACTGATGGCAGTTCGGCATTCTCTGGGTTTCCTGTACAACAGTCTCCAAAAACAGCATTCTGTGACCACTAAGGGGGGAATGTGCCAACCATTTCACTTTTTGCTATAGCTTTTAGGTGTGTGGGTGGAAACTTTAGGCTACTTGTGGGTTTCTTTTGAAAAGCTAATGAGGAACTTCTGAGTATCTGTGTTTCTGAAAATACAGGTTTATTTGCTTTCCATCTCAATAGCCAGTAACTACTGCAGTCTGGAAAATGCAAGCTTTTAAACTGGCAAGGACAGAGTCTTATTTTATTCACTGAAATGTCTCAGCCTCTTTTGGAGTTCATTAAGCTGTTTGTTTCAGTAATGATGTTGGTGTCAATAACTCCACAGATTAATTATCAGACTTCCAAAAGAAACACACAGTTCCTAATTTTTTTACTTTAATTTCCTTGAATTTCATTATGTTTGTGCATGTGAAATTAATAAACAGAGGCAGCAGTTTTTCTTTGTTACTACTTTGCATGAAAAAGAGAAAGCGACCTGTTTTCAGCCTTCCCTGCTGTTGTCCTTAGCTGGCTTCTATGTTTAGTACCAGGTTTGAATGGAAGTGGCTGAACTGAAAGAAATTTTTATCTTGCTTGAGCCCATTTATGTCCCTCTGTGCCTTCTCTTCCTTGTATTTTTTGGGGGGAGGGGGTGTTTTTTGTTAGTTTTAATAGTGATACTTGTTATTGCCTGGTCATTCCATTGCAACTTCTTTTCCTGGAGCTCAGTTTCACCTCTCAATCATAGGTTGTTACTGTTCTTGAAAAGAAAACTACATATTACTTAAATACCTTCTTCTTTACTGTGTTACTTTGTATATTTACTAATGTTGACTCTTTAATTGTAAATATTATCAGACGAGAAGAGAGAAATAGCTGCTATTTCTTTAAAGATATTTCATCAGAATAATAATCTAATTTCCTAAATGTACCTTAAATAGCACTGGTAATTGTTACATGGGGCTTTTTTCTGAATGAGAGTTAAGACTCCACGTTAGGTTTTTGCCCTTTTATTTACATAAAGTTTACATAGAATCATAGAATCATAGAATCCTAGGGGTTGGAAGGGACCTCGAAAGATCATCTAGTCCAACCCCCCCTGCCAGAGCAGGGTCACCTAGAGCACATCACATAGGAATGCATCCAGGTGGGTTTTGAATGTCTCCAGTGAAGGAGACTCCACAACCTCTCTGGGCAGCCTGTTCCAGTGCTCTGTCACTCTCACAGTAAAAAATTTTTTCGGATATTCACCTTGAACCTCCTATGCTCCAATTTGCACCCATTACCCCTTGTCCTATCACTGGTCATCACTGAGAAAAGCTTAACTCCATCTCCCTGACACTCACCCCTTACATATTTGTAAACATTGATGAGGTCACCCCTCAGCCTCCTTTTTTCCAAGCTAAAGAGACCCAGCTCCCTCAGCCTTTCCTCATAAGGGAGATGTTCCACTCCCTTCATCATCTTTGTGGCTCTGCGCTGGACTCTTTCAAGCAGTTCCCTGTCCTTCTTGAACTGAGGGGCCCAGAACTGGACACAATACTCCAGATGCGGCCTCACCAATGCAGAATAGAGGGGGAGGAGAACCTCTCTTGACCTACTAACCACACCCTTTCTAATGCACCCCAGGATGCCATTGGCCTTCTTGGCCACAAGGGCACATTGCTGGCTCATGGTCATCCTCCTGTCTACCAGGACCCCCAGGTCTCTTTCACCTACACTACTCTCCAGCAGGTCAGCCCCCAACCTATACTGGGACATCGTGTTGTTCTTCCCCAAATGCAAAACTCTACACTTGCCCTTGTTGAATTTCATCATGTTTCTCCCCGCCCAACTCTCCAGCCTGTCTAAGTCTCTCTGAATGGCAGCACAGCCTTCTGGTGTGTCAGCCACTCCTCCCAGCTTAGTATCATCAGCAAACTTGCTGAGGGTACATTCTATACCCTCATCCAGGTCGTTGATGAAGATGTTGAACAACATCGGTCCCAGTACCGACCCCTGAGGGACTCCACTAGTCACACACTTCCAACCAGATTCTGCCCCAGTGACTACAACTCTCTGACTCCTTCCCATCAACCAGTTCCTGATCCACCTCACTACCTGATCACCAAACCCATACCTGATCAACTTATCTACAAGGATGCTGTGGGAGACGGTGTCAAATGCCTTACTGAAATCCAGATAAACCACATCTACCGCTCTACCATCATCTATCCACCTAGTAATTTCCTCATAGAAGGCTATGAGGTTAGTCAAACATGATTTACCCTTGATAAAACCATGCTGACTGCTCTTGATGACCCCCATGTCCTTGATATGCCTAGAGACAGAGATAAGAACAAGTTGTTCCATCACCTTTCCAGGGATGGAGGTGAGGCTGACCGGTCTATAGTTACCCGGGTCCTCCTTCTTGCCCTTCTTGTAGACTGGTGTGACATTTGCTGTCCTCCAGTCCTCAGGCACCTCTCCCGTTACCCATGACTTACCGAAGATGATGGAGAGTGGCCTAGCAATGACCTCCACCGGCTCCCTCAGCACCCTTGGATGCATTCCATCTGGACCCATCGATTTATGGATGTCCAGATTACTCAGCTGATCCCTAACCCAATCCTCATCTACTATGTCAAACTCCTCATCTATCTTGACTACTTCTGGGGCTATATGAGTCTGGAGCTCATGGGGAAATCCTGCAGGAGTAAAGACAGAGGCAAAGAAGGCATTCAGCACCTCTGCCTTCTTTATATCCTCTGTCACCAAGGCTCCCACCTCATTCAACAGTGGGCCAATATTGCCTCTAGTGTTAGTTTTGTTAGCTATGTATTTGAAAAAGCCCTTTCTATTATCCTTAACCTGACTTGCAAGGTTAAGTTCCAAGGAGGCCTTAGCTTTCCTAATTGCCTCCCTACATCCTCTGACAACAGCCCTATATTCCTCCCAAGTGACCAGCCCCTCCTTCCATGATCTGTAGATTTTCCTTTTCCACTTAAGTTTGCCCAGCAGTTCCTTTTTTAACCATGCTGGTCTCCTAGCTCCCTTACTAGATTTCCTAACCATTGGGATGCTCTGATCCTGTGCTTGCAAGAAGTGGTCCTTGAATGTTGACCAGCTATCTTGAGCCCCTTTATCTTCTAGCACCCTGTCCCATGGGATTTCCCTTAACAGTTGGTTGAGGAGGCCAAAGTTTGCCCTGTGGAAGTCCAGGGTTCTGGTCCTGCTGGGTATTCTGTGCCTTCCACACAGGATCCTGAGCTCCACCATCTCGTGATCACTGCAGCCAAGGCTGCCACTGACCACCACTGCTTCAACAAGGCCCTCCTTGTTGGTTAGTACAAGATCCAGCAGCGCTCCTCTTCTAGTCGGCTTGTCCACCATTTGCATTAAGAAGTTATCATCAATGCACTGGAGGAACCTCCTAGACTGTGAAAGGCTGGCTGTGTGAGTCTTCCAGCAGATATCGGGGTAGTTAAAATCTCCCATGAGGACTAGGGACTGCAGTTGTGAGGCTACTTTCAGCTGCCTGTAGAAAGCCTCATCAACTTCCTCGCCTTGATCAGGAGGTCTGTAGTCTTGCTCTTTCTCTGTAGGAAGGAAGTTGGCTCATCTTTACAGCATATTTATCAACCTACACAAAAGGTAGAGAGGGGGAGAGAGCTGACAGAAAACTGGCTGGTTTTATGCAGTTACAAATCCCTGTGTTTGTCTTAACAGGTGAAAAACCGTTTGAATGTCCAAACTGCCATGAACGTTTTGCCAGGAATAGCACGCTCAAATGTCACCTGACAGCCTGTCAGTCTGGAGCTGGAGCTAAAAAGGGAAGAAAGAAGCTGTATGAATGTCAGGTAGGTAATGGAAGCAGCAGGGTCTGAGACTAGAAAAACTGCTTCCCGTGCTGAGGAAGTGTGGGAGAACTGAGCAGGAAAGACAACAAGTGTGGGTTTATGTCTCCAAGAGCTACTTTTAGTACAATAAATATAAGGATCACATTCAACCACGACATGCAGATAAATACTTACACCTAAATAATTCCATCTAAAATATGGAATTGCCTATATGGAGCCTCATAATACTTATAATCGGAGAGATTCTTACAGATAGCTAAGTGTTCATCTGCATTTTACTGACCTTTTTCCTTCCTTTTCAAGGCTCTTGATGCACTAACCTAGGCCTTGCCCAGCTAGTGAGCATGCTTCATTGAAGTCTGAAATACAAAGTACTATTTTAATTCTTATTTTATTATTCTTCTGTTCAATAATCCAATACTTTGACATTGTCCAGAGAGTAATTTCAACTTACAATGACAATCTGTAATGTCTTTTAAGCAAATATAAATAAATGCGGTGGATGGATACCTAGGGTACTTGGTCACTATATGTAAAAGACATTTGGCAAGCTGTTCAGATAAGGCTTACTTAGCTTTTAAAAGATTTTTGTGAAAAGCTAGAAAATACAACAGTTGAAGCTGTAGCATTATTATTTGCCATTTTGCTGTCCCACTGCTATGACAGTCTCAAAAAAGAACACACTTCCATTTCTTTCCCCCTTCTCTTCCCTTATTTTCTTTCTTCTGCTCTCACCGTATTCAGTTCACAGAATGCTGTGCTTTGAGGTTAAACTGGGTTGAGTAGTGAAAAAATCTGATGGATATCTGCTTTATTTTTCCAAAAGAGTGAGTGATCTTATTCATAGAAAGCATTGAATACTGCAGGATATTAATTAATTTTGAGTTGCTAATCAACCATTTAATCAGATGTTTCACTGATGCTGTTGCATCATTTGCTTATTATGCTAGTCTGAGGTTAATTCTTGAGAGCATACCTTTGTCTTACAGAAAAGTTTGTTCTGAATATGAGAATTACTGTGTAGCACAAAGTTGTACCTAACAGCTTCCTTGAACATACTGTTTTGTCTTTGTGACTCTTCGGTCTAATTGCTTTGTGTCATAGCTTTCTTTCTCTAAACTGATACCACATTCTCTGACATATGTTGTGAATGTGGGTTAGTGTTTCCTCAGATGGCAGAAACTACAGCACTTTTTGAATTTATTTTTTTTTTTTAATTTTTCTCTTTAGAACTAAATTTGAATAGTGCTCAATAAATAAATCTTGGTTGACTGAACAAAGAGGGGAAAACAAAATTGTGCGTGCTTGCTGAGCACTTTTGGTGCTCTTCAGTGTAGTATGTGAGTACTGAATTAGGCTCCACATGGCAAGAACAAAAATTAAGTGTTTAGGCATTACCAATAGTCATTACCTTTAACAGAATCACAGAATCACCAAGGCTGGAAAAGACCTCTAAGATCATCAAGTCCAGCCTGTGACCAACACCACTACACCATCTAGACTATGGCACTAAGTGCCACATCCAGCCTTTCCTTGAACACATCCAGGGACGGTGCCTCCACCACTTCCCTGGGAAGTCCATTCCAATGTCTAATCACCCTCTCCATGAGGAAGTGCTTCCTAATATCCAACCTAAACCTCCCTTGGAGCAACTTCAGGCTATGCCCTCTTGTCCTGTCACCAGTTGCCTGGGAGAAGAGCCCAGCCCCCACCTGACTACAACCTCCCTTCAGGTAGTTGAAGAGAGTGATGAGGTCCCCCCTGAGTCTCCTCTTCTCCAGGCTAAACAACCCCAACATCCTCAACCTCTCCCTATAAGACTTTCCCTCTAGTCCTTTCACCACCCTCTGGACCCGCTCCAGCACCTCAACGTCCTTCTTGAAGTGAGGGGCCCAGAACTGCACACAGGGCTCCAGGTGGGACCTCACCAGGGCCAAGTCCAGGGGGAGAATGACATCCCTACTCCTGCTGGCCACACTATTCCTGATACAAGCCAGGATGCCATTGGCCTTCTGGTCCACCCGGGCACACTGCTGGCTCATGTTCAACCAGCTGTCCACCAGTACTCCCAGGTCCCTCTCTGCCAGGCTGCTCTCCAGCCACTCTTCCCCCAGCCTGTAGTGCTGCCTGGGGTTATTGTGGCCAAAGTGCAGGACCCTGCACTTGGTCTTGTTGAATTTCATGCCGTTGGCCTCGGCCCATCAATCCAGACTGTCCAGGTCCTCCTGCAGCCTCTATACTTAGGTATACCTAAGTAATTTTGAGTGTTTATCCGTAAGAGTAGTCTTTTAAGATGTGTATGTGCAACTTCTTTCTATAGCATGAGCCTGGGAGAAAAAAAAAAAGCCTGGCACTAGCATCAGAAACCAGACTTCAGCAGCAAAATGGAGATAATCAACTCCACTACAGAGACCTGTTCTTGAGTTAGTTAGTCTCTGTGAGATACTCCATCACCCTTCTGTGCTGTTGCTGAAAATTATAAGGAGATGGAACATTCAGTTTCAAAACTATTTGCCAGCAGTGAATGAGTGCTGAAATGTGTTCTTTGCAGCTTTCTGCAGGCAAGAGCATTTGCATAGACAAAGACTCCTGTTTCTTTACTCTGAGCCTGACTTGACCCCAGTCTTCCCCCTCTTCTACCCTGACACCTCATTAGTTTCTTCAGTCTGTGTTTTCAGGCTACTTACCTCAGTGCCAGCTGAAGGGAAGGAAATGTGCTCATGTGCTTTGTGAACATAGTGTGTCTGCAGTTGATGTACTTTTAGATGGAAGAGAATTAGAAGGTTGGAGTTTTAAGTGAGTTTTTTCTGCTGAAATCATAGAATCATAGAATGGTTTGGGTTGGAAGGGACCTTAAAGATAATCTAATTCCAACCCCCCTGTGTGGGCGGGGACACCTCCCACTAGATCAGGTTGCTCAAGGCCCCATCCAATCTGGCCTTGAAGACCTCCAGGGAGGTGCCATCCACAACGTCCCTGGGCAACATGTTCCAGCATCTCACCACCCTCACAGGAAATAACATTTTCCTAATGTCCAACCTGAATCTCCCTTTAAGCTTCAAACCATTGCCTCTTGTCCTGTCACTACATTGCCAAGTAAAAAAGCCCTACCCCAGCTTTCTTGTAGGCTCCCTTCAGATACTGGAAAACTGCTATAAGGTCACCCTGGAGCCTTCTCTTCTCCAGGCTGAACAGACCCAACTTCCTTAGCCTATCTTCATAGGGAAGGTGCTCCAGCCCTTTGATCATCTTCATGGCTCTCCTCTGGACATGCTTGAGGAGCTCTATGGCCTTCTTATGTTGAGGACTCCAGAATTGGACATGGTACTCCAGGTGGGGTCTCACCAGAGCAAAGTAGAGGGGAAGAATCACTTCTCTTGACTGGCTGGCTATAAATCAGTCAAGTGTTTTATTGAAATGGCAAAATGGGATAACTCAGTCTAGCCCATTAAACCCCACAATACCATGAGCAAATGAGAGCTGATAAGGAAAAGTTGGTTAGTGGTACTGCACGTAGAACTTCAGTAAAATGACAGTTTGAATTACACCTTTGTTGTACAGTATTATTATATAAATAGCTTTCCACACAAAACACTAGCACCAGACATCAACTGGGGCATGATACTGTACATGAATTTCAGATAAGGTTAAATTAAGAAAACTTTGAAATGCTGTACTGACTCCAATTTTGTAGGTATGCCTTGTATGCACAACTCAAAGTAGCACACTCTTTTTAAAAAATCAATAAATATTAAATCTTCTGTTCATCTGGAGCTGACTTCTCAGCTTTTAGCTCCAATGTTTTTTTTTTTAATCCAAGTAGTGAGAAGCTGTGTGAAGCTGTGACCTGAAACAGGCAGTATTCTATCATGGTTCTCTTGTCTCTGTTTTTAACACACTGTGTCTTTTGTTTCAGGTTTGCAACAGCGTGTTTAACAGCTGGGATCAATTCAAAGATCACTTGGTAATACACACTGGTGACAAACCCAACCACTGCACCTTATGTGATTTGTGGTTTATGCAAGGCAGTGAGCTGAGAAGACATCTCAAAGAAATGCACAATATTTCAGAACGAATAATTACAGAAGAGGTTCTTCCAGTGGAAACTGTGGAAGCTGAACCAGTAACATCAATGACTATCATAGAACAAGTGGAGCAAGTCCATGTCCTACCTGTAATTCAGGTACAAGTGGATCCTGCACAGGTAACTGTGGAACAGATGCACCAGGATCTCATACAGGACAATCAAATGAAAGGCACACAAATAGATGAACTTCAAGAACAGGTGCAAATTAGTTACTTGGAAGTTGAACACATCCAAACTGAACAGGGTGCTGAAGTTCATGTGGAGCAGTTACATGTTGAGCATGTAAATCAAATACAGATGGAAGAAGTACAGGCAGAACTTATAGATGGAACAGACCTTGAACAAGTAGAATATGAAAGCGTTGATCAAGGAGAAGCAGAGGAAAAAGAACCTAATCAAGGAGATGATGCAGATAAGGAAGAACAAGAACAAGCTGAAGAGTTAAAAACAGTTAGTGGACACACAGAGTGAAAAGGTGGATGACTAGGAGAAATACTGCCATTGTGCAGGTTTGGGGATGAAATACCAAATTATTTTTGTTAACGTTTACATTGGTTTTTGAACCACCAGTGGTCATTTTTCCAATAAGCTGTCCCTCAGAAGCTGGGCAAGTGGACCAAAATTAGTTTTCTTCATGTACAACTAAAACTTCTCTCATATGTGAAAAATAACTTTCCCATTCATGTAATACCATGGAACAGAAACTACCACCAACACAGACAGCTTTCTGAGGATTTTAATAGTTAATTGCTTCTGTCATTGTTACACCATCCCTGGGGATATATAAGAGTTAACTTCACCTCTTTTCTTCTTGCAATTGAAGCAAACTCTTGTTACAGATTTACAAGGTGTCTGTGGCAGAAGAATCAGTAAAATCTAGTGGGCTCTCTTGTAAGTGGCAATTGAGTACCCATGAATTTGGGGTCTAACTGTTTGCTGTATCTGAACAGTGGTCCCTAACTTGCAGGCTGAGGAAAAAACATTGTTGCTGGAGGTCTCTGAGCACAAAAGTCCTGTGCCTTTTCAACACTGACTGGTTAAATTTCCACGAAGTTCCTAGAGTGTTCAAAAACCTAGTTCAGTAAAAGACAATGTAGGTAATGTTATAGTGCTTTATATTTTTGCTTAAAATTGTCAGCTACTGATTTTTTATTATTATTTGTTTTTGCATTAAATTTAGAGGTGGGAGGCTGAGGGAGGAAGCAGATTCCACATGGAGGCAGTAAGACGCTCTAAAAGGGACACTTTAAAGTAAGAGAAGCTTGGTAGAATCTGTGGTAAACATAAGCAGCAAGAAAGCTACCAGCAGACTCTTCTTTTATAAATGAAATGAAATTCTAAAAATGAGTATGTTGAAACATAAATATAGAGAAGACTTGTCTATATGGTATCAGGTTCTTGTTTATTTGAAATTAAATTCTGACACTTGACACAAAGATGTGCTAAACGTAAAAGTAAAAGCCATAGGTATGAGTGCTAAAATGTGGATTGAAAAGTAGGCATGTAAATAATTTAATCGATATTAGACAATAAAACAGTACCAACCATGAAAAGTTGCATTATTTGTTTCATCCAATAAATCTGGAACAACAGTGTGACTGGCCATTACAGTGTCAGCTCCCAGTGGTAATAATCAATCTTCTTTTTAGTAAGAGTGATAGGTCTTTACCGTAAAGTTAGATTTGTTTAGAAAATAATAACCTAGCTCTATGTTCAAGGATGCTAAGGACTTCTAATTCTCAATTATTGCCTTGAGATTAGAGGTGCCTCCATACTTCTGAAAAACTTTGCTTTCAAAGCCTTAACTGAAGGGAGGAATTTTTGCAAGGACATTCCCTAATGCTTTTGGTAATCTGGTAGATCTTAGTTAAAATCAGGCTTTTCTGTTCAGTCTTCTACAAATGTAGATTTATTTTGTAGGATTTGTGCTTTCATTTAGTCTCTTTAAAAATTATTCTTGTTTCATCATGAGAAACTGTTGCAAAACAAACACGGATCTCAATTAAAATTTCAAACAATTTTATTAATGTAACTTCATTCTTTTTAATGATGTTTTGTGTTTTCTGAGATGCAAGTAGTACGTGATGAAATTCTTGTGCAGAGGGAAGAATGTGGCCCAATAATAATCATTAAGTAAAAGTTGGCTATTGTATTTAATATCTGACTTCTGGTACGAAGCACAGAGGGGATAGGCCTGCTTACTTAGCTGTGGAACTCTAATTATTGAAGTCTTTGTGCATATATACACAAGATCTGTATCTGTGGAGTTAAAGGAGCAATCTGTGTCTAACCAATTAAACTAACTTTTAGGTAACTTAAGTCCAATGTGAATTGAGCAGTTATGTGGTTTTGGTAGCAGGACTGTGGTTTGGTAAGCACAGCTGGGCTAATTTCTTTGTTCTGCTTCATCTTCTCTTTTCAACAACAGTTCACTCATTTGGTAGGTGAGATATGATGCTCTGTTGTTGTGCCCAGTGCTGCCCCTTCCAGCCTCCCACTGAGCCTGGGTGGGAGCACTGTGGGGCCATGAGCAAGCCTCTCCTCACCCTGAGGGAGAAAGGCTCTCCTCAAATAGTAACTCCACTGGAGAGTCCTTCCCTTTGCATTTGTGTCTTTCCTGTAATTTCCTTCCCAAATGCCTGGAGCCCAAATTGCTCCCACTGGTGGAAGCCCTCATGCCTCCTTGCTGCAACAGTTGATGCTGGAGGAGGAGGGATTGATGGAGGAGTCAGAAGTCCTGGCTGCTCCCTGGAACAGCCACCTTGCCCTCCCTCCTCTTCCTGCCCCAAATGCCTGTATAGAAACACAGACCTCTCCAGACAAAATAACCTACACGCCATTGGAGTTCTTCCCTCTGGATGCATACATACTGCTGGTCCCCAGAGTCCTGTGCTGTGCATGTACTGGTCTGTAGCTTGCAGTGGGGCAGCACATGGGGGGAATGCTGGAATTTATGCCGAATTAAACTAATAAGCTAAAGCAGTGGGGTCTTGGCAGTGAGAAATGGAAAAGTGGGCATGAATAAAAAACTGTGAGGTGTGTCTGGAAATAACATAAAATTGAGCATTAAACTGAGACTGAGGTTAGAGGTGGACTTTCAGATTTGTATGTGATATTCATCGGAGGCCATAAGCTATTTCTGAAAGTAGAGTAGGGAGAAGAAAGGCAGCTGATCGATAGTTTGAGAAACACTGAGTTTTTCAGGTAGTGTAAGAAAGGACCAGTGGCTTTTGTTTTTTGTTTTTTTTTTGTTGTTTCTTTTTAGAAAGTCTTCCTGAGCTGTAGCATGTTAACATCTGCAGGCTTAAGAGGATGTGTGAAATCAGTCCTGTGTGAAATTATCACCAGAGGAGGATGGTGCAGCCTCTGCTTTGTTTCACCTTCCTGCAGTGAAACTCTTAATTAGATACAGTGCAGCATATGGTACTGTCTTACACAAATTCTGTAACTCATTATTATTTCCAAGGGGGAAGCATTTATAATAGAAGTATAATTTGGTTGCTTACTGTCAAGGGTTGAAGTATTTCTTCTACAGGGACTATCATGAAAATGTAACATGCAGTTAGATTTTCTTGTCATTAAACCGTATTGTTTGCTGCTAGCAAATAATTTAAAAATGCAAGCAACCTGTTTCTAATGCAAATACAAATTTGTAGCTGGTCAAACAACTGGTAGCTCAGGCAGGTGCAGCAGAAGCTGGACCCCTTTCCTGACACATCAGCTGCCATCTAGTCCAGCTGGATGCAGCTTTGGGAGTGTACCCGTGGCCCCATCCCCGCCAGGGCTTTGCCCGCAAGGTGAGAGGTGCTCGCGCAGCTCCCCGGTGCTTTCTGCCTGCCGGGTCTTTGTGCTGCCTGGAGCCTGGACATGGTCTCTGCTGGGGCTTGTCTTTCCGTGCCCTGCATGAGGACGGGATTTGCACCGCTAAAAGACCTGACGCTAGGAAGGGGCTGCAGGCAGTAGCTCTTAGGGAGTGGGGACGGAGGTGTACCCGGAGGGTGTACGGGGGTGCGGGGGGCTGTGCCTGCCGCAGGGCTGGCGGCCTGCGGCGGGGGCGCAGCCCGGGCCTCCACCGGAGCTGTCCAAGGTTTGGCGCAAGGGAGGCCCCTGCGACCCATAGCCCGGGCCGCCAGTCCGCTCAGCCCGGGGCTGCTCTCCCTCATCGCCGGCTGCCGCCAGCCCCCCAGTCAGGTCTCTGAGGGCCACGCAGGGCCCTCCCCCCTTCCGAGGGCAGGCGAGGGACGCGGTGGGGCAAGAAGGCCCTTCTCCGCCACGGGAGGGGGGGGAGGCGGGCAAATGGCGGGCCGCCTGGCAGGAGCAAATGGCGGGCGGCGGGCAAGCGCCGCAGGGCGGCGGCGCTGAGGGCCGCCATGCCGGGGCTGGTCCGCGAGAAGGGGCGGCGAGGCCTTGCGGAGCCGGGGCTGGAGGCGGCGGGAGGGAGCCGGCTTTCAGGTACCTGCTCTTGAGCGCAGGCGGGTCTGGCAGTTTCGGCCAGGGAGCTCAGTTCGCGTACTGTGCCGCCCCGCGCTTCAGCCGGGGCACTGCGGGGTGCGGCACAGTGCCGCCGACGTGACCGAGACTCAGCTCCAGCCTCTGCTTGTGCCGCTGGAGCAATCAGAGTGATTCCAATAGTACTTTGTCTCGGCTGTTTTAATTTTCATTTTCATTTGAAAAAAGGAAGTATACTGGCTAAAAGGAATTACATTTCTCGGTAAAGCGACTGCTATAGCATCCCACATCTTCCTAACTCTGAGCTTTTCCAAAAACAGTCTACCCGTAATAAAGTGTTTCCAGTGTGAGGCGGAGCGCGAGGCCCGGGCAGAGCTGCGGGACGGGGCGAGGGGCTCCCGGGGCCCGGGGGTGCGGGAGGAGGGGCCGGTGCCAAAGTGGGTGGGTTTAATTGTTACTTAAATCACAGGTGTGTCTTGTTTGACGCCTTCTGCTTATGCTAGGATCAGTTGGAGCCTAAAGTCAAAATATTTTCCGTCTAAGAGATCCTGTGCTGTGTTGAACATATAAAACATACGGCTAGATCTATGGAAGGAGCCAGCGCGGGCTTCAGTGTTTTCTGGGTTGAGATATCGTTCCTTGTATAGTGTAATCTGTTCATATAGCTTTAGAGTGGCTGGCACAGCTACTGCAAAACACCTAGCAGCAGGTGTCACATAGTTTCAGGACTTTCTCCTTTAAGGATGTAGACCGACATTTCAGTTGATTCACACCAAATAGATTTGTGGACATCATGGGTGCTCATGTGTTACAGCAGGTTCAGGTTCTCCCCTGCCACAGTTCAGGATGAAAACTAAAGAACCACTACTCACTTCCAACATGAGAAGGGTGTGTGCAAAAAAATGAATTAAAAAAGCATTCTATCAAAAAACGTCCTAAGGTACAAACAAACAACAAAAAAAAATTTTCTCAGATCCAAATAAGTTCTGAGGAGGGGGGCTGAGCAATTCCATGGCTGTAAATGAGTGAGGTTTTTTTTTTCCTGACCACTGTAATATTATAATCCATCTTCTAGTGCCTTTAATTCAACTGGTGATACATCTTTTTAAAATAATATCCTATCCCATAAATAGATGCAAGAACCTCAGGATTTTAGTTAGTTCTAGGCAGTTGGTCTGTTTGGGAATTAGGAATTAAGATACCTGAATATGCTAGTTTTCCTGTTCTTAGAGTTACTTGTTTGCAACCTTTTGAGAATGTTGTATTAAAAATTGCAGCTTCTGGGGTATTTTTAATGTTTTCCAGTTGTGAGGTCCTTAGCTTTGTCATATGGAAATACAGTGATTTTGTGAACTAACATGAGGCCTGCACTATCACATATAAAAATACAAATACAAATAATTTATTATAATATGTTCCGATTTATTGGTTCTGTTTTGAAGGCAATTAAGTAGCACTAGAAGAGAACTTGTTGCTCCTATTATAGCCACATTACAATAAACCAATCAATTAGCCCTTTGCTAAAATGGGGTTTTGTTAGAGTCCTGTAGGTTGAACTTCATGGCTGGATTTTCTGGACTACACCACTGGGGAAATGAGATTATGTTCTTTGGAGTTGGAGGTGTTGCAAATTCCCACTCCATGCAATACAGAGCACTGACAAAAGCAGATACAGCATCATAGCAGCTGTACTGCTTCACCTGGGGAAGTACAAGTGACAGAGATGTTGGTAAGATACATGTCCAAAAGGCGTCCTTTGTGGGGGGATTTGGGGCTTTGGCTCTTTTTTTTTTTTTTTTTTTTGAGGTGAAGTTACACTGGGATGGGAAACATATCAAATAAGAGCACATGAATTTGAACCATACTGACAAGTTATGGCATTAGTTCCTTACAGCTGGAAACGCCACACAACTTTTTCATGGCCAGTCTTGGCCTCCAGAGCCCTAGAAGTCATGAATGTTTGCTTCTCTTACTGATTTTTACTGTGAGGCAGGGAATAAACTTCAACCTTTGAAACTCCTCTCAGCTAACACTGAGAAAATCTGCAGCATTGCTTTTCTGTGTGTTTGGAAAAAAGTAGTCCTTTGTGCATAGACAGCTCTCTTTTAGACCACTTGGCAAATATTAATTAGTTCAGACTCTGACTGTTCCTCCAAAGTAGGTAAATGGCTTTTATTTTCCTTTTTTTTTTTTTTCCTTTTCTTGCTTTATTATGGTTACACAGAGTAAATAATTCTGCAAGCAGGCAGTAGTGGAACGGAAAACATTGTCCAGCTTCCTGACTTTCTTTCCTGAAGCATAAAATCAAAGATTCTTCTCCTCAAAGCAAGGAAAACAAGTTATTGAGAAAGATAACTCCAAAATAGAAATCATTGTATCTCTTGCTTCAAATATGAGAGCACCCTGCCTCATGTGGGAAGCATAGGGTAATAGTCAATTATATTTATAAAATAAATGTATTTGCGCACTCAGTACCCTGAAAAATTAATTGGAAAACACTAATATTTTCTAAGAAATAATACATTACAGGCAACATCCAAGGATGTTTCATTGGTACCACCATTCATTCAAAAGCTGAGCCTCTCTTCTGGCTGTGAAATGCTTTTGAAGATGCAGAGAGAGTTAGAGATTATACCAATCTAGATATCTGCAACAAAATCACTGGAAGTGTGTCTGTGGTAGTGATAAATCCTGTAAATGCTGCATGGAGATGGATCTGCTTGGAGAGGATTACTGCGATACATTTTCTGCTGGTTGTCAGGACAACTGTAAATCCGTGCAGCTGTACAGCGGTGTGTTAATCCATGCAGTTTAATCCCATTTCCAAATTAGATCACCAATACTGTACTGCTAGGTAACAGCTGGTTCAAATGCTCCCCATTCCTTTCTCTTAATATAGCACCTGGAGTCCAACCGATGCACCTCCAGTCTTCTAGGAAAGACACAGTGTTAAGCCTTGGAGCAATTTGTTGTTGCAATAGCAGTGAATGACTTGGCTCAGTGTTCCAAACCTGATAATTTTCCAGTGTTCATAAGAAGTCATTGTTCCCAGACTAAATTATTTCACTTATGTTTCAGAGATTGTATCAAAAGTTTAAGGACTCTTTAGTTCCTCATTAAGATAATCCAGTTATTACACTGAGCAACAATGATTGCTGATACTATCATGACTTTTAAAGCTGTTGTAGCAAAATGAGAAAGTATTACATCAGGAAGGGAGTTAGAAAACATACAGTATTCCCTGCAAGGCGATTAGAGCTTGCTCAAAAACTCACCTGGCACAGCACAATGCAGGAGGAATACTGCGGGTTTGAATTGACACTCAGGTATTGATCCCTCCTATTATTTTGCAATTACTATGTTGTTACTTCCATAGTTTTTCCTATAGTTGGCTGAGATGTACTCTGGAACTTCAGTGTTTGTGAAAGCTTTCATGAGCCTGAAGCTCTGCTCTTGCATCAAGTTTGCCTTCTCTGGCCAAGCATGGCATAACTGCACTGGAGGAGAGCTGCTCACTTACCAGCATCAATTAATGTAACATTTAAAATCAGTAGTTAGTGTTTAAATCCCGGTGGCTCGTTTTCATTAGCATTTAACAAGCAAGTTTCGCTTTTCCAAATGCAGTGAAACGATTAAAAGGAGCAAGAATGAACACTGGGAAACAGTTTATCTGCTTGCTGCCCAGCCTGGTGACAAACCTTGAGAGTCCTCTTTCTGTCCCCCCTCCACCACCTTCCTGGTCTGTCATGCTGCAGTGTGTGCTGGTGGCCTTCGGGTGCTCTCCCCAAGGCTCCCTCGACTGCCTCTGCAGGCACCCCTTTCCACTGTGTTTGCCCACCTGTGTTTGCTTCACCCACAAAGCATACTGATGCCACTGATCCATAGGATTTAGCTCTATAGTTTCATCAGTTTACTTGTAAAAATAAGTAAAAATATGTAAGGTTATTTCTTTTGTGTCAGCATTGTTTCCTTTTGGATGCTTGATAAGCTGTGAAATGTCACAGCCCAGAGGCCTCAGTTTATAATTACAGGTTTGCTTCACTCTAACAAAAATCTTTCATTTAGGCAACTATTTATCACCCAGTTAAAGCAATGCTCCTCTTGAAGCACAGTATTTATTGATGAGTTAGGTACTTTTTATATTTTCAGAGTGTTGGTATTCTTCACATACCTGTGTTTGCATACCTGTACAACCGGTATTTGACATTGGGAAATACCCTGTGACATATGCTACTGGAAGAGATTGCCCCTACCATAGCTTAAGTTGCAGAGTGAAGTGGGGAGTGGGGAGTCTTTTCTTAAATTCAGATTTCTAAATTTACAATATCTTAGGTTTCTTCTTTCTAGGAATGGGATGGAAGGAGATAACACTTACCAAACAATTATTTTAATCCTTTGCTGGTAGCTCTGACGTGAGTTTCTAGGATGTCTTACTAGAGAATAGTTTTGGGAGCAAAAGTGAAAATAGTATTTAAAAGCTTTGAATGATCTGGAAGGTTTAAATGTTGATTTGTGAACACTGTGTCAGCTGCTGTTCCATATTTTCAATTTTAGAAGCTTCTCATTGGTGTTACCTTCATAAAGGCCATAGTTATCAAGACAATAAAAGTGCGAGATTGTGGGTGCTAATGGTGTATGCAGGTTGTCTGGACAGAGAGTGTCAGAGCAAATGGCATCTGCTGTGCTTGCTTCTTGCTTAGGCCTCTACCCCATCCCCTTTTGGAAAGCACAGCTTAGGGAGCAGGGCAGTAACTCTTGAGTGTTAGTACTTGCTCTCAGCAGTGCACAAGGCTGCTTGAGCTACTAAAGAGCATGCCACAGGGTCACAGGGATTGAATTTTACCAGGAATGATCAGCTGCTCTGGGTGTCATGCTTCCCGCTCTCATGAAGAGCTGCCTGGAGAAGCTGTAAGGCATTTAATCATAGAATGCCAGGTTGGAAGGGACCTCAAGGATCATTACTGACAACTCACCCCTTGTCTCACAGTTCGTAGCTTGTTTATGCAGGGGTGCTTTGCACAGCTACAACACCACACTGAACACGGGCACTGCAGACCTTTGTGGCTGTATGGACTACATCCTTCTGCTTGGAAGGAATCAAATTCAGTGTAGGCTTCTTTCATCTGTGTTGTTGCAACCGGGGGAAGGGAACTTTCATCCTTAAGGACTTGTAATTATCACTGGAACTGCATATCTGCAGGTGTCATCTAGAGGCTGGGGTGCACGGGGACGGCTCCCCTGAGGCTGGGGACATTCATGACACCTTGAGACATGCTCAGATTCTAGCAGGATCAGATTTAAAAAAACCCCAAACATATAAGGAAAGCATTTCAGAAGTAGTGCTAATGCAGTGTTAGCTCTTCTGCAACATAACAATGACTGATTTTTATCTTAATTTGAAGTGTAATCATCTCCATTTGGTGAAGGAGATTTCTCTTGACAGCAGTTCAGTTTTAATTAACATTGACAACTTCTTGCATCAGTAATGAAGATATTTTATCGTATTTTGTTTCAAAGCATCTTGCTTACTCTTCCTTGTTTTGTGTTGGTTTTGGTTTTTTTTAATCCCTCACACTTTTTTTCTGTCCCACACCACTTTTGACTGCTTGATGCCACTTGAAACAGCTGCTAAGTAGAAAAAAAAGATGCAAGTTCCCCTTCAGAATCAAAGTGCTGGAGCATCACTAAGAGCTGGGTTTGGCCTGTTTCCCAGATGCAGATTATGTCATCGTCTTTGCTGCTCTTGGTCTCTGGTGACCCATGATTTGATGACCTCCTGAGGACGTGTTTGGCAGAAAAATGAAAGCTTGAAGTTAAGACACACACAGAAACCTAAATGCTCTCAGTCCAGCATCATAAGCCCTTGCAAGCAGTGGGCAGCTGCTTCCTGCCTGAGACTGTGCTCCTGTCCAAACCTGAGGGATGGGGCAGTGCTGGCTGGGCTAAAGATACTCAGAAGGTGTTTTTAGAATATAAAGGGGAAGGGAAGCAGAAACAGGGGTCTTGAATTCCCTTCCCAGTACTTTGAATTAGAAGTTTCTTTGCAGGTAGGGAGTTGAGAAGATAGTGAATTGGAGGATTTCCTCCCACCAACAGAGAAGTTTACGTGCTGGAGTGGAAACATTGAGGGGCCTTACACTTCACCTGAAAATGTAGTTATCAAGCAAAATATATCAAATATATATGGGAATATAGGTTGGAGGTGTTAAAACATCTATACTCAACATTCAGAACAAACACATTATGACTGAGGCTTAGTTCTTGCTAAACATCACATCACTTCATTTGATTATCTTGCATAGAGCTGCCCATAAGCCTGAAGCTGAGAAACTACTTTTTTACTTTTCTTCAAGTGATGGGGTCATAGTCGGGTACCAAAAATGTTATTCATAGGGAAAAGATACTGGTATCAGTGAAACTTAAAAGGTAGAGCCAACGCATTACTAACTCACAAAAAGAATGTAGCTTCCTTAATAGATGAGTTGTTTCAGAAATCGTTTCCTTCAGAGAAAAGCCTGTATTGGTAGTTTCCTTGTTTCCTTCTTGGTTATTTCTCCTCTGTTCAGTCTGATCTGAGAAATTCTTAGTAATAAAGGCATTTGCATGGTTGGATAAGTAAATAATTTTGGAGGTGCTGTGTTGCGCTGGGCTGCCCACAGTGACAGCAATATTTAATGGGAAAGTGGTGCAACTGTGGGGTCTACAGCATCTGGGAGTGAATGGGAGAAGCCATTCCCACTGACCTCCACTCCATGCTTTGCTCTTTTCAGGGAGGTGAGGAACTGATGGTCTGTCAGGAGTAAGAAGCTGGTGGTAACAGCAGTGGGTGCTTTCGTAGTGATCAGAGCCAACGTGGCAAGAGGAAATCGAGCAACCCCCAGTTCTCTGGTGATTAGTGGTGTTCCTTGGACAGTGCAGGTGTGAGTCTCTAGTGGCTGTCTGCCTACGTAAGCATCTGTGTGATAGGTGTGTTGTAAGGTTTAGCTGAATTTGGGATCAGAAGGATGTGAAATGGAACTTCTGAATTTAGGGCTGTAGTACAGGGGAAAAGAGTTGAGCAAGAACCCTTGAAATCACACAACTGCATCTGACTCCCCTTTTGTTCTACTGCTTCTGTTGAAGGAGCATGCATTTCTCTGACATGTGTGCCGATGCAACATGAAAGCTTTTGTTTGGAATTGATGTGCCTGTTCAGGTCACCTTAGAGACACACGTCTGCAAGTGTGAGGAGAACTGCTGGGAAAAGTTTTAAGTCAGAACTAGTTTTGGAGAATGGATTAAATAAATATGTCTGCACTTTCAAGTCTTCCAGCCTCAGCAACAATCTTGATGTTGTGACTGGTAGTCTACACAGAATGGTGCTACAGAGTATCCTGGTTCCTCACTGCTACAGTACAAAAATGTGAATGAGTTCCTTGCTCATGGTGGAGTTGGTTTCTGCCAGGGAACCTGAGCTTCAGCTGGTAGATACTGAGATAACAGCTGGTTGCAATATTGTTCCATAGAAATTTTATCTTTCAGAAGTGCTTTGTCAAGACACCCTAAATCTGGCAGCTTTAGCACTGAGAATTCACTTTTGGTTTTGTTCTCTGCTCGTCTTCCCATCAGTAACTACAACCTGATGTATGAAAGGTATTTCAATGCTGTGAACAGGTGCTGTCTGCCAAGGCCTCCTGAATTTTAAAACTGATTTGAACTCTGATTGTTTGCATTTGTAGGCAGGTTTTACATCTGCTACCATAATTTTCCTTTGTGTAAGACATCCTGCTAAGATAGAGGGGCTGGCAGATGTGTTTCAGCACAGAAGGGATACGGACATGCTCAAAGATGTCTGTGTTTTATCTGAATCTTGGAGTGCAAACACTAGGTCATCTGGTGAAACTGTTTGAGGAAGGATGAAAAAAATGCCTCTATTTACATTACTTTTGCTCAGAAATTAGAATTAAATAATCTAAGTTTCTCTGAAATAATAATTGCAAGAAAAAGTGTTTAGGACTGGAATTCTCATGTGGGCTGAAGGAAGAGAGCTCAGACATATTAGAAGTCCCAGTAAAAATGTTTTTAATCTGCTTCAACAGTATCATGGAACTTCTCAGAGAAAGCTCAGAATTCTATCTTAAATTTAGCTTTGTAAAACAAGAAGTTCAGAGTTTGCAAATGTATTGCCAAGACTCCTTTGCATGATGAGAAATTCCATGTTGGTAATAAAATAGAAAAGGTGAACAGATTCCATCTTTCTCAGGAATGAGACTCCTCATTTGCATCTCCGCCATCAGACTAGCAGCCCAGTTCCTCCAGCAGTTTTTCCAGTTCAGTTCCCACAGCTGATGAAACTTTGTTGACATCTGTGTGTGTGTCTTAGGCATACACTGACAATTTGGTTTTATCTGTTTACTTCTCTGAAGTAAGCTGTACGTACAAGCAGTAATTCTGTGCACTTGTTTGCTATAAAGGAAAAATAGCAAAAAGACCTGATAGAAATATCAGGATCATTGGGGGTAGTAAGCAGGAACTGTGACATTGTCTAGAGTGAACAATAAGTTAGGCTATGTGCACATCTAATTTTATTTTCATTAACAATAAAAGAGAAGAGCATGGAAGGAGAGGTTGTCTTTTTGCTTTGCTTTTGATTTAACAATGCCTACAAATGGTGTATTCATTAAATTCTGTATCATGTCTATGAAAAATTCTGGAGTTCTATATGAAGAATGCAGGGGGATACAGGCTTAATGCCAGCTTTTACATGGGAACAGGCTTTCAGAATAATGGTTCTCTGGTTTTTGTGTTGAGTACTACCCTGATCCCTGTTATAAGTTACTGTCTTTGCCTTTTGAGTGGTTAGTGTTACCCTCAGGTTTAAAAATTAGAGTAAAAAATGGATAAAGTTATTTCTTCTAGTAAACAGTCCTGATAAACTGTTCATTCATGCCAGTTCTATGTTTTACAGGTTGTGAGAATAATCTCTTTCCAGTCCTGTTGAGCTCTGCATGTTATCACCAGATTAAGTGGTGTGATTAGCTGGGTTTAAGTGCTAATTTTATGAAGAGGATGCAAGGGACATGCTGTGTCTTTCTTTTTCTCTCTCACCTAGTACTGTGTATGTCACAGGACAGTAAATATTGTTGATGAAGGTTCAGTCATAGATGAAGCTTTGGAGGAGCCAGAAGAATCTATTAGATGCTGAAAAGCTTGGTGCCAGCAAAGCAGGAAGTTCAAGCTCCAGGCGGTGTTGACTCTGTTCACGTGCAGCAGGCCATCAGCTGAAGTTACAGACAGTGCCGTGTCTACTCTGAGCTGCTCGCTGGAGAACTGCTTCCAATACACCTCGTTAGGAGCTGATCAGGAGTCTGCATCCTGAGAGGTTTCAGGCTCTTAATGGAACATGGTTTCTAGACTGTGGGTATAGGAGATCAAACAAGTCAGATTTCCCTCATAGATGTAAATGAAGCTATCTGTTACTGTACATACAGCAACTCTTTGCACATCTCCATTTCCATACCTGTTTTCGGCTATCACTCTGAGGTGCTAAAATGACATAATGTCATTTGTAAAGTGCTGTGAAGTATAAAAGTTTACAGCTCTTCACCACACATTTTTTTCATAATCAGAATGATGGAAGGGTGCCCTTCTCAAGAACAGTTGCCATCATATCATGCCTTTGAGCTCAGGGGTGATGCATCCATCACGTGGGAGCTCTGCCTTTTACTGCCAGAGGCTCTAGCTGTGCCCAGGCTGCCATCCTGTCCAGCAGCTGACCAAGCCACAGAGTTTGTCCTGAGAGAATGTGACATTCTGGATTGCCAGCTGCACTTCGTTCAGATTTCAGGACAATGTCAAGCATTTCATGTCTCATCTCATTTTGCTGGCCTCGTGGTGTTAGCCTGCTCAGTCTGGTAAATCTGAACAAGCTGTTCTTCTCTATCTTTGTTCCCATTTTCCTTTCTTCACAAAAGGAACCTTAGCACGTCTCAGAATGCTGTATTTTTGTATGTGCAGTGAATTTAACTGCCAGGGACACTGTGGTGTGTGTTGCCTTTAGTATTATACAAAAGTATCATTATGGTTTTGAAGGAAGCAATTTTTTTCTCAGTATGTTTCCCTGTGTACATACAATTTCATGTGCATATGACTTAAACAGCAGTTTGATTCTTACGTTTCTTAGCAAAAACCCCACCCAATAGATTTTCTAGTTTGAATTATAAATGGAAAAAAATCTGTTGTCCTCAATAAATTCGCACCGTTAAAGTAGTACAAGCTCTTTTATTTTGACTCTCTAACTTTTCTTTTTTCTTTTTTTTTTTTTAACACTAATTATGATGTAGTTCCACTGTTTGTTTTCCTGTTGTTTTTTTTTTCACACTTTATGAAGTAAAATTAAACTAGAGAGTTTCTTCCCTTTCATTGAGTTCTGCTGCACTCAGGCAGCTACCTGTTCTTGTGTTAATGGAAGGCTGCTACAAAGGCATAGAGCATTAAGCAAATCCATGATAATGAATGAAATGCTAGAAACATTATATTGTCATCTATCTAAAAACAGATTGCTATTCCAGAACCTTAGTCTAATAGGAATAGTTTATAAGCTCTTCTGCATGTCTCTGTTCCCATTTCTGTTCCCTGCATTTCTGGATTCTAATCTGAAATTCTCCTGCAAATTTCTTCAAGAAGGAAATTGAGGGAAGGTGAGGAACTGGAGTATCTTACCTATAGACCTTTGCATAAACTTGGCATTTTGGATTGTGTGATATGAATGGTGGTTCTGAAAGTAGAGAAGCCACATAACGGTCTTTGTCAGGGGAGTGGATGTTTGCAGGGAAGATTATGGTTTAAAGATGGCCTAAAATTTTTTTACACTCTACTTTTGAGTATTTCGGCTTTTTGTTTCATTTGTGAACATACACTTCCTGAAACCATGGAATGTAGTTCGTATTTGCATGATACCACGGAGTTGGACTTTACTTAATTTCCATTTTTGCAAGCATGTCAATATCTGTTCCCCAAACTTGACCACTGAATGTGTAATTTTGTTAAAATTTTAGCAAGTATCATCTGTCTTAGCTTTTGAGATGTTTCATGGTCTTCTGTGTGGTAAATTTAAGATCTTTTTTATGGTGGTTCAAATACTACATCATACATATTTAGCAGTTTGAAAATCTTTGGAACAACAGTTATTTTTCCAGTGGATTTAATTAGAAATATTAAATTGAAAGAACACTGACTGGTTTCCTAATGCTGCTGGATACTCAGATTTGCACTGTTCTTTCTAATGGAATGCAGTTTATGTAAGTCTTCAGTTTGACGACAACAACAATAACAACAACAACAGTCTGTGTTCCATGACAGATATTCAACAAATCTCAATCAGATTACCTAATGAAGTTAAATGCTGGCCAAATTTATTAACATTAATATTCATTCGAGTCAGGAAAGCTTTTTTTCTGTACAAATGTGATATGAAAAGCAGGATAATATTAGAGATTTGGGATGTAGCAACATTTTAGCATGACCCTAACTTTCAGTGGATCAGTAGCAAGCTGTGTGTTACTCAGCACCCTGAGGTGTTCCTCTCCTGCACTTTCCTAGCCAGAGGAGTACTGGTCTGTGCCTGCCCTCATCCCTGACTTCCCTGCTGATCCTTGCAGTAGGCCAAGACAGTTGTCTAAATGTGTTGGGATACAGGCTCCTCAGCACACACTACTGTATTTCCATATTTGGTTTGAGACAATATCAGGAACTTTTCAGGGCTCCAAAACCAGACAATTTGAGATAAAAAAGAAAGAAAAAAAAAAAGAAAAAAGGAAAAAGAAAAAAGAAAAAAAGAAAAAAAAAAAAAGAAAAAGAGAAAAAAAAAAAAAAGGCGTATTTTAGTAGGATGCATGTCAAAGCATTTAGCTGCAATACTGAAGCCAAGGTTGCAAAAGAAGAGTAGAACCTAGGATTGTGCTCCATCTCGCTTGGGTTATATCCCTCAGTTAGGATCCTTGATGTGTACTACAGCAGCTGAAGCTGAGAGAACAGTTCAATTTGCAGTAGGCTGTCTTGAATGTTGCTTGCTGTCATCATACTGTTCCTCTAGATCCCTGTTTCAAAAATATCTGTCCTAATTTCACTTCTGGTTTTAGTCCAGTGGGAAGGGAGTCTGTAATGGGCAACATTTCCTTGACATGTAGAGATTAGTAACTTATGGTCTGTAGGATGTCAAATAAGATCAGATTGCTTCCTGCTAAGCTTCTTTCCAAGTCTGGAAGACTTACTATACATTAAGAAGTTTCCAGAGGTTAGCTGAAGCTTCAACAATTCTACTGCATGAGTTTATTCCCCTGCATGGCTCCATGCCTGCAAAGGCTGGGCAGTACATGCAGATGGCAGACCTGGTAGCAGGGCATTGCCTGGTGCAGAGGTTTCTCAGAACGTAGTACTTGAATGCAGGTTCAGAGGCAGGAGCCAGTGTGAGGAGCAGGTGGTCTGCATCGTGAGAGGACCACATCAGTCTGAGAAGGTGGCCAGCTCATATATTGCTAGAGAAATACAGCTGGGACTATTTTCCATTTCAGTGTTATTTTCTGATGGGTCCTAGAGGTTTCCAATCTAATTGTCAGTTAGATAAAAAGTACAAATACATGTCTTTCTCTCTAGATTTTTTCATTTGAGTGTTCTGAAATTCTCAGAACTGCAGTCATTCTTGAACATTTACAGTTGTCAAGGACAGAGCAGTTGCACTGACACTTCCAGGAGATAGTTCTTCTGTAGTTCTTTGTAAAACCAAGCAGACAGTTTTTATGGCACTGCTGTTTCTCCCTGGCTCCTGCCACTTTTATGTGGGTACTGAACATCTACATCTACGCCTTCTTTTAGTCAGGCTCAGTAATATAATTACTGTAATCCAGTGGTTTGTAAAAGCTGATGCAGGATAAATCTTGAGTGTCTCTGACATTACTCTGAAAAACTGGAAATGCCAGGCAATATTCATTTCAAGGTGCAGAGCAGGATTTAATTTGGAAAATAATAGCAACTGCTTATCTTACCACATCATAGAATCATATCATAGAATGGCTAGGGTTGGAAGGGACCTTTCAGATCATCTAGTTCCAACCCCCCTGCCTAGATCTTCTGCCCAGATCCATGTAGAATTTACCTTATGAACACTTAACCTTTTACTACTCAGTACTTTTGAGGAGACCATATATATTGATGCACCTGAACTTGATTGCCTTATAAGAAGTAATCAGAGTTATTTGCATATTCCAGAGCCAGTGTAATAGGTAAAGGGGGAATACTGGAAGAAAACTGTGATAGACTAACAAACAACAACAACAAAGACAAACAAACAAACAAAAAAGCCTAGAACATTTTTTGTTTTCCTTTGTATGGAAACACATTTTAGGTTTATCTTTCCTACCAATAATGTCAGGATGATTTTATTGCAGGCCATCTGCTTAGCAATGTATATCCGCCTAAAAATACAGTCATTTTCCTGAAATAAGTACAGGCTGATTTCCTCATTGATTTCAGTGGGACTGAAAGTATTGCCTACTACTTAGTTCTTGTACTATAGCTTGCTTTTTCTAGAGAATTTATTTTATTTTCACCAAAAACCTATTAATTTTTAGTGAAGTAATTTAATTAGATGCAACTTTTGTCTTGGTTTTTAAAAAGCTAATAAAGACTTTGCTGCATCTCTAGTGCCTCAGAGTACATATTAAATGGAAGCTTGTTTTCACAGAATCATAGAATATGCTGAGTTGGAAGGGACCCATCAGGATCATCGAGTCCAACTCCTGTCCCTGTGTAGGGCACCCCAAGAATCACCCCATGTGCCTGAGAGCATCATCCAAACACTTCTTGAGCTCAGGCAGGCTTGGTGCTGTGACCACTTCCCTGGGGAGCCTTTTACCTTGGAAGAGCAATTCTGTGGCAAGTTGACCAATTTGCATTATACCTTGAAGAGGGAAATAAAAGAGACTGGCCAGGTTAAAGTTTTCAGAGGGTAAATTTTATTTCAAAATACAGTCAGACTTCAAATAAATCCCTGTCATGTATTTCAAAGACCTGGGAAATCAATGAGTTCTACTAATAAATTCTTTTTTGTTTCTGCTTTTAATTCAAGTTTCCGCTCAATTCAAAGACTAATTAGTTCTCTCTCTAGCTGGTTTTGTCATGCATGCTGCAAAAGGATTAAAGGGATTCCCCCCTCATATTTTCATTTCTGCTTCACAAGCCTTAATGTATTAGCTTAGTGTAGTTTGTGTTATGTTGATTATTGTGCATTTATTTTCTTTTCAATTAATCCCATCCAGTCTGCAGTCTGTGGATCTGATGTCAGACTCCACCAGCTGGGCTGTACCCAACCTGTGTTGGCTCCAGCTCAGCTGGGACTGTGGGGTTACATCTCAGCTCTGAGGACTCTGTTCAACCTACCTGCCTTGATGCTCTTGTCCAAGAACTTGTTGCAGCCTGTCAGCAGGTAACACTTGTGGAGGCAGAAGGGTGAGTCTGTGCTGCACCCTGGCACCAGCATTGGCTGAACTGCCTGTTGTTAGCCCTGCAGGGCCCCTCAGAGCTGCTGCTGTTGTGCTGGCACTGGTACTGGCCTGGCCTGGTGGACGAGTGTGCTTGTGCTGGCCCAGCCTGATGGTCCACCTCCCAGATGGTTCTCTGTGGGCCATTCCTGGGACACAGCCAGTGACTGTCTATTACATGGTAAGACCTTTTAGGAGTGGATCACAGATTAGGGCACACCCATGGCTTTTTCCTCTATTTCTTCTCTGCTCTTGACAAGAAGCAAATTGGACTAAATGAACATATGACCTTGCTTGGATCTGTAAATTTCCACTATGGTGACCTGTGCTGTGCGGTGCTCTCCATGCTTGTGCCAGTCTGCTGGAAGTGGTGGATTCCCCAAAACTGGACACTTCTAATACTCAGCTTGACAGTGTGCTGTGCCATCTCATCTAAACTGTGTTCCTATCTCAAAAGTTTAGACTAGATGATCCTTGAGGTCCCTTCCAACCTGACATTCTATGATTCGATGATTCAGTCTTCAGTCATCAGCTCTGAGGGCAGGCTGGTCAAGTAAGATTCTTGAGTGAGAGCTAAGGTTCCATCAGGGAAATATCTGTGTTTGTCTTTAGGGGTCCATCCCAGAATGAATGTAGAATAAACTCAAAAGGTGAGGATTTCAGTCTTTCTGATGAGGTCACAGGGGGCACTTTGTCAAGCATCCAGATGTGTTCTGCTTCAGTATGCTGGACTCAGCCTTATCAAACTCCAAATAGATTGCTGTCACGGTTTGGGCCTAACACAAGAACAAAAAAACAGCCCCGTGGCCGCTCACTCAACTTCCCCCACCACTGTGGGATGGGGAGGACAAAGGCCAACTATAGGCTCATGGGTTGAGACAAAGTACAAGGAGGGTTCTTCACTGATTAAGGTCTCAGGCAAAACAGACTCAACTTGGGGAAAAATGATAATTTAATTTCACACTAATCAGATGCACACAGGACACAGACAACACAAAGAGGAGGGCTTACATACGTTACCCCACCACTCCCTTCCTCCTGGGCCCTAATTACTTTGTTCCCCATTTCTCTCCCTCCTTCCCCCCAGGGTACAGGGGACAGGGGATGGGGTTTAGAGTCAGTTCACAGTCTGGTGGTTCCTGCTGCTCCTTCCTCCTCAGGAAGAAGGAGTCCCTGCAGTCCTCCCCTGCTTCCCCATGGGGTCCCTCCCATGGGAAATAGTCCTCCACGAACCTCTCCTTCCACGAGGTCAGGAGCAAGCTGCTCCAGCAGGGGCTTCCCACAGAGTCACGGACTGCTTTGGCAACAGTCACCTCCCCTGGCGCCGGGGTCTTCCACAGCTGCAGCAAATCCAAGTCCACTGGCCACAAAATCCAAGTCCACTGGCCAAGTCCACCCTTCCTGGTGCCCTCAGGGAATGTTCCACCACGTTTCGTCCATGAATGCAGGTGGACAGCCTGCCATCTCACCATGGGTTGCAGGGAAACTTCTGCTTTGGGCACCTTCTTCCCCTTCTGCACCAACCACCAGGATCTTCACCCCAGCACTGCCTTTCACCTCTACAGCTCAGCTCTTCTTTCTTAACTGCTCGCTCTGCTCAGGTCTTCTCTCAGTTCTTTCATATGTTAATCACAGAGGCGCATCTATTGTTCCTGTAATGGCTCCTTGGCTGGTTTTGGAGCAGGGGGAGCTTCTCAGCTTCTTATCAGAGCCACCTGTGGGGCCCTTTCCCCACTACCAAAAATCCCGCCTAACCAAACCAGCACAAGTGCAAAGCCTGTTGTCTTTTCCTCTTAGTTACCATTGTAGAGTAAGTTGTGGGCTAGAGCTAATGTGTTCCAGGGTGGGGTTTTTTGGCTGGCCTTTTTTCCTTTTTTATGCCAGGACTTACTATTTCCTTGGTTTGGCATCAGTGTGTGGAACAGGCCTTTTGTTATGGTGAAGGTCTCAGTACAAGACAAGCAGTTGTTACCTCCTTCTGCTTCTCCTTTTGGTGTTGTGGCCACCATATGAGGTTTTGCACACAACTTATTAAAGGTATTTTGTTTCACCAAGTAATGTGCAGCAAGAACAATAATATAGTCCATGATCTTTAATACTATTTTTTTGTTAGCTTTCTCTTTCCCTTTTGTCATCTTGAAGATAGCCTTGCATCTGTGGTCTGTCTAAGATGAGCACAGAGGACAGCAGAGTGCTTTGACTTGGCTCTAGTTGATATGCTGGCACAGCTTGCCACAAGTAACTGGAGTTACCTTCTGTCTGCATGTTGTTGTGTGGCACCACTGGGAGGCTGAAGGAAGAGGTGATGGCAACTGCTCTCCAGGTGCAGTGTCAGACCATTGGAAGATCTGCTGTTACAGTGCGGCCCATATGTACCTAAACTGTGCTAAATGGAGTGATGAAGGAGTGAGAGATGTAGCTCGCTACAGTGCATGTTGCATTCACTCTCTTACAGTATTGTGGCATGTATCTTGTATTAAACAAATATGCTTTGATTTAACTGAAGAGGTAAATAAAGTTTATGCACAGTCTGTTGTACAGGGCCTGTCACCCATTTCACTGTCCTAAACAACTCTTACTGCCATCTGGAACAACACTCATAGTTGTATTTGCATGGTTATGAGAGTGTTGTTTTACATTGCCTTGGCCAGTGCTGCTGCATATGTTCATATTCCATGTGTGGAAAAACAACCTCAGGTCTTAGGCAAGGATATTTATAAGGTTAAGAATGATGTTGGTCATGTCTGTTTTTCATCAAAAAATAACTGCCAAACTGAATGCTACGTTAACCAACAGTAGTAACTATGGGTGTGTCACGGTTTGGCTCCGGGTTGTCAGTCAAACCAATCACAATAATGCTCTCGATCCACCCCCTCCCGCAAGGTAGGGAAAGAAGGAGAAAAAATGAGAAAGAGAGGCTTTCTGGGTTGAAAAGTGAAACACATGGATTTTCATTATTAGTGATAAGGGAATATATAGATATTAGTAAAGGGATGTGCACCACCCGATCCCCTCCCTCCTCCCGCAGCGACTCTCACAGCAACTCTTCTCCCTGGTGCCTCCAGCTGAAGGGGGGAGTGTCCGGGCGCACGGACGGGGCCCTCGGGGGTCGGCTGGGAAGAAGAAAATGAGAAAAAAGAGAGAGAGCCAAGGAGAGGGTGATTGAAGCAACAGTAAGCAGAAAAGTGAGAGAAAAAGGAAACAAAAGGCTTGACTTACATGATGTCTTAACCTATACTGAAAGCCAAACAGAGAAAATATTATGAGAAGGGAATATTCTGATTTGCTGATCCTGCCTTCAGTCTAATCTGCTCCCCCGTAGGGGAGGAGGCTGCAGACACTCAGAAGTGACCTTGGTTATTATCAGTCCACTGGCACTGCTAAAAAAAAGTTCACTGAAAGAAAAAAAATCAGCAAAGAGAAAGTTTGCTTCACCCTGGCTCAAACCAGGACAGGGTGGCCTGTGGGCCTGGGCAGAGAGAGCAAGTTTTATCTGGTGGCTCTCCTCAGCCAATGCACTGGTCATATTCCCTCCTACCTGCCTTGGGAACATACAGGTCTGCATTCAGCCTGTAACTGTGCTATATTGTATGGTTTTAATCTTTTTTTTAAACCACTCATACATGTGTATTTTGTTCAGTCACTGTTTTCTGGCATTCACAGAAGTTAACACTAAGAGTGCTTCTTACTCAAATCCAAAAAAATGTGTCCAGGGCTAACTTTAAACAAATACTGGTTTCCTTTGGCCAGAGCAGCCTTGCACTGAATTAATATTACGTGAGCAAAAGTAAAGAGTGGAGCTATTTCTTTCCCTGTGTTGGTGAATGTGGTGTGTGGCTGCACAGGAGGCCTTTTGTGTCATGTTTTGTCTGTGATATAGCTCTTGTGGACTGTTCTGCTGGGCTTTCATCTTTTGTAAAAGATAGGTCTTCTAAACACAGGAATACACTAAGTCACTAATATTTTCTTGCAATAACAGAGCTTTCAAAGCAAAATCCCTGCTACTTCAAATTCAGTTCAGTTCCATAGTTGGCTCAAGGTGAGTATGACGTACTAAGCAGGAGACAAGCTGTTCTTCAAGGGAAGTAAAAAAAATTTAACTAATCCCCTACCCCAGGGAAACACCTCCAAAATCCTGCCCTCCTCAGACTAAACAGCAGAGTCTGAAAAGGGAACTTTAGTGAATGTGTTGCAATATCCAGTGGCATCCTTATAAAAAAACGTGTTTTACTGAGGCCTGGAGCAGTAGGAGAGCATCCAGTGTGACTTCTTTCACATTCAGTGGAACAGGAGCTGCAGCAGCACACCAAGCTGAATGGTTTTTTTGCCTCTGTGAAAGACAGGCTTAATAAAAGAGACCAATTTGCAAAACATAGTGCTTGGAGCTCTGGTCTAGCTGCTTCTAGGCTTCCGTGTGCTCCATTCAAAGCTTCTTAAAACCAGGTCATTTCTATGTACCCTCCAAGATGGGATTTTAGGAACTGAAGTCTGTATATACAGTGATCTCTATTTTGGTTTGAGCCTTTTTCCTTTCATTCTAAATTTCCTAGAGCTGTCAGGGTTTAAATTGAGCCTGCAGCTCAGCCTTGAAGGTATTTAGCACTTCTTAGAACAGGTCCAGAATATCAGTACCTGGAAACACTTGAAAAGCAAGGTTAAACAAGAGCAGTGCAGGGCTAGTACAGGTCTTACCGGATTTATGCATCTATTCACAAGGTACTGTGTCGCTTTTTGTGTGTTTGTTGTTGTTGTTGTTTTGCTTGTTTGTTTTGGTTTTTAAAGTAATAATTTGGGCAGATAAATTCTCCTGAGGTTTTTCAGGTCACTAGGCAGCCAGACTGGAGGAAAAAATAACAATCATTGCCCTTCATTGTATTTGGAAGACTTCTAACTTCCTTGTTGCTCCCTTCCCTCTCAGAATAATTTTCTTCTACAGTCAGTGCCCTTTTGTATGATATGAGGGTGGGTTTTACTGGTTTGGATTACAGGAAGGAATGTAGGCCATAAATAGATATTCTGCTAACACCAAGAATACTGAAATAGCTAATCTTAAAAGGCAGGGGAAACCTAGCCAGTTGGCCAGACACCAGGAGATTGCAAAGTTGACAATGTGAAGCTGAAGGGGAGATTAATGGTCGGCTGTGCTTGAAAAGACAGCACATTGAACCCCAGGAGAAATTTAGCAGGGGCAAATTCTGTGCCTTAACGCAGTTTTGCCTCTCTCTTGACACCCCTGTCCTGCAGGGTCCTGGCATCCCCCTGTAGGGTGTTTGTGATGCTGAGTATTCACAAAGACCAGGCTAGCTGCCTTCTCTCTCCGGCTCACCATGTGTTCAGGAGGGCTCTCTGTATGTCTGTTTGAGGAAAATCCTTAGTCAGTTAGCTCTTTCTGTACAGCAGTTAACTGCAAAAGCCCGGATTATTTTTGCAGAAGATGTTTTTTAGTTTGGTGACTTCTAATGATGAATATGCTGGCATTCATAAGTCTCACCTATCTGGAGAATCCTGGTTTGTTTTTGTGGGTTCTGCCCCTCTCCGTCCCCCCCCCCCCCCCCGCAAACTATTATTAGTAGTTTTGTGTTTCTCCTTCTGCAAGAGCAGAATTGTCCATACCTGCCACTCTGGAGTGCTCAGGCTATATCCATAAGCTACAGTTGTTCTTTGGTAAGGTGACAAGGACGTCACTGCCCATCAAAGATACTTAAATAATAGTTTGTAGCTTGTGCGTGGCACCTCTGCCATTGCTCACAGAGTTTTCCAGACCTTTCATATGGACAACTTGGGCTGCTATGGTTTTCCCCAAGTTCAAATGGCAGAATGGGAACAGAGTCTGGCCTCTCAAATATCTCAATCACTGTGGTTGTGTAAGCAGGTAAGTTACTTCCAAAAGTCCTGCTCTGCCAGCATGTGGTCCACTGTTAAAATTGTGAAATACATCTGAGTTTCATGTAGCAAGTTTTTTGTTTCTTAAAATACTCTAAAAATTGTGATGGGAAACAGGTTAAAAATGAAAACAACTGTGGGGCAGAATCCAAGCAATCCTACAACAAATTGTCCTTTCCCCAAACGGAGGAGAACAAATAGAGAGTGTAAGGTTTGGGTTTAGGTGGGGTTTTGGTTTGTTTGGGATTGGGTGTCCTTCCACATAGATTTTTCTTCCTTGATATGAAATAATAAAGCTAGAGGGAATATTTGGTGCTAAGTGGGGCTGGTTTGACAGAAGAATACTGATGACTTCGTTCAGTTGCCACGCAGTCTCTCTCCTACTAACAGTTTCAGGATTTGGTCAATAGTTATTGCACACATACAGTATTTGTCAGGGTTTTTACTCTGTTTTAGATCCAGAGAATGACATAGGATTATTTTATACTTTTTCTGCCAACCGTGAAATCAGCCCTTTTCTTCAAACAGGAGTAAAACAAAAAGATTAACAAAGAGTTGAAAGGCATAATGGAACAAGTACACTCTCCCTCTGTTCCAGTTATAAACTGCATTAGCAGTAAGTTTGCAGAAGCATCCTTGGCTCAGAGGAGTGACAGGGAGAAGTGAAAGACCCTCCTGTACCCTGAGGGGGAAGAGAAGCCAGGCTCCTTGCCTCTCCCTGGGCAGAGGTGTTTGTGATGTGGCTGCAGCACTGAGAGGTTAAATGACTTGTAAAATCACTCATATGCATCTCAGGGCAAGGCCTTAGCCTCTCTGTAGAAGCAGCAGGGAGCTTCTGTGCCACTACAACTGCCATTTAATGGAAGTGTCACCAACGGCCTTTTTGCCCTTCAGTGGTGCCTTTGGCCTCTGCTCCTCCTGTCATGCAGGAGATTGGGGTTTCGAGGGCAAAACTGCACCTGAGTGTCACATGTCCTTTCCTAGTGTGACACCTTAGGTGACTGTCTACCTTCCCTAAGCTCCAGGCATTGAGTTACTGATCTAATTCTCTCCCCCTCAGTCTGGTGAATCTGTCCATGACAGCAGTGAGGTGTCGTCTGCATTGGCCAGTGGGATGGTGCTGCAGGCTGGGAGCAGGGGAGGTGAGCATTGCCACTGCCTGCGCTGCCTCAGAGCTTTCCTGCCCAGCCCACCACCCTCAGGCACGCAGATGCATGATTAGCAGCTGCTGATCAACTCCTGTTTTTCACGGTTGAAGCAGAAGGGTAAAGAAGAAAAAAAATGGTGTATTGCTTTACAGGTAAGTGATTGTGTATTTCGAATAAGGACTTCCTCATCAGTGCTGCCAAAATAAGAGTTAACTTGGTGGAATGGTAGGTGGTGCGCTGTCATTTAGTAAAGCGTATGGCTGTTACGTAAAGGTTTTAATGACTTTCTTCATCTGCCTGCTTAGGAACACCATGTGTCTGGCAAAATTTTGAGAAGGCTCAAGGCGTTAAAGAAAGCTCATCTAAATAAAGCAGGGTTAACGTGACATTGCAGTTACTTAATCCTGTATTGTCCTGCCATGTGACTGCAGGGACACCGAGGTGCAGCCTTTCTTTCGCCTGGTGCACAGATTATGCTTTTCCTGTCACCTTCCAGGATCAGTTGCTTTGTTAACCCTGCCATGAGGAGGAAGCAGAAGAGAAACAAACTTTTTGCAGCAATGCTCCCAGGCACAGTGACATTTCCAAGGTGCAGTGACAAGCTCACAGGCTGAAGAATGAATCAAAGGCAAACCCTACATTCAGCTCTTGGACCAGTACCAGAATGAAGGAGAACTACCCTCCTAAGGTCAGCTATTCAAAATGAACTGGAAGCATCTGGATTTATTCAGAGTAGTTAATCAGCTGGATTTTTTACCTTTATCTGTCAAGTTAGTATTCAAAGCAACGAGTTACAGCCTGAAAATTCGTGTCAAATGTTTTGCATGTGTCAAATGTACTGCATAGACTGTGAACAACTCACCGCTTTCATGCACAAATTTTACAGTGTTAATTGCAAATCATCTTCTACCTTGTAGATGAAGATCCTGCCATACTAAATCTGTGAGAGATGGGTGTAATCAGCTTCCAGTTTTATCTTTGGTTCTGAACAGAACTGCAATAAATAGATATGCCAGATTTGGTTTTGAAGTAATTTCCAAGCTAATCCTTGGACCTCCGGTAAAGCTGCTTTTTTTGCTAAGTTTTTCACTATGCCCATTATGTGCATTTTTAAACAGAATTATTTAATTTAAACTCTTTATTGGGACATCTTGTTAAATGGGGAAGTGATTACCCTATAGACTATGACAACAGGATATGTGAATGGAGGAGGTCTCGGAAAACACCGTTATGCCAGGTGGCATCGTGAGGACAGCGGGGAAGATGGTGGGCATCCGGAGTGCTATGGAGGAGATGAAGAGGGCAGGCAGCCCAGGCTGACCCCCTTTGAGAAACTAATGCAGGATATGTCCCATAATGAAAAGGTGGTGAAAGAATTAACCCTGGGAAAGAGAATTGGCTTCTATCGAGTCAGAGGAGAAATAGGAAGTGGGAATTTCTCACAAGTGAAGCTTGGAATTCATTCCCTAACCAAAGGTAGGCATGGCTGTGTGGGCCACCTGTGTGCTGAGTGCCCTAGTTCTGCATGTGTACAAATGGACCTCTTTGGGAAGAAAGATGTTGTCTAAACCTTAAATACACATATAATTTGTGTGTGTCTTCTTTCAGTGTTGAGTGAACCTGTAGTCAGGGTCACAGATAGATGCTCAGGTTTAGACTAGGTTTTGAAGAGACCAGAAATATTTTTCTCTAGAAGGCAGCTATTAGAAGAAAAGTTCATCTCTGCACTTCATGGGGTTCACACATCTCATCCCATGGCTCAAACAGTCCCCGCTTTGAAGCATGGTCTTGTGCCTCCTCTCCTATAACTTGCCTTGTCCCTCTGTCCTCTTCCCTGCCCCAGCTGATGGACTGCCAGGCTGTAGCTGATGAACCCCCAGGGCTGCCTGCAGACAGGGTTAGGAAGGCTTCCTTTGTTTCATTGCAAATTTTGCTAGTTCTGACGACACTTTTATTTGTCATACTAATTTTGCTGAGAAATGTTATGCCTGCTTTACTGATTCATTTGCAGGTGGTTCATTACTGCAAAAAGCTGGGACAAGGCTACTGGTGTGAGCTGAGCAGGTGCAGGGAAACGAGCTCTGGTACAGCCAAATCAGGGGGTGTGGTGAATTGCCAATTATTTTTCTTTTTTATTAACTGCAGAAAAGTGCCCTATATGCTGCTTCTGGGAAGAAGGCTAAGTAACTGCAGGGAACACCTCAGTTATAGGTACAATAAGAACTTGTCTTCATCTGTCCTGTTTCTTCTTCTGCCTCTGACTGCTTGACAGTAATAGAAACTGTTCTGGTTCTCCCTCGGGGATCACTAGTTTTCCCTGCATTTTTGTACACTACTATGTTGGGTTTTTCCTCATAGCCTGTAGGTGAGAGAATGAGATACGCCCTCATGCCATGTTACCTGCTGTTATCTTTGCTCACCACCCATTTCAGCCCAGACTGCAGAGGTGTGAAAGCTCACATCTATCCCTTGTATGCAGCAGTTGTCACACTGGGAATAAAAGTGGGGGACTGTTGGTATTCATTTTTTTTTCCAAATTTAAGCCTGCCTATGCCTAAGGGTTGCTTTAACTGGGTGTGGCTCTTTTTGCTTGTTCTAGGAAAGCATCTCTGTTCTACTTGGCCCACAGCAAGTTGCTTCCTCTTCTGTTCTGTGATTCTTGTCCTTCCAGAGAAACTGTCTCGTGCTTATTGTTGCAGGAAATGCTGCTCCTATACTGGGAAGAGGAGGCATGCTAGTGAAAGGAAGTTGAGTATTTGCTCTAGTTGACCCTTTTACCTGTTGAACTTACTTAGGAGACAGGTTGCTTTAGCTTTTGAATAGAGCTGATTGATTGAAACATGTTGAGCTTCAGTGACTACTACAGTAAGCTTGGACAAACTAAATACCAAAACCAGATTTTTTTTTTTTCGTGAAAAGGTTATTTTCCACCAGAAGTAGCTTTAAGTATTTTTCCTTGGTTTGTTAGTAGCTTTCTTGGTTAAAATATTAACTGGGTAAGGAGTTCATTTCGTGATACTAAGTTTGCAACTGTTATGAGGAAGAAAGGATGAAGGATAAACGAGTCCTGACTCATCTCTGCTGGTGACGTTAACAGTCCCACACAATACAGTGTGTGGATAGGACAATAGGAACATTCACATGTGTGGATGGATTATGTTTTTTCCAGTAGATGCACATAGTTTTGTTGATAAAGAAGTGATGTTCCTGCACAGTGTTAATGAGTACCAGTCTTTTTTTGTTAGTTATCTAAATACAAAGGCTTCATTATTAACACTGTTTTGGTCCCTGTGATAGGGGGAGTGTATGTGTTATGGGGCTGTTCAGCTCTTCAGTTATCATCATAGCTTTATGTGCTAAGTATGGTCTTTCTCCTTAGATGACATTCTTTATTAAAAAAGGAAAGAATTTTGTTCTTTACTAAGATAAGCTTTTGTAACCATTACACGTGCATGCTGTTCTGTGGCCCATGTGATTCGTCACAGCAGGATATGTGAAAAAAGTTTTCTAGAGGGGGAAAGGAAAAAACTGCAGGATCATTCTGGATAAAGAACCTTGTTCTTCTCACAAGGGCTGTCTTGGTTGCTTAGAGGATGCAGGAAAATCTTTGGTGCTGTGATGTGTATTGGGTCATTCAGGAGCATTGTCCACTTTACTAATGTGAATTTTGTGAAGAGATTTTGTCTGGAGACCTGTGGAATTGCTTGCTAAGGACTTAGGCTCTGTGTTACACTGGTTTTACACACCTTCCCGTTGCCAGATGTAGTGTGAGAATGCAGCTGAAAAGATACAATTAAGAGCATCCAAAATTTACAGCTAATAAAAAGCGAGTCTGATGTGAAAAGCAAAGGTAGGAATGTTCAGGCATCTAGCTTGCCTTTTTTTTTGTTTTTTTTTAACTTTTAACTTGGTTCTGTTTGTATTTTGTTTCCTTTTACCATAATAGCATACACAACATTTTTCCTGACATTATTTCTCAACCTTTTCCTAACTTCTCTTACCAAGATTTCAGTTCACTCTTTTCAAACCTCAACATACTGCATATAGTCAATTGAAATCTCCTGCTACTCAGTTTTAGTATTTTGCTAAATAAGCTGCCAGCTAAAAATGCCCTCCTGTTGAATGCTGCTGCCATGCAAAGGTAATGCAGGACTTGTAAACCAAGCATTTTTTGGAAGCAGAGAGAATGAGTTTAAAAAAGAAAGAGGGTGTCAGGTTTGTTACCCTTTAGGTGGGATAATTTTCTTTGCATATATATGCATTGTAGATTTAAAGGAGCTGGGTCCTGATTTATGGTGGTGTGTTAACAGAATCAGGCCCTTCTATACCTTTTTTTTTTTTTTTGCTTTCTTTCCTTTTATAGCTTTGCAGGAAAACTGACCAAGAGGAATAGTAAATTCTAACAGAAGGACAGGGAAGGAATTTAACCTAGATGATTTTTTTTTTTAAAGCCCAAACGCCCCCAGCTTCTATAAACCAAGAAGTAATGATGCAATTACACACTTAAGAGTGTAAGAATTGTTATCCCAGTAGTATATAAGGATTTAGTTGTGCAAATGTTGCCTACTGTGAGCTCATGCTCTTTCCTCTTGGTTTAGGTGATCAATACACTACCAGCACAACAAGGGTTTCAGTCTCTCACCCCTAGGTGAGCACTCAGAGCTCTGCCAGGATCAGTGTCTTGTGCTGTCACCACTCAATAGCTGCATTTCCTCCCAGTTCTCCACGACACCATCAGCACCATGCAGGAGTAGCTACCCGCTTTCCTGAGGGGTTCTCTGGAAAGTATGAAACAGGTCAGAGAGCTGCAGTGAGGGAAAGACTGCCCTGTACTCAGGACAGGCTCCTTCTGAAAGCAGGCACACCAAGGGATAACTCAGCACCTTCCACGAGAACCATGTTGGCTTGGAATACCTGCTGTGCTTTAGTTGGGAGATGAATGCTTGCATGTATGTTACTAACAAAGGTGAATATACCAAACGTGGGGTTTTCTTGATCTGAATAGATCTATGCATATGAATTCTTAATAGTTCCTTTATATACGTTGAAATACTAAATTTGAGTTAAATAACTTTATAATGTTAAATAAAAACATTCTGAATGCTTTTATACCAGAACACATGTACGAATGCAGTAGCCTTCTCATGCTTCTCTTAAAGCAACAAGAAAACAATACTATTTTTTAAATTCACTCCCATGCACTAGAAAACAAGGTGAAGCTTTTTCTGAAAGAGTTGATGAAAGTAATTAATTTTTAAGAAATCTGTGAATGCTTGACTAAGATATTATTGGGGAAAAAAACAACCTTCTTCCCAGAAACACACAGTTGTTACTATTGCCATGATCCAGTTTAATTTTACTGTCCTTAGTTATACAAGCCACTGTATTTTAACCAGAGCAATCCTTCAAATACCAGCGGTTTTCAACAGACAAAAACCATAACCTAGCAGTTAATACAGAAACATAAGAGCAGTTGTGATAGACCTATTCCTACTGCTCTGAGCTACCCTGGTGATGAGGTGCAGCTGCAGATGTTTATCTGTATTTTGTGGCCCTTGGCTTCACTGTAGATATGCTACAGAAACATGCAGAACTCAGCAGCAGATTAGCATTACCAGGACAGCCTAAGACTGCTAGATTTTACAGTATCCCTGCCCATTATGCTACATCACTAATTTCTTCCCTTCCTCAGAATAAAATCTGTGTGTGATGTGGCCCTCTGTGGCCTAAAGACATAAAAATGTACTTTTCCTGTATTTTGTACCGTACCAAGAACTACTCATACATGACTGTGTTAGAAATGCTGGCACAGCTATCCTGAGAAAGACAAAGCTCTACAGCACTGATTTTGGTAACTGAGAATTTGTGAGGGTATGAGAGAAGAAGTGCAGGAAGAGTTAAGTCACACCAACTTAAAAACATCTCTTCATTTTAGTTGCAGGGTTATAGCCACAGCCCCTAAATTACCCCCAGGTTCTGAAATAAAGCACCTAAATTTGACACCCTTAGTCTGCAAGTACCAGGCTTGTGCCCAGCTCATCTGAAAAGCACTGAGCTAACCAGGAAAGTGCAGACTTTCTTCACCAGCATCAGACACTGAAACTAGATGCAGTAACTGCTGCCACCCAACATGTCTTAGCCTGACAGCAGTGCAGCACACTAAGGCAGCAGAGGTAGAATTAGCCAGCCCTTGCAACACTCTAGCAGCCCTTGGCTAGCTCAGTAGTGAGTAGGATGCTGCAGATGGAAAGGGGCATGGGTGTGTGCTAAAGATTCAGGGCTTAGCAGGCCTCTGCAGTCTAGCTTGTTCTGATCAGAGTTGGAATGTTACTGCACTTGGAGAACCAGGCATTGCTGTAAGTTACTAGTATTACCACTTGTACCTATTGCATTAACAACATGGAAACACATTTTTCTTTTTAGAGAAAGTTGCAATTAAGATTTTGGACAAGACAAAGCTAGACCAGAAGACTCAACGTTTGCTATCTCGTGAGATATCCAGCATGGAAAAACTGCACCACCCAAATATCATCAGACTGTATGAAGTGATGGAGACACTCTCAAAACTGCACCTGGTAATGGAGTATGCAGGAGGTGGGGAGCTCTTCACTAAAATCAGTACAGAAGGGAAGCTGCTAGAAACAGAGTCTAAAATGATCTTCTCCCAGATTGTGTCAGCTGTGAAGCACATGGTAAGTTGCTTTTCTTCCACAGGCATGTTGTCCCTCACTACTGCTGCAGATTTTGTGGATGTCTTGGTTTTCAACTAGTATGTTTACTGTTACCAAGATTTCAGGCCCACATTTCTAAAGAGCAAAACAGCTAGAGAAGAGCTGTCTTAAAGCTATCCGAGTGAGCTTTCACATCCACCTCGCGTTACTGCCTCTCTGTTGACAGCTTTTGGGAAAGGACTGAACTGGTAACACCTGGTGGGTGGAACCATTCCTTTGGCAAGTGTTCCCCTGACTGCTTTAAGTTGTTGAAGGCCATCAGCTATAAAGCTTGATTTCTTCCCTCCACCTATTTAAAAATGTAAGGTCAGTCACTCCTGCTAGAAGACAGAGTTCCAGAGAAGAGGCTTGCTTATTAATCAATGAGGGAGACTAGAACCTAAGACAATTAATTCCCAATCCTTGCTTTGGCACGAATTTGTGAAGTTCAGCAAGTCACTTCTCCTTGACCAGTCTTCAGTATCTGGATTTAAGATGATGCTCTTCATGTACAGCTCAAAGCATCTTGTAAAGGCAGAAGCACCATCTCCTGTAAACCTTGCAAAGTAACGACAGCTACTTCAAACAACAACATAAACAGGGGAAGACTGTTCCGCAAGTTCGGGAAGCAGTTATTTTTTTTAAGTTGGCTCAGAGCGCCCTCCAGTGGGTCATATTCTCCTACCACATAATAGCCCCAGGTGAAGTCAAAAGCAAGTGTTCCACATCAGGTATCTAGAAACTGCATTACAAGCTGCTCGTGACATAAATATAAACAGTATGTGTTTTTTTTTAATGTATTTTGACAATTATCATAGGTCCTGTAAGTGATGGATTAGTTTCAACACCTTTTTGATAGGACAGATATTCTGCAGCTACTGGAACTTCATGTTTCAAGATTGCATCTATTTCTTAGTGTTAAACCCAGACTACCAGGCTGGCCAACCCCTTCACTTGTACACAGACGTCTGCAAAACTTTTTTCTTTTGCTAAGCTATCAAATCCAGGCTAGTTAAGAGCATCTTACTGCTGCCAGTCCACATGAGCCTGTTACTGAGAACAGTTTAAAAATCGTAGGATGCTGAAGGGTCTCCTTATTGCCTGCAGAAACACATATACCTTGTTACTTTAATTGTAGGGGAGAGGGTGCTCAAACACATCCATTCCTCCTAGTTACTTCAAAGATGTACCTTACCTAATCAAGACAGGTGTATCTCCACCAGGCACAGCAAAGTCAGTTTGAGTCCTTGGCCAATACTGCCATTTCCAAGGGGAAAAAAAGTGTAAGTTACAGTGTATGTGTTCATTTTAGATTTCTAAAACTAGAGGACATCACTGAACTTGATGTCCTGCAACAACGTGAAATACCACAAGGCATACGTTTGTGGTCGTTCTGTGACCCCTGGTTCCTCACACATTAGGTCACACAACAGAATTGTAGCAATTTACTGCATCTGTTACTATGTTCACCTGATGAATAGAATGCTTTCACTTCTAAGTCAACAAGCCTATAATACATACAAAAATTGAATTAGTTAAAAATAAATTATTGTTACTTACATCATTACAGACAGGTAGAACCTGCAAAAGCAAGTGTTCTGAACCCGAGAAAATACAAATTTTGCACATGTAGATACCTAGTCTTGTAGGATTAGCCATGATGCTATCACAAGTCTGCTTCATGGAAATTAGTTGGTATTAGTTAGCAGGACACTGGTATTCTTGAAATAACCTGTATCCTTATTTTTATCTTCTCCACCTACTGCATTGTTTTTGTATCAGTAGAAAATTAAGTTAACTTCATTTAAGTATTTTACCCTTTTTATTTCATTGCAATGCTTATTACTTTGTCCAAAGTAATTCCCTTTCTCCCATGTGGTAATTGATTACCACAGAGCTAGTCACTTGAGAACTTTCCTGTGAACAAGCTAATACCAAATTTTCCTCGTTCCAACAGCATGACAGTAATATCATCCACCGGGACTTGAAAGCAGAAAATGTCTTCTACACTAGTAACACCTGTGTTAAGGTGGGAGACTTTGGATTCAGCACAATAAGCAGAAGAGATCAAACTTTAAATACTTTCTGTGGCTCTCCTCCTTATGCTGCACCTGAACTCTTCCGAGATGAAAACTATGTTGGCGTTTATGTAGACATCTGGGCACTGGGAATCTTGTTATACTTTATGACAACGGGGATCATGCCATTTCGGGCAGACACAGTGGCCAAACTGAAAAAGTGCATTCTTGAAGGGACATTCAGTTTGCCTTCCTGCCTTTCAGAAAGTTGCCAGAAACTGATAAAAGGAGTCCTTCAGCCAGTACCAACTGAACGATACTCTGTCAAACTCATTATGAACAGTGAATGGATGCAAGGGGTACAGTACCCCAAACCTTTACAGCCATTTAAACTGGATCCAAAGTACTTATCAGATGCGAATTCACTCAAAGAAGAAGAAATCGAAGTGAAAAATATTCTGGAAGATCTGGGGATCACAAAAGACCACATTCAAAATAACCAGGGCAGAGATGCACGCAGCTCAATAACAGGGGTCTACAGAATTGTTTTGCACAGGGTACAGAAGAGAAGGGCACTGGAATGTGTTCCCATCGTGTCCCATCCAGACCCCAAAGAACAACACTTGAGCACCGGCATCAGTTCTTACAGGGGGGTGAAGCACACATCCAAGCTCTGTTCTATTTTATAAATATAAAGCCTGCTCTGCAGGCTTTCTACTCTGCACGTTTAACAGAGGGTTTTACTCACTTTTCACAAGTTCTGGTGTTGAATTTTTTGTAATTTTTGAATAAACCAAAAATGCCTCATCTCCTTTGCATTTCTCAAGTCCCAGCAAAGTGCTCAAATACAGTGCTCCTGTGCACTTGCTTGTCCCTTGCTCCAGAGACATGCTATAGCCAGTGCAAGAGCTCCAGTAAGTGAAACAGGCAAGGGATCATTAGTGGAGGTGTTCTGCTAGTGAAGATCAAACAATACTGCATTTAACACACACGGGAGAGTCTCAGTACAGGCATGCAACAGCTACCTTATTGAAAAGCTGCACTTCAGCTTGACACAGATTCACCACTGCAAGCCAGAACTGGTTTTACGAAGAACTAAATTTAAGCAGAAACCAGATAATAATCTAAACAACTGCAAATTTTTCTTTGAAACCTCTTCAGCAAATTGAGTACGATAAAATGTGTATCAGAGTTGGGTTTTTTAAATTGTATTTAAAGAAACAGCTATGCTGTTGTTGACCATAGATCCTAATTTGTCACAATTCAGACAGGCAAATTAGAATGCTGCTTTAACCCTACTTGTGTGTTGCAGTTCCTAGTGAGGGACTGGCTGAGCTGCCATCTACCAACCTTATGACACCTTCCACTATTTGCATGATTATGACAGCCTAGAATTGCTTGGACATCAGTTGCACTCCAATAAAGATTTAAGCATATTCCAAAACTCATAGAATTTTAAATTCTTGCTTCAGCAACCAGTGTACTGGTTGAATGCAACCGGTAACAAAAATCCCCTAATATATCGAGCATTCCAGCTTGTACTAAGTCCTGCCGTACTACTCTGTCAACAAAGGCTGGCACAAAGCCAATTTTGACACTCTTGACCACTGCAAGTTAAAAGTTGGATACCCTGACAACTCAAATTGTTCTGAGCATCACCAAGATACTCTGATTTTCAGTTTTAATTGCTTATTTTATACCTTAATCTTCAACACCATCAGCTCCAATGCAAAATGGTGGAAAAGTGCAGGAGCTGTCCTCCTCCCCACAGGCATAGCTGACATACCTAAGCTAAGATGTAGAGCCTGTACAGTTTTGGTAAAGGCAGGTAAACCAACACAGGGTGTAGAGGGGTACAGCCAGTGCTTTCAAATTTAAGGGCAGGAAGCCTTATCTATTGTAGGGACTGATAAAATTATAAGTTTACTTTAAAAGGAGTAATTAATGTAAATAAGCAACAGAATGACTCTGAAAAGTCATTCATGGGAAACTGGACTCCATGAGGCTCAGAAAAGCCCAGAGCAAGAACCAATCCCCCTTCAGTTTTTCTGAGGGGAATAAAACAATACCTTTTCTCATAAGACAGAAGTACGGATTAATTGTATTTTATAAGCTGGGAATTAACTCATCCACTATAAACAGTTTCCGTATTTAAATTATCTCAAAACACATAGCCCTGAAATTTTTTTAATGGAATGATATTAAGAAGAAAGATGTAGAAGGTTCACACTGCTTGTGAACCCACAACTTCAGGTTTTCACAGGGCCAGTTTCCTCTTTCTTTCCTGTTAAAGAAAAAAAAATGCATCCTGAAAACCCAGCAAGCCAGCACTACTCCAACAGGTTTCAAATATCTCAAACTTTATTTTAATAAAGGATAAGCCTCACAGACCATGAGGTCCCTGTGGTTAACTTTGTGTGCCAGTAGCTCCCTTCTTGGCTTGTCCACTGCCAGCAATGGACTTTGTTCCATGGCAATTTGTTTTTCTGGTGCCAAGGTAAGTTTCACAAGGGCAATCTAAACCAAAATACTTGTAAACGCTATCATCATGCATCATCGCTCCATCATTTTCAGCAGAACAAACAGATTAGTATTCATCAATTTATAATAAACAACTATTTTACCAAGGCTTGACTGTACAAATACAGCAAGATATCAAACCCTAGTGAGTGACAGATAATACAAACACTTCATTACACACAGAAAAAAGTTGTAGTTTAACAGACAAATAATTTCTTGCTACTTTATATTAGTTAATGTAGCTTTGCAGTATTACCAAAGAAATAAATTCAACAAAACTTAATTCTGTACATTAACTCAATTTAAATATATATTACAAGCTTTCAAGGCTCATGTCATAGTTCATTTCCAATCTGGGCCTTAAAAATCTACCAGAATGGACTCCCCATTAGCACTGTGTATCTACCACTTGTAAAATGGATAGCTTTTAGCTTGCATGTTAGGGAAAAAAACAACAAAATCCCCACACCAAACAAACAAACAAACATATCCCCAAAAACCCAAGGAAATAAAAGACCCCACTCCTATAATATTACTAATAGTGAGACGGACTTGAAAGCACAAAGCCAAATTCAATGTTAGAAAGTCTTTCAGAAATGTGTTATATAAAGAATAGCAAGGGCCAAAGCTCCAGGAAAAGTGATCTTCCTCCTTTCATTTGCCAATTAAAATAGCTCCATAATATCTAGAAGTTTTATTTGAAAATTCTGCTGCCTTAAATACTTCTACTAAACAATCCTGAAAGGTGCCAAAACAACAAACCCCTTTCTTTAGAAGAAAAAAGTTACTACCTCCCTTCTTTTTCCTCTTTTCTCCTAGGCTGCTGTGATTTCTAATGCAGGTATAAAGCACATAACATGGATGTCAGGAGGAATTATGTAGTAACTAGCAGAGTGGGTCAGAGAGTTCCTTGGAAGAAAAACACCTGTCAGTCTGGCTGATCCCGACCCAGTCATTTAGACAGGGGAGGGAGATTCTGTTCCAGCACTAAACGTTACTTGCTTCTATACCCTTCCCCAAGCAATGGGGTGATGGGATGTGGACTGGGAGAAGAAAGGGAAGGTGAATAAGGGGAAGAGAAGTGCAGTATTCAGAAGACTGACTGCTTACAGTCAAGGCACTGAGAACCTAACATTAAAAGCTTGGACTATTTTGCCACACACTTGAGTACAAGTAGAAGTTAACAGTGTAGGTTTCCAGTTATTTTACATGGAAAGAGCAAGCAGAAGATTTTTTTTTTCTATGTACAAAGACCTTGTAATAGACTACAGCTACTACTCAGCAATTAAAAAAATTCAGACATGTTAAGGAATCCACAGAGCTCCTAGCAAGTCCCTCCACCTCCAGTACGTTAATGATTTTAGTGTTCTGAAAATACTATAAATATCAGCATGCCATATTATGACGAATCTTTTCAAGGAGCTTGAACAGGTTGTCCAAGTTCCAATGAAGTACTACTGTACACTGAAACTTTAGCACTACTGCAACCCTTTTTCTCTCTCTCACCCTACCCTCACACCTTCTTTCATTCCCCACCTCACAGAGGTATCTTAATGCTCCCCATTGGAAATGGCAACAGTAACGCCTTCAGATTCTGTTGATGCAGGGATTCTTGGCACTTTCTTAGCAGGGCTTGGGATGTGCTAAGAAGAAGGGAAAAAAAACATTAAATACAGTTTTCCAGTTCATAGACATTCGTAATTCATGGCTAGTTCAACTCTCAAACCACATTCATGCTACACTGGTCTTAAGTCAATCAAATTGGTCATGCCTCATGCAAAATGATTACGTGAAAGAGCCAATGTGTTCGTGTTTCATTCTTGTACAGTTTCATTCTTGTTATCATGAAATGTACTTTTTAAAATCCCATGTTCAACTTTTTACTTCTGGCTTGTACATTACATATGTCAACAAAGTATTTAATATAACTTGTTAAACCACTTCCTCTTTTAACATACATGCACATGCTAAGACAAACAGATAAACCGTTCCACCATTTCTATCAAATTCTTAAAGAGAGCTGAGTGTTCACCTCATGAACAACGCCTGGGTGGACAACTTCAACTCCTGCCTCCAGAGGTCCATCACCCATGACTGGGCGCCGTGCATAAGTTCTCCTGTGTTTTTCATCCACACGCACGAGGTACCACGTGCCCTCAAAGAGATCTTCCACTGAACACTGAGGAATATAGTTAGCTGTAAAAAAGCCAGTAACACACCATTAGTTGGTTCCTGGTAAGAGTTTTACACAACAGAAGGTTTTGCAGTTTGGACATAGTAAGGCAGAAAAAAAACAACTCTGCATTTTCATTTCAGCCACACTGGGCCAATGAACACGAGCTATTTGGAAGTAGGAAGAGTTGGACATTTACTTAATTCTAAACCCTAATCATTTAAAGTCTGATTAATTAAGTGATGAGCATTTTGCTGTAAGACTAGGAGTGATTTATATTTATGAAGTTCTTACCCAAATGATGTGTTTCCTGTCTAATCTTCATGTTTTCAGCAAAGACATCAGGTGCAATACATTTTCTTGAGTCAAGTCTTGTCTTGAGATCAGAAAGGCTGGCAGTTATTTTGTCCAGTGCAGAACCTACAATATAAAACCATCATGTAAGGCAGTACCAGTGCTGAGAACTGCACACTAGCATGTTAACATTTCAAGCCCATTCAAAGTATTTTGCATTGCAGAAGCTAAACTTTTAGTCATTTAAAAATATTCTCAATTACTCAATCAAAACATTAATGGAGTTTGAAGAATATTATTTATTTGCCCAATGAGACACTTAAAACACTCCCTGGAGCTGGAACATTGCCAGTTTAGCATTATGCTGGTGGGTAACAAGGCATCCAAAGGTGAGCTCTGCAAGGGGGTTAGTTGGGTTAGTTAACATCTCTTCCTTTAGCTCACCAGGAGTAGCATCCTGTGTAACTCTGATGGAATACAGCGTAGCAGCAAAACCAGAGCCATATGAGAACACACCGATCCTCTGTCCCGCGAGCTGCTCTGGGGAGTACCTGCAAACAAGCAACAGTTGTTTAAAGCAAGTATTGAGCCAAAGTGCCAATTTTAAATAACTAGAAAGTGAAGCTAGCTTAGAGAAAGCAGCCAGCAAATTATATTGACTACAATACACATTTAGCATGCTATGTGCACCAATGGTGACTTAAAAAACACTATTTCAAACACCGCTGTCATATGATGAGTTACAAAGCTGCCTAAGCAAAACATAGCCAAGGAATTCCCAGAAAATTATTATCTAGAAGGCAGCCAGTTTTCATTCATAAGTGACATAAAGCCTAAAATGAACAACTACAGCTTGGGAAGCAAAGTCAGAATAAAGAAAAAGGATCCAAGAGGTATGGTTTCATTGAAATGTAACATGATTTTGTAAAAGTCTGTTGTTACAAAACAAATAAATAGTTAAATAAATACTGATTTAATTTTACTTTCCTTATTACAGCGTAATAGAGAAGGCATTCTGACTCTCGTTTCCACTTCAGTGGGTTTTTTTGGGGCAAAAGGGGAAGAGAAGTTTTAGGTTGAGAAAGGACACAACCTTACAAATACGATCCTACTATGGAAGGCAGTAAGCAGCCGCCTTCAGATCAGCTTCTCACACAGAAGTTTTTAATCTGCTTGTCACTTGAACTGATTATGCAGAATAATTTTTTAACTTCAGTCTTCCTGCTTAAGGCAATCTAGTATGAAAATGTTTGCTAAATGGTGCTTTTATCAAAGGCTTCCTGAAACACAAATCTTCTATGACTTTGCATATAAAAAGCTATGATTTTTTTCCAACTTTCTGCTTACTGGGCTAGAAGAGAGGCAAGGCAACCATAGACTGAAGGGGTGTACATATTTCCATTCTGATTGGACACAAGTAACGAAGCTTTTGTTTTCTGATTGAAGAGCTCTGCACTAGCTTTCATAAAAGCTTTTTCCACGTCTCTGTCAAAATATGTATCTTCAAGTTTCACATCCCTATTAGGAAAAAAAAGTTCAGAAACAGTTACTAAAATAGCAGAGAGTAAAACACACCTTGGATATAAAACACATCTTTCAATAGAACAAGCGATAATGGTTTTAAGCTAAAATAAGGTAGGTTCAGACTAGATATAAGGAAGAAATTTTTTACAATGAGGTTGGTGAAACACTGGAACATATTGCTGAGAGAGGTGGTAGAAGCCCCATCCCTGGAAATGTTCCAGGTCAGGCTGGATGGGGCTCTGAGCAACCTGATCTAGTTGAAGATGTCCCTGATCACTGTGAGGGTGAGGAAGGGCTGGACTAGATGACCTTTAAAGATCCCTTCCAGCCCTAGCCAGTCTGTGATTTTATGTGTAACAGATCAAGATTATGTGAATAAGGAAGGCAGCAGCCATTCTGACCTGAAAGCTTCTAGACCACTGAAGACACCATTTGCTGTTTCTGGATTCTCGTCACTGAGAAAGTCATTCAGCAAGAGTCTAGCCACAGATTTCTGTACCAGTTTACAGTAAGGAGAATGAAAGATCATAAATCCAAAGTCATTCAAGGTGAAACGTCTATCTGTCCCCTCTGAAAGTGGTAGAAATATTGGGTTACAACTTACATTTAGTACCCACTTCAACTACGAAAATAAAATAGGGGGGTGGCACGATACTGGTCATCAGAACACATCAGCATACAAGAGACAACCATAAAAGTTTACTATTGCTGTCAAATTAATTTAAAACATTGCTGCTACGTCTATTTAAAAATTAAGTTTCTTATTGATCTTTTGGACCAGCTAACAACATTTGGCCTTCTCCTAGAAGAGAAAGCTATAAACTTAACAGAATCTTCATATTTCTACCCAGCATTTTGACATAACAAATAATCTACTTCATGTAACTACTCTTTGCACCTATGCTTCTTAATATGAGTGAAGCAATTACTACAGATCTGGAATAAAAGAATCAGTATTGTTACGTAACATTTAAATATTAACCTCAATATCTTAAGAGCCTGGGTGGAGGGACTGACATGCTTTTAAGGTAGGTATTATATGTAACACCAACAAACACCTGTAGACACTACTGGTTACTCTATCAGGTACTCAGCCAGACCAGAACATAAACGCAACATTTCTTACAGAAGAAAGAAAAGGTTTCAATCACCTCAGAACACACAAAAAAGAAGAAAGGGACTCATATACTAGTCGCTAGGTTGGATGCTAAAACTTGAGAATACAATGTCTGTGTAGCTACACATTCCAGCATTTCCCACATCTTGCAACACCATCAGGTGAGGCTACATACCCTTTTGCCACTGGGCATGGATTTTGTTGCGATAGACAGTATAGCAGCGATCCAATGCACTGAGGTAGCACTGTATAGATAGTTTGCCATCGACCACAGGATATTCAGAGACCATATCTGGCTTATAGAAGTCATACGCATGCTGCATGTGGGTTCCACGCAACCCTGGTGGACAGAAAGTTGCAAATTACTTCAATTCAGCTGCTTTGAACCAGTTTGAATGCATCACTTATCTAATATGTGGGAACAAGCAGTATTTGGCTTCAGTCAGGCAGGTTTTCACAGCACTTCAGGCCCTCTAAGGCAAAGTTTCACACAGGTCTCAATTGCTTGTTAGGTGTGGTAGGACTGAGTATGACAAACAGAAGTAACACATTATTTTCATCATTTTGCCTTGAAGTAGAGTATTATTCAGCTCTAGTCCACCCTTTGTCAATTTCATTGGAGAATCTCCAAGGAAATAAACAGATAGGAGCATCTCTAGTTGTTCCTTGCTGCCTCCTGTAACAGGTCTGGGACAAGTTAGCCCACAGCAAGAGGAGAGACAGTACAATTTCTGACATCAGTGGGACTGGATCCAGCCCTCTGGCAACCCACAAAAACGGGACAGGCTTCTGAACGGACCCAGTTATCTGGCTGAATGGTATTTGTTTTCTCATAGGACTAACCTCTCTCAAAAACTAATGGAGCATTTGGACCAACTAGCATAGCAACAGCACCAGCTCCACCCGTTGGCCTGGCATTTCCAGTGGCATACACAGCTATGTCTCCAGCAACAACAAGTGCGTAGCGTCCTGTGAAAAACACACAGAAATAACAATGAGAAACAGCCAAGAACCTAGCATATTTTAGTATCCATCTGCAATTTTTAGACTCTGGATACAGTGGAGAGGACCCCAGGTCTAAGGGGCTCTTCAACCCTCACTTTTCTCTCACATTTCCACTTCCTGGCACCCTCTGAAATTTACAGGAAAAGACCGGCGATTATTAGCCATGTCATTAATTTTTGCCCTGTAACTGAAGTAGTGGCAAATGCCCAGCAAGAAAAACACTTCAGAAGAGAAAACGTTTACCCTCTGGGTTTTATATGGTTAAACATGAATACTGTCATTATAGGGCAGACAATTCAAAACCTGAGGATGATGTAAGTGCTCAAGAAAACACTCTGAACTTACCATCCCAGGAACTGGACTCAATCCAATTAATAGCATTAAAAAGAGCAGCAGTGCCTCCATAGCATGCATTGGTGGTGTCAATTCCTTCTACATCCGTATTACCAGATTCCTCAAAAAGCTGCATCAGGACAGTCTTTACAGATTTTGATTTATCAATTATCGTCTCCGTTCCAACTTCTAATCTTCCGATACATTCATAGGAAAGGCTGTTCCTCTCCATGAGCTTCTGAACCACAGTCAAGCAGAGAGAATTTATATCCTCCCGGTCGGAGCAGAACCCCATCTTCGACTGGCCCAGCCCAATGGTGTATTTCCCAGCATCCACACCATCATACTTCTCCAGCTCTGTCTGGTCAACATACTGAGAGGGAAAATATATTTCCAGTGCCACAATTCCCACATCTTTGGGCCAACAGGATTCAGCATTCACTGGAAGAGACCCAGGCATAGTGGCAGACCTTTAAGAAAACAAACACAAGAATAGCTGATTTATTCACATACATTTTGAGAGACCTATTTTGATTTTCTGTAGGTTTATAAAAAAAGTTACATTTCAGGTATTCTAGAACATAATTTTCAAAAGGAAAGCCTTTGCCTCTGGGGAGACTATGGTCTGAGCACACTTTAAATATAATTAGAGATTTTGTAACATTTCATATAAAGAAGTACTTTTAAGTGAAAATACAAATGTCAGCCCTGGAGAAGAACAGATGTAGATTAGGCCCAAGTTATTTCATTGAAGCAAAACACACACTTAAGTGTTAAGTGCTTGAGAAATCAGTCTCAACGTTCATTATTCTACTTTTGCTTACATGCAAAGTCTCAATTTCACACAACCAAGCCAGAAACATTGCATTTTTTTTTAATGTTGCCAGTTGAGAACTTCAGTTTAAAAGTTATCCTTACTAGGAAATCTCTGCCTTAAAACAGATCAGAGCTTTTCAAAACTGTTTTTAAACTAAGTGACCTAAGTCACTCCATTTCCTTTACACTTGCAACAGAGATGGCCAAAATTTTTTTTGTGTGGTTGTTTGGGTTTTGTTGGGTTTTTTTTGTGGTTAAGCATACTCTGTTTTGGCATTATGAAACACTGGAGTTCCTAACACCAGGTCTGGAGGAATATTTCATAGGCTGAGATGAACACACAGGGATGCTCCCTGATGGAGCATGTTTTCTTATTTTAACCTCACCCCTTTACTGCCACTACACTCGAGGATGCAGCACACTCTGTATTACATCCTATTACTTAAACTGTATCCCTATTACCCAGGAGGCACCACCTTCCTGTTCTTACAGAGCATGCCTCACTTCAGTGCCCAGCCACGAGTAATGTCACACTGACCTAACCCAACTTCTTCCATAAAAACATGACAAGCTGTATAAAGGCATAAAGCTTTTCTCTGCAGGAATGACGACTTTACAGGATGCATATTAGGACAAGTGTCAGGAAGACGTTAGAAGTATTTTCTGTTATACGTATAGTCCCATGTAAAACCAAAAGTAAGACCACAGGGATCGCTCTGGAGAGCTTGATTACCTCTAACAGTGTTTCCACTGTACCTACGGCACACCTACGATAACCAGCTTAATTTTTGCGTCTTTGTCTTGTAGCCTTTATTCATATAAAAATATGTAAACGGGAGGAAAAAGCTATTTAAAGCTGCTTTACAGAAGCGCTGCAGAAAAGCCGCACAGCCCACCGCCGCGATTTGAAGCGAAACAACCGATTTCGCCTTCTTCGTGTCCCCTGCAGCCCCGAGGCCTCTCCTCCCTTAATCCACCCTGTCACGAAGCCCCTCACCTCAGGCGGCCGCGGCGCGAGGCCTCACTGAGGTCACTAAGTGCGGCGGGCGCCCCCTCAGCGCCTCAAGGTTAACCGTGAACCCGGCCTAGAGCCACCAGCGGAGCGGGGTGGGGCGGGGCGGCGGTGTCACGTCACGCCGCGTCCGGTCCCCCCCTCCTCTCCTCTCCTCTCCTCTCCTCTCCTCTCCCAGCATGGACCCACCACAGCGCGGAGCCCAACCGCCTCCCGCCTCCCCACCTCACACAGCGGCGTCTCCAACCCTTACACGTTGCGGAATCTCATGGCCGCGCAGCCGGCGCGGAGGGTTGCGCATGCGCACTGCGAACGGACCCTGCTGCGAGTGCGCATGGGCAGAGGGATCGCCCCGCCTCCTCTCTCGGGGGGTGCGGGCAGGGGCGGCTCCCCGCTCCTGTCCACACCCACCCCGGCAACAACGTTGTTGCTGTAACCACTTTGCAGCTTGAAAGTTAGCCGCCCCGCACAGGCGAATTAAAAACAAGAAAACAAATCCCAAACAACAGAAGAACTTAAATAAACCCCACCAGCATCCAAAATCCCGGGGTTGGGGTTTTTTTTGGGTTGTTTTTTAGCAATCCGCCTTGAGCGAGCCCGTTTATAGCCCAAATCTACATAGGCACTGCGGGGGGAGAAGGAGGATGGCTTTCTGGCTCCCTGTCTGAATGCAGACACGCTACTGACGGTGAGATCCCAAAGCAGTAGATGGAAGGGGGGGGAAGTCTATGGGCTTCAGCTCAAAACAAAACACCTCACTTTCTCCAAAAGGAAATTAAAAGGAAATACAGACCACTGGCGGCTCCGCGCGGTGTCTGGCAGCTACCCCGCGGGCTGGACCCATACCCAGAGCAGAGCTCGGTTCCACTCCAAGAGTCAGAAAGCTTGAAGAAGCTGCAGATACTCTCAGAGGTTTAATTTTAATTAAGTGATTGAGCACCAGGGAAGTGGTCACAGCACCAAGCCTGCCTGAGTTCAAGAAGCGTTTGGATGATGCTCTCAGGCACATGGGGTGATTCTTGGGGTGCCCTACACAGGGACAGGAGTTGGACTCGATGGTCCTGATGGGTTCCTTCCAACTCAGCATATTCTATGGCAAAAGGCAATGCATGCAGCACTTAATGGACTTGATCTGTAATAGCCATAGAACAACAGTGGCTTTTAACTGGGCACTGTATTATTAGGAAATTCAGAATGCCAAGAAGATTTGCGTTATTGGTGAGGGCTGAGAAAAACACTGCTCCATGCTTTCTCCTTACAGAACTTTTAGATCAAAACTGGCATCTAATTAGTTCTACTCCTTGCTGTTCTCTCATTAGAAAACTTTCTGCAGAAGACAACTGGAGGGAAGCTCTTTATGTTGAATTCTCAGGGCTCATCCAATATACCTAACACAGCAGTAGCCAGGGCTGTGGGCTGTACTGCCACAAAAACCACTGCTTTGTAAGCCTGCTCTGATGCTGAGTTAAGTGGGACATATGACATCTGAAGTCAGACATCCTTCAGTCATTACAGGAAAAAAAATTCTTCTACTTGATGTAGAACAAACAGCCTTTTGTTCCCATGGTCAAATGGCAAACACCACCCCGTCAGTGAATTTTTACTGAAAACAAAAGCGCTCTCAAAATTATACTTCATTTTAAAAGCGTGCAAACCCCAAACGTTTTAATATAAAGAAAAGAGAAACCCACTTCGTTTTGTGTCCCCTAAAGGATGAGTGAACAGCATGGAACAGCCAGTACTTTCTGCAAATGTTGCCAGAAATACATACTCCCACTGGGGGTTGTCTTTAACAATTTGAGAATATTCTGTCAATAAATTGACTTTATTATTTCCTGCTCAAGTTTTTAATTCGTGCAGAACACTTGACTGAAAGTTAGAAAATAAGCCCCCAACCCATTTGCCACAAGCGATGCATTTGGTAACTCCCTTTGGCGTTTTACCTCTGGAGGACTTGGAGAGGAGACTTGGCTGGTGATAGCAGAGCCACCTTGGGATGATTTTTAGAAGTTAAACAGAGATGATCTGGCGGCTTCAGCTATGACATCATCTAGTTCTCCCCGCAGAGCCGGAAGGTTTGCAGGTACCAAGCATATGCTGGACACTGTCAGACCATGTCCCTGCCTCTGCCCTCGCCGCCACCACTCGCCACGGCCGGGGCCATGGGCGAACTCGACATCTCCTCCACCCCCCCCCCCCGGGTTGCGTGGGAAACCGGCAAACTGCGTAAAAACCCCATCCCGCGGAGACGGTACCCCGAGTGCTCTCCTCGGGACCCACCGCAGCGGGGTCGCCGGTTCTCCCCCTCCGGGTGTGGTCCCAGGCACAGCCGAGACCGGGACGCCCTCAGCAGCACGAATGGGGTCGGCAGGCGCGGGCATCCCTGGGGCAGCACCCGGCTGCCACTGCCTGGTGCGATGGGGGGTGCCGTGGACATGGGGGGGGCTCACCCCGCCTTGGGTGGGCAACTCTGTCGCGACACTGAGAGCTGATAAAGGGACATGCTGAGGGCGCCGCTGCTTTCAGGCTTCCTTATGGCCCCTGGGGCAGTGGCAGAGCCCCGCAGCTGCCGCCCCCCAGCTCACCCCGCGAGGGGGCTTCCCTCAGGACAGGACGGGAAGCAGCCCCGGGGCCATGCTCCGGGCAGCCCCCGGCGAGGCGTGCGCACTGACACCTACGTTAAGAGACACCCAGACACGGCTCTTTTTGGTTTGCCATTCTTCCTTCCCTTTCCCCCTCTTTTCTTCCTCCCCCCCCTTTTTTTCCCTCTTGCCGCACTGCAGGCACTACTTCAAACGAGCCAGCATCCACGGAAAATACCCTCCCGGCTATGCTGACCCACCCCCACGCCCCGCGGTCCCGCCGCCCCACGCGTGCTTCTCCCACGCGGCTCCCCGACCCCCGCCGTGGCGGAGAGGAGCGGCAGCGGCCGGCGCCCGGCCCGCCGCGGAGAGGACAGTGCACGCCGCCCAGCCCAAGGGCCTTCGGGGTCTAGCCGCCCTCACCTGTCGGAGGCGATGGCTTCGCTGACACTCACGGCTCCGCGCCCTTACTCACCCGCACGATCAGGGGAGCACACGGTGCACCGGCGCGCGGCGCCTTTAAACCACCCCGCCGCCCGTGCGCCAGCCCGCGCCCTGAGCGGCAGTTCCCCCCGCCAATCCCAGCTGCCACCGCCCGGGTCCCGCCCGCCGGCCGGTCGGCAGCCGACGGAGAAGGCGGGGGGAATGGTGTGAGAAAGTGACGTGGAGTGGGCAGAGGGCAGCGCGCCAATGAGGACGCGGCAGAGGCGAAGGGCGCTCAATGGGAGCCGAGCGCAGCGCCGGGGCAGCCAATGGGAGCGCGCTGCCCATGGCGGGTGAGAGTAGGACGGCTGCCGGTCCCCGGCGAGGCGAGCTGGCTGTTGCCCGGCAACGGGAGGTGGGGCACGGCCGGTCCCGGCGAGGCGACTTGGTCCCAGCCTTGGTGCCGGCTCTGGGCGTCCCAGCGGCGCCCGGAGCTGGGAGTCGGCAGCAGAGGGGCTGAGGGGCGCCCCGGGGTTCTTGAGGCGGCAAGGCCGTCAGGCGCAGGTCGGGGCGGGCCGGGGCCGGTGGGGCAGCAGGAGGCCGTGGGACAGGGAACTCGCCTGAGGAAGCGTAGCCCTCCTTCCTGGGCCTGTGACATCTCCCTCGCCTGTGAAACCTACCCGCAGTCCTTCCCAGGGTGAGCTAGGACGTGCACAGGGGTCTCCCTGCCGAATTTCTTCACGGAGGATGTGATGCCCTGTCTTAACTGCCCCGCATCCTCCCTAACAGCTCCCTCTTACCATCTTGTTAAATCAGAAGTGTGCCAAGCCATGTCATGGTTTTATTGTTATTTGGCAAAATCACTATTACCTAATATATTGTGTTTCACATGACAGCCTCTGTAGCCTTTAAGCCCTGTGATGATTTACATCCAGATAATCCACTGCTGCACAGGCTCCAAAAGGAGCCAGTACTGGGAGTACAAACCATTCTTGCAGATGAGAAACTGCTCAATACACACACAAATTCTAAAGCCTGGATTATTTGGTTGTAAAACACTGTTCAAGTTGAAAAACTACACTCGTTTAGCAGCTGCTGTCAGGTTCTGTGACATCTGATGGCTACAGCTAGCAGAAGACAACACCTTGCTCATGTCACACAGTATCAGGGTGTTACAACTGTGTTACTTCCACCATCTTAGGGTGTCGCGGACCGAGATAGGTAAAGCCACGACATTATTGGCGTAGTCGGCAGGATCCGAGGGTCTGCTGCAGCCCCTGCACACAGACGCAGTGATGGTGAGAATGGAGGACAAAACAAGCGAAGCGATAATCGATATCGACGCTCCTGCGGAGGAGGCGTCTGGCGCTGAGTCGGGCAGCCCTGCGGGGGGGGCAATGGGTCCAACGGGCGCTAGTGGTCCTGGCAGTCCGATACCTACCGAGCCACCAGCGGTCCTTTCTCGCCCCTTGTATGCTGAGGTATTGGCACAGCCACCCGGAACGTACCCCCTTCCTTTATACACCTGTGACTTTGAACAGCAGGTGTTGGATGTGATGATGCCCCTAAGACAGGAGCTAGAGACCCTGAGGCAGGAGGTTGTGACACAGTTGAGGAAGAAAGACACAGGGGCGAGGCGTAAGAAGGAGCAGAGCAAGGGAGACGAGAAGTTGTTACAGGAGATTACACGGTTACAGGGAGAACAACAGGACCGTGAAAGAAAATACAGGGAGTTAAAAAAAGATCATACCGACATGCGAGCAGAATACGAAAGGAAGCTGCTTGACATGCAGAGGGAACTTAGAAGGACGTTAAAGGCATTGGAGGACACGGAGAGGGACGTCAGGGCAAAAAACCGAGACATCTCAAAATTACAGCAAGAGATTGAAATCTATTGATTCCTAAGTGTTGTTTGTGAGTGTGACGGGGAGTGGTCCTCAGCCCTCGATCCCCTGAGGTGGGGGTGTGGGTCGCGGCTTTACCTATCTCGGTCCGTGACATAGGGGCAGGTAAAAATCGTGATAGGGAAAAAATGTCGCTGAAAGTCTTAACTCCTTTTGTGTTTGTTCAATCTGTTTTGGCCTTGTAACTCTTCTATCATCATGTAAAATCACGGATTTATTGTATAACTCTAGTACAAGGATTGAGAAATCGTACGGAGAGATTGGGAAGTTTTCATTTGCGCATGACACTCTGCAACCTTCTGATAAGCCTATGCCAGTCTGTTTACAAGCTGGTTCCATTTGCAGTTCTGAAAAAACACATTGACAAAATACAAACTCAATAGGCGATGGCATAATTACATCATGTAGGCACACAGTCTTGTGCCTACAGGCAAAACAGACTTCTTGGTAGAAAAGCTGAACTTCTGATCTGGGAATCCAGAACTTCAATTCCTCCTTCTTTTCCCTTCCTACCACAAAAAAACCCCAACAAAACCAAAACCAAAAAACAAAAAGCCCAAAACACAAGAAAACCAAACCCAACCCAAACCCAGACCTGTGTCTTTGTTCTAGACTTAAAAACGGACTTCTAAGAAGTGTTAGAAGTGTTGGTGGCAAAATGTTTCCTGACATCGGGGCACTTGGGTTGTTCTGGCTTTAGGGTAGGAGAGATGCTCAGGAGGAGGTGGAGCAGGCCATCTTGTTTAATTTGCAGGAGCCCATGTTAGCGCTGCGAGTGCACCCTGAGACTGTGCAGCCATTTCCCGGCTCCCTGCAGGCTTTGCTGCCTGCGCACAGGCCAGCTCTGGCACACCATGCTGCCGTAGCCTGGGGTGGGGCTGCAGTGAGGAGAGGTGTGTGATGAGGAGCTGTGAGGAGCCTCTTTGGTGTCCCCTTCACTGAGGAGCTGCGTTTGAACTTGGGCCCTTGCTGGAGCAGTGCCGCTGCTGGGCCTGCACCTGGCTACGTCCTTTGCTGATCCTGACCCACTGACTTCCTCAGACCTGCTCATCATTGCAGGCTTGTCCAGAAACCTGGACTCTTGGCTGACCTTGCTTGGCATCCCTGGCTCTGTTCTGCTTCTTTTGTTTGGGTGCTGAGAGCATGCCCTTGTCAGTGAGGTTGCTGCCCTGTGTGCCTTGTTGTCACACTTGGCTCCTGGCTCACCTGCCTTGGCAGAGCAGCCTGCCCTTGCTGCTCACTGACAGCTTAAACCTGCTTGCCTCCTAACCCTGTGCTTACATAGTTGTTTTTGGTTTGGTTTGTGTTTTTTTTTTCTGGTAAATGTCATATTTTCTTTCAAAATGGTAAAGGCAGAATTGGAATTTGGAAATTTGCGTGTGTGTGTGTGTAGTTAACAACAAATGTAGATGTAAATAGTGATCTTACCTTTGTTACATCTTTACAGATCAAATTTTAAAAAAGGTCCCAAAATAACAAAGATTTGCTTGGGGAGATGATCCATATTATTGCTTTCTTTTCCATGGTCTATAGTACAAGATGATGAATGATATCCCATAGTCCTTGACATTAACTTTCTGCGTTGTAGAGGACAGTATGACATAGACATGCATTAAATCATTACTATTAATTTAAAATCATATATTTGCAAAAAACCCAAACCAACCAAGCAACCAACAAAAAATGGCACCAAATTAACCACTCGTAGCCAGATATAACCAGAAGTTATAACGATGTTCTCCTATTGCACCAGCAGTGAAGCATGTTTAAACATTACACCCAGCAGATGATGAAGGAAAGCTAAAAGGTAAAATGTGACAGGCAGTTTCTGGATTTTCAGAATTTTAAAACTGATGTTAAGGACACAATGCAGTCTCAATATTTTAATAATTATATGAAGTTAAATTCAGAGACCAAGTATCTAATCTATGATGCTAAAATAAATGTATTTGTCTCCTTGGGATGTTTCTTGATCCAGATTCTAATTTAAATTTACATCAAGTCCAGATGTCATCCTCTTGCAGACTGATAACTAATTCTTTATAGCCTAAGATCTACCACTTTTTCTTAATAATCAGTAGAATTTATTTTATAATTGTCAATAGCATTATTCTTTTTATTCAGCTTTATAAGTCTCTTATCTGCTTTTCCTGTCACTCAGTGTATTGCAAGGGAATACTTACAAAAAACTAGTATTATTTCTACACAAGAAATTATCAACCTGTACTACTATTGTGATAGACTACAATTGCTTTATGTTAATTTTTCGGAGAGATTGCAGCAATAATATTAAAGTTGTTGGGGAATCTTGTTCCAAACCTCTTAGGTAACCTCTAACCAAGTTATGCTCCAGACCTGTGATTGCCACTATTTCCAGCCCAGCTCGTGAGAATGCAGGTCATTGTCCTTTTATGGCTTTAAAGCTTAACCGATTTATCCAGTGGGATGTCCAAATGAGACTGTCTTTGGTACCAAAAATGAATGCTGCACCTTGGTAACCTTAGAACTGGAAACCTGAGAAAGGACAAGTCCGTTTCATGAAGTTGGTATTACCAAAGAAACTCGGGATAACTCAGAATAAACTTGGAGCAGAAACATGTTCAGTTGCTGCTAGACAGATGTCAAACAGACTTCCTCTTACTCTGTTAAAATCCAGTCTCTTTGGATCAGAGTTACAGTTTGAGTGTCTCTCACCATTTTTCAGACGTAAAACGGGGTGGGGTCTCCTAATCTAGCACTGTTTTGAAAGAAATGTGTGTGCTGTCCCATGACTCACCTTCTAGTTTTAAGCCAGTGTATCAAATGTAGGGCGCTGGTTTTGTCTCAATAGAACAAACAGGTTCTTTGCTTTTGTCTGGTAATTCTTCAGCAATTCTGTGACTTTTTTTCCTAAAGCTTTCCAGAGAGAGAGAGAGACTATCTTATTAGGTTAAGTTAATAACTCTTAAAATAAACGAAACAGCCAAATGATTAAAGCTGTTTCTTAAAACCTTATACAAGTTAATTTATTGGCATTTCCAAGAATATTAATTACAGGTCTAATCTGAATTTAATTCAATGGGGGTTACACTTCTAAGTAACTAAAATACTGGGGTTTTCAGACACAGCCAATTACATTTTCAGGCTCCTCGATGCATTGAAAAGAGAGCTTTAGCCAGCCTTTTCAGGGAAGACGAAGTCATGTACCATAATAATCTCTTTCAAAAAGCAAGATGTTGAGATGACTTTACTGAAAAAAGTATTTATTTTATTTTGTTGCCAAGTACAAGATAGCAAAGGTCAAACATAACGGTCAGGTTCAGAGAGCGTGACGTCACCCAAGTGAAGGTTTGGAAACTGGAAGGTTTTACTTTTACATGTTTGTATGTCAGGGTTCAGAGATAAATGAAAGTGTACTAGATGATACAGATCTTTCAAGTGCTGTTTTCATACCAATATCAGGGAAGAAGGTTTTTTAGATTGAATTAGTAGTAGAAGTTATTCCTAATTCAGTTCCCAGAAGACTCACAGGAACCCAAACTTAAAATGCAGTTGGCAGCTGGGGAGGGACTTCGGCCTTCTTGTGGTCTCTGAGACTCTCTGACATGAGAGAACACACACTCTGAAGAACAAGATGTAAACAAAATTATCAAAGCCTGTCTTCAAAAGTAGGTGCAGTAAATGCAACTATTTCAATAGTATTTGAGTTGCAGATCTGGCTGGGTCCTAAAATATTTGGACATTGTATATTTAGAACTCTAAAAACGCACTTAGATCACTCTTTGCTGCTTTTATACATGTGATGGGTTGACCCTGGCTGGAGGTCCATCTGGGATTCGTCTGGCATTGGCTCCATTGGACTTGGGGGAAGCTTCCAGCAGCTTCTCTCACAGCAGCCACCCCTGTAGCACCACCACTATCAAAGCCTTGCCATGCAAACCCAGTGCAATACAATATGCATAAGAGGTGGCACTGCAGCAATGTTATAATTTCAAATACGAAGCAATAATTGTGGAACAGATAAGAATGTAAGATAGGGGGCCAGGACAGCTGATGATACAAAAAGAGGTCACCACTAGGAAGCAGATGCTGCTCTCCAGATTGTAAGGAGAAAAGAGTGAGCTATACTGCATTCTTACCACTGGCAGCAGACAGGTCTGCAAGCCAGGATTGTATGGAGCTTCACAGCAGCCTGTGCCTAATCCAACAGGGACCTCCCTTGCCTTCCTAGAACAGCCTGAGTATCCAGGAGTTCTCACTCTTCATGGCAGCGCTGGTCTCATCTAGAGCTTCAGTTTCACTTTTTCTTATCCATAGTGTCAGCTTGACTTTGCTCCCTTCTTTCCCTAATCTCCCAAGCTTTCATGAGTTGCCTTTACCAAGTGGCAATTATTTAATGATTCTGCAAGTGAAACAGTCACATGGTTCGAAATGGCCTCAGACATGCTTGGGTCAGCCTTGAAAGTCAGCTGCTTAACTCTAATCCTGTGAAATGCTGAATATCTCTGATAGAACAGGAATGGAAATTAGAGTACACACCGTACTTTACTCAATACTCAGGGTACACTCTAAAGACTTAAAAGGCCAGTGGTTGCATTGATGGAAAAGCAACGAAGAGCTGAGATGCCATCATAAACCCACCTAGAAACCTGTGACTCAAGAGGGAAGTGTGAAAGTAAAATCTGAAATCCAGAGCAGAACATGAGGGAGACAGTAAATAGAACTTCCAGAAACAGTGAGATACTGGTACCGTGGTGTAAAATATTTCAGCAATTTAGCATTCCTGGTGCTCTGCTGACCTGGGCCCAGGAGGGTTGGATTCTGTCTTAGCATGCCATTTGCTATGTCCGTGTGGTGTCCAGGCAGTGCAGCAGCAGAGTGTGAAGGAAATGGTGGAAAATGTGTGCCATTTCAGCTTGCACCAGCCAGAGCTTACATCCTCTGCCTGCCCAGCATGCCGACCACAGCATTCAGGAGGAAGAGCTTCTGTGGGTGCTCAGAATCAGAACAATCTCAGCTCCTGCTCCTGGCAGAAGGCTTTAGCAGGCAAAGAATGGAACTATGCCAGCGTATGTGGTGTACACCATGTTCGCTAGAGACTGGAAGAAGAGGCAGATCAGTTGCCTCATCCCTGTTAGGAGGCTGTTGGCTCATCAGAAAAGATAATTATGTTTCTTGTTTTCTCTGATCTGTTTTGGAAGGAGTCAAGTTTCTTTCATCAGATATGTCTGCCGGAGTATACTACCTATTCTTCAGTGACCTGGTGACAGATATTTATTTTATTTAGGGAGCCCATCAGCCACTGCTTCTATCTTCTTCTACTGTCATGTGCTGTGCTTTCTCCCATGTTTGCAGTGTGTAGTTAGACATAACAGTTACAGAACAAATACAAGAGGCAACACTGAGGAGCTAATTTCAGTCAAATGCAATGAATGAAAAGAAGTGTCTTTGACTGAGATAGCTTTGTGGAAATAGTACATTAGGGAGTTGGAGATAGTGCCACACAGGAGAAGGCAGTGCTGTACGGTGGGAGGGAAACTGTGGAGGGGGTAACCAAACTGACATCATGGTTAGTCTTCAAAGAAAGGCCTTGATGGACACATGCAATCCTCAACACTAATTACAAGAAATTCAGCAAAGAGGATAGTAAGGACCCAGATGAAGGATTTGATTAGGAAACTTAATGAACAAAAGCAATAAAGATTATTTTCACTGTATAGCTTTGACTGCCACTTTGAGCGTGATGAATGGGCTCCATTAGTATAACTGAAATTGTATTTTGTGATAATAGCAGCTGGGAGCAGATATTGTTTGGAATAGGTAAAAGATAACCACATGAAGTTTAACAAGGGCACATGTCAGATTCTGTGCCTGCGACGGGGCAGCCCTGGTGGTCAGTACAGACTAGGGAACAAGTGGCTGGAGAGCAGCATGGCAGAGAGGGACTTGGGGGTCCTGGTTGATGGCAAACTGAATATGAGCCAGCCTGGTGCCCTGGCAGCCAGGAGGGCCAACCATATCCTGGGGTGTATCAAGCAGAGCGTTGCCACCTGGTAGAAGGAGGTGACTGTCCCGCTCTACTCTGCACTGGTACAGCCTCACCTTGAGTACCGTGTGCAGTTTTGGGCACCACAGTATAAAAAGGACATCAAGCTATTGGAGAGTGTCCAAAGGAGAGCCACAAGGATGGTGAAGCCATCCTCTGATGGCTGAAAAGGAGGACTTACTAGGAATGGCTGAGTTTACTTGGATTATTCAGCTTGAAAAGGAGGCTGAGGGGAGACCCCATTGCAGTCTATGGCTTCCCCTGGCGGGGAAGAGATGGGGCAGGTACTGATCTCTTCACTCCTGTGACCAATGACAGGACTTGGGGAAATGGCAGGAAGCTGAATCAGGGCAGGTTTAGGTTGGATATCAGGAAAAGGTTTTTCACCCAGAGGGTGATTGAGCACTGGAACAAGCTCCCCAGGGAAGCGGTCACAGCACCAAGCCTGCCTGAGTTCAAGAAGCTTTTGGATGATGCTCTCAGGCACATGGTGTGATTCTTGGGGTGCCCTACACAGGGACAGGAGTTGTACTTGATGATCCTGATGGGTCCCTTCCAACTCAGCATATTCTATGATTCTATGTGGTTTTGGGCAACTTAAACTGAACTAGTACCTGGAAAGGTATCTGTAAATAACATAACAAAAAACCCCACAGATTCATGACTGGGAGAGTAGAAACAAAGTAGGCAACAGCACAAAGATGACTGCACACAGGAAAAAAAAGGGACCAAGAATGGGACTGGAAAAAGGAAGCAATGAAAAGGAACCACATGTAGCATGTTAAAATAGAAATCAGAGGCGAGGCAGCCATGAAAGCAGCGTGGGATTAAGGAAGATTTAAGTCTACCAATAGAACCAGGAGGTATGGCAGAGTACTTGCTACAAGACATTGCCAGGAACACCTTGTCATTTGGTTGGTAGTCTGACCAGCATCTGTCTTTTGTACAGGTGATGTTTTCTGTCACTGCTTTCTCTAGCACATGTATCTTTGAAAAGTAATTTTAATGCTACAATCATCCATTGTTGATGAAGTCTGGTGTCCTTGTTTCCAGTGCCGTATGCCGCAGGTATCTTCATCACGGGGTGTCCTTCATCATGTTACTGTTTCTTTTGTTTCCTTCTAATAATTTTGGGTTTTTTGTGCTGTCTCCCATGAGGCTTTTTTCGGGGAATCTTGTGCTTATTTTTCTTAATCCATTTTCTAACTTTTCTAATCCGAGGACTCACACAGAACTTCTTGCCTTCTATGTAGAGACTGCCAGAGCAAAAATTGGTTGTTAGTTTCAGAGAAAAAGTATTTAAACCCCAACTTGTAAAAATTATCATACTTATGACACCTACAAAGACCACAAAGTTAGAATTGGTTAATCTTACATTATATTTTATACTATGTCTATTCACTTCTGTTTGGTTTCAAATATGTAAAAGCTAGGATCTAAGGTTTACACTTGTCTTCTGAAACCTGGAAAAAGCTTTACTACTTCAGTGAGTCTGAAAAAAGCCACAGCACAAAGTGGTACATTTCCATGGCCAATAAATAAGTAGATCAGTTTATTATCATTTTTGTCATAATCATCATGCAAATGTCTAGAAATAAAAAATGTCCAGGATTTCTTTGAAATGTATCGATTTCACCCAAACAATGTGCTATTTTACCAGTCAAAAAATAAAAAAATAAGAATTTGAAATCACTTATGTACAAAAGTAAAGGTGATATAATGAGTTTAAGCAAGGTTTGTAGAGGATCAATAGTTGGAAAATACCAAAGAAACCTTAAGGTGCATGAGTCATTCTTCAGTTCTGAAAATAAAGCAAGTGTCAAAGTTAGTGCAGGCTGAATAATGATCAATATTATTACTGAAAAGGAAACTCAGTTTTAGCAGTCAGCAATTTAAATAGCACAAGGAAGGACAGTTCTTAAATCACACACAATCTTGTTTTTCACTCAATTTGTGTTAGCATTCTAAGATCCTTTTTAAATGGTGCCTAGTAGGTTTTAACTTGACAGTACTTTTTCACAGTGAAGGACCCAAAACATCTCTTACATAACAGCTTCTAGGTGACACAGGCCATCCGCTTTCTGGATTTCAAACCTCTCCACTCTTCGGAGAATTCGTTTGGGAATTTCATCTGAAATTTTCATGCAACAGTTAAAGGCTCCAGGAAACAAAGCTAAAAAGAGTAATCACAGTGTTAGAAACATAGCTATGAAGGGGACAAGTCACAGCTTGATTTCACAGAATCACAGAATGACTGAGGTTGGAAGGGTCCTGTGGAGGTCATCTAGTCCAACAGCCCTGCTCAAGCAGGGTCACCTGAAGCTCCTTGCCCAGGACCATGTCCAGGCTCCTTCTGAATGTCTCCAAGGAGGGAGACTCCACAATGTATCTGGGCAACCTGCTCCAGTGTTCAACCACACTCACAGCAAAAAAAATCTGTTCAGATTTAATTTCATATGTTTTATTTTGTGCCCCCTGCCTTTTGACGTGTCAGTGGTCACTACTTTGAATATCCCTAACTCCCTCTTCTTTCATTCCCAGCTGGTATGGGACTCCCTTGAGCTTTCTCTTCTTCAGGCTAAATAGTTCCAGCTCCCTCAAGCTTTCCTCATGTGCAAGATGCTCCATTCCTTTCATCATCTTTGTGGCCCTTAGCTGGACTCTCTCCAGTAAGTTGAATTCAGTCTTGTAGTGGGGAGTCTAGAACTGGATCCAGCACTACAGAGGTGGCCTCAGTAGTGCTGACCAGGGGAGAAGGATCACCTCCCTTGACCCTGTGACCTGTACTCCCTGCTCCTGACCCCTGGTGATGTGGTTAGCATGACTAATGCCATTTCATGAGGCAAGCCACCATTTTCTGTGACCCAGCAAGTCATGTGTTCATGCCCTTTCTCTCAGTATCAGTCCCTGAAGGTCCTGTGAACCAAGTAGTCAAACGAAACGGATTTATTCTTCCATTTCCTACTGGACTGCAGCATGTACTGATGCCTGGTGTTACTCCTCACCAGAAACATGACTTTTCCCTTGTTGAACTTCAAGAGATTCTTCTCTGCCTATTTCTCCTGCCTGTTGAGATCTACGTGTAAGGCAGGAAAACCATGTGGGGCATCAGCCACTGCTCCCAGTTTTTTATTGTCTGAAAACTTTCTGAGACGACATTTGTCCCACTGTCCAGGTCACTAATGAACATGTTGAATGGTAGTGGCCCCTGTGTTGACCCCCAAGTCATATCACTGGTGACTTGCTTCAATTGGGACTTTGTGCCACTGATTCTGACATGTCCCTGACCAGTTCTTCCTTGTTTGCAACTATCTGGTCCACCTGAGCATTTTTCCGTGCTGGTTCCTTGGTTACTTGTGCTGGAAGATGTCATCAATGCACTTGAGAAATCTTGAAAGTTGCTTGAGCACTCCTTTATTGTCCTTCCAGCAGACATCAGAATGGTTGAAGTCCCCTGTGAGTACCAGGGCCTGTGAATGTGAGGCTTTCTCCAGCTCTTTGAAGAAGGCCTCATCTACTTCTTCCCAATCAGGGGTTCCATAACAGACACCCACCACAATGTCACCCGTGTCGGTTTGCCCACTAATCCTGACTCTGAAGCTCTCAGTTGGCTCATCATCCATCCCCAGACAGGGCTCCATGCATTCCTGCAACTCTCTTGCATGAAGAGCAGCTCCCTGTCCTTGCCTTCCAGCCTGTTTTTCCTAAAAGGCCATATCCCTCCATTGCAGCACACCAGTCACATGAGCCACCCCGCCATGTTGCTGTGATCCCAGCGAGGTCCTAGCCCTGTACCTGCACGCAGACTTGTGACTGGTCCTGTTTGCTCCTCATGCTGCATGCACTGGTGGAAGGGCATTTCAGAGAGCTGTCAAGGGTTAGTTATCTTTACAGTTTATGGCATAAGATAAAATCCTCTCAGCTTCTCCCACAAGACAGATGAGTGTTTTTGTTGTTTAAAAACAGTTTCCTCCACCTCTCCTTGTGCCCACATATGTAAAGGCTTGTTACAGTAAAATAAAAATAAATTTTTGACAAGTGTTTTATTTGTGGAAGAGGATCAACATTAATGACACAGGAAGTGTGAGGACTATAATTTAAAAGCTCTGTCTTGTGAGGTGGAATCAGGGCCATTACTTTTGTCTTTGAAATTATTAATGCTGTTGCTGGTGTGGGTAACAGACTAGTTTTGTGTTTTCTTTTGCCAAAGGACTCCCATGGCTGAACGTGACTCCGCTAGGGAATGATCTGCAGATTTCTTCCTGTTTGCTAATATTTCTTCCTGTTTGCTAATATTTAAAATTAAAAAATCACAGAATCTTAAAAAGCAGATCATAACGCAATAATTTTTAATGACAAATATTAAAATTTTGGTGTTTGATTTTCTTCTGCTTTAGAAGAGAAATAGATCTTATAAAAGGGATGAGTAAGGTCTTCTGGAATGATCCACCAAATAATTACCAGTTTGCAAGCTATCTGTCCCTATACAGACAGCATCCTTAATGCTCTGGACTAAAAAATATCAAGGAAATGCAGGCTGAAAATTGGCAAAACAGTGTGTAATACTGATGTGGTCAAAAAACCACTAGTACCACCTTATCAGAAGGTGAAATTTATGCTATTCCTTGGAAATACAAAACACATAATGTCTTGCAAAAGAAGCTGTCATGTGAACATACAACTTTTTTTGTTCTATAAAGCAATGCAATTTAGTAAGAGGAAAACCAACTCCCACACTGCACAGATCACTCTCAATCTGACCAGACCAGCATTACTGGAATAAATTTACTGGGACGACTCCAGCTAATTCCTTCGGGAAACCCGGACAGTCTTATTTAGTTGTTATTCCTACCCTGTAGCATTCAACAGTTGTTTTGGATGCTTTTACTGTAGAAATTACCAAATGTCTCTCTTCATATCTTCAAGATAAAATACATGTAGGAGATTATGAAGAGAACTTCTGTCTTTTCAAATTCAGTCCAACCACCCTTGAAATAAGTTCTCTTGTCCAACCTACTGCATACTCCATCATGCAGTGCTGCCCACTTCACTGCAGCTGTGACAGCATCTGGCACTCTGTAAATCCCTGGCACTGAGACCAGATGATGGAAGACCACCACAGGTTTTTTTAAAGTAAAATTGCAAAAACTTGTTTTGAATTATATTATATTATATTATATTATATTATATTATATTATATTATATTATATTATATTATATTATATTATATTATATTATATTATATTATATTATATTATATTATATTATGTAAAAAAAAAATCCCTGGCACACTCTACAAAATAATGTTGATCTCATTTTCTGGCACTGCCTGGCAGGGCTGCTTTCCTGCCTGGAGCTGGCTGTATTTCTGGCAACCAGGTGGCTTTCCTGGCCTCTGTTAACAGCTACCAATTCACATCTATAAGCTAAGGAAACTTCTCCAAGTTTGCATGTACCAGCCCAAATGTTACTTGTGTAGCTGTACCATCACCCTGAAATAAATGGATGAATAATGGCCAGCCTAGGAAGCCTAACCTTAGTTAGAGCTAACCCTAAAATTAGTTCAGATCAGGGTAGGGTGAGCCTGTACCCAGACAGCCACATAGAGTGCTGCTTATTTTTATTGTGGGTTCTGCCGTTTGATTATTGTTTCTAAGCGCGGAGCATGTTTGCATAAGGAAAGTTAGATGGTAAAGCTATTTACCCTGTGCCAGATGGTTTGGTAAATAAAAACGCATTCTAAGAGAACCTTTACTTTGACCTGTTGCATATACGTGCCAGGCCTGTTATGCAAGATCTTGCTGACTGGCCAGATCATAAATCTAACAGAAGAGCACTTGCAGAGCCTTCCCATGGCAGCAGGTGCAGTGGCCATTTTAACAGGATTAAATGTTAAGGTAGATTTTGTTCACACATTGTCTAAACCCTCAAGGAACTGCACAACTCCTACTCCTATTGAAGCCAGTGGAGCTTGAGAAAGGAACAACTCAAAGGCTGAATTGCTCTAGAATTTGAGTTATCTTCTCCCTGAACACAACGTATTTTACAGTATAAAATTACAAAGAAAAACTAAGAATTCAAGCACAGTACTGACTAATCTGTTTTGAATATTTTTTTTAATTATTTTGAAAGTGCAAGAAGACAAAAGCAAGTATTATTAGATCTGAGTCTTCACTACAAGCTGCTTCAAATGCAAAAGTGCTTTTCTGCTGAGAAATCCATTACGTGAATTTTATCATAATTTTTTTTTTTTTAATCTTTGCCATTCAGGGCAATTTAACTTCAAAGGAAAAAGACCAACTGATTTTCTAAACATATTACCTCTTGAGAAGCTTGGAAAGAAGGAAACTGCAGCTGAACTACAGAGATCCCTTTAAACAGTGAAATTTTATTAGGTGTTCTCTCAGCATATCACTGCTTTAAAGGTCTTATGTAGTCAGCAGTTAAAAATCTCTCAGCTACGATGTTCTTGATAATGTTTGCCCTGACAAATAACCCACTCAGTGTTCCCTTGCTTAAACCATTTTGCAGAATCATGAAGTCCCCACACCTGTTGTGGAAACATCAAGAAAATGCTCAGGTGAAGCCCTGACTCCACTGAAACAGATGCCAATTGTTCTGTGCAGTTTTAAGACAGCCAGGTTACACTTTTTTAATCTTCCCATGCTGCAGCATGTTTACGCCATCATCTGTGGTCCCGGACAGAACTGCAAAGCCTTGAGCAGACGCAACTTCAGGTAGACACCACTGGGGTCTTTATTTCTTTTACTTTTAGGAGATTAAAGTATAGAAATAGATAAAGTATAGTTTTACTTACTTTCCGATGTCTGACTAACCGTGACTGCTAGAATCACCAAAACAGTGACCAAGTTCACATCCATTCCTCTTAGGAGCTGTGGGAACACAGCCACCGAGGTGACAGTGAGCTGCAGGAACTAACACCCGGCCCAGCTCCCCGGCTGCTGGGGCGAACGTGACTCAAAGCCCCACCCTGAGCAGCAGCAGCTCAACGTCGGCTCCGTCCTGTGTGGCACTATGGACTTCAGCAGGATTCCTCTTCTCACTTGTAGACACATTTTGCCAGGTGGGAAAACAGGCTATTTTTCACATAGTACCCCAAGATCATGCTGGATCCTTGCAGCCTTCCTCACTGATGAGGCTCTTCAACAATGGAAATGCCAAGGGTAGAAATACTTCAGAAAGATATATTTACAGGGTTAAGGCAGAATTAAAAAAAGAAGTCTGCTATTAGGTATCATCTCAGGCCAAACCTGCTGTAGTATAAACAGGCAGAACCTCAAGAAAACGCTAGCCTTGCAGTAGCTTTTGATTTGACCTATGCATTTTCAGCCTGTAGAGACCCTGAGCAAGGGCTGTGTTCCTTAGCACACGTTACCCTCTTGCTCCTCTTTGCCCACTGCTAATGCAGCAGCTGTGTTGTTCATGAAAGAGACTTTGCAATGTTTTTGGTGAAAGACAGCTGGAAAGAAACTGCAGCTGGTGTATCTCCCTCCACTTTTTACCTGATTCTTGTTTCTGCAGCTCATTTCAGTAATTTCCTGTGATACCAGAGAAACACTCAGTCTGAACAAACATGTGGCTTTCAGTGGGGGAAAAAAACCCAAAAGATGCTTATTTGGAGGCTGATAATTTCTGTAATGTTTCTGTGAGTGGCATCAGAAAAGTCTTTTTATGACTCATGGAGGTGATGGGGAAAACTGTTCCTGAGGAAAACAACTCCTCAGATTTCCTGTCACACTTGGCATCATTGGTTCAAATCTTCTAAACCAAAAAAAGATTCCTGTGCCATCTCTGCCTGACTTGAACACCATGGCTTGTATGAAGAGCAAAGAGCTGCCGTATTTTGCAGCACTCCACCCCTGTCATTGCAGTGCAGGCTGTCTGCTTTGACCTTTTCCAGGGCTGAACTAGAAAAATCAGTCTGGGAAGTCCGCAGACTGTTCGACCAAGCTCACCTTTGCTCTGGCTCACTACAGGCACTCTTACTATTCCTAAATTTCCAGAACACCAAAGATAGAATAAATTGCTAATCTCAGGGACTTTAATCTACACTTACACTGTCTCAACACCAGTTTTGCAATTCCCTCTAATAATAAATTAATATAGTGCAATCAAACTTTCCAGCTATCAACAGTTTTACTTCATAGCCCTTGGTATCCACTAAACATGGTTATCTACCCGGATAAGAGAATGGGGCAACTGCAGAGTATTACACTTTCGAATTAAGGTCTATTGTTAAGAGGAGAAAGAGTAGTAGATAATGTGTGCTGTTTAAATAATGGTTTCAGGGATTTAATTTATGTTGAAAACATAACAAGCTGATGCATTGACACCATTTAATTACACTGAAAAATCTGCTATAAAGCCTATTCCACCATGGTCAAAGCTAAGGCAGCTCACAACACCTTTATAAACAGAAACTTGGATAAGGACAAGACTATTAGCAGCATTTAATGTCCTTCAAAGTACCACGACAAGGAAAAAGCTAGATTAAAAGAAATACGGTGAGACAGGTGTTACTGAACTAACATGTTAAAGAAACAGCTTCAGTCAGTATTGATTTGATTTTGTATTCCAGTGTCAGCTTGGCACTGCAAAACAGGGTGCTTTGTGTCCTTGTGGATAAATAACTAGTTTGTTCTGACAAATGTCTTTCTTGCATGGGAGCTCACACTTTTAAAGGCCTGACAAAAGTCTCACCCCAGTAGGAGTATGGAGTATGGGGAGCTCTAGCAGTGATGGAGATGGAGGGAGGAACAGAAGCGCTCCACATTTTGTAAGACTGGTTCTTGCAAGTCCAAAGTGTTCCCAGGTGGTTGCTCAGACACAGACACACGCTCTCATGTCTCTGCTGCTGGTAACAAACTAGGGCATACTGAATAAAACTTACTTCTTTGGTCATGTTACTCAGTTTGAGCTCAAGTCTTACATCTTATGTTGCCTCAGAGTTCACAGTGTAATGTATAGGTCCAAAATAAAGTAAAAGTCTATTTACTTCAATGAGAAAGTGCAGCAAGGAAACAATGACTATGTCAGACCCGGAACACAATTTCCACTTTATGGAGGCTATATAATATATCATCAATTTAAAATGGTAAACCTATTAAAGCAAGACAAAATGTAAGCCAAGGAAACAATTCTGTTTTATGACATTGAGAAATTAAAAATAAAAACAAAGCCAGGGAACAATGCTAATATTGTGCTACAGCTCCACCTGAATGTGCAGGCAGCCATCCAGCTTACAAAGGACGAACAAGTTAGCCAGAAATTCTTTTCCAAGAATTGCACTGACACTTGACAGTGGCATTAATTACAAGTACAGCTAAAGGCAAGTGAAGACTTTTATTGACATATTGGCTGGGATTGCAGTCAAAGCTCAAATGAAAATGCAAACCTGGAGGCAGAAAGTGTTGCAAATGAGAAGGTAGTCATCCTTCTATACTGAGAAACAAAGCAAATCCTTGTTGAAGTTCTACCTTTTATTTGTGAATGTAGGACTGCTGGGAGGGCTAAAACTGACATCTCTTAATCTAGGCCTTTAATTTTTTGAGCAAAGGTTAAGGATTGTAACAACTTATACATTAACATGCATTGCAATATAATACCTCCAGTTATATATACCTTTATCCAATTACTTCTGCAGAGTTAAGCGTTAACTATGCTTCTTTAACCCATTCCTTGCCCTCAGACAAGAGGTGCTAACGGAGACAAGAAGATGACTGGCATTCAAAAGAGAAGTGAAGATCTCTCTGAAGTGAGAAGAGGCTGATAAAGTGACTTCATTTCTCTGTGAAGGCAAGAAACGGAAACCGCAGAGAAGGTGGGCATGAAAATGCTGCAGGCTAGAAAATGAGAGGCAGACACCCAGAAATCCATTACTGAGGAAGCAAAAAGTACTATTTGATAGAAAGCTGTGTTAGCATCATGTCGTGGATGTTGGGCGATTCTGGGAAGTCACCCTCAAGCAGAGCCCCAGGATTCACCTCAAGACCCTGCTTCAGGATTGCCCATCAATGCTGGGCAGCTGGGAAGCTTGGCTTCCAATAGTGTGTTTAAGATAGTCAAATGATAGCCCTTTCCATATTTCCTATATGACATATAAAAGGTGACATACTATTATAGAATCATAGAATGGTTTTGGTTGGAAAGGACGTTAAAGATTGTCTAGATCTGACCCCTCAGCCATGGGCTGGGACACCTCTCACTAGAGCAGGTTGCTCAAAGCCCCATCCAACCTGGCCTTCAACACTCCCAGTGAGGGGGCAGCCACAACTTCCCTGAGCAACCTCTGCCAGTGTCTCACCACCCTCAGAGGAAATAATTTCTTCCTATACATCTAACCTAAATCTACCCTCTCTCAGTTTGAAACCATCCCCCCTTGTCCTATCACTCCATGCTCTTGTAAGAAGTCTCACCCCAGCTTTCCTGTAGCCTCTTCAGGTACTGGAAGACCACTATAAATTCTCCCTGGAGCCTTCTCTTCTCCAGGCTGAACAACCCCAACTTTCTCAGCCTGTCTTCACAGGAGAGGTGCTCCAGCCCTCTGATCATCTTCATCTGGCCCTCCCCTCGACTCACTCTAACAGGTCCATATCCTTCTTGGGTTGGGGCCCCCAGAACTGGACACGGTACTCCAGGTGGGGGTCTCATGAGACCAAGGCTTTATGCAGGCTTAGAAAAAGGACCTAGTTCATTGAGGAAGTGAGCAAAAGGAGAAACTGAAGACCCTTCTCTCCTCAATCTGTATTTTTTGAAAATCAATCATAATTTAGAGAAGGATCACAATGGGTGTGCTGAGAGGATCTGCAGGTGCTGAAATGACAGAAAGGCAGATGTTTTCCATGGTTGGCTAAGGAGAAAACCTGATGCTGAGATATACCAGAAGGAAATAAGTACTTTGAGATTTGTGTTTCTTAATAGAACAAAGACCAGCTATTCTGCATGCTTCCTTATTATTTTAAAAAGAAAAATATTTTCTTGACTACATAACTTACTCATTCTCTCAAACCAAGTACAAAATTTGACATTTATATCAGTTGTCTCCCAAATGTGCCCCCCAAAATAATTCTGATGACTAAGCTTTGTGCCAAAGACCATGTTCTCCTAAGTTTTGGGTGTTTTTTTTTGTCCTAGGCCTTAACTGACTTTTTGAATGAGGAAGTGAGTCTGTAATTTTGATTTCGAAAGGCAAAAAACAAAATGTTGGAGGAACATAAGTTCTACTCACATACATACAATCAGTGAAAGCACACACCCTGCAGAGGCACTATCTGACTACACACGTCAGTGGTCTGGTTCAGAGTGATGCCTTGTTTCCAATCTGGTTCTCCTGGGTCCCAAAAAGGCTGAAGTTGGCTTTCAGGACAACATGTATTCCGAGCATCTATTCTAATCTCCCTGTTTTTTTTAAAAAAAATTGTATGTATAGGGGATAACAAAGTAACAAATATTCAATGGAAACTAATTAAATCAAGTTTTAAAAAAATTTTGGTGCTCTCTTCTACCAACATACGTTAATACACCGATGTTCTGGTCTTACACTTTGGCTGAAAAGATGTTTACGGTCACAAGAGACTTACGCAGGGAGAAAGGCAAACAACCGCTGCACGGGGTTATACCAACACGGGGTGTGCGGGGCACAGGCAGCACGTTGCATCACAGCCTCAGGCACGAGGATCAGCAGCCTTGCACCAATTTCACAGGGAACAAATGTGATTCTCCCTCTGTCCTGACCCAGTTTCACTGACTGCTGCAGGGGCTTGTGAAGTCATTATTAACCCTGAACTATGATCTCTTGCAGCCCTTGTTTATACTAGTGAATTAAATTTTGTCTTATAAACTATCATGCCCATGTTTCATTTTTGTTATTTAGCTAGCACTGAGATTTTTATACAACTTCACGTGATTGCACATCTGCTAGGTAACAGGTAGTCCCCTCATAGCTCTGAGGCTATGACCTGCTCATTAATCTCACATAGTACACTAGGTTTTTCATTCAGAGAGTTGAATTCACCCTTCCTTTATGCTCAACATAGGTACGGAAGCTGGGAAAAAGGGAAATGAGCTTCAAGGCTTCTTTCATATGTCTCATAGTCTGGGCTAAGAAGTAAGAGGGCAGCTCTAATGAAGAATCTTTCCTTTCTGAAAGGGTCCCCTGGCCCCCTGACTGTGAAACATGAGTGGTGTGCTTTCACCTCAGGTCCTTGCATAAATTTCCTATCAGTGTTCATCCTGTTTCAGGAGCCGCCAGGTAGCTTGGCAGAAGTAGGGAAACTCACCATATAAGGATCATTCATCCAAAACAGCTTCTCCCCACACTTTTGTGACTTTTTTGTTTCTTTTTCCCAGAGGGCACAAAAGAACTTCAGTATACAAGTCTGTCATGTGTTACGATGAAATACATAAGGCAGGAATGCAAATGGGTTAATTTCTACCACCTCATTAGTGGAAAATCCAATATGCCCTGCTCTTGAAAAAGGCCTTACTTTACAGTAATGGGAGACATACATAGTAAATTTCTGAACAGGAAAATGATGCAGGAGTTGGATATAAATCCCCCCCTGTCCTCCTCCATTATTTCACTGTCTGTGGAAAATCTACTTAAGAAAAAATAAAAAGCATGGCATTCTTGGCAGCTCTGTTTTTGGAATACCAGACATATGAGCTTCACAAGTCCAAGGGGTATGGGAAATACCAACATTTTAAAAACAGAAGTACTAATTCATTTATTACTTTTAATTTGCATTTATAAAGTCTGTTACTTGAAGCTAAACAAGATCAGAATCACTTCTTCTGTTTTCATATTTTTATAGTTAAATGTTATCCACATGATATAAACCAGATTATTTATATTGTCAGACCACTTGTGCAGAGACTCGTACACAACAACTAAAATAATAGATGACTGAAACCTTCCTGCACTACCCAGAACAAATAAATTATTAATAAGAACGTGTTAGCAATATGCTTGCTTCTGCAGTTCTCACTCAGAAATACTGGGAATGGCTTGAATGGCTTTGGTTGCTGGATTTGGCCTGCATTTCTTTTGAATTCCACTTACAGTAATGCAATCACCAAATATTCCTCATTTGCAATAAAGCTTACAGTCTGAAGCTTGCACGGTGAACGAAGCTTGTCTCTCAGCTAACAGATCGAGGCTGCAAAGCTGTGAAGAAGCAAAATTTGATCCAGGAAAATACACAGGAACAAAATTGCACTCAGATCTCTTTTAGCTTAAGTACTCACAGCAGGGCAAGACAATGTTCCCTTTTGTTTCACCTCGGTACCACTGACTATGCATCGCCAGCTAAAGATGGGCCATCCTGACCTGTCCACTCCTTCAAGGATCCAGTCTTTGGGTTGCAATATAAAACAAATAGGAATAAGACAAATCTTTGCAGTATGTGCCAACTGTTGTTCCCAAGGGTGGTTCTGTATCCTCCAGAGGACATTACTCACACTTTCTGCCCATAATCTCTTTCATGGCCTTTTAAAAAAATTATCCAGTTGTTGCCAGTCCATCAAATACTTGGATGGAACAAGAGTCTTGCACATTTGCATTTATTGACTAACTTGGGGCATGGAGGAGATTTACTTTGGCAAGTGAATTTAGTATCTTAGTTCCTCATTGCTATTCCAAAGCCAATGTCCTGGCATTGGAAAGCTGTTTGCAATAACCTGCTCTCACAGTTTTAAAACCCAAACTATTTAATCACTCTAGGTCAGGCAGCAGGAAGTGACTGATACCTATCATTTAACCATGAAACTGCAAGCTAGTAATTTCAGAGTTTGAAACAAGCTCATCTCTAGAGCAGTCTTCTTTTTGAAAAACTGCATTTCATCCTAACACTCCCCAGTCAGCTTTGGAGAATTTATCTTTGAACACAGTTATCTGTCCCAGCTTCCCCACTCGTTCACAAACAACAATAAACCTTTTTTTTTTCCCCCCTGTAAACTAATTAGGGGCCTAGTGAGACTGGGTAATGCTTATAAAGCACTTTGGAGATAAATGCAAAATGCTACCACCAGGACAGCCATGGAGATAGGAATACTACAGTGAAGAAAACAAGTGTCAGTTCAGAAGTTTTACTTTGACAAATTCTGAAGAGATACAACATTTGGTAGCATTAAAATGTATTCTATGCATGTCACAGAACACCTCTCTTCCACTGTTCTGATTTTGAAATCCAAGCAGGTACCTCCTCCAGAACGCTGGTAAACTATTTTCTCCTGTGTGCACCTCTGCAAGTCCTTTCCTTCTCCATGAAGTAGACTATTCAATGATTCCTTAAGGCCTGCACTTATGGGATAAAAATAACCAGAAATAGCAAATACCTTTTGTAAAAGGAGTATGAAGAGACAGTGTCTTCAAACAATGTCTTCAACACAAAGTATTGGGCTGAGGGTTTTTTTTCAAGTCTGAGTATAGTACAAACTTGGAAAAAATTAGTAGGAGCTGTTCTCATTACATATAAAAAGTCAATGTTTGTTACCTGTGTAGATGTAATTACATCAGTATGCCCAAGCAGCTGGAATTTCAACTGAAAACTAAAGCTTTTGTCTCCATCAGTAAAGTAACTCCTGCCAGAGAAATTGGAGTGGTGTTCTGGCACAAGGAATTACTACCAGCGCCAGGGAAATAAGCTGTTCTCTACCTTCAATCAATCCTACTCCTTTTGAGAGAAGCTCCCCCCTGGCTGGTGTTGAACACCATCAGCAACTCCGGAACGGAGCTTTCTGATATAATCATGCGACCCACCTTCACCTGTGCACCTTTCATCTGGCATGTAAGCTTAGAGCATGTGTACACTATGTGGCAGCACAAACAAACTCACTAAAGGCCTTCTGCAAGCTAGGGAGGTAGAGTAACTGAATTGAGAAAAAAACTAGGGCAAAGCAACTCTGTTTTCAAGGCTTTGTTTTTCAACAGCCTACTTTATGATTTCACCTACTTTCTTCCATGGGACACGCATCTGCAGTCTGTTCTGTAAGCAGTTTGGACAGATTCTGATGAAATGGTCAGTATATGCCTCATCCAAATAACTTCCCATCTTTTATTGAATACCTTTCATGACTGTGATAGATGAATGTTGGTAAGGATGTGCCAAAGGCAAAGAAATTGTACTCAACCTTTCCAAACGTTTGTATCTGTTCACTGTAAAGACAGAAAATGCTCAGTCTTGATAACTAAGAAGACATGGCCTTTTTTTCAGAACTAATCCAGGCAACAGAGAACCACAGAAACACCCCAACATTCATACTTTTGAAATAGACAGCAAGAATATACTTTCTTGTAAATCAAGTCACAGCCAAACTGGTTTTCTTATCTGAAGCAAGTTTTCAAGACATTTGATCACGCAAGAAGACTTTCAGTGGCAGAAATTCACTGGGAAAAAGCTCTTTTTTTTGAAACTCAGGACATTCTTTCTAACAGAAGTGGGTTTTAATACCCATGGAAACTGCTGAAGCATGGAGCCCCATACAGCACATACTCAAGCAATGATTTTCCTTACCTAACACTGCAGCAGTCCTTCTTTGCACTGAATGTGCAGATGGCAGCAGCAAATACAGTCCACATCTCAGAGAGTAACACCAGAGGTTTTTAACTGCAATAAACATTTATCATGACAATAACAGGCGATCAGCTTTTACTTAGTGCCAGTAAGAGAGAATGACATTACCTAAGTACCAGCTCTACTGTAGGATACGCAAGTAGAGTCTCTTCTAAGTATTCTTTCGAGGGAGAAAGAGGTGAAATCTTTTAACAAATTCCATGTTCCCAGTCGAACTCCCCATATGCTGCAGCTAGAGCAAACTATTTTTCTCAGAGGTATGTAAACTGAAACAAAGACTTAGCACTAAAAATTATAGCCATGATAAATATACTAACTGCAGCTGTTAAATCTTTTAAAGAGAAAGTCCTGGCTTTGGACAGATTTTATTGTTTTGAGAAAGAAAATAATCTACTTTTACAATGAATGCTTGTTCTGTATTTTAAAAGTTACAATTAATTTAAAAAGCTGATCCTCCCTCTACTGAAATATGTCAGCCAATGTTAAGTGGCTCATGAGAACTGCCCTTAGTTGTTTCACTTTTTCATGTTTCGCTTCATGTCAAAGAATCTCCTTGATAAAATGCACCTTGAAGAGATGGTTTTCTTCTCCAGCAATAGGAAATCATAGTGAATAATAGGCAGAGAAGTCTACAATTCCAATTTTACTTAGCTACCATCTAGTTTTGGGAAAAAATTATAAAGAAATCACGTGCATACGTTTTTATGGTATGAAGCTGTAAGTGAATGTGCTTTCTAAAAGGCACAGAGAACATGCACCCAAAAGATGCTGGCAAATCATTCGCATTAGCAAAACACATCCAGAAGAAGGGAAGATCTATCTCTTAATGGACTAATGCAACAAAAACCACTTGTGCTAAAACGTTTTGCTAGCTAGAGTATTCTGTATAAGAATTCCCCAAGCCCCAACAACCATGCTTCCACAGTAAGGTTAGGAAATGAGTGCTTGTGTCTATACATTATATAAAGTTAAATGAACAAAAAGACATAGATGATTTTGTTGAAAATATGTTGATAAAGCCTTACTGCTTGAATCTTAAAACTATTCATTTGGCCCAGAAACTAATCTGTCTTTCTAGAGCAGTCATCACAAAATTTGCTTCTAAGTTGATGGCAGTAATATATAAAATATAAGCTGGTTTTGTTTGATTATCAACAATTTAAACTGAAATGTAAAAGTGGAACTAGCAGCATGATAACCTTGCAAATTCCTTATACCGTTGTTAAGTCTGCTGTCTTTGGTTTCATTTCTCTACTGCAGTTCCTGCACCAGACCTCGCAGCGATGAGCTTCTTCAGCTCATCTGTAACAACTATTGTGAAGGAGTGGACAGTAGATCATGGAAACCACACCAGTCCAGGAACCCCTACTCCATGTTAAGCAATTTTTAAGGGAAAAAAAGACTAAGACTGAATTCCCTTAGCAACATGATGAAAGCTCCAGGGGCATCAGCAACATTCCTCCAGCAAAGGAATTCTTTCTGTGATGGATATGGAAGCAGCATACAGTCTGACACGGTCAATTACCCCTGCAACAGTTTCAGTATACAAATCCATTGTCACACAGACTGTTCACCAGTATTTACTAACACAAATATTTTCAGTCAATTGGTTTTGATTAAACAAATCTGTTTTTACAGACTGCCTAGGAATCTACTTAAGATTTCCAACAAAAGGAATACAGTATCATTTATTTTCTAGTTTTTACTATTATTATTTCCTTACCATTGCATTAAAACGTTATTGCTAAGTAGTAGCATACCTGGGTTTCCTTGTCATTGAGACAAACACTCCACCTCACCCCAGCAAAATTCAATACAAAATTAGTGTACCACATGGAAAATTATATGAACACAGAAGGAAAGATCAGTGTGTTAAATATATATTAAACATATATAAACATACAAGTACTATTTATCTTTAATAGTGGTTTTATTTTATAAATTAACAGAAAACAGTTCTACAATATAGCATCCAAAGTTATAATCTGATGTAGGGAAAGTGAAATTTGGGAAACTTTAGGAAAGAACTGAAGGCCCCAATATAATACTTTGAGGAAGAGTGTTACTACTTTCTTTTTTCTTTAATGAATGCAAAGGGTACTTCAACCTGGTACTTCATTTGTTTCCATGCAAGGTCTGCCTGTAGCAGGGAAACAAAACTGAGCTTGTGGACTCAAAATTACCAATTGATCAAAGCCCATGCCGTGTAATGCTTACAATATAAAATTTATTCTGCCCTGAATAAATTTGCATAATTGACAGAATTTAGGTTGGCTCAATTACTAAAACAGAAATAGATGCTGCACTTCTTCATTTAGCTTCATACTGACAGTAGCTGATGGAATAAAAATATCAGTGTTCAAAATTAACTATGTACTAACATTTGCTTTAGACTGAATTCTAACCCCTTGCCTCTCTCTTTCTGGAACATTACTCCCAGTAGCAAAGGAAATGTTTTTCTTAAAATAAGCTAATACCAATGGCCTGGCTATTAAAAATTATTTCAGTTTAATTCAAACTCTCCAGCATTTTCCTTGGAGCATGGCATCAATTAGGAATAATTCATTTATCAATAACCAATTAAAGGCATATGATAAAATATACTTCACTGTAGGAAAAATGGTACCAGCAGTCATGTGAAAATACAGATTGCATTTTAAACTAAAATACATCTGACATGAAATGTGTTCAGTCTTTCTGTTAAGGCCGCTAGCAAATTTGGAGAAATTTCATCGTATTTCTAGGGAGAAGAAACATTCTACCAGCGTTCTTTTAACTTGGCAATTACTAGTATCTACTTTTTATGACAGGAATCCATTAAAGCAGGAAATAAAGCAGCACAGTTCTAACAAAAAAATAAGTCAGAACCACTATTCCTCCAACTTTCTGCAACTTCTGAGTACAACTTGAAAATACATGGAAAAGGTTAGATTAGCATAGTAAATGAACCACTGAAATAACAAGTATTTTAAGAGATATGTACCATACATCGTGCACAAAATAATTAACTTGAGTTTGCTAACCATTTTTTGTGTAATTCACGTGCTTTTTGTACTTCAAATTTACTCTTGATTGTAATGCATGCAGTAAAGCACAAAATAATTATGTTTTTCTTATATTGGTTTACTTTTGGCATGGCTTTGCTACACACGGCAGGTATCAATGCACATTTGGAAGTATCCATGAATCTGAAATTAAATACTGGCAAGGAATTGTCAGGCAATTCATTTGTAAAACACAGGTGTATCTCCTAGGTGACACGGGCTGAAACAAATATTTAACTCCTCTTTGTTCTCTAATCTGGCTACCTATAAATTCCAGTATTATGTGCAACGTGTCACTTTACCTTGAAAAGTTGTCAATGGCCTGAGCTAAAGTTGCCTGAAAGTCAGAATGAGGCGTGAGACTGCCGTGTCTGTTTGGAGGGAGAAGTTTCCAAATTTCTTTCCAAGAAAAAAAACATTTTTATTCATTTTATAGTAAAGGCTAAATAGGCCCACTGAACTGTCAGACAAGCTTCCATAAGCATGTGTTTCTAACACTAAGAACGAATAGGGCAGAGACTATTCTTTTTGTGGAAAGGCACATTTTAAAAGGGTGATACAGTGTGTTTTCTGCAGCTTAGTGTGCTGCAGAGAGCATTTAGTATTTTGCAGCCATAGAAGGTACCCATTAAGCCACCTATGCCAGTTAATATTTTCTGTATTTTTTTATTTATTTAATACTAATACCTATGAGCACATCACCTAATCTTTGTACCCTTGGGTAACTTAATTTCAGCACATGCTACCCTATATATACTATTCCACAAAACTAATACCTTTTGACAGCTGTTCATCACAAACTGGAATAATTACAGCCCCATCTCCTTTGTGGGCAATGGAGATGGATGAATAAAAAATTAACAAAACTATGATTAACAGAAATTTCTCATCTTGTACACTGTAAACTAGGTAAGAGATTAATTTTACTATGGGATTTTTTCTGAAAAATCTCTGTAAATAAAAAGTGTAACCTTGAAAAGTCCATGGTCCAAATTAGTATGTTATGAACCTGCAACATAATAAATTTTTTCCTTAAGGAACTTAATTTTGAATAAATTTCTATTTCCATATAATAATAATACATTTTATTTTACAATAAGAAGGATGATATTGCACTTACTAGAAAATGCTGTTTACAAGTACAGTAGTAAGGTCTTTAAGCAAACTCACATTTTGAGCAACTTTGATTTTCTTGTATCTTCCTTAATCTTCCTAAAGCTTATCATTGACTATAAGAAGTTTGCTGTTACACTGTTTGATGTCCAAAAATATTTACTAAAATTCATTTGTTTCAAACACGTAATATTTAGTATATTTTAAAAATTAAACAATTTGGCCAACACATAATACTGTAACCAAACTGTCTTCTCCTTTTTAACCAGAAATAATGGCTAGTAATTAGCTGCAAATGGAGTACCAAGCAACTACAGAGAAATAGTAGAAACACTGTATGATAGCACTGTTCAAAGAGGTGCAGATACATAGTTGCCCATTGTGAAATACAAACAGCATTTATTTTGAAACAGTTTAATACAATAGTTCAGCAGGAAGACAAATAAATAAATTCAAAAGGCTAATTGGTGTTTTTCAGAAGTGCCATACACTACTAAATTGTCACTAATACTTAGCATTTATATAGTACTTTACATTTTTAACTGCTATACAAATGCTATCTAGATTAAATGTATTATCTAAAGGCAGAACTCAAATCCAAAGTGAATGGTGACCAGATTAATAGCACCAGGACAGTAAAATGTAATGTAAGTACTACAGAGAGAAACTAAGTACCTTATAAATCATAGAACCATATAATGGTTTGGGTCGGAAGGGACCATAAAGATGACCTAGTTTCACCCCCCTGCATGGGCAGGGACACCTACCACTAGACCAGGTTGCTCCAAGCCCCATCCAACCTGGTCTTGACCACCACCACGGATGGGGCATCCACAGCTTCCCCATACAATCTCTTCCAGTGTCTCACCACCCTCACAGTGAAGAATTTCTTCCTAAAGACATTCCCCCTAATCCTATCTCTACACACCTTGTAAAAAGTCCCTCCCCAGCTAGCTATGCATGAGCTATAATAGAAGACCACGTATTTTACACGGGGCATATATAGATATAAAATTACCACCATTCATTAAATAGGTCTCTGTGACCACAAGGAATTCATACAGGAGCTATAACTGGCTCCACAGGCTTAAAATGCCTAACTCAGAAGTCACAGGAAACATCAGGAAACCACTTCAGTGGTAAGCAAACAGCTTATTCCAAGTGCTAATACAAACAACCTCTAAGAGCCAATCATTCTTATACATCAATGCGGATTCCATGTTTTATAGACATTAATTCTCTAGTGCCTGTTAAATACATAATAAATGAACATAGATGAGGTAAAGATGCTGTAATTGCCACATACAGCCAATATGGCAAAGGAGGAGTTTTTCCAAATGGGCAGATCCAGAGGCCATGACGAATCCCGTCACGGATGTGATGAGAAGTCCAGGATATGAACAACATCCAAGGAAGAAAGCACCATGAATCCTTAAGCCTGAAAAGGTGCATGATAAACTTTAATGTCAGAGCCACAACAGGGATCACAGTAGAACAATGAAGCAGTGGTCTCCGTGGAAGAGTCAGAGCAGCCTATAGAAAATAAAAATATAATTGTCAATGGCTGCAGTCACGACAAGAAGACAAACATTTCATGGATGTTAACAGGTGTATTAGCAAGAGGCCAAGTGAAAGTGCAAAGAAAAACATACTGTTCCTTTACACTGTAGTTTATAAAAAATAACAATACACCGATTTAGATGTATGAGAGCTGTGTGCTGCTCTGTCTCTATTGTATGATAAGAATCATACATCCTTCTAAGCACTACTGGCAGCAGCAGAGGGAGGGAGAGGGCTGAGGTATGATCGTATTGTCATGTGCTATACAGGAACTTGTGTAGTCCGCTGCACTGATTATATATATTGAATTTCAAGATAATTAAAAGGAACAACAACACAAAGACAGTATCTCTAATCCCCATCAGGTCTGTGCCTCAGCCATAGAAAACTTGACTAAGAGACTCAATCAAATGGAGAACAGATCCCACTCTTTCCCTGGTAAGGGGACCATACTGCAGTCATTGGGAGGATACGCCTTTCTACAAGACCAAACCAAGAAAAACAGAACACGCTATGAAGTGGCCTGTCTCTTCTGTGTGACTATGGAGAGGACATGAGAAAGTGGGATAAAAAACCTACTGCTGCCCTACAGGTATGTGTACAGGAGTTGCTAGGTAGAACAAATACAAGAGAAAGTTCTTCCAGGAGGATGGCTGGTCCAGTTTCCAGCGAGTGGTTCCCCAATCACAGTAGATGGACTCAAGGTCCCCCTGCACATCAGCTAAGAGTAGGGGGAATGAAAGCTGCACAAACCCATTTGTCAATGCCTATGTTCAAAATTAGAGGTGCCACATCTCCAGCCAGGAGGAGGAGAGGAACAACTGAGTTTATTGGACTGTGTGGATTTGATGGCCTGGCACGCTGAAACCACAAGGTATAAAGCCTTTTTGGACACTGGTGCCCAGTGCACTCTAATGCCATGGAATCATAAAGAGACAGAATCCATCCCTGTTTCTGGAGTGATGAGGATAAGAACTGACTGTTTTTGAGGTCATACTGAGCCTCACTGTGAAAAAGCAGCAAAAGCACTTTATAGCGACTGGCCCAGATGCTCCATGCATCCTTGGCACAGACTACCTCAAGAGAGAATATTTCCAGGACCCAAAAGGGTACCGGTGGGCCTTTGGTATAGCAGCTGTAGAGACTGAGGACACTGAACAGGTGTGTACTTTGCTCAGTCTTTCAGACGACCCTTCTGGAGTGGGGTTACTTAAGGCTGAAGAATAGCAGGTGAAAACTGCTACTACAACGGTGCATTGACGACAGTATTGCACCTACCAAGACTCTGTGATCTCCATCCACAAGCTGATCCATCAACTGGAGAGCCAAGGAGTGATCAGCAGGACTTGCTCACCCTTTAACATTCCTATATGGCCAGTGCAAAAGGTTAATGGGGAATTGAGACTAACAGTGGACTATCATGGCATGCATGAATGAGGTTACACCACTGCTGGGTGCTGCTGTGCCAGACCTGCTAGAACTTCAGTATGAACTGGAATCAAAGACAGCCAGGTGGTATGCCAGAACTGACATTTTGCTAACGCGTTTTTCTCTACTCCTTTAGCAGGTGAGGGTAGGCAGCAGTTTGCTTTCACCTGGAGGGGTGTCCAGTACACCTGGAATCGACTGCCCCACGGAGGAAATACAGCCTGGCTAGCTGCACTAGAGAAGGGTGGAACTCTGGAACATCTGCAACATGTTGACTACATCATTGTGTGCGGTAACACAGAAGAAGTCATCTTTAAGAAACGTAAGAAAATAATCCAAATTATTTTGGAAGCCAGGTTTGCTATAAAAAGAAGCAAGGTCAAGCGACCTGTGTAAGAGATCCAGTTTCTGGGGATTAAGTGGCAAGATGGATGTTGCCAGATCCCAATGGATGTGATTAACAAAGTAACAGCTGTGTCCCCACCAACTAACAAAAAGGAAACCCAAGCCTCTTTAGGCATCTGTGGGTTTCAGGTGAATGCATATTCCCTGTTACAGTCAGATTGAACAATTTTAAATGGGGCCCTGAACAGTGAATGGCCTTTGAGAAACTGTGCATGCAGTAGCCCTTGGACTAGTGTGAATAGGACTGGGTATTACAAATGCGCTCTACACTACAGCTGGGAACAATGGTCCTACCTGTAGCGTCTGGCAGAAGGCAGCAGAGGAGACTCGAAGTTGTCACAGTTTGACTCAGGATCAGCAATTAAACCAGAGACAACAATGCTCTCGATCCCCTCCCCCTCCTACCCAGGTAGGGAAGGAGAGAGAGAATTAGGAGAGAGACTTTGCTGGATTGAAAACTAAACTAGACAGCTTGAATGATATGTACAATTATATACAAGTATGTTCAGGAATGTGCAAAAGCCTCTTGCCTCCTCCCACCCCCAGCAACTCCCCTGGCACTCTCCTGAGCTGTGAGCAGTCCTGAAATGTCTCAGCCCTCAGGCAGGAGATAAGGCAGAGCAGACAGGGGCTGGGGTATGAGGGTTATGAGGTCAGAGATGCCTGAGCCTGGGAGTTGATGGTGATGGATGGATGGAGTCCTCCCCAGACACCAGTCATGGATGGAAGAGAAGGGAAGAAGAAGCAGGAAGGAAGTTGTCTTCTGTGATCTCTGACCTTCCTTGGAGCTTACGTAGATCTATGGAATGGAATCCCTTTGGTCAGTTCTGCTGTCTGTCTAGTCCAGCTCCCCTACGGGGGGGTCACAGATACAACTCTCCTGCCCTGGTAGCCTCTGTAGCAGCAGAGCTAAGAAGCAACCTTGGAGACTCAGCAGTAACAAACATTCCAGTGTCATCAGTCCACTAGCTGGAACACTTGCTGCTAGTTAAGAGAGCTTACTGAAGGAAAAAAAATCAGTAAAAGGAAAATTAGCTTCATCCTGGCTCAAACCAGGACAGATGTCGACCTCTAGGATTCTGGGGTCCAAGCTACAAAGGGTCCAAGGCCAACTATACTCCAATGGAAGAGGCAAGTTAGAGCTGCTTTGGAAGTAATCGGTGCTTGTCCATGACACTCTCAGTCAGGTGATGGGATTAACAAACTCACAAACTGTGTCAACAACTTTTAACTGTAATGGTAGGGACCCAACTCCCGCAAGTTGGTGCAACAGGTGTACTGTCTACAACTTCATTTCTGTTTCATTCAAGCAGATTGTTCATGGATTGAAAGTAGAAAAATCTTGTGATGGTGAAATTGTTTATCACCTACTCTACAAAGATATTAATATTTTTTGTTATTGTCAGCAACAGCCTAAAAAGTCTACAGTAGCCTAATTCTGAAAAACCACCCTGGATCGTTGTAGATTTTGGCAGCTATCGTATCGACTGATCACTATTTCTACACTTCGACAAAATCAGTGGCAAAGTCTAAATGAGTCTTTTCCCTCTGTGCTACGGAGGCGCCAACAGCAACACAGCGAGTAAGGAGAATTTGAATGTTAATTATGTATGCACTCTATCACAATGAGTGCCAGTCTCTATCCACTTTTGGGGAGGTGATGCTTAAATATTTTTCATACAGAATTTTAGATGGCAAGGTCATTCATGCAACTAACCCAAGCGCTCAATTTTAGCAGGAGAAAACTCTATTTTGTAATTGCAATATTGTCATTAGGCTTCTGAAATGCTGTTGCCTGAGTTCTGAGAGAGGATCAGTCTGTCTTCTCTTTTACATTCTGTAACTAGAGGACCATTTACATACTTCAGTTGACAAGCCCAACGGACAGACACATAGTTGTATTTGGCAATATAAACTGTTACACTCTTTCTCCTAACAGGCAAATTTGTTCACCTTTAGAAATCAGCAAATCTTAAAAAAAGAATAGTTCGAGCCTTTTCTGCCTTAAACCTCCTGGAGAAAGATGATCATGGTTGGGGTATCTAGGGGGATGTCTACCATGAAAGAGATCAGGCTGCAGCTGCAAACAGAACTTACTCACAACACAAATTACCTTTCCATTTGCCTGCATGTTCAATCAGGTGCAAGATCTTCTTGCTCCTCCAGCCCCTCTCACACCCTACAGTGGGCAGCTTGAGAAAGGAGAGAACGATTGCATGCAGGGGAACACAAACAAACTCTTTGCTTTAATGCTCAAAGTGACACCACAGTATTTATGTAACAACAGGGGTTCCCTCGCTCATGTTCTGTGATGCTTCACAAGCCTGAAGTCCTTGGTTTTGAGGCTGATCTATAAATTAAATGCTAAATTAACTGATTGTGTGCAAAGCTTATTCTCTAATTCCAGCAATGCTCCTGTGTAGCCTGGGTTGGTCAGCAGTGGCACATTAACCTGCTGTGTTATGTATGTTTGGTGGTACAATCTTGCTTGCCACTGACTACATTCTCTACACTTTTAGAAGCTGGTGAGTCTTAAGTAGCAAGCTAGCAACTTCTCCATGTCTGTTCTGAAATTATGAGTGGGCTACAAACCTGCAGGTCACTGGGAGCAGTCCATCAAGCTGTCCTTGTTTACCAGCAATGCTGAGCATGATGGCAGGCTGCAGTAACTTTCACCTTTAGAGATAGTCAATGAGACAGACTCATCAACCACTCATTCTTAAAAGTCTTCTACACTTGTATGCATATAATACATAATAAAAAAACACATGGAATACAGAGAACTACAAATTCTAAGTAGAAAAGTCTTTGTAGACTTTATACTTGTTGCAAAAAATAATGTGGACAAAAGGGCGTATCACATGCTACTTGGTACACAAGTATTTATCAGAGTAAATATGTAAGTACTGCAGGTGACTATTTACCCTGAATACTCCAGAAAAATACCAATGACACCCTGAAAAACAGCCCAATAGCCAAGAACCCAAAAAGCAAGCTGTGTCAGCAGGAACACCAGTAGATGACTGGACCAGTGAGAAGGCAGTAACTGGAGGTAGAAGGCAGTACTGCCTTGTGCTGCACAGATCGGTTACTTCAGAACAGCAATGCATCATCAGATTCAAGAGTCAGTCACAGACTGGTCGAGGTTGGAAGGGACCTCTGAAGATCCAGTCCAACCCCCCTGCCAGAGCAGGATCACCTAGAGTACATCACACAGGAACAACGTCCAGACAGGTTTTGAATGTTTCCAGAGAAGGAGACTCCATAGCCTCTCTGGGCAGCCTGTCCCAGTGCTCTGTTACTGTCACAGTAAAGTTTTTCCTTATGTTTAACTTGAACCTCCTATGCCCCAGTTTGTGCCCATTGCCTCTTGTTCTGTCACTGGACACTGCAGAAAAGAGACTGCACTCATCCTCCTTACACCCACCCTTTAGATATTTATAGACGTTTATGAAAGTGATGATGAACAGCTTTATAGATAATTGTGTAATGTGAAAAATACTGTTGTTACAAAGTAGTAGTAGTGGTGTTAATTCTATTTTTAAATTATTAGTTACTTTGTAATGTGTTGCATGAACAGTAAACATTGCAGTGTCTTAAATCAGTTGCTCTCAATCCTTAGATGGAGGAAGAAACGGGACTGGAACCAATAAATACATAGAAAAAATTTACCCCAAAAAGCAGTAAGTTACATAGGCAACAGCCTGAAATTACTATATGAAACTGAAAGGCACATCATATTAACCTGAGGAAAGAAAAATCACATATTAAAATCAGGTCTAGCTAGCCAAGCAACAACAGAGGAGAAAAGTTTATGGGGATTACATTATAACACAAACAAAAAAGACTCTGATGGCATTGCAAGAAGAGATACAACCTTTAACAGATGTTTCTTCTTTCTTTTTAAGGAGACAGAAGTGTTGTATGCTTGTGACATTAAAAGGAATTAACCTATGCTATTTGGGTTGAGTCTCACCTAAAATACTACACACAGGTTGGGACAGGACCCTTTGAAGATGATTTAGGCAAAAGCCAAACCAGAGGACACAAGAGAAATATTAAGAAGTTTAGAAAACATAAATCCAGGCCCTTCAGATTTTTTTGCAAGTTATTTCCTCAAGAGACTGTTTGTAAAGCATAATGATTTTACAAGTTGTAACAATATCTTACTGCTGTAAGTGTCAAGAGACCTACAAAGGTCCCTTCTGCAGACAGACCTTAAAGAATAAGAAAACAAGATCTAACTGTCAACAATATTTTAGGCTGGATATTAGAAAAACAATTGTTAGCTGCTTGGAAGCTGAAATAGCACAGGAACAAATTAGGTAATAAAATTTAGTTTGTAATTACAAAGTAATTTACTTTGTTTGGGATCCTAGGGGTAGGCTACATAAACATTCTCCATCACGAAAAGTGTAAGCATATTTAACCTTGCCTCCCTGAAAGAGACAGTAAAGACAGGTCACCTCCCAGTTCTACAATACAATACAGTTCTCAACTTCCTAAACAGGCATTTGCGAAGAGTGTCATCTAGTGGTCATAATTAAGAAAAAAAATACTCTTAATAATCTCAAAAGCAAGAAAAAGTAGCAATAAAATTGTAACAATACTTTCTAATAATTTAGCCATTCTTTACATGCATTTACTGATTTTAAAATAAGAAAATATACATTAAAACAATTATAGATTTAAATGCTATGCCAAAATGTTAATATTACAGGACCCATTAATCAACCAAACCAACTTAATTTCTCTTTACATAGTTTTACAGTTTCACAGTATTTCCATATGCAAAAGGTACAGAAAAGGGGAGAACTCGGGACTACCTATGGAGGAACAATGCCAGGCACCAGTACAGGCTGAAGGCCCACTGGCTGGAAAGCAGTTTTGAGGAAATTGCAACAAGTTGTTCCAGCAATGTGTCATGGCAAAGAAGGCCAGTGGTATCCTGGGGCTGTATTACAAGCATTCCCAGCAGGTCGAAGGAGGTGATCCTTCCCTTCTTTCTCAGCACTGGTAATGGTACCTCTGGAGTGCCAAGTCCAATTCTGGGCTCCCCAATACAAGAGAGACATGAAGCTAGTGGAGACTGAGTCCAGACAAGCGCCACTAAGATCATGAAGGCTTTGGACCATCTTGCAAATGAGGAAAGGATGAGAGCTGCAACTGTGCAGCTTGGAGGAGAGTCAGGAGAGATGTCACCAAGCTGTACCAATATCTGAAGGGAGGGTGTAAAGAGAACAGAGCTATGCTCTTTCCAGTGGTGCCCACTGGACAAGAGGCAATGGGCACAGGCTGAAGCACAGGAGGTTCCTCCTGAACATAAGGAAACCCTTATTCACTGTAACAGTGACGGCACATGGGAACAGGTTGCCCAGACAGGCTGTGGAGTTCGGTCTACACCCGTGGAGATACTAAGAAGTTGTCGGAACATGGTTCTGAGCAACCAGCTCCAGGTGAGCCTGCTTCAGCAGGGGGATTTGAGAGCTCCAGAAGATCCTTGCAACTCTGTGATTCTGTGAAAATGCCCTCTTTGTCAAAGACAAAGAAACTGACAAAATGCATAAATAGGAACATGTCTTTTCTCTACAACAAATAATGACAGTGTATGTAAACAAAAGCTATTTTCCCATCAGAGGTCTGATTTTTACATCTCAACTATAAGCAATAATGTTTATTGCATTTAGCTGTCTCCTACGTATATTTAAAAGATTGGTAAACTGTTTTGCATTGTTCCTCCTTAATTAAGGGATTACAAAGAACAGCAATTTTCCTTCCACCTCCTTCCTCGTTCAGCTTCCTAGGAGCCTTTTTCTCTGTCATCCATACAAAGACTGTAAGACTATTATGAGCAAACTGGAGGAGGAGAAAAGAGGTGAGACGATCAAACAACTAAGCTATGCTCCGGCTGAATGGATAAAGGTCAGTTATCTTCCCACCCTCCAGTGCAGGTCCATCTGTAGGTGGGGGTGTACATTTTTGGGGAGGGGAGAGTAAGCAGCATGTATGTATATGTATGCTATCAACACCAGCATAATCAAACTGTGAGGACTTGTGCTGCTGAGCAGAGCAAATTCCTGCTAACAAGCAGAGTGATGGAGCTCTAGCAATGGAGACCATGAGCTAGCTGGAGGCAAGGAGTGTCTGCCTGAGGTATGAGATACAGAGGGCAGTGCTAAGAGAACCATGGCCAGGGCTGGCACAGATGGAGCTTACAAAAGGTGCAAATGTTTTGGAGAGTATACAGAAGAGACTGTTGTGGTCAGAAGAAGCTGGGTATATATGTTTGGAGCAGGCAAGAAGACAGGGATATATGTACGTGTGTGAATGGGGAAGTGGGAAAGGGACACATGAGAACCAATGAAAAAGGATGCTAAAATCTAATTGTATCTCAATGAGATTAGTACTATGTCCTAACAAGCAGTTCCACAATAGGATGATGATTACAGGAGCTAATTCACCTTTTAACTTTTATTAACGAGTCTGACACCTGCTTTTTCTTTTTTTTCACAACAAATTATATTTGAGGGCAAACCCAGACTAGCTTTTTAAAGGTGACACCTCATATATAGCTTGTCTGTGGGAGAAATACTTAGGACTGTCTAAAACCAAATGTAGTACTCAGTAAGACTGAATGAAAAAAAACAGCAGGTAGATTACCTACCTTCCAGGTATTTCTAGCCCTTACTGGAAACAGAAATGGAATAATCCACTTAATACACAAAGCACGCAAGGCAGAACTTAACTGTTTAAATTGGGTAACAAAGCAACTATGTGATACATGTAGGATATAATGTACAAAGGCTTTCAGAACTGTTTTTTCAGAGCCTTTTAAGAGGCAAAACTTAACAGAAGACAAAATATTTTTAGGGCTTTTAAAATCATAACAACTGCATATAAATGTAATTCCCATATAACGATTAAAATTCATCTAATTAAAGTATCATTGAAATTTTTAAAATTAAGATATGGCAAAAGAACAAATAAAGTAAATATTGATGAAGAAAGAAAACAACTAATCACTGATCTATTGACTTACCTTCAATGACAGGGAGCCAGCATGAAGGAAGTGGTCCACATCAATGACAGAGGCGAGGAAGCCAGCCAGAGCGACCTCAGTGAAGTCACTTTTCTTCCTGAGTCCAATCACTATTGCCCAGGACCACATTCCTAGTATACCATGCACTGCATTATCAGATAAGGCTCGGAGCCAGTCATTTTGCTGAATGAAGGAAAACTGCAGAAGTCTGTCTGCTACAAAGCAGAATATTCCTAAACCTAGACTTGAAATAATTGAAGCTGTGCTGAAAGTTTGGAGAAGAGCATGGGCCTTTTCAGTCTCAGATGCCATGGCAAAAACCATGTCACAGCACACAAGATGTCATCAGTGTATACACTGTGCATTGTCCTCTGTATTGTCAGTTGTTCTGTAAATTCAGAGAACAGGAAGACAATGATTAAAGAAAAAAATCCATTAGCACAAAGCATTTATCACAGCTACAACTGAGCATTAAAAAAAAAAAAATACATCAACGTTTGCTCTTAAATTCCTAGGGAGTTTTTTATTTCAAGTTAGGTTAATTTGTTGACTTGAATACTACAGACCTGAATTAGAACACCTGTCCTGTTTTAACTAGAACAAGACATAGAAAGCTCTAACTCCACTTTCTGAAATCTTGCATTTTACAAAATAATTTGAAACATGTCTAAGATAATAGATGGAATATGTTTCAAGATCCCTCTTGTGTTTAAATACATGGTACTGATCAAACTAGATCCTTTACACTGTAACAACAGAAAAAGATTAAATATGGAGGATTCTTAAGACTGATGCTCAAAAAACCCAAATCTCTATATGCCACAACTGTTAAAACTGAGTTTCTAATCCATAATCCAAAACACTGTTTTCATTTACATACTTTGCCAACACATGTACTATCACACTGGTAACCCCTCTCTGAGCAACTCCTTGTTTAGCTTGGAGACTACCATGTAGAATAAGCATAAAGAAAACACGAACCACTAAAATACCTTTAGTATGTATCATAAATACAAAGACAGTAACCATTCTGTCAAGCAGAAGTAACCAAAACTAACTCCTGACACAGGAAGACCTCACACGCTTTTCCTCAGCATGTGCTCCAGCAGGAAACACTACTGTTAGTTTTAGGACTTGTCTGTTGCTTGCCACATCACCTTCAAAACAGCTCTTTTTGCAGAAAAATATAAAATTAACTAACCCCAGTCATTTTCAAAAGTTGACTGTTGCAATTTGAAAATTACTACATTGTTATTAGCATTAATAATAACTCAAAAGTCCTTGAAAACTATGTATGGTCTGTAATCCTTATAAACCCATCTTGTACAAGGTTATTTCTTGGGAATAATGATTGTCCTTAAACAACTGCTTGACATCTCAAAAGAAATTCCAAAAATAATTCAAGATCTTATAGACACCCCCACTCCCTGGGTACCTGGACAGTAAAGACAGAGAAATACATTTCTGTGTTTACATTAAAAAGAACACTTTTAAAATAAAAATCCTTATATGAATGATGCATTCCTTAGCTTTGTTACACTAAAAGCACTGAAAAGCAGTCTTTGAAGGGTAGTGTCAATTCTAACTGCCTCGACTATTTTGCTCTTCTGTCTTTTTGGGGAGCCATGGAGACAGACCACAGCTTCAGAACCTACATCCTATCTAAAAATGGATTCTTCCCAAGAGGTTGCTATTTCTGTGCAATACATTATATCCTGATAATCCTTCTTCACACAGTTGTATCAGATAAATTCTATTCCAAATCGGCTTTTAATGAGTGTTAGACTTCCTTTGAAAATTAATACTAACTAGTATTAATTACTATTAATACTAGTTAGTATTAATATTAATGCTAACAACATTTTATTAAACATTTTATTGATTATAAGCCCCAGAAAATGCAAAATATTCCTTTGAACCTTTTGAACTGTAGAATTATGCACAAGCCATGACTACTGGCACACACCTTTATAGAAAAAAAGCCCACTGAATCATTTACTTGGAAAATGTAAAAAAAAAACAAACGGAAGGAAGCATGAATAATACATGGACTTTGCACACAGATGAAAAAAAGTGGGTCAAGTTCAGAGCCTGTTAACCATAACTGTGCCTCCTCTGAATGAACATGTAGACAGCAAGTAATTCCCGAAGCACTGGATCTGCCATTTTCTGGTCGGTGGCTTTACAATAGACAGTACATTTCTGAAAAAAATCCGTTTTAAGAAACAAATTGTGATCTCCTCACAAATGTTTCTTCTATATAACCATCATGTCAGATTGGATTTCATTTAAAATTACCTTAAAACCTATGTAAGAATCCAGTCTGTGACAGCTGATGTAGCAATACACCTTTAAAAATCACACCACTGTTCTGAGTCAAACTTACCCTGGGACTAGGAGAAGGTATTTCTTTCATTGTAGTTGCCTTATTCCAGTAGCAAACATCGTCTATGCATCCACATTGAGCCAGTGTGCTTTCTGATTTCAGCTCGATGCAGGAAAGACCAAGCACCATTTGTCCCATCCTAAAAAAATGGAACCAGGCAGCAAGCAGTAAGCACTGATACTACTAAGCTCTTCAAACTCTCTAAAAAACACACATGAAAACTAAACAACAGTAACAAATATAGAAAGAAGCAACATTTAAAAATTAATTTCTGAACAAATATAATTGAGCTAAAAGCAACTTCAGGTAGGTTTTAGAAGCTCTGTTAAAGAAAGCAGGAAAGAAAGACCATAAAACACAAGAAGGGCACAAATAAAGACGGAAAAAGATAATTGTTAAACGATTATAAAACTCAATGTCATAAAGTCAGATAAGGGCACCCCCAGCCTTCTAAGTTAATTGCATTTCAAAATACACAGAAATCTCTTTTAACATATTTTTCCTTCTAACTCCGTGCCTGAAAGATTCCCACGTAATGGAACATACATGACTCACATTCAGGGATCTCTCTTTAATTTCATTTAATGACCATGGAATATATAAAGAGGGACCTAAAAATTTGAAGAGCAACAAAGGTCTATGTCAGTTCTGTGGCAGGTTTACACTGCTTTGCTATGGATGATGTTAACATGCATGAAGGACACAGGAAAAGTATCACTAGACTTTAAAAAATCCCAAATGAGTATGATTTGAGAATGATGTATTGTGAAATAAAGGTAACAATACCAACAGAAAAAACAGGACAACATGTGAATGGATGTCTTGGAGACAGAATGAAGAACATAACACAAAAATGTGGCTTCAGTTTACCCTTAGTCAAGAGCCATGTCCATGGCATAACGGTGGTTCTTAAACAGTCTCCCTGCTGTCTTTTACAGACAAAAAATTACTGCTGTCTTTGTAAAAGTCAAGTCACGTTCCCAGATACAATGGTGTAAGTATTCTGCAGATTAAAACTGAAATCAAACTAGAAAAAGCAAAACTGTTCAACCAAAATTATTTCTGAAATTACAGTTTTTAATATAAAACTAGAAGCTGTATTTTTTGTCTGAAAAACTATTTTCAGACTACAAAATACCACAATAAAATGTCACTGTTTCTTCTATAGATCTCAGAAAGCATAGTTGGGGAGCTTGCACTAGAACAGCAGGAAACAGTTGTATTACACAAGAATGCTTAGAAACTTATGGGTGGTAAATCCAGTTCACATAGTGAAGGGAAGACTTAGGTTGGGTTTACATAAAAAACGTGCACACAACAGCTGATAGAAGAACACTATCACAACATTAGAGTTGTGATTTCTCGTTACATTAAAATGACATAAAACATTATGCATCCAATCTGCCTACACCTACATAGTGCAATTTTGCTGCTAGTTTTCTTTCATTTAAGGAAATGGTAAAAATAATTTTAACAAATGCACAGTTAACATTGTGAAGTACTGACATACGAAGATATTTAGATCAAAGCTGTAAATACACATTTAGGGCAACAGCTGACACTAAGAGGCCTTTCAACTCACAGTGTAAGAGCAAAACAAAACCAACAATGGCTAAAATTATAATTTAAAAACACTGCTCTCCAAATTTTTTGCCCCAATTTTGCAAGAATTTATAGGGTACATTAATACATATAGGAATTTAACCAATAAAATTAGTAGAATTATACACTTTATGCAAGAAGTAAAAAAACCACGGCAGTCCCTTATGATTCTAAAATATCCTAAAAAAAAAATAAATCACTTTATGTTGGATGTTAATTTATGTTAAAAACTCGACAAAGTACAATTACCATTTAAGACACAAGCTCAAAACTTCAATGTTCTATCTCATGGGGGAGCATATCCAAGCCTAAAACAATCTGTGAAGATAATGAAAATGGTTTTGGGTCAGATAATTATAATGCATTATTGGGGTCGGAGGATGGAAGGAGACTGAAGAGGAAAGAACACAAAAGCATGCAAGTAATCGGTAGAGTTTTACCAAGATACTAAGGAACAAACTGAATTAAACCCAGAAGGGGTGTTGTTTTGGGTTTTTTTTAAAGGAAATTAAGAAAACCAAACAAATCCCTAACAGAATCAGCATTTAGTTAAATTGTTTATTTCCGGGACCATAAATTAGTGCTTGAAAAGAGATGCCAAGACACCAAAACGCAGACCTTCTCCTTCCTCAGTACTTTGAAACTGAGATGTACCTAGGAGAGATTTGAAAGAAATACCCTACAAGTATTTAGTAACTAGAAATAGACCAATAGACCACAGTGCTATGCAAATGGAAGAACAAATAATTTGTCACCCTAGGAAAAACAAAACAAACAAAACCAACCAACCAAACAAAACAAAACAGAAGCAGTTTATGCATTACCCTCATTGACTACAACCGCATTCGGATCATAAACAGCTAATCCAATTTAAGATTAAAATACAATCCGTATGTGTAACCAAAAAGAGGGGCGAAGGAGAGAGACACGAAGGAGAGAGACACGCAGCAAAGAGACATGTAAAATTACTGAGATCAGCAAGAATTTTTATGTCTTGAGAAAAGGGTATGCTTTGACTCGACAGTCAGCACCAAAGCCCCTCATCAGCCACCTCGTCGGTCATTAAGAAATAAAAATGTACTGTCATCTTTACCGCAAAAGCAGAGCCAAAGGTTTCAGGGAGCCTGATGATTTAAGTGACGTGCCCAGCTTTAGGTAAAGCACCGCAATACCGCTCCTGACGTTAAGACCTGACACGACGTATGGGCAACCCAATAAAAGAAGAATTTTACGCTGGCTCCTGTGAGACTACTACGACGGTCTTCCCCCGGCTTTAGCTTCTCTGTAAAACCCATTGCACTGTAAACGCCCCGAGGTCCCCTCACCGAGGGACCCTCGAAACCGCAACCCCGCGGCATGCAGCCCGGAGCCATGAGAAGCCCGCCTCTGCCCGGCCCGAGCGGCTTCCCGACGGCAACCCCCTTGCCCCGCGGGGGCGGGAAACCCCGCCCAGACCTCCCCGCCGCCTTCCGCGCCCACCTGAAGTGCGACCGCCGCCGGCTAACCCATGAAGAAAAGCGAAGCCGCCCGCCCCGGGCCCCGCCGGCGCGGCGCTGGGAAGAGGCCTGCGTGGCCGCGGAGCATGCCGGGACGGCGGCCCGCCCGCCGCGCCCGGGGGAACAGCTTCTCTCTTTCCCTGGTGCTGTACTGGGGGTGAGTGGAGCGGGGATTGGATCTGAGGGAAGATATGCTTCTAGGTATATTAAAAAGCAGGGGTTGGGTATTCACAGGAAGGTTAAATATAGCGCTGCAAGAGAAACCGACGGTAAACAGTATTTTATCACAAAAGATGTGGTGCACCACCGAGTGACAGAAAACGCACCAGGAAAAGCTGAAGATGCGTTAAATAAATATTTATTTACTACAAAAAAGTGGAGTAGAAAGCGTTTGTTAAACTTTTTTATTCAATACTGGACTACTTAGTGTAAGATTCTGAATAAAACCACATTTTCACAGCGAAAAAAAAACTGCTTAGCCCTACCTTAGTCCCTTGGGTGGATAACTTAAGTGGCTTGCACAAGCCTCTATAAAATTAAACAATTCAAACTGACATTCATACATTTAAAAGCAGTAAGCCCTGATATATTTATACAGCTGTGTTTCACCTGTTGTTTTTGCCTCTCCACAATATACAGCTGCAGTATTAGCTAGCAACTTACCACTCTGCCTTCAACCTTTGTGCCTCAAACCCTCCTCAGACATAGCTGAGGTAGCTCCTATGAAGATACAGAACACAGGTCTTCACATGCTACGAGGCTTCACCTTCCAGAAGCTGCAAGCAGAGCCTCAATATCCTGAAGCACTTTAGAAGTTTTTTCCAAAGCCTCCAAGACGTACCCTTCACTGATTTCTTCTGGCTTACTCCTGTTTTCTGTTTTTCTAGCAGTAACACCAGATAGATTGGTTTTTGTAGCTGATGTCCTCTCCAGAACATTGCTATTATCCAATAAAACTTGTGTTATTTTGTTAAGAAAAAATATTAAACTCCTCCTCCTAATCAGAAAAGTACTTCTTTGTAGCTGTATTCATCATTCTGTATTACAAAGTCTCACATTTCATATTATGGCAATTACATAAAGCTAAAAAATAAAGAGTATATTATGTAAAGTGTCTAGATTTAACTTCAATTAAGACTTTATCAAAATTTTTTTTAAAAAGGAAATAATCTGATGACACCTTGCACAGTCTAACAGCATGCACTTTTCATACTTGATAAAATGGAACACTGGCTTAAAGACAATTAAAGCTTTAAGCTCAGGCAGCACAGAACACATTTTTAAGCTGGCTGAACATAATTCAACAATACTGAGCTAGCTGATAAACAGAAAGGTGTTGTACTCCAACAAGCCCAAAGGCAACTGCACCATCCCTCTTTCAAGAACAGATCAGCAGATGAGTGTTAGCAAAAATAATGCAATACACATTACATTTTTTTGTGATTTAAAAATTGTTTTAGTTATGTACTCTGCCACAGTTTTTGTTGCTGGTATTGCGATGCAGAAGTTGGATGAATGATAAAATAAAAATTATAGACAAGAAGACAAAAAATGGCTTTAAAAAGATAAAATTTTAAGAAGCGGGTTAGGCAGTAAAGGAATGTGAAAACAGGACAGAAAGCCCTTGATGCACATTTGAATATGCAGATGAACAACAGAATATAAAAGTGTAAAGTCTTTATAGCTTTCAAAAGGATACAGTTAAATCTCTGTATTTTTTTGAGCTCAATATCAGCAGACCTGTCCAAGAAAATTAAGATTATTACATTATTTAGTATAATAAAAGGTTCTCAAACATATTTTCTACTTCATTTTAATTTTTAATAGTTTGCAGCAATACTGAAAATTAGATGAGCAAAACACAAGGGAAAAAAAAGCTTTATTTTTGTCTTTCATACCACTAGTCAATCGCTGCCATTTGTCAGTCATTTGTATTTCCAAAACTCAGGGCTCTGTTCTAAGAACAGTCTCTTTGCCATATATGTGGATAAATATGCTACAGTTTTTATTTCATCAGCTACTGCATCTGCTATAATCTGACTAAAAAGTGCAAGTGTAATCAATTTCGATTAACACATTTTTAATATCCAAATATGTTTGTATGCAATATCAGTTAGCAAGAGGTACAAGTGTCATTTAACAGTTCAAAGTACTATTTTGAACTGCTTGGTGTTCTGGTAAAAGATGCCTTTCTTAGTCTAGTTTCTTTTGTTCACCTTGTAAAATACTATCTCTGAAACATTAATCCTCCTTTGGGAAAGTCACTATAATTCTGATTTTTAAGTAAGGCAGGCAGAAGCACAGTGAAATAAGCTTCACCTAGAACTCAACTTACCTAACAGTTTAAGCAGTGAAAGAAAAGTATGAAACCATACAAAATAAACAGACCTAAAATTTTCATTTTTGACCCTCAGGAAATGCAGTCTACAAAATTCAGAATGCATAGTCCTTTTGAGTTTTATTTTCAACATTATTTGTAGTCAATTATTTAGGATACAAATTAGTACCATTGCTCTTCAGTTAGAGAGTGTGCAGTATATTCAGTAATCTCCTTCCCTTCATTCAAACTTCTGCACCATTCTATTGCTGTTCTGATGTACCTATGTCAACATGAAAAGGTACAAAACAGTAGTTACTTATATGAGATATAAACTGTATTAATTCAAGGAAAAAACTGGAGGCATTAAGCAATACACCTGGATCTGAAAGTATAACCACTGATTTAAAAATCTGGCTTTTACTTTAGGTCTTCTTGCCATTTTTTTGATTCCTACTTTTTTTCTAGAATCTCCTTATTATTTAAATCTATGCAGTTACAGAAAATTTTAACAAAGCTGTATGATTGGTAATGAACAGTGTGCAAATGTTAATTTTTCTGAGTATCTGCTTGCTAAAATGCTGCACAGTAAGCTTCTGATGATTCCTTCCCATAATGAGGTTGTAATGAGAGCAAGCAGATTAGAAAAAGCAATCTGCAGGCAGAGGTCAGTATCTATAACAAAGCAAAAACTCGATACAGTGCTATCAAGTTCTATGTACCAGCTGTATACGGGACAAAGATTTTATTTTATTTTTTTCTTACCCATTGATGTAAGTGCCAAGTTGCAGCTCTAGTTATTTTTTAAAATAGACATTACTGTAACAATTATAATGGAACGACAGCATGCAATGGTTCTGAGTCATACTGGTCTTAAATCTCTGCCAATTGTAAGATGGAGCTTTTGTCATTACATGTTTCATTCCACACCTCCCCAGTGTATTTTCAGTAAATATAATTTCTTGACATAAAAGGATTTGTACAAAATTATTTTATATTTAAATTGTTTAAATTACTTATACCTTTCATGGATTCTGGGATGACTTATTTGTATCAGCTGCTGTACACCATCAGGAGTAGTTAACTTACACCAGCCTACATCTTCATTTACCTTACAAGAAAAAAAATGGAGAGTATTAATTTTCTGCTGCAGTCTGAAGAAAAAAACATAAGTATAATAGAAGTATAATAAAGGCAATTTGAGTATAAAGTATCTGTGAACATTCCACTTTAAACACAAGTTTGTGTTTTGCTAAGTACTGAATTTGGTATAGTCTGCTGAGACAAATGGGGTGGGGCGGAGGAGGGGAAAGCGCACCTGGCACAGCCCCAACACTCGTTTTGTGCTATTCAAGAATAAATTATTTCTAAAAGTGTTTAGAAATGTTCCAGATCTGTACAGTTTTCTGTTCCTCCCCCTTTTATCACCAGTGAATATACAGATTTGAGCTAGCTCACATGAGAAGTTACACACACTGAGTATGGTATTTATAGTGTTTATAGTAATATCCTCAGACGCTTTAACGTCTTTTTTATGTCTTGTAATAAGACACAGAAGCCGAAAGTCTCAGCGATGAACCTTGAATCCCACACTCGCATAATTTCCTCTGTAGTGCCAGTTTGCAAAAATCAACATAATCTTTTTACTTCCATTTTAAGTAAATTTAAAAATGTATATGGAATCCCATATATGCAAGGTTACTTTTCTGAGTAGTTTTTCACTATACATTTCCTCAATTTTAGATAATTTGAAATAAAACTCAAATGCTCCCTTCTTTGACCAGTGTGAGTGACTTCTTAAAAGGATAGTTTCATTTGCCTCTTTAGACACTGGTTCTGCACTAGAATACTGTTCCTCCTCATTTGTGGTTAATATACTGGAAATAAATTTATGGTAGCCTTTGTGGATAGCTCCTCTTTTCATTTAGACTGCTATATAAGCTCAAGAGTAAGCCACAGCAGCAAACTGCTGAGAGTTACTAATCTTTCAAATGTTTGTATTTTATAGGCATCAAAACTTCTGTTTAGTTTCCTTATTAGTTTCCTAGTAACACTTTTTCATTTAGAATTTTAAGAATAGTTATCTCTTTAACTAATGAGTTACCTGGATCTTACTACAGGAAGAGTTGAAATCCCAGACCATATTCAAGGTTATCCCATCACAAAAAGCAGCAAGGACTTTATGATCCGAGTACACAATGAGTCTCCCTAGGCTGGGAATAACCTTTTCATGCAGAACAACTGGCAACATTTCTCGTCCATCTGTCTCAGGTACCTAGAACCAAACAAATACACTAAAACTCAAGGAAAGGTTACTTACATCATTACAGCTGTCTGTATCTCTCCCAGATTTTCAATTCACTTGTTTTTCCAGACCACAACGAGCTCTCTTTATCATGCAGTTGGTTTCTGCTTCACAAATTCATCTTTACACTGCATGCTTTTGGTTCTCCAATCGGTATCTTGTGATCTTTTTTAATAGCATACACTGACCATTCTTCCCTCTACATTAGGTCCTATTCCCCATAGCCCATATAATCACCCCTGTAACTCTGAAAGATTCATCAGTCTTCAGCTACATACCATTTTCCAGCAGCAGAGTTGGTAGTTACAAGTTAATGATAGTTTAGTCTTGTAACAGTACTGAAGTATTCTGAGGAGAAAAAACCAAACAACGTATTAAGCATTTCACACTTACTATGTCTTCTAAACAGTTGCAACCTTTGTTCTTTAAGTCTATGGATGTCCTCCGTGCTAACATAAATTCCTTTAATTTTCATATCTCGTTTCAAAATAACTATTATGTGTAATCTCAACTACTGTCCCTTCAAAATCAGAGGAATTAATGTAACAGCAAGAAAGTAAAGTTACTTGGTTGCCTGAGTAATAATGGAGGATACAGAGTATGGATTTCCTGGTACATCAGGAGGTAGGCTGTTCACTGAATACATCTTTTCTTCCCTCTGCAGGAAAGGGCAGAAAGAAGATTAATTAGTTACTGGTACTGTAGCATGAAAATAGCATTTAAGACTGCAAGATAAAAAAATTCTGACCTCTCAGAAAGCAACTAAAGTCCAACTTAAATCCACCCCAGAAAACAGTAAATACCTCTTTGAAAAGTGAAAAAATGCCGTTGTATCCTTCAAGCCTACGTCTGTGGGAAGAAACTTTCACCACTTCCATGCACTCAGTATGGACTAAAAAGTTCCCTTATCATAGAGTAGAATGTAGTTCATTACAGAGTGACTACATTTGACTACAAGTTAAAGACTAAGTCGGAAGAGCACAAAGTAGGCCTTTAATTCTGCTTTAAAAATACCAAGCACTGCATAAGCACTTGAGAGGATCTCTGCTCTGGGCAAACTTAAGAATAGACAGACAAAGACAGGCAAAACCATTTATCCAGCACTGAACAGGTAGTCAATGGCAAAGCCTGAAAAGAACCTGCATCTTCTTGGTTCTGTCTCGATATAGTGAAAAACACAACACTTCCAAATACATAAAAATTAACCTCTAATCATATATTAGTTTAAAGACGAAGCTTATCTTCTAAATTAGTCAGAAACGGTTATTGTGGAATCTTACTGCAGTACATACTTGAGCTTGCAAAATAAATGTTACAATGAGTAAGATTTTTCTTACTGTGTATATAACTCACAAGAATACATTCTGAAACAGAGGGAATACTATTTTTTGAACGATTGCTTGATTCAGTCATTATAAGAATTACCAATGTAGGGACAATGTAGGATTCCATGATTCTATGATGACTCTACTAGAGACTGCATAGTCCCATGTCTTAGAACTCAGAAAACTGCTAACTTGAAGGAATTTGGAACATATTTAAAAATAGTTTTATACCTTTTTTGTTCCTTTTTGGATTGCATAATGTATGAAATAGTTTCCTAAAAATGCTCCCTCTGACTTGAAAAATGTGTCATCTCCGGGATAAATTTCGGTGATGTTTGTCCTACCATGGATAAATCTAAGAGAAATAACAAGGTTTTTAATGAGTATTTAAAATGCTGTGTAACCAAACAAGCAAAACTGGCTAGTTCATTTTAAGAAAGCACTAAGCAGAAACACATTTTCAATACAACTCTCACATGAAAAACTTTCTACTGTTTCACAACCAGCAGAGCTTTCTTCAACACAGAAGATTAGCATTGCCTAGCTTTGTTTGCATGGGTGCCTGGAGGGTGGTGGCCAGGGTGTTTATGTTTAAACAAGCTAAGGAAAACTTTTCTGTGTTGAGGTAAACATCTCAGAAAAGCTGCTTAAACCCCATCCCACTGACCACAAACTGTATAATGACTCTGAAGAGAAAAATCCAGTTTTCTTAGTGGCCTATGTAATGGACACAGAGAATGGTCAGACTGAACATTTCCTGAAAAACATGGAAGTCTTCATTTGAACTGCAGCTGTATGTTTTTCCACTAAGATCAGTGTTTTTTTACTTGTAATCACATGCTATCTTGGAGCCTAAGGCCGATTAAATCACCCAATTTGCAACTCTGTGGTTAGATGCCTGGATTTTGGTAACAGACTTGAAAGACTAAGTATGGTTACCATACTTCCAAAGAAATGAAGTACAGTACTGAAGAGCTGCTAAATATGATGTTAAGATGAGATGCAAATTTAGGAATTACACTGAGAAAAAGGAAGAATGCTGGGCGGAAAGATTAAAGCTTTGAAGACTGATTATACTTTTATCAAAGACTTTCAGATGCTGATAGCAATTGTAGCACTTTCAAAGTTTGTGTAACAGATTTTAAATGGCAGGTTTTTTTAAAAGTCTTTTCTAAAAACCACATGGACATGGTAATTAGCCATGAAAATCCAGTTGAGCTGCTTGCAACATGTGAATTATGTAGGTCACCAAGACACTAATTTCTAAAGCATGAAATCTACAGCATCAAAAGAAGCAATGTAATTTGCAAAGAAACCAACCACTGTAATTGTCAGTGAAGTCTTTGGGAGCTACAGCTGTTCAGTAAACCTTTATGAAATCAGGTATCAGACCACTTCTTCAAAAGACTTAACCAAGATTTCAGATTGTTTCCTTAAGACATACGCTCTTTCAGACATGAAAATATGCTGTACTGGAAAATTTGAAGTCCAATGAACAAACAGCAGAAATGAACAGACTCTCAGGTGAAGACTGTGTACAATTTCTCAAAGAGTAAGACAGTTCATCTTACAGCTTAGTTCCCACACAAATGAAGTCTTCCAAAGATGAAATGCATGATCTCCTTACATACCTATAAAAAACACCCTGGCACCATACAATTTTAATTAGCTGGGGGCTTGAATACTTCTCAGTATCTTGATTCTGAAAGAAGTCACAGAAAGTCCACCTGTTAAAATACAATAAAAGCTTCAGTAAGTCCAAAGGCTGGGATTTTTTCGGGTGTGCTGGTAATAAATTTCTGTACCAAGAACAGATGTATGGATATCTACTCAAAGGACAAGAAGCCACATATTTTCAGAATCCTCTGATTTCTTAGTTATCCACATGAGTTACCATATTAGTTTTCTCAAACTTGCTAAGTTTTTTTTAGTAGTACTGACAGAGAACATATGCCACTGGCCCACCTCAGAGGTATTATCTTCTAAAGAATGAAAAAAACCCAACATTCCAACCGCAAAACCAGACTATGACAGTAGTTTTAAATTTTTTTATAGCTACAATTCAGTTATTTTTTTGCTAGAGGTTGAAGTTCCAAACTCCAGAACTGTAAAACACATGTTGACAACTGCAAAGTAAACAGCTTAAATTACCTGTGTAAATGTGGGGCCCTGCAGCTGAGCGGCAAAGCCGAAGGTAAACGAGAAACTGTTTTATGCTCGGAGTCTAGTAAAACATCAGCTTCTACAGAAGCTGTATGGCTGTTTTTCTCACATGTCTTCATTAGATCCTTAGCAGTATGTAGGTTACAGCACATTAGTGCCAACGACAAAGGGTATTTCCATTCTTCTGGGTAGGAGGAAACAGACCAACGCTGTGTAACCCATGTATACTCAGACGGACAATTTGTGTAGAACAAATGGACTCCATCTCTGTCCTTTTGGTCCTTTGGTTTTGTTGGTTCTCTGTATTTACCTTCAGCACAATCATGTTCATTCTTATTCTCTATTCTCATTTGTTTTGATGACACTTCTGCAACAGAATTTCTACTTAATTTTCCATACTGATCTCTGGTTTGACAGGTGCTGTTCTTCTGAGAGGAGCTTAAGGATCCTGCAGATGACTGGCTGACTTTGCATAAGAACTCCACTGTGAATTCCTGCTGCATTTCTGACAGGTAAAGGTGAGCATAACCATCTACTGATGAGATCTTCACACTGCCATTGTCTATACATCTTGTCAGATCAGCTGTAGCAGGGTCAGGCCATGTGACTCCTAAGATATCACTGAAAATAACCTAACACAATAAAAAAGAATTGGAATGTGTGTCAAGGTAACAGTAAACTGCTTTCCAGAAACCACAATGGAGGATTTACATTTAAATTACTTCAATTCTTCTGCAAGGTCATGTAGGGCAAGAAACTTCTCAAGGTTTAATTGCCAGGCCAGCAATTGAATGAATGACAGGTGCTTTCTAGTAACCTCTCTCCCTTCCCAGAAAAGGCAAGAGAATAAGGGAGAGAGACTTGCAGGCTGGAAACTAAACTGAACAGTTTTAATTAAAAACAATAATGATGGAAAGAGAAAACCAAGTATGTACCAATATATTCAAATATATAAAAGATCATTATCATGCTCCCTCTCCCCCCAGCAATGCTCACACTCAGGTCTAGAAGAATATACTGACTAAAAAAATACGGTGTTAACTTCAGAAAGTGCAGTTACTTTGAAGACACTTTCCTGACAAGTAAAATTTCTATAAAGAATATTGGTTCTGTCCTGGCTCAAACCAGGGCAAAACTTTACTCTGTATTTATTTGCATACAAGAACTCAGGGGGAAGGAAAATATCTAATCTTCATATCTGCTGCTTCCTCTTTTAACAGAGTTCTATCCAGGAATAATGTTTACATTTAACACGCATTCATAGACTAGCAAGGTACATGGCCAACTACCCACAGAGAGTAGATAGCTCTGTTACCAGCTGCTTCCTAAGAAACACTGAAGAGAAAGCCTAAACTATCTTGATCACATCAGTTATCAGGAGATCTCATAGAAAGTCTCCAATAAAATGGTATACATTAAAACTGAAAATATTTTACAGTTAGGTGGGTTAACTTACTTAATCCTGCAGCAATGTATTATTGCTATTGCTAGGATATGAATAAAACATATTTCTGAAGAATTTAAAATACAATAAAGATTTTAGACTTTTACAACACAACATTTGGAAAGTCTCAAAAGAATGGCCAGGCTGGACAGGGCTCTAAGCAACCTGGTCTAGTGGGAGATGGCCCTGCCTGTTCAGGGGAGTCCCTGCCCGTGCAGGGAACTAGATGATCCTAAAGGTCCTTTCCAACCCAAACTATTCTACGAATCTGTGATCTTTACGAGAGTGACACTGAAGTACAGCTTGCTGCTTCAATTAGCACTTCTGTTCAAAACAAACAGAAACTATTTTCACAGCATATGGCCTTATTTTACCCCTGCTACAAAAATGAAGTGGATGATTCTCAACAAATTACTCCAAACAAGCACTGCATCTACCTCAAACCCTCAATTAAAGGTTTGCCCAAACCGAAGATACACTTACAGTTTAGAAAACGTACTAATCACCTTCTTATACTAGAAACATCCTGGCAAAACAGAGAATGCCTTTCTAGCTATCTGCAGAAGGTATACCCTAAAATGAGATCTTTTCCTTTGTATTGCCCTTACACCTGGTCACCACACAGAAAATATCCTTAGTCTGCTTTCAATTGAAGACTCCAGGTAAAGCACTGGATCCCAAATAAATACAGAAATGCAAATACCTCTCAAATAAGGTGTGAAAAAAACTTAGCTAGAGAGTCTTCACACTCTTCATCATTTATCTCAATTTAATCAGATTTGTGTCATGTGACTGCCCTGTAATTGGGTATGTTTCAGCCCCTATCATACTTTGGCCAGCACTGGAAAAGCCTGGAGTCCAACACAAATGACACATGGCAGCACTAGTTTATTAGTAAGGTGGGAAAGTCTACTGAAGGTACTTGGGGCCCTAAAGATGAAAATTTATCATAAAGAATTGGAAAAGGACCCTAAAAATATAATCAAGTGACCAGACAATAAGGCTGCAGATGAAAATTCAGTGGAGATAAATGTAAAGTGATATAAATGAGGAAAAGCAAACCTAACTTTACACATAAAAGGATGAGCTCCTTTACATATAAAAAGAACTGACTACCACCACCCAGGAATAAGATCTTGGAACTGTGATTGACAGTCTCACAAAAACACATTGTATGTTAATCAGCAGTTTAAGTAATGTATCAAATGTTTGAAAATTCCAGGGAAGGAACAAGAACAGAAGATATAACCATACTGCTAAATATAATCAATGGCCAACCTGCATATTTGCAGTTCTGAACAGGCCATCAATGAGAAGATCCCCCTCGTCAAGCTGCCTACAGATGTGGATAGTCAGCGTGGCCAAACCTGGGTGCTTTGAATTCAAGCACAAGCAAAGTCACAGTTAACTGTAGAAGTGCTTTTGTATCCAGTGGCCCAGTAAAAGTATCATCACTGCCGGTAAAAGGCCAAAGGCTTCAGGATAGCTGTGTCTTAGGCTAACAGAGCAAGGCCTCAGATTACCAACTTGTTATGAGAACATGCTAAGTGAAGTGGAGCTTGGTAACTACTACCTTGTTATGATGGACAGCTGAAGTGTGGTAAATAGAAAAGTCCCTGGAAATATGGGCACTAGTTGAAAATAGAGGCCACAGAACAATAGTGATAGTAAATGACTGAAGAAGTATAATCTCAAAAAGGCTACAAAAGTACACAGCAGCTGATAAACCAAGATGGGAAAAAAAAGGAAAAAAAAAAAAAAGGCAAGTAACAGGAGAAGGCACTTGCTGAGGCGTTGGAAAATTATCCCTTGACATCCTAAAGCAAGTAGCCACAGAGGAAGCTGTAGGTTAGAAACTGTCTACAAAGCCAGCCATCTTCCAGACAAAGACTGTGGCCTGGGGGAGGGTGGAGGGTTATCCCCTGTGCCAACGACAGAGCATCAGCACTGTGTACCTTCCAGTGAATGTGCGGTATGACTGTTAAGGACTGACTGCTAATAAGGATTTAGTAATACTGATTGATAGTGTTTGCAGCAACTAAACATTAGCATGAAGTATGTTACTATTGAATCATCAGTCTAAAAGTTTTAAAACTTAAAACTTGTCTGGTTTATCTGTTGTCTTCAGCACCACAGCATACACACACTCGCATGCATCCAGTGGGAACACCAGAGCGATGCTGCCAGGGAGTAAAGCTCTTAGAAACAGCAGAGGGGGTTTCTGGACAGACCTTCAGTCCAACCTGTGGTAGCAATTCCCACAGAACGACACTCTGCCCCAGTCCTCTTGCAGGACCCTGTAACACACTCACACAGGTACTCCATTGAGGAACCAATGGGATTCTTATCCTGACAGGCTCTTGGAAAACACTGTTCTATTTCATAAAGTCTTCCCTGAAAGGTTTCATGTACTACGATACATAAAACAGCTCACTCCACAGCAAGTACAAAATCCTAGGTTTTAGTCTTACTAAGAGCAGATGAACTCTTCACTGTTCAGCTACAAAGGGTATGTATAAATACACAACTAAGTAACACTTAAAACTAACTTAAAACAGCAGTATTCCAATCAAGTTGACAAATGCACTAGCCAAAGTGTACTCTGTAGATGTTCATGGCCTGCAGTGTGCATGTACGGTTAGGTTAAGTCCACTTTGACAGACTTCTACGGAAACATACTTTACAAAAGCATTACGTAACTTTCACCTTTTTTCTTTCTGGAGGTATAACACGTGAAGGTAAGTACGGGTGAGAAGAAAACTTGTTCCGGAAATCTAGAGCTCGTAGAAGTTGTTCCTTTAGAAATGCAAAGAAAAACAGAACACAGCCTTGTTGTAAGTTCTTCTACGTAGCCGTAACATTTTCGCTGGTTTCATCCTCTACTTTTGAGGAGCAGAGGCTAGGAAACCCCTCCATTTTACACAGAGGAACAAGTTTTGTTTCAGCAGCGAAGCAAAGGGAGTAGGACCCCTGCGCCGCGCCCCGCCCCGCCGGCCATCACACGGGTGACAGGAGCACAGCGGAGAGCGGTCGCTGGCTCCCTCCGTTCCTCGCTCACCCCCAGCAGCCGCCTCCATACACCGGAGCTGCCTCCTCGGACTCTCTTAGCACCACACGGCGCAACCCTCCGCTCCCGTCCCCAAAGAGCGTGGCAGTGCCAGCCCCCCCATATACCCGGTAGGCGCTGACGACGAAGGCGACCCGCTGGCGGGTGGTCTGGGCCGGCTGGAGGGGGTGCACATCGCCGGGGCGCGCCGCTTCATACAGGTACTCGCAGCCGCAAGGAGACAGCAACAAGCGAGACCCCCCGGCGTAGCGCACCTCCACCGAGTCGTCCCCGTACAGCACCATCAGGCTCTCCGCCTCCATCTCCCCGCAGGGCCGAGGCGGCACAGCCGGGAAGCCGCAGGAACCGCCTGGCCCCCGGGCGAGGCGGCCTATCCCAGCCGGGCGCGGCCACCGCCTCCGCAAGGCGGGAAGCCCAGAGCGGGGCGGGTCGCCGAGCTCCCTCCCTCCTGCCCGGCCGCGCCGACCGTTGTTTGGAGGATTAACTTTCTCTTCCTGCTATCTGCGAACAGGTCGAAGACGTGACCTAATTTATATACGCACTTCAGAAACAAGCAACTTTACTTTTTTTTTTTTTTTTTTTTAAATCTGCTGCAAATGACGATATATTTTTTTGCTGCACTTGGACATTTATAAATGCTAAAATTCAGGGTAAACAATCTTGAAACCTCTCAAGACTCATCTCTATCATACGCAGAACTATGGTGGTTAAAAGCAGGCAGACAAGCAGCATATGGCAATTATAGCGGTTTGAAACCTGCTGCTTGCTTTTGCTCTCTCACATCTCATTCCACCATCACCAATTTGTATTAGACTCCTGATTTTTCAGTATTCCTGGTATAGAACAAAGTTTACTTGATCTGAATTGTTTCATATATACAGTTCCTAATTCCGGACATTTTTTGGATGGTTTTGATAACTTGGCATTTTCCTTATCTGCATGTAAGGCATGTCATTTCCACAAGCTGACAGAGTATGCATCTGGATGCACTACAAAAGATGCAAAAACAAGACATGTAAAGCAGAGTCCCTTGCAGACACCGTGACCTTCCTGTAATGCAGATTTGAATGCTTGTTCTGTGGGGCTTCAAGTTTGCATGTTTTCTCACAAGACATCTGCTTGTAAAGTCAGCAGGACATTTGACCTATACTTGGATTAAAAGTTTGCTATGAAAAAGGTGTCCAATATTAGAGAATGTGTGTGTGAAAATGATCTAATTGAATTACCAGTTTTCTAGTTTCTGCATTTTAGTCCAGAGACTTTGAAATGCTAATATGGTTTCATGACCATATTGCCCTTCAATAAATTTTAGTTTTCCAATGAGTATTAGAAGCTAATACTCTGCAACTGTGTACTAAAAGAAAAAAAGGAATGTTAGGTGAAGGGGAGATAGAAGGAAGACCAAAAATAAATGTGTTTTTTTTAAAGCAAAAAGACAAGGTGATGAAATTGTACCAAAGGAAACAAAGCTGGTTAAATTTTATTTTCCAAAACTCCAACCTAAATAAGTATGTTAAATAAACATCCAGAAAACAGTCAGTGCTCACTCCATTAGCAGATGCACAAGTTGTCTAACCAAACAAAGAAAAGTGAAATATTAACAGAATTATTTACATGCATATTTACAACATGTGTTCTTTACAGTAGATAACTTTTGGGAAATATTTAAATTCCTTTTTGGTAAGGAGTCCTATTCAGTCTAACCGGTAATGGGTAACTGGAGACAGTACAACTGAGTTTGGCAGCAACAACAATGGAGTAGCCTAGGAAAACTGATGTGATTATATGGGGTCAAAAAAGAGTAGTCAGCTACACAATGTTAACATTTATGAAATATATGAATTTACTCCAACTACAAAATTAAATCAAACAATGTAAAATTAGAAGAATGGAGAAAGTTACAAGGGCTGCCAGAAGATTAGACAAGTTAAGGTACATTCAAATAAAAAACCCCAAAACAACAAAACCAAGCACAGCACATACTCTTGAGAAGCATGTGTTAAAATCTAACTATATTCCTACAGTCTTGAACACAAAAAAATTAAAGGATGGTTTTGCTTGTTAAAGTTGAATATAAGCTTATCTGGACCGAGGATCTTGAAAGCACCTGACTTCCAAAATACTGCTTTCTTTTTCACGTAACAATATATAATGTATTTATTCCAGGAAAAATATTCACCTGTAAGGGTTTTGGAAGAGTAAGAAAAAGGAAATAAACGAAGAAAAACCTCACACAAAACAAAACCTTCACAAACTACTACTTGATTGCGATCTACAGAAAAAAATTCTTATTTGGCTCATACTCTCATTAGCAAAAAAAAATTAAATACCAAATACCAAGTATCTTGTACATGGTAAGAACAAGTATATCCCCAATATATGCTAAAACAAGCAAGCAAGCAATTAAATTCAGATCAAGTTATTCCTCTCCTCCTTTCTCCCTGAAGGGAAATCTTATGGGACAGTTCCTCATTACATTTTAATTTCAATTATGATAACTTTAACTTTTATTGCAGCCAAAACATTGTTCATCTACCTGTACATAAAATAAACTATGATATATACACAACATTTTAAGTTACAGGGCATAAGTTTACAATTTTTGGCAGATTCTGCTAAACAAAAAGGAAGTTGTGTGACTTTAGTACTTGGAGAAACTCAAGTTTCTTATTGTGGTACAAATATTTTTTATCCCCATGTATTATAACCATACCTAAGCTGGTTTAATAACCTAACATTAATGTATAACATCTCACTCTTTTCTCTTATGTTCTGATTCTAGACAGAATTTTTCATATGCTTCTTCAATTTCTGGATCCATCCCATCATCAAGGTCATCAAAATACCTTAAAAAAAAGACAAAAAGATGTTAAATTTTCATACAGCCTATCAGAAACATTTATGAAGATGTCAAGAATAAACCACAGCTTTATAAATATCAGTTAACTCTGACATTTTCTTAAAGGGCACGAAGAGGAGGAAAATAATGGGTACTAGGAACACAAACAGAAACCTAAAACAGCATAGAAATGGCCAAATAGCTACAGTGTTTGTCATCATTTTAGATCATCTTACACTGTCCACAGTCTAAAAGACAGAAATAGTTCCTGAGATGATAGAAAATGCAATAATGCAATTCAAGCCTCTCAAAATTTAATAATGTAGCTGTACTGATCCATTTGCAAAAAACAATTAGCAGATCAGCATAATTTCTGGTTGGTCAACATTCTAGTTCAAATAATGCATTACCTGTCTTGGTTGCACAGTAGTCAATGAATATATTCATATAGAAAACCTGCATTCCAATTTTTTGATACATGAAAGAAGGCAACCTTAATTCACCTTCCTATTCATCTGCATTGTATTACCTTCTATTATATGGTAACCAGGCTTGCAGGAAAGATCTGTCTTATTTAGATCACAGAAAAGACTGGATCCCATAAATGATATGAAGCATTGCAGAGTGGAGAGTACCTTAAGAGTTTCAAAATAAAGCTGAGAAGTTATGGGAATCACACTTCAGCTTTCTTTCCCCACAGAGTTATTGGGAAATCACTTGTATGTTTCTTGTTTTTCTCTAGGTCCATGTTGAGTGTTCCTCACCATGAACTAGGGCAATGGAGTTGTAACTTGAACATCATAGTGTACGTAATTCTGAACAGCCTTAAAAAAACCTGTCAGCAGCTCATGACTCTCAATTGCATTGACTGCATTAATTTCAGGTGCTTCATTTATTATCTCCTGTGATTTACCTTCCAACACTGGAATCGGCATCTCTCATCTGCACAGAAGCTGTAAATGGTATCTTTCACACAAAATCACAGAAAGTGCCACAGAACAGTATAAGGAAAGTATTTTTTCTTCATTATTGTGCACCCAAGAAGCGGTCTACAATTTTATTTTATTTGTTCCTCCCTTTCTTACAGAAGTGTAAACTTGAGAAGGGACACAACATAAAACCCCTTCTCTCTGATGGCAGCCGTGAGAAATAGCTGACAGAGGATGAAGATATATTGCATCATTTGTATTCAGGCTTTTCTTAAGCCTTCAACAAAGAAGGTTCCACAGCCAGCTTGCATGAAGGTTAACTCAGTTTTCCACGTCACTCTTCAGGCTCACTGTTTTTTAACTGCTGTCTCCATTTTGCATTTAATTTGTTCTTAAAGCAGAAAATACGTGGGTATTTTTTTCCCCTCAGAATGAGCTTGTTGATTTCTGATGACATCACTGATCATATTCCAAAGTTCTTGCCACTCCCCTCAGCTAGGCAACACTAAAAGTTTTCTAATTTACTAACAAAAATACAATCCAGACAAGAGCTCTCATCACATACAAAGACAACACTGAAAATGTTCCTAGCTATCAAATAATGATCTTAAAGTCCTCCTTCAACCAGGTGAGCACAAAGCTCAGAGCAATTTATTTTCGACTATTTCTTTAACTGGTTTCCTTTTAAATTCTTATAAACCAGTGTCAGACTACATGCCTATTTCTTGCTTCCACCTTTGTCATTAGGTTGCTTTTCTTGTTCTACAGGAATACTGAACAGCCATTTAATTGAGGGAATACTACTTACCCCGAGGAGAGGAATTTAATGACCTTCTCTCTCAGACTGAAAATTTTGTACTCATCTCTAGCTGGGAAGGGTATGCGCATCAGTCAAATGAATTCAGGTTGCCTCACCACCAGCACTTGAAGGTCTAGTCCTTTGTTTTGCTTGCATTATTTATTTTTTTTTAAATGCAGAAGACAGTATGTTTGCACATGTGCATAAATATCTGAAATTTAATTACCTTACTCATTTGTGTAAATATAAAATTTGTTTCAAACCTGTGTGATAACAAACCAACTTACACCTCAACAAATTCATAACGTTCATTGTAGAGCTAAATAAACTTAGTATAATTTAGTTTCATTTTGTCAAGATTGGATTCCTAAGTCTGCAGTAAAAATAAATAGTATTATAAAAAGCTATCACTCAAAACATACGGATCTCCAGCTCCTGGTAAATCTGTTCCATTTTCTTCATAATCTGGAAACAAATCTTCTCTTTCAAGAAGCTCTTGGTATTTTTCTTGGTAATCTGTCGAGGTAAAAATGAGATGGAATAATATATGGCTATTATTGTACATTAACATACATCTTATACAGTTTGAAAATAGCCCATTTAATGAAACCATAAATGGCATGAAAGTATGGAAAAAATCCTGCTACACTGTTGCCTCAGGACATCAATCGACCTCTAAGAACGATACCTATATTCCCAGAGAACAGCAAAGGTAGTCACAGATGTCTTTACCTCAAATGATGTTATGCCATACTGTGGTCAGAATGTAGAAAGGAAGTAAGAAACAAACCCCTTTGCTACTAATAATGGATAAACAAAATAAAATGTGAAGATAATCTGACTTCCTGGAGAGATAAAGTGCCTGAGGACTATAGCACAAATTCTTCTGAACAATATGAATTGAGGTAAGGGGGTACCTGCTGGAAAGCAGTTCTAAGGAGAAGGATCTGGGAGTCCTGGTAGATAGTAAATTATCCATGACCTAGCAATCTGTCCTTGCTGCCAATAGTGCCAATGGATTCCTGGGGTACATAAGGAAGAGTGTGGCCAGTAGGTCGAAAGAGGTCATTCTCCCCCTCTACTCTGCCCTGGTGAGGCCACATCTGGAATACTGCATCCAGCTCTGGGCTCCCCAGTTCAGGAGAGACAGTGAACTCCTAGAGAGTGTCCAGAGGAGGGCAACACAGATGACTGGGGGATTGGAACATCTCTCTTACGAGAAAAGGCTGAGAGAGCTGGGACTCTTTAGCCTGGAGAAGAGAAGGCTGAGGGGAGACCTTATTAATGCAAGTGTCTAAAGGGTGGGTGCAGGGAGGATGGAGCCAGACTCTTTTCAGTAGTTCCCAGTGACAGGACAAGGGGCAACGGACACAAGCTGGAACATAAGAAGTTCCATTTATATGTGTGGAAAAACTTCTTTACAGTGAGGGTGACAGAGCACTGGGACAGGCTGCCCAGGGAGGTTGTGAGTCCCCTTCTCTGGAGATAGATATTCAAGACCTGCCTGGATGCAGCCCTGAGTAATGTGCTCTGGGCAATCCTGCTTCAGCAGGGGAGTTGGACTAGATGATCTCTAGAGGTCCCTTCGAACTCTGACATTTCCATGATTCCATGAAATACATACTGTCCATTTAAAACATTAACTTTCTTTTAATGCAGAAAAAGGCATATGTTACACAAAGCCAGGAATTCAGGCCTGATTTTGTTTTTTAAGTTGCACAAGCTTCAGGCATCTGAAGAACAACTTTTTATGTACTTCAATGGGACATAAACTTAATTACAATTTTTAAAGAAGATTTGAGAAGACAAGTATACTAAGCTTGTGACATACCTGGATCCGCTGCAGTGAACGGAACACCATCAGAAGTGTAAAATGTTGGCTCATTCTAAGAATAAAGTTATACAGCATGTTATATGCATTCAGAGAGACAGCTGTTTGTAGTTTTCAGCAGTATGATTGTCTATGAATCAAATTAAATTCACATTAAATTAAGGAACTGTAGTGTCTGTACATTCTTACCATAAAATAGTTTGGGTCATTTTCAGGGGTAGCTTCTGTAGTAGGAGAAGTTCCATGAACTCTACCCCAGTTACTTGATCGCAATTCTACTAGTTTCAGAAGCATGTGTTTCACATCTCTGAAATAAAGAGAAGCACTACAAAAGTTAGTATGTTTTGTGCTAAGCAAGAAATTTGGCTTCTTTTATCTCGCAAAAACTAGTTAAACTGCCTCCCCCCTGCCCAAGCTCTAGAAAGGGCTAAATTTGGCCCAGTCTGCAGAGAAGCGAGTTAATTCCCCACACTCCCGCAATTTTAAATGCTTTATTTGTGAATTATGGGATACTCACTCTCTCTGCTTCCTCTGTGTTAAGTGAGGAGCCCATATAAAACAGAAATTGCAGTAGTTTTTAATCAGGATGACAAACCTACTGCACTAGTTAAGGAACAAATCCTTTTCTGATAGAAGTAATAGTAGGGTGATCTTAAAATTGTAGTTTAATCTAATTTATTCTCGTAACTTTTGCCCTCTTAATCACACTAAAATTTTGTGGCCAACAGTGGAAAGTAGTGTTGCCCGTTCATTAGATATCACCACCCATTTCATCACTAAAATATGAGAAATTGCTTTCTTCTTCTAAGCAAGTCCATGGAGAAAAGTCTTATTAAGGAATAGATAAAATCCTAAGTTGTTTCCTCTACAAAATACATTTGTGTTCCTGTGTCTTTGTCGCCACGCCGTTTGCTATAGATTTTCTCTGGTTACTGAAACAAAATTCATAGAACCATAGAATGGTTTGGGTTGGAAGGGATCTTAAAAATCATCTAGTTCCAACACTCCTGCCATGGGCAGGGACACCTCCCATCAGACCAGGCTGCTCAAAGCCCTATCCAACCTGGCCTTCAGCACTCCCAGAGAGGGGGCATCCACAGCTTCTCTGGGAAACCTGTTCCAATGTCTCATTTCCCTCACAGGAAATAATTTTTTCCTACGTATCTAATCTAAATCGACCCTCTTTCAGCTTAAAACCATTACCCCTTACATGCTCTTGTAAAAAAGTCCCTCCCCAGCTTTCCTGTAGGCCCCTTCAGATACTGGAAGGTCGCTAAAAGGTCTCCCCAAAGCCTTCTCTTCTCCAGGCTGAGCAGGCCCAACTCTCTCAGCCTGTCTTCACAGGAGAGGTGCTCCGGCACTCTGTTCATCTTCGTGGCCCTCAGCTGGACTCTCTTCAGAAGCTCCATGTCCTATGTCCTTCTTATTATGTTGGGGGCTCCAGAACTGGACACAGAACTCCAGGTGAGGATCTCACAAGAGCAGAGTAGACAGGGAGAAACACCTCCCTCAACCTGCTAGCCATGCTTCCTTTGAAGCAGCCCAGGACATGGTTGGCTTTCTGAGCTGCAAGTGCACATTGCCGGCTCATGTCGAGTTTTCCATCAAGCAACACCCTTAAGTTCTTCTTCACAGGGCTGTTCTCAATCCATTCTCCACCTAGTTTGTATTTGTGCTTGGGACTGCCCCCACCCATGTGCAGGACCTTGCACTTGGCCTTGTTGACCTTCATGTGGTTCACATGGGCCCACCTCTCCAGTCTGTGAAGGTCCCTCTGGATGGCCTCCCTTCTCTCCACAGTGTTGACCACACCACTCAGCTTGGTGTTGTCAGCAAACTTGATGAGCGTGCACTCAATCCCACTGCTCATACCTCTGACAAAGAGGTTAAGCAGTACTGGCCCCAGGACTGACCCCTGAGGAATGCCACTCCTCATTCATCTCCATTTGGAAATCAAGCTTAAAGTTGTTAACCACAACTCTTTGAGTGCAACCATCCAGCCAATTTCTTATCCACCAAGTGGTCCATCTGTCAGGTCTGTGTCTCTCCAATTTAGAGACAAGGATGTTGTGTGGAACAGTGTAAAATGCTTTGCACAAGTCCAGGCAGATGATGAGTTGTTATTCTCTTATCCACCAACACTACAACCCCATCATAGAAGGCCATCAAATTTGTGAGGCAGGATTTGCCCTTAGTGAGGCTGTGTTGGAGTTCTTATTTTCCATGTGCCTTAGCATAGTTCCTAGGAGCATCTGCTCCATGATCTTGCTTAATTTTTCTCATCCTCTCTTGGGGGCAGCTCGATTACAACCCACAAATGCTATTAGCTACCTACTAGCCTCCCTCCATATGACAAGAGATCAGGTGCCTGAACCCTCTATAGGTTTTTAGTAGGTTTTCAAGAAGCTGAGGATGACGTACAGCAGAACTAGATAACCTCATGCACGCTGTTGATTGTGAGCCAAGAAGCAGAATACAGTAGCCAACCACAAATTTTTTTTCCAGACTTCAGTAGGGCCCTGCCAAAAAAGTATGCTTTCCAGAAAAAAGAAACAACAAACCATATTCCACCTTGCCTTCACATCTTCAGTGATTTGTATGTATTTAATACTCTTATGCCCTCAATTGAAAAACACTTTTTTTTCTCCCACATAGTGACACAAATATCACCTGACTTTTCATAAATAAAAGCTTTTAAGGTAATGTTTTGGACATGTGCATTATTCTTCAAGATTCTTCTGGTGTTCTGTTTAATATAAAGACAAAACACTGCACATAAATTTATCTTCTCACCTGCTACAGTTTGCATCCAACACAACATTTTCAATTCTCTGAATCACTTCCTCCATATCATTCTTTCCTTTTTCTTTCCAGGCATCTTCTAAAACTGAGCCTGTCAACTAAAGGCAAGGGATAAGTTTTTTGGGTTTTTTTTAAGTAAGATTACAGAAATTCAATAAACTGTCAACAGAACAGATTCTGTAACAATTCATAACATTTGTTTGACTGCCTGAAGGCTGAAGCTCCCAATCGCCTACATCTTTTCGCTCAACAGATTAACAGACCTTGTAAATAGTTTATTTTAGACTACAGACAGTATGGTAGTTCAGTGTCCAATGTTTATGCTACCTAAAAGTTAACAGCAATTCCTGATGTACTCAGCGTAAATATGACATGATCCAAAATGCTTGGAATGGCAGATGATTATAAAGAGGAATACAATGCAAAGATAAAAGCAAGCATCTTGGCAGTTGTCTGGTATTCCCAGTTTTCTACTGCAGTCCTACCTTGACTGTAGGTAATTAGGTAATAGCACAAAGAAGGGTTAATTAAAAATAAGCATACTGGAAAGCAAACAGGTGAAAAACCTAATCTAACACTACATTAAATTGAAAAGACAACAGGAGACGCTTACTGCTTCAATAGTGAAACCAAGGTTTCATGAGGTTTCATGTAGCCCAGTTGAGCTACACACATACTCCCAGCATTTTTAGGTATTTTAAGACGTCAGAAAACACTTGGATTAGGAAAAAAATAAATCCCTGTTCTGTAATGCCTTTTAGATTTATCAATGTGTCATAAAATAATTTAGATCACTGTATTTTATTTTAGAATGGATGCTGTGAAGTCAAATAAATATTCCAAGAACATCCACAAAAATAGTGAGACCTCCATCTTCTTTGGAGAACAATTATAAAAAACAGCAGCACTGGAAAGCTTCCTAATTTGTGTACTGCCTTTTTGAAAGGTCTTTCAGTGGGCCTTGCCTCAGGGAAGCACTTGCAGCATCAGGACTGACCACAGGATTGTATGTGCTTGTTGAACACAACCTCCCACTTCCTATGAAGCAGCATATCAAAAGAAGCTGCCAGAATTGGAATACAAGATAGAAGAGTCTGAAAAATGGTGCAGTGGGAGGAAGGGGAAGAATGAGGAAAAACACAATAACCAACCACAAAAAAGCAGACACAAAACCCCCAAAAATACTGTTTAGCTTTTGACCTTCATTCTTAAAACAAACATGGTGCCAGTGAAGATAAAAGTTTCTTCTTGCACAGAGACTAAGAATTTTTTTAAGAAAAAATAAAACTTAAGAGCAAAGGTTTTATTTTAATCAGGAAGGAGAAATATATATATGTATGTCTACAGTAGTAATGATGCAGTATGAAATAACTGATATCAAGAACCTTTTGCTACAAAAAATGGTAGACCTTAAATGCCAAGTGTCCTTCAGAACAGAGAACATCCTCAAAATCCCGCAATTCATTCAAGTTGGTTGCAGTTTTCTCCCACACCAGAAGCAGCAAAAGGAGACCTGAAGGGACTGCTGACTCCTTTGAGCCTTGGCTTCAGTTCTGTTGTTTTTGTATGTACCAAATGGACTCGTATTTTACTTGTAGAGTAGCATGTTACTTTTTTCTTGGACCAGTTTCATAATGGTACTCAGGGAAAAAAAATAAAATACATCTTAAGCTGCTAATGATGTAATCCATAAAACCCTATCAACACTTCCTCATTTCCAGTTTCCCCCAGTGGTCTCAAAGGTGGGAAGGTTAAAAAACTTGACCATTTTTTTTCTTTGAAAACTGTCTCACCTTCAGCAGTTTCACAGCACATATCAAATTACTGTCCACAGGATTAGAGAAGAGAGCATTTAGTAATTCTCGAAGGCCTTCTTGAAGAATTTCTGCTCTTGTTACCTGTCCCTTAGTTCCTTTAATCTGCAAATCATATATTAAAAAAACATTTACAAAACGTGAGTTTAAGAAATAAATTTAGACACATCTTCTCTCTTGAATGCTGTACAATTTGGTTTCAACATAGTGATCAGTGATGATCCGGTGATCAATACAGTTGAGCTCTTTTAGTTAGAAGAACATGTCAAATACTGTAGCTATTTTAGAAAACAGACTTTAGTTAATATCCTTACAATTCTAACTTACATATGTAACAACACATGTCTAGCATTTTGTTTCTTTATTAAGAGATGCTACCATTTGCCTGGCAAATGGTCCACAAAATCCCAAATTCTCAGAACCCCACGGTCTTTCCCATATTACATTTTGGGTTTTCTACAGCTGTAGTGACTTATTTTTAGAAGGCATTCCTTATGTATTAAAAGAAGTTATAGAAAAATGGTTTCAAAATAAATGGTATACACAGAACTGAACTCCCCCTCCCCCAAAGACTCTGCAGCTCTTCCTTTTTCGTTCTAGCAAGTGAACAGCAGATTTAAAGGCTGACTTATGAATAGAAATGGAAGAATCAGAGAATTATTTTATTTCCTCATGTCAGCAGAAAATTTTATAGTGTCTGCTTAAATCAAACAATTGAAATAATAAATTAAAAATATATATATTTAAGTACTTTACAGCAGTTAATGAACTTAGTGATCTCACAGTGCAAGAATCAAAGTAGTTTTATGTGTACATAGACTTTTCTGTTTTTGAACATGTCATTGGTATAAAATACCAATCTAAATACAAGATTTCGTGCTTCATGCGTAAGCCAAGGACTCACTTTTCAGAAGAAATACCTTTAAAAATCTGCATTAATTGCTCATTTTGAGGATTTCCACACCTTCCTCAAGGGTTTCATAACAGTGGCTGAGCACTGATTTATATGGGTTATTGTACCTGATCTACTTCACCGAGGTTTTCACATTTCCTGTGTTGGTTAAGTATAGTCATCTGGTGGATTTTGCCAGACAAAAAACAATACCAAAAGCTTCATTCCAAAGCTGGTTTATGCCTGGTTCTTTTTATGAATTCCTGCACATTTAAAAATATTTATATGCTTTTCTTCTAATTATCTTGTTCTTTTTTGTGTTTCTTGGACACACAGTACACTGAAACTGTTATAAAGTTCTTTTACTTTATTCCCCTTTTCCTTTACTAAATCACCTCAAATTGTATTCCATTTCAGTGTTTATCTAAACATAACAAAAAAATTAATAAAAATAATCAGGAGCCACATGACACGCATCTTTCTTCTTACCTCTAGGTTCAGGTAAAGTTCGGCTAAGAACAGCACAAAGGCATGAAATTGTTTTCGAGTAGTCTCATCTCCTTTGGTAGCTTCATCTCTGTTTTCATACTCTGTTCGACACCTGAGAACATGGAAGGAAAACAGTCATCTGCAGACATCCCAGCATATATAACATGCTACTTATGTAACGGAACGCTAGGAACTCGTGAACTGCATTAAAACTGTTAAATGCTGAATGCTGGGAAGTATGATTCGTGAAGGAAGTGAGAGGACTTCACAAAGACACAGTGGATTTGTGTCCTTTTAGATGGATACATTATTATTACAGTATTATGTTTTTGAGCACTGAGATATATGAGATAGCAAAATGAAGTAGAGCAAATCACAACATGTAAAAATTAAAAGACTTTTACACCATTTATGTATTAGAAGTTCCATCATGGAAGTTTAACACAGCCAGCCAAACAACCACAGAAATAAAAATATACTCTGAAAGACGTTTTCCCCCTTTCAAGGAACTGCCCACATTGTCTTAGCTGCCTTTACACTTAATACATCCTTTATCTCACCATTTTAAGAGACAGTGAAGCATAACTCATGGACAGCAAGCTGAGTGGTGCGGCTGATACTCTAGAGTGAAGGGAGGCCATATCCAGAGGGACCTTGATGGGCTGGAGAGATGGGCCCATGTGAACTGCATGAAGTTCAAGGCCAACTGCAAGGTCCTGCACATGGGTAAGGGAAATTTCAAGCATGGATACAGGCTGGGTGATGAGTGGATCGAAAGCAGCCCTGAGCAAAAGGACTCGGGGGTACTGGGGGATGGAAAACTGAGTATGAGCTGGCAATGTGTGTTCACAGCCCAGAACGCAAACTGTATCCTAGGCTGCATCAAAAACATGACCAGCAGGTGGAGGGAGGTGATTCTCCCCATCTACTCTGCTCTGCTGAGACCCCACCTGAAGTCTGCATCCAGCTCTGGAGTCCTCAGCACAGGAAAGACATCGACCTGCTTGAGAAGGTCCAGAGGAGGGCCACAAAAGTGATCAGAGGCATAGAACAACTCTCCTATGAGGAAAGGCTGAGAGAGTTGGAGCTGTTCAGCCTGGAGAAGAGAAGGCTCCGGGGAGACTTATAGTGGCCTTTCATACAGTACTTAACAGGGGCCTACAGGAAAGATAGGGAGGGACTCTTTATCAGAGAGTACAGCAATAGGAGGAAGAGTAAGGGTTTTAAGCTGAAAGAGAGAAAGTAGATTTAGATTACATATATAGGAAGAAATTATTTCCTCTGAGGGTGGTGAGACATTGGAACAGGTTGCCCAGAGAAGCTGTGGATGCCCTCTCCCTGGAAGTGTTGAAGGCGAGGTTGGATGGGGCTTGGAGCAACCTGGCCTAGTAGGAGGTGTCCCTGCCCATGGCAGGGGGTTGGAACTCTATGATCTTTAAGGTCCCTTCCAACCCAAACCATTCCATGGTTCTGTGATTCTGTAACTTAGATATAAATACAGAGGATTACATGGCAGTGTAACCATGGCAGTGTAAGTGTGTCAACCACTGCCAAAAAATATACAGGTTCACACTGCAGTTCAAGAACAGAATTAAAAAATACTGTGATGAAAGGAGAGCCAGACAACTTCTAATGTATTCTCAATGGTTATACAATACAAAATACAAAAAAAAAGATTCAGATACAATGGAGTAACTGAAAAATCTGACTTGAAATACAAAATTTAAGGTAGAAACTTGGGGCAGAGAAACAGAAAAGGAGCCCTCTGTGATTATATTTTTAGGTTGTTTATTCCCCTCTACCCCAATTTCACGCATATTTGCAATAAAAACATAAGCAACTTTAAACTCCTGGCTTCAGAGTGCTAAAATGAACATTACCTATTGAGTTAGTTTTAAAAACCAGGAATCTGATAATCCAATATTATAGATTTCCTTCACATTCAAGTAACAAACAGTTGAAAAGATGATAAAAGTGGTAATTTTGAATGCAAACAAGACTCATCTGCTTTGGTTCAAAGGAAAAAATAAATGTTTTCAGTTTCTCCATAAGGTCCCACTCATGATAAAAGACCATCAGAATACATTGATGTTGAAGTTTATAATGCTTTTGCTCCTAAACATAGGTGGACTACATGGAACTTTTTGAATAAGAAGAAAGCCTGAAGCTTAGAAAGCCAGAAGTCCTGAAGAAAAAAAGGCTAATGTCTAAGGAATTCTGAGGTATTAAAGTGTCCTGGTTTTGCTGGGACAGAATTACAAAATAATTTTTCTGTTCAGAGAAACTAGTTTTGAGAGACTGCAGAGACCAATTCTGTGAAAACAAAAGAGACAGGATGTGCTGTTCCCATTTATACCCAGCTCTGGTTTGCAGGTTTCCATAGGGACCAAGGTCAGGGGTAGTTCTGAACCATGCGGGTGCAGTGGGCTAGGAGGGGCAACGCCCAGGCAGCTGACCTGAGGTGGCCAACCCAAGTACTCCACACCATAAACATCACCCTCACTACATATCAGGACGCTTGTGGGGATGGTCTTTTCTTGTACCATGGCTGCCTTCCCAAGAAGGTTCTGTCTGTCTCGTCTGTTGTCCCATGCCTGAGGCCTCCTCCTCTGCCTGCTGTGACCATCGCCTTCTCGCTGGAGCTGCTGTGCTCACAGCTTTGGCCTTCAGCCTGCACTGCTGGAAGCACACAGCTCGCCACTGCTGTCTGGAGCGGAGTATAACTTTGTATCTTGTATTAGTACTGGGGTTCATATTAGCTCATTATTATTATTCTAGTAAATCCGTTTTCATTTCAGCTTATGGGTTTCCCTTCCTTTTCCTGATTCCCCTTCTTGGGTGGGGTCAGGTGACAGAACAACTGTCTAAACTGCGACTAAGTTCACTACTACTTCAAATGTCACGCAGTAAGATTTAAAAGGAAATACATGCATTTAAAAAATGTAGTGTTTTTGTAAACTACGAAGTCTATTATTAAACTGTAAGCTCCCAGAACCCTGTAGTAACTGAAACTTGAAGAAATTTATCCTTCTGGATTTTATACATCTACTTCATAGATATAAAATGTTAGCTGACCAATGAATAAATCTTACACAGCAACTCCAGCTGGAAAACTAATTAAAGAAAAAAACGAAAATGAATTAAGTCCTGGCAAGAGTCAAAGGACAAGGACAGTACATGTATGTGTGCTTAGTGTGTTTTTGAATTGACTAGCTTTCAAATTTACCCTGTAATTTGGGATAATTTTAAGGTAAGTCTGTTCAAAAGAGTCTACAGAAGTCCAAATGAGGTCCTATTTTCCTATTTAAAAATACAGGTATTTGATATCCAGTATGTACCTATGCCTTCATAATCCTCAATTTAAACTTGTATTTTAAATACAGAAATATTTGCACACAACACTGAGAGTTACATACAAAATAGGAAGTCATGTAACCTGAGAAAGTTACAGTCTTAAAATGATGTGTTGATACTCACCTTTGAAGTAACAACTGTCGGAAGTTCCCACTTTGTGGACTAATGGTTAGATGGTGAGATAGGTAGTTACACAATCGTGCTCCCATGTAGGAAAAATTTGGGACAGATGTGGCCTTCCAAAATAGAAGTGGAAGAATAAATTACTCATTAAACTTGTGATTAGGCTATCACAAAATACCTTGAAAAGTTTTTTTGAAAACTGTGTTTAACAACAGTTGATTAGACAAATGAAGAACTGAAAGTAAGGATTACTATTTAATGTTAATTTTGTATCTTATCAACAGTTTGCTATATGCATTTCAGCACTCAAAAAGCTCATTATATTGTGATTTTGTGGTTTTAAGAAAACAAACACAATTACGCCATGTCCCGTCAGCTCTGCTTCTCCACTGTGACCTACATCAAAGTGTGTCTTGCAAAACAGTCACTTACAAACTGTTTATTCAAAAAATCAATCGTGGATATTAATAAACTTTTTAAAGGAGCAATGAGTACATTAAAACAAAATAATAACAGAAGTCGCCTTCATTCAGTCTAAGAGCTATTTAAGCCAGAATCTATTTTTGGCAACAGTGAATGCACAGGGAAAAAGTAGAAGAACATGGCAAGTGAAGACAAATACTTTGTCCTGTACATGCCCCAGCAACCTGCACAATAGCAAAGTCCTGATTCAGAGGTTACAACTGTATCATTACAGCTAATAGCTCTTGGCACGCAATTTTTTTCTAACACAAGTCCTGTTACTGTTGAACATTTACACTTTTATAATGTAAAAACATATGGCAACAATGAAATTTCAAAACATTTGTTATAAACAATTTGAAAAATATTTTGCTTTAAATCTGATACTTCAGAATTTCAGAGGTGGGAAAAAAGTAATTGGGAATTCAATAGTGTCTACATTCAAACTCTCATGGACTGTAACAAACATCCCCTTATTTTGGCAATTTATTACTGTTAACTTCTTTTGAACGCCCTTCTAACAACACTAGAATTTGAGATTATTTCTCAGAAACAGCTTCAGTGAAAAGAGGTTCTGGTGTAAATACTCCCAACAGCTCTGCCAAAAATTAAACAGGGATACAAAGAATTCATTAAACAACTCCTATGGCTTTATCATCTTTGAACATTCCTTTTATGTCGTGATCATCTAGCAGCACTATACATGTGCTTGCATACTTCTAGTTCTAACATGTTTGAAAAAAACATCTTGCTATTAGCACGGCAGTGCATTCTAGTTACCTTCTACAAGCAGTGGAAAGTATACACTCAGTTTACCTGATCTACGTGCATAAAGTCACTGGAAAATACTGAAGTGTTTGGAAGATACAGTAAGTTCAAGTAATTAAGACAGACAAAGAGAATACAGTTTCCAGTAACAGGCATGTGAAACAGTTAAGCTTTTTGGTGCTCTGGTCTTACCAGCTGTCTGGACTAGAAGATGTACTCTGCAGAATACTCACTTGAATTACACTTCTCTTTCCTAACAAAAAAACCCCAACAAAACTAACAAAAGCCAAAGACAGACACAAAAATTCTTCAAACGTCACCTATATTTTTTAGGCATTATCTCTCTAATAATTTGGTCTGTATCTGTGGTTGCATGAAATAATGAAACAACTAAATTTTAGGTATTATGACTTCGCATAGCACACAGAGACAAAAAAAACCCAACACCTTACATCATCTTAACAACCAATCACTACAGTGCTATATCATCTTCTCTGAATTACTGCTGCTGGTAATCCCAGTTTATCTCCCAACTCAAAAAAGTAACAATCTAAGCAGGAAGGCTAATCTAACAATACACATATTGAGAAATCTTAGTTATTCTACCAGCAACTATCTAACTATACAACAGTCAAGATTCTTAAACTAGGAAGTCAGAGTGTTCACCTTCTGGAAAACAAGAAAACTGGCACTTCACTCTGTCCAGAGATATAAATGGATCAGGAAGAACAGGGGGAAGTATTATTATATACTTAAAGACAGGCTAAGTTACCTGACACACAGATGAAGAGAGGACTGAACTGGACTTGGGTTTCCTTTATGTCAGTCTTTTTCCTTCAAACACTTGGCATCTGCTAGTAAATCTGCTCAGCTGGGTTAAATAATCATCACTGAAGCAGACACTTATAAATACACTTCAGCAATTTTAATTGTTTTGTGATAAGCCAGGAAGCACAAATACTTGAGCCTCTGCTCAAGACAGAAGAATAGTAGGCACAGGTGATGATGGTACATTTGAACACCATCCTACACTGACACACAACAAAACTAAAATTGGGTGCTTTTGGATACTAGCACAGCTTTTTAATGCAAAGTTTTATTTTTCACATAATTTCAGACTGGTATTACTCAGTGCTTCACAGTTGAGGCAGGTACAGCCTACCCTAACACTGGACTTGTTTTTAAACAGGGGGAGGCAACATTAAAAACATTTAATGAGAGCCAGTATATTTAACATATACGAAGTTTTAAATGGGATAATTTCCTCTATTTTTTTCCAGTAAAGTTCTATGGAATATCTTTTTAAAACTATCTTCCAGGTGCTGAAATAAAGGATGGGAAAATGATGCTGTCAAACACAGCATAGGTAATCTTAACGTCTAACCAGACTGTTCTCAATTAAATGTGCATCAATTCAACCTGCATCAATTCTGTATGGTAAGAAACTCCAGTATCTTGTTTCTGTACCATGACCAACCAATCATGCATCTTCTCCACACCCCAGATTATTCTGCAGTAAAATTATTCTGGAAGTATCTGCACTTAAGAAGGTAATAAAAGTTTGCATTCTTCAAGGTAGAATTTGAAAGCACACAACCAGGAAAGTGAGACACCCAATGTAATAGATAGCAAGCACAAGTGTGACTTCATTCTCTGCAGCAAGCCCAAAAGACAGTAACAGCAGCTCATTTCCTAAGCAACACATATTAGGCTGTTCTTTCCAATTGCTCTCCCAATTAGTACAGAGTTCAGCTCAAGGTCTCTGTCCTCATTTCCATGGCCATCAATGGGACTGGACCTAGTTACCAGCAGATGAGCTCTCCTTTCTTCCAATTGTGCTGTTCTGAAATAGGTATATTCCAAATCAAGAAGAAAGTCTGTCAATAAAGGAGCATTTCCCAAAGGTTGATTTGTATAGTATGTATAAATTTATTATTTCAAAATACCAAGGAATCAAAACTATCCAAGAATTTTTTTTGCAGCATAGAATAAAAATTTACAACTCTGACATTGCTTAAGAGTTTCTTCAGTCTCTGCTCTATAAATACAGCAATTAAATATAACTCCTTTAATTAAAGTGCTGTAATTTAAACTCTAGTATGTGACCCAGGAGATCCAAATACACAACAAAAGAAACAGTAAATTGGGGAAATTTATCAACCATGCTGGTATCCCACATTTGAGCTACCATGTCAACTTGTGGAGTAAAATCTGTCCCTATGTGTTTCAGTGTAAAAAGAGAATTTCCAACCATCACAATACTATGAAGATACAATTACACAGCAAACAATACTGGTATGCATATCTTGGACACTAACAGGAGGCATAATACACTAACATAAGTGTCTAACATAAGACACTAACAAAGGCATAATATTCATATTGTAAGACAGAATACACAGAATACCTGTTGATAGACGAGTTCAACAAGTTCTTGCAAATCTTCATCTGCAGTAACCCAGCCATTCAGTGCTTCAGCAAACTGCTCTATTTCAGTTTCAAAACAACCTGGTTGCTCAGTGAGGTGATTTAGGAAGTCTTGTACATATTCTGCCAAAGTCAGATAGCCATCATATCTATCGTCAAAGGGAGAATCCTATAGCAGAGAAAGAATATACCAACTATTCAAAAGGAACCTAGAATGATGTTATTACACTTACCAACTCTGAAGTAATCACACAGCCCTTAGTCTTGGGTCTCTGCATCCTTGATAGTGATCTTTACTACACAGTTCAATACTTTTAGAGAGCATAGACCTCAACACATCAGAAAGCTCCAGGAGTCCTATCATCTTAAGAACTAGGTAACATGTTTTTATAGAGAATAGAGCTTCTCAGCAAAACCCATCAAAATACAGATAAAAAAGAAATCAGTTTGCCAAGTGGTGCAAGATTAATTAAGAAACTAGTAAGTATATCTCTTCAGGGGAATAAAGAGTTTTTGGAAAGCTGCCCAGCAGAAAGGCACCTGAGGGTGTTGGCCAACAGCAGCTGAATATGAGCCAGCAGTCCAGCAGTGTGCCCAGGTGGCCACAAAAATAGGTAAGTGTAATATACAATATATTGGAATTCTCAACTGATCTACTATTTAAGAAGAAAAAGGTTTAATATGTATCTATTGAACTGAACAATTGAGTTAAAAACCAAAACAAAACACCCTTTATTTAGTGGACACAAATACATTGATAAAATTTATAATTATATTCCCCATCTCCCTACCACCCTCTCTGATGAGGGGATGTTGTTTAGTTCCTGTCTTCAAAATGCCTCAGTCTCTCCTCTACTGTGAAGCAACATGGATCTGTCAAAGATTTTCACCTGGGTATGAACTACGGAGAAAGATAGATATGCATTGCTAAAAACAAGTATTGGCATTAATTTCATGACCTGTATGGGGGAAAAAAAAAGCAGAATTTCCAAAATGATTTTAAGACCTTTTATCATAAGGCTATGCAACTTAAGGCAATGGGGGACAAATCAATATAATAAAAGACAAAACTAGAAAGATTTCCTATGATGTTTAATGAAGTAGACCATTTACTTAGTCAATAATACTAAAGACAAAGTTACTTAATGTTGCCCACCAGAAATAGGAAAAAAACAGAGGTTTATGGAAATGGTGACAAGTTGTTACTATTCGTAAGGATAAAGCCTTCAACAACCTGATCCAAGTTGGTTTTGCTTTGAGTTGGGGACTGGAACATGCAAACTTCCAACCTAAAGTATTCTACAGTTCTAATGGCTTGGAGCGTATAATGCCTAAGAATAAATGCCTCTGTGTAACTTGCTAAATGTTCTATTTCTCTGAAGGACATCACTTTTTACTAGGCAACTTTAAACAGCTCAATAAAAGTTCTGTACAAAGAAGTTAAACTATTTTGTTCCACAGAACCATGACATTATTGTGCAACAACTGCAGCTTAATCACATACAGCTGAACTAGCATCTCTCCAAAAAACCTGTTTGAAAATTCTCCAGCCAGGTTGCAGGGAATGCAATTGTTGCAGCTAGTAAAATCAGTTGCTTTTTCTGACATCCATCAGGCTGTTAGGAGATCCTTACTCAGGAGAGGGAAGTATATTCCTCTCATACTCACCTGATGAGAATTCAGTCTTGGAGGAGAATGTCCTTGTTTTGGAAGAAGCCCCAATACTATTTGGTATAGAGGTGTCCCTGTATTTATGCTCCTCTTCCCATTTTGGAATTAAGAGGATAAACCCTGTACCGTGTCCATCTACCTGTACTACATATGCAACTCCAAAGGCAGCCTAGGTTTTAGTTACTATGACAGGGAATGGATCAAATGGGAGAGAAATATGAGTAATTCAGATATTACAATAATATTGTATATTGCTTAATGATTAACACTTTATACTTTAAAAGCTAATGAAATTTAGCCCCATAACTTCTAGTCATAAACCACTTCTGTTTCTCATTGGTAGATTTTAAGACTTATCGAGAAGACAGCACCATGTACCTCATCAACTAAGGGAAAACAAAAATAATCCCTCTTGATTATTTTTAAACAGCATTTGGCCAACAGGAGGCTGTAAGTTTACACAATCATTACTGATTTTTAAGTAATATATCAAAATACATCACATTATTCAAAGCCAAGGAAGTCAACTAGTACGCCTTGTATGCTGTACCCCTTAAACTATCTTCATGGGTAACTGATAGTTTTGAATATAAGAACTGGAGATTAACTAATCTAATAATTGAATGTTATATATGGACATACATAGTAATTACAATAATGTAATTACAAGAATGTACACTACAATAATGTACAATCAAACGATAAATCAACACTTTATTTCTAAAACAATAAATGCTTAATAGCAAAACCACTGTGTATTTTATAAGAAAAAATTGAAGTTTTCTGATCTCGAAATTCCAGGGAACATCCTAAATGAAAGCTAAAAAGTATTAATTTTAAGTGTGAAAAACAGAAGTTTTTAAAAATTTTGTTTTGATTCAAATTTCAAAACTCCTGGTCAAGTTCCATGCAATTGTAGCACGTGCTAAATTTCTGATTTTTATTGCAGGTTTATGAAATTATTTCAACCATTAAAGTAAAAATAAAAAAAGACAACCCAACTTTTTAACAGTGAGAGACTGAAGTCTGAAACAGCACTGTTCTATGCCTAGTATATTCTGATTATATTAAGGTGCCTGCAACATACTTCCAAACAAATGTCTTGAGGTTTTGCTAGCATTTTAAGAGGTATTTTTATTAACAGATGAGTCACTTATTCATAGCATATTCCTACAGCATAGCAACCAGGAACTCCCACATGCTTGTGTGTTTTTGCAAAATAGCTGAAAAGCAACATGGCTGGCTGCAACACTTTGTAATTTTAAGTATCCCTTATGTATGCCATTCCAAATGGTGGCTTTTTTTGGGCTGGAAACTGAAATCCTTTATTTACAGAAAACTTTTAACAGGTACTGGGGCAAAGTAGTGACTTTTCACCTAGATTATCTATTCACTGAAGCATGTTCATGTTCTAATTTTGTTAACAGTTGTATTCCGTCTATAAGCTTGCTTTATTGAGGACAGTAATACTATTCATTAAGTTGGCAAAGCTGGTAACATTAAGATAACATCCATTTTACTGGTGAGGAAACATCAAACCACCATATTTAGAATTCAAATAAAGTATTTTTCTATAAGTTATTCAAAGTCTATTTGTTTCAGTATAATCTTTTTTAATCACTTGATTGTATTTGTAGAAGTATTTGTTTCTACCTGTTTATGTACTGTACTAGAGTTTGGCTGCTTGCACTAACAAAAGAATACTCAAAGAATTCACACAGCTCTTCCCTGGAGCAGATTTACTGAAGCAGTAACATGGAAGACAATGGAGTAGAAAATAAAAAGTACCAACTTGTATTACATGATACATCTACAATATTGATCTGAGATCACTCTTAGCCTGCCTGCAAATACATCGTGTATTAGGTATGCAGGTAGGGAACTGCTAGGAATGAGCCCAACACTAATTTTTTTGCCTTTTGGTGATATAGTACCACTGAAGGAATTAAAAGATACATGACGGCACATTGAGTTAGGACTCATAGTCAATCATACCCATGGCACAGTCAATTTTGGAAAGCTAAAGCCTCCTAAAAAACTTCCACCTTTCTGCCACATTTGCTTCAAAAATCTGTGAAACGTGCATAAAAGTGCAGCTAAGCCTTTACTTAAAATGCAGTGTAGATATAACTACAACAGAAGTGGTCACCAAAAAGCTCATTCTGATGATGGGTGTAATCATTGCTTGGTGCGATCAAGGAATGCGGTTATCCGCAGCAAGCTTTGGCACAGTATGTCTCGTTACAGGCTCTCACGTACACCATAATATTCAACTATTATCACTTAACATTCTGACAGTGACTCTGGAGGATATAATCCGAATTTTTGGAATTGCTTCAGCAAATGCAGCATTTACGATATCTGACAGAAATATAGCTGATAATATAATATTACATAATATATACATTATATGTTACATCTATAACATAAGTAAGTTTTTAATATAAGTAAATTAGCATATACTAAAAAGAGAAACACTCACTGTGAAGGTCTGATTGAAGTTCGGGCTGTATCCTGATGGATAAAACTCAGGTGCTTTAGCGGACAGCTTTGATGTTACCACAGGAGCCACAGCCACCCGAGGTTCAGCCATTTCCGGTCCAGAATCAGGAACTGAGGCTTTATCCTGTGATCCAGTTGAAATTCCTATCTGTTGCGGGTGTTCTGAAAATTTTTTGTTAACAGCTTTTCTTAGAAATCATTACACTAGTACATATTCACACAGAATACAGAATTTTTGGACTTAAAATATACTTTTACTATAAATACATTTTCAAGTTTACATAAAATACATATTTTTCAGTTTTTCTAAAATATGGGTAAAGTTTTAACTTTAGCCAATGCTAGATGTCTTTCTACATCACAGAAAGTTAACTAAATATTTATGTGAAGGTGACAAAAAAAAGGGGGAAAGGAAAAGAAAAAACAGCTCTCTCCTCCCCATGAAAAAATATTTTCTTGAAGATTTTTCATATATTTCAGATACAAATGCAAGATTTTGAAGGTCAACAAATGGCACAACAAATGGGGGACATCACTAAATTTTAACAACACTTAAATATAATTCTCACTTCACTATCGTTTTCATGCACAATTTGACAAAAAAATACAACGAAGCAGTATTTTTAAACCCGTATTTTCCCACATTTTAATAAGGCATTTTTAAAGATTATCTCAAAAGTTTATTAAAAACATAACTTGGTATCTACGTGAAAAAGCTAAGCAACAAACAATGCTTTGTGTTACTGTTGGGTAGGGTTTATTTTTTGGCAAACCCTTAGACTGCTGTTAAGAGTTCTTCAGTAAGTAGAAGGCTGAGACCCATCTGCAGTCGGATTAACAGACGGATAAAACGCATACATAGATAAGAGCGCGCAGAAAAGGGGGAACAAAGAGGTTTTGCGAATGGCTACAATACAACATCCCACGTTTACCTGGTCAAAGGCCCATAGCCCAGAAACGACACCTCTCTTCTAAAAAAAAAGGGAGCAGGTGCTCCTATACGGCTCATCTCCGTGCAGTGCCGACAAGAGCCCGACAGGTGCCCGGGGTGCGCAGAGCGCTGACCTTCAGGCTGCGGACACGTCTGAGCTCCAAGGTGCGCGGGCGGGAATAAGGACGCATTCCCGTGGCCAGACCGGAAGGAGGTGGGGGCAAAGCCCCACGTCTCCAGTCTCAGTAGGACGACGAAGCGGGGGAGGGGAAGGGGGGTCAAACGGAGCGGCAAGTTAAGCAGGAGCACAGTGGTGAGCGCAGTGGGGAACGCGGCAGGGTTCAGGGGGCTGCTTCCCAACACGTTCCACACCGGGGGCCTCCGGAGGGGTGGGGAGCGGGCCGCTGCCCGGCTGCCAGTACCTGCGTTTCCGCTGAAGAGCGGCGCCGTCTTCGGAGGCCGCAATGGTTCCTGCTGCGGAAGGAGGCCGCCCGTTTGGTGCTGCTGCCCCTCGGCCGCGCCCGAGCTAGGGGAAGCGCTGCCTCCGAGGCGGGGCCCGTCGCCGCTCTCCGGCACGCGCCCGCCGGTGGGGGCAGCGCGGCCCCGGCCCCGGCCTCGGCCGGCACCTGGAGCTCGGTCGAAACTCTCCGACATGGTCAGGCCGGAGCGGCTCAAGCGCTCGTGGGAGGGAGCCGGGGCCAGGCGCGGGGGTGGGCTGGGGTGGGGGGCTGGGCGCAGGGCGGCAGGCGGGTCCCGCCTCGCCGCGGCCCGAGCCCTTCACTTTCAGTTTCACCCCCACACGCTAAGCCACGATGGTTGCGGCCCGGCGCGGCTGATAGCGCCCCCTCGCGGCTTGGCCATGCCCGTCGCCATAGCAACCCGTGCACCGGGCCGCCGGCGGGAGGGGGAGGAGCCTGGGGAGCGCTGCCGCCGGCGCAGAGCCAGACGGGCCCGCACGCGTTAAAGCCTCTTGCCCGGGTTTCGGGCCCCGTTGCCGGCCTCACGTACTCAGAACTGATGAGTCAACACCCCCCTTCTTCCCAAACACCGGCTCAACTTCCAGCCACCAGCCAGCGCGGAGCTGGTTTGTGTCAGCAGCTACTTCTGGGGCGTCGGGACGCAGCCAAATCACACCTTCCTCAAAAAAACACCAAAGCTTAAAAATACAAGAGTCTCTTGCAATTGCTTCCCCACAGCAAGAAACGGCGTCAGGTGTCCACACCAGGACCAAGACTGCCGCTAGGCTTCCTAGGAGACCTGTAGCAACAGCTGCACCCTGCCACCCTGAGCTTAATACAGTTGTTTCCACAAGAACGGGGTTTGTGTGACAAAGCTGCAGGCTAAACTCTAAAATTTGAGCCAACAAAGTTAAGCCTCCAACTTGACAGTATTTTTGTACTGTTAGGGCTATTTAATATAACTGTGTTTGTTCAGAATAATGTATTTTTATATATAATTTATGCATGACATGATAACAAATACTCTTCTGATGTAGTTTTTAACCCCCTCCATGCCAACAGCAGCAAGTGATAGAAGAAGAGAAAATGGCCTCAGGTTGAGTATGGGGAGGTTTAGATTGGCTATTACGAGAAATGTCTTCACTGCAAGGGCTGTCAAACATTGAAATGGGCTGTCCAGGGAAGTGGTTGAGTCACCATCCCTGTAGTTATTTAAAAGATGTGTACAAGTGGTGCTCAGGGATGTGGTTCAGTGGTGGACTTGGCAGTGCTAGGTTAACAGTTGGACTTGATGGTCTTAAAGGTCTTTTCCAACCAAAATGATTCTATGATTCTACAGGAAATACCAGGAGATTGCCTATGTAGTGCATTTTTGCTAATATTATCGCATTAATTGCATATGATTCAATTCACACGTCCATTCACAAACTTAATTCTCCTATTTTTGTAAAATTACAGTCCAGAGCCTTGCTCTCCTTGCTTTGCCAACTCCATAGCACCATCTGCTTTCCTGATGAGGAGGGTCACTGAAGCCAGGGGCACCCAGTGCACACCTCAGCCGATGCTGCTGGGGATGCCGGTGTGTTTCCCCCCTGAGCGGCCTCGCCACCCGCTCCTTCCACAGCCCAAGTCAAAGGCTGGTGTGGTGTTGAGTCAAACTTGGTCCGTCACTCACAAGTACACAGTACCCAAGTATGTACGAAACATTAAAAAATCTTGTATTCAAAAAAATACCTGACTGTATTGTAAAATGGTGCCTTTAGGAGTTACCTTCCTATTTGGTTTATTATTATGTTTTACCATTTTAAATTATTAACGGAGAGGGGTAGGGTGTAAAATATTTGTTACTTCCCCAAGGCATGAATTGGACTGATTTTTGGTGAGAAACAAAGCTGGCCAGACGGTAAAGGTGCCAGTTAAAATTAATTAGGCTCATGGGAAACCTGTTCCTAGGCAACCCTTCCTGAAAGTGAAAACTGGTGAACTAACAAATCTATACTCCGCAACTGAAATGAGAGCAAATGTAGGAGATTTTGAGGAATCCTAAAAAAAAAAACCAAACAAAAAACAACAAAACAAAAAAAAACCAGACTTCCCTTGGGTAAACAATTGCAAAACTAAATTTAAGCAACATTACCAATCTTTTAAAGACCACAAATTAGCTGGTAAAATATTTATATTAAAAATACTCAGTGTTCTTGTGTCATTTTAGCTCCAGCCTGTTGTAATCTCTAGTCACATCTGTAGACTTCACATTACTAGGAGGATGAAAAGCTTACACTAATGTGAAAAAGGAAGTTAAGATTCTCAGTCACTGGTCTCAGGATCCTGAGGCTTTAAGAAACCCATCGTTAAATCATTAATATGCCAATGTTTCCAGAAAGCAAATCTCATTCTTTCACAAATACAACTATGAGGAATTAAGTGCTTCAGAGTACCATTACTGAATCACACAACTTTTCACCTTTGGTCATAAGTGTGAGTTCTTTTGACTTAGCAGATGTTCTGTATTATCTTAATTTAATGACTGTTTGGCAACTACTTACGGTTTAGAGTGGAATGTGATCCCAGATCCATCGTTTCATTACAGATGCAGTACTGAAGTTTGCATGAGAGCAATTGTATTTGGTTGGGAACCCAATTTCTCCTCCCCAGTGTAGACACCTAAAACAAAAAAATAAAAAAAATGATCTTTCAGGCAGTTTAATCCAAAATTAGAATCCCCAAATACTACCTACAATAGTTAACGACTTTAGGCAATGGCTAAAATTCTGCTTGGAATGTTCTGGCCTAAGCAGCTGAAGTCCTGTCACTTATTTAATCCTCTGAGACCAAACAGGAGAAAACTTGAGATACCTAAGCTAGTAAGACATACACTAAGCACCCAATGGCTGGATTAAAACTTTCACCAAATGCAGTTATAACCACTTTTAAATACCCACCAGAGTTACCTGCTTTGTCCTAACCATGTTACCTAATAGTCTGAAACTTAATTCAGAAGCAATATAGCACATGCCTGCAGTGCCTGGTACTGAAAAACCACAAACTGCAACTTTGTCACTATTCAGAACACAAGAATTTTTACATGTCTTTTTATGCTGGCAACGTTTTCCTAATTAGAAAAACAGAGAGGACGGGTTCTAGCTTTTAAAACTGGGTATGTTATTAACAATAGGAATTATGCTGATCCCTATCATACTGATGAGGCATATTGTTGCACCAGTCAATGGTTATTGAGACCAAGGCACATATATTACTAAGCCATAACTCTAAACAGAACCTTTCCCACAGATTTATTTAAAAGCCCAGTAGTCTTCTGAACTAGGAGTAGGGTATTGTATTAATTACTCTTAGAGACTCATGTTTTTAGTGTTTAACTTCTAGGCGTAACTCCTCAGGTTGGACTTGATGATCTTGAAGGTCTTTTCCAACCAGAATGATACGATGATACTGGAAGCTGAGTGACACCTCCGGCAAGCCATACTTTGCACGGAGAGTTACACAGATGTCAATAAAATAAATGGAGGCCAACACATACCTAGAAACTACAGTTTGTGTGAAATAAGACAACGCATACAGGTGGACAACGTGGTAAGCTGTCCTCTGTAACCTCGTCTCTTTAATAGCATGTTTTCTTCACATATTACTTAAACAGTTGCCAAAGTTCCTCTTTCTTTGTTATCTTTCATTATTTTATCTACCGCTCTAAGTCCAAAACGTAGACAGACCAGATCAGTGTTCTATTACACATTTCAAGAAATAACAACAATAATAAAGAATACCACCTATACGCCGTGAAACAAGCACGTTTCAGGAAGTCTCTTCAGACACCGTCTGCCCCGACCTTCGCCTCACTCGCCCCTGTCACTGGCGGCCCGCCACGGCTGAGGGACGAAGGCGCCAGCAGGTCGCTCTTGCCCGCCTGCTGCCAGCGCCCCACAGCTGAGGGCTCCCCCGACGGCTGCGACGACTTGAGCACTGACCGCGGTACCCTGGCTTCCCTCGGGAAGCCCCTGACCCGGGCGCAGGGCAGTGGGCAGTGGGCAGGGCGCAGGGCGGGTGCAAGCGCCCCTGCCCGGGAGAGCCGATCGGCCGGCCCTCCGCCGCGCGCGAGCCACCAAAGCGCGGGCACGAGAGCGAGACGCCACGTGACCGATCCCCCCCACCCCCCGCTGTCCCCTCATGCAGACGGGGACGCGTGCACCGCGTGACGCTATCGCACCGACCTCCGCGTTCCCCTCACTCCTTCCGGGTTGGCGGAAGGCCCCGCCTCCCGTCCGCCCCGCCCCCCGCTCCGCCTCGTCCCCCGGAACAGGCGCGCCGCCTCGCTCCAAGGTCGGTCAGTGCCGCGGCGGAGCCGGCGCCGGCGGCACGGCTGGTGGGTGCGGAGCGGTGCAGTGGGCCGAGGCAGGGAGAGGGGCAACAGGGGGGTCGGGCCGAGGGCGGCACGGCCGCCGCTTTCTCCCGGCACGGGCGGGGGGCTGCTATCGCTGAGGAGAAGGTTGAGATGTCTCACTCTCGTAGCGCCCGGGAGAGGCGGGAAGGAAGGGCGGGAGGAAGGACGTGTGGGAGGAAGAATGCGTGAAGGCAGGTGGTGCGGGAAAGGGGCCCCCGGAGCGCTGCGGGGCGGGCAGCGGGAGGCCGCGCGCTTCCCCAGGGCGGGCGCGATGGCCGCCAGGCGTTGTGGAGGCAGGCCTGGGCGGCGGAGGGCGAGCCGCCTGCCCAAGGTCAGGCAGTGGCCGTGGGCTATAAATAGTAGCGGGAGAGAAGCGGGGCCGGCGGGGAGCGGTGGGCCGCCGCAGTGAGCAGTGACGCGGCGGGACGGGATGGCGCGTTAGTGTGCGGTGGCGGGATTTCGGGTGACGAGCCTTTCTTACCCTCCACCGGCCAGCCACCTGCTAGCCAGGGCTTCCCGGCTGCCCTGCCCGCTGCCCGCCTTGTCCCGCTCCGAGTGCCTGCTCTGGCGTGTTTCCTCGCCCCCTGTGAGCTGGTGTCCCGCGCAGGGTAACTCCTTAGGGAGCCCTGGGTGGGCTTCGAGTTGTTTGTGTGATTCCCTGAATTGCAGGAAGTTTTAACGTGTCAGAGTTGCTCGTTTAGAACAACGGTGTGAAGCGAATACAGTGTTGAGTCACAGAAATACGATCTCTAGTTCAACTTGTAATGTCGGTCCGCTCATGGGCTAGTGACTTTAGTTTGATAGCTGCCTTAATCACTTTGGGGGGGGGGGTAGAGAAAGTTGATTTGTTTTCTAGCTACAAAGAAAAGATGGACATAAAGGATCATCTCGTGGCTACTGGCAGTTGGCTTAAGCTGCTGGGTTTACATACCTTCTGTCTAGTATCATTAATAATTCCTGTGGGATTTTTTTACATGTGCAGCAGGGATTCCATACGTGGCAAGGAGTCTGCTGTGAGGTCTGGTCAAAATGGCGAGCCTTCTGCGTGTTGCAGTTAGCGGGTGCTCAACTCCTGTTTTTGGCAATGTGTTACCACCTAAAGCACATTCTGCAACGATGCCTTATTTGCGAATGTTTAGAACCCAGCAGATGCTCATGTCTCAGGCAGCTCCAAAGCCAGGTAAATTCATTAGCCTATTGTAAATAATATTTTATTTTAAAATGTGATGGTAGTTTGAATTTTTCTTTCAGCTATGCACTAGTATTAAAAAGAGTTAACATAAAAAGAACACACTTGAATCATGTTGGCAGCATCAATGTGTTGCAGAACAATTTTACACTGGTTTTAAAGGGCTTATGCCAGAAGGTGTTTTTGTTTATTATAAATGCTTTGGATCCAAATAGTTTTCGTTGGTATGGTGTCAGAGCTCGTGCTGACACTTGCTTGACACACTGACCTTGCTTGAGGGAAGTATTTAAACAAATGCTGTTCTTAGTTAAAAGCGTGAGTTCCTCATGGGTTTTGGTGGTGCAACTCTGTGTGTGCATGCAGGGGAAATACGCTCCTCACAAAGAGAGCATCTGCAAGCATTGCTACGTGTAGATGTAATTAGCCCATCTGGAAAAAACCCTTAACTTTGGTCAGGAAACTTTTTGTTGTGCCATCTTGAAGAACTTTCAATCTGCATCTTCACATGTAGGGTTTGTTAGTATGTTTGTGCTAATTACATTTTAGCACAGATAAAATTCAAGTATTCTCAGGAGAAAAAAAAAAAAAGGAGGCGGGAATGGGAGCATCCTTGGTTCTAGTTTATGACATGACCCTGGTGTGTGAAAATCAGAACTGAAGTTTTTCTGCTCCATCCTATGCTGTGCATAGCTTGATAGCTAGAAGACTGGAGAATGTATAAAACTGGTTCAGTAGTATTTTTGCCCATTATTTTGCATGGGTCATGTCTCCCTGAAGGAATTTAGAGATCCTGCTCCAGTGCAGATCTAGGGTCTTTGCAGTCTGCGACAGATTAATGTGGAGAGTTAAACTGTACATGAGATTTTTGATTCTTCCAAACATACACAGTAGGTAACTAACTGCATTTAGTAGTGCTGTTTGTGAACAGAGGTGCCTGGTTGTGAAAACACAGGACATAAGATTAGACTGTGACTCTGAGGAGGTCTTGTTGCATGGAATTTTTGGCAATACTAACAGTAGCTGGTGCATTTTATGGTCCTTTGAAATCAATGACCCAGTATCCTGAAGCTTCTGAAGAAATGTGATGAGAGGAAGAGTTCCTTTACTCTGAGGGCTCCTGATGATCTGTACTGCATGGCATTTTACTGCAGTTGCATGGTGAAACCTGAACTTCTTTGCTCTGACAGCCCAGGAATCTGGTGTCTTGTCAGAACCGATCAGGTAATAATAGTTTTGCCATCCTGGTAATCTGTGATGTTCCAAATATATATTTTTTTCCATATTAAGTTTCTTAAGGAAAGAGGCATCCATATCTCTTGATATGGCAAATTGTGTCTTGGTTGAGAGTGTTAACCTGGGACGTAGGAAACTAGGTTCAAAGTTCATTCTCAAATGTCCCAGGTAAGCGTCCTTCTTTTTGTTTGAGTTTGCAATCAATCCTTGTATTTGACTTTGACCGCACGTTTGACACTGAAACTGAAAGATCCCTTCAATTTTGCTGAAATCAGTACGCTTGTCTGTGTGTGTGTGCATTTTCTTGTTTTTATGAATCACTTTTTAGAATTTTTTCCACAAGGACAGAGAATTCTGATTAGTATCATGTGTTTAAGCATTCATTGCTGTCCCTTCAGATATGTCATGTCAAAGCCCTTATTTGAGGGTGAGTAGTGTTCATGCAATGCAGTTACTTAATGCTGAGAATTATAAGTGTGATAAGTCTTTTAGTTGATAATTAATCTAATAGTTCATTTTGGTAACTTGAGATTTGTCATGCAGTGGAGGACAAATCAAGGATAAAACAGCCATTGAATTACAAAGTAGTAGCGGTACTAGTGCCTATGTATACTTTTTAAGTGGTCTTGAATCAGCATTTGACAGCATATAAAATAACTACATTTTGTTCTTAGTTCTAGAAATTATATTTTATTACAGTGACACTTTCTGAAACAGCTAGTGTCACTGTTATTCCTCTTGAGCCTGTAGTTATTACTTCCATTCTTTCAAATCAGTTTTCATGGAGTCCAGGATACGTTATGTGCAAGAATAACAGCTGCTTGAGGCATGAAAAGATTTGGAATAATTTGAAAAGCAAACTTGGAGGATGGATACTTTGCTTATTGCTATTTATTTTGCTGCTGTTTTCTTTGTTTCTTAGAAACATAGAAGTTTTCATACAGGAGTAAACAAGTATTCCTGTAACCTGTCTTAAATAGTTGCTAGCACCAGATGCTGGAGAAACTTGCACAAGCCCTGGGAAAAGTGCTTACGGAGTGACCGACTCTGAGGTTTCCAGTATACTTCCAGATTGGTTTGTCTTACAGCTCTGTGACTTTTACCCATCTCTATCTTGGGGTTTTTAATATCCTTTCCATTTTGATGCGTCTTCCTTAAAGCTTCCTGTTTTTTTTTTTCTTTCTTTCTAATTTTAAACTTGTAACAGTTTATTGTCAGTTAATTCTCTAGATAAGCTGTACATGGTTTATAAACCATAGACATTTTCCTTTAATTTCCTTGGGTTTTTTTATCTCCTTGCGTGTGTAAGAAGAGGAATCAGGTGTATGTTTAATCTTCTGTACCATTTTTTTTTTCCTTTTCTTTTTGCCAACATCATATTGCTGTGCTTCGGAATATGTCCTCATCTTCAGAACAGGTGAGATGGTTTGTTTAAAGCTGATATTAGAGTAATTTAGCAATTAGTCAGGTTATCCCATTTTCCTGTCCAAGAACATGTGGCATATAGTCAAAACTTCTTTCTCTAAGTCAGTCTCATAATATTTGTTGATAGTGTTTTGCTACAGACTACTTGCTGAAATCAGGTTAAGGAGGTAAAAACCTGTATTTTTCTCTATTTCTCCACATAAAGTGTTCTGAGTTTTCTTGGTATTTTCAACTTAGGATCTTCTTTAAGCACTCAGTTTGTATATGGGAGTTAAATGGAGAATGTAACTTACATAGTTATTTTAAATTTATTTCTGAAGCTTGGAGATGTAGACTACATACTTACTTTGCTTACTGGAAGTTTGAGACTATGCTTTGAATATGGCCTTGTTACATAGTCGAGATTATGTTAAGGGGATGAGGAAGAGTGGCTTCTTACTAGTTTTTCTGAATTCTAATGTACACACGTTCCATATGGAAGTTCTAAGGCCTGTGAAATCTAATGATTCTACTTTTGGTAGTGGCAGAATCCTCTTATTGTTGATTCTTTGTATCAAAAAGTACTGTGTATCTCTTTCTCAGTGAACAATACATTAAAAATCTTTATTTGACTCAAAGCAAGGTATGTGTATCTTGGTATGTTTTTTAATGTCATAAAGCAGTAAGTTAGTTACCAAAACATGCTCAAGACAGTTTCTTAAAGAGCTTATCTGATGTGGAGGCTTAGAAAGGCAACTGGGAAGCTGCACACTCTCATGTGTTTTTAAAACTGTGGCAAGGATAGCTGATGTGCTTTCTCAAAATAAAACCTGAATCAATATCCTAAGTTTGTAATTCTAGATTTCAGCCTTTCAAAACTAATGACTTCAGTGGAATTGCCAAGTTCAACAAACTGAATCTGTGATCGTAGTATAATTTCCTTCAAACATAGTATTTATTACACCCTGTCCTGAAGTTTTAACATAGGCCTTTGCTTTGCAGTTATAGACATCTACTCCATTTTGATGCTGAATGATGTGATAGTAGTCTGCTCGAAAAAATGTCCTATACTTGCTCCTGCTATAGCTAAAGGCTGGCAAACTGACATCTGTTTGCTTCTGCCTTCATTTGCTTCTGTATTCACTGATTGCTAGAAATTTGGTAGTGACATAGAGTAGAGAAGAAGGTGAGAGGCAAATGAGACTTGTTCAATGTTTACCTTGGATTTCATCTCCCAAAGCACAGGAGGAGGGCACAGTTCGCAGTATAGGTCTCTGATGATTCTGCTTACTAAATACAGTGCAAATACTTTCTATATGAAAAAGTTTCACCTATTTTTATTGGGTACAAGCTGTAACAATTTGAAAGGAAGAAATGTGGAGAATGTCAGGCGTATAGAAAAGTCCCATGTTCCTGTTCCATCTCTCACAACCATTTACTCTTCTACTCTGGTACCTCACACAAAAACAAGTGAACAAAAAGAAATCAGAAGCATAAATTGTCATTTGTGTCTTAGGAGCTAAAAAAAAATAAATCTGGATTTGTTGCTTGAGAGGTGTTTAAGCTTTACTCAAGCATCTGTGTACCTTTAGATTTGCAGTCATTCTTCTATTCCCTGTGTGCTATGATTTATTCCTTTCTTACTCTGCATTTGTGTGCTGCAAAAACTTCCAAAGGGATTGTAGCACTCCAGTTCTTATTTTCTTACGTTTCTTGAAAAGCTTTTTACATTCTGTGCAGAGCTACTTCCTTTCTGAAATTATGATTGATCTCTGTTATTCTAAAAAAATTCAGTCTGCTAGGTTTTGTTTCTGCTTCTAAAAAAGAGAGCTTATTTCCACTGCATTCATACAGTGAAAATCAGAAGCAGGACTTTTTGTGTAGTAATTAGGAGAGGAGATAAAGAGAAAGTTCTCTTCAAATGACAATGGTAATTTGTATGAGTAACAGCAAGAGTTACTGTAGCTTTCAAGTGATTAGTGCTGTTGTGAGAGGGATACCCTGAGTTGCATGGTGATGTTTGGATGTGGTGTATGCTGATGAAGCAGATCTTTGCAAAGCATTTTTGTCTTTGTGGATCTGTTGTTTTAGATACGCATTCTCACTCCTGTTCTGACTTTATGTTCCTTTAACATGTTTATCTGAATTTGCTTTTTGTCTTGTAATCTAAAGGATTTTGATGTTGTCCAACACATGAAATAGCAAAATAGTGTCTTCACATTGTTTGCTAGCATTTTATTAGCTTAATTTCAAAGTGAAAGATGAAATTAAAAATAATTAGAAGTAATGCACTTCTTTGTCTGATGATCTTTTGTTATGTCTTCCTGTTGGAGGTGTTCAATCAGTATTTTTTTTAATGGGTTGGAAGACTGGCAACTACAGGTAGATACTCAAGTCAAGTTCTTATCAACTCAGTATTGTATTTTCAGAACATTATAAGTTGATAGTATCTTGGAATTTGTTAATCTAGAACATTTTCAGATTTTCAACTTTAGGCACTTTACATTTGCAGTTTTATTTCATAGACAGATTTGGATTTAAAAATATCAAAATAATTCAGTTCTGCAGAGCTTTTATAGTGTGGTACAGTGAAAAGGAGGCCTTCCTAAAATGTGCAACAAATTACTAGTCCAGTACAATTTTTGTGGAACAATACATAGTATTGGTGGCCAAATTAAAAGCAGGTTTGTAGTTGAAAACAAGCCTTTCATCCCCCTCCTTCCACCTTTGTGTTTTGTTTTGGTTTTTTGTTTTGTTTTGTTTATTTTTGGTTTGTTTTTTTGTGTATCTTTCGTATGAGTGACTGCTTGTAGTGTTCAATTTATATTTCATTAATATATGTGATGTGTCTCGTATAAATGTCACAATCCAGGTTTAAATTCTGGATACACATCAGTGAAAGCTGGTGCAGAACTGGGCCTGCCTGCTGGACTGCAAGCTACCTGATGTAACTGAAGCAGTGTGGTAGTTTGATATGTGATTATTTTGCTTGAGTCTGTGATTTATAAATAACATTTAAACACTTGATTGGATCAGGGAAGTTTAACTCTCATGTATTAGACTGGAAGACCACAAATTGTACATGAACAAAGTATGTAAGTGACATTAATTAACAATGATCTGAGACAACTGTAATTTGATAGACATAAAAAACATGTTCAGTTAAAATCCAGGTTTGTTGTTCAAGCTTATTTGTTTATTTCTTCACAATAAAATTGAAGTGACTAGAGAGGCATTTAAAGTCTTCTTACCCCAGGTAGAATGTGTTAGCCCCAGAACACTGTATATTGTATAAATCAGAATGCCAATTATACAATCAGAACTGTATACGTTCAGGTGAGTGTGAACTGCACCAAACACTTTTTACTGCTTGTGTGTCTGGTTGTGCTGACCTTACGATTTCTGAGAGAACAGGGATCTCTAGCAAGATGGTGTGATTCAGGGAAATGTGAACTACACTGCTAGAAAATACCATTCTGTTTCCTCTTTCGTTAGGAGGGAGAATTGTTAAGTTTGACATGTCTGCCTCCATCTGTACAATGCTGAAGACTGCTATTAATGCCAATTCATTAATATTTAGTTCAACTAATGCTGTCTTATCTGCCATTCTTACAGGAATTCCATATAAACAGCTAACTGTAGGTGTCCCCAAGGAGATATTTGAGAATGAGAAGAGAGTGGCTCTATCACCGGCTGGAGTTCAAGCCTTGGTTAAACAAGGCTTCAATGTTGCGGTGGAATCTGGTGCTGGAGAAGCTTCCAAATTTTCTGATGATCATTACAGAGAAGCTGGAGCAAAGATCCAGGGGACCAAGGAAGTCCTGGCTTCTGATTTGATTGTCAAAGTAATTGCTTTCTTAATATATTTCCTATTACATTATTTTTGGAGAAATATATAGGTAATTTTTTTCTAATAGTCTGCTAAAAGTTCAGTAAGTAAGCTCCTTAAAATTTTCCATTCTAACTTCTGATTCAAATTTAGTCTGTCTTTTTTTTTGTTAATACCTCATGTGTGCACCTACACTATTAAACTAGTAAATGGCAGCACTGAAAAATTGAGGATAACTTCTTAGCAAGTTTTTAACTACCCCAGAGGATTTGTGCTTTTTATAGAGCAAGGTAGACTAGTTTGGATTCTAATCAGATGAGAGTCCTGCTCTAAGAAGCTTTTTTAAGTCCAAAATTATCAACATATAGTTCAAGTTATGCTTGAGCAAGAGAGTTACTTAGAATTTTGAAGATGCAGGTTTCTGTCTTTTCTCTATCAGACATCCAGCAGTTCCACAGCAACAGAGTATTTCAAAAGTGTTTATAACTAGATGAGTTGTACTGATCTGAGAAGATTGCTGAAAGTGAAGTTGCTTGAGAGGTACTAAGTTGTGCAGAGTCCTGAAGTTAAAAAGAAGAAGACCTTTAAACTTGAAGTTGAGGTTTCCTTTAACTAATCTATTTGAAGTTACCTGTCAGGATTGAACATAGAATTTCGTTGTGGTAGTTTGTGAAAAAGCCTGTTAGTAGGTTTCTTTTTGAAGAAGAGTGAGAAACTGAAGAATGAATACAGATCCAGATGAGTATCTGCTGGACTTAATCCTTGAATTTCCCTGTATGTAATGGTGCATTGCAACCTAAATAGTGATTCTTGTAGAGCTTCATTGGAACATCTATTCAATAATAATTTTGCTTAAAAATGGTGGGTTTTGAGGCAGCTGTGTGTCAGAAGACCTTGTAACTGCTGGTTAAAAGCCATCTGCCACAGCGTGTGAAAGTGTGTACTGTACTACCACGTCACCAGTCTGCCCAGAGCTAATTCTGATATGTGGGCTGCAGTTAAGAAGTGTAGTTTCTCAGTTCAGTTGTTTAAACAGCCTTTGATGTACTTCCTTACTTGTGTACTTTGTGGGTGGAAATGGACTGCAAGCTGGGAGAAAGGAAGTGGAGTGCGTTCTGATTTATTTGCTCTGATTACTTTGGAAACTTCTCTCTTTCTTTAGGTGAGGGCTCCTATACATAACTCAGCTTTAGGTGTACATGAGGCAGATCTTTTTAAGACGTCGGCTACCCTGATTAGTTTTATCTACCCGGCACAAAATCCAGACCTCCTGAAGAAACTTGCGGAAAAAAAAACTACTGTCTTGGCTATGGATCAGGTTCCACGGGTCACCATTGCTCAGGGATATGATGCACTCAGCTCCATGGCCAACATTGCTGGGTATGGATCTTACTTCGTTCTTTATTTTTTTTTTCCCCTGGCTTCACTAAGTATAGCTGGATTAAAAGCTATATGCTTTGATATTGAGAGTATCTAAAACAATTCTGCATCTCTATTTCCATACAGCTGTTTCAAGCAGGATGATGCTGTTGGAGGTGCCAAAGAACTTAATCTTCTTATGGTCAGCTTTGCAGCAGATTATGGCAAGGCTTTTAAAAAAATGAAAACAAAATGGAATGCAGTTCTTCTAATTTCTGGACTGCTTTGTCTCCTGCCTTTTTGATCTGACTAAATAAGAGCAGGCTCAAATATATCCTTAAGACACCTTGAACCCAGATTGTCTGTCATTGGGATCTGATTTTTTGGGAGCTAACTAACCCAAACAGCACTCAGTATGAATGCAATTGCTGTGGCAAATACAAACAAAAGACCAAATATTCTCAGACATCTTCATGGTTTGCAACTGGTAATGTAGGTATTGTAGTGAATGAAAATGTTGTTATCAAGCTGACTTCTATTATTAGTTCTTTATTGCCTTTTTAATTTTTTTTTTTTACTTAGATGTATGTGAGGCATAATAAGCCTTGGAAAAGGCTGCCAAATTTTGTGGATACCAATAGTATACATCCATGTGCATGTTTGGTTACTTCTCTGTGTTTTTGTTCTTTGTAATTTTACTAAAATAAAGAAATTGAGGAAGTATTTGAAGGTATAAAAATCTATAAGCTGTATTCCAAGTTAGAATTTTGCATCCTACAGACCTCCATATGTTCCTGCTAGGGAGAGGAAAGAGAGTGGAACAGAACTGTTGAACCACAACACTATTAGCAGAAATGGAAGAAAATATGCACTGTTGTTAAGAAAAGACACAATTTCACGTTAATCTGTGTTCTCAGGTAGCTCTGCTGATGTTAACTTGTCATCCAGCCACCCACTCTCAGATGGCTAGAAAGCAGATATGGCAAAAGAGCTGGCAAGGTTAAGCTATTTGCCATAAGCCGTATAGCTCTGCAGGGTTAGGGTCACAGTAACTTTTTTGAATGCTTGCTTGCTCGTCACAGTGACCTTAATGCAAAATTATTTTGGGTTTTGCAGTTACTTGTTCATGTTTCATTCTCTAACAAGCCCAACAGCTGATGAAGGTAGCTTCAAAGACTGTGGAGTTAAGTTTTGGCAAGTTAGACATTTATCGTTCAGATAAAATTGTATTTGAGAGAGTGAATTGTTGTGGACATCAAGTATATAGCAGTCCAAAAATTCTGTCTGAAAATGCATTCCATGATAAAGGTGAGAAATATAAACAAAGGCACTTAGACTTATGCTCGATAGTAAAATATTGAACTTGCTTTATTCTATGCATGTTATGGTCAAATGTTCATCCTTTCAATTGCTGTAGTGAATGGAATTGTACTGAGCCGGGGAAAATACTGATACGTGTTTGTCCTTAATTGACAGTTACAAGGCTGTAGTACTAGCAGCAAATAATTTTGGTCGATTTTTCACGGGTCAGATCACAGCTGCTGGTAAAGTTCCTCCAGCAAAGGTACGTACAGTTGGAAAGATCCTGTGGCAGAAGAGTATGAGTTCCTGAGCACAGCTAACCATTGCTGAAAATATGTTAAAAGGCTTTTTTCTTGTTCTGGGAATTATTCCCGTGCCAATTCTTGTTCGCTATCTGTAGTGTCATTTTTCTGGGGGGAATAACGGAATAATTTGAGTTTTATTTAAGTTGGTGTAGTTCTAAACATCAGACTAGCTATACGTGGCTGGATGGTTTTTTTTTTTTGGATGGATGGAAGCAGTTAAGTCAGAGATGCTGGGATTTCTGGTGCATTGAAGACTGATGGAAAGGATTGCTTGATGGGAATTGCAGGGGGGTTGGGTTGAAAATAAATTAAAGTAGGGTTAAGGAAGGAGAAAAGAAATTAAGGAGAGAAAACTTGTACTTAGTAGTTAAACTGTTAGCTACAGATGAATTGGCTCTCAGATAAGTGAAGTTGGGAGTTCGAGCTTCTCAACCATTAGTTTTATGGAGTGACTCTTCCCAACTCATTTTGGGTTTTGTGTCCTAAGGTAACTTGTTTAAATGACTGGTTAATATGGTGTGTCTGCAGTTGTGAAGCAGTGCAATGGTGCTGCTTTTATAATCTGCTCTAGTTTCGGTTTATGCTCCAAGCATGATGATGGTATCATTCTAGGTCTTGATCATCGGAGGAGGAGTTGCTGGCCTGGCTTCTGCAGGAGCAGCTAAATCAATGGGTGCAGTGGTTCGTGGATTTGATACTAGGTAGGTGTGTGAAAATGGTAATATCAATCTGAAATTATTTTAAGATTAAGTAGGTTGTGGCTGTATTACAGTGAAAGCAATTGTACTGCACTGAATCACAATACCTTTCCTACTAGTTTTATTTCATTATTATTCCTCCATTCTTTATACCTCGAAGCAAGCAAGCCTTCCAGAGTCCTCTTCATTAAACCATTCAGAACTATATGAATAAAAATTCATTGCTTTATGAAAATGAGAACATAAGAGCTCTTACCCAGAATTTCATGTCTCTGTTCTTGGGGACACAGGGAACATAGTAAAGAAAGAATCTTTATGCCCTCTTTTATAGCTTGCTTTGATCCAGGTTCATAGCTTCATACTCTCATTCACCTCTGCTCCCTTCATCCCAGAGAGGCCACTAGCAACTCTTTGGAGAGAGAATTCTTTCAGTTTGCTGAAGGAGAAAAAGTGATTAAGTTACTTTATTTATGAAACTCAAGATGAAAGAACAGGAACTGCAACTGAATCTGCTTTAAGTGCTGCTTTCCTCAAGTCTTCTCTTTATGTTTGAAGGGATTATTTTGTCCCATAGCCAGTTTTTAGTTATATTTTAGTTCTATTTAATATGAAAGAATAAAAATTAATATATCTGCAGATTTATGATGTGCAATAAGAAAATCTGCATATGCCTTAAAACAAACTGGAAAGTCTTTATTTTTCTTAGAAGTATGATCAAAATCTGTCTAAAACTTTTCAGAATTTTTTCATTTCCCTTCTTAGACATCCTCTATTCTTATTATCTTGGTGTGCAAGAATGTTTGTGTTAAATCCTTTGCATACTGTGAATATTCACCTAACTCTGAAATTTAGTCTCATTATTTACTGTATTATCACATGATGCAGAATAAATTACAGATGTAGAGGAAGACTGTAAAAAAACCAAACACACAGCCAACCCAAAACACACCACTACCACTCCCCAACCTCCTTAACCCCCTCGACCAATTTTCCTTGTTAAAATAAGATGTATGGATATTTCCCATTTCACAGATTAAAGACAGTACCACAGCTTGTGTGTTCATCACGTATGTTAGGCATCTTGAGTTTGGGCTATGGATTTACCTAGTCATGACAAGTGTGAGCAGAGTTAGTGAATAGTTAAGCTCCCAGCTTTAAGACTTTCTTGGAGCAACTCTGTTCCAAGAAAACCATAGGCTGCCTTCGTTCCTTATCCATATATCTTTAGGGACCTAAAATTAGTGATGCAGTTACCTTTTTTCTCTGAATACAGAAAGTTGAGGACCATAATTTCAGTCTCTTTAACCCTGCAATAAGTGTTAGATTGTTTATCTGAAAAAGACTACTACTAAAAAGATCAGAAATGTCATGGTGCATTTTTGAAGTAGTAGTTGCTCCCTCCTCCTCAATTCTCCTTTCATAGAGCTGCAGCTCTGGAACAGTTTAAGTCTCTTGGTGCTGAGCCTTTGGAAGTGGACATAAAGGAATCTGGAGAGGGACAAGGCGGTTATGCTAAAGAAATGTCCAAGGAATTTATTGAGGCTGAAATGAAACTCTTTGCTAAACAGTGCCAAGATGTTGATATTATCATCACTACAGCGCTTATTCCAGGTACGTTTTATGTACGAGATGCTGGTTCTCTTTTACCTGGTTGGCATGTTTTGGAGCTGTGCCTGCAGTGAAAACAGAGGTGTTAATGAATTACATCTCTGTGATGATGTAACTTCTCTTCCCTGCTTAATGCCTGGTTTTTAAGAGGGTGCCTTTTTTTCCAGCTTTTTTTTTTTCACAAACTGGCAGTCTTTGACTCAATATAATCACGTTTTCCTATTAAACAAGGAGTAGATATTAAGAAAGACAATTTTCTTGCGTATTTATTGCGTTACTGCTACTTCTGCTATCCACCTGCTGCACTGAAACAAGTCACAATTGAAACACAGTAGGGCAGAGCTTGAACTTTAGTGCTTTGTATTGCACACTACGTGTTTTTTAATAACCTGTGGTGTGGTGGGGACTTCCCAGCATCTTTAGTAGACTGTAAATGCATAGCTTTTTTATGTGCTTGGGAGCAAGATACTCTAGCAGGTGTTTTCTCTGCCTGTATAAACAAACCTTCTGTGATATTTCATCTCAGGTACCCATTACTTGAAAATTTTACTTGCAAAACAAGGTTTAGAGTGAGAGGGGAACTCATCTCCTAAGCTTTGCAGATAAAAAGCTGCATTTTGTGTTCAACTTACTATGCCTTGTCTTGGCAGGCAAAAAAGCTCCCATCTTGTTTAAGAAAGATATGATTGAGTCAATGAAGGAAGGTTCAGTTGTGGTGGATTTAGCTGCAGAAGCTGGGGGAAACATTGAGACTACAAAGCCTGGAGAGATGTATGTTCATAAGGTGAGCATTTTAATCTGCAGATAATTCTCAGTTTGCATGAATTCACATTGTATTTTGTAAACTGTATGCTGAAAATGATGGGCTGATTTTGCTATTTGAGCTCGAGTAATCCTTCAGATTTGCATTTAATCACTAGTCATCTCTGTGTGTAACAATTGGAAGGTTTTTAAGGAAACAAATACCTTTGTATTATGTGAATTTGGTTGTTATGGAAGTGTTACCACTTAGACTTCCAAGTCCATTGATTTGTCTTTGCTGAGTTGAGGGTGTGGTTTAATGAATATTTCTTGGTTTACCTAAAGAGGCAGCAGTAGCAAATATTTTCACTGAGTTGCTCAACACCTCTCAACTGAAGGTTAACAGTCCTCATCATAGGTAAGCTAAACAGGTTCAGACTGTGTCAGTGTCTGCTACTTCAGTGAGAAGTCTCTGGCTTAGCTCACTATCATTTCAGTTTCAGGAGGGTGCTGTCTTTCTATGTATTTAGCTTTGCCAACTTGAGTGTGTCTGCCCTAGAGTAGCCAAATCACTTGTAACCCAAACTAGGAGTAGTGTGAATTAGTTCATTAACATAAGCAATTGCTCTGGACTGAACTACTTTGCTTTTGCTCCAGTGTTCATTGGCTCGGTTGAGAGCTTGTTTTCTACATGTTGGGATTTATTTTTGGTACTTGTGAGAAATCTGCTAGCAGTTACTTTAAATCTCATCATCCGCATTTCTGTATCAGATTTCTAAGGTTGCTATTTGGTAATGAAGGGACATAATGCTGTTCTGTGCTGCTCTAGGAAACACTGTAACATGTATTGCTGCCATGGTTGTCATTAAGGGCAGCGTGCTTATAGATAGTGAGTTACACATATTTGACTTGGTGGTTTTCTAGGGCTTTTGATGTCATTGCTTAAAAACTTAAACTAAGGGTATGTAGGACAGAAATAAGCAGATACGTGCATTAAAAATTTGTATGGAGAGCTTTTAGTCAGAGAAATATTACCCCTGGGTGTACAGCATACTGGGACTAAGCTGTGGAAAGAGCAGCAGTGCAGAATTATTAGCAGTGTGCCAGAGCATTGCATTAGGAAGCCAGAATTCTTGGAAGCGTGCGTGGATCTTAGCTGTAAGTTACAGGAGCAGTGTTTTAGCAAGCATGCTTGAACATGAAGAGTGTATGCCAGCCTCAGCTTCCCACACCTTCCAAAAGCTCAAGACCCTAATAGCCAGATATACTACATTTGTTCTTTAAACAGTGTGGATATCTTGTTACGTCTTTCCATAAATGTAAACCCAGGCATACAGCTTCCACTGCTAGCTAGCACTGAGGAAGCTGCTTTCACTCCTCTGTCATACAGAAGGTTGCCTCCAGTGCATGCCCTCCAGAGGAACTGAGAAGATGCCAAGCATTGGGCAGGATAATCCGTCACTTGATTGCCTTAAGAAGCTATGTTCAGAGGGAATGGTAGGATTTGGAGAGGACAAGCTCTTGCCCCAGTACATATTCCTCTTTGTGTAGGCTTGTTGCTAATAGCTTTTAAGGTGTTGGATTTGTTCATACTCAATACGGTAACTGTTGTGAGTAATCCTCCTGACTTAATAATGTTAGAGCTGCAGGGAACAGGTTTAGCTGGGGTTAGAAATGGAAATACGTGAAACGGTTTGGAAACGTATTTATAGAAGAATATATTGGAAGAGAAGCCAATCTCTTTTTCAGAGATTGAACTAATCCTTAATATTTTATTTGAATTCTTTTCAGGGTGTTACACACATTGGCTACACAGACCTGCCTAGCAGAATGGCTACTCAGGCCAGTACTCTGTATTCCAATAACATTATCAAACTCTTAAAGGCTATTAGTCCTGACAAAGAGAACTTCTACTTTGATCCAAAAGATGAATTTGATTATGGGACTCTGGATCATGTTATTAGAGGAACTGTAGTAATGAAGGTAAGTCAGTAAATACTATTTTTTAATTTGTGAGTACGTGCTTTTACATGTATTGGAGTTGTCTCTTTAAAATGCATTTAAAGATGGTGCATGCCCATAGACTTCAGATTTGGCATGGTGGACAGTGTGGGTAATTGTGTTTGTATTCAGTTGAATATTCCTCTATCCCTTTCTGTGAAATGAAACCTCTTTACTTCGGTTTTCTGTCATAGTTAAACAACTATCTAATGTCTACTATTGAAAAATAGGGGAAAGATTAGATTAAATCTATGTGTTGTACTCATGTAATAAAAGCATAGGTATTTAATGTATTTTTGAAATATTACTACAGGACCAGGAAACCATTATTTTAATTTTTAAAAATAAATACATGTTTCTGTTCTTACAAGGGTAACTTGAGAAAAAACTGGTGAAAGTAGTATATGCAGGATACACTAAGCTCTATTAGGAAATAATAAAATACAAAGTTATGGCATGGCCATTGTGGGCTCTTCTGCAACTGTTACGAAACAGTATTTTGCAGTTTAGGTAAGAGGTATTAATTTCTGTAGAGTTTTGCTAAATAATGTTGCCAGCATTTTGTAATGCTTATCATATCTACTCTGGAGGAGGCTTGCATTGTCTTCAGCTCTCCCAGACCACTGAAGTGGTGCGTACAGCTCAAGTCTGACAGCTCCACCAGTTATTCCTCCAGAGGCCTGAAAGAGAGAGATGTGGAATGACATCGTGTTTGATACCTAGCTGAGGGCTGGGCAGGCTCTGATTACAGTTCAGACATGTAGCAGATTTTGCTATTTCCAAAACAATGTTATATTTTGCATAAAAGTTTTAAATTTAAGGAACTCTTTGTTTCGGTTTCTGCTTTCTAGCCTTGTGCTGTGTTTCTGCCAGGTGCTCTTAAACGCTGATGTTAAATCTTGTCTGAAAAAAAATATGTGTAAACTAGTGTGGTTAATGTGGTCAGGCTGTACTGATGATCCATTCTTGCAAACTTATGTCGATGCTGAAAAGGTAGATGTTCCTGGGGCATGGCTGTAGGATGTTAAGACTTACCTGAGTTGCAGGATTAAGAAGAGTAGGGTCCTCTAACTATAAAGGATCTGCTATGTTAGGGGTAACTGTAAATATCTCTTTGTCAGGATGGCAAGGTGATTTTCCCAGCACCTCCACCAAATAACATTCCTCAAGGAGCCCCTGTGAAGCAGAAGACGGTAGCAGAGCTGGAAGCAGAAAAAGCAGCTACTGTTACACCTTTTAGAAAAACTATGACTAGTGCATCTGTATACACGGCAGGTAGGCAACTTTCAGAGTTGGAGAATTGGTGTAGGGTGCTCCTCATTTCGCTAACACTTCTGTGTGACTTCTGATCTTACTCATTCAGTTTATTATCTAGTTGGGAGGGAGTTGATTGGCTGCTGCATCCTAGTGCAAAATCAGTCTAGTGTAATAATTTCTTTTGAAAGGGAAAATTAAATTTTAAACATTTAACCAAAGCTATTAACATTTCAAACAGTGCTGACTCATGCTATGTGTGTTTATGTGCATTTGCCTTTACACAAATATCAGTAAAATTTCTAAAATTCTGAAGTACTCCTGCTAGCAACGGTACTCACACTTTGCAGCAGAATCAATTAAATGCCATTGCTTTCTTCAAATGTTAATGTATTGTTTAATACTTAGATGCCCAGAGTTTACTGAAATACTGAGAATAGGACATTGATCTTGACAAATAAATATTGGTTCTTCTTGTCACTTGGTATTCTGTATCAAAACTTCACATGAAGTAATTAATTGAGTATTCTTAATTTTAACTTCTGTTCTCCATATGTATGCTTTGAGTCTTCGAAGAAGTATGTCAGCATGATTGTGACTCTTCTCCATTTTAGCTAGAGTGACAGGATTCAGTGTTGGTGCAGAAACCTGTCTTTGCTGCTTTGTCTGCATGCGTAATGAAGATGTGCATATTATATTCAGGGTTTAATTTTGTATTGTGAAATAAACACTAGCACTGAAAGAGCCTTGCAGTTGACAGAGGTCGTCAGTTAATCTTGAAACAAGTCCATGCACAAAACTCTATTTTGCTTTTAGTTCAATATGAGATTTCCTATTGTACAGACTTTAAATGTAAGAAATGATTGAAAAGTTATAGGAAAGTTTTGCTGTGCTTTTCTTCTAGGCTTAGCCAGCATGTTAGGACTGGGCATTGCAGCTCCTAATACTGCTTTCACACAAATGGTGACAACATTTGGCCTTGCTGGAATAGTGGGGTACCATACAGTGTGGGGTGTGACTCCTGCTCTTCACTCTCCACTCATGTCAGTGACTAATGCTATCTCAGGTGAGTAATTGTCACATGACTGCTTATTTTCTTTGCATGTCTGAGTTTACTTTCAGAAGTAACAAACACACCTAAAATGTACTCTTCTTGAGAGTATGTTTTTTCAACAGGAGGGCAAATTGGGTGCTGTGTTGTTTTAAATTTTTTAAGTAATTTATCACTATTAACCTATTTGCTTTCAAGTTTGTTTTTCCTGGATTGCTATGGTTTCTCCTTTCATAGAACACATCTTTCCTCCCGTTTCTCCAGAATGTTACCCTGAAAATACCTTGTCTTTCGTATTTTCTGCATTGTTTTTTTCCTCTCCTCAAACTATGATAGCTTTTGAGGGAGGGGGAAAGAAAAAATTCTTAAGTGACCCATAAGATTCATATCTCTAAATATGTAAGATTTAAATATCTCTATGTATATGTGACAGATCATGAGTCTGATCTACTTTGACTGTTAAAAGCAATAATTTTTTTATCAAACAAGTACTCAGGCTAACTCTGTGATTGAGGCACTGCTATTCATACACAATTTTCTTTTGAAATGTTTTTTATTACTGAAAAAGATGACAGTAGTTTTCTTTACATAGTGATGTGTAGAGTAGGGGTCAGAGTTCATGTTGACAGGTATCTGCTTGACAGCTGAAAGGAAACTTGCTGTATATATAGAGCTTTTTAAGGTTCAGTAACACTTTTTTTTTTCTTTTAAATAGGACTAACTGCAGTCGGTGGGCTGGTATTGATGGGAGGAAGCTATCTGCCTGAAAACACTCCTCAAAGTCTAGCAGCGCTTTCAACCTTTATCTCTTCAGTTAATATTGCAGGTAGGAATGTTAGTTTTTCTGCTGAGGATAACTTAAAAACACTTGTGTATTGCTTTTATTTCTTCTAGCTCTCTAATTGTATAGATTCCAGAAATATTTTTCTGGGAACAGGATCTGAGGGCATCCATCAGTAAAGAACCCCGCCCCAAATTTTCATAGTAGTTATTGTATCTAGTGTTGCACACTCTGTGGTGTAAACTTTTTTAGGGAAGCATTTAAATGTACTTTTTTATTCTACAGTCCTTTGGGTGGTGATTAAATGAAATGTCTTTTCCTGTATATCCCAACGTGGCACTGTGTTTATGCTGGTATTCCTTTTCCTGCTTGGAAAACATACTAGTTGTGTAGAACAAAATCCTGCTTCTTTGAGCTTCGGAAGTCCCAGCCTCATTAATAAAAAAAAAAAAAAGAAAGAAAGCTAGCAACGTGACTTAAAAATACTGGGTTTTTTTTTACTAGAGTAGGTACAGAAAAGGTCGCAGTCATCAACTAACTAAGCTGTATCCTACAGTCAGCAGAGAGTATGGAGCCCAGAGCAAGTTCTCCAGGCTTTCCAACTCCTCCTCCTGTGAATTTCCTCCAAAGGTTAAAAAACACCCAAGAGGATCTCATTCTGATTATACCTTTGTTTCCTGGTGATTTTCCAGATTACTGGTTTTTCAGAGGCTTTACTGGTGTCAGTTGCTAACTTCGTGTGGTAATACGATTTAAAGAAATATTTCTGTTATAGCTTGGCATGTGCTTAGTTTCAAACATTGGTTTTGTGAAATGATTCCTTTACTTTTCCAGGTGGTTTTTTGGTTACACAGAGAATGCTGGATATGTTCAAACGTCCCACAGATCCTCCTGAGTACAACTACTTGTACCTACTACCTGGTGGTGTATTTGTAGGAGGCTATGCAGCTGCTCTCAGTGGTGGCTATGACACTGAACAGGTAAGAAGATAATTTTGTTGCCCTTAGCCCACTGTTAACAGCCTGGTATGCATTTTCACTGCTTACTTGATTGAGGGGTAATAGCAAATTAGCCATGGTCTTTTCATCAGCTAAGTATTCCCACAAAGCCATTAAGCTTGCAATCGTATCCCAAATGCTGAATCTGCAAATTTTAAAAGCTTTGTTTGTTTTTTTTTTTTCCTGTGAAGCAGCAGGTACTTTATTTATTGGACAGTTTTCCTAAATTACAGCTTAAATATTAGAGCAACTACAGAAATCAGTCCTTGGTTTGAATACTTCTGAAAGTTTTTAACTTGGTATGACAGTTAAAGTAGGTATGACATCGGGATGGGATGAGATTTCAGCACAGAGGCATGTACAGGGATTGTACGTCCAGTGCCATTTTAAGTAAACTTTAGTTTGCATTTGTTTTAATAGTAAGAAGAATCAATGTATGTTGCTGTCTGTATTTGGAAAAAAGTGAATCTAAACATAACATTTATGCCAGCAGCTTTTAGTATGTTAGGTTTTTTTCAGTTTGCTATAAATGTATATCTCAGTTCACTTAAGTTTGTTTATAGTTTTGAAAACAGGAATTCTGATGTGCCATAAGCAAATTCTGAAACTATTCCTAGAGTGCACAGGACAGTTCTAGCTTTGGGTTTCTACTAAATAAAAACTTGCTTCTGAATTGAGAAGGAAAATGGGCTTCGCTTAAGTTTAGTATTCATGGCGCAGATAAACCAAAGTCAAGTGGAAGAGAAGTTTTAATAGCTATCACATTTTAATTGGCCAACAGTTTCTCACAGTCAAGAGTTTTGACTTCAGTTAAGAACTGTGACTTAGACACATTCTGGAGAGATCAGGCCTTTTGTTGAATGATCAGGAATATTTTACAATGATTATGCACTTTGTCTCTCCTTCATGTATCCATATTGATGTTTCTCTTATTTTAAAGGTTATGTATTTGGCCTCAGGCTTATGCTGTGTTGGTGCCCTGGCTGGTCTGTCCACCCAAGGAACAGCTCGTCTTGGGAATGCTTTGGGTATGATTGGTGTTGCAGGAGGTTTAGCAGCAACTCTCGGAGGCCTTAAACCCTCACCTGAATTGTTGGCACAGATGTCAGGTGCAATGGCACTTGGTGGTACCATAGGTATGTCTATGATACTATAAACTTAATGTATGCTCTGTGTGTGCATTTATGCAAGCTGTATATACACAAAATGCTGTATAGCTCACAGGTGAATTGACTGACATTTGTGGCTTATTTTGCAAATGTGTGAACAAAGAATTGTAAGTTCTAGGGCTTTTATTAGTGCACCATGATGTGGTAAAGAATGGGGATACTAGGGGCCAAGCAGAAGCCCATCATCCCTGGTAGGGAAACGGGGTATACAGAGGTGAATGAACTTGCCCACCTTTGTATTTCTCTTCAGTTCCTGACTGAATGCTGCCAGATTCCCCTTTTCAGAAAATGTTGAATTTCTCAGTTTTTATTGAAACCTCTAAGAACATGATATGTTTTAATCTTCACTCTAATTTCTGTCGTATCCTCATTGCACAAAATACACATATGCAGCTTTCAGTTAAACGCCGTGGCAATTAGTAGTGTGTGACAAATTTTTCCATTGGAAGAGGCATGTGCTTCCATGTATTCATTGCACACTGAACCATGATACATCAATGCCTAACTGCAGAGAGTGACTGTGTTTTGTAAAACTTCCCTTCTGTCTTCAATGCTCAACAGGTTTGACGATTGCTAAACGCATCCAGATTACAGATCTGCCCCAGCTTGTGGCTGCTTTCCATAGCTTGGTTGGTTTGGCTGCTGTGCTGACCTGTGTAGCAGAATACATAATTGAATATCCTCACTTTGCTGTTGATCCTGCTGCAAATCTCACCAAGATTGTGGCGTACCTTGGCACATACATCGGTGGAGTGACTTTCAGTGGCTCTCTTGTTGCTTACGGAAAACTGCAAGGTGAGACTTTCCATTCAGAATTAAGTATTTGTTAAAGATTTCACCCCGTGCCCCAGGGTTTAGCTCTGGCCTTAGACTGCTATATAATTGGAAAGAAGCCTTCTATTTTGGATCAGGTAAAATTTAGTACCTTTAATTCTTGTGAATGTACTTTTTTCTTCTTAATTCTTTTTAATTTGTGTACAGCTTTAATTATGAAAGGTTTGTCTCCAGTGTTTGGACATACTACTGCTGTTAATTACCAGATCATGTAAGCTTTCCTCAGTTCATCTTGTCTAGAAATGTATTTCTTTAGTGTTAAGACACTACTGACACTGTTTCTCTAATTGATTTTATCGAACTTTTATGATCACAACTTGATATTTCTGAGCAGACATTTTAATTGAATTCCTGGTGTTACTGGTCTCAGTGAGCACCACTGATATTAATGGGTTTTTGTTCTTAGCATTGCAGGCTTGTGTTTGGTAGGTAGCCTGCAGAATCAGTTGAGACTGCATCACTTTAAACCATTCAGTTCACTGTTTATTTACCTACTGTGCAAACTCCATGCTCCATACCTCATACTATTCTAGTAAATATGCCTTCTAAGTTAAGTACTCACTAATTCTTGATTGTTATGCACCTGAAGATTTCTTTATTGCATTTGTTTTTGGTTTTATAAGCACACAGCTTTTGAGAGACTGACATAGTACCTGTACTAAGAAGTTCTGGCAAAGAGCAGCCTATTACTAATCCTGTTACTAGCTTTGCAATAGTTCCTTTGGGAAACATCTGTTCACTTTCTTCAGTGTTTGAGACCAGCCATTGAAGGAGGAAGCATGACATGGATGGAAAGCTGTCTTCTCTAATAATCTTTTGAAGGATATGTCAGTAGTATGTATTTCTGATGTATTTCTGCTAAGTAGTTCTTAATTTATTTCTTCTGGGTTATTTTTTTTTGCTTCTCCATCTTACCCCTCCACCCCTTCAGTGATTTGTGCGCATGTCTCTGGTGAGCTTCACTGCCTGTTTCCCTGTTTGTTTGTTTCCCCCCTCCCTTGCATTTTCATATCAGCACCATAATAGTAAGTTTGTCTATACTATTGAACTAGAGGTAGTAGGTCACACACTTTGATGCCTGGTCTTTGCCAGTATGGGAAGCTGTGGAAGGTCTGTGTGACTGAGGGTACTGATGAAATTAAAGCATTTGAAAGCACAAGTGTTTTGTATTTAGGGTTATCTGTGTAGTCATTTTTTCTAAGCACGCAGCTTTTGAGAGATAGAGATATTTACAGCAAGAAGTTCCAACTAAAAGCTTCGTATTACAGTGTCATACACAACGTGCAAAGACTTGGGGCCAGAGTGAAAAGCACGTTTGTGCTTTGTTTTTTGGTGTTTTTTTTTTTAAAAAGGCTTTTCAAGAGGATTATAGTTTTTCTAATTATTATGAAGCACTTCAGCAATACTAGGAAGTAAAACAAGAGTTTAAACAGGGTATTTGAGAATCTAGATTAAGTTTGAATGTATTGCAATACTGAGTCAGAACAAGGTCTAAACTCCAGCTAACTTACTTTATCTTCTGCTCCTCCCTTTTTTTCTTAAGTTTTCTTTTGCTGAGGTATTCAGTCTTCTCTGGGGCAAGAGACAGGCTCTTCTGCATGTATGTGTCAGTGTCTGAATATGCATTTTTTCACAGGTATCCTGAATTCTGCACCACTGCTCCTGCCTGGTCGACATGCATTGAATGCAGGATTGCTGGCTGCAAGTGTTGGTGGAATGATTCCGTACATGATTGATCCTAGTTACACTACAGGAATTACTTGCTTAGGTTCTGTGTCAGCTCTCTCAGCCATTATGGTAAGTTGGGGAATTGTAGGAGGTGAAACAAAAAAGCAGTTTATTCTTCAATTTTGCAAGTTTCTGCTTTATGATTTTGTTTTACCATCCAGAGTCACAATCGTCATAGCGCCTGTAGGCAAACTTGAAGTAGCAAGTAGCAACTGACTTTCTTAAATCTAGCTGTAAACCAAAACTGTTCCAGAGAACAGGCATGTATGTACAGAAATACTTTTTGCATATATGACTTAATGGAGCCTTTTATATGAGAAACTTGTATTTTAAAAGACTTTCCAAAAAGTTTATCCTTAAAGTACTTAACCTGTAGACCCAGTGCTCTTTTATCACAGAAGTATAATGATATCTCCATGTGAAGCTTCCCTCATTCACTCTCACCAGCTGTTGCAAACTGTACCCTGAATATTCTAATTCTGTAAACTGAGTATTGTACAGACTGCTCAGTGTTAATGGCTTTAATGGTATTAAGAGTTTTATGAAGCTGATGGGAGACTTTTGCAAGTAAAAATACGTGACTAAGCTCAGGAGGACGACAGTAGAGGGCCTCCATGTCCTCTCTCAGAAGGTAGAAGTGGTAAGTCCAGTCCGCAGACTATGGCTTGATGTCTCCTGCATCGAAAATACTTGAATTAGGTTGTTAAGTAATTGGGTATTTATTTTTCAATGCTGCAGGCACATGTGTCTTCTCTGCGTATTCTCCTTAGTCTTAGCTTATACTGAAATATTTTGTTTCCTTTTCCAGGGTGTCACTTTAACAGCAGCTATTGGAGGTGCTGACATGCCTGTAGTTATTACTGTCCTGAACAGTTATTCTGGATGGGCTTTGTGTGCTGAGGGCTTCCTACTGAACAACAACTTGCTGACCATTGTTGGTGCACTCATTGGCTCCTCTGGCGCCATCCTTTCTTACATCATGTGTGTGGTAAGAAGTCAGCAGAAATCGTGCTTGTTTTTCTGGTAATGGAAAATGTTTCAGCTTTTTTGCTAGGAAGATAAGCAGTTGGAGGTCCAAACTGCTAGATGTTTACAGACAATAAAATTCCTGATAGAAACTGTTGGACTAGATGTCAGTCATCTCTCTTTGATTTGGAGAGATATGTACTTCACACTTCAAAAGTGTGAGGGAAGCCCTTGCATTGATTTGGGTATTGAATCTGACTCAAATAGGTAGGATTACTTGTGCTCAGCTGTCTTTTTTCAGTCGTGTTACTCTGCAGTGTTGTTAAATTTAAGCTAAATTTAAAATGTATCATCAGGAGATACTTTTAAGTAGTGAGTTCCTTTAAAAAAAAAGTTTGGTTCAATTAGAGGGTAATTTAAAGTTTGTTGTTTGAAGTGTGGGAAAATTTGCTACTTTCTTCAGAGCAACTACTTTGAAGTACCACGGGGTGGCAGCAGGCTTGCATTGATGTGTTGCTGATAAAGTCTGTGTCAGAGCAAACTTGAGCTTCAACTCTGTGTGTAAATCATTGCATTGTTAGCATCGGTCTGCTTTTCTCTGGAATGTTTGCACAGAAGCCTCTTATTTTCCTGTATCTCTCTCCTGGTTTTTTTTTTTTTCAAAGATGGAAAGGTAAGGACTTTACTGTTCACAGTGCAACAGCTGCCAGCCTCTTGATTCTCCACTGTGTAGTTCTGTTTCACTCATGCTCTTGTGTCCCTGTGTGAACAGTGTTGCTGTTCTACTGTCCTGATGTTTTACTGTGGTCATCCTAGGCTGTCTTCTTTTACTTCATCTCTGCTGATAAATAGTGTTGCTACCATGTTAGAAATATCGAGTATCATTAATTTTCATCTCTCTCGAGGAACAGCTCCAGAAGAGCTTAAAAAAAAATTTGTGCAGCTTTATGGAGAGTTCAAATGAACAATCCTAAATATGACTTCTGAAGAATCTTTCTTGGACATCTTGTGTCTCCTTATCAAAAGGCAATCAGATTATGGGACATTTTTTAGCAATTTAGTTTATCATTAGAAAGATGATGCCTATGGGCAACACAGATATGAAAAGTATGTTATTTGAAGATAAAATTATTCTCAGTTGTGGTGAAAATATGATCTGTTTGGTACGACTTTACCAGTAGGCATAGTCACTCTATACTTTTTCTTTTACTATCCCTTTCCTTTTAAAAATTATTTTATTGCTAGCTTGTAGAATCATAGAATGTTAGGGGTTGGAAGGGACCTCTAGAGATCATCTAGTCCAACCCCCCCTGCCAAAGCAGGATCACCTAGGGCAGGCCACACAGGAACACATTTAGGTGGGTTTTGAATGTCCCCAGAGAAGGAAACTCCACAGCCTCCCTGGGTAGTCTCTTCCAGTGCCCCATCACCCCCACAGTAAAGAATTTCTCCTCATGTTGAGGTGAAACTTCCTGTGTTCTACCTTATACTTATTGTTCCTTTTCCTATTACTGGGCACCACTGAAAAGAGACTGGCCCCTTCCTCTTGACACCCACCCCTCAGATATTTATAGACATTAATAAGATCCCCTCTCAGCCTTCTCTTCTCAAGACTGAACAGCCCCAGTTCTCTCAACCTTTCTTCATAGGAGTGATGTTCAAGTCCCTTAATCATCCTCATAACTCTTCGTTGGACTCTCTCCGGTAGATCTGTCTCTCTTGATTTGGGAAGCCCAAAACTGGATACAGTATTCCAGATGTGGTCTCACCAGGGCAGATTAGATGGGGAGGACAACCTCCCTAGACATCCTGGACACACTTTTCTTAATGCACCCCAGGGTACCATTGGCTGCCCTCTGGGCCACAAGGGCACATTGCTGTCCCATGGATAACTTACTGACCACTAGGACTCCAATGTCTTTGTCTGTGGAGCTGCTTTTCAGCAGGGCGACCCCTAATCTGTACTGGTGTTACTCCTCCCCAGTTGCAGGACTCTACACTTGTCCTTATTGAATTTCATGAGGTTCACCTTTGCCCAGCTCTCTAGTCTGTCTAGATCTCATTGGATGGCAGCACAGCCTTCTGGAGTGCCAGCCAACCCTCCCAGTTTATCATCAGCGAATTCACTGAGGATACACTCTGTCCCCTTGTACAGGTCATTGATGAAAAAACTGAACAAAACTGGACCCAGTACTGATCCCTGGGGAACACCACTGGCCACAGGCCTCCAGATTGACTCTGTGCTACTGATTACAGTTGTTTGGACTGTTGTTGAGCTAGTTTTCAATCCACCTCACAGTCCAATCATCTATCCTGCAATTCTTGAGTTTTCCTACGAAGATGTTACCAGAGACAGTATGAAAAGCTCTTCTCAGTGCTCTCAGAGTTTTGAGATACTTGCAAGTATCTCAAAGTATCTTGTGAGTATCTCAGAGTTTTGAGATGCTAGTCTTGAGGAATCTAGGTAAAGAGCAAGCCTGGGTAAGTCATTAGCAAAATAGTTATGTAATAGCAGTGACGAAGTGGCTTTCCTGTACATATTTCTGAAATTTCAGAAGTTTATTTTTTTGAGATAGTAGTCTAGAAATCTTTAGCTGCTTTATATAAGTCTTGACAATTAAAGTTGACCAGCCAGTAAAATGACAGTTATTCTGTATAATTTCTGCACAATGAGCAGAAGTGCTTAGCATTTTTCTATTCTGCTTTACTTCCTTTAATGGAAACGATTACTAATAAAAGCATTTTTATAATTGGGGGATTCAGTATCATTGTCTTGAAGCTGCATATCGGAAGAATAAATGCTCAAGTTTCAATAACTCTGCTTTAGCCTTTTGCAATCTGTGCTAATAAAGGAACAGGTTTCCCCTCTTTCTGTGCCCCCTGCCCCCCCTCCAATATGACTTCCACCCAAAGCAGTGTATTTATTGAAGCCTATCTAGTATAGACGAGAAGGTGTTTGTGGAAACATCTTAATGTTTGAAATGTTGTAAAAAAAAAAGTTTCAAACATTTCCAATTACTTTTTGTGGTAAAGCTCTAGTTTAATCATCCAAAGCCTATCCAGATAATCTCTTAAAGCTTGAGTTGATAAAATTGGCCAACATGTGTTCAGATAACCACTTAGGTTTTGCAGTCATGTCTGCTTGATTTTCCACCCATCCCTCTTTTGTGCCTCTTACTAGGGTGAGTTAAGGACAAAGAATTTAACATCAAAACAAAAAAGCAAAAGCCTGTGCTGTTTGCTCATCTTGTGCATTGTGACTTCTTCTGAAATGCTAAAGTAACATGTCTTTTTCAGAACACTATTACATTAGCATGTCCTTCTCCCCTTTTTTTTCAGACTGAATACTTGATGATTGCAACTGTAGTATCAGAATCGGTATGCTTGGGGGTGGGTAAAATGCTTCAAAGTGAAGAAGAGCCATTAGTTGGCATCATGAAACAGAGCAAGAGAGAGGACAAATTGTGTTAGTCTTAAAAATTGTATGCTGGCCCATCACCTGTACTATCTGTATCTTACCTGGAAGGACTTGGAGTTCTTGGGGATCAAGGGTCTGGTATTCCCTGGGCTATAAGGGCCTGGCCAGTATCACAACTACAAGGAGGGCTTTTTGCTGGTAGTTGGATTGTCTGTGAATGGTGAAGCCTTTGCTTTATTCATGTTTGTGGTCTGTAGTGGTAAAGAAGGTGAACGAGGCTGCAGAAGAGTTTTCACACTGTCCCTGTGCTGAGCAGGTCTTAGCTATATTGCTTAATTGCTGGCTGATGAGGTCTTGGCTCATTTTGAAGCCTTGTTTGCCACTCCCTTTTTTGCTTGGCTTCCCTCTTCTTTCCTTGGCTCTCTGGTGTGGAGCAAGGCAAGGGTGCTTCAATCTCATGTTTGCTTTGTGTGGATCCTCAGATTTCTAATAATATTTGAACATCTTTTTCCATTGGCCTGGCCTTAGTGTTGTTTTTTGGTTTCAATATGTGTAGAAAGTGCTTTGCTTCTTCTAAGCTTAGTGTGTGCAACATCTGAAGAGAGCATTTTGCCTAGGCTGTCTTACTTGAAACTTAAGTGCTATAATACACTAAGTAGTCTGTTTTCCTATTTGAGGGCTTAATATTGTGATACACATCAAAGGCAGTGTGTTCTTAGAGAATACGAGCTACTGCTCACTGCAGACAGTAGAAAGATGCTGATTTCACTGCATTTGTATGCCTTCCTTCTAGTATCTGAAACAGTGATGATTTATCAGGGTATACAATAGCTCTTCTAACATCTTCGTTGTGTTTGTTAGATAATGAACTTCACAGCATGACTTACCTTCTCAGGCTATAGCAAACCTGTGGAGTATCATGATATGAAATATTGGTGGAAAATAGACACCTGGAGTCAGACTTTTGTGTTGGTACTTCCTCTCACTTGTATGTGTGCCTCTCCAGATCCATTCTTAAATTTTGTTGTGATTTCTGAGCTAGCGCAGCAGATGTATGTCACACATTTAATTAAAGAAGCAATTTATCATATTCCTTTCCTGCTTCTACAGTTTTGTTTACTGCAGTTACAAGTTTCAACTACTTCCAGATATTTCCAGACATTACTTTGGGATCACATTCATAAGGAGACATGCCAGTGGAGGCATTTAGTCACTGTCTTTTCTTGACTGTGTATCTACAGAGCCGAATTTTCAGGATGTTCTCTTCTTAAAGCTCCTAGTTTAGGATCTCTTGTTCCCCTTTGGTGCTCAGCCAGTAAGTTCATGGCGCCCTTCAGCTCATTACAATTTATTTTGAGTTAGCATTTGCTTAGTTTTATGTGGCTACTTAGCTTGGTTGTGTTCTTACTTGTCTTGATGCTGTAGGATTTTTGCTTCTGTACAAACTGCAAGAGCTACATGGTTTCCATGCTGTCATATAGCTGCTCTATGCTTACATGTTGAATTGTTTAAGAAATTAGGAAAATACGTTGCAGAAACAGTGTGTGGATATATAGATTTGTAAAAAATAAATATTTCTGTCCTCAAATGTGCATTCTTTTATATTTCTCCCTCTTAAGAACAAAAAGAGACCAGTGTTTGCTATTTGTGTTGTTTTGTTCTTTGTCTTGGGTAAATGTTGATGCTCTGTTATTACATGTGTGATGTCGTGTTAAAAGCTGATGTTTGGCTATTGTTGAGTTAATCTGGGTCTCTATTTTAAATAATCTTTTTTACAAAATTGAGTTGTAAGCACACAAAACCAGCAGTTAAAAACTATTATTAGGAAGGCTTTAATATTTTCCGAAGTTTTCTTTTTGGACATCTCCTTTATTTTTGGACTTCATCTTTAGCTGATGAAAACCCTCTTGTCTTTCAGGCTATGAACCGTTCCCTTGCAAATGTGATTCTAGGGGGCTATGGCACCACATCAACAGCCGGTGGGAAGCCCATGGAAATTACTGGAACCCACACAGAAATAAATGTGGACAATGCAGTTGAAATGATAAAGGAAGCCAGTAATATTATTATTACTCCAGGTAAGACACTCTTTTGACTCATACAGCAAGATGTTTGGAGGATGTAGTACTATGAAAACCCCCAAGCAAACAAAAACCTGTAGCCTGTCTTGCAGTTGCAATGTAGCAGTAGCATGTTAAATGTTGACTAGATCTGTGGGATCTATTTTTATTCCCGGGTTAGTCATTCCACTGTGTAGACAGGTGTATGCCACTTTATTTTTTTCTTGTGTATGTTTCTTCAAACTTTGTTTGGTTTCCAACAAAGCTTGCAAATGTCTTCAGGGATTTTGCCTCTTGCTCTTGGGGTCAAACCTTGAGGACACCATAAATAATTTATACACTGTATTTTCTTCCTGGGCATCATTGTTCTGATGAATTAATTCATACAGAAAGACTGAAAAAAGTATTTGCTGCTAAAAGTAATACTCAACTGCAGGATTTGCATTATGCAAATCCAACATTTTCTTGAGGATATATGGTGATGAAATAACCTGATAGTAACCTCACTATCATTTTTTCAGTGTCCCTGTCTGAAACATCATAGAGAAAGGAACACTTTTTTTTTGTGAAACTGAAATAAGTTACTTTTAGTTTGACTGGTCAAAGCACTATACTGTTAGTCATCAGAGGACAAAAAGGTGGAAATTAAAGTCAGGCTGAAACTCCCCTGGGAGTATATGAGGGTCAGATATCTATCTATCTATCTATCTATCTATCTATCTATCTATCTATCTATCTATCTATCTAATTTGTAGATTTATTTATTTTTAGGTGAGAGCTTCTGTTTGTGTGGAAAGAACATATAATGTCTTTAACAATGCTGTTTGCACAGACACAGAAAAATAGCTTGAAATTTGGAAATTGTTTCAGGTTATGGTTTGTGTGCAGCAAAAGCTCAGTACCCCATAGCTGATCTGGTGAAGATGTTGAGAGAACAAGGGAAAAATGTCAGGTAAGCATTTTCCTTGATGGGAAGTATTACAGTTCTGTTGTTTGGTTGGTGGGGTTTTTTTTCCCCCCATTTCATTAAAATCGCTTGCAAGTCTGTGTTTTGGTTGTATTTTTCCTTTGGTAGTCATTATTTCGCTGATCTGTCTTTCAGAAATACTAGCTGAAGGGCAGCCCTAGTCTTACTAACCTACAGCTGGATATCTAGAAATGTCATGCTTTAGAGTAAAAGGTATTTCTACCTCTTTTTGGTTTCTGGGAATTAATATCCTTACTCCTTACAATCTTACTAAATTTGGGTTTTGGAAGTAGCCCCAGCAACTGGAGAGTTTTTGTTTTGTTTGGTGTCAAGGTGAAGTTCAGTTAAAAACAATGGCTTTACAATTTAATAATTCTTTATTGTAGCAACAGAGCCTTACTTTTTTGAAAGGTAGGTTAGCTCCTTTAGATACATATGCTCTGCCTTCAGATACAGTAGTACTTTTCTACAAAAGTAATGAAGTTGTCTTAAAAATTAAAACTTTATTGTAGCTTTTTCTATTGTATTCAAGAGAACAGTTAGCAGCCTTTTCTAAAGGTGGAGGTTGGAGAGCTCTGAAAACAACCACTTTGGGAATGTTACTGTGAGTAGTAATCATACCAGCTGACTTCAGTGCAGGGAAAGCAGGGAGAAATGTTTTTTTCTTCATGCCTGTAGTCAATGTAGAGAGAGGACAAGCCTAACGTACATGCTTTACATTGTCTCCTAAAGCAACGTCCATTAAGGGGGATTGTATACTTGGCTAAATAGCTTTAATATATATATATATATATAATATTTGTAGTACTAGTTTGTTAAGGAAATGGACCTCCCTGCTTGGGAAACTTTTAGGAAATAGTTAAAGGGGTGAAAAGGGAAAGTTGATGCTCCGAGGCGGGAAATGAGAGCCTTCTGCAGCATGGAGAAGTGTTGGCTGGGGTCAGTCTGGTATGAAATGGAAGAGTTGGTCAGGTAGCAGCGTCTGTACCAAGAACATGGGATTTAATTACAATAGGGGATAACTGACCTGCATTAATAGAAGTAATGCTGACTACTACACAGCAACATTTCTATATATAAAAACCCAAATACAGATAGTAACATCCAGTTCTGATTGGCATGTTAGAAACAACGCAGAAAAGAATTACGTACACTATAATGGTATATGCCCTTCTTAGGTTGAAAATCCACAGTCTACCTTGCCTTTTTATTCTTCTAAAAATTTTGGAGACCTGTTAGTTGTGCAACAGAAGAGCCTTTCTTGGCTGATGTGATGACAATGTTGCATGCTTTTGGCTTTTCTTCAGTGCTTCTGTGGGGACAAGCTTTATTTTTAATCAGCCTTGGTGGTGATATAAATGATTATTAGGTTTGCCTTTTATTTTGGCTTTGCAGGGGAGAAATGTGAATGAACCCTTGAAATAGCTGGCTTACATGAGTCAATTTCAGGAAGGGATCACTGCAGTGGTTACCTAGTATTTTAATGAAATAAATCTGTATTTACAGTTTGTGGTAATTCAGGCCTTTCATCACTTTGCGGAGCTCCCACGGTGTTCATTGAGTGCAGCTGCTGTCCCTCTGGTTTCAGTAGGCCTGGAGTGCCTCGGGACCCTCGTACACTCACCATCCAGATGTAGTGACACTCTCACTCATCCGCAGTGGAGGGGTGCCAGCATGGACATACGATTGTCATCACTTTAATGCTCATACCCAGCCAAGAAAAATTGTGTCTGTCATATGGTCTTTTTTTGCTTCATGGCTCACGATTGATCCAGAGGAGCTATTGTTTTCATTTATTTTGCCTATAGCCGTAACATTGTCAGTGAAGAGCACAGGTTATATAACATGATGCATAACCTTTGGGGTTTAAATTTAGAAATACAGGAGAGTTTGGAAACTTAAGACTGTTTAGTTGCTAAATTGCATAGCTAACATCATTGCTTACTTGAGATGGTCTTGCAGCAGATCACATCTTTAATACATTAGTAGGATCACATAGAAAGCTAGTTATTGCTGAACTGTCATTATAGCTTTCTCTTGTTAAGTCTGGGTAAAACAACAAAACTTTTAATAGGCTAAATACTATAGGCTCCCACTTTCATTGGCCTTGGAGTGGAAATGCTTGTTCTACAACTCGTGTTGTATTTCTGCAAAGTTACAACTGAGTCAATTGTTGAAAGTTCTTGCCTTACGAAAGTTATTCAAGAGCATGCTATGTTGGCTGTTGGCCTCTAGTTGTGAGATTCTGATTTTACTAATTCCATATACAGATGTAGAATTCTATAGTGTTATAGTACAGGTTTAAACTGTATACCTTCTCATATGTGCATGGGTAGTTGATACTGTGGATGTCCGCATCGAGTCAACCACCTTCGCTCTTGTCACAGTATGACTTCCCTAAGAATTTTTGTGACAGTGTGTTAGTTTTCCTGCATAGTAAAAAATTATTGATAGGAAAAATGTATTGCAGGTTGAAAGGACTCATAAAATTGTGCTTTTTATAGACTTTCTAAATCTAACTCGGTATTAAATATGGTGATTTTTCTGGTAACTCATAGCTGAGGGAAGTGCCAGTTACTGCTTTAACAGCCTTTTAATTATGATTGTCAATATGTTAGGGTTTGGGTTTTTTTGTTTGTTTTGTTTTTTTAACCTGATTTATATAGGTGGATATCTGGAAGGCCGTAGATTTCTGTCTTCTGATGCTGGGGAATCTAACCACTTTTGAGCAAATGGAAACAGCTTTCTTACATTTTACATAACGTGACAGTATGGATTTAATGTTGGACCTGCATTTTTTGATCTTTGTTACCTCTGTGGCTGAGCTCTAATCAAATGTTTTTAGGGTTCTGTTTATTTTTCTCTGTTCTTCTCATTGATTACGAGTAATAGAACATGTGGATGGGTATCACCCACACATTTATCTACAACTTAATAAATAAAATTGATTGACTTTGGCTATTAATGACTGTAAATTGTTATAATTTATTTTTATTCTCTGAGAAAATCTATAAAAATTTTAAAGGTTGAGCTCTTAAGATGCTGTCCCAGCGAGTCTTCACATACATAAACCAAGTGTGCATAAGGTGGAAATTACTGCTAAATGGCAGTTTAAGAACATGTGTTGATGCAAGCTTCTAGGAAGCTAAAGTATGCTTACTAGGCAGACACTAAGTTTGTGTATGGCAGTTCTCAGCTTGTTTCTTACAGTCAAATCAGCTGGGTAGGTTCTGAATTATTAGTGCTGCAGATGAAGGGAGAAATGGAGTCCAACAGACCTGTTAGCTTAACTGCCATAGTGGTGTAGCGAGAGAACTAGCAAACCCTGCTGTACCTGATCTGCTTCTGCAAGGATGCAGCTATAGGTATATGCTTCTGGGGGTGTATTATAGGTATGCCATTGGTTCCATATAGGTCCCCTCCGCTCTGGGTGACCTTAGTAGGTCAGTTTGTGGTGTTCTGTGGAGTCAGGCTCTTCTTTCTTTGCTGCAGTTTGGTTCTAGGGAGGGTTTTTTGCATTGAGCTAAGGTCCATGCCATGTATTTGCATCTTGCCTCTGCTGTGATAAAGATAAACCATAGTGGTTGGAAATAGGGAACCAGTACTAACCCTCAGTTAAGTATGCTTAATTTAACTAATTCAATTAAGTTTAAATTTAGCTGACCTGACATAGTAGAGCCACTGAGCTTAATCCATGCTGAAGTGCTTTTTCTGAGGATGTTGCCTTAGGCATGACACCAGACCTAAACTAGCTAAGCTAACTATGTGCTTTGATGCTAGTAATCTATGTAGTCATCCACGAGTGATGAGAGCATTATATTGTGATAGTTACAAGTTGTGCTACACTGCAGCTGTTGTTATATGGCAGGATTAAAGCTGGGCAATATCTGAATGATGGGCATCTCAGTTAAGCTAGGGTTGTTTTTTTTTCTCCTATTACCTTGAATAACAGGTTATTGTTTGTACTAGAAGCAGATGGAGAGGTGTCAAAACATCAGGTGAAGGGGATGGGGGTAGGGAAAGAAGAGATGAGACAAAACTCTTGGGCATATTATTCTGTATGTATACATACAGCTTCTAAAGTATTCGGTAAGCTACATTACACACCAGCCAGATTTTACTTACATTGCCCTGTGCAGCTTTGGCACAATGACAGGAATCCTGTCTTTACATAGATTAAGTGATCTTGAAACACTTCTGCATTGGCTTAGGTAGGTGCTAGCTCATTCAGTATTGATCACAAGAATGTGATCTAGCCAGTTGTAATAAAGATAGATGCTGACTTTATGAACTGTGTAAAAAGTGGTTTCCATTCTGAGATTTTTCAGTAATTTTTCATGCACTAGTTGTTTGTTGTTTGTTTTTTTTCACACTAGTATGATTAACTTCATATGACTTTAAGTAGCTTGTTTCCTCTCTGAATTCAAATGCTTCCTGTGCTGGAAGTGCTGTCTAGGTATGACGAGTATGTCAGAAGTTTTAGATTTTTAGTTTAAATTTAAAAGAAAATGTTGCACTCTGTATTACAAGAAAAGGTTCAAAATCTGAATTAATTTTTCAGAGCGCTGTGCTGTCTTTCTAATCCTAAGAAGTGTCTGAAAGCAGCTGGTTACGAATATCCTTGCCTGGTAATCATATTGTTTAGGTGTGAAGTCTTAGTAGCAAGGAGGTGTATGCTCACTTCAGTGTCTCTTGACAATTAGAGGTGATAAGTGAGCCTTCCCCACATTACATGGTGGGTGAGGCTCAGGAAAAAAAATTCCTGGTGAATTCTCTGTTTCAGTAAACTGCCAGAATAATGTTTCAAGTCAGACGCAGCCAGCATGATTGTGAATCCTTCTGGGTAAAGTATACTTAGACTGAAAACCTATTGTAAACAGAAAATCAAAAAGAGTGTGAGATTTCTGTTTGATGTAAAAACAAACCAACAAAACAAAGGGAGTTCTTGCATAACCGATATTAAAAGCATATCAAAGAAACTTAGCAGTTTTTCACTTTAAGACATTTTTACTATAAAGCATGTCTATTTTCTAGAATAATTTGTGTGTTGAAATTTTGAATATAAATGAGGTTCATATTTTCAAAATCTAGGAAAGCATATGGCACAAAATGTTTCTGCTGTAGTGTGCATAGCTTTGAAGAATTGCGGATGTTGTGAGTGAGGAGCAAGATACACAGCTTTTCTTAGACATTGTAAGCCTTCAAGAATTCTAGCTGTGTCTTTTCCATGCTTACCTGAATTCTGCTTTAAATTGGACAGGCTAATTAATTTCATTCCAGATAGCTGTTGATTTTATTGTGTGAAATAATGAAAGCCCAAGACAGGAAGATACTTTTAATGATGCTTTTTGACACACTTGCACATCCAGTTTCAAGAGGTACTGGCAGGCTACTGTCATACTTGGCTAATAGGCTATTAGAAGCAGACTTCTGGGAGTCATTTCAGTATTTGTCCGAAAAGCTTTTGTATGAGCAACTTTCTCAAACTTTGTGAATACACAGTATGTGGTTTCAAGCAGCGTCTGTCAGAAGTCTCTAACTACTGATGGTTGATGCCATAACTCTTCTGAACAAAGATAATTTGTCCCTTTCTTTTCTTCTTTCTTTGCCTCCTGCCAGGAATGGTGAAGTCAAAGGTGAAATTCATTCTCTTGGCAGCTTAAATTTTGGCTTTCCTGCTCTTGAAATACGATTGTATGTCTATATATTATTTAATAGAAACCTCACGAGTATTTTGTTTTGTGTACTGCCAAAGCAGCTTTGGTCACAAAAATGTTCAAATAATTTTATTAGAAACAAAAGAGGATTTTATTGGAAAATCTTAGTTCCACTGCCAGAGGAGTGATGGATTTTCTCAAGTGTACTTCAGAATAAGAGTTCTCCTATGGTACTGTAAATTATTGAATTTGCTATTCTTAAAGACTAGTTGCAGTACTACACATGGCTTATATTAATGAGTGAGTGGTGTGAAACATAAGCTCTTAATGTTTTGACCTGTATATTTGCTCTTCTTTTTCTGATTCTTCATTTCTTTAAAAGCTTTCATTTTAAAGCTAGCTTTTATGCCACTGTTTGACCTAGAGCTTAAAATTTTACTATATCTAGGATTATGTGGAGTAATCATATGTCCTTAATTTGTTGCTGCAGTTCCAATTGTCTCATCTTTGCATTGTCTTAATGTGTCTTGCTGGTGGTGGAGCACTCTGCCCTTTTAAGGATGTATTTGTACAGTGTTAAATTCATAAGTAGTCTGTGTTGATTGAACAGTGACTTGTGGACCATCGGTGATGTGTTACCCGTTTCCATTGCAGTGGAGTTGAAATTAGAAATATGTGACAGTCCGTCATGGCAAGTTGATTTATCCATCTTTCCCTCCTTTCTGAAGGAGTCTGAAGTCCTTTTATAGCATTTCTGGCTAACTTGGATTTCTGCTCAGAAACTTCTCTTCAGAAATCTAAGAATTTACAGTTTTCTGTAGGATATTTTGTGTCTTCTCCAAGGTACATGAAAGCTTCCTTATTAAACATTTAAGTTCAGTAATGTACAACATGAATCTGAGGCATTTCTTGTCTGCTTGAGTCAGCATTACATTTCGTGGTAACTCGAGAGCTGGAAAGACAGAAAAAGCACTGGACAGTAGACATTGATCTGCCTAGTGTATTCAGGACCAGTTGATGAGCAGAGGAATACAATCTGCCCACAAGAAATAGATTTGCTTCTGATCAAACTAGGTCTTTGGGAGTTGCAGCTAAACCAGTTTTAAAATCTCCATTTTGAATTTTGTCAGGTTTTTACTCCTGCAGAGCTGCATGCATGCCTTAGCACCCCTTGCTGCCAACCCTGTGTCTCTCTCTGAATTCTTAGTAACTCATAAGCAGCATATTTTCTCTTAAGTTGTTTCTGAGGTGTTCTGAAAAGATTTCTTAAATTGTTATGCTCAAACTGGTATAGCTTCTTGGCTCTCCACTTTCTCGCTCTCCCTGCCATTTTTTTTTTCCTCAAAAGCCACATTGCAGGTGGTGCAAACAACTTTCTCAGAGGGTCTTCTTGTGGTGTAAGGATTGAAAATGTACTCCTAGCTTCTTTACTTTTACTGGGAAATGAGCATATTCTGTTGCGTACCTGTTGTGTCAGTCATACTTTTAACTTTGCAGAAAAGGAACAGCTGCTGTCCAGCTGAAGAGTCAAATCTATGGGCCTTTTTCCCTTTCCCACCCACTCAGTTCCCTGCAACATTTGAAAAATAATGACAATATTATTAAGACTTAACCATTTTATTTTATTCGTTCGTACGTGTGCTTATACTTAAGAACTTCTCAGCCTTGTAGGTCTCAAGGCAGCAATTTTAGCGTATAAAACAGAGTGGTCAATACTGGTTAATGGGTTTGGTCTTTCTTTCCTGTTAGGTTTGGAATTCACCCTGTGGCTGGCCGCATGCCTGGTCAGCTCAACGTACTACTGGCAGAAGCTGGTGTTCCCTACGATATTGTACTGGAAATGGATGAGATCAATGAAGACTTCCCAGGTTAGCATGTGAGCTACAAGTTTCCAGTAGATTGAATCTGGTCATGTCAGTTTTTATTTGATTCTGTTTTTACGTCGCACAAGGCAGTTAAAATTGGAAAATTTCAGTCAGGCCATTGAGGTTCTCTTTGTGCCTGCTGTGATACCACTGTAGAGGAGCAGAGGTCTTCCTCTTGCAAACCAAGTGCTCTCCCAGCTGGTGACAAGTGAGCACAGAGGAATACAAGAAATAGCCTGACTCAGAAGCAGAAAACTGAGAAGCAGAGTACAGACAGGTAAAGCAAAGGGAAATACTGAATGCAGGAGTACAGCAAAGAAGTAGATATTGAAGGAAAGTTAAAATAGGCCTGTGAAACTTGTTTCCTCCAGAACCAAGATAATCGTGTTTTAATTGCTTGTAGCTGTAAATAAGTGACAAATGCTGTGTCTTCATCACTGTCACTGCTTCACACAGGAAAAGCCAGACACAGATTTGAAGGTGATGGTGCTATGTGTGCTTGAAACCTCATTTAAATATCGAAGGATTTAACTTTTTTGTGGCAGAGTGGTCTAAAGTGTCCCGTGAAATGGGGTTGCCATTTGCTGGAGGTGGTAGCACACTGGGACTCACATATACCTTGCCTGATAAGTTTGTAAAATATTTGTGAATTAGGTTCCCTTAAATGTTTGTAGAGTGCTTACCATAAGGGATTCTTTTGCCTTTAAAGATCAGATTTTACACAAAAATACACATCAGTCTCAGTGCTCAAGTTTCAGATAATTTTTCATTGGTTTTATTTTCTTTGTTTGCTGCAGATACTGACTTGGTCCTTGTAATTGGTGCAAACGATACAGTTAATTCAGCAGCTCAGGAAGATCCGAACTCTATCATAGCTGGAATGCCAGTGCTCGAGGTCTGGAAATCCAAACAGGTGAGATTAACAGAGTTATGTTAGCAACTACCTTAGGTAGCATGCTTTTAAAAACAGGTAAGCTAACAAAATTCTCCTACTATTCTGGTTTCCATGAGAAGCCTTTCTGCAAGGTGTCCAAAAAACCAGTCAGTGCTTTTCAAGTGTAATGCACTGTTTATGATTTTTATGCACTTTCAGCAAATGCTTTAGTGAGACTAATGATGACTGCAGTAGGAAAGACCAATGCATGTGCTTCTACTAAAAAATAAAGTTAGAATAAATGATGTTCTACTCACATCTGCAGCCCAGGAGTATTTCTGAACAAATACCTGCTTTTTAAAGTTTATAGGAAACTTGATTGACAACTCTAATGTTGAGGTGGAAGTACACCTCATTAAAAAAAAAAGAGTAGTTAGGTTGAATAGAGAGCTTAGTCGGTCCAGACTGAACTGACAGTTTATTTATCTCACCAGTTTTGCTTTTTGAGAGGAGTATCATCTGATCTACATTACCTATACTTCATTTTCCATGATGTGAAATCTTTGATCTCTTCTTCTGAACACAGTTGTAGCCTCAGTTCTTCTGAGGGTTACCTGTTCAAGTGCGCAGTCACAGGCATTCATCAGTGTGTTGTGTGTAGCTATGTGCTGCAACTGGAGAAATAAACATGTATGTAGTTGAAGTTGGTAAGGCTTCTCAGTTTCAGTGATGAAGGTGCCATACTTAACTAATTTGACATTTAATAGCTAAAATGGGATGAAATAATATTTTAAGATTTCTATGTATTTATTTATTTCAAAATGTCATGTATTAAATAATAGAGTAATAATTTGGAGAAGTACCAAAGAGTGTTGCACCAAATATTCATGTGAACACCCATCTGAATTGTGCTGCTGTCAAGTAATTGGTTTCTTAAAATAATTAAAAACCAAAAAAACCCCTCAAAAACCTTTTATGTTCTTACAATCAGTGTCTGTCTTGCTTTGACTTTATTACATTTAATAAAGCAAAAACATGTCTGTGAAGTGTCCACAGACTCTTCCTCTGACATGAAATACTGTGTTTAATGGTAAAATATTTCTGAAACTGGTCTGCATATCAATTTGTCTGCAGTATTAAAACTCGGAATATAGTATTGAAGCAGGCAGCACCCTGTTTTGGCCAGAGATCTCTCTTCATCCTTCATTCATGGAGCTTGATTATGTGTTGTCTTTGAGGGGGAATGTCGGTTGTGTTTTACTGTTTCAAACATGAACTCTTTATGTGCAGGTCATTGTAATGAAGAGGTCTTTGGGAGTTGGTTATGCAGCGGTGGACAATCCAATCTTCTATAAACCCAATACTGCCATGTTGTTGGGAGATGCTAAGAAAACTTGTGATGCCCTGCAGGCCAAAGTTAGGGAATCGTATCAAAGCTAAATAGTGATTTATCCGCAACTCACGATTTGCGACTACAGTTTTGTCGCAGACATCATAGAAGACGGAAGAATCTCTTGCTGTCATAATGCGGCTGGCATTTGGAGAAGACTGCATTGACTCTTAGGAGATATAGTTCAGTTAGGGAATGTAGACTTCCTTGAAAGGATGGGCAATTTAGCTCTTCAAACTAGATCTCCCATGAGGCAATGCGTTAACAAAAATATGCGTTTTAAGGTTAAATTGATCTGTTAGAGGCAGGAACCTAGTAACTTGTGGTCATCTTTAAGTTGTTACTGGCTTCCTCCTCCTAAGTGTCTGTACTTCTGTCATGGAAGTTCACTAAAAAATACTGTGCCAAAATTGTATTCTGGCTTACCATCAAAGCTGTTCTTTGGCCAGTATGGGCAAAACAACTATTTATTTCATCAAAACTTAAAGCAAAATTACAAATAGATGAAAGCAGGTTCAAATAGATGCTTACATGATTTGAGATTCTAAATGTAATGTTCTGTTTAATCTCTCTAGCAAAATTGAACAGTTTCATTTGGGGATTGTTTAATCTCTGTAGAAAAACAGAACTGTTTCTTTTGGGGATTGTTTAACCTCTGTAGAAAAATTGAACTGTTTCTTTTGGGGATTGTTTGGATGCTGTGAGTCAGGAACAATTTAAGAAAGCTACTTTTCTTTAAAATACAGTTCCACTTTTATTTGTAGTGCCTAGTTACATGCTGTAAGATGAAACACAGTATTTCAGGGACCTACCAAGTGATCTTCAATCCTGACAAGGAAATGTACACTTACTTGCGCTGCTTAACTGTTTTAAGCAGCTGCTAAATTCTCCATCTTCTCCAGTTGTTGCCTTTTTAAGTGTCTGAGGAAATATATGGTCCAGTTGTGCACAGGCAGAACATCTTGCGTACGTGATCTGTTCGCAGAATTTGGACCATGGTGTTTCAGTTTATGTTCACTTAGACTTTTAACTGTATTTGCTACTTTAAAATTTAGTGATGCTTTGTTAATTAACATTTTTGTGATGCTGGAAGAGGCACTTCTGAACATTTTTAAGATGCTGGAGTTTATTAGGATTTCTCTAAGTAAATAAGTTATTGTTTGGACAGCACAGAAAAACATACCAAACTTAAAATCCAGTGTTTTGATTATTTGACTTCGTCCTAATCTAATTACAAGCGCTGTTAAATTCCCATAACAAGTTCAGCAAAGAATTGAATTATGACACAGATTGCAGTTTTGTTTTTATTATGTTAAGTGTACTTGAGTGGAACTCAAATATTTGCCTATTAAAATGAATTTATCATGTTTCCATACTGATGTAGCAACTGTCCATGGTGACAAAGGCTGAATAGAAATAGCTGTACTTGTGTTAGAAAACATTCATATTTGGGGAAGACAAACTATTTTGAATTAAAACTTGAAATTAATCAATATTAATTGATAGAACAAACATTTTTTATTACACCATGCTTGCAGACCTCATACAATATGGTATTTCTAGTTAGCTACCTCTGTTTTTACGTGAAGATCACTTAAAACTCTTTGAACAGGTAATGCATTAAGAAATGTTAACAATGTCTGAAAGAAGCTACCCTTTTTGCAAATCTCTTTTATATAATTTGAAATAAAAATAATAATGTAAGCATTAATATGTTGTACACTGCAGAAAAAGACTTAATCAAATTTTAATTTAAAACATTGCGGCAGCTATATTTGAATGGAGCTTCTTGATTTCATTGTAGTCAACTTTTTTTTAGGTCTGCAAAAAATGGGAGGTAAATGGGAGAAGAAGGACAAGATAATCCTTTATCTCCCTCCCTCCCAACTAAGCAAAAGGGGATTTGAAGGGATTTAACATTCTAAAGCATTAATTTTTGTATTGTCAAACTTGAAGTATTTTAACTGCGGTATGCAACATGTCTGTGCTTATGAGTAGATATTACAAGAATTAGTTTTTCATTTGTATTTGGAAAAACCCCCATACTGTTATGTTGGATCAGAGGTACCAGTGTTATCTTTAAAACTGTGCTTTACCATGGAACACCAGATGATTGTTGAAGTGCTAATAAAATTATGATTATTTTTATTTTTTGTTCACTGTCTCTTTTCTCTCCTGTTGTGTTTCCTAGTAGCTAAGTACTTTGAGATTCTTTCTAGGAGTTACAAAATCAAACTACCACAAAATAGGATGTTGATATTGAAGAATGTAGTGAAAAGGAATTGTAGTGAAATACACATTTCGTTCTTAAATTTGAATGGTTCTTTAATACACTCATTCTAGTAGGACTGATGTCACCCGGCTGTAGCAACTTCACTATGAGCTTCTCTAATAAATGAAGAGAGTTAGACAACTTCTGAGAACAGCTGATTCCAGTATGTATGGCCTTTTGACTTAAAAAAACCACAACAAACCTATTTGGCTGAGTACTTAATTTTCCGTTGGCTGAGGTGTGAGAAGAATCCTATTCCTTTGAGCCTGATGCCATATGAGTTTGCTTCAGTTCTTAGTTATTTGGTTCTACAAAATGGTCAAGTTGATTGTTGTGATGATTTCAGTTTTTACCTTTGAAGTGAATGATACAGGAATAATTCCAGCCATCTGATCGTCTGTTCAGTTGTGTTATTGCACACGCCTGACATGTGACTTTCCATGCTTTTTTCAAGCTTTGGTCAGGATGGAACTTGAGGTCTCTTTCAGAGGCTGCAGCCTGGCATTGATTGATGAGGTAACCTCTCTTTTTTCTTCATTGAGCAGCCCACCTGGGAGACATACCAGTAATACATGGGTTTGTAGTCTGACATGGCAAAGCCATAGCTTATATTCTTTTTTGGTTCTGCTAGTTTGAAGATTTTACTCTCTACCCTGTCTCCAGCTGCTGTTACCACCCAAGAGGTATTTACTGCAGCCTGCCTCAAGCAGGCTATGAAAATCTCTGCTGATCATGGCAAAGCAGTGCAGCAAGAACAGAAGGAGAGGATGGAGGATGCTAATCTCTGTTCCGCTGGTGGAACTTTTCCAGTTTGTTGTATGTGACAGTGGCTGTGAGACACCTTGGATCTTTGTTTGTAATATAAGTTGTTGCACTACTAAAGTTACATAGGAGTTTTGTTTGGAAGGAACCTGTAGAGATAATTTGTTCATCTCTTGCTAAAAATTAATCCAGTTTGATCAGATTGTTCCAGACTTCCATTTGACCATCTCCTGGGTGGAAATTCCAGAGCTTCTCTGCTCCCCTGTTTGAGTGTTTGATTCTTCTTGCTGTGAACATTTTTTTTTCAATATCTAATTGGAATTTCCTTTGCTGCAACTTGTGTATATTGCTTAGCCAAATCCTGTTACTGTAGCCCTGGGAGAAGTCTGTTTTCACCACTGTCTCTTGGAAAACAGGAAGATTCTGCCCTTACCCTGCTGAGAAACTCAGGGTCTTTTTCAGTTTCTCCTTACATGTTGTGTGTCAATAATGGCTCCCAGTTGGGCTCACTTCAGTATGCCACTGGTTTCTTGTACTGGAGACACTACCCAGACACAATATAAGGAAAGTAAAGTGCAGGGGAATCGTCGCTTCCCTTACCTGCTGGCTATGTGCTTACTGATGCAGCCCAATATGCAATTTGCTGCAGGGTCATGCAACTGTTTCATGGTTCATGATGGTCTGGTGGGACCATCTTGCTCTTTTCTGCAGAGCTTGTCAGCTCCCACTCTGTACTGCAGTATGGAGTTACTTCATCCTGAGTAATGGACTTCACATTGGTCTTGGAACATAATGAGATTCCTGTGAACTTTTTTTTTAGCTTGCTTAGGTCCCTTCGGCAGTCAGGGCCTCCAGTATATTTGTTCCAACAATTTGCTAAAACCTGCAAGCTTGTTGCAAGTGCTTTCCTTCTAGTTGTCCAGGTCAGTAATGAGGTTAAAGAGGATTGCCTTCAGTACTTGACCCTCTTATGGGCACTGCTGGTACTTCACTTGCCCTGGTGAGGTTACTTCTTGAGTACTGTGTTCAGGTCTGGGCCCCTCACTACAAGAAGGACATTGAGTTGGAGCGTGTCCAGAGAAGAGCAACCATGCTGGTGAAGGGTGTAGAGAACAAGTCTAGAGAGCAAGAGGCTGAGGGAAGATGTATTAGAGCTGTGAAATGAGCATTTGGTCTGTAGGACCAGATAAAAAGTTGTTGACAGTAAACACCATCAAACATACAGTAGTGAATTTCATATCCTCCCCATAGAATGCATTGTTTGCCAGGTTTGATTCTGTTGTGCCAAAAATAATTGCTAAGGTAGACTTCAGATGCTCAGAGCATAAGAGAGAATGAGAAGGTGTAATTCACTCTCTTCTCTTCTAAGGCTTCATTATTTGTAGTAAGTTAACTTAAAATTTAAATTCAAAAAACCACCCCATAAAAGCTTTTTGCTCCAGTAGCACATGTATGCTTTTGTGTAAGCTTTCCAATTCTGCAGAATTTAACAGGAAGGAATTTGAATACTCAGAGATCTGGGTTCTCTGTCTTCTACCTAAGAAATACAGCTCAAATGCTCATTTTGTAAGACCTGCAATGAGTATTGTTCCAACAATATCACTAGTGTGGGGTGGATTTAAAAAAAAACAACCCAAAAGCAACCCAAAAACCAAATTGTAATGACTTGGATAATTCCACTGCTCTGTAGCTGCCCAGAGTATATATTACCTTAATTGTGTTAGACTAATGTGATATATGGTTTTCTTGAGAGGAAGGTATGTAGTTACACATTTGCGTGAATGAGTTTAATAATACTCGAGGCACTCAGTTCCTTAAAGGTGTTGCTTTGAAGTAGCAAAAACAGTCCTAAAACTTAAGTACTTCAGAAATTAAGGACTTCTTTATAGCTTTTATTCTAGGGCAGTCATCATAATGACTTCTAAGGAAGTAACTATTTTGCCAGTTGCAAGGGTAGCAAGAAATGTTAGCTCATGAGAAAACAGTGAACAGAAAAAAGTGTTAGAGGAAACGTAACTATTCTTCTTTCTCTATTTCACTTTAATCTAGAGATAGATTTTCCCCATGAATGAGGAGTATCACACTCTTCAGCTGAACATATGCATAGGTAGTTTGTGTTCCTCCCTTAATGGCAGTTAATCAGTTTTATTTTTCCATATACTCCAAGACTGCATGTAGCACTACATGACTCTCAGACCTGGCACTCCCCAGTGCAATTTTCTGCACAGCATCTATGAGTTACAAGTTAATACCCAGGTTTACTTATCTGATAGATGATTGGCTCTCTGAATTCTACATTGCTAATTTTTAAATTCGTACCTCTTGACATTTTTTGAACTCTCTAGGTTGTACTTCAGTAGAGCAGTTTCATTTAGCCATGGATATGGAAAATAACTACTAAAACTAATATACCAACTACAACTGTCTTTGGAATATTATGTGGGAAAGAGGTACAAAATATGCCTGTTGCATGTTTTCAAAGTAGGGTCAAAGTGATTCAGACAAGATGGGGAAGAAATTGAAGAGAAGTCAAGTATTCATGTTGCAAAGATCAGACCTTTTATTTCCATGTAAGTATAGCTTTGAAAATAAGGTTCTACATGATGCAGTTCTGTTAGATGTGCTGAGTATGACTTTTACAAACAGTGTGATGTTTTGCAACTAGGCATGAGACCAGGAAAAGGCCCTGTGTGTCTCTTGACCTTTTCCTGTTTCTTGTTGACAAAACCCATAAAACTGGTTATTATTCAAAACTTCCCCTACTAAAGACAGGAAGTGACAAAGGAACTGGAGGACAAAAGGGCTGAGGGGGCTTCACACTTAGTAAGAAGTGTCTTCTAAAAGAAGATTGTGGTTGAACTCTAGCACAGCATGAAATTAAGTTATTCTATTACATGGTCAGTCTAACCCATAATTTAAAAAACCCTAGCAGAATGGAAACTAACAGCTAGTGAGCGTAAAAAGCTCAAGCAGATGTTAAAGCTGTCTCATGCAGTAATAACTAGCAGTTGCCCATTTTCCCTATTAAAATATTACAGATGTGGATAGGGAAAACCATTTGGTTTTCTGATTTTACATTCTCAGAACCTCATTGTTGTCATAGGCCATGGTACAACTAACTTAATTTTTCGAGTGTTTTATGGTGGACTTGTTAATGTGCAGACAAAATGCTGGAAATTGGCTCTTCTCTAATTTATAGGCAAAATCGTTATTTTTCATCAGCATTCTGTTCCCAGACATAGCCATTGAATGCTAGTTTAGTGAACCATATAATAAGAGGTAATCTAATTACATGTGAATTTTAAAACCAGAGAATTGTAATCAACGTAGTGCAATAATTGCTATAATTTTTACATTACAATCCCAATATAAGATGGACTTTTTTGTTTTTAAACTTTCAGAGATATCATGAACCATGCTTTCTGCCTGGTCAATTTGATTTATTAACAGCATTAAAGTTACCCATGGAGATGCTGAATTTTGTCTCTAGAACTCGAGTATTTTTTTCTGCAGTGTGAGGGAGGAAGAGGTATCTGTTGCCTTTTTTTCCTACGCATTCCTCTTTTGGTTTGTGTGAAATCATAATGGCATTTGGTATTTAAATGCTACCTCATGCTGAGGGATCTAATTTCTGTTGTCCTTCTCTGGAGCTAGTCACATTTGCATTTTTTGTGGAGTTGATACCACAAAGCCATACAGTAGTCCTACCTTAGTGTCCTGTATCTGTAACACTGTTACCAAGCTGGAAGAGAAGCAGCTCTCCAGATGAGCATAGACTGACCCATGTGGTTTATTCTAAATTGTTACTCTGCTGCTTTAACATTTGTTTTCCAACCTTGTCATTTTTCTTTACTGTGAGAGGGTGCTGAGACATTGGAACAGGTTGCCCAGGGAGGTTGTGGATGCCTGTTCCCTGGAAGTGTTCAAGGGCAGTTTGGATGGAGCTTTGAGCAACATGGTCTATTGGGACGTGTCCCTGCCCATGGCAGGGGGGTTTGAACTAAATGATCTTTGAGGTCCCTTCCAAACCATCCTATGATTTATTTGCTCTTTAAGGTAGCTGTAAATCCCTTATGTTCATTAAAGATCTGAAGCTAATATGGCATGAATGGAAGATGGTACGAATGAGAAACTTGAGTTTTAGTTTGTAAACATACCTAGCGTGTACCTTGAGATTACCTTAGTCCTCATGTTAGACACTTGTTGCAATTTCTCATTACTTAACATGGATTTTATTAAAAGGTTAGGCAAAGCAATGTTGGGATGAAGCTGAGGTGACAGTGAAGACCAAAATAAAGTTTGAAAAGCTCAGTGTCACAAATGGTGTAACACTGGAGGTAAGAAGACTTGAGCTGGTTGTCCTGCAGATGGGCTGGGTTGGTCTCCCTGATGAATTGCAGGGTACCCCTCTGCATAAGAAGGAAGCATCTGAAGTTTTATGTCCTTTGCTGATGACATGACAATAGAGAAAATTTTCAAAAGAGAGAGAGTTTGACTTTTGTAACAATTAATTCTCTTTCATTCTATTCAGGGACCAGCTCTGTTGCTTGGGAATGAACAGTTAAATCTCAGTGTTTGAATGGGTGTGATATCCTTCCATTTAGAAAATGTCTAATGGCTTACAAACAACAACCATTTTTAAAATAAAATAAATAAAAGTCTTAGCAACACATTGTTAATGTGTATGCACTCTTCTCAAAATAATTTTATTTAAAACTGTCAGCTCTTAAAAATAAGAAAGCTGAATCTTTTATTGGAACACATATATTCTCCAGACTTTTGTGTTGGTTTTGTTTGTTAGATGATATTCTACCATTAGTTTTCAATAAACCTGAGCAAAGCCTTACACGAGTAAGATAACTTGGCACTGCAAATAGCTGTAAAAGCATTTTGACCTACCTGTCTCTTTAGCTCAGAAATAAGTTCTAGTATTTGGAAGGTACATCTTTGAGATGTTTGTTGGAATAAGCATGCAGGCAATGCTTTTTCTCTCCCCCCCAAAAAAAAAGGCATGTTGGTTAGATGCAAAAATCAGTATTTCAGCCTTAGTTTTCAACCAGTATCTTTGTTATTTTTTCTTCTACATATACTGATTTGACTCTCAGCCAGACTTACCTAATAATATATTAGGTTGGGACAGGGAAGTAGCTCGGGTTTTGATCAGTTTGACATCAAGTTTACTATACCTGAAGACTTATGTTCTTTGCAGGAAATACCGAAGCATTCTGCCAGAGTTTAGCGTCATTAATATTTTTCCATTTCTAAGCAGAGGTTATATCAACTCCCTTTTGGCTGTTTAGCTCCAAAAATTGCTTCCCTCATGGTTTTTACTTTTAAGAATAGTTGCAATTGGTTTGGGAATTACTCCGATGAACTTGTGGTATTACTTTTTTTGGGTTCGTTTTGTGGGTGAAATTAGCATTAGTTACTTTCCTAATTGTCTGCATTTCGCCATGGTTAATAGGAATAGAAACATGGAAAAGAATTACCATGGTTCACAAGCATTGAATTGTGTAAAATACAAAGATAATACGAAGGTAACAGGAACAAATAGGAATTGGGCAGCTTTTTAAAAAAAACTTTATTATTTTAGGTTTTGTATATCAAAATTTCATCAAAATAAAGACACAAGTGGATGCTTTCTCCAGGCTGCATCTGATGCTGCATCCACAAATTTTATTGCTTCTAATTGGAATAATTTGTGAATTATATCAGTATTCACAAGCTGTCAAAATAGAGGCATTTAAGAAATATAAATATTGAGATTTTTATCTTTGAAATACAAAATTCGTGTTTTCTGATTAAAGTATAGATTAAAGAAGTCTTATCCCCTTACTGGATCGTATTTCTTCTGTACTAAATATTTCTGGGAGCCCAAAATAAGGGATGGTTGAAAAGAAAGCCCCTTAAAGAACAGTATGACTTAGACCATTGTGTCCCAGTGAAGGTTTGATACTCTGAGAAGGGCAGTCCCAGTTTGCCTCATGACTGCCCTGTGACAGGAATACTTTTGCTTTAGAAAGAGGAGTTAGGATCTGGGTAGTTGAACTTGGTGGTCTTAGAGGTCTTTTTCAACCATAACGATTCTGTGATCTTTGTCACCCCAAGTACTATGTAAGTGTTCAGGATGCGGAACATGAGTTGCCACAAAATAAGCAAGCTAGTGTTTTGCCATAGTTTATTAAAATCCTGTAGGAATAAACACTGTTGAGATCCAAACAATGGGAGTAAAGCTCTGTACATGTGTTGGTTTATGTAAATGTGAGTTGTCAAAATGTAAGTTTCAATAGATACTTACCTCTACAAACACGTTTTGCTTGAACATCTAAGATTTTATGTATGCTGCTGCCTGGGTGCACTTTTAGAGATCTTTTTGAAAGCTTTTGCAGAAATGTCAAAGCTAGCTCTCTTTGGCTTAGCTTGTGTTCCTATTACCACTGAGAAATAATCCTTGTGCAGAATGTGTAATGGGAACAGCTATGACATGGTCTTCTGAAAATGATGTTTCCTTCTTGGGGAGTTGGTTGTTGCTATTATTTGGTGGCCTGTTGTTGTCATAACAGACTAAAAATTAAAGGGAGAGTTAACATCTTTTAGTAGGCAACTGATGTAGCTGGGAAAAGAATAGATGCATTTTTCAGACCTCATTTTCTTCTAGTTGGAAATGGCCTTGTACTTAGCTTGGAAGGGTACATCAGTCTGGAAGCTTGTCTGGTTCTTTCCCAGCTATATTGTTTGTTCTTCCATTATTTCTTCTTACAAAACTTTTCTGTGGTTTGTCAGGCAAACTTGTGCCTTCTAACATTTTGTATTGCTATGGGATCTAAAATTTTTAAATATTAATGTGGTATTAAACCTATCTGGTTTGTTTTTCTGGTATTTACTCTTAAAATACTTTGTGCATTTTTCTTTTTCTCTAGCAGCGATATTGGTTAAGGTTCTCATTTTAAATCCTAAAATCTTTGAAAATATTTAGATAATAGTTTAAGGTTGAATGCACATCACTAGTAGCACAGCAAAAAAATGAAATGCCTCAGTGTGAGTAAACGACAGCAAATAAAAAGTTATGTCTGCATAGTGAATAGGTATAGAGATTATTTTAAGGCAGAAAAAGGGACAAAGTTTTTAAATACTGTTGTGTTTTCTAGCATTTATTGTCTTTCAGGTTAGAGTACTGGCCTTGAATATTTTATCAAATACTAATTTAAAATTAATTAAAATACTGCAGTGCATTACAGAATTGCATCATTTATAGCATTCTCTTATTACTTAACTGGATTCCAGTCTGTGTCTTGCTCATTGAAAATAAAATAATACAGAGTAAAATAATTGTCTGCTATCCCCAAGCTGTTTGGTAAGTGTGCAATGTATTTGTTATAGCAGTTTTCATGGCACAAATGGTCAATGGCTGCTCTTTAATGGGACCTGAGCTTTTTTTCTGTACTGTGTCCTTTTTCAATGAGTTCTGGTAGCAGCGATATGAAGAACAGCAAGGCCTAGTAAATTATTGATATTGTGTTGGGGCCTTCTGCTTGACTCTGTCCTAGGAGATCTCCCATTTTCTTGGGATCTTTCCAGAGTGTTCAGTTGGAGATCTGCCCAGCCCCATCTTCCCTAGTGTATAAATTCTGCCCATGTGATATTATTGTGTGAAGTGTTCAGTGAAAACAAATAAAGGAGATTTCCTGGATCCTCATGTAACCTTACCTATATCGAGCCAGTTAGTATGGAAATTCTTGATTTTTGACCTCATTAAAATGAGGTTGAATGTAGTTTGAAAGTAGGAAAGTACACTTGGACGTCAGATATTTGTAACAATATTACCCAGGCAAAATGTCCAGTGCTGCTTCTGTGTTCTCTTTCCCAGTATTAGCAGACTCTTGCTGGAATTTTTCAGAAACAATTTCTTAATATGCCTATTCAATTCTGCTGTTAATATGTGTTTTTTTGAGAGTATTCTATGCAGCATTTTGAGATTTCACATATATGACAGAGAGGCCGCAAATTACACTGGAGTACCTTTAGGAAATCAATTTTCATTTTGCTTTTTTGGGGATTAAAACAAGCTGCAAGATAAATGGGTCAATGATCAAGAGCCGCTGCAAACTGGAGCATCAAAATCCTCTTCTAAAAGTGATGTGGGCTTCTGGTCTACATCCCTAATCCTCGTGTCATTCCTTGTGAATTTTTTAGTGAGGGTCATGAAGAAGTTCTCCTCAGACAGAAAAACTGATAGGGAAGAAAGGCGGAAGGGTATGGATGCTGGAGGACCTGGTTTGTGAGGTGAATAGTAATTGACTTTACCAGCCACAGGGTGTCACTTGTTCCACATAAATATATGTAAGAAGTTAATCGTCTGGCTTTGGAGGAAACAGTTTGTGTGTCTGCTGTGAACATGAAAGTGATGCCTGGATGAACACTGGGAGCAGAATTTTTCATTCTCTGCCCTGTGCTTTTTCATCTGAAAATCGAAAGAGCTTGATTTGAAGTGATATCTTGGTAGCCTGGACTGCCAGATGCCTGTAGCTGACTTTTGCCTATGTTACACTGTAATGTTTCTTCAGTGTGCTTTTCCACGTTGGATTTTACTATCATGTTGAAAGATGAGACAGCCTTCAGGAAGGTCCTGTTTCCACCACTACTATGCTATTCTCCATCCCCTCTGTAGCAGCAGTGTTGTCTTGCTGTCAAGTCAAACCGTGAGTTTGATTGCACAGAAATGTGGTGTTCACAACCAGTGCTTTTGATTGTCTGTGCATTTGAGGGCTTGTCTTAAAGATGAAAATGTGGGTGCAGAAAAAGATACAATAAAGGTAGAAAAAGGGAAGATATAGTGTGTCCCACCTCCACCCCCCAAAAACAAAAAAAAGGGTGGCTGGGGGAGGAAAATAAAAAAGACGGGAACAAAATCCAAGAGGAAGCGTTCGCTTCTTGAGTTGGTGACTATTCATGGCAGAATATCTAGTGAAGGAAATTCTCATCTTGGAAAAAAATGTGTGGGCTATGTCAACAGTAGTCAAATGCTAATTATCCTTCAGTGTATTGACATATGGGAGTTGCACTTCATCTGGTCATGTGTTGTGCAAACAGAATTGTGCCTAGATGAACAGCCTGTCTGTTATGTCAGTCCAACATCATCTGACAGCATTATCAAAAGACTGGAATAAAAGGAAGGAGGGTCTTCTCTTGACCTAGCCATAGAGAACTGGGGTAAATCTTCTTTGCACATGAGCCAATACACATGCAGGTAACCTTCTGCCAGAGCACACTGTCCTATCACTTCTTTTCTGTTCCTGGCTAAATTTTCACTTCTCTAGTAAGTACATAAAATAATAAAATATAAATAATGTCCTAAATATATATTTAGCAAATAGAATATAAAAATATGTAGAAGAAAGATAAAATATATTAAATGCATAATATAACTGATATAAAATATCCCAGAATTAGTTAATATAATTTCCATCTTTACCAATTAATAATACAGACCTTCTGTAGTGTCAGAATGTTATTTTCTTCTAAAATGTTTCCTGTCTAGGTGTCAGCTCCTGAAGTTTTACTGTTATTTAGGATGTAGAATGACATCTTGTCCTTAGTGAGCTGAGGTCTGCTTCTTCCAGTGACTTCAGGATGTGGAGGTTTTTCCCATGTGAATTGGTTTGTTCTAAAGTGCTATGACATTCTTGCAAAAAAACCTCACAAAAGTCAACCAAACATAACTGTCTCCTGTCATCTGGGAAACAACATGTAAAAATAATCCTGTGAAAAATCAGTTCTGATTTTTATTTCTACCCATAGCTTTTTATTCATAATGAAAATACATATTGTTCTATGTGACAAAATTCTGTGCATTTGATTTGAAGAACAGAAGTTCAAGCATGGATGCAATCTAACCCCCAATTATTTAACAATATTCTCCTACCTGTCATTCCCCTGAAACTTATAAAGACTTAAGTGATAGTCTTTATTTCCCTTCTAGTTGTTTTCTCATCACCTGATGTCATCTGCTATTAAAACTCAAATAAGGGTCACTGCATCGTAGGGTCTCAGGTGGCTGCTGGTTACCACCTAAATTCAATTGTGTTTTTTGTTGTTGTTGTTGTTGTTGTTGTTTTTTTTGTTTTGTTTTGTTAAAAGTAGTCTGTTTCCAAGGGTCTTTTAGTTAATCTGAATGTTTTCTTGTCTGGTTTTTGATCATATCTTTTACAAAAATGTTTTGTCTGTTCAGTTCTGTTGTATCTTAAGACTCTACAGTGAAGTTTTCTGTCCCAGTTTTTCATTACTCTAAATAGTATTAATTTCCCAACAGCAAAGGCTGCCTCTGTCTGGTTATTATAAAACCATGCTAGATGCCAATGGAGACAACAGAGCTTGTTTACTCTTAATTACATACAATTCAAGCAGCGTATAATACAACCCTTTGCTAATTTTGTTTTAACAGTTAAACATATTGGTCAAATTTGGTAAATGATGCCCTAAAGGACTGTGCTACAGATTACAAAAGCTGAAGTAGTTTGTCAGCTGCTTTCTGGCACTGACTATTTTAATTAAAAATATGAGTGGAGCTTTTGTAATCACACACATGTGAGGAATGGAAAAAGGAAAAGAAATTAAAAAATCACCTTTAACTTATTGTAGTGTACTTAATTTTTTTTTTCTCGTAACAGCCATACCATAAAATTTCAAATGTTCCCAATAGAATTCAGATAAGGAAGGAGACAGCTGTTTCCACCATGGCTGTTCCTGGAGGTAAGCTTTCTTGTGCTTGGTCTCCACCCCAATTTTCAGGAGAAGCCGTATTCACAGTTCTTTGCTTTCTGTTATGGCTCTACTGGTATTTAGCTGTTTTTTTGTTTCACATTTAAGGAAGAGGTCGGAGGGCTGCTGCAGGTAGGTGGTGATACCTATTATGGATTCATGTCCTGTTTCCCCATTTGCCTTCTGTCCTCTGAGCAGTGTGGATTCCGCCACACATAAACCAATCCAAGGAGTTTTATTTTTTGTTTTTGTTTTGTGCCACTTTTCTACTTTGCATGATGAGGAATTCCAAGAAGAAGAGCAAAGAGGAGTTCTCAGGGTTAGCATGTTGTGGGGTTTCTACCTCTCCCTTGCTTTACCTGATAACTAAATGAGGGATATCTTGCTGGTTGTGTTTATTCACTTATTTGTCTAGGAATCCTGAGTCTGTTTGATTTGGGGAATTATCAATTGTAAATTACGGACTGGTAGACAAGCAGATTAATCTTAGGTTGCTTGCTTAGCTTGAATTGTATCAACTTCTTCCAAAGGAGCTCTTCTACAAATGTAATAGAATGTCTTCTTAGTCTGATATATAAGATTAAAAACATATTTTAACGGAACATTTGCTAGCTTTAAATCCATGATATATGAAGTCATGAAGAGTGGTATCCAACAGAAACCTGTGTGCATAATGGTACCAAAAGTACAGCAGATTTTTAGGGCAGTAGTATATTAATCATACAAGAGCCCAGTGCTGTAAATTTTACTGCAGTCAGGTTGCAGGCACTGAAAGTGATGAAATGAAACAGTACCTACTAGAGTTCCTCTTCATGCAAACATTTCAAACAAGCTGAGGCAGAATGAATAATGCCTGCATTAGTGTTCTGCAGGGTGATATATTCATTAATTCTTTTAAAGTGTATGGTGGACCTACTTGTGAATCATGAGAAAAGACTAGTTCTTCCAACCTGCTGAGTGTCAAAATCTATCTAAAAATGGTAGAAAAACTCATTTAGGCTTTGTTTTGTTCATTCTTTTGAAAACTTGTGTCTATATACTTAAAGGTCCTGGTAAGCTATAAATGGAAAGCCTCTTTTCCTTTCGTGTGCATCAAATAATGAAACACTCCTGCCACTGGCAACTCCAGGTAAAATAGTGTAGATAAAGAAAATACGCAAGAACACCTCACTTTTTCATTGAGTTCTGGCAAGCAGCAGAATGTCTCACAGCATGCTCCATGCTAAGACTCAGGAAAGCCCTGGGTGCCATGTTCTGGTAGGCTCACCATTAAATTGGAGAACAAGTCTTCATCTAGATTTTGAGCATCTTCTGTCTGTATCCTAAAATGGTCCAAGTAAGTGAGATGAGGATAGCTTAGTGTAAAAAGGGTAACTTCTTGCCTGAGCTGAGCAGAATTATTTCACTCCACCCTTCTCCCTCCAATGAGGCAGGTTTGGGTGTCAACTCTGTGATGTTTGTATGACTCCTCTTTTCAGGGAGGTGGTTGAGTCATGATCCCTGAATGTGTTTAAAAGTCGTCTGGATGTGGTGCTTGGGTACATGGTTTAGCAGTGGGTCATCAGATCTAGGGTCACCCTAACTAGGGTTAGGATAAGGTTGGACTCGATGATCTTAAAGGTCTTTTCCAACTTGAATAATTCTATGATTCTATGATTCTAAAGACCCCTTTCCAGCAGAAAACCTTTATCACTCTGGGTTCATCAGAGCAGATCCAGCTGGTAGCTTCAGCCCGACATTAATGTAAGATGTTAACATGGCCAATACACCATTGCATACAGATTACATACATTGCACAGCTGAACAGCATGTAATGCTGCATTTGCATACTACATCTCCAGAAGCACAGACCTCCTGTGGTTTGATCTCAAGAGGAATTGCTGTCCAGATAGCTGCTATGGTTTGAAGAGGTTTCATTCCTCTCCGGGTCAGCCAGTAGGGAAGGACCCGTTTGCATGCAGTTTGCGAAAGGCAGGCATTCCTTCTCATGAAACTGCGTAATAGGCACTCAAAAAAAATACATTTCAATAGGCAAAATTATGTGCAGTGCTTTCTGTAATTAGAAAATATTTATATGACTAATCTCTTAGGAAAATGGGGAAAAAACAATCAATTTTCCCACACTTCCAACTCTAGAATGTGACCTCAATAGGACAGTTACCTTTGCCAGAAGATTTTTTTCATGAGCAATACTCTGGTTTGACATTTGAAACTTGTGCTGAAGCCACTGGGGTCAAAAGGTAGAATTAAAAATTTTATTTATTTATTTATTTTACAAGTATGTGTCTCTGTACGGAAGGTAAAGAAATGGATTCTTTTTGCCTTTATTGACTTGAAGTTTTACAGAAGAAAAAGTTATTTACATGCTGGGCAAATGTGTTCTGTTTATCTGCCAAGACAATTCTTGCACCATAGTAATTTTTTCTGAAGAAACAAATGTCCCCTTTCACATTACAGCTATGCACAGTTTACATTAATTTTTCCAGGACTCCACTTTAGAAAAACTGCAGTAACACTTACATGTCTCTCTTTTCCCTCATGTGTAAGCTGTGACCTTTTTATCATGGCCCCATGCTTATACAAGCCAAAGTACTAGTAGGTGATAACCTGTAGGTGTTATGAAAAGTACTCTGCTGAACAGGAGCATTGGAAGTTTTGTCAGAGAAAATAAAGTTTTACCACATCACTGTAAGAAGGGCAGTGTTAGAAGGGAGCTCAAGCTTGGTGCAAGTGTAGGCCTATGTGATCCATGAAACATGTCTGGCTTAGATTGTTTCCCTTTTTTTTTTTTGGTCCCCATCTAATGATGTTGAGAGGCCTGTTAACTTTGAAGCAAGTCTCCTAACATTTGTTGTGCTGAGAATTCTGTTGTTGCCTAGCAATGAATTCTTCAAATAAAATCTTCTCTAAAGCCCATCCTCCCCAGCTGGAAAAAAAAACCCCAACAAAAAACAAAACAACAACAAAATACCCCACCACCACGAGAAACCAAACAACAAAGCCAAAAAAGGAGCAACTCCTTCTGACCAGAGGGCATCACACTTCTGTAGATTCCTTTAGTTTGATGGCATATCCAAGGATTACTAGGAAGATGTGGAGATAGGGATGGATTTTACAGTTAGGGAACATGCTCTGCCCTACCAGATGAAGATGTTGCTAATTCACTCACAACATCCAATCTGAGCTTTCTTCTGTTGTGTCTTGTTTAGAGATGTAGAACAACAACCAAATTCAAAAGCAGTCCAAGCCAAATCTTAAACAACCCCATTTAGCTGCTACCTAATACTGGAAGTGCCTAATCTCACAGAGACTGAATTTTTAAAATACAGAAATCTGAGCCTCTTTTTTTTTTTTCCTTCATAAATTGATGTGAAAATCAACACCTATCTTCTTATGAGGGTCTTGGGCTGAGTGATGCCTGTTTCCCTGGGAATTCTCCTAGGACAGTTAACTGAAGGAGCTTAATGAAACTGAATTCTCCGGGACATACAGGTATGCATATGCTTTATTTTAAAACAGGATTGGCACATAATTTTTCACAAAATAGCCTGTATAAAATTACCTGCAGCTCAGAGCTTGGGCTTTGGAAGTAGAGGGTGTAAGTCATGAGGAAACATCTTCCTCCCCAGATGACTAAGATGTGTCTCCAAGAAATTCTGTAAACTGTGGGCTTAAAAACATTTTATACTTTTTAAAGATTGTTTTGTTAATCTTGACTCTTCAACAGTACTAGACAGACTTCTTAATAGACACAGACTTCTAGAAAAGGGGTGGACAAGTCAAAGTTGTGAGGAGTGAATTGGATTCTTTCCTCTCCTGGTGAATGCAGTGCTGTAATCACATTTATTGCTTCTGCTGGCTATGTCCGGACATATCCCAAATTGATTCTGCACAAGTGAACATCTGTACCTCTCAAGGTACCAGGCTAGAGAAACACCAGTCTGGAAGTCATACTTAAAAATTTTTAGTACTTCCTAGCCATACAGACACCTGTAAGTGTAAATCCATCTAGGGTTAGGCTGGATTTAGTGCCATAAAACCCACCCTTGAAGATCTAAGCTGTAGTCATTAGCTCAAGGTAACTTGGTGTATGGTGCAGGACCTGAGAAGGCTTCCTTATCCTACGTCCTCCAGAGCTACCTTGCACTAGGACCCTATAGCTCTGCAACCATTCTTCTTTAATACCTCGCTGTACAGAGCTCCAGACAGGAGTTTTTTTTATCACTGCTGTTTGCCTAACAGGCCAATGTTCATTTTCTCCCAGGGGAACAAAGCCCTCCTGCCAATTTGGATGATTGCAGTATGTGCTGATGGCAGTTTCAGAGGCTGCAGTCCATGGCCAAGGAAAGCATTCTGAACTGCCCCACCTTCCCATGCTTTTGGGGGGCAGATGTCTCTGGCCGTGAGAAGTGTTCACAAGAAAGCTGTTATTTATGGACTAACATCCCACAGGTGCATTGCCTACACCAAGAATTCCCAATAAAACCCAAGAATCATTCTCTTAAGCTTGTAACTGCTCAGATACTCACAATTGCAAATCTTTAAAATGCTTTGCATGGCACTAGGATTTAGCATTATTTGCTTTGAGTCACCCATGCCTTGGAGGTTAGCAGTTACAGGTTAGCTGCTACTCTTGATGGTGCCTTCTTTTTTCTTGCTAGTAAGTTCCTCTTCTATTGGAACTGATGCTTCATGTCTTTCACAAGACACTTGTACATTATTTATGTCATGTGTAAGTTGTAATTCACAGAAATCCTTTAGAAGTTTTAGCTGTGGAGATTAATAATATATCGATGACCTGCATTTTCTAAGCACCTCATGGAATTTGTAACTTCCTTACCTTGTTCTGTGTTTTGATACAAACTAAAAATAGAAGTTTAATGTGCTACACAGGTTTTCTGTGGTAAGTTCAAATGGAAGTGTTTCCTGTAAGAAATGTGTCATTTTATAAGCATATATTCTTCTGGAGAAGAATTTGGTCAGTATTTACTGTATTTTAATATTCTTGATATATTTGTTACAACTGGTCCTATGAAAAGTAGCTAGACCTGTGGCTGTGGAAATGGAAAGTATATATTTGTTTTCATTACCAATTGTAACTTAAGTATTAGGACAAAGGCATGAATTTCTTTTAAAGGGGTATTGTTACCAAGTTGTAAGTGCTGTAATGAAAACTAATATTTGTATGGTGTATGATTAATCCTAGATAAAGCATTACAATTAAAATTCCAAAAATATTTTAGTTTCCCCTCACCCCTTGCATTTTTCTCTGCTTGGGCAGTGAGAGCAGGCCAGTGTGCTGGACTTGAAAGAATCTATTTGGTTTCACTAATGAACTTTTATAGAGTGAGACATTTCTTAGAAATGCAGCAACATTAGGGGCCTCTTAAAATATGAACTGCTCTTTTTACTCTGATAGTTTAAAATAATCTTAAATTTTGTATTATCTTTGTTTTTGTTTAAAGACTTTTTATTAAATCCAGAATTTAAGCCTAAGTTAGCCTGACACTGTCCCTTTAAGAAAATGTCAGCATTTAGTAAGCACTCTGGATATGCTTTAAATTTTATTATTGCAGAGGGTTTTTTGGTGGAAGGGGGAGGCAGGGGGATGTTGGACAATTCAGAGCAAAGGGGAAGAAAACCTAACAAATTCTTGGGTACTGTCCAATTCCTGAGCTAAGCCATGAACTCCATATTTGGCTTGAAATAAGGAATTTTCTCCTCAACAGCTGTCCCTGGAGTCAATATAAACTGTTCTAAAATATTTAGTTACTAGCAAAGAGATACTACAGGAGACACTGAGACAAACTCTTGTGAAGCACTGGCCATTGTAAGGGAGCTCTGATTCCCAGACTGTACTGTACATTGCATAATGGTGCACATATTCCCCTACATGTTTTCAATGTTATGGGAAGTTACACAATGAGAGGGCTTCTGGGGCACCTAAGCAGTTTTTTGGGAGAGTGGCACAGATACCAGTAAATCTGCTTGTAAGGAAGGAATGCAGATCCACGCATTATGATAGAGGCTGAATTACCTTTCCTTCATTCCTTGGAAGACTTTTAAAAGCAATATGGTATTCACCTCTTCGCCTGTCTTTGTACTTTATAAAGACTTACTGCTCTAATAAATGATGATTTTTGGAAACAATACTTCCTGACAATGGAAGAAAGCCAAAACCCCCTTAAAACCTAACTAGAGCATTAGAAATAAAAATAACTTTGAGTAAAATTTTACCATTTTGAATGAATGATGCATTCAATCAAAGTCTTGAAATGCTACTTAAAATGAAGCCTTAAGAAAGCCATTACTTTTCTTCTTTTGTTTATAAATCATCATAAAAACAGGATACAAAGTTCTTTGTAAAATGCTTCTTGACTCCTCAGCTGCTGAACTGAAAGCCTATGCTAATCCAATGTATGCAACTGAATAATGAACTGAGACTGAGATTACCTACTCTAGGTTGTATATTTATACTGTCACAAAAGCAGCAACCTTATTGTATATTTAAACAATGTATAAAAGAGAGAGTGCATGCAAATAAAGAATGTTAGGTAGATACAAGCCAGAACTAGCTGGAGTAAGGGGACTGTAGAGCTGTACTTTCTCTTGCAGAACACTTTGCAGCCTGCTAAGAACCCTGTGTATTTTATCATCATCATGGATGATGACTGTTGTTGAAATCGAAGTATTGATATAGAAGGTTTGGATGTAACTTCTGCAAAGAAAGTAATACCAGACTGCATCATAGGACAGAATGGTCTTTGAGAGATTTCTCCCTTCAAGGGCAGTTCAAAAAGACACAATAAAATGGGTTTATTTTGTACTGAAATGCAACAATTGGCAAGACCTGTCTTGCTACAAAACCAAAAGATTAAACCTGTCTTGAGGTTGAATGTGGTGCAACATGAAGAGGTTGAAACCAAAGTCTTTAGCTCACAGGTATTAAATGAAGATTACTGGCAGTGACCTCAGTCGTGTCTTGGATGTCATCTGTTTCAAATATGGTTAATCTCATTCAGTTAAACTGGGAGACTGTACTGTTACTAGAAGGAGCACAGCACAAAAATAATAGCTTAGCATTTACTCAATGAGGAGAACAGAGAAGGTATGGAAAAAAAGACTGGGAAGAGGATGGTAACAGTGAAAGGAAAAAAGACAAAAAATGCAAATATGTGAACAAATGCAATACATAAGAATGCATATAACTCTGAGCTCTGAAAAGTTTATTATTTTTCTTGTATTACACATAGTATTTGGGGACTGGGCAATTCACAGTAACAAGTAAATGGTGTGTTTTCTAAACTGAATAAGGAGTTGGTATTAGATTTCTGTACAAAGTTGTTGTCTTCCTCAGTAGAACTACTGCCATGAATCAACAGTATCAACTTAAAATAATACCTAGACATAGCAAACAATTGTTTATATAAATCGGGTCATAGGTTTTGAGTTGTCATGACTTGCTAAGGAAAGGAACTGTTTCTTGTGGACAGTCTTCAAGAATAATTTTCTCTAAAGCCATGGCACTGCTTGAGACAGTTAGCACATACAGTCTGGATACTCATCTCTTTCCAGTAGCCAGCTGGCATATTCCTCCAGTAGGCTAGTGGAGAGTCCATGCTGATGTTAAGAGTATTTAATTGAACCTCTTTTGAACACTATTTAATTATTCTCCAGGTAGTGTGTCAGAGATTGAAGGGCCAAAGACAGTTTTTCTACAGGAGGCAGGAGTGAAAGGCATCAGCATATAAGTAGCCAGATGAACTGCTGGAAGCAAAGGTAAGTAAATGCAATGCTCCCCATTGTGCTCTTACGTATAGATTGCCTTAGCTGTCCTAGGCTGAGGATCACTCAGGTTTAGGATGGATGTAGAACTGAAACATGTACATGCTCATGCTGCCAGTGAAAACCCTGCCAGAAATCAGAAAACTCAAGTTAGATTAAGTTTCATACAATTGCATCTCTGTGGTAACCCCTAAATTAAGTCAATTCTCTGGAGATAGATCAACTTTTTATGTACATATTCTTTGAGTAAAGCACTAGTATTTGCTGTGTATTACTTTATACCTAATTTAACTTTTCTGTACCAAGTTTAAAATTAATAATGTGTGGTTTTCAAGTTTCAGACAGTTGTTGATTAGTTTCTTTACAGAACCTCTGCATTGAAAGCAGTGTTTTAAAGCTGTCAGTCTCCAGTAAACCACATCTAATTTCTGTGAATTTTACTGAATGTACCCTTACAAATAAAAATTAACTCACAGCTGTCAAATGTTGATAATTCATATCTGCTGAAAGTAATGATTTTATAAAAATATTCAGTAGAATGTATACTTGGTACTTGGGCACAATCTGCACTCAATCTGAAAACAGGTTTATAAGTTTTAATGTCATAAAATTTATTATGCCCATAATCTTTCTTTTCGTGAATGTAAGAACTTAAGTTTTAAAATTGTTTGCTGTTAAAAACAATATGATCTGGAAGGAATTTTGTTTCAGACTCAGAAAAACGGTTTATGGGATGGTTAGGGAGATTTATTTTTAGCCTCACTCCGAGGACAGTACTGCATCCATAAGCATCAAGGTCTTAAGTAGATGTGCTTTACCTTCATTTGGTCCAAGTTTTCTTTAGTTGGCTATTGCTATCTTTGTAAGATATATAGCTGTTTTAGTAAAACTTCTCGTGTAGGTTCCTGGCTGTGGCCCAAGCCAGCTGGTACATTCACAGAGGAGACTTGGCTGTGAGATCATCCAGAGGCCGTTCCCAGGAGCTGGTTTGGATGCTGCTACCTTGGTTCCATGGGTGGATGGGGAAGGGGGCTCACATGCCGTGTGCTGTGCGTGGCTGGTTGGCCTCAAGGCCAGCAAGTAGTCATGGGCCTGTTTTGAATATTACCAAAGCACCTAGCAAGGCTGAACTGACAGCTCTCCCCCATCAGGGAAATATTCTGTGGGCAAGAACAATTCATCAGTACCTTCTGGAAAAATACCAGAATGGGAAGTTTTGTTATGCCTCAGAAAAAAAATATGCACAATGAGTTACTGAAGTGTGTTCAGCAGAGACCTGCTCCTTAGCAGCCTGTCTTCTCCCTGCTCCGCCCAAAGCCTCCTCCTTGAGAAACTGCAGTGTATCTTTTCCTTGCTCTTCTGGGTCCTTTTTCACCACTGATGAGAGTTGGAGCTGTTTTTTTCCCAGATTGTGGAGATTTAACATACTCCAGCATATTACCCTGCAAATTCTCTCCATAAATGCAGGTGGACAGAAAGCTCCATTTATCTCTCCAGCTGATGTACTGTCTCTTCAGTAGCTTGTACTAGTGAAAATCATGATTTCTTACCCACTTTTCGTCCCTTTCAGAAGAAAGAGGGAAAAAAATTCCACAAATCTTATGATGGCAGTAGTGTGGTCAGAAAAATAATGTATAACCATGAAGTTAATCCATAAAATATTTAAGGTGAATTCTACAGTTCTTTCCCCTGGGCTCCATTTCTTATTAATGTGTGCCAAAACCAGGTCCTGCAGCACAGTCTACCAATGAATTCAGTCTCCCAGAGAGGTGGGTCCCTAGGGCACCAATTATTTGAGTTAATATATTTGGCATTCAGTACATCCATCTGAAATTCATAATCTCCAGGACTAAGAGGTCAAAAAAACATTTGGAAACACTGACAAAGGCATTTTCTTGTTGTTATTGTTTCTGGGATTAACATGGAGACATTTGTCTACTTGCAAACATTAGTTTGAAGTGTTCTGCGATTACATCTCTAGTCCAAGTCTTCTTGTGAAGAAACTAGTATCACTTGACTAGACTTTGAAATGGAGATTTATCTATGACCATACCACTTTCTTTCAGGATCTTGCCAACTCTGACAGGCTAAGCAGGGTAGGTCACGTTGGGAAAATTCTGAGGAGAGGTTGTAGTTGAAACTACTGCCATTCTCAAGCCAATTTTTGTCATAGCTTTCCTGGCCTTGTGCTCAGTTTTTCATGCAACTTCTTGTTTCTCAGTATGAGCAAGGAAGGAGTATCTGGCATTGTGCAGTTCAGCTGCCAGGATTCTGGGGCACTCGGTGTGGCAGAATGCTTTGGTTCATGCTACCTGTGTCCTCGCCACACCATCACATGGTAAACATTGTGTAAACTGGTTGTGAGGCCTTTATTGTGTGGCTCCCCTGATTATGGGTCCTGGGACTATCCTGAGCTGTTGCCTTATGGTGTGGTTGTGTGTCTCTGATCTAGGTATGCTTCCAGGAACCTGCACAGGGAACTCAGAAAATGAGTGAGTTTGTCATCTTCCTTCTTACAGTCCTATGGGCTGCAAATACAGCTTAATGGGACTTCAGGGTCTCCCTTTGGTGTATAGAAGCAATCATGTGTCTCCAATGGGTCTACAAAGTTGGGTATCTTTCTAAATCTGTTCCTTTGTGCCTTTGTTTCCTGCTGATTAAAAATATCAAGTCCTTGCCTCAGAGAGAACTTTGAGAACAAATATATGTTCCAGGGTACCATTGCAATAGAGACTGTCAGTGTATTTTCTTTTTTTATGTGACAAGTGTAAGATTTCAGATGTCCTTTATTAATTTCCAGACTTAAGTGTTTCGCTTTGTAAATGGTGTGGTAAAGAAGTACAGTATAATTTGGCAATGTTCACTGTTTTTTACATAAAACTGATTTTCCCTTTTAATAAAAACATCAGTTTGGACCTAGTAAGATACTATGGGAGGTAGTCAGTTTTTATATTTGCTGTATGTTACCCATCAAATGATGTCTGTCTATATGACAAGTAGTTTTCCAGTTTTCGAAATGATGATTTTTTTTTCCCCACCACCAATATGGCCTAAATCTTGTTTAATAGAAGTTTTGAGTGTGTCTGTGTTTGTATTTTCCCATGCTCTTTTAATGCCTGAGGGAATAATTTACAGGGCTGTAATTTTGTGGGTTACTGTGTTATGGCCATTTATAAATGGCTCCTTAGGGCACTAAAAGGGCTAAGAAAATGTAAATACAAACACAAAACAGAAACAAATACCTGCAACATGAAGAAAACTGCAAGGAGAGAGACCATATGGCCTAACAATTCAACTCCACTTAATGGCTCCATTCACCTCCTGTTGAAGTAAAAGCATGTTTTACTACTGACCGTAGTGAAAGAAAAATTGAATGTTAAAACCTCACCTGTTACATGACAATCACCTAACTCTGTGTTTAATGACATCCATACTAATTTATTTATTTATTTTTAATATTGGGCTTCAGTTCTTTACTACCAAATATAACCCCTTATTCCCCTTTTCCTCCAAATTTAATAACAAATATTTTTAAATACTCCTGTAGCTTTAGGCTTGGCCAATTAATAAGCTCTTTCTGACATTTTATGTTGCAGTAGTTAAAGGGAACTGTTGTCTGGGACACCTGATGGGAGCCAGGCACTGTGGTTCCTGGTCATTTTTTTACTGGAGAGAGATACATGCTCCCACGGGGAGAACTGGGAGCTTTGCTGGGCTGTGCTGCTCTGTGGAAGCACAAACCTTATTGTCAAGAGTATCTGAGCATCCATCTTGGGCAAAACATCTCAACTCAGGATATTTTTACTTATGTCCAGTTAACATAAACTTCTGATCACTGATTTGGCTATAGAGAAAAAGAGAACATCAGCAATTAAAAAAATTACTTCATCCAGGCACTTTTCCCTCCCTCTTTTCCAGGTTTGCTTTCCCCTGTGTTTGCTGGAGGTTAAACTCAGGCTGGCCCAGTTACTCCAGTCAGGTGTTGGGCTGACTCAGAAGATCTAGGGTTATGTGCATAACTGTTTTTTCTGCTGCTCTCTTTACTTATTAATTTTGTTCTGCTGCACTTCGTGTCTTACTGCTTTCCCTCTGCTGCTGGTTGCTTCTCATGCATTTTCTCTGATGCTCCTTGCTTCTCCAGGTTTTCTTGCTATGCTGTTTCTTAGTAGGTTTCCTCAGATGTGGGCTGCCTGTTGGTCACCGTCACTCAGGGTTGTCCCTGTCTCAGTGTGGGTCCCCTGCGAGCTACAGTCCCACAGGGGTGTCCCTGCTGCAGCCTGGGTGACCTGTGGGCCACTGTTGCTCAGAGGACTATAGGGTATTTACGATACCTATGTGAGCATCTTGCTCTGCATCACCCCTTGTGAATCTTGTTTCTCTCCACTGTGATGTAAACATTCCTGATGTGCTGTTAATTCCCCTGGAATCAGGTTTCTGAATGTACCTGAAAAGGGTTTTCCTCTGCTCTTTAAGTCTCCACTGTTAAAAATGAATACACCACATATACATATGGTGTGCATACACACCCTATAGACTGTGAGGTGCTCTAAGAGTGCAGCCATGTGGACAAATGTTTTGAAGAGAAGATGCCTTTTCTGTTACTGTGTGATAGATTTTGTGAATAACTACCTGCAAAGGCATAATGGGCCAAATCACGGGCAGCAATCCTGCACAAGACTAGCTTCATGGCTTCACAGAAACAAATGTTGCACAAGCTAAGCTCCAGGATTTAATAATTTAGGACAGTGTTTTTCTATGAGGAATCTGTGAAAGACAGCTAATGAAATCAAGGCTTTGCTCAGCTTACATTTACTACAAAAGCCTCTCACCTCCCTTGCAGAAATATTGAAGATCCAGTAATACAAAAAGACAAAAATCACTGGTTTGGGCCATTCCTGCTCACATTAAATCTGTTACGAGTTTCACCGGTTGAATTGGGACAGGAAGCTGTATGTGAATATTTAATGTGGCTGAGACAAACAGTCCTACCTTTTTCCCACCAGAGGAAACATTTACTAAATGGTAAGAAAATGAGAAAAGTGATGTAATCAGGAAGCTTTTTCAGCCTCACTAATGGTTTGTAGAAGACTAGGTGCCATATGAACAATGCTGCATGAGCCTCAAAATCTTCTGGCAGGGAAGTCAGTTCTGAATGAAAAATCCTTGCCAAATGCACCCTGTCATGTTTTCCGTCAGTAGAGCTGGATATTTGTGTATAATTCCTGTGGGATTGGAGGATGGTAATGTATACACACAGAAAAAGTTCAATTTCAAGTAGCTGCTAAGATTCAGTAAACAATATGTTCCAAATTCCTTTCAAGGCTCCTAGCACACTGAATTTCTTCTAAACACTGCCATTCTCTGTGATGTTCAAGACTATTGGTGAGAAGCCTTTGTAACTATAAAAAGAAAAGAATTGGATAAAAAATATTGAAGCTACAACAAACAGTGTGCCTTCCTCCTAGCTGCAGCCCTCTGTTTTCACTGTGACTATCACCACGGCACTGCAGCAAAAAATGGTTCCAGACTATGTCAAAGCTGTGTGCCTCCGCACAGTTTCACTGTTTGATAATACTGGATGGTCTTGCTAAAGTTAGTTTTTATTATCACAAAATTGGGAGATTCTGGACCCTTATACTATGAAACTGTTTGACCAAGGCAGGTGGTACACACAAAGCTGCTGTTGCTACTGAAAAGGTACTGTCTGTCAGAGACACTCTCAGAAGAGTTTGAGGTGCACCTGTGATTTCACTGACTTTAAAAAGGTAATATGATCCCTGCTCATGATTTTTGCAAAGCATCACATGCATATAGTTGTGTTTATGCATACTCATAATAAACTGGAGCTTTGCTTAGCCACATGTTAACGTTGCCATCCCTATCATCAACACCAAGGCTACAAAAGGGATTTCGTCTCTGTTTAACCCATAGTTTGTTTCTTCACACAGCACAGGCTATAATCATCAGCCATTGCAGCTCATCCTAACACAATGGGTTGCCTTTCAGCCTGAAGGGTGCATGGTCAAGGGAAGGAAGCTGCGTGGGCTTCATTTAACGAGGAAGAGATGTGGTGGGCCATACTTGAGAGCTGGAATATTTATGCTTATACCAATACTTCCGTATGTTCAATACACAAACTTCAAAAATCATGAGGGTAGCTTCAAAATCATGACTTGGCATGTCATAAAATGTATCATGCTTTGCCTTTAGACTTTGAGCTTTTAGACATGAGGGGTGTGCATCTTTAAACCTCAGCATGAGGATTGTAATTTGGTAACCACGCCGCCTAACATGGGGTTTCATTTTAACCACATCAGGGCACTACTGTAGGATCCCTTTCTCATCAAGGGAGAGAAGGAAGTATCTTTGGAGGCCTGTAGAGGGAGATCCTGTCTGCTTGTTTTCTGCAGGAAAGGTAGATTCTTTGCGTGCTTTGGGGTTTCCATGTCAGTTGAGTGCTTAAGGTAAGCAACAAATGCTCCTGCTTGAAAGCAGCAAACTGAGGTTCTTCATTAACTGGGATTTTAAGAAAAATGTTATGTACTGGTCTATTCTTTATCAAATGCACTGAGCTGACAATGCTATGAGAGCAGATGAGAACGACAATACAGTTTTGAGGGATTACTTCAGGCCTTTAAATGCCCACAACTGCAAATAGAGTTTCCTTACCTTCTCCTTTGTTCCTTAATAGCAAATAACACTTAAAAGGTTTGTTATATTAAGATGAAGTAATAGTAATTATCAAGCCACAAACTGTGCTCCAGAAGTAGTTGAATACATGGCTACGCTGTGTTTATAAATCGATTTTCTCAAAGTGCAAATTATGAACTTGTTCAGAACATTGTGTTATTCTAGAAGCAAGATGGTTACTGTGAATGCGTGTGACAGATGTTGAGTTTAGCTAACAACAGAGGGTAACAGTAAGAAAGGAAATTTTCTTGTTAGTTATAATAGAAATGGATCAACTTTGAGGTCTGTGTGTGCAGATCAATACCTATTTATTTTTTTGTTTCTTTGGTAGAAATATTTATAGGATGAAAATTAGTCATTCACGCTGTGTTACTACTTTCAGTCCCTGATGATCTGAACAATGCTGGAGTCAAGTGCCTTCAGCTACTAGTCTCTATCTTTTGAATAGGAAACAATTTCAGTAAAGGCAGTAAACAAAGCTGGCATTGTAATGTGAGCCACTGTATTACTGCTAACACTGCATACTGTCCCATGAACAGGAAAAGGCCATAATATTTTTCCTACGTGTCACACCTCTAATGACTTCATCCTTTGATTTGTGTAGGTCTTTGAACATAGAAGTAAAAAGCAGGCTCCAAACAGGGTGACAATTTACTAAGCTGGAGGAGAACATATTTTGAACCTCATTAGTAAAAAGGGAATTTATATTCTAACTGGTGGAAGGCATTGTCTTGCCCTAAAAAAGCTGTGAACTGAAAGAAAGAAAAATTGCCACATTTTAAAGCACGGAATCACTCTCTATGTCCCATGAGCAGGAAGGTTCATCATGTTGGTAGTTTTATTTGTTGTGCAAGTGCTTTAGTGACAAGATAACAGAAGTGCTTAAACAGGATTCCAGCACTCCTGGTTAGATACAGCCATAACTGGTGATTTGTGAAGCCACATTAATAGGTATGATAATACTTTGCATTTCAACAGTGCCTGTTATCTATGCCAGAAGGCTTACGAATATTAATTGAGCTTTACAAAATTATTGTAAAGTGAGTATAGTAAATATGGCAATATTAACTTTAGAAGGAAGATTATCTGAAATGTTAAGCAACTTGGCAAAAGTTGTAAAGTCAGTGCCTGACCTGTGCGTACAGGTCTCCAGTTAATGCCCTAAGCCATTAGATAGCACTAGATTACAGTTCACTGGAACTGTAAATGAACTCAGAGCAGTCCTGATGCATATGAAAATTATGCCTTAATGTCTTCTGTCAGCAAATTACACGGCAGCAAGTCAGCCACACTGGAACTTACCAGAGAATTTGAGGCTGGAGCAGTTGGATTCAATAATGCAACTAATTATACTTGATGTGGCATTATATGAGAGGGTTCTCCAGCACAGACAGAGATGACATGTTTGTTTTGAGAGTAGGAGAAACCCATCTTGGGAAAGCCAGTTGAGTGTTCAGGCTTGACTTTGAAGCCTTTGATGAGAGAAGCATGTCTGGTCTAATCTCTGAGTGGCAGGTTCATAAACACACACACTACAGTTGATACGCTAATGGTCGTATTATGCTCTGCTGATTTGCTTTGCCCAGCTCATTCAGTTTCTTTAGAGACATCCAGAGATGAAAGAGAGAAATGCACAATGTGTTGTAAAGACCAAATAAAATTTTTTGTCTGCAAACTGTCTTGTTATTAAGCAAAACGTTAGAAATGCACAGCAGCTCATGAGACTTCAAGAGGCCACGCAGTACGAAATGTTTTTTAAATCTTTTAGATTAAAACTTGCAAGTGTCCAGGGGAGGTAAATGTATATTAGTGAAGATACAATGTCACTGAAGACTGCAGGCTTCTGTCTTTGCTCACTTTGCTGGTCACTTCTGTGGAAATAATTTGCCATCAATTCTGACTCCCTCTCCTGCTTTATGTCATGATGTGACTTAAAAGCAGAGCAACAACTGGCTTTGATTCTTACTACAGAATTCTTCCAGAGAAGGGTGTAGCAAGTCTTCAACAAGTGCAAACTGATGATGAAAACAAGAGTTGCTATGATGCCATGTATCTCACTGGCAGCTGCCACAGCTGCACTGAAGTTGTGGGCAGCTGGGACAAAACTTGGGGTAGCCTGTGTGCTCTGTGAGTGTGAAGCAGGGCCTCTGACTGGCTGTCTTTGAATGAAGGCCACTGGTTTTCTGTGCATCCAGCAGGGTAGAAAACTGTCTCTGTAGCCATTAACAACAGCTGGTACAGAACACTACCAAGTCCATTATGAAAAAATGTTTGGAATCTTTTTTATTCTGCTTCAAAATCAAGTCATTTTATAATGGTAGTTTCATTTCAGGCCCCACTGGAAAATTGTCTCTCTTTACTTAAAGTTCTCTGAGTTTAATTCTTGCTTTATGTTTTTCTTTTACAGTAAATAAGGTAAAAATGTTAGCCTTACATTCATAGGCAAGATGTCCTTGCCAGTTTTATAGACATAAACACATTAATCTTTCCATTAATGAATTAAAATAAAAGTTAATTAAAGCCTGTCTTGTAAGAAAATCATATAGCTCTTGTTATATTTTCTCATTTTCAAATGTACTCTCTTGTGTTAAAAGCATAACTACATTAATACAGGGGTGTGTTGTAGTGTGGAAAAGGGTACTGAGCTGGGATGCTGGGGTTCATCCTCAGCTGTACCAATCTCCTGTATTGTGAGTGACCTTCCAGCATAGTACGTCTGAATGCTCCCTGCCCTTTGCCCACTCAGAACCTGAGAACTGTCTCCCACACACTGGAAAAAATGGGATTCTATCTTGTTTAGGCAATAAGAGGCATTCAAAGAATGAACACTAAAGTTTATTTTTGCAGGTTGATAGCAAAAAGTAAGACAGAAGGTAGGAATCCACTTTATGCTCTAAGCTTCCCTCTCTCCCACTATGCTCCTCTTCTCTCCTCTCCTTCCTCACTCCTAGGGTATAAAAGGGACCAAAATGGCTTTGCGTAGCATCTCTGCTCTGCCCTCTGCCCTCAGTGGGAACTGAAAATCTGAAAATGCAGCTCACATCTGATAACGGATTTGGAAGCCTACTCCTGTTACCGAAAACACGCTACTTCTCCTCAGTCCTTCCTCCAGGATGGCAGTATCTGTTAACTGCCTAAGGGAGCTGCATTCTTTGTTGATTTGAGTGTCTGGAAAACTTTCACCTTAGTGTAATGCTGCATGACTCTGAGATTTGCAGCCTGTTCTTCTTTACATGCTGTTGTGCCCATAAATGCTCATCAAATATTTGCTCTTTGGTGTCTGTTGTAACTATCCCCAAAAGTATCATCTGGCAAATACATTCAGTTATAAATCTAAAGGATTATTACAGCATTATAAAACTGCCTTCCACTGACTAGGTCAGAGCAGTAGATAAGTTGTGATGGTTTTTACATGTATTCTGTGTGGGACAGCTGTATGCTTTGGATTCTTGTTGCAGAGTCCACACATAGCCAGCAAAAAAGGCATATGGATTAGTTAATATTTGTGCGATCCCTTTGTACTGTTTCATCCACCTGTTAAGTGATTACATGCATGATGTGGTCCTAATGATGTGTAAGGTACTCCATTCTGCAATGCAAACTGTCCTTATATGCACTCTATATGTCTTGATGATCTACATTTGGATCTATCTTGCTAGCAAAACATTTGGTCCATTTCTTTGTGCTCTTAGGAAGTCATCTGGATAACAAACAGCTTGCATTGCTTGATACTCCTGCCCCCTCAATGAACTTGATGCCTCAGCCAAATGACATTTAATTTCCAGTCAGTGTGGAACAACAAGAGCTGGACATGGGACATTGCTCAGTTTTGTTCTTGTCCTTAGGCTCTCTCTGGTCCCTGGGTCACTAGATATTGTGACTGCAGTGAGACTGGCAAACGTCATGCACAGGACCTCAAGGACCTTCCTGGCAACCTTAGAAATGGATCATCCTAATGGACTTTGAAGATCCTTTTAATCACTGATAGGCAGCATGTGGTGACTGTTAAAAGCTGTTTTGTGGATGGGGTATGAGAAAACAGAATAGTTTTCTCAGAGCTCTGATTATCCCAGGCAATTAATCATTGAGCTGTTATAACAGAAAGTGTTTAGTAGTTTGCCCTAATTTGCATTATAGTAATAAATTAACATAGCAAGTTATAAGAAAGAGTAAGACACTTTCTGCCCCAAACTACTTTGTTTGGGCAGATACTTTAATGGTGTAGCTCAGTTTGTAAACTAAAATAATGCAATGCTTTCCTCCCATGTTTTAATTCCAAAAATTGTATCAATAGCAAAGAAAGAAAGAAAAAAAAAAAGATGTTCAGCCACAGACAGATGAACACCTTTACAGATGAAAAGTCTCAGACATGGTTGGAACCCTGAAAGAAAGCAAGCAAGAAATAGCATTCAAAAGGAAAATATTGTTTAGCAGTATATACTTGCTTTATAAGACACTGAACTAGGAAACAGAAAGACAAAAATCTTAAATCCTGCCACTTAGCTGTCTCTAAGTTTGCAGACTCCAAAGCCCTAATTTCAAGGCCTACGTGGTCTTATAACATTATTTTGTCAGAGAATGTGTAGTAACAAATAGCAAGGCTTTAGAGGGTTCTTTCTTTCCTACAAGGCAAGGTAATGGATTTGCTTACAAAACAGGTGACATGCAATTTGTTTCAACTGATCATTGTCTCACTTTTGTGAAATGGTTTTCTAACTGAAGTGAGAAGCATGTCTAATACTGTCAAGTAGAACCATTAATAAGAAAGAGTATGAGAGTGCTGTGTTTTTAGAACTTAGACTTACAGTTAAGCCATCAGTGAGACAAAAAATAAGAGAAACAGGAGTATTACATTGTGCCAGAGGAAAGTTTAGTAGCAGGAAAGAAAAGTTGACAAGATGGAACAAAATATTGGAAGTGACAAACAGAAGATATAGGATAAAGAAATAATTATTATCAGGTGAGTTGGCATAACAATCAGTGCACACTGTCCCTTTTATCCTGAGCACAATGCCAGAACTTGCCATTGATGATAATGGAAACAGAGGCTGAGTCCTTCAAGGAAGCTGACTCTGCAAAAACTAACAAACCAGAGGGCCCTGTGAACCAGAGAACCAGGAAAAATAATGCAGAAAAGGAGGAGGTATAGCTGTGGAATAAAACATTAAATACAGAGGAGAAATGGAAGGATTACATAGTGAAGTTGAGAGTGCAAAAGATAAGAAAAGCAATACTGGCAAGTGAAATTAATGCTCTGAGATTAAGATAAGAGAATTTCCAGGAGAGTGGGTAGCACATGAGAGATGAGAAGTGAGTAAAGGGAAGAGAAGGGCCTCTAAGAGCAGCCTGGATTAATTTACAGTCAGAAAAGCTAGAAGTTGCTAAAATCTCTTCTAAAGCTCTGCCCCTGCAAAAGAAATTCAGTGCAAATAAAGAATCTAGCAAACTGTGGATCCCTTGAAGTCCTGACTCTTAGAGTGAAAAAATTGTTAGCCTGTAGGTTCAGTGAGAAAGAGGAGTTTACTTCCTTTGAATGAAGACCTAGCTTGAAAGCAAAATACTACAGCAAAGCCCTTTCCTCTCTGTGAGAGTGGACCTTTGATGACCAAATCAGTTTGATTGAACTTCTGGGTTTTGCTACCAGGCAGTCTAGTTCTGTACCTCAGGACTGTGAGACAATGCTGCAACTCTTGGGCAGTCAGCTCCATCTGGATTGAGAGGTCGGGTCTTCCAGAGGGTTTGATGACAACAAATGAAGACTGGTTCCCAGCACCTTACTGCTTGGATGCATTTCCAGAGAGCCTACCTGGTGGTGGAGCTCTTGTTTCTAGTCTTTAGGGATAAAACAGTGGGGCAGGCGAGGAACTTGAGTTCAGTCAAGCCACAATCACTTTTACTCTGGAAAACACTAGACAGTTACAAAACAACATCCTGTACGTACCCTCCTCCCCCGCTTAGTGTGATCTCATCTCTCCTGGGACTCCTGGTTTGGACAACATCTTTCCTGCGTTTTCATCAGGCATGTGGTAGTGGTTTGGCCTTTTTACTCACACAATCAACTTTTATCATGGTCTCTGTCGTTCTTTTGTTCACATACTTCAACTGGGAGCAGCCTAGTTTGCATACTCCCCCACCCTCCACTGGCTTCTTTACACAATCTGTCAAAGCAATGACCTTACTGGTAGAAAACCCCTTTTTCCAGTAAAGAAAGATTGTCAGACACCAAGGGATCTTGATAGCTGTCTCATTGCTTATCCCCTCTGAGGTCTCTATATGTCAACATGAGTGTTGCAATATTGTGAAAAGTGAGTTTGAGGCTCAGATGGTCAGTGGAGACATTGCAAAGCAAGGATCTGAGTAAAAGGTATGTCAAAATGGCGTTTCCCCAAAGAAGAGTAATTCCTGGGATAATGGAGGCAGATTCTAGTGCAGAAGTCCATTTCTCCTCTGGATATTAAACCAGAAGGAACCTGGTCATTTCAGTGCCAAGTGCTGCACACTGGTACAGCATAAGGTTTTGCCCCCACAACCCACTCATTTCACCCATTCCAGACAATAAAATTAATACTCACACATTGGCAACTTTGTGATGTATTTATAAATGGTTCTAGTCAACTGCTAACACACTTCACACCATTTGTGTGTGCTTTCTAGGTCACTGGAGAGGCTGATGAGCTGTTGTTCTCCAGACGCCATGCTTTTGCTTGCAATTCTTTCCTCTATTGACCTTTTTTAATCTCAGTTTGAATTATTTTCTTTCAAAATGTTAATTTTGTAGCTAACTGAAAATCTCTTAGATTGTCTTGATCCAGATCACTGTGAAGATGAATTTGCATCACAGAGAAATGCTGCTACTATGTTTGGCTTTAGCTGAGATCCTTGCTGACTGTTTCAGCAGAGAGGCCAAGGATTTAATTTATCAAGGGACTGAATTTTTTTGTTACCTCTCCCAGTGGAGGACTCTATCCAGTGCTAAGTCTGGCATTGTTTTCAAGCAGCATAACACTTGTATCAAAGAAGAAAAAGGGAAAAAAGCACTTAAAATGTTATTTCAGTTTTCACTTTTAAAAACCACCATGGGAGTAATTTACTGTGATGATCCACACATTCTGTTTTGCAGTAGTATTTTAAAACTTTCCTGCAGACTTGATAAATGGAGGATTAAACTTTCCTAAGGAGGGATGAATGGACCAAGGCTGGAAATTTAGAGCGGGTTAGCACAGATGAAGGTGATGGAGAGGGTAACAGGTGAACAAATATCTTTCTTCTGTACTGTTAGTTTATTTCTTACCTACTGCTGTGCTTTCACAGAGGAATGTTTGGTGAAATGTGTGATTCCTGTAGAAAAAAAAACCCAAACAAGCAGTGTTTTGCCATCTTTTATTTTTTTGGCTCCATGAGGAGTGCTGTCTACTAGAAGGGATGTAGGAATTGTTTGGGCACTGTGCTGTCTCAGTACACAGAAAACACTGCATTTTTTTCCTGCTCAGTTGGGGAAAAGGCTCCAGTAATGTTGGTCATGTCTGGTAGAAAAAAACAAAACATACTTATTTGATATTTGGTGAGCTTATTTGGTGAGCTATCCATATTTTTGTATCCTAATACTTGAGAATTTTATTCTTTCCTCCCCTCTTTTCAAACAAGCCAAGGAAGCTTCTTTTAGCTGCATGCCACATTATGGATATTTAAGATTAAAGTGACTGCAGTGGAAAGAACAGCCGATACTGGGGAAAAAGTGTTATAAATCATTCCTGTCTCTGAATCAGTTTTGTCTCAGACATATTTTTGTCTCTATTTAATTGATCCTAGTGCCATTCATGACTAGCCCCTGAGTTTGGTAATTTTCCATGGTGAAAGCTAAGATGGATAACTTTTTAATAGCTGTATGAAAACAAAAATGATTCCATTGCACACATCTGGATGAGCTGAAATCCAGCTTTCCAGGCAATCCATTCTCCCTACTGCTATTTTGAGAAATAATCACGCTGTCTTATTTAGGATTATTTTAAATACTCTGGGCTTATTTGCAAGAAATATTATTTCCTGATTTATAACTCTTGCAGGCCTATTGACTTATATGGAGAGCGAGACAGTGTCAGACTCACTGCCATTCTCAAAGGTATGTAAATAGCAGCTGTCAGTACAAACAAGACTGCAAAGGCTCTTCCTTTGGAGGCCATGCATGAAGTATGGATGTTTACTTACTGTTGGAAGGAAAGTGGCTAATGTGTTCCCTGCAGGCACTGATCCAAAGCCGGTCTGTCACGACAAGGTATCTTTCTGACAGAGTATTTCAGGGGAAGTCTGATCCAGGAGTGCATTTTGCTGTTTTTGTAGAGCATAAAATCATGCCCTGAACAACCCTACTGAAGGCAGCAGAGCTGTCCTGAAAAGCTGAGCTCTTTTTGCTGCATGTACAGTCTTTGTTGTGGGGGATATGTAGATTGTAGAGAGTTGGAAACTGGAGGATCACAGGCTGCTTGTGTGGTATACCCTAACAGATATAATTCTGTGATATACAGTATTGGACCCAATTTCTGACTGGAAAGTACAGCTGGATTACTTCGTTAGCATATATAGCCAACTGGCTCAACATTGTTATAGAATCTCTTGTAGGATTATTGTTTCAGTCGGAAATCGATTGAATACTTCTAATTAATGAGACAGGAGATAGAAGCTTTGCGTAAGTGATAGTATGAAACCATGGCAGTACTCTGCAGAGGAGATGATACTGATGTCTTACTCAGGAAGGCATCTGTGAAACAGATCTGGTGGAGTCAAAAAGCATGGAAGATCCTTGAGAAGGCAGTGAAAGCTGGCTTTTATTCACAGCTCCTTTGGCAGGAACAGTGCTCTGAGGGAAAGCAGAGAATTAAAGTTGCTTTTTTGTTGTTTTTGTTTTTTTTTTTTTTAAAGCAAACTTCTCACTGGCAAAGATACTATGTTAGAAATTGACTGGATATTCAGAAGACAGATAAAACAAAGGAAAGAAAAAAGCTGACTTATTAAAATGGCAAATTGTTTTAGTTACATGATGTGGACAGTTGTCAAAAAATAACCTTAAATATAGTGGTAGCTCTCAGTGTTCAAAACAGTTTGTGTATTTGCAATATACTGGCAGGAGATATGCTTGTACCTTGGTCCAGAGCTGGATACAGCTACATACTGCTAGGGGGAAAGAAGTGGAGTGTGACATAGTGTTGTGGAAGGTGATAGTCCAATTCCTGCATAGGCAAGAAATGCTGGTGAGAGGAGTGTGGTGGCTTTTGCAGAATAATCTACAAACCTGCATGTGAGACTTCAAAGTTACAATGCTTTGTCTCATGATCTTTTTCATATATTGCCAGGATTTGCTTTTCTTTTCAAAGCACTCTGCTTGGCAAGCCTTCTGTTTTGATTTCTGCAGGACATTTCTTCCTCAAATCTTCTACCAATACCAGCATATACACTGTTTGCTACTATTCCTACCCTTATCTGTAGAAGTTCCAGCTAGATTAAAGACAAGGTGTAAAGCAAGAGGAAGATCGTATGTATGCATTTTGCCTAAAGAGCAGTCCTACCACAAGCTAGGTCCAAGCTAGTACTCAGACACAGACATCTATGCCCATATGCTTCTGACAGGGTGAAAGTTTGCTAGAATAATCCCTCTTCTATGTCTTTGATACCGCTAGTCCAGAAAATCCTCTGCAACTTTACAGAATTAACGAGGTGTCAAATAAAGATGTAAAAGGGAAACTATACATTTTGCTGAATTCTTCCATTTTGGAATCTCAAAACAAATTGCCTATGAACCTCATATGATTATTTTTGGCCATTTCCAAGTAATTTTTCTTACTGATTTGTCTGCAGGTGTAAGGGTCAGTGAGTTTGCCACTTTCTAGTTCTGCAGTTCCAAGCACTCTTCCTAGAGGGATGTATGTTTCTCTCCACTGTGTGTGTGTCATTGTTCATCATTTGCTGGGTGTGCTATTCTCTGCAATATACAGAGGTACATATTGTAGTTTCCTTTTTCTTTTAGAATTAGAGAGTCTAAATGGCCTTAATACCTGATCTCTCCAGCATTGTAAATTGATGTAATTTCTTTTGCTTTATAGATTTTATTGCTTTCATTTTTCTGGGATAAAATATTTTCTATGTTGTACATTCTATGTGTAAAATTATTAACAAAAGTCTCAATGGAGCTTTCTCTTCCACATCCCTGACCAAGTTCTGTACTTTATGAGTACTGGATATTTACGTTGCAAAGTGGCTTTAGATCTTGAAGAGAGTCTTGACAACTTTACCATTCACAGACTGAGAAGAAAATGATATGTGGCTCTTAATTTTTCCCTGAAATAGTGTAATCACAAAGATACACCATAGACACAATATAAGCATCTCTCAAAGGGGTTTGAGAATGTGCCACTAAGAGATCAATAAACTGTTGCAGGGTAACTGAGAGAAACATGTTCCAAAATGTAATTAGAAAGCAAAGATATCACCAGCAATGGTGACCTTGTCATTATAAAAGATATATTTTAATGTAGATGTTGACCTTGTTTTTACCATCTCTCTTTAGCAATAGTGCCAACAGAGCACAGTCTCAGTAATTCTTGCTCTTAAATGAGTAGTCCAGAACCTATCACCTTTGGAATTCATCAATGGTGGGGCCAGTTTGGATTCCTCTTTCAGGTCCTTAAATGTGTCAGAAAAAATTCTAGGTTAAACTTGATTTTGGGATCAGGTCAGCACCTGGGATTAGAGTTTTGCATGACCTGTATTTAATTAAACTTAGTACAGATGATAGATGAGTACCCGCATCATGACCTGCATGCCCTAGTTTACTATATGAAATCTGAATATATGAAACAGAAGGTAGGCAAGCATAAGTATAATCCTTCAGTGGTAATAATATTCCATTTTCCATTCCATTTATTAATAGAAGTTGACTCCTAAAAGAAGAAAGCAAACAAGCTGCAATTTAGAAAAATAACCTCAATGCTAATAAAAGTCCTGATGTACTCATGTGCAACCTGTAAATATTGGTCAGCTAAGTGTTCACCATCTGTTCTGTTACCCTCACAGTAAACAACCACTTTTGCAGCTTTTAAATCATAAACGTGCTTAGACATCTCTGTGTTCATTATCAGACAGTTCAGTTCAGCTCATCACACTGCTTCAAAATAGTTCTTAATCAGTTTACATCTGGGAATATTACAAGCAATAACAATACAGGTGTATACACACTTCAGACATCTGAAAACATTTTTAAACCTCAAGAATAACTCTGCTTATGCTAGTTAGACTTTCTGTAGTATTTTATGCAACCAGTAATGATGAACTGTTTGGTAAGTGTGTCAATACCAGAAAGAAAAGCAGCAGCAGCCTCTCTGTGGATTGCACGGGGTCTCAGTTCAGAGTCAGTCAGCTCATCCCAAGAGCCATGCAGTTTACACTGGGTGCATTTAGGGGTTTAGTGTAGGTATTAGCTTAGTCACTACCATCCTAATATGATTTAATGATCTCATTTTTACAGTCCTGCCAGTACCTGGGTATCTAACCTTATATTGAAGAAGACAAATTATTTCTTTGAACTTGCTTCCAGCTTTCCAGTAATTTTGATTTTTGGCCAGTTTGAAACATTAGGAATATGTAATTGGAAATGAATGGTTAAGATTATAAAATTATGTGCTGCAACATTTTTAGTGAATTAGCCTCAGTGTTTACAAGAGATTTGCAAAGTTCAACCTACAAAGCTTTAAAGTGAATTGCACGATTTTTAGGAGGAAAATATTTTTGCAAGGTTCTTGGCACAACTTTCTTTGAAATTGTTAGAACCTTTTATTTACCAAACAGTGTACATTGTTAAAAGTAAAACTTCACCTGCATTCTAAATTTTGGCCCAGTTAGTCTTTCCGGAGTGCTGAAAACAGGGCTTTAATTAGTAACTTTATCAGTTAACCCAGTCACTCATCCCAGTGCTTATCTGATACTGTGTCCATGCAGGCGCTTGGGGACATCAGAAAAAGGCCGACTTGTCAGTGGGACAGCTGAGAGGACGTTGGAGGTAGGGGATAAAAAAGAGACCACAGAAATGGATGGCATTAAATGGCATTTGATACAAATCCCAAAGGAATTATCTAGCCACGGTAGCCTAAGACAAGCATGGATCTCTCTTGTATTTCTCCCTGATCTTCTCTTGTATGTCACCCACAGGAATAGAGAAGAAGCCAGATGTCCCTTGCAGTATGAATGTAGGGTCTGGCGTGACTGAAGTCCCTCACTGGGGAAGTGCTGACTGAGCTGAGAATAAAACCGTGCTGATGCTGTCGTCGCAGGACTAGCCGGCTCAAGCCAGAGTGGGGCGCTCAGCCAAGGCACTCATTAAGTTCTTTTGCTGTCTTCAGCAACCAAGATTTAGTGAGCAAGCTGCTCTCCCTTCTTGCCTCTAATTTTTGTGTTTTTTGTTTAAGGGAAACAGGTTATGTGTATATATGAGGGCAGTTGAGGGGGTGATGTTCATGTTAGAGAGGGTGAACTGAAGATCGTACATGCTTGCCTGTAAAAGGAACTGGGAGGAGTAATGGATGAAGAGTTTCTGGTGGATGGCCAGAGCAGAGGAAACCCTTGCTGATTTGTCTTGGGAATGAAAAGGGAAGACATCTTGATTCCTTATGGTGAGCCTGTCATCACAGACCTCTTCTAGCAGAAAGAGGCTTGTGCAGCAGTTCATGCTGCACTCAATCTTTAGCAGCAATTGCCATGAGAGTACTTCAGTCTGTGCCTGGTGGACCCTATGACCAGTCAGATAGAGCTTATCCTGTGGCTTTAGAGGCCCTGGCAGGTCCTCTGAAACAATTTAATAGCAACACCCAAGGGCTAGGGGTGAAATAAAAAAAAAATAAGCTGAAACAAAAGAACTTAGGTGATCTGCTTCAGGTACTCCTGGTCAGTAATAAACATGGAAAATAAAAAATAAAATCAGAAAAATAAACATGGAAATGGAGATCAAATTGCAAAGAATGAAGGCTATTTAGAAAAAAAATGGGGACAGCTAGGCTTTAACTTTATTCTTCACCTTACTTCATTTGCATTTGCAAAGTGGTCTGTAACGCTTCTTGCGCTCAGTTTAGTCTTTCACATGGCATCATTTATGATTCAGAATTCTTGCTCACCTCATTTTTTTCCCTAAACAAAGAGGTACCATTCATGTAGTTCTAAAACTGCCTTGTCAGCAAAAAATCTGTAGCTCTTACCAATGCAAGGAAGTCTGATATTAAAAACATGCATTGCTTTGCTATCTTAAGATGAACCCATTAGCATGTGGCTGAAGAGTAAGTTTGAGGGAGAGAAATCGCGTTAAGAGGATGGAGTGACTACCTGGTGCCAAGAAGATATTTTATGCTTGCTCAAGCAGTTCTGATGAGTTGATAGCTGAAATGTTTATGCTTTTATTCCCATAGATAGCATACTAAAGACGTCTATTTTAAACAACAGATAATCCAAGTGGTGCATTTAGTTTGTGATGTAACTGTGGCTTGTGTTCTAGGCCTTCAGGGTTTGCTCCTAGGCTCTAGCTGGGCTCAGCAAAGCTAGGCCCTTGACTTCTTTCCAGCCTGAAAACAAAAGCAGAAAACAAAAAACAGGAAGACATGTACTGGCTGTAAATTTGCTGTTCCTGCTGATGCAGAATACAAATGCAAAGCATCATAATGATTTTCACTTCACTGCTAGAATGTGTGAAGTCACGAAGAGTTCTGTTTATAAATAGAGAATCTGGCTCTCAGGAATGTCTAAGAGTGATATACAGGGTTTAACAAAGCCCATTTTCAAATGACTGTTTGATTTGATGCAAGAATTTAGATGTCATCAGCAATTTCACTAAGGGGGATCCTTCAGACCTCATTTCTTAATTTTTCTTATATACTGCCACCTCCTTCAAACTGCCATACTTGCTACCTTTGATTGCTCGTTTCCCCCAGCATTACTTTTCTTACTTTTCTCACTCTTTCTCTGGAAAAATGGATTACTCTTATCAGTACATTATGCTTTAAAAAAAGAAAACTGCATATTTTTTTCCCCTGTCTGGATCACTTAATATCCCCAGCATCAGATCTTGGCTGCCTGTTGAGACCAGTGGTTTATGTGTCTAGTCTTATATTAGTATTTTTCTCCATTTTATTGTACCCCTGGAATGTGTCAGGGACTTTTCAACATAGAGCCTACATAAAAAGAGCCTAGATACTCCTTGCAGCCGCTGGGCATTTTCACCTTTCTATGGAGGGGTATTTATTTTTATATAGCTTCTCACACATTCAGAAGGTGCAGTAAACTGGAGTAGTCAAAATAAAACAAGCAGAAAAGGAACAATAAAACATTTATTTGACATCTGTTTATCCTATCCTTAACTACTTTCTTCCTTTCTTACAAATCCTCTCCCCCCCAGTAATATTAGGTTAGTAGGCCATTATAATAATTTCTACTTGTATGTAACTGTACATACTGTTCCAAAAACACAAGAGGCTGGTCCAGCTTCTAGTATTTGCTGCAACTGTGGGAACCTTTTTTTGATGAGCTCCCCACAGAAGCAAATTCCCAGTGTCTTTGTAGAAATCCTAGTTGAAAAATCAAGCTATGTAAACTTTTCAGTCTCCAAAGGAGTGGTATTTTACCAAGCCATTTGGTAGTTTCTGTGAAATATTATCTAGCTGGTGTTACGACAGCTCCTCAGTTTGTATCACTTATGCCTGTTCATTGCTGTTTGTATTTGTCAAGGGCTGCCCAGCAGTGACTACAGTGTGCCATCTCTGTTTGAGATTGCACTTGCTATCCTAGGATTTTGGCTTCTTGTTGCCCTGGGTCTGGGTCTTGCTGTGGGTCTTTTTCAGTTTGATCTCTCCTGTGACACAGAGCTACATCACTTTTTTGTCCTATCCCATTCAGACCTATTGCCAGAATTCTAAGGAGTGGATTAATGGTGATAACACAGTCAGAGCAGGGAAAGGGAAAGAACTCATTCAGTCCATTCCCGGTTTATGTCATTCATGAAAGATATTTGTCTGAACTATGCTTAAATGCTCCCATGATGCTAATACCACAACTTCCCTAGGCAACTGATTGACAGTGGTTAGTACTAGAAGGTTTATCCTAATGCCTTCTCAAATATCCCTTGTGGCATTCCTTCTCCTATTGACCTTCCTAGCAACAGCTTAGATGCCAGATGATTGTTATTCTGTTTTCCACAAGTTTTCTCTTATCTAAGCTAAATGGTCCCAGGGTCTTTCAATCACTTCTTCCAAGTCACAATTTTTAGATGTCTCTTTACCATTGCAGACCTCCTCTGGATTTTTCCTTCATCTGGTCTGTGTGTCTCTGCAAGCGATTGAGCCACTATTCCAGCTGCGGCCTTACCACAATGAAAAGACTACTTTGTGTCTTCTGCAGGCTGAACTGCTCTTTAAATGCCTCAAACTGGAATCAGACTTTCCTTAGCATGGCAGTTTTAACTGATGTGTAGCTTGTGATCTACTATTCTGTTGCTCACTGTCTGGTATTTTTAAAGTGGATAATCCCTCCCCAAGACCACTGTCTCTCCTTTTTCTGCTCTATTGGTTTTTATGCCATTTCTTCAAACAGAAAAGATCATATTGAATTCTATTGCATCCCTCAAGCTTGATCTTAATTATAAATTTGAAAAACAGTTTCTTTCATCATCCAGGTCAATAATTAAAAATAACCCAGGACTGACTCTTTCATAAGGCTCAATACAGTCTTTCTTACTAATTTTTAGCTTTTTGGTATCAGCTGCCTGTGCACATTTTTGTCACTAGTTATGCTCACAAATTTTAATCGCTGTTTTCAGGCTGGGCTTGATCAAATACTGATCTGTGACCAAGCCCAATCTGTTAGGATTTATTACAGAATCACAGAATCACCAAGGCTGGAAAAGACCTTTAAGATCATCAAGTCCAGCCTATGACCAACACCACCACACCATCTAGACCATGGCACTAAGTGCCACATCCAGCCTTTCCTTGAACACATCCAGGGATGGTGCCTCCACCACTTCCCTGGGAAGTCTATTCCAATGTCTAATCACCCTCTCCGTGAGGAAGTGCTTCCTAATATCCAACCTAAACCTCCCTTGGAGCAGCTTCAGGCTGTGCCCTCTTGTCCTGTCACTGGTTGCCTGGGAGAAGAGCCCAGCCCCCACCTGACTACAACCTCCCTTCAGGTAGTTGAAGAGAGTGATGAGGTCCCCCCTGAGTCTCCTCTTCTCCAGGCTAAACAACCCCAACATCCTCAACCTATCCCTATAAGACTTTCCTTCTAGTCCTTTCACCACCCTCTGGACCCGCTCCAGCACCTCAACGTCCTTCTTGAAGTGAGGGGCCCAGAACTGGACACAGGACTCAAGGTGAGGCCTCACCAGTGCTGAATACAGGAATTTTGAAAACTGGTCTGTGTAGGTCCAGTGGACTATATGGCTTGAAATGAAGGTGTCAGATAACTGCACCCTGTTCCAGAACATCACTGGAAGCAGTGTTAACAGTCTTACTGAGATTGAGACGGACACACCTCTGCTTTTTCCTCATATAAACAATTTCTTACCCATCACAAAAGAAAATTAGATGGAACTTGACTGGTTGGTCTTGGCTGTTGCTTACCTCCTTATTTCTTCCAGGTGCTCCCAAAGTGTTACCTTCTTTATGTTTGCCATTTTTTTTTTTTTTTCCTGGAAACTGAAGTTAAACTGACTAGTCTACCATTCTCTGATACCTTGTTCTCCCTTTATTTTAAGGATAGACATAATGTTTCTCAGAAACCTCATTGATCCCTGCAGGTTTTTGAAGATTATTGGAAACTGTGATGAGTGCTCCAGCCAGGTGTTCCTAGGAGTAGATTTAAAATCCAGGTTATTTGAAATAACCTAGTTTATCTAACAACTCTCTGGTGCTAATTCTGATAGTGTAAGCTTGACTGAGCCTTTTAAAAGAATCTGAAACAAAACACATACTATGTTCTATGGTATATTCTGTATCTTCTGTCTTTCTCATTAGGTAGCAAGCCAATATTTCTCCTGGTTATCCTTTCACTCCTCAAGGATTTGTAGAACCAATGAGATAGTTCCTTTTCAGTCCACATATGAACTGTAGTTTTACTACATGTTGTGTGTGTCCCATAGTGGTTTGTCCATATATATTTATGTTCTTCCTTTACATTCCTCCCAAATACTCTCAGTTTTCACTCTCTATAGGATCCTTTTTTCAGTGCAATTTTTTTTTTAAATTTATTTTGAAGTCAAAAAACACCTTCACTATCAATATTTTTTTTTACAGTTCCTTGAAATCTAATGCTAGATTTTGCAATTTTCAATGGAACAGAACCATGAATATAATCTGATACTAGTCAAAGGCTATTTGACAGCCTGGCATTCACAGACTAAAAGCAAAACTCACTGTCAAGGAAATGTTAAAAGTAGCACACAGGCTCGAAGAACAGTTAGACCACCTGACAATATTGCCACAGTCCTTTACCCAAAGTGTCTGCTCATATTTTGCTCCACACCCCCCACCTAACATTCATGACAGAGGGTTGGGGGTGGAATGTTGGCTTTGTTTTTCCCTGAGTGGGGAATATTATACAGTCAATTGTCATATACCAAATGTTGTCACTGAATTCCTGATTTTCAGAGTCTTTATTCCTGAATTTTTTATACTTGGGAAATTGAAAGCATTCATTTCTCTTTTAAGGAAAGTGTACAAAATTGAGGTTACATTATCATCATAGAATCATAGAATGGTTTGGGTTGGAAGGGACCTAGAAGATCATCTAGCTCCAACCCCCCTGCAAGGGCAGGGACACCTTCCACTAGACCAGGTTGCACAAAGCCCTGTCCAAATTGGTCTTGAACACTTCCAGGGAGGGGGAATCCTCCTGAGCAACCTGTTCCAATGCCTCACCAACCCTAACAGTACAGAATTTCTTCCTAATGTCTAACCTAAATCTTCCCTCTTCCAGTTTGAAGCACCCCTTATCCTATCACGATACATCCTGGTAAAAATTCTCTTCCCAGCTTTCCTGTAGGCCCCCTTCAGATACTGGAAGGCCACTATAAGGTGTCCCTGAAGCCTTCTCTTCTCTAGGCTGAACAACCCCAACTCTCTCAGCCTGTCTTCATAGGAGACGTGCTCCAGCCCTTGGATCATCTTTGTGGCCCTCCTCTGGACTTGCTCCAAGAGCTCTATGTCCTTCCTGTGTTGAGGTCTCCAGAATTGCATGCAGTACTCCAGGTGGGTTGTCATGAGTGTGGAGTAGAGGGGCAGGATCACCTCCCTCCACCTGCTGGCCACACTTCTTTTGAAGCAGCCCAGGATGTTGTTGAATTTCTGGGCTGTGTGTGCACACTGCCAGCTCCTGTTGAGCTTTTCATTGACCAACACCCCTATGTCCTTCTCCTCAAGGCTGTTCTCAATCCATTCTCTGCCCAACCTGTATGTATGCTTCAGGTTGCCCCAACCCAGGTGCAGGACCTTGCACTTGGCCTTCTTGAACTTCATGAGGTTGGCATGGGCCCACCTCTCAAGCCTGTCAAGGTTCCTCTGGATGGCCTTCCTTCCCTCTAGGGTGTCAACGACACCACACAGCTTGGTGTTGTCAGCAGACTTGCTGAGGATGCACTCTATCCCACTGTCCATGTCGCTGGATGTTAAACAGCACTGGTCCCAGTACCAACAGTACCAACCCCTGAGGAACATCACTTGTCACTGGTCTCCATCTGGACATAGAGCTGTTGATCCCTACTCTCTGAGTGTGACCATCCAGCCAATTCCTTATTCACTGATTGGTCCATCCATCCAATCCATATTCTTCCAGTTTTGAGACCAGGTTGTCATGTGGGACAGTGTTGAACGCTTTGCACAAGTCCAGGTAGGTGATGTCATGAGTTATTATGAGTGAAAGCAGAACAGAGAATTTATTACTCAATTTTATATTGTATTTTGAGTACTACCTAATCGAAGTCTTAACCTGTTTAAACTTTGAAAAGGTCAGATCACGGCTCTGTTGAGGTAAAAAATGTTTTTTTGTCTTTACTGCAGCAGGTCCAAGATTTTACCTAGAAGAATATTCTCACTATCCTTCCACACTGTACTTCCTAGCTGAGAATGTTCCCAGCTGTCGTGATTGTCGCAACAGAAATTGCTGCATTTTCACTTCAGCTGAAGAACACTTCTTCCATTGTTATATTGTTAAATAGTTTATGTTGCTCACCACTGAAGGTAATGGCTTATGAAACCCATGAGGATAAAACACCCACTCTTGCTCTACTATCTAGTATGTCACAGCCCTTCAATTTTCAGTGTTGCATAGAGATTGTGTGAAAAAACTTAAATATGTAGGACTGATAAACTGAATGAGGAGGAGGATAAGAAAAAAATATGGTTAGAACAGAAAAAGACAGGTAATAAAACAGGACAGAAAGATTTTTATTCCAGATTATTGCAGAAAATTGCGTGCTCTATCAGATAAACTCTCAAGGATAGCTCCTGGAAAGAGGAAACTTCTGTCTTAAAAATGGCAATGCAGTCAGTAACCAAGTGGTCTCCAAGGAGTCCCACAAGCCAACAAGACTTAATTTTGGCACATTGGTGCTCTTAGAACTTTGGTTGAATGTGGAACATTGTGGTTTTATCTGCCTCTGATGCAACACTTATTTGTGTGTCTCTCCCAGACATGCAGCATTGTAAGTGGATATATTTAGAATTTAATCAGATGTGATTAATTCTTCTGGGCTCTCCTGTCTAACCACATGGAGGTTATTACCCATATACCCTTTTTTCAAAAACCACCTACATACTATCTTTTTGTGGACTAAGAACAAAAGAAAGCATAGCGTCATAGTGATTTTTGTCTTTTCTTCTTACAAATACAGGATATTTGATAATTTATTTCTTGGTACTTTGCTTTTGCACGTAGTGCTTCTTAGTGTCTTAGACAAATCTGGAGACCAGTCAAGTATGTGACCAGATCTATTTGTAGACCATGTTTCTACAGGATGCAGAGAAGCAAAGCAGCATGACAGAAGATCTTTTACTCTGCTGCTTGAAGTAATCTGCTGTAGGGTGGTACCTCAGACAGCAAAGAAGGAAAGGCCATCGGTCATGATTCAACATTTTGGAATTCTTCCCAGTGGATGTTCTTGACACCTACTTGCTCCTTTTTACCTTTGTCCCATCTCTTTTTTAAACAAGTTTTAAAGATGCAGATGTAAAAGTAAAATATAACATGCTGTTACCTTTTTTGGAAACCAGAGGCTATGTGAAATTCATTTGTCCAAAGAAAGCGTGTGGCAGATGCTTCAACACCATGGCATGGATATACACACTTCACTTATTTTGGTGCTGGAAACTTCACCAAATATAACAGTGATGTGGTATGAAATCCTCCACAAAACAAATCTGATTTGAAAACTTGAAGTCATCTTGAAAGACTTGGCTCTTGGTTAACAGCTAAAAACCCCAGCTGATCATTACTGTGAAACAAATACTTAAGACAGTTCAGTCAATTCTATATATAATTCTGATCACTGGACCTCCTGAGACATCTAAGGCAAGAAGGGAGAGACCATTGTCAGACTGGCATCTGAAAAATACATGTTTCTTCTCTCTACTGAGAGCTATTGCATTGCAATTATTGTTTTTTCTCACTGAACACTCTATTTAGCCTGTTTTGGGCTCTACTTACGTCACTTTGGGGAGTAATAGTTGTGGCAGAACTCGTGTCCTTTTCCAAAATATTTCTAACTTACATAAAAAACATTTGTCCCACCAAGGATGCCAGTGTTTTCAGATACTTTCCCTCATTTTCTGTCTTTTCTTACAAAAGAAGATTTTTTCTTGTTCACTGAAGTGCATACAACTGGGTGAAGTGCATTGCCATAACACTGTACCTTCAGCACTTACCTGATTACTGCTTTTATCATCAGCTAGATGAGAAAAGAAAAAAGCCCTACACTTTTCCATGTCTGGGTAGTATTATAAATAATTAAAAATGTCTACTTCATTTTTTACACAAGTCATGTCAGATTCTAGGAGTGAAATTCCAGTTTTCTTTCCTTATCTTCTGGATTCAGTGCAAAACAAATGAATCACCTTTCTAAAGGATATTTAGGATGTCCAAGAGATACTGAACTACTGTGCCTTGGCAGCTTCTTTCTGTTTGATAAAGGTATAAATCCATAGTCTTTTGTGTAATTTAGAGTGCTCCCTTACCATCCTGGCACATTGCTTCCTGCAGTGAACCACCTGAGATGCTTTTATGAATCATGTCTCTTTAACATTTAAAACAAGCCTTCAGCTGACTGTGATTAAGAATCTGGTGATAGTGTGCAGATTTTTCTAGGCACTTTGTCTAAACCTGTATGTATTGGAATAATGGAATTTTACTGGGAAAAGCATTTAGAGGTGTATGGAGAAAATGTGTGGTAGAAATTCTAGAGCTCCTTTCCAAGCAGAGAATTGATTAGACCAACATATGTTATGAAAGGGCATGATCTGTGCTTTCAAGCACATTACTTGCCTGGTCACTTGTCCAACTAATCACAACTCAGTAGAATAGCTCAAATCTCAGACGTGCAAAAATACCTGCTGAACTAAGCAAGCATCTCAGCTCAGTGAATATCAAGTGTGTTCAGTGAAAACTATTTGTTCACAGATGTGTGGTAAGGTAAGAAGGAGCTTGAAACTAATGAAATTATTCATTTGTAGCTAAGTAATCACTCAGTATGAGACGTGGTCCACTTCCAACAAGCAGGTAAAACAAGGTACTGAATTGTATATATTCCATTATTACATCTGTCTCCTGCTTTCTAAGATACTTCCTGTAACTTAGTGTAAAACTTTAAAGCACCCCCCTCTGAAATGTGTATTGAGTTCCTTGTCTCCTTTTATTTGCAAATACTTACAGAGTATTTTTATGTGAGTGTAAAGTGTGGAATGGTGTTGATTCATTGATCATTCTGTTAGGAAAAAAAAATCCTCTCTGAACATATTAAAGTTTAGAAAAAGTCCTGTAATTATTTATGAGAAAGCTAGTGCCAATTTAGGGCCTCTTTCAAGGTACACTGAAGTTAAATAAAAAGACTAAGTCTGGACCATACTCACATTTCTGAAATGGTCTCTCTACCTTTATGGCAGACCTTAAGATTAATCATAACGGCTCTATCTACAGTGATGGACTGGAGCAGCCCAAAGGTTGACCTGGAGACTAAATTCACTGCCTGTCAGTATTTTCCAGTAGAAACTAGTCTAGGAAGCAAGCTTTATCTCTGAACAAATTAAGAAAGCCTGTGGAAAAGTCTTGTCAGGTGAATGAGAAGGCCAAACCCCTTCAAAAAATGAATACTATTGCTAGCACACATGCGAAATTGTGTGCAGGTATTCAGATGATAATTTTGGGCCTGCTTCAGTCTCCCTTGAAATGGCTTTATTTTCTTCTGATTTTAGTTTTGAGCATGAAGCTGGGTTTCAAAGAGGCTAGCTGCTGTTTTCTGCTTGTCCAGCTGTTTCTGATGTTGATCACAGCATGTTCCTCATAAACACAGGAAGACAGTTTTCTCCACAGCAGTGTACCTTCAGGGATCAAAGGGATCCTCTTCACTGTGCAGTGGTTAGGCCTTCCTTTGTCTTTGGGGCTTTGACTTGTGCCTGCAAATGCCCCTTGGCTGTGAACATGACAAATCAAACATGCTCCTACATCCTCCCCGATGTGAAACACACTTTGCATATGGATGTCCAGGCCACAGGCACAGCTTCTGTGGCTCTGACAGGCTCTAGGGTGATTGGTTGAGGATCAGCATTTGAAAATAGGTTTCTTAGTGTCTTTCCTCTACAGTTCTTACATGCGGCAAGCTTCCTCCTTGAGTGGCAAGAAGCGACACCATTTGAAAAGGCAAGCAAGAGGCTGTGCTTGCGTGTCTGACCTTCCTTCCCTGAAATTGTGGTCACAGAATATAGATGTGCCCATACGATAATTAGTTTTCCTGTCTTCCCTGCTTGGAGGCAGAAGGCACACAAATGTGGGGAGAGCCTTGGCTCTCATCCTGGGGCTGTAAAACAGCCTATGTAGCTATTTCATGAGCAAGTCAGATGGCACCTAATTCACAAATGTGAAAAAAGCATAGAAGTTCAGGGAACGGAGAAAGCTTTTAGGAAGGGAAAGCAGCAAAGACAGATCACATAACAGCCTAAATATGTGACACATCCTTAGATAAAGCTGGAACTGCAGCCTGCAACTGCTGCTGGAGTCTGCCAGAGTAGGTGCCATGACTAGCAGATATGCTTCCTCTGTTTGGTGTCTCAGTAGTGCTGACTGTTGAGACCAGAAGTGCTGGAGAGGACCAAAGAACTGGGTCAGTAAGGCCAAGGAAACCATATTTCATTACTCAGAAGAGTGCTTATTGGTGCTTATTTTCCTTAAAAAACAGAAGGCATTAGAATAATGTTTTCAGCTCTGACTGCACCAGACTTCCACTTTAGCAAGTGCAGGCAATGATTACCGCTGGCTCAGCAGAGCACTTGGGGGCAGCTTAACCTCAGTTCATAATGTGGTTTAGTTTAATACCACCCATAGGTATTCACTAAGTACTTCGTTGAAGCATGTCTTTGTATAATGCACACAGTGCACCCCAAATGATGTTTTCTGTGGGCTTTAGAAGTATAAATTTAGATGTTTAGAGTTTAGATGTTTGGACTTTAGAATATCCACAAAATACCACTCACTGGTGGCTGTTTAAGTATCCTGCTGTTTTCAGTACATTACCTAAACATCCTTCCTTGCTCTTACAATTAGTTGTGCTTGGGGCTTCACAAACTTCTGATGCCCAGTTAGAATCCAGCTTTTTATAGCAACTGTTAATTTTTTGTTTTGTTTTGTTTTAATTAAAATGGGATAAACTAGTAGGAAAAAATGTGATCTTGGTATTGCATTTTAACAAATATATTTCAAAATTATTATCAGTTTGGTTACAGACGTCCCGAGCAATTGCATAAGCTTTAAAACAACTGCTCAGCTATGGTTACATCTGGTAGCCAGTTTTCAATCACTATTATTTTATCATAAGCACTATGAAAATATTAAATAATTTTGACAAAGCTTGAAACTACACAAGTAGTATTAGCTATACAAATTGTGAATTTTATCCAACAATTTATGCCTGTTGGAACCTCACTTTTTTCTTTTTTTATTTATTGTTAAGCATTTGGAGTGCAGACCTTGGACATGGATGAAATCTTCTTAATGCAAGAATCTCAAGTGCTGCTAAATGAAATTACACCTCTGAATCAGGTCTCTTTGATGCAAATGGTAACATTCCCATGTTATAGGTAGGTAAGATGACATAACTGTAAATGTAAGTAGTGTGTCAAAAATCACAAAACAAGTGACTGGTAAAGAACCAGGAATGTAAGGCATGGGGATTTGGTATATAAACATGCACCATACAATTACATCCAAGATCCAAAATGCAAAACATTCACCTCTTATTGTTATCAAAATTATTTGAAATACAGTGGGGGTTCTTACAGATTTATTACTTACATCACAGCAGTGCTGATCAATTTTGCTGGACAACATGTACCTCAAAAAACCCAACAATCCCTGTGCTGAGAGGAGATATAACAAAGATATGCTACATCTTTTTGCTGTGCAGTTCAAGGTTGTTACACTGATCGTTTTACTTTTAAAAGCTTGAAAGCATACCATTTTGAACTGAATGATGATTATATGGGCAAAGTGTCACAACACGCATATGTTATATTTGCAAGGTGCCTTATCTAGGAATAATCCCTTACATTTTTCCTCTAGTGCCAGGACACCGTAACGCACAAGCAATGTACTATAAATATGTCTTTTGTTGGACTCCCTTCATTCTTTTGTTTAACAAAGAGTGGTTTCCATCATCTGCAAGGTAAACTATAAAAACTCCCTCCTAATGCTGTCTGAAGGAGTACTGAAAAGTGAGCTGCAATATTTCAGCAGAGAGCTCTCGCTTTGTACATTGGTATCACAGAATCCCAAAGCACTAATGGGATCTTTACATGGAGAAAAAAAAATAGTAGTAGTTGACAACTCAAAGACATACCTTATCTGAATAGTGTTATTGTGAGGAGAACAGACTTGTGAACAAAAGATGGAAATTACAGAAACAGGAATCAGATATCACAGGTCCAGAATAAGAATGGCGAATAGAATATTGGTCAAAAGACTCAAAGCCTGAGTGACAGCTCAAAGACAAGATGGGATTTCATACATTTTCTAAACATTGCTTCTGTGCTTCCTTCAAAGAAATTTTCAAATCCCAGCTGGCTTCCCTAATTAAAGAACAGTGAGTGTTCTATGGATAGGAAATTTGTATGTGTGTAAGTAGGGAGGGGCTGGTTCGTATTTACCCTTTCCTTGCCACGATCAGTTCTGTTTAAATGAATGGGAATTTTTGGAGATATAAATATATATTGGCTCGAAACTGAGTAGTTTTAAGTACTTTGCAGATCATTTGGTGGGCCAGAGGGACCAAGAGGACAGAAAAAATGCAAATGTGTGTGGAAATAAGTTGTAAAATGATGACATATAGTCATGATGATACTATTTGTATATAGTATATGTAGAAATTACTATAGTTCAGTATAGATGCCTTCAAGCATATTTTCTTCTGTAGCTTCCTCTCAGGTTTTAGTCCCTTGAAATTATAGTCTCTTGGAGCAGGGACATAAATGTTTTGGGGAGTTTGACATTGAGTTGTTATTCATTTGACAAAGCTTTCTAGGTCAGTCATCTCTGAAAGAGCAATATGTTTTGCACATGGCATTTTTTTTTCTTAATCTCTCAGTTGCTCTTTTGTTTATTATTAATTTGGACTACTTATTCAGATTTACACAGTATCACAGCCAAGTGATGACTGGCAGGTTGTGAAAGCTGAGGAAACAGGGAGAGGAGCAAGAACTACATGAGCAGAACACAGCAGCTCTGTACCCAGTGAAGTGGTATGTAGTCATAATGGAAAAAAGTAGTGGCATAGATGAAATCCATTTTGTGCCACAGTGTTTTGTTGCATTATCTCATCTATGTCCTCCTGTGAGACTCAGAATATCCCAAAACATACTCAGACTTCAAAGCAAGAGCAGACAATGAGCCAGGGAGAAACAAATACCAACATTCCAAAATGGCAGGTTATGGTATGACTACTAGCAAGACAACAGATAAAGTAGTTGTAGAAAGTGGTGGAGCACAGTGATGTGGATAAATAATGACACGTAGGACACAACAAATCTATGAAAGTGGCTTAAAACTGTTTTAAGTACTGCTAAATGGAAAGTGAAATTGTCTGATCCAGGGGAAGTTATGGTTACTTTTTTTTTTGTATTAAAAAAACAGCGTGTCAAAATAGACAGTGATGTTCCTCACATGCTGCTATCTGATGAATTATGCCTGGAGGGGATACCGGGAGGACTTTTGTGGTTGAGTCAGTGGGAGCATATCGGTATAGGTGTGGACAAATGCTGAGGAACAGTTTAGAAAGAAAGGCAAACAGGGAAACATTGATGGTTAAGGGTGATGCAAAAATCATGCATGGTTTTAGGAAATGCTTGGCCATCAAAGCCAGCATTCTTTAGAAGTGTTCATTAGAAGAATATATGGCAATGAATCTGAAAAAGAGAGAGTAATGAAGAGAAAGCGTCGAGGCAGGCTGTCTCATTTCATTACATTGTTCCTCTCTTTCCAGAGGTGCTTCAAAATTATTTTCCCTAGTTATTTTTCTATTTATTTCTTCTTAGCTATTTGAAAAATTTGCAGTTATTTTGTTTATCTTGTAATGCATTTAGAGTGGTATTATATATGGAACATGTTATCTCAAAAAAGATATACTGCATATTCATAATCTCTTTGATGACACAGGGTTGAGTTCTGCCAGTATATAAACAGGTGCAACTCAGCTTGAGGTCTACAGTATTCATACTCATTTATATGAAGATTGAAGTTGGTCCAGAACATATCTGTAAAAGTCTATACCTCTTTCTTATGGACCCAGTCCTCATGCATCACTAACCTAATACATTTCTGTTTTTACAATGATTATACAAATTTCTACTTTATTTTAGCAAGAGCTTTGGGGGTAGCAAATAAACCATAGAGCTTAATAAAATCCAACAGTCAGGCAAACCCTCTTGTATATAAAATTGAAAAGTACAAAGTGCCAAGGGCCTCTATTAGTACCATCCATTTTGTTAGCATTTTTCTAATTTATCTTGTGTTACGAACCCTCAGAGTACTATGTCTATTGTAAATATTTAAGCATTACTGTTGACATAAAGATAATACTGACAAATTGAGTTAACATTTCTGCTGAGGATTACTGACCATGTGTAGTGCAGAACAACTTTAACACCCACACCAAGCCCCATGCTCGTGCCAAACTCTGTTTAGTCTACAATATGGCACTGTCCCTCAAATGAATTTTTAGCTTTGATTTACACAAAACATGAAACAACCTTTCTTGGATCAATTAATTGTTTGACTTTCCTAATACATTTCCATTTTAACTAGATTATGCCTGTATCAGAGGACAAGTAATGGGTGCAAGATGTTAGTGCTCTCACGTGGGTGGGTGTCTGTGTGCACATGTGCATGGTGCCATTGCTCTTGCTTCAAGTTAGTAACTTCTGTGTTTTGAATGTCAGTTTATAGTCTAGATGGTTACTCGTATCTGCCTGCATTTGCAATAACACCTGGGTGTGCATGCTTAAAACAGGGAGTGGCTCTTTGATGTGTTGCTTTGTTTTCCAAGTCCAAAGCTTCTGCAGCATCTTCTCCCTTCTGACAAATCACATGCTGTGTAGAAGAATCAAGGCAGAAGAAGTTGGAAATAATTTACTCCAGCAGTGCGGAATTTATGTGCTGTAGTTTGTAATTTGCTTTTGGCACTTGCAGCCAATAGTCTTCCAAAATCACAAGAAATTTTGTTTTTGTCCTTGCATGTTACATTTGTCCTCACATAATTTTCATCCTGGACATCACCAACATATTTTGATTTGAAGAGGGTTATAGGGCATTCATATATAGCCTCGATTTAAAAAAAACATTGAAGCCCAAGCCATTTTAGGCTTTGCAACAGACAAGGATGATGCATATTAAAATTTCCCTACTTGAGGAATTGGCTGGGAGCATTAAAGATGCATTGTTTGCTATAGGTAGCTAGAATTCAAGCATGAGTTAATGCTTAAGCCCTGTTTTCTTCATTCTGGATTGTGGAAACACCAACAAAACTGATGTGGAGTAGGATGCCACGTTGCAATTTTGTTACACAGCATCATTCTTACTTGCCTCAGTATCAAATTGTCCACATTGCTTCATTATGTTGATGAGAGATTTCCAAAATGTGTTTTACTATGAGGCAAGTAAACCAACCTCTTCACATGGTTTCCCTTTTCTAAGTGACGGACAATATTTTCCACACTTACAGTGTCTCCAATTATTATGTCAATAACAGTACTCCTAATAGCTAAAAGATGTTTTACAGAGGGGAGTTAAAACCCTTTTCCTAGCTTTATAGGTGGAGAGACCCAGGCACAAAGCAAGGATTTGACCTGCTAGGCTGCCTGCCTATCTGACTTGTGGCCAAAACAGGGCACAGGACTTCTACTGCACCTCGTCATAGTCCTAAAACCAGAGAGAAGTAAATCCTGGGATGTGAAGCCAGGAGAAACCTGAGCTTGAAGCCACTGTCTTGAGCAATGAAAGCAAACTGAGATTCTGAAGAAGCAGGCATGGGTAAACATGGTAACTGAGATGCTTGTCGGAAGTAAAACAATGACACAGTTTTTGTTAAAACAAAGTTGAAAGAGCTAACTAAACCTTTGTCACATTCAGCTGGATTCATCTATGGGACTTCACACAACTTAGAGGTAGCCTCAGAGCTTGAATCAGGGAGTTATTGGCCACTGATCCAGTGAGATGAGTGCTTGTGGACCCCTAATACTAATACTCAAGGCTTAATATAAACTTCAAGGTGAAAATTCATGTGTCAGTCCAGAATTAAGTAGCTCAGATGGAGTATGTAAAGACTTATGATGGCAGTTGCAGCTAGCTCATATGATTTAAACAACTTTGTATATATTGTATTATCCAGTATCAGCAAAAGACATTTCACAGCTTTCTACCTCAATTTGCTTGGCAACCTGATTCTCCTGGTACCTTCTGGAAATCATAGCCCTTGTTTCAAGAAACGTGTGTGGTGCTGGATAGGCCTTAGCACAGGACTCACATAATAAATGAAATTTGCTTTCAGGCCTGAAGTAAGTTCAGTATCTCTGCAGCATAGAATGAAACAGTCCTGATTAGGATAATTTTACTCTAGCAATATAAAGACAGTGTTAATAAGATACCAGATGGTTTATCAGAGCTAGTTATAACTGTGGTTTTGGGATTCAGTTTCCAAGAGCAGCGTGTTTCTCTACACCATAGCAAAGCAATGGAGAAATACAGCTTAAGAGTAATATAATATCTTTCCTGTAAGAAGTAGGTACCCAGAACTTAGACATCTTACATTCTACCTAAATCTCTGCCTGGGGAACTATTATATCACCTGAGCTCTTTAAAATCTTAACGTGTCTGTTCTTAGTATAGTTCTGTAGAGCTAGCAAATAAAGAACTAAACAAAAACACACTTGAAGAAATTATATATCCTTAGTCATACAGAAAATCAATGATATGTAAAAATAGATGTATCAGCAATACAGAGGAATTATTTACAATGTCTTAGAAGTAGGAGAACTGGCTAGAAACAGTCCTCCTAGCTATGAGAACTATTAGCCACAGAATAATCCAATCCCCCCCCCGCGGGAGGGGCAGAGACTTTGTCCCATGGAACATGAAAAGCCAGGCTAGGTACAATGCTTGTAGAAATACAAAAGGAGTTATGCTCCTGCACTGAAAAGCGGTTAGAACAGAGGAGCCTGTAGGTTATTATTTGCAGATCCTATGATTACTGAAAGGATTGATAACTCTCCTCTGCCCTTACAAAATAGCAACCTGTTGCTCCTTGTGGACATTGGGACAAAACTGACCCTTTCTGCTCAGGAGGGACTCCGATGTGTATTTGCAGTCACTCTGCCTGGACTAATGCCCAATCATATTTTCATTGTTGGTAGTTTGTTTTTTTCTGTAAGCCCAAAGGCAGACTTCTGCTTCCCCTAGCCCATCTACCCTCGCTTAACTAGCTGGGTTGTAGATTTCAGAGGTTTACAGCCTGGTGCTGCTATTCAGGCTCTTGAAGTTTTTCACTAGATTTGTCATATTTTCAGTGAAATACTGGCTTTCAAGCAGCTTCCTCAAATAATTCAACAAATTCTGGATCTAACTGTGCCATTCTGAGAACAGAGTGGTTATAAATCAGAGCAGAACTTGCCAAAATGCTCTGAGACTCAGCCGGGGAAAAAAGATGTTATAATAAGCAGAGCATCTATAACATCCTCCAATTTTGTAAAACTTTCTAGCAAATATATGGGCAATATTAAAACTTACTGACCCTGCGGACAAATTCTATACAGCCTTGTCTTTTCTGCATTTTAATATTCTTGATACATGGTTATTCAGCATATCCCTGTGGCTGATGCAGGGTGAGTGGTGGGCATGGTCTACCTGGACTTCTCCAAGGCTTTTGATACGGTCCCCCACAACCTCCTCCTGGAGAAACTGACTCCTTACAGCCTTGACAAGTGGTCTGTGTGGTGGGTGGGGAACTGGCTGACAGATCATACCCAGAGGGTGGCAGTAAATAGTTCCTCCTCAGACTGGCAACCAGTAACAAGTGGGGTCCCCCAGAGATCGATATTGGGCCCAATGTTGTTTAGCATCTTCATAAGTGACCTGGATGTTGGGATCAAGAGCACCCTGATGAAGTTTGCTGATGACACCAAGATGAGTGGAGAGGTGGACACTCCAGAAGGGAGAGCCATCCTCCAGGATGACCTAGACAGTGGCCTAGCAGGAACCTTATGAAGTTCAACAGGGAGAAGTGTAAGGTCTTGCACCTGGGAATACATAACCCAGGAGCGCAGTTCAGACGGGGATCCACCTGGCTGGAGAGCAGCCCTGTGGAAAGGGACCTGGGGGTATTGGTGGATAACAGGCTCAACATGAGTGAAGAGTGTGCTGCAGCAGCAAAGAAAGCCAGCAGGATGCTGGGCTGCATCAACAAGGGCATCACCAGCAGAGGTAAAGCAGTCATCATCCTGTTCTACTCAGCACTTGTCAGACCACACCTGGAGCATTACATTCAGTTTTGGTCACTGCTCTACAAAAAGGATGCAGACAGGCTGTAGAGGGTCGAGAGAAGGGCCACAAGGATGATCAGAGGACTGGAGGACCTGCCATATGAGGAGAGGCTGAGAAATCTGGTTTTGTTCAGCCTTGAGAAAAGGAGATAAGGCAGAGCAGACAGGGGCTGAGGGTAGAGTTATGAGGGTCAGAGCTGAGCCTGGGGTCGATGGTGATGGATGGATGGAGTCCTCCCTGGACGCTGGCCATGGATGGAAGAGAAGGGAAGAAGAAGCAGGAAGGAAGTTGTCTTCTGTGATATCTGACCTTCCTCGGAGCTTACGTAGATCTATGGAATGGAATACCTTTGGTCAGTTCTGCTGTCTGTCTAGTCCAGCTCCCCTGTGTGTGTGTGTGTGGGGTCATAGATGCTGTCCTGCTCTCAGGAGCCTCTGTAGCAGCAGATTCACTGAGTAGAACAAACTGACCTTTGCGTCTCAGCAGAAACATACACATTCCAGTGTTATCAGCCCACTGGCTGGAACACTTGCTGCTAGTTAAAAGAGAGCTTACTGAAGGAAAAAAAAAATCAGTAAAAGGAAAATTAGCTTCATCCTGGCTCAACCCGGACAAAGGGATTAGGAAATACCCCTATATAGAAAGTGGAAATAGAGCAATACTTGCATCCTGGTAAATCTGCCCTTTCTGGAGCAGAAAGTTTCTTTCTGAAAGCTCATACAGCAAATAATCCACCTGTGGGAAGACTAAGTTTTCTTTGGAGATTTACTTTTAATGTGATTCCTGATTGAGAGATTGGTCCTTTAGGCTTGATTCCACTGAGAGTGAGACATTAATGCACACACGTTATTTTCAGAGCACAGGACAGGTGTTTAAAGTGCAGTTGCATGCTGCAACAAATGAGACTCTTCAGAACCTCACCTTATAGTTATAGACTTCTTAAAATGAACTAGTTTGTAGTGGCTCAAATCATCACTCTAATTTTCCCATTGCACACAACGAGAATTCCCCCGTCCCCGCAGTTATTGTAAAATTATGCTAGTAGGCAGAATATACTCTTCAGAGTCAGGAATAACTGAAGAAAGAAGCAGGATGAGGGGAAATACTTTCTCTGTCATCTGGGTGAATATAAGTAGTTTCCCATTATCTTTAAAAAATGCTTTAAAAAAAAAAAAAAAGGAGATGAAGTCATCCTTTCAACCTCGCATAATTGAGAGTTCCCTTCTCTCTCAGCAGATGAATGGAACTTTAAACTAAGACTGGAAACAAAGGCAAAACTGCAAGGGCTAGGTTACATCTTTGGATTCAGAAAAGCCAGTTTAATATACTTCTCATAGCTGATATGAGAGATCTCAGTGACTCAAATTTTCTTCCTCTGTTGCCTCGAGAAAATAAGCACTAGGGGAAAAAAAAAGTTTTTGAGACCTTGAGCCAAAAATAATCAGTGGGACTTCAATAAAATTAGCAAGAACACTGCAGGCTAAAAGTCCCAGAATCCAAACTGAGAATGTGCCTGTCAGCACTGTGTGCTTTCATCCTTTTGTTTTCAGGAGTGTGAGAGTCACTAGAGATGGAAGGAGGAACATTTTGACAAGCAAGGAAATACCTACAGCAAGAAGTAAAAATGAAGAAGATGCTCTGTGTTGCAGGCTGCCAAGCAGGTTGTTCCTTTTCCTCCTTTTTGTACTGAGTTCGGTGAGGTGGAGTCTCCTTCCAGTTCTGGGCACAGGAGTGCGGTTCCAGTTTGCAGGGCATGAAGGAGTCCTTGTCAGACCTTTCCCTTCCCTGCTCCAGGGCCTGGGACATTATTGCATGTGACATACTAAAAATAAGCAAAAGGAAGATGTGTGTCTGTACAGGCTACTTCCAGGAATTGCTGAATCCCCCAGTGTCCTGAATTAAAGACTCGTAAGAATTTTAGAACAAAAGAAGCTGCTTGACCAGCCAATTGCCTGAGATGTGACCCTTGGGAATGTAGACATTGTAGCTTTAATTTATTTAATTTACTGTAATCTGTGTGCTTTGTGAATAAAAGCAAATGTACAAAGTACTGTAAAAGCACTGCAAGCTCCAACGACTTCAAAAAAGACCTTCACATAATTAAGTTACACACAGACTAGGGTCTGAAAGAGGGAGGAATACTGACTATTCAGAAGATCTATGACCATCAGGGAGTGTTTGGGGGGAAAAATCAGAGAGTGGCTTGTGGAAAGTCTGGGAGCATGTGCCTTGTGCCTGCAAGGGCAGTGGAAGGCAGCAGCAGAGGAAGAAGAGAAGCATGTATCCATGCAGCACACGTGGACAGGAACCACATTTTATCGGGGCAAATGAGAGGATAGCATCAGTCCCACTGACCCAGGTCTTGCCCCCTCTGTGCCTGCAGGGCTGAAGAGTCCTACAGGGATGTGATGAGGCCCAGAGATTTTAGCAGTGGTTCTGTTTTAAAGCTGGACAGGCTGGGAAGGATAGCAAACAGGGGGGAACTAAATTCTCCAGGGCTTGGGAAGTCAAGTTTGAAGATCATCTGCCAGCCTAACGGGCCAGTATGTGTCTTACCGAAGTAATATATAGCTAATTAAAAGTATAGTACACTATATAAAACTAACTAAAAAGAGCCAAAATATGACCCAGGAAAAAGTGAAGGGAATATAACACCTGGGGAATACAAAGAGTGTCAGGGAGTCCGTAAGTACGGTTCGAAGGAAAAGAGATACAGACAGAAAAACCAAATTTTAGAAAAAAAATGGGCAAAGAAGAAGTATTGGATAAGTATTTGAACAAACAGTAAACATTCAGAAAACTGTCCATTTCCTAATAAGTAAAAAACTCCACATGTGTATAACCTTATGATTTTTTTTTTTTTTTAATTTTTTTTTTTCTGTTCCAATAACCACCTGTGTCAGTTTGGCACTGAGTTGGCAGTCTCTCGATTCACCCCTCCCTGCCCCCCCGCCCCAAGGTAGGGAAAGAGGGAGAAAAATGAGAAAGAGAGGCTTTCTGGGTTGAAAAGTGAAACCCGTTGATTTTAATTATTAGTGATAAGGGAATACATATATATTTGCAGAGGGATGTGCAACACCCAATCCCCTCCCTCCTCCCGCAGCGACTCTCACAGCAACTCTTCTCCCTGGTGCCTCCAGCTGAAGGGGGGAGTGTCCGGGCGCACGGACGGGGCCCTCGGGTGTCGGCTGGGAAGAAGAAAATGAGAAAAAAGAGAGAGAGCCAAGGAGAGGGTGATAGAAGTGACAGTAAGCAGAAAAGTGAGTGGAAAAGGAAAAAGAAAGGCTTGACTTCCATGATGTATTAGAAAAATGCCTGTAAGACATGGAAGTAAAACAAAGACCACGTGAAAAATGCTTATAAGCCAACAGAAGCTTTCTCAATGATGAATAGATTTTGTTTATAAAGACAATTACGGTGAAGTCCTGTGTCTTATGCAGAGTTAAATTTCCTTTGTTCCTTCAGTCCTTTGTTTGTTCATTCATTCCTTCCTTGACTATAAAATACAGTTGAAATGAAACCACTATAATTTATATTTAAAACAAGAACTTCACCCTTAGCTGTAGGGCTGACTGGGCTTAACTACAATTTTATTTCTGCCTTAGAGCAAAAGAATCCCTAGAGGAAATATAAAGGGAAAATAATAGACAAACAACACCATGGTTATGTATTTACTAGCAAATACAGCCACTTTGTGCTTGGAAACAGACAGGAGTAAAAATTACAGACCTGTAAGCCATAGGCTGCAAAACCAAAAAAATGTGTCTACTCCAAACTTTTAAAATTAGCTTCCCTCAGTAGCACTTTGCTATTCACTGTGGGTAATGCCCTCATCTCTGTCCTGTCACAGAGGATGTAATTTACTTGTTGGCTCAAACTAGACAGTTATGTTTTTCAGTGTGGAGACCACATTTGAGGACCAGGTGAAGACTTGTATGAAGGCCAGTATGGCCTCCTGGGTAACATTACTGCTATATTATATTTGGACCAAACTATTTGAGAATTCAGGAAGTTGTAATAGTGTCTTTGATGTGATGGTCCTGCTGCCCATCCTGTTGTCCTTCCCTTTGTGATCATATCTGACTATAGGTTATGTCTGTCCTCAAAGTAAAATATTTTCCTTAAGTTAAGAAAATAAGTTAAGAAAATCTCAATCATCTGTAGTAATCAGCAAAACAAAAAGCAGGTTGTACAGCCTGATTTACATTCGTTCCCTCTGTTAGTTACCTCCGTTAATAGCAAAAAGATTTCCTCCTTGTAAACGTAGTAGCCCACAAAGATAATAACAGCAGAATAGGAAAAAAATAGCAGTGACATTTTTGCAGACATAGATTTTGAGTCTTTTTATGTCCACCATCTAAAAATGTTAAATGTGGGTACAGAATAGAAGTTTAAAAGAAGCATCAATGTAATTTCTGGGTTTAAAGTGTAATAGCATCTTCATAAATATTTGTTTATATGTTCCTTTCCAGTGAACGTTGTAACCATTCTGAAATGTTCGTTTCACCATTCACTTTCCTCTTTCTCCTACCCCCTTTTTGTAACTATCATTTCCCATATATATATTCCCCCCTCCTCCCCCCCACCTCTAGTAATCTGTCTATTTACAGAATCACAGAATCACAGAATGGTTGGAAGAGACCTTTAAGATCATTGAGTCCAACCATTAACCTCGCTCCACTGAGTCTGGTACTAGACCATGTCCCTTAGCACCATGTCTTTTAAACATCTCTAGATATAGTGATTCAACCTGGGCAGTCTGTTCCAGTTTTTGAAAACCCTTTCAGTGGAGAAGTTTCCTCTAATATCTGATCTAAATCTCTTCTGGCACAACTTGAGGTCATTTCCTCTTGTCCTAAGAGATTTATGAACATGTTGTGTAAGTGTATTTTGTCAACTGCATTCAGGCGTTCAGTTAGTCAGATTTCTAGAATTGATTAATTATTCAAAACTGGAAATTTTTTAAAATAAATTAATTTTTGGGTAGAAGGAAATCTAGTAGTATGAGTATTTTTTGGGGTTCTCTCTTATTTACTGCTGATTGTTAGCTTGATGTGTGTTATTATTGTAAAAATATGTATAGATGTGGCTTTTTCCTAAGCTGCTCAGCTGATCACATTTGCTCAGTATCAGAAGATACTTTTTTTGTACTGACAATCCTTCATGCCCAAGCTGGAATCTAAAAGCTAGGCTGCCTCTTATATCCTTGTCAGTCATAATTGTTCTGTGTTTGCAAATTAGGTGACAGTGCTGTTGCTGATGCACAAGTATGGCTGGACTCAAGCTCCGTGTTCCACACTGTAATGGCTTTGCAGTGCTAACAGAGGTGAAACATTCCTTTTGTCAGAAAAAGCAGGAGCTACTTCTCAAAGACACACAAGGAGTAGACTGATTTTGGAGGAATGTGACATTTCTGCAGAGTTGTTTTTTTGGAGCGTAACTCCCACATTAAAAGAAAATGAGGAAGAAGTTTGGAACAACTCTGCCCTAAATGACACATTATATGAGACCTTAGCCCCTTTACCAGTCCCTCGAAAAAAAATTTAAAAAATCCACAAACAAATTGAATTCCTTCACTTGAGAGAGGTCTGTTGGAGTGTATGGCCTCTCCCTGAAGTGTAAGCTATCTTTTATAGGAAATATAAAGAATTTCTTCCAAAATGGTTTACAGAACTATTTTTTCTGATTTATATTTCAGCCTTCCCTGTAGCACATGGGGAGTGAATAGGAATCTTGTATGGGCTTTGGTGCCACATGTGCAAGAAACCTCAGGAGACACCAGCTGGGAGAGGTGGGGGAAGGGTTGAGGTTTTCACCTGCAGATTACTGACGAAAGCCAGGATGCCATTGGCCTTCTTGGCCACCTGGGCACATCTTTGCTCATATTCAGCTGCCAGTTGATTAACACTCCTAGGTCTTTTTCCTTTGGGCAGCTTTCCAGCCACTCTTCCCAAGTCTGTAGAGTTTCATGGGGTTGTTGTGGACCAGGTGCAAGACCTGGCACTTGACCTTGTTGAAGCTCATGCAATTGGCCTTGGCCTATCGATCCAGCCAGACCAGATCCCTCTGTAGATCCTTCCTACCCTGAGTCAGATGAACACTCCCAGTCTTGGAAATAGGCCAAAGTCTGCCCTCCAGGAATCCAAGGCAGCAGTTCTGCTGAACCCCCTCCTTCTCCAAGAATCAAAACTCTATCAATTTCATGATAGCTGTGCCCAAGATGACCTCCAACCATCAAATCACCAGCAAGTTCTTCTCTGTTTGCAAACAACAGGTCCAGGGGGCACCTTCTCTAGTTGGCTTTCTCACCATGTCAGGAAGTTCTCTTCCACACATTCCAGGAGCCTCCTAGACTGTTGCCTCTCTGCCATATTGTATTTTCTGTGGACTCTGTTAAGTTGAAGATCCTCAGGAAAACAAGGGCTAGTGATTTTGTGAAATCACTCAGCTGTTTACAGTATATTTTTCTGCCCCTTCATACTGGTTGGGTGGTCTATAGCAGCCTCCTACCATGATATCTGCCTTGTTTGTCTTGTCCCTTGGTTCTTACACTCAACCCTTTTGTCACCACTGTTAAGCTCTAGACAGTCAAAATTCTCCCTAACATACAGGACTCTCCCACTGCCTCTCCTTCCTTGCCTGTCCCTTCAGAAGAGCTTATAGCCATCCATTGCAACACTCCAGTTGTGAGAGTAACCTCACCATGTTTCCATGATTGCTATTGTATCACAGTTTTCTAACTGCACAATGGCTTCCAATTCCTCATATTTGTTGCCCATGCTGCGTGCATTGGTGTAGATGAACTTCATTTGGGCTATTGATCCCCTCAGCTTTTTTTGGGGAGAACCCCTAACTCCTATGTGACTGTGCTCAGTTACTTACATGGTTTCTAACACATCAATAACCTCTGTGTCTTTGCTGCCATGTGTATCTCCATCCCGTACTTCCACTGAGAGATCAGACCAAAATAACTTACTAGCACACCATCCCTCAAATGTTGGCGTGCTGCCCACAGGCTTATCTCTACCAAACCTGGTTTCAGCCCTTTCCTTCTTCAAATCTAGTTAAAAGGTCTTTCAGTGAGCCCTGCCAACTCCTGCACAAAGCTCCTTTCCCACTTTGAGACAGGTGTACCCCATCTGTTCCCAGCAGATGCTGTGTTGTGTTGGACCGACTCATGATCAAAACTCCCAAAATTCTGCCAGTAACCCCAGGCCTGGAGCCAGTTATTGATCTGTTGGATTTTCCCATCTCTTTCTTCATCATTCCCTGCCACTAAAAGGGTAGAGGAGGACACTGCTTGTGTTCCTGATCCCTTAACCTGTCATCCCAAGGCCCTGAGGTCTCTCTTGATTGCCCTTGGACTTCTTATCACAATTGCATTGCTGCCTACATGAAAAATCAATAATGGATAATAATCTGAGGACTGTACAAGGGTGGGAAGTTTTCTCTTAATATCTTTAACCTGGGTGCCAGGGAGGCAGCAGACTTGAAATAACTTGGAAATAACTTGGAATAACTTTGACCTGATGTGTTTTTACTTGAGCTAGGTCCTTTTCCTCCAGGCAGAATTGGCCTAGTTTGATTATACTGTACATCCTTTCTAATACTGACAGCATCTTAGTACTTGTTCTGGCTCTGAACATCTGAGTCAGCAGTCCAAGGACACTCAGGCCCAAATTATCCAGGCCTATGGATATTAAGGTATTATTTCCAACAGACGTTATGTTTGACACTTTGTCTTGTTACTTGTAAAAAGTTCACTGTCACTCTGATGTGATGTAAGTACAGAAACCTGTTTCCTTCAAAATGCAGAAGAGAAAGATTTTTTGTCTGGATTTCCTTTTGTTGATTCTTCTTCACCCTTATTAATTACTTTATCATTTGCCTTCACTAAGGAGCTAAACTCTTGTTATATTTTTGAACTGCAATGTTAAATAATGCCCTACCAATCCTCATTATCCACATTAATCCAAACAGAAATGTATATAATATTTATTGTGAGTCTCTAAGATCTGCTATATACTGATGGCTAGCTACTTATTCTTTTGATGTCTTTCTCCTATTTTCACCTTACTGTTATTTTTAGACAACTCTTCCTTGGAAAAAAAATTATCCTTTTGTAGAGTAAGTTAGTCTTTCAAGCATTATGATACTAACTCTTGTTTTCCTATTTAAGTATCTCCTTATAACTGTTTTCCAAAATTTTCCTAGTTTGGAAAATAAGGCTTTTGTGGCAGAATATCTTTAACACATATCTACTAAATTTTATTCTTCTCCAGACAATCTTTTCATTATAATACTGAATGGAGTTCAGTCAATTATGTCTTTGATTCCCCATTAATCAAGGGGTGTTCCCAATAGACCAGGTAAGAAGAAGCTACTCTGTCTCTGAGTGAGGGAATAACTGTCTGTGGTATGAACTCATGGTGTCATCCAGGGCCTTAGAAAGGCCATGGCCTATGCTTTTCCTTGTCTCTGTTCCCAGGTTCCCATCTGTAAAAGAAGGATAATGCCATTTCTCTTCATTACAAGCCTTTGGTGAATATATACTAAAGAGTGGGCAAGACGTTTAGTTAGGCCAACATACACAGGAAGTGACAATCTCAGAATAGAATCAGAAAAATGTTTGATTATGAACAGCATTTTCTATTGTTTATGTTATCCTGAACAAATAGGTGTATTGAGTCTTTGTCTTACATGTCTTGTTACTTATGTGAAAGTGTGCTCCCTGTTTGGATATGTTATTAGTTTACTTTGGGCTTGAGCTTATACTTTAGTATATCAAGCTTATAAGGAAGTGTTTGGAGACCAACAGGATGAACACTGACAGCCTGGCTCTGCACCATTTAAGTTGGAAAAAACTTCATTGAAACACATACAATTTAACCTGTGTAAAAAATCACATTTCATAGGAAAATGAAGCTCTCCAGTGTTTGCATTACTATTTGCAAAACAAGCACTTCTGCTTTCTCTTTATGCATGTGATTTCCTCCCACATACTAGTTTGTATCTTTTTTTGTAGAACTAGAATGGAAAATGCAGGAAAGCATCTGATTAAAAGATCAATTGGAGTGCCCAAAGTCTAGTGCCATGGGAAAGGTTTAAATACAAAAACATAAGGGCTTGCCAGTGAAATGGGTGAACATTTAGGAGATGTTATTAGTCAGCCCTTGGAAAGTCCTGCTGAGACATCACAGCCCTCTTAGCAGAGCTACGTGTCTCAAGGTGGAGCAGTCTGGTGTTTTCTCTCACCCACTCTATCTTGCTCTATTATTTGTTCTGTACTTCCAAGAGAACTGTAATTGCAGTTAACCTAATACAAGAAATGTGCAATTTGTGAATGGGACTTCTTCCATTTTGGGCACTGTGCGTTGTTAACTCATCATTTATCTGCAGTTAATAAAAAAATCCTCTTCCTCCACCCATACTTTGATGAAATAATGGCCCCTCAGATATCCTCAATGGGGAAATGAATCCATGATGCATACATTCAGAACAATGACTTATATGTATGTTTACAGAAATGTCTGAAAGGACAATTGGAATTTTGAAGTGCTACTGTTGAAGTGGAGGGGGCGAGAGGAAGGGAGGGGGTTTGTTATCACTTCTGCTGGATTCAAAGCTCTGTCATTCTTTACTGTCGTGCTTTGGGCCTGAACTGTGATAGAGGTCTTCGCACATGAATGGGTAAGACATCATTTTTTAGCACTTCTGTGTGATGGTTGCCTTAAAGAAAAGAGCTCCTTCAGTGATTCTGTGTATGAAGGAAGTTTGCTTTGAAAAGTGTGGAACATTGCTTGAGTCTTCAGGGAGTGCTAAAAAAAACCAACAAACCAAAACAGACAGCTTGTGTTTGGAAGAGACAAGTTCTCTATGTAGTGTGAGACAAATATCTTGTCATTTGAAACTTTTTAAACTTTTTAGTTTACCCCAGGATGCTACAAGAAATTGTCTTCAGTGACTAGGAGCACATCCAAGGCACAGCCAGGCCTTAGCAGGTGTTTGCCACATGCTGTTGTGATGGCTAGGATTAGTTGGGTAACAGTGAGCAAACATCTGTCTTGTATTATTCATACAAACTTTGTTTCAGTTCATATCAATGTTCCTATCAGTATGTGACGGTTGATTTGGTTCTCCAAAGTTCAGTATGAGTGCTGGTAGTAATGTATCCATTAAATGTGTCTTTCTATGCAGGGATGCAGTTTCTCCCCAACAGTGATGACAGGACTTCCCAGGTCATCTGAACACACTAAGAAAGGGCAGCTTTCCCAATCAGCATGTGTGAGGGTTGTTTCCCAACAATTTTTTAACTCTGGCTATAAAAAGCAAATAAATCCTCAAAAGTTATTTTACCCAAAAGAAGTTTACCATAGTAAACTCCAATGGGAAATTAAAATATCAGGAAACAGTGTTTATTTTCCAATGTCTTGCCAGCTGCAGAACAGAGTCCAATAAGTAGAACAGACCTGGCCTGTTTGGTTGTTCCCTCTGTTGCAGCCAGATTTCTGTTGCTAGTCCTCTCCCAGTCATCTTTTAGGCTATTTATTCTCCCCTACATAATGACTGGCAAACAGAAATCCAGGGAAGGAAAGTATGTAAGAGACATTTTCTAATGTTTCATTGGCTTTTAGGAAAGGAAAAACTAGTTGAGGTTACAAAGAGTGTAAACCTGTTATTTATGTAGTAAAGAGCAGGGTGATGCAGAAAAAGTAATTAACCCTGAGGAAAAGTTTCCATATGAGAAAAAAATGAGGCTGCTGTCAGCACATAACTCCATGTTCACAGATTTTCTTCTCTGGCTTTTTCCATGGCTTATTTCAATTCTCTTCAGGGAACTGCTCTAGAGTCTGCTCTTCAAGACGTCTTGAGAAAACAAAGTAATTTGGCTGTTTGGCTTTTATTCATTTAGGTTTTTATTTGTTTGTTTTCTTGTTTGTTTGTTGGATTTTTTGTTTGTTTGTTGTTGTTTTGTTTTTTGTCCTACACTGTAACTGAAGATGCTAAATATACTTATTGATGCTAATTAAGATGAAAGGGTGAAATCTAAGAATTGTATAAAACCAGTCAGAAAAATATACTCTTATCAGTCAAAACATTTCTGTAGTTTCAGAGTGTTTTGTTGCATTTTGTCTTCCCACCCAACCAGGGCGAGGAAGACAACCAAATCTCCTGCAAACAGCTAGAGGAAATCTTTGTATCACAAACCTTGTTTACTGGGGGGAAATTCTAACTTCCCTAACATCTTCTGAAAGGGCAACATGGCAGGATGCAACCAATCGAGAAGAATCCTGGAGGCTGTGAAGGGTAACTTGCTGATAATGGATTGGCCAACCAAGGGTGAGGCACAGTTGGATCTCTTATTCAGTAACAGAGAAGATGTGGTTGGTGATGTGATAATAGGTGTCAACCTTGGCCGTAGCAACCATGAACTAGTGGAGGTTGAGAACCTGAAGAGTTTGAGTAAAGTGAGTTGGAGACTTCATTTAATTAAGTTCGTCGGTGGGATTCCATGAGACATCTCTGAAGGGCAGAGAAGATAAAGAAATCTTGCAGGTCTTTAAGGACAGTATAATCCAAGCTTTTTTTCTTATACTCAGGAAAAAACATAGGTGTATCAGGAGCAAAATGCAAAGTAGTGTGTTGCCAGTCATACCTGGGAAGGCAGAGCCCTTTGCAACTGGCCAGGCTGGGTACTGGCTGCCTGGGCAGCAGCTCTGCAGGTAAGTCCCTAGAGTTTTGGGAGAGACAGTGAGCTGCACAAGAGTGAGCCACCTGTGGAGCTGCCAGCACTGAAGGCCAGCACTATCCAGTGCTGTATGAGCAAGGACACAGCCAGGAGATGGAGGGAAGTTATTATTCCTCTCAGCTTGGCATGTCTTGGACCACACCTAGACACTGCATCCCCTGGTTTGGTCTTCCAAATCTAAGGTGGACACCGCCAAATTGGAGTGAGCCCAGTGGAGGGCCACCAGGATGCTCAGAGGCTGGACCACCTGCCCCCTGAGGGAAGCCTAAGAGATGGCACTGCTTCTGCCTAGAGAAGGCTCAGAGCAGCCTTCACCTATTTATAGGAAGGTTATTGAAAGATGAGGCCGGGATCTCTGCAGCAGTACATAGTGGAAGGACAGGAAACAACAGACATCTGTTGAAACAACAGAAGTTCAGACTGGATATAAAGGCAAAACATTTTTTTTTGCATAGGGACAGTCCACAGTAGAACAGGTTGCCCAGAGGGGTGGTGTGGTCTGCATCCTTGGAGCTTTTCAAGACCAGACCTCTTCAGTGATGCTAGTTTGAGGAGGTTGTTGCCCTGTGGACCTCCTGATGTTTTTTCCAATCTGTAATATCGTATGACTTTTCTGCCTACATTTATCAGAACAGAGAACTGGTCAGTATTTTGAAAAGAGAAACAATATTTTTAAAGCAAATATCAAAAGAAGATTCTTTTTAACTTTTCTTATTTTTTCCCTACTATTTTTTTTTCCTGATTAGTGTGATACCCAGGTTTTGAAGGCTCAGTTTTCTGAAACACAAAATGCTGTGTTGAAATGCAGCTCACCACCTCTACTTTGGCAATTGCATTTCACCCTCTACTTCATGTAAAATTAAAGGAATGTTTTGGGATGATATTGGGTCAGTATGAAGGAAAGCTTTCATTAGCAAAAAGATCTTTGTGCCCAGGTGCTCTGCTGGCAGAGTTCCTTCTCCTGCCTTTGCTTTACTAAAGCCCATACTTGTTAGCTTGCTGGTCATGCTGAGTTTTCTTCTCCACTTTGCCATGCATCAGAAGATGAAACCAATTGGAAACTAATGGGAGTTCTGTTTATGGGCAGACCCTTGGTTTTACTGTTTTTTTAGTATGAGTTCACGATTTAAATTGTCACTGCATTTAAACAGATGAGCCAACTGAAAATTGAACACTGGGGATTGAGAAGAAGTAATGTGTTATTTTGAGTAATTTTAACAGAAATTCAGTGTGCTTTTTAATACTTCAGCATTTAGTACCTATTATCTTTTCTGAAAATTAATAAAATTAATTCACAACATTACTTTTGTGAATGTTCTCAGTCAAAGGCAGATAAGGCCCAACAAGATATTTTTCATATTTTATCCAGAACCAGTCATAAGCAAGGTGTGCATGTTGTTGTTCATGAAACAAGTAGTTGTGACAGATTATGTTTGCAGCCATTTGCTTTTCCTCTGTGTCCAGGACTGGGCAAGAAAAATAGGAGTAACAAAAGAGTCAACCTATGGTAGATGACATAACACTCACTACAACTGACATTTTTTACATAATCAGAGTGTTTAGAAATGACTTAGCCTTACATGCTGTTTCAGATACATTTTACATGGTTTGAAGTCCCATTCCCACATCAGCTACTGGGTTATAAGGGATAGATCTTTGATGGTAGAATAGGCAACAAGAAACATGTGTGATAGACTTCCACACAAGACCTGTGTGGCCTTATTCAGTTGTCTTGACTTGAGATAAAAAAATTTTATGTGTATAAGGGTTAGTAAGGATTGAGTTATTTATTTGGGGCCTGACAAGGACAATAAAAAATGATTTGGTGAGAATGAGCAGTAGCTTTCATGCATAAATATTTTCAAGAGCTTGTCAAAATTGTAAACTTTCTTCAAGAAAATATTTGGCCAAAGAGGTTACACAGAGCCTGCAGCACATAGACAACCTGGTGATGGGTAGTTGTAAGTGAGAACAGACTCTTAAGTCTATAATCAGGTGTGGAGACATTAGAACTGCTTAAGATTTAAATAGATCATCAGTGATTGAACCCTGATGACTAAACCATAAAGCACATTGTAATTATCATTAAAACCTTCCATGATATCTGCGTGAGTCATATCCTTTGCATGGAACTTAGAATTCATAGAACACCTAAAATACTTCATAATCTAAGCAAATCAAATAAAAATATTTTTATGTGAACCATTTATTTCTAGATATTTTTAGAGTCTTAAACGTTTCTGAAATTCCCTTAAAAAATGTGAGGCAGTATTATTTCCTTATTATCTTTTTATTTTCTAATGTTAGTCTTATATTTTCAGGAATATTCCATAAAAACAGCCTTCTGCTTATTTAGATTTCATGTGTCAGTGGCATGGAAATTTAGTACAGTCTTCCTTTCTTCATGATCCTAAATCACTGTGTTTGAACCACACCCTGTCATCAACCATATCTTTCCTGGAAATGGCATTATTTATCATTGGAACTTTTTTGAGACGATGTTTTTGAAGTGATACTATACCAATGTAGATAACTTAGTAAAGCCAATGGACTGTAGCTTTTGCTTACATCTTTTTCTATTTAGGTAGTGTATACATATACCTTAAATTCTGCTTTGTTATGATACCAAGACAAGGAAAACCAGCTAAGCAGTAAGTGAAACAAAACCCTTTTGAGGGTTGGGCTGCTGATAAAATCAGACTATTGTGGATCTTGCCATTCGTATGTCTCTAATTTTCTTCTTTCCTTTCCCCTCTTGTCTCACACTGTGGGGATAGGGATTGATTTCTTGTTAAAGGGCCATAAAGTTCCCAGCAAAATGGGACTTCTATCTATGGCTGGGGCTCCTAAGCATTATTGTAGAAGAAATTAAAGTAATTTGTAATCAGAGAAACTGAGTGTTTTTGAAACAAATATATTTGTATCAAATGCAGAGGTTTGTATCTTTGTTCCAAACAAGTGTTTCAAGTAAATAAACAGTAATTCCACTGAAGTCTACTGTATATATAAAGAGCAATTCCATTCAAATCCATGAAGTGAAACCAGTGCATAACATGTTATTTACATACTCTTCCTTTGGTGTACACCTAAAATACTGAGCATATTCTCCCACATCTTTTCCATATAAAAGGCCAGAACAAAATCGCTCCAAATTTTAAATTGGATCAACAGCTCATAAATCAACCTACCTTGGAAGAATTAGCAAACTGTTCCACTAACATGTATTGTTTAGAGCAATCAGTCTTTGTAATGGCCATTGTCTGTCATAGAAACATGCCAACTATCAGTTTTTATTACAGTCTCATGATAAAATAGTTGTGATGAGCCATGTTGCTTCAGAAAACATGTGGACAATGATTTTGTGTTGATTAGTGATGATTGCTTTTTATGGTTGACTTCACAGGTTGGTGGTTTTTGGCTTTAATCTCAAACTAGACAGCAGTTTTCGAGAAATTATTTTAAATTCTTACCTTTATCATAACCATCTGATGCTTCCAGTCATCCAGATTCTGGAGGCTTGTGATTTTTGGTGAGGAAAGAAAGGGACACTTAATTCTGGATGCACATACTCAAGAAAATACTTGTTTGAATGAATTTGGTGCAGCTATTTCAAGATCGATTGAAACATCTGCTTTTTACTCAGGGAAAAAAAGTTATATTTGTATTTTTAAGTGCTCTCTCACATCTTAAACTGGTGTGGTACCTTTCACTGTCATGGCTATGCTTTGCAACAGATGTGCTCAAAGGCATTCTGCTACATTTGAGCCTTCCAGCTTCCCTGGGCTTCTTGTATGATGTATTACATTTTATTTATATACAATTATATAAATTTAATTTATTAATTATAAAATTAATATATCACAAACTCTTTTGCTCTTGGAAACTCCTGTACTAACAATGTTAAGTAACAGATGTTTCAAAAATCGCAAAACGTGAGTTGCTCTGGACTCCTCATGAGAAGGAGGCAGAACAGACAATAATAATTTTTGTTTCCTTTGCAGCAAACACACACAATCATCAGTTTGATAACTGGTCATGTGGTATCAATTATTTTAATAAACTTTCAGTATTCTCAGTGTCTTTCCTGTTTTAAGCAGTAGCTTTATAACTAGAAATACTGAGGAGTTCAGCTTCAGTTATGCTGTACTCTTATCTTGGGCTGAATGAAGCCCTGCAATGTTCTTTCTGGCCTGAGTCATTAAAAGCGTTTTGTAGCTTCTGCCAGTTTATATAGATTACTACTTAGCTCCCTAAAGAAACAAGTCTTTGATAACCCTGAGTCTCACTGAAAGTTTAAACAGAGACATAACTGGAGTATTAGGCAGAACAGACTGTGTCAGGAATGTCTTAAATATCACACCCACACACAATGACTTTCTGTTAAGCTATCAAATCACGATTACTGAAATGTAAGTCAACATATGACTGCTAATTTAGCCCTTGGTTTTTGGCTTTTCTACGTAGTGGCTCTTGAAACAGTGAGAGACGTGCATTAACAAATTACCTGGGGAACCTATTCTCATCTACCAATGCCTGGATACTGGTGCAAAATGCCAGCCTATCATCTAAGGGGTTTTGGAGGGCATGTTGATCCTCACTTGTTCAGTGATCAGGTAACAAAATATCTGAGGGCTACTTTTCCCTCCCTACACTAACAAGGTCTCATAGGATTGCATTTTAGGACTCAGACCATAGATTACAAACAGACATTCTTCTGGGAGTTATTTTAACTAATTTATACTTGCTACTTTTTAAGGAAAAACAGGCAGAGTTTTCTCTACCAGCGATAATTTCTAGCTCCCTGAGTCAATGACCTTTATTTCACTCCCAAAGGTGGAAATGGCTTACTAATATCCACTAATCTAAAAAGATAGTTTTCCTTTCTCTCTTTCATAGTTTTTTCCTCCCTGCCTTTCAAATACTGACAGCTATTTCTAGTAGATAATTGTTTCAAGTACATGCAGTGTTATATATGGTGCTTATAGGGCACAGATATTTACTGACGATCACTCTTCTGACTGAGGAATGAGGCTACAGAAATACCTGCTTTGCATGGGCTTTGTCTAAAATACTATGTAAGAAAATTTCACTCTATGCAGGCTAAACCTGAAATATTAGACTTTAGTAATCTCTGATCTGATGTCTATATACGGTAGTAAGGAGAAAATTTTCATTACTTCAGTCTACTATCTGAAACATTGGAACATCCTCTTACTTCCTGTCTTTTACCAGCAAAGAATAATCAAAGGATGCGTCTAGACTGCTGTCAGACCAGAGAATATGCTGGGGCTCTTCCGTTTTCAATGCATCCAGGTTTTCATACTTGAAAATCATAGAAAGGGAGGAGGTGGCACAAGCAGGAACGCACCGAGAAGCCACCTGGCTTTGGGAGCTGGAAGTACTCTGGCTCTGACTCATGTTGTCATGAGTAACACTGACACTTGGATATAGATACATCACACTTGTGTGTACAGACCAGTTTTACAGGCATTTTCTAGGGTCTGCTTTCTGCAAATGTTTTCCATTGATTTTTTTTTTTTTTCCCCCCCCAAGCTCAAACCTTTATCGATTTTACCCACTGATGCTATTGCCAGAGTCCTTTTCAAAGCCAATAATTAGAGTGACAGTAGCATAGACAGTCCAGCAGACTTCCATGAACTGGAGAAGTATCTTATAAAATCAATTAAGAAAGTCTCTTATCCTGTAAGAACAACAGTGTTCACAGTGTTGGTGGAGATTGCCATTCAGCAAAGTTTGCAATTCAACACAACTTCACTTTCATAGCTGACCAACTTTTAAAGTTGTTTATTTCTGTTCACATCAGTGTTATGCCACATGAATTCCTTTTCATCTCTACGTTCAGGTTTTGGATACACTTTCCTCTGAAGATATTTCAAAGCCAGTAAGCCAGTAAGCCAGCGGCTTATAGTGCTGAAGAGGTTAGTCATAGCTTGGTCCAACTTCTGAACAATGATTAAGCTTATGCTTTCTGAAATGTTTATGTGAGTTGTGTCTTGTATTGTTTATTGCTGTTGTTGACACTAACACGTATGGTCCAGATGACAAAATGAGATCTGCATTTAAGATTATGTGGTGTATTGTAAACTCAACTTTGCAGATGTACTTCTAACTAATCAAAGACAGAGGAATTGCTTTGAGTCACATGTTGGAAAGTTAATAGGGATGTTTAACACAACTCTTTCATTTCCAGCTTGGACAAGCTGACAGACACAAATAACTGTAGGCTTACTGAGATATTTCTGGAGCTACTAACAGGCTCCTTTCTTTGGAAAACCTTTAGTGCAGCTGAAAGAGAACACTACAAATTATTTACGAAATAAAATAGTAATTAATACCTGCTGTGGGAGCAGACTTAATAAATATTAAGTGTTCTGAAAAGTGACCTAAACTAATTCCTTCACTAGAGTCTAGTGAAATACAATAAATATGGGACTACTCCCATGTTGCAGCTGGGGAAAAAAGCTGTAGACTTTCATGTTGTCACGGTTTGACTCAGGATCGGCAATTAACCAGAGACAACAACGCTCTCAATCCCCTCCCCCTCCCACCCAGGTAGGGAAGGACAGAGAGAATTAGGAGAGAGACTTTGCTGGATTGAAAACTAAACTAGACAGCTTGAATGATATGTACAATTATATACAAGTATGTTCAGGAATGTGCAAAAGCCTCTTGCCTCCCCCCATCCCCAGACACTCCCCCGGCACTCTCCTGAGCTGTGAGCAGTCCCAAAATGCCTCAGCCCTCAAGCAGGAGATAAGGCAGAGCAGACAAGGGCTGAGGGTAGAGTTATGAGGTCAGGGATGCCTGAGCCTGGGGTCGATGGTGATGGATGGATGGAGTCCTCCCTGGATGCCGGCCATGGACGTAAGAGAAGGGAAGAAGAAGCAGGAAGGAAGTTGTCTTCTGTGATCTCTGACCTTCCTCGGAGCTTACGTAGATATATGGAATGGAATACCTTTGGTCAGTTCTGCTGTCTGTCTAGTCCAGCTCCCCTGTGTGTGTGTGTGTGGGGTCATAGATGCTGTCCTGCTCTCAGGAGCCTCTGTAGCAGCAGATTCACTGAGTAGAACAATCCGACCTTTGCATCTCAGTAGAAACATAAACATTCCAGTGTTATCAGTCCACTAGCTGGAACACTTGCTGCTAGTTAAAAGAGAGCTTACTGAAGGAAAAAAAAAATCAGTAAAAGGAAAACTAGCTTCATCCTGGCTCAACCCAGGACATTCCACCCCTTATTCCATACCATATATTACATATAGGCTCTATACTTTACCAACGGTCAAATTAAGGATTCTTCCCAGAGTCAGATTACCTTGAGGTACATATTGTACTTCACCATCCTCCATCATCACACACCAGGTCTGTCCAGGTCCCTGAGCAAAAGCAACACCCTGGACAGGTTTACCTTTGCCTGAAGCAGGATAAACCCAAACACTGTTACCCAACAGGTTTCTTTCACATACCACAGGGACTTTATCCCCATCTACTGTATGTAGAAGGTGTGACTGAGCAGGAACAGCCCGATTGATGGATCCCCTGGTATCACCTAACCAGGTGGCCTTTTCCAAATTTTTTTTCCCAGTTTTTGAAAGTTCCACTACCCATTGCCTTCAGGGTAGCTTTTAACAGACCATTGTACCTTTTAACTTTCCCTGAGGCTTGTGCATGGTATATCCACTTGATACCATGTTCTTTGGCCCAGTCAGTCACAAGACTGTTTTTCAAATGAGTCCCCTTGTCTAACTCAATTCTTTCTAGAGTACAGTGTCTCCACAAGACCTGCTTCTCAAGGCCCAGGATGGTGTTCTGGCCTGTGGCATGAGGCACAGGATATGTTTCCAACCATCCTGTACTTGTTTCCACCATTGTAAGCACATAGTGCTTACCCTAGTGGGTCTGAGGCAGTGTGATATAGTCAATTTGCCAGGCCTCCCCACACCTGTACTTTGACCACCTCCCCTCATACCACAAAAATTTCAACCGTTTCACCTGCTTAATTGCAGCACATGTTTCACAGTCGTGGATCACCTGCGCAATAGAGTCCATGGCTACGTCCACCCCTTGGTCACGAGCCCATCTGTAGGTTGCATCTCTGCCCTGATGACCTGAAGTGTCATGGGCCCATCGAGCTAAAAAGAGTTCACCCTTATGTTCTCAGTCTAAGTCTATTTGGAACACATGAGCAGCCTCATCTGCTTGTTGGTTGTGTTGATGTTCCTCACTGGCTCGACTCAGAGGTACGTGTGCATCTACATGACACACTTTTACAACCAGTTTCTCTATCCAAGCTGCAATGTCCTTCCACAGCTTGGCAACCCAAATAGGTTTACCCTTTCACTGCCAGTTGTTCTACTGCCACTGCTTTAGCCAACCCCCCAAGGCATTTGCTGCCATCCACGAGTCAGTGTAGAGTAGAACCTTGGCCACCCTTCTCACTTGGCATTGTCCAAAGTGTGTGTCTTCTGGCCAGTTTGTAATTGCTTCTATGATACCTGGATGATATGGTCTTCCTATTCAAGCTCGTTGGGTAATTAAAGCAGTCCATTTACTCCAAGTAGCATAGGTGGCATGATGCATAGGAGAAAGGTTACTCTGGAACATGAAGCTCAGTACTGGTAATCTGGGCACCAGGAGGAGCTGCGCTTCAGTGCCGATCACTTCCGAAGCAGCTCTAGTTCCTTCATATGCTGCAAGTATCTCCTTCTCAGTTGACGTGTAGTTGGCCTCGGAACCTCTGTAGCTCCAGCTCCAGAATCCCAAGCGTCGACCTCGAGTCTCCCCTGGTGCTTTCTGCCAGAGGCTCCAGGTAGGACTGTTGTACTCGGCTGCGGTGTAGAGCACATTTTTGATGTCTGGCCCTGTTCGAACTGGTCCAATGGCCATTGCCTGCACAATCTGCTTTTTAATCTATTCAAAAGCTCTTTTTTGGTTAGGACCCCATTTAAAGTCACTCTTCTTTTGGATCACCTCATGGAGAGGTTTCACAATTTCACTGTAACCTGGAATATGCATTCTCCAGAAACCAACAGTCCCTAAAAAGGTTTGACTGTCCTTTTTAGTAGATGGCGGGGCCATAGCTGTTATCTTGTTAATGATGTCCATTGGGATCTGGTGAAGTCCATCTTGCCACCTGATTCCCAGGAACTGGATCTCTCGTGAGATGCAAAGCCAGCATCCAGATGATGGTTGGATGATCTTTTTACCTTTCTCAAAGACTTCTTCTGGCGTGTCACCACACACAATGATGTCATCGATGTACTGCAGGTGTTCTGAAGCTCCACCGCTCTCCAGTGCAGCATGGATCAGTCCATGGCAAATGGTTGAGCTGTGTTTCCACCCCGGGGGCAGTCGATCCCAGGTGTACTGTGCTCCCCTCCAGGTGAAAGCAAAGTGTGGCCTGCACTCTGGTGCAAGAGGAATAGAGAAAAAGGCATGGACAATGTCAATAGTGGCATACCACCTGGCTGCTTTCTACTTCAGCTTGTACTGAAGATCTAGCATGTCTGGCACAGCAGCACTGAGTGGTGGTGTAACCTCATTCAGATCAGGATAGTCCACTGTCAGCCTCCACTCGCCATCATGCTTCCTCACTGGCCAGATAAGACTGTTGAAGGGTGAGTGAGTCCTGCTGATCACTCCCTGGCTCTCCCATTGCTGGATCAGCTTATGGATGGGAATCACAGAGTCTCTGTTGGTGCGATATTGTTGTCTATGCACCATTGAAGTGGCAATTGGCACCTGTTGGTCTTCAACCTTCAGCAACCCTACTAGAGAAGGGTCATCTGAAAAGGCCAGGCAAAGTATGCAGCTGTTCAATGTCCTCAGTGTCTACAGCTGCTATGCCAAAGGCCAACCGGTACCCTTTTGGGTCCTGGAAATACCCTTTTTTGAGATAGTCTATGCCAAGGATGCATGGAGCATCTGGGCCAGTCACTATAGGGTGCACTATAGTGCACCTATTTATATTGCTACCACTGGTACTGCTACAAAAATGGCTGCTTTTTTACAGTTTTTACCAGTGAGGCTCACATTGGCCTCCACAACAGTCAGTTCTTGAGATCCTCCTGTCACTCCAGAAATAGTGACGGATTCTGTCCCTTTATGATTTGATGGCATTAGGGTGCACTGTGCCCCAGTGCCCACCAAGGCTTTATACCTTTGTGGTTCTAATGTGTCAGGCCACTGAATCCACACAGTCCAGCAAACTCGGTTGTCCCTCTCCTCCTCCTGGCCAGAGGCAGGGCACCTCTAATGTTGAGCATTTGAGGTTGAAACACCATCCTGGTTGGAGACTGGTGCAGCCTTCTTCCTGGAAGAACCATCTCCTGCCTTTGTTCTATTTAGTAGCTCTTGCACGTCTATGTGGAGAACAGCAGTGGGTCTAGTGTCCCAGGTTCTCATGTCCTCTTTAAAATAATAACGCAAAAGAGCACAGGTGGCGTCAAAGTGGGTTCTGTTTCTCTTGTTGCTGTCTCGTAACAGTACATCTCCTCTCAATGGCTGCAACACGTGACCACGTGTCTAGGGAGGTACTGGGGTTTACCTTCCCATCTGTTTGGCATCTTATTCTTCCTGTCAGTCATTTGTTCAATAGCTGAGGTGTGGAACTGATGGGAATCAGAGCTCATGTCTCCATACCGTTGTTCTCTGAACACCACTTCACGCACAGTTGGTCTTGCATCGTCATCAATGCATCTCATAGAGGAGAATATATGGGCATGTGCTGCTGGTACAGCCTGCACAAACCTCTGTAACATTTGTGTGTCACACAGAACGTCCTCAGGATTTGTAAGACCATTGTTCTCATAGATCACCTCTCGCACAGCCAATTCTCTCAAATACCTGATGCCTCTCTCAGGAGTGGGTGTTCTGCTTCAGCTCCATTCGATGTCACCTTTATGGGGGTGTCTCTCCCTCACAGGTGAAAGAAGTCGGCCCCACAGGGTGGTAGTTCTCATTTTACTACCAAGTGCTCTATCAATACCAGCATCTCTGGCCAGGGATCCCAACTGCTTTGCTTCTCTCTCAACCACATCATAGGTTTCAGCCCCATTATGATAGCATCGAAGCAACCAAGGAAGAAGTCCCTCACTGTCATTGTGGGTAAAGTCCTTCCTCATGAGGCGCAGTTCCTTTAGAGAGAAAGGCTGGACAAGATCATCTTCGTCATCTGCTGGAGAAGGGCCTGCTGTTCTATCTGCTTGAGAAGGTCCTGCTTTCTTGTCTGCTTGAGAAGAGCCTGCTCCTTTATCTGCTTCAGAAGTACCTGCTCCATCATCTGATTTAGAATTGTCTCTTTCTCAGTTTAAGTCTCTAACATTGCCTGAAGAAACTCTGGATGTCTCAGACAGGAGCAGGTAAAAAGGCCTTTTGACTTTGCTTTGGTCCTGGTCACATAATTAACTCTTAGTTTGTATCAAAGGGGATTGGCCTTAATCTTTGCAGAAGCAGCTGTTTTTGTAGCAGTATCAGTGGTGGCAGCAGCAGCAGTGGTGGTGGCAGCTTCACAGGTGGTAGCAGCAGTGCATGCGGGGGATTGGCTGTGAGTGGAACAACACCTGACCCAACGCATCCACAATACATTATAAACATTCAGCAGAAGCATCCCTACTGAAACAATGCTATTCAGATCAAGAGCTAGGGAGATTCAGCTTGAGAGAAAATGCAGAGGTAGAACTGGACCTGCTACTGCCATTACCAACATAGACCTTTTCATTCACTTGAGGATCTGCACCATAACCATACACATACAGTGCCCCCATAAAGATCAGTATCAAAACCCCTATGATCACTAGGCTGGTAATTATACAGTTGATCATGGCTACAGTTCTGTCAATACACCATAAAACACTAACAAGAGCAGCTACACAGAGCAGTATGATCCCAGCTGCATACCACATGTACGATTGCATGTTGGGAAAAGGGTCCAGCAGAAACATTCCAGAAGGTGTCTGTTCAGTTTTCAATTCGCCATTAGATTCAGCAGAAGTGTTGCTCATTGCCATCTGAGGGTTCCTTCCATCAGAGATGGAATTTTAAACATCCCCAGTTAGTGAGAATTTATAGCCTGGACTTCAATTGAGCCCCACGTTGGGCGCCAATAAATCGTCACGGTTTGACTCAGAATTGGCAATTAAACCAGAGACAACAATGCTCTCAATGCCCTCCCCCTCCCACCCAGGTAGGGAAGGACAGAGAGAATTAAGGAGAGAGACTTTGCTGGATTGAAAACTAAACTAGACAGCTTGAATGATATGTACAATTATATACAAGTATGTTCAGGAATGTGCAAAAGCCTCTTGCCTCCCCCCATCCCCAGACACTCCCCCGGCACTCTCCTGAGCTGTGAGCAGTCCGGAAATGTCTCAGCCCTCAGGCAGGAGATAAGGCAGAGCAGACAGGGGCTGAGGGTAGAGTTATGAGGTCAGGGATGCCTGAGTCTGGGGTCGATGGTGATGGATGGATGGAGTCCTCCCTGGACGCTGGCCATGGACTTAAGAGAAGGGAAGAAGAAGCAGGAAGAAAGTTGTCTTCTGTGATCTCTGACCTTCATCGGAGCTTATGTAGATATATGGAATGGAATACCTTTGGTCAGTTCTGCTGTCTGTCTAGTCCAGCTCCCCTGTGTGTGTGTGGGGGGTGTGTCATAGATGCTGTCCTGCTCTCAGGAGCTTCTGTAGCAGCAGATTCACTGAGTAGAACAAACTGACCTTTGCGTCTCAGCAGAAACATAAACATTCCAGTGTTATCAGTCCACTAGCTGGAACACTTGCTGCTAGTTAAAAGAGAGCCTACTGAGGATAATAAAAAATCAGTAAAAGGAAAACTAGCTTCATCCTGGCTCAACCCAGGACACATGTCATAGTGACATGTCTAAATGTGGAGTCTTGTTACCACAGTTTCCCTCTCGGTCTGCTGAGACAGCTAGATTCTTCCAGAAAGTTTGTCAGTTCTTTAGGGGCTGAACCACATACTTCCCCAAAGAGAACTCTTCACCCCAACTGACTTCTGAGAAAACTGTGGTCTGAACCAAGTATCTTGAATTTCTGTTAAAAACATCTGAGAGGGGGGATTTTAGCACTTGTATAGGTGCCTACACTTGTACTTAGAAGTTGGCATCAGACACTCAAGTAATTTTTAATAAAAACCTGTCTGGAAGTACAGGCAGAACCTGAAAGCCCTGCACCCATTCAGCCAAGAAGGCCTCAGGGCAGGAAAAAACCCCTTCAGTCTGTTCTTGAGTTTTCACTACTTCTCCTATGTCTAGTTCATTCATGCTTTCTGTTGGGACTGCCTTCCTTGGCATTCACATTTAGCTGCAATTTAATTTGTATTTCATTTTGAATTTTACTCACATGATCACAGCAGTCTTGCTAGCAAGTTGCCAATGGCATAGGATCAGAGCATGGCCCTGAGGATGAATGGTGGTAAAGTATAATTTCATCTGAGTCTATAACAATAACAACAACAACAACAACAACAAAACCAAGAGCAACAAGAGCAACAACAGCCACAACAGCTACAACTGAAGTGTTAGTGTAGTATTGCACCTCAAGTGGTACCACAGATTTGGAATTTTTCAAGTCAATCTGAATCTATTCTATTGACCTTCATGAAGATACTTGATTTGAAATAGCTCAGCCAATAGCTGCATAGTTCTGTGAAATTAATAATTTTTAGGACGAATGAGGTGAGACAGGAAGTGTCAATGACGAAGTAGACTGGTTTTCTGGAAAAGGTTATGATTCCCAGTCTGGAGTGGTTGTTGTGCCAAACTCATGAGGTTTCATCTCTAGCTTCCTGTGCAGCTTTTCTTTGATCTTATCTTTGTTGGACTGTTACTGCTGGATGTCCTCTGCACAGGCAGGTGACCTGTGCCCATCCCCTCCTTTCTTTTTTTGCTTTTTCCATGGGCAGGGAACTGTTTAGACTTCCTATTACACTAAGTTGGATATTCTACAAATTACAATTTCATTAGACTCCTCTGTCTTTTTATTGTCTTCCTGAAAGTGATTTATCTGAGATAACATCTGATATGATTTAGCACAAGGAACATTGCATCTTTTTTACATAAAATATTTAATCTCTTTAGCTGTACTAAGTGCTTTTCACAGGAGAAGTTCTTCCTGTTTTCTTCTTATCTTTCAGCTCTCTCCAGAAATTATATACTTTCAGTGTAAATGCCTTTTTAATGACCAAAGTGATCTGCATTCCTTTTTTCTAGTGTTACAATAGATAGTCTTTTTATGATGGCATACAATGTGAATAATTTTTGTTTGTAAACCACATTGCTTTTCAATAAATTGCAAATGGGGTTTATATAGAAATAAACCACAGCCTAATTACCTACAAATGTGGTGCAGCCTTGTTTCTCATGGATTTTGTTACTACTGTAGTATTGATAAGCCATTAAGAAACAAAAAGGAGCACTGTTTTTTCTTAATAGTTAACACAAGTTTTGCATGTGTTTATGTGAAAAGACGTAGGTGTTATGAATGATCAAACAAATCTCTGTAGCAAAAGCCTCCAAAAGCCACATGTATACTTTTTGTCCACACTCAAACATTTTGATTTATGAAATTTTAACACTGTTATTCAGAAGTCATCACATTTGTCCACTTGCCAATATATAAATGAAATTTAGTTTCACCAAAGTAAACATAACAACTAAAACTTAATTTTAATTTCATCTGTATTATTTGAAACATAACCTTCTAAAACTGGACCACATTTCACCATTTGTATTTACATATCTCACCTCTAATATAAAACTGAGTTATACAAACAGGCTACGTGAGACATATTATTTTAGTACCAATGCATTTCTCTAATCTTTGCTGTTTAGAATGATTCATTTTGTAAATATTTACAAGTTTGTTTCTAAAAGCAAGAATTTTAAATGAGGTAGGAAAGATAAACACAACAAACGTAACAAATTAGGAAAGTATTTTTGCTTGGCTATAAACTGACTGGCTTTAGAGGCTGATGAGTGTTGCAACATAGCAGTTGCACAGAGGTAGGTGTTCTCTTTATCTTCCCTCCACAACAGCTACCAGCAGATGTACCAGCCTTCTGTGTCTTTGTCAGCTCACATTTATGTTTAACCACATTCTACAGCAGCTCTTTGCAGTTAAACTAGGACAACAAAGCTCAGATGTTACCCTAGACTTCTCCATCGTTTCAATTCAAATACACTGACCTTTTAAAAGACAGTTTGTCCTCCTGTCATTAGAGAAGCCTTATGTAGTGATTTTTAAATTAATCTATCTAGAAAATAGTTTTATTTATTCATATGTTTGCACTTGATTTCTATCACTTTTCATTAAACTTGTATTGTGACAGTTTTAACAAGACAGGTTTTCATGCAGAAGTTATTTATTATATTGAAAATCTAGCCAGAAGTGTCTACAGATGTTCTTCTGAAAGAGAACAGGAGAAACTTCTATCACTGTAACACACCATCTAGGATATAAACAAGCTCTAGCGAGTGGGACTGGTCAAAATGATAAAAACGAGCAGGCTTTATTTGATCTGAAAGATGCAGAAACTGTATGTGAAATAAACAGGAGAAGCACTAGGAGAACTGCAGAAAGGACTTGTTGGCATTGGGAGAGCATGGAGCCCTTTTGCTGAAATGGGGACGTGGCTGGACATAGCTAGGCAAACATTTCCTATAAATATTTATTTGACTCAAAGGTGCAAACTTCACTCGGACTCATTCCTTTTTCTCTCTTTATTGCAAGCATCTTATGAGTAAACCTTTATTTACAGAAGTACCCTTGGAGAAGGAATCCATCACTGTGTGGTGGATTTACCCATGCAGTCATATAGGAAGTATATGCAAACCTGTTTTGAAAACTCTTCATTTGTTTGAGGATCATGCAATCAAAGGAATGATGATGATTATAAAATCCTATAAATCACACAGCTGAGCCCACTGAATTCTGCATAGTGAAACTTCAAGGCTCTGAGCATGGCTATTACTTAATATGCAAAAGATGTGGCATCAAGAATTCACATTTTAAAATGGAGTAATTAATTATGAAAGTAATTAATAATGAAAAGAGGGCTTAAGTCTTTAAATTTTTTTTTGGTATCTGACAGGAGAAACAACTCCTCCTGGACTGCACCACAGACTTTTATTTTCTGTGCCTCTCTCCACACTGAACAATGGCTTTTAATGGCAACTTCACAGCAGCCCTCTCAGCCTTTTATCTACTGCACCATGCTCTGCTAGCAGCTCCTGTTTCTCAGGAAGCATACCCGATGCACATTCCCTCTTGTTAGTGTTTTGAGTTGCTGTAACACTACTCTTACATTTTAGTAAAAACAGCAGCACTTGGCCTATTTTTAGACTCTTAACTAGTTTTCTTCAACCTAGTTTTCTGAAGGTCCCTCTCTGCTGCTCCACCTCACCATGTGGGCAGGGTAGGTTTTGCAGGGCTGAACCTTCAAGTCTGGCAGCATGACTTTCTCAGCCAAGTTGCTCTGCTATTGTACTTTTGACTTCTTGACAATCTGCTGGAGGTAGCGTCTGTGGTGCAATACTGTGCTGTTTAGTTTAAGGCTAGTTACTTTATTGATTTGTTTTACTTAGTCATTTTGTCTGACAAAATTACAAGATGGTAGTGGTGTTTCTTCAGGCAGAAACAGCTGCCTGATGTTACCTTTTAGGGTCGTTAATTTTGTAAACAGGAGCCCAGCTGCTCTGGTACTGGGTGCTATGAAAATTAAATTTCTTCTAAACTGCTAAATGCACAATCACAAACACATAGGTATCCAGCTGGTCATCAGCTCCCTTGTAGTACGAAAATAAATCTTTCCATCTCCCCATCACGAAGCTCCTCATTCTCCTCCTTTTCCTCAAAACAAAGAGGAAAAATTAACTGTCTTTAGACCTTTTTTCTGGGAAGCCTGGGTGAACTGCTATATAAACTAACAAATCCAGGAGATCTCTTTGCTCAACCAGTGTTAGACCACAAAGCTCTGTGTTCTAAAACTCAATTACACATACTTTGGGCCCATCAACAGGTGAACTCAGGTTAAAGCCTTAGACAGAAATATATCAGGTTTAATGTTTGCCATGGGCTTACAGAATCCTCCACATCCTTCTTGGTTTAAGTACAGTTTAGGTACAGCTGATACTTCTATAGCAAGGAGATTAAATGACCTCTCTTTTAGCCCTGTTATCTAGGATTCCTCTTTGCGGTTTAAAACATCCCAGGAAGCTGTTGGGAGAGTATCCTTGAAGTGCTCTCTCAGTATCTGCTTTCTCAATTATCCAGTATGGTCCTGAGCCCACACAAAACCGGTAAATTTTACCACTTCGAGGTTACCAATATTGCCTCAGCTCAGTCTGGAGTATGGGAATTCTTAGGTTTTCCTTCCTTATCCTCTCACATAATTACATTAATGAATATAAAGATATAAATATGTTGACAGTAGTCTCAGAGGCCAAGATTTGCTGACCTGAGATGTCTTCCTAGTGTTGTGGTTCTCAGATAACTGGCACAGAGCCGAATGCGACAATATGGGCAATGGAAGCAAACATACACATTCCTTGTACAGAGAAACCCACAGGGAATATGTTTGAACTTAATTTGTATAAACAGAAGTAGCTAATAAGATAAAATAAGTGCAAAAGATGTTACAAGCTTCCCAAGATGTCATATGCACCTAAGAAGAGACTTGGAAGCAGAAGGCAGGCTACATCTAGGGTTGCTTTGAAAATGTGTGTGTGTGAAATCTGGCAAACAGCCTGCAAAGGTGGAGCTGCTGTGGGGACAGGACTGGAGGAACAATGGAAGCTCCAACAGCACATGGTGAAACAGGAGGAGCCTGTTTACATACTAAATATGAAAATATAGAGATCATTATATATAGTGCTATATGAGTTTAGAGAGAGGAAAGACAGATGACTCTGGCCATTGTGCTTGGATGTGTGGGCAGGTAACACTGCTCAAGTTTGAAGAAATGCTCAGGAATTAATTTGTGGCTATACTAATAAATGACACCAGCTACCTCCTAGGTGGCTGATGAAGGGAACACATCAGAAAAACATGGCAGAGCAAACTGCCCTCCTCCTGTTCACCTGGATGGTGGTTTGCCTAGATGTTAGGCATGATATGGCTGGACAATCCTTTCTAGTACCCACACAATGTTCTGCCTGCTCTGCAGAGAAACCCATGTCCATCAAGTCACTGTTCATACAAGTTATGGCCATTTAGGACCACAGAGAAGAGTAGGCCTAGTTTTCACATGCTTCAGTTTATGCTGACCAAAAACGAGGAAAGTTGGAACCGCGACCATTGAGGCAACAGAAAGGCAACTTCTCTTCTTGTTCACATCTTTTTCATTTTCCTGAGGACAAAACTCTGCTCTGAGATCTGCTGATCCTATCTCCATTTTGACAATCTGCTTTGCTTATGCATGGGAACTGTACTGTAAATATGGAGGTCACGCACAGAAGAGTAACTTGCAAAGCCAGCAAACTGCAGAAGGTTGCAATGGCTCAAGAAAGATTTTTTTTGGGGGTTACTACTGCGATATTTTCATATTTCACAGTCAATATGAAAGGAAAAAATGTTACAGCTTTGTTTAGGTATAAACAGTTCTTTTGTTGAAATAAATAAAATTATCTCATTTTCTGTAGGCCAGATTAGTATTGTTTTCAAGCATCGAGTCTAGATAAACAGCAGACTGTTCTCATTCAGAGGTGAAATCATAAATTGTTTTCCCCCCTTAAATGTCCTCGGATTTTTTAAAATGACATCACCTGCACATTCATCAAAGCTCTGTATTTGGCATATTTTTTTCTGGTTTGGCAAAAATTAAGCAATGACTTGAATATGGCCCAATATGTGGAAAAAAACTACTTAAAATAATACATGTGTTTTATATTTGTTTTGGAGGCTTAGTAGCATAAAAGTTTTTATGCCATTATTTCCATACTTCTTTTCCCTTCTCGATTTTTTTGGAACATGCATTGTGTAGGATCAGAAATGTTTTCTTATTGAGCAATCTGCAAATCAAGAAAATAAACTACCCAGAAATGTCTGTGTTTTCCTGATAACCTTGTTTGGGGGAAAGAATGTTTGCTTGGACCATGCTGTGGTTTCTGTCCAGTGAGTGGGTTGGCTGTGCTGGCAGTGTCCCTCCAAGCAGCTCTTGAGCAGATCATGGCTGAGAAGCCTATGCAAATGGCCATGCAGCAGGCAAGAGGGGTTTCCTAGGTACAGAAATGGACCCAATTCACAGTACTCAGTTTTATACCTGAGTTTAAACCTGCTTTCCTTTAGCAAAAAGGCAATGGCTCCAGTCTCAGGTTGTGACCAGGCTAGGGAGTCTCGTCTAAATCCTGCTGAGGATGGGCAGGATCCACCACCTCAGGAGGTGTTAGGTATACTCCTCAGGGCAGGCAGAGAGTCTGGCATGCCTTTAACCAGCTTGGTGTTTGGTCACAAGGGTGCTGGGTGTGCCTATCCATTTGCTTACTGAGGCAGCTGTCTGCCAGTGTGGATGAGTGGCTGTGTCCCTGCTGATCAAGTCATGCCAGTGCCTGGTGTCATGCTAGCAGGAGGTTTTCCCTAGAGCAGCAGCATGAGCTTCCTGGGGGTCCATCTGTCTGCCTGGAGGAATCTCCTTTAGTTGCCAGGGTGTGCAGATAGGAGGCACAGTGCCCCCTCATCCTCTACCTTCTGGTGCCAGAGAAGGGAAGTAAGAAGCAGTTCACTAGCCTAAACAAATATCTAGATTAGCTTTTGGGTGCCAATATAGCCTAACATGGTAAAAGTCCAAAATTCACCACTAAGTTTTTCTTGGTAATTAAATAATAAACATAAGCTTTTATTTTTGCCGACTGCCTTTTAGTTTGTGTAACATTAATGGACAATAGAAGACAGACTGTGGGCAAGTAACATTCCTGTATTAAATTAATTAAGGAAGCCAGGCTGGAATTATGTAATCTTCATTCCTCAAAACTGAGAGCTTGGTAAAATAATTAATTCTTTTCATAGCAGCTTTAGATTGGACCCAGAAGGCTAGCTTATTGCTGGAGTTAATGAAAACAATATCTCTGCTCTGTACTCCTGTTTAAAGTCAGAAGGCTAAGAGCTGTGAATTCACTGGACTAGATTTTTCTTCTTGCTTACACTCCATAACAAAAGAACTGTTGCAATGGATCAGAGAAAAAATTGAACTGGTGAAGCCTCATCTCCAGTACTAACCAATACTTCATGTCTAAAAAGAGCATAGAAAAGCTCTTTCCTTCTGCATTTTTGTAGTGGTCTTGGCTGAAGCTTGGATGCAAGTTTAGGCTTTGTCAAGGCTGCATTAGGCAATATAGTTTATAGCCACCTTCAGGGCTGCCTTTAGCATCTCAGTAACCCATGGGCTTCAATAGGTTTAGTCCTGCTTCCAGAGAAGGATTGACTACTACAGTGATAACAGGTTACTGTTGGCATTGCTGAACCAACGTTTCACTAGCCCATTCCCTGACTAGAGCTCAGAGTGGCCTTCACCACTACTTGTGTGCAAAAGCACATGTGTACATTGCATCAAGTAATGAAAAAGCCAGAAGAGTATTTTAAAAAGACTTTGGTACATATGGCTAACTCCATATTTAGATACTTGCTTATTCTTTCTTAGGCACTTATATCCCTGGGCATTGAGATCTGCACATGTTTGTGTGATAATGTAGAGAACTCTTGGATCAGAGAAGCCTGGGCTGCTGTCTGGCACTAGTTAGCATTATCCAGCTTTGGGTGTTTATGTCTGTCTTCTGCTTCTCTTCATTTTTATTTGCACTCCCAGAGTGTTGAATTTGGGTGAGCAAATATCCAGGATGGATGATAGACCTCTGGTGGTATTATGCCCTCTGACAGGAAAGGGTATGTTAATTTATGGGGAGAGCTAAAGATCTTTTTTTAAAAAAGAAAAGCTGGTAGGTACCATGGCTGAACTGGAGAAGGCAAAATGACGTTTTGCTTTTAAGGATGAAATTCATGTACCTATAACCTGGCTACATCTTTCACTACTGTTTGCTGTTTTCATTAATTTTAGTTGTACATTGTAGTAAGATTGACTTCTGTGTAAATTCTTCTAATTTCATTCCAGTGGGTTGTCAGACAGTGGTGTGTGGGACCACATACACTGGCAATCTTCCTGCATGTTGAATGGAACAAATCAGGCACCTAACATTTACCCTATAGGAAACTATTAAAAAAATAAAATTTGTTCTTCCTGTGAGACAAGGACTAACAGTGAATTTACATGACAGAGACATGGCCAATAGTGTAGCCAGAATGTACTGTTTTTAGTCTATTCCTCTACAATGTAACAGAGAGCTTCATAAGAAGCTTTTGTGTTCATATATGCAGAGGATGACCAGTACTTGCTTATTACAGTACATTTCTCAAATAACTGGAAGAAGTTACCTATATACTTCTCCTGTGAATTTGTCTAAAATGGTAAATAAAAACTGCTTTATTATGTTAGAGCTGACATCAAGTTTTGTTTTTTTTTTTCTTTTTTTAAAACCATTACGTTACTTATTTTAGAACTAGACAGTAAGTGAGGTGGACATTTGGAAAAGATTATTACAAGGAGGCAACTGGTCAATATTAAACAAACTAATAATGGTTTCATTTTGCAAAAACAAACTATGATTCTTGTTCTCAGCAGAAAATATGAAGAAAGTGCTAAGACATGTGGTGTTAGTGATTTCATAAACCCCATATTAAATTTAAAAAATGAGAAGCACAAGGGGAACATGGAAAAAAGTAAGTGCATAATGAGCAAAAAGACACAGAAACAGTGCTGGCTGGCACTGTGGCCACTGAGAAAAACGGGCCAAGAAGTAACTGGGAAGGAAAAAAGGACATTTGGCAAATATGAATCCTGGTAGAGGAAAAACAAGGACATGTGAAGAAGTTGTCAGAATCTGAAGTCAGATGAATAGGAAGTTATGTGAAAGAATAGAAAAAAAGAAACTGAAGGGGTAACCTGTGTGTCTGTGAAAGGGAGTCTCATGATGGAGGACTGAAGGAGAAGAGAATACTTAGGGTATGTCCTGATGTAATATGAACAATTTGATTTTTAATTAACAGTACTCATCTTTTATCTTTATTCTTTTTTTATGTGTGTTTAAACCTGATTTATACATTTAGTGAAACAATTTTTATTTTTTAAATTAATCACATGCTTCCTAAAACAAAAATTTAGGAGAAATGTTGGACTGTAGCAGTGTTTTAGACTTCCTGTGTTCATTTGTCCCTTCTTTGAGATGTTCTTTGTTCATCTTTCATTTCTGTCTTTTGCCTTCTGCATTTGTCAGTCCCACTGGGAGAATCCAGAGAAGTTTGGAGAAACACTTCAGATTTTTTCTCTTCCTCTCCCCCTTCTCCTGAATTTGCAGTCTAATGAAGCCCAGATGCAGTCTCTTTTATAAGGTATAAGTTTCTTACATGAAATCAAAGACTAAATAGGGAAAATATCTAGCAAGAGGGGAAACTGTGTAATTGTGTGACCATCACACTGTCAGGAAGTTCTGTTTTGGAAAAGCATTCATATGTGATTGCTTACAATCTGGCCATCTTTGTTCTCTTTTCTCTAAGTTAAAGTAATGTAAAAATGGTCTGAGTATAACTGAGTTATTTAACTAGTGAATTATGCCCTGTCATAACTCAGATCCTAGAGAGGTCACTTTCTCAAGCCATCTCTTGGTTCCTTGCTTCACCCTGATTGTAGACGTTGACCATTTGGCAGCATTCTTGGAAAGGATTCAAAAAAGAAGAAACAACTCGTTAAATCTGTATGAAAGCCCCAGTCTAGAGAGCTGAATATTCAGAAACTTGGGTTCAACAGGTTACTGCAGAAAGCCCTGTTCCTGCTGTAACAAGAAATGGTTATAATAGAACCCCTTTGACTTTAGAGAAGCCACAAGGAATTAGAGAGGGGTCAGTCCACAAGGAAATACCAGAAAATGGCTGTCTAACTCCTGTATGTACCTTTGAAACTCCTAAATACCATAAATCCCTCATAAAACATATATTCCAGTTGCAACCATCAACAGTGAGTGCACTGATGTCAGATTGAATTCTAAAACTCCAAATGAAGGAAAACTTTGCAGCAACACACATCTGGCCAAGAGGAAATCCCAAGATTTGGACCACAGCAGGATCCTGCCAGTAGCTCAGCAAATAAAAAGTGTGGCAGAAGTAGTAACTACTCACAGTAAATCGAGAAGGCACCAAAGCTGCCCAGTAGCTAGCAACCAAGGCAGCATCATTAAATGTAACCACAGAAACTAAAAGCTGAGATGATGCCAATTATGTAACCACAGTATCCACAGTAGCTAGTGAGCCAGGCAGCGCCAGAAAGGCAGCCTCTCTTCCAGTTGTGCTCATGTCTTTTGATTGTCTGCTGACATGAGCTACAAGAAAACCAGACAGATTTGGAATTTCTGAAATAGCCTGCTACCTGTATTGACAGTACAGCTGAGCACACCCACATCCTTCTGCAACCACTGCAGAGTGATGCCTACAACATAAATGAAACAATGCCCAGACGGAATTGGTGACAAGTGGTGTCCCTCAGGGTCTTCTTGGGACCAATACTCTTTCATATCTTCATCAATGACACAGACAGTGGGATCAAGTGCAGCTTCAGCAAATTTGCAGATGATGCCAAGCTGAGTGGTGTGGTTGACACACCTGAGAGTCAGGATGCCACCTAGAGGGACATGGACAAACTCAAGAAGTGGGCCAATGTGAACCTCACAAGGTTCGACAAGTCCAAGTGCAAAGTCCTGCAAGGGGGTTGGGGCAACCTCCAGTATCAGTACTGTCTGGGGGATGAAGGGATTGAGAGCAGCCCTGTGGACAAGTACCTGTGGGTACTGTTGGATGAAAAACTGGACATGAGCCGGCAACGTGCACTTGCAGCCCAGAAAGCCAACCGTATCCTGGGCTGCATCAAAAGGAGTGTGGCCAGCAAGTCAAGGGAGGTGATTCTGCCACTTTGCTCTGCTCTTATGATTCTGTACATGGAGCACTGTATCCAGTTCTGGAGTCCTCAGCACAGGAAAGACATGGACCTGTTGGGGCAATTCCAGAGGACAGCCAGAAAAATGATCCGAGGGCTGGAGCACCTCTCCTATGAAGACAGGCTGAGAGAGTTGGGGTTGTTCAGCCTGGAGAAGGGAAGGCTCCAGGGACACCCCACTTCAGCCTTTCAATACTTAAAAGGGGCCTACAAGAAAGATGGGGACAAATATTTAAGCAGAGCCTGTTTGATAAGACAAGGGGTAATGGTTTTAAACTCAAAGAGAGTAGATTTAGACTAGATATAAAGAAGAAATTTTTTACATTGAGAGTGGTGAAACACTGGAACAGGTTACCCAGAGAGGCAGTAGATGCCCCATCCCTAGAAACATTCAAGATCAGGTTGAATGGAGCTCTGAGCAACCTGATCTAGTCAAAGATGTCCCTTCTTGCTGCAGGGGGATTGGATTAGAAGACCTTTAAAGGCCCCTTCCAACCCAAACTAATCTATCATTCTATGATTTATAGCCTGGGCTACAATACAGAACTGCATATGTATAGGAATACAATGTGAGTTTTAGTGCTTGAAGTCAAAATTAATATATTTAATAGTTAGTTAAGCTTTTTTCCCCCTTTATATATGAATAGCATAACTACTTTCATTAAAAATAAACATAATGCATTCAGTACATTCCATGATCCACAGCTAAAAAGAATAATTCACTCATTTAGTGACTTGTCCTCAGTATGGATGTTATAGTAGAAAATGCATCTGTTATGATTTAAAACAGAACTGGAACACAATCGTATTTTGAGAGGTGTAAAATCACACAGCAAGGTCAAAACATGTCTCATCAATGAGTCCTCAGGAGGAGTTTTTAAGATTAAATGTTGAATAACCTAGTTAACAACTGAAAATATCACTTAAGCACAAACAGAATTAGAAACAATATTATTTATCTTCAACCATCTTGGTGTTCCTATTACCTTTTCAGGTTGACATATACACATACTTGCCTTATTAAGGATTGAAGAGCTGATTGTTATTATATTAAAATATTGCAAGTAATAATTCTTATTTACTTGAAAGAATGTCTTAAGTTTTTTTTTAGGAATAAGTTTAACTTTGGCTGAACAGTTATGTAAAATGCTGAAATCTAAGGAGGATTAATCTCTATTAGGGATTGCTGAGATCAGAAGAATTCTCTGCCTGGAATAGCTGGGGGAAGAGTGGAAGACTAAAAGAAAGAGCTGGAAAAAAAGTTTTTATGGATATATCATTCACTGAAAACTACAGATACAGTTTCAGTTGGAACTACTTGAAAATCCATGCAACTGTTAGGGAATAATTTTGGTTGAAAGTTTGTTCCTTTTTTTCTTGTAAAAACTGTGTTTCATTTCAAAGGTTTCAAAATGAAATGTTTTATTGTTTCTCTTTGCAAAGACATTTTGTTTTGAAGTGCACTGGTAAAATTTTGCAGATAAAAACACAAAATAAAAGCTCTTTTCTTTCTTTGTCAGACACGGAATTTGCTTAAAGGAAAAGAAAACTTCTTTTCTATTTTGGGCTGCTTCAGATTTACTTTGAATTGTTTTGTCCAGTTTGACCAGGGAAGTGCAAAGTCAGCTTGTCACAGAGCTCAGCCTCAGAGATGTTGGGATTGGTTATTGTACTTGTTATAGAATACCATTACTAGAAATAAAATAAGAAAAAAAATTAGGCTGTGGTAGATATTTTTGTCTCATGACACGTGACTCTTCATTAAAGTGATTTCTTTGACTAATAGTATTTTGTATCCTGGTTTACTCTGTGACTGAACATGCACTTTTCTTACATAAAACTGTTATGTCATGTGAAGTGTGTGTGCTACAAGAAGTGCCTCATAATGAAATCTGCCAAGACTGATTGAAAAAGCAACAGTTCAAAATGAGGTTGAGAAAGTAATTCTGACCAGGATGTCCTATTTTGCTGGTTTGACTGCTCTGATTGAAACCGTCTGTGAAGCAACAGCCTTTGCGTGATAGGCCCAGACACAAATTAATAAGACGACAGTGTGTTGACCTACTAAGCAAAAAGCACAACAGCCCAATAACTACAAACAGATGTAGTTATTTTACTGATTCGTTAAAAACTCCCTCTCTCCTGCCTGAATTGTTGTGCTGTGGCTTCCCTGGGCTGTGTGTAAATTCCCCTGTGAAAAAGTGCACCTCCCCAGATAATCCCACCTGTGAATGACTGCAGCCTTTAACCTGAGGTTACATTTTCTCCTAGTAGTTCACCAAAAGGAGTGGTATTTTTCTGTTTTTGTTGTGTTTGTTTTTTTTTTTTTTTTTTTTTTTTAAACAGTTCAGTGGTTCAATTATATAAACCAAACTTGATCCCAAGTGACAGAACTTTAGAGGGCATACCCCAGTTCTCTTCTCCTGGAGACCTCTGATTGCTATTATTTTCTGCACCAGATTATGTCAAGGGTTAACACGTTGGTCCTCTAATGTGAATAAAATTACCAAGATATTGTAAGGACCCTTTACTATCAAGGAATAAGTGAAACATACTTTTAATGTGACGAAAAGAAAATCTTTTAAGTCAGCAGAGTAGCTGTTAATGTGTTTCTGGTGTGCCTATGACAGAAGAACCTAATATTACCTTTTTCTCTGCATGAGACGTTACAAACCTGCTGCTGGTGATATGGACGCTCTGGCACTATGGACATCTCATGTTTGGCAATTTTTTCCACTAAACTTGAACAATGTTTTTTTCATTATTCCTGTGTTTTACTAAAGTTTTGTATAACACCGCCTAATCTGTCTCCTAATGATGTATCAGGGTCTATCTCAAATGCTTTTTTCCAAGATAGCTGAACACCTGGTTAGTATCAATCTTTTAATACAAATTCAGTTTTTAAACTCTTTTGTTACTAGATGTTATTTGAAAAAACTAATTGTCAATATCAGGAGAATTAGATGAAACACATAAACAGCCATAAGAGCTTCCAAGACAGTTTTCTTAAGTTATATACTCACAGTTCAGGGAACCAAATCAAATTGCTTCAGGATTTTAAGTATTAATCTAATTGTCAAATAGTCTATTCAATTTATGACCTTTTTTTTTTTCAATTTCTAAATTCCAAATTTGACTGGACTAATAGTATCCATATTGAACATATTTTAACAGTATAAACAAAGTAGGCATTTTCCCATGAAAAGAACACTAAAAAATTGAACAATATCCATCAGACATGATGGAAATGGGAAGATGCTGTCCCTCTCTGAATGTGGAGGTCATTCAACCACATGCCTGTTCCACATGGGACAGTATATGCCAAACTGGTTGGTGCTCAACAAGAGGACTCAAGGATCACAGAATCACAGAATTGCCAGAGTTGGAAGGGACCTCTAGAGATCATCTAGTCCAACTCTCCCACTGAAGCAGGATCGCCCAGAGCACTTTACACAGGACTGCATCCAGGCAGGTTTTGAATATCTCCAGAGATGGAGACTTCACAACCTCCCTGGGCAGCCTGTTCCAGTGCTCCGTTACCCTCACTGTAAATAAGTGTTTTCTCATAGTTAAATAGAACTTCCTGTGTTCCAGCTTGTGCCTGTTGCCCCTAGTTCTGACACTGGGAACTACTGAGAAGAGCCTGTCCCCATTTTCCTTGCACCCACCCTTTAGATACTTGTATATGTTGATAAGGTCTCCCTTCAGCCTTCTCATCTCTAGGCTAAAGAGTCCCAGCTCTTTCAGCTTCTCTTCATAAGAGAGATTGATCCAGGAAATATTCGTCTAAAACTGTTTAGTTGTAGAAGTCCTGTGAGTTATATGTGGATGAATAGAGTGGTTTTTTCAATGCTATTAAAAAAACCCCATTTTATTTTAAATACTATATGAGGCCATATAGAAGGAGGCTATGTTTTCAGACACCTGCCTCCTGCAAATACTTTTGGGAAAACTGTTGGAGACAATAGGTTTTAATGTGCTGTTAGAGAGTTACGCATTCAGAGAGTCAGCTATATTAATTCATACTATTTATCGGAAAAATATAATGTGGAAAAAGAGTTTTAAAATGTATAACTCAGTAGTTTCTTAGGCTTTGATGAGATGTAGTTGGTCAGTTCCAATTAAAAAATTGCAATAGAGTAAATAAAGCAAGAGTAAAAGAATATATTATCAATATTTTTAAATTTTTTTTTTCAGTTTGACGGTTGCTGTAAATCCTACAAGTGTTTTCATTTCAGCAAAAAGAAGATTTAAGATAATTAATAGCATGTACTATATGTTGGAATATATGTTACTACACAAAGTGTAGATACAGTTACTGCTGTCATGGCAACAATAGCCTGTGAGATAGAGCTATACTAGCTCATCTATCACACTAATCTATGTTACTGTTCACATGCATTCAAATCCTTTCTCTGGCTTGGAAGACAGATTTTGGTCCTGGACCTCTCATATTTTAAGACATAGACTGTGTCATGGAACTGAAAAAGAACATTTAGACTCCCATGGTGAGGATATTTTACTTCTCTGATGTTATATAAAAATTAGTTGGACCAGGAGTGTGGTGGTGACTCTATTTATGGTGGTGCTTCAGAGACCCAACACTGAAATATCTTCCCAAGTGGAGCAGCACATGGGTTTGCAGTGGACTCTTCTGCATCTCAAATGCCTTTGTCTAAGTGTAGAATTATATCTTTTTAAAGGTAAAGCCTGATCTGATTTAAACTGTCTAGAACCAGGAAAAGGTTCATTTTTGAGAACATGTAGGTTGTGAGGTAAAATGTGTAGCCTCTTGGGGAAGATGAAGCCTAGAAATGTGTTTCTTTGCATTTCTTAATGTAGCTTCTTGCTCAGAGCAGGAATTTTAGTTGTATTGATTCTCACCATTCCTGCTTTAACTTGGTGATACTGTGGTGCAACTCTTAAAGCCAACTTAACTACTGAATCTCTCTGACAGTTTTTGAAATGTATTCAAGTTCACATAATTTTTTTTTTTTGCTTTACAAGGTCCAGTGATAAGCATGGCAGAGCTTTCAGCAGCATCTGCTCATTCATCCAGCTATTTCTTTTATGTCTCTTGTGATTGAAAACTTTAACAGGCAAAAAGTAGGGTGAAATGCTAATGGTTTTCATTCATAGCTGACAAGCCTTGCCTTCATCTTCAGTGGGATTTCAACACAGGATCATAGGATAATAAGATAATTTGGTAATTCAAGTTGGAAGGCTTAAAGTTATCAACAAGCTTGAATTCTTCGTTAACTGTAAGCTTTTAGCATGTGTATGCTGGGGTCTAAACAGTCGTCTGTGGTACCAAGTGACTCACAAACACATATTAAAAATATCAACTTCCCACATGACCACCATGTTACAGAGCCGGAAGGCAAGGTCTGGAGAATTTATGAGAGTGGCTCGGATAACACAGGAAGCCATAAGTAGAATGTAGCTCCTGACTTTTAATGATATTGACTACTGACTCTGCTTTTGTCATGGTAATATGTACCTCTGTGGGAATGAGAAGATGGATTTACTGATCACCAGACACAACAAATACATTTTTGATTATGTAGCACTGACAAGAATATTTTTTTCTACTTTAGGTTAAAGAATCACAAATAAAGGTATGCTTTAAGGGTCACTTGTTTTTAATTTCTTGGGGGGGGGGGGGCGTGGGGGAGGCACGTATGCTTCATAAATTGGTACACAGATAATGTTAATTAAAAAGAAAATTTAAAAAAATTCAAACAAATAAGATGATTTTAACCTGTGGAAGTATGGAGAGACCTTTTAGCCAGGCAAAATCTGTGTATTTCTGCAGACAATCTGATCAACACGGCAGGACTAATGTATATTGTAAGTTAGAAAGGTGGTGTGACTTTTTTCGTGACACAAATGAGCACTACATACACATTATATGACAGCTGAAATATAGTGCTTCCAGCAGTCCTGCATTTCTACTTCTGGCAATAAGCTGACATTAACCAAGAGAGGAAAATACATCTTCCTGTAACTCCCAGGCTCTCTTATCTAAATTTTAATTTGGCCTAAGTTCAAGACTTAGTTTATGACCTCTCATGAGCTCCCACTACAGAGTAGAAAAGACACAAATTTCATACACATAGTGATACCCATTTCCCTTCTCTTATATAATTTCTCACGGTTTCTGTAACTTTCCATGCTTGTATTAACATTGCACAATTTATTGGCAGTGTAGTTTAATTACTTGCTTTTATTAACAATTAATTCATGTTGGAACCCATGCTCTGGGGATAATTCTAAGTGGAAATTTTAGTTTTAATAACTAGGAAAAAATAACAGTGTGTATGTTGAACTCTTTTTATGTGGCATATTTTGCAGGGGGTTTTTGCCTTCACATCTCATCAACTGCTAGTCAAAAAGTATTTTATAACATTAATAAAATGCAAGTGGAGAATATCTGATGACAGGAATATTATTTTCCTAAACCATAAGCTAAATTTAGTGTTTTAATATTGTCACCTACGGTGAGTACACTAAGATAGCTTACACCTTTTTTGTTTGCATGCCAAACTTTATTTTTTCTATTTCCTCTTGTTAAAATAAGAATCTAGTTTAATTTAATCCAATGCAGCATGTTTTTTAAAATTACCTGGAAGAACTGTTAATCCACAGTAGTAGAGTTTATCTGAGTTAGTTGGGAGATCTACTCTAAATCAGCATTTTTCAACAGTGAGGTGGTAACTTCTCTTGGAAGAATCGTCACATAATAGAGACACAAGAAGGACCTAGGAAAATGAGAAAAAACCCTTTTCTCATTAGGTCTTTTGTTCTGGGAAACACTACAGGCTGAACTATTTATTGAATATCCTGTAAGCATTTTGGTTTCTACATAGTGGAAGAGAACAGCTGGCTAGGTGCTGTGTGCTTCCTGGGGTGAATGAAGGGCAGCCTTGCTCGCTGGAGGAATTGCTCTTTCAGTTCTCGACTGTGATGCCCTTCTCCTCTGCTCTGCATGGTGGAGGCCTGGGGCTTCAGGGTTTTGGTAATATGTAGATGACATCAGCCCTATGTTGTGGTCAGCCAAGCTGGACATTCACACAGTCACCATGGCACCATTCTCATTCACCGCACTGGCAATGGGAATAATTTTCATTTTACATGCCCTCCATCTGCTGGCATAGATAAGAACTGTAAAGGTGGTTCAAAATATTGACAGAAACCATTTAAATACCTTCTCAGTTCCTGGCTGTCACCTCTCTGCCATACCATCTAGCATTGGCTGAGGTCTTTTGTTTCTCTGCTGTGAAAGTGGAAAATTCTTTGTACATGGCCAACATATACAATTTGCCTAACAATTTACCAATAACCTTATATTTGTATGTAAATTCATGTTCTCTTCCAATCATGCTGCTGAGCAAATCTCTTTGAATTTCATATATATTGTGCTACAAATACACTGGGCTTTGGTAGGTCTCTCACAGGCTTTAATAAATAAACAGAGCCTGTTTTTTTGTTGGAAACTTGGATGACTTGCAAGAAAATTTTCTGACTCATAAGGACTAGATTATGTCTGACCTGCAGATATTGGGTTTGTATCTATTCTGCAAGCCCCTCTGCATCTTCCATGTTGCTGTTTATGAAACAAAAAAACAAAATCTCTGGGTGCATATATTTCCTTGAATGTTTCCTTAAATAAATTATCTTCCTAGTTTGTGCAGTATAAGGAATTTTTACGGGCCCTTTATCAATTGATACTACTGCCACAAATTTAAAGAGTAGTCATCTGCCCATGGTAGTGTCCTAGAAACAAATGTATTTTATGATGAAAATCTTTCTTTTTTAAATGACTTCTGGGTAACTTGCAAGGTAAGACAGTGGAGTTCAGAGGCCATTCTACCCTGTGGGCAAGTAGTGAAAGTAAAGGGTCCTTGTCCTTGACATTCCCAAGCTAGTGGCAAACAAGGACAGAAGTACTCATTTAAGCACTGGTAGTGGCATGCTTAACAATGGAAGGGGAAAAATGGATGCATCGATGTAATTAAAATAGATTAAACAGACACGGAATTTATTAGTCATGGAAAAATCCCAGCTTCCAGCTCCTGAGGAGACAGTTTCTGGAAGGCTATTTTTGTGATATGATTGACTTTAAAATGGAATCCGCAATGCTTTTAGAATTATCTGAAGGCAAGACCAGCAAATGCATTCAACTATGCTAGGTCAGTGGTGGGAATAGGGACAACTTGTGAACAGCACTTCCAACATATTCTGAAATGCTTTGCTACTTGGGAGCTACTGTAGTAACCTTTCCTTCTGCAGGGTAAGAAAAAAGGTAGTGCTGTGCTTTCTTTTGCATCTGGCATGGAAGTAGCAGGGACATGGAGAGAGGCTGGATAAGCTGTATAGGAATAAAATGGAATAGGCCAGGTAGGACTAGAGAAGTAGCAAAAAATCTAAAACTGCAAGTACAGCTGATCAAGAAAAGCACAGATCTACCCTAGTAATATCTACCAGGTGAAATGAGCTTGGTGACCGTGCAGTTTCCTCTCTTCCTGCCATACAGTCAGAGTTGCATCTACTACCTGAGCTCTTAAGTCAGGTTTGTCCCATCATGTCAGCTACTCCATCTGTCACATCACCTCTTCACTTGGGACTTAGGGGAGCAGTGGAAGATTTAATCTTACTGAATTTTTCCAATGGAAAATGGTTTCCTGCTTTAGAGAATCATAAAATACCAGATTGGAAGGGACCTCAAGGATCATCTGGTCCAATGTTTGCTGGCCAAAGCATGGCCTACACAAGATGGCAAAGGACCCCACCCAGCTGAATCTGAAAAGTGTCCAACATTGGGGAATCTATCACCTCCCTGGAGAGATTACTCCGATGGGTGACTGTTCCCATGGTGAAAAGTTTTCTTGTTTCCATTCAGAATCTCCCCAGGAGTAACTTGCACCTATTAGCCCTCATCTGTACCATGTGACTCCTTGTAAAAGGGAGCCTCCATTTTCTTGGTAGCCACCCTTTAAGTACTGGAACATGGCACTAAGGTCTCCCCTAAGCCTTCTTTTATCCAGGCTGAACAAACCCACTTCTCAGCCTCTGCTCATATGGCAGGCTTCCCAGTCCTCAGATCATCTTCACAGCCCTTCTCTGAACCCTCTCCAGTCTGTTCACACCTTTTTTTGTTACTGGTAACCAAAACTGAACACAGTGTTCCAGTTGTGGCCCGAGAAGCACTGAGTACAGCATGATGATGACTTCTCTATCATTGCGGGTGGTGCCCTTGTTGATGAAACCCAGCATCCTGTTGGTTTTGCTTGCTGCTGCAGCACACTGGTCCTTGATATTGGGCCTGTTGTCCACCAGGACCCCCAGGTCCCTTTCCACAGAACAGCTCCCCAGCTGGGTAGATCCCAGCTTGGGCTGCACTCTGGGATTATGTTTTCCCAGGTGCAAGACCTTAAACATTTTACTGGATCTCTCACAGTGCACAGCCTTGGAAAGATAAACCTAATTTCACTGTTGACTTCAAGTTTTAGAACTAAAAGTATATTCAAGTAGCAATAATAGCAATGCTTATGCATGAAGAACTTGACTTTTCTCTGATTAGAGAATCTTATGCTCATCAGAGCTTTGAGAAATTTTATAATCTGTTCTATGTGTGGTGCTTCATAAGCAGAATTTATGATAATTGATTACATGATGCAAGGATGGAGATGTGTTTTCTGAACAGTTTCAACACTTTTGAAGGAAGCAAAATGCTTGGAAAAACACAATGAAAATATCAGCCATTACAAGTCAAAGGCGATGCATTCAATTGCTATCCTATTGTTCTCTGTGTGAAAAATAAGGGGCCTGATTCTGATATGACTTATTTAAATATTTCACTAGTGTAACTTTCTTGACCTTGAGAGAATTGCATGAGATTCATGAGTAAAATATGCTCAAAGATGAATGATGTTTTTACTTGTGTGATGAGGAAGACTGGGGGAGATGAAACCCTTTATGAAGCTCATACATTTTTCATGCATCTTAGGACAAGCAGCAAAATTTAAAAGCAGATATGTTTATTATAATGTTTCCAATCTTAAGTTTCAGGGTCCTACCAGAAGGCTTTGAAACTGTCAACATGGCCCCTTATAAGTTTATTACTTGCCTATGAACTGGCATGTGTTTTAGATTTGTTAGAGGAAGTTTTCTAATGTACACTTTCAGTGTTTCTCTACTGTAAACAACTCTTAAACACAGAAAGTTGTACTGTGAGCCAAGCTGGACTTTCACTGGTCACCAGGGTCAACTTCAGAACCAAGTCTGACCTCCAATCTCTGACTCCAATTAGTCACAGAACTAATTTATTTTTCATTTTCCAGGCCATTTGTCTTCTTGGAAACCACAGTGACTTATATGATTCCAAGAGTTTCACTTGGAAAAAATTATTGTAGTGTGTTTCTCTGTATTTAGTTTTAACACGTGTTCATACCAGTGATTTATACATTACAAAAGGTGCTAGTTTATTTGAATTAGAAGACTTGGTGGCTCTGTTAGTGTTCGTGTCTGGAATATGTTCTTTTCAGGATGAATGTGCTTTGATTTTGATCTTTTTATGGTTTCCTAGGCATAGGTACATAGATATACTGGAGCACATGTCACGTTGTCATGTTTTAGCTATTTGGTCAAATTTTTGACTACTCGATACTGCAAGCAGCACTGCTAGAATGCAGCTTCTATAAATTTGCACTATAGTTAAACCCATCTCCCAGTCCATTGAAAAAAGTTTTTCTTGTGTCTATTGGTGCTACAATAGCTGTAAGAATTCCAAAATTTAGCAAATCATAAGCTGTGGTATACCAGCACTATTTTTTCATCACTGAAGAATTACATTTTTTTTGTGGTGCAGTTCTGTGTACACAAAATTACCATAAACAATAACTACAGTATTCATATTGCTCATAATGAAGTAGCATAAGTACTAATCTTTGAACCTCTTTCTCTATCCTTATTATTCTGGATAATATAGATAATATACACATACATAGCTGAAAAGTCACAGTTAGCAGTGAAATTTTAGAGATGAACTAAGAAGAACAAAACATTCAGAAAGAGACAGCTGCTAGTGTATGCTCAGTAGCACTCCAAATTTCAGAATGTCCCAGGGACTGGCATCTTGCCTCCATAGTGTTTCTTTTAGGTAGTTTGCACTCAGCCTTAGGCCCAACTAGGTGTAGCTCTTTCTTCTCCTGGATTGCCCAAGATGAAAACCCAGACACAGATCAGGGTGAACCACAGCATACTCCTGTAGTCTAGACATAGCCTCACTGTTTCTCAGCTGAAACAGCTGTGCCACTACAGCCTGGTCGTAGGTTAAACTACTAGTTATCTTGTAGCAAGAAAAGACTAGTTAGGGAATCATGCATCACTGTGAAAACAGCCTGTCCTTGAGTCCTTCCTATAGCTATGATGTCCTGGCCTATCTGAAGGTCAAATTTGCTAGTGCACAATTTCACTGTTCCTAATTACAAATGCATTGCTCTGATATGAAAGCAGATGCACTAGCACACTGTGTTTTTAATAAATCAACGAAAAAAATATTTGAAAAAATATCTTCTTAAATGGTAGCAATTTATGTATTACTTCTATTTGTGCCAAGCTATTTAAGGTTTGGGCTTTTTGTTTTCTAGTGCTAATCTTGGAACACAATGTCCAGGGAGACAGACAACGGAAGAATTTTGAGGTTGATTTCTAAAAGCATCCCAATTTCCCCATTGGTAGCGGCTGTGGGATTTTTTGGAAGCAGTACGGAATGCACTTTTTACAGTTTTCCAGTGAAACATCCAGTATGGGCATTCTCAGAGCCCTTACATTCTGTCTAGATTAGCAGCCAAACGTTCTTGCACTTTGATATTTTAAGCTCACTAGAGCTTCAGCTGGTAGATGAGGATAACATATTGCATCATATAACGTTTTATGAAGAGCACTGTACTGCTGTACTGCTTATGTTTCTTGAGAAAACGGAAAGAAAAAAAAGGACATTTTACACAGTAGCAAGTCAGTGGGAAGATGAGACCTTGTAATTTTTCAGATGAGTAGTGGAAACTGGCTAGTTATAAGCAATCAGTGGAAAAATAGCTTATACTTTTTAATGTTTTAGATATTCTAAAGAAAGCAGCAGCTGAGAATCTGACCCATGATCTAGCTGCTTTAAAGGTGTCCGTGTTCCCATTTTGCAGGGACTGCGGTAGTCTGCTGTGAAGGACCCTTTTGCAAGCCATGTTGTGAGAGGAATGCTAAGGATGGAACTGAGACCAATGAGCCTGCTGTGGTATGACTACACTTTGCAGTACTGGAGATTCTGGATGACGGGTAACGAAATCTAGGTGCCTGATAGACTTGTCCTGAGGTGCGAGTAAAAGGTAATGTCTGAGAGGCCTTGAGTCATCAGAGTAGGTCTGCTGAAGCTTGCTCATCTCAGCTCTATCAGATTTTGCTGTAGGCCTGCTTGTGCAAGGTATATGCATATGACATATCCATCTACATCCATTGAGAATACATCTCAGTTTACTGGACTTAGAAAATAAACTAACAACACTAAAGCTAGTATGTGAAGTCTACTGGAAGTCTAAATAAGCAGGAAAAGGTGTGAGTGGATGCTACAGAAAACAAAGCATCATAGAGTATTTTCAGAGACAGTAAGAAGGAAAAGCAATGAGACACGTTGCTAGTTTCATTGACTCCAATAGACAGTTTGGGAAAAACTCATTAATGGCTGAGGATCTTTAGAATTTCAGACTGACTGTACTAGAAAATTGGTAATTTATGCAAAAATCAGTGTGAGAAAATGAAATGCCACATGGGTTCCTTTAACAAAGTACAGCCACACCTGAGCATTGCAATGAGTACTAAAGAGTTCAGATGAAAGGTTTGGAAAATTCTTTTTTTCTGTATACACTATAGAAATTTTTGGAAAAAGACTTCTGGATAATAAGATCATTGTCAAGGCTGTCTCCTGGAATATACTCCTAAAATTATAATTAAAAGATTTTGCTGTTTCCACCTTTAGATCTGTATTTGTGGAAGAGATAATCAAAACATCACATTTCTTATTTCTAATGCCTCTGATACATGTCCCTTCAGTCCATAAATGCCTGTATCTGTAAACTGAGCTTCAAATTTGAAGGTGTGGAGGATGCTTTCTTTGTTTTAAGTTTCACACAGAATTGTTTGCTTGTTTTTATTTTTCCATTCTTTCCATTATAACTAGCACATTTTATGAGGTCATTGGAGTCCAGGACATAGAGAGGAGGAATCTCTGGCTGATTCCTAAAGCTATTGACCACCTGTTTTGCCAAATATATAAAAGGAAATGCAGGGATTCATCATGTTTCAGACAATAAGGACTCACTCATTTTATGCTATTTTTCATATTGCTAAATATTCCCATTCTTCTTCCACACAGTTATGGACAGTCGATCAATGTAAAAGAAGATTAAAATAGTAAAGAAAAAAAAAAAGTATGAACAATAAAGGGATCATAAAGAAAAGTGCAAATCTAAGTCCAGGTCAGGGAAAAAAACCCAACAAAACAACAGGAGAAAAAAAAACCCAACACCAAAAACAATCCAAAGAAGAAGAAGAAGAAGAAGGAGAAAAAAATCAGAAGCTTGTGGGGAAAGGAGGTTTTCAGAACAAGCAATATATGGAGAGAGAGAACCATTATGTACAGAATTTGGAAATGAATACTAGGCAGAAGCACAGCTTTGGTTTAACAGCAAGAGAGCCTGAGGCCTGACTCAGTGTTGGATTCATATACCTCCCATACTGCTCAAAAGTCAGCCCCTGGATTTACTAGCTCAATCTGCATTTAATATTTAAATTATCGAGACCGCAACAATGATTTCTCTGATTCTCAAGCCAGACACAGAGCTGTGTCACAGCTCTGTTCCCACTTAGCAAGGCAGTGCAGTCATGGACCTAGTTTCAGTCCACATTGGGATGAGATCAAGTCACTAAGTTTGGAATGATACTTCTCATCTGTTCCTCAACTCTGAATCATTTATATCCAGGGGTTTAGTCTGTATTCTGTCATCTTTGGTCTATCTGTTGCCTCTTTGATTATTGTTATTAAGTCTGGGGACTGGGTTGTGTTGGGTTTGGGTTGGGTTCTATCCATACTCACTTCCATTGTTGGCAAGTCTTTAATCATTTCTCTCCCAAAACACATGGAAATGTTTGTTTACTACAGTCTTATGACTGGAATCTTACAGAAAAGAAATTAATTTTAGTTTAGAGTGAAAGCATCAGAAAAGCTTGCGCCAATGGGAAGAAGAGTAGACATCAACAGAGCAAAAATCTTCATGTTACTTCCAAACAATGGTGTCATATTAAAACGCCACAGGATAGTGGACTGCTTGGAATGTTGGGGGTTTTCCACCTTTAAAACGTATACCTTTTTCCATAGTTTTCAGTCTTAACTATTTTTTTCCATGTCTTATGGTTGGTTTTCTCATTCCTGTGGTCCAAAATTATGATCTTGGATTCAAGAAGGCTTCAAAACTTTCTTTAAAACCTATTTTGCAATAGTTTCTTGGACTGATCATCAGCCACTGAAAGCGCATCAGCTGCTAAGCCTTGTTGCTTATTCTATGGTGCGAGAAGGGCAGTGATTAAAGCTGTTCTTGTTATAAAAGAGGAAACAATTCTGTTCAGATTCAGTAAAGCTGCTAACTCAGCTCTTCTCTGTAATGTGCATTTTTTTTCTCTAAGCTGCTGGAGCCATTTTGAGTAGAAGACCCAAGGTAGTATCCCTGTAGATAGTAGGTGTGCTAGGCAGAATTATGTAGAAGAATGATTCCTCTGAGACATGTATGCGGGTTCTTGTTAAACCAGATTTGTTACATAGAGGGTAAGCTACCAGTTATTCTGTTTTCTGTTAACTCACAGGGCTGTTGTTTTCTGAGCAAAGAAGTCTTTATTTGCATTTGCCATGAGTCTCTGAAATAAAACAATTTCAGTTACTTACTACTGTTGCTGCTGGCAAAAAAAATTACTTTTACAAGCCATACAATTGATTATAACAGTAATGTCTTCCTGAGGCTTGCTGTTCAACACACCTTTACCTTATTTAACACTGGGACAATGCCAATTGGGACCACCCATTCTTGGAAATATAAAGGACCAACACAAATTGGAAAAATGTTGACTGTTGAATCATCATGTGGAATATCCAGTTCCAGTTCCTCAGGGCAACGCTTTCAACAAATCACACGGGATGCTGGGTCACAGAGAGAACTTCTGAGCCTGTCTGCGTCCCTGATGCAGGAGAACATTTTTATTTAGAAATTGTGCTTAAGCATATTCTAATAGTTAGCATGTGTTTTAAAGCCTTTTGACTTCAGTGGCTTTTAGACACACTCATAAGGTCTTGTGGGCTAAGGTCTAAGCAAGTACACAACAGCTTTCCCTGAAGGATTTTGTGAAGTGCATGTGACCCTCTGCCAGCCATTCTCAGCTGCTTATTTAAAGTTACTTTGTCTTACTGACATTTTTGCAGCGACATAGAAGTTACAACTTCATTTATATCTGCTGTTATGCAGCTATAAAAATATTAACATTGGTTGATATCCGGTAGGAAGGCACATAAGCTTACTGAAATATAAGGATCCCTATTAGCAGGGTATCAGTATAGCTTTTGCTTAAAATAATCCCACTCATCTGAAAAGGTATCTCAGGACAAAATGTGTGTGTAGACCCCGCAAGGCCTTGGTTTCAAGCAGAAATTATGAGGTCACTTAATTGGATTCATAAACTTTTCACTCCTGCTGGGAATTTAATAGAAAGCACCCTTCTCTGGTTTAGCTTACTGGTACTTTTAATAGGTTCCAGCTCTAGAATAATTAGCAGTTTTCATATTATTTAACATGTTATCAGGATATGAAGCTACTGACAATTCTGCCAGTCTGTATGAATGAATCTAGGATTCAGGTGTTTAAATTTGGTCTGTTAGATGTAATATATGGATAAAAATAAAACTGGACAAGAAAAAAATAGTTGGATTAATGTGCCAGTCAGTACCACATTTAGTAACTAAGAGTATTTGGAGGGAATTTGTTGCTTACATAAAATAATATCAAGAAGATAAGGGTGATGCTCATTCCTGTGCAGAAAAACAGACACTGTCTCACAAATTCACATTGGATCTATCTTCATCAGAACAGTTGCATTAAATTTTGGAGGACGTTTCATAGTATGTTAAGCTCTTTTCATAGTGCTGTTCATAAAAAAAAACTTCAGTGGGATTCTGATTTCCTTGTGGACATAATTTTCTTCCATGAGAAGACTATGTCCATTTCGTCTGGAAGATTTGTGAAATTGAAAATCTGGGATTTCTGTAAATGTTTCTTGGTCTAACTAAATGATGATTATATACAAAACAGTGGCACAGTAATATATTCTAGGAAGCCCTCCCAGACTTCACCAATAACCAGGAAACAAAACAGCCATGCAGCATTTTTGAAGAGAAAGACAATGAGATGAAGAACTGAGCAAGGTTTGGAAAAGTCCTGGACATTTACGTGAGGTTTAAGAATTTCAGACTTACACCTGCTAAAGCTAACACATTTTGAAAGGACTCAGTGTCATGTTTTGATGCATAAACCATTGTCAAAGATTAGGACTAAAGATGAAAGCTAACATGACAGATGATTATCCAACACCTGCCTATGCTGAAATTCTTACATCTTTCTTTGGCATTTACCTCTGGTATTTACAACTATTGCAGATAAGGTATTGACCTCTAAGTCTGAATGGCAGAACAACTGAATAGCAGATGTTGCGATCGTTTTGAGATAGTTTGTAATGATTATGATTTTCAGAAGTATTTTGCATGCTAGGAGGTATGAATATATGTGAATGTATGGGTAGAGAAAAGAGTGTGGTACTTGGCTATCCTGTTGATTTTTGAGATTGTTCCAACACCCTTCATTAGGGGTATTTATTATGGATTTTGGATCTCTGTATTTGACTAATTAAGATAATACTGCAAAGAATAACATTTGACATGGAATTATGCCACAAAGATTGGTTTTGAATATGAGGGAAAAGCATATATTCTGCAACTTAGTGGGGTTTCCTTTTGCTTTTTCTTCTTGGTGTAACTTTATAATTTTATGTATCTACACAACTAAAATATATGTATTCTTGACTTCTTTATGAAAAGGAATAGCAAGTAGTGAAAAGACAGTAAAACAACTCTAGAAAAAAGACCCAGCCACCCAAGCCACTAAATCACACTGAATTTCACACTGTGGCTTTTTAAAAGGGAGTAATTAAAACATGCAATCTTCTTCTTGAAGGGGAGAGGGTCTTTGCACATGTGGTAATGCTGCAGGGATCACCCCAAGAGGAAAGGAACCCTTTGCTCTTGGTATTTTTAAGGTTTCTTCAACCAAGAGGCCATAGGGTAGAGTGGAAATACTGTGTAGCTACAGAGCTCCAGGGAATGGTGAAGAGGTACTAATGCTTGGGGAATAGATTGCAGTGTGTGTAATTTTATATGTCAGTTTATGTCCATGGCAAAGACTCAAGAACATGTATGCTTTGTGTATTATGTCTAAAGGACACACTGCAGTTTCTGCTTGTCTCTCTTTGTATTGGTTCTGCAAATCTTATTTTGTCCATGAATAAAGGAGTCTTTTGTCCAAGTATAAAAGGCAGCAGGAGACAATGAGGTATTTTATTATTCTCTCAGCACCTTAGTTTTCTCCCTGTATTTCCAAGGAAACAATTCATGTGGAACAAACATGTGCAAAGAACACAAGATCCACATAAAAGGGCACCAAGCATCCTGTTTGTGAATAGTTGTCATGTAGTTGCAGCCAGCTGCCAGCATGTAATGATGATTTATGCTTTGGCTACCATTTGCTTGGCTTACTTAATCCTGCCTAGATGGAATGATTGGGCTGCTTTCAAAAGGCATGGCACTTGAAATGGAGCGTTGTTAATGTTTTTCTTAATCCGTCCATCAGCTGAAGAGCTCTAATCAATCTGGTTCTAACACTGATGGACAAAATTAACTGGTAGTATAGGCAGGCAGGAGAAGGCAGCTACAGGGTGCGTGTTTGGGCTTAGGGAGCAGAAGCCATGCCAGGCAGTCATGCTGATTTCTCTGTTGTGCTTACAGCAGCTTTGATTAAGAGACAATTTGAGAAGGATGCTTTATCTTGCCAAAAAGTGTAATAGAAAGTGCAGAGAAAAAGGAAAATTCTGGGGAAGAGGATGTGTCATTAGTAATCATCTAGGCTGAGGAGCAATTAAATCTTGACTGTTTGCGTGAGGCCTCTGCTTAAATGGCCAAAAATAGCTACATGTAATTACCAAGTTTTCAGCTGAATAATTTGGCAGAGTTATGAAACATGTGCAAAGGCTTTCTGTCGCCTCATGTGGTCTTTGTGCTTGGGGAGGGTGAGAAACGCTTAAACTGAAACAGTCCTGATGTATGGGTTCTCTGCTGGACCAGCATTTTTAACTTGGTTTCCAAAGGTCGATTACTTTTCAGTTGGGAAGTTTTGCTCATTAATTCCTAGCCAACATGGCCTCTCAGCTTACAAAAGCAAGCAAACAAAACAGGAACAACAAAAACCTTCCTAAGGGGAGTGTTGCACATGGAAAGTAAAAAAAACCCAAACCAACAACCCTTTAAAAAGTCTTATAAAGTCTGAGTGTTGTTTCTGTGAGTAAAAGGCCTTGGGAAAGACAAATTCTATCCATGCAACAGAGCAACAGAATATGTCTATTAGTGAACTCTCTGTGACCCATACATAGAGTACCTAGAAAACAGTACCAGGCAATCTGACCTAAAAATAACATCTACAGTATGTATAATACATTTTAACTTCGGTCTGGAAATATATGGAGAAAAAGGATCTATGATTCTTTGCTTATTTTTTTTTGTTATAATACAAACAATAATAATAATAATTTAACATGGATAATATAATAATTTATTGGAATTGAAAATTACTATTTTAAAGGCTTCAAGATGTCTCAGTAGATTTATCTTCCTAGACAGAAACCAAACAACGTGAGTGGTTCTGTTTTTTGCAGTGTATATAGTCTCCACTTCCTTAAGATATTTATTTCCCCCTTTCCCATAACTTTAAATAAAAAGTGCAAAATCTTCCTCCTCCTTCCGTCCCAAAACAAATTATAAAACATAGAGTTCCAAATATCCCAGCTCAACTTCCTATTACATTTAAATGGAAAGTTATATAAAAAAAAATTCAAGATAACATATTGTTTTCAGACAAGATTCTAGGTTGAATGTAGCAAATCTGTAGAATGCTTCATGTGCATGTGTGTGCATTCTGTGAACAATTTTAGTGGGTAGAAGTGTCTGTTGTATAGGTAACTAATATGTTCTTCCACTTCTCTATCCATAAACCATTGACTGAGTAACCTCTAAGTCACCCTTTCTCTGGCTAGCACTTCCAGTATCATTCTCTGTTGAACAAAATATGGAAAAAGCAGTTCAGTTCAGAGTTTAGGAAGAAATTCCATGAAAAAAAAATCATTCCTATAAAGTTTTATGACTAGGAATTGCTGAGAGACAGGAATTACTGAAAGACTATCTCAATTTCCTTTTTTTTTCTGTATGAGAAGATCCCAAGTATCAGGTCTAATTAAGCCCCCCCCCCCAAAAAAAAAAAACCAAACCATTTATGAGTTTCTCAGTTCAGAATATGTAAGAATTTAATGATTTGAGAAGCATTTTTTTTTTTCTGGTTGCAAATGAAATTATTTTTTGAGAAACTGAGAAAATTAGTAATTTACAGTGAATTTGAAGTCAGCTGTTTTCACCAACACCTGCTTTATTATGGGGAATTTTTAAGAAAAAAGTAGAACAAAATGTGCAAGCTCTGGTGTAGTTTTTTGGAAATTGTTTATATGAAGTAGCTTAGATTTGTTACTCAAGTTTCTCTCCTTAATACTGCCTTGCAATGTGCAAGAAAGAGCGAATCACTGTGAAAAGTCAAGGTAGATACAACATACAATATTCAGTACTAATTACTAATTCAGTATAATCATAATTCTTTTATATTGTAACACTAAACTAGGGAAAGAAGATATCTGTGTAAGTAGGCTTACAGTTAAATAAACCAAAAAACTGCTCATAGGAAGTGTGACATAAAAACAGCAAGCAACAACAGAGTGAAACCTCAGTATTAAAATCTAAGCAAAATCAGTGTATGTACAGAAGTAGCATGATAGAAACAGACAGAGGTAGGTCTGGTTAACCATTTTTTAATTAAAAAAAATTGGTCAAAAATAGTTTTTAGTACTGTGCTCAACTGTTGCAATTCTAAAGGCCATTATGAAAAGCTTAAAATGCTGAGTTACAGCTCTCTTCCCCTTTACCAGCTGAAAATAAGACAAACTATTTTTCCAGTTTTTTTTTTTTTTATATTTCTATTTCTGAAAGGATTCATAACCCCCCCCCAAGAAATATCATATTTCAGTTTTATGTAAGTTTATATATAAAGTCATAGAATTATTTTAATATCATATAACGGGTTGCTGATGAAATTCTAGGCTGAGCATATTAGATAAAACAATTTGAAAATTTAAAACACAGAGTCTCTCGTTGGAAATAAAATGAAAACATTTCGATAAAACCAACATTTTATTTATACTTTAAAAACATGTGAAATGTTGAGCCACACTCTATATAACCTCTTTATTATCCTGAACTTTATTAAGATTTGGAAGTAAAACCAGGAGAAATAGGAAGTAATAGTTGGAGAAGAAAATGTTTTATTGAAATAAGTGGCAGAACTCACAATGATCTCAGTTATAATGGAGGTAATATATAAATAATTGTTTTTTAAAAAGCTGAAGAGAAAAAAATTATTTCAGATCATGAAAAAAAATTATCTTTTTAGCAAGCCAAATATATAGTGGTGTATTTTCAATTTAAAAAATCAGATGTGAATGCATCATTAATTCAGTTAACACAAAAAATAAATGAATTAAACTATGCCACTTGTTTTACGTAAATTTCTTTTTTGATGGAGTATAGAGATCAACCAAAGTACTCAAGAAAATCAGCTTAGAGTTCATGGAAGTTAATGGAAGGTTGGCTTTTTACTTTTTAAACAGATATATCAAGATTTTTTTTGCCCTAAAATTCTATGCTCAAAAGGTTCCCCTTCCCCTTCCACTTCCCCTCCCCCTTCCCCTTCACCTTCCCCCTCCCCTCTCCCTTCCCCCCCCCTCCACCTCCCCATTCCCCTCCCCCTCCCTTCCCTTCCCCTTCCCCTTCCCTTCCCCTTCCCCTTCCCTTCCCCTCCCTGCCCTGCCCTGCCCTGCCCTTGCCCTTCCCCTCCCCCTTTCCTTCCCCTTCCCCTCCCCCTCCCAAATCCCCTCCCCGTCCCTTCCCTGCCCTGCCCTTGCCCTTTGCCTTCCCCTTCCCCTTGCCCTTGCCCTCCCCTCCCCTCCCCTTCCCTCCCCTCCCCTCCCCTTCCCTCCCCTCCCCGCCCCTCCCCTCTCCTTCCCCTTCTTCAAGTGAAGCAAATGTGACAGACTGCGTGGCAGGATGATCTGGAGGTGTAGAGCTCACGTAACTTTGTGAAAGTTCAGCAAGCATATTTCCCTTGCTTTGGGTGAAATACCTAAAACATACACAGAGGATTAGTAGCAAATATATTTATGGCAGATACTTAATAGAGGATCGAAAAATAAGAGAAATAATATAAAGGACCGGCTTTTACGAAAGGGGATTTTTCATTTTAAGGATGGTTTTATCCTACCAATCCTTATTCACCTGGATTGGAGGATGAAATTAATGGAAGGTAAATACATTTTTTGTGAAAAGATTGGTGCCAAAATTATCTAAGTTGAGAAATGAACCTACACAAAGCTGCATTTTTTTAGACTAAAATAAATATTCATCATGACATGACTGAGATCAGTGAGGTACTTCTTGTTTTGATGTGTTAGACTTGCTGTAGCATACCTAAAATAAAGGCCTAATTCTGCAAGCTGGAGAAAAATTTACTGTGAAGTGACAGCCATCTAGTTAGGGAAATTTTGTGGGGAAAGAAGAGGCCTTGTTTTCCTGCTGAGCTTTGCCTTTGACCTGTTACATGTTGGGTGAAGTCCTTCAGCCCTTCAAACTGTTACTTAGCTTTCCACATTTACTAGTATGTTCACCTCCTTCTTGGCTGTTCAAACTGCTAATACAGCAATGGGGTGTAGGAGGCACTGGGATGCACTATGCCTTACGTAGTCTAATCATAAATGTATGGAGCCTTGCAACAGTATTAGCAAATGTGATGACCACTACTCATTATATTTGCCAGTATATGTAAGAAACTGGACAATCCAGTCCTTCAAATAGTTCTGTTCAGTCTAGTGGGAATACTTACTCTTGTGGGTTTGCAGGATTATGCTTTAAGTCTGTAGAGCCAGTAAGTCTGATTGCAAAATAGAAAACAAACATGCAGCCAGAGTCCCCTATCCACATTGCCTATGCATTAAGTTACTTAAAGGGTTTTCAACAATTATTTGTGTTAAAGATGACTTTTAAAATGCATTGTTCTCCTTTTAGGGTTTAAGAGCTTCAGATGTCCCTTGGACAAGTGCAGATAATTAAAGCAAAGATTTCCCAGAGTCTCATGAAAGCACACTTGTCAGGCAATCTTTACTAGGATTTTAATCTCCATTGTTTCACAGATTGTTTATGTTAATCTTCTCCTGCCCTTTTTACTGTTCCAGGCAATTTTGTGGCAGAATTGAAAGTGGAGGAGGCTGAGACAGACAGCATGAGGCATGACAGTCGCTTGAGCTCTGCTAGCCTGTGTATGGTTTTATGTGCTTCTAATTATCAATGTGTGGGAGTTTTGTCAAAAAAGCTGGGCGTGTGGTTCCTTTTGTTCTTCTGTGTCTGTTGTGGTTTATATTTTAAACGGGACACAAATGTGATTTATAGCGCGTGGCATGATGCAGTTAGGGAAAATTGGTCTTTTCCAGGCAATACAAACATGAATAGGAGAAAGTGCACGTGAACAGTGTGTTGCTCTCAGTGGAGATGAAACACTCCACTGACGCTCATGGAGATGAAGGAGAGTAAACAAGCAGTGAGGAGTAGTCTTCATGAAAAGGAGAAAAATGTCAATGGTTTACTTCCACTGTGTCTAAAAATACATACCATTGAAAGGCAGAGCTGTGAGAGGTCAAAGATAAAACAGCAGAATCACACTGAAGTGTGAAAAACACCATGATGGTATGGGAAGTGCTGTATGGTCACCAGCAAAGCATGCACCACAACACCAGGGGTTACCTGCTCATGACCCCAAAGCTGGGTAGCACAGCTCAAAGCAATTCTGCAAGAAGATTCACATGGGGTCCTGTCCTGCCCCCCAGCAACAGGGAAAAAATGTTTCTGGGCTTACAGTGACTTACCAGCCCATAAGACAGGAGGACACAGTCCTGTGACAGGGAAGAAAATGTCATGGATAAATTGTGTGACCTGGAAACAGTAAAGCATGTCTGTTCCTTTTAAAAAAAATCACCACATAAACACACAGAGATTCTTATGATTTATTCCTCCTCTTGATGGTCTACTAATGAAGTATACTTCACATTCAACTTAATGAAAGAAAAGTATGCAGAGATATATTTGAGGGCTTGTTCTTTACACAAGTGTTGTTTCTTGATACATACTCTCTGAACAACTGAAAAAAATACAAGGAAAAGTAATGGAGTGCAATGGTTTCTGCTTCACTAATTAAAAATGGGAATCATTTGCAATAAGGTACAGCATCTGAAGTTCAAGCTTTTAGTGTAAAGATGATGTGTCCAGTTCCGTATTCAGTTTTGGAACCCCCAACACAGGAGGAACAGAGACCTCTTGGAGTAAATCCAGAGGAGGGCCATGAAGATGATCCAAGGGCTGGAGCACCTCTCCTACAAAGACAGGCTGGGAGAGTTGGGGTTGTTCAGCCTGGAGAAGGCTCCAGGGGGACCTTATTGGGGCCTTCCAGGACCTGAAGGGGGCCTACAGGGAAGCCAGGGAGGGACTTTTTACCAGGTTGTGTAGTGATAAGGTGACGGGTAATGGTTTTAAGCTGGAAGAGGGTAGATTTAGGTTAGACATTATGAGAAAATTCTTTAGTGTGAGAGTGGTGAGACACTGCAACAGATTTCCATGGGAGGTTGTGGGTGCCCCATACCTGAAATTGGTGAAGGCCAGGTTGGATGGGGCCCTGAGCAAACTGGTCTAGTGGGAGGTGTCCCTGCCCATGCAGGGGGGTTGGAAATAGATGATCTTTAAGGCCTCTTCCAACCCAATCCATTCTATGATTCTATGATCATTTCAAGCAAGGTTTTGGAAAGCACCAGCCTTCTTCTAAGAATTTTATTGCTATACTGCATAGTGACTTTAAACTCCATCAAAAAGACACAGCTCAAGCTGCTTATTTTACTCCTGGTAATTAGTGTGCTATGCAATGTATGAACCTGAAATGAATCACAGAGGTGATTTGTGAAAAGAATGAATGCATGGTTAAGTAATCCAAAAGGCAAATATAGGAAGTAAAGATTTAATTAAAAATGATTCTTATCAAGGTAGAACTTTGTAGCAAATGCCTGAACTCTGCAAGGATCAGTAGTGGGTGACAGGTTATTCAGAGAAGCATTTTCTTCTGTTTAATGAAGTCTGATCTCGCAATGGGTTAAAAAAGTCTTAAGGGTATTTGGGTTCTCACTGGGCTACCTGTTTGGGAAGGACAAGACTGGACATATGGGTAACTCCCAGAACTAGGAACATTACAGCTCCCCAGTTTCTAAATTCTTTAGCTCAAGGCTAGGGAAAAAGAGAATAAAGAAAAACGTTGTTGTAAAGGAAAATGGATTTTGAGTGTGGCAGTAAAAAAAAAAGAAAAAAGCAATTCTAGAAGTACACATTGTCTGCAATCTGCATTACATTTGCATACATGAAAAGGCAGGGGAATAGTTTGGTGGTTAGAACAGAGAGGAAAGTAAAAACCTATGTGAGGGGAAGTAGAACTTTTTCAAGGCACTTTGGCGTATGGTTTGTGGCCCTAAAGGGAGACCTGCTTTTTAGCATCACAAATACCTGCAGAGATCTTTTGGAATTTTGCACAGCTCCTTGTTTTGAGTGTCTCCTGTCTCATTCTGCAAACACACAACAAAATGCACTGCTATGATGAGAAAACTAAACACACTTCTGCCTCAGGGTATGCATGCTTTACTTTACTGGATTATATTGCTTCATTCCTGACGTTTCATCCACTTATTTAAATTGTTCACAAAACATTTGATTTGTGTACATTAATGCAAAACACACTTGACTGGAAGTTTCATGCATTCTTACTCTCCCCATTTCAGGTATTTACTGTTTACAGCTGTGGAAATGCCATGTTTTGGCACCTTTCAATTCTGAGGTCTAATTATATATAGATTTTAAACTGACTGATTTAAATGAACGGGCCTGTTATACATATGAATTTCTAGAGCAACTTTGTCTTGAAAACTCCTTTAAATGAGGTAGAGACCCACCATACATGGAACGTACAGCTCCTAAGCTGAAAATATAAAAAAAACTTGTAACAGCAGAACAAATACTGTAGTAATATGCCTTTCCTTTTAAAAATCCACTAACTCTACTAAAATTCTGAATGGAAGCAGGAAAATCTTCTGTAACATACGCAATGGCTTGTGCCATCTGTGGTGTTCACTCACAGATTTTGATTTTCAAATCAGCACAGGGATCTCCAGCTGTATATCTACTTGGCAGTATTTAAATACGGTCATTTATTCTGTGGGATAATGAATTCCCTCAACTCTGCACATGCTCTGTTTACCTTCTTGAACATTTTAAGTGGGAATGTAGATAATTTACCTTTGCAGAGATGCCACAGAATCCAGTAAATTTACATGCAGTGACACTGGGAGTAAGCTTAGCCCGTGTTTTTTATGCTTTTTCTGAATTATATAGGCAGAGTATTTTAGAGTGAATCTAAGGGAAATATTCCCAGCAACCTGATTTATTGCAATAGTGGCATTGCCTTGTCCCCAGATAATTCCTCCTCTCTTCCCTGAAAAATCCCAGTCAAGCAGATCTCTAAGGTAGATCACATCACATTTCCCTGAAAATGAGCAAACACCAATGGAGCCTTTTAAAATCCCAAGCTGTGTTCTAAATTAAAATCACTCCTTAAAAAAAAATTTGGAATAGCAAACTTTTAAAAAGCACAGCTGTGCTACAGTAAACGGGATAACACTTCCCCACAGGCTCTGTGGCTGAATGGCCAGGAGAAGAGGATGGAGGGCTTGTTGCTGTCTTCTTCCTTGTTTGGACATTTGCAGAGGCTGGCAGGCAGCAGCAATGGTCACCCAGACTCCTCTGTGCCATGGGGAAAGGCTCTTCTCTGCTAAGGGTTGGCTTTGTGCTGGCTCTCAGCTCCTTCTCGACCTTCGCACAGTGCAGTCCTCCCTCTTCTCCCAGGTATTGTCTGGATGTGCCATCCAGTGGCTCTGACATAATTCCTCCTTCTGGAAGGTTCCAAGGGACCTGGAACTGCTGCCTCAGGGCAGGGCCACCAAGGCATGGCCACCAGGGCATTTTCTGCTTCTCCTCTCAGCTGTGTGCTGGGCTACACACGGTGGCTGAAACCTGGCCCTGTTCCCACAGCCTGGCTTCAGAGCTACTTCATCCTGTTGTCCTTTGCCTCTATTTCTGGCTTGTTCCATCAGCAGCCCCTTCACCTTTATTTGGCTGCATTTGGAAACCGGCACTGTACGGCCTCTCTCGTTGGCTAAGCCTCTCTCCAAATTGTACCATCTGGATACTCCATACTAGGGAGAGCCTCACAGAGATGGTGGCTGAGGCTAAGGCTGCGTCTACAGACAGTGCTGCATCTTCCTGCTCTGAGGACACTGAGTTCAGGTTTGTAGTGGCAGACCCACAGGTCCTCAGGAAGGCTGGTTTCAGAAAGCTCTGAGAAAGGGCCATCAATAGGATTTTGGTCTCTTCCTTCATCCTGACTGCTCCCCTGACAACCCATATGCTCTTCTTACCCTGGACTCTGCAGCCTGTTCTGGAAAGGACTTCTGGAAGTCATGCAGGAGCCGAGTCCTGCCCTATCCTAATCTGGTGTAGGACTCTGATCTCCAGAGTTGCAGTTGAAGGATGCTGCATGCCCCTGGAGGGAAAAAATGGCTTTCTGCCGTTATGGGAGCCTGTGCAGCCTGGAAACTGAGCCTTGCTGCCTCCATCCCTCTTGGAGCTCCTCATTTTGATGCTCAAGGTACCTTGCCAACACGAGAGCTAGAGATCCTTAAGAGTCTGCAAAGGTAATGAAAGTTTATTTTATTGAGTCATGACGGCATTGCATGAAATTTCAGTAATTAACTGTATACTATGGGACTGAAATACCTTTCTCAAGCAGATGAAATGGATGGCCAAACCAGATGAGGATCTGTAGGAAGGTGCTTATGGAAGACTAATTTGAGGGGCAACTCTGGTCTTGCAGGCTCTGGGGTTTCAGGCTGGGAAGAAGCACCCCATCTGCCTGACCTCTTGTACTTCAGAAGGCGTTCAAATTCTCTTACTTATGCTTGTATGGTGCCCAACAATTTGTGGGTGAGTTAAAGCCTAACTTGTGCTTCATTTTGCATCACTGATGTATATTAATAAGCACGGCACAAAATTTTAAACTAAATTCAGTGTGTGAAACTGCTGTCTCTTGCGTTGTGATAATTAAAATTGCAGACACACTACCTACTGCTGGTTTTACTGTTTTCTTTTGATGACTATCTTTTAATCTATTTTTCTTCCCCCCCATCCCCTTCTTTTCCTTTTTCTTTTTTTTGGCACACACCAGGAGCATTTGTTTTGTCCTTGGTCAGCCATCTGGTGCCTATCCATTATCACCTTTTGGGAAAATGCCTGATTTCCGTCGGGCCAGAGTCTGTTTAGTTTGAGCTCTCTATAGACCGAATTCCTGGAGGTTGAACTAGCTTAGAAGTTTTGACTGTAGGGAACAGAGGAGTTATTCTGAGACCAGTACAGCAACGTGGAAGCCAATGTAATTAGACATGCACTTAAATCCCTCTTTGAGGCATTTAACCTCTGTGGGAGCAAATATATGGTGTTTTTTAATGGATATATAAAATATAGAAGAAAACTAATATGCAAAAGAAAGAAAACCAGCAATGCAACAAGCTCAGGATGATTGCATAACAAGTATGAAACTAACATGCTCCTTTTTGGAAACACTCATCATGCTTTGATCCACCATTATGTTTATCTTGAAAACACATTGTTTACGTAGCAGATTATGCTGTTGGCTTCTGAGGTCACTGTCATATGGTGAAAACTCCAGTTTGCTGTGAGTAGAAAAATTAGGAAGACCTTGTAGGTCAGCCAGTGTAAAGTGGAGAGTCAAACTATTGCACACTTTCCCTGGAATAAATGAGTAGTTACAGGTCAACACGTACTTGAGGATTCCTGGCAGTTAGAGAAGGTCACCATCTGTTAAAGGAAAAATAAAAAAGTCCAAAATTAAATAAATTATGTTAATCACCTCTTCTCAGAGGAGCCCAGTTTTATCTCAGACCATTAGTAATTACATTAAAGATTGCAGATGACTGCACAGTAGGAATAACCTTATGTGAAGTAAGCAAGTAGCACGAAACCCAGGTTTTAAGAGCCCCAGTTTAAATAAAATTAGCATAAAACATATAAATATCTAATAGGCTTTGAAGTATTAGAGGGTTTTGGGCAATTGAGATTTGCCCAATTGGTGAGGTCAGGAGAGGAAATGTCCAATTTGAGTATCTAACAGATAGACACTCCAAGGTTTCCTTAAGAGTCGATGAAAATACCCTGGCTTTTTCCAGATAAGGTGATTTTTGGACACCCTCTCTCAGGAAGATGACTTGCACTCAAGAAATTGTGTGCAACTCAAGTGCACGTCTCTGTTAATAAACTTTCTTATGGATACTAGTTACTCTTAATTGACTGGAGAAAGAGCCAAAATGTTGACTCTCTCTGATTTAGAAGTTAATGATTAGACATCTAAATAGAGCTGAGATTAATCTGACCCTTGGTAAAAGCCTCACAATGTAGTACTCTCCATATCATGCTTTTAGAGACCCTAGAAAAAAGATTAATTTTCAATGAGTAATGTTCTTTGTAAGATCACAGAATTTTTTACAGAGCTGAGTTTTCCCTTTCTAAACCTCCAGTGATTTCACCTGCCTTTCAGTTGCAGCTGCTGGTTTCAGATCAAGTTCCTTTCCACAGAAACTAGAATCAATATATGCTTTACAGAGACTATTTTTGAGATATGTATAATGAGTAACTGTAACCATAATAATATCATCACTGCACACTACTCTTTTGGCTGCATCTGAGAGGGCAAAAATTCTGAACATGTTGCTTCATCTAAGTAGTTCAGCTGCACTTTTAAATAGTGATTTTTGCAAAGAGTTTTATCTGCATGTAGGTAAATTTCTCATGGAAATCTACTGAATGGAAATTCCTCAAAGCTTTTGAGGATACAGACAGTATTGATTGCCCGAAAAAAATTATGTGATTCTTGTAAATACAGACAGGTTAAGTAATCTTGCTTTTGGTTTGAATCTTCCCTGGAACACATTATGTTCTTTCACCAATTTTTAATTTTTTAAATAATTTATGTTTTTAAAATTTCTAAACAGAGCTGTTGTGTTGTCTGGTGCTGACTGTATTGTTTGAACTGTATTAGGCTTCTCTCTTCAGTAGGAGGACTGAAAGACTTACTTGAGTGATAATAGATTAGTGTCCCTTTTTGATATTTCATAATCACAAACTGTTTTCATTATGAGATGCAGATTCACTAATGTAGTCTTCTTTAGGTGAATCCCTATCCACACGTCTGACTGTGGATTCTCTAGGCCAGCTCTTATGTGTACTAGAGTGACATACACCATTTTTTTCTTGGGTATCATGCTGTTGTCCAGGAGCTTCTTGTGAACAGTTGTTTTTTTCTTCTAGTAGTATTTTTGCCGCCTTCTTTCTACTACTGCCTCCCAGTAGTCATATATTTTGGTTGGTTTTTTTTTTTTTGGTTACTTACAATTCTGTAACAACAGAAAAATCTTCTATGGGAATTAGCGTATGTTAAGGTTCAGGCTTTCATTCTGCAGTGCTCTTGCAGTGCAAAAAGTGGAGTAAAGGTCATGCCCACTTTCATTTGCCTTGTTTACTGTATGATTTTCTCAGCTAGCCTGCTGGACTACAAGTAATAATGACTTTAGTTCTGGGTATGAAACAGCAATCATTTACAAACCTACAAAACCCCTCAGAGGCTGTTGTACTCAGATTGGTTCTTTCCAAATAATAAGCTGTGTGAAAAGAAACCGTGAAGCTGCAGAATTTCAAACAGCTATTTTCCTGCCTTGGTTTTAACGACAAGTATTATACATAACCCTGTGAATCACTGTCCATCCCTCCACAAACTCTGATCCATGCAGTCTTAATTTCTGTGTCTTGACATCTGTATCCTCATGCCCATAAATCCCTGCTCCCATGAAATGAACTTACATCACTTCCAGTGCTGTCAGGGAAATTTCACAGTGTCAAAAGCAAAATTTGTTCCAGTAAAAGTATGAGTTTGTTGAAATTTTGTTTCTTTTACCTGTGATTATCAACTAAGACCTATTTTGAGGCATTATAACTGCTGCTACCAAAAGGAACATAATCACTATTCGAAGTAATAGAAGCAACTTGGGAATGTAGCTCCTTCGTGTTTTCTTTGGTATTTTAGTCATGTCTGAATTAATAGAAAATGATACACCCTCATATATTGTATCAATTACAAATTCTTAGGGGTGACTCATGTTGCTAGCATGTTTTGTTTAGGAGTCAGTTGCTATAATCCCAAAAAGAGGAACTGTGGAAATAGCACCCTCCACCCCTGAATACCTTGTTCATATTAATGTTGTCCATTGTTTGGTGACTTCAAGAACCATGCAGTGGTTTTGAGGCACACCCTGTTCTTTAGGAACCAACATATCCTCTGCAAGCTTTGGCAGGATTTCAGGTAATTTTGTGTGTCCCCATCACTTCCTGCACCACAAGATTGAAATGTAGTCAAATGTTTGTTTTTTTAATTTCCAGCCTCCAGTTCTTTCTCATAGTATTGGAGTCACTTTTATTAGAGTGAAGCTAGGCTCCACTCCAGGAAATGATAGCAATTTTGTCCACAAGAAACTTTCAGATGACATGCTTATTTAAAACAGTTTCGTCTTTACTCCAGAATGTTTGATTCTCTTCAACAACTGAACTTAGGAAATGGGAACATAATTTTTTCTCCTCCTTTATGTCTGTTTATTCAGCTTCTTGTCACAAGTACTCAATAAGCCAACTAGGAAAGATGCCCTCCCAGACTTATAATTTGTGAATAGAGAAGGACTGATGGGGGATTTGATTGTAGGTGGCTGTCTTGGCCCCAGTGATCATGAAATGATTAAGTATAAAATTTCCAATGTAGTGATAAAAAATGATGGCAAAGTTGCTACTCTGGAGTTCAGGAGAGCAAACTTTAAGCTATTCACGGAGCTATTCAGCAAAACAGCCTGGCAATCTGCTTTTGAGGGCTGAGGAGTCGTCCATGAGTCCTGGTCAGCCTTTGGGAACCACCTTTTAGAAGGACAAGAGCACACAATCCTATTGTACCGTAAGTCAAACACACAGGGCAGAAGACCATTATGGCTGAACAGAGAACTCCTTGTGGAGCTCAAGAAGAAAAGGAGATTGTATGATCTCTGGAAGTGAGGTCAGGTTTTGCAGGAAGATTATAAAGCTGTGATTCATATATGCAGAAAGACATGAAAGGCCAAAACTCAATGACAGTTGAAACTGGCCAGTGTTGTTTCAGATAACAAGCTAGACTTTTTAATGAATGTTAATAGCAACAGGAAGAAAATATTAGACCCATAATTGTTGAAGATAGTAATCTAACTCAGATGAAGAAAAACCAGAGACATTCAATGTTTTTTTCTTGCCTCAGTCTTTAATGATACTCATAGACCTTGGGCTGCCAGGTTCTCTGAGTCAGAAGATCACAAGTTTGGGAACAGTGACTTCCCACTTGTGGGCGCTGAAGTTGTACGGGACAAGCTGTATCAGCTCATTGTTCATGGTGCCTGATGGGATTCATTCTGGAGTACTGAGGGAGATAGTGGATGTTGTGGTAGGACCCCTGTCATTCATCTGCTAAAGGTCTTGGGAGTCTGGGGAGCTCCCTGCTAACTGAAAGCTAGCCAGCATTATTCCAGTCTACAAAAACAGTGTGAGAGAAGAAACAGGGAACTGCAGACTTGTTAATCTAACCTCAGATCTTGGAAGAATTATGGAGAAGATTATCATGAGTACTACTGAAACGCATTTAAAGAATCATTGGGCACAGTCAGCATGGGTTCACAAAGGGAACGTCCTGTTTAACTAGTTTGATGTTCTTCTATCGTAAGATCACCCACCTAGTGGATGAAGAAAAGGTATTCAATGTAGTTTTTCTGGATTTTAGTAAGGTTTTTGATACAGTTGCTCATTGCATTCTTTTGAACACATCGTCCAACTGTGGGATAAGCAGGTTCACGGCGGGCTGGGTGTCCTGGTCCAAGCAGTGACTTGGGTTCCCATGGGCCCGAGCTGTTAACCCTTCTGTATTTAGGATTCGCCCCTGATTTTGGGGATGGCGATGACGCCAATGTATGATATACCAGAAGCCCTAAATAGGAGAGCACACACGTCCGCACACAATGAAGACCAGACAAAGTTATATTTTATATGCTTTAACTGCTTGAGTGGAGTCACAGATATGTAGGAGGTAAATTTAGAAGGCAGGATACAAGGGGGATGTGTGTGTTTAATAGTTTAGCTTGAAAAGAGAGGAAAACTTACGATACAGGGGCTGGTATAGTGTGGCACGGTTTCCCTCTCAATAGGGTCGATTTTGTGCGTGGACGTGAGGGCCGTTTGTGGTTTTACCGCAGGGAAAGATTGTGGTTAGTGACAGAAAAGAAATAAGTATTATTAAATCTTACAGTCCCGGCAAGCTGCATGTGGTGGTTTGAAGCTTTAAGATGGCGGCTTCCACGTGGCAGCAGCAGCAGCTCTGGGTGCGGCGGCGGTTTGCAGGCTTCACAGCAAAGGCAGCAGCAGCTCTGGGTGCGGCGGCGGTTTGCAGGCCCCACGGCAGCTGTAGCGGCGGCTTTAAGACTGCGGGCTGCGCTAGAGCAAAGCGGCTCGCGGCAGACGGCAGGCTGCGGGCGTCTTACCTGATGGGAGAGAGAGGGCGAGCGCCTTTGGGGGAGATTCACTGCTCTTTCAGGTTCTCTCGAGGCAGTGGAGCTTACAACTCCTGCTTTAAGCCCGGCTCTCGAGTAGTAATTTTATAGTTCTTTTAGGCTTCCCCTTTTGGATTCTCGGGTGGAGACCTAGCCTCCGTAGCTGAGATCCGTGGCTCTTTTACCTCTCCTTTCTTCTCCTCGGCACAGACCGGTGCAGGTAGGCAGCTGAGGCAGCAAGGAAGCAAGGCTGCAAGCCAGCAAGGAGGTCCAGCAGCAAAAGAGAGAGAGGACCCTCCTGAGCAGTCACTTTATAGACCCTAGGAGCCTTCTGATTGGTGCGTCTTTTGAACCATTTATTTGCCTATAGTTCCAGCCAATCAGATAGCTATTTTGCTACCTGCAGAGTTCCATCCAGGGCTTAGCAGCAGTCTTGGTCCAAGACTTGTCCAGGCTTGTCCTGTACTTGTCCTTGACTGAATAGTAGTTCCTGATGCAGTCCTTTTGTCTCCTTTACCAGGTGAATAGTTCTTTATGGGAGACAATTTTCTAAAACCCTCACACTTGGTGAAGAACTGACTGAAGGTCAGGGCTCAAAGGGTTGTAGAGAATGGGGCTGTATCTGGCTGGTTACTGCTCACCAGAGGTATTTCTCAGGAAACAATTCTTGAGCTAGTTCTGTTAAATATATTTCTGAATTATCGGGATGCAGGAGTTGAATGCGCCATTAACAGATTTGAGGATAATACCAAAGTGGGAGGTGCTGTTGACTCTCTTGAGGGACAAGAGGCCTTGCAGATTGGTCTAGGTATAATAAGGAATTGGACAGTCATTAGTGGGATGAAATTTAACAAGTCAAGATGCCAGATTCAGCACCTGGGCTGGAGTAATGTGGGGCACCAGTATAAAGTGATAGAGGAGTGGCTGGAGAGCAGCCCTGCAGAAAGGGATCTGGGGGTGCTGGTTGGCAGAGGGCTCAGTGTGAGCCAGCAGTGTGCCCTGGCAGCCAAGAGGGCAAATCCCATCCTGGGGTGAACCAAACACGGCCTGAGCAGCCTGTCAAAAGAGATGGTTAACCCACTGTATTCAGATCTGGGACCCATAACTTAGGAAGGATGTGCAGGTCCTGGAACTTGTCAAGAGAAGAGCAACAAGCTGGTGAAAGGACTGGACATAATGTATTGTGAGGAGAAGCTAGGGACTCTGGGCTTGGTTAGGTTGGAGAAAAGGAGGCTGAGGGGCAACCACATTGCTCTCTGCAGCTTCTAAGGAGGGGAAATGGAGACAGAGATACTGGTCTCTTTCCCTTGTATCCAATGATGGGACTTGTGGGAGTGGTTCAAAGCTGTGGCATGGGAGGTTTAGACTGGACATTAAGAAACATTTCTTTACCAAGATGGTGATCAAACACTGTAACAAGCTTCCCAAAGAGGTTGTCTATGCCCCAAACCTGTCAGTGTTTAAGGGACATTTGAAGAAAGCCCTCAATAACATGCTTCAACCTTTGGTCGGCCCTGAATTGGTCAGGCATTTGGACTAGATGATAATTGTAAGTCCCATCCAGCTGAAATAGTCTATTCTAGTCTAGGCTAAACTGCTTTGAGATTTTGCTCATAAGCATATGAAAGCTGCAGTGTTTCAGACCCTTTCCAGCAGTCATTAGTCTAGTTTTTATGAGGAAGTTGTGTTGTAGAGAAGTTCAGCTTGTGAATTAGCTGAAGCCAATGATTTTACCTTGGTTCTGTTGATTTCTAGAGAAGGAGAACCAGACTGGTCTTAAATATTGACTAGAGAAGGCATTTTGACAAACACATAAGACATTATCACAAGCAGATTTACCTTAGACAGAGCACCTGATGTAAACAAGAAAAATACCAATTCAGAATCCAGATGCAGTTTCTGCATTATAATTACTGCTTCTGCAATAGGCTGATTAGACTATTAGAATAGTCTGATTCTATTTTATATCATAGAATCACAGAATCATAGAACTGTTAAGGCTGAAAGGGACCTTAAAGATCATCTAGTTCCAACCTCCCTGCTATGAGCAGGGACCCCTACCACTAGAGCAGGTTGCACAAAACCTCATGCAAACTAGCCTTAAAAACCTCCAGGAATGGGGCATCAACAACCTTCCTGGGCAACTTTTCTAGTACCTCACCACCCTTATAGGGAAGAATTTCATCCTAATATCTAACCTAGATCTCCCCTCTTTCAGTTTAAAACTATTACCCCTTGTCCTATCACTATCTTCGCTGATGAAAAGCCCCTTCTCAGCTTTCTTGTAGCTCCCTTCAAGTACTGGAAGGCCTCTATAAGGTCTTCCTGGAGCCTTCTCTTCTCCAGGCTGAACAGCCCCAACCCTCTCAGTCTGTCTTGATAGAGATGTTCCAGCCCTTTGACCATCTTTGTGACCCTTCTCTGCACCCCTTTCAACAGATCTATATATATATACTTCTTGTGCTGAGGGCTCCAGAGCTGTACACAGTACTCCAAGCTGCGATCTCACCAGAGCAGAGTAGAGGGGCAGAATCACCTTCCTGGCCCTACAGGCCACACTTCTTTTGATGCAGCCCAGGATGTGGTTGGCCCTCTGGGCTCCAGCACACACTAGCAGTTCATGTTGAGCATCTCATCTACTACCACCCCCAAGTCCTTTTACTCAGGACTTCTCTCTAGCCATTCTCCCCCCATCCTGTATTTGTGCCTGGAGTTGCGCTGACCCAGGCGCAGGACCTTGAACTTGGCCTTGTTGAACCTCATGAGGTTGGCATTGGCCCACCTCTCCAGCCTATCAAGGTCACTCTGGATGGCCTCCCTTCCTTCTAGAGTGTCAACCCTCTATATCCCTCTAGCAAGAAACAAATTATCCAGAAGAAGTGACTGGAAACCTCAGAAAAGATGTCAGGAATTAGAGAGGAACCTCTGGCACAAGTGACATGTTACTGTCCCTCCCCACCCAACATAAAAGTTATCCTGTGTCTTAAGTAATTCCTGTCATCATAAGAGAAATTGCCAGTTATTCAGACAATACTAAGCCTTTTTACACAGAGGAATCTATGTTACCTGTTGCCACAGGCTGGCTTTTGGCAGCCTAATGGATTCACATATAGTTACAGATTTAGTGCAATGTTCAGGAATCAGTCATTTAGTTATCATACCTGTTATGATTGTCTGCTAGAAATTTTGCACATTGGTCAAGAATGTCTAATTGTTAGAAAAGAGGCTAGAGCTAGAGATTAAGGTGATTTTATTTCCCCAGCCACCCATTGCGCCAGTGTCATAAACTCAAGCCACAGAATATGATCTAGCAGATCCAGTTCCTCATTCTGATTCAGCTCTTACTTGCATTCAGAATTACATATGCATGTGACAAGGCAGTGCTCTGCAGAAATAGCTAAGACCGCTTGATTAGAGAGCACCTTACTAACATTGGGACTTAATATAAGCAGTAAACTTTGCCGGTATCCCTGATGGGCTATGTAAATGTAACTAGGGTTATACCAGCATCAGTTTGCAGACTTTATCAGAAGACATCTACTTGATCTGTCTCCAGGTGAATTAAAGTTGGGTCTTTGACCTTCCATGTGGAATTCATCTCATAGATTGAGACACCTACATTGAAGTGGTTACATTTAGGTATCTGCATGAAAATTGTGTACTTAGACTCCTATCACATCCAATGAGGCTCTAGCTAAGCTTGAGTATACCTTAGGTGATGCTAAGCAATTCAACACATGGTGTAGCTCATACTTTCAAATATCTTCTTAATAGATTCCTCAGTTCCTCTGCAATTTCAGTTCACATTCCAAACATTTTCCTAGGGCTTTTCTCAGGACATGAACCTGGATACAGTGTATATGCTATGGAAATTAAGGAATATATAGAGGGGTTTTGATTTATTAAAAGTTTCTTGAAGTTTTAAACAATTTTTTGACAGAATGGTAGTTTAAATCATGTAAATTTTAAACAACTAGATAAATAACTAAAACCACAGCCATTTGGGGGTACATCTCATTTTTTCATGTATATTATCCATAATATTTTATCAGAGGTAGAATTTGCTCTTACATAATGGAAAAACTTTGTAGTACAATTGGGAATGATTAGGAGCAGCAGGCTAGTAAGCAGCTAGAGCTTTAACAGAAACTGCTCTAGTATCAATTCTTACTTGATTAAATATAAAATGAAATGTGCTTGTCTGGACCATATATGCTTTGACTATAGTGCTTGAACCACATCGCAAAGGCAGAATTGAAACCATACGTTAATGGAATGCGGATATTGATGACAGGAAGGATGTTCTCAGAAACAAAGGATTGGAAGCCATATCTCCCTCCTCCTTCTGCTTGTTTCCATCTGCTGGCCAAGTACGTGCCATGACTCAGTTTGTATTACTGGAACTAAACCTAAGAGTAGTGGAGTGCATAAAATGTAGCTGTTTAAGAACAGCAGCAGCAGTGGTTGTGAAAACATTAGCACAAATATGAATATAAAAAACAGAGCCTCCTGTATGGGAGTGTAACCCTCTATTTTCAAGGTAAAAAACTTTTATGTGCCAATAGACATGCTTTTCTGCTGTGACATTTAGTTACTGGCAGCAAGCACACAAGAAAACCTTCAGTGTCAAGCAGAAAATCTGTCTTCATATAGGTGGAGGAATAGCTGCATAATGTATATTTGATTGGTTCAAGGCAAGTCTTACCTGGAACTGAGAAAATGCTTACTGTGAGATCGACTCTGAGGAGAAAGTTGTAGTCCTGATAGTGTAAACAGATGCTTTTGCAAAATAGGCTTACTTCCTCATAATACACACAAATGAAACTGGCATCTATTTTGCTGCAACTCTGTCATTACAAGTAGTGGAATTATTTTGTATCAAAACTCTTATTAATTTGAAAAGACAAAAGAGGCCTGGCGGTAAATACAGCAAGCATTATATAAGACTCTTCACCATTTTAGAAAACTAATGGAAGATGTTTTATCTCAGAGGCCCATAACTTTCGATAGGCTCTCCTGTAAAATTGATCCTCCTTTAGATTCTTGTGGAAGAAGCCTTTTGAGGAGCTTGAGCATAAAGTAATATGAAATAGCACTTTTCGTGTTAAGGTAGAGGCAATCAATACAATTTCTCCATGACTCTAAAGAAGCCTTATCTTCAGTTTTTTGGCATGTGGGTCCTGGCCTTGGAAATGCATAACGGTTGGGCAGTCATGTGAGCTAGTGTGGATCTCAGTTTGTTTATAGAACCTTTTAATAGTAAATCTATTATCAGTGAATGATGGGACTGGGGGCAATGTACGGAAAAGAGATTATTGTACAGCTTAAGCATTGGGATTTTTCCCTGAAGGACCACCCCTCCTTGTACCACAAAGGTTGTTTTTCTATGAGTACTGCTCTAAAGTCTCAGCAGTAGTCAGACTTTAAGGACTTGTAGTGAGAGGACAAGGGGTAATGGATTAAAACTGGAAGAGGGGAGATTTAGGTTAGACATTAGGAAGAAATTCTTTAGTGTGAGGATGGTGAGGCAATGGAACAAGTTGCCCAGGGAAGCTGTGGAAGCCCTATACCTGGAAGTGTTCAAGAGCAGGTTGGATGGGGCTCTGAGCAATGTGATCTAGTGGGTGGTGTCCTTGCCCATGCAGGGGGATTGGAACTAGACAATCTTTAAAGTGCCTTCCAACACAAACCATTCCATAATTCTATGATTCTATGACTTTTCCCTCATGGATAATATGCTTGGATTATCCAGTCTTGGGGTACCCTATTTAGTATCAAGCAGTCTTGGCATTTCTATTTACAGCTAAATTCAAAGAGCAATACTGCCCAGAAATCTATCGCTAACTATTCTAAAAAATAGGTGTGCGTCTTAGATTCAGTTGTTCCAACTCAGTAGACATGTTTGACCCTCACAGCTTGTGTATTCTGTTTGTATTTGTGGTGGTGTATTTGTATCTCTTTGGAATGGGATGAAGTAAATAATTAAAGTACAATACAAACACTTCTTCAAAAAGGTGATGATTAGGCAGTAGTTATTTCTTTAAATATTTTAAGGACATATTATAAGAATGTTCTGACTAATGCATACGCAGTGTGACTTTCAGAATATATTAACATAATTTACCTCTGGGATCTTTTTATTTGATTCTGCTTTTGCTGTAATGCAAGCATATTCTGCTTTTCTCCAGGAGCCTATACATTCTCTCCAGGCAGTTCTTAACAGGATTAATGTGTCAAAAACCAGATAGGTCCAGCGAGAATACCTCAGGAAAAAATAAATTGATAGATGAAGTTTTCTGTGTTTAGTGAGCAAACATCTTTGAGAAAAAGACTAACGTACTAGTCAGCTAAGGCAGAATGTTTTAGGTGACTCTTTAGAGAGAAGAGATAGAGTGATTTTTTTAGGAAATGCAGTATATGAAGAGAAATAACATTGGCAATGAGCTGGATTTGGCTAGCACTTTTCCAGATTTCTCGTTTGTATCATGTTCATTTTGCCTCCCTTCACATGCTGCCTGTTCTGCATTCAGTACAGTGAAGAAATTTGTGAAGATAGAATTTTTATTCTCTTCTGTGGAAGCAAGCAGAAGTAAGCAGTTATGTTGACTCATGGTCTCAACAGTTGCCCAGATACCTATAAATATTTCCCAGAAGTAGGTATTGCATTAAGACAAAAAAAATCATTATATGACACCATTATTTCTATGAAAACATAAGCGCTCAGTGCTACCATGTCAATAAAAAACTACATGAAATAATGAAATAATTTCCTTCACTGAAAATAGCTGAAATTCCTGCCTGGGTACTTTACATAGAAGGGATCAGAAGATGTGCTGTCCATGTCTATGGGGGGGGGGGGGGGGGGGGGCGGGGAATTAAAATGAGATACTGAAAAACCCATGCAACTCAGCATCAGCAAGACAGCTGGCAAACAGCAAATTGGTGCAGTTTGCTTGAGAAGGGAAATCTTATTTTGCTGAGTAGAACAGTAGATACTCCTCTAATGTCTTCAGTTCATCCTCAAAGTACAAACAAGATTTCAGCCTATTTGTAAACATGAATGCAGAAGACCCAGCTGTAGGAGGAAATGACTAATAAGGAATGCATGACAACTTGACTTACTGTTGACTTCTTGAGTGACCAGTTCAAATAGCCAGAGGATGTGTTAACTAAACCGACAACCAGATTCCAGTGGGTGGAGGTTATGACAACATTTGTCTTTCCAATCCCATGCCTGCTGATACAGGGCAGATTTTTACTGTTTCTGAAGACTCTCTGATACACGAAGCAGCCTCAAATCCAGTCTTTGGATTTTAGGAAGCCAGAATAAGAGCAAGGGAGAGGAAGTGACCTGAACAAGTGAATAGTAAATAGCTCTAAAACTGTGCCACTTTTACCTATTTCATTTTGATTTATAATAGTTGTACATTTTGGCACTGCCTAGCAGGTTAGAAAGACAAGGTTTTGTTGATACTCGGTCATTAAGTCAAAATATTCCAGACAAGTTGATGCAAAGCATGAAAAGAAATTACTATGATCCTTCTCTGAGCTTTCCAACAAGACCAGCTCTTTCTTACTGGAGTGCTGTAAAGGGACCTACTTTGCAGGTTTAAGGTGGTTTCTGGCTCTAAGAGACTTGTGCTGTGCTCTTACAAGATTATACTTACTACAGGGGTTTTTTTTATGGCAGAAGTCATAGGAATCACTTTAGATATGCCTGCTTTGGTCCCTTCTCTGTGGTTTTAGAAGACTAATAATAAAATAGAGAAAAAGAGTCTTGTTATCATGATATGCCAGCTTGCCATTGATCATTGATACTTAGCCACTGTTTCAGCCTCTCAAAAAAGACTTCCCATCCTTTCTCTGTAATGGCAAAAAAGGGACATAACACTCATTTTTGTAGGGTCAGAATATTTAATGTGAATGAATTTTATCCTTAGAACCTTCTATGAAATCTGGAGGCCTTCCCTCTTTTTTTTTTTTTTTTTTTTTTTTTTTTTTTTTTGTGGAAATTGACGCAGAGTGTTGTGAGATAATTGCCTTTGGTTATGTAGAAATTCTGTTCAGGTCACTCCAGTACCAGAATGAAAGGACTTCATTCTTCCTATTTTATTATCTTTTGTCGGTTTTGTCATTTACTGGATGCACATTTGTGATCATGAGACTTAAGGACAAGTGCTTTTAAACACCTTCTGAAGCAGGTTAATTTCTTTCTGTCTTCAGTGAACATTACGTTGAAACCTAGTGTTTAACTTTTAAAATTACAAGGATTTTTATCTTTTTTAAAGTTACATAGCTTTTGGCTTGGACAAGATTTCAAATTTCGTGCTTATTTTGGTCACTGCTTTTCCTTTAAAAAAAGCATTTGTAATACAGAACAGTTATGTAGATGCCAGAAATCTTAGCAGATACCTGACTCTGATGATTCATCTCAATGTGGCACATTCAGTTGTGTTAGCAAGAGTTTGAGTTACTTCAGGGGAGCAAAAATATAGCTGCTGTTGCACTTGGATTTCTCTTTCATTACACCAGGCAAAATTAATGCAGCAATCAGATAAAAAAATTCTTTCAGACACCGAAAACTCCATAATGATGCCCCACTAAAATATATGATTGTCTTGAGAATGATAAGATGTAATAAAATGCATTCTGGGATTTTATATCTTCTGCTGCTTGGGTCTTCTGACTTCAGGTGTTCAAGGTTTTTATCTGAAGGTAGAAATGCTAAAATAAACTTCATTCTTAAAGAAAAAACAAGATTTTCACCTATTCTTTTGACTTCCCTACCTGGATCCATGCCCAAAGAAGTGGTAACCAATACTGAAAAACTAACAAGAAACTTGGGGTTTGGATGTAATCTGACAATTTCCTAGTAAAAGCTTAATTTTTATACATCTTTTAAGCTGTATTTGCATACGTAAATAAAAACTACACAGAACAGGTAGTGATCATCAAATCCTTGTTTGTTCTTTATTCTATAGGTAACAATAGGACAAAAAAATGCCAGTGGATTTAATGCCAAGATACTGGTACTTTTAAAAACAAACATTGTCTTAGTGTTTTCCAGCGTAATTCATCACAGCAACATTTGCTGGTCCTGTTATCCATTGATGAAAGTTATGGGGTTTTCTTTTGGCACATTTCATGTAAACTTACAGACTGCTCATAAAACTTGTGTGTCTTTTCCCTAAAAACTCTTTGTGTATCAGAGCTACCCCTGTCTGCAAAGTTAATTGTTATTAATTTATTGGTGAGCTAGTGACAGTCCATATTTTTTAGAACTAGAATCTAGACCATGTACACTTAAGTTGAATCCCTCAATTTTGAATGCTTTTTCTCTTTAGTCTCTGAACTAAAACAGACAGACGAACCCTGGAAGCACATTTGACAATTATTTCTTTTTGCTACTTCATTGTGTAGTTTAAAATTGTAATTTAAAAAAATATTTTACATATAAATTCAAGTGTGTTTCTCTTAGGTTGCTAGGTGCCCAGCTGAAACATTTTTAACTGCCTCAGCCAAAAATAGCTTTCTACACAAACTTGAATATGATATAATTTTCTTAACAAAATGTCAAAAATTGACATAGTTGTAGTCCATAACCACTTCAGTGGTTCTCCACTATTGGAAGTCCAGATAAAGGATGTACATCTGATCTGTTCTGGAGCAGTTCAAGAGGAATCAGCTTTCTCTTCCACTGTGTTTATGCACAACTCCAGGGAGAAACTTATATAGCCACTCCAAGGTGGCTATGAATTGCCTCACTTCTGAAGGGGAAAAAGACAAAGGCTTGGGCCTTTCTCATAAATTGTCACTGTCTGTTTCAAATCCTTTCATCTCTCTATCTGTTATGTTGGCTTTTTTCAGTGGATTAATACTGGTTCCTACTTGGGCCTCACAGGAAAACTCCCTTTTCAACTTCCCAGCTAAGTAAAGAAACTATCCATCAGTACAGAGAACACAGGAAATAAAAAATTAAAGCTATCATCTGACCTCCTACATAAGTTACAGGAGGCATGAATTTATTAGACAATATAAGGAGCAGATTGCAAATAGGGTAATGCATCTAACTATAGGACTATATTTTAATATATATTATTTATGAAGAATCCACAGAACTTATGGTGGTTTTATTAATAATTGCAGTTGTGTTTTGAAAAATAAAAATTACTGTAAAGGTCACTGAAGGAATCTAGAACTGGTATAAAACACGCTGGTTTGCATATCAAGTGCCTTTTACAAGCATTTAGAGTAGATTTTGGCCAGTGTAAACCAGTGACATTCTGACTTAGAGATACACTGATTTATTGTAGTTGAGGACTATGATCATTAAAATGTAAATCCCATTTTCTGAATAATTACTTTTTTAGTATCTGATAGGTGAACTTACAGTGGCATATCAATGGCTTTTGAGATGGATGTACATGGTATATACAGAAAGACCTCACACATACATGTCAGGACTTCTCAGAGGATTTGCCACACGTGACAAAATGAAACCAAAACCTACAATATTGCAGGTAGTTATTGCAGGACTCTCTTGACAGAGAACAAAAGTGCTATGTTCACTTGCATTTTACCTTACCTCTTACGAAGTGTGCCCACTTCTGTCTGCTTTTTTCCTTGTAAAGGGCAAAAGACAGAGAATCGCATGTGTAGGACACCCAAGGGTTATATTTAGTGTTAAAAACACCTGGAATGCCATAGCGTTTAGGAGAAAATGAATACCTAAAATAAAAAATGGGCTTGTGCATTCTGAAATCTTCGCATTTTCTAATTTAAGCTAAAAACAAACTGGAAAAATATTAACATCAGATGTGCTAATAGATCACAAGGAAAGAAGCTATTTTGGTCTGTCTGACCAGAATCAAAGACATGCAAAACCTTTGGAGAATGCCTGTACTCATGTGATTTTTAGAATGAGACCTAAGAAGGAAATGAATTTTAGAAATATACAACAGTAAAAAACAGATTATTAAGCCTGTCATCTGAACCTCTTAAGGTTTGAAAAAGTTCGCATTTTAGGTGGCAGTTTCTAATTACTGCTGTTTTATCTGATCTGAGCTGCTATTTCCAGAGATGTAGGTGTCTGTATGTCTGTCTATCCCATTTCTCTCTCTCTCTCTCTCCCCCTCCCTCTCCCTACCTACCTACCTACCTACCTACCTACCTACCTACCTACCTACCTACTTTTATACTTTCCCTGTTTCTGTATTATTTTGCAGTACTATGCAATAATTGAAAACGAACAAAGTTTTTTAGATGTGTGAACAGGGCAAAAATATACCCCCTGTCTTTTTGGGTTGAAGTCCAAAGCCAGATCTCGCCCATAGCGAGGAGTTTGTATTGCTTTTGTTTCTATTTTATCTCTGCTCTCTATTTTTTTTTATTTGATGACTTTTGGTTTAGTTTGCCTTATGTCCATTTGTGGGGAACGGACCATTTTTCCTTTTCCCCCCCACACAAGATGGAATGCCTTTCAAGCCAGCAAAGTGAAATATCATCTTCAATTCAGATCTAATCCTGTTGATGTGCTTACACCCAACCTTATGTACAAGATGTCAGAAAGTGAAAAAATCAGTAAGGGTTTTCCAATACATGGAATCAGGCATAGTAAAAAATGACTGTAGAAACTGACCTGATGTTGGCAGAGTTATGGTGAAAATGTGAAGCTGAAAACATGGCATTCAACTCTTTTGTATTGCTGAAGTCAGCTGTTGTACATGGCAAGTTAATTGCACCTCTATTTTTTGGTAGTGGAACTTCCTTTTTCTTCATTGACAGTTGAAAAAGAATGCTTTTTAAAAGAAAAAAAAGGTATTTTGTTCTCAGATGATGAGTGCACTGATGAGTGCTGTATTTGTTGAGCTCAGTAGACCTAGTTCTCTCAAATACCTTTTTCCTGTGACTGGTGAATTTAAACAAGGGTATTTTGCAGACTGGCATGACAGCCGAATGTCTGTGATACCACTTCATGATTGCCTGTGCCCTTTGTTTCCATCCCCTGCCATTTAGTGGATTGTTTCCAGGCGCTGAAACTGTTCCCAACCAGCATGAGTGACCCCTGTCTATACCAGTGAACTGCCTTAAGCCTAGGAACAGGGCAGTGACCTGCAAGGTGACTTTGGTGAGTGGTTTCTGTGTTTCCCTAGCTGTCAGATTATGTTTGTCTGGGCTAAGATAGTTAATGACCTTGAGAAGCTCCAGCATGAAGATCATGATTGGGGTGCTGTGTCCAGGCCTGGAGTCCCTAGCACAGGAAGGACATAGAGGTCTTAGATTGAATCCAGAGGAGGGCCACAAAGATGATCAGAAGGCTGGAACAGCTCTCCTATGAAGACAGGCTGAGGGAGTTGGGGTTCTTCAGCCTGGAGAAAAGAAGGCTCCAGGGAGATTTTATAGCAGTCTATTGGTACGTGAAGGGGCTGCAGGAAGCTGGGAAGGGACTTTTTACAGGGGCATGGACTGGTAGGATAAGGGGGAATGGTTTAACACTGGGAAAAGGTAGATTTAGATGGGATATTAGGAAGAACTCTTTTACTGTGAGGATGCTGAGACACTGGCACAGGTTGCGCAGGGATGTTGCGGAAGCCCCCTTCCTGGAAGTGTTGGATGGGGCTTGGAGCAACCTGGTCTAGTGGTAGATGTCCCTGACCATAGCTGGAGGTAGGAACTAGATGATCTTTAAGGTCCCTTCCAACCCAAACCATTCTATGTTTCTCATATTTGAACTTAATTCTAAGAAATTCCTTTGTGTCAGTTCTCTGTGGGGCAGGAAATGTCTGTAACTGAAGAAAACTGTGGTGTGATCTAACAACTCTCACAAAACACACTGAATTCTAATTTAAATGTAAGATGTCTTTCTTTGTCCTTTTCTAGCTCTGGTCATATGCATGTGTAGTAGAGGATAACACACCAAAAATTCTAAACCCAAATGGTCCACTATGTCTACAGATCATCTAGGAGAAGACAGGAAAACAATCAGGTTTGTTAATGTGTTGCTAGAAGATGCTAACATACAGCACTGATAGGTCTGAGCAGACCAGCTTGTGGTATTTATCAGGTGTATTATAGCTTATGTAATGTCTGTTTCCTCCTTGTGAGAGTACAGTATAGGTTTTCAGCAACTCTTATTCCTTTAAGAGCATGTCTGTAAGACAACACATTTCAAATTGAAGAATTTACTTTGGGAATTTTGTGTGTTAAGTTACTATCCATACTGTCACAGGCAGTCTTGGCAGGATAGTTCTGCCCGGTGACTCTGAAATCACACTTTCCTGTTTTAAAATACTCCACAGGGAAGCAGGTGGCTCAGGCACAACTTTGCTTCTTCATCACATACCAAAACCAATAAAAGATTTCCAAATCAAGCTGCAAAGTGACTTTAGTTGTATAGGCCCACCGTGCAAATGTATAAAGCTTTGGCAAATTAACAGCTACACTTGCATTGCTTGTATCTTCTATCAGTTGAGATGGTAAGTACTGAAAACTTTGGAAAGTGCACAATAAACTTACTGTTAAAAGCATGGGAGGGTTTTAAAGCTAAAATAAAAATAATCCTGGGCTTGTTACAAGGTTTGAGGGACGTCCAAGATGGAGCAAAACCAGATGCTTCACCTGTTGTTTTTCTTCCACCTGTTTGTTTTCCCTTTGAATTTTCTTTGCTCTTTCTGTGCTCTTCGTCTTTTTATATTTGTTTTCTTGTTCTGCCCGTTTTCTGTGAGTAATTTTTAATTCACTTGTATAGCAGGATTGTCTCCCTGTCTCATTGTCCTGGAAAGAAACTAAACATGACAACCACGTTTGTATGGGCTCACAATTAAATAGAGAGTCCTTTCATCCTTTCACAAAACACAAACTCACTGATGTTGGTTGTGCTGTCTGTAACATTGAGACTTGCCAGTGAGTACTGAACACTGCCCAGCTGCAGATGCAATAACGGTTAATACATTTGTGACTTTATTTTGTGGTTTAAATTTTCCACGTGTTTTGTTTTGTTTTTTTCTATTCTTTGTGTATTTCTCCTTCTACAGTGGGAGGTAGGATATAAAGGGATAGAAGTAAGTACTAAATTAGCGATAAAAGCTAATAGTTTTTAAGTGCAAGAAGATGACTCATGGAAATAATGAGCTTGTCCATTCATACATTATTAAGCTAGTAGTTCTTATTAGATAAAACCTTATCTAATAAGGCATGTTGATTCATAAGAAACTGAAATAAGATTCTTGCTTTAATGTTAAATTTTTATGCAAGTGGAAGAACAGTTAAAGCCACTTCATGAGATGTAGCTTTTAATTTTGCCAAACCTCAGCGATTACATTATTACACTTAATACAAGTCCAGTAATAATCCATCAAAAATTTTAATGTAAGCAAAAAATCTGCCTTGTCATTCCAAGAATACTAATGTCGTCCATTGTTTCAACAGCTCCAGTTGCAGGTAGGCATTTTGCAGACCATTTGCTGTTTTGGTGGACCTGCATCACACCAGCTGGCAAGTTTCATCTCCTTGCAATGTAGTATATAGCCCCTATTAAAAAAACCCCAAACAATAAAGGAAATAATTTTTATCAATATTTTATCAAGTCATTTTCAGGGACCTGTATGGAGTGTTTTTTTCTTATACTAGCTGGAAAGTATGAGTTTGGCCAACATATTTTACTGTTTAACAGTATAAAGGCAACTGAATTTGCTGAAGCAATTTTAAGAGACAAGGGAATGGGAAAGAAGTAGTAGAATTTCATGTAATACTTCACAGTCCATATCTATGTATCTTTCTATTAAACATGTTTTCTCAGCCTCCTGTAAATAAAACATATACTAAAAAAATATAATGTGTCCTGATTTTATAATTTTATTCAAAATAAGATACTTCAGTTTTAATTATCCTGTACAGAGTAACTCAGAAATACTGTAATCTTAATATCATTCTGTTATTCCAACCCGGACACACAGGAACAACTGAATGGTAAATAGAATTCTATATTGTACTGTCCTCTGCAGTTCTTAGCACAGCTTCCATGGAGTTCTGTGGAAGATTGGCAGAAATACATTATTACATTCTTTTAAAATGTTAAAGATTATTAAAAGTGAGGAATAAACTCTTTTCTTAAGCAGATATGTTTGTCCAACAGTATGGGAAATTACAGGTGAAAAAGAAGTTCTGTAGTTTCTAAAGACAGAGCACTCCTGAAGCAGAATTTTTGGAGACAGTTCGGTGATCTTCATTACTGTATGCTTTAAAAATTGGGTCCAAATAACATAATTCAGGAATGATAAAGGGAAGACCTGAAACTGATTTAGGCAGGGTTATAGAGTAGAAGTCCTCATCAGGCCTTTGGACTGTACCTGTTGGCTTCTGTAACGATGGTGACAATTTTGCCTCAAGGTGTGAATCTCAAATAATAAATACTATATGTAAATACATTTGCATTTACAGATGTAAACAGAAAAACAGAAAAAAAGTGTTCCCACCTTTCCGTTCTCTGAATATGTTTTCTGTCAAAGCTTCTCAGATTCAAAAAATTAATTGGAATGTTCTGTGGTGTCTGTGGAAATCTAAATTCAGGTTACACTGGTTCTTGCCTGAACAATGTTTAGAGAACTATGCCTGCCTCTTAGTATTGACATATTTTTAAAGGCAACAGGAGGATTTTTTAGTTCTAATAGATCAGAATAAAATTAAAGTTTTATAGTGCTTTGTTTAAAACCTTTATCCATGATCAAGAGCTATTTCTTCTACAATTAAGAGCCTTTGCCATTCCTTTACTTCTTTGTTTATATTTTCAGAAAAATTCATTTCAAATTTAAATTAATTGTTTAGAAATCTAATACTGCACTGCTTGCTTATCACACAAAAAACAAACATGTTGTGTGGAATTTCTTCTTCCATTCCTTGTTGGACTGGCTAAATCCTGCAGAATTGTGAATCATGTGGTGTTCTTTTTAGTTTTTATAGACTGGGAAATGGCCATAAATACATGGATTCCAGTCCTTTTCATCTATGTTTCTTGTGAAGCAAGTGTCACTTCTAGAGGGAGAAGGTATGAAGACCATACTTAGGTGAGTAGAAGGAAAAAAGGTATTCCACATTCCATTTTTAAGGCAAAGAATGCCCTGGTTATGGGTGTTTGCATGCATTTTTCTGAGTGGTAAACAATGGCTATGATCTGGTGTGGACTCAGTTCACAAGAGCTCAGTAATGTTCTCCTCAACTGATAATCCATCTTCACTGGGATCCTGAGACATTTGCATCTGACAGCATAACTACTGCTTTGCAAGCAACTCCACAAAGTGGAATGGGTGAGGAAGTAAGCAGTCCAAATTGAATTTGGTTGCAGTAAGTGCTAAAAATAACATCAAAAGGGAGGAAATGGGGGTCTTTGCATGTAAGTAAAGAAATGTTGAAAAATGAGAATAAGAACTGGGTGTTATTAAGCGGCCTGAAGTGAAGTGGCAGTAAGGGAGAAAAAGGATGAGAGAAGTGAGAAATAGATACAGAGGTATTTTTTAGGGATAATTATTGGCTGTCAATAATTTCTGCTTGATTTCTGTTAAAAGAGAGCCTTTGAATAAGAATGGCCTAAATGGGTGAAAAAAACCCACAGAAAATGTAAGAAAAGAAGAATATTAAGAAAACCAAAAAACCCAGAATGTTCCTTTCTCAAAATGCTGAATCAAAATGCCTTAAAACATGATGGGAGTATAAGGCAATATTGCCTAAAAAGTCAAAGGTTGTTTTCCATTCAGATCACAATAATTCCACAAACTATAATGGGATACTAATATATTTGCCCTTTTGTGCACTCAGTGATGAACCTCTAGGTATGGATACAACAATGCAAGGCAGAATAGAACTGCTTTAAAACCTAAGATATTGCCCACTCGGTAATAAGATATTTGATATCTTTCAGGGAATTATAATGGGATGTAAAAATGTTTTCTCAGCCTGACACTTAGGTATTCAATCCAGCTGCACGTTTGTTTTCATAATATTTGCGAAACCCATTTGGTTCTTTTTCAAATTATTGTAGTGCAAATGGAAGAAGAAAAACAAAAAGAAAGTTACTGTTGCTACTGCTTTCAGATGTTCTTCCACACTTTTCTAGTTCAGACATTGCATCGTCTTTTTGAAATGTAATTTTGCAGGCCCTCCTAATCCACCCTGTAATGATTACGGACTGGTACTTTTGGCCACTCAGGGAAGTAAAAATTTGAAAAGAACTAAATGCATCAGTTTTAGTCTACATGTTCTACCACAACACACTCAACCAAAAAAGTCAGATAGTTTAAAACTGTAACATGTGGAAATGGCACTGAGACACATAATAATAAACCACAACAAGGGTGTGCAATAGCAGATTGCTGCTAAACTTCTTGGATGAGCCTGGAGACCAAAGGCTGAGAAACTTCAGTGTCTTCAGAAGTGGGTTAATGGCACACTGCTGCACATACTGATATGATTAATTGGTCTTAAATGCAACTTGCTGCTTACTTCAACCAACTCTTTAGAGTTTCATATATGGTATCTTTTCACTACAAACAATAAAGACCAGTATAAGAATAAGAGAAAAAAACGGCTGTCATCTTTAATATACTCTCTCATGTTAAAATTTTTTTCTTCTCAGCCTTCCTGGCTTATTCAGTCCCTTTTTTGATGAATTCATTTTGCCGCATGAAACCAGCCTGTCCTCTCAGTAATAATTTAAGGTGTAACAGCAATATACCTCTTCATGGGCAGAACGAAACTATTCTTGGCTTTCTGGTTCTCGAGACTGTACATATGAAGGAGCAGGAGCAAGACTTTAGTTTTCAGAATAGATATGTACTTAGGGCTCACTCCCAGAGTGGTATCCAAAGTGTAGACGTGTCAGAGATATTTTGTGTTCTCCCTTACTCATTTTGCTTATGCTCAGTTAAAGAACTGTAATTTTGTGAAGAAGTCTAGTATATTGTTTCTACAAAATTCTTCCTACAGAATTTGGTATAGTGGTGAAATTATGCATCACTTGAAAGTAATGTGTTTTTTTTTCATGGCCTCAGAAGTGGCCTGTGTCCAAAGAACACCCATAAGTATACCTGAAAGTACATATTTCATTTTGTTGGAAAACTAAGGGTTTTTTTCTCACTAGTTCTCTTAGTCTGAGGGACTTTCTCTGATGGTCAATGGAAGGAGGCTATCATCTCTGGAGAATTACTCATACTACCCTAAAATGTAACTTGGTACACTGAATAAAGAGGGGTCCCAGCTGACAATTAGATGGCTAAAGATGAATGAGATCAACCTGTACTTATTAATCAATTTATGTCATCTGAACTAGTAGGTTCAAAAATGTTCTTCTGGAAAGAGTTTCCTATCTAGCACACTTTTTATTTAACTAAAATGAAAGAAAAAACAAAAGTATATTGTCTATGAACAGGAAGTGGAAGCTACAAAGTGTATATGCTTAATGAGACAGAACCATGTTAAAGGATCAAAGTAAAGTTTAACTATTTACGTCTTTGAGATTTGACAAACTGTCCATTGTAATTAAAGCAAGATAAAACCACAGCATTACAGTATAATTCCTAACAAGGAGGGTACCATTCTTCCAGATGTCATGAGCAGCTGCTAGATTGGCTAATATCAGTTCGCATGGGAAGGATTAATATTTACATCCTGCTTTTCCAACAGTGTGAAATTGAGCTAACTGCTTATATTGCAATGGTTGTCATAAATGGCTGAATAAAAGTTTGTATGTGTTCTCAAATTGTAATTGCTTCTTAGCAGAGAATAAGCAAAATAAAGAATCTATTTCAATGTATCATAATCTACTATATTGATGTCTGGGAAAAAAAGGACTAATCTTTTGGACTTCCAGTCTAACTGCAAATTCTTTACACAATACCTGGCTCAGTATGTACTATTTATTTTATGAGGGCAGGGAATGCCCAATGACTTTTTTTTTTCCTTTTAATATGAAGGACACTGAAAATGTAAGAGGATGAGTTTTCCTTGTGCCATATACTTCTGAGAGTGCAGGTACACACTGAGAAGTTTCTAGTAGGCTGATACAGGGCAGAACTCCTTTCTTTTCCTCCCAACTTTTCAGTGCAAGCTTGTCACTAAAAACTTTTCATTACTTTTTCTGGATGAAGAACCTAAATATTTTAAAAGTTGCTTGGTTTATGTAACTTTAAATCTGTGCTGACTTCATGTTCATTTGCCTTTTGAAAGTACCTTCTTGTGTGCAAAAATAACTATTTTTCCTTGAGTGAGCCTAGAAGACAAAACACGTGCAGGTTTCTAACATGACTGTGTCACTTTCAGTACACTTATTTTGCAGTTTTCATTGTGCAGGAGAGCTCAACAGATTCAGATTCTGCCTTGGAGTTAACACAGGCACACTGAAACAGATCCTAAGCAGGTATAAATCAGCATAGGTGCCCCTACAGTGAATGAAACACTATTTCCTGTTAGAAGTAGTTCTGCTGAAAGGTTCCTCTGTTGTTTCTTTTGGAACTGAAACCAAAGGTAAATTTACTAAAAAACACCTGAACACAAACCAACTCCTAGCACTTTCTATTGTGTCAGGATGTATTCAGCAGGAGAGACTAACAGAACTGTAGACCCATGAACATGGCCTTATGTTATGCACACTCCACATCTCCAGATGGTGTTAGAAGATGTGCTTCTGAATTGCCAACAGCAATTTTGTGGCTACATGCAGTTCTGGTAGTAATAAGAAAATTAAAAAGAGAATGGCAGGAATGGCTGTTTTTCTGAAGTTTTTGCTATGAGACAAATGTCAGTATTTTTAAAACAGGCTGGCAAAATTAAATGTTGTCAATAAAGTCAAACTATAGGGCTGGAAAATAAAAAACATTGGCCTCTTCCTCCACGTGTGACTCAAAAGTCAGCACACTTCTCCCAGGGTGGCAACAAAAATGGTTGTTTATTAAACACAGTGTATGAACTGTAATGGTGTCTGTAGCACTCAAAGTAAAGGTCCTATTTGTTATGATACATTCATACTATTGAAAATACAGAATTATAAAGTTTTACAGAATCCATGTGAGATTATCATATTATGGCTTTACTTTCTTAATAAAATTAAATCATAGAACTATGAAAATTGTCAGCCTAAAATCTACAAAAGTTGTAAGTCTGTTCCTCTAGGTTGTTTTTTTGTAGGTGCCGAACATTTTTAATAAATGAGAATAAGGTATTTTACAGCTATATCTTTTTACCATTTATTTTAGCTGAAAACTTTTGATAAAATATTTTCCAGAATTTCCTTTAGTACCTACAGGGTCCCTAGAATTAGATCTGGAACTATTCTTTTTCAGGCAGTGAGGGAGTACACTGTATACTGGCATGCTAGAATGTAGGTAGTGGTTACAATTTTTAGAAGGTGTTTATGGTCCCAAATATTATTCTTTATGTTGATATATAAAACTGTTCTTGCACAAGCTGTTAAAGCAGCAGATTACTGTCAGCTGGTAAGTTTTTGCTCTCATTGAATTTAGTAAGAGATATGACTTTGTTAAACTAGTTTAATTTCTTGTTAGAACACTTTAACAGGATGTGAAATGAGTGGGATATGGTTTCTGAATAAGTTTAGTCAGTATTAGAGAAATGGGGATACAAGTGCACAGCTAAGTAGAAAATAGGAAGATTTGACTATTAGATAATTTCTTAATTTTTTAATTTTTTATTTTTATTTTTTCTGCAGAAGTTTCAGCCTGGCATTTCCAGCTGTTTCATGTTAGGATGTAGTCTCAACGAGCCACAAACTTAAGTGTTCTACTGTTGGTTTCTCTATATTCTGCCTTTCAATTTTATAGGGTTCTTTCTGTCGCTGATCCAACTTCCAGATCTAGGTATTGCACAGTGGAGCAGAAAATCCTCTACCTTTGGTGTTGTTTGAAACTCACACATCCAGACCCATGATAAACAAAATTAGATATGTCTGGAGCTATTTCTCAAATATCTCAAATGAAATTGCTTTTGATACAATCACTAATTGGGAAGGCAAAGTAAATAAAGAATGCAAACAAGAAAGAATAATTGTATTAGCAAAATTAGAACATGTAGAAATTGTATTCTAAGATGCAAAGGCTGTACCTCTGAAAAGTCATTCCTGAAAATAATTATATTAAATACATGCCTTGTGCCTTTGTGTTCTTTGTGCTATCTTATAAGAATCCAGGGGTACCATAATTAAGTGCCACTTGCCAATATTTTCCAGCACTGTGTAAAGTTAACTACACATATAAAACATATTGTCTCCTGCTGCTGGCTTTTTATTGTTCTCTGTCTGTATTAGATGTTGGATTGGTATGCTTAAGGATATAATTTTGTGCAGAAAACCACAATAAGGTCTGGGAATAATTGCAACACAAGATCAAGATTAAAAGACAGAATTTTGCAAAACTTATTTTACATTTTCATCACAAGGGTTTCTTTAAATGCAGTAATTCTAATGATCAGTTCATGTATAAAGATGTTAGTGAGAGTAACTGACTTCTAATGTTGCCACACACCAAAACAGTTACATAAGCCTTTATCAAGTCATGACATTACATTGTTATCTAGATCAACACTCAGTTTGAAAACCATTTTGTTATATCATTTTACAGTCCTTGTAGCCACAAAGAGTTTGGCTTTGAAGAGTAGTGCCAGATATGGAGTTCGGCTCAGTCTTCCATTGATGCTGGTAAAGCTGTTCTTGAGGGCAACTGCTTGCCCTTTAGTTCTATACAAGACATGGCTGAATATAGTCTACCTTCCTTCATCATAGTTTCTTCCAATGGAGATTTTCTTTCTGATGTATGAGATCAGGATAAAAAAGTTGGATTGTTCAGGTCTCTTCCTCTTTGTTTTATTCAGAAGGCCTCCTCGGCTTGATACAAAGTGGGAGGTTACCCCATCCTCCCTGACTCTTGCCATTTTGCACAAAATTCCCTTTGAAATATTTTTTTCTTTTCTTTGAGAGGGAGAAGAATTGATTTATAGTTCCAATGTTTCACAGACAATTCAAACCAAGTCCACAGCAACAGAACAAGCAACACTGTAATCCATACAGTATGTGCCATCTGTACAGGATGTAATTGCAATAGTGTTATAACCTCTTCTCTGTGGGCCAGACATGTGGAACATTCTCTAGATGTTATGTTAGGCTGAAAATGTTTAATGTCGTGGTATTTTGGATTGGGATGAACACCCAGTAACAATGTACTGTTCCTAAGCATTGAACAACTGTATCAAACACAGCATTTGAAGAAGGGCTTGTAAAAACAAGAGTTTATAAAACCCATACAGACCTCCTTGGTATCCGAATGGAGGAGCTGCACTTTAGAGCTTTGCTATGAGATTCATGATTTACACTTAACTGTGTTTAGTTGAACCAATCTCATCTTGATATGAGAACTTAATTCATACCAGTGGATCCAGTTGGTCCAAAGAAATAAAAAGGAGCAGCTACTTTCTTTCTGTAGTGGGCAAAAAGCAGAAAATGCCCAGTAGTGCTTTTTGCTGTTAAAATGCATTGCTTCAAATAATGGATAAAATTTGAGAAGTCATATTTTACAATAACAACATCGTAATTGCTATTTGTTGCCACAGAAGCACCTATTGAGATTATGGACCTTTTGAGGAAGGAAGTGACAAATAATAAAGAGAGTACTTTTTTTCTGAAGAGATTACAGTCTTAAGGTGGTCTGGTCTGCCCTTAGCAATATGAAAGTTAGTATCTAGTCCACGCTGGATAGCTAGGCTTCTCTTGTAGCTAATGGGGAGATGGCTGACTTCCCAGGACACACATTTCAAGCTGAGAGAATTTTCTTCAGAGCTTAGTCTTAGCCTGCACAGAGGTAATGTCCTGGGAATTTATTATTGGGAACCCTGAAAACATTCCTGATGCATGATTCTGTCTCTGGCAGGAGAAAAAGGCTGCAAATATGGGAAGAACAAGCTAATAGGAAAGACCTAACTTCTTAGTCAGAGCTCTTCCCAGTTCTGCAGTTTCAAGATAAATCTTTACAATTCAGCATTTGATTTGATATGGAGTGTCATTTTTTTATGTACAGGAAAGTGAAACACAAGGGACTTGAACACAGATTTTTTTACTTGGCAGATGATCTGACCTGTAGTTTAGTTTAAGTTCTAAGTTAATCATGAAACTGGCCATAGGTGGGTCAAGGTCATTGTAGAATTTTTGTACTAGCCATGGGCAAGTAACTACTATGAAGTACTAGAAGCAAAACCAACCAGATGTTACTCTTTTAATTTAACTATTTAAATTAGAAGTATTTAGTTGCTTCCTGCGTCATTACACCTGCAATGTGATGAACAGAGAGAAGGAGTTTGTCCCACAAGGGTGGATGAATCCCTGAAAAAGTCATACTTACCAAAGTTCTGAGAACTCTCTTCTGAGGGATAGCTAAGTAAAACAACCCTGCGAGTCACTACTTTGTGGAAGACAGCAGCCATATTTTTTGTCTATTTCGTTTTGATGATGTAAGATCAACTGCCTAAATCCTCAGCTCCCATGAGAACCTCACACAAAAGAAAAACAGGAGAGAGCTTGAAACTGAGATGGTGGATCACAATGAGAGATACAACACATGTAGTGTAGAGAATATTAAACCAAGAAGAAAAAGTGTTTATGGAACAAATACATTGCAGATAGAACCAACACTAGAGGCAATATAGGCCCACTGCTGAATGAGGTGGGTGCCCTGATGACAGAGGATATAAAGAAGGCAGAGGTACTGAATGCCTTCTTTGCCTCTGTCTTTAATCCTGCAGACTCTCCCCAGGACCCCCAGATCCCTAAAGCCCCAGAAGAAGTCAGGATAAAGGAGGAGTTTGCTTTCGTAGATGAGGATTGAGTAAGGATCAGTTAAGCAATCTGGGCATCCATAAAGGTCTGTGACTAGTGGAGTCCCTCAGGGGCTGGTACTGGGGCCGGTACTGTTCAATATTTTCATCAATGACCTGGATGAGGGAACAGAGTGTACCCTCAGCAAGTTTGCTGATGACACTAAACTGGGAGGAGTGGCTGACACACCAGAAGGCTGTGCTGCCACTCAGCAAGACCTAGACAGGCTGGAGAGTTGGGCGGGGAGAAACTTGATGAAATTCAACAAGGGCAAGTGTAGAGTCTTACATCTGGGGAAGAACAACCCCATGTGCCAGTACAGGTTGGGGACTGACCTGCTGGAGAGCAGTGTAGGAGAAAGAGACCCGGGGGTCCTGGTGGACAGGAGGATGACCATGAGCCAGCAAAGTGCCCTTGTAGCCAAGAAGGTCAATGGCATTCTCGGTTGTATTAGAAAGGGTGTGGCTAGTAGGTCAAGAGAGGTTCTTGAGAACCTCAAGAGAGGTTCCCCCTCTATTCTGCCTTGGTGAGGCTGCAGCTGGAGTATTGTGTCCAGTTCTGGGCCCCACAGTTCAAGAAGGACAGGGAACTGCTTGAAAGAGTCCAGCGCAGAGCCACAAAGATGATTAAGGGAGTGGAACATCTCCCTTATGAGGAAAGGCTGAGGGAGCTGAGTCTCTTTAGCTTGGAAAAAAGGAGGCTGAGGGGGAGACCTCATCAATGTTTATAAATACTTCATGGGCGAGTGTCAGGAGGACAGAGCCAGGCTTTTTTCATTGATGTCCAGTGATAGGACAAGGGGCAATGGGTGCAAACTGTAACACAGGAGGTTCCATGTAAACATCAGAAAAAACTTCTTTACTGTGAGAGTGACGGAGTACTGGACCAGGCTGCCCAGAGAGGTTGTGGAGTCCCTTCACTGGAGACATTCAAAACCTGCCTGGACAAGTTCCTGTGTGATGTACTCTAGGTGATCCTGCTCTGGCAGGGGGGTTGGACTATATGATCTTTTGAGGTCCCTTCCAACCCCTAAGATTCAATGATTCTGTGAATTTAAACAGCAACCAAGTGAAGTTGACTGCTTATGAATTTTGATGCAGACACCCATCATCTGCCACAGATGTTCTTTTGAATCTTTATTTTAGGCATTTTTATTTGTATCTGGCTCTGCATGGCTTGCCAAGGTCCTATATAGCTACTCTGGCAGCTCAGATTTGAGGTTATAATTCCAGACCAGCGCGTTACCCACAAGATTATCTTTATGCTTAGACACTAGAGACATCTTTTGAAAAGTTTGGTCTGTGGTTAAGATTGCAAACAGATTTCCTGTCTTCTACAGTAAACATTTCAAAGAGGGATGGCTTTTGGTTTGAGGTGACACGAGGATCTAACACTCAGAAGTTGCCCTTCGGAAGTGGAGCATAAGGCTGTAATAATACATTTAATATGAGTTTTCTCCTGTTCTCCCCAGCTTAAGCTGGAAAGAGAATTTCATTTTGTCAAAGCCAAATAAAATAGAAGTTTCATGTTGTTTAACCTGCATTCCTCATCTGATGTTCCTTAATGCTTCAGTGCTTGTATGACTCTTAAGAATACACTGAAAACCAGCTGAAAAACATGCTTGTTTTAGGCCTTAAATTCAACATTAAATAATTACAAAACAAACTAGTTATTTTTTAATTAAAACCACACAGTTAAATCACATCAGGACACCAGCCTCGGAATCTTGGTTTCAGCATCAAGCAGGTTTCAGTTAGGCACTGTTCATATTGAGCCACCTGCTTTTAGCATGCACCATAATACCAGAGTCTCTGTAGATCTATCTCTGTAGATAGCTAATCTTCATCCTGCTTGTTTATCACCCAAACATAATCCATTATGTTTTAAAGATGTGTCTCACTTCCAGTCCCTCCTGACCTATTGTGAGTAAAACCTAAAAGTTTACTGGAACAGTGGCATAGAAAACATCCCAGATGGTGTGTAGTGGAAATATTAGCAGATATATTTACAGTGCTTTAAAAACACATCTTGCAAACTTGGAGGCTGTGTTCTCTTTTATCTATGAATTTTACAAAAATTTAAAAGTGTATGCAGCTGATGACTTGCTGCTTTTATTCAATAGATTTATTGGATGTCCCAAGTATCTTTCCAGAACCAAAATGATTGTATGTCAATAAACAACAGAAAATATTTTTTGTCAGATATTGTTTCTCTTTTTATTTATTTATTTCCATGAATACTTTATAAACAGATAGTGATGTCCTGACTCTACATGTGAGGGTTCGATACTGCAGGGTGCAGGTATAGAAGTGTATAGGATCTAAGCTTAAAGAAAAGAAAGCTGAGTGACACATTGCTTATAATACTTACCTAGTAACCACATAATTCCTGGTTCTGGATAATGGGTAAACAAGAGACTTTCTTGGTACTTGGCCTTGCAAGTAGAGTTCAAAACCTGAATGAAGGATACAAGTTTCTTAAAAATTAAGAGGAAGAGTTTGGGGTGTGCTGGGATTCCTGATGGCCTGCAGATCAGTGTGGTGGAGCCCAAGGTGACTCCAGGAATTGTTCCACATCCTATTAGTCTTCTGACCACACATAAATCTCCTCTGCTTTCGATGTGTATGTGAGAGTGGGGTTCCCAGTGCAGAACCAGTCTAAGAGTTTGACTAAAGTCTTTATACCTCAAATGCCATATTTACTTTTTCCTCTAAAAAAATAGCTAAGATACAAAAGAACCCCATTAATCACCTTTTATATAATAATCTGGGGGCTCTTACCAACCACCTTCTAGTTTATAAGAAAATGAAGTGATCTCAGTTTAGAAGATGTGCAGGAGCTGGCCACCATCCTATCTCTCACCATGAGGATTGATACTGTTGAGCCAAGGGACCAAATTAGTGTAGCTAGGGAGGAAGGAAGCAAGGGAAAACTTGCATCCATTTAAAGGATAAGGATGTATTGAGGGAAAGAATGAGTCCTAGATTCCGCTCCTTGGTTCCAGGATATTTTTTACATTAAAAATCAGCTTGGTGTAGGCATCACAGCCACTATTATAGTATTATGTATTATTGGGGGTAATGTTCAGAAACTGGCCTGTTACAACAAACAGGCTAACTAATTATTTCCAGAAACTTAAAGTACAATACCTGGGATGTGTAGGATTGCTGTAAATTATTATAGATGCAGATAGCTGTGTGTGAGACACTTAGGCTTGGCAATTGTTAGAGTAAGGTAAACATGTTACACGTGTTACACATTAGAGTAAACTAGCTAAAGTAAACACTTGCCTATATGAAGTTTATATGAAAACTCAGCCAATTTAGTTTGACTCTTACTTCTGGATCTCAAGAAACAAAACTGTTAACTGAGGAGTTCGATAGGAGTCTGTAGAGAATAACGGTGGGGTGCAAAGAGACAAGATTCTTAGTTTATATGAATTTTGGCTCTGGATGGGCATTATCAGAATCTGGCTTATTATTTATTTGAACTGATTGGATGCTTGCATGCAGTCCTCTGTTTCATGGTCAAGTAGGCTCAAGACATATTATCACAGTGAAACTAATGCAACGTGAGGTCACAGATGGTTGAAAATCATTTTACATATCGTTTGCTGACTAAATGAATGCTTATAGGAAATGGGCAAGGACTGGCTTGGCAAATGCAGGAAACAATTTGGGGACACAGATGCAAGTGGATATTCATTTATGAAAGAGGACATGTAATTCCAAAAAGTTATTAAAACCATGTTACTTGTTAGATTTAGGATGTATTTAGTTCATGTTACCTGCTGTTGATGAGCACTTTTAGAATCATGGAATCATAGAATGTCCTAGGTTGGAAGGGACCTCTAAAGGTAATCTAGTCCAACCCCGCTGCAATAAGCAGGGACATCTCACACTAGAACAGCTCCATCAAGACTGACCTTAAATGTCACCGAGGATGGGGCCCCCACCATCTCTCTAGGCAACCTGTTCCCGTGATCCACCACCCTCATATTAAAGAACCTTTTCCTAATGTCCAACCTAAATCTACTTTTTTCTGGCTTAAAACCATTACCCCTTGTCGTATCATTACATGCACTTGTGAACATCCCCCGTTTTGGGGAGGGTATATTTTTTCTCAATGACAGAGAAATTTGGGATAACTTATCATAATAATATAGATGATAAGCAGTTTAGAAAACAGGACCTCCAAAGCACATTTGAAGGAATTTAATTTATTTAATTTGGAAAAGAGAGGAATGAAGAAGGGATATGATAAAAGGCTTCAAATGCATAAAAAGTTATTATAAAGAAGATGGTGATCATGTGTTTTAATCCTTGGAAAAGAAAGAACCTTAATTAGTTCATTTAATTTGTAGCAAGGACCATATATATTAGACACTAGGAAAAACTTCCACACCAAAAGGCCAGGTCTATACCCAAGCAGCATACTTGGATAGAAGCAGAATTTCCATAAATATATACGTTGAAACTGTAGGATGAACTTCTGTCAGGGATGTTCTAGGTAAAGTATTATACCTTAGACAAAAGGTCTGGAATAGAAAATCATCAGTTTTATATCTCTGGCTCACTGACAAAGTAAGAAGTACTAGTCAAATAGAAAAATGCCTGTAAATTTTCAGAGAGATTCAGTAATTCATGATTTGGCTCCGGGTTGGCAGTCAAACCAGTAATAATAATACTCTTGATCCCCCCCTCCCCCAGGGTAGGGAAAGAAGGAGAAAGAACGAGGAGGAGAGACTTTCTGGGTTGAAAAGTGAAACAGATTGATTTTCATTATTAGTGATAAGGGAATATATATATATTTGTAAAGTGATGTGCAACACCCGCTCCCCTCCCTCCTCCCGCAGCGACTCTCACAGCAACTCTTCTCCCTGGTGCCTCCAGCTGAAGGGGGGAGTGTCCGGGCGCACGGACGGGGCCCTCGGGTGTCGGCTGGGAAGAAGAAAATGAGAAAAAAGAGAGAGAGCCAAGGAGAGGGTGATAGAAGTGACAGTAAGCAGAAAAGTGAGTGGAAAAGGAAACAAAAGGCTTGACTTCCATGATGTCTTAACCTATACTGAAAGCCAAATAGAGAAAATATTATGAGAAGGGAATATTCTGATTTGCTGATCCTGCCTTCAGTCTAATCTGCTCCCCCGTAGGGGAGGAGGCTGCAGACACTCAGAAGTGACCTTGGTTATTATCAGTCCACTGGCACTGCTAAAAAAAAGTTCACTGAAAGAAAAAAAATCAGCAAAGAGAAAGTTTGCTTCACCCTGGCTCAAACCAGGACACATTGCTTGGTTGTATTCCTGGATAAGCTGCCAAATTTTGTATGTGACATGTTATTAATGATTCATAAGCAACAAAATAAGCATGGATTTTCTTATTTGGTATGTTCCAATAGCAAGCTATTATCTTAATGATTAGGTGAATCATTTTCAATCTATTTGTAGATTTAATGAAAAAGGAGATGTGAACCTGTGTTCAGTAAATTAGCCATATTGGTACTTGGCGTGTTTTTCTTAAACCATTGAATTATTTGGGAACTATCTATCAAAGTGCATTCAAAATTATTGCATAAAATCAGATTCCTTATACATACCATACAAAATTATAATTATCATCAGAAAGGTATGTGGGGTAACTCAGGGGTATGTAAGCCAGCCAGTTAGCATTATTTAAGTCCTGCTACAGGCTTTTTGAACCAAAGAATGAAAGCATAGTAATAGATAGTAGGTCTCAAAGGAAATTTAGACCTTATGAAGTAAATAAGATTTTCTTTAATAAGATAGCAACTTTGACAGATAAGAGTAATTGTGTAGGTATACTACGTTTTATAAACTTTTCCATTTAGCATCATGTCATATTGCAGTTACAAAAATCAACATTATGAAATAGCAATAAAACACATGTTAAATAATATAGCAATTGGCAAAAAGTAGGAATTGTAGAAAAACAATGGAGTAGGTGGTTTAGACTGGAGTTCCAGAAGTGAACACATTAGACCTGACAATATTCAGGATTTTAATCAATTACTGGGACATAAACAAAAACTTCTTACATATCTGTACAAACTAAGTTAATGAAGTTTGCATTCAGTTGCAAAAAGTGAACTAGTTTAACCGTCGGACTGATAAGTAAGTGCTTCTGCACAGTTCAATACTGTAGACACTAAAGATGCTGCCATACAAAAAAAGAAGTCTTAAACTTTATCAGAGGAGGAGTAGTATGCCTTATGCTGAGCACCTGGGATAATGCTGTCTATTCAGAAACCTTGAGAGTGACTTAACTGTGGTCCTTCACAGACAGTAAAACACTGGATATGACTGTTTAGCTTCAGTGGAAAAAGGTAGATTTGAAACTAAGATTTGCATTAAAGCCAGACAAAAAAAATTTGGATAAAGTATGTAACTGGGACGAAACTGGACTCTGTCTGCAGATACTTCTGTCAAGATAAAATAATTTTGAAGGTAACACTCTTTAGTCAAATGCAAATTAGGCTGTAGTCAGTTAAAAAGTAATTGAGATAAATGTAGATACAATAGAGAAACGTGTGAAGATGAAGTGTTATTCCTTTCTAGTTCTGTGCTCTTTGGGTACATGAGAGAAAGATGAACAAGATAACTATCTTGTTGCAAGAGTAATTACAGAAAACATCTGTATCTGAGTATGTGTACCAAACTGTTGGTAAATAATTACTCATGATTGAAAGCACAACAGTCATGGGAGTGTGAAAACAGTGTCAAGTATTTGCAGTGAGTGATTAAATAATTTCTTGTACTCATGGATTCTCTTGGACACTGTAGATGGCATATTAAAGTACAGATAAATGCACCAACCCAGGTCTGCCAGCCCACTGTGCTTACAGCTTCCTACATTTTCTCCTTCAGCTTTTTTCCTCTTTTGTCTCGACTTCACTCATTTTTTCTGGTCTTTTCTGAACTCTTGCTTATCTTGGTCTTTTTAGGACGCAATATGTAGAGAAGATTTGACTCCTTACCAGAACACGTAATGTAAATCATTGACTACACCACCTCTATTTTCCCATTTTTCACTGTGTAAGCTGCTTTCATTCTCAATTTATGTTGCCATTGTTCCAAAGAGTGAAGTCTGATGTTGTGTGGCAACTGAGAACATCTGCCAAAGTGAAGAACTTCTTCCTTAATGGATTTTCTAAAGTATGTTCAATGATGGATATCTGGTTTACCATGCATACTAAACTGTTTCAGTGTCCCCTGTAGAAGTCCATGCCCTGGATTGGCATGGACTCCATATCACGTGCCTGGGTAAACACAAACTGCTGCATAGTATCACTGTCAATGGTCCATACAGTACTGATTATATGCATTTCCAGGAAGAATGAGTGAGAGTGTGTCTCATTCAGTTCTACCTAAGTGGCAAGAAATCTGTTGTGGATTTCACGCTCAATAGAAAAAAGGTAAGAAACAGCAAAAGATTTCTGTGTGTTGCAATAGTACTGCCAGCTGTCCTCTAATTAGGGCTGTCCGTGTTACATGGTGCTTGTTTTACATGTGATCTGGCTCAAGTTAAGAAAATTCTCCATATTTAAATAAAACAAAATAATGTTACAAGTAAAATGTTTACAACATAGACAATCTGGGAGGGACTAAACAAACACAAATCGCATTTAATTTAATATTAGAACCAAATTGCAGCTTGCTTCTAGGGCTGGATTTGAAGAAAACTTGAACTTCTCCCTCAGGCTCAGGCACTGTCCAAAACTTAAATTGAACCTTTTCTGTGAGGCTCTGCAAAGTTGTTTTAACTCCTTCTTCCCAATACTCCTTACTTCAACTGCTCTGCTTCCTGATCTAGCCACACTTAAATTCTTGTTCATTTTGTGATATTACCTGTTTCCTTGCCCAGCAGTTTCTTGCATAAAACTCCTAAGCATAAAACTCCTTATATGACCTTGCTGCATCCCTGCAAAGTAAAGATTAAGGCTCTAATTTTGTTCCACGATGCTGATATGAACCCTTTTATTCTCAGTTAATGTAGCTCTGAGCTAGCTATACGTAACTAGAGGTTAAACATTGCCAATAAAACTTTCATGTGTGGTCCTCAATCCATCCACTCCCCGCTTCTCGCAACTCTTAGTTGACTCAGCTGATTATGCCACTTCTGAACAACAATGATCATTTGTGTTGGCAAGGTCCATCTTATGCCCCTCTGAAATACATGTATTGTTGGTTACAAAACACAGCTGTATTTGCATGACTACTATATTTTTCTCAGTAACTGTTTTCTAAATTAAAACAATGAAGAACTGTTTAAAGACTGTATTTCAAACAGGTAAATATCAATTTACTTGTAGTTCCTTCCTGAACCTAATTAAATGAGAAAGATGTGCCTTGTTTTAAGATGACCATCATGACCACATACTTTAAGGACTATATCCTACTGCTGTTTGGCTCAGATGCCAGCTATGTTGTGTTTCTTCATTATGAGTATTAAGAACACAGCTACAAAATAACTTTTCTGTCACAGGGCTTGGCACTCATTCATTGTCTTTCTATCTCTGTCTACATTTAAAAATGAGGGCTCCATGGAGACTTTCTCTAATACATCTTATATGATTTACTGTTCTCATTATAGTAACTGATTGTTGCCCCAGCCTGCAGTGTATCTGCAGGGGTTTTGTTCATGTTTCTTCCATTGGACTGAGAAGAAAAGAATACTCCAAATGAAAATCTGTATAATTTTTACTGAATTTTCTCAAAAATCACTCCTTTAATCCCACCTCATCAGTAAAGACCATAACCCCGTCCTCCCTGATATGGATAAGGTATGCATAGTGACACTTTAATGATAATGCTCTCATCTGTTGATTGGTCTGTGTCATGTTCCACTAGGTCAGACAAGAGAATTGTAGTAATACTGGAGTAGTAAGGTTTCTTCTCTTACTTTTTATTTTTTGACACCTAAAACACTGGAATTTTGATAATAATTGCACTTTTGTGATGAATAATAAACTGATAGCTGCTATATATACAGAGAAATGAGAGCACCTCCTTGATAACTTTGAGGTACAAGGCTTTGTCATCTAGATTGTAAGAGCTGTGAATTTAGAGATCGGCATTATCTTTGAAGGATGCTGATCAAGCTAGCTTCCTGAGTAAGTTGTAGAAGCAACAGCAGGGGATAACAGTGGTGCTCCTATGAGATGAAAAAAACCCCCACAACATAATGAGTTTGGCAGGAAACTGCCAGCAGTATCAGTCTGTGTGCATGTGTGTGATATTTATGACTACCGTGTAAATTAACATAGAATTAATTTAAGAAAATTGAGATTAGGATGCATAGCGTACTATATATTTTGTGATATATCCATATATCTTGTTAGTGCTGCAATTAACTGGAAGAATAATTTTACCCTCTTCTCTCTGCATTTTAGTTCTGCTGCATCCTGGCCATACTTGTGGAGTCTAACCAGTTACAAAGTAGTGTACGTGAACATTGTGTATTTTCTCTGTTCCCTAAAACAGCCCTTCTTTTCAGGGCTTAAATAATATGGTGATACAGAGTGTGAGAAGAAGAAACTGTGAGTGGCTAAGCTATCCCCACTGGAACGGGTTACCTGGAGAGGTGGTGGAGGCGCCATCCCTGGAGACATTGAAGGTCAGGCTTGATGGGGCTCTGAGCAATCTGCTCTAGTGTGAGATGGCCCTGCTTATTGAAGAGGGGTTGGAGTAGATGACCTTTAGAAGTCCCTTCTAACCCAATACATTCTATGGTTCTATGATTCTATGATAAATAGAGGACTCTATGTAATGCAGGGTCAGTCTGTCATTTGATTAACTACCCCACATTAAAAATGAGCAAAAGAAAAGAAACATAAAATGAGTACTACAAATTATCAAGGTGCCATCAGATCAAAAACTTGCATTAAATAGAACAAATTGATTTACAGGTTAATTTATAGTGTTAGTCACATCTGAAATAAATAAAGGTTCTTGGACAGTATCTGTAAGTCAACCCACATTAGAATCTAGAACCTTTGGAGGAGGAGTGAGTTAATGGAGAGTTTTATTCCCTGTGATGTTATTCTTGCAAGGAGTACTGAAAAATAAAGCAATTATCTATGAAAATTATCTGTTGCATTTTGTGCAAGTTACTAAATGTCAAAAGAGGTGGATACTGACCTTCGTGTATTGTAACTGCCTGGATCAGTCTTGTTTCCTGCAATATGTGTGCAATGCAAGCTTGAGTTAGACCCAGATTGCATCTCCCTCTAATTGTTAGTAAAAATGAACCAAATACCATCATGCTGTCATTTCCTGGAAGAGTTTGTGCTCTGCTGAAAAAACTTACACTTGAGCTGCTTTTAGTCATTCTGATTTCTTTTAATTAGAGAGATTTTAGCTATGTATGTTTCCTGCTCAGCACCGCAATACACTTGTGTAAAGTAATTGGTGTGGGAGAGTGAAGGTAAACTGGATGGCTCCAGGTTTTATCACCGTAACAGAATAGCTCAACTGAACATGTGTGAAAAAATGAACACAACGAATTTTCTCTAGTCTCAACATATTTAAAGAAATAATCTGATTTAATGGCTCTTAAAATATAACAGCTTCCTCATAGCAGCAGTTCTATCTCAATGTCAGGTGACGTTAGATGTGCAGGGTGATATGCAAATACTGTCCTATAATGGTCACAAGCATTGCAGCTTTTGAGGAGAGCTCAGTCTCTAGAATTATCAATCCAGGTTTATTTTGCAGAGCTTGTTACTGGGTACCTCTTTCATTGCAGTTTGATTTAGTAATATAATATAAATATTTTGGACAGAAATATTTAAGTGTTTCCTGTGTAGTGCCACAGAATCTTGATTTTCTGTCACACAGATACTACTTGTAAAGTGGAAGCTGAGAGTCTGGTTTTCTGAGATGTGTTGTATGTACTGTGTTTATGTTTCACAAATCACTCATGTACATGCAGTCTGAATGGACCTGGGTGCCCAGCTATGGCTGTACTGCGTATGCATTGATCTGCATGAGAGCAGCGGCTGGGTGGGCACTTTTTCTTAAGTCCAGAAACCAAAATGGAATTATTGACAAGCCAAATAAAGTATGTGAACAGCCGTATTGTGCCAGACTAAAAACTATAATCTATGCCTCCAACAATGAGCATTAAAATGTGGCAAGAAAGATGAGCAGAAGAACAGAGAAATTTTATAGTATTTCCTTAAAGTATACTTCCAAAGTCCAGCACTAAGTAGCTCAAGTATTTAATGGGCCAAACCTAGTGTTTTCTATTAGTCGTCCTCAGTAGACAAACTGAGACAACAGTTCAAAGCTCACTGAAGTCCTTTATGACAAAATAAATATAACAAGTTTGGGGAAAATCTAATATATGTAAGGCTTAACTCAAAGTAGAATACTTGCCATGGAAGTGCTGAGGAATAGCCTGCTCTTACATCTGGTCCTGTGTCTCACAAGCAGTTTTCAGTAATGGTTGTGTTTGCAAGGTACCACCTTAACATTTTCAGTTATTTTTTTTACAAGTGCATTTTCATCCTTAGTACTTGGCATACATAGGATGTGGTGTAAACAACTTCATGCTGTATTGCATTGGATAAATAAGCAGCTTCTAGAAAAGCTCAAACTTTAGAAGGAAGCATACAGAGGGTGGAAGCTAGGGCAGGTACCCTGGGAAGATTACAGAGAGGTTGTCTGAGCAGCTAGGGATGAAGTTAAGAGAGCCAAATCCCAGATAGAATTAAATCTTGCCAGGGATGTAAAGAGCAGTAAGAAAACTTCTGTAAGTATGTTGGAGATAAAAGGACAACCAAGGAAAATGTAGGCACTCTCCTGAAGGAAATGGGAGACCTAGCCATGCAGGATATTGGGAAGGCTGAGGTTCTCAATGACTTCTTTGCATCTGTCTTCTCTGGCAAGTACTCCAGCCTCATTGCAAAGGCCACAGCAGGTGACAGCAGGGACTGTTATGATGAAGCACCCCTACCCCTTAACGAGAATAACAGGTTCATGACCATCTAAAGAACCTGAAGGTACACATGTCTCTGGGACCTGATGAGATCCATCCATGGGTCCTGAGTGAGCTGGTGGATGCAGTTGCTAAGCCTCTGTCCATCACATTTGAGAGGTCATGGCAGTCTCGTGAGGTTTCTGCTAATTGGAAAAAAGGTACCATAGCCCCTATGTTTAAAAAGGGTAAAAAGGAAGACCTGGGGAACTACAGGCTGGTCAGTCTCATCTCTGTGCCTGGCAAGATAAATGGAACAGATCTTCCTGGAAAATCTGCTGGAGCATATGGAAAATAAGGAGGTGATAGGCAACAGCCAACATGGCTTCACCAAGGGCAAATCATGCCTGATGAATCTGGTGACCTATTTGGTCGCTGCCGCTTTCTGACTGAATAGAATTTGCCTTAAGTTCTACAGCTGTACACATCATCACAGTCAATTTATTGTGACTTTAACATGTAGATTGGTCAAGATACTAGAGCAGTCAGGGGAGCAAAGGGCCTACCACTACTACTTCTGATTAACTGACTTTCTTGATCTGGAGGCCCAGGCATTCTTTTACAACTCAATTGTGACTTTCAGTATGAACAGAGGCTGAACCTAGCTGCAGGATTTTGTACTGAGATACTTTGACTGTTGTGACACTGCACCTTCCCACTGCACCTCCCCATTGTATGTCTCAATTACCACAGAAATCTAATAATTGGGGCTATATGCAAGATTTTTCTCTCACACTGCATCTTTCACCTCAGAGCATTTAAGAACCATCAGTTAAATAAATTACTGAAGCAAATCTTATTCGTCTCTGTCAGGCAAAGGATACAGTACTTATTTAACAGGACAAGCAGAGCCATATTTCTTCTTCCAAAGCTGGAATCTTTTAGCTTAATCTGTAGTTAAGTTAGCATAAACGGTATGCTGTATCAGTAGCACTCACTAAGTCAAATTGGCTGATGATAAGGAAGAGAAAGAAGCTGACCCTTCTTTTACAAGACTGCTGGTATCTCATTTCTGTTTTATTGCTGAAATAAGAGCCAGTCAAAGACCAGCATAGGTCATGTATTGGCTACCAATTAACAAAAGCAACAAAGATTCTAAATAACAATAATAATATCATATCCTTTCCTTTTGTTTCCCTTTCCTTGAGTAAACCATGGAAAGGGAAAGAAGGAGAAAACTACATTTCAGTTTGCAACATACAATGTGCATGGTGGTAGTTATATGCAAAAGAAGGAAGAAATAAAGGGAAATTACCATAACTTTACAAGAAATATAAATATACTGCACATAGAAGTATGATAGTAAATTGAAAACTACCTATTTTTCAGAAAGATTCAATGAAGAATGTGTTTTTTGAGCTCATATTTTAGTGCACATTTTGAAATTAAAATACTTCACTCAAATACTTGTGCAATGGTTTTTATGTACACCTAATACCATAACTTCTTTTTTTTTGTGATTTGTTAGGATATTGCCTGAAAGGTCCCAGCCTATTGGTACTAACATCTAGAAGGTATTTATTGAGTTATTCTCCCAAGATTCTGCTGTTCCTGAACTAGTGTTTCTACAATTGATTATTAATAAAATAGTTTTTTCAAGTAGTTAATTGTATTTGAAGCCTACAGAGATGAATATTAGAAGATCAAGCTCAAAGCATTTTGATTGTCCTGAATGGATTATTTCTGTACAATTTGGAAAGAATGTTGAATTGTATGTACAGAAACTGATAAGGCAGTTGCTTTTCTGAAGTGTAGTCTGAACTTGTTAAAAAAAAAAAAAAAAGACATAAGAGAAATGTAAGATACATGATTTTGTGATGCTTATTTTGGAAATAGGGGCATTGAGACTTCAAGAGTATTTCTAATGCAAGAAAGTATACAAATTTTCTGGGCATCATGCAAATAAGGCATTGGAGATTAGTCTTTTGGCCTCCTCAGACACACCTCACTGAATAAGGGAAGTTCCTGCATGTACAACAGTGCAGAGTCAGGTGTAGACCAGTGTTTGGCCTTTTTCCAGATTTCTGTAAAGACTGCTAGGAAATGAAAGGATTAAAAGTTCATTGAACAATTAGTAACACTGTTTCATAATAAAAAAATCATATAACATAATTTAAACCAAGCCACAGAAAAGTTTGAATGGTGAAGTAATACATCTGAATCATGGATGAATGGCTACACCAAAAGTAGCATGCTTCGCATTTCAGTAGTAATAAAGAACCTGTAACATCTTTATTTTTAATTTATTACATTATTGCAAGATAGAGTCTGAGGTTTGATGTAAATATATATTCTGTTTTTCCCACTGTGGCACATTATCTATATACTATCACAAGCATAAATATTTTGCACAGAACTACACAGTTGGGTACTTTCTGTGGCTTTTCAGATATTTTGATTTTCATAGTCTCATATTTGGACAATTTGATAAGTTAATATTTTGCATTAATGAAATAGTATACTGAGGCATCAGTAAAGGTCGTGGTGAGGAGTTTCAGGGTTGCAAATTCTCCTCATTTGTACTGCAGTAACTTAGACATCAGTGTTCCCGTATCAGTTACTTGAGGCTTAGTCACGGTTCTTTAATTTTGCCTTTCACAGGAGCATATTTTCTTCACATTGTTGCATTGGGACATGCAGCATTTTTTGTCTGGGATTAGTGAGACACCATTCAGGTATCTGAAATTTAGCATTATTTATTAGAAAAATCCCAAAACTCACTCTGAGAAAGCTTCAATAGAGTTAAACATGAGGTCCAAGTATTTGAGCAGGTAGGAGCAAAACTATAAAGCAGAATCTGATAGGTCCAAAACTAATTAATTTTTCATATTCTATCTATTGCTTATAATGCATTTGTTACTTGCATTTGCACTGAAATTTTTTCAGTCAATGTGCTTTTTCTGGTAAGTACCATCAGTAATGACACATTGACTAGCTGTAGCAGATAATATGTTTGTGTTGTGTTGCAGTAGGAAATTAGGAAGATTAATTCTGCCCCCAACTCTAATTTAATAGAGTAAATAATTATACTTGATACTACCAAAGAGAGACTGCCTTCATGTGTTAGCTTGAAGATCACTCCTTAAAACCATTACAATTGACTGTGTGAGTAGTGACAATCAATTGCATCAGGAACGCGAGTAATTAAGTTGTACTCATATACTAGTATTCTTCTATTATTAAAGCTTATTAACCTTTGGTGAATTTAATAACCTGAAATGTCTTGAATGCAGTAATATATTTTTGCATATCTAAATTTTACTTTAAAAATATGAGTACACCTTCTTCTTCCTAAATCCCTTCATTTTTTCATCAAGTATGCTTGTTCTAAATTCATTGCTTTTTCCACTGTATAAACTAGGTGGACTTGAATGCTTACATGAAGAATCCAAAGCATTTGGTTGTCATTAGTGTGGAGTTAGCTGACTCACACATGCAAAACATCAAAGAAACTTAAAAATGTTAAAGTGATTTTTTTTTTATTTTGGGGCTATACAGTACCAAACCACATCCTGTAATACAATGGATATTTTCCCTTCTTTATTTTATTTTGCAGAATTATTTCAGGTTAATAAAACAAAAAAGAACAATACTCTTATTCTCTATTCTTCACATTTTATTATTTTTATTTAAATATAACATACTATACATTGTTGCTCAGTGATTTTTTTCTCTTTTATTTTTTTTAAATCCCTCCCCCATTTCCCTTTTACGCAGCAGTTTGTTATACTGAGGGTGACAGAAAACGGAGCTTATGGTTGAGGATCTGTGGTGCTCTAGATAGAGTGTCTGCATTTTGCTCTCTACAGCTAGTATTACAGTATATACCAAACACACAAGAATCATTGATTCCTTCAAAGTTTTTTATTTTGGTTATTTTTCAGAAACCAATATTCATGTCACAAATGGCTCCTGACTCACTTCAGAAAAGTGATATTTCCCCATTTTGGCCTCTGAGCAGCATGGTGTTTTGAGTACTATGATAATATTTATGCCTAATCCCTCCCCTGACTGAGTCATCTAGATAACTCTCTGAAAAGAGAATTTAATTTGTACCCTAAATGTTCTCTAGGGGGTCATCAATACTGCATTCACCCAAGCTCACACTGAATGTTCGCTGTGAGTGGTCCATTATGTTTTGTCAGTTTTAATTATCAATTACAAATTTTAAACAGCAGAAACTTGCACTTATGATGGTAGCTAAGTTTTGCTGTGTCCTGCAATGACATTTAAAATTTGAAATTCTTGTTTCCCTTTCTAGAAAAATCTCATTTGTGAAGAAGAAAGCTGGAGATAAAGTACCATGAAATACAATGTCAGCTATCATCTGAAATGTTGTCTCTCAATTAATTTCTTGTTTTAAAACAGTTGACTTTATTTAAGGACAGTAAATACAGTCTGACAATTTCAAATTTTATGGGAAAGCTGTTATTTTTTGCTTTTTTAAAAAAACAGCTAATATTTAAATAACAGTTTAAGATTGAAGTGCTGGTTAAACATTGACTTAAATAAGTTATAGAAGATTCCAACAACACCAGCCTTTGTAGAGGTTAAACATTCTCAAAAAGACACATTAAGCAAGACTTCCCTTTGTACCAAAATACAGTTTCCAAACAATAAAAATAAAACCAACTTTTTCACAACAGGAAATATTGAAGATAAAACTGCAGCATCAATATAATCTCATAGTTATTACTTAAAGTATTTAGAACAAAATAATATTATACTACTTTTGTTTCTTACTAAAGACACTGCAAGGCTTATTTATTTATTTAGTGGAATACAATGTGAAGACAGTGGTACAAATTGATGTACTGTTTTCTATTTAACTGCTCTAACAAAATGAATCTCAATATGGTTACATTGGTGAGCTATCCAGAGCTCTCTAAAATTACAGAGTAAAGCAAAACATAAAACAAACCTTATGTACCTTTAATTGAACAGACTTCATATTATGCTTAACTTTGTTATACTGCAGTTGCTCAAGTTAAGCCATGGGACTAGTAACACTTCATAAAAATGTGCTGGATATTATGTATTTTGAGCCTTCAGGTACTATGATGAATATGAAAGGCATGCTAAAGCTGGGTTCCAGCACAGTTTTTTCATTGGCTCTCATATATTATATACAAGTGAGTAATAATCTCTGATAAATACACGAGCATGATTTTGTATCCCCTGTTCCTCAGTCCTAGCTTAGATAACACTCCCGCTGTATGCCCATGATTCTACAAGCTGGTAACAAGGACAAATGTGCTGAATGGGCATATTAACTGAATAAGGAGTGCAGAATTGTGTTGTCTTCTTAGTTAGCTTTAAGAGGCCAAATCATACACTTGGGAATTACTGTTTAATTTTAACATTTGCAATCTCAGTGACTTTTACAGGGCTGCCCACATCTAGGTTCAAGCCCAAAGCTTGCTGAAGGATGTCACCCCGATTGCAATGAGTTAGATCTAAGTTTGAAACAAAAATCAAAGTCAGATAAATACACATACAAATGTGTTGACTCCCAAGTACAGAAGTGGCCTCTTTTCTCATTTTCAAAATAGCAGAAAGACCATTTGAACAAAGCATTTCTTGACATTTATTCTTGAGTGCTGATAAGTAAAAAATTTCTCCGATGTAAAGACACCCAATACCATAAATCCAAGCACTGCTTGTTTGGTCTTTTTGCTTAAGTGCAAGACAGTTTAGGATAAAAATGGATTACAGGCATTAAATTCTGCCTTTAAGACCTTGTCTAATACCTGTTCTCAGAGTACTTCTGAGGTTTTGACATTTTAACCTATCAACCTCTGTGTGAAGTACTGAGAAAAAAGGAAAATAACAAAGAAGCACATGAGGAAAACATTTCAAATCAAAAAGATATTTAACATCCTATTAAATAAATAACTTAGAGAGAAATAAAAAGAAATGAAGTTAGAACATACAAGCAAACCATTCTAATTTTTTTGTTAGAACAGTTTTACACTACTTTGCTTATATTCCTTAATCCTATTAATTATTCCCCAAGGCTTCTCCAGAAATGTCATTATTTGTGCATATGACCCAAGTGCCTCCAGTAAATGCTTGTGTGTCTAACTGTTCATTGGATCATTAGGCCTGAATGAGCAATTAAGGTCTTTGATATGAGTTAGTATTCCATAAATAACTTTCCCCACGAAGATAATTCAACAGATTGTCTCAGGTCCCTTAAGTTCCATTGCAGAGATAAAAAAAAAATTGTTCACACTGGCAATAACTTCCATCCCATTTGATCCAGCTTCTGTCTTGATTATACGATATGACAATGAACTAAATAAAAGTATTCCATGTGCCAGCAATGAGTACAAGACCTTCAAAGGCTTCCCCTGCTCCCTTTTCAAACAAGCAGATGTCTGCACTATGTCCTTGCATTCACTCTTCAAGAGGATTACCGAATATTCTTGACATAACTGCGTCAATAAAATAGTTCCTTCATCTATGCCATTACTACCATTGGAAGAAAGTGAGCTGAAGTGTTTTTCCTTCTTGTTTTCTGTCCTCTCTTTGTGGCTCCCCTTCCATTCAGGGCCACAAACATTTGCCTTCCATTGTGTTTCCAATTTAAGGATGCGTATGTGTTATACCCATTTTCTTCTATTCTCTCCTTCAGTTTGCAATCACTGTTAAACTCCTTCTGTTAAAAGAAGAAATCAAATACACAAATTCAGAATAACTATAATCTTTCAGAGTTGCAGCATACTGAAGGTAAATAGTTTCTAAAATGTTTAAGAAGATTTCATGGTTCTGTATGTGACATCCTTTTAGGATTCTACAGTTTATTTAAAGGGAAGTTTCACCATGTCTGCAATATTTAAACCAACATCAGTCAGACTGAAAAAATGAAACAAAAAAAAGACATATTTAATTATTCAGTGCATCATTATAGCAGTGAAATGATACCATTCACTTACAGCTGAATTTATACCTCTCTGTATTGGAATATAACCAAAATGCTAAATCTAATTCTCAGTCATAAACTCAAAATATGAGGTTGCAATCTTGGAATCATTAATAATATTTCAGTTCTAACAAATACAACCCTTAAATATCTTGAACCAGATTATTGATACTATACATTAAACACATACACAAGGCACAGGCCTACTTATTTAAAGCGAGATCTTTTATACCACGCTGGCCATGAAAAAGGACTTCTTTGGACAGATGAGAATCACTGTTATGCTGCTGTTACAATGGATGTGAGGTCTGTTTGCTGACCTGAAGAGAGGCTTATCCTAAAAATGAATAATATATGATCCTGTATCTTAATGACAAAATAAACTTGAACGTAGTTTTGTGTATGGTACCAGGGATTAAGATTTTCTGTTTTTAAAGGAGAAATAGTTGTCAAGTTGTTAGAAAGAATAAATTAAAAAAAATCATATGGAAGCACATAGGGTGAGACTATTTTTTCTATAATGCTAAATTAACTTTTATGCAGATCTGCTTCTTTATAATAATGACCAAAATGCTTTGTTTTCACAAGCAAGTAATTCCTACGTATAAACCCCCACAGTTTTTTCTAGTTACTTATGTTTAATTTAGAAGTCTTTTAAAAGTGGGACATTTACTACAAACTTAAATTGCCACCAAAAATTATCATTTTGTAGTTTCTACATTTCAAAAAATAAGATGTTTAGCAGCTCAGGCAGAATCATTTCAGAATTTCAGAGCATGATATGCTAACTACCTGTGGTATTTCTAATGTGTCTATGAACAAGACAAGAAATATGTCTGAATAATAAAACAACTTTAATGGTACACGTAAGAATTTAATGGATGTTTTATCTTTTATTATGACCAAAATCCTCATATATTCAGCTAGTAAATATATGGACAATATCCACATTAATAAACAGAACATAAGAATATTAAAAATATATATTTCCCATTCTGATTTGATTTATGCACAGATTTGTGCATACTCAAACAGAGTTTGGCTCCCAAAATTCTCTGACTTTGGTATTAACAGTTCGTTGAACAATGACTGTTGGGCAAGGCACTATCAAGACAAGACTCTCTACAAAATGATACTTGCTACTGGCTGCATTCAGAAAGCTACGTATAGATAATTTAATTTTTTTTTTGCCATAATATACCACCTCTGACATCAAAGTGTTAAGAAGGCAGGTGACAACCAATCACACTTCCAAACGGAAGTAACTTCTCCTATTTGCCAGCAGCTTATTTTGTTAAAGAAACCAAATAGTGAGTCTTCTTTTGCTCTCTCATTCTGGCCAAACTCAGTCGAATGGAAATGTATTTGATAAACAGAGAAACAGCCTTACTTGACTTGTTTTCCCAAATACAGAATTGTACTTGACTCCAAACTTTTATCTCTATTTTTAGACAATAGAGGGAGAACAGAAGATGTTGTGATGTGGTTAAGAAGTCATATTGGCAGAGGTCTGAGTGTTATCCCAAGAATACTTAGCTCATTTCAAACAAATTTCAGCGTAATCCTGCACCAATGTCTATTGTGCACATGCTTAAGAGTGTTTTTACAATTTTTATTGGTTTTATTGTGTTTTTCATATCCATCTGCAAGCTGCCATGCTGTAGTAATATGAATCTAACTGCAAGTCTTTGGAGGATAAGAAAAATAAGAAGCATTCTTAAAATCTCTGAAGTATTATGGAATAGGTTTTCATAAGTCATTATGTTGTGATTTTATGGTGTGAATATTGAAACATTATCTCAGCTGGAAAGAAAAAAAAAGGTTTCCACATTCATAGCCTCCTGTCAACAGTATTTCTAATACACTATGAATTACTGAATCTGATGACAGCAGTTTCCACCTATGGTACATTAAAGCTGCTTTGACTTTTTTTGGGTGGATCTGGGGTTGGGATGGACTCTGACCACACCAGCCATGGCTAACAACTCGGGCAGCAAAACTTACGGGATGCACCATCAAAAATGCATCAGCTGAACACTGTAAACTGAGATGTGTGAACCGAAGATGAAGATTTCAGCTAACATCTTCACATATGTACAGAAGCATACCCATGATCGATGGGTATAGTTTAACTGAAAAATGATAACTTTCTTGGCCACTCAGCATACCCTTACACCTCTCAATGGGGCAGGATTTAGCACTGCTTATCCTGTATTTCTGACCACTGTATTTTTAGAAATTAAAATCCGTGTTTACAGGAGTTTAAGAAACATTTCTCTGTTCTGGTCTTTCCTCACTGAGATTCTTCAACACTGCGCAGGAGTTTAAAAAGTCAGTGGTAACTTTTTGAACCAGGATTGACTAGACACAGTGCAGATAAAAGAGGACAATTTATACAGTTTGTATAAAATAAAGCCACTCCTTAGAAATGATTCCTCAAAAAAGAGGGCCAAATGACTTCAAGCCCCTTGAGTCTCAATTGAGACTGGCATTACTTCTTTAATCTCAACAGAGGTAGGAGTCTTAGCTACATTGCCCAAGGATAAACCCAGCCCCAGTACCTATCTGTGACCTGCTCTCTTTCAATCGTACTTATGTTCTGCACAATGAGCAATTTGAAGATTGGCTCATCACCTTTGCAGATTACTTGAATAAGTTTACTTTTATGTGGGCTCAAATTGACTGGAATTGGCAAAATAGTAGCAAAATTAAAAACCAGACCAGGTGTAAAACCCGAACAATTTGGTGTTTGTTTAATCATGTGGATGTGTGAGGGTACCCTTGGGTTTAGTAGTCAGGTTTATGGATCATATTGCTTCCTTTTAAAAATGTCTGGATAGTTACTGGGGTTTTTTGGTTGGTTTTGTTTTTTGTGAGTTTGTTTGTTGTTGATGGGTTTTCTGTTTGTTTGTTTGTTTTTCCTCCCCCCCTGCATGAAAACATCAGTAATCCTAAACTTTCACAAATACAAATGGAGTATTTATGGAAAACTTTCAAATTATACGCAAATTCTGTCCAGACTAACTTACCTATTTGCTGATATAGAAGTCTGTACCTCTCAGTGCTGCCCATTATCATGTGTGTTAATTAATAAGGAAAATTTAAAGCTGGCTACTCTAGAAATCTTCTCAGACATAGTTTTATAATTTCATGTGTCTGCTTTATCAGCTAAGCTTTCCAAGACTTCAGGTACACTTTATGCCATCCCAGAATTACTGCTAAATATGACTGTACTGCAGAAAATCAGAAAAAAACAGCCTTGAATATTACATTTTGTAGGATCCTCTCCACTGGCCACTACTTAATAAACCTGACTGAAGCAGTAAGCATAATAAATCCCAGGAGCTTCTTCAGTATAATATGAACTTAACGAACAACAGAAAGCTTGTGGACAAGGGCGCTGCTGGTTTACCAGAGGATGAGATTTTGATGAACAGCTCATTTCTGCTCTAATTAGCAGTATTGCACAGACAAGTGAGGTTTTCTGTAGATAAGAGAGAGAACTATGCTGACTACTGCAATCCAGTTGGAAGGCAAAACAATACTTACAGAGCCGTAGACTTTTCCTTTCTTGTTCATGGCTAAATAATAGTTGCTCTTAACGGACTTAACTGCCACAACTCCAATTTCTACAGATGTTATCTCCAATATGCCTAAAAAATCAACATTAAAAAAAAAAAAAAATTAAAAATAAATTAATAAAAAAGCAATTTAATAACTTCACTAGAGGATTTTCTCACTATAGAAAAGACAATAAACCTGAAAAAACTGAAAAATACTAAACTTCTCATATTTAGAACAAACTGATGCACAAACTTTACCAAAATTCTTTGCTAAACCATTGCAAGAATATGCACAAACATTGTTTCAATTAGCATGTTTCCTTTGCTAACCCCGCATTTTAAACCCCATACTGAAACAGCTCCATTCTTCTTAGCATAGATTTTACTAAAATTTATCAGAAGAGACATATGAACCACGGCATTACATTAAATCTATTGCACATGTCAATAAAATATTAGATTTACTCCAGTCTTCAAAACTAGTGGTAAACTATTTATTCCTTGTAGGACATTTAGATAAACTAAATCTCTTGGCTGCACTGAGCTGATAAATTCACTTTTGGCAAGTGTGTTGACATCTTGGGATATAGTAAGACTAACCCTAACGGCCACATTATCTTTGACTTTCAGATATCAGAAACATTTTTCTGTTTGTAATAAATATGATTAATTTTTCTCTTTAGAACAAACTTTCTGCTATACTGGTTGGCTCGAGGTACCAATAATGGGAGACAGATCTTTTCATTTCTGTTTTCTGCCTAGGAGCATACTGATTTGTAGAAGTTACTACAACTTGCATAGTGACTTTAGAGATCCCTTTTCTGCTATGACTGGAGTAATTGGATGACTGTGTTTTTTGGGCATCGTTTCTTCACAGAGGATAAATATGGCTCTAATAAATAACTTCTAAATTGTTTATCCATGCAGTATGCCTGCCTTCAAATTTCTCCCAATACTAACGTAGACATTAAAGATGTCAGAAAAATGCCCAACCAACTCAGTAGTCACTAATGGGGAAATTTACAAGAGGGGCAAAAGTGTTGCGAAATTTTAAAGAACATCCTAGACCAAGCCAACGGACAATGTGATTGATAGATCAGCTGGAAAAACATGGATGAGTTGCTGCCTGCTTTAAAAAAAAAAGATGAAACTGCAACAATTTACTCCTTAAATATGTCCTACAATTTTCAGCTGAGCAGGGTAGTATTGAAAAAGCCATATGTTTTTTCATTTACTTATGGTAACCACACATCAGCTGAAGCCAACAGTGTAACGTGGTATGCAGTGATTTTTCTGGAAATGCTGATTTTCTGTCCCTGAAAACTGAAAGCATTCTCTTCAGACTATGGAACCATGTGGACTCCCTTGTTCAGATGAGGTAAGGAGGAAGTTCTTTCACTGTAAAATATTTTTGAAAATAACTGCTTTATTTACAATGCAAAAGCCATTCTATATGGCCACTGAACTGGTCTACGCAACTCAGAAGTGAGGGTATGACTTTTTCTGTGACTAGAATTAGAGGCTTTGATGTTAGCTGAGCAGTGACTGTGAATCAAGCATGAAAAATTGAAAGCTGACCTTTCCTGGATGCATTTTAAGGTATATATCAGAATCTATACTTACATAAACTACTTAAATTTTAATATGAAGATACAGGGATTCCAATACAATTACCAGAGATTTTGTGTTTACTTAGGAAGAAGCATTGGCCACACTACAGGGTCTATAGTTCTGTCATACAAGAAAGATTTCAGTGAGAACTGCAGTATAAACAACAGTAGGTCTAGGATCTCTTAAACCCTTCAGAAAATTGACCATAATAACCAGAAACAATAATATAAAAAAGAAGTTTATCATCCAAACCTATGAAGAGCTGAAAGCAGAGGATTCTTGTGTTTAAATATTGATATCAAAACACAAAAATACAAATATAAATGTTGATAGACATAAATTATAGAATCATAGAATTGTTTGTGTTGGAAGGGACCTAGAAGATCATCTAGTTCCAAACCCCCTGTATGGGCAAGGACACCTCTCAGTAGAGCAGGTTGCTCAAAGTCCCATCCAACCTGGGCTTGAACACTTCCAAGGATGGGCATCCACAACTTCCCTGAGCAACAAATTCCAATGTCTCATCCCTCTCACAGGAAAGAATTTCCTCTTAATGTCTAACCTAATCTCCCCTCTTCCATTTTGAAGCCATTACCCCTCATCCTATCACTCCATGCTCTTGTAAAAAGTCCCTTCCCTGCTTTCCTGTAGTCCCTTCAGGTACTGGAAGGCCACTATGAAGTCTCCCAGGAGCTTTCTCTTCTTCAGGCTGAACCCCAACTCTCTCAGCTTGTCTTCATAGGAGAGCTCCTCCAGCCCTTGGATCATCTTTGTGGCCCTCCTCTGGACTCGCACCAAGACCTCTATGTCCTTCCTGTGTTGAGGGCTCCAGAACTGGACACAGTATTCCAGGTGCGGTGTTATGAATGCAGAGCAGAGGGGCAGAATCACCTCCCTTGACCTGCTGGCCATGCTTCTTTGGATGCAGCTGAGGATACAGTTGGCTTTCTGGGCTGCAAGCAGCCATTGCTGGCTCATGTTGAATTTTTCATCAACAAACACCCCCAACTCCTTCTCCTCGGGGCTGCTCTCAATCAACTTTCTGACCAGCCTGTATCTGTGCTTGGGGTTTGCCCCAATCCAGGTGCAGGACCTTGCACTTGGCCTTGTTGAACTTCATGAGGTTTGCATGGGCCCACCTCTCAAGCCTGTCAAAGTCCCTCTGGATGGCCTCCCTTCTCTCCAGTGTGTTAATCTTACCACACAGCGTGGTGTCATCAGCAAACTTGCTGAGGAGGCACTCAATCCCACTGTCCAACACAGATGTTAAACAGCACTGGTCCCAGTACCCACCCCTGAGGAACACCACTGCTCATCTTTGATCTCTGCTTGAATATTGAGCTGCACAACTCCTGTAGTGTGACCCTCCAGCCAATTCATTATCCACTGATTGGTCTTTCCATCAAGGACATGTCTCTCCAATTCAGAGACGAGGATGCCATGAGAGACAGTGTTGAACACTTTACACAAGTCCAGGTGGATGACATCAGTTGCTCTTCCCTTATCCACCAACAAGAAGTATTGATTTTTATGTTGACAAGGAGTAAATTGAGTTATGTTTTTTCATATTATCCTTGTAACCAATAATATCATATTAGATATTTTCTATAGATTATTGAATTAACCCATTTAAAGTGTTTTGCACTTGAGTGATGGAGATACATCACTCTTCCATAAAATGCCTAGGTTAAAGTAACAGAAGTTTTAATATAAGTAATGAAAATCTAGTATTTTTTGCTGGTAAGGTTTGTTTGCAGTCTCACACTCCACTGTGTTTCCAGTGCGGCAGGTGAAAAGACGTAATGAGGAGATATGTTACTACACTTACATTATATCCACAGTAACTAGCTTGATTATACCTAATTACACTATTTAATTCAGCCAAATGTAGCTGAATTTTTCAGAACTATTATTAGTTTGCTCTCATCACCACTGATTCTGTAGTTACTCTCAGTCAGTGTGTTTTGTGTATTGAAATTGAAAAATGTATACTTTTCTGTGACTGTTTTGCATACTCTAACCTCTGCAGTATTTATGGGGGAGGAGGACACACCTTAATGTGGGTTTTTCTTTCTAAAGAATTTAATACTCTTTATCTATTGCCCCTTAGGTACCAGAGACTTTATTTGGTACTTACGTACCCTGCTACTTTCCATACACCATCGAAACTTCACTGCAGTTACATGCTAGTTGCAAGGACAAAACTAGCTTTTGTCTAGATTGCAAATTAGTCAGTGTTATTTACAGATTTTCTCAGGAGGATATTCTCTCATGATTTTCATAGAAATCTACCAAAGGCAATAGGAATTGGTGGCCCTTAAGTGTGCACTGATACAGGGCATGGAGTGATAGGACAAGGGGTAATGGTTTTAAGCTGAAAAAGGAGAGATTTAGGTTAGACATTAGGAAGAAATTCTTCATTGTGAGGGTGGTGAGACACTGGAATTCATTGCCCAGGGGCGCTGTGGGTGTCCCATCCCTGGAAGTGTTCAAAGCCAGGTTGGATGGGGCTTGGAGCAACCTAGTCCAGTGGAAGGTGTCCCTGCCCATGGCCAGGTCCTTGGAACTAGATGATCTGTATGGTCCCTTCCAACCCAAACCAGTCTGGGATTCTGACTCTGGCAATCTTTTCATAGGTGTCAGTGATGTAGACAAAAATTTCAAAGGTCAGCAAGAGAGCACCATCTCATCTAAGATGGATCTACAAGTAGAAGTCATAAGGACTTTTCAGAACTTTGAAATAGATTGGATTTAAATAAAATTATTTTGATGTGAGAGTGAAAATAATTATTTTATTATTTTTGACTCATTCTTAAATTCCACAGGAATATATAAAAAAAAGAAATTGAGACATTCAGTGTGAACCTTAAAACTGTACTGTTTTCACCATATAATGAAATTCATTTTTTCAAGGACATAAAAATTTTGTATTTTCCTCAAGGTAGAGTCGTGTGTCATGGTTGGACTCCTATACTACTGCAATTTAAAAAAAAATCCATTATTATTTTTGGTTGATAATTTCTTAGTTGTTTAGAAACATACATTTAAAATTTTTTTTTTCTTATTTTTTTCTCAGCATATGCTAACTTGTCTCTAGGTCCTTACTTCTTCCCTTCTTAAACACAGGTATTATATTTGCTACTTCCTCAGGTATTTGGGGAGCCATTTTTCTCCTCAACTTTTCAGAATGAATGCCTAGAGGCTTGGCCAACCTACACAGTAGAGCAAGTACATTTTATCAAAAAAACAGATAAAACATTATACATAACAAACATTTATACATAACATTCACACACACACCATACACTCACTTCTCTTTCCAATTTTCCTCTATTTCCCAGAGGCTCTCTCCAGGCTTTCCCTCTTATCGCTGTCCAGGAACGGGAGCAGGGGGAAGGGGGGTTTATCTATTGTTTTCTATATGTGTTGTTATTGGTATATAGATATTGTTGTATAGCTGTTGGTATATATAGATAGTCTTTTTGTGTGTTATCTGTATATATAACATTTGATATCAGACTTGCCAAACCCTCAGTGCCTTTAATAAATCTATTGATTCCTAAGCGTTGTTTGTGAGTGTGACGGGGAGCGGTCCTCAGCCCTCGATCCCCCGAGGTGGGGGGGTGGGTCGCAGCTTTACCTATCTCGGTCCGTGACAAACATCCAACAGATTTTCATTTGTGTCTTTTTCTATTCCAACAAATAGTAGCTTCTCTTTGGAATTTATGTTTCTTTGCTGTGAAGACTGAGACAAAAAAAGCATTTATACATAATTCCTTGTATGTTTCTTGTATCTGATTTTATGCCGTTGCTTGGACTTTCTTGGACTCAGCCATTTCCATGCCTTAAAATTTTTCACTCCAAGAAAATAAGTAAATAATTTCCACATATAGTGAGACTTGTAATTGGGCTTGATTATAAGCATTTAAAAAATATTATTGGGGGAAAATTCTCATTAGTAGTTACTCATTTCTAGTTCCATGGTTTTTAGGAACTTGGCAAGGAAAATAAAAATAATTTAAAAATTTGCTGTGACTTCCATTATGGTTTTAGAACAGATAGCACACTTATTTCACAGCCATAATACTAAACTTCAACAATTACAACGAATCCCGTTTGACCACATCCATTGTAAAAGCATAGTTTTCAATACCCAAACTATTTCCAACTCATTATAGTTAGAAACATTTTGAATATCAACTTGACATGTGCCCTGTAGCTATGCATGTGCTCTCTTCACGGGTCCCAAAGGCTAGAAATATATTTCCAATAGAAACCAAATAAATTTAACTTAAATAAACTGTATTTTTATAGTTTATAAAAGTGATCATTATATAAATAACAAGGCAACAGAAAGCTGACTGGATGTCTTGCTCTGCACAGAGGGACTATAAAAAATACAAGTGAAAAATTACACGTGAATACTTCCATGATTCTGTAAGCTAGCTCTAAATGTCTTGTTTTTATACAAATGCTGGTAATATGAAGGAAAAAAAAAGAGAAAATATCCTAGAACTTGAGTGAAATTATGTCAAGCAATTATTTAGGAAAGACAACTTGACAGAGTATCAGATCTATTATCAAGGCAGTACTGCAGTAAGAACCACTTAATTCTGAGACCAACTTCAACTTTGCAGTGTGAGGTGGTGACCATTTTTTTGTAGCTGCACCAGTTGTATAATAAGTTCTTAAAAAACACTAAAACCCTGCAACCCCAGTTACAGTTCTCTTACTGTAGAGGAAAAGTACCAACTTGCATCTTTTCCCTTTCAGAGGTTATCCCATATGCATTGCAAACCACAGGGCAGTCTCTCCTTCCCTTGCCTTTTCTTCTGTCTGCAGACACACTGCATATGAAGAGTGAGTTCAGCTGGAGAGAATATAATGATGACTGAGAGCTTCCAAACCTTTCCAGTTTCCCCAATGGTGACAAGAAGCTGCTGGGCCTGTGGAGGGAGCTGCTGCTCTTGGTGGGTAACTGTAGAGAGCAGAACTTGTTAACATTCCTCTAAACTGGCTTTTCAGAGATTGGTTTGTGCACCTTTCAGGGAGGTTCTCTGAAGGGGTACCTTGGACTGGCATTGGCTTGGGTCAGACAAAGTTGGTGATAAGGTATAACGCTAAAGATTTGATAGTTTAAAAAAACTGCTCTGAGGATGGGGTTTAAAGAAATGAGAAGACTAGTTGGATGTGGTCATGAAACAGGGAAGTGCTAGGTAATATGAGGCAACTGATTCAATTTCCACTCTGTTTCACAATTTACACCTGTGCAAAGCAAGTCTAAAACATCCCCAAAGGAGAGGCCATACTGTTATTCCTAAATATTATTTGTTTTGCATAAAAATTATTGAAAACAGAAAGAGGAAGCTGGTGGTGTAGAAGATAAACAAACCTAGGAAACTGAAGATGGGCTAAGCAAGACTTGCTTTAGGAAGGTTTTTCAATGAAGCAAAGTAGTTACACTAAAATGTAATCTTAGAGACTTTGCAGTTGTCTTTGGAAGGCAGCTTAATGTATGAACCCATGATACCACAGTTATGGGTAGAAATCTCATATAATAACCAATCTGAACCATAACTGCAGCTTCGACTTAAAACTGAAGTTTTATTTGAAGTTAAAATCAGTTTGCTGCTTTGTATTAGTATGTAATATTTTCTGAGATCTCCACCCTTTCTGCTCTAAATCAGAAGTGGAACTACTGAATGATAACAAAGCAAGCTGCTAATGTATCCTACTTAGATCACCTATAGCCAAATGTGAATGTCCCATGAGCTTTCCAGTCCAAATCCCACATCTCATGCATTTGGATAAGCCTGAGATATGTATCCAAACTCCAGAAGGCAGTGGAAACAGGACCACTGAGCCTTTCTGCATTAGTACAGTATCAGCATAAGATGTGAAATCTCCATGGTGCATAAAGACCATGTAAAAGACTAATTATTAGAGCCGATTATGAGATCCACAAGGGAAATAAGGAAAATAAAATGCTTCTGCTTTCCTTATCTACCACTTTTATGCTTTAATTTCAGAGCAGAACATGGACTACTCAACCAGCTGTCCTCCGTAGACCAAGTAAATGGAAGGGTGGTAGCTGTAGGGTACATAGGAAGAGAGAACCTCATTAGCGATGCAACAGTGAGAACCATTTAAGAACTGTTCATGTTTTGCTACAAGAATGGCAGGAATAATTTTAGCTAGCATACCTCCTGACACGTAATAGAAACAATTAATTCAGGAGCACAATTAGCCTACATTTTCCTCTCTTGTCAGTGAAAGCAGGCAACTCCAAAAGCCGGTTCTAAACGCCACCACTCCTTCTGTCAAATGTCAAAAGTTAGATGGGCTAAACTTAAATCAAAGAAATGCAGGAAGTGTCTTTGAGGACATATCTACGGTTTGACTTAAGATGAGTGCAGATCTACTCTCAAGGACACCTTTTCCATCACTTTCATCCCTAAAATGCAAGCATGTAATCAGATTTAGTCAAAGTGCTGGAACTTTTCTTGCAGGAGGGTAGATAAACATGTTCTCTTCCTTCACATGGTTTTAACTCATGCTGTGGAGAAGGGATGGCCACAGGTATAGTCAACTGTACCTAGCTTTTTTAATTGGAGCTCACATTTCTTGAGCTCCATGCTTTGAGCCAAGACAGGAAGATGGATAGCCAGCTACATGAACGTTGACAGAAAACATAAGGGTCTGAGCAGATCAGTGTGCTTGACCCTGACATTGCATGATTTCATAACTTGTAGATTAGACACAGACAGTGTCAGAATTCGTGATATGATCTGTTTCTGGGACGGAGGAGCCATAACTGACAACTCATACTGACCAAGGAATGGTAGCAATTCATATGCCAAGAGAAAATAAAGGGGAAAAAACCACCCCTGCCTAGTACATATGTCTTACTTGGTAGATTTCTTGATAAAGATGGCTTAAGGACTTTCAGCACTCCCTTCCCCCAGATACTTTTCCCTGCCTCTGTGCTGAAGTTCACCAACCTTTCCAATGTAACTGTTTGTGGAGCAGCACTATAAACAAAATCATTGGAATTATCTGGCTTGGAAATAACTCTCAATAGGAAACAAATCAGCCTAAAACCCTACGGACTAAACAGTCCAAATTTTTGCAGTCATTTCTAGTAGTATATGTTTTCTAGACCTCCTCTTGCTCTCCTTTTGGTCTCTTTCCAACTGGCTAATTTTTTTGAAGTGAGGTGCCCAAAACTATACCGATGTTCTAACTAAGGCCTGATGGGTACTGAATTGAGCAGAAAGATTACTTCATTTGTTTATAAGGAAACTCAGATCCCAATCCAAATCTTAATCGAAACTTGGCAGTCCATATATGTTTCCATTTAGAAGGCAGGACCAGGCCCTCAGGATTTCTGCCAAATCTTAAATATCTAGGTCTCCACAGAAATACACAGGAGAATGGAAAGCTTCTAAGAGCCTAGTACATCTCAGTAAATTTTCTCAGGGGTGTGTGGAGCTGTATGTTTCAACCTGAGTGGAATCCTGAGTTATCTTTCACATTAATGATAATTTAATTCATCTCCTGCATTAATTGAAGTTTCAATGTGAATAATTGCAAATTGGAAGAAACTGGATGGAGTAAAGGCTGTTCTGTTTTCCACCCATCCTAACACACAAGGAAGGGATAATACACAGACAGCAGCACTGCAGAAGAAACAGTCAAAATGCATGGTGACTGCCAGGAGAAGTAGCTGTCCATCACCTGCAACCTCAGGAAAGGCAGGTTTTCACTCAGGCAGTAAGCTGCTCCTCAGTCACAAGCTTCTAGCAGATACAGCACATATATTAGCAAATGGGGCACAAATGATAATTAAATGGAGCCAGTTGCCACTTATGCACTGACAGATACAAGCAGATGGAAGTAAGCCTGAGTTCTAAAGTAGTCAAGAGTATGTACAAACAGATGAAAAAAGGAACCCCTATGAGATGTTTTATGGAAGTTATGAGACTTCTAAAACTCAGTGTGCTGCAGATGGTTTCTGCTGCTTGTCTGTCAACAATCTTTATCCAAATGACAGGTTTGTTGCCTCCTACTGAGACTGTCTGACATATAGTGTAGCTGTTGTTCTAGCCAAGGCTGCTCAGCTGCACACCAAAATGATACAACAGTTTCTTTCAACAGTAATATTTAATTTTGGGTCTCATTTGTTCTTATGATCAATCTCAACTTGACTCCCCATTGTGCAAGACAACAGAACTGGAAAACTGTGGTATCTCAGATGCTAGTATCTTCTTGTGGAAGGCAGGAGACAGAAAGACACTCAGAAAGCTTTGCAATGTGCATTTGCACTGCCCGTGGTAGGTAAGATTGTCTCCTAAATCTGTATGGACATACTGATCAAATAATGGGGTAAAATACAAAAATCACCAATTTCTAAAGGCTTCTCTTTAAGGGACCATGACTAGGTACAGTACCAAGCAGTCTCCTGTTACTGTTTTATTTCTCTGAAAATAAGGATGTTTTACTATTTTCCCTGCAAATCAGAAAGTTGCCAAACACACTAACCCACCAGATCAATTAGTTGTTGGTTCTAATGGTTTGAGTCTGCCTTTGCCTCACACAAGGTAAAGGAATCTCTGGCATTCTAAAATATGGGATCCACATGTTTGTAATGCAGGACTACCCGTGGACAGCTCTAATGCTCACTCCTTTTCACAAAATTATCTTTGGTAGCAGCTACTCATCAACAATTTCAGAAATTTTCTTCTACAATGCCACAAATGCTCCTAATATCCTTGGTCACAATAATAACTTTTGTTAAGGAAACTTTATAATGACTGTGGGAACAGAATGAACAACTGAGAAGTGTAGATTATGGCAGCTGTATGGTGGTATGGGTGATCAGTATTAAGAAAACATCCATATAACAGTATTTCAGGGTATCTTAAAATTCCTGTTGTTTGTCCCTTGTAGCTCTTTTTCTTTTTCTCCACAAATTATTTTCTTAGCTGACCTGGATGTGACCAAATAAAATGCAGGTCTCTGACTCTAACACTTGTTTTTACATAGCTTGGGTCAATGTTGTGCATGATTTAAGATGACCAGTCATAGATTTTGGGTAGTTCATAACCCCAGTGGGTACTTTGCAAACAAACTACTGTCTAAATGTTTTCAGACAAAATATTATTGAAAGACACAATTACTATAACAATTTTTATTGGACAGCCTTGGACTAAATAAATTGCAAGTTTTTACTATATGACAAGATGTTAAGGCCAGCAGTTTAGTAGCTGAAAAGACCTCAATGACCTCTGGTCACCAGTTCATTGCTTGGTCTATTCATTTTTTGTTTCTTCTGACATAAATAATTCTGTGTACTTAATTAATCCTAAATTACAACCTATCAAGAAGATCGCATTCAATAACTATATTGTTTATATTATTATGTGATCAGCTTCTCATTTTAATGCTAGATTTGTTCCTTGTCTTACATATTCTGTACACTTTCATCATCAAAGGTATGCTGAAACACTGAAGAAAGTAACAAGGTCTGTACTTTTGCCCACAGATGTAAACTATTGCCTGCTATAGTGCAAGCACCTGATACATGTCTTTCACAGTGTTTTCATCTTTAATACCTGACTGTCTCCTAATGTGGCTGGACCTGGTATCTTCACTCTTCTAGCACAAACATTTTTTTTTAAGCTCTCATGAACAGTGATAAGTGCTGTCTTTTTAAACATTCATTCAACACCTCATCAAAAAGCAGGATGACAAAATAATCAATCTTGCACAGAAACATAAAAGGCTGATCTGCAGAGCACAATCACTTCACACCCTTCTGCTTTCATTATCTCCTAGTCTCCTTTTATATTGTTTCCCATCTCACTGCAGATATCCTCAGATAGCAGCTAACAAGCATGTTTTGCACACAGGATTATGTGATCTAATTGCATGTGCTTTTGCCTCGTGTGTTGTCCATTTATACAAATTCTGATTCCCTAGCTTGGGTTGCTGAATTTTTTTTTGTTTTGTTTTGCCTTTCCTTGAACTATGTAAGTCTCTTGCACAAATACTCACAAAAGTATGCTTAGGACACTTAACAGATAATATGATTGAGAAGATTTGATACATCCCTTCCAGCTATTCTACTCAACCTTCTGTATTTAAATTGGTGTTTCTGCTCACTGGAGTCTAGCAGCACAAAACCCCAATCAGCCAACCAATTCCAATCAATCACTCAACTGACAGTGACTCTGATTTCTCCTGTGATCCCAGCAGAATCCTTGTCAGGGGATGTGTAGAGGGCAGGCAAAGAATTTCCCTTCTTCTCCATGTACTTTTATGTCAGGCTCAGAGATACTTTTGCTTACACTACTGTCTAACATTGCAAAGAGCACCTGGCCCCTAGGCCATTTGGTGAAAACTGGCTGACAATCATATTCGCACCTTCTAGGGTGGTCTGGTACATCCCTGAGAGTGTTTAGTTCAATTTTCCTCAGACTATTAGCTCTAGAGACTTTACCCACAGCCTGTAAACATGTCTGTGTTTTTCTGTTCTGTTTCACATATTGTGAAGACTGTGCCAGCCCACAAGTTTGCTGTTCATATGGTCTGATGCCAAGGTCATGTAGACATCCTCTTGCAGGGCCTGGCATAAGACTGTATAAAACCAAAGAAACCAGACCTGGCTTGGCCTTGTCCATATTGCCTCTTAGGAGTGGTCCCTGCAGTGAACTAGCCTGAGGACTGTCTGGAGATCCGTCTCAGAAGCAAATAGGTCATGCCAAAAAAAGCTAAGTGTGAACTAATATGTACAATGCAAAGGGTCAGAAGTGCTGGATCCAACAGCCATCTGGGGAGCTAAGTTATTTGACAGCGTAGATCGACCGCCTTAGCTATGGAGATGTGTAGCTGAAGAACAGAGCTACTGTATTTCTGTCTGGGATTTTGTGTGTGGAGACAGAAACTTCTGAACAATGATGCATGTGCTTCTTGTACAGCCCGGGCATAGATAGTAATATAAAAATACCTGTGTACAATGTTGTGCATGAACCAACTCTACAGTTATATTCCAGCAACAACTTTTCTATAAATAGGTTGTGTAGCTGATGTATAGATGACAATAAATAAGTTAACAAGTAATGGGTTAAAAATAGGAACAAAACCAAACAGTTTTCTCACAAAATTAATCAGTAAAGTCCTGGCATTGTCTGTGCTCAGCATATTCATTGCTGATCCACAGTAACGACATGACAAATCTTGCTGGTTATACTAACTTATTATTGAAGGAACTGAGAGTAACTGCAGAAGAATATCAAGATCCAAGTTGACAAGTCAATAAAATACCAGATAAAAATCAATGTAAGTGAATGTTGTAAAAAGTGGAGCATGCAGAGAAAGTAATGTTAGGTTTAAAAACACAAAATATGGATTTATGTCCCAGCTGTCACTTAGTTTTACAATAAAAAAACAAAACAAAATTAGGAACGTACAAGACAAGAGTAAGGAATGTTCAGGAAATGGAAAATACAGCAAAAAGTTTAAATCCATCTGTGCTTGCATTTTGAGCATGCATGCTACCTGAGTCTCTCATATCATAAAAGAAGGAGCAGAACTGGAAAAGCTACAGGAAAGAGTAAATACATGACCAGAAATAAGGATTAACTATTGTTTGGGGAATAACTAAAACCTGGGGCTTCGCAGGGTGGAAGAGAAATGGTTTGAGGAGAAGAATGTATAAAATTGTAGGCAGCCTTGAGAAAGTGAAGAAGGAACAACTATGTACTGGACCTTAAATGAAATTACTGGCCAGATGTTTATAACAAAATAATGTAGTTTTTCACACTTGTTAGATTACAGTAATCATTGATGGGATGTGAGTTTACATGACCTGAAAAGCAATCAGAACAATTAATTCCAACAACCTGTTCCTAGAACAAGTAACTAGGTACCATCACTAGTATCTGAATAGCATACTGATAGACACTAGGAAAATGTAACAGGCAGTCACCTCTATATGCTTCTCTTTCTTCAGGCTTCTGCTACTGTAGCTGTCAGAAAACCAGGAAACCAGGCTGACCTTTAGCCTGAAGCAGTGGAGTTGACCTTTAGTTCTTTCATATGCATCCCCTCATATAGAGAAATGGTAGAAAGCAGAGAAATAGCCAACAGAGATTTTTCAAGAGCAATTTCTGTTAAATCTAATTTAATTTGATGGTAACAAAACAGGTCATAACATGAAAAGACCTATCATTTTTCATGATAATAAATATACTAGTTTCATATAAAACTGTATTTTACGTAGGATCAAAAACAGTCTAGAAAACCGTATTTAGAGAATAATTCTCAACGATTCACTGCCAAAAAGGGATTAAGTATTGAGGAAATGCCAATATAAGATGAAAAATAATGAGATATCTATTTTGCAGACAAGCTGGTTGTCCACAATCTGGGTTTGAGTGAACAACATGTGAAGGAAACATCTTCCTAACAAATCTAAACATGAATATAGTGTAAAAAAGAAAATCTTTCTACATCATCCAGCACTTGGAAGGCTTCATCTGGGCTCTATTCTCATTTCAGTATATGTTTAAGGAGGGCAATCAACATGACCATGTGTCTGGAAAATATGATTTGTGAAGGAAAATTAAAACAAATTAATCCTGTTGAGATTCGGGAAATGAAAGCATATTGGTAACTTTCAAATACTTGAAAAATATATGGAAAGAGGAGTGGAATGCTCCTTGCAAGAGGAAACAGAAATAATGGGCTCTACAGCACAAAAGAGTAAGAGAGCATATTAAGAATAATAAGATTTTAATAAGCATGGTAAAAGCTCTCTGTATCCACTAAAGATGCAATCTTTAAGAGCAGGTGATAAAAATGTCCAGCAGAGGTAGATAACAGGTATCATCCGTATGTACCTTGTGGGACAAAGGGATGCACTGCATGATCTCATGAGATATCTTCCAAGCCTATAAAGCTGTGTCTGCACACAAAAGAAGTCAATCAAATGTGTTGGACTTACGGGACTTAAAAGACTACAGAGCAGTATTCTGTCCAGTATTTTGCTTAAGAAGTTGAACACTTCCAGAAATGTACAGTCTTACAGCGTGCATGGTGTGCAGTTGATATCCTGAAATATTCAAGATTTTTGGTTATGCAAATGCCTGTCAGAACTACTCTATGATATTTCTGAACAATGCACTGGAATCCCAGAGGAAATGCAAAGAATTATTAAAAGGCCTAGGCAGCAGAAGAGGTAGATCTAAGTGACAGTAAGAGTGTGATAATTTAGGTTTTACTCACAAAAACTTCAAGACCATAAATTGTTTCAAAATGCATAATCTTTACAGATCATGTACAAAGTTTGGAGAACTTGCCTCTAAATTGTGAACTTTATGTTTCTCCTCCTTATATTCTTCATTTGCAAGTTTGTGCTTTTGATCCTAATTGATACCTGATCAAACACAACACTAACCATAACTCCTTTTATTTTATTGGAAACCGTTCAAACAATGTCATCGGTGGTGTTTAGAAATGAGACTCCTTTGGTTTCTTTAGTGAAAAGCATAATTATGACAACCATAGTAGGCCTGTTATACTGAAATTTGAAGGGAACTCTGCTTAAAACCCCCCCACTAATTATGCTGTTATACTAGTTAATCATACAGAACTTTGGATTCAGTCTCTGAAAGCTGGACTACCACCTCTAGCTCCTACAAGACTTAAACATTTTTGTGACTCTTTTCACAAATCAGGCTCATAGACAGCAAGTATTCTGCAAAGCAAAGCATTAAAATAACAGAACCACTTCTGAAATTTTGATTCTTAATGTCCAAGTTCCTCTGCCCACCTATAGTGAATTATCTTATTTCTATTAATCATTTTCCTGATGCCTCTTTTTCCCCTCAAACCCACACTGTAATCTCCTCCTCCTTTATCCTTGTGGTAGACACTAACAATACAACTTGATAGAAAAAGAGTAAGTTGAAACATACGACTAAGAATCCCAGTGGCTGCCTTTAAACTGTCAGTCTATTTATTTACTTTATTTATTTTGCTGTTTTGAAATCCCTGTGTGCCAAGACCACGCTCTGGGAGCTCCTTGCTGTGTATAAACTAATACAATAATCAACAGTTGCAAAGCACTGCTAAATCTATTGTCATGCATCTGCACATCCATAATTCACTTGATGCAACTACAAAGCAATTGGACTGCCTGACCCCACTCAGTCACACCAGTTGCATAGTCAGATGCCTAAGAAAAAATGAAAGCCCTCAGAGAAAGGAGAAGTTAACAAACCAGTCTCTGGTAGGAAAGACGGAAGAAATTTCTGCATCAGGATAGAAATAACATTGCAAATTTTTCCATTTTTATGCCAATAAAGTAAGATCAATAATAATAACGTCATACACTATTTGCAGGTTATTTTTAATTTCTATGTCCCAGATGTTTCACATACAAAATCAGCAACAGTTAGTGCTCTGTAAAATCCTTAATAAGACAGAGATGTCAAAATCCCAGTTGGCAAACTACTTTCTCAGTTCTCTAGTATCAAAGTGGAACAGTTGGGGTGCAAGGAGTTCTAGGACGTTGCCTGAAGGGGCTCAAAGCTGTCAGTGCCACTGCTGCAAATGTCAGCTGAGAAGACCAGTTTCCACTGACCTCAGCAATCATGCAGACCTTTCTAACTGATCTTAACTCTTTAAATATCAATCTCTGATTTTCAGTGTAACAATTCCAGTGCTGTGGGGCATATAAAAGTGAGACCTGTGGCCACAAACCCAAGTTGAGGCAGACTACCCACAGTGAGGAAGACTGAAAGTTTCCAAAGGCTGACCGAAATTTTTGCCAGCTCTATCCTTCCTCCTTAAATTCCATTTCAACAGGAGATACCAGATGAATCAGTAAGTGAGTAGACTGGCACAGTTATCAGCTGGTTTGCTGTTATTTGCTCAAAAACATTGTAAGTCAAGTGCTCAGAAATAGAACATTTTAATGAGCAGAATTCTCTAATTTATGAAGCTTTATCTCTTCGCTTTATTTAATGTATAACACATACAGCCAGTGTCCCAAAATGTACTGCAATAATCAGCTGATACTTCAGCAATTCCTTATTTCTGTGCTGCTTCTGACAAAATATACATAGCTCTTAAAACTAACAAAAAATGTTCTTGCAGATCTGTGGTGTTTTTGATTAAATCTAGCATTTTTATTCCAGCAGAACTAATAATTTGACACTTCTTTGATTGCTTGCCTGTTATTTCATAAGAGCTATATTTTTGTTTACATGAAAACTCCCAGCTAGTCATTAACAAACCTGAATGAATATTTCCAGCAGATGCAAAAGTTATTAAGAGAAAACAACTTGCATAAATACTTAAACCTGACTTCAAGAAACCTGGCTTATCTCTTAGTAACAAGTAGACTAAAGCAAATCACTGATGGATTTGTTATAGGACTGCTCTATAATGTCTTTACACTCTGCCATCATAAAATATTTTTTATCATGTACATTAAACACAGGCTATTACTTGTTTACTGTTAACAGACATGCCCCTGAATGCAATTTCCCTTTTATGTACATACCAGTATACGTATTACAATATCCTATAATTCTAGGTTTGTTATCTATCAGAACCAGTACGATCAGTTTGAGAAGACAATAAAGACTATTGATTCAGAAGACTGATAGCTTTGCAGCAGTGACCTGAAGTTCGACAAGGCCAAGTGCAAGGTCCTGCACCTGGATTGGGGCAACCTCAAGCACAAATACAAGTTGGGCGGAGAATGGATTGAGAGCAGTCCTGAGGAGAAGGACCTGGGGACTTTGGTTGATGAAAAGCTCGACATGAGCTGGCAATGTGCACTCACAGCCCAGAAATCCAACTGGCTCCTGGGCTGCTTCAAAAGAAGTGCGGCCAGCAGGTCGAGGGAGGTGATTCTGCCCCTCTGCTCTGCATTCATAACACCCCACCTGGAGTACTGTGTCCAGTTCTGGAGCCCTCAACACATGAAGGACATAGAGGTCTTGGAGTGAGTCCATAGTCCCTTGGAGGAAGGCCACAAAGATGATCCGAGGGCTGGAGCACCTCTCTTATGAAGACAGGCTGAGAGAGTTGGGGTTGTCCAGCCTAGAGAAGAGAAGGCTCCTGGGAGACCTCACAGTGGCCTTCCAGTAGCTGAAGAAGCTACAGGAAAGCTGGGGAGGGACTTTTTACAAGGATGTATAGTGATAGGATATGGGATAATGGCTTCAAACTGGAAGAGAATAGATTAGGTTAGACATTAGGAAGAAATCGTTACTGTGAGGGTGGTGAGGCACTGGCACAGGTTGCCCAGGGAGATTGTGGCTGTCGCCTCTCTGAAGGTGTTCAAACCCAGGTTGGATGGGGCTTTGAGCAACCTGGTATAGTGGAAGGTGTCCCTGCCCATGTAGGGGGATTGGAACTAGATTATCTTCAAGGTCCCTTCCAACAAAAAACATTCTGTGATTGATTCTATGATTCTGTGACTACCAGAATAATAGCAAAGCTTGAAATAGGACTCTGGTATATGAGTTCTATTTCCATGTTTTATCCAGTGAGGCTACAATATTTAATATGGGAAAACTTTCCTAATTACCTATAAGTATTTGAGTATCAATCTCTAAACTCCAGTTTAACAGTTCCAGTTTTGTGGAACACAGAAAAGATTTCTAGATGACTTTTCAATTCATACAATAATTTTGTTGGAAAAGGCATTTGGAGATCATCTGGTCCAAATCCCAGGGGCCAAATTCAAAGTTTTGTCATGTTCTCCTATGTCTTCATTTTTTGCTATTTGTTATCTCTGTTGTGGCTGTCCTGGAAAAGAGTTAAGTGATTTCCGTAACTGAGGATCCTTAGAATCCATCTCAATCAACTGTATTCTCCAAAACTGGATCAGCCATATGCAGACTGAAACCTCAGTGGAAGTCACTGGGTTAGAATTAGCATCAGATTCAGAACCTGGTCCTGCTTCCACTGTAAATGTATTAGCAACATTAAGCTCAGAGAAGATCACTGACTTCTGACAAGAAGGTGGCTAGTGGGACACTGTAATACATATACGAAAAGACAGTGACAGCTGATTCTGATTTTTCTTCAAACATGTGGATTATGTTACATCCACCCAAGCGCTAAGCTTTCATCTCAAACAGTTGTGAAGGTGAAGGCTTCTGGGGGTCTCATTCTCTAATTATGTCTGACTTAGAATTCACTTAACTTAGACTAACACGGATAGGAAGTCAAGTTCTGTTAGCTGTTCCACCTTTCACCTTACCACACATCTGGGAAATATTCAGATCAAGATCATAACCTTGCATTTTGGCATTAGCTACCTAAAAAAACATTAAGATATCACCAACAATTTGCCTTTGACTGGGAAAATTAGAAGCATATTTGAGATGTAAACACAGTTGTGGCACTAATATTGCTGGTAATGATTAAAGGCTGCTACTTTGACTAAAATGGAATAAACTAAAACTGACAGACTTAGTCCATGCCCATTTTCAGTTTAAACAAGATAAGGAAATCCCAGTGGTATATCATATTCTGAATGAGGGGGAAAGCTGGGAATATTTAGAGATGAGTATTTTCAATGAGGTCTACAAATGGAAAGCAGTATGTGTAAAGTACTGTAACAAATTTGTGGTTACAAAGCAGAAGTGGGGATAGGCTCTTCCTGCTGTAACAGGCGTCTCTACCACTTGAACTTAGGAAGAATTGTCTTTAATTGTAAACAGGCTGGACCTACGCCTACTGTAGATTCAATGCAGTAGAGGGCAGCATTCATTAGAAAATTAATTTCATATTCATTGACGAATTTAGTAGATTATCTTCAGCATAATTATTGTTTTACTTCAAGAAAAAGTATCAGAAATCAGAAGCTGGTAATATAGGAGTTCGAAGGGAAGAGCAGCTGGGGCTATCCACATGCATGAACAGGGAGATCCAAACTCCCTTTCCCCTACTGTTTTCAACTCAAACTTCAAAACTCAAGTCCGAGGTTGGGCTCATGTTAGGAAGGATTTGCTTCTGCAATCATGCTAGCAAACCCTGCTCACTTCTAGGAATATTGCTGACACTTCTAACTAAAAAAAATTAAAAAAATAATGCAACAATGACTGCCTAATGTAAAGTACTCAGAGATTCAGCAGAGATCAAACTGTAGAAACTGAAGCCAGGAAAATTAATTAAGAATGAAAGCATAGCATCTTCATAGAATCATAGAATCACAGAATCCTAGGGGTTGGAAGGGACCTCGAAAGATCACCTAGTCCAACCCCCCCTGCCAGAGCAGGGCCACCTAGAGTACATCACATAGGAACGCATCCAGGTGGGTTTTGAATGCCTCCAGTGAAGGAGACTCCACAACCTCTCTGGGCAGCCTGTTCCAGTGCTCTGTCACTCTTACAGTAAAAAAATTTTTTTGGATATTCACCTTGAACCTCCTATGCTCCAATTTACACCCATTACTCCTTGTCCTATCACTGGTCATCACTGAGAAGAGCCTAACTCCATCTCCCTGACACTCACCCCTTACATATTTGTAAACATTGATGAGGTCACCCCTCAGCCTCCTTTTTTCCAAGCTAAAGAGACCCAGCTCCCTCAGCCTTTCCTCATAAGGGAGATGTTCCACTCCCTTCATCATCTTTGTGGCTCTGCGCTGGACTCTTTCAAGCAGTTCCCTGTCCTTCTTGAACTGAGGGGCCCAGAACTGGACACAATACTCCAGATGCAGCCTCACCAATGCAGAATAGAGGGGGAGGAGAACCTCCTAGTAATTTTGATCAGGTTTGGTGCCAGCTACCAAAGAGAAAAATGAAGATTCTCTACATATTGATGTGTCTAAACAAAGTCTAATGCCTGCCTGGGATATATGATTAGCCTAACATTAGTTATGTTCAGAGTGGAAGCCATTATTCTTTTTGCAGTGTTAACTATAAGAATGCAATAGGCTGCAAGACACAAGCAGTCACACTAGATGCTGTAGACCTTGCCATACAATTAAGAACTCTAAGAATTGCATTATATTAGCAATTTATTGTAGATTTTTTCTTTTTTTTCAAAGTTGTATTTTTAGCTTAGAATTGTTGTAAAAAGTGCATATCAAATTTTCATATCAATAACCAACAAAATAGTAATTCTGTCAAATCATGAAGCTGTATATGCTGCTAAAGATGGTGATATGAGATAGAGCACACGTTAACAAAAGCATCTGTCTCGCACGTTTTGTTACTTAAGCCTTTGATGTGTTTCAAGTATCAGTAGAGCTTTTTCCTCATCTTCCCCATTGCAGTGCAAGTTCAAAGAAAACTTATTATAAAAAGGCTGATTTGTAACAAAAGATTCCTAGCAGCTTTGAACTGCCATATACAATTTTAGGAAGTATGAGAAATGTTAGAGTATCTGAGCTAACATTTCTTTTAGTTGCTGACCATTTATCTAACACAGAAAAAATAAATGAGGGTGATGAAAATAAACTATAGATGTTTGAGGATATCAGGAATATACAAGGTGTGTACTGATTAAGATATTTATTGTGAAAAATTTAGTTCTATAAATCAAATGTAACAAACAAATTTATCCAGAGGAAAGCAGAAAATCCTAAGCATGCAAATACTTGGGTCAAGATAAAAAGAATTATTTTACCTACAACCTGATTTGAATATCATTGCTCCTCACAAAAGTGATACATAGAGCTCATGTATGAAGGAACTACTAAATGTAGGTGACTCTGTAGGAAAGGTAGAAGCAGATGCAAAATTTTGAAGCCACTGTCTAATATTACCCCACAAAAGAAGGTGGAGTAGGACAGAGAGAACATAATTTGCAGAATTCAAGAGACAAGGCATTTTCAGTGTCCTTCCCCAAGTGTACATATTTTTAAAGTTAATTAAGTTAATCAGTAACTTACTAGATTTATCTGGTCAGTATATGCTTTAATTTTATTATAAAAATTTAATATGTTTGCTCCTTTGAGATAACTAGAATGTCTGCCTAAATCTGCCATCTTTGCTTCATAAGATTCTCTTCTGTTGCTCTGCTGAAAAACACAGGATAAATCAGTATTGTGAACAAAGCAACATAACTACAATTGCTTGTAGATACTCAAGGCTAAAAAAGTGAATACTGATTTACACTTAAACTAAAGTAACTTTGGCATTCGTTTCCTTCAAACAAACACTAGTTTCAAATACAGTTTTTTAACATCTGTGACAATAAAATTCTAAGTAGTACATATGTATGACGTGCAGAAGCAACATGTGTAATTATGTGTGTTAGTGCTGGAGGTAGGACTTTGCCTGCTAGAAAGAAATGAAAATACCCCAGTGTAAACCAAAACCAGCACTTCTGAAATCCTTGGAATCATTAGTGTTTGTGACTAGGGAAACTTGGGTAAACATCACTTACTAGAACAATTAAAATAAAACTACAGAGGTTTTGCAACAGTTCAGGCAGTACAGAAATTTTTTGTAAAAGGAAACGTGATTCGTTTGCTTGTTGTAATCTCAGCATCTGAGAGAGCAGCCCTGCCTAAGCAACAAACTCCCACACAGCCTGGGAGCCTGCACTGATTTATTTAAATAATTTGATTTAAATAGATGTCTCATAGTGTCGGATAAAAAACAAAACCGAAACAAACGATACATTTAATACATTATATTTTTCAGAGGCACTGTCTCCTATTTTGTACTTGTACTGTGTTTAGCATAACTGGGTCAGCACAGTGAATTTCTAGGTGCTCAGCATGCAATGTGTTAGCTCTGCAGCGTGATTCACTCCAGTGGCTTGACTGCTGATGATACTCAGGCTAGCTAGTTAAAGCTAGCTAGTTTGAACAGTTCTGTAATACCATGCTGAAGAAATAAAGTGTCTTCTCTACAGAATAAACCTCACCCTTTCTGTTTGACTCACTCTGATTCTCTGTGCTAAACCATTCTCCTGAATTAAATCCCATCTTTTTGCAGCCTGTTGGTCCAGCTGACCAGCGATGCTTCCACTTTTGTACCTGCTTTATCATGTCTTCAGATACCATTTAAAAACTGGCATCTGGGTGTAAAAGCTGAGTTGCTGTGAACCATTCTTTGTGTCCCTTTACTTAAAGGGCACCAGAAAAACAAATGGCTTTTAAGTGCAGCAATAAAATGGAACTGATAGAGGTTATATCTTTATCTGTGCACCTGCAACTATCTACATTCATCTTGTTTGCAACATTAAACTGCTCTTAGGGGAAGGTTTTTTTACATATATATGTTTGCATATGTACTAAACATATATATAATTGTATTTATATGTATGTCACTATGTCTCTGATGTAAAAATATAGATCCAACCATGTGCATGTTAGCTACTGAAATACTGTTTATGAAAACTTATATATATTGAGCATTTCACATCTAATATAGAAATGTACTCCTAAACACTGAAGCACATTTAACTGGATGTGAAAACGTTGGTATATTTTACATTAAATACCAAATTGCTGCATAGCTGTCTAATTGTTCATGCCCTCAAATTACGTTGAACATATATGGAGCACACTAGTTAGTAATAATATTCCCAATACAGAAAATGATGTAGAAAAAGGGAAGTTACAAGATTCTACATGCAGGCAAAATGACAGTGACCTCTTGTAAATACTTCATGTAATCTAAGGGGACAGCGTGAATTTGCTTCTCTTAAAATTTGATATATTTCAGTACACGCCTGAGATGCCATTCATCTTCCCCTCTCATATTTCTACCCACAAGACAGATGTCAACGTTGTCTAATGGATAGTCCTGGTCTAAGCTATTTCCCATCTGGAGGCAGGCAAAACAAAAGAAATAACAGCTAGAACCAGAGAACAGTGTCTTTAAGAAAGTACTCCAAGTTGTTCACTAATTATGGGTATCCTTTCAGCTCAGTTGTCTTTAGCAAACTTTTAGAAAACATCTAGGGAAACACAATTTGCTTTGGTGGCATCAGATAATGTGCATGTTTATGCTAATATATCCCTAAATATAAGAATATGTACTAATATGATGACTATTAAGCTCATTAATGCAGGTGTTTGCATCTTTCTCAGCAAAGAAATTTACTGCCATATATCCCAATGCATGATTTTTCAATACACTGTAAGTAAGCAGGAACAACATCAAGTGACATAAGAGAATAAATAACGAATACTGAAACTAATGGACTACATTGCAGTGTGCACTTCAGCACTGGGCTGAAGTGTATTCACAGAGCATGCTCACAGATTCACCACAAATACATCACAAAGCATCATCAAAAATTTGTACAGGAACACTTCATTAATAAAGAAAAGATGACAATGAAACATTTGGCTAGCTTTTCTGAAAAGGAATTGTGAAATGAAATTATGAAATCAGTCTCTGAAAATGGGTGCACAAAACGGCTGGAGTTTCAGTTTTTCATCCTGTGAGCCATGACCAGGGCTGGCAAATACAGTGGTGACAGCAGTTTTAATAGAGATGTGTCAGCTATAGTTAAATCTCAAGTTTGCTGTCTGACTTCACATAAAATACTTTCACACTGGAAGTCTTGCCTACACTGGAAACAATGTACTGCTTGAAAAAAGGCTCAGGTCCCTGAAAACATCATGAATTATAAAAATGAAAGTTTAGTGAATATTGCAGAATTAGTAGATATTATAGTACACAGGAACATTTACAGTTCATCATACAACTTCCACAGGAACATGATTTTGCCTTGTTTACTGCAGCAATATTTTATTTGTACCAGTAGAATGGGCAAATAGGATAAACACACAGTGACATTCCAGATTGGCCTAAATCTGAAAAGTTCATTCTTGCACTAAGTCTGCTTCTACTAAAATCAATGTAGAATTTCTTTCAAACCTGCATCTCCATATCCTTTTATAGTATTATGCCTCCTCAGTATCTACTGGTTGAGCGTTTGTCTCTTAGATACATGAACAGAAATTACTTTGATTGGAGGGTGTTCTACAAAAGTCTGAATATAATACTGTTTTTTGCATTGATTTTGGCTGGCATAGAGTTAAACTCCTCTGTTGTAGCTTGTATGGTGCTGTGTTTTCAATATGTGATAGAAACAGGGTGTTTTAGTTATTGCTGAGCAGTGCTTACCGTAGCATCAAGGCCTTTTCTGCTTCTCATACTGCTCTGCCAACAAGAGGGCTGGGGTGCATGAGGACGTGGGAGGGAACAACTGGGACAGCTGGCCCTGACTGATCAGAGTGATCTTCTGTACTATATGGTGTCATGCTCAGCAAAACTGGTTTGAGGTGGGTGTTTTGCCAGGACTGCCAGTGCTTGGGGATTGGCTGGGCATCAGCTGGTTTGTCTGGTTGGTGTGGTGTTGTTGTGTTTGTTTGTTTTTTCCAATTATTAAGCAGTCTTTAGCTGAACCCACGAGTTTCATCACTTTTACCCTTCTGGTACTGTCCCCCATCCCACTGAGTAAGGGAGTAAGCCAGCAGCTATGTGGATCTTAGCTGCCTACTAGGGTTAAGCTGTGTCGGTCTTGAATAATGGAAGTTGTTTAAGTCATTATTATAGGCGTTACAGCACTCCCCATTATTAAAATGTCCACTATATCTGTCTTTTTTATAAAAATACAAATCTGTACCATTAGCTTTGTTTTAATTTAAAAAGAATCCACGTTAACAAGCTATTTACTTGAAACATGATATTTACTTTACTAGTTTATTTTTTCACTTCACAAAGGTTACTTAATGAGAAAGTTCAGCTGTATGTAAGCATATTAAGACTGACACTAAAATCCTGATATTAAATGAAGTAGTACACTTGCTAATGAAGTTAGGTGTCAAACACTTGAGTAGTAAAGGACATTATGAAAGTCTTTGCATCAGACTTTCAGCAGAGAAAATAATTTCTTCATTATGATTTATTAAACTTCTTAATTTCAGTAAGTCTTCCATTCGAAGTTAAGAAGTGAATGGGATTTTGAAAGATAGTCAAATTTATAACAGAAAAGAAATCAATGACTAAAAATAAGGTGTCAGAAGATAAGTTCTACTAGTTTTAAAAACCCAAAGGAAAGAGTAACCAGAAACAGTCAGTTTAGTATACTAACTGCCTACACTTCTTTTACTTAATAAATTAGTTCATACTAAAGCATGTTTCGACAAATTAATCTTTTTATTTCTAACATAATGCCATGTAATGTAATTTAACTAAGAAAACCATGTTAAATTTATTTTCAAATGTGGCTTCACAAAAGCCATGTGTAAATGATTATATTGTAAATAACTAACTTATCATCCCCTATTTTCTAGCAAAACAAAAAAGGAAAAATTATAAATCTGAATAACTCTTCATTTAGCCATATAATTATGCACACACAATTCTGCAAATACTTTGTTGTTAGCAAACAGTTAGCAAAGAGCTGTTAGCAAAGAACAGGGGGAACCAACAAAATTCCTAAACCCAAGAAAAACAAAAGTATTATTTTAATATTAAATATTCCTGTTGGATGCTTTAAATCATGCTAGTATGAAATGGGGTAGTAAAGCTGAGTCAAATTACTTGTTACATGAAGTAACCACCTTGTCTAGTAATTTCAAAAGCGGTAAACCTTAATTCCTGCTTAGGTTTTTGTTGAAAGTGCTTTTCAAAAATCTGTATTGTACAGTTAAAAAATACAAATTTCAGAAAAAATTTTAAAGGGTCAGTTTTTACCCATTTTGTTCTGTATCATTAGTCTTTTTTAGTGTAAGCAGTCATCTTGTCTCTTTCCATATCTGTAGGGTTAGTCCCTTTTACCTTCCTGCTCACATATATTAAAAGAGAAATCTTACATCCTCTTTCAGCCTTTCTTTTGCTTGGTTAAACAAATAATTTTTTTCAGACTCCTTTGTAAAACTGTGCCTCTCCATTGCAGAGCTATCCATAGATTGTGTCTGCCTCAGCTCCCATTTCCATTTTTTTTCTTGGCAACAATCATATATTTTATTTCAGATGAGCTCTTAGCTGAGCAAGGAGGGAATCACAATTACTCCACTTCTACAGGAATTCTCTAATGCAGAACACTAGAGGTTTGTGTTTATATTTTTTAAGGCTGCATCACATTAGAAATTCTTATTCATTCTGTGATGAAGGTGTATGCTGAAATCTTGTTTTCAGAGCACTCAATAGTTGCCTACAATTTACATATGTGTTACTAGCCTATAATGGCATGTCTTGCTTTTTAAGCTAATTTCCTCCAACCTCTCCACTCACAAATCTCATAAAATACTTCCTAATACTGTTTTATATTTATGAGATTTCTCAATGTCATACCACCAAATTCAATTTGCTTTTTGTCCAAGTTACTATTGAAAGCACTGAAAATGTGTCAACTCTCCTGAAGTCCAGACAGACAGATGAGATCTTATTTCTTTTCCTTGTCCAGAAAAAACAATCCTCAAAGAAAGAGATACAGGTTACTCTGACATTGTGCTCTCTTGGAAAATCTATGTTAAATTTGATGACATTTTCTATTTATTTCCATGCATTTAAAGTGGATATTGAAGAAGGGAATAATTGTATCCTATGATTTTAGATTATCTGATTTTAATTCTGTGGACAATCCCAAAAGGAAAAAAAATAATGGAAAGAGTAGAAGAATCCAAGAACACTCAGAATCACTAAGAGCAGTCTTCCTTCTCCTGAATAAGCAGTAGATCCCAACACTGCTGACTTTTTTTGCCTGATAATACCCAGTGGCAAAGCATCCCATTTCTTTATTTGATCTCACTCAGTTGAGAATATGTGATGGACTGGTATGGCCAGCTACCACAGGACAGAGGTCTCAAGATACCACTTTTTTGCTAAAACTTGCCTTTAAGACCCTGTGTTCTTAAAAAAAGAGCTCACCAAGTGATGTTAATCCATTTTGTGGAAAAGAAAAATTATGCCCTAAGCAAGCAGGAGGGCACTGTAAAGAATCACAGTCTGTCCTTGTTTAGTAACAGATGGAAGTGAAATTACAATCTCACTGTCTTGATGCAACTGAATGGGTGAAAGCACATGTAACTAGAGGATTAGTATACTAACAGAAAAATGAGTCAAAATTATTTTTTATCTTGTAAGTAAGATGAAGCTGAACTTAATATACACAAGGCTTTGTGTAGAGGAGTGAATTACATCAGGTCTTTGTCCATAACCATATCTCCATGTCATCCAGCTCAAACCATCTAAAACATGTACCTTACTTCTTACAATGACAAGAAGAGTTTTCCAAACATGGAAATTTTGGGCTATGTATGTATATGCATGAATAAAAAATATTTCAGTTTAGCTGCAATGGTGCTTGGAGATCTAATGCAGGACCTATGGCTCTATTTTGCAGAGTTCTGTATTCATGCTCATTCTTGAGCTAAAAAATATTGACAAGGTGCAACAAATAGAATAAGTGAGCACAAGTTAACATTTTGACAGTGTGGCGAGGTCAATTAGTAACAGTTTTCCGGGTGCATTGTGATATATGACTTGGAAGCAGAGACTGGAAAGGATGGTATAATGGGTTTTACAGACTTTTTGAAAGTGTGAGAAAGTTGAGAAGGGACAAGAAATATCGTTTGCAAAAGCTGGAGTAAATAGCCAATAAAGACTAACATGGCTAGCAGAAGCCAAACAAAGCTTTCCGAAGGTTAACAGTTTTCAGAACTCATAGCAACAGACTTTGTTCAAGGAGTCATAGCTTTGTACTGTTTCCATTTCTTAGTGCAGACAAAAATACTCCAGAGATGAATTATGGGCATAATGATGCCTGCATGAGAAAAATGAGTTGGAAATTATTTGAGGAAGATTAGTAGGAGATGAGAGAGAGCGATCACAGTGAGATCATCTCCAGATGTCAGAGACCTGAGTCTTTCAGGGCAGCCATGTGTCCAGTAAGGCCCTTTGAGACGAAACTGTTCAGAGTAAGATGCTGTCAAGGATGAGTTCAAAGTCATGTTGAAATTGCTATACACGATCGTTTTTCAGGAGGATGCATGCTTGTCTTAAAGGCAAAGCAAGAAATTTGATACATTGTCATCCATCCCTAGCATTTGATAATTTTTATGGATCATTAAAGCTTGGAAACTAGAACAGGAATCTTCTGGGATCTCTGAGAAACAGTGATATAACAATCTATGGGCTTTTCAACCTTTTTATCTAAGCTAAAACATATTTTAATTTTTAGCTCTTCTTAAAACAAAAATTCTGCCAAGACAACCATGTTAGAAGTTGATTTATCTGGAAGTGCATTTAAACCTCACTTAAAATATCCCATTCAAAAGTTAAGGTAATGAGTAGCTCTTGAAGGTAAGGGGCTTAAAAAATAAATAAAATAAAAGTCAACTGTATATTTAGAAGATATTCCTTCTTCTCATCTCACAAGAAGTACTTGCTTTCAAATGCTACATTTTAACAATGTAGGGACCAATCTCTCTAATCTAAGTCCCTTTCAACGCAAGATATTCTATGATTCTATGATTTACACCCTGAAATTCCTGTGTTGAAACTAATTTTTGTTATCCTACAGTTGTGAACTAAAAGTGCACGGCAGATGTTTGAGTAATCTAGGAAAATAAGACATGTTTAATTTGACACTGATTAGGGACCAGATTTAAAGTTCACTGGAGTCAGTGAAAACATTTCCACAAATTTCAGTCTGGACCCTTTAATGGCACATATCTCAGTGAAGTCCATTTCCTCACAACTCAAACTCAACTCTCAATCAGAATAAATATTACTTTATCACAATCTGAAAATGTACACACAACACAGAAGATATCAGTAAAATAAAACATACCAAAATTACATATTAATGTATGTTGATGATCAGCTATGTCTGTGCCAGATGCAGTCAACAGTTGTTTCTTACCAATCAACGATGAAGCACTTCTTCTTTTTTTCAAAAAACAATAATTATAATTACTAAATCAACAACTCTCAGAAAGCTTATGCCAGGGGGCATTTCCTACTTGACCTCTTGAGGGGAAATATTTGAATTCCAAAAACAAAATAGTGAAAATATGATCAAGCCTTTCCCACTCACAAAGGCAAACTTACTTGTCCTTACTTCTACTTACTAAGATATTTGCATAACTCAGTAAAATAAAAGCATCCAATCCTCATCTACTTAATCTCAAAGCTGCTCCCCTGGAGTCAATAGGGTATCTTCTTCTAGACCTCAGTGAGGTTTCACTCTGTTTATTAGCATTATTTAGGTACTATAAAAAACCTTTTAATTTGTTTCTTGGACATAAGGTTGTTTGGACTTCATGAGTGGGATGGTATGTAAAGGCACTTGTGGTACATAACAGCCTAATTAATTTTTTGGTTTCTGGAATTCCAGCGATAAAGTGACTTTCAAATGGGGGCACCCAGAGCTTTTGTCACCTGCTACACAGTCTTGTGGACAAAAAAGTCCACAAAGAACTAATGCACAGAAAATGTTTTTATATGTGACACTAAATTAAGAGGCTACTTAAAACCACAAAAAAGACCTCAGCAATTTCAACAGAGACAAATAAGCCTGGAGCTAAGGCACCAAAGAATTTGTCTCAAATTGTCAGTTTTCACACTGTTATTCTATTGCTGTAACTGCACAGAATAAAATGGCACTGTAAGAAAAAAAAAAAATAGAAGGATTTTCTTGCTGCTTATGAAGTGCTTTCTCTCTAAGATCTGCCATGCACCAAGAAGACCTTTTGATATGCCTCTATCAGTGATTTCTATCTAGGGTAGTATTTTTTCAGTGAATTGTTTTGTATGAGATAAACTCTGCATAACAATCTTAACACTTGAAAATTGTGAAAGGTAGTTCAAGGGTAGCTTTAGAAGTGCCATTCTTCTTCAGAAATCAGTGGTTTACACTCTAGTGGAATGTAAACTGGCCCTATTCCCAATGAAGTAAATGGCAAAACTATGGCTGGTTTGAAGGAAAACACCACTAGGTCCTGCAATTCCAGCTACTGGTTTCTTACTATGGTGTAACACAACAAACAGATGCAGGAAATCTGCTGAGGATGCAATAGTGAGTTTGTCTGTCAGAAAGCTAACTTTTGGCAACTTAGAACAGAAAATGAAAGCAGTATATTTTGTTACTCTGTCACTGATAAGAGATTGCACCACAGTATCATGGGAAGATAACTTTGATTTACATTATAAAAAAAAAGTTTGCCTTGGATTTAAGCAAGAGTTCTTTAGTGCTTTTTTCCACCTAAGAAAACAAGAGGGTAAATCAGAACTATGCAAATTGCTTGAAGTAAAAAAATATAATAAAAAAAATTGTTCTTTCTTAAGGTTTATTCTGGGAGTGTTCTAACATGCATTAACTGCTGAACTTTGTTTCCCTTATAGTCAAACTGTGGTTTCTAATATACTGCCACTACATGATTCAAGCAAATAGAGGGGCAAGGGCCTTTTCTAGTGCCTTTCAGTGCACAGTTTACTTAGTTCAGTCTAATTCTCTGAGTTTGTACCAAGAACCAGTTTCTTGTTATCCATTTCACCCAACCCACAAATGTCCCTGGGGCACAGCTTACTCCAGAGCATGTTGCAGTTGTGCCACTCAATCCTGTTACACTAAGCTTGTAACTAAATTAGGAAACCTTTTGTTGTTTCTAAACCAGGAGCAAATGCCTCATTTTGTAAGGTTAAGGTCCTACAATTATTACAACAAACCCTGAAATCCCCAGTCTGATGACAGTTCCTGACATGTCCTCTTTCTCCTTCTTCTTCTTTCCATGCTGCTTCCAAAGACACAAGTGAAAGGCTTCACTTGTACTGAGATCATGTTTTAAGTGCTCATACTGTACCTCAAAGAGCAGCCCTTGTGGTCCCAGAATTCAGCTTCTTCATATAAAGCAAACTCCCCCAAAATCAGTAGAAACTAGAAAAAATGAAAGAGCAGCCTGACCTATTTTAAGTGTATGTTCAAAAATATTCATTACTTTATTTTATGAGAAGACTAAATCAAGAAAATGTAAAGAGGAGAACCTATCTTACGCTTTTAGCTTGCAAACAACATACATAAATTAGGGAAATATTTATTTCAATGGCAGCAGCAGAAAACTAAATTCTTTGACTGGTTATTTAATTAGGAGAAAGGAAGCTGCATTCACTAATTACTTACTTACATATACATTTGCACTTAGTTTTTATTCACAACTTTGGTTTTCTAATGGTTGGAAATACAGAGATAACTTACTGATGTAAAGTGAAATGAATTATGAATTGCAAATGACTGATTTGCTTTGGTTACTTTATTAACTGGTGCTATTTCTTTCTTTTTTTTTTTTTTTTTCCTTAAACAGGAGCTACTAGTGAGTGTTGAGTGGCAGCATCTAAATGGCAGTATTTAGCACTTCTAGACTCAACCACTCTACTCCTGTTTTGTTTGTACTTTTAATATGCTAGGTAGTAGCACTCATGAAATAACAAAATATGGTGAGATTATGATGATCATGTTATTTTAAACAATTTTCAAAAAAATTCAGACTTGAGCCAGATGATACACATTGGTGTGCCATTGTGAGGTTTCTGCACAGACACCCACACCTCAAACAGCTTTTACATTTTCTATGAGATCATAATATGATATTGTTAAAGCCTACTTTTTAAAAAAGAATTTTGGCCTGTGGGTACAAAACCTTCAATGAGCTTCTTGAAATGAAGAAATAAAATCTTAAACCAGTGATACCTACAGTGTATGTAGGCCCCATGAGTATGATGGGATTGAGATAGTGGTAGTCCATGCACCTTTTTCCTGGTTTGAGCCAGGATAGAACCAACAAGGGAAGGAGAAGTGGTTGTCTGCTGTCTATAGCCACAATGTTTGCCTCTGGGCCAGGCTGCAGTAGAAACCCACAGTGTGAACTAAATGCCTCTTGCACCCTAGGTCTCTAGTGGGGACATGATGCATGAGCCATGCCCTATTCTTTCCCTTTTCCCCCACAATATAATAACAATATTTCCTCAAAGTAAGAGAACAAATAATATTTGCCAGAAGGGCATTGTCTAACTGAGCTAAGGTCTTTATATATTGGACTGGAACCAAAAGAATTCTCAGCTCCTTGGAGAGTATCAATAACAAAAGACAGGTAGGTACACATCTCAAATTCCTGGATTCAGCTCATAAGTAAACAAGGCAAAACGTGTGACCCTTAGTCTGGTTCCAGCCCCTCTTTATATAATGGAAGACATTATCAAACTGTTATTTATCAATTTCAGGGTGACCCTCTTGCTTTCATACTTTTGTGCCATGAATTTCTGTGGAGTGCTGACCCCAGAGCTCACAAAGACGCCAAAAGCTGACTGCTGTCTGCCCCCTGCTATGTGCACAGAGCACTGCAGCACTCTCATCTACAGGAGTCAGCCAGAGGACTCTGCTTTTGTTGGTTCTTTGCTTTCTGCGTGACTGAGGCTTTCAACCCTCAGAGAGTCACCAATTTGCCTCTGGGCTGGAGTTTGTAATGAAAGTCTTGGTGCCAGGATTTTGTACATTCTATTCTGCCTCCAGTCAGGATGAGAAAACTTTCAAAATAATTATCCAATTTTAAAGACAAAAAACAACAAATGGGTATCCAAGGAGCTGTAAGGTTCAATATAGGCTATTTCCTCATACAGTTATATTGGCCTACAAACACCAGGCCTAAGTTTAGCAGTGATTAAGATTGAAAACTCTGCAGAGCAAAAGAGAAATAAATCTGTATTGAGGAAATTTCCTGTAGTGGGAAAGCTGCCCTCTACACATTACCACCCACAAAGCCATATGGGGATGCCATGAATAAATATGTGAACGCTAGAGAGTGGGGTGGGAAACCATCTCTCTAGCCCAGGAACTATTTCACAATTTCAAGTGTTCCCATTCTGCACCAAGGAGGCTGACCAAGGCACTGCTACTACTGAAATCAGATAGATAATTTGTCTGAAGTAAAATATGTTAGAAAAGAGATAGTGACAAGATAGGCTTAAACATCGACAGAGTTGGAGAAAGAAAATTATCAGACTTTCTTCCCACCAGAATCTGAGACCAAAATTAGAATAAGAAAAACCTAACTGGAGTCTTGGTAGCCTGGCAAAAATAATGTACAGGAAAATGGACAAAGTCCAGAAGAACTACAGCATACTTCCCCTTTCTCTTTTAAAATAGAAATTATTCAGTGTGATAGCATCTAGCCATTGGATAGTTTAAGACTGGGGTGAGAAAATCCTGGATATCATAGGGCAAATCCATCATAATCTAGTTCATGGCCTGTGCCTTGCTGCCTTCTTTCTTGATGGCCCTGTGATAGGGGTCATACATAATTTGACTCTTCCTGATGTATGCTCTTGGTCAAATCTTAAATGCAATTCCATTCCTAGGTCAAGGGGATAGTGATGTGAGTTTCTTCAGGACATCTCTACTTTTCTCTAACTCTAACCAAAAGCTTTCATCATGGATTGACAAGTACACTAGCAGTCTGTCCATGCAGTAAGCATTCGATACCACATCCTACAAATGACACAGATTGACAAATTCTATTTTGTATTACTGATCAACAATTAAAATATTTCCATAGGATAAAGACAACATTCAGCCTGACATGAGAAATAAAATTTGCCATTAGAGTTTCATAAGGCTACTAGGAGTGAGACACCTTTATCTCTGTCCTAATCCTTTGATCTTTCATTGATATCAGATAGCTCAAAGAACTCTCGGAGCTGAATAGGATTTAAACTGGCTGAGAATGATTCAAAGAGCAGTGATGATAACAAGCTAATTTTCTGCATTTTAACCAGATATTGATAGCAAAAGCTTGAATTTTGGAAGACTTCATAGACAAAATCGATGGCTTCACTTATCACACTATTAGTCCAGTTAATATTAAATATTTCTCATTCAGACATGTAAGCTGATGGTGTTATCCTGCTACATCACACCCAAAGCATTACTTTTATTGCTTCCTGTGCTTCCAGAACAGTAATTAGCTTATGTCGGTGTAATTTTGAAAATTTGAAGTACAAATTATAAATATTACTTGGTTCAACAGGTTGATTACTATTACAGTCATTTTCACAGCTTTGATACTCCAATAATAAACATAAAATTCAGGATGAAGAGATTTTTTTGGCTGGTGAAGTGTGCTTGCTTTAGCACACCTTGTACAGAAAAAACCCCCATATTTCCAAAGGAAAGAAGCCATCAGAGCACATTGACGAACTTGAGTGTCTGATGTATACAATGCAAATATTTTAGTAGCAGTGAAACATTGTCCAGCTGTCTCTTCTAAGCTTTCAATCCATTTTAGCAGGAAGCCAAATGGTCCTAGGCTGTTACATAAATTTGGTGACATCTGAAAGAAGTGCTGTGCTCGGTCGGACAGACAGGTTTTCATGGGAATATGTCGTATTAGGAAAGTTATAAAGCAGCTGGAGATTTAATACAGAATCTGTGATGGATAAAATCCAGGGCTACTGGCTGTGCTACTGCCTGCCCTTACTCACACCATCTCTACTCAACTAACACATGCAACATATTAACAATGCAATAATTAGTACACATTCCTGTCTGCTACTTAAAACTTCACTCCCAGATGCTGCTTTGGTCTGATCTCAATTTTAGTACCTTTGATGATTCTCTGCACTTTGTAATACCAGTCTCCATCGCTATTCATTAGACTCAACAGTGGTTAGGTAGACACTAGTTGAAGCCAGGTTTCTCACAGGAATTCCCTTGCTTTTATTTCATGTGGCTAAATTATGTAAATTACTATAAATCCTTCCTCCAAATCCCCTCACTATACGTCCATGTGTGTGTTTATCTAAGCAAAACAACTGCAGCCATGAGAACAAAACCAAGCTGCTAGATAACAAGCCAAATCATTAATTAATAAAAAATGCCAAATAAGAAAAGACATTTTGCAGTAAACCACCTTGAATAATGTAACACCTGTTATTTATCTATTCTTTGTACATACACATATTTTTACACATACACACACCTACTCTTTTCACTTCTTATGGTTTCTCTACACCCATAACATTGCAAGACTCCTAATACTCTCCTGCAGCTGGGCAGTCAGACCTGATAATCTTACATAAATATTTCTGCTAAAAAAATGTTAATGAGATGCAAGTAAGTAATGACACTTTTGTGCATGATTTTAAATAATCAGATCTCTCATCTTTTATCTTACTATTGTGGGCCTCGACTTGTGTTTCTTATCTATTCCTTACTATTTTGTTGCAATGTATGTGAGCAGAGTGCAATTATTTGGCATATCTTTCTGGACAGCAACTATAAATGCTTGAATGTCCAAAAAAGGTATGCACATTTGGACACTATCAGTGGATACCCAAAGGTTTCCAGCATCAAAGATTCTGAAGTTCTTTTAATTTAACATAAATATGAAGGGAAAGATTTCATACAAATATAAGTTGTCAAGGTTTGGCTTGAATTGATCCAAACAAAACAATGCTTTAAAACAGCTTTACCTGCTTCTTTGCTTATTGCTACAGCAAAATATGCTAAGTAAAGGGGAAAAAACCCCAACCAATTACATGGTTTGCAACAACTGGAAATATTCACAGTAAAGCCAGAAACTGTGAAGCTTAACAGACATTGATTTTAATGAATATTTTGGGATGGAGTTGTTGCATGTGTTTATACAAATCATTAAAAAAGATTCAAAGCAGGTATTTTTGTCTATGTGGAAATCTTTCTAGAACTGGAATTTTATTTTAACAATTTTATTCAGTGAAACCCAAACCAGAAGCTAATGCTCGCAAGGAAGGGCAGTATACATCTAGATTGACAACATAAGCCCTTGAAAACTGCCATTGTTGGGTTTTATACTGCTTTATTTCAAACTGGCTTAAATACATTGTATTTTCAAATTTTCAGTTACTTTATTTTTTCCTAGAAAAGTGTTTCATTTCACCTTCTAACTTCAGAGACATGCTTAGCTACAATTTCAATCCGTCCTTCTCTTTCTCTGATTCGTAATTTAGAAGAATGTCATCTCTCATTGCACAAGCAACATGAATTTCAGAATGGTGCAATGGTTTAACTTGTGTTACCCATAATGAGCAATTTTTCAACATGGACATTTCACATCATGTTCTACTTCAAGATACGTCTTACACTACCCTACTTACTGATGGGATGGAATAAACAAACAAAACCTACAAGCTACTCAAATTCCTCAGATCGGACAGTGACTAATTAAGTGTTAGCATCCAGGAAGGGTGTCAAATCAAACAAGGGACAAATAGAGCTTGTTTGCCACACTCAAAAAACTACTTATGAAACATATAACTGTTTATCTTGATAATGGAAAAATAAATAAAACCAAAACCCAAACATAACTTGTAAAAGCTCGGGTGTGCAGATTTCGTCCAACTGAAATGCCTGGGCAACTTTCAAGGAAACTAAAGCTGATCCTGCAAACTTCTCCATCCAAGTGATATCTAACCTCAAGAAAATTATCCAAGTGACTACTAGAAGCTGTTGATAAAAAGAATGAGATCCTTTAAATTGCACGTGTACTCTAATTTACAAAAAATGGAAACTGCTGCATGTATTTTGAGAACCTGATCTCATTTGACAGAAGATAATAAGGTGTGCCAATTTCCATGGGCCAGTTTCTACCACCGAATATTTAACTCTAGTTTTTTGACTCGCACTGTGAGTTAAAAGACTTTTTCCCCAGAACATGGTTCTCCTGGGACCAGCAACATATCGCCTGTCCAAAAGGAAAGTTGGATACACAGATTCTTGCTTACAAGGAATAAAAGCGCCACTTAGAGTATTATGTTCTAAAGCAAACTCTTTTCAAGTTGTCTTCTTAGAAAAACTTACCATCACATGGCAGTTATTTGGTCTTTACAGGCATTATTATATCAACAGCTTAGTCTGTTTCAATTAATATGAAGCAGAATTCAACTCCCCTCCCACCCTCTCTCCCTGAAAATAATATTAAATATAAACTCAATTTAATACCATTGTGCCAAAATTTCATAATTTCATTAACTGGACTACCTAACACTATTTCATTACACAACATACTAAATTATATAAACATAATTTTTGGCATATGTTTATTTTAATTCAAAACCCTAGTTGGACAGCACAATGCAACATTTGGCAAATCATAATCTTATCTTGGCTTTTGTAGTAATAATGTCTAAACAAAAGTAGACATTTACTGGCAACAGCAAGCAGCAGAACTTGTGTCTTTTCCTTTTCACAATTCATAGTATCATGCTGGCATTTGTTATACATTTCTAAGCACATTTTGACAGCTAAAAATGTCCCACATCATATCTCAATGTAATGGCTGTTTTACATTATATTTTTGTATCTAATCCACTTAAAAAAAAAAAAATCCAATTATTTTTGGTACAAAAGAATTCCTTAGAAATTCTGGTAATTAAATCTAGCAACCTGGAGAATTCCTTGAGTGTCCTATGATTTTTTTTGTTGTGATCTCATACAGACAAATTCAAGACAGCTCCTATGCATGAAGTGTCCAAGTTGCTTCAAGCATACGAGTCATATCAAATAGATTTAAAAGATTATTGTGCTGCTGCTCTGAAGAAGCAGGAATGAGGTGAGACAGAAGTGAATTGCCACGCTTTGAGCACACTGGCTGACCTTCCAACCCTTCCTCAACTTGTTCCTGCACACTCCAAAGCATAAAGCAGCCTCTTTTCTTCAAAAAGAGTAAAGAAAATGGTGTTGGAATGTAAGAAAACATCATAACAAGAGATAGAGAGAAGCAGGTACTTGCACTTTAATGTCTTTGTTTCGTAAGGGAGATAACAGATTTCATTCAAGTTTAGTTTGAAATAAACTAATCTTAAATGAGACATGGCTGTCCTGAGGACTGCTTTTGTTTGAAAACCTTATGGTTTCTGTTTTTAACCTAACATCTACAAGCATTCTATTAAAAAGAGAGAAATGATTTCTCATTATGCTTACACTGCACTCTTGACAACACCTCTGTTTAATCAGTTTTACTATTTTCCCACTGAAAGTTAGGTTTTGGCTCAATATGGAATTTTCACAGCACAAGAGAGAATTTTTTTTTTTTTTTTTAAACTAGCAAAATATGATCACAAAACTTCAAAAGTTCTTGACAAGTACAATATATGCAGGTGTTCTACAAAAATTACTTCAAGTTTTTATTAAAAAAAGAAAGAAAGAAAAAAAAGATTAGGTACTTTAAACAAAAAGCTTTTAGAAAGGACTATTTAGGTGTTAAATTTTTTAGGACAGGTAGGAAACTTTTCCCCTATATACATGACAGAAATACCACACACAGGATGTGCAGCTGACCAACAAACTCATGTGAATGCTTAAATTACTCATGCAAAATGTACAACCGAGTGGGAAGGCTTCAAAATGCAAGCAGATAATGCAGGGCCTGGGCAAATGTAGCTCTCTTGCTTTGCTAATGATAGCTTCTCCCGGGTTGTTTATGTAGTGTGCTGAGAGTATGAACTGATGTGGATAGTACTGGTAACTTTCAGGCATAATTAATCTTTGTAGCCTCTTCAGGCAGTTTCACCTATATCCACAGGTCCATATCAGAGAAGATTTTGTTTAGGTCCAATTGCACCATTTCACAGAGAAGTCACTGATTAAAGCCAGAGAGTAAACGGAAAACAGGAAAAAAAACACCCTAAATCTACCTTCTTACAGTTTAAAATCATTACCCCTTGTCCTATTGCTATCTTCTCTGATAAAAAGCCCCTCCCCAGCTTTCCTGTAGCCCCTTCAGGTACTGGAAGGCCACTATAAGGTCTCCCTGGAGCCTTCTTTTCTCCAGGCTGAACAACCCCAACTCTCTCAGCCTGTCCTTTTAGCAGAGGTGCTCCAGAAACTGGGTAATGAAGCCAAGAAAATAGAGTTCTGCCTGTTCCCTTTTTCATGGGCAGGTTTTTGCATGGAAAGCACACAGTTAAGCCATTATGGATATGCCTGCTAATTCTGTAGGATTTCTAACTCACTAACTCCTAGAGACTGAAGCTAACCAAGGACTAGCTGGAACTGTCTGGCCCTTCAGTCATACAGACATCAGTGCCTTGGGCCTTAGGTATTAACTTAGACACTTCACAGATGGTCAAACTGCTTGCTTCAGCCAAGAACTTGGACACAGGCCTGTGTGAAACACAGCATAGTCATTTGCTGTGTTTAGCATCATGTCAGTGAAGAGCCGGATTATTTTGGCAAAGAATACTACAACTGTCTCCGAGCATTTCTTTGCTCACTCTCCAATTCTTTTCCTATTCTGAAATTAGTAAGCTATACATGGAACTTCTATGAGCAAATAGTATTTCTTTTGAAAATATCACTAAATTAATTTCCCTTTCCCATAAAAATAATGGGATTCAACTAAATTTTCAATTACAATTTAAAAAAATTGTTATAATTTAAAAACTATACTTTTAAATGAAAAAGGTAAACATCTTGCTAAACTTACAACAGTAAAAAAAAGAAATTAAATTTGGACAGTTTTCATTATATATTTCTAAGGCACTCCCATAAAATGTCATGCTTCATCTAACCTGACATTATTTTGGACTTTCATTTAGTAGAAAAGTCTGTTTCAATATTTCATATTCACTGTAATTGGGAAATGATTTGATATTTCAACATCTTAAGAAAGTGGGAAAAATAAGTTCCTTCCCCAAAAAGCTCATAAAGCAATACACTCCTTTCAAATTTCAAGAGAAGTCATATGCAGATCAGTGAGAGTAAAACATTACATGATAAATTGTTTTAATTCACCTTGTCTAGATCAACTGTCTTCTGATCACCCCTGCTAACAAAGTACTTCAGCCTTTCCAACACACTACCCTGTTGAACAGCCTGTAAACCATGTCCATTTCTATAGTCCACATTTATTTTACTTAGGCAGAGGGCAGCCTTTGCCAAGTGGTGGATGTGAAGTCTGTTTGGGGGGTTTTGTTAGTTTTGACAACCTTGAAATTTTCTTAGGTGTGCAACATCGTGCATAGTTCTGATTGGAGACAGTGGGGCAGTGAAAAATGCTACTGGGGTAAATGAGTACAAAGAGTAGCATTGATTATGAAGGTATTTTGATTAAAAATAAGAATTATTGTAGCTCTTAGAGGAGTGAGAATGTGAAACCGCCTTCAGCTAAGGAGTATGATGAGCAAACCTATCTGGTTTTAATTAAACTTGATAAACTTCTGAAGAAATGTATATGACAAGCAGTGGTTCTAACAGGGGCTATATTAGGGTTTGCAGGAGGTTTTCCTTCATCCTGGTTTCCTGTGACTTGATACAGTTTTAATTATTGAGCACACACTGACCAAGTGTAACAAATGCCCATTTGGCAGCTGTGCACGCAGCAGTGCTCCCCAGTCAGTGTAAACTACACAGCAACGCTGGCTGCTTCCTGCTCCTGGGACACAAGGCCTGCCTGACTACTTTGAAGTGATCGACCAAAAGTTGATGTTAAAAGAAGAAGCCAAAGAAAGAGGAGACTTTTTTTGGTAGCGTAATTCACTGCTTACATATTACATGGCTTTGCAGAAATTCTGTGTTCTAGCTACCCACCTACCTATAATTCTCAAAACACCACAGGCAGTATGTGTTTGTAGGTGGGAAAGGCTATTTGGAAGTGGCCATCTTGTGGAAGAGGGGAGTGTTCTGGAAGTACAGTAAGGATGCTGTTGATACTAAGCATAGATTGCTGTTCACAGAAACAGCAATCTGAAATGCTGAAGCTTTCCTGTAGGAATGGTTCCCAACATTGGCGTTTTACCTTTGAAATTTATGCAGATAAGGAAAAGCCAGTTTTTAAGGGGCTGAAGGGCACAAAAGTTGAGGAGCTTATTGTGTGTATTCAGAGTTCTTCTGCCTCCCCAGTGCACCTTGCAGCACAAAGAATTCTTTTTAAATTTCCTTTTCCTCTTTATACCACCACTGTTCAGCCTTCTGTAAAGCTGACATCTGCAACTTTGCCAGGATTGGCCCAACCCATGAAATCAACTGGTATTTTCTCCTGGACTAGATTCTAAGGCAGTATTATTACTTTTACTAGGTGGTGAAATAAGTTGGATAGAAATTGAAATCACAGTGTCAATAAATTGACTACTTTACATTGCCAATTTCAGAAAAATACGTGGAATGCATAACTGAGATCCTGGACTGCTTCACTTAGGTACAGGTTCAAAACTCCATCATCTCTGTTCAAAGTCTAAGTTATTTTGGTAATTTTACACCAAATGTCACTCCTTTTAACACTTTCTTCACTTTTCCTTCTAAAATATCCTGCATCCCTGTTATGAATCATGACTAAAGGAAAAAAAATCTGTAACAGTCAGTCTTTACATGATTTCCCCAGATGGAACTTAGCTGCTGTCTGAACACTCCAGTGTATGCTTGCTTTAGCTCATATCATCCAGGGTGGCTGAAATACTGTATTTAAGAGAGTAAGATTAAGATGTGTGATTTTGCATGGGCGAAATTACGAAATGCTAACATGAGTCGATTAGGTTTAGTAACCTCCAGTAGAATAGTTGCAATGAGTTGCTGGACAGCTTTTCCTCTACTCATTCACTTCTGGTATTGATTCCTTAATTACAATTGTCTCAATTTTTTTTATGTCAGACCTGTTTCTCCTGCCTTTCTGTAGGCAATTTTCTATTGTTCTTCAGTGAGTACCTTTTTTTTTTTCCAGTTAAATCTGTACTAAATAATTCAGAAAAGCTTAACAATATCAAAAGCAAGCAATTAAAATTATGAATTTAGAATCCATATGCAAAATATTCTGGTTTTCAGACTGTGCACTTCCAAAGGGACTCTCCAGCTGGTATCTGTAGTGAATACATTGTAGTGAATGCATACATGATAAAGGAAACTCAATTCTCAGACTCTTCCAAAGGACAGCTACAAGTAACCAGCAGCTCTGAGCTTTGCTTATTGACAGCAATTGATTTCCAGACATTGCCAGTTTTCTTGATTGCACTAGGTGAGAGGGATTTTTACCTAGAGAAAATACTTTCCAATACCTCTGTCTTTAGATAGAATTGCATGTTTTCTCTTTTAAATCACTTCTGTACTTTCTTCTACTTTCTGTATTTTAAACTAGTGTTAAAGTTGTCATTTAATCTGTTGTACGTGTATGTTGAAGATATACTCTGCTATACAAAATAAATAGTATTACCCTTTACCCTTCAGTTACCATTTCTACTAAGAACAAGAATATCATCCTTTGCATTGTGAACATAAAGTAAGTAACAGAGTGAAATAATCAGTCCAGGGTTTTATGCTGGAATAAGTTTGAATAAGAAAAAAAGACACAATCCTGGTCTTTAAACCCTCTGTCTCAGTCCCTGCCTCTGCAGTAGGTGAAAATAACACAGCCATATTTCAAGATTTGGATAGCTCATGCCTGCAGAGTTCAAAATGTCTAACACTGAATAGCAAACTTAAGATCTGTAGCATTATATTTCTAGATTTTCCTTAACACATGAGAATTTTAACTACTTGTTATTTTCATTTTTGCTGCAACTCCACAAACTTTCTGTCACTATTTGTCAAAATTAAACAGTATTATTTTTCTGAGCATAGATGTATCACTACAGTGAAACAGTTTTTTGGCTTAACACAGGACTCTGTAATACTGTCTTTTTTCTAAAGAACTGTTATCCAGTTGAAAAGTTCACCTTACGATATCAGTTATTTTTGTTTAGAGATATTTTAACTTTTTGTTCCTAATGGAAGCCAATGAGAAAAATGAGGGCAAGAGGTTAAACATACATCTGGTCTCCCTATTTAACACAGAGGTTTATCTTTTGCATGTTGCTTATGATAACTTGGGGGGGGAGGGGGAGGAAAAAAAGACTTCACTGCCCTAACACTTGTATATTTTTCTGTTATGAAAACAGCAGCCTCCATTTCTTGTTTGACATATGAAACAGCTCTGCCATAAGGACCTGTATTTTTTAGCTTTGTATTTAATTGTTGGAGCCAAGAAAAGGAGTTGAAGAAATAAGACAGATCTAACTTGGGCTGACACTGTTTAAAAAAGTAGGCTATGGCAAGCATGGCTCTCATTATATTTAAGTGAATTAGTCTGTTTCCTTTAAAAAGGGGGAGGAGGGGGGAAACGAGAGATTAACAAGCCACCAAGGGCCTGCTGTAAGATTTTGACACTTTTAGTGGCTTGTGACATATGACTTGTGAGTATCAGCTCTCCTTCAAAATCAGAAAACAAATCTACCATTTGGATAAGAAATGCAAAAAACCCCAACAACAACGGCAAAAAAAATCGCTATAAGATCATGTTAATGAGGATTCGTTAGCAAGGTACTTATTGGCATTTATTGCAACAGAAGAATGAGATAATCTCTTTAACTCACTAGACTATGAAATTATTATTAGATATCTAGAAATCTAACATATGTCATCTTTTGCTAGGTAACGCATATGCTGTGGTCCTCCTAAAGACATTAACCTAACGTGTCTGAATACTGCAATAATGACACAAGATCTCAAGATGTTTCACATCAGAGCTTTCACATCATGAACTCAATAGAGAGTGCACTCAGAGGTGCTTACAGCAGTAGCTGCACAAGGATTACACCTTAAGTGTAAGTGTGCTCTTCAGTTAGGGCCCTAACAGATTCTTGAAAACATCATCATACGTGGCATTTTAGTTGCAACCTTAGGCGATCTACTCTTGCATTATCAGTATGTCTGTGTGTGTGTAACAGGAGTTTTGCATAAAGAACTTCACACACAAAACACATCTATAAATGAAGAGCTTATGTATCTATTTATGACCAGGTAGTATGAAAATCAGAACGATTGTGAAACTGCTATAAAAACATATTTAGTTGAAAACCCAACAATGTAAATATTAGAAAATGGCAGACTATAGTTTGCTAAAACACCAGAATTATGTTCCCATCTCCATTATGGACTTAATGAGAAGTGTCTGGTAAATATAATGCTTGTGTTAAGCACAAGGTAACAGAAAGTAGTTAGATGTTTTTACATAGTGGTTTTCCAGTTCATCATTACAGATACTTCTTGAGTCTGTATTGGTGTGTAAGCACAGGCACTTGTACATCTGTGGGTCCCTTTTTAAGGATTTTAAAATGCAATTAAGTTTTGGAAGTCTCTGGAAAAGATAGCTCCATCCATACAGTGGTAATCTTTCTTGCAGCATTATTGAATTTAGTAGTTCAGACAGTACTAAAGATCTTCCTGAATATAAGCACTGTGGTTTGCTTTTTAAAAATTTCATTCTGTATACAGGAGTTATTGTAATTCAGTATGTACTGAAAAGCTACATCAGTCTTTGTTATACCCCGAGTACAACTGAAAAAAAAAAAGTTATGTTTTGCTGACCTTTATGGTCTACTTTTATAAAGTACATTTATAAAATCAGCAAAAACAAAAAGGGAAGAGTTGCACAGAAAAATTATTATAGATATTGTATAATAGTGTTTTTCTCCAAATCCTCCTCTTTGCAAAATGTTTCCTGTTTTGTAAGCAGAATCAGCTGCAAGCAGAGTCCGCAAATGCATGTGTGGCAGAAATGAAGGAATAAAGCAAGCATGGTGAATTTTGAGCAAATCTGGATAATGCTTTGAGGAATTATTTGGTGTGTGGTCTGAGGCAAGAAGCCACAGAGAGGCGGAAGTTAATCTTATGTACTCCCCAGCTGCAGATATGTCTTTTTGAGAGCAGACTGCAGCAGGAGACACAGAAGAAATGACCAAGAGACCAGATTAATACCACATGAGCCAAGTGTCAGCCTCATTATATGTGTTTTCACTAAAGTTTAAAAGACTTTAACTTGGATGGCTGTCATTTCAAACAGAAGTTGTGACATGTAAAACTGTAGTAAATTAAACTGAAAGAATAATGTCTGTGACACTAAAGGGGAAGTACCAATAAAAAAAAAGGTAGAAAAAGAAATAAAACACAAGCAAAAATTTCAGTAGCTCAACTCCAACAAATAGAGAACATTTCAAGGAAATTAGGGCAGTCCCAAAGACAAATATAATAGGGCCTAATACAATAAATATTAGATAGAGATTATGCTCAAATTTCTTTGACTGAGAAGGCTGGACAGTAAACAAAAAAGAGTGAAATCGCAATTATATTTTGGCTTTTTAATCATGGAAATTATATAGACCTTTGAGCTGAAACATACTGATGCTTATACCTTTAAAGCAAAATAAGTTTTGACATTGCTTGTGACTATAGTGTTCATGCAGCACAACCAGATCTAGAGCTCAGCTTGACAGAACAGATTCAATTTGTGCCTATGTCCCTATGTCCATGCTGCTTGGTTAGGAGCTATTTTGCCATTAACTGTTGTATTATGCAACAAATTTGTTGAGTAATCTTGAAGGAGTGCTTGCAAGAAAGGCAAGATTCTGAGGAATATGAAGTTTTTTCTAATCAAAATACAAATACCTAAGTCTGATGGAGTGAAGAAGTAGCCTGCTCTTTCCTATTCTGTAAGGGGAAAAAACCTGTTTTTGTTATTCCTTGTATCAAAATCTTTCCATGAAAAGAGAATGATTACCCTTTGGGTAGGATTTTTTTTTTTCCTGGCACTCATCACAGTGTTACTGGCATTTCACAAATAATTTGTTTTCATAACACCCTTGCTCATGTAGGAAGTATTACTATCCTCATTTTATAAGCAGCAAAGAGCCAAAGAGAGATTAGAGTCAAATACATTTATAATTTTTTGGGTACAATGGATAACAAACAAATATAAGACCTGTTATTTCACAATACCTAATAACTTTGTGGCTCTTTTTAAACTCAAATTTTAGTTCCCACAGACTATCCTTGTGCCAAATTGTGCAGTCTTGTTCCTCTCCCTATAAACAGATACCTCCTCTATGTTGCTTAAGCATCAGCAGGAGAAGCTCCCTTTATGTCCAAGGTATCTTCACAGCACATGGTGAAGAACATGAGCTTTTAGTTTCCCACAATCCTTCCAGCATCCTGTGTTTCAGTCTTGTCTTGGTAAAAAAATCCATCACTGTCATTAAGAATTTTTCTAAAATTAAAAAAATCACAAACTCTTCTACAAAGAAAGCTGGCGTTGGACTTCATCTTTCCTAATCATTTTAGTTTCAACCTTGATGGAGTAGCTGTTCTGTGAGGTATATCAGCTGAACAGCATTTCATCATCCAAATCCCTCTAAGCAAGGTATTTTACACACTGCATTTACTAATAGTAATCCCTACATGTATTCCATACAGTGATCTTAAAATGTTTTTAGCAATGTCAATAGGTTCAGTCTTGTAGCTCCTTAATACACAATTATCATCAACTTTGAAGCAACTGGCAGGCTGTTCTTGACTGCTTTATGCTGTATGTGAAAAGGCAGTACCAAGGAATGACTAAGTCATATATAGCTGTTACATAGTCTAAATGCCAATAGATGTACAGACTAGGTTCCATTTACCATTCTCAGGTTGTTTAGGCATGTGAAGCTGTGAAAGAAATGGTCCATTTTTTCTACATAACACTTTGAGCAGAGATCTTTTTTCGGTCAGTATCGTCCCCCTCCCCTTGTCCTGCATTATCTCCCAATATACGTTGGCACAGAAAACATCATCATTGCCAGGATGGATAGAACTACCAGTATGCATGATCTCAGAATTTCCTTCCATCCTCCTTGGCCCAGGACTAGGGCTGCCCACAAAGCAAAATGCAAGGGAAGTAGCAAAGCTACTTGAATTAAATCCACTTCTGGGCCCCAGAAGGGGCACCTCCCAGTGCTAACTGTAGTACATTTTGCTTTAGCTGCTTAAGTGGGTTAAATGATGCATTGCCCTAAGAAGTGAGGCATTGCTTGTGTGTGCTCATGGGTGTTTAGAAGGAGAAGTGATACTCATCCGTGAATAAAAGCTAACAGACATGACAGTAAATGTTACTGTTCATCATAATTGGCACACTTTGTGCCTTCACCCAGCATCTTCATGTCTAAGAAGCTGAAACAATTGTAATTTCCTTCCTTTCCTTATACACTACTCATTTTCCAAGTGATTTCTGTCAGAACCAGGTAAAGTGATAATTTAAAGAGCTCACAGTGGTTTGGATGTCTGGAAGTACCTCAGAACACTTGGTGAAACTCAGCTCGTACTTCTGCTTCAGCCCAGCCCTTTGGCCAAACTACCTACTGCTGATCCAGTAGATAGTTTGACCACCAAAACCACACATCTGTCTTTCATGGAAGGAAGTTATCTTCTCTACATCTGAAGAGCCAGCTGTGCAATCAAGCCCAGACCTTGAAGCAGAGCAGTAAGAAGTGGCCACAGCTCAGCTCACGTGGTTAGCTCTGAACTTTCTGCTGCTTCTTTTCATGTTACCATTAATTTTGCAGTTATGGAGAGCACACAATTTCTGTACTGCAGTTACTAGCACTAGTGTTTTGACAAAGGAAAGGTGTCCTGTCATCAGAACATGGGCCATGTGCACTGCTCTGCATCCCCTGAGGCAGAGAAGGACACAGTGAAGTCAGATAAGGTTACAGTTCAGGGTAAGGTTTTCATTAGCTTCCTTGCCTCCAGGGAACAGGTGCCACAGGTACTAAGATGTGGATGAGAGAGGTACTTCCAGATCAACATGTTTTACACTTTTAACGTTTACCTCCAGGAAAGCCATAGGGAAAAAAAATAAGTGCCTGAGAAAAACCCTGAGATCAAGCTTTGCTCCATTGAAGTAATATGACTCTCTCAGTGAAGATCAGGGGCTTTAGCATCTCCTAAAACTTCATCAGAATGTATGAAAAGGCGGCATTAAAACTGCAGTCTTATAAAATTAACTTATTAAATATGGCCATTCTGTATCCTACTATGGAGCATATATTCCCTTGCCCACTGCAGTAACAGCTACTGCATATATGAGCTTGCAACTATGTAACCGCTTCCAATCTTAAGGATAAACTTACAAAATATGACCTACACTAAAAATATCAATCATAAAAATGCCCTATTCCACCCTCAAAAGATTAAAACACACTGAAGTTTAGGGTGTCTTGATGTCCTTCAGGTATATATTTCTCATAACAAATATAGTGGATAGCACTCACATAGTGAAAAATTGAAAAAACCCAAACAACCAAAACCTCAACATTTTATTCTTTAACATGCCTTTGCTTGTGACTGCTTTAAAATAGCATATTACTTACAAGGGCAAGTTTGCCCACCTTCCTGCTTGCAAGTAATCAGCACTGACTTTGACATTAGTAATAAAACAGGTTATTAATCCCTTTTAAGAGGGTAATGTAAGAAAAGAATCCCAGAGCATGTACCGAACAGTATTTAGGATCTATAGGAGAGGGTCAGACACAATGGAAGTGGGAATGGGAAGAGTTTATATCCGCACACTGATTACATACTCTAAGACAAATTCAGACAAATTCAACAGGCACCTTAATGGCTTCATAGCTTCAAGCTGTGAGCAAACTGATGATGCGGTGATATGAGACAGGACAATTCAACATTGCTGACAGTTGACAGCTGCCAAAACCAATAAGCCACGCTCTCCTTCTCCTTGCCTCTCTCCCATTCATGACACATGCTGCCTCTATTTTTTTTCTTGTCGTCCTTTCTAGTGTTGCTCTGGCACTCATCACACTTCCCATCCCCTTCCTCTAATGCGGGCATGATATCATTGATTTATACTCAGCCTCCACTTAGCACCATGCCTTCATTCCAATTAAACAACATCCTGACTGCTTCCAAAATGCTTCAGTGTTCCCTCCACAACTCCCACACACACCGACTATAGCTTCACAGATGTGCATCGGGAACCTGAAAGAAAACTTATGATTCTTTTATTTCTATGCAATCTTTGAACCCCTAGTTTCAGTGGCAGAAGAGGGAAGAGCAACTCACTCAGTCCCCCCCATCCCATTTTCAGTTTGCTCCCCATGCAGAAGGAGGAGATAGAACTGCAAAACCAATGAAGTTTATTATCCTTCCCATATGTTTTCCACCATGAAAGGAGTAGGCATAATATTGCTTTACTAAATCAAAGTTTATGAAAGATCTGATCTTTGTTTTTATATAAAATTAATGAGCTTTAGTGGTCCTAGTATCTATAGCCTTTTCCTTTCTTGCACACCACCAGAAATGATGGAAGAGGGGAGGGAGAAAAAGAATGAAACTGTTTGGTGTAGTTTCAACTTTTTTTTTATTTTATTTTTTTTTCCCCAAAGTCAGCTTCGATGTGTGTGAAAATTCCTGTTTAACTATAGAAGATATACACTACTGACAGATTATTTAGAGGTAAATGTGAAAGGGGACAGGCTAATAATTCTTTAGGCTAACTATAAAATGGGGGAATGCTTTACAGCTGACACTGTGAGTATATCAACCCAGTAATTGGATGCACGTGTTAGCAGCAGTAAAAAGGCACTGTCCAGTTGTCCACCTTACATGGGAATCTACTTTGAGTGTATTCTTTGATTTAGTGTTGCAATTAGAACTGAATGTTCAAAGAAGGAGCATAAGTGACCTAATTTAAAAGCAAAGAGTGCCATAAAGCCATTATTTAGCATGTGACCTGGCCCACTTGTAACCATTTATTCCCCCTGCAACTTCCATTTGTTGCACTGTACTCATGAAGTAGCATAATCAGGTTTAATAATCCACTCAGCTAATTAATTCAGTTTTAATATCCATTCAGTGATTAAAGATTAAGCCACTTCCTCCTCACTTCTACCCTTGAAGATTTGATTTTCTTTGTAAAAACAGAGAGTTTCCCAGGCTGACTTCTCAAAACTGCATGTAACAATATTTCCTGTTTCCTTTTTACTATGCTGTAACTAACAGAGATGTTTTACAATGAACTGGCACTAGAAACAAGCAATTAATATAGCTAGGTAAGGGTCTTTGTAGTTAACTGATGGTTGCAAGTTTTTGTTGACTGTTTTTGTGTGTTGGAACCATCTAAGCAATTGAGAGCTGTGATATATTAAAATACTGCATCAAAACAAGTTTTTGAAGCAAAAGAAGGAAAATTTTTTGGTAAGTACCTACTTACCAAGTACTAGTACTAGTGGTACTAGTATACCTACTGACCAGGAAACTTAAGTGTGCTAATGTGAACTAAATGCAGCCTCCATTTCTGATCTAATAATTTGGTTTTCATTGCCCAAAGCAAGCAAAAGTTACTTTTCCATGCAGTCTCATACAGCTCATGTTGGTTGTTAATGCTGATAAAGATTCAGACTGTTTGTGCTCTTCAAAGTGGCAGAGAGGTCATTAGATTATAAATTCCAGATTATTAGGGTAAGGTAGTTCAATGCCGGATGGAGGCTATAAGCAGTGGTAGCAGGTGTTCAAAACGTTCCAACTAAAATTCAACTCGGTGCTATTTTGGGGAAGGAGAAACTAAATAAGAGCTAGATTCAGAAAACTCTTCAGAAAACTGAGGTAACAAAGACGCAAAAACAGGTGATTGCATTATAACAAATCCCAACCTGACCAAATAATTTCTCTGCTTTGCTAACACTATTTCTATCATCCCAAATATTAAGAACAGAAATATAATATTATTTACAAAGATTTTTTTTTTCCTATTTAGAATTTCCCTTTTGCTAATAGGAATCTACCATGATGGGAGATGCTGCCCTGTGTTCATACTAGTACCAGCTATTTTTAACCTAAGACACACAGGTTAATAAGATTTGCTCATAGAAAGGTTTTTCATTTTCCAAAATGAAAGGCTCTGTGGAATAAATGAAAACTCCCCTATTGCAGGATCTGATCTGACTCCCATTTGAAGTGAAAAGGCCCCTATTCACACACAGCTCAAAGACATCTGAAAGTCATCTTAAAATGCCTTATTTCAAAACAGAGGATCTTATCATATGAGTGAATGCATCCAAGATGTTTCAGAAGTGTAAGCACATTCTATAGTGCTCACTCAGCTAACTCCATCTTCAAGGGAAGCTTTAAGTGAGCCACTACCTGAGAACCCTCTTACTAAAACAGCAGCACAGCACCTATCAGCCTACATGCCCCTTTCTTCTTCTTTCTTCTGAGGTTTTAAGGAGAACAAACTTTCAACGGCCTTTTTTTTTTTTGTTGCAAGTGGCTGTAAGTTAGATTTATGAAGACAAAAAGACTTCTTACAACTGTGTATTTTCAACAGATTTATGACAGGGCTATGGTATCAGCACGGAGGGTCCCCAAGACAGGAATGCAGTAAGGGTAACAGGAGAGTGTCTTGTAGATGTTAAATAGTACAATTTTTTCCACATTCATAAATCCTACGTGCCTAAGATTGTATACTGCTGATTGTAAGTTACATAACTGAGTTCTGCAGAGGAAAAAAAAAAAAAAAAAAAGACCCAAACTAAGAAATCAACTCCATAAGAATCTCACTTTTCATATGAAAGAACCTAAGTTTCAGATTACTTCACTAAAACAATATTAATTCCTATTTTAAGTAATCTTGATTGGTAAAAAATTAAACCAGGCTTCTATGGAGAGCAAAACAACAAGACACATATGCCTACTAATCAGTCTTTTGGAAAACCAAGAAAAGTTCTCACATTAATTTACAAACACGAGTTCACGAGGAGTCAATAACCCCGAAGAGATAGCTTGAAAAATGTTCAGTAGCAAAGTAACATATTTTAACAAATACTCTAATCTGATTTGAACTTTACAGCTGAGGTTAAGATACCTATCAAGTTTTATGATTTTATTATACCTGAGGTATAAGCAAAAGGCTGAGTATGAAACTGATACTCATTTAATGCAGGTTTTATATATATAGCTCAATATATAGAACAAATCTGTATTTATATGTCATGTGTATAGGCACACACTTAAAACCTTCAGTAGTAATGCTCAGCACCACTAGTAAAGTGGTTGTTTAGAAAGTTTAGAGCTACAGAATAAGGCTCAAAACTTTCCTGCTATTATTCACTATGTCACTAATTTGAAGCTACACTAACTAAAGCAAAATGAAGAACTATCAGGGACTTCAGCAGATCCTCAAGCTATGTGTAAAAGAACAGACCATATTCAGGGGAAAAGCCTGGAGCATGTTAGCTCATGAGAAGCAGCTAATTATGTCTTGCTAGCTCCCCCAGTGAACACTTTTACTGTGAAATTGCAGTGCTTTTGCACTGTTTTAGGTTAATCCCCTTTGGATGCTCAAAAGGCCAGTTACACCTCTCAGCTGGTGTAAGCCCTTTTAGCTTTGATTGAGGTAAATTGTCTGATACAGCTGAGGATGCAGTCATTTCCTGTCCACCTACTTCGAGCAGAGGTGACACCAGGCAGTGGCTGTGCCGCCATCTACCGTAGGTTCTGCATAGCACTGTTTGGTCCAAAGCCCACAGGAATCACTCCAGCAACTCCTCCCACTAATATCTAGGCTCAGTGACACAAACTCCGCTCCCTAAACATTTACCTAAATAATGGCCTGATCCTGCAATCCTTGGTCAGGCAGAACTTCCTCTACAGACTGCAAGTCAGCTGCTGCTGATTAAGCATCACAGATTATGTTACCATTCTTCAGCTGCTAAGATCTGTCCTGTAAATTTGAAGGCTGTGTGCTTCATAGTACTATTAACAGTTACCTTAAAAGTCAATTGCAAAGAGTATAACACTCCAAAATATGTTCAGATTTCCCTGAACCAGCTTATTATATATCATGTAGCCCAATGCATGCCATCCATTAAACCCAAAGAGTTTCACTATCTTCAAGGAAGATTTCTGGGTGCAAGTAAAGTCAGAATCTGCACACATGCAGTTCTTTCTCCATTTTAGTGTATGGCTTAAGCTTCTCTAGGTCATCCCAGACTCAAGGTATAGTGAAAGCTTTTGTAGTTGCTCTTTGGAGGATTTTTCAGTCTGTTTTTCCCCCAACTATTACTTAAGTAACCAAAAGGCAGCATAGCTCTCCTTATTCATGCATGCAAAGGGCTCTTTCAAGAATAGATAGGGTCAAGTAACTTCATAAGCGGTGATGCTATGGGATGAGCTAGTGGTTGCATTTTCAGGACAAACTACCAGATGTAAAGAACTAAAAAAACCAAACAAACAACTAAAAAGTGCCCTCCTTCTATCTAGTGACAGACACCCTTCAGCTGTGCCAAATGCTGCAAGTTTCCCCAGCCTCCCAACAGAGCATTCAGAAGCCACCTCTGTTTCCATTACCCTGTAGGTAGAGAAAGGCTAATGGAACAGTTCCAAGCAACCAGGTTGGAAGACATGTGCCAGAGTAAACTTTAATTTAGCACACTCTACACAATATTTATAGAGCAAATCTATGAATGCCACTTGAGCCATTTAAAGGCTGGAAACTAAATTCTGTTTTCTGAATGTTTATTCTGACACTGTCCAACTGCTCTTCTTACTTGACAGTGCTTAATTGGCAGCGAGCCATGAAAGCTGTTGTCTAATTACACAACATATCATGATCTTACAGCCCTACAGATAAGGCTTTACTGCAGCATAAATGGATTCTAAACATTAGCATATGAGAAAAAGAAAAGTAGCCTGCAAATTAGAATATTTCAAGGTTTTGCATGTCAAAGTAACTAATACTTGTCTAAGAAAGCATGGTTTCAAAAGATGAACTTATATTAAATAACCTTTAAAAAGGCTACAATTCTGTGGGCTGGCTGGCTAACCCTTTATGCAGGGCAGTATCTCTTCCCATGTGATTACAAATTTTTTTTTACTATCTTAAAGATATCACATATTTGCATAGAATCAGACAAGATGGGGATTATGGCAGCATTATGATGGCACAGCTACACGAGGTTATGAAAAGCGTAATTTTGTTAATCACTGCAACATTTTGCTACATGGACACCCTTGAAATAAAGGTACAGTAACTACATTCTTAAATGGTCTCAGACTGTGTGCTTTTACAGAAAACAATTTCACACTGCAAATTATAATGGCTATTAAAGAAGAATATGCAACACTTATTTATCTTCCGCTAACAAGAACCTACTTGTTTCGCATTCGGAGATGTACACTAGGTCTGACTTTGTGATATAAATGTAGTTAGCTAGGTTACGAGTTTTAAGCCTGTGGAAGTTCTTTCTTCACTGCACATAAACTTGAGGGGCATGATACAACTGTGTATAACAAAGGCACTGGTTTGCTTTTATTGGAAACAAATTACATTCTCCTCTCCTTCAGCAGATACTCTGCAAATGTGACAGTAAACATGACATAACCAAGAATGCCATTTCTCTTTCCAGTGCAATGACTGGAAAACTAGGAAAAAAGGGTCCCACCCTATAGTTGCAGGGTGTTGTTCTTGCACGTATAGTGAAAGAGTGGAAAGAGGTGTATGTGCATTTCACCGTATTCTACCTCTTCCTGGCAAGATCTCACAGGTCAGCATGCGCACAAATTCACCCCCTGAACTGGCTAAGTCCTGGCTAAGTGGGACTGCTCAGATGAGTGGCTACTTCTCTGAGTACACTGCAGTCAGAGTGGGGCCCTCATAGCCTTTTCAGCAGCTATGTTCTGCACAGAATGGCTGCTGTTCTCAGGGACATACAGAAACCTTTCTGAATCCCATTTTAGGGGAATGATGCTGTCCTCCTCCACGAACAACAGTTATCTAAGAAATGCAGTGCTGTACCTGATTTCACACAAATGCATAAAAAATTAAGACTTCATAATAGGTCTGTTTTTCAAGAATTTGGCTTTCTATGAAATACAGAGAAGAAGGTGGTAAGATACAGCTGTTTTGACATCTAAAGCTTTTACAAATACTAACTGCATGATGAAGTCTGAGGTTGCAAGGTGGAGCAAGTGTATTAGTGACATATGATAGAGCAGCCCTCTCCTCCCTGTTTTTAAGCCTATGTTATGGGTATTTAATAGAAAAACAGCTGAATTAACAGTAATGTCTATCACATATCAAAGCAACCTGCTGAAGTATCAGTACTTTGCACATTAGCAAGCAAGGGATCTAACTCAGTCACCTTAAGTTGTTTGAATTTAACAGAAGATTTATCTTCAGGTTTATTTGGGTTTATGTAAAAAAACCCAAGAACCAAAATGTGGTTCTTCACCAGTGAAGCAAGTCAGAGAGTTTCCTCCAACACTTGCATAACTGAGCTTACTTTCTCAGCATGGTACTTTAGCAGGACACAGTCACTTAAGAGTTACAATGCAATATGCTGTGATTTACTACAGTTACTTCAATTTGAGACGGCACAGGCAGGAAAACCAAATAAAGGTTACGTTTCTAGCACTGACAGCCAAAAATACATCACCAGATGGATGCTTTTACTAAAAGCCTAATTAGTACCACAGAAAAGCTTGAAACTACAACTATGGAAACAGCCCATATGACTTTTACTTTGAAATAATTTCTTAAAAAAAAAATATTGACAATGAAATACGTGTGAGGTCTGTGCGAGCCCATCCCAGATGTTTACAATGGGACGAGTAGCGGTGCGCGGCGCTGCCGCCCGGGAACAGCGGAGCGCGCGACAGAGCATCGCCGCACTGGGGGCGGCTGCGCGGCCGCGCACCGGCTCCCAGCGCCCGCCGGACACCCCCACAGCCGAGAGCAAACCCAGGCAAAACCACAGCCCAAAGGAAAAGGACAAAGCGAAGCAAAGCAACCCAAAACCCTGTGCCAGGCTCGGGGAAGGGGGAGAGAGGAGCAGACAGCTCTTGTGCTGCTCGGGGAGAGAAGTGGGTGCGCGCGCGGGGGAAATCGATGCATTGTTTCAATATAGCGTTCTCGTCAAGTCACTTTAACGACAGGGGATAATGATTTTCAGATTCAGGAGACAATGACCCCCCCACACACACTCCGAGCCACATCATTACGAATCTTTCTAATTTGCTCTTCTACCAGGCAAAGAAACAAACTGTGCTCGGCGAAGCCATTTGCAAAACAAATGTAACCGGAGAGATGTGCAGATGAGGGCTGGCGGGGAGCGACGTCCCGGAGGAGCCCACCCCACCTCTGCCCCTTGCCCCCTCCCCGCGCAGGCATCACCTTCCCCTTCCCTGCCCAGCGAGGGGGCTCGGGCGCTCCGGGGCTGCCGCGGCCGGGGCTCTCAGGGGGGAGGCGGCCGCTGCCCGGCAGCGCGGCGGCAGACCCGTACTTACTGAAGGGGCAGTTCTCCTTCTTAGTGCCGCTGACCTTGCCGTTCTTCTCGATCTTGAGAAAGTACTTGTTGTAAGAGTAGAGCTTCCTCTTGCGCACGTCTCCTTGGAGGTGATTGTAGCTCCGCACGTGTCTCCCCGCACTGGAAGGAGAGGAGAAGGACGAGGGGAAGGAGGAGGATGATGAAGAAGAAGAGTTGGTGGCCTCCGGGGACAGCACGTCCTGGCCGAGGTCATGGCAGGTGACAGGCGCAGAAGACACCAAGAAGAGCAGCAGCAAGCAGCAACAAGGCAGGTGGGAAAAGGCTGAGGCACCATTTGTCAGTATCCATTTGCACATTGTACTGAAACTCTGGGCGCTGGAAAATGTCTTATCAAATGAAACATACTGGAAGGGTAAAACCTGGTAAAAGGCAAGTGGAGAGCCGGTAGTTGCTGCTTCTGGTTAGATCCCTCTGTGCTCTGATCTGGCCTGAAGTAGGTGCACCAACATCCATAACTCAAGGGACAAATCGCCTCAGAAGTAGCTGCCTTTTAATCCTTCGAGTCCTCCCTCAGAAAAACAAGCTGTTGGTTTTTTTTGGGGGGGTTGCTGTGGTTAATCCTCTTCCCTTTTTCTCTTCCCCAGCCCACCCCCCCCACATACACACACACTCCCCAACCTGGTTTGAGACTTCCCAGTAGTTATTTTGTTCTCTTCCTTACTCCTTTCTTCACCATCTTAGATGCAGAAAGGTCTGAAAAATAGATGACAGCAAAGTGAACAACAACAACAACAAAAATAAATAATAACCAGCAGAAAGGGGTGCTAAAAGGGATTTTTCACACATACCCCTTTACACAGACACACACACACTTTGTGGCTTTGCACCTTCTTCTGCTCCCCGCCCCCTTGCCTTTTTGCAAATCCCAAACCAGTTGCACAACTCGTCCTTTCTCACTGACAACCCCAGAGGAGGCAGTTTCTTTGTTTTGCTTTGAATTCTCCAGAACAGTATTAAAAAAAAAAATCCAGAGAGAGAGAGAGAAAGAAAGAACGAAAGAAAGAAAGAGAGAGGGAAAAATCCCAACTCGTTTCCCCCCCCCTCCTTTCCCTCCCCCTTCGGTTGTAAACAGGTTGGAAGCTGTAGCCTAAATGTCAGCGATTACAAGTCAGAGGTGGGATGTGCCTCTGGTGGTCAACCCTTATTTGCAGGGGGTCAAGAAGCGGTGGGACATCTGAAACCCTTTCGCAGTCGGAGCGAACGGTGCCTGCTGCGGAGGAAGCTCCGGGAGCTGCCCTCGCTTCCTCCCGGGCTGCAGCGGCAGCAGCAGCCGCCGCCTTCGGCTGGCTTCTAATTGCCCCTAAAGCGTTCTTCTCGGAGCGCGGCCACCAGCATGGCTTAGAGACTCATGCTTTACTAATTTCCCTGTCTTCCAGGCTGAACCAATCCCCTCTAGGGAGGCTTCCCTCCCCCTTCCCCCCCACTCCCCCCCAGAGAAACTTGTTTTCTAGCGGAGGATTTTATTTTATTTTTTTGGCAGCGAAGTGCTTCAGAAAGCCACCTGGAGCTTGTTGCCTGCTAGACCTCCCCCTCCCCCCGCTGGAGGAGGGGTTGGGTGGAGAGGTTGGAAAGAAGTATATGCTACAGGCAGACCCTGGAAAAGCAGATTATATGCTGGTCAGAGAGAGTAAAAAGGGAAGAGACATAATTAGCTCCTATTCCTTCTTTGCCAGCTTCCATGGAGGTCTTTCTCCCTCCTTTAATGAATCACTGATTTCTCGCTTCCGTTGCTGAAATAAAAAGTTCACACTTTAGCCTGCTCTTCCTTTTAAGCCTCTCAAGATTTATTGTGTCTCTTTCCCCACCCTCACCCTCCTTGTCTTTAAAGAAATCAGGGCCCTAAATGACCATTTTCTAATTGCTAACATGAGTCATTTACTGAATCACGCATCTGACTTCAAAGCAAAAGGGGCTTTATTGGGATTGCAAAGGTTTCCCCATAAAAACTGAGTATTTTGCCTTTTTTTTTTTCTCTTTTTTTAACTAACATAGTTTTCGTTCCCAGAAAGAAACAAATTTTCCATTTTCAAGGCCATTTCAGAGAGATTTTTTTGAGCTGTTGCTTTCCTGGAGAGGAATATAATTTTTTTTTTCTTTGGTTCTATCTCTCCTAATGGATTTCTCATTTCATATAATGAATGTTATAACATATTCATATTTCTAGCCCATCACTGAACTGTCAACTTTCCCAGTAATTAATAGGCATCTTCCCTAAGATGTATTAATCTTTTGACACCAGAATAAGGGATCAGGGACTGACAGGATATGGGCAGCATGCAAGATATTAACATTTTAGTATTAAGTATTTAGTACATTCAGTATTTAGTATTGTAAAATAATTATTTTGAAATCAAGTAGGTGGAACATTCACTAAGAGAAGGGAGTAGTGGAGAAGTGGAGCAGTACAGAAGGACAGTGAGCCGCTCAATATGTAAACGCAGTACTTTTTTAAAATAGAGGCATCTTAATAACACAGATCAGTGGAACACAGTGGAAAACTGTCTATACAATCACATTTGGCATTTGGAGTAAATCTTAATTTGAACTACAGAAAATGAAGTAAAGTACAAATAGTTCTAAAATGATGCTGATCCGTTAGATTAGGACGTTAACTATATTAACTTCACAACAGAAATTAGAAATTATTTTCTCCAATTATGGTGTTTATTCTGGAGAGACTTGGCTCCAAAATTTATGCGTTCAGCTTCTGGGGGTGACATTTAAACAGCTGTAAAAATGAAACCATTTAATGTTCGAATCAATATGTTTTATGATTTTGTTTATGGTACTTCAGAGTATTTACTCTGCTTGTATTTCCACTGAGTGCAAAGCATTTCAGATTTTTTTTTGTGTGAATCCGATTTCGGCTTTTTATGTGGCAAATAATAGAAAAATAAAGAAATAAAACCAAAATAAAAAGCTAAAGCTTATTTCTTGGTAAATGCCCAACAGCTTACATGTATGTCTACAAAGCTGATGTCAATGTTTGGTTGCCACCTAGGTCAGGAAAGATATGACAGATTATTTCTAAAATTGAAGTTCTTCTGATTCCAGCAGCTTAAATAATAAATAATGACTAGAATATCTTAAAAATATACATTTTCAGAAATGTTTCAATTTTTTTTCTCTTTTTCCTGTCAAATGCTGGAAAAGACAATGAATCAGCTTTTTGGATGTCTGGTGGCAGGAGAGAATAAGAGTTTGGGGGTCAAACAGATAAATTTAATGGCTGTTCATTAAAAAACATAGGTAGTCTCTTGAATTTACACAAGAAGAGTTCTGTTTCTGGCTTGTGATTGGCTGTATGTTGGTTGTAAGATCTTGTGGTTAAAACCAAAAGCCAGATACCTGGAATTTCATTTTAAATCTGCTTCTGGCAGGTGCAATATTCAGTGCAGTACTTAAAATTACTACAACGCCTAGAATCCTTTTCTGTCCCGTTGTGATGACAGGGAGGGCATTTACAAAACAGAGTCCAAATGAAAAGCTGACATAGCTTTTTAGATTATATCTCATTCTTTCTTCTACTTTCTGTATAGCATTTCTTTTATAGCACAGTTGAATCCCTAAATACTTCACTACTTTGTATTGTCAGGTCACCTCTTGGGTTAGCCTGAGAAAGCCTGAGAAAAGTTCCACAGGAAAGATGCACTATTTAACGGAATTCAATCTGTCCCAATAGATTTGCATCACTAACATAAATGTATGAATGTAGATTATATCTCTGTAATGAGGCCTGAATCATTCTCAGTTACTTCAAAGCACTGAAATTCAACCTTCCTTTTTAGCAGCAACAATCAGACCTTAATGGGTTCCTTTATTAATTGTTCCATTGCTAAGCTTGAAAAGCAGCTACCTTCAGTACAGGTCTTAGACTAGAAATGGTACCTGCTGCTTCTGAAACAGTGCTTCTGTTTTGCCTTTTAGTGCTCTGAGATTCTGTAATAAGTTTCTCGAAATGCAGTTTTATAAATGCTGAATTACATTGACCCATCCAGAATGAAATAAAGAAAATAATTTCTAAAAATCTTGCAAAGAGTAGAAAGCCTACTGTAAGAATTTTCTTTTAAAGCTGTTTTCTTTCCAAAGGATGTTCAGGGTAATGAATTGCACAGGTGAATTTTAATGAAAAATAGTCTCGTAAAATATTTTTTATACATGTAGCAATAGTTTATGTCATGTTTTTGCCATTTGATCTGCAGGAGGGATATTGAGAGGTTTTTTTTGTTGTTGTTTTTTTTGCTTTGTTTTTTTGTTTTTGTTTTGTTTTGTTCTTTGGTTTTTTTTCTTTGTCAAGTTGTTCTGGCTTGAATCAGAGAGGTAATACTTTAAGGTATTTGGAATAGATTTTGCATTGTGTGATTTCCCTTAGGCATGATGTTATCTTTTCTGGTGTTGTAAATAAGTTCAGTCTTGAAGGTCTTTTCCAACCTTAATGATTCTGTGATTCTAAGATAAAAATACAGTAGATGCCTTTGAGTGTTCATATAATCAATTCACCCTCAGATATCAGCAGTCCCCAGTCTTATATATATAGCAATCATGAGCATTTGCTGCTTTTAGTATGATGAGAAATGCACATGCCTCTTCTGCTTATGGGACACAATTCTGTTCTTATTCAAGGTGTTGGGAAATTTGCTTGTGATTTCATGGAGAGAGATTTGGGCCAAGAACATCAGAAATGAGGTGAGGAATGCCAAATGCCAGTGACAGCTCAGATGCCTCCATCTACCTGTCACGTCCTAACTGCAGAACTTGGCAGTGTTGTAAAACACTTATCTCAGTTATAAAGAATGGGCAGTGGCACATAGTGTCCAAAATTAACCATCAGCAGTAAGACAAGCTGTTTGATTTGAAAGGCAGTGCTACTTGTTGAAGTCGCTACACCATGGAGTTCAAGCCCAACAACAACAGGGACTGAAAGCCTTGCATTTTATCTGAATGAAGTATTTCATACAGCTTGAGAAACAAAAAAAGAAAATCATCATTACAGTTGTTTTATTCTGAGAAATCTGCAAAATCACCATCATTGTATTTATCCATATTTTTCACCATTTCATGCACCTCCATGTCATTTAAAATTGTCAAAATACTAATGTTATTCTAATTTTATGTATAGAGCAATGTATAAAATAAACACTTAAGTTCTCAAAGGTCAAAACTGCAGGTGTTTTAACTCATCTGTGGTGTGAAGCTGGAATAAGACACACAAAATCAGAATACTGTTTTAGCTGCCTGTAATGGGACTTGGTAGCGTATGAAACATACATACGCCTTGGCTCCTCTGTGCTCACTCCTTTCCAACTAAGTATCCAAAACTGGAGAAGAACTCGAGCAAAATTTAGCAGAGGTTAATAAAATGCTTGTTTCAGCATTTCTTCTTTATTTCAAAAGGACTTGCATTTCAAGGTCAGACATAACAACAGACACATGTGAAATTAGTCTGAGGTAACCAAAATGTAATTCAGCCAGAGCTGGTTCCACCCAGGGGTTACTAGTGAGAATGGCCAAGTACCCAGTCCAGGTGGAGGCTAGTCCCCAAAAGGAGTGGGATGGTCCTCATTCTGTGAGATCTGGTGGAAGAATGAAGAGTTTGGCTGGGCTAGAACCGGCACTAGTTATAAATAATGTTTAGCTGAAATATACCTTGTTTTATGATTTTCTTTTAATAAACAGTCAAAATATGGCAGCTCTTAGGACCACACAGGTCATCTTCTTGTGAACAGGCATAAATTGTGGGGCCAGTCAGGATTGACCCCATTACTTAAATTAGTAATATGTGTTTCTCCCTTATGAAGGCATTGGCAAAACTGCCTGAATGCTGTGCTTCAAGTAGACAATTAAGAAAATTGTTTATTCTTCTTAAAATGCTAATTATGTCTATTCTCTTAGAATATGTTTATAGTTACGCTATATCTGACAATGAAAAGAGCTGTATGACATTTGGAAATATCTGTATACATTTTTTAATAAATACAGCTATTAAAAAAAGAATAAGTAAGAAAAAAAGTGCATTCTATAGAGGTCAGCTAGAGGAGACTGCAGACCCCCAGACATTGAGTTTCAGTACCATAAATAGCTATGTCTGTGGGTTGGACACTGACCGTGTTTAGTAATGGTCTGCTGGCAGCCAGTTTTGCATACTCCGCTGCACAAACAATTAAAATGGCAATATTTTCAAGAAGTCGCTTTAATCTTAGAGGATTTGTTTTTCTTTCTCATTTCATATAGAACTACCATGAATGAAGGCCACTTAAATACTCCTATAAATATGAGTGATTGAGAACAGAATTGTCAGAAACTGTCAGGAAGAGTAAAGTGTCAGTCAGGTCTTACAAGATTCATTGGTTTTGGTTTTGGTTTTGGTTTTTTGTGTTTGGTTTTGTTGTTGGTTTTTTTTTTTTTTTCTTAGTTGTTGTGGTTTGGGTTTGTTTTTTTTTTTTCCCATTCAATCTTATCTAAGCCTACATTTTCCATGTGGAAACCTACCAGAACTGTTCTGTGTGAGCTGCCCTAGATTCTGTGGTGGTCCTGCTCTGGCAGGGAGGTTAGACTAGATAATCTTCAGAGGTCTCTTCCAAACCCTAACATTCTGTGATTCTGGGAAATACTTTGTGCATTCTGATACACACCCCTTCCACATAAAACTATACACCTGTGAGTTTTGTGATAATGCTGATATGATTATATTATTTTTTTTTTCCATACTGATCATTCTAACTGTTAATACAACTTCTTCTGAAGAAACACTATAAAATTTTCACTAGTAATTCCCAGGATCCAAATCTTCAGCTGAAACAAGGTGTTGGCTTATTTGTGACATGGAAGTTACAGTTGCCCAGGGAAGATTTTCCAGGAAGAGAGATAATTTGGTACTTAAATGTCATCTTTGTGTGTCTTTGAATTGTATTTATAAAGTTACTGGAAAAGGTCTTTGTGTGGCATGTAATGGAGAAAAAAGGAAAAAAGTGATACAAGCTTTTTTATGACCTAGTGTGCATACCCTGAAAGGTGCTAACTATTGAGTACTCTACCTGGATCCAACCAAGCTCTTCTTTAGAGAAGCAACAAAGCCAAGCCAAAAACTCTGCAGCTCTGCCATCCTTTTTGAGTGCTACTGGAAGGGAGTGAAGAAGTCACTTCTAGACATTGCTTGTGGAGCTGTTTGAAACAAAGCTGACAGCTAGGAATATCAGCCCAACAGCTGAACATGCTTGCCTCACCACAGGCAACCAGGGTAGCCAGCTGAGCTCCCTCTGAGCTAGTTAATAGCTCACACATTGCAGAGGGAGCTCACACATTGCCTCTTCTTTGTCAGTTAATTTGTAGCAGTCACTGGAATTACTTCTGTGAGTAAGCACCTCTCAGCGTGTGGAAGGGTTGTGGAAGTGAGTCCTTTGCATGCAGAGAAGCATGGGGAAGGGAGTGACAGCCCCCCATGCCTCCCATTGGGCGGGCATTGCTGGAGCTGCTGCAAGGCAGGCTGGGCACCATTCAGCCTTCCTGAGTACAGTATCATCCGAGAGACAGGTAGCACAGTACCTCTCACAGGATGCATTCCACCTGCGTTTCCACAGAAGTGTTGCACTGGGTTGCACACCACCTTTCCTAAGACCATAACTTTTCACATACATATGACAAACAGGTTTTCGTGAAGCGGTCATGAAGACAAAAAACAAATGTGCAATCAGCTCAAGTATATGGGATTTTTTCCCTAAGCACTTCAAAGCATAGGGGATACCAGTACCCTTAATGTTATTGGTAAGAACATTACAATTCAGATATTGCCCAGCTAGAAACACTCATCTTACTGTTTAGTCTTGGATTTCAGAAAGAACAACCAGGCTCTACTGCTGTATCAAAGATCAAGCCCCTCAAAGTCAGCTTATTGCTCAGCTGTGATTTTTTTTAAAGATTATTTTCTTGTGTTATGGGGTGCTCTCCAGCTGCTGATTACAGTTTTGGAAATGCATCTTAATTAGTTCTATATTTATCAGCAGACTATTTAGTTTTTATGAAGATCAAAAAACAGAGACAAAGGATAACAATATGGTATCTTCTTTCTAGCATTATTGAAAATGTTTACAGCATGTAAAAGATTTAAGTGACTCTGAAGAGCAGTCATCCATTCTGTGAGGCTTAAAGAAATTATTTTTCTTAACAGCATATGGGTAACAACTGGCCACACAGATCCCAGTTGTTGCAGATTTTTACTGTATTGCCAGTTACAGATGATAATGATTGGCTGCTAAATTTCAGATTCAGTAAACTTGACATCATATTTTATGTACCCTATATGCTGTTAAAAGCAAGGAACTTTCAAAATGACACATGCTTTTTTTTGCATTCCAATAACTGGTGAAATACCTTCCTTGGTATTTCTAAATACTAAAAAAACTGCTGCAGTTTTTCTCAGTGAAGCTCAGGGATATGTACTCCTTGAATCAGGCTGGAATTTGCCAAACCAAGACACATTACTGATCATAACAAGCAGTCAAAGCCGGTGTATGTGGTATAAACTCATTCTGAGCAGTTTTCAAAAGCATACTAGAGCCTCTTGCACCCAAAGAATGGAGGGAAGAAGATAAAGGGACACCTCAATTTATCTTCTACTCTGCTTGTGATGCTGCCTTGCCTCTGTTATTCCTTCCAGCCCTGAATCACTAAATTATTAATTTTCATTATTACTGGGAAAAGAAAATAATCTTGAAGCCTTTTTTGTCTATCTGAACAACAGAAATGTAAACAGCAAAGAGCAAGTTACTTATTTATGGAAAACATTGACTGTTGTCTGTGGAAAAACAGTAATTAATACAAAATGCTGTCTACGCAAAGGAGAGCATATGGAAGGGCTAAATAGATAGGCCAATCTACAATATCCACAGATGATGCAGGGGAAATGTATTTACTTAATTTCTGAGGTATTCAACACCAGTGTTTTTATCGTCAATGGAACATCAGTGAGTCTGTTGGACAAATGATTTAATGGAACCGAGGAGACCATTGCTTTACACTGCCCCAGGTCAGCTTCACTTGTTGGTGCTTGATCCAGGCAGATGCCAAAAGGGACAAAATTCTTCAATTAATTAACAATCAAATTATATATTTATTTAGCTAGTTAGTTAGTAAAGTGGCAGGTAAATGCTCCCTTAAAAAATTGCTATGCATGAGAGACAGACATTTAGATTCATGGTTACTGAAGGTAACTGAGGTCAGAAAAATTCAAAAAAGCATTTACAAATCATGTATTAACTAATAATTTAACTACTAAACAGTCCTTCTGGTCCTGGTTCCTTATGGACATGCATTCAAATTTGTCAAGAATTCAAATAATCAGATAAACCCCCACAAGTTTGCTCTCTGGGAAGAGGGGGGTGAAGGCAATAAATCTCTTTGTTCTCTACAGTTTGCAGTAAAAGGTGCTCCCCCAGAAGCCTAAGACTGGGAGCTTGTGCACAACTCCACTGGACAAGTTTCTTCCTGGTGTTTTTCAGTAGAAATATCCTTCCGTTCTCTTGCAATTGCTTAGTGTCCTCAAATGGGAGCAAGTGAGAAGCCACACATCCTCCAAAATGGAAACCTGTCCTTGAACATCTGTTCAGAAATGAACACTATTGTGGATGCTGAAACAGCCTATCCTATTTCAAATATGGACCATCTGCAGAGAAGTGATGGCTGAGATGTCGTCTCTCCAGTTTTTTGATTGATGGCTGACACCTGTAGTTCCCCTTTCTGAACACCGAATAGAATTTGGGGTAGGGAGTGGCCTAGCTCCAAGAATTACTATGTCCAGCCTGGACTTTTAGCAAAAGCAAATAAATCAGCATCAGCTAATGTGTAAAAAGCACTGCCCTCTACAACAGAAGCAAATGTGCAAGTCATGTCTATGAAGAGATAATGGCTGATTTAACATGTCTGAGAAATAAACACATATCAACTCACCATACCATGACATTGAAAACACTATCCATAATTAAGACCCTCTAATCTATTACAAATCTTGAAGAAAAACTGGGCTTGGGCCTACAGAACTTTGAAACCTTTGCCAGCTATCTAGGCAATTTCTTATGCATGTGCTTAAGCACCTGCATTTTCCAATAAATTTCAATATGAGAGCACATATGTTCAAAGCTGTGTGTAAGTACTCTAAGGCAGGTTTATTCAGCTTTTTCTACTCTGCCTTTCAGCTAGCTTATAAAAAGTTCCTCTGGTGTAGAATTCTAATAGAAATCTGGGTATCTGAAGTGAGATTATAAAGATTTTTAAAGGTTTTAAAAATATCCAAAATCTGAGAATGAAAACTATTTTTGCATGGCACTTTTTCAACTCTGAATGATACTAACATTTTTGTAACTGGAATAAGTGGTACTACAGTAGCTGTTCTCCTGTCAGGAGAAAGCCATTATTATGGACACAATGTTCAGTTGCTTTTGATGAGCATTACAAGGTTGTATGATCTTTTTCACAGAAGTTTCAAAAGTAAGCTTGAAAGAAAACTGTTGGGTTGTGTTAGGTGGAACTGATCTCATGCAGGGACAAATTTAGGTGATTGCTGGATTATTTTCCTATAGTTTTAATGATTTTAAAGAAACCAAAATAGGTCTTGATTAAATGTTTAACAAAATGCTTGCACTACTAAGAGACATCTCCCACAAAACTACAACATAAGCAAGAACAGAACAAGCTCTCCCATCCTTTCACAATTATTTATTTTCCATTTCTTTTTATGAGGATCGTCTCTCTTGCAAACTCTAATTCTGCGAAACTTAAGAGAATAAACAGGACTCAAATTTCAGTTGATTCTGGGCAGCTGACTTCAACAGATTCTATGTGGTTTTCCTGTGCTGACCAAATTGTAAAAAATACATCAGGGCGTGGCAAATCTAGAAATTCCCTGAAAATTCCGAGCATAGACTAAGGAGGATAACAATTAATACTCACACAGTGTATGCTGATTTTTTTTTTCTTCCTATATTTTTTTGCAGTGTAGTATATTTGTGTTATTTGTGCACATCCACTAGGAGTTTGATTTATTTAGCATCTTCTTTTACACAGTGCACTGAATACTTGTCAGACAGTATGATTGCTTGATCATCAGAGAAAAAAATCAATCGCATAGCAGCGAAAGGCTTCTTCTTTTATTTCTAATCTCTGGGGGTTTTTTAGCTATGCTATGCATTCATATAGAGGAATGGCTCTCTGTTAAAAAAACCAACAAACAAAAAACTAACTAACAATCCATTAAATTCTGGGATACAAATTTTCCCTAGATTATAAATGACATTTGCTTTAAATACTGGTGGTTTTTTTTCCCATAATGATTGCTGGGTGATTTTGATTTAGAAAGACAAGTGAACACCATTTAAAGTCTTCAAGACGCGCTATTGCATTACTGTAACATATGAATAACTTTGCTTGTTAAGTGAACATTTGTAACCAATTAGTCTGAAGAATGCATCCTTACAGCTGAGAAAATGAGGACCTCTTCAGCTACCCTTGTTCTGCTATATTGGACATTGGTCTACTATGGCAGTGGTAAGTAGGACCTATGTGTGCATGTGCTTGGTGCACCAAGGTACTTAGGTGGGGGCAGTGGTAGCAGAGAACAGGTAGACTAAGTTCCTTTTACTCTTCTGCTGAATTAGAAGGAATCTTTGCTGGTGATATAATCAACCTTCTTGAAAAGGGGAAAAAAAAGTTATGAGCAGCTATCTGACTCAGAAAGTCGTCTTCTGTCATCATGCTGTTAATTTTTCACTCTTACTCAAGGCTGTATCCAGGTCCTGTAAAAGGTCCTAAACCAATTTTGCAGCCTGTTTACTCCTAGAGCTCCTGACAGTTTTAAATTATGTTGAAAATATAACCATGTAAATTGTGTCAAAAATTTAACTGTGTAAATATTCCACCAGTTTGAAGTAGTCTTGTATTTGTCTTTTATTGAGCCAGATTTTGTGCTGTTTTCTGTATATATAAAATATGGGAAAAACAGGAAGAATTCAATACCAAGAATCATATCCTCAGATAGCTGGCATTCAAATAAATAAGTCAATGATAAAAACACAGGAAGTTGTAATTTATACTGCCACAAATCAAGCTCCTCAGAAATGTGTGCGCATACACACACCCTCACTCTCTAACCCTTCCACTGGCAGCTTTTCACAACACTCTTGAAATTAGCTGTAATAAATATTACAGTAGGTTAAGGTACTATGGACCTAAACTAAGCGTGGATAATGTTTGACTCATGTCTGATCAGTTACTGATTATCCTTTACATCACTGTCAGAATGTCATTTCTTACCAGTAAGCTCAAGATATCTAAAACGTTCTTCCTACATAGTTTCATGAGGATATGTATGAATTACAAAGTTGGAATCTCAGCTGAAACACTGTAAGAACTGCCCAAAATTGCTAGGTGCCTGAAGATATCATGTCTACACGTGGGCTCACATTTCTGTGCAATATAACTGTTGTGGGAATCTGTTAACAATGAAGGATTTGGGCGCTCTGATGTTCATCATCACAGTCCCCAAGTGTCAGATGCTTGGCTGCTTTAGAAGAAGCTACAGCCTGTTGCATCTAGATTGTTTTCTAGGAGAAAACATTCTGACCTAGTTACCACTGTGTTGGAGACCTAGGTGCTGTTTCCATACTAGAGGAAGATGCCTTCTTCTCTTTTGAATATATAGGCACTTCAGGTAAATCTTTGTTCAAATGAAATAGGATTCAGGACATGGAAACTGAGGTGAAAGCACAAGTGGTGATGACATTTTATCCACAGTTTCTTACTAATGTGATGGGGCTTTTCAGTTGAAATCTCTCTGCCTTAAGAGGATTTAGGTCTGCCTCTCCAGTCCAACAAAGTGCTTGAGCCATGTTGGATGAAATAATCTCTCTTCTTCTTAAGTAATTTCTAATGTAGTTTTTCTACTTTGCATACATTTGTGTTCAGAAAAACACCAACTGCAGCCCACAGTTAGAGCTTTCCTCTTAAAATTAAGCAGGTGCTGAAATTCAAGTCTGTCTTTTCATGGTTATGGTTGTTGACGCCCACTGGATTGAATCCCTCATGGAAGTAATCAGATTTGGTTTCAGAATTCCAGCAGGACATAGAATCATAGAACTGCAGGTTGGAAGGGACCTCAGGGTCCCTCTGGTCCAGCTCTTCTACATAGGAGCACAGTTTAGATGAGATAACCAAGCACCTTGTGAAGCTCAGTCTTACAAGTGTCCAGTGTTGGGGAATCCACTACTTTTCCTGGGGAGATTGTTCCAATATCTGACTGTTCTCGTAGTGAAATGTTTTCTCCTGATGCCCAGTTGAGATGTCCCCAGGAGTAACTTGTACCAATTATCCTCAGTATTTTCCATGTGACTCCTTGTAAAAAGGGAGTCTCCATCTTCTTGGTAGCCACCCTTTAAGTACTGGAACATGCCAATAGGGTCTACCCTAAGCCTTCTTTTTGCCAGGCTGAACAAATCCAGTTCCCTCAGCCTTTCCTCATATGGCGGCCTTCCCAGTTCTTGGATCATCTTCGTGGTCCTTCTCTGGACCCTCTCCAGCCTGTCCACATCTTTCTTGTATAGTGGGGACCAGAACTGAACACAGTGTTCCAGGTGTGGCCTAACAAGCTCTGAGTAGAGTGGGATGATGACTATTTTATCTCTGCTGCTAATGCCCTTGTTGATGTAGCCCAGCATCCTGCTGGCTTTCTTTGCCACTGCAGCGTGCTGTTCACTTATATTGGGCTTGTTGTCCACCAGGATCCCCAGGTCCCTTTCCATAGACCTACTTTCCAGCTAGGTGGATCCCAATCTGTGCTTCACTCATACATTGTATTTTCCCAGATGAAAGCCCTTACACTTATCCACGTTGAACTTCTTAAGGTTCTTGTTAGCCCACTCTTGCAGTCTTTCCAGGTCTTCCTGGAGGGTGGGTCTCCTTTCTGCGGTGTCTACTTCCCCACTCAAGTTGGTGTCATCATCAAACTTCATCGGAGTGAACTTGATCCCAGCATATGCTTACACCATGCTAAAAGGTATGCACTAGTGTGTGGAGTTGCTTGGTTCTGTCCAGTTTTAGCTGCATAGGTGCATATTTTTTACATACTGGGAGTCGATTTGCAGGTGCCAATGGACCTTTATTGAAGCCTAAGGCCCCTATGAACTTTAAACAATCTCTGAGCAAAGATCTTCAAAGTTCAATGGGTTGCATGCAAAGATCTGCCTTGAATTCCATTTTGGATGCTGCAAATAGCCTTGGATTAACATTATTTTTCCAAGGGTAGTGTTGGGGGATAAATTACATGCCCAAACTATATTTTGCCTTCAATAAGATCACAATAAAATATGAAACTAATGAAATTTAACTATGAGAACATTACCAAAAGATCTTAAAATGTTTTTCAAAGAAAATCCATGTTGCATACTATGAAATGGAGGTAGAAGCTATGGAAGTGACTTTCTGAAGACAACCCTGAAGACTAGTAGCAGAGGTAAGAGCCAAATCTCCAGAATCCAAGCCTGCTACTCCATCTATGCAGCAAATTCTTTCTTCCCACATAGTGTCCACTTACTTTGGATTGTAAAATGGCTGGCAAAATGAGATTTTGCTCATCTGCTTATTTGTTCATTTGCTATTTTGCTCATCTGATGTAGTTTAAAATTTTAAGTAATAAACCATTGCATTTGCTTCTCTATTTCTCAATTAAATCTTGCTTTTCTTTTTAGATTACTACCAGCTTTGTAGTTCTGTAGCTTTGTACATGGCAGGCTTTCTTTAAAATATGGAATAAAATTTATATTTGTTTTGATAAAGATTTTTTTTTTCATAAATACTATAACCAGGAATAACTAGTATGGCTATCAGATCCAACTTGCATTTTAATGTATGCTACAGAAAGTGCCTCCTTCCTGTACCTATCTTCCACACAATTCCTGTGGATAGTACAGTAAGTTGTGATTAAAATTAACTTCCCAGAAGCCTCCAACAGTGGATTCTAGTACCACCATGAGAAGGAACAAGCTCTGAGTATGACATCCACTGGCTTATGGAATAGAAATTTACAAATTTGTACTATAGCCTTACCCATCAAAAATCAAAACTGAAACAATGACAACATGTTCCAGTTACACAAAAGTGAAGCAATTGGTGTTTACATTAAGGACATTTATTTTCGGATGAAATTTTTAAACTTCTATATTTTATTTTCTGCTTTTACTGTACTTTTGAGTTTGTTAAACTTTTCCATCAGTTAAAAAGAACAAAAAATCAGATTAATTTGTGTTCATAACCAACAGATGCTTTCAGAAATAAATTTTCTCTCTTTCCTGTTTGTGCCATGGCAAATTAGCTTTTAGCTCTGATGAATCTGTGAATCTTTTAGGATGCTGTAGTTGTTCTTCACTGAACCTAAAGATAGCAGAACTGTTCCTGTTTTAATTTTTGTCTTAGAGTAACAAAGCTGTTAGTGTCATACTAAGCTTTGTTAGTAACAAAGCAAAGTTAGTGTCATACAAAATGAGGGCTGACATTTCTACATCATTGGTCTTTGTGCTAGTCAGAATGGAATGAAAGAAGATGTTGCAGTGAATTGGACCTTACAGTACCAGATTTTTCATGTCATTTCCTTCAAGAAAAATATACTTGCTTAATTTTCGGGGGGGGGGGGGAGGGGGGGGGGCGTGAGGGTCGGGGGAACTAATTAAAAATGGACACATATAAGTTTATGGGTTGTTCTGGAAGTTCGAGATGTTAGATTGGTTTTAATTTTATTTCCGCCAAAACCTTAGAGAGGAAATTTCTAAATAGTGAAGACAAGGAGAAACAGAAAGTTTGCCTTTATTTAGAGTTTGTCATTGATGTACGGTTCAATGTCAGCAAACACTAGATATAAACGGAATGTTTTAGGAAAAAAAGCACCCTGCGTTAATTCCTTTCTAATGTTTTTGGCTGCTATACCTCAGCATGCCTCAGGTAGGTGCTGCTGTTACAACCTTCCTGTTTGAAGTTCACACACTAAAATAAACCCTACTTACACAAACAAGACTGTTTACAATTGCTGAGCCAAAGGTCTGTCACATCAGCTGGAAAAAGGTCTCTGTTAATGTAAGTGTTCTCTGGATCAGGCTAACAGAGTGTTAGGCTGAGGTTGTGTACAAAAGTTTACAAGAGTAGCGACCAGATTGTGGTATTCCAGCCTGTTGTTAAACGTTGCAATATTGTAACTCTCTTGGCACGTTTTGACATTTTTCTGTGCCAATCTCAAGATTTCAAAGAGTTTCCACTGTATGGCTGGCCTGCCATCCTGTTGGCTGTGGTCCCCTGTAGCTGCAAGAGCAGTAGTCACAGAAAAGGCATTGACAGAGAATCTGAGAGATTTGGAAAGGAGTGTGTTGTGAAGAATGGCTATTTTTACCCTGCTTCTCTCTTGTGGGTAGCTGATGACAGATCAACTACCAAGCACTTTAGTAAAAGGGAAGAATCGCTTTCTTGCTTGAAGATTGTCCAAGACATTACAATATGCTAAATGTTGCATATCCATATAATAAGTGATAGGTCTTGTCCCACAGAGGGACCTACATTTCCTGGGTGGATGACACAAGCAATTGTCATTTAAGTACTATATTCTACCTCCATTAAAAAACAAAACAAACAAACAAAAAAGTGACTTCAACTGTTGCAGTCAGATTTATCCTTGAACCAATATCATAGCCAAAGAGTCTACTGTTCACATCTTTAATGCAGGACTGTTATAAAGAAACCTGAGATCACACTAATGGGCAGCACTTTTAGGACAGCACCTATAAATCTTTAGAGAAATTCAAGATACCAGAGGTTGGGAACAACACAGTATATTCTATTTCTCTCACTACTGATTCTGAGCTGAGAGCCTGAGAAATATTTTTTATTGCCTATTTGAGATACTGCCCAATTCACTTTGCCATGCAGGCACAGTTTGGGTCAGAAGACACATGCAAGTTTGACTTTTTCATTCTAGGAAGGTTGGAGAAGTAGTTGTGCAACTTTGGCTGTGACATTGGTGTTACTGTTGCCCAGAAGATTTCCTGAAAGCACCTGTTGTAATTGATGGCTGTATGTTTTCTTTTATATGTCTCTATAGATAAGAATCACTTAATCACAGAATCGCTCAGGTTGGAAAAGACCTTCAAGATCATCAAGTCCAACCATTAAAAGTACTCTACCAAGTCCATCACTAAGCCATGTCCCCAAATGCCACATCCAGATGACTTTTAAACACATCCAGGGATGGTGACTCAACCACCTCCCTGGGCAGCCTGTTCCAATGCCTGGCAGCCCTTTCAGTAAAAAAGTTCTTCCTAATGTCAAGTCTAAACCTCCCCTGGTGCAGCTTGAGGCCATTTCCTCTGGTTCTATCACCTATTACTTGTGAGAAGAGACCAGCACCTACCTCTTTACAACATACTTTCAGGTAGTTGTAGAGGGAAATGAGGTTTCCCCTCAGCCTCCACTTCTCTAGACTAAACAGCCCCAGTTCCCTCAGCAACTCCTCATAAGACTTATTCTCAAGGCCTTTTACCATCTTGGTCGCCCTTCTCTGCTCCCTCTCCAGCACCTCAACATCCTTATACTGCAGTGCCCAAAACTGCACACAGTGCTCGATGTGCAGCCTCACCAAGGCTGAGTACAGGGGCAGGATCATCTCCCTGGTCCTGCTAGTCACACTATTTCTGATGCAGGCCAGGATGGTGTTGGCCTTCTTGGCCACCTGGGCACACTGCTGACTTATGTTCAGCTGGCTGACAATCAACACTCCCAGGTCCCTCTCTGCTGGGCGGCTCTCCAGCCACTCCTCCCCAAGTCTGTAGCACTACCGGGGGTTGTTGTGGCCAAAGTAAAGGACCCAACATTTGGCCTTATTGAATCTCATGCCGTTGGCATTGGCCCAATGGTCAAGCCTGTCAAGATCTCTCTGCAGAGCCTCCCTACCCTCCTGCAGACCAACACTCCACCCAGCTTAGTGTCATCTGCAAACTTACTGAGGGTGCACTCTATCCCTTCATCCAAGTCATCAATAAAGATGTTAAACAGGAGTGGCCCTAGAACTGAGCCCTGGGGAGCACCACTCGTGACTGGCTGCCAACTGGATTCAGCTCCACTGAACACAACTCTTTGGACCTGGCTGTCCTACCAGTTTTTAATCCAGCGAAGCATGTGCACATTCAAGCCACAAGCAGCCAGCTTCTGTAGGAGAATGCTGTGGGAAACCTTGTCAAAGGCTTTGCTAAAGTCAAGGTAGACAACATCCACAGGCCTTCCCTCATCCAGTAAGCAGGTCACCCTGTCATAGAAGGAGAGGAGATTAGTCAAACAGAACCTGCCCTTCATGAACCCATGCTAACTGGGCCTGATCACCTGGTTGTTCTGCATGCACTGCATAATGGTACACAGGATGATCTGCTCCATCAACTTTCCTGCTACTGAAGTCAGACTAATAGGCCTGTAATTTCCTGGATCATCCTTCCGTCCCTTCTTGTATATGGGGGTGACACTGGCTGATTTCCAATCTGCTGGTACCTCCCCAGTCAGCCAGGACTTCTGGTAAATGATAGAAAGTGGCTTGGTGAGCACCCCCACCAGCTCTTTCGGCACTCTTGGGTGCATCCCATCCGGCCCCATAGATTTGTGCACATCTACATGGTGAGGTAGTCACTGAAGCAGAATTGTTCTAGCCTCTTAAGCCTGTTACTGGTTTAAAATATACTAAATAATTCTCTTTATTATGTTTTTTAATATAAATGTATCTTAACTCATGAAATATTCAATAAAAGTGTATTCATCTAGAAAGGTTTGACTAAATCAATTTTAAGAACATACCATTAACTGAATGGCTGCTGCTCACTGTATAGGCACAGATTTCCTTTCAGATTTCTTTTCCTTTAAAATTCAACTTTAAAACAAAGGAGAAATTTGCCTTATTTATTTCCAAACAAACAAATAACTAGACAGTACCAATACAGAGGGCAGTTGAAAAACATCACATGCATGGAGCATTCTGAGAGACTGTAAATCTGTTTTGATCTTTCAGAATAGACCTCTGAACTCAACAGAAGAAACAACCCAAATTATGTCCTAATTGCTCCTAGTGAGCAGAGCTGCAACACCTGGGTGTGTGCTTTTCCTTTATAAATTAAAAGGTCAAACTGGCCCCTCCTCCCTTTAGGAAAACATCCTGTGCCTATGCTCTCAGTGGCCTTAGGCAGCTAATCAGTTTTGTGCCAGTGAGCTAGTTGTGTGTGTGGGTGCCTAGTTTAAATTTATTTTGCCCCCCACTCCCTGTATTTTATTCTTTGCTTATGGTTTCCTTTGGAAACATTTTTACTATTTAAGCATTAAAGAGGTGATGCTAAACAAATGGGAGCGTTCTCATAACCAGCCCTGAGCTCTACAGGGTTATGATTACTCATATAAATAAACCAATGTCATCTGCATAAAAAGCTTTTGCCTTACTTATTAAGCTGTCTTCATCTCAACCCATCAGTTTTCTCACTTTTACTCTTCTAATTTTCTCCTACTGTAATTCTCTCCCTCATCCCATGGAGGGATGGGCTGGGGAATGAGTGAGGAGCCATGTGGTGATTGGTTAAATAAACCACGACAGTCACCTTCCCTCCCTAGGTCTATTAGCAGAGACTCACCCATTGGGGCTGAATGCCCAATCACTGGGTACCCAGCCTGCTGTAACAGAAATAAAATTAAAAAGGAAAATAAAAGTTTATTGATTAGAACACAGCAAAAAGCTAAGATACTAACTTGTATTTAAATAGAATTAAAAGAGTGTGAAAAGAAAACATTATTTGGGTTACCACCTTATATTTCCCTTCTGGAAAGCCTGAAATAAGCAACTGAGGGCACAGGGAGGTCTATAAAACATGCCATGTCTCCATTCCCACATTTTCTTTATATGCTCTTTCAAAGTGCATGTTGTTCCTTTTTGTTTGTCTGAAGAAGGGTGATTGTACTGGAAAACATAATTTGTATGTATTTTTTAAAAAGTAAAAGTATTTTATCAGCCTATAGTGTTGAAAGTTTGCCTTTCCACTTCTCTATGTAAAATCTTCTGGTGTTTTTGAAAGTATTGCTTGCATGTTATATTTTAAAAATAACTATTCTTACAGAGTAGTATTTCTGTCTAGAAAAAAAAAAGCATCTTAGAAATATATATTAAAAAAAAAGTTGAAGTCCTAAGATGGAAAATTAGAGTATTGTGAATATGTATTTAGTGTTTGTACCCAACTCAGCTGAATTATGTGAAGCTTTGTTGAAGGTCAGTTACGTGAAGGCATAGTTGAAGGTCACAGAACCTTATGTAATACCACCTGTCATAAATAGGTAATAATAAAGTGAGGCTTTTGACTGATCACAGGCACTTGTTCCCTGAAGGACAATCACCTAAATAAATATCTAGCTGTAGCACTTCTCCAGTGCGGCTGCTAACAAAGCAATTATTTGTAGATAGTTGCAGTTGACTTTACAGTGGTTGCCAAACAGTTACATTGACATAACTTAGTTTATTAAACATGTAAGCCAGATGCAGAATGTTATACTAAAGTGTATCTTGGTTGGTTTGTTTTGAAGGTGTTTTTTGTGGAAACAAAGTTTGCCGTTGATGTGTCACAGACTGGACACATTGGTTATCTCAACTAGGTGACTGGACCTCTAGACTCTGAGGGGTTAGATTTTCTCCAGAGGTATTGGTTTAAAACTTTGCACTCTGTTTTTGTTTCTATTCCAAGAAAACTTAGCTGGGGTGGAGGAAAAATTTTGCTTCATCAACAGCATAATCTAGGGTATTGCAAGCTGTATCTTAAATTTACAATTCTAGATCAAAGAAGCTTTTCTGTTCTCCACACAAAAATACACAGGAAAAGTGGGAGATGAAATCTATCAGAAAGTCACCAAGGCATTAACAGTTTTTTATAATGTAATGGCTCTTCAGGGCCTTTCTGCTGAAAGATTCATAATCAAATTATCATGATTGTTATGTAATTAATTCCTCTGTTTTATGAAATATAGACATGATTCTTAGCTATGGGGCAAAGGTGTGCCTATATCTGCATCTATACACTGTTGTGCCAAGGGGCTGCTGTGAGTGAGGTTGTAATCATAACTCTTCTCTCTTGTCTTCCTCCGAGGTTCTTATGATCCAGTGTCTTCCCATTCTTGTTTGCACTGAAGTTCTTTCTAAAGGCTTGCTTTTAACAATGATGATAATTAATGACTGTGTTTCAAGGCTTCCCAGTACATCCTGTCATTTCAGAGCCTGTCTTCTATACTGTAGGCTCTGAGAGGCAGTATTTGTTTTCATGTTTTGTCTTATGCCATGCCAAGCAATTCATTCTGTTCAACAAACAACAAAAGTGGGTGAAATTTTGCTTACTGTTATACTTTTGCGAATCTTAAGCCTTTTAACTCCATATAGAGAGGAGCAAAAGAACGTATTTCATATACATTTTTACCTCCCAATATATACCTGAGCAAACCAGAAGTCTATCGGGTTTCAGAACGGGGGATTAATTTATTAATCTATGTGAAGCAGATGTTTCTCTTTACTGGCATAAGCAAATATTTTCTTTGGTCATCTAAAGCACTCTATGTATTTTATGTTGCTTAAGGAAGATAACCTCTTGCTGTTCCTTCTTCCCATCTTTATCATGACTTCACACTATCCATGTATTATAACCCTACATTTATGAGTAAGTGCAGCCCGCTTCTCCCCAGTTTCAGTTCTGCTCCTTCAAAGGCTGAAGAGTTTTTTTCTGACAGTTTTATTGTCCAGATGGGTTGTGATGTGTACAGATATTATGTTTGGTAACACATTGATTACCAAAACATGTCTTGTTGCTCATTTGATGGTTATGACTTGATGCATAGATCTATTACAAAGATTAATAGTCTTAATAAATGCTAGCCTAACAATTCTGTAAGTGCAAAGGGGTTTTGTTGTTGTTGGTTTTTATTTTAAAGATGCTAGATGGCACTGCTAGTCCAGGCTTTATTTTGAACAGCTGTGTTTCATAAAGCTAATTCTGCAAGTTACAAAAAGGGCATGTAAGGTATTACTTAAACTTGACAGCTAATGCATTCTTAGAAATACACACCATGATGCATAAAATAATGTTTCCACTGTAAGAGCATTCAGGTTCATGTCTATAACCTCTAGTTAACTGCACTTGAAATTGTGGTGCAAATATCTGTGTGTTTGCATTTTGTCCACTGTGCTGCTTCTTCACATGCCACCTCATTTCACGGTTGTTGAGTTATGATAGCACGGAACTTGCTACATATTCAATTTATTTGTTCAAAATGTTAGCTGTGTACTTTAAATACTACTTAAAATTTAAGAATTAAAGATCCAAAATTAGAAAAATAAATATATGTATTTTTACTGCAATAATTTATTTCCTAAACATTATGCCACCCATGGTGAAAGTAATAAAATAATTACTTTGCAGTGCTACAGAGTATTTAAGTACCTCTGTAACCATAGTGCTCTGTTTCCTTTATTCACTTTAACTTCTATTTAATCTATGATTTACTTTTCTTTTATAGAAGTTAGGGATTCAATGCCCTTATCTGTCAACAGGTGAGGGTTTCATTTTAGAAAAATACAATTTTACACTTAAAAAATGAAGGGAGGAAACAAAAAAAGCAATCTCTTCAGTAAAAGACTCCAGTAACATGCAAAGTTGCTCCTGCTGCAAGAAGATTTGTGACTTGAAAAAGTTTATACAATGTTATTGACTATTCATCCTCTGTTTAGTTAGTATCAAATTCCCTTCTTTTGTTTATTGTGCAGTAAGCTTACAAAGAAACTGCAAATTCTCAGCCTTTTGGGCAGACAGTTGGATACTGTGTCTAAGCGTTCAGAGCAACCAAACGGAACCTGCACCGTTCTGACCACTGGCTGGGTCACTGGCTGGGGCGTAAAGACTCACCTGAGTAACTCGAGAAATCCCTTCAATCTCCCCTTTTGGTTTGTCTTTCACAGCCCAGTACTTTTTATTTCTTCTCATCTGTCTGCTATCATGTTAACAAGCAAAGGAGAATCTCTAAAGTTCATTGACAGCACAATAAAATGGGATTTAGATTTCAGTATTTGAAGAATGGCTTGCTTTTAGAGTTTTAAGCTTTCGTCTCATGCTTGTGTTGCCCCAGTGATCAAAAAAGTGCCCAACCCCACGATGTGTGTCGTTGGCCCTATGAATTTTTCACCTAAGTTTTCCAGTCATAACTGCAAGAGCATACATATATAACAAACTTTATGCAAAATGTTGCATATTTCTCTGTAATATTAATCAATAAATATGCTGTGGGGCTTTTCTCAGGTAATTACTTCCATCTCAATAAAGCTGAAGATTCAAAGTCTAATTCAACAAAGTTGAATAGAGAATAGCCCAAATTCATTCCAAACGTGAATGAAGTGAACTGATGAAGTGAATTTGGCCTTGTGTATCTTCATAGAAAAACTCATACTTCCTCTTGGAAACCCAATGCAAATGTAACCTAAGATTATTGCTTTGAAAATCTGTGCTAGGTGATGCTCTCAGGTGAATATTGTGCTAAATATTTCATGACTGTTGAGAGATGTTGCTTGACAATGTTGTGTTTATTTCCTAGATGAAAATAACCACTGATTTGGAAAAACTAGGTAGGAGTGAGTACTGGTAGGAAGTTATTTATTTCTGGTGGACCAACTAGAGTGCAATGCAATACTGAAATATTTGCAAGTCAATATACTCTAAAATACTGAAAAAAACCCCAAACAATTCTGTATTTTTGCTTTCAAGTGATGCTTTTGTGTTTATTTAAATTTATTCTAATATCTTTTATCTCAGCAAAAGAGTAATGAGAATGATGCCAATCTGAATGCCAAACATTGTGGCACCTATGGAAAAACCCCTTCTATATATAAACCCCTAAGTTTTACTAAAAATTTCAGTTCAGCAAGTATGCTGGCAACAAATACAATCATTCTACTAGGACTAACAGATATGTGTATTAGTTTGTCAGCTGTTCCTAATTCTGCATAATTTAGATGCTGTGAACTGGAGAGGTGTGCATTATTTATCAATAATATATGTGTGGATTAGTTTCATGTGAGAGAAAGCTGAGTAAATAAAACCACTCTGATGTGCTTTATCTATTATTAACCAGTGCAACAGAATAACTCTTAAAATATCCCAGTATGTAGTAGGCATCAGTAACAATTTTAAAGACTGGTGACCTATTCTGTACTCAGTTTTTGAGATCTTTGTTGAAGGTGTTGTGATGCTATGTCTAAAAATTTCTGTTTAATAAAATATTTATTTATTTTTCCTAATCTAATTTTAATTGCTGTAAGCAACGGAGAATTTCAAATGAGGTCCTCCATTCTTCAGAAACTCCCTTAACATATTAAGGCACTTGCTGAGAATTTCATTGCCTTCCCATATAGACACAGGGTCTAGCCCAGAGTCTTTCAGTGCAAGGTCAGGACTGAAATGGGCAGAGGCTGAGTGCATCATAAGGAAGCACAACTGAAAGAAACTTGAGCATGGGGATCTCATGACAAAGGGTGCATTTGCTTGCTTCTTAAGGCTATTCAGGAGTCTGGGGTTTTACACACCATGCTGCAAAAAGTCTTGCTCCTTTCTGCTGTTTTCTTCAGCCTCTATAATATTTTTTTTTGTTGTCGTTGGTTATTTGTTCTTTTGCTTAGTGGAACATCTTCATCAAGATAGTCTGAATCCATCAGTTCCTTATCAGACATGGTCATCAAACTAGTCAATACTTGGAGGGCTTTGACACATCTGGGGACATGAATTCAAATGTTCTCAGATGGAAAATGATTCTGTCATAATCTGCATGTATGGTCCCATCTCTTGGTATAGAAGGCAAGGAAGTTCATGCAGGCATCTTCTAAGTTAAAGGAAAGGCTGTTGCATTTTATACAGATCCTGCTTCAGGCAGTGTTTAGTAGATGTGGTCAGAGAATAAGTGCTTGCTAAGAGAAATAGGAAGAATGGCTCCAAATGCAGAGCTCTTCTTATCTACCTCTAAGTATTATTGCCAGAGGTACTTGTCCTATTGACAGTAGAGTGAGTGAATTCTGTACTAGAATTCCGCTGAGCAAATCTTGGAAAAAGGTGAGTTGTGCCCAAACTCCATTAACTACAATGACTTAATCTCCCCTGACCAGAGAAAGATTCTTGCTGATAATGCCAGAACAGGGAACCAATATTGTAGTTTGATGGACCCAGAGTGCTGGGTCTACATAGGTAAGTGACAAGTTAAGTAGGAAGCAGTATAACACTTAAGAAAGAAGTTGTTTAGTCTGTGCCAAACTGGAAATGGAAATTCACAATAATAGAGGTACTGCAAAGTTTAGGAAATGGTTGAAGAAGGATTTTCAGGGCTGTTATTTTGGAATAAAATGCCTAAATTTCTCTTAAACTAGCATCAGACACCTAATGCCTATTTTTAAAAAAAACTTGAGCCACTACATAGCTATCCTATTTATTTCAAGTTTTAAGTCTAGTGCTGAAGGCCTGATCTGCCTGCACTGGAGAAGGACTTTTGACATTACCTTCAACAGAAGCAAGCTTGGCTTTCATTTGTGTGCACACATAGTAAATCTGAGGTATCAACAAGACCTTCCTGACACTACAGTACTTTTTAAAAAAGTGTTTCATTTTTAACCAAGTTAATTAGTTTCCAAGCAAGTGGGATGCTTTTATACCCTCTTAATATTCTCTTTGCAGCGTGTTGGTTGCCTGGGGTTGAAGTGTTTTTGATTAACTATATGCGATAATGAAAACCATGAAAACGACCTTATGCAGAAGTTCTCTCTTTCTGATGTTACATATAAAACAGCGGAAGTCTTACAATATTTAACACACAGCTTTTTCTCTCCTTCTGCTCCTTGCCCAGCCCCCTCCAAACTAGAGCTTGAGCTAATTATGGAAGTGTTAGAAAAGGTTATATACCAAGACTTTGGTGTTTTGTAAGGTGTGCCCAAGTGGAGAATTTGATTATTTTTACTGGAAAGAACAGACAGCACACTGATTAGGACACAAAGCAACTGCAGTGAGAGTTGCTTTGGTTACTGTGATGTTCTACAGTGTGACTGAGCATGACACTCAGCTGAACATGGGTATGCTTAAACTCGTTAATGAAGCAAGTGGGACATCCTGCTCTGCTTGCACATTTGTTATATTTTCATGTAAATGTTGTTGACTGTTGGATCTTTGCTATAGCCTGAAGCCTATGAAATGGATTATAACTAGCCTGTTGGGACTAAATAAGATGGCCAAATGCTAGAGGCTAAGAAAACAGTACTCTGGATTCTGTGTTATGAGCCCTGTTTTTCATGTTAATTCCCATTGCAAAAATACTTCTTGGATATGGATGACTCTCCTGTAAAAACATGCAAAGCAGGGTGTAGTCCCTGGTAAAGATCTGAAAGGATCTGATTCTTTTCCCAGTGAAATGGGCAGGAGTTTTACAATTTCCTTTAGTTAGGAAAGGACTGAAATCCTTGAAAGAAGGACATGACCTTAACAGGCAGGTGTGTTTGCTATCTCAGATGATTTAGATTTGTATTAAAGAGGTGATTTATAGTGACATTCAAAGTCACCTTTAAAAATATTTTAAGGCTATTAAGTTTTTGTCAGATTGAAAATCTCAGCCTCTTTATGTGTGTCCCTAGCAGGAGGAACTCTGTAGACGTTGATGGCAGTCCCCCAGTCTGCTCTGTAGCAAGTTGCAAGCTCTTGACAGATGGTATTCCTGATTACTTTGGGGAGGCAGGGTGGAGGGCAAATGTGATGGCCAAAGATCCTTAAAATAACACAGAAAGAGAATTAGATCTCTAAAAATAATTGTGGCTCTGATGTTGAAATATATTATGTAGAGCATTAATCTTGCTGGGTATTGTTATACATTGTGTCAAGAGGATACGATACAATGTGGTTTTGCACCCATGGGAATTTTGCTGCAGACCATCACTGAAGCAGGAACTAGAACCCATGTATTACTATTTGGCATATGCTACTGAAAAAGATTTGGGCATATGTGGCATTTTCGCGTTACTTCATTTTTTTTTTTTTTTTTTTTTTTTTTTTTTTTCTTTTCAGGAACAGAGCTATGTCCAGAATGGAAAAGAGTGATCAAGCAAAATTGAGAATTCATTGATTGTGTTTTATGCTAACAAAATGACCTCCAGACTGGACCCAGTTTAGACCGAAACAAAACCTGTTTTAGATAATAGATTTGAACATTGCAAACTAAACCAGAACTTATTCTGGCCATAAACTATTTTGAAGTGAAAATAATTCTACAGCAAGTGGAACTGCTGTTTATGATCCTGCTGTGGCCATACTATGAAGAGTTTTTGCAATGTTGCTTTACTGGGCGAAGAATTTCTTATAGCTTGTTGGCTTGTTATAATGAGAGGAACAATTTTGTTGTGTACTTTTAGTTACTTTCACATTTTTTGACAAATGGGCAAACATTTTAGTACAGGACTGTATGTAATGACCCTTCCTGTGGCAAAAAATCAAGAAGGTAACAAAGAAGGCTGAAATAACCCTTGTCAACACTAACAGAAGAATGGTGTATAGTACAATGGTTAGAAAGAACTGGTGCCCTCCTCCTCCTCCTAATAACAATAACAATACCAATAAACTTCTCCCTGTCTGATTAAAATCCTTCTTCTGGAACCACTTAGTTATGCGCTCCTTTACAAGTGCTGTATTACAAATGTGCTAAATTGCAGGGATCAGATTAACTCTCCATACATTCAGATTAGTGTTTCTCTGAAGTAAACACAGCCTAAATGTTCAAAGTAAGAGCAGTAGCTTTGAAAAGGTGTTTGGGATAACTGTAATATTAGTTTTTACCACAGCACTATCCTGATGCCAAACAGACACATCACAGCATGTCACCTTTTGGCAGATAGCTGCCGGGCTGTAGTTTGCATCCCTGCTGGCTCTGCTTGCAATTCCAGAGTGTAAATCTGGGTAGAATTTGTCCAGTTGTGTCCAAAGAACAGTGCTGTGAAAGTTAATGGGAAATTCAGCTATAATTTTTACTGTTGGGAGGAAAAGTAAGAGATCATGCCAAATATGACTCAGAGCCAATTCTCAGTTCCCATTTAAATATTAGTAGTCTGATACAGCTTAAAACTTTTATTGTTTTAAAAATAAAAAGTAACACTTTGTCAGATGTGACAGGTATAAATCAACTTTCTACAGGCTAATTGTAAATGACACAAAAAATATTTTAAGAACATTTGTGACTAATTTGATATTATTTATTTGTTTAATTAGATGACCTTTAAATACAAGCCCAAATTATTTTATAAATATTTAGCTTTCCAGTGAAGCTACATCTAGTTATCCGTCTTTTAATAGGAACCATTTGCAACAGTTTAATGTTATGCATATTAAAATTTGTATTTATTCTTTTCATTTCATTCTGAAAGCAATGCTTTTTTACCAGTGTTAACAATGAGGCACCTAAATAAGATCCCAGCTCTATGGCATGATAGAAGCACACAATTCAGGTAGTTAAGGTCAAGGCCAAGCATGGATAGCAACTTTGAATTAGACGACTGCTAAAATTCCTTGTAGGTCATGCACATTTTTGAAATGCAAGTACTGTAGAAGGGAAACAAAGATCACACAGAAAGTATAATGATTTAGAGACAATGGTTTCTTCAGGTTGGAATTTTAGACAGTAAAATTTGTGTATTTCATGAAAGTTATTTTGAAACTAGATAATTAATCATGTTTATAATGATTAAAAAAAATCTATGACAAGAAAGGTTGTAGTGATAGTAGTTTTTCATCTGTCAGTAACTGAAGAAACATTTTGCTGGAAGCTTCTGGTCCAAAGCAGTTACAAATGTATCTTTTAGTCTCTCATGGCTTTGTGCATTTTATCTTTTGTAACTTCTGTTTACATTCCTTTTAAGTAAAGCAATGTCATCTGAATTTAGAAGATAAACTATTAACTGAACTTCTTCTTACTGTTTCACCTGTTCAGATTATATTTAATAAACTGAAACCATCCATTAGATGATTGAAAGGTCTATATTTCCTGACAATAATAAATACAGTTCAAAAGGGTTTATGTGTTTTCTCTCATGTGGTTTGTATGTGTTGCTGTTAAACTTTAGGATAAATATCTGTTGTCTGTGTGGATTTTGCTTGATGGCTTGATGTCAGGTGCACAGATTAGGACCTAATCCTGCAAAACCTCTGCTCAAAGAAATACCAGCAGTGATCAGGGGCTACAAACAAGCCTCAGATTTCAGAATGGGGCCCTCTCTGTTTTCTGAATACAGAATGCAAATTGTTTAGTCTGAATAGCTTGTGTCATGCAGTCATTTCATATATATAGCTCATATGTAAATGATACTTGACACTCACCAAACTGTTGCCCTTAATGTAATTGCTCATATTAGAAATGGAAGAATATTTTGAAAAGTCAAAGCTATAAAAGTTAAAGATGCACATTGCTTTTCTTCCCTCAGATACATTTGTGGTTTTTTTGTTTTTGTTTTTGTTTTTTTTAAGCTATGTTGCTGATATTATGTAAAAATACATAGGCATTTCATTAAACATCATGGTAATATCTGTGTCTGTTCATGAGAAACACATTTTTAATGTAATATACCATGTAGATGTAGAAATCACTTTTATGAAGTATGTTCAGAACTTAATGCATTCTCAGCTTTTTTGCTGTGGTTTAGATTACCAGAATCTTTACTTTATCAAAGAAATCCCTGTATCAGCCTCCTTATGCATGTGTTTATCTGCTCCTAGTTTTGCTATTTATAAAAACTTCTGTTTCTCTGGTTTTAATGAGCATATCTGTTTCAAAAGCTAGTGAGCTGGAGTACCTTTATAGCAGTCTCTCTAAGCTTTATCTGCCCAGCAGAGCTTACAAATTCTTACTAATGCAAAATTAGAGCACTAATTTATCTGTTTTTTCCCCTCACCCTGAGCACTTGAGTGGGGAGAGGGAACATTATAAAGGGGATGAAAAGCTTTACCATACTCACCCTGCAGGGCACAGGATATGGAAGATCCTAGCTGTCTCTACCTCTTGGATCTGGGTCCTATTAATGTCATCAAGCAGTGAATCCTCTGTAGCTGTAGGCTGGACTTTTCCTGCTGTTAACAGGCCTCAGAATGAACTGAAGTTCACCAAACTTTTTGCAGCTAAGTAAACTCAGTGTTACTCAAAAGTTTTCTCCAGAGCCTAAGATGACAACAAATGGGATAGTGTTAGTATAACAACCCCATGGAGTTGTTTGATGTCTGTAAATTGACTGGAGTGTGAAAGTATATCTCTTGGGAGCTGCCCCTCGTCCTGGCCATAACCTGCCCCCCTAAAAGGGACGCAAAGTCATGCAGGCAACAGCATTTCGGAGAGGAGGCATGGCTGTGCTTTTGCTCTGCCTGCTAATTCTTCTTCTGTCTTACCCGTAGCAAGCTCTGCCTTTGTTACCTGGCCCATTCTTGTTATCTCTCACGTGAGATGGAAAAGTTGGAGACCAGGGAAGAGGCAAAATGCCCTTCTGCAGAGTATAATAGATAAGAAAACAGCCAAAGAAGAATGAGAGAGGGGGGTGAGAAAAGGGTAAACCAAAACATATTCTGCCTGCCCCCCCCCCCAGCCCCCAACCCTCCCTGATTTTGTACTATTTCTTTGTTCCACCTGGTGGTTAATAAAAAGGGAGCTCCTTTCCATTAAATGTGTTCATAATAAATCTGATACCTTTCTATTGTAGTGTATTATACTATTTATAAAGACGGTCTAAACCTGGGAAGGCAGCTTCAACAGATATCCTATTATAATAAACTGAACCTGAAATGCTTGGGAAAACATAGCTTTCAATGTCTACAGATTTCTATGGCTTTCCTGTCTGTTTGTTAGAGGATTTTTTCAATAGTGTGCGGTATTTAAGAATATTGGGTTAATTAGCCCAATCACATTGCTTCCCTAATGTCAAATGTTTTCAGAATGTCATCAAATTACCAACAAGAATGGATGGCACGAAACAAATGCAAAATTACTTTGCTTTCATTAGAGGTCCCCAGCACTGCTATTTTTAAAGATTTTGGACTACAGTAAGAAGTTGAGCTAAATACACAAGATTGGTAACCCCAAGAGTATTCTGGGGACACACAGGAATTACAAGTGACTACAGATGGAAGTGTCATCTGCAAATGATGCTACATTAAGTGAGTGCAACATCAAGATGTAATCACATGGTAAGGAGATGGCATTCTTTTTCCCATAATTGCTACTTTACATATTTTGGAAATCAGATCTGCTTGCCTGTATACATGCTGTTTATCTGTGAAATATGGAATGGATAACAGGAAACACTTGGATGCCACTGTTCAGTTATAGAATCATACAATGCATTGGGTTGGAAAGGACTTTTAAAGGCCATCTAGTCCAAACTCCTGGCAGTGAGCAGGAACCTCTTTAACTAGATGAGGTTGCTCAGACCCCTGTCAAGCCTGACTTTGAATGTCTCCAGGGATGGGCCCTCCACCACCTCTCTGGGCAACCTGTTCCAGTGTTTCACCATCCTCATGGTAAATAACTTCTTCCCAATTTTCTAATCTAAATTCCTAATTTTCTAATCTAAATTTCCTAATTATCTAATCTAAAACTATCCCGCTCTAGTTTAAAACTATTGCTGCTTGTCTTAAAGCTACACATTCTTGTAAATAGTCCCTTCCCAGCTTTCCTGTAGGGCCCCTTCAGATATTTGAAGGCTCCTACAAGACACGTCCCATAAGCAGGGAAAAATATTGCCGTATATTTTCTCCTAGGTGAAACTGAGGCACCCAGATTGAAACTGTCACAGGTTTTAACGGTACATTTGGTACTGCAGTCTAAGCTTCTGGTTTCCGGTACGCTAAAGAAATAGGTTTTCTCTCTCAGTGAATCCTTGTTCATGGATCCTTGTAGAGCAGTGATGCCCACAAAGAATGAGGATGTGAAGGGTACATTGCAAATAAAGAATCATACTTATATTCATACAGCAATCAGCAGATTAAGGAACAGAACAGCATGAGTCTGAATTATTTACAGCACAGGGCAAAGACTTTAACTTTTAAGTTAAATAATTCTTCATACAGATCTGGAGCCTTTCTTCTCAAGTATCTCACAGCACTTTTACAAATTAATACTCTATTGAGTGTTTTCAGAGTTTCCCTTAACTTTAATGGATTTCTACTTGAAAAGAAAAAGCATTTTAAAAATATACATGAAGACCTATATCCCCTCTGGCAGCCGCAGTACATGAAGCTTGATGTATGAACTGAACCAAAACAAGCTGGTTGTAATGGCTGTGAGACTAAGGTAGCTCATGACCTGGATTTGCCAAAGAATGGGTTAACACCACAGTTTTGTCAAACAGTACAGTGGTATTTAGTGATAAAGAGTTACATCTAATTTGCAAACGAATCTGTTCACAGAATAGTGCCACCTAGCACCATATTAGGACATCAATTTGTATGGCTGGAGGAAAGAATGTGACCTATCCAACAGCCCTTCGTGCTGCAGAACCCCGGGTTGGAAGTCTTCCACCCAAGAACTGGTTAGACTTAGCTCTAACATCGTTATGAAATGTCAAAGTCAATCTAAGATGGGGGTAGTTTGTGAGTGTTTTTTAATTCCTCCCAGAAAAGCCCTCTATTTGAAGTCTGATTTAGCAAACGGGTAGTCAAGGAGAAAAAATAGTTTGGCCTTTGAAATGCAAAAGCTTGTTCAAGGTTTCTGTGGTGGTTTTGTGGGATGTAGTATTTTGCTACAGACTTTTTTTGAGACAGAATTTCTGTAAGAAAATTCAATAGGGTTTGGAAGTCTGAGTTAAGTTCTGATTTGATATCCCCAAAATCAACCTCAGATACTTCAGTACTTTAGTTTCACTTAGCTAATTTATGATGTTGTTGACTTTTAAGTGTTCTTGGCCTGTTCTGGGTAATGAATTTGGAAGTCTTTTAGCTACTAAGTAAAAATTTTCTCCTGGAACTGAAAGCTGCTTTCCTAGGGGGGCTTACTGGAATTGGAAGCCAGTTTACTACAGTTTTCCAGACATCCCAGATGTAAGAAAAAATTGGTTAGAGAAAAAAAAAAGAAAAAGTTGCAAAGTAAGTTTTAAAAGAACTGTGTTGCACTTTTTTTTTGTTTGTTTGTTTGTTTGCTTGTTTTTGTTTGTTTTTTTTTAAAGTCTAGGTTTTGGCTCATAGAGTGATATGCTTCTTGTTTTCCATGAAGTTTTATGTATCTGATTCCTGATACCTGTCAGAGCGAGAAGGGTAAAAGAAAAGTATATCTGCTACCTATCAGAATATAAATCTAAAATATTCAGCACCAATTTAAAAGTTCTTGTGAGTAATCTAATTCTGATGTCATTCCATACAGATGAAGCAACATTATGTGCTGTTGTTTGAGTAGATTCTTTGAGAGATGTGTAAATGAATTGTGAGATCTGAACCTTTGTCTTCTAGAATATCTTGGAAAACACTGAATGGCATGTACTCCTAATTAAGATTAAAAAACTCAAAAATCAGAAGACTGAAGAGCATTAAGTCAAGATGATCAAAACTGGGTTAGTTACTTTTAATTTTACTTGGTTTTCGGAAAGTTCCTAATAAATCCTGAGCTTCTATTTATGTGTTTCATAATTATTCCTTAATAGTCTACATTGATGACCAAAGAGTTCCTTCTGCTGACTTCACATTGGTATTTCCTCCTTTCAATTTTTAGCTTGCTTTGTAGACCTCATTTTCAGGTTGGTGTAGTATGGGATCCTCACAGCTGCAAAATGAACACTACTGTAATATCTCATTTGGAGAGATCAGAGAATGCTGGAAGGAAGAATTAAATTGGGGATAAATACTGCTAAGAAAGTGGAGGAGAAGGCTGTGAGGAACAAATTATCTTTCACATTTTCTATGTGAGAACTACTGCAGATTATTTCTTCAGCTATTCTGTGGCCCTGGGGTGTTATCCTTGTGATTTCTTTCAGGGAAGTTTCTTTGGTGACAGTACAGTTTGGAAGAGTACAAAGGAGATGAACAAAGAGAAGAACAAAAGTTGTTGTTATGAAATACCAGCAAAAACAGAAGGCTTGAGTCTTCTTCCTCTATTGAGTATTGAACTTGTTAGACAGCAATCTCCCCCTCATATTCAACATGAGGAAATTTTCCCTAGACAATATTTTTCTTCCTTCCCCCCCTCCCAGAAAGTTTTCTGCTTTTCCTCATGACAGAAAAGATAAATAGGAAAAGCAGCAATCAGGGAATGTTGGTTCTAAATTTACTCAACACCCTCATAAAGCCATGACAAGGCAGAAGTTTAAATCAAACTATCAAGGCTTTCTTGACTGCATTGCTATTATTTGGTTGCTGAATCTCATCATGCAGGAAGCCTTTTTGCAGGCTATCTAGATTTGTTGGTTTTTTGTGTTAGTTTTTGTTGTTGGGTTTGGATTTTTTAACTTTTTTTTTAATTGCAATCTGTCTTGTTCTTGCTTGTGTTAATTAGAGAAGTTGCCACTGACTTGAAGGAGAACCTAAAGGTTTGAATTTATATCCTGAGTGAAGTCCCTGGGGACACTGGGTGAATATAATTCTCAAGGAAGCTAATAAAATTTCCTTAACCTTACTAATTCTGGAAGCCAAAGTTTAAATATGTAAATATGAATGGCTAATAAGTACATGTATTGTAAATGCTGGTCCCATTTCTATAAATTTGCCTTCAGAAAGACCCCTGACATCTTTGAAGGTAAAACATTACACAGGCCAAGTGTTAATAGCCACATGAAGACAAGTTCAGCTTGTAGTTCTATCAGCATAAATACAAAGTTAGAGAGTTGCCTTTCAGTAGGCCCTGGGGAGGAACAATGAACATCCACTGAGACTTCAAAATAATTCAAATTGCTGCTGTTGTTCTTGAAACATTAAAGTGAATGATGAAAATGAGGAAACGAGTGCTGGCAAGAGGTTAGCAAGAAGCAAACAGTGTGCAGCCATGTCCATGCAGCTATCCTGCTCTGCCTCCTCTGCTCATGACCTGCAACGCCCTGAACACTCTAGTCCTGGATCTTTGCAGAAAAGCAGTTACAAGCTGTGCCAAACTGTGTGATTCTTTTGTGCTCTGAATACATGTCCTCCAGGGGCTAGGATGAAACCACCGCATTCATTTGCACTTGAGTAAAAACTACATTGTTTTTGCAGTCATTTGGCATCATGTTCAAAAAATATAAGGTCAAATTCAGCTCTAGTGTTGCAACTTGAATTATTTCAATGGCATTTTGCCCACCTACATCAGAGCTGGATTTGGCCCATCATCTGGATCTGTTTAGTGAATACTGTGCTAAATGTTCAATGCCTTGCACAGGGTTTTAGTTATGTGCTTACCATTGAATTAAATGGGAATTGTATTCTTAGGATCTTATCCAAATTATGAAACCGTAGGACTGTGAAGGAAACTGTTTTTTTGTTTAAGTTTGTGCATCACCAAGCACACTAGAACTTAAAATGCAGTTGTGGTGCTGAGTGCATCTATAACACAGCTATTAAGGATGATAAAATACCTTGCTAGTGCCTCAAAGACAACACAACAATAGTAAATACTGAAGAGATTAAACTTTCTGACATGGGATTACTTTGCCTCTGTTTCTGAATAAGTGATGACGTCATATATTAAACAGAGTGAGTGTATAGTTTTGTCAAGTTTGATCCTTCTAATTGCTTCTGAGAATATTTGAGGTTTTTCCTCTTGCAAGGCAATGCCAATAAAAAAGCCTTTCTTTCTTCATCCTTGAGAATCCAATATTGCCGTGTTACTATTTCTACATATTAAAAAAAATAAAATTGAAGGAAGGTATTTTAAAATTTTTCCCAGATTTCTTAGTTAATAGATATCTTCAAGATTTTGGTGATCAAGAGAGCAATCAAGTAAGCCAGAGGCCTTCAGAAATAGATTAATTACATGTCACCATGTGTCCAGCCAAATGTGATCCAGTGGTTTTGGTCATACTTGTTTTACATACAAAACTAAATTTTCAAATAGAGGATGTTTTTGCAAAAGAAATAATTTCCTAGGCAAAAACCTTGATTTCCTCTAAATCTATCAGGACTTTGGAATTGCTTTTATTTCTGATGGTCAAAATGTCTTCCTTTGGCAGAGAATGATCCCAGCCTACCTGAACCAAGTGCTTGACACGTGCCTCTGTTAAGATCTTGAAAACAGTACACCATTGGAGTCTCAGAACAAGATTTTTCTTTCCATTTCTAAGCATCAGATTTTTCTAAACCTGAAAGCTTTCTAGAAGAGAAATTAGCAAAAATTTTAGGCCTAAGAAAGGAACATAAATTTCTTATTTTCTTCCCATTCTTGGATGATGTTTTTTCAGATTTGATTAAAGCAAATGAAAACAATTCTGTGAAATTATCTAGTTAAGGCACTTAGCTTTAGATTTATCTAGTGGTTGGTTTCATGTAGTTGAAATTTGTCTGTCTTGTCTAGTTCTAAATCAATCAATGGTGTCTATAAATCTTATTATTTGGGATACTGGTTCATGACGTTTTAGTCTTTTTGAAGATCTCAGGGTATGTGAAATACTTGTGCTGACTCTTTTTCTCCCTTGGCTGGTGGTTCCATAGTTTACAGGCTGTGTGAGGAATAAAAGAAAACACTGGGTGGGGAAGGAAGGATGTGGTGAACATGTTGGGGGTGAATTCCAGAAATTAAATATACAGAACACTGCTTAATCAATGCAAAACGACCTTCTAAGGTCAGTGGGACAACATATGGAAGAAGCCAACTCTACATGAGAAGGCACTGGATTTTGAAATTAAAATCTTTGCTCTGTAGAGAAGAGCTGTACCCCTGAGGGACATATGATTGAGAATACTGAGACTGACTAAGAATCAGTAACTCAGAAACCAGACAAAGGACACTGGGTTCAGTGCAGCTTACACTGCAAAGTCAGGAGAACAAGAGCTGTGAAGCTGCCATGAATCAGAGATCTAAAGGATGCCTTGGAAGAGAAATGAAAAAGCAGGAAGCAGCAATTGTAACTACAGCTCTCAAAATATAATATGCTATTATATTTTCCAAAATAACAAAAAACTTGGGAGATTAAATCTGATGCATTACTAGTAGAAGCTGAAACCAGACTGTTTTATTGGCAGAAAGTCAGTCCGTATGATTTTATGGTTAATCACCTAAAGATAAAAGGAACTAAATAACCAGCTGATTTGATGTCCTTACAGTAATAATTTCAAAAGTAAGACAGAAACTGGAGGACATATGCAGGACTTGATTCCTAATACACTGGTAGCTCAAGTTAGTTAGCAGCTTTCTCTTGTAGCAGACAATGTAAAACATTGCACGCAAAATATGTAATGTATTTTATTTCTGGCTATAAATAAAGTGAGGAAAAACTCACTGTAGAATGCTCTTTGGATTTGCTGATGAGCAATAAGTGATCTAACACCAGTTTTCGAGAATGGAAGATGTTCTCAAGTACTTACATTGTTTATATGGAACAAAAGTGATCTATTTGGTAGGACCAGCAAATACCCTGAAGCTCTCCAATCGCATGTTCCCAGTTAAGAGTTCACACTTTAACACACAGGAAGAGAAAGCAAGTTTTAAGTGAAATCATTCATGCTGCTGCACCTCAATTACGGAACTGACCATTGGAAAGGGCTAGGAAATTTCGCCAAGACTGGAAGAAATTCATTAGTTTGCAAGTACAGAAGACTTGTATACAGTTTGGATGAGCTGGCGATGCCATTGTAGTACCAAATAATTGAGTGACTTTTGACAGAGGACCAGCAAAAAGGATTTGAATTGGTGAGGAAAGGATTTTTATGAACTAGATTGTATTTAAATTTCTAAATTGATCCTAGCCACTTGCGGCTTCTGTATGGGAAATTACTTTTATGCAATGCTAAAAGTTGCTCTGGGATTTGCACTTGAATAAATTGAGCTTGATTGGTGTGGAGTTTGGAGGCTGCAAATTAAACACTTAAAGTCTTGGTGAAGACTATAAATGCTAGAATATAAAAATAACGTTTGTTGTCTTTGCTAGTTTTCTATCATCTGTGCCTTTCCCAGAGCTTGTTTTTTCACTTTTTCTTTCCCGTGCCTTAACAAAAAGGCACTGATAACTATCAGAGTCCTCTCTAGGTAGCTGTCATCGCAGTGTTGTTGTATCTCTTTCTTCAGCACAGTATTCCTGAATGTAAGGCAGTTCTGAGCTGCAAGTAAAGACAGTAGAAGCCCAAAAGAAATGAAAAGAATTATGTGCCCATCCAGGGAGCAGAAAATTCTTGGCTCTGGATTAGAAAAAGTAGCCAGGAAAAGAATTCCAAACTTAGTCCTTTTTGGAGAGAGCCTAGCCCAGTAATGAAGAAACAAAATAGTTTATTCGTGTTGATTCCAAAACCAAGATCTCATTCCTTTGTTGAAGACCTGGTGCAGAGATTTAAGAAACATCCCAAGGGATGAAGAAGAACTATCCCAGCAAGTTTTATGCCTAATAGGAGGTGGCTTGTGGAAGAGAAATTGCTCAGGACTTGATAGATCTCTTTGCAGCTGACAGACCTGGCTGAAAGTTGCTGATAATCTCAGTCAAAGAAGACGAAAAGCTCTCTGCCAAAAATTTAGCAGAAAACTAACAAAACCTAATCACGAGACATGCTATTTGGATTTTAGGAGTTTGGACAAAAATAAAACTTCTGTAGATATTTTTCATTAAATGATACTGAAGGGTGGTAGAGAATGGGCTGTAATGAGAAGTCCAGATATAAAAAATTACTAGTTTTTACACTGTCATCTTTCGCAGGATGCCTTTTTACTGTTTAGATTGGGTAGAAGGAGATTAAAATCTGCTTGTACTTGTGGGACAAGACCAAATAAATAAGTTTCAATAAGCAAGCACTATAGTATGGGGCTGTAATGGTAGAGCCGTTACAGGTTTCAGCTGTGATTATGTAGATGTATTGATCATCAGGACTCATGACAACTTCTGGGGTTATATATATTTTTTATATGTATATACACACACACACAAATCTGCTAGAGCAGTATAATGCTCTAGCTCTATCATCAATAATTTGCATGCAACAGTTCTTTAAATTTTGTGGTCAATGAGAAAGAATCTAGTTGGAGGTCTGTGACTAGTGGAGTCCCTCAGGGGTCGGTACTGGGGCTGGTACTGTTCAATATTTTCAACAATGACCTGGATGAGGGAACAGAGTGCACTGCCAGCAAGTTTGCTGATGACACTAAACTGGGAGGAGTGGCTGACACACCAGAAGGCTGTGCTGCCATTCAGCAAGACCTAGACAGGCTGGAGAGTTGGGTGGGGAGAAACTTGATGAAATTCAACAAGGGCAAGTGTAGAGTCTTGCATCTGGGGAAGAACAACCCCATGTGCCAGTACAGGTTGGGGGCTGACCTGCTGGAGAGCAGTGTAGGAGAAAGGGACCTGGGGGTCCTGGTGGACAGGAGGATGACCATGAGCCAGCAATGTGCCCTTATGGCCAAGAAGGTCAATGGCATTCTGGGGTGTATTAGAAAGGGTGTGGTTAGTAGGTCAAGAGAGGTTCTCCACCCCCTCTATTCTACCTTGGTGAGGCCGCATCTGGAGTATTGTGTCCAGTTCTGGGCCCCACAGTTCAGGAAGGACAGAGAACTGCTGGAAAGAGTCCAGTGCAGAGCCACCAACGTGATTAAGGGAGTGGAATGTCTCCCTTATGAGGAAAGGCTGAGGGAGCTGGGTCTCTTCAGCTTGGAGAAGGGGAGACTGAAGGGCGACCTCATCAACATTTATAAATACTTCATGGGCAAGTGTCAGGAGGACAGAGCCAGGCTTTTTTCATTGATGTCCAGTAACAGGACCAGGGGCAATGGGTGCAAACTGGAACATAGGAGGTTCCACGTAAACATCAGAAAAAACTTCTTTACTGTGAGAGTGACAGAGCACTGGAACAGGCTGCCCAGAGAGGCTGTGGAGTCTCCTTCACTGGAGACATTCAAAACCCGCCTGGACAAGTTCCTGTGTGACGTACTCTAGGTGATCCTGCCTGGCAGGGGGGTTGGACTAGATGATCTTTGGAGGTCCCCTAAGATTCTGTGAGATTTTGCGAAATGTAACCACAATACTATTTTGAGCACTGGGTTAATGGAAGCTTACGTATACAGTTTTCAGGTATGTCATTAATCTACAAAGCATAGCTGGATGTTTTGTATTGCCCCCCCCAAAATGCACCTAAGAAGGATTGAAAGCACAATGAACAACATCTCTGATAAATCAAAAGGAGAGTAAACCCACAGGAACTTTTCCACTAAGTAGACAGTGGAATCATACACATAGAGCTGCATTTTCAGAAAATACTTTAAAGTTTTGGGCAAAATTTCTTGCCTAATTTTACTTAATTTGCTATGCAAGTACCTACACTTACAAAGCCTGTAATGACAAACAGCATAAATTTTTTTTTGCAAATTTTGTCTAAATAACATTACAGGTTTTCTAGGGCTTTTACCTTTCAGCACTTTACTCACTCAACCAGCACACTTATAGGACTTATTTCTTGCTTGTTTTGCACAAATAACAATTTACATATATCCCCAAACTTGCCTTCTATTTTTTCTTTTACCAGATGCCTTTCTAAAAATCAGTTTGTTCCTGTTTTATGTAGATTGGATGTGTTAAATGGAAGTCTAACATCTCTCTACTTCTTGCCATCTTTCCCGTGCAAACCTCTAAAGCCAGAACACCCCAAAAGGTCCTGCCTTCTCATTGTGTGATCCCATTTAGACTCAGATGCCTTGTACCCTTAAGCCTGTATAGAGTGTCTCAATTCCCTCCTCCAAGTATTGCTTTGCTCTCATGTACTGAGCCCAAATAACAGGTTCCAGTGCTGGTTTCATTCTTGCAGCAAAAGCTGCAAATCACACAGGCTGCCTAAAAGTGACCTCTGCAGCACACAGCAATGACACTGGAACTGCTTGTGTAGAAGTGCTTCAACTTAGGTAACCCATTGCCCTTGTTTGGGAAGCTCTTCAAGCTCTGCTCAGCAAACAAGTTTGGAAACATCTGCTCCAAAATCTTTGCTTGTGGTAAGGTTTTAATAGTGACCAGCCCATACAGAATTCTTTTCAGGTCTATCTAGAGTGAAATAGTTGGATGGAAGACATGTTAAAAGCACTAATAACTCATATCATTAACAGATCAATTAATATCAGTACTGTTAGAGATGTGCTTTCCTGAATAATTATTTATTTAGTTTTATAAGATTGTTCCCAAAACACTGGTGTGTAACTAGTAGTACAAGGTTGTAAATGATTATTTTATGCAAAAGGAGTAGTTACAGTGTATGACAGAAACACAGAGTCACAGAATGGTAAGGGTTGGAAGAAATCTCTGGAGATCATCTAGTTCAATGCCCCTGCTAAAGCATGTTCATCACAACCTCTCTGGGCAGCCTGTTCCAGTGCTCTGTCATTGTCAAAATTAAGAAGTTTTTCCTCATGTTTAGATGGGCCTTCCTGTGTTCCAGTTTATGGACATTGCCCCTTGTTCTGTCACAGGGCACCAGTGAAAAGAGTCTGACCCCATTGTCCTGACACCTGTCCTTAGATATTTCTGAGCATTGATAAGATTCCCTCTCAGTCTTCTCTTCTCCAAGCTGCAGAGACCCATCCTTTCCTCATAAGAGAGATGCTCCATTCCCCTAATCGTAAGTGCAGCCCTCCACTGGATTCTCTCCAGTAGTTGCTTGTCTTTCTTGAGCTGGGGGGCCCAGAACTGGACACAGATGGGGCCTCACCAGGGCAGAGTAGAGGGGGAGGAGAACTTCCCTCAATCTGCTAGTCACACTCTTCTTAATGCACACTATGATAACATTGGTCTTCTTGGCCACAAGGACATATAACTGGCTTATGGTTAACTTGTTATCCACCAGGACTTCCAGGTCCTTCTCTGCAGAGCTGTTTTCCAGTACGTCAGCCCCTAACCTGTACTGGTGCATGGGGTTATCCCTCCCCAGGTGCAGGACCTTACACTTGCCCTTGTTGAACTTCATTATGTTCCTCTCTGCCCAACTCTCGAGTCTGTCCAGTTCTCACTGAATGGCTGCACAGCCTTGCAGTGCATCAGCCACTCCTAGTTTTGTATCATCAGCAAACTTGCTGAAGCTACACCCTGTCTCTTCATCCAAGTCGTTGATGAATATGTTGAATAGCACAGGACCCAGTACTACTGAATCCTGGGGAACACTGATAGCTACAGGTCTCTGATCAGACTCCATGCTATAGATCACAATGGTCTGAGCTCTGCCATCCAACTAGATGTCAATACTATGGTCTGATAAGTGCTACAATAATTGATTCATAACTTTAAAAATTTGGAGTGTGTTACTAATGCTAAACACATAAGTTTTGTGGTCATAACTACAACTATTTTTCTAAGTACCTCTTCTACCTACTGGTATGTGTTATAATGTAAACACATAGTTATTTCCATAGTTATTTCTGGCCTGAAATTGAATTAGACTTTTTGTTGCCTGCTGTGGTAGGAGCACAGGGGAAGTCCTGTTTCTTCCCATAGAGAGTGATTTAAAAACTAGATATATCTGTTGACATTTCTTAAATTGTTTTTTCTGTTCCAAAGCAACTTAATTTACAGCTTTCTATATTTACAGTGTTGCATAAAAAGAAATTGTGTTCGGCTTGTTGAATAACAGCTGAACAGCTTGAAGTGAGGTATCTTCAAAGTAATAAGAATATTGTGCAAACACTTCAGAAAATCAAATAAAATAATCATAATCAAATGTTGCTCAGCTGTGTTTGGATCCTAAAAGTTAAACTCTGATCAGACTGTACAAGCAAAATTCTGCAAAAGCTAGCATGGGTTTACCAATGTTCTCTCTTCTGGGCCAAAAGCTTAGAGATTTGGATTCCAGCTAGAGTAATTCTAAGAGCTTTGTGAACACATTTAATCAAGTCTGCTTTTGATGCTACATTAGTTTTTTTTTGTTTTGGTTGTTGTTTTTTTCAAACTAAGGCTTTCATATCTTAGCCTTGGAAATGTTGAACTGCCTTGTGAACATTCATGCCTATGATTGCATAGCTTTGTGCTGCTACTTTATTTTAGTCAGAACTCTTCAGTTAGTTTTATTTTTCATAATCAACTGCTTCTTATCACTAAGAATCTCCATCTCTCAAGAAAAATACAGGGGAAAGAGAAGACCAGCATGTCTACTGAAAACGTACATGTATCAGAATATTGTGGTACCGGTATTTCTGCTGCAAACTATATTGTTGAAAAAAGACTAACATTTGGTGCTTGTTTCTTTGGGGTAACTGTGTTTGCTACTTCTGTTTTCCCTTTCTAATATGCTTATGTTATCTTCAAATTTTTTTTTTATTTTTTTTCATTTTTGCTTTGTCATTCAACTATTTTGGTTTTGTGTGTGGAGGAGACATGATACAGGGAGACACTTATTTTTCACATCAGTATTCTTCTTTCTATTTTTTCTGCTTAGGCCATTATGGAAGTTACTTTGTGTATCTGAAGCTTTAACCAGGGACAACAGGGTGTGCAATTTTTGTCAGCATCCTGGACTACACTAAAGGATAATACAGTCCTGTGTCTCCTCTGTGTTGCAACAGGTGCTCTAATTAAAAAGGATTTTTCAAGTGTGAATGTACTATGAGGGTTTGTCAGAGACCTGAAGCCAAATACTGTAAGGGTGGCCTTGACCCTTCCACTAAAACTTCAAAATCCGTAGGACTGAGAACTGAACTTTGATGTCTGTGCATGAGGATAAGCACTTGCTCCCTGCCACCCCAGAATGTCCCAGTGCTTCCTTCTCTCTGAAGAGCAGGTCTGGTTATATTAGTTGATATAAAATGAAGGTTATTTTGGTAGCTTCTGTTCTTTACTATTCTGTAAAGAAGTTTCAACATGGACAGTGCTATTTTGTTTTGGATGTATTCTATATTTTGGTGTTTATTAACACTTGTATCTTGTATATTTACTATGATAAATTTGAATAAGGATACAATTTCAAAAATAATTTGACTATTTGATAAAAGATAAGGTAAAAAGGAGAATTTCTTTTAAATGATCTTTCTAGACTCAGAATTTATACTCCTTTTTAACCTTAGAAGTGGTTCTTTGTGCTACTAACTGGAAAAGCCATAAAGCTACAGGATATATTTAAAATTGTATCCAAGTTGCTACCAGTCAGAATTCTCTACAATAAGAAACCCTCTTAAAGTTACAGGGATGGAATATAAAGTAATCTTAGTTACTATTTATTTGTTTGTTTGTTTGTTTCAAATTCTCTAGTTTAATATCAAAGTTGGGGCTTACATCTGAATGTTACAATGGCTTCCTCTCCCGTGGGTCACACTAGCCATGGACGGAGAGCTCACATTAAGTGAAGTTTAGACACAGCTAAACTCACTGGAGCCCGGCACCTCTCCTGGGTGTGATGGTATCTGTAAACCAACAGCAATGTGTTGTATGTTTTTCATTCTTGACTGTGCATGTAGTAGACTGCAGACCATTTTGTGACAATGTGGTGCCATTGCCTCTGGGACTGGTCTTTGCAGAATTTTTCTACTTTGGACATCCTCCATCTTTTAAAATGAAGATGCCTTAGTTTCCTAATAATGTATTCTGCTTGAGATGAATGATGGTTCATTGCATTCAACTTTCACCATTCTTGGCTGCTACTACTGCCAATCAGGCAGCTCAAGAAGGAGTCAGTTTAAGGTAGGATTCTAAATAATTGCTGTTGGATGGATAGCTTTCATGTCTGTGCTAAGAGGAAAGAGCATGGAATACGCACCTAGTAGATGTTTCTCTTCTCTGTAAGCTCGGCATAAAATATATTACTCCTCTTTTAGTTCACTGACTGCCGTGGGATATATATATGGGACTTTTGCCCATATGAAATCTGAGTCTTAGTGATCTCCTTCTGATTTGAAATTGCTGTAGTCCATCCGAGTATATTTACAGTTCTAACTAATTCTTTGCAGGTTCTTTAAACTGCATTGTGTAATGTATGTTTTTACTTTTATTGCTCTTCCTGAAACTCTGATGTTCTGAAAATAAAACATCTATGTAACAAAACCATCATATTTTACATTTTCAGGACAGTTTCAAATGCAAAAAGCATGTCAAGGTGAATTGCATAATGGAATGAGGAATATAGACCTTCTTCATTGTCCTAATGGGAAAACAGTAATAATGATGCCTAATTCAAAGCCAACCGAAGTGACCTTGGAAAGGGAAGGGGAAACCTTTGTACTGCCTACAGATCCATTGTGTTCTGTACCTGAACACTTTGAAAGCTTATTGCTTTCATCAGCATCACTTTGCATTGCTTATTTAAATCTCAGTATCACCTATGTTATAAGTCCACTTCAGGGGATCTAAAATATCATTTGGTATGCCACTAAGGTAATTTCTGATAAAATAAACACAGGTTTTGGAACAGTGTGCCCTGGAGAAAGAGAACTGCAATCCTTGGGGTTGCTGAGGTGGTTAATGGAGTGAATCTGAGCTAGGACCCCAGGAAAAGCAATAATGATGTACAGTCAAACTCCAGGAACCAAATGAATTTTACATAAGATTATTTTGAACTGCCAAAATGAATCAGGGCAATGACCATTCAGTCTCCTGTATTTATCTTTGCTATTGCTGTTTTTTTCTGAGAAAAGAAAAATTTGTTTTTGTGCCTGGTTTTCAGGTGTCAGTGCTGAGGGAACCATGGTAAGGAAAAATAAAAAGAAGAGAATAAGCCAAGAACAGTTTGCAGGCATACACAGTAGCCTTTTCAGTGGTCAGGAGCACTTATGATTTCCTAGTTAATTTTTTAGCCACTGCAGGAAAATAGAACATATTTAGATATTTGAAGAACTACACTTCTATTAAACCATTGTAATATTTAGAGAATGTCTAAGACTGTCTCTCCCGTTTGTTTTTTTTTACAAAATGATCATTAGGTTATACAAATTTTTAAAAATTCCTGTTGTCAGTGATAAATCTGTCTGTGTGTAACTAAGATCTATTTCAACACAGATTGTATTCAAAACCTCTGGGTGAGTATTTTGTGCATTTTTGTCCCTTTATCCTCAGAAGATGAGCTGTTGCAGACCCTAACCACCAAATTTTGGCTCTCTGCATCTAGCTGCTGCAATCTGTAGTTCAAGATTTCAAGGTAATCTCTTTGGGAGTTTTGTCGTTGTTGTTGTTTTTAATTTGGGCACTATAGCTGAACATAAAAGAGAATGATTGAATACTCTGGTTTAATCATATATAGAACTAAAACTATAACGTGACTGAGTCTTTCCAATTGCAAAGAAAATCTGTTTCTCACCAAAACGGGACTTTTCAGGCTTCACTGGATTGTTTCCTCACAGTTTCAGTTAAATCCAGAGTCCTCTGAAATTATAGAGTTCCTCTGAGCTCAGCCTACTAGCTAGGCCCTACTAATTATTGAAGTCCTGGGAAGAATATTCTTCATCCGAAGCAGAACACACATTAATCTCTGAAAAATCATCTGTCTCTGCCATTTTTTTTCAATGTCCTCTTTTACCTTCTTCCCTGCCACCTACTAATTTTAAAGGATAGGAATATCCATAGGAATCTAAAGCCCAGGAATGAAATTCAATGTCTCATGGAATTCTATCTTATTTCCTATTTCTCCTAGGAGGGAAACTGATAGTTCTATTTTTCCAGAATCTCTGTACTAGCTTACAGTTAATCCTTACTTTCTTTAGGCTCTTTTCTTCCTGGACATACTGTATTGTGGATGTGTACCAGGATGGCACACTGAAGGTAAGACAATAGCATACACCCAAATCTCTGGTTTAATTTTAACAATTTTAATTTTAATTATACAAGCTGGACCCTGTGACAATGAAGCCATGGGCATGCAGAAGTAATTGAAGTATAGACTGTTGAGGGAATCTGAGTGCATTCTTTGGTTAGAGTATGTTGAAGTTCATACCATTTTTTCTTCAGTCTGAATATATATAAAACTCACCCCAAAGTGTATTAAAATTCATCAATCCATTTCACTTTATGAGCATGAACATTTGGATAACTCTTTTCATTGTTTACATTGTTTACAGCAAAAAAGCCTATTAAAGCATATAGTAGTTTGTTGTTGTTTTTTTTAATAAATGAAAACCTACTGTAATATCACAGTGGCCAACTCCTACCCTCCCACCTTCCTTCTCCAGGTAAAAGACTTACCAACTTTAGCAGTGCTTTGTCTGAATAAAGGTTAAGTAAGGTTTGCTGGAAGCACTGCCAAGTAGATATGTGCAATTTTTGTTTTCTCCTACATGGTATAGTTTGAATATAGCTTTCCCCTCCAGGTCTTTAAAAAAAGAGAGTTCTAAGAAGAAAGACATAGATCACAATATCTATTAGAACTAAAGAACTATGTTTAAATCATTTTTCAGGAACATCATGATTGCAAATTTTCATATTACATAAAAAATCTCAAATATAAGTCAGTCTTCATATAGCAAAGGAGTCACTATAGTGACACTACAGCTGGGAGTTCCTATTTATCCTCTGAATGCAGAAGTATTTGTCTGGATACACCTGCTTGAGAAGCCTGCACAAGAAAACCAAAATCAAATTAATAAATTTAGGATGCCTCATGCAATACACGCTAGTGCTTTTTTTTTTGTTGTTGTAAAACTAAAGGAAATCTGAGTCATTGCAATCTTAGAATGTAATGCCAGACAAATGAGAACCAGACCACAAACAATGAAGCCAAGTACATCATTATAGGTTGAGTAATGTGAATGATTTACATAAACTATGGCTGAAACTAAGGATTTAGCAAAAGACCATCACTCTTAGTGGTATTAAGGACAATTAAAAGCTCATTAGTCCACAAGTTGTCTATCAGGAATAAGAATCTCATCAATCTAAGTAATAAATATTTAAGGAGGGCAATTTTTCATTTTAATTTAACTATTTTCCTTTATCTTACCTTTCTTCCTATGTTATGAATTGCCTTTCATTTATACAGTCTCTTCCCCAAAATGAGGAATTAATAGCAGTTTGTCTTCACCAAGTCTCCATTTCCAGTCGGATTTTGCAGCCCAGGATTTTTAATGACATCCTCTGTCTCTCTGAAGACCTTTCTTCCTTTACTAACAATGCTCTCTCATGAGATCAGTACTAGGTTCCTCCTTTTTTGATCCATTGGTTCCAGGTGATCCTAATACTCTCTTGAAAAGGAATGTGTTATTGGTAGCTGCAAGGTTGACAGGAATTGTGATAGCTTTGTTTCTAGTCTTTGTTTAAAGAAGATAAAAAACAGTTATCAGCTAGCTACCATCACCAAAACATTAAGTTTTTGCTGTCTGCACTGAATGAAGTCATTCACTAAGAAGCATCATTTATAGGATGCACATGATGAAATAAACCAGAGATTATCAAGAGCTTTAAAGGGTTTTAGAATACTCTGGATGATACTGTGAAGAGAGGAGGAATAAAACAGAGAACAAAACTAAAGTCCTGCAAGATGATGTTGTAACATGTCCCATGTGCTGTTGCACAGACACATTAATAAACTCTCACTTCCCCTTAAGTTGCCTCAAAAAGCATGGAAATTCTCTGGTGGTAGGAGGTAGAAGACACTGAACTCCTACTAAGAAGAAATGCATCAGGGATTTCTCTAATGTACATTTGAAGTGGTTGGCCATGTGATTTAAATGTGTGGAGGCAGACTATTCCGTAAGTCATTTAAGTGTGGTAAAACTCTTGTGGGAGTCAGCTTAAGGGTTATAGATATTTTCTAGAGATAATCCTAAAAATGTGAAAAGTCCATTGAGTTATGAGCTCATGATGCTCCTAACAACAACAAAAGATCTCAGAAGATGATTTACAGGAGTTTAAGTACATTTGAAGCAACTAGTGTTCAGCTAGCTGAAGAAGAGAGAGGAGAGTTTTTCTTTTTTTTTTAAGAAAGAAATACACTAAATTAAGTCTGACAATTGTGTGGTGAAAACATTCCTTGGCTTTCATAATCATAGGAGAAATCATCATCAGAATTAATGTAGAGAAGAATTTGCGTGCTGCCATCATGGATAATAAGTAGAACAGAACAAACAGTCTGGTGATAGGGATTTGTTGGCATCTGCTGAAGAGATGTTTGATGGAAGTGACATGTTTTTGAAGACTTGTTGCAGGAGATATTTTTCTCTGATGTTCCTGAGACCTGCTTTAGTGTAGTCGAACTACTTGGTTTCAGATCTAAGAAGTGAGTTCAGAACCTGGCTTATTCTTTAATACAAAGCAGAAGCTCTTATCTAGGTCAGGCAGACTGAAGTCCAGCTGGAAGATAAGGCTTGAGGCTTAAAACCATTTTACTCTAATTGACACACTGATGATGAGCTTAGAAGATAAAAGCATATATATGTGCATGAGTGACACTGAGATATTTGTGGAAGCCATCCTACCCATTGGCAGCCATGTAAAGCCACATTAAATCATCAGATGGGTGTTAATACTAACCTGGCTTAAGAATACTAGAACGAACAACTTGTAACTAGAATGAACTACATGTAAGTAGCTCTTGCCAAAGCATGTATTGATAAATCCTGCTAGATTAAATAAACTGCTGAAAGTTTCTCCTCCAATGAGTCATGACAAACTAGGCATTTGCTCCGCTTCTGCTCCTGGTTCATCTGGTACAATATGTTCTTTCTGGGTACCTACAGACAGAAGATTTGATACTATTGATTCACCTCCCTGGGTTCCAGACATAAGACAAGCTGAAATATTAGAAAGTAGAAAACTAAACGTAACATTTTTTAAAAAAGTTGCGGTAGCAAAGCATTTAATTTTTTATGATGAGTGTTCCTTGAAGTACTTTAGGAGCCAGATGTTCTTTTAAATCTGACAAAAATAAACTCTGAGTTTAGATTAAAATTCCAACAAGGATTTCATTACGTCAATTCTGATTTCACTAGTTTTCCAAAAATTACAGACCTATAAAATTTTCTGTTTTAATTGCCAGTCACTGTTCCAAACATGGATAACACTGGAATACTTTTCCAGTTCAACTGTAAATGCAATACTGGAAACTAATAACTATGGCAACTTTGTTATCCAGTCTCACAAATTTGTCTGGATATTCAACAACCTACATTTCTGACCATTTCAAGTGTTCCTTGGCAGTGAAGCGCTGCAAAGAGCTAATGAGAATCAAAACACCTACTGGAGTATCTCTGTATCCTGAATAGGCACCAGATGTTTCTGAATCAGATAAAATGAAGAAGTGAGGCTTGGCTATAGTATCTCAGAGTTGACAATAATCTATATAAAGATTTTTTTCCCAGAGCTTTTTTGTTTTTGATTGTTCTATTTTTTAATTTTATTTTTTATATTGGCTTAAGTCTTGTTTTGATCATTGTTTATATCTCTTTTTGGCATACCAGGCCTTTACAGTCCAATACCTAGAAATATAGATAGGATCTAAATCGGGCATAGGCACAGAATCTTACTATCAAATCAGTCAAAGCACAGAGCTAGAATGTATTTTGACCTTGTGTTTGTATGCTAGTTGTGTAACAACAGAGCTTTTGGTATAAAACCCATAGGTAACAAGTTAATTGAGCAATACTTCTGGATTATAGCTCATTCTGGATACTTCTGGATTATATGCAACAACACTTTGTGACTCATGGCTGTAGCATCTTTGGTCTAGAACTAGGAGCCTTCAAACTGAATTTCATGGTATCATTCAATAGCAATGCCCATTGTCATGTAAAGATTATATATTTGTAGATCTGTCAGTGAATTTTTTAAGTACATCTCATCTAACCTAAAAGATTCATGGAAATTTCAAGCATTAATCCCAACTTTGTAAGTATGACAGAAATGTCAAAACATGGTCACAATAACATAGAGACTGTCAATCAAGTGGCAGTGGAAAGAATTCAAGACTAGGTTTTTTAATACTTGCTATCACTAATTGTTAATAAAATGTACCGCTCAGCAAATTCCATGAAGTGTCCCAAAATCAAAACAAAGTTAATTCCAAAGGCACTTAATGACTCTGAAGGGACTAGGACAACCCTTTATCACTAAGCCAAAATACCTTATAATTCAGTGGTCAGGGAATGCCTTCTAATGAACTCATATAATGAACTTCAAATCTACTCATACAAAGCAGAGATATAAATCAAGGTGCTTCACATTTTGGAAGTATCTTAATGTGTCATGGACTGAGTATACGTCATGCCTCAGCAACTATTTGATTGAAACATTTGTTTTATCTTAGTTTTAGAATTCTGCAAGGTGGATTACTCTGTTCCCATTAAATGAGATAAACCCAATGAATTTTTTTAGCTTACCTGGGTTGTGATCCTTTTCATTCTTCTGTTTTGGTTGTGCATTTTTTCTGGTATTCAGCATCAAGGCTTACTGAAAACTAAGGGGAAATATCTGCTTTCCTTTGGAGCTGGTACATAGAATATTTTATTTTATTTTATTTTATTTTATTTTATTTTATTTTATTTTATTTTATTTTATTTTATTTTATTTTATTTTATTTTTTATTTTTTAAATTTTTTTTTTATTTTTTATTTTTTAATTTTACTTATTTTCCATCTCTTGTCACAGCATTTCTACACTTCTGTTTTTATTTTCTCTTCATGTATTTGGATAGAGAATTTAATATGCTATGTTATGTTATTGTCTTCTATGATGTAGCTTGTAAACTTTTGATATTTCTTTGCTTCTCCTTAAAATTTCTGAATTTTGACCTTATTTGAGCCACTCTTCCCCATAAGCATATATCGTTCTTCAGCTCTTTATTCACTGGATTACATGTGAACACTACTTTCTTTAAGTTTATTTTTCTAACTATTTGTAATGCAAACCATTAATATTCTTTGCATTTTTGTTTTAAAGACATTTCAGGTGTCCTATAGACTTCCTTATCTTTTGAGTTTGTGTGACCTCATTAACTAGCTCCAATGATTTCTTAGTTCACCTGTCTGAAAAAGCGTGCATTGCAGATCTGCTTTTTTTTATTCTTCTATTTAAAGTAAACCAACTCATGATCATGGTTTTCATGGCCATCTATTTTATGATGGCTTTTACTATTAGCTGAAACAAATTCCGAAAGACCCTCACCTCTCATGGGTTCAGTTAATTGTCAGGTGTGAGCTACCCCCTCCAGGGCTACCTATCCCTAAGTCATTAATAAGTTGGATATTCAATTTTATAGTCTCCCATAAGGATATAAATTTGCAGTAGCATTTGTCTCAAATAAAATTACCATGATCTTCGTTTATCTCCAAATCTAATCTAAAGGATTCACAAAGATTTCCGACATTAATCCAAATAAACTTGCATCATCGTTCTTCACCAGAGATTGATTTTTTTTTCTTAATTAGATTTACTTTTATTTATATTTATTCTTATTCACAGTGTCTGTCATCACTAGTGTTCAGTTTGGCACCTTCATCCTTGTGTTTGTCAGTTCCTCTAAATCGGGCTCTTATGCTTCAGCTACAGTAGCTGTTTGTTTCTTCTGCTGTCTCTGGTTTCGCATCCTGGACTAGCAGCTCTTCATCCATTTTTCTCCCAGGTTTCTTTTGTTCATACAATAAAGGGTTCAGTTGTGTTTTATGAATCATGCCTAAAATTTCCTAAGAGCAAGTATCCCACACACATTTGTTGTACACAGACTTGGCTTCTAGTTTCATTTTAACAAAAAATAGGTCTTTGTCCCTTTCTCTAAATATCAGCAGAGCATAAACTTACATTTTTTGCTCAGTAAGCATAGCACAAATTCAAATAACATCCTAGGAGAATAGTCAGGCCTGTGACAGTGATTGCAGTAGGAACAAAATTCAAGTATTACTCAATATATTCACTGAAATAAACCAGGATTATTTCTTTTAATGATAATTAAAATTTAAGCTGGGTTGAGAAACTGTCAAGTTCTTGTCTCAAGCCACCAAAAAAAGAAAAAAAAAAATCTTATCTCTGACACTGAAATTATGTAGATTTTTTTTAACAAGTTAAATATAATTATTGGGCTGTGCTTTCTGTCTTACTGCTGCCCTACACCAGAATGAGGAAACCTGGAAATGTCAGCTCAGCAGCAGCAAGCAAGGCCAGGAAGCCATGAAGGGGCTGAAAGTTTGACTAGGAGCACCTTGTCTTGCTTGGACGTTGGCAGCCTCCAAGGATTTCCACACTCACAGTGCTGGAAGTCTTTATTTCCCAGCATTTTCCACATCCTCCCTAAAAGAATTTGCAATGTCAGAATCTACCATTTTTGTCTTAAGGACTGTGATTTTTAAAAAGGAAAATAAAAATTTCTGCTTGGGGAAAAAAAAAGAAACTTCCAAAATAGCCAAACAGCCCTAATAAAGTTTTAAATTCTGATAAGGGCTGAAGTTCTTCTCCTTTCTGGAATGTCTCTTTCTGAGCCATTCACTTCCAGAGGCAACTGCCGGCAGCTGGTAAAAACTCAGCTCATCTACCCTAAACATCCCAATACAATTAGACTTCATTTATTCTAATAATTTCTAGGAATCACTACCTGAAATAAACTCTAAATCCGTAGACAAGGAATAAATCTGAATGTTCAGCAGAGGTTTCAGCACAGAAAAGAGGTAATTGTAATTTTGTTGCTGGAATAACGTACATTAAGGTCTGGCTCCAAGGTGTCATTGAGTGTTCAAAAGCAGTAGTGCTAAGACCTAAATCAGCATTATCTAGCTGTGCAAGTAATTATTAGACAGTTATCAAAGTCATTGTGAAATCCTGACCTCTGGCATTATGTGTGTGGAAGATTTAAAGGCCACATGAGTGGTTTAATAGCTGCAGTTTCATAATTAAAATTATATCAACAACCAAAATATTCATTGGAATAAATACAATTAAAATTGCTTAAAATATTACCATTATATTTACTTAAATCTTAGATTATCATTCACCCTTCAATTGCCAAAAACAGTGAGGTGAAAAAAAAAAAATCACAGATTATTTTTATTATTTTCAAAAAATTAGGTGTATTTTTGGTTATAAAATATAGAAAATCACTTCTGCTCTTAATTACAATGAATGTAATTCATTAATATTTTAATGTATGTATATTTTTAGCAGATGTTATTTTAATATATTAAATAACACATATTTTAACATAAGTGTTTTTACTGACATTAAATAAGTGTAGCCAAACATAAAAAATTAGATTCTACCTAGTACAAACTTTTCCAGGAAGGATCATATTACAGGTAGAAATTCCTAGTGGTGTTAGAAGGACATTCTGTAAATACCTACCTGCAAAACAGTACACATTTGTTCACCTTCTACACAAATACAAATTTATAATATATGTAATTTTAGTTATTATAATTTTAGAATTTATAATATTCTTTTGTAACATGCACATAAAATTATAATTTGTAGCACATCAGTAAGAAATACGTAAAGATGACTGTATTTTTAAGTAATATTTTAAAAATAACGTTATGTAACCTTGACATTAAAATATATTCATTTCCCATAATTCTGTTAATATGCCATTCCTGTAGACGCATACAGAAAAGACACAAAATACATCAGACAACAGACCAGATGCAAAAGATTTGTCTACACCATTATATATTAATTTTCACTTCCTCAAAATCTTCGCATGGATAACCTAATACCACTAGAACTTTCCACTTCTTAGGAAAAACACCATGCTGCCACTTGCATCTCCTTGAATTTTTGAGACTGGGCAGATAGCTTCAACTGCACTGATCACACCAAACACATGGGTTGCAGATTGGAAAAGACATCAGAAAAGAAGGTCTGTAATTGCTCACCTGGTGCTTGCTTATGGAGGAAAGAGGTAGAGTGACTCCTCTTCAGCAGGGTGGCCACTGAAGTTGATGTCTGGCAGTATTCAGTAGCTCAGAAAGAAAGCTGAGGAAGTGCCATTGACATTCTTCTCCCCACTTTCTGAGGTGGTCGGGATGCTGTGAAGCCTTTCCTGAGGAGCAGTTCATGCTGCAAGTACAGCTTATCCACCAAGGGCTACATTCAGTCCCTGAGGAGCTGTAGCTCATACATTACAGGAGAGAGCCTTTCCAGAAATTGATGTGTGCTCCTGCAGGTACATTTAAAATTAATTTGTTAAAATCCACTCAAAAAAAGCTGAATGATAACGTTCCTAATTGTTGTTGGTCCTGCTTCTGCTCTTTAGAGACTCCTGATCTAACTTCATATTGCTCATTTTTCAAGGCCAGCCAACACAGCAATACGTGTCTTTGTTTTTTAAGCCAAACATAATGTGAGAATATGGACTGAAAACTTCATGTTTATTAAGGAGTTGTTCAAATGAATGATTATTTTGCTGACAGCAACTCTGGGTCACTGGACAGGAAGGATGAACCCTGTGCTGAATCTGATATTGGCTTGGGAATTTTTATTTACCTTCACAGTCATAACAGATTAGGAAAATGCATTAAGCAGGAGTTAAAAAGAATTAATCTGTTCCTTGACAGGCATTCCAACATGTTTAGTTAGATTCAGATTCAGGGTTCTGGGAAAAACCAATAAAAAACCGAGTGCAGAAAAATTCAGGTTGATGACCAAATTCTCTTGGGTAATCATCTGGTGGTTACAAGATATGCCAGGTTTAGCAATAGGCCATAATTCTGCAAACAAGATACTTCGATATAAGCTTTGTTATATCATTTTTTTCCTGTTTACTATGGTTGTGGTCTTCAGATAAGTCAAATAATTGTACTTGAGACAATTGCTTATGATGAGCCAACTATGTTGAAATAAAGAGCTTTTGAAATTTCCTCTTGCTTTCTCTAGGGATTTCTGTTGTAAAAACGGATTATGATATTACTCTAAGAGAACTTAGTATAGGAGGAGCTTTAAAGGCAAAGCAATCTTTTTTATTTTTTGTCAAAGTAACAACTTGAGAAGGAATTCTGGCAGAGACAGTTGTATTATGAATATTCACAGTATGTCCAGGATAACCAATTGTATTATTTTACATCATACATCTTGCTCAGTGATAAAAGAGATTTTTTTTGGGGGTGCAAACATAGAACTGCTCTAATTCTTTTTTTGCACATATTTATTGCTTAAAATGTGATGAAACATTCCATGTTAGCCTATTAGCCAAAGGAATGTTAAAGGAGATTTATCACTTTTCCGTTCAGATATAAAAGGGATGGGACAAATTGTACTTTTAGTGGAGTTACTAGCCCTTTGCTAGATAAACCAAAGTACTAAATGCCTAAAGATTATAAACCCATTTGACTATCTGATTCTGGCTCCTTTGTGATGACAGGAAAATCTCCACTTCATCTCACCCTTCCTGACACTGTTGTGTGTCTGAATCTTCTGGGCTGCTGTAACAGTCACTGAAAAAAAGCTGAGAAATCATCGTGAATCTCATGGACACTCAAGACAGGTGAAAGCTGATAATGAAAAAACCTATCCTTCCTAGTCTCAGTAAGGAGCTCTTACTAACCTGTCTTCTTCTAACTGTGAAGTTTATTTATGACAGTGTCAGTGAGGGTTTGCTGGACTGACCCCAGAGAATGGACTTAGTGATGCTCTAGACCCTGCTGGTTTCCCTGACTCCTGAAATTCAGAGCCTTACTATAATGCTGTGGTTGACACAATTTAACAGAATCACAGAATCACAGAATCTTAGGGGTTGGAAAGGACCTCAAAAGATCATGTTGTCCAACCTGCCTTCCAGAGCAGGATCACCTAGAGTACATCACACAGGAATGCATCCAGGAAGGAGACTCCAATAAGACTGTATCCGCAACACAGATTACACAAAGCATAATTTTAATTTCCTGATTTAACATTATCCTGCATTTCATGTTTGGTATTCTAGTTATGCTGCATATGTTACTTTTGTCTTAACTGAAGCCCATCAAAAACTGGTCATTAGATTGACAGCTTCTCTGCAAGACCCCATTTCTGTAATGTTTCTCTGCTTCTACTGTTAATTTTACTCCTAAATGCAAAAATCCACTGATGGAAAACTGAAACTGGGGATTTAAGATCCCTTGTGTCAGTGGGGAAAAAAAAAAAAAAGAAGAAGACATTTCTTTATTAATAAATGCTTAAACTTTTTATTACATCAAATGGTCTAAGAAGGCATACTTTTCAAAAACAAAAGATTAGAGTTTTGGACTCTCACCAATTTTTATCGGAGAAAGAGATTAATATAAAATATGTTTCCAAAACACGGACAGTAGGGAGCCCTGATGCAATTGTATATCTTAAATACTCCCTTTCCTTCTGCCTTCCACTTGTTGTTTTGCTGAACAAACCAGTTTTAAAATTTCAAGACTTTTCAGAAAACATTGTAAAGAATGCAACTTTATTGGTATTGTACAGAAAGTCACTATAAGTAGGTGTTAATGGCTCCAAATCAGATTCCAAAGAAGAATAAAATACAGATTCTTTCTATATGTCTGCTCTGAATAGACTTAACTCACCAGACGATCAAGGTAAATCAGGCCACGTGAATCTGGTAGACAACAACTCACACCATAGTTAACTATTTGAAAGAGTGAACTTGGGCATGTCTATTTCACACAGATTGCTCCCCCTGCTGTGGTAATACTGCAGAGTACATTGTAAGGATGTACTAAAAATAACAGGAAAAGACACCGTAAGAATAGAACTTGTAATGCAGTGGATAACTTTGCAAACAAGAATGGGTAGCAATGATTTGCTGTGCACTGTCTGCAGAGACACCCCTCCTGCAGAGAAAGCAGGGCTGGCAGGAGCGGTGAGACTGAGCTCCTCACCTCAGGCAGGACCTGTGGCCTTCCTAGAGATGTCTGTCCCATCTGCTCCTGCAAGCTGGCGATGAAGGCACCAAGAACTATGTTCTGTGTCAATACCTGGAGTATGCGCTTAACTAATGTATAACCTTGTCCTGGTTTGAGCAGCAGGCAAGCACTGCCCCTGCACCAACCTGCACAGCCACACTGCTCAGGCAAGAGGTCAGCACTGCTGCTGCTGCTGCTGCCCCTGCACCCTCTGCCACATGCACCCCCTGCAACACAGACCCCAAGACAAATCCGGAATTCCTTGACATAGCTTTACTCTGTAGCTCATTTTGGCTACCAGAAACTGTGTTTTCCTTCTCCATCACATTTTATGCAAATCCTATGTTACTACACACACAGCATACTTACTCCTTTTTAATTGAAGCTAAAACTGTTGTTTATTGACAGCAAGTGAAACCTGTAATGCAGCTCAGAGGACACTTGAATATTGCCCAATTAGCTAAAAGATTGGTTTGAAATGGTTCATGGTGAAGTTAGCAGGTACATTTTTTTAATGGAGGGTGGAAGTTGCAGTGAGCTTCAGGGATTTCAGGCATCTGCCCCATGTGCAACTGAGGAGGAACCTCTGGTCTTCCATGTGCAGTGTCACCACCTGACTCCTCAGCCACCTCTTCGCAGCCTGATCTTCTGGGCAACACCTTGCAAAGCATGTGCCTAAGGCCTGAGCCCTTGTAGGCTTGAGAACGAATAATTTTCATACAGGTAAGAGGAGGTGGATCATATACCCAGGTAGGGCGGGAAAACCCTCCGTCAGACCAACAACATCTAATGTGCATCAGGCACCACTGGTTTCAATGAGCTCTTGCAGAAATCCCTATAAGGCGCAAAGGTCTGCACAGTCTGCATCTCTTCCCTGATCATTCTCTCCCTTGTTTGGATCAAAGTCATGCATTGTCAGCTCTTAAAAACAGAAAATTCTAAATGGAAGTTACGCTATCCTCTCATTTAGAGTGTTGTGCTTAGAAAAAAGGAATAAAAAAAAAAAATTGTACATTTAGGAGTATTTCAGTTTTTCCTATGAGTTTATTTAATACTTTGGCAACCTTGCCAGAACACATAGGAAAAGAAAAACATATGCAAGAAGTATATAGTGTAGTAAGTCCACCAGACATATAGTTTGTTCACCAAAACCCTACAACATTTTGTTTAAAATCTCAGCACTTGTGATCTGCCAAAGCCACACTTGGGAAACTTTAGTGTGTGTAACCAGTGCTTATCCACTGAATTAAAAGTACTCTGACAATCATGACCACAGATGTATTTTATATGGCTCAATTATTTAGGAGTAGAACCACCTGAACGTATCTGCAGAGACAATTTCTATAAAACGATAACTAAGTTTTTTATTTGTATCAGAATGATGTGCCGGTCTGAAAAATGAAAAAAGACAAGCTGACAGGTTTTCCAAGGGTCTGTTGGCTTTTGTAGTGATCAGAGAAGGAAGTAATTGCTGCAAACGTTGGTTAGAACAAAAATGAGTAAGGAGACAAAAAGAATACAAGATGTTCTTATGTGTATTTTTACATAAAATGTAGCAGTTGCCCAAAGGTCTTTGGGGTCCTGTTCCTGCAGCAGGGCAAGATTTGTTTTGTGTACCTGTGTACACTGCTGCATTGCTGTGGTCTTTTGCAGGTAGCTTTTTGCAGCTTTTTATGAATGAGTCCTTTTGTCAGCAGACCATGACTTCAGAGCACAAGTTGTGGTATAGTAAGTCATCCTGGTATTTGGGAACTTGTTTGGTTTTGGCCTGGAGGGGCTGTTAGTGCTCAGTGCTCCTTTCAGAAACGCTCCTCTGGGCATATCCCAACCTTGTTCTATGCATGCTTCTAGGTGCTCCAAGATGCAGCAATGAACCAGTTAAAGCTCCAAGTGAACTTTAGTGGTGAATATTTCATAGTTTTTTACAATCTCTGATGTTCATAGCTACTTCAAACACGTCCTTTTTAGAAACATAAATGCTCAGATCATTAAATGAAGGATTTCAGAGGCAGAAGCATTAACAAACTCCCACTCCACCAGACAACTGGAACTGCCTAGTGCTCTTCAATTCTGGATCAGTAGGAGTAAAGCCTTTGTTTTTCAATTGGAACGTGTATATTTGAAAATGCCCTTGGGCCCTCAGACAAAATATCTGAGCAAAGATCTGAGTGGCTGAATGTTAGAGCAAATGCCTCAAATTAAAAGACACTTACTCTGGAAATGGAGAGTCCTCAGGCTGTCATGATTCAAACCCCATGCTCTCATGGAGAAGAGAGAAGACCTGGAGGTGCTGTGGAAGGTACCTCTCATTTGCCCAATCTGTTAGAGAAGAATTAGCTATTAACTCTGGCAGGTGGAATGACTGAAGCTGTATACTTGGTTCCCCACATAATGTTCTGGTGATATACTTGTGGTATAAATGAAGCTGGTGTAGCTCTAAACACCTGTGAGGCCACTGTGGGCCATCTGGAATCCACATGGGAAAGGACTGGGAAGCTGAAAGATATGTTTCCTTCTAATCCTCTTCAGTCCTGCTCTCTGAGGAAATTATGATATGCCAAGGTGGATGTGGTAATACATCTGAGGCCATCATCATAACTGTGCTTACTCTGAGTGCCTCACAGCTCAAAACTGAATATGACCCTTTTTCAGGGATTCTGCAGCTTTTGAGGACTGTTACCTGCATAGGATACTTTACAGTGTACTTACAGTAGATCAGATACATTTCAATTTTTCTTATGGTATCATGGGTCTAAAAAATACAGTCCAATTACTTATCTGTACATATGCTCTTGTGCACCTATATTGCCCTTTCTTTAAATTTGACTGTAGACACTTTCAAAGTTCAAGTTCTAAACAAAATAAGAGGTTGACATTCCAGGCTCTCCAACCGAGGCCTAAAAAGCCTAATGTTATTTTACACAAATAGAGAACTGGACTTCACCGTGGGAGTTTTCTGCTATGAAAGGTAGGCTCTTATAAAGCATGATGTTGTGTTTTAAATGTAATCAAAGGTCTTGTTTAATTGCAGTTTTGCTTGTGTAAATCTGGAACAATTCACTTGCAACTGATATGGTAGTTCTGGTGTAATTTCATGCAAGATAGATCATGATAATCTGCAATTAACTACATGCTCTCTTGTTTAAATGGGTGTATCTCAAGAAGCACAATTTCTCTCAAGACAGGGTGCTTTTTCTTCACTTTCTCACTCCTTTTCTGGTATATAACAACTTTTCCAAATGAATTAATTTGGTAATAACATTTAAATACTTGTTTTTCAATCTAAGTACATTAAAATTAAAAAAACCCAAAAAACCAAAACCACCAGAACAACTCAAAACCTGAACCCATTGAAGCTGAGTTATACTAGTATAAGAATATATCTTATGCCATAGTTTCGTATCTGAGAAGGGCTCAAGTCAAACATTTGATCCAGATGTGGGTCTAAGACATCCTCGATCCAGACTCAGGAAACACTAAAATTTAAGACTGTTTCCACAGTGTTTACCTTGCCAAGTTGTACACATGTGTTATTTCCTATTTCTGGTTTCCTTATTAAATGGAAACCTTAATTTATCATTTTGTTATTTATGGTCTACCATAAAAACTACAGGATATACAATGCGAGGAGTTAAAACCAAGGAAGTTCAAGCTTAGCATTTGGCTTTCCTGAAATTTAAGTGCATGTTGCTTTATCTGTTTTAGCTAGGTAGTATTTTGTTACATAAATTTACTTGCTTTATGGAAATTGTAAGAGCTGCAAGGCCACTTTTGGTTCTCCCAAAGCTGTTACTCTCTTACCTCCTAGCTCTTTAGAAGTGATTTCATGCATGTTTACAGCACATCCCAGATTTGGATTCCAACCAAATGGTTAAATAAAGAGTGACTAATCTAACTGACTAGTATGAAACTTGCATTTAGGGTATGAGGAAAGCTGTTACTTAGTTTAAACCATTGCTTGCTTTAAATCTAGTTTAGATGTTTTAATAGACAGGAAAGGACTTTCACATGCAGTTCTGCTCTTGCTATACACATTACTCCATCACTGAACTTGAAGAAGGAATTTCAGTGCACAGACTACTGGGAAACAATGCCACCTGTGTGCCTGCTCTGCTGTTAGCCACACTTGGAAAGTCCCTCTCCACCTGGGGAGCAGCTGGCCTCAGGACTTGCATCCTTCCTCCTGCTTTGGTCTCACTTCTCCTCCAGCACAGGCACTGGCTCTTTCCCCAGCCCTGCTGAGGCTATTTGGACTGAAGTGAGAAAGGGAGAGTGAAGGATGAAGAAGGGAGGAAGAAAAGAAGAAGCAAAGGAAGGAAAAAAGAAAAATTAAGAGGAAGGAGAAGAGGAGAAGAAGAAAGGAGGGAGGGAGGGAGGAAGGGAGAAGAAATAAGAATAATAGAATCATAGAACCTAGGATGGTTTGGGTTGGAACAAACCTTAAGATCATCTACTTCTGAATACCCTGCATGAACAGGGACAATTCCATTAGACCAGATTGCCCCCCACCCAACCTGGCCTTGAACACTTTCAAAGATGAGGCATCCACAACTTCCTGAGCAACCTGTTCCAATGTCCCACCACCCTCACATGAAAGAATTTCTTCCTAATATCCAACCTAAATCTCTCCTCTGCCAGTTTAAAACTGTTACCCCTCATCCTATCACTACATGCTCTTGTAAACAGACCCTGCCCAGCTGTCCTGTAGCCCATTCAGGTACTGGAAGGCTGCTATGAGATCTACCTGGAACCTTCTATTTTCCAGGCTGAACAACCCCAACTCTCACAGCCTGTCTTGATAGGAGATGTGCTCCAGCTCTCTGATTATCTTTGTTGCCCTCCTCTGGACTTGCTCCAACAGCTCCATGCTCTTTCTGTGTTGGGGGCTCCAGAACTGGACACAGTATTCCAGGTGGGTTCTCACGAGAGCAGAGGAGAGGGGCAGAATCACCTCCCTTGACCAGCTGGCTACACTAAGAGAAAGAAAAATAAAGGATATGGAAGGAAGAGAAAGAAGTTATTTTTCTCTCTAGTGCGATGAGGGGTGGAAGGGTAGGAATAAATAGCTGGTGGCAGAAAAGAGGAAGTAAGATGTCTTCTTCTGACAGCAGTTTATGGTTAGATCAGTTTAGTTGTAACATCAAGCTGCATCCTTAGATAAAAACAGGAAAATTTAACTTTAGCTGCTTGTTAAACTTATAAAAAAGGGTGAAAAGTTACTTGTTGGAAGGAAACTAACAATGTGTAGGGAAACGCTAATTTCCAGTTACTAAAATAATCACTAGTAGTAATTCATATACAGATATGAGGTGTATCTTGGAGAGTGTTAGAAAAGAACCTTATCTTTAGTGTTCATGATTGGAATCGACTTTTGTGTGACCAAACTGCAAATTAAATATCTACTTTAGATATTTAAGTATTTAATTAAATAACTGGGATTTTTTTTTGCTCCATGTATAACTCCAAATCAACAGGCTATATTATTTATCAGAGAACATCTCCCATTTTATGATTCTATTGCATTCCTGTCTCTGGGCACTAATACAAAGTGGGTGGAAACAGAAAGCCCGAAGATTAGGGGGATAGAAATTGCAAGAATTGTCCCTGGAAAACAAATAATCCTGCTTTTAAACCTGACTGATTTTTGGTAGGACTGCTTTTTGTGCTTCACTTTCTTGAAAAACCTGGCTTAACATTCTTGGACTATGGGTGCAGTTCTAATAAGCAGACTTCTCAAAATCAGTATGTTCTGCCCTCTCCATGACTCTATTCCTGTTTCTTTCCTCATCACTCTCCTTGCTTTCTCTCCTTTGCTTGGGGAGAAACAAAAGAGATTGACATTTCCTATCTGCATCCATTGGCAATTGCTCTTTTCTCCTCTGGCTCACCTTCTTGTTGCCATCCCATAGCTCCCTTCTTATGCATGTAGCTGACATTTCTCTCTCTGGGGTTAACTGCTAAACTGATATTAAAATTAGCAAGGTGTTTCCAAAGCAGAATGTGAACTATAGTGAAGAGAAAATGAGGGCTAGCAGGAATGACATCAAGGACTGTGAAAAGCAGACAGAAATTATAGTGCTGTTGCAATGCTTCTTATGTTAACAATGATTTATGTTGTTTTTCTGGTTTTATGTTCTGTCCAATGTAATGCAAAACATATTGCTGACAGATACCTATTTTGCTGTTATTTTAAGCAGTATTCTCTTACAGTTCACATAGTTACATTTTATGCCAGTGCTGTAGGAATGGAAAAGAGATCTTGTGGAGGACAGCTCTATATACTGAACTTTCCTAGAAACTTCTCTTTTTTTCTGGGACTCTTCTAACCTACATACCTTACAGGTATCACTGAAAATCAACACAGTGATCAGGTACCTGAATCATGTACCTGATTAAGGGCCTTAAAATTATGCTTGGGCTATACAGGAAAAGTCTTTACAGGAAAAAGAAAAGGTAGAAGGAATCAATCAGAGCAAATGCACAAAATAGAAAGGGATTTACTCATTAGTTGTGACCTTTTAAAAAAGTAAAGGAGCTTTACATTTTTTTATAGGATTAGCTCAAATTGAAATAAAACCATTGTACCCCTAAATATGACAGTCTAAAGGGAACATGTTCTTAATGCTCTTGTGCATTGAATTAATAACTGTAATTGATTTATGCTGTATTTCTTAAAGAGTCCTTGTTTAGACAAAACCTTTATGATGTTTAGTTCATGTATTACTAATACAAACAATCTTCAAGTTCTGTGTGGCTTCTGAATTACTAACTAAACTATATCTAGTTTTGCACTGAAACATGATGTCTTGATTCCTTGTTGTGCCAGCTTGTGAAACTATGTGGGAAAAAGCAGAAAGCAGTCAAAGTTTAATAATCTAAGATTATTCTGGCACTTATCTTCTGCATAAGCTGACTCAAATCAAGTTGACAACTGTTTTTATTAGTATCCAACAGTTATCCCTCAGTTAACAGTGTTCATCTTCCCGAACAAATTTTCCTACAGGCCTAGGTTAGTGAGGCTGCCAAGGGTGTTCTCTTCTATTCCTATCTTGGACACGGTGTCCTTACTCAGGTTTATGCAGTAGCCATGGCAGGCAAAGAAATGTGTCCTAAACTTAGAATAGGCTCCTTCTAACATCTTAAATCTAGTCTATTTAGAGGTCTAAGTCCATGTTTGATCTAAAATATTTCTGTGGATATGTACCAGAATTCTACTAGACCCAGGAACCAATGAATTCCCTTAAGTTTGTATGTGTGCATGTGCATGTGTACACACACATATGCATGAAAAACATAAATTAAAAATTATATAGGATCTGTTAGCTAAATATTTGTTGATTGCTTTTGCCAAAGCTATATGAATGAGCATTGCATTTGACCTGTATTAAAAATACTTCTGGTGGAGAAAAAGGCCCTTGAAGAATCTCATAAGGAGAAATTATTCTGTACCTCAGACATCCTATGTTACTTATGGCAAAGTTAAAAGCAATGGGGAACCACCAAAGGAGCTCCCTTCTCTTCTACCTAGCCTTTGTTCAAACAAGTTTGGACACTTGCTTAGTCTTAATTTTTTCCTGTATTCACAGTTTCACCACTTTAAGAGGATACCCCCTCCCTGTAATCTAAGCAATGAACAATTGTGTACCATATGCTCTAACCCAAATAATTAAAAGTTTTCTTAGGGATTACTTTCTAAGAAAACTTCTAATGGTTTTCTAAGTTTTTTCTCTCTACTCTGAAATCTGTATAAATCCAAACCTCTGTGAATGGCTTGGTTTAAGAATAGCTTTTTGCAGATTTTGTTGTTGTTTTCTTGTTGTTGTTGTTCCAAATCACTTTGAACTAAACTAAAAGCAAAAATTGTCTGCAAGGCTTTTTGCAGTGACATAATGACATTGCATCTTCAGCAATACAAAGAGTTTAATGTGAATCTAAGTTCCTTGGCACTGGAGGATACAGAAATAACCAAAGACCTTGTGTATAAATTTAATAATTAATTTACAAGTTTAAAGCAATAATTTAGGTCGTGTCTGTGAAGAATTCTGTGCTTTACTGAAGAGTCTTTTTTTAGCAATTGGACACTTCACCAAGCAAAAGCTGAAATTCTGTAAGAAAGTTCACTCTACAATCTTGCTTGCAGAAAGTTATAGCTACATCTGTTTTCTACCAGACATATGCATTACTCTGGAAACAGATAGAGCTTTAAAGGAATATAGGAGAGGAAACCAAGGTCCTAGGAGCCTCAGTTTCACAAATGAAACAATGAAAAATGAAATAAATCTAAACAGAAAGGTATTGAAATAATTCTAAAAGTGCATTCAACTACTCTCTCTAATGCTTGGGTTGGATGACAGGGAATTGGTCTTTCTAAAGAAATAATAGTTTGACTGTTGACCTACTCCATTTGATTCCATTTCACATTCCAGAAGGAAATGATAAATGTAATTGGAAAATAATTAGAAATTCTAGATTGGCCTTGCGGGATATTGGATCTGCTGCTTAATTTAACCTAAGTTCTATTCAAAAGTTTAAATTCTGAGGTATCTTTTACTCTTTCACATGCTAAGGAGCTGATGCAGTATCTGTAAAAATGGTCAGCTGTCTAGAGATGGCAAAGGTAATTGCATATATGTTTGCAGCACTTCCGATGGAACAGAAGGTTCTGATTTCTGTTGGAAGATGTAAGAAACAGATATAAGCAGAGACGTAAGTACAACAAAAGTTAAAGCTTTTTTCATAAACTCATGCAAAAAGCATTAACTACTTTATGCCATACTGGATTTAATATAAACTACAGTCATATTCCCTTCTGTTTCAAATGTTGGCCTTCATATGGATGTGCAATTCTTCTAATTTATAAAGGTTGTTCTGAATGCATTTGGCTGAGGCACATACAAAGGAGGAGGAGGGGTCAAAATGACATTCTATGCAGGATGGTGCTAATGTGAAGAGAATTAAGATGCACCAATCTCCCAGGTATGACCAGCTGGTGATCCATCAAAATTCCAATATTCTATCATTAACTAAACCCCAACTATGATTCAGAAACATGGACTAAGCCTTTAGAGCCAGGAGTCGTATGCCAGGAGCTCTGTGAAATACAGATATGGCTATGCCCAAACTCACTCAGGTCTGAGTGACAAACCTTCTCAGATAAACTTCCTAGTATTCTGTCTCATATTGTTTAGAGTCTAGTACTTTTTGTGTCAAATTAGCAAAACATGAATTTAGCCATTCACTCTACACCAATCTCATGACACCAGATTTAATGAAATTTTAATTAATGAAAGTACTACTAAATTCCACTGATATACATAGGATTTTTTTTTTTTCCCCCAGGGTTTTTTACTTCAGATATAACTGTGTTATATAATTCTTACTGCCAAGTAGATGAGCAGATACTTATGCCAGCTCAGATAGAAAAACTATCTTAGAAGAAGTTGGACAAGTGTCATAAAACTAGTTGTATCAATACAAGACAAACTATCTGGTTTAGGTTGAATGATAAAAAAGATTTTATTTTTGTAGAACTCTATTTTTTGCCTGTAGAAAGACTTTAAATATGAATTGTACTTCTGGAAACCTTTTTAACCAGCAGTTCAACTGAATGTTATTGGGCCAGCCAACAAACCACGTAATTTCCCAGAATAATGGTTGGCTGTATTCTGAACTGTAGATATCCATGATTTTTTCATGAATCCTTGAAAAACAGACCTTTGCACTGGCAGATGAAGTGTGTCAAAATAACTATAGCATATGGTAGAGTTTCAGTAATTCTAGATTAATTTCCTTTTTATGTTTGGTTTCTGAGAAGAAACTATAGTTTGAACAGCTGTGCTAAAATGCTGAGAAATAATTTTTTAAGGAAAATGGACAGCAACCTTGCACTGGATATCAGTTGGGTCTAACATATGAATTAAATAAAAATAATAACTGGACTGAAAATTGCACTGGAATACAGTTAAGATTGTCCTTGAAGCAATCCTGTGTATTGCTTATTTGAATTCTACAAAATCTTTCAGTTGATGTAGTTACAGAATATGAATTTTGTGGATGCCTCTTACAACATATAAGCAACTAATTAAGAGTCTTGTCAGCATTCTTAGGGACGTTCTTCAGACACTGTGTCATGTTCCTATTTTCTTCATTTCCTTTCAGTTACCTTCTGGACATTGACTGCTGCCAGTGTTGGGTTTTTTTGTTTGGTTGGTTTTTGTTGGTGGGTTTTTTTGTTGCTGTTTTTTTGTTTGTTTCTTTGTTTGGTTGGGTTTGTTTTTTGTGGGTTTTTTTGCCTTTTTTTTTTTTTTTTTTTTTTTTTTTTAAATTCTGAGGTGTTTGTTCTAAGATCTATTGCCCTAAAGCTTCTAGACTTGTAACCCTCAACCAAGCTACTAGTCTTTCCATTCTTAATGTTTTGGTATCCAGTCACCATTGACCTGACCAAGTGTAGTAGCACCAGATTTTAAGGGAGGCAACTGGTTGCCAACATGACATCAACACAAGCTTCAGCAGTACCATAAACTTTTACAGTCAAATTTCTTGTGTGAGGTTCTTAAAATCTTTCTGTTTACAGTTGTACTGCATCAATGGAGGGTTTTCTGTTTGATGAATAGGGTGTAAAATGCTTTCCACATGAGGGTATGCCCTGTTACAATAGGCAGTCAAAAGATGCCTTTCTTATGCCATTATTTCAACACTGAAAATCTTAGCTGGACTCCACCCGTGGTACATGTCTTCATAGACTCAAGTTTTGCAGTAATTAATCCTGTGCAGACAATGCACCCTTCTGGTCATGGAGAGGATTTTTAAGCCATTGTCCTATTGACAATGTTTGGATAAGCCCATAAACTAAACCTGAGTAGCTTCCTGAGAAAGTAAATGTGACTTTGATTCAGCTGTATAAGTGTTTACTGAATGACTACCTAACGAACAGTGCAGGGCTGTCTTCTGACTGTATCACAGAGGTCAATGTTTAGCAGCCTGGTTCTAAGGAGATGCTGTTTCCTATTACTCTCTGCCTCCAATGTAAACTGTCCATACGGTTTGAGGTGAGATTATGTCCACCAAAATGTATTCTGCAGGGACAGTTTTGTTGAGTGTGAATGGTTGAAGAGTGTGAATGAAGCAAGGTATACAGAGATAATGCCCAGTGGACTCATTGCTGGAAAGTGAAGACAAGCAACTTCTAGTCTCTCTCTTCATTTATACATAAATGATCTAGTGTTAGATCAACTCTCTTAGGGGAGTGAAGGTAACATTTGCATCTGGTGTTGCAAGTCCTAATGTGTGGATGAATGCTATGAGACAGATTACCTAGAGGAAAGATAAAAAAAGAATTGTAGTTTTCTTTCCTCTGTACTGTAAGGGCAAAATGAAAATTTGCTTATGGGACATTTTTTTATTTGTTTGCTTTACTGTAGCTAATAATTTCTTCAATGGGGATAGCCCAGCTTCAGTGAAATAGGTATTATATGTAATATATGCTATTGTCTATGTACTGTGTGTCTGTGTCTTAAGCCTTGTGTCACTCCTATACTCTGAAAGGTATGTTACACACCTTGCACTGACAAGCAAATATCAACTTGCATGGAAAAGGAAATATCTTTACATATGGAAAATCTGAGTCTCAACCTTTAGCTCCAGCTTCACAGCAATACAGCACCAGTGTCCAAATTCGGAGCGCTTGTACTACTTGTTACACAGGCGGGGTATAAACATCAACATGAATTCAAGTTCTAAGTAAGAAAGTCCCCCATACCAGTAACATGAAAGGCACTACTTGTAGCCAATTTCATATAAGCAAACATATATGAACATTTTTTGCCTTATTTTCCTCACGAACTATTAAAAGGACTCAAATTCCCAACTTTGCTCTCAGAGAAAATGCTGACACCTTTAGGTTTGTTTTTCTCTAGCTGTACATCCTTAATGATTAGTTTCCTCTCATCTTATTAGGCAAAGAACCTAAAGAATGCAACATTTATATCTACTTCCAAAACTTTCTCTCCATGTATGCATAATAACAACCTGGAGAGGGACTTTTTTACTAGGACATGTAATGATAGATCAAGGGGTAATTGCTTTAAACTGGAAGAGGGGAGATTTAGATTAAACAATACCAAGAAACACTTTTCTATGCAGGTAGTGAGACACTGGCCCAAGTTGCCTAGAGAAGTTGTGGATGCTGCATTCCTGTAAGTGGATTAAGAAGAGTGTGTTGGGCAGATCAAGGGATGTCATCCTCCCTCTCTACTCTGCCCTAGTGAGACCATATCTGGAATATCGTATCCAGTTCTGGGATCCCCAGTTCAAGAGGGACAGGGATCTACTTGAGAGAGTCCAACAGAGGGCTAAAAAGATGATTAAGAGACTGGAACACCTGTCTTGTAAGGAAAGGCTGAGAGACCTGGGGCTGTTTAGTCTAGAGAAGAGAAGACTGAGAGGCAATCTTCCTAATGTATATACGTATCTGAAGGGTGGGTGTCAAGAAAGAGGGGCTGGTCTCCTTCTCTGGAGACTTTCAAGATCAGTCTGGATGTGTTTCTATGTGACCTGCCATAGGTGGTCCTGCTCTGGCATGGGGGTTGGACTCGATGATCTCCAGAGGTCCTTTCCAACCCCTAACATTATGTGATTCTGTGATTCTGTGATCTTTAAGGTCCCTTCCAACTCAAACCATTCTATGATTCTATGATAATATCTCTTATGGGAAGCAACATCTTATTACAGTAGCCTAGAAATTCACTGAAGTCAGCATTGATATTTTCCTGCTGAGACACCTGAGACTCTGAGATCTCAAATAACCTCTGAGACTACAGTTAAAAACAGTGTAAGACATGATGCAAGGACTAGGAACAACAAAGTAATTTATTGGAAATTTAGTCAGAAAGACTTCAGAAATAATGCTTCTGAAAGCTTTGGAATACTTTATTTCTGGAAGATTTTATTAATGTTGCTTTATGGAGACAACATTGACTAACTAAGCACACGAACTGATGTTATGAACAGCATTATAATAGTTTTTAGTTGTGTGAATAGGCTTGAGGATAACTAGCTACATGTTCAGGGTGTAAATTAGAAGTTCTTGAAAACTGACTGTGAGCTCAAGAGCTGGATGTCATGTTCATGTAGACAAAAGCTAAATGATACAGATATGCAAAGATGTAAAGGCTAAAGAAGCATGGATCAAACAATGGACTTGACATGAATGATGTTTGGTGTGCCCTTTTCCTCTACACTGCAGCAGCTCTTACATCCTGCTTTGCTTCCTATTGCGAGCTGACAAGAAACAGACATTCTCTGTCTTCAAATGGCAGATGGACTGAGGCAATAAATATCTGCTCCCTTGACTTTCCTCTGTTTGTTTGAAATGGGCCATCTCTTTATTTTCACTGCATACTTCATTGTGTGCTGCAGAATGTGAGATTTTCTATCAACAAAATAAATGTTTATAGAAAATGTCACCGATTATAAGGGTGTACATCTTCCAAACTGAGAACATTAAAGCTGTTAACTAGAAGTCCAATTATATACAGCTAACATTAAAAAAAAATCTAATTAATTGCAGTAAGTAAAAAAAAAAAACAACACATGCTGGAAGTAAACACTTGTGGCCAAATAAAAAAATAAAACCCAGCATTATATTTCTGTGACAGAAACCACCTTTCATTGTGTACACATATGTGTCCAGAGGAGTATATCTGTCTATGCTCAGACATAGGACTCAACATACAAGCCAAAGCACTTTGAGTATCCCTGCAATCTACTTTTAATTTTCTGTTTTACCTCTTTTGATAATCAACCTCAACTAGTTTTCCAGTCAGGGAAACTCTGTTAGGAGGAGAAGGGAAGTAAGCCGATGCCTATTAAAACTTTTTTCCTAAAAACGATGTCTTGATGACTTGGAAAAAGAAGAGCACAGTATGACAAGCACTAGTTGACACAGTACTAAAGCTTGGTTTATGGCAGAAACACTGAATTTAAATTAACAACAAAAGTTATATTTGTCCCTAGCATTGTACTTGCTTGCACAGGGGCTGTATTTTTCGTTAGAAGGAGGCTTTAAAAAGAGGCACTGCCTGAAGTCAAATGAACATGGGTAAGGAAACCTAAATTTTGAAGTTATATTCCTATGTTTCTAGAAATAAAACAACTGAATACCCTTTGCCCTGAGTTTTTATACTCACTCTAGCTACAACTGAGATTATTATGATGAAAAAACTGAGCTGAATTCACTTTTTTTCCTGTTTTTATTACTCTGTGTTGATGGTCTGTAACTATACCAGATAACTTTGATCCCTCTTCGAGCTCACAGGGGAGATCTGAGTCAGTGTTGGTATATTTTCCCCTTTGTTCGTACCCATCAGTGTCAGTCACTTTCTGCCTTTAAAAAAAAATCAAAAAACAAACCCACTTTTAAACTCCAATAGAGAAGTAAAGAACTCCCATGCCATATTAAAATAAAGCAAAGTGTCAGAACACACGATTTAATATCTATTATGTCTGAAAATATATTTTGGTTTAAATGCCCCAGAATGTGAAAATGACCACTGATAATGAAGCTTCGCACTCAGATGGGATGAAGGCTGAGTTGTGTCGATATGTATCTCAAAGAGAGCAGGAGGATTTTTCCACTTTATCTTGGTACAGAAATAGAAACAAGTGTGTTTAAATCTCAGTCACTAGTGAGATCCTTGAAGGATCAGAAGGAGAATGGGTATTTAGCATACTGTTTCTGACAAAAAGGATACAGTTACTGGAAGTCAGAAAGCAAATGGCATGTTAGAGGCAACAGAAGCAACTGAAGAATAATCGGTTCCACAGTTGCTTCTTTCCTTCTTTTTTTCCATTCGTAGAGAATTTGTTTCTTTTTTGAAAACAAATTTATTTTCTATTTAGTGATCACGTACATTTGTTATGAATAAAGAGCCAAAGAGAAACTGCTGCATTTAAAACCAGGCTCAAACTCCAGTTACTCCCAACTCATGCTTGTGATTCATTTGCAGATTCTTACACATGCATTTGTAACTGTTTGGTGGCTCATAAATCCCTTTTATTACCCTGCATAGTAGGGCTACCAATAGGAAGATGGATATTGCCTTAAGTGGAATCTGATGAAAAGTGGAGTGACTTCTTACATTCATATCACTGCTTTTCAGTGTGAAAGTTATAAATGATTGTGAACTCAGGAGGATGATAGGGGAAGCATAGGTCAAAATCAAAACAATAGCACATTTCTGCATCTGCATAATAAAAGTCAACATTCACCCTGCTAGGCTGTATATAGAAACAGAAGTGTTTCTATTGAAACATGAACCATATGTTTTTAGCCCAGCATGCATTCACCCTAAAGTTGTGAAGTAGCCAGAGTGAGCCACTTCACTAGGAACTAAATCATGCAAGGTACTGAGAAGAACTAAGCAGAGGTAGTTCATTCAGTAAAACAACCAAGCAAAGCTTTGAAATTATATACCATCTGTTACAATTTATGCAATTTACTATCTTTGTTCCTCATCACAACAGTGACTGTCTTGCTGTGATGATTCTTGTATAGCTGGCTCTTTAGCACAGAGTAAACCTGTGAAAGCCTGGGTGTTATCTCGATCTGTTGGAAGTACCTTAACCTGAAAATGAACAAGTTTGAATACATACCAGGCAAAAGAATAACATCTATAGGGATTGTAATGAAAGGTCACACTACTGTCAGATTTTCTTCAAGCTTCTCAGAAATGAAGTCACAGAGATTCATTATTTGGGAATGTGTGTTGTAATGGTTAAACAAGGGATCTCCTGTTTCCCATGTTTCCTATGGACACATCCCAAACAACTTTAAGGTTAACTTCTGCCAGAGGAAGCATTCTGCATTTTGTTTTCAACAAGCAAATGAAGAGCAAGATCCTGAAGGAAGAGAGAGCCAGCTACTGCTTTTGTACTGCGTAGAGTTTTACATAGCTCTAGTACTCTTAGAAGCCTCTGCATATTGCCATGTAAAGTTTTAAAAACAATAGGAATAATTTCATGTTCTGCTTATCAACTTGTCTTCATGTATGTCAGGACTTTTTTAGCTAAATGCTTAAGATAGGCTTTCTTATCTTAATTTTTCACTTATATCTAATGTTATATTACAAAACACACAACTTACGAATTATGTGCAAGGATGAATTTTAAAAAAGCATATATATTCAGCATTATCTTTAGCTTGCCTCAAGCATCAGAAACTAAGTGAAATTGAGGGCATGCCAACATAAGTCAAGCAGTCCCTTGCTGAAATATGTTGAGTTGGGGGTGTCCTTGGGGTCTCATGCAGAAATATTAGCTTGTATCCAGCAGTGGTCTAGCTGTGTTATGTAGTGCTCCAACTGAGCTAATCATCCCAGGAGGAATGCCATAATGATGTGACAAAAATATTTATGTTTCTGGAGTTAGCTCAGGCATCTCTTCATCATGCTGTATTGTAAGATGTAGACATAACCTTCATGGCTCATGATATGCAGGAAGTCAGATTAGATAGGTGACCTGGAGGTCAGCTCGGGCCCTTAGTTCTATTAATCTATCTACATATCAGAACAAACCATAAACATATTAAAGGAAGCAGTAAAATAGCTCCATTAAACACCACATTAAGGGAACAAATTTCCACATGAGCCTAGGGGAAAAAAAAAAAAGGCAAGGCATTCAAAGTTTTGTGTTTAGATAAGGTCAGAAAAAGAGGAAAAAGACCTCGCAATAACACATTCATTTCTTCTGAGGTTAATAGAGAGGCTGAGATCATTAAACTGGAGAAAATATTTCTGTGAGGAAAGGGGAAAAGAACAGAAATCTTACCACACAATTGCACTTCCCTGGGTTTTGTTGCTGTATGTCTTCTGTTCTCTTCTACGGTATTCCATATGATACCTTATCACTTCAATATTTGAACACCTTCCAATAATGCGTTAAGCAACACAAGTAACATCTGCCACATGTTCTTTCTCACATCTCCTCCCCAGTGGCAGATGCACAACTGTTGTGTTTTGAGTTCATTTCAGCAATAGATTAATTTTGCTGCAAGTTTATGGTAAAGGCAGACAAATAAATGCCAAGAAAACTACTTCAGAGCAGCAGGTAGCAAGCTAGTTCTTAATCCCTGCAGAAAGCCTTGCATGCTCTTGGATCAGCCCCTTGCACAGACAATTGTTAGGCTTTTCCTAGGGAGTACCATTGCCTCAGGAACAGGAAGTTATTACAGGAAGCCTGGAGCTTTTGGTCATAATGCTAATATACTGGTTTTGGGATATTGAACTATTCCAAATTTGAGGGGTGGTTATCTGTACTGTAGAGAATAGGATGCAGGTTTGAGTTGTTTACAATAGCCAGTATTACTGAAAGGACAATCTGTAATGTTTTATACCGGTTAGTATTTCCTAGGCACTTAATGGTTCATGTTCAACTGAAAGGTGATGAGAGTTTGAATAATTTAGGCTAAATTATCATCTGCCAGTATATGACAGAATTATTTAGACAGTGACACTCCAGAAAGCACAGACTGGGGACAATACATGGTGCAAAAGCTTTGTTTCAGTAAGGAATACTGGCTTGAAGAGGTCAGTTTCTGTCAGCCAAATAAGACTGTGCATGTTATAAAGGCGTTCCTTTCCCTTTATAAAATTTGTCTTTTCCTTTGCATTGTCCAAGACCATCAGTCATTCATTTGGCAGCTGATCTAAGCCAATATGTTACTAAGAATCAGTCATGATAAGTATGCTTCTATCTGGTTTATCTTTTCTGATATTGAACACCACTAATTTTAATCCGCTTAGAATTATTTTGTGTGGGCAGGCAAGCATAAGCATGCAGCCATAATATGTTTGTTTTCAGAACTTACTTTATTTTTTTCTGAACAAAATTTCACTGTGCAGACAGAAGTACTTATGCTAATAATATTTTCTGCTTATTGTTAGCTGATCTGTTTGCCTGGGTTATGCATCTCTTTGAAATCACCTAATATACAGATGGACAGTCTTGGAAAAGCTGGCTGTATGAAACTGCATGCTTCCCTAAAAATGTTAATTACCAGCACTGCTTTTTTCTTACCCTTCAAAAATAACTGGTTCTTTATTTAGCTTTTTCTGTTGCTTTTTCAGCTCTAGGTCTTCTATTACTTTCTGATTTTTGAGAATTCTACCTTTATGTTTCCTTTTTCCTTCTGTCATGGTGATCTGTGGAGCAATCTAGCCTTGGTCTATGCAAGAAAAAAAGGTGTTTCTAGACTTTCTATTAGTAGACCACATTAAAAAAAGACCACTGAAGAACTTAAACTGTATCACTAATGAAGAAAAACAAAACAACAGACCCAAACAAATTAACATATATCACTACAGGAAAGGGGATTGCACTAAGAAGCACAGGTTTGCTTAGAGCAAACACTTAGAGCAGAATGAGAGATGGGTGAAGCACTCTGCTACTCAGCATAGGGGATACCTAGTTCTTACTGCCAGAAAGGCTTCCATAAGGAAGTTAATTATTCTAGTCACTGTTTCTGAAATACCAATATTTGTTCTCTGCCGTGCTTCTACTCACATATTCCACTGGAGAATGGTGCTTCCTCTTGCTTCTTATGAAACATTAACCCCACGATATAACAATCAGAAGATAACAATAAAGGATGTTAAATAAAGCAATGCGTAACATATTGTGTAAAGCTTAAAAGTGCCTCAAGTAAAATAAACGTATTGCATATATTTTATTGTTTCCCTAATTATATGTTTGTTAAAGTATAAAAGTTCTATGATACATTCGTAGAATACAAATGCATACATAAATATATACATAAATGATTTATTTTTACAGAGGAGTGCCCCAAAGGGTTGAGGGAAAACTATACTCACATCAAGAATGCCAGAGTGTAATGAGCTAAGTTTCATCAAACTTAAATTGAGCCCATCCTGTCACTGTGCATATAAACTCAGGAAACAAGACAAGTAGAGACCACTTTTGCTGGTTTTGAACAGCATTGTCTTAGCATCCAAGGTGAAGAACATTTGTTAAAACAGAAGTGATTCCCAGATGTTTACTGCTAACTAGCTGTTCAAAAGACTCAGTCTATCTCTAGCACAAGCCAAGAGAGTAGAGAAGGCTGAATGGTCAGTTTTATCATGTTTTCACAGTGAAGTGATGAACTTTAAAGATCTTTTTTATATTTATGTTTGATTCTACCTCCTGGTGTTCTGGAAAAACAAAGCATGTGAGAAATTGCTCAGGGAAGCTATGGATGCCCAATCCCTGTAGATATTCAAGGCTAGGTAGAATGAGCAACCTGGTCTAGTGGAAGGCTAGGTAGAATGAGCAACCTGGTCTAGTGGAAGGTGTCTCTGCCCATGGCTGGAGGTTGGAACTAGATGATCTCTAAGGTCCCTTCCAACCCAAACTATTATTTGATTCTATGAAATAACAGCATGGCTTTCCTTGATAACCAAAAGTGCTGATATAAAGGATGACATCTCAGATTTATGTTCTATTGTATTTTTTTTCATACTGTATTTCTCTTTCTTTTTTGTATTTCCTTTCTTCATAATGCCTTACTATTTGCAGAGCCTTTATTTTCCTTTCCAAAGGACTAACAAACATGGCAATTTTGCATTATGAGCAGAAGCCCAGGTGAAAACACTTAAGTAGGTGACTGTACTTTCAAAAATGTCAGCTTTAATAGATGCTGGGATCTCAGCACTTTGGAAAATCAAGCCTAATATACAGCTGCTTTACTGTAGGCTCAGAAGCCCAAATTTAGATATTCAGCTCTCAATAGCTTCACTAATTTTCCTTTCATGTTTTGTTTTTATAAGTTTATTGTAGTATGTCTCTTGGTTTTCCAGTTCTTTTGAGAGTATTGGAAAAAATATGATACGAGTCCAATACTAATTGTTTTCATCTTGAAATATTACTCATCTTTTCAAAGAAAAGCATCATTTCTAGGCAACATTGTGTTCCTTATTTGCAAAGTTGTTTGTTGGCTGCATCTCACTCGCATATATACATGCCAAGGATGAGTAGCTCTATGCATCCAAATGTATTATTTGTTTATAGCATGTGTGCAAATTGTACAAAATAAATATACTGAATTAGTGTATTTCAACTCTTTTTTTTCTCATCTTGTATTTTCCTTAAAACATGCATATTCCTTTCTCAGTGGTCTTCTAGCCAATATTTTGAGAGTTCACAGCTAAGAGGATGAGTAGAAAAATATTTGTAGGTACTTGATTTGCTGTCTATGACTTTCTGTAAGTGAGTACTGTTTTTTTATCTTGTCTCGTCTTTCTCCTGGATAAGAAAAAGAATTCCAGGTATTTCAAACAAAGTAAAAATCTAAGTTTTATATGCTTGCATGAAAGCATAAAAGCTTAATTTGGGATTTTGTCCTGGGTTTCCATGTGATTTTGTTGAAACAGAGGAAATTCACACAGTTACTTTCTTCTATAAGGAGTTGAATTACTTGGTACTAATTTTATTTAGTTCAGTCTTTTTAGAAAAAGAAAGATATCCAAGATCAGAACCAGAATGTATTATGTCTGTGTACCCAATAAAGCTGTTGATCTTCTTACTCCATTCTTCTGAGAAGAATCCATAGCTGGAAATGAAAGAGCAGAAGGAAAACAGAGTCCAAGAATAGCAGACCTCCCACTGGGATCACAGTCTTTGTCTCGTTCTTTCCATTACAATGACTTGGAATGGCAACAGAGCCCGTGATGTATCATTACATGTGACTAGAGAGTCCCTGGAAAGACAGTCAAAGACACTTTTACTATTAGAACTAATAATTTCTTTTTTAGATGAAAAATATAGTAATACTAAAATGTTCTCAAGCTTTTAATGAACATTTCCAACTGAAATATTTCTTCTTTATATAAACACTACTGATGAAAAATACAATTTCAATTTCAAAACAGGGCCATATAATAACTAATAAGCATAACCTGCAACATAGAAATTGGCAACAAGAGTAATTTTTCTTACAGGAATTGCAATCCACTCTCTAGTGGCAAATAGAAGTGATGTTTCTTCTGATGTTTTAATATTATGAGGGATGTTTGCATGTGTAACCAGTTCATGTGTATGCTAAAAACACAGACTTCCTGTCTTTAATTAAAACCAACCACTTATTTATTGTGATGTCTCATATATAAAGTCGAAAATTACTATTTTGCATACCCTGAAGAACAAAAAGTATTTTTTCTTTTCTAATAATATAGAAAAAATCCAGTAAGAATGACTCAGAATCTACAAGAACATGCATTGCATCCTTCCATTAGTGATACCAGCTGCCAAAATAATTTAGAGATGAGTTGAGTGAAGAAGATGTTTTCTTTCCATTTCCACCCTATTGGATAATTGAGCATTTGTGGAGTCCTAAAATTGGGGTGACCTGAAGCTACAGTGCTGTTGATCAGCTGGATTCCTCTGGAGTAGGAATATTTTACTTTACTTTGCAGGTAACAGTCTACTCATCTCATATTGTCTCTTCAATGTAACTTCATCCTAAGGTATGCTATTCAAACCTAATAACCCAGGTTTCTAAGCATAGCATTCTGTAGTGCAATCCAAGCTGGCATTTCTTAGCAAACACTCTTTAGAAAACAAGCTTTGTTGTTATGTTGTAAAGTCTGCTTAAATATACCCCACAGCAAATATTGCTTTATAGATGATTTATACATTTTATGATCTGGGAAGTGATTTTTCAAGTGTTAGTTTTAATGATATCCCTTGTCCATGTAATACACCCTAGTATAATTTGTACTAAACAAGAGACTATTCAATCATCCTAGAATCTGACGTTTCAGCTTTCTTTGTGCCCTCTGTTTTGTCCAGTAAGTAGGAAGATGCATTATTACGTGCCTCCTTCTTCTGTATCCTTCACTCTTTTGAATGTATATACATGCAGTCTGGACTTAAACCTAAATTATAAAAACATTTCTACCAAGTAGATCCATTACATGGGAAAATGCTCGAAGGGCAAGGTGTCACTTTTTCTTACTTCAAGCAAGTGAGGCCCGTAGGTGAGCAGGCTATTTCTCATGGAAAAAGTGATGGACAGATAGCAATGTAGAAGGTAACACAGGATCTGGACCAAGTCTCTACATGGACTTAGCAAGAGAATTAGTAAGAGATTCCATATAAAATGTTCCTGCTGTTTTTAGCTAAGTCCCACTGATGTTATCTTTTTTCATCTGTGCCACTGGACACTCACCTCCTACTTTCTCCTAGTGACTCCTTTCTCCAGCTGCAGCACAACTCATTAGTTTGGGGTCTATTTACACTGCCGCTCTGTCTGAGTGTCAGTGCCATAAATTATAAATCATTCAAGGTCATGACTGATACTTTTGTGTGCTTTCTATCAGACAAAAAAGGGTGACCACCAAACATTGGTATTAGATAATATTGATTACTTTCATAAGCCTTTAAATGAATTCTTTATTATGGTGTAAGCATTTAACCTGGGTATATATTAAAATGAGAATTTGAATAATTACAGACTTTACTTGACAAGTTACATAAATAAAATCTATTTAAATCTTGTACATATATGAGTCAAAAAAGTGTGTTATTGATGACTCACTGCACAGCTTTTATGAAAGATGGGAATCCAGAAACAGAAGCCTCTTCTGGAGATCAAAAGTTATACACCAAAAGGTGCCAAACCTGTTCAGTCCAAGAGCAGAGGCACATCCTACTAACGTTGCTTGATAATCAGATTTTCCACAGAAAATCTGGCAAACAAAATGCACTTAGTGCTAAAAGTCAACATGGAAATCCCAAATGCAGCTAAAGGGAGACTTTCTTGCAAGGCTTTCATCAAGAGCTGATAAAATGTAGGGATGTTTCTTTGCTGAATCCAGTTTTGCTTTTTTTCTGTGACAAAACTCATATTCCAGATCAAATAAAATCTCTCTTCTTTAAATCAGTATTAGGACCTTTGGATTATTGTCAAAATCAGCCCCTCTTTTGTTTGATTTACACATGCTATCAAAATTGTCATAAAAATGCAAAGAAATCCTGCAGCAGAGAAACAAAAAGTTTTAAAGAAGTCAGATGAATCTAGCTTTCATCTTCACCTTCACTTCCTTTCACCTGTTTTGACCACTGAAATGTCCTCTCTCTGCAAAACGTAAAGCATCTTCATATGCAATACACTCAGAGCATCAGAAAAAAAACAAGTCAGGTGAGATGTGTTCTTAACAACCAGCACTGTTCTAGGCAATTATATTTACAGATTAATTAACATAAATGCTAGGGTGAAATTTTAAAATTGCCTTTGACAGAGGATACTGGAACATTTCAAAAACAAAGGAAAAAACGCCTTGACAGATTAAAGAGCACAGTGCTATGCTTTGCCTTCCTTGAACTGCTCTTTATCAGATGGATTGATGTGTTACAACCATTTGAGAAGACAGACGAGTCCATGTGACAGAAACATAATATCTGAGTGAATCTGGTTTGACTTTAACACAGAGGGAAAGGGAAGTGTTTATTTCATTTGTCAGTAGGCTGACAGAATTAGACAACTATTGGCATATGGCTTATCTTAAATGAGCTTCATTAACACACAATCAAGTGGGAAAATTACAAAACAGATACCATAGCAAATGGAGTTCAAGAAGGTGGCCTCTGTGTTGATCCAATCAGCTTCTCCCCTGTCCCCTCAAGCAACTGTGATTTGTATAATCATGTCCTTTCCCAAAGCTATCTGTTTCAGCCAGGGCCTTCATTAATAACAGAAATGTCAAATGAAGGCCACCGATAGATGATTTATTGGTCTCTTCTTCTTTCTTGACTGGCAAATAGTAATCTCACATCGCAAATAATAATAATAATAGAATACTATTTCCAAATCTATTAATAGTCTAATATACAGACATCTCATTGTTCCCTACAAATTAGCATTTATTTTATTTTTTTAAAAATAATTTATTGTAAGGACTACGTTTCAGAAACACTGTCTAAGTTTACTTTAAAAACATTCCCCTTACATGTTGCTTGCGAACATGCAATGCAATGTCAACATGACTATAAGCATCATGTAATAGATGAGGAATTGCCATAAAAATCTTAGTTGTGGGGCATCAAATTCAGGTCAGATTAAGTTCATGCAGCACAAGATTATTTAGAACCGATAATTTAAACTTGATAATCCATCTACAATCTATTTACCACCTGATTATTGTGCAATGCTTTTCAACCTTCCATTTGTTTTATCACAAATAGATCACATTCTCTGGCTATCTCATGACTTTGACAAAGCTCAGATTTGTTTTAAAGGTAAAAACTATAGTGTTTAATTAATTAATTACAGATAAGGAAAACATACTGCTTATATAACAATGTTGGCAATACCAAGGTAGTGATATGACTTTGTAGAGAAATGAAAGTAATAAAAATATGGAAAATTTTACACAACAAAAAAAGATGCTGCACTCTCTTATTTTCAAACGTTACATTATTGAAGGCAATACCTATTATATTCACTGTTGTAGAAGTTACATAGCTCTCCATCTATAAACAAGAAAGATGTATCTTTCTCTCCAAGCGGAAGCATAAGTAACAGTTACAGGTTTCTTTTTTGTTGACCAGTGGACAGTACTTCGTGCAAGTGACGACATCATGAGTTTGTGTTGAAACTCGCATCCAACTGCCATGGGATATACTTCATTAAATGGTAGTCTTAAGAATCTAAAGAAATCAGGAAAGCTATTTTCCTAGACAAGAAGGTGAGTTAAGGTCTGAATATCAGTTGTACACTTGAAAATCCTGCTTAGGTGAAATGTTCCTTTCAATTTTGAACAGTTAAACATATGAGCAAATCTGAAGCAGAGGTATAGCTAGTATATGAAAAGGGATTTGAGTACGCACAGAGTCTCCATTTGCCTCTAGGATAGAAAAGTGAATTCCTATATAAAAATATTCCTATGAAGTCCTGAATTCCCAATACATAGTAAAAATACATGCTATTTGGCTCACTTTGTTGAACCGTCTGTACAAACAGAAAAGTGAGCTCAGACTTTCTTTATATCAATAATGTCATGTTTTGTTCCCTTTGCTTTTCCCTGAATATAACCAAAGATGTTAGGGGCAAGATAAAGGAAAGAATAGAGATTGTTACAAACAATGTGGCCACTTAAAGAAACAAACCAAATAATCTTCCTAAAGCTAACCCAGCAATAACTATAAAAGGGTCAGCAGGATGAAACAGAAACTCAAACATCCCTAACTCCCAAGTTCTGACTTTGTGATTCTGTTCTACATGCTTTCAAATTGGCTTACTTGAAGTAATGAGATTTTTTAGTAAATAAAGATTAGGATTCCTGTTTCTCTAGCTATTTCATAAACATACAGTAAAGAACATCAGCATCATATGGGTTACTGAAAAGTTGGAAGAGGGAGGAAAGTGGTAAACGGTAAGAAAAGAAACACACAAAAACAGGGAAAAGATTTACTGAAGTTATACAGCCCAAAGAGACTTAAGACCTCTTTACTGACAATCTACCCTTTAACTTGCTGATTGAGGCTGAAACTAATTTACAAAAACCTAACCTTCTTTTTAAATGCCACAAGATGTGTGAACCAAAATTGCTATGTAAATGTTATTTGTGGAGGTTTAATTATGGAAGAAGTTTCATGCAAGAAGTGCTACTTTTTTTTTTGTTTGTTTTTTTTCTTCTTCCATAAAAGAAATCCTTAAAGAATGTCTGTGGGACAGAGAAACAGTGGTGAGATTATGAGCCAAATACAGATTGCTATCTCCAGCACAACTGAGGAGAACTATGAAAACAACCCTGAAAGCTCTCCCCCGTTAACAGAATATAGAGAAAAAAATACTGGCTAGACCATGAGGAAGAGTTGACTTAGGGGGTGGATTGAAAGGAAGTTTTCTGTGACCCCTGAGATAATTAACTGTAAAGTTTATTGTAGAACACTTTAGATGCTCACTTTCTGGTATCAGAGTTGTACTTAGAGGCTGGGGAATAATATCACTAGCTGTTTTTCAAAGAGTTACAGAGAGATTCTGGTTCAAACACAGAATAAGTCAGAAGTAATTGGCAACACATTGACTGAAATAGTCAATAAATATCGTTCCATCCAGCTCTTCATGCTACAACAAAGAAGGAGTCTTTCCCTAGAGAAATGTCATTCTAGGTTTCCTTCTCTTATAAAATAAGCTTTTGTTACTCATCTAATTTAAGCAACATTAAAAAATAAGAATAAGCACAAATGTAATAATTCTCTTATATGCTATGAGTATCACATAATTATACATTGCTTCCATGACATTACATATGGAAACTATCAATTCAAGGGAAAACTTTTTCCCTGAAAAATATATAGTAATTGTACCAATGTTTTAATGTTGCTTTTAGCTACATGATTCTAAACAAGTTATCATATTTTCGAGATAAAACTTGCCAGGTTATCTGAAGATACTTCACTCTGCCTCGTGAAGGAGTTTGTTTTCCATATATATCATACCATATCAGAGCTTGTGATACGACTTTTAATTTATATTACTGTCTCCCTTATGTTTGATGCTAATGACCTCTCTATTTTTTTAAATGCACAGAATTTTTAACTGTCCCATTAAGTCATGATGAGGTTTACAATAGCTGAGACATCTGGCCTGGATGTGGTATATATGAAAGATAACCACCTCACAAATCAGCAGTCTGTGGTGCTTGAAAGAGATTAGTCAGGAGGGTTACTTTCAACTTTTCTTGGATAAAGAGATCAGGCACACACTCCTCCTAGATGTAAAATGGCTCTGTCTCTTCTGGAGAATAAATTAAAAGGTTACTATGGGAGGACCGGGTGGTCCAGGTACGGTAGTAGGCTGTGAAGCAATTAACTGTTTAGCCATTTATTGAATTTACCAATGGCCTGTAAGGTTTTTTGCATATCCAATAACATAATTGTTACATACACTATTGAGTCCTCTGTAGTTGTGGAGGTTCTACCATAGCTGTTAATGTTAGAAGTCAGGAATAAGGCACATTAGAAATAACAACGTGCAATGTTCAGTTCCCTTTTTAAACCTTCATTGTCAGATCTTGATAGCATTTTGTACCCCTACTTTCTCTGACAATTTGTGTTAAAATTTAGCATAATAAAAATGGAGGAAGCTTCCACATATGGCATTTTCTACATCACGTTCTCATGTAGTAGAACAGAGATTTGCTTCATGGAGTTAGCAAACAACAGTGGCAGCAGTAATTTCTTGTTCGAAAATACAAGGAGAGAGTCCAAACCTATTTACAGTATTTCTTCAGAACGTGTGGGGGCCCACCTCAGCTTGGAGGGGTCAAATGGTTGTATTGTCAGAAGAGTGCAACAGTTACGGAGCCACAAACTACTTCAGCTGAGGACAGGCTAAAGGTACAGGACTTACAAAAGGAGGTGACCATTTTCTCTGACTCGGTACTTTGGGTCTGCTGTAGGGGAGAGGCTGCTGAGTAGTTTATATATTTCACACTAGACAGCTGAAATCAGGTTTAAATCAAAACCAAATCCCATAGCTAAGGAAGGACTGGAATCTAGGACTTCTTGCGCTGTTTTCTGTTCATGAAATGAAACTTGCATTTATGTATTTGATGGTTGTTGCACAGCAGCTAGCCCACTTAAGCAGCTGGAGACAGGGCCATTCTCATGTTGCTGTCCTAGCACTACACTTAGGGCATTTTTTCCAGGATGTGGGTTTGAATGCACTCAAGCTACAGTCAAAAGCCTCCTATCTTCCAGATTAGCATGTTAAACAGTATTTTAGATTATTATCTAAAGGTAATGGCCACCATAACCCCTTTTAAAAAGAAATAATCCTGCTCGGACAGGACTGGGTAGTAACTTGAAAGTAATGAAAGCACCAAACAGGCCAGTACTTTTTATAGGTTTAGGCTTGAGAGTGTGGGAGTTGCTTCCTACAGACATACTCCTACATCAATGTTTCTTGTTGCCTGACTAAATGCCTTTCTACTCTGAATGAGGTTTTCAAGGAACATTTTTCTGAGTTACCTGTGTCTACATGCTGTGTATATGGGGTGCCATCTATTTTCTTAACCTATGCAAAGTGGGCTGGAATCTTCTGAGAACATGCCTTTGGTTTTGGAAAAACACAGAACACTGTGGTACAGGACCATATGCTAGAAGGTAAGGAATCTGTAGGGTACTGTAGGGTAGAAACACATCATCTGATTCTTTAAGAAAAAATGTATATAAAACACAATTTCAAGAATGCTGAATTGCTCCAAATCTTAAGGTTATACTTGCACAATTCCCAAAGCAGGTGATATTTATAGAGTTTTGGTTTCATTGGGCCTGTGCTATGAATAGCCTTATAAAACTGGGCCAGTCATTCTAGTGTGTTTTATAAACGATTTTTATATGCATCTTATTTATTAAGACTTCAATTCATTTTTAAAAAGAATGTATGACAAATGTGTTAGCTATTCAATCTAGTGGAGAGAACATAAGTACACCAGGAGTAATGAAATAACTGTAAAGACTGGGGGAAAAGGGATTGGGCTAGAACAAATATGCCTCCTCTATAATTTTTCTCTTATTTTGATGAAACTGAAACTGATGCATAGAGCAAATGCTACTCCAGCCATCTTGGATTTTTAGGGCTTCTTTCTCCCTATAAAACTGGAGCCAGAGATCTTCAGGGAATGGAATTATAAAAATCTTGGTGGTTTTGCCTCAATCTCCAAGTATTTTGGGAATGACCATATGTTTATACCTCACGAATAACTGAAAGGCCTCTAGTAATGCATCTTAGTATTTATTAATTGGCTATTTTCTCTTAAGGTCATTTATCTTCTTATTATAATGCAATCAAATGAACTGTTGCTGTTGGCAGCTCAGTGTGGAATAGTGCAGTTCTAAGACAAATGAAAAGGCTTCTTCCACGGAAGATAAATGATAAATTAGAAAAACCAAAACAGAAGTCTGGAGACCCTTTCCATGGAAAAAGTGCCACAGTAGTTTAAGGTCAGTTTGGGTAGCTGCATAACAATATCATTTATTATGTCCCTTCTAATCCTACTAAGTTTTTGTAATGAGGCAATCTAAATAATTTTAATTGACTCTACATTTCTACAAGTTGGGTGGTATGTTTATGCTTTATGAACCATGGAACAAGGTTGTTGGAGACAGATGGGCTTAATGATATTCTGTTTTAGGCACTCAGTCTCTGGGCTGGCCTCGTTTGGTTTTGTTTCTGTCTCAGGATGATTGAAACTAGTAGTAGGTAGCTTGGGTCTGCTGTGTAGCAGTAGCTGGCTGCCAGCACTGTTGTATTTGAAGCTTGCTCAAAATGGATTCTTACTGATAAGGAAAGGAAAAGTAATGTTGGAGAGTTATAGGTGAGAAAGCCAATTTTACTGATTCTAGTTTCAGAGGTTTTTACTGGACTTACTTTAACATAGTAATAATGGATCAGTCAACTCTTGGCTATTCCCATTTCTCAAGGATAATAAGAGAAGCATAACCAACTATGGCATCTGACATCACACATTGGTCACTCAAAAGAACAAATTAAAAAATACAGGCAATTCAGGAAAAAAAAAGATGTTACAGGAGATAAAGTGGAGGGAATATTGAAATTTTCCAGAGATCAGAGAGCAGGCCCTGGAATGATCATGACTGTCCAGATGGTGTCTCTTTTAAGAAATCAGATTTTTCCTCTTTAATTCTGTTAGTCTCTTTGCATTTATTTTGTGGTTTATGCCTCCAAAATTGCCTGGAATGATCCATTGCACTGTATGGTTTAGCTGTCTTTGGAAAAAATTAGAATCACAATGTCATGATTTTTCTGCTAATAATGACACTTTTTCTATCTGGCCCTTTATTACTGTAGTCTTCTGCCAGCCTGCATTCTTTCAGCCTGCAGACACCCAGCTTATACGAGTTATACAAGTTGAGCTTATGCAAGCAGTGATGATTAAAGATTTTTCTTGGCCTAAAGGGTTGCTTAAAGGGTACAGATAAATATTTGGCATTACAATATCAATCCTGAGATCCTGCAAAACAGCAATTTATGACAAAACACCTGCATGAATGAGGTGAAAGAACCCAAGCATGCTGAATTATTATATGACTTACTAAACTAAAGTAGCTTCACATGGCCACACAGGAAAGTTGAGAGGCTAAAAATGTAATCATTTCCAGTCATTGTGATTCATGGAAAACAGGTTCTATTGAAAAATCTGCTGTGTGGTTTTGGTTTTGTTTTTAAACAAGATCACTAGTCTGTCTGATAAAGGATACTGTTTTGATATTCTTTTCTTAATTTTCTCCAAGTCAAATGGCTGTATTTCACATGACATTTTTATTAAAATAGTTGTATCACATAAACATAAGGGGCACACATTCATACCCTTCTCTAGGAATGGAGAACCATCTTACTTTTCTCTCTCCCTCCCTGTTCTTTTTACTGCCTTACAATGAGGGAGCCACGTGCCAGGCAAAATTCATTGAGCAAAACTGTAATGTACTGATTAGCTGCTGCTAGGATCTCTGACCTGGGCACTGGGAAAAAGACAGACATGTGATATGGACAGTGGAGAAATCTGCATACATGTGCCAGGATCCCTCAGTCTTGACACTGAAAGTGGATTGTTTAGAGAAGAAAGGGCTGAAGGGAGATGTGATAGCAATCTTCAAATACATAAAAGGCTGCTGCAAAGAGTGGTGGAACAAACCATTCTCTGTGTCCTCTGGAGCTATGACAAGAGCTCATTTAGTGAGAAGATTCATTTATGGTAGAGTTCATTTAGTCTTTGTGAATATCTCTTTAATTATAAGAATAACAAATCTGTGTTGTTGTTTGCCAGAGAAAATGGGAACTTTCACTCACTGAAGGTCTGTGAACAATGATCCCAGAGATGGCATAAGGATACCTACTCATGGATGCTGTCAGGGAGTCACCTCACAATGACTCCTTCAAGCTCTGTTTTTTAGAATCCTTTACTGATACTCCTCAAAATACAATGGTCAATTAAGAGAGATGAAGGTAGGCAGCTTTTTCTGTGAACACTGTCATATAATATTGTCTCTCAGTAACTTAGGCAGTATTTTGCTTATGAAGTAAGTGGATGAGACAACATTTGTAGGAAACGAAATAATGAGGAGGGAAATTTACCATTGCCAAAAACCTAACTTGTCTCATTAAATGGTTCAGAACAGTCACTAACAGTAGAAGAGAATAATAAAACAGATCTCTGTCACTCCAGGGCTGAAATTCTGTCTTGAGTCTGAAAATTTCTCAGGGAAGTTTCAAAAGAAGTTTACAGGTTTTTTTTTTTTAAAAATTACTTTGGAAGAGAAATCAGCATTTTTGAACAATGAGCAATTTTATCCAGCTCTACTTAGAGCAAGTTCTTTCTGCCTCTATTTCCTGGTATGGAGCAGTGGTTTTAGAAAACAGTCTTAGGTTGCTGACACAAAGAGATATTGTCAAAGAAATGCTAAGTTGTGAACTCACAGTTCACATGTTGAGCATGTTCATCGTGTTGTACTCTTTAACCATTGGAACTGGGATTCAGTTTTCTTTTCCTCTGTAAAGAAAAGCTTCCAAGCTTTAATTTGGCACATATTTTACAGGGATTTAAGTAAAATGTGAGTCAGCTGTTTATGGCTTTCATAGATTACTTAATGTACAGGTGCCTGAGGCTTAGTAGGGATGTCATGAGTTCTTTTCACCTTTTTTGGTTAAGTTCTGTGTTAGAACAGCATTAAACCGAAAAAAAGGACAAGGATTTGCATAAGACATAGAAAAGATGCAATCCTCTGACATCTGAATCAGAAAAATTTATTGATTGGACTTTGCAGTACATCAGTTCTTTGAGACATGAAATCCAAAGTTTGACGAAAACACACAAACCCAATTGAGTCATCTGCAAGACATTGCTAAGCAGCAGAGTTATGCAGTTCCCTTGCAATGTGAGGTAAATCTGATGCAAAGAAAGGAGACATGTTGAGTAATAGCCACTCAAATAAATTACTATCTCATATTTTTTACTACCATTTTGCTTCAGGTAGTCATTTGCAAAAACCTTTCCGTTTTAGTAATTTCTGTTTGCTGTTATCAATTATATCTGCTCATTAAAGTAAAATAAGCAATTTTCCTTGTGTGCTCTGGAGCAAGAGTGATGTAAAACTTTAATTTTCATCATCCCTCTCATCCTTTATTCCAGCAAAACTAAATTAGACAACTGAGGAAACCTGGAGTGATCACTAAGGACCATGTGACTGTTGGGCACATACATAAGATTATGTACTGAAAATGCATGATGGATGAGAGTAATTCACTATTGCACCTAACACATAGGTAGTTGCTGGAAGAAAGGAGTAGCTCTCCTAAACCTTTATTTTAGATCTGTGGATAAAAGGCAGGAGCAGGTGCCCAGAATACATAAGCACTTGAAATGTAGAAACTGTGTTCTTTCTATGCTGAGGAAAAAAAAAAGCAAAGAAAGTCATTACTGTCTATTGTTACAAGAGACAGTATTTTTATGTAGAGGGACCCCAAATCAGAAGGCCGATGTTTGATGGATTAGTTCTAAAACCCAAATAATGTAATTAAATCTTTACATATACAAAGCATATACATTGACACCTAAGTATATCCATGCAAACATATTTCCACCTATGCTCCCAACAAAGTCTAAGTGATGTTCTATTGAACACACCTCATGCTTTACTTATGTTGGTTTGTATTTGAAATAGTTCTATGTGTGCAAACACTGCACTGCATTTTTTATATGGGTGTACAGATGTACTTGCATTGTATGGAAGTATGGATGAATGGAGATTATAGGAACTACCTCTGGATTTCTGAATCTGAACATAGTAATTTGACCTAGTAACAGTGGTGATGACCCAATGATATTGAAGGAAAACCAGATCTCTACATGATGTAATGAACTTCTGATCATTACATGGAAAAGTTTGTTCCTTTGTTGTTATAATAGCAATATTCAAAACTTCTCAAAAAACACTGATAAAGTGTATTTAAGAAAGATGTATATATAATAAAAACAAGAACTGGTGGCTTTGTCTCTTTCTAATTCCAGTTTAAATTATGCTCACCAAGTTTTATGCTTTGGTTATATTAAAATCTTACTCAGCTTCTTATTATTAGATCTGACTATGTTTTTTTTCAGCCAGAATGAACACCCCAACCTTCCTGAAACAGATGATCGAGGACCTATATGCAGGATTCAGATTATCCCTTAACTTTCTCTTTAATGATCAAGATATACTTAGTATCATATCATAATCACTGTTTTCTTATTTCTGTTTTTTTCTCCCTAGATCTTCAACATTTCCATATTCAAATATGGGTTCCAGAGCTAGAAGTAGTAAAATTTTGATCATACCAATGTTTTGTCACAAAGTTTCTGTTTCTATTGCACATTCTTCACTTTAACTAACCAAGAATCAATTAGTGCTTTGAATCACTACGTTGGGATGAGACTCTCACTGATGACAGTACAAGGTACTCTCTAAATCAGTGGTTTCCAAACCAGACTTCAGGTAAGTTGTCTTGCATTGGCAGTGATCGAATATATCTTAGTGAGCTGCTTCTTTCCATATCTGTTCAATTTTTTTTAGGGTGGAAAAGGTCATTGGGAGGAGATTTTTTTTCCATTTTTCACCAAACAATTAATTTGATTTAATCCTGATACAGACAGAAGCAGTCCTAAAATCTTGTTTCATTTGAAAACAGTTTAATAATAAACCAGATTCACTCAGTTGTTCTGCCTGGAAGTTAAAGTAGTCCAAATCACTAAGTATTTTTGAAAACTTTGGCCAATTATTATGTCTTTTATCTAGGGCTGTTCACCAGAGAATTTAGGTCTGCTGAAAAAATAATTATTTTATGTAAAACCTTGTAGAATATCTGAGGGAAGGACAGAAACCAGACCAAAAGTTCAGTTGGCCCATTTTTTTCTCCATTACTCTCGTGGTTCTCCATTTTGAGTGGGATTCCCAATGAATGGGTGGCCTCATCATCTGTCAGCTGCTCATCTCTCGTGTCTCGCCTTTCCTAGCATCTGTTTATGGAAGAATGTTCTCAAGTGGGGATCAAGGGAGGGAAAGAACAAGCCTTAGGCTTGCTCCTTATTAAATCTTTAGTTCAAATCATTCTTGTATCTTCCCATTTAAAACTGCATTCTCTAGTCTTTAGAGAATCAGTTGCTGCTTTTAATAACTGAAGAATTGGTGGTAATCAAACTTGATTTTTTGTTTTACATCCTTCCTCTTTTGTTGCTTATATCTCTTTGGACCACCCAATGTAACTCTATCTCTCCTTGGTGTTTACACACTCAGAATCCTTGCAAACATTGTTCTTATTAGTCATTGCTTGGCCGAGCTACAGCTGACACATTGAGGGGTTTGGAGTGTTTTTTTAACTTTTAGGCAGTTTCTTTAGACTTTTGGGCATGATATTAAAGGCAAGATGATTTCAGACACTAAAGAAGGGTAATAATTAGCCTGATATGTGCTTCTTCATTTGGGTAATTGTAATTGGCAAAAACTCTTAGGTTCTCATGACACAGGGGTTAATTAGCTATATAAATAATTGTGATATTATCCCATTAGTTGCACTCGCAAAGCTATCACTGGGGAGGGCATACGTAGCACAGCTATAATTCTTCCTATGGTCTAACCCTATGGAGGAGTTCTAGGATCTCACTAATCTACAAGAGCCTGGGTGGCAAAAAAGTCACCATTTGGGTGGCCCACAGAGCTGGATTTTTCTGTTCTGGATAGCCAAGGTGATTTTTAGACTGGCAACATAAATAAACACAAAAGTCCATCACCCCTAGGTGTGGGCAAGGAATAGAAGATTGGGTTAGGATGCAACTGAAGGCACATTACTCCTCCAGGATTTACAGATTTCCAATTTAGTACATTGTCTACTTTCAATCCTGAATGCAGATGGCGTCAGAAATAGCTGTGCTTAAATTAGAACTAAGACAAGATGTACAAGCTGAGTTAAGGCTCCTGCAGTCATCCTCCATTCATGGCTGCTGACAGACAGAACTAAATGCATGTGGTTCTATTTCTGCCTCTTCCCTTTGCTAGCTGAAACCCACATTTGAATCACAGTGTGCTTGAGATGTTCTTCTAATAATATGTCATTGCTCACAGTGCCATTTAAGCACTTACTTACTTCACTGACATCTGTGTTTTCCTTAAAGGATTAGGTTAACAATGTTTTTTTTTGATAGTTCTTTTAACAGTTGAGAGAAATAAGGTCCTCCTGACTGTGATCTGCCAATGTATTTCCAGGTGGGCTGGCAGATATGATAAGCATTTTGATGAAAAAACAAGTCTGGCACAAGGCTTCTGGAAGCAGAGTGACTGATTCGCAAATTATCATGCAATATGGATCAGAACCTTAATGAGAGACGAATGTGCTGTGGTGGTTCCTAATGGTACCATGAGGTATAGATATGTTCCTGGAAAGATCAAGTAGTAAGGCATCAGAGCTGGTGTTTTGTACAGAATGGACATAAGACAGCAAAGGACTAGACAGATATCAAGAAGATAGTTTTCCCCAAGGCACTGTTTCCAGATGTTGTAAAAGGACAAAATACCTTTTTTTTTTTTAACAGTTTTTAATTGCTGTTGACAGGAAGAGTACGTTTCTATAAATATGTTTGATTCCTTCCCTCATCTCCTATATATTTTGCATTTTCCAGGAAAAGGGACTTCTGTTAATTTATTTAAAGTCAAGATTCCACAGGCAACCACTTTGCTTGAAGAGGACCATTTATCTCTCTTGGTATAACATGTACCTCCACAAAACTAAAATCAGTGAAAGAATACCTAGCAGAACCAGAACCTTGGACTTCTGCAGGGCCAACTTTGGCCTCTTCAATCAATTGTTAAGAGAAGTCCCATGGGACAGGGTACTAGATGGTAAAGGGACTCAAGGTAGTTGGTCAACATTCAAGGACCACTTCTCCCACGCTCAGGATCAGAGCATCCCAATGGGTAGGAAATCAAGTAAGGGAGCCAAGAGACCCACATGTTTAGACAAGGAACTGCTGGGCAAACTCAAGTGGAAAAAGAGAATCTATGGATCATGGAAGGAGGGGCTGGCCACTTGGGAGGAATATAGGGTTGTTGTCAGAGGATGTAGAGAGGCAATTAAGAAAGCTGAGGCGTCCGTGGAATTAAACCTTGCAAATGAGGTCAAAGACAATAGAAAGGGCTTCTTCAAATACATTGCAGATAGAACCAACACTAGAGGCAATATAGGCCCACTGCTGAATGAGGTGGGTGCCCTGGTGACAGAGGATATAAAGAAGGCAGAGGTACTGAATGCCTTCTTTGCCTCTGTCTTTAATCCTGCAGACTCTCCCCAGGAGCTCAAGATCCTTAAATCCCCAGAAGAAGTCAGGATGAAGGACGAGTTTGCTTTGGTAGATGAGGATTGGGTTAGGGATCAGTTAAGCAATCTGGGCATCCATAAATCAATGGGTCCTGATGGAATGCACCCGCGGGTGCTGAGGGAGCTGGTGGAGGTCATTGCTAGGCCACTCTCCATCATCTTTGGTAAGTTGTGGGCAACAGGAGAGGTGCCTAAGGACTGGAGGATAGCAAATGTCACTCCAGTCTACAAAAAGGGCAAGAAGGAGGACCCAGGTAATTATAGACCGGTCAGCCTCACCTCCATCCCTGGAAAGGTGATGGAACAACTTATTCTTAGCACTATCTCTAGGCATATCAAGGTTGAGGGGGTCATTAAGAGCAGTCAACATGGTTTTACCAAGGGGAAGTCGTGTTTGACCAACCTTATAGCCTTCTATAAGGAAGTAACTAGGTGGATAGATGATGGTAGGGTGGTAGATGCAGTTTATCTTGATTTTAGTAAAGCATTTGACACTGTTTCCCACAGCATCCTCGTAGATAAACTGAGGAAGTGTGGTCTTGCTGATCAGGTAGCAAGGTGGATCATGAACTGGTTGAAAGGAAGAAGTCAGAGAGCTGTGGTCAATGGGACAGAATCTAGTTGGAGGTCTGTGACTAGTGAAGTCCCTCAGGGGTCGGTACTGGGACCAGTACTGTTCAATATTTTCAACAACGACCTGGATGAGGGAACAGAGTGTACCCTCAGCAACTTCACGGATGACACTAAACTGGGAGGAGTGGCTGACACACCAGAAGTCTGTGCTGCCACTCAGCAAGACCTAGACAGGCTGGAGAGTTGGGTGGGGAGAAACTTGATGAAATTCAACAAGGGCAAGTGTAGAGTCTTGCATCTGGGGAAGAACAACCCCATGTGCCAGTACAGGTTGGGGGCTGACATGCTGGAGAGCAGTGTAGGAGAAAGGGACCTGGGGGTCCTGGTGGACAGGAGGATGACCATGAGCCAGCAATGTGCCCTTATGGCCAAGAAGGCCAATGGCATTCTGGGGTGTATTAGAAAGGGTGTGGTTAGTAGGTCAAGAGAGGTTCTCCTCCCCCTCTATTCTACCTTGGTGAGGCCGCATCTGGAATATTGTGTCCAGTTCTGGGCCCCTCAGTTCAAGAAGGACAGGGAACTACTGGAAAGAGTCCAGTGCAGAGCCACCAACGTGATTAAGGGAGTGGAACATCTCCCTTATGAGGAAAGGCTGAGGGAGCTGGGTCTCTTCAGCTTGGAGAAGAGGGGACTGAAGGGCGACCTCATCAACATTTATAAATACTTCATGGCTGAGTGTCAGGAGGACGGAGCAAGGCTTTTTCATTGATGTCCAGTGATAGGACCAGGGGCAATGGGTGCAAACTGGAACGCAGGAGGTTCCACATAAACATCAGAACAAATTTCTTTATTGTGAGAGTGAGAGAGCACTAGAACAGGCTGCCCAGAGAGGTTGTGGAGTCTTCTTCACTGGAGACATTTAAAACCCGCCTGGACAAGTTCCTGTGTGATGTGCTCTAGGTGATCCTGCCTGGCAGGGGGGTTGGACTAGATGATCTTTGGAGGTCCCTTCCAACCTCTAGGATTCTGTGATTCTGTGATTCTGTGATTCAAACCGACAAGCATAATTTGTCTGTTAAGAACAACTTTTCCTTTGAGCTTACTCCAGAGCAAACCAAGCACTATGCTAGATGATTTTTTGTTATTGTACTGTTTTTCAAAAGCTATGAATTTTCAGAATAATTTTATGTGGTATAGCTTTCATTGCAGCAAACCAAAAGATCTGTGGAAAAAACTAAACAACCAAAAAAACCCAGCAAGCCAACTTACTGAAAATTAGGTTCCGTTCCTATGACTGTGTGGGGTCTTTGAAGTGATTTTAAAATGGCAACATGACTGCGTTTCTATGACTGTATATAGGCATTGGCTCCAATTCACACATCCTACATTCCACCCAATTCTCTGTGCCTGGTGTTTTCTATTGGCAGGGCACCTCCTGCAGCCCAGCACCAGTCAACAGGAAATACTAGGGAGAAGGGCTTGGATGAATTTAAGTTGCCTGAATCTGGAATTTACTTTAAAAAAAATCCTCTTGGCCCCGGTAACCTGCCTTTCAGTCTCAGGTCTTAACCAGAAAACCACTAAATTCTGTCCCTCCCACTCCTGTATCCTACCCTCGCTTCCTTTTTAAGCAGACAATTTTCTTGCTTCAGTGGAAGGGCAGCAAACTGGAGGGGAATTATTAATATAACAGCACATACAAATGGTGGTCAAGAACATAACAATAGCTTTGCTGCTGCTATCATGAGGCTGAGCCAATTAAATGCCATATTTTAGTAGAAACTTTTGCCAGTATTATATTTGCTTTATTAAAGTTTCTAACAAGCCTTTAATGTTGTTACAACAGGATATTACATTTTCTTCAGATAAAATGTAAATGTTCTGCTAAGAAGGAGTAAAAACATGCTATAAGGTTATATGTTAAACAATTTCTGCATACTTCCAAGCACTGTAAGTTAATCTTATCTTTGCATAGTAGGGGCACAGGTTTGCTATAGAGCAGGATGTGCAATGTTTATATAAACCGCAGTTAAAAGAATTTCTAGGCTCAGTTCAAGAGTTTACACTTTCAAAGTGATTCCACCAGTGCATTCATCATGATCCGCACAACTACTTTGTCTGAGTCCTTTAATTCTTCCATCCCTCTGAAATTGTATTTAAAAGCCTATCACAGGATTCCTAAACAGACACGGTCAACTAGGTGTTGTAATTGCATCTCTTCACTTAGAAGGTCATCTGTAATCAGCTGCGCTTTAGCTCCAAAATGTTGTAACTACAGACACGTACAAGTATTAAAGGGAAGAGACCTAGTGAAGCTGTCTTTAATGTCTATTATCAGTGAAACAAATGGCGATTTCCTTGGAGATATGGTCTCGATCCAAACAGAAGTAACAAAGATGGCACCCTGTTCCAAAGACATCTTAAGCCAGTCTTGGTAATAACCTCACACAGACTGTGGTCTTCAAATATCTAGCTCTAGCATTAAAGCTAATAAATGTGGATGCTTTTACTGTGCCTAAACATTTTTTTTTAATACTATTCTAGACCCTCAGCCTGGTTGCTGCTCAAAGAGCTTGAACACCCTGGCCTTGGTGCCTGGAAGGGGAGGCTCGAAGGAGGTACCCCTGCTTTCTTACAGCATTTACATTAATGTATTGGGTTTGTGTGGCAAAGTTTTGGCAGTGAAGGGGCTGCAGGGGTGGCTTTTGTGAGAAGACATCAGAACCTGACCCCATGTCCAATGGAGCTAGTTCCAGCCAGCTCCAAAATGGACCTGCTACTGGCTGAATGGAGCCAATCAGCAATGCTGGTAGCACCTCTGTGATAACATAGTTAAAAAAGGTTAAAATCTGCTGTGCAAGAGCATCTGGGAGAGAGGAGTGAGAGTATGAATAGAAATAGTCCTGCAGACAGAAAAGTCATTGAAGAAGGAGGGAAAGGAGGTTCTCCAGGTGCTGGATCAGAGATTCTCCTGAGCCAGTGCTGAAGATTTAAATGCAAGAGATTGGTATGTGGTGTAACTGAAACTAGCAGTAGCTCTGCTGTTGGTACAATCCATGGCAAAGCTCTCCAGCGTGGTGTACTAGGGGTTTTCCTCAACTGGAAGAACCTCTGGGGAGCCAAGAGACCTGCCAGAAACCCATAGCTCATGTGATAGTGTGTGATGAGGCTTGGTTGGGGCCAGGAGCAACTGCAGCCAAGCCCTCCAATGGTAAAACAGGTTGCAGCACAGCAGATTGCACTGCAGGGTGAACAGGATGGATGCTGTAGCCCTGCCATCTCTGTCAGGGAGCAATGGTATCCACCAGTGGTATGACACCAATGGTATCCAGGGGAAAAATCAGGCTTGCTAGTGATAAGCCTTTGGCTGGCATGCCAATGTTTGAGGGACAGTGTGCTAGGGAGATCCTTCTGTTGGCTCCATGATGTGCTGAGTACAAGGCTGGAGCACCATTGAAATGTCTTTGACACTGTTTCCCACAGCACTCTCTTGGAGAAACTGGCTACTAGTGGCTTGGATAGGTGTACTCCTATATGGGTAAAAAACTGGCCGGATGACCAGGTCCAGGGATCAGTACTGGGACTGGTTCTGTTTAACATCTTTGTCAGTGACATGGACAGTGGGATTGAGTGCCCCCTCAGCAAGTTTGATGATGACAATGTTTGGTGTGTTTGACGCTCTGGAGGGAAAGAAGGCCATCAAGAGAGACCTTGACAGGCTTAAGAGATGGGCCCATACAAAACACAGGAAGTTCAGCAAGGCCAAGTGCAAGGTCCTGCACATTGGTCAGGGCAATCCCAAGCGCAAATACAGGCTGGGTGGAGAATGCATTGAGAACAGCCCTGAGGAGGACTTCCTCACAGGGGTGTTGGTTGATGAGAAGCTGAACGTGAGCTGGCAATGTGTGCTTGCAGCCAAAAAAGCCAACCATGTCCTGGGCTGCATCCAATGAAGCGTGGCCAGCAGGTCAAGCGAGGTGATTCTTCCCCTCTACACTGCTTTTGTGAGACCCCACCTGGAGCACTGTGTCCAGTTCTGGAGCCCCTAAAGTAAGAAGGACATGGAGCTCTTGGAACAAGTCCAGGGGAGGGCCATGAAGATGATCAGAGGCCTGGAGCATCTCTCCTATGAAGACAGGCTGAGGGAGCTGGAGTTGTACAGCATGGAGAAGAGAAGGCTCCAGGGAGACAGTCTAGCAGCCTTCCACTACCTGAAGGGGGTCTACAGGAAAGCTGGAAAGGGATTTTTTACAAGGGCATGCAGCAAGAGAACAAGGCGGAGCAGTTTTAAACTGGAAGAGGGTAGATTTAGGTTAGCTATTAGGAAGCTATTTTTTACTATGAGGGTGGTGAGACGTTGGAAGAATTTGCCCAGAGGACTTGTGGACCAGTCCCTGGAGGTGTTCAAGGCCAGGTTGGATGGGGTTTTGAGCAACCTTGTCTGGTGGGAGGTGTTTGTTGCCCATGGCAGAGCAGTTGGAACTAGATGACCTTTAAGTTTCCTTCCAACCGAAACCATTCTATGATTTCGTGACTCTATAATTCTATGATTCCATGAGTCTATAATTCTATGATTCCATGATTAGGGAAGCGATCATTCCCCTTGGCACTGGTGAGGCTGCATCTCAAATATTGTGTTCAGTTATGGGCTCCTCACTACGAGAAAGACATTGAGGTGCTGGAGCATGTCCAAAGAAGGGTAACAAAGCTGGTAAAGGGTCAGGAGCACACATATTATGAGGAGTGTCTGAGGTAACTTGGGTTTTCTATTCTGGAGGCTGGGGGGAGATCTTATAGTTCTCTAAATTTATCTCAAAGGAGGTTATAGCGAGATGAGGGTTGCTGTCTTTTCCCAAGTAACAAGCAATAGGACAAGAGGAAAGGGCCTCAAGTTGCACTAGAGGAGTTTTAGATTGGATGTTAGGAAAAATTTCTTTACTGAAAAGGTTGTCAAGCATTTGAACAGGCTGCCCAGAGAGTTGGCGGAGTCACCATCCCTGGTGCTATTTGAAAGATGTGTAGATACGGTGCTGAGAGACATGGTTAGCAGTGGACTTTGAATTGTCAGGTTAATAGCTGGACTTGATAATTTTAAGGGTCTTTTCCTAACTAAATTATTCTATGAAGACCATGGTGAAGCTGGTTGTCCCTTTGCAGCCCATGGAGGATCATGGTGGAGCAGGTATCTACTCTGCAGTCCATGAAGGATCCCACACCACAGCAGGTTCATATGCCTTAAAGGATGTTGCACCTTCATGAAGAACTCACACTGGAGCAAGTTCCTGGAAGGAGCTGTGGCCGATGGAGAGAAGTCCGTGCTGGAGCAAGTTTTCTGACACGACTTGTGGCCCTGGTGGGCACCTGAGCTGGAGCAGTCCATTCCAAAAGTACTTCACCCCCTGGAAATGAACCAAGCTGGAGCACTTTCTGCAGCCCATGGGAACGACACATGTTGGAGAAGTTTGTGAAGAACTGTCTCCCATGGATGGAACCCCAGGCTGGAGCAGAAGCACAGCATGAGGAGGGAGGAGCAGCGGAGGCAATGTGTGATGAACAGACTGCAACTCCCATTCTGCACCCTCGCCACTGCCCAAGGGGAGGAGACAGAGAAGCCAGGAGAGAAGTTAAACCCAGGAAGAAGGAAAGGGTGAGATGAAAGTGTTTTTAGATTTGTTCTTATTTCTCCCCTATTCTATTCTGAATTTGACTGTCAATAAATCAATTTATTCAAGCTGAATCTGTCTCACCCATGACTGTGATTGCTGGATTACGTCCCTGTCTTTACCTCGAGTCATGACACTTTCACTGTATTCTCTCCCTAACACTTGAGGAAGGGGATTGATAGAGCAGCTTGGTGGGCACCTGACAGCCAGCCAAAGTCAACCCACCACAGTCAAATACAATCACGAGTTCCAGGAAATTCTCCCCTGTGGATTTCCTACATTGTTGAGACAATGAGTATTCCCTGCAATGGGTTGTTCTATGGTTTTGAAAAAATCCCTTGTGAAGGGCAACTGGATATCTGTTGGGCTGTCCAAGAGGAGAGCTGGAAGTGAAGGGGTGCCAGTACCAGCATTCCAATATGGACATAGGCTCCATCCCCAGGGCTGATCACGTGCTCCCTGTGCTCAGTGGGGTTCACACCCAGGAAGCATTGGATACAGGAACCTGTGTTTGGAGTTCCTGGGGCTCTGTCACCCCTCAATCCTTTGTTTCTCTCCAAAGGTCTCATTTTCCCAGCTGTGGGCTCATCAGTCATAGCAGATCTGGCTAGGATGTAGCACCACTTCAAAACCTCTCCCTGGCCACATTCCTCTGACCATGGCAGCACAGCTATATCCATTCTCTTCCTTCTCATAATCTAATGGCAGCGCCTTCCAGACATGATTGAAAGGCATCCTGCAGTGTGGGCACACAGCTCTCACTGTGGTCTAACACTCAATGCAGCCAAAGCAGAAGTGATGGAAGCACAAGGCCATGCAGGAAGTGTTGTTGACTTCTCCCAGGCAGATTGCGCATGGGTCATCTACTGATGCCTCTGACTGCCATGCCTTCTGCAGCTGCTTCCCGATGGCTGTCATGTCAGAGCTGCTCTTCTCTGGAGCTACCTCAGCATCTGACATCATGTTCTACAAAGTCAGATGTACAATGTGCCTGAGCTTTCCTCATACTAGGGGAAGAGAAAAGTAGGGAAAGCCCAACAAAGTGGCAGGAGATGCAAGTTAAAGGCCTCCCAGATAGTCCCCTTCAGAGCTGATAAACAGCAGCCACAGCAGCAGCCCTGTGGACTAGCCAGCACCATAGGCTGTCCTCCACATGTGCCCCTCAGCGTCCCCCAGACATGCTATCTGCCAGTCCCAGACTCCTGCCCCACCTCTCAGATGACCCGCAGAGCTTGAGCTAGCAGAGGGTACCTGGAGAAGAAGGTGCTCAGGGAAGACAAAGGTACTCACTCAGGCAGGGTCATCTAGAGCTACTTGCCCAGAATCATGTCCAGGAAGTTTTTGAAGATCTCTAAGGATGGAGGCTGCACAATCTCTCTTGGCAACCTGTGCCAGTGCTCAGTCACCCTCATGGTAAGGAAGTGTTTCCTGGTCTTCAGATAGAACTTCCTGTGCTTCAGTTTGTGCACAGTGACTTTTGTCCTGCCTGCGTATACCACTAGAAAGTGACTGACTCCATCAACTTTGCATTCTCCCTTCAGATATTTGTACACCATTGTGCGATCTGCCCTGAGCCTTCTTTCCTGTAGGCTGAACAGTCCCAGCTATCTCAGCCTTTCCTCCTATGTGACACACTCTAGTACCTTAATCATCTTTGTGGCCCTTTGCTGGACTTGATCTCCAGTAGCTCCATCTGTCTCTTGTACTAGAGAGGCCAGCACTGGGCACAGCATTCTGGAGGTGGCCACACCAGTGCTGAGGAGAGGGGGAGGATCACTTCGACCTGCCGGCAAAATTCTTCCTAATGCTGCCCATGATACCATGGGCCTTCTTTGCTACAAGGCCACAATGCTGGTCCACAATGCCCACTTTCTAACTGGGTGCCCAAAGGACAGAAGTCATGGAAGACCTGAAACCACAAAGTGTCAAACTGCTTTAAGCCCCACACAACTTACCTGTGTTCCTCATCTCAACCCACTGTAAGGACACACTGCTTTTAAGACTGCCTGAAATATCCAGGGATTAGAGATTAATATGCACAGAGGGATTATTTCAATGTGTGCCTGTGCTTTTTTGTCAGGTGCTGTTTGATTTACATTATCTCTAGTAGCAGGATATTTCCTCTAACAGATAAACCAGCAAGATATAATTCCTAAAATAATTTTAAATGTTATCATCATAGAATCAGAGAATGGTTTGAGTTGGAACGGACCTTAAAGATCATCTAGTTCCAGCCCCACTGCATGGGCAGGTACACTTCCCACTAGATCAGGTTGCTCAGGGTCCCATCCAACCAGGTCTTGAACACTTCCAGGGATGGCGCTTCCACAACTTCCCTGGGAATCCTGTTTCAGTGTCTCACCACCCTCCCACTAAAGAATTTCCTTCTAATGTCTGACCTAACTCTTTCCTCTTCCAGTTTTGATCCACTACCTCTTGTACTCTCACTACAAGCCCTTGTAAAAAGTCCCTCCCCAGCTTTCCTGTAGCCTCTTCAGGTACTGGAGGGCCACTATAAGGTCTCCCTGAGCCTTCTTTTCTCCAGGCTGAAGAACCCCAACTCTTTCAGCCTGTCCTCATAGGACAGGTGCTCCAGCCCTCATATCATCTTTGTGGCTCTTCTCTGGACTTTCTCCCTGAGCTCCAAGTCCTTCTTATGTTGGGGATCAGAGCAGCAATACGTTTTGAATTTTTAGACTTCTTGTTTAGTCCCAGTGTTCACAAATACAAACTTTTTTCCTGGCTTGTGCAAAACTAAACCTCAGGGACCAGAAATATCTGAAGTGGTGCTTGACTGAAGGTTTACTAAGGTAAAACTATGTGTAAACAATTTAGGCATCTAAAACAGAGCCTCAGAATGGTTTGAGGCACCAAGGACTGGATTTCCAAAGGTAGTTCAAGTTGGGGCCTTGAAGTATTGCAAAGCTAATAGCAGTCTTGGCCTACTAATTATAATTAAAATACATGCCTGCTGTAATCCAGGTGTTCCTGGCTTTCTGTATGCCTTGGGTCTGCTACGCAAGCTCTAACAGATAAACTCTACAAGGGTGTATCTCCATGCTCCTCTGCTCAAACTCATCTCCTTTTCATAGCTAGGGGGAAAAGGGACATTTATAGAAGTCATGTTCACTTAGCATGACAGTTTAGGTGGGTTTTTTACAACTACAAGAGTCTGTGAATTCTGGTAGTGGAACACAGATAGACACTTTTGATTCTGCTGCAGAGGGGTATCTGCAGTACAGTACTGTAGCAGAAAGAGGGGTGGTGGAGGTGGTCCTACCTCAGATTCATACTGGCCTTTGTTTTAATGCTGTCCAGCTCCTGAGACAGTTCAGGACAGCTATATTCATTAAGCAGTAGATTTCCATGGGAGTGAGGTGTGTACACAGGAGCTGGTAATTAACACTTCTGAAAAACTCACTTAATTGTAATCTGTCAAATTTTACCCATAAACTTTTCTGCATCTCCTCTCATAGGCTCAGCTGCATCTGTGTCACCATTTTGCTCAGTGACAGCAGTCTCTGTAGGAAAAGAAGACCATACAATATAAAATGGAATAAAACTAATGTGGAATGAGTAAAATAATATTATAGTGAGTCAGTGCTTTCAACATTGTGACTCCACCTGCAAAGAGATATTTGCAGGACTGTAGCCAAAGTGCTTAAAGTGCAAAACAAAGTTTTCCTTGCTTTTGAGGCTGCAATTGATTATGGAAACAAAAATGGTACCCAGAAAGCTGGAGGCAAATTTTAAGGGCCATAATCAAAACCAAAAGATGAACTGAGAAGTATTTTAATCTGCAAAAATTTGTACACAGAGGTTTTGTGTTTCCTCTGCAAGATGGGATAATATTTTTCCACCTAGTAGAGTATATTGCAAGTATTGGTGTGAGTGCAATTAGAAGATTAAGCAAAAAGCAGGTTTGAACACAAGAATTCGGTCAGTCAGGGAGTGAAGTAAGTGTTTTTAATATTTTATTTTCATAGGTAACCTCATAATTACAAACAGCTTCTCTTTGAAAGGTCTTGGTTCACGTTTGACCTACCAAATCGCACAGGTTTGTTTTGCTTGTTTTTTTTTACTCCTCCAAAATGCAAACTAAATTTTTCCCTTAGAATTCTTTTAGAATTATGTAATTGAGCAAGAATGTTGTGACTCAATATTTATTGAGTTATTTAAAGACTGGCAGAGAAAGCAAACATTAAAAAATAATCAGGTGAGCTGGTGTTAATTTAAAGGCGACAGAATATCTAATTTTAAAAATCATACCAGGTGCATATTTACATTTTTAGATAAAAGTTTTCACATATTGATGCTTAATTTGGAAATTTAGTTCATAGAATCATAGAATTAAAGAATGGTTTGGGTTGGAAGGAAACTTAAAGGTCATCTAGTTCCAACTGCTCTGCCATGGGCAACAAACACCTCCCACCAGACAAGGTTGCTCAAAACCCCATCCAACCTGGCCTTGAACACCTCCAGGGACTGGTCCACAAGTCCTCTGGGCAAATTCTTCCAACGTCTCACCACCCTCATAGTAAAAAAATAGCTTCCTAATAGCTAACCTAAATCTACCCTCTTCCAGTTTAAAACTGCTCCGCCTTGTTCTCTTGCTGCATGCCCTTGTAAAAAATCCCTTTCCAGCTTTTCTGTAGGCCCCCTTCAGGTAGTGGAAGGCTGCTAGACTGTCTCCCTGGAGCCTTCTCTTCTCCATGCTGTACAACTCCAGCTCCCTCAGCCTGTCTTCATAGGAGAGATGCTCCAGGCCTCTGATCATCTTCATGGCCCTCCCCTGGACTTGTTCCAAGAGCTCCATGTCCTTCTTACTTTAGGGGCTCCAGAACTGGACACAGTGCTCCAGGTGGGGTCTCACAAAAGCAGTGTAGAGGGGAAGAATCACCTCGCTTGACCTGCTGGCCACGCTTCATTGGATGCAGCCCAGGACATGGTTGGCTTTTTTGGCTGCAAGCACACATTGCCAGCTCACGTTCAGCTTCTCATCAACCAACACCCCTGTGAGGAAGTCCTCCTCAGGGCTGTTCTCAGTGCATTCTCCACCCAGCCTGTATTTGCGCTTGGGATTGCCCTGACCAATGTGCAGGACCTTGCACTTGGCCTTGCTGAACTTCCTGTGTTTTGTATGGGCCCATCTCTCAAGCCTGTCAAGGTCTCTCTTGATGGCCTTCTTTCCCTCCAGAGCGTCAAACACACCAAACATTGTCATCATCACACTTGCTGAGGGGGCACTCAATCCCACTGTCCATGTCACTGACAAAGATGTTAAACAGAACCAGTCCCAATACTGACCCCTGAGGAACACCACTTGTCACTGATCTCCACTTGAACACTGAGTGTTGACTGTGACTCCTTGATTGAGACCATCCAGCCAATTCCTTATTCACTGAGTGGTCTGTCTGTCAAATCCATGTGTCCCCAGTTTAGAGACCAGGATGTAGTGCAGGACATCATCAAATCCTTTGCACAAATCCAGGTAGATGACATCAGTTGCTCTTCCCTTATCCACTAGTGATGTAAGCCCATTGTAGAAGGTAATCAAATTGGTCAGGCATGATTTGCCCTTGGTGAAGTCATGTTGGCTGTCACCAGTCAACTCTTTTTTCTCCATATGCCTTAGCATAGTTTCCAAGAGGATCTGCTCCATGATCTTGCCAGGCACAGAGGTGAGACTGATTGGCCTGTAGTTCCCTGCATCTTCCTTTTTCCTTTTTTAAAAATGGGGCTTTTATTTCCCCTTTTGCAGTCAGTGGGAACATCACTGGACTGCCATGATTTCCCAGATATGATGGATAGTGGCCTAGCAACTCCATCTGCCAGTTCCCTCAGGACCTCCAGATGCTTCTCATCGGGTCCCATGAACTTGGGTACCTTCAGGTTTGTTATATGGTTTCAAACCTGCTCTTCTCCTGTACTGGAGGTTCTCCATTCTCCCAGTCCCTGTCTTTGCCTTCTGTGACTTGGGTGGTGTGGCTTGAGCTGTTGTGGGTGAAGACTGAGGCAAAAAAGTCACTGAGCACCTCAGCCTTCTTCATAACCTGGGTAACCAGGTCTCCTCTTTTCTTCTAGCAAAGGAACACATTTTTCCTAGTTTTCCTTTTGTCACCAACATACCTATAGAAGCTTTTCTTGTTACCCTTAATGTTCCTGGCAAGATTTAACTCTATCAGAGCTTTAGCTTTCCTAACCTGAAGCCTGGCTGCTTGGATAATTTCTGTGTAATCCTCCCAGGCTACCTGTCCTTGCTTCCATGCTCTGTAGGCTTTGTATTTCGTGTCTGAGTTTGTTCAGGAGCTCCTTGTTCATCCATGCAGGCCTCCTGGCATTTTTGCTTGCCTTCCTTTTTTCTGGGATACATCACTCCTGGGCTTGGAGGAGGTGATCCTTGAATATTGACCAGCCTTTTTTTGGCCCCCTTTCCCTTCAGCTCTTTATCTCATTATACTCTACCAAAGCAGGTCCCTGAAAGAGCCAAAACCTGGTCTTTTGAAGCCCAAGCTAGCAAGCTTGCTCTGTGCTCTCCTCACTGCCTTAAGGACCTTGAACTCCACCATTTTGTGATCACTGCAGCCAAGGTTGCCCTTGAGCTTCACATTGCCCACCAGCCCCTCCTTGTTGGTGAGAACAAGGTCCAGCATAGCACTTGTCCTCATTGGTGCCTATGTCACTTGGAGAAGGAAGTTACCACCAATGCATTTCAGGAACATCCTGCATTGCTTATGCCCTTCTGTGCTGTCCCTCCAACACATGTCGGGGTGCTTGAAGTCCCACTTAGGACCACGGCTTGTTACTGTGATGCTACTCCTATCTGTCTGTAGAGGTCCTCATCTGCTTGGTCTTCCTGTTCAGGTGGCCTGACCACAACTATAATGTCACCTGTCCCTGCCCTCCTTTTAATCCTGACCCATAAACTCACAGTTAGCTCTTCATCCATCACCAGGCAGAGCTCCATACACTCCAGCTGGTCATTGACATTGACACCATTGACACCCCTTCTCATGTCCCCTGCCTGTCCTTCCTAAAAAGCTTGTATCTTTCTATTCTAACAATCCAGTTCCTGATCTCAGGAGAAGAGAACCTATCAAGTCCAAATTGTAATAATTTTTCCAATAAGGAAAAGCTCACATCTTTTTTTACCTTCCTATCTTGAAACTCCATATAAAGAGATTATGGAATAACTGCAAATCTTGGTTTAATGTATTTTTGAAATTCTGGATAGAATAAAATCTTAAGATCAAGTTTTCTATATCTTAAGATTAAAATAAGTCTGAGAGATTATAATGATAAAAGTTACTTTTGTGAAAGTTGCATTTGTTCTGAGCAGTCTGGTGTTCCACAAATTACTTATTTAGTCATCCTAAATAATTTGATATTTGCAAGAGAAAGACAAAGAAGGTAGTATGACTACAGAATTTCAATGTAAAGTAATGACAGGCACTAGAAAAATGTCACAAGAAAAGAACTGAAGCCACCACTTCTTAGTTATCATAGCTTGTGAAATTTCTTTTTAGCGATTCTAGATATTTAGTATATTAACTTAAAAGTATTTAATTTAGTTTTACAGCAAACGATGCTCTTCTGAGTGTTCTTTAGAGTAATAAAAAGGATTTTAGTATGAGCTTGCTATATTAATTCAGCTCAGTTTTCCTCTTTCTAATACAGAAAGGAATACACTAATTGTGTTGTGTTTTTTAAAATTATTTTCAAATTAAAGAGTTCAGTTTTGATCTCATCTTTGGATGCTCTATCCTCCCAAAGTCACTGAGGTTAAGTCTGTGTAAATGAAAGTATGCTTTGGACTACTTGAATATCTTGAATTAAATACAGTAAGACAAGTTCTGTGTTGGTTTATAGCTTGCATAATGAAGACACTTTCCATTGAGATTTCTCAGGTTTTAAATCAGTATACAATCTGGCCTGATTTCTTTTAATAAGATGAATATGATAAATGTTGCCTTATATCCTGGGTTGAGACAGGATTAAGCTAATTTTCCTTTTACTGATTTTTTTTTCCCTTCAGTAAGCTTCCTTTTAACTAGCAGCAAGTGTGGACTGATAACACTGGAATGTTTATGTTTCTGCTGAAACTCCAAGGTTGCTTCTTAGCTCTGTCACTACAGAGGCTACTGGGGCAGGGGAGTCGTATCTGTGACCTCCCCATAGGGGAGCTGGACTAGACAGACAGCAGAACTGACCAAAGGTATTCCATTCCATAGATCTACGTAAGCTCCAAGGAAGGTCAGAGATCACAGAAGACAACTTCCTTCCTGCTTCTTCTTCCCTTCTCTTCCGTCCATGGCCGGTGTCTGGGCAGGACTCCATCCATCCATCACCGTTGACCCCAGGCTCAGCCCTGACCCTCAAAACTCTCCCCACAGCCCCGTCTGCTCTGCTGTTACCTCAGACAGCAGTCCGAGAGTTTTCGGGACTGCCCACAGCTCAGGAGAGTGATGGGGGAGTTGCTGGGGGTGGGGGGAGGCAAGAGGCTTTTGCACATTCCTGAACATACTTGTATATAATTGTACATATAATTAAAGCTGTCTAATTTAGTTTTCAATCCAGCTAAGTCTCTCTCATAATTCTCTCTCTCCTTCCCTAGCTGGGTGGGAGGGGGAGGGGATCAAGAGCATTATCTCTGGTTTATTTTTTGATTCTGAGTCAAACCATGACAACAATTCATTGGCGCACAAAGTGGGGCTCAATTTTAAACCCAGATTATAGATTCTCACTAATTGGCAATGTTAAAAATTCCATCTCTGATGGGAGGAATCACTCAGATGGCAATGAGCAACACTTCTGCTGAATCTAATGACGGATTGAAAACTGAACAGACATCTTCTGGAATGTTTCTGCTGGACCTTTTTCCCAACATGCAATCATACATGTGGTATGCAGCTGGGATCATACTGCTCTGTGTAGCTGCTCTTGTTGTTGTTTTATGGTTTATTGACAGAACTGTAGCCATGATCAACTGTATAATTACCAGCCTAGTGATCATAGGGTTTTTGATACTGATCTTTATGGGGGCACTGTATGTGTACGGTTATGGTGCAGATCCTCAAGTGAACGAAAAGTCTATGTTGGTAATGGCAGTAGCAGGTCCAGTTCTACCTCTGCATTTTCTCTCAAGCTGAATCTCCCTAGCTCTTGATCTGAATAGCATTGTTTCAGTAGGGATGCTTCTGCTGAATGTTTATAATGTATTGTGGATGTGTAGGGTCAGGTGTTGTTCCACTCACAGCCAATCCCCCACATGCACTGCTGCTACCACCTGTGATGCTGCCACCACCACTGCTGCTGCTGCCACCACTGATACTGCTACAAAAACAGCTGCTGCTTCCAACACTGGTACTGCAACCAAAACAGCTGCTTCTGCAAAGCTTAAGTCCAATCCCCTTCAATACAAACTCAGAGTGAATCCTGTGACCAGGGGCAAAACAAACGTGAAAGGCCTCAGCCGTTTTACCCATGCCATCTAAGATATCCAAACTTTCTTAAAGCTGTGTTAGAGAGTGAAACCAAGAAAGCAGACAACTCTAAATCAGGTGATGGAGCAGGTACTTCTGAAGCAAAGGAGCAGGCTCTTCTCAAGTAGGTAAGAAATCACACCAACAAACAGATGGAAAAGCACACCTTTCTCAAACAGATGATGGCGATAATCTTGTCCAATCTTTCTCTCTAAAGGAACCTGCATTGACGGTGAGGGACTTCTTCCTTGGTTGCTCTGATGCTATAATAATGGGGCTGAAACCTATGACGTGGATGAGAGAGAAGCAAAGCAGTTGGGATCCCTGGCCAGAGATGCTGGTATTGATAGACCATTTGGTAGTAAGACAGGAACTACTGCCCTGTGGGGCCGACTTCTTTCAGCTGTGAGGGAGAGATACCCCTGTAAGGGTGGCATCGAATGGCACCAAAGCAGAACACCTACTCTTGAGAGAGCCATCAGGTATTTGAGAGAATTAGCTGTGCGAGAGGTGATCTATGATAACACTGGACTTACAAATCCTGATGACACAAGACCAGCTATGCGTGAAGTCACATTCAGAGCACGACAGTATGGAGACATGATTTCTGATTCCCATCCATTCCACACCTCAGCCATTGAAGAAATGACTGACAGAAAGAATAAGATGCCGAACAGATGGGAAGGTAAACCCCAGGATCTCCCTAGATACAACTGGTCACGTGTTGCAGCCATTAAGAGGAGACATCCTGCTACGAGACAGCAGCAAGAGAAACAGGACCCACTGTGACGTCACCTGTGGTCTCTCTTGCGTAATTATTTTAAAGAGCACATGAGAACCTGGGACAATAAACCCACTGATATTCTCCAGATATGTGTGCAAGAGGTACAATAGAGAACAAAGGCAGGAGATGGTTCTTCCAGGAAAAAGGTTGCACCAGTCTCCACCCATGATGCTGCTTCAACGTCAAATGCTCAAAGTTAGAGGTGCCCTGCCTCCAGCCAGGAGGATGAAAGGGACAACCGAGTTTACTGGACTGTGTGGATTCGGTGGCCTGGCACATTAGAACCACAAAGGTATAAAGCCTTGATGGACACTGGGGCACAGTGCACCCTAATGCCATCAAATCATAAAGGGACAAAATCAGTCACTATTTCTGGAGTGACAGGAGGATCTCAAGAACTGACTGTTGTGGAGGCCAATGTGAGCCTCACTGGTAAAGAGTGGCAAATGCACCCTATAGTGACTGGCCCAGGTGCTCCGTGCATCCTTGGCATAGACTATCTCAAAAAAGGATATTTCCATGACCCAAAAGGGTACCGGTGGGCCTTTGGTATAGCAACTGCAGAGTCTGAGGACACTGAAAAGCTGCATACTTTGCCTGGCCTTCCAGATGACCCTTCTCTAGTGGGGTTGCTGAAGGTTGAAGACCAGCAGGTGCCAATTGCCACTTCAATGGTGCATAGACAACAATTTCGCACCAACAGAGACTCTGTGATTCCCATCCATAAGCTGGCTCAATAACTGGAGAGCCAGGGAGCGATCAGCAGGACTCACTCACCCTTCAATAGTCCTATCTGGCCAGTGAGGAAGTCTGTGGAGTGGCGAGTGGAGGCTGACAGTGGAGTATTGTGGCCTGAATGAGGTTACACCACCACTCAGTGCTGCTGTGCTGGACATGCTAGAACTTCAGTATGACCTGGAGTTGAAAGCAGCCAGGTGGTATGCCACTACTGACATTGCTCATGCTTTTTTCTCTATTCCTCTAGCACCAGAGTGCAGGCCACAGTTTGCTTTCACCTGGAGGGGAGTCCAATACACCTGGAATCGACTGCCCCAGGGGTGGAAACACAGCTCAACCATTTGCCATGGACTGTTCCACGCTGCACTGGAGAAGGGTGGAGCTCCAGAACACTTGCAGTACATCGATGACAGCATTGTGTGGGATGACACACCAGAAGAAGTCTTTGAGAAAAGTAAAAAGATCATCCAAATTCTTCTGGATGCTGGTTTTGCTTTAAAAAGAAGCAAGGTCAAGGGACAATGTCGTGGGCTGATATTAGAGGCTATTGGCTGTCAGGATGTTTCTGTGACCTCTCCCCCCACAACGGAGAGGTTTGTCAATGAGACCGCATGCACGGTCACTGTGGGACCATATCTTAGAGAGTAGGTTGGAAAGCTCCCTCACCACGCTCACAAAATCGTTACCAAGACCAATGTTTAACTTACATACTAAATGATATATTAAGGGTTAACACAAACTGAGGGACCAAGGTTCAGGGAAGGTAATCTAAGCATATATAAGGAAGGAAATCAGGTACTATGGTATTAGTAAGTGCACTCCCCGCAGAAGAAACATGGGAAGGATTAATGGAGAGAAAGGGCAGGAGTTGAGCCCACATATGTATTTGTAGATGTGGATGCGTGTGTGTGTGTGTGTATGTGTATGCGTGTTACCCTTCTTCCGTAGCGAGGATACGACCAGCGTCTGGGCAACCAGCAGCAGCAGTGCAGGGAGCCCACAGCAGCGGGGCAACCCCTCCAGCAGGCACAGGCAGACAGGGCAGCCAGGCTCAGCACAGCAGACACCACGGCAGGCAGGCTCTCCAGGCACCAGCGAGCAGCAGCAGGCAGCGACCTCAGGCTCCACTTCGAGCGTCAAGCAGGGAGGTGGCGATCCTCCATGGGCAAGCACAGGCCTTCCCACGTGGAGTGGCTGCAGTGCCCGCAGGCAGGCTCAGTCGATTACTGAGTCCTGCAGATGAAGGAAAGTTCTCTGGTTCACCGGCACAGACCACCTCCTTTTACTTGTGGCTAATTGCTCAGTCTTTCAGAGGCAGTCTGCTATCTGTATTTCTGCCAAGTTTGTTTCAGTTTGTCCTTGGCTAAATCAGCAAAAGGCACTTCGCTGGCTTGAAAGGCATTCCATCTTGTGTGGGGGGAGAAGGAAAAAATAGTCCGTTCCCCACAGACCTTCACAAGAGATCCAGTTTCTGGGAATCAGATGGCAAGATGGACGTTGCCAGATCCCAGTGAACATCATTAACAAGATAACAGCTATGGTGCCACCATCTACTAAAAGGTCCCTTTTTAGGGACTGTTGGTTTCTGGAGAATCCATATTCCAGGTTACAGTGAAATTGTGAAACCTCTCTATGAAGTGATGCGAAAGAAGAGTGACTTTAAATGGGGTCCTGACCAAAAGAGAGCTTTTGAGCAGATTAAAAAGGAGATTGTGCAGGCAATGGCCATTGGACCAGTTCGAACAGGGCCAGACATCAAAAATGTGCTCTACACTGCAGCCGGGTACAACAGTCCTACCTGGAGCCTCTGGCAGAAAGCACCAGGGGAGACTCGAGGTCAACCCTTGGGATTCTGTAGCTGGAGCTACAGAGGTTCTGAGGCCAACTACCCATCAACTGAAAAAGAGATACTTGCAGCATATGAAGGAGCTAGAGCTGCTTCGGAAGTGATCGGCACTGAAGCGCAGCTCCTCCTGGTGCCCAGATTACCAGTACTGAGCTTCATGTTCCAGAGTAACCTTTCTCCTATCCATCATGCCACTGATGTGACTTGGAGTAAATGGACTCCTTTGATTACCCAGCGAGCTCAAATAGGAAGGCTTAATCGTCCAGGTATCGTAGAAGCAATTACAAACTGGCCAGAAGGCAGACACTTTGGAATGCCATCACAAGAAGTGGTGAGATAGACTCAAGAAGCTCCACCATATGATAATCTACCAGAGACTGAGAAACAATTTGCTCTTTTCACAGACGGCTCCTGTCGTCTTGTAGGGAACCACTGGAAGTGGAAAGCTGCCGTGTGGAGTCCTTCATGACTGGTTGCACAAGCAGCTGAAGGAGAAGGTGAATCGAGTCAATTTGCAGAGGTAAAAGCCATCCAGCTGGCTTTGGACATTGCTGAGTGAGAAGGGTGGCCGAGACTCTATCTCTACACTGACTCATGGATGGCAGCAAAAAAAAACCCCTTGTGGGGTTGGCTAAAGCAGTGGCAGCAGAACAACTGGCAGTGAAAGGGTAAATCTATTTGGGTTGCTGAGCTGTGGAAAGACATTGCAGCTTGGATAGAGAAACTGGTTGTAAAAGTGTGTCATGTAGATGCACACAGACCTCTGAGTCGAGCCACTGAGGAACATCAACACAACCAACGAGCAGATGAGGCTGCTCAAGTGTTCCAAATAGACTTAGACTGGGAACATAAGGGTGAACTCTTTTTAGCTTGATGGGCCCATGACACTTCAGGTCATCAGGGCAGAGATGCAACCTACAGATGGGCTTGTGACTGAGGATTGGACTTAACCATGGACACTATTGCGCAGGTGATCCACGACTGTGAAACTGCTGCAATTAAGCAGGTGAAACGGTTGAAACCTTTGTGGTATGAGGGGAGGTGGTCAAAGTACAGGTAGGGGGAGGCCTGGCAAATTGACTATATCACACTGCCTCAGACCCACCAGGGTAAGTGCTTTGTTCTTACAATGGTGGAAATAAGTACAGGATGGTTGGAGACATATCCTGTGCCTCATGCCACAACCCAGAACACCATCCTGGGCCTTGAGAAGCAAATCTTGTGGAGACACGGTACTCCAGAAAGAATTGAATCAGACAATGGGACTCGTTTCAAAAACAGTCTTGTGACTGAGTGGGCTAAAGAACATGGTATCGAGTGGATCTACCATATCCTGTACTATGCGCAAGCCTCAGGGAAAATTGAAAGGTACAATGGTCTGTTAAAAGCTACCCTGAAGGCAATGGGTAGAGGAACTTTCAAAAACTTGGACAAAAATTTGGAAAAGACCACCTGGTTAGGAAATACCAGGGCATCCATCAATTGGGCTGGTCTTGCTCAGTCACACCTTCTACATAGTGCAGATGGAGATAAAGTCCCTGTGGTATGTGAAAGAAACCTGTTGGGTAACAGTGTTTGGGTTTATCCTGCTTCAGGCAAAGGTAAACCTGTCCAGGGTGTTGTTTTTGCTCAGGGACCTGGACAGACCTGGTGTGTGATGATGGAGGATGGTGAAGTACAATATGTACCTCAAGGTAATCTGACTCTGGGGAGAATCCTTAATTTGACAGTTGGTAAAGTATAGAGCCTATATGTAATATATGGTATGGAATAAGGGGTGGAATCATAGAATCATAGAATCCTAGGGGTTGGAAGGGACCTCGAAAGATCATCTAGTCCAACCCCCCCTGCCAGAGCAGGGTCACCTAGAGCACATCACATAGGAACGCATCCAGGTGGGTTTTGAATGTCTCCAGTGAAGGAGACTCCACAACCTCCCTGGGCAGCCTGTTCCAGTGCTCTGTCACTCTCACAGTATAGAAGTTTTTTCTGATATTCACCTTGAACCTCCTATGCTCCAATTTACACCCATTACCCCTTGTCCTATCACTGGTCATCACTGAGAAGAGCCTAACTCCATCTCCCTGACACTCACCCCTTACATATTTGTAAACATTGATGAGGTCACCCCTCAGCCTCCTTTTTTCCAAGCTAAAGAGACCCAGCTCCCTCAGCCTTTCCTCATAAGGGAGATGTTCCACTCCCTTAATCATCTTTGTGGCTCTGCGCTGGACTCTTTCAAGCAGATCCCTGTCCTTCTTGAACTGAGGGGCCCAGAACTGGACACAATACTCCAGATGCGGCCTCACCAATGCAGAATAGAGGGGGAGGAGAACCTCTCTTGACCTACTAACCACACCCTTTCTAATGCACCCCAGGATGCCATTGGCCTTCTTGGCCACAAGGGCACATTGCTGGCTCATGGTCATCCTCCTGTCTACCAGGACCCCCCGGTCTCTTTCACCTACACTACTCTCCAGCAGGTCAGCCCCCAACCTATACTGGGACATCGTGTTGTTCTTCCCCAAATGCAAAACTCTACACTTCCCCTTGTTGAATTTCATCATGTTTCTCCCTGCCCAACTCTCCAGCCTGTCTAAGTCTCTCTGAATGGCAGCACAGCCTTCTGGTGTGTCAGCCACTCCTCCCAGCTTGGTGTCATCAGCAAACTTGCTGAGGGTACATTCTATACCCTCATCCAGGTCGTTGATGAAGATGTTGAACAACATCGGTCCCAGTACCGACCCCTGAGGGACTCCACTAGTCACACACCTCCAACCAGATTCTGCCCCATTGACTACAACTCTCTGACTCCTTCCCATCAACCAGTTCCTGATCCACCTCACTACCTGATCACCAAACCCATACCTGATCAACTTATCTACAAGGATGCTGTGGGAGACGGTGTCAAATGCCTTACTGAAATCCAGATAAACCACATCTACCGCTCTACCATCATCTATCCACCTAGTAATCTCCTCATAGAAGGCTATGAGGTTAGTCAAACATGATTTACCCTTGATAAAACCATGCTGACTGCTCTTGATGACCCCCATGTCCTTGATATGCCTAGAGATAGAGACAAGAACAAGTTGTTCCATCACCTTTCCAGGGATGGAGGTGAGGCTGACTGGTCTATAGTTACCCGGGTCCTCCTTCTTGCCCTTCTTGTAGACTGGTGTGACATTTGCTGTCCTCCAGTCCTCAGGCACCTCTCCTGTTACCCATGACTTACCGAAGATGATGGAGAGTGGCCTAGCAATTACCTCCACCAGCTCCCTCAGCACCCTTGGATGCATTCCATCTGGACCCATCGATTTATGGATGTCCAGATTACTCAACTGATCCCTAACCCAATCCTCATCTACTATGTCAAACTCCTCATCTATCTTGACTACTTCTGGGGCTATATGAGTCTGGAGCTCATGGGGAAATCCTGCAGGAGTAAAGACAGAGGCAAAGAAGGCGTTCAGCACCTCTGCCTTCTTTATATCCTCTGTCACCAGGGCTCCCACCTCATTCAACAGTGGGCCAATATTGCCTCTAGTGTTAGCTTTGTTAGCTATGTATTTGAAAAAGCCCTTTCTATTATCCTTAACCTGACTTGCAAGGTTAAGTTCCAAGGAAGCCTTAGCTTTCCTCATTGCCTCCCTACATCCTCTGACAACAGTCCTATATTCCTCCCAAGTGACCAGCCTCTCCTTGCATGATCTGTAGATTTTCCTTTTCCACTTAAGTTTGCCCAGCAGTTCCTTTTTTAACCATGCTGGTCTCCTAGCTCCCTTACTAGATTTCCTAACCTAACCTGGTCTGAGCCAGGATGAAGCTAATTTTCCTTTTACTGATTTTTTTTCCTCATAATTCTCTCTCTTCTTCCCTACCTGGGTGGGAGGGGGAGGGGATCAAGAGCATTGTTTGTCTCTGGTTTATTTTTCGATTCTGAGTCAAACCGTGACACGTTATCACAACTATAATTCAAAATTCTTAGTTAACCTGAAGAGGAAGGTTTTCTCAGATGCAACTTATTGCCAAAAATCTGGTCTTAAAAGTTGCCTTTACTTCAATGAATATGCTGAAATAGGACCTTTCAATAGTTTCTGCATGTTACTGTGTAGAATAATTTTAAATGACTTGTTAATTTTTCCTGATATAGAAGTTCTAATGGGCATTCTTGCTCACCCTAAGGAGATTATCCATGCACATAAACACCCCATATATTTTTTCCAAATATTTGGATGCAATTTGTGCTATCTTCAAGGGTTTTTTTTACTCTACATAGTGATAAATTGAAAAATATCTTAAATGTCATATTTAATTTTCAGAATGGGCATGGAAAGCACCCACACTATAACTGAATATACTACACCTATAAGTCAAACTACCTTATTTTACCATATTTCCCAGTTTTTAGATGATTCTTTTATTACCAAAAACTACTTTTCTTCCATATTTCCCCTGATTGAATGACCTGAGACTTTTAGTTTGTAAATTTGCTGCTTCTTGGCAGCATACAAGCATCGCCCTATTCCAAACAATTTACAGTTTTGCTAGAGTGCTGGCTAAAGGTCAGCAACCAGATTCAGTGGGTATTACATCTAGGACATAGTCTGTGTTAAGCTGATTTAAAAAAAAAAAACACTTTTTTTATACTAGAGTGTTTGTTAACTCATCTAGTAGTAAATGTATTAATTTTAATCTAGTAATGGCTTTGTTTTCCAGTTTACTGCAATTAGTGGAACTCAGTTAATGCAAAGCAATGTCCAGTATCTTTTAGCACAGCTAAATTTGGTCATATATATCTACTTTGCATGTAATGTTCAGTAATTCAGTGATCCGTAAATGAGGTACTTTCATTGTATGTAACTATTAAAGCATTCTTAGAATAGATCTTCCTGAAAACAATTTTCCAGTAATCATCTCAAGTTGCCACAGCTTCCATCAACTGCAGATTTTCAGAGACATAACAACAATAAGAATTTGAGGCAAACCAGGATACTTCATTTGCTGACTGATTGTCATGGTTTAGGTGCAGCTGACAACAAAGAACCATGTAGCTACTCACTCATCCCTCACCCCACTGTGAGATGAGAAGCAGAAAATCCAACTAGAAATTCATGGGTCTCGACCCATGTTGTCTCAACAAGGACAAAGAGGCTTCACTCACCAATTATGGTCACAGGCAAAACAGGCTCAACTTGGGGAAAAAATAAATTTAATGTATCACTAATCAGATGCAAATAGGACAAATAAAAACCAAACCAAACCAAAAGTGCTTAAATACCTTACTCCAACCCACTCTTCTTCCCAGGCCCAAATTACTTTGTTCCCGATTTCTCTACCTCCTTCCCCGCAGTGGCACAGGGGGAGAGGGGATGGAGTTTAGTCAGTTCATCATGTTTTTTCTCCGCTCCTTCCTCTTCAGGGAGAAGCATTCCCCTCAGTCTTCCCCCGTTTCCCTGCAGGGCCCCTTGCATGGGAGAGGGTCCTTCACAAACCTCTCCAATGTGAGTCCCTCCCACAAGGTGCTGTCCATGAGGAACAGACTGCTCCAGCACAGAGTCATGGGCTGCTTTGGGTACAGTCAGGCTCAGGGTCCTCCAAGGCTGCAGGACCACATCTGCTCCACCGTGGTCCCTCTACCAGCTGCAGGTCTACAGCTGCTCCACTGTAGTCCTTCAAAGGTTGCTCCACCACGCTCCTCCATGGGTTGCAGGGGAATAGCCTGTGGTCTCACTACAGGCTGCAGGGGAACCTCTACTCAGGCACTTCCTGTCCCTTCTTCCTCTCCTACCTTGGTGTCTCTGCTCCAGCACTTCTCTCACCTGCCCCTCTCCTCTACTCTGAGATCTTATTTTTTTCCCCTTCTGGCTGGTGTGGTGGTGTTAGGTTATAGGCTGGACTTGATGATCTTAAAGGTCTTTTCCAGCCTTGGTGATTCTGTGATTCTGTGATTCTTTCATATGTTAATCACAGAAGCACATTCATTGTCTCTGATGGCTGAGCCTTAGCCAGAGTTGTGGCCAGAATTTTGGAGCCAGGTGAGCTTTTCAGCAGCTTCTTACAGTGGCCACCCCTGGGGTCCATCCCCCACTACCAAAATGGCACCAGACCAAACCAGCACACTGATAATCTTCTGTCTTGTTTCAGAAAGAATAAAAATATCCCTTGTTTATCCTCTCTTGTTGTAGGAGTAATTTGCAACAGGAGAAGAACCAGTACTTTTGGAGACTCATAAACAAGTGGGCTATGGGAAGTAATACCTCTGCCCAGCTCTCTTGGGTGTCAAGACTCGCAAGCAGGAAGTTGTTTGTACAGAGCATGTCAGTGCCCCTCAATACTGTGCCCATCAGCTCCTGCCTTTATGCCTCTTGCAGTCTTTTACTACCCAAGCAGGAAGTTTCAGAGAAGTACATACCTATGTGTACCAAGCAGGCACAAAGCACAGACCAGTTTATGTTCAGTCAAGTATGTGGTTGTGTTTATGGCATCCTTGAAACACTTTCTTCATGGGCCTGTTTACAGTTGTCACTGATGACCATGGCGGATCCCTGAATCCTTTCTTATGTGCTGTATTCTTTCCAGAGCTCAACAAAAGCCACACTAGTTCTTCAGATTCCTTGTATTACCAAGCAATCAGTATTACCACAGATTCTCAGAATGGTTTGGCTGGAAGGACCCTTTAAAGATAATTTAGTCCAACCCCCCTGCCACAGGCAGGGAAATCTCTAACTAGATCATGTTGCTCAAAGCCCCATCCAATCTGACTTTGATCACTTCCAGTGATGGAGCATCCTCAGCTTCCCTGGGTAACCTGTTCACAGAACGATTGATGTGTCTGAAGTAATGAACCCTTTTGCACTGCCCGAGGAAGGAGGAGCATCCTACCTTGAGAGCATGGCTGCCTCACAGACTTGATGGTCCTTAGATTGATGATGAGTCCAGTGGAGAGCATAAAGCTGCTTAGACAACTGATCTTGAGGTGGGACGTGCCCCAAGTTATAGTCACTTATACACTGGGGACATTGTGGAATTTGAGAAACTTCATTTTTTCACATGAAGTCCACAGTTTGGCCAAACAAAAGTGGATCTTGAAGTCTGATTTAGACTACTGGACACCTCAGATAAATGAGAGAAAACTCATGGTGCTGGTGCTGCAGTTGAAGTGGATGTTGCTTACCCCTGCCATGGGCTCCATTGCAGAAGGGTCTCAGGCTTATGCCTAACAGAACCTATGAGCAAGAGGGCTCTAGTAAACTTCAATCAACTCCAAATTTTTGCTTTTACTACAGAAAATACTTCAAAATGCTATTTTTTCTTTTCTAAACCATGTCTCACCTTGGTGTTATAGAAATACAAGGCCATTATTGCTTGCTACCCTGGTTCTCTTGGCCAGGCAGGCCGCTAATGACAATTCGTCCTCCCTTCAGTTTATCCCCTTCCAGCACCTCTGAGCAGCAAAATAGCAAAAAAAACATTATCGGGGAGTAAATTTCTAAGATAAGACAGTCTTTTTGGGAGTAGAAATGCATATGTAAATATCAGGTTGCATTCAGATGTCAAATACAGAGACCTGTTGCTCTAAGTTTGCTGTGCAAATAATACCTGTGTTTTCTAAATTTTACTTTCCATTCAATGGAAAATTTTCAGGCAAATCTTATGACTACTGAAATGGTAAAATTTGTTTCTGATAAATAAAGTGTTATTTTTTATTCAGTAAGTACTGATAGGCATCAATGCATGAATGAGGACATCAGATTTTGGCTAAATCCTTGTAAAATATTATTCTGAAGTACTGATAAAACTGTAGCAGTTTTACATTTGACACAAAACTAACAAAATGTTATGTTTTTGAATGCAGAAAAGTGGAACAATGAACTTTCATGTATTTTCAGTCTAATTGAGCCCTTCCCTGGCTCTTCCTGCTTTTTAAAAACCCCACAATGTTGGGGGTAACACGGGAAAAGTAGAAGTAACTTCTATCTGGCATTCTGTATAGCTGAATACACACTTTTTACGTTCTGCAGCCAAACCAACCTGTGGGTATGTTGTTTTCTCATCCAAATAACACCCATGAAGATGGTAAGACTCCACATTGAACTTACACACTCATCTTCCCTTTGTGTCTGATTCCTTTAAATGATTTTACTTCATCACAGGGAAACTTCAGCATCACAAATTACTAGTCCTTCTGCAGGTCCACATAAATTTATCTGTTGGGAAGTTAAGTATACAGTGTAATCTGTGTGACTAAAAGCCAAGAAAGAGACAAGCGTCATCTCTTCATTTGCTCCTCATGAATTGTTTGACAAGGCTTCCTACAATAAAGTGCTCATAAATTGGCTTTGGAATTTGTATTACTTAGAGAGATTATTCAGCCTTTAATTGATCTGGAATAAATGTGAGGATCTCCATACTCATGGACAAACCCCAGATAAATGGAGCAAGTTAATTTACAAAATGACTTAACTTCAGTAGAGAGTTCAAGAGATTTATCTTTATTTGAGCTACTGTAATATTGTTAATGTTATTTTAAAATTAGCTTCAGGTGGATGAAGAAGTGCAGATGTCACAGATGCCAGCATCAGCACTTCCTGCAATTGCCCAAATGACTATGTAAAAAAGTTAAAGGAGAGCAATAGAATTGGCTTCTACAAGGAAGGGATTTTTTATTACTAGGGACTGGTCTTGCAAATCTTGGCTAGAGTGCTGTATTACACAGCTTTCAGTCACTCTCTGAATTATTCAAGTATATATACAGAGTGCTTGTACTTTTACCTACCACTCTTACTTGATCAGGGCAAATCTTTTCTTGATTTGACAGAATAGGCAAGGAAGGACCAAGGCTTAGGCAAAAAGCATTGCTGGTAGAACTCCACTCAGCCTGAATGTGTTAAAACTTCCAGACAGAAAATAAAGCTCTGTGTTTAGGTCTTCAGTCCTTCATAAGAATAAATATGCATCTCAGATTTCTTCTGAAGCAGAAACATAGCATAAATATGTTTTCTCCAGTTGCATTAGTGGCATCATACTTCATCTAAACTGCTGTAACGAAGTGTGTTTAAAATTTGAGACTATGAGTCTAATAGATTTTGTTGCCTCAGCTTCATAGGTGTACCTTGCTACTTATTCTACATTCTGCAAACTGGAAACATTGTACAAAATATTCCCATATTGTCAAACACTTGGTAAGTTTCATAAAATGAAAGACAGACTATTTCAAACAATCCCCAAATAAAAGTTTTTCAACTTCTTCAGATGTTTTGCTGTACGTGAGGCAAAAATACCGATCCAAGAGTTGCTCCGAATGTATTTTAGAGGCATTTGATTTCTAGCAACTGTTAGGCTGATACAAAGGTTTTTGAAGTTGTATTCCTTTCATAGATGTCCACTTTATCACTTAGCTATGAGAAGAAGCATGGCTGATGGCTATCTTCCTGTAGTAAGCCATTACAGCAGCTGTTGAGAAAGGGAACAGAATGGTGGGTCCCATGAGTGGCAGGAGCCAGCCATGCAGGAAAGGACATTGGAAGCTCTGAGATCCACGGAGAATGGAGGCAGTGAATGAGGCTGCAGTTGAGAGACACCAGTTGAAGAGAGCTAGTGAGTGTGAACATAGATTCACCTCCTGTACCTCCAGGCACTTAATATGGTGTGCAGGTGAGGACCCTTTTCATCCTCCCTTCACCAGCAAGAGGAAGAGACAGGTTTCCAGGCAGGGTTTTGGCTGAGGGCCCTGAGGCCTGCCTCTCCCCAGTGATGGAGGGGGAGGTCAGTGAGCCCCTTCGAGTCATATAAGTGAGATGGGATGTGGCTGAGCCTATATATGGATGAGGGAATGTCCAAATGTTCAGAAATTGTTTGCTGATTATTATAACTTAAAAATTCTGTGGGCTCGTGAAAATAACGGATGGGAACTGATCACTCCAGAAAACCACTCTGGTCCTGAGACACAGGGAAACTGCAATGGAGGTTAGAGTCAGACGAGCAAGTCCATTCCCCTGCAGGTAGACTAACGTGTCTACTAGACATTTGGTGCAGAGGAGCACTAAAGATCACCCACTTCCATCCACATAATGTAGTCTGCCTCTTTTAAAATCCTGTACCATCCTGGAGGTCGTTATGTATTTACCACAATTTGATCTCAGATCTGTAGGTTCCTTTTGTCTCCTTTATCACTGTACACTCCTCCTTCACCCAGCAGTTCAGTGGCCTGCAGGGAAAGATGTATGCATCTTCAACCTATGCCATCTGTCTGACCACAGCCTCCAGTTGGGGTCTTGTGATTGTCTTCTCAAACTGAGGATACTGTGGAGCTTTTGGAGTGAAGCTGGCTGCCGTCCTTTCTGCTGGTTCTGAACTTAAGATGTTTTTGCAGCTGTGGCTCCATGGTGCATCTCTGTCAAAGCAAGTTTGCTGATAATATGAAGCTGGGAGGATTGGCTGAACCACCTGAAGGCTGTGCAGCCATTCAGCGAGATCTAGACAGACTGGAGAGCTGGGGAAAGATGAACCTAATGAGGTTCAACAAGAAGTGTAGAGTCCTGCACCTGGGGAGAAAAAACCCCATGCACTGATATAGATGAGGGGTTGACCTGCTAGAAAGCAGCCCCATGGAGAAGAACCTTGGGGTCCTGGTGGACAACAAGTTATCCATGGGACAGCAATGTTCCCTTGTGGCCAAGAGAGCCAATAGTGTTCTGGGATGCCTTAAGAACAGTGTGGCCAGCAGGTCAGGGGAAGTTCTCTCCCTCTACTCTGCCCTAGTAAGACCATATCTGGAGTATTTTGTCCAGTTCTGAGCTCTCCAGCTCAAGAGAGACAGGGATATGCTGGAAAGAGTCCAATGGAGGGCTACAAAGATGATTAATGTACTGGAACATCTGTCATATGAGGAAAAGCTGAGAAACCTGAGGCTGTTTAGTCTTGAGAAAAGACGACTAAGAGGGGACCTTATTAATGTCTGTAAATATCTGAAGGGTGGATGTCAAGAACAGGCCAGTCTCTTCTCAGTGGTGACCTGTAATAGGACGAGGGGAAAGAGCACCAAGTTACAACACAGGAAGTTCCACTTCAACATGAGGAAAAACTTTACTGTGAGGGTGATGGAGCACTGGAACAGGCTGCTCGGAGAGGTTGTGGAGTCTCCTTCTCTGGAGACTTTCAAGACCCACCTGGATGCATTCCTGTGTGATGCACTCTAGGTTACCCTGCTCTGGCAGGGGGATTGGACTCGATGATCTTCAGAGGTCCCTTCCAACTGCTATGATTTTATGAAAAAGGTTTTGTCACAGCATTTCTTTTGCAGCCGTTTGACCATTAGTACTATTCGATGGGTACATGGAGAACAAGAAATTTCTACTCTGTTTCTCAGAGTGGAAGCATTAGCTAGCTGAACTCACTAATTCAAAAGCAAACATACAAGTAACTATATCTGTTCACACTTTCATATGCAGTAAATTAACTGAAAGGAATGAGAAAGACATTTTAGAGAATAAAGTATTTATTTTTGCAAAGGTGCTGTTTCTTGACATCTAAGGTAAAAGAGCTGCTTTGCTGCCCCTGGCTGTTAAAGAAAGATGGAGAGTTTTACTGGCATGCTTATAATGTCCACTTCATCTTTGCTTATGTTTCTTTTACTATTTTTCCCAGAGCTTTTCTTAGTCACATAGGATAGGCCTCAAGATTCCTGCAGGTTCTCTCACCGTAATATGTGTACATACGGGCTGAGGCAAGAGAGAATTTTAATTCCTCAGTGTTCACTGATTTCTCCTGTGCAGCAGAGCACACACAGTACACCTTAGGATTTGATACTGTTGTATATGGAAGCCTATAAGATAACAGATCATCTAGTCTGAACAATTACTGTCAAACCATAGCACCAAAATACCACAAACAGTACTACTCACGAGAAAATACATTAAGTATGCTAGTCCAGCATCTGTGCTTTGACACTCACAAAAAAGTATCAAGGTATTATATGTATGAAAAATAATGCCTGTAGTTAGCTTACCTGATACTAATGCATTTAAATAAGATAAACTTGTGTTTGATTAAAAAAAAATAAATTAAGATTCTGTTCTTAAAGAATTTAAAAACTAAATTCCACTTCTTTCACTAGCCAAGATGTAGTGGAAAGCTGTGGATAAAGGAGATGACCAACTTTTATGTCCACAGTAATACACCTGCAGGACTTTGTATGCATCTCCCATTGCCACCTTCCTGAAAAACTTGTTCTGACAAGGCCACAAGCAAACTCACCTTCATAAATTGATTTCTTATGGGAGATGAGCATATTGTTCTGGATGAGTTTCTAGGTACTATACTGAAGAGAGACAACCTACTAGACAAGTTCTGTCATATCTTTTTTCCCCTCTTCCTCTTTTTTTGCTTGCCAAAGCACACTACACTATGCTGCCAACTAACAGTGATTACGGACTTGCATACAACAAACCAAATTACTATAAAAATAAATAAATTAAAACAGCTGCATATTTTTCACATTTTCTGCTAATTAAGCTTTTTTTTTTTCTAGTTTTGGTAGCTTCAGGAAGATTAAAAAATGTTAATGAAAATAAAATTTTACACTAGAAATTTCATAATATTTTACACCATTTGTACAATTCTAATCAAGTGAGACCAAATGGATTTTCATTAGTTTTCAATTGCTTTATCTTTATTTTCTTTAAAAAGTCTATAACTGTATTTTGCCAAGGTTTTTCCACAGACTAGTAACTCCACCCAGCAAAGTCACTCAAAATTTTGAGTGAATCATTCTGATGAAATTATGATTGTCTTGCAAGTCTGACTCAGTGGGAGTTATCCTGGAAGATCAGACAAAATCAGTACACTCAAAAGAGGAGAGTAAAGTAGCAGCAATGTGATACTTACATGTGTAGCTGACTGGTTTTTATTTTCATTGCACGTAGTACATCAGTGAATTGCCCTCTCGATACTCCTCTCACAGCCCACAGACTAGAAAAGGAGTATGCATGATTTACAGCTTAAACTTCATACTCAGTTTTTTGACAATCAAAATTAGGTGAGAAGAATGTCCCCCTGAATGGGGAGAGCATAAAGTACTCAAATCAGGAGAAATAAAATTGTATGGAAAAAAGAATGAAACATTTATTCTATGAGACAATAATCAAAGCATCTAAAAACACAGAAAGAGAAGTGGTGGTTGTTTATCTGACTGTTTATCTAATGCATTCAGTGAGTCTTCAATGTGCTTATATGGCACATACAATATGAGAGAAGAAAGAAGCCTGTGAACTATTTGAGAAGTGAGCGGTTTTAGTTTTTATCAAGATTTATTTTAAAAGCTAGCTCCCAAAAGGCAGAATTTTAGATTCCAGAAACATGAAGAACATTCAAAATCTTTTTCTGAGAGTCTGGACAAAAAAGAAATGCCTGGCAGATGTCTTTGAGACTTTCCACAACAATGTGCTGTCAGCTCAAGGTAAATGATTATAATATTTTGTCCAATTTTTAGTGGTGAGAAAAACAAAGTATGTCCCATAATGCGAAACAAACCTGTTTTTTTATGGTATACTTTTTTAGTTGTGGTTTGTCTTTAGGACAGTCAGAGTTTCCTTTATTTGTTTCTTAAGATTTATAAGCAGTTATTAAAATACACTTAAAAATCATTATTGATGAAGTATTTCTATTGCGCATTCATTTCAAAATTATACTTATTTGAAAAGATCTTGGTTTTTCTCATCCCTCTGTGAAATGAAACCAAATGTCAGAACCTTACAATATTTCACTGTGTTCATTTTTCTTCATTATATTGCTTCAAATGCACTTCATGCAAAAATGTGGAATTACACCAATGGAATGTTTTAAAGCCTCAGACCCAGAGAGTTCTTATGCTTTGCACTATATGACTATCAGGGTAGAGAGGTGCTCTCTGCCTGAGGAGGAGCCAGGGAGCAGAATATGCACTAATGGTTTATCTTAGCGATAATTACTTCGTTGGCACCTTCCTGTAATTATTTTCTAATAGGATTTTTTTTTTTTTAATGTAATGAACAGGCACTTAAAATATTATTTTTCAGGTATTAACTTTACTGCTGTGGAAAATAAACATGTTCAGTTAGTTTTTCCCTTACTGCTCTGGTCATTCACTACAATAGTATGTATTTCCACGCAGTCTTTTATTTTTCCTTTTGTTTCTTTCTTCAAATGTCAGTCCTCAGCTTTGTGATCTTTTTTATTGGAGAAATTGCAGAAGTACAGTCTGTTTTCATTGGGAAAAGGCAACTATGAGTTGATTTGACTGAAGCATACAAAATACGGAAGGAAATAAGAGGGCAGATAGTAAACCATCCTTGAGGTCGCACCAAGTGTGCAAGAACTAAGGGACAGGGTTTAAAGTAAAGAGTGCGTCAAACCTGCAAGGAATGCAAGAGAAATATCTTTGGAGGTTACGGAAAATAGATAGAAAATATGCCTGAGTCAGCAATAATAGCAATTACAACAATGGAGCCTCAAAAACATGTATTAAATGTAACGGATTAAAAAACTCAGAGTTTTGTTTGAAGCCCTGCAAAGCCTGTATGAATTTTTCAATGGACTTTGATAAGGTAAGTGCATGTGACAGTAGCAAACAATATATATAAATGCCTGAAATGTTCTTTGTACTGAAACACATTGTTTTTCTCTCTCATTTCTATGGCATGGCATAAATCTAAGTTCATTTATTTACATGGAATGTTTATGAGTATCTTTGTTAATTTATATCAACTTGTGTGCAGTCCTAAGTGTTACTTGTTATTTCTAAGTCAACTACAACATGGAAAATGTTTAGAAATGTAGATAGTATCCCTTTTCAGAGAGACTGTACAAGGAGACTGTAACGTAGGAACACAATGTGAATATATTGTGGGAAGGAGAAAAGAAGTATGATAGAACATCAGATGCACAAGTAGTTATAAAAGGGAAAATACTGTTGGCAAATTTGATGAGAAGGGAGTAGATAAGAGAAGGTGGAAACAGATTAACGTGCAAAAAAATCTGCTCCTTGGTTATGAGCGTTAGTCCATTTTTTAGAATACCTAATTTTAACTTTGAAAGAGGACTACAAGTCAGTCTCTCTGACTTGTAACTCATAGTTAATGCATTATCAAAAAAAGATTGTGCTTTCCTTGAAGCTTATAATAGAAACTGAACCTTATGAAACTTGGAAAAATCATGCCATGGAAGTTAACTGGATAATGAGGATAGTGAGGGAGTAAAAGGAATGTTGTCATTAAGTTCCTGAAATGGAAGTTAATAGTCTTAATAAGAGCACTGCTTAGTGCTCATCACACGAGTATGTTCTGGCAGAAGAGAAAAAATTTGGATTCAGAGACAATGGCAAGAGAAGAGAAGAGGAAAGGAATAGTGTGGGTCTAAATCAGCATGGGATGAATCAAAAAACAGCTCATTTAAGTGTCTGACTCTCCAAACTCTGCCAGTGACTTACAGAAAGAAAGTCTTAAAGTTATTTACAGTGCCAAAAGAATAGACACAGAAATTCATGGGAAAAATGAATGTGTCCTTTCCTCCAGCTTCAGACCTTCTAAATTAGAAAGCTGGAGGGATTTGCACCATCCCACTTGAGACATGTAATCTAGCCAGACACATTCAGCAGTCTCCCTGAGCTCCCTCACTAGTCGTGGGGGATAGGTAGTTTTTTGCAAAGGCAAGGAAAAATGTTTAAGTTTGGTGCCTAGTTAACAGGCATCTCAGGAACCATTTAACTAACTTGGCCACAGCTGCTGGGGGGGAATATTCCTTCTCTGAATTGAAATGAAACAGACATTACCTGACATACCCCCAGGCATTTTTGAAGTTGGAACCATAGATCTTCGCTATTGGCTTAAAGAGTCAAGCTTGTGAGTTGGGTATTTTGGTGAACTCGTTGAATATACAGCTGTGGCATCCACAAGGAAACCATAATGACAAAACACAGTAATACCTCAGGAGCTAACAAAAAGCTAAGGGTTTACAACTCTAAGGTACTCTAAGCTATAGAAACTATTAATCATGCTAAGAATCACAGAATCACAGAACTACCAAGGCTGGAAAAGACCTTTAAGATCATCAAGTCCAGCCTATGACCAACATCACCACATCAGCTAGACCATGGCACTAAGTTTCTTGAACACATCCAGGGGCGGTGCCTCCACCACTTCCCTGGGAAGTCTATTCTAATGTTTAATCACCCTCTCTGTGAGGAAGTACTTCCAACCTACCCTCCCTTGGAGCAGCTTCAGGCTGTGCCCTCTTGTCCTGTCACTGGTTGCCTGGAAAAAGAGCCCAGCCCCCACCTGACTACAACCTCCCTTCAGGTACTTGTAGAGAGTGATGAGGTCCCCCCTCAGTCTCCTCTTCTCCAGGCTAAACAACTCCAGCTCCCTCAGCCTATCCTTAGAAGACTTTCCCTCTAGTCCCTTCACCAGCCTTCTTGTTCTCCTCTGGACCCGCTCCAGCACCTCAATATCCTTCTTGAAGTGAGGGGCCCAGAACTGGACACAGGACTCGAGGTGAGGCCTCACCAGTGCTGAGTACAGGGGGAGAATGACATCCCTACTCCTGCTGGCCACACTATTCCTGATCCAAGCCAGGATGCCATTGGCCTTCCGGGCCACCTGGGCACACTGCTGGCTCATGTTCAACCAGCTGTCCACCAGCACTCCCAGGTCCCTCTCTGCCAGGCTGCTCTCCAGCCACTCTTCCCCCAGCCTGTAGTGCTGCCTGGGGTTATTGTGGTCAAAGTGCAGGACCCTGCACTTGGTCTTGTTGAATTTCATGCCGTTGGCCTCGGCCCAATAAAGAAATAAATAGGAAGATTGAACTGCATGCACTGATGTGAGGTACAATCATACACTGAAAATGCATTAACACCACTACAATTTTGCCACTAGAATTTTCCCTGAGGGAGGCAAGATTTAAAAATTACTCCTGGACCAGAAAGCCAGGAGACATGTGATCTGACAAATCAAGGTCTAGTAGTAGCTTACCTACCTAATTATCAAAGTGCAGACTTGACTCCTAATGCATGAGAATAGTAAATTCTATTTTATAATAGATTCCTACCTTAAGGCAGTTAGATGAGCTGAAGCCCTAACTTCCAACGTTAGCCCTCTTCCCAGTGAACTGAATTAATCAAGGCCTACAATTTCATTTTCAAGGGATAGATGTGGCCTCCAATTTGTGTCATGCTGGCAAAGTGCTTAGTAGAATATAATTAAACAGGCTTAGCAGAAGCTCAGAACTTGTGCATTAAAAAAAGGGTAGAGTCTGAATTCTATTTTTACTTTAAAATGGAACCTTTGTGGAGTGAGACCTGTGCCAGCAAAATGAAATTATTCCACTGCATGTGCCACATGCAGTAATTACTTGTAACATGCTCTGAAAGAAGAGTAGATGATACATTTCCATTCTATTTTCAAGTGATCAAAACCTCGTGGTTGTGTCTTTGATCCATTTTGGATCCATCTTGCAACTGCAAAGGAGACAGCATGTATCCCCCCAGTAATAATATGATAATGAATGTACTCCCCCAAAAAATACTGATCTGGAAAGTACAAGAAAACTTTTAACTTCTATGATTGAGTCACAAAGAAATATTTCATAACCATGGACACACTTGTTTAATGTAAGGAGTGTGTGCCTGCTGATGGTGAAAGAAGGAGACAAAATTGTTGCCACCTCCCCTTGCATGGAGTAACCACAGTGCGCATCGCTATAAGCATGACTATAGGTAGGGGAGACATTGTTCTTTTCTTCCTTAGCATGCACTGTTCCCTGAGGGAACCTGTCCCAGGGAGTATAGGATTCAGTAATACCTGAGTAGAAACTGCACTAGGAGCCTGCATATGCCAGCTACAGGCTGGGCATAGACTGCCAGAGACCAGTTAGAGAATCATGCATTATTTGCTTGCATTTGAGTGATATGTTAAATATCACAGTTCATCTGGGTGTTTGTTTTTTTTTATAGCAATGCTAATTTTTCCAGATACATTTATGAGTCATAAATGTGGTCTTTATGTTGTCCTTCCTTTGTACTGTTCAGGTGCAAATGATATACATGTACAGGCATTTGTGGCAGATGGTCTGCCCAGTTTTCAAGGTCTGGCAGAAATTCCACAACCTCCTCAGGCAATCTATTCCTGCATTGCTCAAAAAGATGTTAATGCTTTGTGGTTAGAAACTGCACACAGTACTGTAAACCTGACAAATCCTGCAGGGTTATGTGAGATTACTTAGAAGCTATACCTCTATTTATTTAACAGTATGGTGTTTGCATTTCCCGTAAGAGTCTGATACTGTTGACTGATCCTCTGTTAATCCCTTTCCCCTCCAATCCTTTTTTGCAGAACTGCTTCCTGGTCTGTCGTTATCTATCCTCTATTCAGGTAATGGACTATTCCAGTTTAGATGCAGAGCTTCAGACTTCTATTAAATACCATTAATGTCCATATATTACCATCTAAGTCACTGGTAATTCTAAACAGACTAAGGTGAAGTTCAGGTTTATGACATGTACTTTCTTTCGCATGACCCTCTAGGTTTTTTACTCATGATAAATCCATACAGGTTCTTAGACTTTCCTCTGTTTTCTTGTAGTTGACCATGAATAGATTAGTTATTTACACCAATATTTTTCTGGAAATCTAATTTAGGCAGAAAATCTGTAATTCCACACATTGTTTCCCCATCTTTTGAAGACTGGCACTATCTTTCCCCTCTATTCATTCACTTTGAGTTATTTATAGATAACTGATAATAGGTTGTAAGTTGTATTTGTTGACTCTTTGAGAATAACAAGTGAAATGCAATAGTTCCTGATAATTTGGAAATATTACATTAAATCAATCATATTAATAGTAAATTATAATATTAAATATATTAAAATTGAAAATTAATATGATTTAGCAGCATTTAAAGCTGAGAATTTTTCTCTATGTCATTAATTATGATAATATAATTTGGTAGTGAAAAATACTGCAAAAGGTATTAAATGCTTTGGTCTTCTTTATCAAACTCTCCCTGATAATTCTGACCCACTGCTGAGCAGCAGAAGAGGGCTTTCTTTCCTGATCTTCCTCCTAGTATCAATGCCCTTATGGTTTCTTGTTTTACCTGGTGGACCTTGCTTGTTGCATATTATTTGTTTCTTGACTTTTCCCTGTTTGCCTGAATTACATATTTATTCTTCCCCTCATAATCTCCTGAGGGAATCATCAGATATTACTTCTCTTTGTTCCTGCAAGTGGCAGTTGTGAATCCTAAAGTCTCTGAGCTGTATGAATATTTTTCTGTGTCACAGAGGTTTGAGGATTGCCTGTCACCATGACAGCATATTAAACTTGATCTTAACAGCTTTCCTCCTGATCCCAATTATACTATATGTCTTTTTTTCGTCAATATCTAGCCTTTAGCAGCTATCCTTTTGTTGTGGAATGTAATCTCTGACTTCATTCTGGTTTAGAAAGGTCACCAGTTTTATATTTTAGAGCATTGGAAGTATAGGAAATACAACTGGCATCTGCAGCATATCTAGGATGAGTTCATTATAACAAACTTTCAAACTGCCTCTCTTATAATTCTTTGACATGATTATAAACACAGACACCCCCATACAGTAAGACAGAACCCATCTCAAAGTGATAGGAACCTAAATAATTTTGGGGGTCTGGACCCTGAATGTATTTGGAAAGTCAGTGGAAGCAGTATGCTAAAACATTGATACAATTTCCCTTTACTTTTTGCAGTAGCGCACACACAGCAAACCTCACACTACAAGCAATGTTTTTGGCAAACTGTACTATTAATGCAAATTAAATTAGGATGCATGACATTAAGCCGCTTGGGATTTTTCCAGGGCATCAAATTAGTAACATGTGCTTTCAATTACTATATGTTCTGTTCCCTTGGAAACTAAAAAAAAAAATAATACAATCAATTAAACATAAGCTGCAGCTTTTGTGTGTGTGTGTGCAGAAGTCAGAATTAATTTTCTTTTTGACAATCGAGGGCTTGCCTGTAATTTCAAACAGTATGCTTGTATTTTTCTGAATGACAACAAGCAGCATCAGGAGTCTGCAGACAATATCCTGCCTGCCATTGTGGCCTTTCTTCACAGATTGTCACTCTTTGCTTGTCTCTCCCTTATTCCTGCAGTCCTGTATTGGGCTTTCTTACTCCTCCAAGATGAAAAGTTTCTTGTCCATTGTTCTTTCTCCCAACACCTTAGGGGTATTTCTGCTCATGAGACAAATGCATTTAGAGCTCAGTCTCAAGTGAAATGAGGTTTTATCTAGCAGAGATTTGAGGTCTGTGGCCACACAGCTGTGGCAAGCCTCGACTTGTGTGACAATAGGTGGTTAGATCCATATGGAGTCCAGCTGTGTTAGTGTGGTGAGGCATCCGAGGTAGAATGCCCTTGGCCAAGTACATTACTTCAGGTGCAATGTTGGTCTGATGCTGCCAGACTGTTTTTGGACACTGGCTGACTTATGTCAGCCTGTGCTGATGTCTCCAGTACTTTCAGTTCTGGGCACAATGAGAGAAGGTTTGTCCACATTTGTCAGCATAGTGGTACTTCAGCATGTGAATGAGGCTGAACTAGGTCATGCAAGCCTAAAACTGTGATCCTTAACCCATCCATTCAGATGGTAGCTCAACTTTGTTGGTGCCTCAGTTTGTGAAATTTGTGAAGGTCAGCCCCTGATCATGTCAGTTCTTTTATCACAGAGCAGCATGGCTCACACTTCTAGCCTACTGCCATATAAGAATAAAAAACCTACGAAATATTGCAAATTCCCTAGGGGATCAATTGATTAGTTGTTATTAGAATGTAGAATGGGAAAATCAAAATGAAACATGAAAAGGCTTTTTTTCCATAAAATTTGAGAAGAATTGCAATGAACAGGGGAAATGGGAAAAGAGGTTGTTATCGGCAAACTGTGAAAGTTCATGTTTGGGGCTGGGACAGGGAGCTAGCAGCAGCAAAAAGACTTATGGCATGGCAGCACTGATATGCTTGTGTACATCTCTGAGGTAAATACAAGTAAAAACAAGCTAATCAAAAAAGGAAAATATCCTGGAGCATGGGAAGAGATTAAGGAGAAAGAATTGTGAAAGCCTGTGATTTTCTCATTATTCTTGTTATTTTTATGTCTTTTTTTATTGTCCTTCAGTTCTTCAAGCCTTCTGCAAGTCTTCAGTGAAATGTAAGATTTAAAAAGTTGCAAATAAATTGACCTCTGTTCCCATTCTCACTGGAAAACAACTCTAAATCTACAAGACTATATAAACACAACCCTAATTTAGAGTTTTTTGAAGTGCCATGTTTTTTAAACTAATTTTATTACAGGGCGGGAGATGATGGGCTGGCACAGAAACTCTGACTTTTTATGCATAAAATCTAGTTCCTTGCAAATAGCAGCACTCATGATAATGAAAGCTTGCACACGCATACACACACATGCATGCAAAAGCACATCTGGAAGGTGCTCAGAATGTGAAGCAGGGATAACAAAAGGGGCTGAGAGGGAAAGAAACAGGATTTTGTTTTAACAGCCTTTTACAGAAAGCTTATTTAATCCCATGCTTGCTTCTATATTAGGGGTGATTTGGCTGCCTCATGCAACGCAACCTCCAAAAATGTTTCCAGAATGTAGATGGCAATGGCAAAACACACTTAGAGGGACTGCCCCTCAGCATATCTCTCTTTGTTTAGGGTCAGCTATTTTCTTTTGAGAAATCTGTCAGGTAATTTGTAACTTTAAGTGCGTGTTATCTTAGAAGGTGTCTTTGTTTCACATTTTGTTTTAGTAGTTAAGAATACTGTAACACTTTTTAAGAGTCTCTGTAACTTTACTTTTAGGAACATTTATTATTAATCAAAATCATCTGCTGGGCTTACAGACTGTTTTATTTGTGGAATTGTTTTTGGAAGTTTAACAGTGTAATTCCAGGGATGATTTTGGCCCCAGTGTTTTAGAATCTGGGCCTGCAGAGGGACTTTGTATAGCTTTTTGAGAGGAAGAATTTATACTATGAATACATAGTTCTCTGCCCTGATTTTGTAAACGACCTCTATTACCTAAGCTTCTGCCCAACTTTAAGCATGTGCATACTGACATGAATATTAAATAACTTAATTCTTTATGCATTAAGGTCCCAAGAAGACCATAGTTGCCCCGTACAGAGAGGGCCAGAAAGATTTGGAACATAAGGTTGAAGTATGGCAGATGATGACACAAGACCAGATTACTGTTCAGAGAGCACACCCGCTGTGCCATGCAGCTCTACCTCGTATGGCTCCCTCCATCTCCAGATGTAGAGCAGGCAATGAAAAGAGACAAAAGGAGGGAGTCAGCTGGATGGGCAGAAAAGTCTTGTTCAGATGTTGTGGTAGACAAGGAATGGGCTAGTGTTGGATGCAAATGTGGTTAACATTAATTTTCAGGTAGAAGGGTTGTTTAGCCTGGAGAAAAGGAGGCTGAGGGGGAGACCTTATCTCTCTCTCTCCAACTACCTGAAAGGAGGTTGTAGTGAGGTGGGAGTTGGTCTCTTGTCCCAAGCAGTAAGTGATAGGACAAGAGGAAATGGGCTCAAGTTGCACCATGGGAAATTCAGATTGCATATTAGGAAAAATTTCTTCTCTGAAAGGGTTATCAAGGGTTGGAACAGGCTGCCCAGGGAAGGGGTTGAGTCACCATCCCTGGAGGTATTTAAAAGAGATGTAGATGTGGTGCTCAGGGACATGGTTTAGTGGTGGACTTGGCAGTGTTTGGTTTATGGTTGCACTACATTATCTTAAAGGTCTCTTCCAACCTAAACGATCCTGTCATTCTATGAAATACAAAGCCTTTGATGATACAAATCTTAGTGTATATGTTCTCACATTCCTTTGCTTTCCCTGCAGTAATAAGAGAGTCCAGGTACTGGTGACTGCTGGTGTTTTAACACTATCTAATGACTTTGTGCTGAGAAGTGTTTAACAGTGTTAAGATACCTATGTTGAAGTCCAGACTGCTCATAGTAGTCAGGGCAGGGTTACAGCCCACCCTAAGTACAGCTATACCTACTGTTTCCCTTCTGCTTGAATGGAAAAATTATGAGCTTAGACATTCAGAGAGTAAAGTTAGGGAAGCTGAGCATTTAAAAATGGAATTTTAAAAGTTCTTCTGAAACCCCAGATGAAGCTACAACTTGGATGAAAGAATTTAGATTTTGTTAGGGAATAGAAAGCAAAACTAAAGTAGAAGTAATTACACACACTCAAAAATATTTTCAGGTTAAAGTCCTAATCCAAACTGCTACTTTGAAATTTTAGTGTGGAAGAGCAAATATAAGAGCAATAAATGCTATAAATATTTTATCCTGTACACCATACCGTCAAATCAAAACAGAAAAATAAGGACATTGTCTGGTTCCAACTGCTGACTCCACTTCTTTTGGAATCAAATGAAAATATGATTTGTTGATATATAACAGGCCATGTGTGATAGCAGCAGGATTTTAAAAGCTACTTTTTTTTTTTTTTTTCCTGAAGGAGATGTGGGAGTGAAAAAAGAAAAACAGGCTGTGTTTAATTTAACATTTGAAAAGAAGAAAATGAGAAAATGGAGTGAAGGAAAGTGCAAATTCCTGGACACACAGAAAAGTAAAATATACACATAAGGAAGTACATCAGAGATCATGGCATTCAGGTGCTGTTCTTGCACATATTCTAAAATAACAAGGAGAAAAGCATATTTCCAACAGGAAATTCTGATATGTTGAAATTTATTCCAATTCTGGACTGGCATGAAAAGCTGTTTTTTGTTTTTTTTTTTTTTTTTTTTTTTTTTTTTTTTTTGTGGGGGAAAAATAAAGAAGTTTTTTTACAGGAAGTTTCTGTCCCATATAGTTATGGAGAACTATAAAACCAGTGTGTGTAGAGTGACTCCAACGTCTCAAAATTCAGACAGTAAACCAAGTTGCTTTTTAAAATTATCTCTTCAGTTTTGGTAGCTGAAACCTGTTATATCTAAATACTTAAAATTAGTTAAAAACTGAATAATAAGAACAGCCTTTTCAGACACTCAAACAATGCATTAATCTAATTCAGAGTCTTCTGAATGAAAATGCAGACTTTTCACTGTTTTCAATAGGTTTGGACTGTACCTCAGCACTATAAAGGCACTTGGTCAGAGCAGCACACTTGCAGGAAATGAACAATAACCCATCTTCTTGCTTTGCAAAAGTCATAACCCCAAGGCAAGGCAGCTGCTGCTGGGGTGACTGTGAGTGGGGTAGGGGCATGCAGAGGAGATTACTTCAGAAGACCAGGCCATTCCCTCCAGAAAACAACAGCTGCTTCATTCCCTAGCAAGTGCTTCATTCCCATCACAGTAATGTTGAAATATGCCTACACTGCTGAAACACCCTTACCCAGCTTTGTTCAACCCTAATATGTCAATTGAAGAAAAGGTACTACCTGTGTAAGTCATCAGGGATGGTTAAGCTTTGGTGTCTACCATGGGTGTGCTTTGGTGGCCGTCTGTGTAATTTCCCATTAGAGAGAAGAGCTGGAGAGCTTACTCAGCTGACTAAATGTGGGTGTCTACTCAAAAGAGAAAGAAATTGTCTTCTAGACTCCACTGACTCAATTTACTAGATATCCACTGATTATAGGAGAAGTCTGGACAACTTACCTAAACTAAACACTGGCTCAGGTGTAGATACCAATGAATTGAAGAGATTAATTTTACCCAAGATGTCCAAAAATACATCATATGCAAACTTTAAAACCTTGTAAAGTAAAAATACTAAATGCTTCTTTGATTAGCCCTCGGAATGCCCATTGAACATCTTAGACCATGATTTTTCAAGCTCATTTCAAAGCTTATGATTTCAAGGAAAAAAAAACAAAACATGACAGGCCAATTTGTATTTTTCATCTTCATCTAAAACCTCATACATGTATGTTCATGAACTGATCTTGTCTGGAGACTTAAGAATGGACTTCTGAATCAGAGCAGAATATAGTGACAGTTTGCTAATACTGTATTGATCTTTGAACCTTATGTAGTCACCATCTTTTTTCTTTTCTTTACATCATTCTGAATAAACAGTTACCTGTTCAAAAAGTGTCTCTGTGCAAACAGGCTAGTCCAGGAAAGAAGTTCTCTGCTTTAATCTGCAACAGATATAAAAAGATTATTATTTCTATTTTAATAGAATTATATGCATTTTGGAGAAACAGCATTACTCACTTTTGCTTCTTTAATAGTAAACCTTCTATCTATGCTATAACACATTTCCTGCATGGCTGTCTTGCTGAAATAATGCTAAGACTGGAAGAGGGGCAGTATCTACAGAGCTTTTGGTTGGAAGTGCAACTGCAATTTTGGATTGTCTCATTTAGTGAACAAGTAGCAACATCTTGTCGCCCAGATTCAGATCTCCTCTGAGCAACATCTGGTCTTCTTTAGCAGTCTATTGTAAAGGCCATTATTCAATCCTTTATATGTTAATGACTTTGAATGCCTTCATTTTTCTGAAACCACAAAGCTATACATTTTTGCCTGATGACACTGCCATTTGCAGCATTGCTACTAATCCTGCCGTGGCTACTAGCATAGTATGATATAACAGTGTTGAAATGAATTATCAGAAATCAAGTGCATGCAAAACCAAGTGTACAGACATGGCCTTATTCCCAATCCAACTTTAGCATAGCAGCTTTCTCTTAAGGGAAGCTCCAGACCATTTTCTTTTTTAACAAATGGCTCTGAAATAGGAGTTGAAAACCATTTAAATCTGTGTCGTGCATGACACATGACAATGTTGTATAAAAAAATAAAAGCTTATTGTTATGACATAATTACTATCTCCTGAAAAATGGTTGGGGTACTGAGTACATGACAGCTTTCACTGCACAAAACAGGTCAGACTCATTCAAGGAGTAATCCTGTGGTTGACCAATATCTATCAAACGCTTTGTCACAGAAGACTATGGAGTTCCTGTATTTTGAAAGGATCCCTGGTGTTATGGTTTTATGAATATATTTAAAATCTAATATTGCAATATAAGAAATTTTTCCTTTGGTCATTTCAGAATGTGTAACTCTAGAACTGTGTGTCTAGAAAATTATGCATGATGGGCTAGGGGTTTACTTACACGGCGCCTATTTTAAAATAAAGTCTGTAGGATCTTATGCAGGTTTATTGCTGCTTCTTTTGCAGTCTGAGCGTTGTCTTCCATCCTGTGCATCATTCTGAAGTGAGTAGCCTGCAAGGAACAGTGCAGACTGTTACTCTGTGTTGTCACCTAGTGTGCTGACAGGATGAAGAAAAATGTTTGGCACAGCCTTTCATTGGTAACATATACTGATAGACATGAGTGTGTCTCAGTGAAGCTGTTCAACATTTAAACGTAATTAAATGTAATCACTACCCATATAAGGGCTGATAGTTTATACTCTTTTTATAGGAAGTATTTAGTAACCTTTGTACTTTTCCTCATCAGTCACTTCTTGTTTTTCTAGTAATTCACACTGCAGTGGTAATGGGACGGGATAGTTGGCTCAAAAAGTCCTTTTCTTCAAATCCCAAATGCAGTATTCTCATCAGCACACAAAAGGAGCCTTTTATGTTTGGGGTCTTATCTGCTCATACCTGATACTTTGGGAGCTTAACTCAAGGCGACGATCACTGCAGGAGTGAGGGGGGACTGCCAGTGAGAAAATGAATGCTTATTAGAGCCACGTTGAGTATATTTGGTTGGGTCTGTGTTTCGAATATACGTACTTGATTTGACCTTAGCTATGGTCTTTTCTGTTGTGGATACTGTGCAGATATTTTTGCGTTTTCCTCTTTGAAGAACAAAAGCAACTAATGGAATAAGACAGGAGAAAATTCATAGGCAGGGAAGGCTGCATTTTCTCCATTGTTTTACTAAACAGGAGAATAGATATTTCCCCTAAAGTTGCAAATTATCAGATCTATAAAGAAAGATAGATCCTATCAATGAAAGGTTTTTATAATGTTACATTTTATCATATTTCTGTGAAAGACAGTGGAGAAAAAAATAGAAAAACCCATCGTGGATCACAGCAGATGAAAGATGGATGGCTCTTATCTGTGTCAGACCACAAACTTAAACCTCAATGCATGGTGATGCCAAGCAGTGGAACAAGATGAGAGGGAGCAGGAACTGATGATTGCAAATGTCCAGTACTAAGTGGATCCATTATGTTCTCTAACAGTAGCTCTGGCTCTAGGGAAGTTTCAGTGATTACTGAGTAAGAGGGTAACGAGTAAGCCTAGAATGGGGGTGGTTATGTCCTTTCAGTATTTGACACAACTAGACCTATACAGCTATTTTTTTCAGACCCTTTGTGCAATATTGTGCAAGTTTGCTGATGACACCAAGCTATGTGGTGTGGTGGACATGCTGGAGGGAAGGGATGCCATCCAGAGGGACCTTGACATGCTGAAGAGGAGAGCCCATGCCAACCTCATGAAGTTCAACAAGACAAAGTGCAAGGTGCTGCATCTGGGTAGGGGCAATCCCAAGCACTGATACAGGCTGGGCAGTGACTGGCTTGGGAGCACCCCATATGAAAAAGACTTGGAGATGCTGGTAGATGAGAAGCTCAACATGAGCCATCAGCATGCACTTGCAGCCCAGAAAGTGAACTGTATCCTGGGCTGCATTAGGAGGAGCGTGGCCAGTAGGTTGAGGGAAGTGATCCTCCCCCACTACTCCACTCTTGTGAGACCCCAGCTGGAGTACTGCGTCCAGTTCTGGAGTCCCTGCTACAAGAAAGAGATGGATGTGCTGGAACGTGTCCAGAGAAGGGCCATGAGGATGATCAGAGGGCTGGAGCACATCTCCTATGAAGACAGACTGAGAGAGTTGGGGTTATTCAGTCTGAAGAAGAGAAGACTCCAAGGAGACCATATTGTGGCCTTTCAGTATCTGAAAGGGGCCTACAAGAAAGCTGGGGAGGGACTTTTAAAGATGTCAGGTAGTGATAGGACTAGGGGGAATGGCTCCAAGCTAGAGGAGGGTAGATTTAGATTGGACGTTAGGAAGAAGTTCTTCACCATGAGGGTGGCGAGACACTGGAACAGGTTGCCCAGAGAGGTGGTGGAAGCCCCATCTCCAGAGGTATTTAGGGCCAGGCTGGACGGGGCTCTGAGCAACCTGACCTAGTGGGTGGTGTCCCTGCCCCTGGCAGGGGGGTTGGAACTAGATGATCTTAAAGGTCCCTTCCAACACTGACAATTCTATGATTCTATGATTCTAATATCTGTAACTGAATTAGGATAAAGATAATCCAACAAACAACATAAGTGTGTATAGTTCCTGCACTGAGGATGTCAGTATTAATAGCAAACTGAAAACAGAAAAGCTATGGTGAAATGGCTTGCCAAACTCATACACTGTATCAGTAAAGGAAATAGGAATAGGAGCTTGACTTCATACTTTCCACCAATCCACTATCTGCTGGACTGTGATGAAGAAGCATTAACCCATTAATTTAACCAACAGTGTCTCCTCTTATATTCATGAATCTGGGCTAGCATCAAACCCCAAATGGAGTTCTCACCTGAGAATCAGCATTTTAAAACTACATAAACACAATGCCACCAGAAAACCAAACCAAACTAACCAACCAAACAAACAAAAAAACACAATAAAGAAAAACAAACCCCACATAGCTTTTGATTGGATTTTGGAGCAAAAGACCTGGGAAAACGAGACCTCTCAGTATGATGTTGGTGGTACCAATGGTACTTGTAAATCCTTCTCAGAAGCTAGCCGGAGGCTTATGAATTCTCGGTGGGAGGATGGTGACACCTAGTGGCATTCCTTCACATTAAATCTCAAAGCATGTCAGTGTTACGGCGACTTGCTATTTTACATACTTAGTTCATCCGCTTTTTTAAAGCTGAAATACTTCATGCAGTATATCAGCTTTTCACCAAACACAGTGGCTTCTGGATTTTTCAAATATAATTAACCCATTTGTCGTTATACTGAAAAACAAAAGTCATAAAGAAGTGATTCAGTAGTCTGGAAATAAAACTGTATCATAAAGCACTTTGCAAATACTGACATAACAACTTAGATTTTTCTCTCTAAATTCAGGATTAAGTTCAAGACTTACTTGCATCAGAATGACATGACAGACTCTGTTTCAGTAGGGACTTAGCTCTAAGGAATGATTTATCCCTTCTAAAAAAAGTGTTAAGAGAGGATGCAACAAAGCACCCTTTAGACATTTTCTCTCTCTGGTTTGGTAATTAGTATTAGATGTCTAACTATGACAGCTGAAATTAGGTAAGATAAGTCATACTAAAATTACTTTGGTGCTTCTCTCTCATTCAAAGTCAATGAAGTTTAACCTGTTTCATCACCAAAAGAACCTCTGGAAACATGTCTTTAGGAGAAGATTGGACAATGAAAGATAAAAGAAACGGTATGTAGAGAAATCAAAGTAATACGTGTAACAGAAAATTTACCCACGCCAGGGCTTGTTTTTATTGCTGGAGCTCAAATGCACGAATTGCAAATCTGCTGGACCAGCTCATGATCTGGGCCAGCCAGACCCTCCCAGGTGGTCATTGGGCATGGGCATGAGCCATTCCCAACTAGCTGCATATATGGGCCCCTTGGCTTGGGAGCTAAGACGGGTTAATAGTCTGGACATACGATGTTCCATGCCAGTTGCTTCAGTAGCACAGATGTAGTCTGTTATTCTAATGGGAGATGTATCAGTGAGATACTCTAGAGGTAAGTGCTTATAATGTTTGTAATGGAGCTTGAAAATGCAACAATGAAGTAAATTTTTTAAAAAATGTCAGCATACCCTGATTCCCTCCTCCTTTGTTTTCACCTTTCGTTAGCCCAGTAACAGGTTCCCAGGTAGATTTGGTATTATATGTGACATGTAGGATAGTATGTTGTTCACACAATTCTATGGCTATGACTGTACTGAGACTACTGTAATCTAGAGATACAAGCTGACGGGAACCTCCTGAAGCTGAACAAAGAAACATTTAAACATTTGGAACAGAATCTGTGCAAACAGGGGACTGGCTAGGTGGAGAGCAGCTTTGCAGAAAATGTGCTGAGGGTCTTGATGGACAGTAAGTGCAGCATGAGCCAGCAGTGTGCCCTAGCCACCAGCAGAAGGCCACCAGTATCCTAGACTGTATGAACAGGAGGGCAGCCATTAGGCTTCTTCCCCTTTGTTTGGCACTTGTGAGACTGAATCTGAAGTACTGTGTCCAATTTTGGACTCCCTAGTAAAAGAAAGACATTGACAAACCAAAGTGAATTTAGTGGATCAGAGCACCATTGTTCAGCAGCTGGAGTACATGATCTGTGAGGAGAAGCTGAGGGATCAGAACTTCTTCAGCTTGGAGAAAGTCAGGCTCAGGCAAGATGACTGCTGTCTTCAGGTACCTAATGGGAAAGCTTAGAGAAGACAGAGGTAGACTTTTTTTTTAGGAGGATGAGAGTAAAAAGCTGAAAGGCAACAGGCACAAGATGAAACTTGGAAAATTTTGACTTGATATACAAAAAAAATGTTTTTACCATGAAGATGGTCAAGCACTGGAACAGAGACAAGCAGGAGCACTGGAATCTACATCGTTGGAAGAATTTAAACCTTGGCTGGACACAGTGCTGAGCAACATGCCCTAACTAGTCCCTGCTTTGAGCAGGAGGTTGCACTGGTGGCCTTCAGAGGTCCTCTCTGGACTGCATGCTTCTATGATGCTGAAAGGAAGCCATTTCATATGACAGTAAATCAGCATTTTAAGGATATACAGAAAGAAAAAAACAACAACTATATGTACTTATTTTCCTTCTTAGAAGTATAGTCTTAGCAATCATTTGACTATGTTGTCATATGTTTGCCTGTCACTCAGTTGTGAGTCATTAGTCAGGTCATGTATTTATCTTACAGTCATCCTCCAGACTTAAGCACCAGAAAATGTCTTTTTGCACAGTCACAGGTTTGAACTAGCAAGTCCAGTGTGTCCATTTACCCTACCCAATGCCACGCCCGCAAAATGTTCACAAAGAAACTGTGCCTTTCTTCAGCTCTGTGCTATCTTCTTCCTTGAGTGCATCTCATGGCAGAAATGGCATACAATGAAGATGGCAGGATACTCTTCATTTAGCATGCTGTATCCTTCAGATCCACAGCTTCCTTAAGCTTCTAACAGCCTGAAATGAAGTTTCAGGATATGCCGCAAGGCTTATATTTTTGCCTACTGGTGAGAACAAGCTCGCTTGGGAAGCTGGAGAAATTAGAGGATATACTAGAGTTACAGTCTGTGGTGGCAGTTTTATTTTGGTTTTGATAAGTATTGAAAAGTCTGCTTTTTGCCTACCTGCACTTTTCACTTTCAAGAGCTAGGATTATCTTTTGGCTGCCTAAAATAAGCGTCTGAGTTGGTAAAACAAAGCTCACATTACACAGATCTACGAAATCAGTGGTTTGGTTTTTTTTTAAAGTGGCAGAGAAATAATTGATTATCAGCCCGCATTTGCCAAAAAGAAGACTTTAAGATAGGTTTCCAGTTTTCCATTTAAACTTAATGAAAAAGTTTGTTGTCCTGGATACCAAAAGAAAAGAGAAAGCAAGTGGAATGCCTGCTGTTCGTCAAATTCCACCTTCATGACACCTTTTAACAAAGTTAAACACTTGCCACCTCTATAATACCAATTATAATAATATTTATACAGATTAGCTTTCTTCTGCAACTCTTCCGTGTTCTTCATCCAGTCCCTCATCTTCATACTGAGCCAAGTCTACTCATCAATCTTCCCCTTGTGTGATCTTTGGAACACTATAGCTGACTCCACAAATATTCTCATAATCCCTTTCACCAGCAATTGTGTGAATTAAAAGGTTTTTACTGCAAATGTTTGAATTGTCACTTAGCTATCACATCAGAATCCAAATAGCTGTGACTTCCAAAATTACAGTATCTTATTTCCTCCACTCAATCAACTTTTGTGTCATTTACTCACTAGTTTCACAATAAAGATTTTTTGTTTAGCACTGAGTTATCTCAAAGAGTAGGGCTTAAAATTAGCTGGATTTTCTGCACATACGAAACAGATCTTGAAAAATTTGCATGCAATGGCCTGAAACAGCATGTGGGGGATGCCAACTAGTTAGATATACCCCAAAGTGCACAGGGAATAAGTGAAGTATTATTTTTGTAATTGCTACAATAGTACTGAAATACTATATAAAACTGAGTAAGAAATATGGTTTTCTCAAAGGATTTCTTATTTTTTTTAAAGTTAAAGGGCATTCATGCAGTTAAACTAAGCTTTGTGAAAGCATGTCTTCAAGATAAGCTTTATCTTCATGGTACTATGAAGCCGGAGTAGTCTTAAATATCATCACTATTCTCAGCTGCCCTGCTGTAGTGCCTTCTAAAGCCACAGAAGGTAGAATGTGCCTCTGTATCTTTTGAACTGCCAGTTGGAAGGTTCCCTACTTTGAAACAATGTGAGGGGCTTTCATTAGGTCATCTGGACTTTTGACTATCATGTGAGAACTAGAATCATAGAATCATAGAATTGTCAAGGTTGGAAAGGACTTTCAAGATCATCAAGTCCAACCATCCACCCTACAACCCCATAGATTTGTGCACATCTGTGTGGTGTAGCAGGTCACTGTCCATCTTCTCCTGGATTGTGGGGGGATTGCTCTGGTCCTGGTCCCTGTCCCCTAGCTTAGGGAGTTGGATTCCCTCAACATGTCCTGATACTAAACATTGAGGCAAAAAAGTCATTTAGCATTTTGGCCTTTTGATTGTCATTCATCACTATGTTTCCTCCTGCATCTAATAGGGGATGGAGGGCCTTCCTGGTCTTTCTTTTGCTGTTAATATATTCATAAAAGCTTCTCTTGTTATCCTTTACCGTGGAGACCAGATTGATTTCTAGCTGGGCTTTGGATCTTCTAATTCCCTCCCTGCATAGCCTCACAGCCTGCTCCTGTGCCTTCAAGACTTCATCCTTGAAGAGCGTCCCACCTTTCTGGACTCCTATACCCTTCAGAACAGACTCCCAAGGGATTCTGGCAATTAGGGTGTTGAACAAGGTGAAGTCTGCCCATTGGAAGTCTAGGGTGGCAGCTTTTCTGCACCCCCTTCCTGGCATCTCTAAGAATAGAGAACTAGAAAGCCATTCAACTTTGAAGTTAAGTTTTTTAACATTCTTTTCCTAATTAAAGGTCAGAAACACATATTTTCCCCTTATTTCCATAGTCCAGAAACAAAGGTGCTTTGATTTTGCTTTAAATGAGGGTGTTCGTGGTGTGTGTGTGGTGTGATCTTTGATCTATAGATGAACATAGGCAATTTTAGGCTAAAAGGAATATGTCTGAGAAATACATTAAAATAGCAGTTGAAACATAATGCAAACTTAATTCTAATTGGTGCTGTTTGGAGTGGTATGTAGTTCTATGAGCACTTTATTTTGAAGGATACATAATGGAAGACTTAAGTCTTTAGCCTGTCCTGTGTATTTCATATTCCTATAAAGATATTTGGAAATCATAAAAGAAACATGTTTTTTTCCAGAGATTTCAATTCTTAGAATGATAATGGCTTCTCCCTGCTACATGTATCTATGCTATTAGTTGCAGTTGTTATAACATATAATCTGTTTTAAAATAAGCTAAAGACGTAAGTCATAAAACCACAAACTTATTTTCAGCAGTTAAGATTGTGTCTATTGCAATACGTGGAATTATATGTGCATGGAGTATTAGAGTCCCAGTGATGCTACCTAAGCTGGAAAATGCTGTAAACTGTACATAAAACAAAAAATCTGTCAACATAAGAATCTCATCTGAAGAAGCTGACACCCTTTCTTTAGCCATTAAATAAGTCAGAGACACTGCAAGTACAAATACGACTCTGCCTTTTTCTCCAATCGATATCCAATATCACAGTTGCTCTGAAAAATAATTTAAATTTTCAAATGTCTTCTAAAGAGAGCTGGGCCAATAGGAGAGTGAAAAGATCTCTGGAGAGATCTGTTCTTTCCACTTTTGAAATACTTCATACATTTTCTGTTAGTCTATAAACTTCAGCAATAAAAAGGGTGGCTCTAGTGCTAGTCACTTCTTTAGGTAGGCATGCAAGGGAGAGGCAGAGTCCTCATGAAAGTTCTTTTGTGGACCTATCCTTGGGTCACACACAAAACCTGTGGCTAGGGAAATGACTTAAGCATTAACTGGTCAATCCTGGACATTTTCCTATTCAGTTGAAATCTGGTTCTCATCCTCCAAGATGAGCACCAGTAAGAGGGAATATGCCTTGTCCAAAATCTGTCTCCAGATTAAGAGAGACATTGGTTGACTCTGCAGCTTCTGCACAAATTTTAAAATAAAACTGAATTGGTTAGAAGAATAATTTGAAAGGAATCTTTGTCTGCCTTGTACCACTAACCTGAGTAGAGCGTCGGTCTGCTCTACAACCTAACATGTTGAGAAGTACATTACAAAATGAAGAACTACTTTTTTTTATTATGCAGGTGTAGGATGAAATGTTTAGTACAATGGAGCTTCAGTCTTCCTCAAAGATCTTGAGATACTATTACAAGAGGAATACCTGGTATGATTACTACCTTTGCTTTTCACAGCTCTAGAGAGTCTATTAACTTTAAACTTCCCAGCACTGACTTATAACCTGTTTTCTGGTGTACCCTTGGACTTAGCTCCTAGGAGAACTGGACTGGGATATCATCAACCCTCAGCACATCCTCAGATGTGCCAGGGGTCTGCCATTACTGCTCTATAATCAAGCTATGGTATCTTTTGTTATTGAGCCTACAAAAAAAGCCATGCCAAGCTTGTGGCTTCCTTTAGAGTTTTCCTAATCTGCAAAGCTTCAATATCACGGTTACTTCCTTTCCCTGCCTTCTAAAATAAGCTGCAGGTGCCTGAGAAGGTGCATGGTGCCAGCACCATGGCACAGGTATGGAAGAAATGGCTTAGCAGGTGTGAGGGCTGAACCCTTTCTCTGTGGATGGAGATCTGGCAGTGACTCCCATGGACGCAGGGCACCCCCACTATGGCCAGGTGAAGCAGACACAGACCCCTCACCTCCTGCTGGGCCTTGGATAAGATATGCCTCCGTTATGTGATTCCTGTGATCCCATTTGGGCTGTGCCTGTGCTTCTGGTGAAGGTTACTGATGAAGTATGTGTACTTAAACAGCTTCTACACTGGTAGATAGGAGACACAGAAACTGTCCAGTAAGTAATGTCTATGCAATCTCATCTCTGAGTGAGTACATTTAACGTACTTTATCTCATTTCTGAGTTTCAGAAACAGAATAATTTCTATGTGGTCCCTCCCTATAGGTTGGGTTCAAGAAAGTGAACTGCACCAGTTTCTGCACTGGTGGGGCTTCTGACTGTCTCCAATGACCTTCATGGTAGAACTGAGATGTAGGGTTTTTTTCTAGTTTCAACTTTAGATATTTATTTTGAAGCTATGACATAGTGGCTTTAGCATTAGTATTGAATATTTCAGGCAGGGTATGCATTTTCTAATCCAGGCTCTTTTTAGAGCATCCATTTAACCAACATAGAGATGCTCTAGGTTTACAGATATAGGATAATCTGGATATTGCAGAGGGATTATCTCAGTAATGAAGGAAAGCAGATCCCTTTTGAACTGCTGGATTGCTTTTTTGAACCGAGGGATCTACATCTGGATAATATATTTTTATTAAAAGCTTATGACAGAGCTGTCAGCAAAGCATGCCAGTACCTTTATGCAGATGTCTGTTGGGCCCTTTTATCCAAGCTCTTGCAGCTGCTACATCAAGATGAATGATACTACAATGTACATGAAGCAAATAAAATTGACCTGTAACCAAAACATCAGTACATAGTTCAGGGATTTTAAGGGTAGGTTTGAGCACAGCACTGGTTCCTGACACCTCTTATCTAATGGTATAGTCAGTATCAGGGTCCAGGAAACATCTAAAGCCTTTGAATAAACTTGGGACAATAAAAATGTACCTTTAAACATTCACTTACTTCATCACTTACATTCAGCTTCTGCATTGAACTTCTTGATGGTTTAAAACACCCTTTGCAAAAGCTGGTCACAGTGTTGCACAGCTGCAATTCTGATTTGGCAACATGATAAGAAAGATTTTTAACAGTGGTAAAATGTTAGTAATCCTGGTGCAGGTCATACAGTCCCTTGTATGAAATAATCGGTACAGTCTGGTCACATATCCCTGAGATAAATACAAGCTGGACAAAAGGCAAGGAAGGGCTGTAAAGATGATCAGGGAAGTGGAGACCTGTGTGGGTGAGAAGAGTTTGTTTAGTCTCCATCAATGAGGACTGAGAGGTGATATGACTGATCTCCATCAATATTTTACAAGGGAAACACTGCAGCGGAAAAAAACTAATTAAATTAAAGGACAATGTTGGCACAACGACAAGGAAGTATAAATTGACCATGAATACATTTAAGCATGAAATAAGAAGAGTATTTCTAACCACCAAAGGAAACAAGTTTTGAAACAAGAGTTGCAGCAGCAAAACGCCTGAGAAGAGTAATGGTGATTTTCCGTAACAGTTTGTGTAAGTTTAGGACATAGCTGGCTGTGATCACAAGGGAAGAGATTAAATAGCTTTATCTTGGCCACATTTGGCCAGTGTCCTTTATCAATCAAATGAAAAAGAGGCTTGCAGATGCACTTGGAACCCATAGTATGTGGGATGAGGAAAAGGAGGAAGGTTGCTCCCTAAATGGTCAGTCATCTGACCTAAGGCCTGGTCCCTTCTCCCTTCTGGTGAAGAGTGGCTGGAATTAAAGTTAAGCATCCGAGGTTTAAATACTCCATATTTAACTGAGTTGCAACTTAACACTTAAATATGTCTTATGTCTTATAAAATACCTTATGAATCTTAATTAAAGGACAACTTTTGTTTACCTATGCATTAACAATATTTTAATTTCTGTTTTACTTCCCTTAAAGAAGGCAATGGCTTTATATTCTATATTCTTTGAAAATCTAAACCCAAACACTGTGTTTCAATCTTTGTCATGAATTATAAAAATTAATCCAAATACCATTACAGTTCTGACCATCAATTCAGCAGAAAGCAAAGATGAAGTTCATGAAAAGGAGATTATCTGGGATGGGTCTCCTGTTCCAATTCCAGTCGTAACTTCTTCTCCCAAACCCGGTCAGTCTGAATGTTTCAGCCAGTGCAGACAATACAGAAATGTCACAGAAATACAGAAATAAATCATCTCCCAAGAATACTGTGAATGATCAAGTTAAAAAAAATAATAATGAAAGAAAACTCATAAGAATAATAATAAAAAAGTTTCATCTGTCCACCAAAGAGAAATATCCTACACTTTTCCAAGTGTCTATGCTGGACCTTGTTCTCACCAACAAGGAGGGGTTGATGAACAACATGAAGCTTAAGGGCAGGATTGGCCACAGTGACCATGAAATAGTGGAAATCAGGATCCTTAGGGCAACAAGGGTACAAAGCAAGCTCACCACCCTGGACTTTCAGGGAGCAGACTTCGACCTCTTTAGGGATCTGCCTGGTAGTGTACTGTAAGATAAAGCCCAGGAGGGAAGAGGAGCCCATGAAAACAGGTCAATATTCAAAGATCACATCCTCCAATATCAGGAGTGATTCATCCCAACAAAAAGGAACTAGAATGGATAAACAAGGAGATCCTGGACACACTAAGATGCAAAAAGGAAGTCTGCAGAGGGTGGAAGCAAGGACAGGCAGCTTGGGAGGAGTACAAAGAAGTTGTCTGAGCAGCCTGGGATCAGGATAGGAAAGCTAAAGCTCTGATAGAATTAAATCTGGCCAGAAACATCAAGGGTTACAAGAAAAGCTTCTATAGGTATGTCAGTGATAGAAGGAAGACTAAGGAAAACGTGGGCCCTCTCCAGAAGGAAACTGGAGACCTGGTCAGGCAGCATATGGAGAAAGCTGAGGTACCCCATAACTCCTGTGCCTCAGTCTTCACTGGCAAGTGCTCAAGCCACACCACCACTTTGCAGAAGGCAAAGGCAGAGACTGGGAGAAGGAAGATTCCCCCACATCAGATGAAGTTTCTATGCCATTATCCATAATTTTTGAGAAATTCTGGCAGTCCACTGTAGTTCCCACTGACTGCAAAAGGGGAAACATAATACCCATTTTCAAAAAGGTGAAAAAAGAAGACCCAGGGAACTACAGACCAGTCAGTCTCACTGCTGTGCCTGGCAATATCATGGAGCAGATCCCCCAGAAGGCTCTGCTAAGGCATATGGAAAACATCGAGGTTGTTGGTGGCAACCAACACGGCTTTACTTTGGGCAAATTATGCCTGACAAATTTGGTGGCTTTTTATGGTGGGGTCACAGTGTTGGTTGAAAAGGGAAGAGAAACTGACGTCATCTACCTTGACTTGCGCGAAGTGTTCCACACTGTCCCACATGACATCCTGGTCTGCAAATTGGAAAGATATGGATTCCATATCTTACAGATATGGATGTACCACTCAATGGATAAGGAATTGGCTGGATGGTCTCAATCAAGGAGTCACAGTCAAAACTCAGTGTTCAAGTGGAGATCAGTGACAAGTGGTGTTCCTCAAGGGTCAGCATTGGGACTAGCGCTGTTCAACGTCTTTGTTGGTGACATGGACAGTAGGATCGAGTGCACCCTCAGCAAGTTTGCTGATGACACCAAGCTGTGTGGTGTTGAGTAATGGGCTTGTGCAAATCACAGGAAGTCCAAAAAAGTGAAGTTCAAGGTCCTGCACATTGGTCAGGGCAATCCCCAGCACAAATACAGGCTGGGTGGAGAATGGATTGAGAACAGCCCTGAGGAGAGTGACTTGGGATTGTTAGTTTATGAGCCAGCAATGTGTGGTTTCAGCCCAGAAAGCCAACCATATCCTGGGCTGCGTCAAAAGAAATGTAGCCAGCAGGTCGAGGGAGGTTATTGCTCTCCTTCACTCCACTTCGGTGAGACCCCACCTGGAGTACTGTGTCCAGTTCTGGAGCCCCCAACACAGGAAGGACATGGAGCTGTTGGAGTGAGTCCAGAGGAAGGCCATGAACATAATCAGAGGGCTGAAGCACCTCTCCTAAGAAGACAGGCTGAGAGAGTTGGGCTTGTGCAGTCTGGAGAAAAGTAGGCTCGGGGAGACCTTATAAGGGCTTTCCCGTAGTTAAAGGGGCTACAGGAAAGCTGGGGAGCGGCTTTTTCAAGGGCATGGAGTGAAAGTGTTACTGTTTTGAGTTAGCTCCAGGAACACAGAGAAAGAGACTACATTTAGGAAGGAGACATTGTCGTTGGTTTGTGCACAGTTGGGTGCTCAGTGGACTCCCACAAATCAAGCACACCTTCCTTGTAATACGGGGTTTCTTTTATACATAAAAAATGCAAATTCCTTTATCTCTCAAGTACACCAATATTATAATCTACATACTTGTCTGGCGAGTTCTTTTGTGAGAAGGGGATACTTCATGGTAAGGTTAACTACTCCCTGTTTTCTGCTACCTGTGATACTCATCTCCTGCGGCTACAGATATCTGCATGAAGATAAGCTCAGCAAAGCGCCCCCTTATGTTTGTCAGGCTGGCCTGCCTCTTCTGACATCAACAGGACAAGGGGTAATGGCTCTAAACTGGAAGAGGGCAGATTTAGGTTACATATTAGGAAGAACATCTTCTCTATGAGTGTGGTGAGGCACTGGCAAAAGTTACCCAGGGAAGCTGTGGCTGCCCCATCCCTGGCAGTGGTTCAAGCCCAGGTTGGATGGGGCTTTGAGCAACCTGGTCTAGTGGGCGGTGCCCTTGGCTACGGCAGGGGGGTTGGACCTTGATGATCTTTAAGGTCACTTCCAACCCTAACCATTCCATGGTTCTATGTCAAAGACAAAATACCGTAGCTGTATCACTTCTTGTGGTGCCAGTATGCCAATTTAGTATCATTACCAGTTTCATAAACATATGCTGTAAAAGATCATCCTTTGGCAAAGTTGAATTCCTTTATTAAAGTCAGCTTCACATTTTCCCATTTCCAACAAGCTTTTTCGTTTCCACTCAGTGCTGAGGGTACCCATTATCCTGTAAAAACGCATCTTTCCTACAGAGCAACAGAGCCAGCCCAGTCTAGGATTTACACCAATAGGTGCCATCAGGCCAGCCTGTGCTCGTTATGTACGTTTAAGTTTTCAAATTTTGTCAATAAATTATCTTATATTTCTGTTGCAGTTCTTGTACAAACCCCTTTGTCCTTAGTAGGGATTCTGTACAGAAAAACATTCAATCTATGTTTCCATTTTAGAGAGAACTTATCCCTGTCATTTAGATTGAGCAGGTAGTCTTTCCAAGCAGCACCGACGGAGGGGCAGATATAGCGGGGAACACCCTCCTAATATGAGCATGGAGAAAATTGGTTCCAAAATGTTGTCTTCTCGAGTGAAAGCAGAAAAAGGCTCCCTGCCTGTGCAACACAACCGCCCTGCTTGAGGCGTACGCCTCCCTCTGCAGGGTGGCCTCGTACTGGGGCAGAGCAGACCCCTCCCTCCACGGCTGCGGCCGACGCTCTGCGAGGCCAGGGCTGAGAGGAACCCGGCCCGTGAGGAGCCTCCACCAGGCTCCGCACTTCCGGGATCGCCTCCCGCTGTGCGTCCTGGGAGTTGTAGTTCCCGTGCTCGGAGACGCAGTGGGTCACCTCTGGCGCATGCACAGAGGCTCCGCTCCGCGGCGGCGCGGGGGAGAGAGGGATCATCCATCGCCGCGCCCCCATAAAGGCCCCGCCCCTTGTGTCCCGGCAGCGCTCTCGCTCTCTTAGAAGAAGGTCGCCGGTTGGGAGGTTGGCTTGTTCACGTGGTTCCCAGCAGCCAATCACGTGTTGCAGTTGCCCCACGCTGCCTTTCCGCTGTCTTGTAGGTCTGCGGAATGGCGGCGTCCCGGCGTTTGCGGCTGCTGTTGCACGGCCGGCGCTGGTTCTCGCAGACGGAGCCTGCTATCCCCCCGCAGCCTCCTGATTCGCTATACCCGCCTATAGTGGCTTCCACCACGGCGAAAAGCAAAGCGGCCAAGCGGCGGCGCCTGGAGTATTTCCACCAGCGAGTGCACGCGGCGGCCTCGATCGAGGAGAAGCTGCGGCTCTACGGGCAGCGGCAGCGGCCCAAGTACATGGTTTACCCGCAGACGTTCGCCCTCAACGCCGATCGCTGGTATCAGAGCTTCACCAAGACCGTCTTCTTGCCGGGGCTGCCCCCGAGGGCGGGGCCTGCAGCCGCGAAAGCCCCGAGAGCGGTAGCGCCGCAGGCCGCGAAAGCCCCGGAGGGCGCCTCGGGGGTGGCAGTCGAGGCCTCCAAACCCCCGGCGCCGGGAACGGCGGCACCAGGAGCTGCGAAGAGCCCGGAGGTCGCGGCGGGAGCGGCGCCGTACCTAGATATTGGCGAGCTCCGCTCCCTCGCCTGCGACGCCCTCCTGCAGGAGAGCTTCTACCAGGCTAAGAAACAGCCGTTCCTCTACCGCCATCAGGATCACACGCCCGGCCCGTTCCTTACGCAGCTCGTTTCCACCCTCGCCGCTTCCCTATGCGGTCGCAACCCGCTGCTGGCAGCCTGCTCCCTTGGTGCGTAACAGGGGTGGTAGGGAGAGGGAACTGGGAGTCCGTGGGCGGTGGGGTCAGTCTGTAAGCCCAGCAGGAGTGTCGATGGTGTAGCTGAGTTGTTCAGACCATCACGAGTCTCCATCATTCCACTTGGTACGTGTGGATTTTTTATTTTTCTGCTTTAATGCAGCTACAGAACAAGAATTGGGAAGGTTTTAAATGCAAAGAGGCAATCTCTGTTTCTCTTTATACCTCTGTTCTGTTTCAGATCTAAAACCTGAAGTTAACTATTACTGGCATCATGGTGAGGAAGTTGTTGTTCATGGACATCGGAAGGGTAGAGTTGATCCTGTGCGCTTTCAGATAGATGATAAGCCCCACCTCCAGATCCGTGTACCACAGCAACTGCCAGAGGTGTGGATATTTTCAACAGCAACTTAATCACACGCATTTTTACTTTAGTTTCTGACAGCCACTGATACCATACAGTAGGTAGTATGTGGAGGATCTGATTAATCATGCATGTAGCGTGTTTGTGCATTTCTGAAGTGTTAATGCTTTTAATACCGTGTTGCGGCAAGTGCTTTGTAGATCTTGAGACAGTCTTGAGCTTCAAGTTGGTCATCTTTGTGCTTCAGATAAAATGTGTGTTGTTGCGCTTAATAAAATGGAGTTTCTAACTTTTATTCTTGTGAGTGGGGCAAGAATATGAAAGGTAGTGTGGAATGTGCTTGGTGGAGGAGATTGATGTGAGAGAAATGGAGAAGAAAATGGATTAAGAGAGAGCACACGTGATCTGAGTGTGACCTTTCTTACCTGTTCTGCTTGACGGTTGGTCCCTTGAATGCTCAATTTTCTGGATTATTGATTGATTGATTTCTGATTGAATATTGTAACCTTTTTCTTGTACGTTTATACAGTGGTGATTGTGGACCCTGTGAGGGTCTCTGTTCCCCATTTGCCATCACCAACAGCAAATGCTTACTGTTTTCTTGCTGACTTAGTTGTACAATTTTCTTAGGCTAGTACTGTCAGATGTTACAAACCTTGGTACTTTGGAAGAACTGTCTAGGCAATCAGAAATGTTACATAGTGCAGAACTGAGTATGTGTAAACTCATTCTACTGGTTCAAGATAGTTTAATGACTGCTGCTAGAAATGTTTTGCCCATCTTCTACAGAAGCAGATTCTAGTTTTGAAGATATTACCTGTTGGCAGCTTCCTTAGAACCAGATCACACAATGTCTTTTGTACATTGCAGAACGTTCAGACATCAATATAGGATGCATGTACTAGCACTCTTCACAAGACAAGAAGCTGTATGTAGGCAAGACTTATACCTTGTGCTGTCTGACCAGAAAGTGGCATATTATGTGATGAGGCCTAATGCCGGAAACTTGACTTGTGTCGTGGCTTTTCTTTCTTCTGCTTCCTTCAAGATTGTAGCACTGGAGTCAGATCTTGGAGATGTTCCTGTTATTGATCACAAACCGTCCAAACTGCCGTTGTTCAAAAAGCAGTATGAAAACAAGGTGTTTATAGGTAAGAGTTTGTAGTAATGAAATTTTAAGTACTTTTCTTGCATCAAAATAGCCTCAAATCAAACACCACCACCCAGTCTTTCTCCTCCCATCAACAGAAAAAACAATTTGTATGTTTTTATATGTAAATATACTGGATATGTTTAAATCTATTGAGATTCCATGTTGGTTAGGCAGTGGGGAGTAGCATCGTCCTGTGTGAGGTACTTCTCTGTCCAGATTTGCTTGAAGGAGTTGGGTGGAATAGCAGATTGGCAGAAAACTGGCATTGGATTTTGATACACCTCCTCAGAGGCATTTTAGTATGTGAATTCTTACCTTTTGGAGTTTGGCAAGCCATCCAGTCTCACCCAGTAATGGAGGAATCTCAGCATTTATACAGATCTTCAGTAGAGGTTCTAATGTCTTGTTTGGAGTCTGATAGTAAAGACACGTTTATATGCATAATAAAGAATGTTCTCTGACTGCCTCTTAATTTTTTTCATTTTTGGGGAACACAGGATCAAAGGTAGCAGATCCATGCTGTTATGGACACACCCAGTTTCATCTTCTTCCTGATAAACTAAAACGGCAGAGGTTTGTAAGAGCAAATCTTGAGGATCAAATTGAAGTTCTTTATCGAGCTAATGGTATTGCAAGTCTCTTTGCTTGGACAGCAGCACAAGCAATGTATCAAGGTGAGAAAGTCAACCTGGTAAATTCTTCCTGGTGATGAATACCAACTGCAAAGTTCTCTGAGCTTTTTTCTCCACCACTTTTTTCTCATGTCTTTTTTTTTTCTGAAAACCATCCCTCAAGTAGGTGTTTGAAAATTCAATTGAACCAATGAGTGAAGCAGACCTTATACAAGGGGCAGGTTAGCACTTTGAGTACTTCTATTTATGGAGAATTAATTATGCATAAAAATATTTTTTTACTTAAAATAACAAGCTGTGCAAAAAATTCAGTCCTGCTTTCACTTCATCACTCCACATTTGTTATGGGGAATGGTGATAGATGTCAAGCAGTTTAATTATTTTTTTCTGAAACAACTGTGTTGCTTAGCTCCTTTTTTCAGAAATGTCCATTCAATGAAATGCTACAATCAGTGAAAGAAAAATATCAGCAGTTTTACTTTAGGATGTTATGCCTATGTTTGTAAAAAAAAACAACTAGAAAACCTGGATTTATAGACCAGATAAGTCTTCCTTGTTCATCTATATAGAATTTTTTTATAGTATTACTACGAGATGCTTGCTGCTTTGTAGTTTCACTAGCGAAACAACACATGGAGGACAATCGGTTCACTATATTGTATATTGCTAGCTCTGCATACATTTTTTAATTGAAATGTTATGTTAGAAAGATAGGCTTTTTCTGTGAACATATAACATTGAAGTCAGGTAAGTCTTGGCTTTAAACTGATTGCAGCTGTAAGCACGTTATGAGTTATAAGGACAGCGTAATTCAAATCTATGGAATTTTTTTTTGTAACAATTTTTTAACTGTTCATTGCACATGATCAATTTTTAAAAAAATTTTACTAACACACATGCATAAATATGTAAAGAAAATACTTCAAGAAGAGTTTTCCTGCTCAGTGGGGCTTCTTAGAAGCATTCGTACTTAGTTAACGTGATGTTCTTGATGTTGTCTGGCTGTTTACTGTAGTCAGATATGCTCATGCATACGTACGTGTGCTTCTGTCATGAAACAAATGTTCACTGCCCTGTGAGAAGCATGGAATGGTCAAAAGATGTTTCCCCTCAGATCCTTTGCAGGACTTGAATGCATTAATATCATAATTTTGAAAAGTCACTTGGCTGATCAGTGTAGGGTTTGTATCAGCAACAGGAAATTGTGTACAAAATGCAGATACACCTCTGTGTCCCTCCCTGATCTTGAGAGTATCCTTAATTGGTGCTTGCATTTTAGTTAGCCTCTATGAAGAATGCTTGTATTGCTAAAGCAGACAGGACATTTTCCCCTACTGAAAGGCTGCTGCAATTCTCATTATTTTTCTCTATTTCAGGATTGGGATTTAGATGCATGTGCTGATAGGAATTTCATGTTCTATATAACTAATACTGTTTTTTTATTTTGTAGGATTCTGGAGTGAAGCAGATGTGACCCGTCCTTTTGTATCACAGGCAGTAGTGACTGATGGAAAATACTTTGCTTTCTTTTGTTACCAGCTAAATACTTTAGCATTAACTGCAGAAACTATTAAAAATAACCCTCGGAAGAACATCTGTTGGGGTACAGACAGTAAACCATTGTATGATGTTGTGGAAGATGGTAGTGTGAAAGGCTTTAATGATGAAGTTCTGCTTCTGTTGGTTCGTTTTCTGTTGAACAGACCAAAAGAGTTGTAAATCATTAAACAATAAAGTATTAAACAATAAAGTATGTGCCTGATCTTGGTTTTAACTCCTTGAAGCATGGGCTAGAATATGCCTTGTTTTAGTCAAGTGTTTGTCTAGCAAACACATATATATATTTTACAATATTTGGGCCTTATTTCTTTATTTTAAATGTATGATACTGTACCCTGAAAAATAAAGGTCTAGAGTACCTTACTGGCTTTTGTATTTTGTACTCTTAAAAGTGTATTCCATCAACTGAAAGTCATGTGAGTACTTTCTAGTAGCAGATCCATGGCTTTGTGTTGAACTGTCACAGCAAACTATGAATTTATGTGACCATGTGATTACGTTGTTAGGTAACTGCTGTCTTCATATTCAGGACCAGTGAGCAATTTCTGATTTTGTGCTTGAGAAGAAATCAGTTGTTTTAAATTCTTACTCATTCTTAAGAGAAAATGAACTCAACGCAGTGTTTCTTAAAAGTGAATGGTTGGCAGTTTAGTTACATAGCAAGTAAAATATTTAGACAGTTATCGAGCAGTTGTATACACAAGATAAAAATATGCATGCATGTTCATAATAGTATCTTTAGAAGCAAGTTTTAAGCTGTACTGCAGGAATCCTAGAGAGAACTCTCAAATGCATTCTGAGTCTACAGTTTTCGCTTTAGCTTGGCACCTTTGTATGAGCTGTAGACCTCTTGATGTTTTCATTGCTGATACTTGGATGTCGTATAGCTGTTTTTAGTAGACCACAGCTGAACCAAAACCATGACTGGTATCTCTGATTAGTAAGAATGGGACTGTTAGAAATATTTACTTATCAACAAAGTATATTTGATTTTGAAATCATTAAGTATGCCTAGAATTTTATGTAGTTCCTTGAACTGTGACCTTTTCAGAATTTTCTAGGGTTCTTGTTGAAGAGAGTACTAATCATACATGAGTTGTTGAAATACTTGCCTGCACAGTATTCAGCCTGAGCAAATGAGGATGGATTCCCGTTTCTGTTGTAAACTGGTCTATAGAGTGTTTTGCTAATGAAGGATGAAGCAGTTGTAGATTGGTTGTACTTGATTGGTACTTTGCTATGTTGGAACGAGCTGTAGTTGCAGCTTTTTCCACCAGCAGAGGGTGCTCTAGATGAGTAAGATGTGCATGAGTACTGGTTTGTTTTTAACAGGAGTAAAGAGTCCTTATGCACCTTTTCTCTCTTCGCAATGCTCACATTCTGATCTCTGCTGATCCTTGGATTAAATTTATGTTCTATGTAGGAAGAAAAGATAAACTGCTGGGTAGGCATGTGACCTAGCTGAAAAGTGAGTGATTGATACTGGTTTTCTGGTGTGATACAGGAGTGATGCAAAATGCATGGAAGGACATTAAGAAAAACAGTTGGGTATTCTGACTCCACAGACAATCTTTACAGTTGGTGCAATATGGTATTACCTTTGCCTTGAAACTTTGTAAGTTGTATACAAGTAGTTGCTGTGGAAACCTGTCATGTGAAGTCTCCTCGTCCTAAGGTAAAAAACCACTGATTTTTCTGTGTTTCAGCCTTTGTCTATCCTAGGCTTCAGCTGTGGTAGAGCAAGTTGAAAGGTTTTTTTCCTTTGTGCAGCTTTACTAATGACCAAAACACCACTAGATAGATGTTTAACCCTCATAGAAGAACCCAGTGCTGGGGTGAGGGAGGAAGGCTTTGCATGAGCTAGCTATTTGGTAGTTGTGAAGTAGCAATTTCCAGTTTCTGCAGCTGTCTCAAAAGACAAGGGGATACCCTAGAATAGTAGTGGGTGGCACTGCTTTACCTTCTGCTGAGTAAAAAGTGTAATGGGCATTCTGCTTTGTCACTGACTGGTGAAGTTGAGACATCATAATGTATGCAGTTTTCTGCAGTAATCTTTCATCTTGCGCTTACCAGTTCAAGGTGTTTAATGCTGCCTTTGAATGATAGACAATCTATTTTTCTTTAAAGGTTGTCTACATAATAAATGTTTAAAAGTAGAAAGCTTAGAAGCTGCAGCATTCTTATTCCTGAGCTTTGCTCAGCAGAAACCTCTCATGGTTCTACTCCTCTAGGTCTTGTGGGAGCATCGTTCTTTAGCATTCTACTTTGTTGAGTTTGTTTTTTAAAATAAAGGTGATTCAAGGAGCACAGGATGAGAATCTCCAAGTTAGGATACTTTTTCCTGTATTAATTTCTGCTTAGGCCTATTTGAGCCTATCACAAGGGCACATAAAGCAAAATCTAAAAATAAGATTTGGTTTTAAATAATGAGGCAAGTATTTCCTCGAGTACCAAACTATTTTGCTTATAACTTTTATCACCTTCAAGTGGGTTTCTGATTAATGCGACCTGTACTCTTGTTTCAGATTATGGGACTATGAGTAGTGACTTGAAATGGAACTGCCTAAGCAGCCTTTCCTGAAAGTAAAGTGGAGAGAGGGAGATGGGAAGACTGAAACTTCCTATATATATATATGGGATTGTGTTGCACCAAGTTGTTGGGGTAGATCTGTCATTTCAGACAAGAAAAATAGCTTCAGCATTTACAGAGTCTGCTTGGTTATGCAGAAGTCTCTCCTGCTACCTCTTCTGTATTCAGGTTTCCTCTTGGTGGGTAAAATGAAGTCTTCTGTGTCTGGCACCAGGGAGATATGAGACAGGGATGGGGTTTTTTTTTTTCACGTTTTCTATTTTCCAACAAAGTTTCATTCCCACCAAAACCAAGAAGGCCAGTCACCATAGAGCAGAACATAAATTGCTGACAATGAAAGGGCAGGGAATTGCTAAGGGAGGTTTGTTCCTGTAATTCCATTACTGACCCTTGCTTTTGGTATTCCTGGGTAATACTGAATAGTGGCAGAGTGGAATCTGACAATGGGTCTGGGATTAGTAAGGGAAAACAGGAAGCTGTTCCCACACTCGCTATTGTGAAAAGATGACAAGTGCAGGCAAGACTGCATTTGACAGTCTGATACAAGCTGAGGTTATATCAAGAGCATGACAGAAATGAGAAGTTGCTCAGCCAGCTGTAGGAGGATTTGGTTTGAGATATTTATCAGGTGGATCCTCGAGGGGAGCTCCTGGTAGGGCGGATCATCCTGTAGCTGGTTAGCCACAGGAGAGGTTCCAGATAGTACTGAAGAAGTATATCCTGTTCTGATTCTGGAAATCCTGGGCCATGAGCTCTTGGACAATGTTAGCAAATGGAGGCCAGTAATGGTTCCAGGAATTGTGCTTCAGCCCTTGTCTAGATACTGACAAATTATGTACATTTTACCTGGTAAATACACATTACAGTAGATTTTCAGAACAGTTTCTTACGAGACAGCCAAGACTACCATCTTAAAATAGGCTGAGAAGAATTACAGGCTAAAAGGAGTTGGTGTGTGGACACTACTGATACATTAATGCATGTTGTGGTGCAAAAGGAGGAAGGAACCTTACTACATCCTCCTACAGGAACAGGAGTTTAGAATTACAGGGTTTATTCATATCTAATTCCTAATTAAGGCAGTATAAAGTCTCACATGCTATTCAGCCTGGTAACTAACCCACTGGTCTTGAAGCTGGAGTTCGGAGCTGGGAAGTTAAAAATTGTTACCTCAGCTTTGATGATTACCTGAATGGGCCACTTACCACCAGTAACAGATGCCCTATGAAGAGATTATTTAAAGCCTTTACAAAAAGTCCTTGAAGAAGGCAAAGAGGTAGAAGGACACTTGGCATGCTTTTTTATGTCTCTGCAGGACTAAGTGCTATCTAGCTTATGCTGGAAGTAATTATCCAAACAGGACAAACAGCTTTATGGTGTCTGCGCAGCTGCATTGACCTGTAACTATCTGCAATAATTTTTAATCTATCCTCTCTCTTTCTTTTTTTTTCCCAGTTATGTCTGGTTTCTGCATAATTTGAAGATTCTGCTTTTAGCTGAAATATTCTTTGAATGAACATTCAATATTTCTTTTTGGACTTTTAATAACTGAAGTTCAATTTATTGAACCACATCTCCTGCTACAGAATCTCCTCTCTATTATCTTTCACTTACTAAGTCATTCTTGGTTTCATTGGTTTCTTTCCTGGTATAGCAAGAAGAGTTGCTTTTAATGTATCTCCTTTAAAAGAGATAGTCCTTCCATTTCTTCCTCTTTTTTTCCTTTTAATATAACTTTAACCTGGGATCAACTTGGTACACTGTATCACTGCTCCCAAGGGGCACGATACAGGATCGTTTTCAGTGTTGTAAGGCATAGCTTCTAACACAAGAATGTCCACCCTGCAAATGTGCATGCTTTTGTCAGTCAGATATCCCAGAGCAGGTTTAAATTTCAACCTCAAATTTCAGCCTGTAAAGGCTTTTTGTTTGGTTGTGGTTTGTTTTTTTTTTGAAAAGCAGTTTCTGCACTAGCATATTTCTCTAGGTAATTGAAGGGGATCAGGTGTTGGAATTTTGAAACTCAAGTTCTGGGATTGTTTAGCCTGGTGAAAAGAAGGCTAATGAGGGGTCTTATCAGTGTGTGTAAATACCTAAAGGCAAAGAGCAAAGAAAATTTGGCTAGGCTTGTTTCAGTGGTGCCCAGTTAAAGGGAGAGAGGAAATGGCCAGAAACAGAAAAACAGGAAATTCTACTTAATTTTATTTTTTTTTTCCTTGGTGTAATGGTGGTTGATCACTGGAAGAGGTTACTCAGAGAGTAACTCAGAGGTACTCAAAACCACACTGATCAGCCCTGGAGTCCTGGGTAACCTGCTGTAGATGATGCTGCTCTCAGAAGGATAGTTGGACTAGACAAGAGGTGCCTTCCAACCTTAACCATTCTACAATTCTGTGAAAATAAATTACTGGTCTGCATGTAGATGAGACACTATAACTGTGTAGGAAGAAACCATGCATGCAGATTTGGGTAAATAGTGGACACTGGGCCTGTACCTTTTCTCTTTTGGTCTTCATGTGGTCACCCACCCATGTTTGTGCATTAATTTGGCATAGACAAATTTTAATTGATACACAGCTGCAAATGGCTTTAGCAGAAGTGAAGAGCCTTACACCTTCCTTTCTTGGCAGAGTGCTGACACTGAGAATGCATTTAAGGCTGTACACTGAATTGGTGTATCTCTAAGTTTATCAAAGAGCAGATTTCCTCTGAGCTTCCTGTCAAGATAGTAATTAATGCCTTACATATGACATCTGACATGCCCAAGTGTCTGCTCCCTTCCAGAAGCCAACAGCAGGTAGTGGTGACTCATTGTGTGTTGTCTGTATGTGGGTGTGGGTGTTTAATTCCTTATATAAGCATAGATATAAAATTCAAACATTTCCTGAACCTTCCAGTGGTAACTGCTAGAGTAGGACACCATTCTTTCTGAAGGTGAGTAGTGTTTTACCTGAGTGAATAATGTCCCACTTTAATCCAGTTACTGTTAAGAAGCTAACATCAAATATTTTATTGTTGTTTTAATAGGGCAGATATGCCAAAATAAACTTTTTGGGAAATCTTGTGTGAATAAACAGACAGACCTTCACATGAACACTTCTCAATTTGATGAGGAAAGCAAAGAACAATTGAGAAAAAGAGGGGGAACAGTAATTCCTGCTTCTTAGAGAAAGCAGAAAGACAAAATTGTGGTCAAGAGTCAGATTCTTTGGCGTTACAATAAGATGTAGGGTTGTAACTGTGTTTACGCAAGGGATTTGTACTGTTAGATGACTAATTTCATAGTTTTGAAAGTAATAAGCTGTAATTTGATGTGGTTTCCTAATAACATGATACTCTTGATGAAATATTTGGGACTGGATATATAAAAAAAAAACAACACTTGGAAGCTTAATGTTGCAATTAGGTACGTTCCCATTAGGATTTTTGAAGTATCTAAACAGGTTAGCTTCCTAAATCTAATTCTCTAAATTAAGTTTTAATTTAGGTTTCTGACATCCACAGATATTTTGATTAATTTTAAATGTACTTCTGAAGGCACTAAACCTGCCTTTTGAAAACATTCAGCAAGATTTCATTGCAATAGAAGTAGTAAATAAAGCGTTCAGCTTTGCTCAGACTGGACAGTACAATACTTCTGAAGTGTGCTGCTTTTCACTCTTGTAAGCATAGTGTTATGCTGACCATGAGCTGAATTAGAATATGGACGGCCTGGCATTGAAGAGTGATGCTAAACAAAATCCACATAATGATAATGAGTATAGATATTTGCTCTTTCTGGATACATATCTACTGTGCTTTTTCTGAAAATGTCAGATATGCACAAAGAATTATGGCTTAAATAAATCAACTATATTTTTGTTGCAAGCCATTGGCTCAGGCTATTGCATTACCCTGAATCTGCAAATGGCTGGAAACAACAGGGACTGAAGTGTAAAATGTAAAGTGTGATGCTGCTGTTTCACCTTATGTCTTAAAAGATGTCTAGGAAAGGGCAGGGTGGAGTGAAACACATTGCTGGGTACCACTTGAGCCAAATAGTGCAAGGAAACAATTGGGAAGACAGAAGCCAAGTCTGTCTCCTCAAAGTAAACTGAGTTATGTGGAGTAAAACTGAAGTGTGCATATTGAAGCTGTAAACAGTCTTTACAGGAGAGGATAGATTATTTCTATGATCTAAAAAGATGACTTTGAAAAATAGTGGCTTAAAGGGATTAAAATAATGCAAACTGCCTGGTTCCATTGGTTAGGTATTGGTGTATTTAATCGATATTGACAGTAAATAACTGAGATAAGACACCTCTAGACTAGCCAAGTCCTTACTGAGTAACTCGCATCCAAAATCTTATTAGAGAGAAGATGAGCTGAAAGAGAGGTCTACTTGCAGGTCTGTCTATGTGTTCAGAGGCAGGGGCAAAAGCCAGAGCATTTGGATGCTGCAAGTAGAGGGGACCCTGTAGTAATCAGGTGAAGGATTGTGAGGAAGAAAGTATTTTCCCTCCCTCATCCTTCTGGAGCCTTCCAGCCTCCCTGGCTTTTGCCACTCTCCCCACTGAGATCATACACCCTTCTTCTCCCAAAGTCCTTCTGAGCAGACTCTTTCAGGTGGCTCTGAACTGCACATCCTGGATTTCAGCTCAGGTATAATAACCAGAACAGAAGCCTTCTCTGTGAGTCTCACCAGAAGTTGGGTTAGCATTGACAGCTTGGTCTCACGAATCGTGCAGGGGGTTCTTGCTTCTCCCTCCTTTGCTCTTAAGGTGCCTTAGAATTTAGGTGTCTGTGTCTGGTGGCTAAAGCTGATTTAAGAAATTTTCAATAGAGCGTGGAGACTTACCTTTTCTAATGAAGGACTTTGATCAGAGCATAGTTGTCATATGTAGCAGCTTCACCTTGTTTGGAGTCACTGGAGGGAGAGACCTGCCTAAAGAATTCAGGCATAGAATCATAGAATGGGGGGTGGGGGGGGTTAGAAGAGACCTCTGGAGATCAACTAGTCCAACCCCCCTGCTAAAGCAGGTGAATCAAGAACAGGTTGCACAGGACTGCATCCAGGCAGCTTTTGAGTATCTTCAGAGGCGACTCTACGGCCTCTCTGGGCAGCCTGTTCCTGTGCTCAGTCACCCTCAAAGTACAGCAGTTTTTCCTCACGTTAAGATGGAACTTCCCATGTTCCCATTTGTGCCTCTTGGCCCTTTTTCTGTCATTGGGCACAACTGAAAAGAGTTTGACATCCTCCTTTTGGATATTTATAAGAGTCAATAGTATCTCCTCTCAGTCTTCTCTAGGCTAAACAGACCAGGTCTCTCAGCCTTTCCTCAGAAGAGAAATGCTCCTGTCTTCTAATCATCTTTAAAGCCCTACACTGATATGTTAAACAGGACAGGACCCAGTACTGCTGGCTACAGGCCTCCAATTGCATCATATGCCACTGATCACAAGCCTCTGAGCTCTGCTATTCAGCCAGTTCTCAGTCTACCTCACTGTCCACTCATCTAACCCACAGTTCCTAAGCTTACTTATGAGGATGTTATGGGAGACAGTGTTAAAAGCCTTGCTGTAGTCAAGCTGGGCAACATCCACTGCTGTCACCTCATCTACACAGACAGTCATGCCATCATAGAAGGCTATCGGATTGGTCAAGCTTGATTTCTCCTCGGTGAATCCATGTTGTCAGCTCCTCATAACCTTGTTTTCCTCCACATCTTTAGCGATGACATCCAGAATGAGCTGTTCCATCACCTTTCCAGGGATGGATGTAAACCTGACTGGCTTGTGGTTTCCTGGCTCAAATTCCCTGATTGGGAATCACCAGGCTGTGGTGGTGACAACGTCAAATCTTGACCGCTAGACAGTTCCACTTAGAATTAATGTAACCATCCCTGTTGATGCCAGTTTGAAGACAGTAGTGACACTTTCAGTCTCCCTCTTTTTTTCCAGGGATTGTAGCTTTGATTTTTTTCTTTCCTGTAGGTCTTAGTTTGTTAGAAGTGTTCTGTGATGCTTGAAATATGATAGCATGGGGTATAGCTGTTATATGCATCCTTCTGAGCTGGGTGTCCCAGCCACTGCTGTTCAAAAGGAGACTGGACTGGGTAGTCGTAGTCAAGGTGACTTTCCCCAGGCATTCATGCAGAAATCTCTTTATCCTTCAGAGCATCAAGCACTGTTGTACACAGAAGATGTAACAATTATTTTTTAAAAGCAACAATATTATCTGATTAACTTTCCTTGTTTTGGTCTCAGCCAGTAGGAGGAATAGCTGGACAGATTTCTCAGGGTTTGGGTATTTTTTGCTTGTTCCAGCTTTGTGTCTGTGACTGTTCTTTCTTTGAGGGTTTTTTTTCATCATCTTCTTCTTTTTTTTTTTTATTTTTAAATTTTTTTTATTTGGCAGTCTTCAGCAATATTAGGAGGAGTGGGAATGTGGCATCATAGGATGCTGAAAGCTTTCTCTTGTGTTTGTGAAGGAGTTTTACTGAATTTCATTAGGGAGAGTCAAGGGAACTTTTAACTGCATTCCATGCTTTAAAATAAATATGCTTAGCTGCTGTCTACAGAAATACGATATTTAATTTGAAACCAGCTTTTAGGTCAGCAGTTTTACAATCCTTTAATGTTGCAGTTATTGTTTCCTGTGGAGGATAGAATAGTTGTTATGGTGCATAACGAGTTTGGCAGAAGGGGAGGAGTCATCACAGGAGGAAAGAGTGAATTAATGGAGTACAGTGCTGGAGCTGAGGTCTAGGGGGATGCAATGTTGAAATCAGTGACAGATGATTTAAAAGAACCTGACAATATTTCCATGGAGCTTTTATAGCTGAGTTTTAATGATTTGCTACCACTTCATAATCACTTTTCCTGGTGTTGCTTAACTTCAAAACTTACTTCCTGTTGTTTAAATCTGATGTAGATTCCTCTTTATGTGTTGTGTGGAGAAAGTTGAGGCCTTATGAATTCAGAGGCTGGCCTTCATGCCATGTAAAGATTAGCATGGAAAATGTGTTTGCAGCATGACTTTCAGGTGAGTATCTAATGGAAGCAAAGCCCTTCCATGAGCAAGAAGAGTGCTTTTTCCTTCAAATAAACTCCCACTTATTTCACTGTCTTCTGGGGGCAAAGAAAATCAAACTTTAAGTGGAATAGGAAAGTGCTTATTTTGGGTACTGTGGAAAGAACCAAGGAGCTTGTTTGCAGATGGAGTTTAATCTGGTATTCCTGACTTCACTGTTAGTCAGTTTTTACTGGAAAGCTGTTCTGAAAAGTTTCTACTGCAGTTAATATAATGCAAATTGTAGTCTTAGTTACAGTGATATAAATTTGGAGTTACTCTATTGGAGATTTCACTAGAGTAGCAATTGTAACACTTGACTGCTGTTACTGTATATGAATGTATGATGCATAATAGTTATTGACGTGTGCTAGCCAATAAAATTCTGAGAGTGAGGAAACATGCTGCCTTTTGTGTCCAGAAATGCCAGTGAAGACAAGGGTATTTTTGTACATACTGGAAGAGTGGGCGTGAGTATTAAAGTTGAAAAAAAAAACCAGAACTGAGAACCATTAAATGAACTAGGAACAAGTGGCAAAATAAAATAAACAGTGCATGATAAAATACTGGGGATAGTGTAGAACCACCTAATTCCATACTTAACCATACTTAGAACTAACAGCCCATATATCAGTTCAACCCCCCTCACCCTCCCTTATTTAACATATTATCAAAGCTGCGTATGAGCAATACTTGCTAAACTGTGCCTCATCAAATGTATAAGTGGCAGCTCTTTGTAGTATGTTTTTACAGTAGTGCTTCAGAACCTTCATGCCATTCATATTTCTGTGCTTTTCCAAATTGCTCTGCAGACTAGGAGCTGGCCTATGTTTATGACTAGAGATGACTGCTAGTTACAATGGTACAGGGAATAAGGTATTAATTTAACATTCACATCACTCATGCTTTTTGTTTTAAAAAAATTAAAATTAAAAAAATCCCCAAAACCCACAAAACAAAATCTCACCCCCAAAAGAGGAACCTAAGTAAAAGTATAATAAATCAGATATAGCCAACATCAGCTTGAAATTTGATGGTTCCCTTTGTCTTGAATGTTAACATATTCTGCCATGAGGTGCTTGTAAGGCAAGGTAAGAATGAGAACAGAATGGAATAAAACTTTTAATTTAGCTCTGCTTTGAGTAGGAGGTTAGATTAGGTCACCTCCAGCAGTCCCCTCCAATCTAAATCCTTCTGTATCACAGAATCACAGAATATTAGGGGTTGGAAGGGACCTCTGAAGATCATCAAGTCCAATCCCCCTGCCAGAGCAGGACCAAAACTAGGGCAGGTCACTCAGAGAGGCATCCAGACAGGTCTTGAAAGTCTCCAGAGAAGGAGACTCTACAACCTCTCTCGTAAGCCTGTTCCAGTGCTCTCTCACCCTCCCAGTAAAGAAGTTTTTCTTACTGTTGAGGTGGAACTTCCTGCACTTGAGTCTGAATCCATTGCCCCTCATCCTGTCACTGGGCATAAGTGGAAAGAAGTTGTCCCTGCCTTCTTGACACCCAGCCTTCATGTATTTATAGACATTAATTAGATCCCTTCTCAGTCTTCTCCTTCTGTATGTCTACAAAGGCAAGTAAAGTGATGCTAAATTACTGCTTTCAGGAATGAGACCTCTTTCATGTTGCTTGTTAGAGAATATAGTTGGAAAGAATGTCATTGTTTGAGTTTTTTTACTGCTTAATTTATGTTGTAAGCTTGCATTGTGATGGTTTCCTAGAGGTTTTATCTGAAGGCATTTCTGCTATAGGAATATGAAGTTATGTTAGTTATTTAGAGCTATAAGGTGAAAACAATATTGCTAGGGGAAACATGCTTTATTAATAATTGAGACTGAATATTTAGATAATTGCTAATTTACTCACTGAAATTTTGAAAATTGGTAAGAGAAGATGTAAGAAGATGTACTTGGGGTAAGCAGATGTTACTCTTTAAAAGAAGTTTTAGTCACCTGCTCAGGAAGGAAAAATAGTCTGATTTAGACAGCCAGTGGCAAAAGTGGAACACAGACAACATGGTTTAAACTGTACTTTCTGAAAAAAGCTCCACATACTGAAATCTTTTGGGATCAGCTTTTGGATGTTTCATAAGAAAAAACAGGGTTTAGCTTCACCAGATAAATGATTTACAATGAGTAATGCACCCAGCTGTAGCTGTAAATGTCATTTGCTCAACTGCTTAACTATTCATCCTTTTGACCAAGGTTTATGGTGGTGTGAAGTGAAGCTTAACTTTGCAAATATGGAAGGTATAGCAAAATTATCCCCTTTTGTAAAATTAGAAGGAATAAGCTTCTGATGTGTGTTTATGTACTGTGCTAACAGATTATAAAAGATTAAAAGGAAATTTTAATGAAGTGAAAAGCAGCCCTTGCAGCTTCTAACCCTCATGATTAGAGGAGCAGAAGCTAGGGGATTTAGGAGGCTTTATCAAGATCATGCTGATGGGGTAGGGAGATTATGACCTGCAATTGGAACCAGTTGCTTGTCTGACTCACATTTCTGTAGATAATGCATGGACTGGACTTCCTCTAGCATCAGTGGAGCTTCCCATTTTCCTGCAATCTTAAGTTGTCCTGAGCTAAGAACTCTGTGGAGAAATTTTTGACATGGTGCTTTGTATTTATTGTTTTAAATCTCCATATGTTCCTAGGGACAGGATGGATGAAATTATTTTTATACTATAATGCACTAAATGTAATACAATTTCAGAGCAAGTACTTTCACTTTCTTTCCTGAGTGATTACAGCTGTTTTTTTAATGAACTTTTTCATGTCATACTCTGTCTCAGTACAATCTATTTTTCAAATTCTAAACAAGAAAAAAAACATCTATCAAGCAGAGTTTAGAGAGCCCCTTAGGTTTTTACATTCGAACTAGTCATTACAAACACTCTTTAAAAGCAAAACATTAAAATTGGAGTAGCTTAATTGTTTTGCTGTGGCATGTGGAATGAGCAATATGAATTGGTCTGGACATATTTATACACTCTTCCAGGCCCTTAAAGTAGTTAGGTACCTATGGATTTAGGCATCTTTAGATACCTTCATCATTAAGTATTTTATCACTAGAATTCTTAATTCTCAACTCAACTGAATGTAATGTAATGTAATATATTAATATATATATTTTTAGTATCTGCCATTCAAGTAGTACAAGCAGTACAAAGCTATCTAAGGACTGATGTTGTCCATGTAGGCCACTTGGAACCATATATAAAAGCAGAGTCTCAGAGGCCTCAGCGATTCTCTCACATGAGACATTCCCTGGTCTACCATGCATGTGAAGACAATCCTGTAGAGATACAATAAAGCAGAAGTGGTCTTCAGATAAGTGGTTAAAAGATGAACTAGATTTTGCATAATTTCAGTGATGGCTAAAGAGTTGTCCTAGAATGTAGAAGGCCATTCCTGAAATTCCTGCTCATCTGGATTTGCAGAAGGGATGTACATCCCTATTTCCTAGAATACAGATGGTTTCTTAATCACTGGAATATAGATTTTGTGTTAATATTTTTTAAAACTTTAGGAGATGAACTTGACTGACATACTATGAAGAGATTAAGCAATGTCAAGAAGTCTTACCTGGTACAGACATTCCAATCACTAGTTTGGATGGAGTTTTTCAGATATAGAAATTAAGACAGCCTTGCCATGGTCCAATAAGGGCATTACTCTCTGAGCTGACAGATACTGGTGATGATTTCCCTTCTTATTTTTGGAAGGTGGATACCTAATTTCAGATTGAAGAGACTGATTAGCAGCAGACAATGCTGGGATAACACTGCGGTCTCCTTGTGGCCAGATCAACTTAGTAAGTAACAAAATCCCACACCTTTCCTCATTGTTTAACTCCTGGCTAGCTTAGATGACTCCTAGTCAGATTCCTGTTTTTGCTGAACTTAGAATGAAGCTGTATATCTGAACACACATTTTGAATTGGAAGTTTAGCAATCAGGTAGTGAGATCTCCATTGTTTCAACTTCTACAAAACCACTGAGAATCTTGATTTTAGAGCCTTAAACAACTGTATGATGTTTCCTGAGACCATCTGTGGTGTAAATGACGAATAATGAATATTAAACTATTTCTTATGATATATCTGCAGACTGCTGAGAACACAGTTTTCAAATCTGTTTTTACAAGTTTGTAAGAGTGCAAGGAAATTGATCTATATCTTAGTGTCCCGTTCTGGGCTCCCCAGTTCAAGAGCGATAGGGATATACTGGAAAGAGTCCAACAGAGGCTACAAGGATGATTAAGGGACTAGAACACCTGCCATACGAGGAGAGGCTAGGAGACCTGGGGCTGTTTAGTCTTGAGAAGACTGAGAGGGGACCTTATTAATGTCTGTAAATATCTGAAGGGTGGATGTCAAGAATGGGCCGGTCTCTTTTCAGTGGTGCCCTGTGATAGGACGAAGGGAAATGGCACCAAGTTACAGCACTGGAAGTTCCACCTCAACATGATGGAAAACTTCTTTACTGTGAGGGTGACGGAGCACTGGAATGGGCTGACCAGAGAGGTTGTGGAGTCTCCTTCTCTGGAGACTTTCAAGACCCGTTTGGATGTGTTCCTGTGTCGTCTGCGCAAGGTGTTGCTGCTGCTGGGAATTGATGATCTCTAGAGGTCCCTTCCAACCCCTATGGTTCTATGATTCTATGATTCTATTATACTGCTGGAGGGAGTCATAAGTCAAGTTATAATTTCTGTTGATTGACACTCTAATGAATTATTTACCTATTGACCTTTGAAAAATGGTCTGCCTATGGACTAGAGAAATATGTTGGAAGAAATAAATAATTTTCACTAATGGGAATTGTCTTTAGAACTACGATTTGACCAAATTATTACCATAGTCAATTTCCTGTGAATTTAAGCTTCAAAGGAAAATTATATTTCCAGATTTGCTTGAGGGAAATGTAGTTCAGACAATGCTGCAGACTTACAGAAATGTCCAGAAGCTTGTCTGATTTTCTTCTGGTTGTATCAGCTAGTCCAAACAAAGATACTACATTTCTTCAAACTTGCCTTGCTTACATTCTTACACCAAGTTCCATGAAGCAACATTATTATTAAGCTACATCCCTATTTGTAAAATGCACTTCTTCAAATAGTGGAGGTCACATTAGTAGCTATAATATTTTCTGCAATTCTGTCTGAGAAGAATCAATATGAATGAGCTTACACTGATTTTACTGATCTCAGAGGGTTATTAGAACTAATATTGAAGCTAACTAGTTCAGTATTTTGTTGGGGTCTGTTTTACATGTTTTACAGATGTCTATAAAGTGAATTCTGTCCATCTCTGCCTACAGATGACACAGTATTATATTTAAACACTGAAAGCTTCTAATAAAGCTTGATTCAGTGGAGTTCCCTATTTTAATATTCAAGTAATCAGTATTAGAATTCGGAACAGCTTCTTTTAGCTTGTGAATACTGAAGGTAAGGGACATAATGTGCTGTTAAGGGCAACAGTAAAAAAAATTGTGGTCCTGTCTGCTCAAGGAAAGACAAGGTTATCTTTGTCAACTTGTTTTCTACAAGACAGCTACACTTAATAGGATGTAATAGTAGGAGCAGGCTTCTAGAATAAGTCACTATAATATTCTGAACAAACTGTGCTGGAGAAGAAAATTGAACCCTACGAAGATTCACCTGTAGGGACATAATTTTGTCCCTCTTTTTCTGACATCTCTGTGAGATTAGCTTTGACTTTGTAAAATTGGGTAACAATGGATTCTTGTAGAAAAAGTTGAACTGGGTTTCTTGTTTAGATCCTTGAATATTCTTTATTTCATTGTAAGCCTGCTACCAAAACAAATGGGTTCCCAGCTTTCTGTGCTTTAGTTGTGAACTTTTATAAAATTCCTGAGATAAAGATGAGCTATGAGTATTTTCTTCCTTGCTGCTGATCTGTGAAGTGTGAAAGCAACCTTTTCTTAAAAGCACACATTTCAGACCTTTATAGCCACCTTTTTGCCATTGAAAGGAGCATACTTTGATAGCCTAATGTCTTTTGCCTGCCCCTGATAAAGACTAGTGAATTATGGACCAATTCGGAGAGCCCAGAGGTATCCCTAATACTATGTCAGGGAAGAATGACCAGAATGGCTTTGATTTTTTCACTTACAGTTATATGGATGGTGTTCTGATATTTTGAAACAGTTAATGTCTGGCTGCAGATCTCCCCCACATATCTTGCATACAGTTGATTATTTTCTGACTTCTTCACTTTTCTTTGATTTCCTCTTCAATATACCCATCAGAACAGGAATTACAAAATAATTGGTTTAGTCACGCATGAAGTATATGTGTTGAGGTTCATTTGAAAACTGTGACTTCTACTATGAACAGTTTATAGGATGGTCTAAAAAAGAATTCATAGGCTGATTTTTAAGCCAGTGAGGACATTACATTTGGACACATTGCCATATATCTTGCCTGGCTTTTTCACAGTGGTTCAAAGATCGGTTGCAAAATCTGCAATGGAAACATTTTTAATCTCGTTCCAGTCATACAATCATAGAATGGTTTGAGTTGCAAGGGATCTTAAAGATCATCTAGTTACAACCCCCCTACTAAGGATACCTTCCCCTGTCCCCACAGTACTTTAATCAAGGAGGCTTTACCTGTTATGTAATCAGTAGCAAAAAAAAACAAATGGGGAAATCTCTAAATAAAATATATTTTAAAATACTTAAATATATCACCGCAAATTAGCTATGTCACAATCCTTTCTCATTTATAATAAGATGTATGAGATATTTTTTTTCATTGTAATTAGCAGTTTGGACCTAATAATCAAGTTCAGATGTGTCTTATTAAGACATTGCTGGAGCCAGACTCCAGCAGACTACTATGGCTTAATCTTAGAGCTTGGTGGAGCTCTAGCAGTACTTTAAATAAAGAAGAAAGTAGTAGCCTGTGAAGCTGGAGTACTCAGGACAATGTGAGAACTGTGGCTTGCAAGGACTCTGAGCCCCCAAAGATTTGTACTTTTCAAATGATTCAGCTGGTGGTCTTTCCTCCATGTGCAGTGGTGCTTTTTACTGATGCTACTGAAGAAAAGTCATCTCTTCAGCCATTTGATATGTGTAGGAAATCTGTTGTTGAAAAATAGAGAGCATGTTAATTTCAGTCTTTCTTTTGAGATCCAGCTTAAAATTAACAGAATCTTTCCTTTATTCCTAACCCATTTTTTTTTTTATATAAGTGGTTGCTGCTGTCTGGGGAAAATGGATGTACTAAAACTTCTTCTAAAGTGGCTAAAAATACTAGGATGCCAATTCAATCTTTCTTGATGTTTATATTCTTGTGTTTTTGTGCATATTACCATCTTGATTTAGGAAATGAGCAAGAAGTAAGGCTATTTGGATGGATCGACAACAAGCTATTTCATAAAACAAAACCTCTTAGATAGAATTGGGCCACTGAGAGAGATGGTTTCATATCTTGGAAAGCGTTAGTTAGCATATAGTGTCCAAAATTATCTCTAGCCAGATTTTTACTTGTATAGAGTGGCTTGGATAACTTTGAATACTTGAACTAATATCAAGAAAAGAAAAAGAAAACAAAGGGAAAATAGAATACTGAGTTCTTTTCCTTGAAGTGAAGGAAAGGTGGGTATATGTCATATGCTTTCATCCTTCCCTGTCTTATTCCTGTAGTTCAAAAGAAAGGGAGTTAAAAGAAGGAAGCTGAAATAAATATTAGTAATTGGAATAACCTTAATTTCTTTTCTTTCATTTAACATTTGTCCTACAGTAGTTGCAATTTACAGATAACTCCATGCAGCATAAAAAGAAGCTACAGTAATTATTTGCTTGTCTCTAGTTATGCAATCGTTCATGATGCAGGGTATTATGAAGACAGTGGTGTATTGGTTCCAGGAATTGTGTCCTACAGCAAAATTGCAGTCGGGCACTCTACAAGTTGTTCGAAGGTGCACAGGATTACCGTTCAAAATCACTGTATGAGCCTCTCCAGTGGAGATTAAATGTGTTCAAATCAGAGAAGGAAGGTCACTGCTTAATCTTTGCCACCAGAGGTCCTCAAAGAACAAATTATAGATGTTTTTCCAGTGACTGAAGATCAGCGGTACATGTTACAGTCACTACTTACAGAAGTAGTTGGGAATAATTTAGTCAAGTGCTTCAAGTAATTTCTTGTCTGAGACACAAAATTTGTGCCTGACAGAATTGCTGCTGGAAAACAGGAACATCTCTGTTTGCTTTGCAGGAATGGATGGGTAATTTTCTGTTGCCCTGCTTGATAAGGCAAAAATTTTGACAGTGATGAATTAGCAAGAGTTTCAGATTATTTCTTGAACATATGCAAACAGAAGGAAGATATCATGAAGCAAAATTTTGTATTCCTTCAGGGGCCAACTGTGGGATGATGCTGGCAGGAACAAGTGGAGAGGATGGAGGTGCTGAGGGTAACCTGTCCCTGCAGGCACCCTTCCTTGTGGAGGAGGCTCTCCCAAACAGGGTCCTCCTGCATGTACCACAGCTCAAACCCTCCCAGGGCAGAGCCTGGCTGACCCTTCTCACTGGTCAAGCTTTTCCTGTTCTAGAGCTGGAGCCCCATCTGTTGGTTAGGGTGCATTGAGTGGTATTTTGGGTCTTCCTGAATACCACAGGACAGCCATCTTTCTTGGGCTCATTTTACACCTTTGTCCCATGGTTAAGGAAAGAAAAAGATTTCTGGCAAAGAAATTAGTTTTCAAATAAACTAGGTTTTTCCCTTTTTATTGGCTTTGTATTAGTGTGTGGTAACCTTTTAGACTATGATAATTCAAAGGTGAGACAATTGTGTTTCTCCTATGAAGTAAATTCCCAGTGAGACTGTCTTTTAAGTTCCTTTGAATAAAGTCAATGCATCAAGTGAAAGTAAATACTAGAACATGTAAAGAGTTATATTATATGTTCATCAAATATAAATAATGTTTTCATAAATGGTTACTTCAATGGATTATTTTGTTTTAATTGTTAATGAATGAAAAAACAACAGTGAATTAACAAGAGAGTGTGATATTTCTATTCTCCATTTACCTTTTTTGTAGGTGAAAATAGTAATAATTTAAACTGTGAATACAATCAGGTACAGCTGAGAGTTTGTTAGAGTGAGAAGGAAGAAAAGAGGGATGAAGTCTAGATACTACTGTGCTCAGTGATGTAGATAGACTGTTAGGGGTCTGGAGAACAGGTCATATGAGGAGAGGCTGAGGGAGCTGGGGCTGTTCAGCCTGAAGAAGAGGAGGCTGGGGGGAAACATCATTGCTCTCTACAACTGCCTGAAAAGAGATTGCAGTGAGGTGGGAGGAAATGGGGTCAAGCTGCACCAGGAGAGGCTCAGATTGGATATTAGGAAAATTTTCTTCACAGAAAGAGTGATGAGGCATTGGAACAAACTGCCCAGGGAGGTGGTGGAGGCACCATCCCTGGAGGTGTTCAAAAAATGGGTAGATGTGGTGCTTCAGAGACGGTTTAGTGGTCACAGGGCTGTAGAGCCGATGGTTGGACTCAATCATCTTGAAGGTCTTTTCCAATCTTAATGAATCTATCATTCTGTGATATCCTAGAAAAGAGGAGAACTGCAGTGTTAGACTCCAGTTCCATTATAGATGGGAACAACCTCTTTCTTACCTATGCCATCTCTGGATACATGCTTGATCCTGTTAAAGCAAGAGAAGTGTCACATGTGGTGGTGGGTCCACCACAATGAGGAATTTTTAGCAACACAGAATGAAGAGGAACAAAAACTTCCACTGTCATTCAAACCCTTATCTGAGTGGCTGCACTCAGTGTTCACTCTGCCTCCTGGGGACTGCTGAGCATATCTTGGGATAGGGCATGGCTGTCTCTATTCTTGTTAGGACCTTCTGTTTGAATTTTGTTAGAGAAATGCTCTTCTAAGCCAGCACTTCCCAAATTTATATTGTTGGCTTCATATGAAGCTTTGATGCCAGCACAGGGTGACAATTTTCCTGGCTGTTTTTTTGAAATTTGGGAACTTTTATATGCCACTTACATGAGTTGCTGCTAGTAAATAAAAGCCTTGGAGGAAGCATCAGCCTCTAGCTATGGAACTGGCACATTCTAGAGTTGGATGTAGTCCCTGATTAAGAGAAAAGCCTAGCAAGCTGTCATACTGTGGCTGAAATTATTTGGAACAGTTTGCAAGTTTAGGGAGATTTCCTCACAAACCAGGTAGTTAATGAAACTACTAATTTAAAGTATTTCATCTCATCCATGATTGAATCCCTGGATTGAGTAAAGCATTAGAAAACCAAAACATTTTCTATTTTTTAACGCTGTTTACTGATACATCAATTATGGGAACAATTGATTTTTTTTGTTTAAAAAAAGAAAAGAAAAAAAATGACTTGTCTACAACAATGAAAAGTGAACAGTTAAAAAACACCTGGTATATTTGGTATGCTCTGTTCTTATTTTGCGAAACAAATTTGTTATTATCCAGGAGCAAATCTGAGAATTCTTTATAGTTTAAAATTTCACGTTGCACTGGTGAAGTCCTTTCCTCTTGTGGAACTTAGTTTGTATCAGCTTGGTAAGACTATTCCTTAGTTTGCCCTACCAAGCAAACCCCAGACTATCTCTGATATGATAAATTAAATCTCAGATCCCCTGATATTGTGGAAATGTCTCTTCTGAGCGAATCTATAGGATCTATCCATACAGGACTGTAGTCCATATGGGACTTAGCAGTAACAATCAAACACCAGCATTTTTCCTGTGGAAGGTATTTTCAGACAGCTGTGACTGCTAACGGTTCTCTGAAATCCTCAAAATTTGCAATAGGTTTTAATTGCATCTGACTGGTGTGCTGTAAGAAAATATTAGTTCAACTTGCCTGCACTGATACTGCAGAAAGCAGTCTGTGTCCTGGTGCTTTTTTTTCATGATGGTTTCTGTTATTTATGTCAGTAAAATCTGTAAATAAATGATATACTAAAATTTGGGTTAGAAAAATGTAAAAAATATTCACATCTGTATAGAAAAATATATTAAAAGGAAAGGCTGCAGAATGTCAGGTTTTAGATGCATCTGACTTGATAGAAACTCTTAAAACAGTTCTGTAATCATATAGTTAGCAATAAGACACACAAAACCAGTAGATATTTTTTTAAACTTAGGTTGAAGCAGGTCCCATTTTCCTTTCTTTCTGTTCTTGACTCTAAAAGGGTTAGATGCTGGGTGTAAGGATGGAATGAAGACATTCTGAAATATGTTATTTTTCTGCTGTTTTAGTGTTTAGAAACCAGGCTTATTGATCATAGTCAACATGTGTATCCAGATAACAAGAACAGGAAAGGATTGATATAAGGAAGACAATTACGTTATTTCAACCACTGAAAATATCAAGTTGAGTAGAAGAGATAGTAGAAGTGCAAGAATGGAATAAAAATTTTTGGAATTAGTTTAATGTTAGGGAAGACCAGACTTAGGAATATCCCAAAATGAGAATATCCCAAAATGAGAATGTCTTAAACACCCAAATCTTTCATCAATCAAATGCAAAGCATAATCTGTATCTAATTAAGCATTGGTAGTTCAGATTCTCAAGGAATTACTCAGTTTTGTCTGAATAATGGATAGTAACCAATTTATCTTCCTTTATGAACACAGATATAAAATCAAGAAACTAGTGTAGTCTCATATGATGTGAAGGTCTGCAAATCCTGTGCCATGTTTTGAACACCAGTATGTAGCCATGGTAGCCCAATAAAGCTTGACAACCTTGGGACTGTGGTCCTCTCCCTGAGGGCTGATGTGCAAGTTAAATGCTTATACTCTAAGTATAAGACAGGCTGATAAATGACAGTATACAACTTCAATTGTCCGTTTGCTTAAGAAGTGACATTTTGTTTTCAGTCAGGAGGAACACCCTGAATAGAAGCAAGGTTATAGAAAATCTATGTTTCTTCCATAGAATGAAGAAATCTTTTCCTAAAATGAGTTCAGGGGTTTTGCTCACCTTCTGTTGGGAAACTGTTTCAGAACATATTTCTTTGATAGATCAAGAACCTTGTTTTCATTTTAAGACATAATTTATGCACAGTTAGTTTATGCAGATTTATTCCATTGCAGGATACAATCTTGTAAAATGCTGAGTGCTGCCTGTGAGAAGCCAGGCTGGTCTGACTTTCTTAACTGAATTATGTCCACAGAAGAACCAAATACAGAAATGGAAAAATAAACTGATTGGCAAAGAAAGAGGTATCTTGGAAGTCAGAAAAGGTAGGAATACATTTAAACTTTGATAAGTTAAGCTAAGTTTAGCCTTTAAATCGAAACTAGAACAAACAGTATTTTTTTTGTTTGTGAGGGCACTGGGAAGCAAGAATGGGCCAAGACTAAAGGCACTCTGGACATGAAAAGTACTTGAATACCTTTCTTTGCAAAAATGGAATTTGACCAAATGTGAAGATGAAGATGGACTAGTAAAGGACATGGAGAAGGGGATTAATTTTATCAGTATGTGAGGGAAAGAGGGGTTCAGCTGCCTGAGGAGAAGGAGACAACCTGATTAGCTCCATCCCATGAAAGTGGGGAATATTGGATTGTTTCAAGCAGCATTATTGTTGTCTAAAACCCCCAGACTAAAAAATGCAGTATTCAGATAAAAGAGAAGAGTGGAGAAGTGGTTCAGGTGATTACAAACTTGTTGTATTATTTCAATATTACTTTTTAAGAAAAATTTTGAAGACTATAATGGTTGAAGACACATAGATCATAATTCTAATTTCTGTTCACCAAAACAGAAATTGTTTGTACTCACACAGTGCTTTTCATGTTGAAATGGTTCTCTGAAAAACAAGAAGCCTGCCTTCATATCACTGAAGTGTTTGATATAGTAACAGCTATGATACTATTAATTAAGGTAGAGAAGAAGGCTGTTAATGTGTGAGTTGTAAGACAGACTTAAGTTAGCAATAGTAAAAATGAGCTTAATGTGCTGATGGGATCTCTGAAATTAGTGTTTGATCCAAAGCACTTTCTCGAAGGATGAATCTTATGGTCAGTCATGTAATGTTTTCATTAATGATTAGCTTTAAAAGGCAGAAGAATTCCAATAAATTTGAGGCAAAACTGGGAGGAATTATCAATATAAGAACTACATACATACTACAATACATGATGCAGTAAATAATGTACTTAAGTACTGGAATTCCAGAAAGAAGATAAATTTTATTAATATAGTTTGCAACTTTGCACGTGTAGGTGATGCCATAAACTGGGGACTCCTACAAGAGAGAAAAAAAAAATTGATATATTGGCCAATCACATAATGACTGTAAGACAGCAGTTGACTATTGCTTTTGGGGGGAGAAAACAAAACAAAACAAAAGCAAGTGGGAACCTAAAATACATAGTAAGGTGTTTTTATAAATGCATAAGGTGAAAGTGGTCGAGATTAACAGCAGTGCCCAAGACATTAACAGTCTTTTGAAAGACTATGCTATTCAGTCACCTGTGTTTGTAAATCATAGTCTCAACCTGGTACAAGCCTACAAAATGTCTCCGAAACAGAAGAATTTTGTTTAAATGGTCAAAACAATGGGAAAGGATTACAACATATTGCAGAAACATCAGAAAGTGTTAAAAGCTTTCTTGCATGGAAAAGCATTCTGGAACAGGAAATAATGGTTACATGCTTGCTCTGAAGTAGTCAAGAATTAGAAAAAGGTTTGCAAATTTCTTATAGATATTGTTGTGTCCGAGTTTCACTAGCCTTGCTTTTCTTACTAGTATAGCAGTACTTCAAGTGGTTTTCCAATAGAAGTAGTGAGAGCAAGAAACGTAGATGGCTTCCAGACAGGACTTGAGAAGTAGGTTGTTACAGAATATTGTTGCTTTTAGCTTTGTCTGTTGTTTAAGCACAGAAATTGAGGTGGTAGGTAAGCTAACTGGACATTATACTAAATGTACGAGTAGAAGATGTATCTTAAACCAGTCTGAATTTTAACAAGTTAACTTTGCTGTCTTATGTGGCTGGGCTGGGCTAAAACCTGTCTCCCTCCTCGATTTCTTGGATAATTTGCTTACGTGCATTTCACCCCAAAATGTGTCTGTGTTTGTTGATCAGTGACTACTTGTCATTTTCTAAGGTTAAAGTCTTGTGGTGTAGTGTTAGGTCTATAGGACAGCAGAAGTGAATTTTCTCCGAGCTACATGCGTTGGATGGAAAGACAAAAGCCAGGAAATGGAATTGGCAGCCTCATAATTGAATGCAGGAACAGCCTGGATTTCTCAATGACTAATAGTGGCATAACAGCTGCTAATTTGTTAAAGTGGTACCTGAAATGACCTTATTTATATAAGCATGGTTTTTAGGAAAATTTTATGGAAATCTGGAAATTAGAAATATCTAGTTAAATAATAGGTCAGACTTTGCATAGTCAGGGTATCATTAGAGAGCTGATATGGTATACTGTGGTCCTGTAATGAAGTGCCAAATATGACTATATATGGACCCACTTGAGCCACAAAGATTTCTGAAAGACACCAGAATAAATCAAAATATTTAATTATTCCTTTTGTCTGAAAGTGCAAGTCAACTCCTAGAACGGCTTTTACAAGGCTTCCTATAATTCTTATATTTATCTTTCCAATATTCAGCTTCATTGCCATGGCCAAAAAAACCTCTCAGGAATATATATGAAAGTAATAGTGAAATGGACTTTTATTTAGTTCTTAACCTATTTAGTCAACCAATTTCTTTTGACACAGATAAACCTGTCATTTTTTTATATTCTGCTTTTTTTTTGTTTTTGACAAATCTGTATTCTCTGTTATGTTGATTTCCTCTTATTCCTCTGGCTGCTGTATAATAATCTCCTTTAACATCATCTGTTCTTCCTTGCTTGAACTCTTTCACATCATCCATGGGTCCTACTTTGTTACTTTTTCCCTTCCTTTTCTTAGTGTTGGAATGAGATAAACCATTGTGAGAGCTTTCACTAGCTTCTTTTTGCAGGCAGCTCCCAAGCTTACCTCTTCACCCCATTCTGTCTCTCTTGATTTAGCTTCATATTTTGGTCTGTCTTTCTGGATGTTCTGTTCGCAGTTCAAACCTAATATTCTGAAAGTCAAGTATCTTTGGGGTTTTTTTAAATTACCGGTTTTGCTCAGTTCTTCATTCTACCTGGTAGTTTCATTATTTCTTTGGTGATGTAGACTGTAGCATGTGTCCTTTTCCAGCTCCATTTGTGCTGACTTGAAGAAACCAATGCTGTATGTCCCCAGAGCACCTCTTTGTTGAGAGTTTCTGGTTTCCCCACAACCAATGGCTGAGAACTTCTAGAATATATTATTTAGTCTCAGTCAGAATGAACCAGGTTATTTTAAACAAAGAATTTCAAATTTCTATTGATGGAACAGCATTGAGAAAAAAATCACATGAGCTTTCCAAGTGGATGCCAAGCTGGTCCATAACCTCTTTCAAGGCTGAGCAAGAAGGAGTTGTCTGGGAGTGGTAGCACCAATATACATCCAAAATTATAGCAATGGTCTCTTTAGATCATACTAGCACCATATTGGAACAAGGGTTTTCTTGTGCTTCTTCACTGGTATGGTCAGAAATTTTTGACAGCTTCTCTTTAATTTTTTAACTCCAGTCATTTAGACTAAATTAGGAAAATAAAAAAAGAGAAAAAGAAAAAAAAAAGAAATAGAATCATAGAACATGCTGAGTTGGAAGGGACCTATCAGGATCATCAAGACAAGTGGCATCCATAGCTTGGGATAAGGAAGAGAAGGAGAGGATTCAAAACCTCCAGCACTTTGACCAATGCCAGACTTCATGCTAAGCTAGGGAATCCTCCAGAGAGTCCTACATGTGCCACAAAGCTCCTTGTTTTAATGTCCAGGATCACACTTCTCTCTGTGTTGGGTTTGCAGTGCAAGATCTTCTTTTAGAGCTAGATACATGAAATTATCTATGCTGAAAGAGGAAAAGGAGTTGAACTTCTCTTTCAAACTGATGAAAGAAATTGTGGCACTGTTTTTGTGTGCTTCACACCTCAGTAGGTGAAGGGCTCACCTGACCTTTGAGGGGTTTATGCTCAGTTCTTTTCTGAGTAAACACATTCAGACCCCCAGCTCTCACTCTGCCCTGATCAGCAGACAGTATGTATTTCATTCTCAGGCTATTCTGTGGAAAGAAAAAAATGTTTTCTTTGCTTGGGATAATGACAAACTGTTTATGCACTTGGCCAAGTAGTGCACTTCATGCTCCATCTAGTGGTTATGTTTTAACTTTCAATGTAGAATGCCAAGAAGAAATAATGTATCCTGTCTTCCCAGTCTCCAGGACTGCTCTTGCTGCTGGACTATTTAACTGCTAAAACAGCATGTGAGATGAAGGAGGGTTGGGACAACATAAGCTGCAGGTAACTGCCATCTCTAGACTGTACTATGAGAGAGCACCAGCTGATGAAGGAGGTGGGGAGGGACAGAGGAGTTGCACACTGCTGTCGAGACTGATAGTTGTCTGTGCGTATTCAGAAGATATTTAGATATGCAGGGGACTCCACAAAGATAATAGCTAGTCTTAAGCACCAGAAGAATTAGACAGAATCTGAGCAAGGGGCAAACCACACTACTCTGAGTTTGGAAAACATGATACTGTACCAGATCAAGGCAAAAGCTGGTCTAAACAATATTCTGCCCCTGAGGTACCTAGTAGTGGGTGCCTGGGAAACAGAGTGAGAATATGCAGTGACACATGTTTTCATCAAGCCAGAGATGTATGTCTTTATATTTCACGGTGCTTGCTTTGAGTTTCCTCAATGAACATGCCCAGTTTCTTTTTAGAGAAATTAAAATTCAGCATCTGCAACATTCTGTGGCAAAGACTTTAGTGTAGTTATATGCTGTGTGGAAACCACCTTCTTAGACTTGTTTTGAACTTGTCATCTGTCATTTCCAGCTGGTGCCTACTGGAGCATGAGAAAGGGTTCACCCCACTATCATGGCATCTACCGTGCTCTCCATAAATGCCTGTGGCAGTGAGTGAGTGAGATAATATTTTTTTGTGAAGCTGAGCTGTTACACTTAGAAGCAAGCAGTACCCAGTACACTGACAGAAATTGGTGAAAATTAAGTTAAAAGGTGCTGTTAAAGAAGAAGCTGTTAATTTTACTTCCAGCTGTTTGTGGTCTCAGTAGCTTTTCATCATACATCTGCGTCTATGTCTGTAACAGCTAATCCTTTCTAAGACCAGAGAGACAAGAACTACATGCATTTTTCCACATGGAAACACATCATCACTTTATATATAATATGATACTATTTTTAACAGCAGAAATGTACCTGTTTTTCATATCTCATTTCATCTTACATTTTGGACATGTGGACAGCTTTTATTGCTTGCAGGTCTGAAAGTAAAGAGACTCAGATTGAGGTGGTGGTCCAATAACGTTGCTTCACTAAAAGGAGTTTGTTGCTAGAACCCTCAAGCCATTATGTCTTTCCCTTCACTTGAACCTATCTATTTTTCCAGTCTTCTGCACAACTGGGTAGGATATTACTGGGGCTTGATTTCTTTGGCCAAAGGTGGTCTGCACCATCTGTTACTCTTTTAGTTCTTTCAACCCTGGAATTTGAGCTGCTGGCTTTTCTTTTTTGTCTCATGCTGACAATGATTTTTTTATTATTATTTCTTTAAAGGATTGTGTAAGACCATCAAGAGTTCTTTGCTTACCATGGCCCTTATATATTGCAAACAGAGCAAACAGATATAATATTAAAACTAAACAGTAACATATACAAGGAAAGGAATGGGAGTTGAAATATTTTAATTCCAAGTTAGTGAATGTCCTGTGTATGTTCTTTAAGGACTGAAAATCTTTGCTTAATTGTTGGCTGAGATGATTGTAGAAATTGCTAATAAAATTCAGTAATAGTTTTTACATTAACAAATAATGAAGCAATATCAAAAGGATGTAGTCTACTGCTGCAGATTTTCTTTGTCCAAATGGTATCTGATATTGGTTAGATTTTTGCCTATGTTGTCCTGGCCTTATGATACAAAGGAAACTGAAGAGATGGTAGAACACACCACTGGCTCACAGAACTCGTGTTGTGTTGCATAGCGTGGTGCTCTTAAATATCTCACTATTAGCAGAGTTAGAATTTGGTTCTTCATTAACATAATCAAACTCTTTAGGGCTTTACTCCTTCCCTACAAAATACATAAACCCCAGAAATAATAAAAAAACAAACCCAAAATAACCTGGTGAGAAAATAGAGGACAAGTCAGTATCATTAGCATTCCTTATTATTTGGCAGTCAGGAATTCTCTGCCACCATCCCAGACTTGGTTGTGATTCCTCTTATAAGCCTGACTTTGCCCTGATGCTAGATTGCAAGTCTCGGTGCCATGTGCAATGATCTGCATTATTGTAGGTGATAATTATCTTTAAAAATATATATGTTTCAATGTTTAACTCTGTTTGCCAAAGTTTTTTTTTCTGCATCAAGCATTTTCAACCATCTCTGATTGCAGACTAAACTCTTCCCAGCAGAGGGTGATGGTACATTTATGGTCAGGCAGTGACTTGAGAACAGGGTTAATTTTGTACTAAACATACATGCATTTCTATGAAGCCCGTTCCTGTATGCAGGTCTGAACAGTTCCAACATAAAACACTGTCTAGGATCATGGGAATTTATCCAAATAATAAACAAGAAGATCTGTGACTACCAAAACTAAAGAAACCTAGTCTTACAGGTGTCTCATCATTGATTGACTACTTAACAGATTATAGTATGATTCCATGTTGTGCTTATATTTACCTATTGCTTTGAGACCATTCCTCACTCAGCTTTGTAAGTGTTGCTGTTTTTGTCTCCAGTAGTAGACCTGTAAAACCAACAGTTATTATTTTTGAGTGTAACACCTATTTTCGCAAAGCTTATAGGTGCTTAACTAACCTTGAGACCTCATTATCAAATCTTATGTGGAGAGGATGGAAACTGAAATAACACGCAGGATAGCTGTGTAACATAAGTCTTGTTTCCATAGGAAACCAAGCTATTGAAAGATAAATATGTAGAAATCATGCACATTATAACATCATTAACACCAGCAATCAGTACATTATTTAATAAGTACTCTGAGACTTTTGAATACAAAGTCTAAAGCTTGACTGAATGAGGATCTGGCATGGGTTAGAAAAAAACCACAAAAAATAGACCCATCAACACAAATCAAAAAAGCAAAAGAATTGCAAATGTGAAAAAGTATATATTTGCTTTTCATCATACTGGGATAATTTGTTTTATTGGCATTTATTTTCATTCATTAATTCTGGTGATTTAATCATTAAAGCCATGTCTATCAGTAAACGTCCCCAGATATATTGTACATCAATACTCATGTTGCTGATCTGTGATTGATCTAGACTCTTTAGTGTGTTGCAGGGCCAGTAACTTTGATGAGTATTACCTGCTTAAATCTGATACCTCTATGTGTTAACAGAAAAACAAACTTGACATAATATACCTTAAACCAGAAAAAGATGAATGTCATGGTAATCTTCCAAACAACCTATTTCTATATGTCTTTTCAGACCTGAAAGCTTATTCATTCTTCAATTTGTATTGAGTTTTTGTCACTTGTATTGAGTTAATTCCTTTATTTTTTTATTATCTTTTTTGATTGCTGGGACTATGTTTTCAAGTAGGTGTACATCTGACAACTAATGTTTGAAGTACAAGTAGAAAAAGTCTTTTTTACACACTGTGTTTAGAGGCAAAACTCTTTTAGACTTCCCAGGTAAAGAACATTTTGTTCTGAAACAGTAACTCCTTGCAAAAAAGTACTTATTTTCTTCTGTCTGAAAGGAAATAAAATACCAAGTCCAGAATAGACCGCATTTGGGATAAAAGCTGCAATTGTGGTATGATGTTAATTTAGCTGCAGAATGAAATATTCATGGCTTTCTGTAATGTGTAAACAACACACACACACAAAAGGAGATGAAAAGAGGCATGGCTAAATCTCACTTTTACATCAGCGATCGGCTGGATGATTCTGTCATTTAGCAAGTCACACTTGCAAACGAGTAGCTGGAAGGCATTATAGTAGCAGATGCTGCTGTTTCTTTGCACTCTTTTGGGCTACTAACAAGAGCATGGCAAATCTTGTAACCTTGATGCTTCTAATGGAATTATTTTTGATTAGTTATTATTTCATATTATAAATACTTAAGCACCTTCCCATCTTTTGGTAGGGAAATTCCTGGAGCTTCATATGATTTTCCTGGAAATGTTGTCTTAGGCATCTAGTTAATAAAGCAAAGAAATCTCACTAATTTATGGCCCAGGTCAGAAAGGAGTTAACCCTGTTTTACATTTAAGCTGCTTGGCTATAGGGCCAATAGACACATATATGTATTTATTTGTTTAATATGATCAGATTAACTCTAATTTTTGAAAAATGAAAAATCAGTGCTTGCAGAAGCTGAATCTGTTATAAACCTACTGGCATTCTGTAACTGATTCCATTACATCAGGGAACCAGAATTCTCTTTTGATTCGAGTGTTCCCAGTTGGGCCACACAGAAACCACACACTGACTGGAACAGGCTCAGGAATGGCACAGAGTTGCTTATTTCTCTAGGAAGGAATATTTGATCTGAATATTTTGGCATGCTTTGAGTGAAAGCACTGGGCCTCTGATTATATATCTTCTTGGGGTTTTTTGGTTTTTTGTTTTGTTTTGTTTTGGTAAAGGAGAGTATGTTAGCCAGGGTGAGCAGTCCTGGTAGTAGATTATTCTGGCAGCTTGAGTTCCTTCAGCAGTTTCAATTTTTCTGTCCCAGAGGCATGAAACTGCAAGTTGTTCCCACAGGTCCTTTTTTCTAAATTAAGTGAACTGTGAAATTGTATTATTTTATATGAAAACCTGGGAGAGGGGTTTGTTAACCATCATGGGGTGCTGTGTAATGATTTGTTGAAGGTTGCTGGTGTGAGCAGTTTTTATAGATGTAGGTTTATTAATGCCTGTGTATTCAAAATATGTAACAGCCCATGTTCTTAGCCTTAAATTCTGTTTGCGCAGACAGCTCCATAGATTTTGCACTGAAATGCAGCAGAGTGGGGGATGATTGCAGGCCCAGCAAACACCCTTAGAGAATGGTGACTGACTGATTCCCTGCTGCCTGAGATCAATTCAACTTTTGCTTTAGGAACCTTTACTATTTAGATCCAGCAGTCACTGCAACTAGGTTGCAATTGTACAAAAGGAAGGATATTCGATAGACATGGGACTAGAAACAGAGAGACTCAGAAAATGGAATTTTCAGGGCTGTTTATTAAATTGAATATATCTTTGGAGAGGCTTATTTTAAAGTTTGTGCAGAGGGGGAGAGACAACTGGAATTGTAATGGAAATGTCCTGCTGGAGTCAAGACCATTTACTTTCTCTCTGGTGCAGCAGGAGCAGAAGATCCCACAGCCAGACTTACAGACCTTTATTGCTGTAGTTCAGGAATGGTGTCATTAAGACTATGGTTGTACAAAAAGAGGACATGATAATGACCTGCAAAATATGTTTTAAAATTATATGTAGCCTCTTTAAAGTCTTAAGCACATTTAAAACTTAAAGACAGTTCCTCAGCCCCATCCTTCTAGGAATATTACGGCAGTGTGTAAGTGCTAGTTCAGATACTTGGATCTCCATATAGGGCTTTAAGTACATACATATTAGCAAAGCCTCAAGTCCTAATAAGCAGGGTCCTATTGGGCTTGGGCTCATGTGGACTCATCAGTCCAGTCCTGTGCCATTTCTTATTATTTTCTTGTGTAGAGACAACAGCAGTGCCTCAGAACAGCAAAAAAAACCTCCTCTTCCCCATAGCAAAAGGCTACCTAACAGAATGGCAAATTATAAGCATCCGTGGAAAGGGACAAAGAAGGATTTTTGTTACATTTGTTTAGCCAGTAACTAGATTTCAAATTCAGTAAAGTATGCCTTGTTTTCATAGAATCACAGAATATTGGGAGTTGGAAGGGACCTCTGAAGATCATTGAGTCCAACCCCCCTGCTGCAGCAGCAACACCTAGGGCAGATCACACAGGAACGTGTCCAGATGGGTCTTGAAAGTCCTCAGAGAAGAAGACTCCACAGCCTCTCTGGGCAGCCTGTTCCAGTGCTCCATCAGTCTCACAGTAAAGTTTTTCCTCATGTTGAGCTGGAACTTCCTGTGTTGTAGCTTGGTGCTGTTTTCCCTTGTCCTGAAATTTTAATTTCTTTTACTTTCTCTTAGTCAGTACATTTCTGAACTTTGTCATGTGTTGTCTGTTGTCTGCCAGAGCAACCAAGCAATCTCATGTCCTTGTACACAGAAAACTGAGTCTTGTTTACCTATTTTTAACTGTTTTAACACTTTGTTAGCAGGGTTATTTTAATGGCATTCATTCTTCACAACTCCATGGCCACCACAGCTGCTCTTTGTCCACAGGTCGGCAGGATAACTTTCTTTTGAGTGCAAGAAAAGAAGCAGCTTTGGTTCTTCACCCTAAGTGGTGCAGATGAGCTTGTATGGAGCTGAAAGCAGCTGGTGCTATACAAAGAAACAATGTGTGAGGCAGAACCAGCTTACGGTATCGATACAATTATGTTGTTGCAAAACATGTATTTTTGGTGGTTTGTTTGTTTGTTTTCTAAGTATTGCTCTGAGCTAGGAAGCATAGGGCACTGAGGCAGGAGCTTTAAGATGACTGCAGTGAAACTGCATTTTTTCCACTGGAAGAAGTCACAACAAATTTCTTCAAACACATCACCTATATTTGAGCAGGGCTGTCAACAGAAACAAATGTGTTAGGAAGGTTTTGCTATTTCAAGGAGTATCCCAAATCAGTCTGGGTTTAGCAAGAGGAGTCTAATTTGGCAAGGGTCCCTGCAGAACTTCTCCACATCCTGTAGGTTTCCACCAAGATCCTCAAAAGCAAATCAGGCTCCAAGCAGTACTGACAGCAAAAGAATACAATACATTTACAGGTGTGATTAAGGGTTAAAGTTACTAAACCTATAAGATGTTGTAGAGTAGAATCTATTCATGTTTGTTAGAGGCATTGTGTTGAACTAGGATTTGTCTCACCTGGGAGCCCAAGAAACAGGATTCAGCTGGGTCTGTGCTTGCAACATCAGCCGACCTGCCAGAATGAGGAATGACACGACCCAATGTGAGAAGTGCACAGCGAGGAAGACTGTGAGCCTTCCTCCAAGAGACCCCTGCCCATGACCACCAAGAGACAGTACACATGTAGGAATGGGTATAGCGTTATGTTAATGATTTGGGGGAAATGATTTAAATATTATAATGATTTCTGGGAACTAATCTATATAATCCTTTTATAATAGGATTATAATACCTTTTAGTAATACATATGTATACTTTTGTTGTATAAATGTAGGAAGTCTTTTGTCTGTGGGGTGCTTGTTAGGAGAAGCGACCCCCCATGCTGCAATAAAGAATATCTGCTTTATAGCTTCATGGGGCTATAGAGTTATTTCCTCGTGTCAGGTGCATGGTACATTCACTTCACTTTTTAATTCTTGTTTGTGACATTTATAAATTGAAATTGGATATATTTTTTCCATGTACAACGAGTAGACTCAAGCAATCAGAAGATGGCTGTTTCCCTTCTATTCTCGCCTTCCCATTTTAAATATATTCAGCTTGAGAATGGGAATGAGGATTAAACCCTAATTTTCTTCAGAAAAAAATATCCATTGACTTCAGTACCATTTCTCATGCAACGGACTTAAATTACCAAAACCTAAGAGTTTAGCCAGTTTACAGTTATGTAATTCTGTTTTGTAAGTGCCACATGTATGTTTAATGTATCCCTTGGTGCATTGCATAAGGGAACTCCATGGCTGTAAAAGAAAACTGTCTCTCACTTAGAGGTCCTGTTGCCTGAGTGGCTGTAACTGTATGAGTTCCTGTTAATATACTTCTCTCCCAGCGTCAGATATTTGCTCTGAACATAACAAGTTTTACATACTTCTGTGTGAATATATATGTATGTTCCCTAGCTGTCTTCAGTCACTTCCAAAAGTTCAACATATTTCAGAGGAATTTTCTGAATTAGCTTCTACTTTCCTGGTTTGGTGGTTGGTTCTTTGTTTTGGTTTGGGTTTGGGTTTTTTTGTTTTTGTTTGCTTGTTTTTTGGGTTTTTTGTTGTTGGTTGGTTTTGTTTTTTTTTTTGAAAAGTGGACTTCATGCCACAGTTAGTTTTGACAAATTTTTTTATATTTAAATTCAAGAATCCATGAAACTTGTGTACTGAGGTGCAGTGGTTTACAAAGGAAAGAACAGCAGCATCCTCAGCATGTCAGTGCTGAAACTCATGTCTGGTTTCCTGTTACTGGGCTGTGAATAATGTGTAATCTTCCAGATTTTAATTGTCTCTGAAAGGAGCAGAATGAGGGTAGGTGGGTGGCTTTGAAAAGATTATGTGTAAGTGCCTTATTTGATACAATTTAAGGTTTGTGGTTTGAAGTGCTTTGGGAAGAAAAAATTGAAATTATTATGAGTTCATGCTTTGCTCCTATGTTCTATAACAATTTTGATACAAAAAGTGATTAGATTGTCTCAGCCACTGTGAAATATTCTAAATGAAGCTACACCAGCTGCATTCTCTCAGGGCTGATTATTTTCTTTGGATAAAGGGCATGTCGTGCAGTTGTTTGGATATGACTTGTCATTCATATATGCCACATGTTCCTCAAAAAAATTACAATGAATTGTATCTTCTGAAGAACTGTGATACACTAAGGCCTAGGGAAAGAAGATATTTCATTTCTTGGTGTTTGTAATGAATATGTGAGACCTGTGAATAATGCTTTATTGCTCCAGGCAGGTAACTTAAATGTCAGATATTAGAAAGTTAGAGGAAATCAGACTATTTTCTCTTATATCTCTTCCTGCTCTGGAAGAGCATTTGGGCAAAGAGAAGGTGAGACAGAGATTATTTTAGACAAAATTATTCTAATTTTACTCCATGACCAAAATAACACTGTTCCGTTCCAAACCAATTGTCCTCAAAATGGGAGTTTAAATAGCCTATTGTCTGGTGTCAGTGCCTGAAATATACAGAGGTCTACCTTGTTCTAATGTGTATGTGGTGGTGAGGAATCTGATTGTGTTGCTGTTTTCTTCCTATAGCTGCTTCTGGCCTCTGTATGTATGTGGACATCCATCCTTGTGTTCTCAAAGGTAACCCTGAGAAAACACTGTGTGTGAATGCAGTGTTTTTTCAAGATAAGCTACTGTTTGCCAACTTGGCATCCTTCCATAAAAGAGATTTCTATTGATCTAGTATAAATGTTAGATTATCTCCTTTGCTACTATGAAAAGGTACTACACTGTTTTCCATGCACTAATACTCATTCACAGCATTTTGCCATTTAAATAACTACCATGACATTCATACTGCCCCCTGGGCTGCAACCATGCACCTCTCACAGCATGAACCTGCATGTATACATTTCTCCCATGTTACTAAATAATTTATGGTAAGCCTGTGTTGTGGTTTAACCCCAGTGGCAATAAACCCCACACAGCCACTTGCTAACTACTGCCCAGCAGGATGGGAGAAGAGAACTGGAAGGGTAAAAGTGGAAAGGGTCATGTGCTGAGATAAGAACAGTTTGGTAACTGAAATTAAATAAAAAATAATAAGACTGATACTCCTACTAATAATAATAACAACACTGCAATGAAAAGAAAAACAACAAAGAGAGGGAAATAAAACTGAAGAAAGACAAGTGATGCAAATGAAAACAATTGCTCACCAGGAACTGACCGATTCCCAGGCAGTCCCCAAGTGTGGATCCTCACCTACCTCCCCTCTAGTTTTACATCTCAGTGTGATGCCATATGGTGTGGAACATCCCTCTGATCAGTTGGGATCACCTATCTCAGATGTGTCTCCTATCATGTTGTTCACCCCCGGCCTAATTACTGGTAGGGTGGTGTGAGGACTTGGCCTTGACTCCATGTAAGCGCTCCTCAGTGATAACTAAAACTTTGCTGCATTATCAACACTGTTTCCAGCACAAATCCAAAACATAGCCCCATACCAGCAACTACGAAGAAAATCAGCTCTGTCCCAGCCAAATAGCAGGAATCACCAGGTAAGGCTATTTGTATTTTTGTCAGAAAGTTTTATAGTTACCTGGAATTCAGTAGCTTTCCTGCTGTTATTAGCCTTGTAATGGCCATGTCTATTGCTCAGCTTGCTCCATCGCTAATTCCCCGTATTCCCTTCATTCCCCATTCCAACAGAGGCAATGTTATCTACAAAGCATTTTTAAGGGTACTTTGAGTAAAGCAATGTTATCTACAACTCATTTGTAAGGGTGCTCAGATCCACTGGCTCAAAATGCTACAAGGTGAAATAGTTGTTATTTCATCCTTCAGTGACTTCAAAGATTTAATGAATGTCAACATTTAGAGAAATGTAGATGTCATAGTTCATAGTTAAGTGTGCAAGGCAAATTGAAATGATATCTGTGAGGCTATACTAGAAAAGTAAGTAGGTTAACTTAGTAAGGTAGAAGATTGGTTGGCTTCTGTGACTGAATGATGTAATAACCTTGAGTTCATAAATTTTGATGGACACTAGAAGTCTGAAGCACTGATACTGGCAATTTTGGGACATTCCTATGAACAAAAATTACGATACTCATCAGCAACCTGGGAAGCAGGCATGGATGCTTGTCAGTTCTCTATTACGTCTCAGATGAGGACCTGCTGTGACCCATCTGCTAATTCATTTTAAGAAAGAATACTTACAACTTGGGGCTAGAAGAGCTCTTAATTAAGATGAAAAGCTTGTGATACTTAAAATCTACTTTCTGGTCCTACATTTAGGGTTAGTATTTAAACGAGAAGTTAAATCTATTGCTTAAGGATTTCAGTACACAAAATGATTGCAAAGCCACTGTTGCTGACATGTTCAGAGGAAAAGAATACTTAATTTACTGGGAGTTATACCTTATGAGGGAGGGGAATATGTGCTTCCAGACAACTTCAAAAAGAAACTGCTCTTAGAATGACAGCTATATGAAACTAGAATGCTATTGAGTTATATCTTAAAATAATCTTGACCTAAATAAGTTCCACAGCCATTTTGTCACTCATTTACAGGCAGTATTTTAAAGGAATTTATTATTGCTGACAGGGAGTAAGCTGTAGCTTATAAGCAAGCTGCAAAACCTATTTTAAAACAATTTTAGTCAATGACATAGTATCTTTGCTTTATTTTTTAAATCAAAGGCAAGAAAATATTTAGAAGCTGAGAGGAATATACAGAATCATGCTGTAATTCTGGCTAGCTGAAAGTTAGCTGAAATGTCCAATGGTGAAATTATGCTGTGTAAAATATGTTTAGTTTAGTAACTCACTCACTTACTTTTCTAATATGTGTGCCTTCATTATTAAAGGTAGCATCTATGCCCTGGATAATGTTTGTGGGGATAAGTAATGTATTTTAACACAAGTACATGATAGGGCCATGAGGATGATCAGAGGGCTGGAGCACCTCTCCTGTGAAGAAAGACTGAGAGAGTTGGGGTTATTCAGTCTGGAGAAGAGAAGGTTCTGAGGAGACCTTATTGTGGCCTTCCAGTATCTTAAAGGGGCCTACAAGGAAGCTGGGGAGGGACTTTTTAGGATGTCGGGCAGTGGTAGGACTAGGGGGAATGGATCAAAACTAGAGGTGGGTAGATTCACATTAGACATTAGGAAGAAGTTCTTCACCGTGAGGGTGGTGAGACACTGGAAGGCTGCCCAGAGAGCTTGTGGGAGCCTCATCCCTGGAAGTTTTCAAGACCAGGCTGGATGGGGCTCTGAGCAACCTGATCTAGTTTGGGGTTGTAACTAGATGATCTTAAAGGTGCCTTCCAACCCTAACAATTCTATGATTCTATAAAACTGGGGGGGAGGTGAAGTCATCTTTCAGTCATCTAATCTTTTCTTCTGATCTGAAACAGAAGTGATATGTCAATGCTATGAGGGATCCAAGTTTACTTTGATTTTACTCAGGTAATTTCAGAGGATAGTGTTTTTGACACTAATAGAATAAATATTCCTTGGGTTTGTATGCAAGGAGAGTTCACTTTGACTTTGACTATAAATATGAATAACTTTAGAAAATCTGTAGCAGGCAAAATTTCTTGGATGTTGTAGCACTGTTATTTTGAATAATGCCATATATTAGTTTATGTTTGGTCAGGGCTGATGTTACTCCATTCATTCAACAATCCAGGGAAAGACAAATGGCCTGACTCACAGTTCATAGTCAAAGGTACAGAGAGTTAAACAAAATTGTTACTTTTTTATTTTGTTTATCCATAATTTATTATCATCTTTTAGTCTGTGAAAATAAGATGGCTATTAGGTAGGATGCTTAGGCAAAAAGTAATTTATTTTTTTTAAAAAACGCTTTTAATTTTTCTCTGAGATGTTTAGGATAGGACTCCCAAGTTGCAGGTTGTTCTATCAGTCATGGAAAGTGTTTTCTAATAGATATCTTGATTTGCTGTAAATACTTTAGTATTAGTCTCTTGGCTTTGATCCAACCAAGGTGATATAAAAGCAAATAGAAGAGGTAAGCAAAGAGAGAGAGAGAAATAATTTGTCTTCATTTCAGTCTATTAAATATTTGGCTTCATACCAAGTAACTTTTTAATTTCACATGGGCTAATATATTTCCACTAAGAGTGAAAGAGAGAAAGGTGAAATCATGATAAGATTATATCTTTTTGTTTCCTTTTTCAACAGAACTATTTTTAGCCAATCTGGAGTTAAAAATAACAAAAGTGGGTTTTTTTCCCCTTCTATAATAAAAACCTGCTGGCTGGCAAGTTGCCAGAGAAGTCTTGGGTACTTTGATTCTGCAGATAACAAGGCCTGGCAAGCAATGAACTCTGTGATGTTCAGAGCTAAATGTTAGACTCCATGTTAGCCATGGTTTATATTTCTGCCTCCTACTTGTTGCTGTGCAGAACAGAAAGTACAAGCTACACAGTGCATATCACACTGTAGCAGTCTTAAACAGATTAGTTCTGCTTTGGGCCTCTCCTGAAAATTCTTCCAGTGTGTTTGTAAGGGAATGTGGTTTTGCACCATAAAACTACAACCTTTGAGAAATAAGTTTGGGGCTTGAATAAATTAAAATTCTTTAAGCATAACTTGTTCATAGCCGTGAAGTTTCACTTTGCACCCAAACCGTGTAGAACTGTGAGCTGTGCATGATTAGGATACAGCAATAGGAACTGTGAATCATTTGCTCCAGTTTTATGTGTCTTTGAAGATTGTAGATGTGAGGTTTTTGTTGGCTCTGATGTGCTTTGTGTAGTTTCTGTGTCTGTTGCAAACTATCTGTGTGATTCAAGTATCCATGAAAAGACATGGTTTGAGATCAATCTAACTTTTCTTAAAGACTGTTACTGTTTGACTCAGGATTGGTGATTAAACAAATGACAACGATGCTCTCTACCCCCTTCCCCTCCCACCCAGATTGGGAAAGGAGAGAGAGATTAAGGAGAGATGGTTCTGGATTGAAAACTAGACTAGATAGCTTTAATGAAGTACTAATGATAAAAGAAAATATGTACAAATATATGCAAATATTTGCAGGAATGTGCAAAACCCCTATTGCCTCTCGCCACCTCCAGCAACTCCCAGTATACTTCCCTGAATTGGGCAGTCCCAAAAAAGTCCTGAACCACTGCTGGACATAATAGCAAGGCAGACAGGAGCCCAGGGCAGACATACAGGGGTCAGGAATGCTCAGGCCTAGGGATTAAAGGATATAGATAGATGGAGTCCTCTCTGGACACTGGCCATGGATGGAAGAGCGAGAAAAAGAAAGTTCACTTGTGATCCCTGAATTTATACCAAGAGTTATGTATATATGGGATGGAATAGCCTGCTCCTCCCTATGGGAGGGTTGTAGATATGACCCTTCTGCTCTTTTAGAGTCCAAAGCAGCAGATTCAACAGGTGGAACAAAGTGTCCTTGGTCTCTCAGCAGTAGCTATAAACATTTGAGTGTTTTCAGTCCACTAGCTGGAAAACTTGCTGTTAGTTTCAACAAGTGTGTTGCTTAAAAGAGAGTTCACTGAAGAAAAAAAAGTCAGTAAAACGAAAAATTTGCTTTACCTTGGCTAAAACTAGGACAAAGACCTGCATTAGTTCTATCTAGTTTAAGCATGCAGTGTGATACCTACAGAAGGAATCTAGTCAGACACATAAAGGAGATGCCTTTCAAGGGGACAAATTCTATGTGGAAGCACTTGTGTCTTTCCATTGACTGGGACCAAATGTCTTAAGTTTCATTGGATAGTTGGCACACTGCACACAGTTGCAAGTTATTTTCAATCAGCTCATCAGCAGGAAGTGTCAATTGTTAATGACAATTAAATACAGACAATTGCTGCTGAACCATGATGGATCTTATGCTGTGGGTCAGGGGAGCACTTGTGCTTATGCTCTGACCTGCCTTTGACATAGGAAGACTTAAGCTTATTTATCATTATTTCTGAATCTTTGCTGTAGATTTTCCTACTACCTTACATTATTATTGACCTCCGAAAGCTAGATAGAAACCAGTGTTATTTCTTTTTGCACTGTAGTTGAGGTTTTCTAAGAATAAAATAAAGCATCTTGAGGTAAAAAGGGGAGACCTTCTGAAGTGATTAAGAGAAGAACTATGCAAAAATAATATTAATTGGAAGGTCTTTAAATTAAAATTCATTTGCTTTTGATGTCCGAATGGGAATCACAGCAAAAAGTGGTACCCTACCAAGTGTTTTCTTTCTCCATTAATTATGTGGACACAAGCAATTTTTCAGTGGTCAGCTCAAAATTTTAATGTTCTCATAGGTTTTGACCCTCTACCATAGGTTAGTAAATGCCTTTTGCTGCTAAAAATATGTTCAGTATCTGGAGTGACAAGGGAAGAATTCCTTGCAGAGAAAGAGACAACAAAGTTGATGTTATTAAATATTTTTATGATTGCCAGAAATATAGTTTGAAATCCTTATCAGCTTTATCCATTTGATTTTGACTTTATCCGCAAAACCAGATGGCCTATTTGAGCAGTCAAACTGAGAAATTGTTTGAAAATTGTTGTTTTCCAAACTTGTTAAATGTGAGAACGTATTTTTCAGGACTGGCTGCAGCAGTGAGAAATTGCAGAACTGTATGCCAGTCATGATGGGGTGCTATTGGAAGGCTTAAATTTTGCAGCCTCCCAGTTCCCTTTCAGAGGGATAGAGAGTATTTTCTTACCTTTCATTTACAACACTGCCACTACCGTGTGGTTTATTTTCAGCTGGAAAGTGAAGTTCTGGTTTAGGGTCCACTGCCATTAGGGGAGAGACTTCCTGTACCTGGGTGTGGGGAGAAGCCCTAGTTCATGTCATTGAGGACCATCATACTCTGAGTTAAGTCAACAGAATTTGTTCCATATAGTCCAAACAGAAGAGGGTCATATTATAAAAATGAAATGCTATTTAGTGAACCAGCACAAAGCACTTATATGATAACAGTATGGAGTGAAGCCCTGAGGTGGGTTATGAATTCAGTATAAGAAGCCCTATAGACTAGGACAGAAAAATATGAGGATTGGCAGATGTGCTTTGCATATGGTTGGCATAGGAATTGCAGCTTAAAAGAACTAAGAGAAAAGATGCATTCAATGCGTAATTATTAGGGGAACACTATTTGGGAGAGTTTTTCTTTTGTATATTGCCTATTACTGCATTTATTTCTAGCTGTATTTTAGCACACTGGTAAACCCTGTACTTTTAGGAGAAGGATAAAGCTCATCACATAGTTTCAGTGCTTCTGAGAATTCTGTTCATTGTAGAGGCAGAGGACACACAGGGTGTCTGTTCTGCTATGATCAAGGATGTCATGTTGTCTCTCTATTTTGTCTTCTTTTTTTTTCTCCCCCCCCTCTCCCTGCCACCCCCCTCCCATAGCTACCTCAAGGATAGTAAAGATAGTAGTAGACTTTTGGCAAGCATCAAAGAAATAATCCAGCATTTCATTTAGGGGCTGTAGAACTGTTCAGAATATCACTTGAAGACTAAATATAGCACCGAGAATTTAAATGACAGTGCAGTGTTGAAATGTTGTGTTACTTCTACAGTATGAAGCCTTTTTTTCCCTGGCTTAGGAACATCCAATGTCTATTTTGAATCTATGGGCAAGCAGGAAAGCAGCTATGTATGAACTCTAGAAGATGTTATTTGGGGACAAGGAGGAATAAAGAGCTCAGGAATAAGGACAATGTTTTTCTGTCATTATTTTGGATCACTGAAGGTTGCACCTGAAAAAGATTATCTCAGATAGGTATTTCTAGGCTCACATATGGAGAAGTAGGACAAGAGATTATTTAACAGGTCAACAGAAAATTTGATGGTTAGGGTAGCTGCTGCCAAATACTCAGTTTACTTGGCAATAAATTGCTTTTTATCTAGCTTAATCTCTTTGCTAAAAATGGTCGGAAATAATCCATACTAAAAAAACCAAACCAAAAAACCAGAAAATTTTCCTTTTTGGATTAAGGCACAAAAACTTATTGAACATAGCAACTCTTCACAGACTTTGGAGTCCAGGGAGTAGGTAACCAGAGGAGAATGCTACCTGCCAAATGCCAGTGCTTTTTCCAATGTCAGAAAGTTCTCTAGGGCATTGTAAGGCACTGTTGTTTCACTAAAATTGATATTCAGTTAGTTAACATGCTAGTTCATTTCAACAGTAGTCCCATTCCTGTAGGCAGAACAGCAGTGATGTAGATACATTTGGGCAGAATCAGATTCTTAGATTTAAGAATTAATGTGTCATTGGCCTTATGAGAGACATTTTAAAGAGAAGTAATTTCTCATCCAAAGTGGTCTTGGTGTTGCCTCTGGAAATGTTTTGCAATGGGCTTGTAGTTAGAGTAATTAATATATTTATGCCAACATATTGTAAAAAACAATGGCCTCAGAAAATCTGCCTTTGACATTTGGGATAGAACGCTCATGTGATTTTAATATGTTGTATGTATAAAATTCCTGTAGAGGTACTCAAAATACTGTAGAACTCAGAGACTGTATAACATAAATTATATTCTAATTTATGTGTTGATGTGTACATAGATAGTTAAAAGATGAGAGGCTGTTAAATCAGACTCATATGGACTACAGAAATATTCAGCAAATTTAACAAATAATGTTCTGTAAGTTCTGTAGGTGTTCTGTTTTATTTACTTAATGTGATGTGTTCAAGATTTTCCCATGAAACCAGAAACCAGATCTGTCCCAAATGTGCCTGAAATCAAAGTGTTAAGTTCTCTCCTACTGTGAGCAAGAAATCTCAACTTTTGCTGTACAGTCTTCCTGAAATGGTGGAAAAGGGTGTGCAGTAGAAAGCCAAAATTTTAAATAAAGCGGGTAGCTCAGCAGGCGCTTGAACAGCCCCACTTCCAGCAGCTGGTGTATTCTTAACAGAAAAGAATTTCAGTGAGATATTTTTGTCACTAGTGCTTTTGTCCTGAAGAACAAAAAAGTAAATTGCTTAGTGGCTCTCTGTGGGGTTTGATAACACCTAAATCAGGTGTTAGGTCATGCTCTGCCATGCTTAAGGTTGATACAGGCTCTTGCAGGCATGTATTAACTGTCTGAAAGTTATTAAAGCCTGCATTACAAGACCAACAAGGCTGGCTCTAAAGCAGCAAATTGAATTCTTAATTTATTTTGTATGTGTAAATAATCACTCACTGCACAGCTGGTTAAAAAAGGCAGCACTTCAGAATCTCAGAAGTTTGAAATAAGGAGAGGTAATACATGAACATTCATAATTCTGTAATTTAATAAGGCTTTTTTGGGAGCCATTTTAATAGTCATAGTTGTATGAAAGATTCAGAGAAAAGTTTTATAATTTGCAATTCTTAAATGCCTGGAAAATGTATCTTGAGCTTACAGGCATCACCATGATGAATACACAAGCTGAAAGGAGATTTTCATCTCCCTATGGCACAGAGAGATAGAGCTGTGATTCTCACTGAATATTTGTTGTCCTGCTTTCATTTTATCTGGAAGGGTGTGGATGGGTAGCAAAACACTGTTCCAAAATTAAGAGCACAGAAGACCTTAAGCTGACCTCTTAAGTCCCGATAATAACAAAGTAACATTGAAGGCCTGCCCTCACAAACTCAGAAAATGCAGTACCAAATAATCTTGTACAGTACAGTGAAGCCAAAATGTTGAACCTTATTTAGCTCTGCTCTGACAGATGCACTGAAGCCTTAGGCTTAGGATCTGCATGTGCTTTTCTGCTCATGAGCAACGTTTGGCTCAAGTTTGTAAAAAAAAAAATAAATCCTGTTTGCCCACAAGAAGATGTCCCCTTGCTGCAGGGCCTCTGGATGCTGACGACATGGGGAGGGCAGCTTCTTGTACAGCTGGGGCAGGACGTGCACAAAGCATTGCCCTTCAGGGTTCCTCTTTCCTCGCTTGGGAAAGGACAGCAGGCATTAGATACAACGAAGTAGAAGTGGCTGTCCAAGGAAGAGCTCTGCCTTGCTTGTGAAGGCTGACAAGAGATCCAAGCCTCTCTTCTGGTATTTGTTGTCTACAGCAAGCCTGGCTGGAGTCCCACCACTTAAAGTGAATAGGTCAACATCTGCTGAATCTTGATGCAAGATTATACACTATGGAGCAGAAAATAGGAGCCTACGTTAAATCTAGGGACAAAGATCTGTGAGGATTTAATTCTAGTTCCCTTAATCTAAATGTCCTTCTTAAATGAGTGCTGGGACTGCGTATCACGGTACAGAGCTACGAGGTTTAAGGCTACTCTCAGTACAACTGTAACAATCAGAAATTCCTCTTCTGGTCTGAGATTCTCTGGTGTGTGGCTGTGGCCTTTTTCTGAACTGTGGGGTATGTCCCAAGGAATGGCACCGATTACCTAAATCCACTCTTATCTCTCAGATGGAGAGATGCTGCTGTACCAGGTTTATCTGCAGAGAACTCCATCTGAGTGCCACCTCTTGCTGTTTTCCTTTGAGCATAGTTGGCTTGTTAGAAGCCCCTATAGGAAAGCATTAACTGTAAAAGGAGGTTTATACTGACATGTGTCTGTTTAGGGTTGTAATGAGAAAAATACTCATACTCAAAAAAGCTCTTATTCTATGAAGTTTGTATTCTGACAAAGTGCTCCTTGTTTGAGGACAAAAGTACAATGGAAATGCTTGGCTACTCCTCTGTAATTCAGGCAGCATGCATAATGGTTTTGTTGTAAAATATTACTTTTCTTTCTATAACAAAATGGCTAAAAAAAATTTGTCAGCACATAAAATAGAAGTGCTGCAAATGAACAATTTAGTCTTTTGTCTTGTCAGTCCAAGCAGAATTTTCTGTTCTACACTTTGTGATTGGGTTGTTGTTTATTTAGTTGCATTTTTTTTTCCATTTGGAGTGAAGAACAATAATGTTTTTATCTTAGTTTGAAATGAAGAATATAAATACTTTGAACCTTCTAAGGAATGAAATGGGGATTCTTAAGTAAAAAAAATAGACATGCTTAGAAATGTGATGTCAGATATTAGTTTAGGGTTTCATATTGCAATTAAAAATTGCCATAAAGACAGATGACAAATACAGTATGGAATGTTCCATTATATCTTGTATGCAATTAAATGGAAATACTGCAATTACTCGAGGATACTTTGGTAGTGGAAATTTATCAAGAAGATTGGGGTACAGAGCAAGAGGAATATCTGCATTCCTTTCAGAGAGATGATGGATGCTAATGTCTGGTGGAATTTTTATCCAGAGACACTTGTAGTCATCAGCCTTGTCAGGATTTTTTTTTTATCTGACTAGCAGGAACTGTGACTAACTGTGTGTACAGTTACCAACAACATTGTGATTGCAGAACTAGGTGCTGTCAGTATTATCTCTTATAATACAGATATTTCTTAAGCTGTGGGTGCAGTGGGTGGTGTGTGATCTGTGAAGGGTGAGAAGAGCTGAAAGGGATGTGGATTTTTTTTTTTTTTTCAGCTCAGAGAGACATCACCTCCCAGACCTTCCTCACTGTTTCTGTGACAGTCTTCCCTAGCTTTTTGGCACGGCTTTGTCCGAGCAGCAGAACCGTTTGCACCATGAGGAACTGAAAGGGCTTGGCATAATCGTAGTGTTTTATGGATGCAAAAGTCACTGTCACTTTGCCTGGGTACAGCACAGAGCCTGTCAAAGGTGGACTCAGATAAGGTGAACCGATGAGAAGCTGAGAGCTTAGCTGTTCCCAACCCCATCTGAAATTCCAGGAATGTTATATCAGGATTACAAGCTTCAGATTCTGTTGCACCTTGCTTGAGAGGGCAGCAGCTATAAGGAACATTGAAAAAAATTGATAAGTATACAAAAGAATACATTGAGTACAGTTGGTGTACAGCTTTATCTTTTCATGTTCTTGTGAAAGGATAATTTGCAATACAGGGAGATTTCAGGCCTAGGGCATTATATAAAGTAGTTGAAAAGGAATGTTAATACTTGTCTCTTCTGCTCTGGTCAGTTTTCCTTAAAGTAACTCCTGCAGACTCCATCTGGCCATCCTTATGTGACATTGAAGTCAGCACTGTAAACTTCGTATGATTCTTCATTTATTATGGTGGGTTGTTTTGTTGGTTTTTTCCCCACCCTGTACAGGCAGATGGAATAGTAAGAAACTTCCCCTTGCTGCCAAGAAACAAGGGGGAAGTTCATAACAAGTTCAGGTACTTTCCTCCACTTCATTTTTTCTGCATTGCAGTGGTATTATGGAGGGGAGGTTAAATGTGCACTTTCTCTGTTGAAGTTTCCCTGCATGTGGAAGAATGAGGGCAAATATTTAAAAATGTGGTATGTTTTTTTTTTTTTAACAGGAGAGATGTATCTACAGGACTTTCATGTGTAAAATATGAAGGTGTTGTGTTCTTCTTGTTGCTTATGAGCCTTCAGATAGACAAATATGTTAGAGATGGATCTCAATGTGCCTGTTTCTTCCTTCTTGTAGGAAGGTGGGTTAAATTATCAGTTTGACATTCCCTCAAATTCCGTCCTTTGGTTTTAGCTTGCATTTATATACCTCTACTATACCTCTGTTTAAACGGGAGGGTGCTTTGTTTATGGTAGGATAATCCTGATTTGCTGTGATTTTTTGAGGTGACAAGGCAGCCATCTGCCATAATGTGTATTGCTGCAAAACTCTGAGAAAGCAGCCATCATGCTTCTATTTACAAGCCTAAGAGCTCACTGTTGGTTTCAAAGATGAAAGCGATGGACTGAAGAAGCCTGTGCAGAACATACAAGAAGTTAAACACACATGCTGGCACATGTATGCTGTGCAAACCTGGCAATGCTGGTAGACTTTGAAAAGCTTGGGTTTTGTATAAAGCCTGAATTTTGCTATCATAAACCCAAGGCAAAAATAATCTAACTTTTTTTTTTTTTAAATAATAGTCTTCTTAGCATTTTATAGGGATTAGGTACTTCCAAATTTAGTTATGTCCATCTATGTCAATACTCAGCTCTGTTCTGTGGCTCTTTATAGGACTGCTATAGGTGGAAAACCAAAATAACCAGCTTCCTAGTTAAGCCCTTTGCATCCAAATGAAAAAATGGGGTAGTGGTGGCAAACATGTCTTCAGAAGCAATGTGTTCAGGAAATCATAGTAGCTGCCACTACTTCTTGAGAACCAGTATAGTCAGTTGAAGCTCAGAGGAGCCATGACTTAATATCAAACACATCTCCAGAAAGTGTGTTTCTGAAAAGCTAGCTTTAATGTAACACAAAACATTGGTGATTTGACTTGACTAATGAGAGCCATTGTTATTTTTTATTTGTGGCCTTGATAGTAATTATATTATGCTATACTCAATCTACCATTACATTTCCAGTTAAACTCCATGATTAAAAAATACCCTCATCATCTGGTAGGTGACTTCACACCCCATTTATTAACCTTTTTTAAGGAAATGTTGTCTCAACATTTTTTCAGGCCACCTGGAGTAGAAACATGTAATTTCCAGTTACTCGCTGACCTTTGGATTGATTTTTAGTAATCATTCCTACCACAACTATATTGGAATTGATATCTCTATTTATCAGCAGGTTGGCAGAAGTACAAGAAACGTAGTCAAATATGTATGAATTAAATGTAAAATCTCCTGAAAATGAACATAAATAGTTTTGGAAAAGCCCAGAATGTTCTGCTGATATTGACCATTCCCATCCTAGTTCAGAGAGGCTTTTGGAAGATGTTTCCAAAAGCCTTCCAGTGATGGAAATTCAAAGTCTTGGCATTTTATCCCATGCTTATATCAGAAAGTTTGTATTGGACCTTACTTAGTCTTCCTTGAATCCTGTCCTTAGCAAAACACGTTTGCATATTTTTAGTGTCTTCTTTCAAACATCCTATCTCTTACCACTAAAACTATTTTTTCTACTGTTTCCTTGTATGTCTTATTTTCTTGATTTCATCAGAATTGTCTCTATATCTTTCTTGAAATATGTGGCCTAAGGCTGGACACTAAACTCAGGCCTTATCTGTGTTGGAAGGGTTACTTTATCCATCATGCATATAACAGTCATGTGTATACACTACTGTATGGCATTTTTTGGCAAGAGGGTGACAGCACTGGTTCATGTTTAGCTTTAATCAATTTGTTTATTTATTATTTATTTGTTTGTTTGTTTATTTATTTATTTCCAGAACTGCTGTCTCTTCATTTACTTTGTCTTCTTTTGGGGATGTATGAAGGTATGTAGCAAGGCAACAAGAAAGGCCAAAGCCCTCTCAGAACTTAAAATGGCAAAGGAAGTAAAAGAGAAGAAAAAGAGCTTCTTCAAATATATCAGTAGTAGAAGGAAGAATAGGGAAAATGTGGGGCCACTGCTGCATAGGGTGAGAGCCCTGATAACACAGGATGCAAAGAAGGAAGAGGTGCTGAATTCCTTCTTTGCTTCAGTCTTTACTAAGACCAGCCCTTATGAACTTCAAACCCTGGATATAGGAGAGGAAACCTGGAGGAAGGAAGACTCTCCACTAGCCAATGAAGAGTGGGTCAGAGATCAGTTATGCAAATTGAATGTACACAAGTCCATGGGCCCTGATGGGATGCAGCCAAGAGTGTTGAGAGAGCTGGCTGATGTTATTGCCCTAACACTCTCCATCATTTTCAAAAGATCATGGCAAACAGGAGAGGACTGGAGGAAAGCCAATGTCACTCCAGTCTTCAAAAGGGCAAGAAGGAAGATCCACGAAATTACAGACCAGTCAGCCTCACCTCCACCCCTGGAAAAATGGTGGAGCGGCTCATTTTGGAGGTCATCTCTAAGCATGTGGAAGAGAAGGTTATATGGTGTAGTCAGCATGGATTTACCAAGGGGAAATCATGCTTGACTAATCTGATAGCCTGCTATGACATTGTGACTGAATGGGTAGATGCAGGGAGACCAGTGGATGTTGTCTACCTTGACCTTAGCAAGGCTTTTGACACAGTCTCCCATAACATCCTTGTGAGCAAGCTCAGGAAATGTGGGATAGAAGAATGGACAGGGAGATGGCTTAAGAACCGGCTACACAGTAGAGCTCAAAGAGTGGTGATCAATGGTGCAGAGTCCAGCTGGAGACCTGTAAACAGTGGAGTCCTCCAGGGATCAGTGCTGGATCCAGTCGTGTTTAACATCTTTATCAATGACCTTGATGGTGGTACAGCCTGTCTTCTCAACAAGTTTGCTGATGATACAAAGCTGGGAGGATTGGCTGATTCACTTGAAGGCTGTGCAGCCATTCAGCAAGACTTGGAGAGTCTGGAGAGCTGGGCAAAGAGGAACCTAATGAGGATTTCCCCACGAGCCCCAGATTCATATAGCCACAGAAGTAGTCAAGATAGATGAGGAGTTTGACATAGTAGATGAGGATTGGGTTAGGGATCAGTTGAGTAATCTGGACATCCATAAATCGATGGGTCCAGATGGAATGCATCCAAAGGTGCTGAGGGAGCTGGTGGAGGTCATTGCTAGGCCACTCTCCATCATCTTCGGTAAGTCATGGGTAACAGGAGAGGTGCCTGAGGACTGGAGGACAGCAAATGTCACACCAGTCTACAAGAAGGGCAAGAAGGAGGACCTGGGTAACTATAGACCGGTCAGCCTCACCTCCATCCCTGGAAAGGTGATGGAACAACTTGTTCTTGTCTCTATCTCTAGGCATATCAAGGACATGGGGGTCATCAAGAGCAGTCAGCATGGTTTTATCAAGGGTAAATCATGTGTGACTAACCTCATAGCCTTCTATGAGGAAATTACTAGGTGGATAGATGATGGTAGAGCGGTAGATGTGGTTTATCTGGATTTCAGTAAGGTATTTGACACCGTCTCCCACAGCATCCTTGTAGATAAGTTGATCAGGTATGGGTTTGGTGATCAGGTAGTGAGGTGGATCAGGAACTGGTTGATGGGAAGGAGTCAGAGAGTTGTATTCAATGGGGCAGAATCTGGTTGGAAGTGTGTGACTAGTGGAGTCCCTCAGGGGTCGGTACTGGGACCGATGTTGTTCAACATCTTCATCAACGACCTGGATGAGGGTATAGAATGTACCCTCAGCAAGTTTGCTGATGACACTAAGCTGGGAGGAGTGGCTGACACACCAGAAGGCTGTGCTGCCATTCAGAGAGACTTAGGCTGGAGAGTTGGGCGGGGAGAAACATGATGAAATTCAACAAGGGCAAGTGTAGAGTTTTGCATTTGGGGAAGAACAACACGATGTCCCAGTATAGGTTGGGGGCTGACCTGCTGGAGAGTAGTGCAGGTGAAAGAGACCTGGGGGTCCTGGTAGACAGGAGGATGACCATGAGCCAGCAATGTGCCCTTGTGGCCAAGAAGGCCAATGGCATCCTGGGGTGCATTAGAAAGGGTGTGGTTAGTAGGTCAAGAGAGGTTCTCCTTCCCCTCTATTCTGCATTGGTGAGGCTGCATCTGGAGTATTGTGTCCAGTTCTGGGCCCCTCAGTTCAAGAAGGACAGGGATCTGCTTGAAAGAGTCCAGCGCAGAGCCACAAAGATGATGAAGGGAGTGGAACATCTCCCTTATGAGGAAAGGCTGAGGGAGCTGGGTCTCTTTAGCTTGGAAAAAAGGAGGCTGAGGGGTGACCTCATCAATGTTTACAAATATGTAAGGGGTGAGTGTCAGGGAGATGGAGTTAGGCTCTTCTCAGTGATGACCAATGACAGGACAAGGAGTAATGGGTGCAAATTGGAGCATAGGAGGTTCAAGGTAAATATCAGAAAAAACTTTTTACTGTGAGAGTGACAGAGCACTGGAACAGGCTGCCCAGGGAGGTTGTGGAGTCTCCTTCACTGGAGACATTCAAAACCCACCTGGATGCGTTCCTATGTGATGTGCTCTAGGTGACCCTGCTCTGGCAGGGGGGGTTGGACTAGATGATCTTTCGAGGTCCCTTCCAACCCCTATGATTCTATGATTCTATGATTTATGAGAAAGTCAGGTTATACAGTATCAAATTCCTCAGCTGCTGCTTAGCAGTTACTGCCATTTTGGAAGTACCTAGAAATAATATAAATGTTTTGTTGCATTATCTTTTCCTGTATTTTTTTCCCTGGGATTCAGTTACAAGTCACTGAATGCAGAATTCCTGTTTTCTTGCTAAAATATACAATTTCTTTTTTGTCCCTTTTTTACCTCCTGATTCTACTAAATTGATGGTTTAATGCAGTCATCATCTTCTAGAATTTCTCAGCCTTCCTTATGCAAATGTTCAGAAGAGGTGACCAGAACAGTCCTGCCTGGCCTTGTTATAGAGTGAACTGAGATATACATTCTTGAGATAATCCCAGTTCACTACCAGTATAACTAGATTTCTTCCAGTGGTTGGTTGTCTAAAAAAGTCTTGAAAGCAGTGAGTGAAGTTTCTATTATATTCCTAGTTGACCAGTCCCAGTACTTAACTATAATTCTGGATGGATATTTTTCTCAATGTGGTATTCAGATCTCTACTATTTTAGATTAAGTGTCTCCTGCTTGCCTTATCTTTGGTTGTCATGGGTGACAAGAGAACTCTTTATTTCACTTTCCTACACCTTTGAAATCCATTGCTATGCTCCCCCTCAGTCTTTTCTAGACTAGGAAAACCTGAATCCTTGTTTTCATGTCCTTCATTTCAACACTCTTAACTATTGGTCATCTTTACATTCTCTGTGTCTTATCTAGTAGATGGGGTCCAAAATTGGGTGGAGAACTCCAAATGACATTATCCATTACTGTTTGTGGACTACAAAAAGGAAAAAAATCTACACTATCCATCACACTCCTTTTATTACATTGTAGACTGACAGTTCTTTAGAACTGGACTGTACACTTGCATACAGTGAAAAAAAAATGCACTACAAAGTTTCTCCTCAACCCTGTTTTGTTCATCTATGTTAAGAGGTCATTTCAGTGTTAAAGCCTAATTCCACAAAAAAAGTGTGTGACTCTAAGGAAGGCAAAAGCTCTTCACCCAACGTGTTCAGCTCAAAAGAATGAAAAAAGTAAAAAGCAAGCAATAACAAAACCAAAACCCTAATTATGAGCTCTGCAAAGACAACTTGGCTAAATTGAATGTGCTCTTCCCCAGTGTACTCACACAAAGGCCAGCTGGCTCATGGCTCTTCAAAACTTAATTTGCTGCACCTAAAATGAATGGAAATTCTCTCTGTGGGCAATTCATCTTCTCTAACACTACAAGCAGAACCTTATTCCCCAGCTAGAATGAAGCACAAGTGCTTTCCAGGTCACAGACTGGATTACAAGCCATCCCTCTCTGCCCCCCAGATGACAAGTTTTACCACATTTCCACAGATAGCAGATAAAGATGGATAGAGCAAAGCATCCTGATGTTGAATAAAATGGATGAATACACAAGGTGGAGGCAAACATAAAGCAGTGTTGGATACACAGGCAGCAGAGGCTAGCTGCTCATTCCAGGGATGTTCCTACAGCCAAAACTAGTGTGGGTTTTCAGGCAATCACCTGCTCTGCCCATTCCTGAAGTTGGCCCTACTTCAAATGAAGTCAGTGGGAATTCAGCTCAGTACTTTCCCATGAGCTCTATGCTGAAGCTTAGACATTTTTGTGATGCTCCAAAACTATCTATTCCAGTCTGAGCCATGACTCTGCCTTGCTAAATCCTCAGACTGAAGTACAACTTGCAGGACTGATGCCACAGGTAAAAAAAAAAAAAAAAAAAAAAAAATTATTATACTTAATTGTTTAGTCAATAGCTGGGAAGTTTCCCAGCCCATGATTTGTGACCCTTTCCTCCTTCTCATTCTTCATATGAAGATGAGAGATTTGACAGTCCCTGAGAAGGTGCCTGGCACATAAGTTGCCAAAAACTAATAAGCAGGACTGTTTCTGATTTAACATGTGAAGCTGGCACTGACACTGAGGCAATACTAAAGTTCGGATAGTATCCTCAGCAGCCCTGGGCAGCTGCGTGTGTGTAGTATGGGGTCCCTCAAGTGAGAACTTAATTTCTATCTTTAGCAGCACTAATAAACAAGAAACATGAGACACAGGCTTGTAGGGGGAATTTAGTCACTTTGACCTCTAGGCCTCATTAAGCACAGATTTCAGGTAAGAGAGATCCTGTTCTTAGGGAGATATGTGAGGAGTATAAGTCAAGGGAGTGGAGGTCATGGTGCAACAGCCCAGGTACCCGTTCTACCCAGGTTTTAACAAGAGGCTTTCAACAAATTCAAGCCACAAATAATGAGGTTTGTTTATAGAGAGGTTATGCAGGAAGTAGAAACCTGTACCATGGGCATCCTGGTCATTTTGAAGGGTGGTCTACTGGCAGTGGTCCCTGCTTAGCCAGCATTTGTGAACATGAGAGGCTGTAGTCCCTTCTTTTCCTGCCGTGCTGTACATTATTAAGATCCCCAATCAGTCCTCTCTTCTCTGGACTAAACAGCTGTAGGTCTGGCAGCCTTTCCTCATAACACAGATGTTCCAGTCCCTTAATCATCCTTTTAACCCTCCATTGGACTCTCTCTAGTATATCCCCATCTCTCTTGAACTGTGGAGCCCAGAACTGGACACACTAATCCAGGTGGGGTCTCACTAGGACGGTGTAGAGGGGAAGGAGAATCTCCCTCGACCTGCTGGACACACTCTTCTTAATGCGCTCCAGAATACCATTGACCTTCTTGGCCCCAAGGACATATTGGTGTCCCATAGATAACTTACTGTCCACTAGGACTCCAAGGTCCTTTTCCATGGAGCTCCTTTCCAGCAGGTCAACCTCTAACCTGTACTGGTGAAAGTGGTTATTCTTTCCCAAATTCAGGACTCTACACTTATTCTTGTTGAACCTCATTAGGTTAATCTTTGCCCAGTTCTCCAGTCTGTCCAAGTCTCACTGAATGGCAGCACAGCCTTCTGGTGTATCAGCCACTCCTCCCAGTTTCATATAATCAGCAAACTTGCTCTGTCCTGTGAGGGACCAGCACTCAGGACCTATACTTGTTGGAATCAATGTCGAAACCCCTTTGTAACCCCTCAAACAAAGGTTCATTTGCATCCCGAAAGGCCTGCCTGAGAGGATGGAGGCAACGATGATGGCCTGCATATGGCCTGGACCTGCAGATATAGTGATTGAGATAAGGACACTGATCGAGGGGTGGAGGCTGTGGAGGTCCATTCCAGCTATTCTGTCTTATGACTCAATCATGCTTGCTCATCCTCACAAAACAAGGAAACTAGGCCTATAAAACAGGACGGTGCAATGGTGGGCTTTGGGAGCCTCACTGACACCAGCTCTCCCCCATTGGCTGGCCCAACACTGGATCCAGGACTGGTGATTTTCTGTTATCTATCTCTAAACTTTTCTTCTCCTCCTTTCTCTCTCCCTTCCTAAACCCATTAGGTAACGCAAGGCCTAATCACATTTTTTTTTTCTCAGGTTGTGCAGCTTAAACATACATGTATCGTACTGTTGTGATCTAAATGCCAGCCTTTATGATCATGCAGCCTAAGATAATAATTGAAGTATCCGTATTCCTTCTATAGTCTTAATTAAACCTAATTCAAATACAGACCTTGAGTGTCATTTCACCTTAATCCGACCAAGGGGTATCTGATGGTTGAGCTGTGACATTTTAATCACTCTCCCTGGAAGGGCTAGGTCGGAGACAAAGGTTGGATGCAGCCACGCTGAGGCTTCTCTCTGAGAAGGAGTTTAGAAAGAAAGGGGGTCGAATCTGAATCTCCCTGGGTTGCCCTACCGAGGTCATGACATGTCCCCTCATCCAGGTAGTTGATGAAGGTGTTGAATATGGCTGGACCCAATTCTGATCCCTGAGGAACACCAATAGTTATAGGTCTCCAACTAGACTCTGCACCATTGATTGCCTCTGAGCTCTACTGTTTAGCCAGTTCTCTACCCATCTCTCCAGTCACTCTTTTAACCCACACTTTCTGAGCTTACCTATGAAGATGTTATGGGAGACAGCATCAAAAGCCTTGCTAAGGTGAAGGTAGACTACATCCAGTCCTCTCCCTGCATCTACCCATTCAGTCTCACCATCATGGAAAGCTATCAGATTAGTCAAACATGATTTCCCCTTGATGAATTCATGCTGGCTTTGGCTGATAAGCTTCTTTTCTTCCGTGTCCTTAGAGATGACCTCCAGGATGTTGTATCTGATCTGTTATGTTCATGTACTGATTAACTCATGAAGTCAAGTCACGTATTTCTCAAATCTAGAATTTTTCTGCACCTTTATGATCAGTGACATTTCATGGCAATGAATTACTTAATAATTTAAAAATAATGAAATATGTGCTCAATAACTCAACCCACTACCACATAATTTCATAGTGGGAAACTGCTTTTTACAGTTAATTATCAGTGACATTTGCAGTTTGACAGCTAGACCATAACAACTCAGCTCTTTTGCTATGAAGAGTCCCTGCCTACTTAGCCTTGGTATGGAAGTTAATCATAAGCTGTTCTATGCACATCACTCATTACACACTCCAAGCCTCGCTTTTCTGCTAAAAATATATTTTTTTAAAAGTGCAATTTTGGCCTCAGGGAAAGTTGTGAGTATGATCTAACTAGAGATAAAACCACTATGAACACTGGGAAATGGACATTTTAAGAAGGTCAATGGGTTGAAAGCCTGCTAGTCTTGTAGTGCTTACCTTGACAAGCTCACCTTGCTGTCAGGGTACCTCATGTTCCAAGTTAAAAGCAGTTAATAATTTGTACTTGCTGAAGAGAATGGAGAAAATACATACACCCTGATCAGCTAGTATCTTTCAGATACATGCACAATCAGCATCTGTGGTGAATTTTGAAGATTTCATGTCCTCACAGGTGATTAGTCCATAAGTGTTCTAATGTGGTAGCCTTTGGTTGCTCATTTGACTGACCAGGGGCAATATGGGAGGATGTGGGTAGGAAGGAAGCAGAAGACCTGTCATTGTGATGCTGAATGAGTTTTAAATCCTCTGATTCTAATTAGTTTGTTAAAACTGCTATCGATGCAAACTTCAAAAAGTGAGCTTATAATATTTTTTTAAAAACCCAAACATTAGAAGCATTATAACATGGGAAATTAATGGCCCAGCTTTTAGTTGAGTTGAAATAACTTTTTTATAAAGAGAGGATGGTCAGTTTTCCTAACTGACCTTTTGAGTCATGAGCCAGAATCTTTGTCTGGCTGAGAGCCTCATCACCTTTCCTGTGGAAGAAGAGAGCCAAGGAGGTGGAGAGCTCCAGGAATAGCAGGATGTGATAACAGCTCTATCGCTGCATTACATGTAAGCGAGTCACATGGCCTGAGCAGTTTTGCGACATTACATTATGCCATAGCTGGAGATTTGGACTACCTGCCAGCTCCTTCTCTGGTACAGCTTCACTGGAACATTTGGCTCAAGTGACACAGGTTGACTGCATCTACTTAGGGGAGAGCCACTAATAGATAAGCTGTTATCACAGGGCTGAGTGCAACTACCTCACAGAGGTGAAACTGATTAGTACTGCAAAAGGAATAGTTTCAGTGACCTTTATATAGCAGTACAATGGTGTCATGGTTTGGGCCTAACACAACAACAAAGAACCAGCCATGTGGCTGCTCACTCAACTTCCCTCCCCCACCCCCCCCACACACTGTGGGATGAGGAGGACAAAGGCCAACTAGAAGCTCATGGATCGACAAAGGACAAGGAGGGTTCTTCACCGATTAAGGTCACGGGCAAAACAGACTCAACTTGGGGAATAATAATAATTAAATTTCGCACTAATCAGATGCACATAGGATACACAACGCAAAGAGCAGAGCTTACATACCTTACCCCACCCATCCCTTCTTCCGGGGCCCAAATTACTTTGTTCCTGATTTCTGTCCCTCCTTCCCCCCCAGCAGCACAGGGGGACAGCTTGCCACCTTGCCATAGGTTGCAGGGAAACTTCTGTTTGGGCACTTTCTTCCCCTTCTTCCTCACAAACCACCAGCTCCGCCCTTCCTCTGCAGCTCAGCTCTTTCTATTTCTACTAAGTGCTCACTCTGCTCAGGTCTGGTATCAGTTCTTTCATATGTTAATCACAGAGGCGCATCTATTGTCTCTCTAATGGCTCCTTGGCTGGTTTTGGAGCAGGGGGAGCATCTCAGCTTCTTACCAGACCCACCCCTGGGGCCCTTGCCGCACTACCAAAAATCCCATCAAACCAAACTAGCACAAATGGTCAGGACACCGGTGCAGGCTAAGTTCAATGCCAGCTTCATTCAACAGTGGTCAAATACGTTGTTTTTAAAATACATATATCTGCAATTTTTAAAATGATATGGTTGTTTTATCTCTTCCTATCTGAGAGGCCCAACTAATTGATGTCTAATAACTCATCTGTGTTAAATATCAGATATTTTTCCTTAAATTTCTTTAATGCTGCATAGATCTCATATCTTCACATAGCTATACGATTTTTTTTATATTACTGCTTGTGCATCTGTAGCTTCAAGTGTTTACATTTTCTGAGTAGATTGATGCAGCTTCCATGCAATGGGAAAGAGCATTTCTAAGGGGTAGGACACTATTTAGTGAATAAATTATTTTCAATTTGAATTTACATCTGGAGCTCAGCAGCTGGAAACTGCAGATCATAATAATGGCTTTCTTCTGATGACGTGCAATACCATAATTCTTTTCTGTAGCATCTTGGTATTGTTCTAATTTTAGTAAAAAATATTTCTACTGTTCATGGGAGTCTAAACTTCAGATAGCTATTGAATTTCATTACCATATTTTGCAAATTGCTTTTGTTGGTTATTTGAATTATAAATTGTTCAGCATATATATCTACTTACTATTATGAAAAGGTCCATTCTGACATCTAATTCCAGTTTATCAGCCAAACCAGTAAACCGATGGCCCTGGTCAGCACAGTAGGATGATAAAACCCAGCTTTGAAGTATATAATCCTCTTATTAGTTATATAAGACAGGCTAGTAGGAAATTTCCCAAATGAGGTCTTAAACTGTGTTGTCCTCCAGTCATTCTAAACCATCCTAGAATTTCAGTAATGACATTTCAAGCCTATCTTTGGGTAGAAATGAATTATTGTAATTTTGGGCATCTTTTATTAATCAGAAATAATCTCATCCTTTCTGCTCCCTCTCCCTTTTCAGTCAATTCTATATTTTTTAATTTGCTGCCAATTCTATCGATAACCACTTTTTAATAATTTTCAAATATGTAGCTACTTTCTTTTCTTCTCCTGAACAGTGTTTTCTGTGGGAAGAGGGGTTGAGAAAGCATTAGAAATACACTCACCAGCAGCTTTCATCCTTCCTTAATTTTTTGAATTTATTTCAAAGCCAGTAGCTGTACGGCAGTGTACTGGGTGTGCCCTTAGTTTGCAGGGAATTGTTGGATTTAGAGGTTAGAGAGTTCCGTTCTAAATCTGGAACACATTTTAATTCACAGAGGGGTCATGCTGATTTAGCTGATAATGGTTTCTATTAATTCCACATGCTGTAGCAATTAAAATCTGGGCATGCAAATTAAAATGTTTATTCTGGATGAATGGAAGATAGGGGAGGTTATAAGCCCCAAATGCTCCTTTGAAATGTGGATCTATTTGAACAGAAAGAGCTTCTAAACATTATAGTCTGGGTGTCTCTGTGTATTATGTCTCAATCAATCCTTATCGTATGTGCCCAGATTACAATAAACAAGGTTTTTACTTCCTTAGCTGCTGACCTTGACAAGCTGATGCACTCTGTCAGAGTCAGACTGGGATCTTTCCATCACACATTACACGACCATTAAGAAAGATTCGGCCAGCCAAAATCTGTCCTCAGCTGCACTCCTGCAATCCTGTTTGCTCCACAGCATGTCCTCGGTGAGACTGAAGCAGATCCCTCTTGTGCAAGGGTGCTCTTCAGTACCAGGGACACAAGGGAAGGGTGTTAGAGGTCAAAAAGAGATCCAAGGAGGTGTTGTTAATCTGTCTGTTTTTTGTAAAACATGCATTTTTATTGAACAAGATTTTAAAAATAGACCCTTCCTACTGCATATTGTAACTGCTTAATATTTAGTGAACAGTTTTGAAGAAGATGAACCAGAAGGGCCAGAATACAAATTCAGTCTTGGTTTCTGTTTTTGAGAAATGTTCTTTGTATTCCCATTGTGTTAATAATTTAAAAATTACTTTTAGAAGAAAATAAAAATTAAAAAAAAGTATTTTAAAGTCAGATTTGCAATATCGAGCATTCCAGTTACTTTCAGGAATGAAAAATACATTTCCCATTTTGTTTCTTCTGCATAAACAAAGAACTTTTATAGTAACAGCTTTATGTCCTGTATTTTTTTACAGGTGCTGGTTACTTAGTGTATTCAACACTTTCATTTACTCACTTTATATCCATGTATAAATTGATACATTGCTTGTTTTTAGGCACCTATAGAATATTTTGAAAGAAAGCATTGATACAAGTAGCAGACTATGAACAGTACTCTTGCACTTGAAGTAACTTCCATTAGATAGTAATTTTGTTAAGTAGAAATAGGCTACATCTGGAACTTTGTCTGCAGCTGGCTCCATGTGATGTAACTTATGTCTGGACAGGCTTTTAAAATGGGAGATTAGGTGGCAAAAGACATAGTAACCAGTATTTCTTCCAATATTGCTGAAACTCCAATGCTGCATGAACGTTTTTCACAACTATCCCTAGTCCAACTATATGAGAATATAAACTGTGATAAGTATGCATAACAAGGCAGAGAGACTAAAAGATTTTATTTGAAAAGCATTTGTAAGTAGTTTCTGTTAGCAGCTGAAATAACTGGGATTATAAATATAAAGTGTGTGATTGATAGAGTCACAAGAATTGCTTTGGATTTGACAGAATTGTGGTGCTTGATAGGAAAATGAAATGCATTTCAAATAATACAAATAAGCAGGTTTATTGTTCAGACTTTAAGAACTAGAAAATTATTTTCTCAAAGGGATGTCATATTAAAATCTGTTAGGATTTATATTTAAACAAAGGTGCAGGTTATATGTAGCATCTAACACTTTCTGGTAAGATTACATTACGGAATTAATCAAAATCAAATTACAGTCTTTGGCATATTTCAGTTTACGACCTGATTGAAATAACAGAGGAGTTTTCTCATGATTTGAGGGAGAAATACAGGAGAAAAAAGAAAAAAGGAGCTATTAGATTACCTTTAGCAAATGAATAGTATTGGAAATACCTTGTAGCTATCAGTTTAATGAAAAATATTATAGCTTTAAGAAAATTTTACAGTTGCATTTAATTGGAAATATGCCTTTATATAGATTGATTGCATTGTGAAAAAGCTAAAAATATATGTTTAACTTAAAAGACAGGCATAGATCCTGGTGATGGGCAAGTTAGTAGAAATTACTTTTCAAAGGTGATGATGCTTCTATGAAATGTATTTGTTTGATAGAACTGCAGCTGTAAACTAAGGAGATTTCCTTGAACTAAATTAACTGTTCTTTTAAATAATGGAAAATAGGGAAGATTTCTTTAAAGAAAATCTAATTAGAGATTCTCTGGTGTAATGAAAAATTAACAAATCTAGCAGACATGCAGAGTCTTCTACTGCTCCTGGATAGGCTGTCATAAAAATAAAAACCATCACTTCCAATCAGGTGTTGACGTTCTTCAGTCATGTCCTTAGTTCTTTATATAGAAAAAAATTACCTGATTTTTATCATTTTATCTATGCTAATGTGTTGCATGACTGAAGTAAGTCACTGTCATGCCTCTGCATTCATAATATATTGAAAGAATTGTTATCTGGTAATAATTTTAATGATTTTTGCTTTATTGTATCTAATGCTTGTTGGTCACTGTTTGACAACTTCAAAAAATTCTCTGTCAAAGTCCTGTGTTTGAAAATACTTTTTAACTTTGCATTGAGTACAGATGTACAGAACCAAGCCTTTGGTCACTGGAAGTCTAATAGTTTGGCAAAATTTTAGGAAAATACTTGTGTACAAGTTGTCAGATGCTAATATTTGCAGATTGTTAGCAGGCGTGGTCAGTTCATGGAAGGATTTGAATATCATGTGCTCTTGAGAAGTAAGAGGTATTGTGCATTTAAATACTAATAAAATCTGTTGCTGTTAAGAGTGGAGATCATGGGTTGAAAAAGGTTGAGGCAGGATCATCAACGTTAGTATTGATCCTATTATGTTCATCAGGATAATACAGATCTGCAAAAGACACCTCTGATTCCAGAAAGAAAATCATCCAAAGTGTTTGAAGGAGAGATCAGAGGATATTTTTGTGTGTCTTTCTACAAGACACTGGTGAAATCTCATGTGTGATCCAACATGCAGTTCTGATCACCAAGTTTTAAGGAAGACTAATTAAAAATGCTGTATGTGCAGAGAGGAGCTTTAAGGACAATTAGGAGGAAGAGCATATCTTCACTTAGTCAAAATAAGAGGCAAACTGAAAGAGTCTAGGAATGTTACCCTTATCTAACTTATTAGGAGGGTAAACAATGGGGAAGGAATGGAAATGGAAAGAAAATGCTGAAACAACAAATAGACATTAATTGGACATGAATAAACTTGGGAATTTGAAGATTTGTAGTTGCAAGAACCTGGAATGTCTTCCACTGGACTGACAGACTGAACCTGAACTCTTTGGGAATGGAAGGATGTTAAGTAGTTTGCTGAAAACCAAAGAGCTAAGTGAACCAGAAGTCCTTTTTGTGAAACATCTTTACGATATTTTGGCCCCTGTATTTTCAACCCGAACAGTCTTGTTACTGAGCATAAACATCAAGCAAGTTTAAGACATAGACATGCTGTCTACACTTTTGTACAATGATTCTTATTCATCCTCTAATACTTCTTGAGAGCTTAGCAAATGCTTCTAGGTTTTTGATATCATTCTACTGGTTGCACTCCAATAACCTTGTGAGAACCTTGGAAGTCCTGTATAAGAATGTAGAAATCGCTGAGAAGGTTTTAGGCTTTTTTTCTTTTTTCCTCTCTTATCTGTGCTCAATTTCCACTGTTTAATATCTGTCTAGAGGAAGACTGACTTAAATGGCTTTGGACTCAGTAGTATGATCACATGAAAGCATCTGAAGCTAAAATTTATGTCTAAAATAATGAAACATACTCCAAGTTTCATTGTATTTTAGTACCAGAAACATAGAATGTCTGCTCCTTTGTTGAGGACTTAAGTCTGGATCTGCATAACTGAGAATAGCTGAATCTGTTTTCTTCATATTTGTTTGGCACAAATGCATTTAAAGGAAATGAACTGTCTTATATCTTGCCCTTTGGCTGGAGGCTGTGTGCATTGCTCGTGCTACTTCACATTTTCACAGACTTCAGCCTCCATGCAAAAACATGGCAAGGCCTCAGCCAGCAGAAAATACTTTGGAAATCAAAACAACATACACACACCCCACCTGAAAGAAATCCAGTGTTCCACCTCTGTATCTGTGTTTGCACATAGTTTTATCTATATACCACTTTATACTATTTAGGATACTAAAGGCATTTGTCCACTTAACAGCACTTTGAACTGCAGCAGCTGGATTTGCAGCCCATCTTCCTTGCCTCCTGTTATTATCTGTGATTCAGAAGTATAAACAGATTTTTCTTTGGCAAAGTCAGGACCTCTGGAAATCATGAAGATTCATGATATCACTGACAGTTTTTCTTCCCAGCAGAAACTTTGTGAAAAAGAGAAAAAATTTCATATTGGTGACAGTCAACAGTATTCAATATTCTTCTGCAAAGAGGTTTCTAAAATATTTAGCCTTTCTTTTATTTTATGCAGATTGTTAATAAAGGTAAAAATCCATTGCTGTCATGGCCTTATGTATATATACTGCCATAAAAAAATAGCTGCCTGACACTTGGAGTAAGGCTGCTGATCATTTTGTGTAATTATATTCCTGCCAGTTCTGGAATTTAGATGTTAAGGGGGAAGGGGAATTACAAAAGAGCAAAAGGATATGCAAATTGTTACACACACACACACACAAGCACACACACACCCCCCATTTAGAAGCTTGGCAGCATAACTGATTAGATACTTAGAAGAAGAAAAATAGGTGTGTCTGAATGCAAAATAGCCATATGTTGCTATGCATCACTTTAAAGGCCTTTTCAGTTGGGAACACTTTTTTCCTTGCATGAATATGCACTCAGCAGGGTGACAGCCAGGTATTCAGAGGCCTTACTATAGCTGACTTATACAGAAGGCAGCAACAAACCTCAAGGGGACACATGCCTTTTGGAAGAACAATTGAAATACACTATTTGTGCTTGCAATAACTAGAGATGCTCCATAATAGTTAAAGAGTAGTAATATCCAGTTTTAGTAATATCCAGTTTTTTCTAAAGTAGGAAGAGCTCCTTTTCCTTTTTTTTTTTTTTTTTTTCTTTTTTTTTTCCAGTTTCAGGGTTAGGTGCTCAACACTGCACTTATATGCAGGCGATACTTGCAATCTGGTGTACCAACGGTATCATGCTACTTGTACTGTTGTGAGGTAGGTGCAGGCTCATTCTCTGACAGACGTCCCTGGTTTCACCTGCAGTCTGTGGAGCAAGTGCAGGAGCTTCACTGGGCTGCAGGAGGCGCTGGGGGACCCAAGGCTTACCTGGCTCACCTGGCACTTACAGCTTGTGCCTTTATCTCTCCACCATCTGTCACAAATACCGCTTCCCTGACTTGCTTTTCCTGGCTGCTAAATCAGGGGAGGATTAAGGAGTTTTGTCGTCTGGACTCCACACACCTCCCGGTGACCTCCTAAGGTGAGCTCGCCAGAAGGGAGTAGAAGGAGAGATAAACTCAGTAGCTTATGTAAGAGAGACCTTGGGGGCGGGGGGGGGGGCGGGGGGGGAAGTATGCAGAACGAAGCTTTTCTGTTAGGAGGTGGGGTTTTTTTAGGAGGTTTCTTCTTCAGGGGTCCCAGCAGACAGACCTCTAGTGTGAAATGCAAACAGGCAATCTCCTGGAGCATGCCAGGGCCCCCCATCCTGTGCTGCCTCCTCTTCTGCAAAGCGTAGTGGTTGTGTTTCAGCCATGGCTGCAGTGATGCAGGTTGTCTAACGTTGCTTCGTATCAATAACAGCAAATGCTAAGTAAAATACCTTTTTTTTTTTTCCACCATCGATTTCTCCAATCTAATTCTGTTTTCTATCAGCAGTGATGTGTGACCATCTTTCAGCTAACTCAGGACAAAATTGAAATGGTTGTTGTTTTAAGACCTACCACACTGATATGTAGCTACTATTACTCCCTATGCATTCTTACTGAATTCCTAGTATGTTTTCCAAACTCTTTCCTTCTTTGTCCCTTTCTCTAACTATCATCCTATAAGATAAATAACTTTTCTGTAATAGCCACTTTTCTCTCATCCTGTAATAACATGACACCATGCCTCAGACTAAAAATGGTAAATAACTAAACACTTAGTTGGATTAGGCTCTTGAATCAGAGGTAATAATAAAGAAAAGGTCTACAGAAGGAAGAAAAAAAAGAGTGCTTAGTGTAGGAAGAAGCATCACTTAGAGGTAGCCATAGAAACTGGAGTTTAAAATCAGGTACAACATCCACGGAAGAGCATCATAATCAGTCAAGTGGCTAAATTAAAATTAAAAATACTAAAAAAATTAAAAATCCTCACCCTTTTTTCTTTTGTTGACATATCTAATAACTTCTTTCCTTTTGAGAAGGAAGATTTTTTTCTTCAAATATTGATTGTTGCTTCTTATTAGTTTAATGTGCTCAGAATTTTATTAAGCAGTTTTGAGAAAATGTTTTTGAGAAAATGTCTCTGCCCTGATTGTTAAGTTTGCTTCAGATACATTTATCACAGCAATAGGACAAGAACATGGGACTGCTTTCTATCTCCTTTCACCTCTCCATGTTCTGAGCCTTTTAAAGGGCCTGGACACCTCCACTCGAAGCTAGTGCAGTTTTACCTGGCTGCCTGACGAACTGCATTGGGCATTTCTGCAATGCAGTCATTCTTTGTCCCTTCCTCTTCATGTGGTCTCTTCCCTTGCAGAGAGCAGGCAGGCCAGTTTCACCACAAAGGTTGTTGCACTTTTACAAAGCAAATAAAATCAGCACTTCGTACTCAAAGTATATGTGGTGATTCCCCTGTGCTGAAATTACTGTTCTTCACTTTTAACACAGTTAGTGTTCAGCATTACATTGTTGCACATTGACTCAAGCTGTGTGTCTTAATGTCTGAATTTTGTTAGCCATCTACATGCAATATATTGCAAATCCTATTGAATCCCAAGGTACCATAAAGTGTAAAGTTAATAACACTCTTGACACCTTATTGAATTAAAATAATCTGCTAATAATCTTCTTGATGGGAAGAGGTTGATAGAAAAGTGGGAATAAAGCCATATGTTAACGTGTCACTAGAAAGATTTTACATAGCCAGGTATGGGATTAAACCCTTGCAATCTACGTATATTGTGTTACCTGACTGTAGCAGACAAGAACAAGAAATTGCAGGTAAGTACTGCAGTTTTTGAAAAGAACACTGCCCTGGATCCTTCTTACATCATTTAAGGAACATGATTTCTGACTGCAGCTATAGAGTCTCAGTGTTTTAGCAGAGATTACTTTTGCTTGTGACAACCCCCTGTTGCTGTTATTATTATCCGAGAATTTCTACCCTTGGCCAAAGCTGATACTCTTTAATGACCTGTCACAGACTAACATTAAGTGTTGAAATTGTGTTTGTTGATTTAGATTGTTCTGGGTTTTTTTATGTTGTGTGAGTGCATATGCATTATCCTTTAATGAGTCAGGTTATTTAAATTTCAGATCAGATTAGGAATGTAGCAAATGTGATGGTTCTATATTCTTCTACCATCTGTCACTGATGAGCTCCTTAGAGCTGCAGCCTCAGTGAGAAGGACAGGTTGGTCCTGTAATCTCTCTGTCGATGTTTCTAAGCAAAGACTAGAAACAGGCTTCTCATCTACTGAGAAGAATTTTTTGAATGAAACTTTCATAGTCACTGTGGAGACACTAAAGCTACATGGAATGTTCAAAGACTACTGTGTCAGTATTAATTACAAATGTGATGTGTACCTTAGCGTTCAGACCAGGGGTGTTTCCTGTGGGAGCTCATCTCATGAGGTAATGATTTAATGCAAATCCCTGGTGTTGAAGCAAGGCAGGTGAATCGTCTTAAGTTGCACTCCCACAGGGAAGGGAGACATCTGATCTTACTGTTTTTCCTCCTTTCAGTGCCCTTCAGCTGGAACAGCAGACTCTAGCTGAATTACAGGAGTCAGTCATTTCAGAAGCTAAACAGGACTGATCAAAACAGAGATCCTACAAATATGATCTGAGACACTTCAGCCTTAGAGTCTCCTTGAAGAATTTGGGTGGCAGCCTGGAAAGAGCTAGGGATTGTTTTCTGAGTGGTTTTCACTGTGGTGCTTTTGTTATGAATAAATGGGATTTTATCAAAGCTGGCTGGTTTTGATTTATGCTTTCCTTAGCCTCAGGAGGCTGTTTGCAGGCGCTGAGTTAAGTCAGTCTTGCTCAGGCAGATTGTACTGGAATTGAGGCACCCAGGAGAAAGAGTAGGGACAGATTGGAGGCTTGAAACTGAAGAGGAATGTGCTTAGGGAGCCGCTGGGGGCACCAGAAGCGGCAAGTCTGGGTGCTGACAGCAAACAAGAGTGCTCCACAGAAAGGAAAAGTATTGGTCTGCTTTTTTTTTTTTTTTTTTTTTTTTTTTTTTTACCCTCCCTGGAAACTTGTATGGTATTTCCGCACTTCTGAATCCCCATGTTATCTGGTTAAGTAGTACTGCTTTTGCTCAGCAAGAGGCCTAATGGGGTAGCTGATAAGGCACAGGACCCAGGAGACACAATCCTGTATGTCCAGCAAAGATAATTAATATTTTCTGCTCTTGCATTTTCTGTCATATAGTTAGTAATCGCCAAGGTAAATCTGGGAAAATCCAGAGGGACCTGGATGTTTGTTAGGGTCTTTGTTAAAAAAAAAAACAAACAAAAAACTGCAAAGTAATAATATCGCTGTAGTTTTACTGAATTTAGTCAGCTGTTAACCTGGGTTGAAATATCTGAGCGTAAGCAGGAAAGCTCCATTCCATTGCCCCTCTTTAAAATAAAATATCATAATAAATAATAAATAAATAAACTTCATAATTTTTCTACAAAAACTATTGGATTGGTTTTAGTTTGTCTTTCAGTAAAGCTTCTACTGCTGATTTAATGATGCTGGCTGATGGCTAAATACATGGCTTATCAGTTTATTACATAGTTTAAACGGATGTTGGTCTGATCTTTAAATGACATTGAGATGTCAGTGAGGTCAACTATTGCCTGTTTCCTGATACCTATAGGCTACTGTATACATGAAAAAGTCACGTGCAGAAAAAACATTTGTTAACAAGGAGACCTTTCCTACTGCTCTAGAGTACTGATGTGAAGTGCTTAACTGATACGTGAAATCAGAAATATAAGCAAAGTAATAATCTTCCTCTTATATGCAAATTTATGACATGGGCAAAATGGATGCTGCTTTCTATTTCTAGTCTCATTCATGCCTCAGGAATGCTACAATAATTTTTGCCTTTACATTTTGAATCATCTTCATGCTGGTGTGACTTGTCAAAATTCTGTCCTTGTCTTATGGGTGTTGCTAACATTTTCCTATGAAACTTGTCCTGAATTGTAAAAAGAAAAAAACTTTCATATATTCCTGAGTCTTTGGGTTCTCTCATTCTTTGGAGTACTTTCTTCTTTTCAAAGTGAATTAACTAAGTAACATTGACTTTCCATTGAAACAGTGTTTTTTGCTAGACAAGTAGGATTTCAATGCTGTAGTTCAATATATGCCACTAACCAGAGTAATCACAGTTCTGATTTCAGTGCAGATATAGAAAAATAATACTTTAAATTAATTTTCTTCACTTTTGCATTCAATTTCAAAATGCAGTCTCTAGCACACGGATCTTTTCCATTAATACATTTGGACTCCTTGAAATTTCTAGATGGAAAATATGTGCTAGATTATGGGCTTGCACAGTGAACATGACTTAAAACATGTACATCAGAATTTCTTTGAAGTGTCAGACTGTGTGTAAACACTGACAAAATTAAATCACTAAAAAAGGAGATTATTGGAATACTCTAAACAGAAGGCTTTCCTATTTCATAATACTATTTACCAGTGAGATTAAAAAAAAATATCCCTTTATAGTTAACATTGCACAGTTTTTACCTAAACTTCTCCTAGTTTTCTAGTTCTCAGTTCTCTGAGTGTACAACATTTTGTATACAATTGTATATGGCTATTTCTGAAATTTTATTCTCTTGTCATGCTTCAACAGGAGACATGACCCATGTTGTGCTGTTGACAGGACCTTGAACAGCCTGCCTTAATGGAGAGGAAAGGGTGTCATTGCTGTGTGCAGTGAAAGGAGGACATTATAAATCCCTAGGAAAGATGATTACAGAATTGTAAAGGATATGGCAAATATATACAACAGCATATGAAGGAAACTCTAGGAACAGCTTAAAACATTAAATAGAGAAGGGAAAATATGTATATTGGAGAAGAGAAGAGAGATTATTGAAAATGTGGCTGCAGATTTGGGTGGACATTGCCTGCAGTTCCCCTGAGCATTACAGAGCTGCAAATTTTAAATGTCTCATATAAGTGTCATTGCTTCCAGTTCTACCTGCTGTGGCAGACATCTGCACTTTGGGAATCTGCCTTCTTAATGCAAAAGGCAGCCAACAGTACTATAAAGAGTCAGCTCACCTAGCCCTCTGCAGTCCAAATGCATTTAGGTCAATGTTACACAGGGGTTGTTTTTATAGTTTAAAGAACTTTAAAGAAATAACATGGATGCTCACACAAATTGCTATGGAGTTATATACCCAGATCATCCATGTCTGCCCTAGATCCCTTGCAAAAGCGAAAGCCTGGCAGTCTTCACTGCTCACGGAACAACATGACAACTCTCCACAGCTAAAAGCAGTGCCTTCCTCCTTGCTCACAGCACTAACATGTTGTGTCTGTCCAAAGGCAGTAAAATTTCTGCAGCTAGAAATAATGTATCTACATCTCAGGAATGCTGATACTGCGTCATGTATATTATCAAAAAATTTTCCAAACCTCTTTTTGAATCTTCCAGCACCTCTGAAGTAAGGTGCACTCTCCCTTTTTTAAGGACAGGGAGATGGAGATCCTGGAAGAATTAATTCAGTCCTTCTGGGATAAATTACTTTGCAGCCATGGCAGTTTCTTGTTTGCTCAACCAGATCTCCCTTCAGCAACTACCTCACTTTGTGTCCTCATTCCTGTTTAATTCTCGTAACTTTGTTGAACTAACACAGCTGTAGGAAAAATCTTTGGCCTCTGTTCCTCCTGTGTGCCATCAACAGAACTCTTCACTGAGGTCAATTCCATCACAAGACAGGGATGGGGCCTGCACCACTGTACTCAAGGGACTACTTGGGTGGCAGATTGTCTCATGCAGACCCACAATCCTCAATAAAGCAAAGCCCACCATGACTTCCAAAATCCAGCTTGAGTTTGCAGGACTAATTGTTAGGAGAAGACACAAAAGATCCAATCTTCTTTTATTCATAAATTGAACAAAATTATTGACGGATGTATGCAGAAGACAGCAGTGATAAAGTAATTACCATTTTTCAGAGCAAGTTCATTATGAGCAGGTCTGTGGTTAGTTCTCCTCTAAATACCAAGAAAGAGAGTGCTAGATAAAAGATAAAGTGTTACAGGAGAGTCAACATGGACATTTTTTTTCTAAATGTAGATAGTGTGTGGGTCAAAACCCACAGCAACTCGCTGCCTCCTGACAGCCACCTCCCTGAGTGAAGCTCACTTTGTTTCTAACAACTGGATGCTTATGGAGCACAGTTTGGTGGCTCATCCCACTGTACAGATACTCATCTATGTCTATGGAGATGCCTGCAGCAGAGCTAAAAATCCTAAACTCTCATCAAAGTAATTAGGCAGAAATAAGTATATTCAGGGCACTGTTAATCTCATCCTAAAACAGATGTCTAAATTAGATAAATCATGCCCTAAAAGTTCCTGTGTATGCATTGACTACAAAAGGAGTTACGGGTGAGCAGTTCATCTAGTAGATGCCTAAGGATGTTTCCTAAGAGGGTCTAAGGACTTCCTCCTGTACTCTCCTTTCCACATTTCCTATTATATGAAGTAATATTAAAGAGGCTGTAATAAAAACATAATGTTTTGATTTTGGTGAAAGGCTGTTTTTTCTCAGACTTTGTGGAATAACTTTAACTCCAGACAGTTTTAGATGAAAACAGGCTCAAAAATGTGTCATTTTCTCTGAAACGGGAATTCTGAGGTATGAACAGCTCGGTAGCTCTACTCAGTTCTATGTGTAAGAAATTTGTTCTTAAATAAAGTAATCATATATGTAGGCTGTCTAGGAACTGTCTTCTTCTGGAAACTCACCCTAGACAGGTTTTTATTATTTATCCCATATATTTGATTGGAAATTCCAGACAGATGACAGCTTGACATGGTCAGATAAACTGCACTACATGTCTAGCTAGGCTAATTTGTCTGGATTGCATGCATCTTCATGAGCATGCATCTTCCACAGAACTATGGTGACCCTCTGTGGTTCATTTGGTGAAAATGAAAGAGAGAAAGAGGCAGCAAGCAATAGATACGGAAGTGAAGGGAAGAGGGGGCAATCGGCAAGGCTGGTGATAAGCAAACTATCTTCATGCAAAAAGGTGCAAATTTCATGATCCTTTTCAGATTAGTTTTGAGTTAGGGATTTTATATGCAAACTAAATAGGTTTGTTCTTGAGGAGCTCTCTGAACAGAGGTACAACATATGGCTATACTCACATTGTACATCACACAGAATTACAGAATCATCATGGTTGGAAAGGACCTCTGAGATCACCAAGTCCAACCATAAAAACAAACAAACAAACAAAAAACACACCAAAAGAAACCAACCACAAAACACACCTCTGAAAACCCCACAACACAAAACCTACAATCTTGGCCACTAGAGCATGCCCTGAAGTTCCTCATCTACACATTTCTTGAATTCATCCAAGGATGGTGACTTCACCACCTCACTGGGCAGGCTGTTCCAGTGCCTGACCACTCTTTCAGTAAAGAAATTCTTCCTAATATCCAATTTGAACCTCCCCTGGCACAACTTCAGACCATTTCTTCTGCTCCTGTCATTATTTACTTGGGAGAAGAGGCCAACACCCACCTCCCTACAACCTCCTTTCAGGTAATTGTAGAGGGCAATGAGGTCTCCCCTCAGCCTCCTCTTCTCCAAACTAAACATCCCTAATTCCCTCAGCTGCTCCTTGTATGACTTGCTCATTAGGCCCTTCACCAGCTTGGTGGCTCTTCTCTGAACATGCTCCAGCACCTCAATGTCCTTCTTGTAGTGAAGGGCCCAGAACTGCACACAGTGCTCGAGGTGTGGCCTCCAAAGTGCTGAGTACAGGGGCACGATTATCTCTCTACTCCTGCTGGCCACATTATTCCTGATGGAGGCCAGGATGCTGTTGGCCTTCTTGGCCACCTGGGCACATTGTTGGCTTATGTTAAGCTGGCTACACACTCATGGTAGTATGCAGCGTTGAAACCCTAACCTAGCTTGACAGTTGGGCACAGACCCTGCTGCTCCCCAGCAGTAATCCTCTACCAGCTTGGCAGCACAGCCTTGTCCATTGCTCTTTGCACAGGACCATGAAGGCTGCTCTCCTTCATGTGTCCTGCTTTGCAGTTGTTTTCCTCTGCTTTCTTGCTTTATCCTCTCATGCTATATTCCACCTTGTCCTCTCATTCTGTCTGCAGGTAATATTTAGTTTTCAGTACTGGTACCTATTTATTTACTTTTCCACACTGCAAGTTTTTAAATGTCTAATTAAAAATAAGTAAACACGATCTAGAAAGACTTTTTAATGAGATGTTAATAGTTCCTTAACAATTAATAGTAAGGTGACTAACCCTACCTATGCAGAGGACAATGAGAATTAGTACTTGTTTCACGGGCATCTGCCTTCCCTTCTCTCTCCACATCCTCTCTGGATGGGCACTGTTTGCTGAGGTCTCTCAGCCATCTGCTCTTTCATTATGCGGTTGAGGAGCAGTAGATATTGTGCACCTCTTGTCTCTGGACTACCATTTCCCAACATTTCTCAGGCTCTGGTTAATGAAGTTGGCTTTGAAGATGCTCTCTGTTTGCCCAAGTCCTTTCCCTTTTTTTCTTCCTGTCTCCTTTCCCCACTCTTTGCCTTTTCCTGAGTTGTGTTGCTACAGGTATTTGTGGGGCTGCACAGCATACAGTATCATGGAAAAGAACAGGTAAGAATAAAAAAATGTATGAGTGAAATGTAGAGAGAACAACAAATAATGGTAAAGAGGAAGAAACAGGGAACAGGAAACTAAAACTGGTCTGCCCATCAAAGGTGGGTTGTCTTATAAGGGCATTCTGTATTACCTAAAATGACTCTATGTGCTTGAATCTGGATCACAGATCAACTGTAAACATTGCCCTCTGGAATAGAGTTATATGTGGACATGATTCCCAGCTCAGCTTTGCCAGTAATCAGCTTGCTGTTCTCTGAGGGTGAATGGAGACTCATCCCATCAAAATGTGCAGTCCTGCTGGAGGTGGGTGGTGAAAGGTTAAGCCTGTGCTTCCCTCCTATGCACCAGCTGGTCCTGGTGATGGAGCGAGCACTTGTTTGTACCTTAGCTATTCACAAACCCTTTCTGAGTGTCTCTTCAGATAAAGCCTATTCATGTTGCCCTCAAGAAAACCTGTCAGCTTAGTCAGGCAGTGGTTTTCAAAGAAGCCTGAGTGATTTGGGCACCCAGTTTATTTGAAATTAAAAGTATATGTCCAGATGTATATGGCTTTGGAAAGTCCCAACTGGAGTTTGCTTATTGTTAGAAAAGGAACAGACTGATAGAGCAACCTTGGCCATATCACTGAAAAGTGACTCAGTGCTATAATTCAGCTTACAGCCTCTATTACATCTAAGAGTATTTGTACATTACTTGTCCTAAATGATTTTTATTTTTTTCTTCCTTCCACTTGCTTATCAGGGACAGATTTGTTTTAGATCTAATGGAGAGAACATTTATTTCAAGGGCATTCTGGAGGAGTTGTTTCTACAAGGCTGATCAAAAATTGCAAAACTGAACAAAAAACGACAAAATTATGTAGTGAAAAATGGAAAATAGTAATGGCAAACTTTCCACAATAACAAACCGAGCAGTAAGTAAGACACTGTACCATTTACTCAAAGAATAATTTCCTTAATACATGGGGTGTCTTCCAACACTAGTGACTAGCTTGTTCTGAACCACCATAGTTGCAAAGCAGCTGTCTTTGCCATGAGTGAAAAAGGTGGTATTAAATATGTTTTGAGGTAGCTAATTCATGTAACTGTCTAGTATGTCTCCAGTGCACAATTCTGTGTGGTAAGCAGACAGATGAACTAGTCCCAAATGCACTAGTCTTGCTATCAGAAGTGGGGTAGCTGGAGATCCATGAATGTGCATTTGTTCTGTTTTTAAATTTTCAGTCACCTGCCGATGTGCTTTATGAATAAAGGAAAAAAATGTTCTGCCACTTCACTTCCAGCTTATTTATCAGAGCAAAACTTTACAGATATCCTGTGAACTGTGTTCATGTCGTTTGTTAATAAAATTTTGGTGCTTTACTCCAGTGAACAACTTTCTGTTGCAAAACCAAAGCCTAGAAGATGAGTTTTCAAAAACTAAAACAATGCCCAACTGTTTGTGTCGTAGATAAATATTGCATTATAATCTGCATGCCAATAAAATCCATTGAGAATGCAAATGTGCCAACATAATAACAGAATCACAGAATCACAGAATCACCAAGGCTGGAAAAGACCTTTAAGATCATCAAGTCCAGCCTATGATCAACACCACGACACCGTCTAGACTATGGCACTAAGTGCCACATCCAGCCTTTCCTTGAACACATCCAGGGATGGTGCCTCCACCACTTCCCTGCGAAGTCTATTCCAATGTCTAATCACCCTCTCTGTGAGGAAGTGCTTCCTAATATCCAACCTAAACCTCCCTTGGAGCACCTTCAGGCTATGCCCTCTTGTCCTGTCACTGGTTGCCTGGGAGAAGAGCCCAGCCCCCACCTGACTACAACCTCCCTTCAGGTAGTTGGAGAGAGTGATGAGGTGCCCCCTGAGTCTCCTCTTCTCCAGGCTAAACAACCCCAACATCCTCAACCTCTCCCCATAAGACTTTCCCTCTAGTCCTTTCACCAGCCTTGTTGCTCTCCTCTGGACCCGCTCCAGCACCTCAATATCCTTCTGGAAGTGAGGAGCCCAGAACTGGACACAGCACCTGAGGTGAGGCCTCACCAGTGCTGAGTACAGGGGGAGAATGACAACCCTACTCCTGCTGGCCACACTATTCCTGATACAAGCCAGGATGCCATTGTCCTTCCGGGCCACCTGGGCACACTGCTGGCTCATGTTCAACCGGCTGTCCACCAGCACTCCCAGGTCCCTCTCTGCCAGGCTGCTCTCCAGCCACTCTTCCCCCAGCCTGTAGCGCTGCCTGGGCTTATTGTGGCCAAAGTGCAGGACCCTGCACTTGGTCTTGTTGAATTTCATGCCGTTGGCCTCAGCCCATCGATCCAGCCTGTCCAGGTCCTCTTGCAGTTTCTTCCTACCCTCTGGCAGATCAACACTCCCCCCCAGCTTGGTGTCATCTGCGAATTTACTGAGGGTGGACTCAATCCCCACATCCAGGTCATCAATAAAGATGTTGAATAGGACTGGGCCCAGTGCTGATCCCTCGGGGATGCCGCTGGTCACCGGATGCCAGCTGGATGCAGCTCCATTCACCATCACTCTCTGGGCCTGGTCATCCAACCAGTTTTTGACCCAGTGAAGGGTGCACCTGTCAAAGCCATGGATTGCTGCCTTTTCCAGGAGGATGCTGTGGGAGACTGTGTCAAAGGCCTTGCTGAAGTCGAGGTAGACTACATCCACAGCCTTCCCCTCATCCACTAGGTGGGTCACCCAGTCATAGAAGCAGATGAGATTAGTCAGGCAGGACCTTCCTTTCCTAAACGCATGTTCCCCTCCTCATCCAATAAGGAATGAAGATTTTCCCTGACCCTCCTTTTGTTATTAATGTATTTATAAAAGCATTTTTTATTATCCTTTACAGAGATGGCCTGTTTAAGTTCTAGCTGGGCTTTTGCATCTCTGATTCTCTTCCTACGTGACCTTACAATATCCCTAAATACTTCCTGATTCACCTGCCCTTTTTTCCGAAGTTGATACATTCTTTTTTTATCCCTGAGTTCTTGTAACAGTTCCCTGCTCAACCAGGCTGGTCTTCTTCCCTGCCGGCTCCTTTTTTGGCACAGAGGGACAGCCTGCTCCTGTGCCTTCATAAATTCATTCTTAAAGTAAGCCCAGCCTTCCTGGGCTCCTTTGTTTTTGAGGGCTGCTTCCCAAGGGACTCTCCCAACCAGCATCCTGAAGAGGCCAAAGTCAGCCCTCTGGAAGTCCAAGGTAGAGGTTTTTCTGATGACCCTCCTAACTTCACCACAAACTGTAAATTCTATCATATCATGGTCACTGTGCCCAAGACAACCTTCAACCACTACATCTTCCACCAGCCCTTCTCTGTTTGTGAACAGTAGGTCTAGCATGGCACTACCCCTGGTAGGTTCACCTACCAGCTGTAGCAGGAAGTTATCTTCTATACATTCCAGAAACCTCCTGGATTGGCCCCTTTCTGCTGTGTTGTACTTCCAGCAGACATTTGGTAAGTTGAAGTCCCCCACAAGAACAAGGGCTAGTGAACGTGAGACATCCCCTAGTTGTTGAAAGAACATCTCATCAGTCTCTTTATCCTGGTCAGGTGGTCTATAGCAGACTCCAACTAGGATATCAGCCTCATTGGCCTTCCCTTTTATCCTCACCCATAAACATTCTGCCTTGGTGTGTCTAGTATTGAATTCTAGGCAGTCAAAGCACTCCTTAACATATAATGCCACCCCACCACCTCTCTTGCCTTGCCTGTCCCTTCTAAAGAGACTATAGACCATTGCAGCACTCCAACCATGTGAATCATCCCACCACGTTTCCGTGATGGCAATTTTATCATGGTTTCCCTGGTGCACAATAACTTCTAACTCCTCTTGTTTATTTCCCATGCTTTGGGCATTGGCATATATACACTTGAGCTGTGGTACAGATATCCCGACCACTTGCGTGGTTACCAACCTATTAATAATTATAATCTAGGTCTTATCCTCTGGTCCAATTTTTGTGTTTTCTTTTTAAGACTACCTTACAATTTTAAAGGCATCTAAGTAACTACTTCACTAGAACACTAAATAGTATATAATTCTTAAATGTAAAATATTCTAGTAGACTGCACATTTTTGTTAGACTCAATTGTGTAGGAGGCTGTAAATCTCATATGGGTGCATTTGATTAATTAGCTGCCTTGATGTATGCACTTGTGTCTGCTCTGAATGTCAGGCCAGAACATGAGCTGGTGTAAAACAGTAGTCTTCTATTCCATCCAAAGGAAGTATTTGAATTTGCACTATCTGAGGAAAAACAGCCCTGTCTGCATTAGCCATACCTATACAGAAATACAGAAGCCAAATTAAAATGATTGGTGAAAACTTGAGTATGAGAAGAAATCATGGTTTATGCAGTCTGAGTGTCTCCACTTGATCATGTAGTTGGTGACTTTGTGCTTCTTGAAATCCACCTCAGGCTAAAAAACTAAAGCCACTTTATGCCAGCTATAAATCCAGCTGTCAGCACTTCAAGAACTGTTTCCTTCATTTCTTTCTGCTTTTTTGAGGCCTCCTGAAAATGTTTTTTTGCTGTAGCCATGGTCTTCTTTTGCATTTTCCATAGTGCTCGTAAACATGAGCTGAATAATTCACACACAAATTTGAAGTATAGAAAGATACTTTTGAAAGTACTCGTATCCTCTCTTGTTGTTACGAGAAGACAAATTACAATAATTCCTGTAGGTACCTAGTAAATAATGTTATTTTTACAATGTGGGTCGCTTTGAATCTACCTTATAATAAGTGTTTGTGTACGCATTGCCATGGCGTCCACCAGAACTTCACCCACATCATGCTTAACTGTAGTATGGAAGTACTGAACACAGCATCAGGCTCACCGTGTATTAAATCACTGAAGATGCACAGACTAACTTTACATGAAATGAATAAACAAATCAGAGATATGTTGAATTTGCTCCAGCCATACTGCACAGCAAACCGAAGAACATTGTTGCCTGGCCCACAGCCAGCACATGAACAGGCTATGCCCACCCTGCCCTGCCCAGGTGTGCTGGGGTGTAGATTCAGGTTCTGGTTCTGTTACAAGAACAACCTGTCATCATCTGTGTTGAACTTGTCTTCAAGGTCCATTGTGGTGATTAAGCACACAGACTCCGAGTTTCCAAAGATCGAAGACATCAAAGACCTTTATTGTTCTTACAGCAATTTAGTTACACACTTTGTTAAGTTGATGCAAGCATTTTTTCTATTGCAACATTTTGCTACATCTTCTTGCAGTCTGGCCTTGCAGAAGCCTATGTTCCATATTTAGAGGTTATCTTGTCAAAGTAGTTACACTGCCTTACAATGGTTTCTATGTTCTCTTGTCTCAGTTTCTTTTACTGTTCTGAACACATATTTTTAGTTTAACTTTCCCATGGTTTCAGGCCCATCAAAGCAACTGTATCCCTCAGGCCTGAGTCTCCTTCTTATTGCCCTATTCCTACAGTACATCATCTAATGAATAAAGAAAAAACATTTTTGAAGTCTTAAATTTATTTCCTCTTTGCTGCAACTGTAGTCTAATTTCTTCTGCTTAGGGTACATGAGAAGCTCAGTTAAGGCTGTTTCTGTCTGGGGCAGGGACTTGGAAATTTTAGAGCTATTATGGGGGTGCAGTTTTATGAAATTACTGTGTTAAACAGATATCGTTTGGTAGGACCATATAAAGACTATGGTGTGACATGCATACATATACATTGCTTTCCTTTATTAACCAAGCTATTAATACTATCTCTTAATAAAAAAACAAAACAAAACAAAACATTTACAGTCTAGAAATGGCATGAAGCAAACTCCTATGGATCTTTAATCTCTGCAATAAATGGATGCCTTTTTACTGGTTTTGCAGGTATTCAAGGCCCAGTGAGAAAGCTAATACTCCTAGGTGTTACTTGTTATATAGGACTTCATCAGGGGATTTATTTTGACTTTGCACTTCCTCATTGTGAACTAATGCTACCTATGCTTTGCTGTCCTTGTCAGTATATCAGCAACTAATGGCAGTTTCTGATAAGCTTTTCTTGATAATTATCTACTAGAATTACAATTGTGCATTCTCACCAAACTCCTACCTCATTATAGATCAACAATGTCGAAATTATATTCTGCAAGGCTGTAGACCTGAGGGTGATTTACAAGCCTAATAACAATATTCAGCAAGACCAATATTTTCCTGTAGTCAGTAATCAAATTACTCTTCCTTTCATGTTTGCTGCATTTGATGTTTACAATAGTTATATTTACAATATTTACATTTTTTTTAGTATATGCTTCTGATTCACATGAAAATCATGAAGACGTAAATGTTATGCAGTTATGTGTTGCTAATGCATTTTGGTTATGAAAAGCTCTTTATTTTCTTAAGTGTAATTGGGACTGATTTTGTAGGGTCTGGAGCCAGCAGTGGCACTGGTCACTGGGTTTTAACACACACGTGCAGAATGGAATTTTCTCACACTCCTCTTCATATACGCAAATGTGAATGATAAGACCTAAGAGTACCTGTTTATTCCCCGTTTGATCAGTGTCCTGGGTTGAGCAAGGATTAAGCTATTTTTTCTTTTACTGATTTTTTTTTTCCTTCAGTAAGCTTTCTTTAACTAGCAGCAAGTGTTCCAGTTACTGGACTGCTAACACTGGAATGTTATGTTTCTGCTGAGACTCCAAGGTTGCTTCTTAGCTCTGCTGCTACAGAGGCTACCGGGGCAGGAGAATTGTATCTGTGACTCCCCCCATGGGGAGCTGGACTAGACAGACAGCAGAACTGACCAAAGGGATTCCATTCCATAGATCTACATAAGCTCCGAGAAATGTCAGAGATCACACAAGACTTCCTTCCTGCTTCTTCTTCCCTTCTCTTCCGTCCATGGCCAGTATCTGGGGAGAACTCCATCCATCCATCACCGTCGACCCCAGGCTCAGCCCTGACCCTCATAACTCTCCCCACAGCCCTGTCTGCTCTGCCTTATCTCAGACAGCGGTCCGAGAGTTTCTGGGACTGCTCACAGCTCAGGAGAGTGCTGGGGGAGTTGCTGGGGGTGGGGGGAGGCAAGAGGCTTTTGCACATTCCTGAACATACTTATATATAATTATACATATAATTAAGGCTGTCTAATTTAGTTTTCAATCCAGCAAAGTCTCTCTTCTAATTCTCTCTCTCCTTCCCTAGCTGCGTGGAAGGGGGAGGGGATCGAGAGCATTGTTTGTCTCTGGTTTATTTTTGGTTTTCTGAGTCAAACCTTGACAATCAGATTGTTTGCTCTAATAATTTAGACCTCAAGGTTGTTTTTAAGTAAACACTTACCTAAGGTCTCCTGAAAGCAGTACAAAGGCTTTCTCACTTGAACCAGGCATTATTATCTTCTGTATGAGACCTCCTTGCATTTCTACGCATGCTGTCACAGATAGGGTTTTTTTCAGTGTTTCCCAGAAGATAGATCACTGAGATTATTCAGCAATGTCAACGTGGTTGTCACTGCACAATGACACATGGTATTCTCAAGCATCAGCTCTGGCTACCACTGTCTTGTAAAGTTCCATTTGGCATGGCAGAGGCTTCCCTAATGGCTTACAGGTGCTGTGCAAAGCAGTCCCCACTGAAGCCTCTCAAAATTGAGCTGCTCACAGCTGACTCAATCTTCCTGGACCTGTGGCTGTGTTTGTCTGTTTTCTCTTTTGGTTTGTGTGTGTGTGTGTGTTTTTATCTCATTTGGAACGCATATTTGTATGCATTTCTTTCCTAGAGAAGACCTCAAAGAAGAAAAAGGTACTTTGAGATGGAGCCTGATCTGCTTATGAATGCTATGTCTTCCACAAGCAAGAACAGGAAGCAGAGTAATTCTTCTCTAAGTGTATATCCGACAGCATTGCAGTGTATCATATTTCTCTGTTTATCTGGATTATAACAAATTACATTTCATACAAATATTGAAATGTTCCTAGGGAGCAAAAATGATTACACCACTTGTTATAGAGAACCCTTAAACTTCTGGTTTGCTAAGCAAGTAAAATTAATATTTTAGAATTTTTTCTTGTTTATTTCTGGTACAGTCAATAGCTAAGTTATCATTTTGGAACGACTAGATCATAAAGTGGCAGTTGAAATTCAGTGTAGATAAATATGAAGTAATGCATTTAATGACAACATATTTTTTTTTAATTAAAATTAACAGGAACTTAGTGAATACCAATATTCAGAAATAAAATTTTGGGATTACAAGAGTTCTGTAGGAGCACAAACTCAATACCCTTAACTCTCCAGCACTCCCAAACTATGCTATAAATGAGAAAGAAAAAACAGAAAATAAAACAGAAAATATAATTTTACCAATTTATAAATCTATTGGATGGCTGAATATTGAACAAAGTGTGCAGTTCTAACCTGGTGAATTTAGAAAGATATCATAGAATAGGAAAATATTTAGAGAAGGGCAATAAGGATGAATAAATTACAGAATAGTGCACATACAGGGCAAGAACACAGGGATGTTTTTGGAATGGTGAAAAGCTTCTATAAATATATTAATAACAAAAGAAAGACCAGGGAGACCCTCCATCCCCCATTAGATGCTGGAGGAAATATAGTGACAAATAATGAGGAAAAAGCTGAGGTGCTTAATGAATTCTTCTCCTCAGCCTTTAGTAACAGGGCCAGTTATGTTGAGGGAATCCAACCCCCTAAGCTAGGTGACAGGGAGTAGGACCAGAAGAATCCCCCCACAATCCAGGAGGAGATATGGTCAGTGACCAGCTACACCACGTAGATGTGCACAAATCTATGGTGCCAGATGGGATGCACCCAAGAGGGCTGAAAGTGCTGGTGGGGGTGCTCACTAAGCTACTTTCCATCATTTACCAGCAGTCCTGGTTGACAGGAGAGGTACCAGCAGATTGGAAAGCAGCCAGTGTAACTCCCAAATAGAAGAAGAAACAGAAGAAAATTACAGGCCTGTTAGTCTGCCTTCAGGAGCAGGGAAGCTGATGGAGCAGATCATCTTGTGTACCATTATGTGGTGCATGCAGAACAACCAGGTGATCAGGCCCAGTGAGCATGGGTTTATGAAGGAGAGGTCCTGTTTCACTAACCTCATCTCCTTCTATGACAGGGTGACCTGCTTATTGGATGAGGGAAGGCCCGTGGATGTTGTCTACCTTGACTTTAGCAGAGTCTTTGTCAAGGTTTCCCACAGCATTCTCCTAGAGAAGCTGGCTGCTTGTGCCTTGGACGCACATACACTTTGCTAGATAAAAAATTGACTGGACGGCTGGATCCAGAGAGTTGTGTTCAATGGAGTTAAATCCAGTTGGTGGCCGGTCACAAGTGGTGTTCCCCAGGGCTCAGTGCTGGGGCCACTCCTGTAAAATCCTTATTGATGATTTGGATGAAGGGATAGAGTGCACCCTCAGTAAGTTTGCAGATGACACTAAGTTTGGTGGGAATGCCAATGCGCTTGAGGGCAGCGAGGCTCTGCAGAGGGATCTGGACAGGCTTGATCGATGGGCCAAGGCCAATTGTATGAGTTTCAATAAGGCCAAATGTTGGGTACTACACTTTGGCCACAACAACCCCTAGCAACACTAAAGGCTTGCGAAGGAGTTGCTGGAGAGCTGCCCAGCAGGGAGAGACGTGGGGGTGTTGATTGACAGCTGGCTGAACACAGGCCAGTAGTGTGCCAAGGTGGCCAGGAAGGCCAAAGGCATTCTGGTCTCCATCAGGAATAGTGTGACCAGCAGCACCAGGGATGTGACCCTGCCATTATACTTGGCACTGGTGAGGCCACACCTTGAGCACTGTGTGCAGTTTTGGGAGCCACAGTATAGGAAGGATGTCGAGGTGCTGGGAAGGGTGCAGAGAAGGGCAACTAGGCTAATTAGGGGTCTGGAGAACACGTCTTATGAGGAGAGGCTGAGGGAGCTGGGGCTGTTCAGCCTAGAGAAGAGGAGGCTGAGGGGAGATCTCACTGCTCTCTCGAAATGCTGAAAGCAGGTTGTAGTGAGGTGGGTGTTGGCCTCTTTTCCCTAGTGACTAGTGATAGGACCAGAGGAAATGACCTGAAGTTGCACCAGGGGAGGTTCAGATTGGATATTAGGAAAAATTTATTTGCAGAAAGAGTAATGAGACATTGGAACAGTCTGCCCAGGAAGGTGGTGGTGGAACTGTCCCTGGAGGTGTTCAAAAAACAGGTAAATGTGGTGTTTTGGGACATGGTTAGGGGTTGTAGGGCAGATGGTTGGACTTGATGATCTTGAAGGTCTTTTCCAACCTTGATGATTCTATGATTCTATAATTCTAAAAATAGAGATCTACAGACTCATAAGTGACCAGGAGAAGTTGGTTAGGGAATAACTAGAAATCGGTTGCTGGCATAAGGATGTGTAAGGTTTGAACTAATACAACTCTACTTTTTGAAGTACAGGAGGCCTTAGTAATTATACCTAAAAAGACAGAGTTTTCTTAGAAATTTCTGTTTAAATACACTAATGAACCTGGCCTGTTCAAACTGATACAGTTTGGAAATTTGAGTAAAATTTAATTTTAGTGAAGGCTTTAAAATTCTTCACAGAAAGCAAATTCTTTTTTGGGACGTCAAGGAAAAATTGCTTTTCATTTCTTCACCTTCCTTGTGGGTAACATATTGACCTGTCAGTTAATAAAATCTTTCCATACACTTTGATATTTTGTGGATCCTTTAAGACTGTGATACAAGGAACTTGAGCTATGAAGCTGTCATTGAACAATGAACTATAGGGCAAACACTGCTTTTCCCACATTATTCTGAGCAATAATTAATCAGCATGGTCTGATGCCTCCAATTCTGTATCTAATATGCCAAGTACTGAGGAAGAGGAGAAAAGGTAGGGGCTAGCAGCTAAGGAGAAACTGTTCTTTGTTTACCTGCTACATCAGTGAATAAAAAAGTAGGTGAGCAATCCCAAGGTGTCTAATCCCAAACATTATCAGTCAAAGGTTAATTTGTCCATCTAGGAACATAAGAATAAGCATCTTTAAATTTCAGTTAAAGCTTTGAATCACATTTGCCCTGGCTGGTCTCAAAGGTAATAATGTTGTCTTTAAAAGCTCACTACTGTAGAAGAGTGGAAGACTAATAGCTTGCTAGAGAAGGTGTCAGTTATGAGGTAGGTCATATTTCAAAATCATTTTTCAAAAGACATTTTGAGTTATAATATGATTTCACAGAAATAATGAAATCAACTCCCTCTATTTTTTCACCAGTAATGGCCTTGTTTTTTAAAATTTATTTTTAAATCTCAAATACATTAGAGTAACTGACTTTACTGCCTTCTGCTAAACCACCTTGGAAGGATGAGAATAACTTACCAGGATTCATCACAGTACTTAGTACTTCACTCCAATCAATAGTAACCATTACAAGCTGAAACATAGAATCATAGAATTGTTAGGGTTGGAAGGAACCTTAAAAATCATCTCGTTCCAACTCCCCTGTCATCGGCAGGGACACTTCCCACTAGATCAGGTTGCTCAGAGCCCCATCCAGCCTGGCCTTGAAAACTTCCAGGAATGGGGCTTCCACAACCTCTCTGGGCAGCCTCTTCCAGTGTCTCACTACCCTGATGGTGAAGAACTTCCTAACGTCTAATGTGAATCTACCCACCTCTAGTTTTGATCCATTCCCCCTAGTCCTACCACTGCCTGACATTCTAAGAAGTCCCTCCCCAGCTTTCTTGTAGGCCCCTTTAAGATACTGGAAGGCCACAATAAGGTCTCCTCAGAACCTTATCTTCTCCAGACTGAATAACCCCAACTCTCTCAGTCTGTCTTCACAGGAGAGGTGCTCCAGCTCTCTCATCATCCTCATGCCCCTTCTCTGGACATGTTCCAGCATGTCCATATCTTTCTTGTAATAAGGGACGCAGTACTCCAGGTGGGGTCTCACGAGAGTGGAGTAGATGATTTAATAGTGAACAAGTAGGACCTAATTTTGGCGAGGCCCCAGCTGACCACAAAGTCTACCTTAGACATCAACATATTTTCTCACCCGTCTTAGCTGTAGCATCTTACCCTTGAGGGTGCAGGGTTCTCTTCTTTCCTCCTTTCCACTCTTTTTTTGTTATTTATTTGGCCACAAATTTTCCCCCATTACATACTTTCCTTATGCCACAAATACACAGTTTGTCAGGGCTAAATTAGTCACATGAGAAAGACTCCTGGACTCCTGTCCAGAGTAGAAATAATAAATTAAAAAAAATTAGTTGATTAAACTTTAAATAAGGGTAACATAGTTCATAGTTCATAGTTCAGGGGAATTTGCAGATAGATTTTTCAGAGCCTGCAGGGCTACAGTGTTTTTGGCTTCACTGACACATGGTGGGATAATTCGATTGGAGCGTGGGAATGGATGAAGCTCTTTAGGAAGGACAGGTGGGGAAGAGGGAGGGGCTGCCTCCCTTTACATCCGTGACCAGTTGGAGTCCATGGAGCTCCACCTGGGGATGGATGCAGAGCTGACAGAGCTTATGGGTCAGGGTTATAAGCAAGACAGGGACAGGGAATATCATAGTGGGGGTCTGCTACAGGCCACCTAACTAGGAAGACTGAACAGATGAGATCCCCTAATAGGCAAGTAGGAGCAGCTTCATGTTCACAAGCCCTGGTCCTCATGGGGGATTTCAACCACCCCAACACCTGCTGGAGTGACAACACAGCAAAGTGCCAGAAATACAGGAAGTTGCCAGAATGCATTAAGGACAATTTCCTTCTCCAAGTGGTAGAGGAACCAAGGAGAAAAGGTATTCATTTGGACCTTGTTCTCACCAACAAGGATGGGCTGGTGGGCAATGTGAAGCTTAAGGGCAGCCTTGGCTGCAGCGACCATGAAAAGATGGAATTCAGGATCTTTAAGGCAACAAGGAGGGTTCAAAGCAGACTCAGTACCCTGGTCTTCCAGACAGCAGACTTTGAATTATTCAGGGATCTTCTTGTTAGGGCACCATGGGATAAAGCCCTGGAGGGGAGAGGAGCCTAAGAAAGCTGTTCAGTTTTCAAGGATCACCTCCTCCAAGCCCAGAAACCATGTGTCCCAACAAAGAAGAAAGGAGATAAGAATGTCAGCTGAACAGATGAACATGTACAGATGAACAAGGAGATCCTGGTCACACTTAAATATAAAAATGAACTCTACAGAGGGTTCAAGCAGGGACAGGTATCTTGGGAGGAGTACAAAGAAGTTGTCCAAGCAGCCAGGGATCAAGTTAGGAAAGCTAAAGCCCAGATAGAATTAAATCTGGACAGGGACATCAAGGATAACAAGAAAAACTTCTATAGGTACACCACTGATAAAACAAAGACAAGAGAAAATGTGAACCCTCTCCTGAAAGAAACAGGAGACCTCATCAGGTGGGATATAAAGAAAGTTGAGGTACTCCATGGCTCTCTTATCTGCACTGGCAAGGGCTCAAGCCACACTGCCCAAGTTGCAAAAGGCAAAGATAGGGACTGTGAGAAGGAAGATCCCCCCACTGTACCAGAAGAGCAGGTTCAAAACCATCTGAAGAACCTGAAGGTACACAAGTCCATGGGATCTGATGAGATCTATCTACAGATCCTGAGGAAACTGACAGATGAAGTTGCAAAGCCACTTTCCATGATATTCGAAAAGTTGTGGCACTCCAGTGAAGTTCCCACTGACTGGAAAAGGGGAAACATAACCCCCATTTTCAAAAAAGGGAAAAAGGAAGATGTAGGGAACTACAAGCCAGTCAGTCTCACTTTTGTGCTCAGAGAGATCATGGAACAGATCCTATCAGGCTTGTCTAAAGCACATGGAAAATGAGGAAGCGGTTGGTGGCAACCAGGTTGTCTTCACCAAGGGCAAATTGTGCCCAACAACTTTGGTGGCCTTTTACAATGGGGTCAGAGATTGGTGGACAGGGGAAGAGCAACAGATGTCATCTAGCTGGACTTGTGTAAGGTGTTCAACACTGTTCCACACAATATTCTGGTCTCTAAATTGGAAAGATATGGATTTGATGGATAGACCACTCAGTGGACAAGGAATTGTCTGGATGGTTGCACTCAAAGGGTTGCCATCAGTGGCTTGATGTCCAAATGGACACCAGTGACAACAGGTGTTGCTCAAGGGTCAGTACTGGGACTGCTGCTGTTTGACATCTTTGTTAGCAACATGGACAGTGGAATTGAGTGTACCCTCAGCAAGTTTGCTGATGACACCAAGCTGTGTGGTCTACATATGGGAATCAAAGAATGCCATCCAGAGCTGTTGTCAGTTAGTAAGAGAAATAAGTAAAACTTGGGTGAAAAATCACATTTGGGAAAAATTACATAAAAGAACATAAGGGAAACACAGAATAAAAACAAGGTCTAGATAACAGTGCAACAGTAAGAATTAGACAAACCAGATTCTAATTAGAGAAAAACACTCCCCAAGTAGTCAACAGCCCGGTCTTGAGACAGGCCTGCAAGACACCTGCTAGACAGATGAAAGGGATGGAAGGGAGCACTCCCCATAGCTTGTCTTGGTTACATCCTTGAGCACTGGGGAAAAACACACTGAGCAATTGAAATCACTGTATTAATGTATTAATGATCCATTAGCATACTAAAATTCACACCACAGGCTGGAGGGACCCATACTAACAACAAGCCCCTTACTCTTTGAGCATGTGCAGTGAGATTCCTGAGCATTGTCACATTAAATGGAAGCAAGGAATTAGCTGACAAATCTTGTGTGCCAGTGATAGAATAATGTTAGAGATAAAGTTCTTTCTTACATTTTTGGGTATAAAAGTAACTCTTGTGTTTCAGGAAACTGAGCTTCCTTTGTGTAACACCACCCTGCTCCTTTTTCTGCACAGAACTGGATATTAAAGCAAATATCTCAACCCTGTGTCTGGACTGGCTTCTTGCACACCGGCTACGGACCCCACTTTCAGAACAGAGGGACTTTGACAGGCTTGAGAGGTGGGCCCATGTCAAACACATGAAATCCAACAAGACCAAGTGCCAAGGTCCTGAACTTAAGTTGGAGCAATCCCAAGGAAAATTACAGGCTGGGCACAGAATAGGTTGAGAACAACACTGAGGAGAAGAACTTGGAGGTTGATGCTAAGCTCAACACAAGCTGACAATGTGTCCTTGCAGCCCAGAAAGACAATCATATCATGCTTCAAAAGAAGCATAGCTAGGAGGTCGAGTGAAGTGATTCTCCACCTCTGCTCTGCTCTTATGAGACCTCACCTGGAGTACTGTGTCTAGCTCTGGAATACTCAGCATAAGAAAGGCATGGATCTGTTGTGTGTAGAAATAGGTCTAAAAGAAGGCCATTAAGATGATCAGAGGGCTGGAGCACCTCTTCTATGAGGACAGGCTGAGAGTTGGGCTTGTTCAGCCTGGAGAAGACAAGGCTCCAGGGAGACCTTATAGGGGCTTACCAATACCTGAAGGGTCTACAGGAAAGCTGGGAGAGCCTTTTTACAAGTGCATGGAGTGATAGGACAAGGGTTAATGGCTCTAAACTGGAAGAGATTTAGGCCATGCATTGGGAATAAATCCTGCATTATAAGGGTGGTGAGACACTGGCACAGATTGCCCAGAAAAGTTGTGGATGCTCCATCCCTGGAAGTGTTCAAGGCCAGGTTGGATGGAGCTTTGATCAGCCTTGTCTAGTGGGGGTGTGTCTGCCCATGCAGAGGTGTTGGAATGAGATGATCTTTAAAGTCCCTTCCAACCCAAATAATTCCATGGTTTTATGATTCTATGATTTTGTAATGTTTATTCTTTGCATGAAATATTTGCATTTAATTTCACTTGCATTTAATTTTCTGCCCCATAACAAGAGGACAGAGAAGAATAATTAAGGATAGTTACCACATTTTCATTCAAGTTTTAAATAGGTATAATTATTTGTTTCTCTGTGTATTTTTGAATTGAATAATTCCATAGAACACAAAAAATATTAATACTCGGTCAGCATAAGGAATAATCTCTATACAAACCAATTTCACTCAAGTAATTTGCATAAAGATAAAAATCACTATTTCTGAATTAAGGAGAAGGAAATAATCTTCCCTTCAATAATTTAATTAAAATGTAATATAGCACAATTTTCATCTACATCACTTGATTTATCCAATATTTCTAAAAATAAATAAAGCTCCACAAAAGAATGCAGGTCCCAGCCTGGCAGGGTGATAATGTGGCCATTGTATCTTGCACTTCTGCAGCCATAGTGTGCAGCCTTTCCCTTGCTGGATTCTTTGGTATTTTCCAGTAGAAACAGAGCCCACATGTGGGTGGGTTTGAAGCCCTCCTGGATAGATTTGTGTTCTTATCCTTCTTTGATATAGTTCTGCCTCAACCTAGTCAGCAAGAGAGAATGGGTGGTATAGAGCCAGGTTCCAGCTATATGTGACTGATTTGCAGTACTTAGGAGGCATCCCTCTCTTTTGTAGACTTTGTATGAAGCAGGCCTGCTATTATTTTTTTGAGCTTTTAATTGTAAATATGTTCTATTAAGTAAAAGGGTTAAATAAAGCCATCAACAGTAAACATTTCTGTTCAAATACCCATTTTCATGTAAAACTCATATAAAGTTATTGCTATTTATTGTAAGAAAAAGGGAAAAGTTCAAGAATGAAATGACAAGGGTTATTTTATTCAATTTTTGGGGAAATATTGCCTGTTTCTTGCATAATACTTCATTATTCTAATGTTGACTGTCACAGATAGGTGGATAAGCAGAGAAACTGTTCTCTGAAATGTATGAGTCTTAGAAGTGACTGTCATTTCAAAGACAATCTCTCTCTGTATTGCTAGCCATAAATTCTAAAAATAAGCTTTAATCTCGACTTCTGATTATCCTATAGACTGCTAAGCAGACAACAGGTTGTCAAAGTGTCAAAACTTACAGGTAGTCTTCCGGTTCTCTGGCATGCCAGTAAGGAAGAAAGTAAATCTCTGAACATGGAGCTGACACTTTCATCAAACACTTTTTTATGGTGATGTTAAAATAAAAAAATCTCTTCTAATAAGTCATCATCTTTCATCTTCAGACTACCATGGAGTTAATTGTGAACTCCCAGTTACCTTGCTGCTAGTGCCATCAGCTTGTCAGTACTGAAAGAAAAAGCAAACCCAACAAATCCATCTATCGGATCAAGTGATATTCCCCTTTGTAACACAGATTGAGATTGCTGTTGTTTTATAATCCATACAGAGTGCCAGGAGTTTCATGGGCCTTTTATTTTGGAGAAAGGAAAGGTGGGCATTTGGGGAACTTCTGCTAACTGTCTTTGTGTTCATTCTTCAGTGAATTATTGCTAGCAGATTCACTCTGATACTTTTTTTCATAATGACAGTTACAGATGATTAAGCTGAAGAAAGACCATGAAAAATAACAGAAAATTTGATTTAACAAGCTTTGACTGATTCATGGTATTTGTGAGATCTAGACTTTAAAAATGCATTTAATTTTTGTAGTCAATATTTATGGATCTTGTTAGATTTTTAATTACCTGAATGGGACTTAAGGAATAACAGAAGAAAAGCATTTTTAAAAATCTGTTTTCTTCTCCTATGTCTGACTTATATTTTTCTCCATTTCTGATATCAGTGTATTTTTATCCTTTTAGATGGTGTGTAATTCAATGACACACTTAAAATAGATTATATTCATTGTACAGTTCATGAAATTACATATGAGAGATCCAATTTGTTAGTGAATATTTCTCTCAGCCTCAACTTCAGCATTTATTGGTCAGTTTCTTGTTCTTCAACTTGAACTGTGACACACAAAGCTTTTCTAAATGTAGATATTAAGTTTCTGAGTTTTCAGTAGTATTGACAAAGCCATTTGAATGGCAAGAAATCCATTAGAGCATGACAAATAGAAATGTCTGGATGCCAAAAAATGAATGGCAGGAATACACAGGACGAGAAAAAACCCTCAGCATTTCATGGACTATTTTTACACCAGTAATATTAAAAGACACAAAATGAGAGTAGGACCTGACCTTATTTTGTGCAGAAAAGCACAACAATGCTGTGTGGGCCATATGCTAATTTTTGTTCGTTTATAACAACAATCAAAATCCCAGTCTGTTTAATGTGCAGATTTTGGATTCACTGTTTCTGCCTTCTAAATTTATATATGCACGTTAGAGATGGAGAAAATACTTGAGTATTGCTTACAGACCTCTTGACTTGAGCCTTGAAGGCACTTTAGTCCATATACTGAAAATACACAGATGAAGTGAAACAACCAGTGAGCAGCTGTGTGTCTGTCCTCCTATAAACTTCCTCAGCTCATCCCCCGCATTAGCGCTGTCAAAGTCAGAGCTTTCTTTATTGAAAACACTTATTTTCTAGTTACAGGTAACACTGTTGGTTTTCTGGTCTTTCAACTCACTGTAAACCTAATGTATTTATAATTAGTTGGTGGATAAAGTCCTGAATGCCACAACCCTCTTACCTAAGTTGCCTGGGTGGCCCACAACTACCAAATAGTAATCATTTGCTTAGAACAAAAATATTATAATCTAGATATAAAAAGCAGATTCCCAGAAGTAAAGAAATGCCAGATTTACTATCTTCCATCCAAATTTACCTCCCGTTACTGGCCATCTGTTTCCATCCTTGTGCAAAGGCAAGCAGAATCCAACTTCCACAGTGAAGCAGAACTTCAGTTGCCACTATTTTAACAGAATTAGCTAGGTTTGTGTGGCTTTTCTAAGGAAGAAGAGGCAATCACACATTTTAATGTCAAGCACTGTTAAAAATAAATGTCTTGCAGATCTAGAGCTTTCTGTGACTCCTGAAACCTTAGAAAGTATCCAATCAGAGCTTTAACCATGGGAAGGACTTTGTAGCCATGTAGCCTTATTCTGATCTCCTTGTTCCCATGACGGTTTCTGCAGCTATTGTAAGTGCAAAGTCTCAGTTACTTTGAGTGGCTGTTTCAAGAGGCCTTACCTTGGCAAAATCCTCCAAGAAACACAAGCAACAGAAGGAAAACACTATTTTCCCCTCCCCTTAAATCATCTTGCAAAATTTGAGGGAAATTTCATATAATAAATTTGAAAAGTTGCCACCTGCTAATTTCTACCTGCTGATTTTTAAAGTTTTGAAAAAGCATTGGCCTTCAGTGTAATTCTCAAAGTAAAGTTTCCTGCAGAATCCTTTGCAATAGAAAGTACTAGGTAATCAAAACATGCTACCAAGTCTGCTGTACAATATAAGCAAATTATTATTACTTCCAAATGAATTGAGAAAACGGTATCCGAATTCAGAGGATTTAATTGGAATTCCGTAAACTGAAGTCTGGCAATGTCAACCTTTGAACCACACCATATTTTTAAATTCTTTACTGTTTGGAAATAGTTCTTTCCATGTTTGCAATATTATTCCTATCATTATATTGTAATGGTGGTACAGAGTGTTAAATGGCAGCCTTAAACCGGAGCCCTTGCTTTTGATCCACCTTTCAGCCTCTGCATCCATCCATGTAAAATCTAGTCACTGTCCTTTGATAGCATGTGTGGCTCTTGTCATGGACCAGGATTCCATTGTCCTAAGCAGTATACAAACACACAGCACCAAAAAGTGTCTGCTCTTTAGAGACTTTCTGCTTTTATTGTATGTTGTGTTTGTCTCTTCAATAACTGAGTGCCTTCCAGTAGTGCACTGAGCAAAGCAACTACCATCTGGCATGTGTTTGTTCACTCACTCTCTCCCCAGGGGGAGAAGTGCGTGCAGTGGAGTGTTATGTTTCTGAAATTTTATACATAGATACTGACACGTGCTGCTGTATGTGCTTATGCTAGAAATGACAAGGTCAACAATATGTCTTGTGTTTGGACTGAAAAATGGTGATGTTTTGGATGTTCCTTAGTGAATTCTACATGTGCAGGGTCTTGAGAAAGATCTCCCTGTTGCATAAGAAGATGTCGTGTTTTTAATTTAAGGAAACATTTTCCCATCTTGCATAGCCTCTAGTCACCCTCTGTCTTTAGTAAGGAGTTGCCAGGGACTTCCATCTCTTTCTCCAGATGGTGTTGGGAGCTGAAGGCAAGAAAAGGGAAGAGGAAAAGTTGAATTTGAAAGTGTTCAGCTCACAGAAATAAAATCTGTTCTTCCTGAGACTAGGAAAAGTCATGACACAACAAATTCTCTACTCATTCACATTCTGTGCAATCCCATTTAAGACAAATGCTGTTCCACGTGTAAATACATGCAGCATTTGGTCATTACAAATACATTACTGATTCCAAAACTTAGATCAAAATATAAATGTACATATTTGGTATTTGCTGAAACAAAATAAAACAGAAAAATTTATTTTGTCATCATTCACAAATGGGCCCAGAAGGGAGATAATAATTATTGAAAAATGAGTTGTTCGAAGTACGATTTTTTTTTTTTAAGTCTCAGAGTCTTACCTATAAAGACAGTCTGATACATTATTGCATTAGACTACCTGAAAAACCAAAGAGTGTTTCTAACATGATAAGCATCTATGCTTCTTTAGTTATTTCATAACCCAGACAGGTGTCATATGAAATATGTGTACTTACACTTGAAAAGGGAAAGAAACCTACTGCTTAAAGACTTTATCGAAAGGCGATTTCCAGAAGATTTCTGAAGAAGTCAATGTAAGTTCACTTGTAATAATTCAGGAGCTTCTGCATGCATTGTAATTAAGTGATCTCTTCTTCATGTGTATTCTAAGTGAATGAGATTTCTATCAGTTCCCTAACTCTTAATTTTGTAGTTATTCTTCATTGTTCCACAGCTTTCTGTGGAAGTTGTATATGTAGCCGTGCTCTTTCAAAAGTCTTCTATTACAGCCTTTTCTTTTTTTTCCCCCACTATGGATTTATTGTTTATGAATTTAGCAGTAGAAATCAGTGACTAACATATTATTAATAATTTGGGAGTGGAGAGATTCTGGTTTTAAAAGAATGATATAAGGGGCAGAGCAGGCCACTGGGAGACAAGGCTGAAATTCCATCCTGAATTTTTCCAGTAAATTCCTATGTGTTTTTTGAACATGTTACTTAGCTTCTCTGTAGCTGATTACTCATCTGTACATAAACCACGTAACCATATCTAACACAGATGCTACAGCATTTAGTGTTTTTGACAAACACTTGCACATTTTGGTTTCTATAATTGAAGATTTTTCTCTTTAATCTTTGCTAGGCTTTTAGAGAGAAATTTAATTAGCAATATTTTTTATGAGGCTTTTTTCACTTATGATACAAGCTAGCAGCTCCCACTTTCAAAGGTCATAAAAAGTGCTTTTAGTTTACTATCTTTTTAAGCTTGTGATTTTCAAAATGTCACATAAAAGCTCTCTTTTTCAAGAGTGATGTTTTATATTTTCATCTGCTCTTGTAGTTAGTGATAAAATAAAATAAATAATTAGGAATTTTCCCTAGGTCGTAGAATACACAGTTTCCTGTAAAGTTTATTATGACTTATGAAAAATGAACCTTAATACCAACTTAATCCCTTAAAATTAGCTTTAGGGTTTTTTATTAAACATGGGGGCACCTTTGTAAGTCGATGGTTTCTTCTGCTGTGGGAATCAAGGTATTTTTAATTGCACATGGAAGACTGTGTTTCATAACACTGTTTGTAAGTACTGTTATCTTCTCTGTGCCTTGTAATTTAGGTGGTTATTCCAGAGCATTTGACCATCCTTCTAGTTTGGGCTTTTTGCTCTGTTTTATTTGCCTGCTAGGAATTTTTTGCAAATACAGTTCTCTCATGTTCATTTCCCCTTATGCTCTTATCATGATATTTTTCACGGAACTAATGGATTTTGCTCCTTACCTTCTGACTTGCCTTGATGCTCTAGGAAATGGCAATCTAGAGATTAACTCGACTAACATCCCTTTCAAATGGCAAAACACCTAGAAAACCAGGCCTTCAGTAGGGTGAAGACATATGCAAAGTTACGGTAAGTGTCATTGCATTTGGAAACAGGCATCTAAAATATCCTGGGAAGTCATGGCTCAGAATTGCTTATTTCTCTTCAGTGGCTCTGAAGAGATCCAAGTGAAACAGTTCAGGTGTCTTTCCTATGGCTGAAGATAATGTAATTTTCTGTTTCTGGCATCGGAAGGGCTGTAAATGTGAAATGCTCATGCACCTGTTTTGTCCATTCAGGTTGTGACGGCTTCATAGTTGTGGTGCTTCTGTATTAGGAAAGTTTGACTCTGGTACCCAAGCAGGCAGATGTGGGGAGGAAATTGATTTCTACTCCTGGAATCTATAGGTCAAGAGATGTACTTAAACACTGTTTCAAGGAAAGTTGTGTAATCACAGTAGGTCTATTGTTAAATTTATGTGCAATAGAACAAGTGTGAAGGACAGTGGTGGCTTAAAGACACACGTTTTAACCAGAGGACAAAGTGAAGATTATAAGGCAATTTCATTCTAAGCAGGGTGATCTGAAGTTTATGGAAAGTGACAGAAGGTGCTGAGGAGATATTACACGATGCTGAACTGCTTACCCTGGTTCAGTGTTTTATGATCTCCACCAGCTATGCTGAAATTCCCATTTCCCAGCACACCCCAGCACCTTCCTAAGCCATTGTTCATAATTTTGAAAAAAAAAGAATTACCTTTTAAAAGTTGTATGTAATTCCATGTGAATATAATTTTGTATATACATTTCTAAAATACTACAGAGAAATTTTCAACTGGCTCTTTAATATATTATATCTTGGCATTGTGTGGGGAACGGACTAATTAACAACAGAGATGGGACATCTTTACTCAAATGAAACTTATCAAAATTGTGGGATGATGCTGCCAGCTATGCCACTTTCAGCATAAAACATGGTTTTCTTTCGAAATGAATTAAAACCTTCCCTAATACGATTACACTTGGGGGAACATTTGTCAGGCAGAACACAAGCCAATTAGGGATTTCTTTGTGATGATCCATTACATTTAATTCTAAATCAGCTGTAAATATTACCAAATAGTTCCATTTAAATTGTTATCTGCTACAGTCAGTCTAGGTCTTTCAGAGACAAATTTTATCGGAATAAAGGGCTGACAGCACTTTTTTAAACCGAACTACAGGAACTGTTATTTAATTCATTTGGCACTTTTATCCACTTTCACCATTGAAGGTTGTAAATGGCCCTTGAATTCTCTTAAGCCAGACAAGATAAATTTGAGTATCTAGCCTAGGAAAGCTTGACAAAAGTATATATGAACTTCATGTTAAAAAAAACCCCACAACAACTAAAGTTCCCAGTTTATTTAAAGTACTTGTGTGTCTTATATGTGAAGGAATGATACAACTAGGGATGTTAACTCAGGTAAGAGCTCAGTTTTGTTCAACACTTACAGTAACGGTTAGATAAACTAGCACTCTTTTCCACTTTTTGGGGAATACTTGCTCCTTGGTAACCCCTGAGAGAAATGATCAGTCCCTGATGGCTTTGAAATTAACTCCAAACTGCTTATATGCTCTACAGAATGCAATTATTCCAAATAGTGACTGTTCTCAGCTTTTACAACTGAATTGAGTGTAACTACCATTTTTTTCTTTTCTACCTTCTACTGAACTCTGATAAAGGCCAGCATGCCATAAGGTAGCTTTCTCCTGAAAGTCCTGATGTTGTGTGTGTTAATAGAGGAAGACTAGTAAATATTGGTAGGATCAGGACTGCCATTAATTTTAACTGTATTGTTTTTCTTTTGGGAAAGGCATGTGCTGCAGTCTGCCTATTATACAACTCCCTTATCCAATGCCTTTAGCAGGAACTGGTGAGGCTCTTTCATTGATTCAATGATGCATCTTCTGCTTTGTTCAGAAGTATGCGTTTTATCCACTATGCCACCAGATCTTCTGCTTGGAAGCCACTCTCTGTTTTTTTTTTAAGCCAAGGCAATGTAAATCAAGAAATGAAAGAGTGCTGATACCAGACACATGAAGAAGGGCCAAGTGTCAAGGGAACAGAATCAGCAGAAACTACTATTCCCCCCTCTTCTCCTGCTACTTCTAACCCTTTCCACCTACATCCCTCATTTCTCAGCTACACCATAAATGGGCATGAGCCCAAGCCACCAGTTGGTAGGTGAGTTGACCTCTCTCCAAAAGATGGGATTGTCAAGTCTCCAGGCAGAATTGCTTTTTAACATTCAAAAATTGCTTGAATTGTCACCAGCATGGGTCTCATGAGGGGAGAAAAAGAGAATAGAAATCCTGGATAGCAAATAGTCATTCACCAGAGAACAGTATTTTCTCCAGTATTATGCATCTTAGCCATTTGATTAAAGTAACTGGCCATAACTTTTCAGGCTTTCTGAGCTCTTGTATCTTCTGTACTTTTTTGCGCTCACTTTGTTTCCATAAAAGCTGCATTTGTTGATGTTCAGTGGCCTAAACTACATAGGAGTCTTAAAGTCTTACTTAAGGGAGCATTTTGGAGATGTGGATTTTTTAGGTTGAGGAAGGAACTGAATCAGTCCTCTGACGAACTTTAAAAAGAACCTCAAATAAATGGTAGACATCACCTCTCTTGTTTGGAGTCCAGAGTGGGTTTTATTTATTTATTTATTTATTTTATTTTTAAGGGTAGACCACAATGTTGAGCAGTAGTGAATGTGCATGACAGGTGCTTACATGAAAGGATAGACCTGTTGGTTCTCTTTAATATGTCTGGTAGGATAGCTGAAGAAGGAAGGTCAGCAGAGCACTGTGAAGGCAGGCTTGACGGCATGTCTTCTCTCATACAAAGGGCCTGCAGTCACATGGAGGTGATTTTGAACTCCCATGCTGGAAGCCTGTGTGTTCATCTTCCTTATCTCTTCCCTATATTGGGAATCCATCTCTTTGGGGATGGCATCAATGCACAGAAGCTGAAACATCACACTTCCTCTCAGAACAGACTTGATACAAAAGACTAGGAACTGTGCAGGTAGCAGTCAGGGACAGGGAAGTCAGGTTGGGAGCAGATACTTGTAAATTTTCAAAAGAGCAAGAAAGATCTAGAATAGCATCTCTGCAATTACACTTTTTTTTCATAGTGACTTGAAACCAAGTTGCCATCCCCTCCAACTAATTAAGGAGTTAGTTCTTATTCTTCTTTTTCACAGGATTAGTTAGGCTAATTTTCAGCTACCTATAAACAATAAATAATTTACAGCTCTACAGAGACATGTCTTTTACTACTTGAGTAGTTGCTTGACAACTTGTTAAGTGTGAGCTGAGTAATTGCGAGCTGAGAAAATCCCATGATGACAGCAGAAAATTGCGTGATTTAAAAGAAGCTTATGAAAAGCAAAGGAAAAAAAGCAATAGGTTTAATATACTTCAAGCACAGTTGCAAGGAAAACTTCTCACTGTGCTGGTCCAAGGGGCTAAGAATAAAGTTCTGGCAATGTGAAAGGAAAGCAGAGTGTCTCTGATTTACATTTTACTCCAGTTAAATATGACCATTTTCAGATCTCTGAAGTTGGTGATTTATCTCTACTGGGTCTTAGCAGAAAGTCTGCATTACTAAAATATTGAAAGAAACTAGAGTATATAAATGTACATATAAATACACTTAAAGGACAAAATTTAAGCTTCAGTTTCTGGAAAATAATTTTGTACTTGTTCAGTAAGACCTACCAGTACTACTACCATGTAGTATAGTATTTCTGTAAAGCAGCATATAATCCTACTTTAGGTGTAGTCCTTACTGCAAGTAGTGTATTATTATACTACTGGATACTAGAAGCTAATTTTTCATAAAGAAAGTATTGGGAAAGCAATCAAAATTAGTTCCTCATGAACTCAGCCAAGTCCCTCTGCACTGAATAAAAATTTACTTTCTTCTTGGGGTAAGAGCCAATTAGATTCCCAGAGCTCTTTCTTGTTGAGGCAATTACTGCCAGAGCCTGCCATCAGTGTCTTAGTACCTGGAATGGGTTCACAGAGATAACTGCTCTTTTTGTTGCTAATTCATGTTTGACTAGCACAGCATTTGCCACTATTTTTTTGTGACAGTAGCTGAATCCACTGAACCATGTTTTTCTCCAAATAGTTACTGCTTAACTAGCAGAATAAACTTGAATTTATCTGTTCTTATACAGTTTAAATACAGCCAAATACACTAGCTGCAAAATGAATTGTGTAACTATGATAAGGAGATCTGTATGTTCTATGTCAGGCATTTGCCATTTACAACTAGTTTGTTGAATGCAAGAATCAATATTTAATCAGAACCTCCAACAGTCTATCTCTAAGTTTCAGAGACCATGATCCACTTTCACAATATGCAATTTGAAGCCCTCTGACACTTGAGAAAGTAGGAAATACTGTACACAACCTAGGCTATCAAATGTGTACAACAGAAAGTAAAAGGCACCCTTCGACTGTCTGGGGAAACTGCCCCAGAAACAGACAAGCCCCAAATTAACTCCCAGCTTGGTCACAGGTTTCACTCCTCTCCCTACGCCAGTTTTCCAATGCCTCTTTGTGCCTCTCCACATCTAACAATGTAGGTGTAAGTGTCTTTCACTCCTCACATTTGGAAAACAGTGTGTAATAATTCCCTGCAGGCTGTTTTTCTTTGCTTGGCAGCTGTAGCAACTCTGGTCAATTCCCACACCGTGCACAGGAATGGGAGAGCTTTGTGTCTCCAGTGCTGCTGAGTGGAGTGTTCGCAGGGCAGCAATTGAAATTCCTCAGCTGTTGTGCTGGGTCTGTGCTGAAGGCTGAGCTGTATTGCTTTAATCAAAAACTGCTTCACACCCATAAGCACTCAGTGATGCTTTCTGCTATGTGGGACACATCAGGGATTTGTGCTTCGATTGGATTAGTGTCTGGTTGGTGGTTACAGTCTACGGGCAGCCCAAATTCTTTTGAAAGCATCTTCTAAAAAAACATTGTTAGGAATTGGACCAAATGAGACACTGAACATAAAATGCTGGGTGAGACAAAGGTCAGAGTAGTCTGAAACCTGAATGATTAAGTATTTAACATACAGCTGTGATGTCTATTGTCATGCAACTCGTCAGTAAGGAAGTTTGGTTTGAGGCACATAGGCATTACAGGGGATGTATTTACTCATATGCAGCAGATAGAAATGTGTACTGATTGTTGGGGAGGTTTTTGGTTATTTTTCAAAGTGGATTTACAAAACTTGGAGGGAATGATGATTCTTTTGCTGTGCCCCTGCACACACCTGAGAAGCTGACCCTGCCTGTTGCTCTGGCTGCACCCATGATGGGGCGAAGGGCAGTGAGAGTTGGTGTTGTGATAGAGAGTGAAATAGGGAAAAGGCAAAAAGAACAAGAATGAATGTGAGAGCTGAGATACTGGAAAAGGCAAGGATATGGAAGAATAAACAGACCAGGGAAAGGGACCAGGATGACAGGGATTAACACAGATAACAAGGCCAGAAGGAAGACAAGGAGAGGGTGATTTCCAATGTAAGATTTTCAAACAAATTTCAAAGACAAGTTACCATGCCAATATGTGGAAAGCTGATCTGAGAGGTCACTGTCACTTCAAGAAATGGGTTATATCCTCTTGTCTCTCACCTTCTACACATGGATTCTCCATCCATCTCTGTCATGTGCTGCTGCCACTCTTGACTTCTCTGGTGCTCACTGAGCTGCTCTGTGGCTGCTCACAAATATGGCAGAAAAATAATCTAGAAAAATACAGGGTAGTCTTCTGCTGCAATGGGTTTTTCTTCTGCTGCTGAAGGGTCCAGTCAGTGCCTTAGCTGGCTCAAGGAAGGAAATTATCTGGAATGGGGATGAGCAGTAAGACAGTGAAGAAACAGGAATGGATGGGATAGGATGGGATGGCATGGGAACAATGGTTCTCTCCTTTTGGTGACAGTGAGCCATGTGGTAGACTTAGTCACTTGTAGAGATGCAGCCTGAATCTAGTTCATGCTCCAAAGTAATATGTAGGAAAGCTGGGTCCCACTCTTTTCTAGTCAATACTAAACATGGAAGTTTTGGAGGATGATGCCTCTCCCCACAAAAGACGGATAATGTCTTTTAGGCCAGCAGACCACATGGACCTAAAATGGCCATAACCTGTATTCCTGCCTTCTTCAAGGACACAACTCAAGAACAGAGAAGACTTTTGAGTGGCAGACTTCATGGTGGAAAAAAGGAAACAAAGTTGCCAATTGCACCTGGGAGCTCATACCCAAGAGCTTCAGCACCTAGATGCAGCAAACGGATTGGTCACAAACTATATGTATTGAAGCACTGACTGGGGACAGTAAACTTCGGACTATAAAAGGCAAGGTGTATGTGCTGGCTCTTGCTTGCTGGCTGGCTGATTATGAGGACTGCTAGCTTGCCCTTGCCTGCTGGGAAGTCTGCTACTGTTGCTGTTCCTAGCGGGAATCTCTACTGGATACCCGCCTATTGCTGTTGCTGCCAAGTATCAGACTGCTTGTGTGGATTTATGGCTGAGAAGAGCTGGAAGATTGTCATTTCAGGATACTGGACCTGCCACAGGGAGATGACATCAAAATGGAGGATTGGATCACTGGTGCATATCACCTGGCTACATGTGTGGTTTCCTAGTCAGCACGTAGGCTGGTAGTCGACAGTTGTGCTGAAGGGGAGGCTGCCCATGCCAATTTCCTAATGCCTGATCATCTCAGGATATTGAGTAAAGGTGCATGTCCTACCCCTCTTCGCTGCCTCTGCACCAACCATCCCTTACCAGTTATCCCAATCTCCTCACCTGCATGAACATCGTGACCCGATAGAGGGGATTTCCACGTCGGGCTCAAACTCCTCCCCCTTCCTTCTTTTCTCCCCTCCTCAATCCATATATAGTTATCTGTGAGTGTGTATAGTATTATCTAATAAGCATAGACTTTGTTGGTTTTTGTTTACCTTGAATTTACCTTTCCTGAACTCTTGTCCCCTAATTTGGCCCTTTCATTCAATAAACCGTGGATTCGTGAACCTATACATTGGTGTCAATAATAGTTTGTGGGCATGGAGAGAGGTGGGCATTCTGGTTCCACTCAAAGATACTGTCCCAAAGCTGTACGTTCCTCTGAGGGAGGCAAATGCCATGAGTGACCCCTCGGTCCCTGTAAATTAAAAGCTCTCAATAAGAGAGGAGTCATGTAACCATCCTGACAGTTCAGTGGCTTTCAGCATACCCCAGATCACAACAGAAGCAATCTGAAAACACATCAGCAGAAATCACAGATCTTGACACTGTTGCAATATTGGCAAATGCAGAGTCTGTTGTAGGGGAAGTGTGCTTTCTTGCAAGATGGTTCTGATACTGTTCAGCAGAATTCAAACAGGCAAGGCACTGATTTTGTGAAAGAAGAACCTGTCTATTCTTCTCTCCATTTTCTTCCCTGCAATTCCTATCGTCAGTAAACTCAGTGAGTGCTTTCGTGCTTGTTTAGATTAAAACTCTAAATCATTTGCAGTGTGCTTTCCCCAGCAATTATAAGTATATAGGTCTGTATGAGAACTTTCTCAGACATAACCATTCTGTTTTGCTGACCTTGGAGCAAACGATTTTTCGCTCTGTGTGTGTGATTTGCAAGTTTGAATTACCTGAGTTTCTCCTCAGGATTTGCATTCAAAACTTGCCTGGATTCAATCACAAACAATGAATTTGGTCCTGCTTATTCAAACCCCAAGGAAATCTCTCAAATGTGTTCTCAGTGAACCATTACTGAGCATGCTGAATTCTAAGCCTATTGCCTTTTTACAGCCAGGAATGCTATCAGTGAAATATAGATCCAGATACCGCAAATTATCAATTGGAGTTGCTTTGTCAGTGTTACTCTAGTATAAGCAAAAAATGAGGTGTTTTTTTTTATATCCGCATAACTGTGATTATCTTTGATATGCCTATGAGATACGTTGAGAGTGAGACAAGTCTTCTGTTTGGGAGTAGCACTATCAGGGACATTAAATTCTGAGCAATTTCTAGACAAATTCACCAGAGAGCCAGGACAGAAAGACTGTTTGCTTCTATTGTGGTATGTTGGCAATGGGATTCATCTCTGTTGGAACTGGATCCAGGTAATTCAAGAAAAGATTTTGTTTATGATGGCAGTGGGCAGGACAGAAAGGCAGTAGGAATGAGGAGAGCTCCTCATGTGTGGGATCAGTTCTAAAACAGTTGAAGTTAGGCAAATGAATTGCTTTACTGTGCATGATTTACACAGCTTGTCTTCTTACCCTGACACACACCTGTTGTGACCTGTGAATCTCAGTTTATTTCCACTTTTTCTGTCTTCCTGTAGATAAAAAAAAAAACATAACAATGCCTCAAACACTGTTGGCAGTTCAAGGGGAAAAAATCAATTATTAAGATGGGATATAGACATAATAGCTTAATTTGAGGCGGTATTGAAACAGAGTTTTAATTGATTAATGCTGGTGATTAATTAACTGTTGCTGTGTTTCTGATTGCTATTCACTATTACAGAACCACAGAATCACGGAATCCTAGGGGTTGGAAGGGACCCCGAAAGATCATCTAGTCCAACCCCCCTGCCAGGCAGGGTCACCTAGAGCACATCACACAGGAACGTGTCCAGGTGGGTTTTGAATGTCTCCAGTGAAGGAGACTCCATAACCTCTCTGGGCAGTCTGTTCCAGTGCTCTGTCACTCTCACAGTAAAGAAGTTTTTTCTGATGTTTACATGGAACCTCCTGTGTTCCAGTTTGCACCCATTGCCCCTTGTCCTATTGCTGGATGCCATGGAAAAAAGCCTGGCTCTGTCCTCCTAACACTTGCCCTTATCATATTTGAAAACTTTGATGAGGTAGCCCCTCAGTCTCCTCGTTTCCAAGCTAAAGAGACTCAGCTCCCTCAGCCTTTCCTCATAAGGGAGATGTTCCACTCCCTTAATCATCTTTGTGGCTCTGCACAGGACTCTTTCCAGTAGTTCCCTGTCCTTCTTGAACTGAGGGACCCAGAACTGGACACAATATTCCAGATGCAGCCTCACCAAGGCAGAAGAGTTCTTCCATTTCTGTTCGTGTAGTTGAGGTTTGTGCTGCTTTTTATTTACTTTTCTGATGTGGGGGAAAATAATATCTGAGTAACTAGTGATTTCAGCTGAGAAAAAAGCAGAAAATTACTGTCAGATCAGGGTCACTGACTTTTGTGTTTAAATCTGCTTGTCACAATGATGAAAAATTTCCTATGAAACTAAGGAAGCTGCCTTTTCTTTTTCTAGTACAACAGAATGTATTTTCTGCATCTATTTGGTGACTTTTTACTCAGTGTGTTGGGGTCTCTTTCACTGTACCATCAGTTGTCAAGTCTAATTGTTAGATTCCAGCCCAGGTTCGCCTTGAACAGAACTAGCGAAAAACTGAGGTAACACCAGTGAATCTCAATAGTTTGTGAGGTTTGAACAGAAGTGAAAATGTTCTCAAGATTTACAACTTGTAGAAATAAATCATCACAAAGTTGGAAGCCCTGTACCATCAACATGTTAAACAGCTCTCAGAAGCATTGTGAGGATTATCTTCCTGATAGCAAAGCTTTGGGATATACCTTTACATATGTGAGGTTATTTCAGTACAGAATCACATTTCTGGCATTTAAGTTTCCACACTTCTGTCAAAGAAAAACAAGTTAAAATAAACCATGAAAACCTAGGATAAATACTTCTCATGCAACTCTTCTTCCAGCTGAGTCACTTTCCCAAATGCAATATTAAGGGACAAACCCAAACATTTCCTAAGAGCAGTTTTTAATGGTAGAACTTGGCAATTTTGTGTTACAGAAACTAAAGAGGATCCTGGATCCAATGTTTGTATTAGGAGGGAGATACTGCACTGCTCTGTCCTGATTTTGTAAGGCATACAAGTCTTTTGAGGTAACAACTAAGTAACAGATTTGAGCCCATTCTCCTACTGGAGGAGAATACTACAGCTTTCCACCACATTCGTCTTCTACTGCTTTCTCAGTAATCTACTCTAGAATTAAGTAGAGAGTGTAATAGGAGGTCTAAAACCCTATATATATTCTATCTGGTTCTGGTCATTTTTTTATTTCCTGGAGCAATATACAGAGAAACTAAGAGAGATATCTTTTTAAATATAGTATGCTATGGCATGGGGTTTTCTACAGTGACATGAAGGTTATGCTTGACCCTTTTCCTTAGTGCCTTATCTTGGCTTATAGGGTAAGAACCAGATATTCCCTCACTTATCACTGCAGGAGATGAGGGCACATGAAGTAAATGTCTCTTCCTTTAACTGTTTTGTTTCTTGTCTGCACTTGAAACAAGAAGGAAACTGGCAAATACTAAGGGTTGCAATGACATAACTTCTTCACTGACACACTCTTGGAGAATTGCATCATCTTAGGGTGGAGCTATCATGTCACATTCCTTACTCCTCTTATGCTTCTGTTACATTCCTTTGTGTAAGGAGTTTACATTGCACTATAAGAACACGGAGCTGTTTTGCTTCATGTAAACGGCATAGGTAACTCATGGCAGCATCCCATCTCCAGTTAAAGGTCATCCACCTGTCATTGCCAGCAGACTGGTAGGCAGAAGGTTTTGCTTTAAAATAGACAGAATGAAGAATCAAATATGAACCTTGAACATCCTGGGAATGATTGCCTCAGGATTCTGCACTGCATCTCAACATTTTTAGAAGTTAATTATAGTTGGTTTTAATTTTAAATTCTGTTACTTTTAGAACACTAAAGGGGATAGCTGTCATTTTGTATATGCATCTCTGACAGTTTGTCAAAGGGTTTGTTTTTATCCACAGCATTGTATTTGCTGTAGAGGAATTCATTACTTTGTTGGAAAAAATCAAACATTTCTCCCAAGTTATCAAAAGAAAAACAATTCTTATCCCCCTCATATACGTTCATCACCCACAGTCCAAAGGCAGGCTACATAGTTGAAAATTAAGGATGAAGGTGGCTGAATGGCTTTTATATGATCAACTTCTATCTGACCTACTTTCTCCAGAGTAATTTTTACTGTAAACTAATCTTTACAGTATCAGTTCCTCAACATTAGCAGTGACATTAATATATCCTTTCCAGCAGCAGAATGGGTAAAGATTTTGCTGATGATTCTGCTTCTCTGGGCTCTCAATGACTCATTGTCTGAAATGTTCTGATAACTGAACGCACCATAGGCAGAAACCCTCCCTGCGAGCAAACTCACTCCACGTGGTGTGTGGAGAACATATAACTGCCTATTTAGTGAAGCCAGAGGTTATAGTAGACTACACAGGGTTATGCCAAACTTTGTCATTTTTTCTTCATTGTTTGGTGAACATGGGATTGAAAGCCATGGCTTTTTTGCATCTAGCTCCTCTTTATCATACTCTGTATTTAAAAGATATGTTCTACCAATCAAAAATGTATCTTCAAAACAGGATTTCTTCATTTACCACATATTTTGAACCTATCTGCATCTAAAGATGACCCTCAGTTTTCACATGATGAGTATAAACCCATCTCTCTTGACTCAGTGTTAATATGAAAGAATTATGGTTTTTTTCCTGGGCATTTTATGTCACTTTGATATTTTCCAGTCAGTTGGCAAGCAAGTCTCTGTAAATCAATTAGTTTGAGCAACTCATCTGAACCACGGGGAGTGGTAGCCTTCATATATAAAAATATGGCAAACATGGTCTCACCTATGTTGCTACATTAATCTTGGAAAGACTATTTCTGCCATAGGTTTTAGCTAGTAGCAAATGTAGCAGCCTGTGACTTGAAAGAGATTGCGTATCTCACACTGAAAAATATTCTTTAGATAAAGCATCTTAGCTGGTGGCACTTTGATATGGAAATCTGTACTGTTACATCCTCACAGACTACTGCACTTACTTCTAAGATTATTATTTTTGAAAGAAAATTGTGAGAGAGAAGCTAGTGAGGTTAGGTTTTACAGCTCAGCTTCCTAGCAAATATAAGGTTATTTTTGGACTTCTGTCTACTTTTTTGATAGTTTGACTACTGAAGTTTCCAGATAACACTAAAACATTTTAATTCAGCACAAATTCTAGGATTCACCTGGGCTTTAAAGGCCAAGAATAACAAGAAAAACCTTCAATTTTTGCTAAAGAGAAATATAAATAATGTGGCAAGGAACTTAACTGCAGCAGTAGTCATTGTGTCGGTTGACAAAAAGAATGAAAAGCAGATCTTTAAGTGGTTTAGTGTGAGGTCACTAGAACTATATTCTAGACTAGCTAGTAACTGTTCTGTAATACTCCTATATGGTTTTAAATGTAAAAAGCTATTGGGCTAGGAAGACAGTTTACTGTTATAAACATTGAGGGGGACTAGGAGAGAATGGCTGAGATTATTTTAACACCTTTTTTTTTTTTTTTTAATTGGAAAGTACAAATTCTTCAAAATCTGATCTGATTGTGAGAAAAGACTGATTTCAGCTGGGTTTATCTTTCAAAAATATATGGGGGAAACTATTTCAAATTGGTAATACTTCCTGTTTTGTTATTTTGAAGACAAAAATAGTTTGAAATAATTTCATAACATAAATTGTAAAAAGTAACATGTAAATGTTAAGACCTAGAACAAAACCCTGCAACAATCCAAGCTGATCTTTGGGCACAGCTTTCTGTTGCTGTTGTTGAAATTTTAAGTATTCTCCAGCTCAAAGAGAGAAAAATCACAAATATTTCAAAATCTAAATTAATCCTCTTGAGGAAAAGATTAAACTCTGAAATATATTTTTTTATATATATATATACACACATACAAGTAGACCTGAATGAAGAATCTATCAAAAACGATATTATCCTAAGATAGCACTGAGAATAAATATCAGTTAGTTTGCTGTCTTCTAGTAACAAACCATATTGATTAGGAAAACAAGCCAAGATTAGAGGAAAATAGATTAATAAGAGGACTTTAATTCATTAGTACAGTAGCAATAATTTTAGAAATAAGATGATCCATAGATTTTTAAAAAATTATACTGACATTGAAGCTCTGTTAAGATAGTGTCTTTTGCTAAAACATTTTATTCTTTTCTTCATGTCCTTGTGTTTACTGTTCTCATCTCTTGTGTGCATAGGGTGGTATTTTTTCTTGAGACACCCTAATGCTATTAAACATGACAAAAAGTAAGAAGCATCTAATTTCCATGAAGAGAATAAAAAACTTACAAGTTGCCTCTATATTTGCTGGAGTATATTCTTTGTGAACTCTACTTAGTGTTGAACTCTACTTAGTGGCTGAGCTGAAAGAGGAGGTGGAAAGATTACGGAGTATCCAGAATTGTGAAAGAGAAATAGATTGGTGTAGTAATACCCTACCATCCTTGAGACAAAGCCTTAGGGTGGAGGCTTCATGAGAAGTAGAGGATCCTCTGCCTTCCTGTCACCTGGCAGAAGTAGGGGACCTGAGAGAAGAGGGGAACTGGAAGCAGGTCCCTGCTCGAGGCAACAGGCAAACCTGCTCCCGGCTTCCTTCACCATCATGTGTGCCCTTACAGAACAGGTACATGGCCCTGGATCAGGAAAATCAGGGAACTGAGGTTACTGACAAAGGTCCATCCAGGGAAGTGCCGAGGCAGTCTGCCCCATGCATCAGGACTGCCTCTGCTAAGAACAAGAGGAAGGTAATTATTGTAGGAGATTCTCTTTTGAGGGGAACTGAGAGCCCTATATGCCGGCCAGATCCAACCCTCAGGGAGGTCTGCTGCCTCCCTGGGGCCCAGGTTAGTGATGTTACCGAGAAACTCCCAGGCCTGGTGCAGCCATCTGATTACTACCCACTAGTGGTCATGCAGGTGGGTACTGATGAGGTTGCCAAGGCAAGTCCCAGGGCAATGAAAAGGGATTTCAGAGAACTAGGCGGAATGCTCGCAGGATCAGGAGCACAGGTGGTCTTTTCCTCAATTCCTTCAGTGGCAGGAAAATGCTATCAACACACTATCAACTAGGGGGAAAAGGATTCTTGCCCAGGAGTTAGCGGGGCTCATTGAGAGAGATTTAAACTAGACTTGAAGGGGGTAGGGGACAAAACTCCTGGATGGTTTGATTTCCGGGACACCGGGCCTGCTGGCATTGGATGGGAAGACCCTGTCCCACAGGGAAAAAAGGGTCCTAGGACAGGAGTTAGCAGGGCTCATTCACAGAGCTTTAAACTAGATTTAAAGTGGGAGGGGATTGTAGCCAGGTTTGTACTAGTGGGGCATTATTCTAGTATTAATGAAGACCAGGAGTCCTCCCACCTCCCAAGGGTGCCACCAGCATGCTCAGCCCTCTCCCTGAAATGCCTGTACACCAATGCACGCAGCATGGGGAATAAACAGGAGGAGCTAGAAGTCTGTGTACAGTCTGTAGAGTCCTGAAAAGAATAATTGTCTCAAAACAGCTGCCCTGACAAACTGGACGTTGTGCTCAGATGGGGAGCCTCATTTGATAACCTCCTGGACCCTGTTCTTGCAAGGAGAGCTCCTTGTTTGGTAACCACCCTGATAAAGTGGACACTGTCCTTGAAAGGGGAGCCCCTCCTTTGGCAGCCACCCTGATAAATGGGACACTGTCCTTACTTGATAAGGAGCAGTAGCCAGCAAGAGGAGCCCCGTGGAGGCACAGTGACATCTTGAGAAAGACCACTTTCCTGTTCAAGGACAGAGCACATGTGTGACAATAAAGGTCATTGCTTGGCCAACCTGAATGGGGGGTGCCAAGTGATCACCTGGACCCCTGTGCCCCACCGACTCATTTCCAAAACATTCCCAAATCCAACACTGAGTTTGTGCAAAGCAGGCTGAGCCTCACCAGGAGAGGTGGGGCCAGGTGCCATAGAAGAGGCAGACTCGAAATGCTCGGGGCGCACGCCCACCATCCAAGGACCATGAAGTCATGCTGAGATCGTCGCTGGATCCAAGGGTGGTGATATCTTTCCTATCCACTCTTTCTTCATCTCTGTGTCTCTGCCTCTCTCTTCATCTCTCTCTCTCTCTCTCTCTGTTTCTAACCTTATTCTCGGCACATAGGGGTACCATCATTTCTAATTTTGCTAAGTTTTTACTGTTGTAACCTGTTGTTTCAAGAGGATCATTTTGCTAAGTTCTGCTAGTTGTAATCTGTTGTTTTGAGAGTGATATTTTTATATGTTTCCTTTGACAAGCTTTATAATCTTACTCAATCTTAAGTAAAGGTGTGTTTTGTGAAAGCCTCTTGGGTAATGGTCTTACTCCTAGAGTACCACGCAGAGTATTCCTGAGCTTAATCTCGTCAAATGGGTTGTTAAAAGAAATATTTATATTTAGTTTGGACCCCCAGCTCTGGGGACCCATGCCCACTTTGTGGGATGTGATAACACCATACCCACCCTGTGGGACATGACAGTGCCATGCCCACTTTGTGGGTCATGACACAGTCTAAAGGTTATGATCTAGTGGCAATTACAGAGACATGGTGGGACAGCTCACATGACTGGAATGTGGTCATGGATGGCTATGTCCTTTTTAGGAAAGACAGGTCAGTGAAGTGAGGTGGTGGAGTTGCTCTTTATGTGAGAGAGCAACTAGAATGTATTGAGTTCTGTTAGGGGCTGATGAGGAGCAAGTGGAAAGGATGTGGGTACGAATTAAGGGGCAGGCTGGCATGGGTGATACAGTTGTGGGGATCTATTACAGACCTCCTGATCAGGATGAGGGAGTTGATGAGGTTTTCTACAGGCAGCTGAAAGCAGCCTCACAATTACAGGCCTTGGTCCTCATGGGGGATTTTAACTACCTCGATATTTGCTGGACGGCCGACACAGCCGGCCGTTCACAGTCTAGGAGCTTCCTCCAATGCATTGATGATAACTTATTGATGCAAATGGTGGACAAACCAACTAGAAGAGGAGCGTTGCTGGATCTTGTACTCACCAACAAGGAGGGTCTGGTTGAAGCAGTGACAGTCAATGGCAGCCTTGGCTGCAGTGATCACGAGATGGTGGAGTGCAAGATCCTGAGTGGGAGGAACAGAATACCTAGCAGGACCAGAACCCTGGACTTCTGCAGGGCCAACTTTGGCCTCTTCAATCAATTGTTAAGAGAAGTCCCATGGGACAGGGTACTATATGGTAAAGGGGCTCAAGGTAGTTGGTCAACATTCAAGGACCACTTCTCCCAAGCTCAGGATCAGAGCATCCTAATGGATAGGAAATCAAGTAAGGGAGCCAGGAGACCCACATGGTTAAACAAGGAACTGCTGGGCAAACTCAAGTGGAAAAAGAGAATCTATGAATGATGGAAGGAGGGGCTGGCCACTTGGAAGGAATATAGGACTGTTGTCAGAGGACGTAGAGAGGCAATTAGGAAAGCTAAGGCCTCCGTGGAACTAAACATTGCTAGTGAGGTCAAAGACAATAGAAAGGGCTTCTTCAAATACATTGCAGATAGAACCAACACTAGAGGCAATATAGGCCCACTGCTGAATGAGGTGGGTGCCCTGGTGACAGAGGATATAAAGAAGGCAGAGGTACTAAGTGCCTTCTTTGCCTCTGTCTTTACTGCTGCAGACTCTCCCCAGGAGCTCCAGATCCCTAAAGCCCCAGAAGAAGTCAGGATGAAAGAGGAGTTTGCTTTGGTAGATGAGGATTGGGTTAGAGATCAGTTAAGCAATCTGGGCATCCATAAATCAATGGGTCCTGATGGAATGCACCCGCGGGTGCTGAGGGAGCTGGTGGAGGTCATTGCTAGGCCACTTTCCATCATCTTGGTAAGTCGTGGGTGACAGGAGAGGTGCCTGAGGACTGGGGAATAGCAAATGTCACTCCAGTCTACAAAAAGGGCAAGAAGGAGGACCCAGGTAACTATAGACCGGTCAGCCTCACCTCCATCCCTGGAAAGGTGATGGAACAACTTATTCTTAGCACTATCTCTAGGCATATTAAGGTTGAGGGGGTCATTAAGAGCAGTCAACATGGTTTTACCAAGGGGAAGTCATGCTTGACCAACCTTATAGCCTTCTATGAGGAAGTAACTAGGTGAATAGATGATGGTAGGGTGGTAGATGTGGTTTATCTTGATTTTAGTAAAGCATTTGACACTGTCTCCCACAGCATCCTCATGGATAAACTGAGGAAGTGTGGTCTTGCTGATCAGGTAGTGAGGTGAATGATGAACGGGTTGAAAGGAAGAAGTCAGAGAGCTGTGGTCAATGGGACAGCATGTAGTTGGAGGTCTGTGACTAGTGAAGTCCTTCAGGGGTCGGTGCTGGGACTGGTACTGTTCAATATTTTCATCAATGACCTGGATGAGGGTATAGAATGTACCCTCAGCAAGTTTGCTGATGACACTAAACTGGGAGGAGTGGCTGACACACCAGAAGGCTGTGCTGCCACTCAGCAAGACCTGGACAGGCTGGAGAGTTGGACGGGGAGAAACTTGATGAAATTCAACAAGGGCAAGTGTAGAGTCTTGCATCTGGGGAAGAACAACCCCATGTGCCAGTACAGGTTGGGGGCTGACCTACTGGAGAGCAATGTAGGAGAAAGGAACCTGGGGGTCCTGGTGGACAGGAGGATGACCATGAGCCAGCAATGTACCCTTGTAGCCAAGAAGGCCAATGGCATTCTGGGGTGTATTAGAAAGGGTGTGGTTAGTAGGTCAAGAGAGGTTCTCCTCCCCCTCTATTCTGCCCTGGTGAGGCTGCATCTGGAATATTGTGTCCAGTTCTGGGCCCCTCAGTTCAAGAAGGACAGGGAACTGCTTGAAAGAGTCCAGTGCAGAGCCACAAAGATGATTAAGGGAGTGGAACATCTCCCTTATGAGGAAAGGCTGAGGGAGCTGAGTCTCTTTAGCTTGGAAACGAGGAGACTGAGGGGCTACCTCATCAAAGTTTTCAAATATGATAAGGGCAAGTGTCAGGAGGACGGAGCCAGGCTTTTTTCCATGGCATCCAGCAATAGGACAAGGGGCAATGGGTGCAAACTGGAACACAGGAGGTTCTACGTAAACATCAGAAAAAACTTCTTTACTGTGAGAGTGAGAGAGCACTGGAACAGGCTGCCCAGAGAGGTTGTGGAGTCTTCTTCACTGCAGACATCCAAAACCCGCCTGGATGCATTCCTGTGTGATGTACTCTAGGTGATCCTGCTCTGGAAGGGGGGTTGGACTAGATGATCTTTCGGGGTCCCTTCCAACCCCTAGGATTCTGTGATTCTGTGAGCTAAAACAGATTACCCTGTTGGCTGAGCAAAATGCTGGAAACATAATGAGTTCTATTCAACAGGCCCAGGTTAATGCTTATCTTTATTTTCCCTGTAATTTTCATTAACAATTAACAAAATTCCAAAGCAAAATATATAGTTTGTACACTTCTTGTATAATTTACTACATAATACCCCATACTTATTTGCTAGCACTGTATAATTTAAACTTGCTAAAATTATATCCCAGAAGATTTTATAAATCAAGAAAGCAAAACCAGCAATTAGGCTATGCACAAAGAAGTGCCATACAGAGCTTCTGAGTTTGGATTATTGTAGTGGTACATAGCTGAAGTAGTTCAGGTTCTTGATAGGTACCCAAACTTAGTTATATGTGTCCTTGAGTACATATTTTTTATTTAACAAAGTGAATTGAGTTTGTCAAGAATAAAAAGCAGTATCTGTTAAATATAAGACAGAATATGAAAAACAACACAATATAATAGAATCGCAGAACCATGGCATGGTTTGAGTTGGAAGGGACCTCAAAGATCATCCAGTTCCAATCCCCCTGCCATGGGCAGGGACACCTTCCACTAGATCAGGTTGCTCAAGACCCCATCCAACATGGCCTTGAACACTTCCAGGGAGGGGCAATCCACTACTTCTCTGGGCAACCTGTGCCAGTATCTTACCACCCTTTTAGTGTAGAATTTATTCCCAATGCCTAACATAAATCTACCCTATTCCAGTTTAAATCCATTAACTCTCGTACTATCTCTACATGTCCTTGTAGAAAGTCCCTCTCCAGCTTTCTTCTAGGCCCCTTCATGTACTGTAACACAACTATAAGGCCTCCCTGGATCCTTCTCTTCTCCAGGATGACTCTTCTCCAGCCCAACTGTCTCAGCCTGTCCTCACAGAAGGTTAGAAGCTCTAACCTTCTGATCATCTTGGCCCACCTCCAGACTTGCTCCAACAGCTCCATGTGCTTCCTGTGTTGGGGGCTCCAGAACTGGACACAGTACTCCAGGTGGGGTCTCATGAGAGCAGAGTAAAGTGGGAGAATCACCTCCCTTGACCTGCTGGCCGCATGTCTTTTGATGCAGCCCTGTTCAAGACCTTGCACTTGTCTTGTTGAATTTCATGTAGCTTGCGTGGGCCATTACTCAAGCCTGTAAAGGTCCCCCTGGATGGCATCCCTTCCCTCCAGCATGTCAACCTCACCACATACCCTATTGTCATCAGAAAACTTGCTGAGGGTGCACTCAATCCCACTGGCCATGTCACCAACGAAGATGTTGAACAGCACCAGTTCCTTGAGGAATGCTAGTAATCATTCTTCTCCATTTGGACATAATTTGCACATTTAGTATAGAATATGTAACTTAGTATCACAAGGCAATTGGATATGGCAATAATATGTGTGGGATGTGTTGCGGGCCGATATTAAAGGCTATCGGACATCAGGATGCTTCCATGACAATGTGTATCTTCAGATTTGGGAAAATATCCTAGGAAGTAGAAGTGTAGAGGTAATAATGCTAAGTAGATAATTTCACAAACATTGGAAACATTTTGAAAGTCTATGTGAATCAGAGGCTAGTATTGGATTTAAATCTGGGAATACAGTCTTTAAATACATATCCAATTATATGCATGTACATTTATGCAGAGATGCGCACACACACAGAGTTTAAAAGCTGATGCAACTACTGAACGCTGGTGACATTTTCTGTTGTTGAGAAGGTTTTCCATGATATATGCATTTGAGAACAGGTTTTTCTGGTAAAACTGTAATTAAAAAGAAGAAAATGTTGTCTCTTTAAAGAAACTGAAGGCCAGACCTGACTTTGCAATGTCTGTCAAAAAATACTATAGTTTCAAACAGGCAGTCCAAAACTTCTGATCATCTGGAGGCACTGAACATTCAGCAACTACAGCTAAAATTTGGAAAAGATTACAAGAGTTGCCGTGCAGGCTGTCTCTTAGCCGTATTAATGCACTTTACCAATTTGCTGTCATAATATTGCTTTACCAGGTATACTTTTACACCTAGGCTCCTAATTTTCAGACTGTCCCAGCAATCACCATATACTGACTATTGAGTTAGTTCGGTTATCATTTCTCAAGTGACAATGAAGCACACCATGTATTTTTTTCTATCTTTGCATACCTTCCCATTGCCATTTTGCATGTACTTAACTGTGTTTTCCCTCTGCACTATTTATGCACCATCATTTACACATATTGTGTTATTTTATAAAGCATGACATACATTTTGCACATATTCAAGACTCTGCCTTGTAGTAAATTTACAAAATATTAAAGCATGGGAATATTTAGGAGATTATAGAAATGTAACTTGGTTTTACAGCTAAGCTAGCCAGGTACAAATTAACTGATGAACATTTAGTCTAGCACTATCTGGGGCAACATATGGTACCATAATACCATTCACTCTGCAGAAATTATTCTGACATTAGCTGAGAATCACTATGTGTAGATTAATTATAAGTATTACTTTACAAATCTGTATAATTACAAATTATCTTAATTACAATAAAATTTGGATGACTAGTTTATTTTTGTCATATCTAACTTCACAGCTGGATCAGTTTTATGCCTCTGATGTCTCTTTGTCTTCTATTTAAGAGAAATCTGAGCCACAAGAAGCTGGAATAGGCTTTAAAATGAAGTGGAAATATGATGGTTATCACTCCCATGGTGATGAAACTGTCTATTAGGATGAGTGGATAGTATCAGGTGACTTGATAAAAAATAAAATTTTTTGCAAAATGGTGTATATTTTTCTTTTAGACACCAAAGTATTCTTGAGCAGAATCGTAAAATAAAAGAAAACCAGCACCCATAAGTTCCAACTACCATAGGTATCAACAGACTTAATTGCCACCTACTTGTAAAGATTTATTCTGTTTTGCCTAGCCCAATTCATATTAAAATGAAATGGAATAATTTCAGCTGATGTTACTATTGTTATTACTGATGTTACCATTACATCAGTTTAATATAACCATGAACTTGTCTGTTCTCTAGCAAAAGTTATGATTTATATAATCTTCGCACTGAACTTTTTGGCTGTTGGAGATTCACTGAAACATACTCTAGTTTCTGAAATATATATGCTCTTGAATAACAGCTGCTTCAGTTAAAACCATTTCTGTATTAATTGTTACTACCAGAGAATTAAGAATACATAGGATTTGAAAAAGCACAAGAATAGCTTGTGAACATCACAGTATGACAGGATGGCTGAGGCTGGAATGCAGCTCTGGAGATTATCTGGTTCAACCTCCTGCTCAAAACAGGATCACTTAGAGCAGATTTATCAGAGGTCCCTCCAGTTGAGTTTTTAATATATCCATTGATAGAGATTTCACAGCTTCTCTGGGCAACCCTTTCCTATGTTTCACTTCTCTCTTCACTCCTCTCATCAAAAAAGTTTCTGTTCAAATTGAATTTCCTGTAATTCTGTCCATGCTTTTTGACTTTTCAGTTAAGTCTCTTCTGAGTGACTTAGTTTCTGAAATTAACAGCATTTTTTTCAGTCTGTGTCAACTTCTAGGACAGAGATAAATCTTGATGTTTATAGTTATTGCTGGAGAACGGTATGGAGAAAGACTCTTGCTTATCCTTATTCCTCTAGAAAGCCAGGTTGCTGCTTGGCTTTGCTAAATTTTTGTGCAGCAGAAATGTTAGGAAGAAAAAGAGGTCACACCTGAGATTCTCCTGCGGGGAGGAGTGGACTGGGTAGGTGACCCAAAATTGACGAAATGAAGCATTCCATCCCATACATGTCATACTCAGTATAAAGCTGAGGAATCATGAGAGCTAAGCTCTCTTCGCCCATGGCCACCATCCTGGTAGGACTTTGTCTGTTCCTTTTCTTTTGATCCTGATTTGTACATATCTGAATCCTTGCGTTCCTGCATACAGCTCCCGTTTGCTGCTGAGTACAGGAGTCCAGTCCGGGGCTTTCCCAGGGCTGTCCTGCAGCCTTAATGACAACGTGAGCGTTATTGGGGGGAAAAGTGTAATATTGGTTTTGTATATATTTTTATATAGAATCATAGAATGGTTAGAGTTGGAAGGGACCTTAAAGATCATCAAGTTCCAACTCCCCTGCATGGGCAGGGACACCTCCCACTAGACCAGGTTGCTCAGAACCCCACCCAACCTGAGCTTGAATGCCCCCAGGGATGGAGCCTCCACAACTTTTCTGGGCAACCTGTTCCAGTGTCTCACCACCTTCACACTCTAGAAATTCCTTCTTATCTCTAACCTAAATCGCTCCTCCTGCAGTTTCAAACCATTACCCCTTGTCCTATCACTATGTGCTCTTGTAAAAAGCCCTTCCCCATCCTTTCTGTAGACCCCCTTCAGGTCCTGGAAGGCTGCTATGAGGTCTCCCCAGAGCCTTCTCTTCTTCAGGCTGAACAACCCCAACTCCCTCACCCTTTCTTCATAAGAGAGGTGCTCCAGCCCTGGGATCATTTTCGTGGCCCTCCTCTGGACACGCTCCAGCAGGTCCACATCTTTCTTGTGTTGGGGGCTCCAGAGGTGGACACAGTATTCCAAGTGAGATCTCACCAGGGCAGAGTAGAGGGGCAGAATCACCTCTCTCGATCTGCTGGCCACACTTCTTTTGATACAGCCCAGGATGCAGTTGACCCTTTGGGCTGCAGTTGCACATTGGTGGCTCATGTCCAGCTTTGGATCCCAGGTCTTTTTCCACAGGGCTGCTCTCTAGCATGTCTTCACCCAGCCTGTACAGATGTTTCTGGTTGCTCCGGCCCACGTGCAGAACCCTGCACTTGTGCTTGTTGAACCTCCTGAGGTTCACTTGGGCCCACTTCTCCAGCTTGTCCAGGTCCCTCTGGATGGCATCCTGACCCTCTGGCATATTGACTGCACCGCCCAGCTTGGTGTCATCATCAAACTTGCTGAGGGTGCTCTCAATGCCATTGTCAATAACATTAATGAAGATACTAAACAACACAGGTCCCAGTAAAGACCCCTGAGGGACACCACTTGTCACTGTTCTCCATTTGGACACTGAGCCATCGACCACTACCCTCTGGATGCGACCATCCAGCCAGTTTCTTACCCACTGAGCAGTCCACCCATCAAACCCGTATCTCTCCAATTTAGAGAGAAGGATGCTGTGAGGGACTGTGTCAAAGGCCTTGCAGAAATCCACATAGATGACATCCCCTGATTTTCCCTTGTCAGTAGATGTAGTTACACCATTGTAGAAAGCCACTAGGTTGGTCAAGCAGGATTTGCCCCTGGTAAAGCCATGCTGGCTGTCCTGAATCACCTTCCTGTCCTCCATGTGCCTTAGTATTTCTTCTATGGGGATCTGTTCCATGATCTTCCCAGGCAAAGAGGTGAGGCTGACAAGTTGGTAGTTCCCAGGGTCATCCTTTCTACCCTTTTTAAAGATGGGTGTGACATGTCCTTTCTTCCAGTCACTGGGGACTTCACCTGACTGCCATGTACATGTGTTCATATTTCATTATTTTCACTCTCATCATTACTGTTTCATTAAAGCAGTGGTTTAGTTTCCAAACAGTAAGTCTCTCTCCCTTATTCTCATTCCTTTCCCTTTCTGAGAAGGGAGAGAGGATAATGGAGACCTTCTGCCATTTGTTTAACATTTACATAGCATCCATCATAAACCTTGAAATTGGCCATTGCCTTTTGTCCTGTTGCATCATTGAGAAGAGTCTGACTCCATCATTACTGATATGAACTCAGTCTAGGCTGTTGAAGGCTTACACAGTAGCTTCCCTCAGCAAGCAGCACCATTAAATAAGAGATCACTATAAAGCCATAGAGTTACTACATCTGCAAACAAACATCTTACACAGATGTGACATTTTCACTGACTAGACAAGCTGGATATGAGCCTCTAGATGTTTTGTTCAGTAATACAGCAACATCTGTTCAAATATGTATTGGGATATCATCGCTGTGACAGCTGAGCTCCATAAAGTGAAACTGCCTAGGCTGTCTACATAACACTGCAAACTGGACTTCCCACCTGAACATCTTTACCTAAAGACCTGAGCTGGGATTTACTACTTATTTTTCTGCTGCCTCAGTTAGGAAGTTCTGACCCTCCTCCCATCAGTTAATCCCTTCTCCAGCTTCTTGATATTCTTGCTAGCACTATTTGGACACCTGTTGTGACAATACCAGCAGGGAGAAAGAGATGGAATCTACTGGGATTTTCCCAGCTTGTAGGGCATAACATGGCTGAGCCATTTTATCATTATTAATGCTTTATCATTATTAATTCTTCTACCTTCCTACATTGCTCAGAAATTAATGGAGAGGAAAGACTGAAAGAATAACTCAAGCTTATATGATACCAGGTCTGTGCCTGACATCTCTTTGATCCTCTCTATCATTTTGCTTACTGTTTCTTTTAACAATTAAAGGGTCATATGAAATCACAAATTAGGAGATGTTGACCTGAAATTACTTTATAAAGTTCAGCTACTATCAAGGAGATGCCAATGAAGGCTGTGGACTGTGTTAGACATTTTCATGTCAGGCAGTCAGGCTGATTCTCAACTGCTGGAAGGACATGCTGCCAAGTCAGAATGTGCAGCAGAAATTCCATGTGTGCATATGTCTGAGGACAGCATTATTAAGAAAATATAAAAGCAGTGCAAGTAAGAAATCGTATGTGATTTTTCTTCAACAGAGAGAAATCTATTTCTCAGCTCATTCTTTCTGTCTGGTAAATCACTTTGAGAACACCCTGAACATTAGGAGTTATTTGGAAGTGGGAGGCCATTTTTAGATTGTTGTAAATTGGCCATATGAGGAAGTGGGACAGCTGAAGTAAATCAGGTTTTGGACATTCATTTTTATCTCCTCTTCTTCAAAAAGCGCCAGTGTTTTTGAATGAATTTTAGTTTTTATATTTTGATTAATCAAAAGCTCCTGTCATCACATGTGGAGTAAGACATTCTAACTGGAAAAAGCCAAATTTTTTGCAAAAGCTTTGGCCACTGCTGTAAAAAAATTTTACTATTTCATATTGCTCATTGATGGGATTGCATCTCTGCAGCTGAAAATGCTGCTTTACTGCAAAAGACATAAGGTAATCAAGGAGAAAGAATGGAGGGAGATGGCCTCACTGGAGAAATTAGGTGGGTTATGATTTTAAATCCATATCTCACTGAACTTGCTTATTCCTTGTGTCAAAGCAGAGGGCATAGGACAAGTACTGCTAAATGTAGACTTGACACTATAAAGCCCATGTTGCCTCCATTTGATGCAAGAAAGAGACACTGATCTATTTGTAAGAATGCAGGCATGCACTGTTGCGGAATTAAGGATGCAAAATGTTTTCTCATAATTCTTTATTGGTAGCAAATGACAGCTGGTAGTTATTGCTATAAGAATTAAGGAATTAATAATGCCTTCTATTAGTCCTGTTCCTTCTGTTGGTCCTCTTCTTTTATTTTTCATCTCTTGGTACCATTTCTTTATTTCAGAGGGAATACCAGAGCTGCGTTTTGCCCTGTTGAAAGAAATTAATCTGGTGACTGTTGAGAAATTCAAATGTAGTGTTTCTGCAAATAAATGCCCAATGCTGTTACAACTCTATATTTATCTCTCTACATCCACAAAAGGCAGACTGTATCATACAGATCAAAAAACCTTTTGGTACTGCTAAAATTTTCAAGACTAAGAAAAATGTCTGTAGCTTGAGAAACCATCACCAAATATTAAGAATATCCTGTCATATATTACAGCATAATAAAGTGCAAACCAGAATTACCTGCAGTTAGTGCAATTTTTACTTCTGCTTGTTGTTTGTGGCTCCACATCACCAAGTAAGATTCATAAAATTTTAAAGAGACATTGTGTTTCATGTGGGTGTAACAGATGCCTTTTCTATGAGCAGAGCTCTTTCTTCTGCTCTTCATGGAAGTGACTGCAGGCACATACCTGTTCTTTTTTTCAGCCTCCAGAGTAATGTTTCATCAGAGACCAAATTTCCCAGTACCTATTTTGATCCTGTCTTCATGCTATGTTTGTTGATGCTGTCTAAGTAAGGTCAGGAGACTTCTGATGTATCCAAGACTCAGCAAAACCATAAATGTATTTTCTAGATAGATTTTTTTTCCACAGGAAAAATAAATATGAGTCCCTGTATGAAATTGAAATAGAAGGACATGAATTAATTTAAATATATTTTGTTTTGCCACACTGTAGAGTTAAAATAATAGCTAGAAATGCACTAAGCCTTAACATTTCAAGGTTTTAAAAAAAGCTATGTCTAAAATATGTTCTAGTGAATACATCCAGGACTACTCATATTTGTAGCACTTACACTTTTGCAGGCATGCCCTAGACTTCAGCAGTGACAGTCTAGTTAAAAGAATTGACATATGTAACAGTGTGAGAGTTCAGAACACTTTTAAAGATGAATACTTCATGGTCTTACCTTTACTAGCATCACACTACACAAAAAATTATCTTATAGACTGCTGGTGACCTATACACTCTCTTTTTCCTGCACTGTAAGGTTAGCATTAATAAAAGCAATTGGAATTAGGTCTACGATAGTTCCATTGAACCAGCCCCTTTTTTGTAAACGAGTCTTGCAAGATTCTTAGTTTCTAACTGCAATCTCAACAGTAATTTTGTTAAAGTACTTGTTTTAAAATAGAATCAACCTCAGCCTTTTAAAAGGACTACTTAATTAGCAACATACTGTCCTTCACTTACACTTGAATCCCACTCCATTTTCTAAGATCATATATATTTAACAGTTACTCTCATGAACATCTACTGTCAATGTCCATGGTTCACCTCCCTCACATCAAACAACCATCAAATGTCCCTACACAAGGTCCTGTCCTGTCACTGCAGGGGAAATGGTGCAGATGTACAGAAATAAGGTGCACCAAATGGTCATGGCCGCAGGCCATATGGAAGACTCCTTAGTGGGCCACATCTAAAGCTGTTTTAATCAGCCACGTTGTCTTTGGCTGTAAGGGAGATGTGTCATCTTACACTGGCTGGGGATTTGCTTCGGAATTAGGCATGACTGGGGTTTTCCTTTAAAGTAGGTTATTTAACCACTCATATGTATAGCTGTCTCATCACCAGATAATAAATATATATATATTAAGTGACTAGGATACTTAGAGATTTATCTTTCTGTTTAATATTGTTTTTTTTCTTTCCTCAGATGACTTGTTAGTTTATGGACAGACAAGTAGCACTTGACTTTTATCTCTTTCTCCTCAGTATCTCTACACCATGCAATGCAGTGCCATGCACAGATATTTGACCTAGCTGTGAGCAAGGTTTCTTGGGTGCTGGCAGCAGCATGGCCATATTCTGATGTGAAAAATTCAGCCCCTGGCATAGCTCCACAATATTGCAAATATGGCCACCAGGACTGAGGCTATTACTGTACAGCCCTGTCACAGTGCAAAGTAATGAGAAGCATCTGCTTGTTCTTTGTATGTCTTAGGGACAGTAAGAGACACTTAAGTCACTGAAGCTTTAGATTAGTGTGAAATAATAAAAAAAAAACACTTTTGAAAAACTAGAAACATCTGTTGCAGTCTTTTTTTTCTGTTTCGTGCCGCAGCAGTAGTGACCTTATTGCTGGTGAAATTTCAGACTGGTATTAATTTAATACAACAACAAATCACAGTGAACATCTGGCCTCTTTTCTTCTTTTCTGTCACAGCCCATTCTGACTCCGGAGCATTGCCCTGGTGGGTGGTAAACAAGTACAAGGGAAAATAAAGCATACCATCTGCTTCCTTTTGTGTTCACCGGTAATATGTTTTTGTGTTATTTATTTGCTAAGCAGGGACCTCGTTCAGTGTGGTCAAAAATATGTAACAAGACAGAGTTGACTTATGCTACAGGTTCCATAAAGATAGTCTTATAAACTGTGGAGTAGCCTTGATACACAGGGCAACATGGTCTAGATGAAAATACTGTGTCATGACTTTCATTCTGCTTTGGAACCTAATTGGAGAGTTATTTTGAATAACTCTATGCCATTATGAAAATGTGAGAAGCACCTATGGGGATTCTGGAAGGGTTGTTCTGACCCTGCTGTCATTCGGTAGTTTTCTTAATGGTCAGGTGCTAACAGAAGTACAAAGTCCCAGGAAGGGTCTACTGGTGTGTTAGCTGAAAGATTCTGAATTTGCATGACATGCAGAAATTGGAGAAATAATCTGGAAAAGATAAATTAGCATGTGACATGGCCAAATGTTAAGTCCTAGCCTTGGCTAGGATAAGCAGCTGTAGGAAGTAGTTTGGCATTGCGGCTGCCTATAGGTTCAGGGAGGTCTGAGTCATAAATCGAACATGAGGCAGCACTGACACCTTACAAGGCAAACATCCTGGAAATCAGAATGAAGAATAATTTGAGATAAATGAAGTAACCTTGTCCTATGCAAAAGGAGTAAAGCATTAATCTAAAGTCACTTACTTCACTCTGAGGGAGACTTGGACAACCTGAACACTTTTCAGTAGGACACAACTCCTAGGCATTCAGAAAATACTTCCTACAGAAAAGTCTTAAAGAAAAAAGGCTGTTTAGACTAAAGAAGAAGCAGTGGAGGAGGTGTATATGAAAGGAGTTTCAACTTTAGAAGAAAAACAGTAGAATTTTGTTGCAGCAGTAAAGATCCAGGCCAGGTGTTAGGAAAAACTTCCTAACTAGAAAGAAGACCAACCCGTGTGTAGACTCTCTGGGGAGACTAAAGAGGCTTTATCTGTGCAAGTCTTCACAAGTATGTTAGACAGGTAAGTCTTACCTTTCCTGTATGAATGAACCAATTAACATCTTCTAGGGATCTTTCTAGCTTAACACTGCTGGATCTTGATAGCAAATTAGCTTTCATACATAATTCAAGAATGGTTCCTTTATTAAACAGAGTTAGAGTAAATATAAAGGCATTGAGAGCTGTATCAAACTTTTTCTTTCTTTGCTTTCACTGTGCTAACCACTGTTAATCTACTAGTTTAATAAACCATAATTCTTCTATTACTGAACTGTTCTGCATCATATTGTAAATGTATTACAATCCTGGATTTGGCCACCAGCTGACTATATTTATGTTCATTGTGATCTGTAAGACACTTACTCATCCTAGAAAAATAAGGATGAGGATATCATGGTTTAACCTAACACACAGCAGAGTCAGGATAGTAAATATTAGGTGCTTGAAAACTACAGAAGAGAAAGGGGAACATTTCTATGTGTTTGGAAAAAAAGCTAGGTCAAGCCTTTAATGCATAGATTTCTTTAGTGAACATTTTCCAGGAAGAGAATAATAAACAACGTAATGGAAATATATCATCTAGTTATCAATAAAATATAAGACATGGAGCTGTTGGAGCAAGTCCAGGAGTGGGGCCATGAAGATGATCAGACTTCTGGAGCACCTCTGCTATGAAAACAGGCTGAGAGACTTTGGATTGTTCAGCCTGGAGAGGAGATGGCTCTGCAGTGACATTATAGTGGCCTTCTGGTACGTGAAGGGTTTAGAGGAAAGCTGGGGACGGACTTTTTATAAGGGCAGACAGTGACAGGACAAAGGGCAAGTAGTTTTAAACTGGAGGAGGAAGCTGTGGATGTCCCCTCCCTGGAAGTGTTCAAGGCCAGGTTAAATGGAGCTTTGAGCAGTGTGGTCTAGTAGAAGATGTCTCTGTCCATGGCAGGGGTGGTGGAACTAGATGATCTTTGAGGTCCCTGCCAAGCTAAACCATTGGATGATTCTATTATTTACATATGAAGATGAATCAGCCACACACAGTTATTTAGTGTTTAAAATAATAACAAAAAAAAATACAGCATTGTTTTATTCTATCTCGGAATTTTAAAAACTTTTAGAATCCAGGAACATGGTAATTTGTTTAGATGTCTTCTCTTCCTGGGATGAGAGCAGTGACTTTGTAAATTTAGCTGCAATGTGCTCTGATACTCACATGAATTCCCTTGCAGGAAGTAAGCTATGAGTTTTATGACTGGAAGAGATTGTATCTATTCAATTATGCAGGTGAAATATCTTCTCAATAGCTCGGGAAGGCACACAAGGCCTGGGACAGGTGATTTTATTAAATCAGTCTTTATGTATTACTATGGGTGGGTCAAATAATGCTCTGGTGTACAATGTGGAATTTAAATGGCAACAATAAGTTAGATAATTTCCAGCTATTAAAATAAGAGAATCTTAGAATCCTCAAAATAGATGTTTGACTTAGAAACTCTTAATGTTATGGAATAATTCTGATGATTCTGATGCATGTTCAAAATCATAACAGAGCATTGTTTGAAGTGAGTCCTTTCAGTACCTATATCAAATTTTATTTTTCCTAAAACTGACATAATTTTTAATAGAACTAAAAACTTTGCTGGTCTGCAGCACAAATCTAAGTCAGAAGATGTAGATAGGAATTCTGAGGTACTTAAATAAAGTGTTTTAATACTCTTTTCACCCCTCAGTTATAATGGCCATATCCAGTTTTTATTCGAAAAGAAAAAATATCCAACTTAGTTTAGTTTAATATTATGGTAATAGCATGCTATATGCTTAGAAGAGTCATATAAAAACACATGAATAACTCAGTGGTTAGATCAGAGTGGTTTTGGAAAGCAATATAATTCCAATGATTTTTATAAATGCAATTATAGCATTTCTAGAGATGAAGCATTACCTTTTAATATTTCCTATGAAAAAGATTTAGTGAAGAAATATTTAAATTTTCATATTACCTTTTAGAAATACTTGATTAATTAAAAGAAAAAAAGCTAATTCATAGTTTAGATCAAGGCTAACTTTCGTATGGGTTTTTTTTGGCTTAGTAAAACTGATGTAATATTAAATGTAGACACAGCTACACAGACAAAGAAGTCAGATTGTAAAATAATTATTTTCATAGATTTATTATCATATGAATTTATAATATAATTTTTTATAACTTCCTTTTTTGCAGATAACATTTCTTATAGACAACGTATCTCATCAAGTCCAGGATGTTCAGAAGTTTCTGTAACTGACATGAGGCATAATCTTACTACTATATTTCTGTGGAGGAAGGGTGACTTTTGAAACATTTCTGAAATGTGTTGATCAAAAATTGTTGTTACTCTCCCATTTATTTAATTCCACTTCAGTGTGAAAAATAATAATATAGAAAATCTTGTAGAAACTATGTATTTTCAATTGTTAAAATTAAACACTTTGATTACAATTTTTTTTAAACTATTTCCTTTAGTTTTAATGGAATTTCAAAAATTTTGCTTATCACTTCTCTCCTCTTCTCAGCTTTTTTTCTAGGTGTACAGCTCTGCCTAATGTTCTTGGATCTTCTATTTCATTCTAACCAAAGCCAATGACAGAGTTCTGATGAGTGATTTGATTTTTCAGGGCACTATGATACTGAAAGTGTTTATTTCACTGAAAAAATTAAAAGAGAAAATTATACCTTGGCCTAGAGACATCAATTTTGTAGCTGTGATTTTCATCTACATCTGTGTGTTGATTTAAATATAGAATATATGGTCCTTTCTGAGGAGACTTTTTATGTATTTAATCTCTAGGTTTTCTGTAAGTTTTGTACGTAGTTCCAGTGAGGAACAACTGGTATCTTCAAATGTGTATGAAAAAAATCTGTATCTAAGTTCCATGTTTCGTGTACATTTAATGTTTCTTCAAGAGATCCTTTGGTGAATTTCCTTTCAAAATTTAGGGTAAAAGTCAACTCACCTGACTAGTTGGCTAAAACTTGAGTGTCCAATCTAAGCTCACAGTGTTACAGTGCTCTTGTAGTCACACGAGACAAGGAGACCCAGCAACATTTCAGTCCATTGTTAAATAGATATGCAAAACTGTTGGAATTAACACCTAGTGTGGATTTTGGATGGTAGGAATCAAGTGACATGAAAACCAGTCCTTTTGTTCTTCCTTACCTGTATTATACATACACTGGAACAGGCTGCTCAGGGAAGCTGTGGAAGCCTCATTCCAGGAAGTGTTCAAGGCTGGATTGGATGGGGCTCTGAGAAACCTGATCTAGTGGGAGGTGTCCCTGCCAATGCAAGGGGGTTGGAACTAGATGGTCTTTAAGGTCCCTTCCAAACCAAACCATTCTGCAATCCTATGATTTTAGGCATTTCTTTTTCATTGTTACACTATGGATTTACTACTTCATGGAACCATTAAAGCTCAAAGACGAGCTCTGGAGAAGGCAACCTGAGGAAAACCCCCCCAGACAAAATCTATAGTGATTCAGTGAGCTGTACAGCATGATTGGAATTCAGACAAAACTCTGGCATCAGGTAAAGGGATATTTGATTTTTCAGTGTTTCTAGGTAAAATGAAATGATACCCTGAAGTAAATGATTCTCTAATAGAATCTTGAATAGAAAAGAAAGATCTCTGGGCATGCTTGCAGATAATATCAGCTTCAGAACTATCTCTGACTTCCAACTCAGCTGGTCAATTAGTGTGAACATCAGCTCTCTAATTTTCAGAGTTGCTTCCTTTTACTTTTCGTCAGTTCTATATTGCTGTCATTAACTAAGCACATGTCAGATTAAGCTGAAATATATATAAATGGAAACATTAAAACCGAGAAAGAGTTTTGGTGAATTAAAGTGTAAGGGAATATTCAAAACCACTAAATTCCTGTTGGTTGCATCAGGAGTCTTATACTGGAGACAGAAGGCTTGACTTTCTACAGATAAGTTTCACATGAAGCACTGAATTAAAGACAGAATAAGAAGCTAATAGTACAGAAAATTATTGAAAAATCTCTTTGGCCTGCCATCCCTGAGAAATAGTAACAATTTATGGAAAATTACAAGAACAGGGGAAGAGAAGATGGGAACATGGATAAATTTATTCATGTTCCTTCCTGTGGTTATAATGCTGTCCCAGATACCATTACATGAAAAGGCCTATTTACCTGCAAAACACTGATGCTTAACTTTTTTTCATATGCAATTGCATATGCACAAAGAGTAATAAAAAAATGCAGTGAATTACAGTATGGCTGGATAAAAAACAAAATCACTAACAGAGTTTTAAAGTTTTCTCAGAAACTGTGTCCTCATATGATGTAGAACAGTGTGTTTTATCTCCCATAACAAAATTATGAATGACCAAAGAAATGTGACTTGCCAAATTTAGTGTGTCCAGGAAGTCTTATTCACTATACTCCTTCATGTAAATAACAGTCTATCTTTTAGGTGACTCAGAAGGCTATACAGGGTGCACCTTAAACCATTAGAGAAAATCTGCCACATGAAGTGTTAAGGAAGTTGGACAAATGATAAATTCTGAAGGCAAAATGCATTTTTTTGTAGACAAGTTCTTTGTGGTAGACAGAAGGAATTTTTTTAAAGTCTACTTTATTCCAATGACAGAATTAATATTCTCAAAAGTCTATCTTCCTTCTGTCAAGGAAAAAAAAAAAATTGTTAAGCTTCTTACTTCCTTCAGTGGATGAAATACGTTCCAGTGCACTACTGTGACCAAATGTTGCCTCTATTTTAACAGCAGAAAGGAACAAAGAGAATGTTATTTTCTCAATAAAATTGAGATTTACATTGATTCAGGGGTAATAATAAGAAAGAGGAACATTTTTAGTAGTCACTTTGAAATGCAGCAAACTTTCCTTAGCTGACACACAAACCTCTTAACAGTTTTATAAAAATTAGGACTGTCTTAATTGGAAAGACAATGTCACCATGCTACAAACTCAGTGAGAAAGCAGTAAGATTGGAATGGTTTTCTGGTGTGTTGTGTGGGTGACCTGCTGAAGGACACTGCAGTGCTCTATTCAGGATTTTTCAGGCTTAGTAATTGTCCTGAAAATACATGTCTCATTTTCTTCTGCCTATCTAATATGGCTTTTAGGGAAAATTATTGTATGGAGGAATGGACAAAGCATTATTTCAAAATGGTTTCCAATGGAAAATTAGTTTTCAGCTAAAAGAAAATTTCAAGAGATATCTCTGCTTTCTTTATCTGTTGTAGTTTTCTTTTGCTTCATCAGAAAGCTCAGAGATGATTTGCCAAGAAAAAAAAGCCAGTAGAAATAGTTACATTTTAAAAGATATTTAGGTTCTCCATGTTCATTGATTTTAGTAAGAGCTAGAAACTTAAATCTCTTTAAAATACATGATGTGTGGTATCTCAAAATGGATACCTCATCTTTCATGAAAATAAAATGGTGAGGGACACAGTGAATACTTCGGGGATTGATTTTGCGACAGAAACTGATCAGGAATTACATGCTAAGGTAGTGATAGACACAGTAGAAAAAATAGGTATCCTGTCTTGAAAGGTTTTATTGCAATAAACAGGTTCTGATGCCTCTTGTATCTTTCCATGGCTCTTGAAACATCTGAGAAACTGAGGAGGCACATTTGATTTGAAAGCTTTATATTGTACTTAACAATCTTCCCATGCCCTCGTCTTGTGATACTGGGAAGTGGGAGGACAGGTAATGGTACCTAATGATGTGATGTGGTAATGGTACTTAATGATGTGGTACCTAATGGTACCTATGTGGTTACACATAAGAAGTGTACATTGAAATTCAGCTTTTGAATTCTGTAATCCTGTCACAAGCTTCTCTATTCTGCAGTTTGGTACAAGGTGTGTGTTTCCATCATAAGATACACAAAGGGATTGATATAGTTACAGTGGCACTTTCCTGGTTTTGGTTGTTTTGTTTTCTGCGGGTTTATTTGGAGTTTTTTTGGTTTGTTCTCTGTTTTGGTTTGTTTGTTTGTTCTTGTTTTTTGGGTTTTGGTTTTTGTTTAGCTGGTTTTTTGGGGGATTGTTTTTTTTTTTTGTTTCTTTGGTTGGTTGGTTTGGTTCTTTTGTTTTTGTTTTTTCCCCTAGATTGAACAATGAGCTAAATTGCAGTCTTTTTGGTGGTTTCTTTAAGAAGAGGGATTAAGAATGAAATGGAAATACATACATTCCAATTTATCCAGGCACAGTAGACCTCACTCAGAAGGAGAGAGTTGTTTGAGCATTGTACAAGGTCTTCCTCTAAATAATAGTTTATCCTTAAAATTCTGCCTGTCAAACAAGCTCTATCCTTCTTGCTTTCTTTAGTTTTCCTAGGAACGTGCTTCAAGGACATTAATAGCTGTACATGTTGCTTTCTGCTTTCTGATTTTTTGCAGCCTCTTAAGATGTATATAAATATACACATAGAAATGTATCAATCAAAACCAGAATATTGTCCATTTTTTTGTTCACCAGACTTACAGAAATCCAAAAGATCTCAACAGTTGTATGGAGGTGGTGATTTCCATGCTTGGGTGATGATTTTTCTACTATTTAATGTGAAGTTCACCAAGGTATATCTATTATTTCTTCTTTTCCACTGACTGAAGTCTATTAGGTCAGATATTTTTTCCATTAATTCTACTGACAGGTCCTTTTAGGTTGGTACAAATCAGGATAGCAGGAGTTCAGATAAAAACTCTCAGTTTCTGTGTGTGCATGGTAATTTATCTTCACTATTTAACAGGAGAGGAAGAAAACTGCACTGCATCGAAATAACCTGCCTTTTCTGTTGCTCCCACCTTCTGATAAATTCCAATAACTTGTCAGCAGACAGCAAAATAAGATCCAACTGAAGCAACCTTTTCTTGTAAAGACTTTTTCACATCTTAAGTTACTTCTAAGTCTTATTGCTTGTAATGAATTTATATTTGGCTTAAATAATGAATGGAAAAGAAAATGTTGTGAATATTTAAAAGTATCTTTTTATCCCTCCTGTGTTCATGTTCGTAGATCAGGAATATTATCTGCTTAGAATAAAAGAAGAAGAAAAAAAAACACCTGAAATTTGACTTAATTTATGCACCTCAGTACACCTCATCTGTCCCAAAGCATTTCACATGTTACATGCAGATTAGCAATAAAGGTCAGTAGTTATAATAAAATACTTGAGCAACTTGTACCATAAAGAGGTCATGAGTAGTTTCCACTATTCCAAGACTCCTGGAACAGCTGCATTATCAGTGCAGAGTGCAGCAAGTCAATGATGCAGATCATGGCATATTAAAATCTACTTCTGTCCCTCTCTGTTGCTGCTCCGTTCCTTTGTCCAGCCAGGACCACAACATACATGCTAAATACTAGGGCTGCTCACTTGTTTTAGCTGTATAAAAGTAAATGTATCACATTTTAGCAGAGATCCCCTTCTATATATTGCCCAGTCTTGATACTTTAGGTTGCTGCCTGGTTTCTGCAAGCATTTGTGCATGCAAAGAACTACCATAGAGAAACGTTCCTGGCTCTTGAAGAATCAGGCTATGACTCCATGACAACCTTTTAAAGAAGCTTCGCATGAACAGACATGCTTTGCTATGCTGCTTTTGCAGCTCAAGGCAGAGCTGATACTGCCTAGGGCTGCTGGCAAATACAGCACTGCACACATTCATACATACAACAGCGTATTGAAGCAATACAAGGACAAAACAACTGTGCAAGTGGCTTTAATTGAGGTGAAAACAATTGTCCAAGTTTAAATCATTTGTCTAGCAACAGAGTTCCACAATTAAATATTCCCAGCAATAATTTGCAGCAATAGAAGTCAGATAGTGTCAGACTTAGAAGAAAATAAGGACCTTATAAGAAGACTATCTATAATCACAGAATCACAGAATCAACCTGGTTGGAAAAGACCTCGAAGATCATCAAGTCCAACCATAACCTAAATCCACCCACCATAACCTTTATCTACCCATTAATGCTTAAATCATGGCCCTAAGCACTACATCTATATTTCTTTTAAACACTTCCAGGGATGATGACTCCACCACCTCCCTGGGCAGCCTGTTCCACTGTCCAACTACTCTTCCAGTAAAGAAATTCAGCCTAAACCTCCCTTGGCGCAACTTCTGGCCATTCCCTCTCATCCTGTCATTATTCACTTGAGAGAAGAGACCAACTCCCACCTCCCTACAACCTCCTTTCAGGTAGTTGTAGAGAGCAATGAGGTCTCCCCTCAGCCTCCTCTTCTTCAAACTAAACAACCCCAGTTCCCTCAGCCTCTCCTCACAGGACTTGTTCTCCAGGCCTTTCACCAGCCTGATAGCTCTTCTCTGGACACACTCCAGCAACTCAATATCCTTCTTATAGTGAGGGACCCAGAACTGAACACAGTATTCAGGGTTTGGCCTCACCAATGCTGAGTACAGAGGCACAATCACCTCTTTACTCCTGCTGGCCACACTATTCCTGATGCAAGCCAGGATGGTCTTGGCCTGCTTGGCCACTTGGGCACCCTGCTGGCTCATGTGAATTCAGCTGTGAACCGGCACTCCCTGGTCCTTCTCCACCATGCAGCTTTCCAACCACTCATCCCCAAGCTTGTAGCTTTGCATGGGGTTGTTGTGACCAAAGTGCAGGACCCAGCACTTGGCCTTGTTAAACCTCAAGCAATTGGCCTTGGCCCATCGATCCAGCCTGTCCAGGTCTCTCTGCAGAGCCTTCCTACCCTCAAGCAAATTGACACTTCCACCCAATTTAGTGTCATCTCTGGACTTACTTAGGAAGGACTCAATTCCCTCATCTAGATCATTAATAAAGATATTGAACAGGACTGGACCCAAAACTGAGCCCTGGGGGACACCACTGGTGACCAGCTGCCAACTGGATCCAACGCCATTCACTACAACTCTCTGGGCTTGGCCAGGCAGCCAGTTTTTTACCCAGCAGAGAGTGCACATAGTGCACCTGTCTACTCCATGTGCCACCAGCTTCTCCAGGAGAATGCTGTGGGAGATGGTGTCAAAGGCTTTACCAAAGTCTAGATAGACAACATCAACAGCTTTTCACTCATTGGCCAGGCAGATTACCTGATCACAGAAGGAGATCAGGTTAGTCAAGCAGGACCTGCCTTTCCTGAATCCGTGCTGGCTGGGCCTCATCTCTTGGCTGTTCTGCACTTGCCACATGAGCACACTCAAGACGAGCCTCTCCATGATTTTTCCTGGTACTGAGGTATGGCTGACAGGCCTGTAGTTCCCAGGATCCTCCTTCAGGCCCTTCTTGTAGATAAGTATCATGTTGGCAAGCCTAAAGAGGGACATCTGAGAAATGTGAATTATTCACTCTTTTTATGTCTTCATTTATTCTATTGGACAGCCCAAACAGTTATGGTGAATAGAGTTAAATCCAGTTGGCAGCTGGTCACAAGTGGTGTTCCCCAGAGCTCAGTACTGGGGCATGTTCTTTTTAATATCTCTACCAATTATATGGATGAGGGTATTGAGTGCACCCGCAGTAGGCTTGCAGACAACACCAAGTTGGGTGGGAGTGTGAATCTGCTTGAAGGTAGAAAGGCCCTACAGAGGGACCTGGACATGCTGGATGAGTGATCCAAGGCCAACTGTATGAGGTTCAGCAAGGTCACATGCCGGGTTCTGCACTTCGGGACACAACAATATGCAATGCTACAGGTTTGCAGAATAGTGGCTGGAAAGCTGCTCAGCAGCAGGGAAAGGACCTGGGGGGTGTTGATTGACAGCTGGCAGAATATTAGCCAGCAGTGTGCCCAGGTGGCACAGAAGGCCAATGGCATCCTGGCTTGTATTGGAACACTGTGCCCAGCAGGAATAGGGAAGTGATTGTGGCCCTGAACTCAGCATTGGTGAGGCCACACCTGGAATATGTTGTTCATTTTGGGGCACCTCACTAGAAGAAAGACATTGAGGTACCGAAGCATGTCCAGTGAAGGGCAATGAAACTGGTGGAGGGTCTGGAGAACAAATGTTATGAGGAGCATCTGAGGGAGCTGAGGTTGTTTAGTTTGGAGAAAAAGAGTCTGAGGGGATATCTTATTACTCTCTACAGCTGCCTGAAAGTAGGTTGGGGCCAGGTGGGTGTTAGTCAAGTTGTGCTGGGGGAGTTTTAGATCAGAAATTAGAAATTGCTTCACCGACAGGGTTTTCAACATGCTACTATGTTGTGGAAGTAGGGGAGTCACTGTCCCTGGAGGTACTTAAAAGATGTGTAGATATGGTGCTTAGGGACATGGTTTAATGGTGGACTTGGCAGTGCCAGACTGTTGGACTTGATGATCTTGAAGATCTTTTCCAAACAAAATGATTCTATTATTCTATTATTCTATTTTGTTTCCTCACAATTTGTAATCGAAAAGGACATGCCTGTGCCTGTAATAATGAGGAAAAGTATGCAAAATTGATTCCATTAGAAGTAAACAACAGTGATTTTGTCCTTAGGATTTCAGCTCTTAAAGACCATCAGTAGAGATAAAATTTAAAATGCTGCAGAAATTGGAGTTTACTTTTTACATCATTTCATTCTTCTTGTTTGTGAGTGCACTTAGAAGGACAAGGGAAAAGGAAAATGGAGGGGGGAGAGTGATGACTTTCGTGTAGTCTAGACATGTATGAAAGGCTGGACTGGAATTTCTGCTGCATCAGGCTTGTATAAATCTGCCTTTATTGTCTAAGTGGCAACAGCTCAGTTTTTCTAGGGTTCTCAGTAAAGCTGGTTGGCAACTACTGTGGGTTCTTGTTAACCCACAGATTTTGGAGATTTTTTCATCAGAAAAAGAGAGTGATCAAAACAAAAGTAATTTCTATTGTCACCAGTTATAAATTTATTGTATATTGGTAAATATTTTGAAAATGTTAGAATGTTCTTGCTGCCTACTTAAAAATGAAACTAATATCCCATAATAAGTTTTAACATAATTTTCTTATAGATATTTCTTCCAGCTGCAGAACAGAAATATTGAAAAAAAATTTATTTTTATTAATCAGATATCATTTACAGATACATGATGTAAATATGTTTTCTTTTTTGTTCATGTTACATTATGGTTTATGTTTTCAAGATTTTATCTTTATGTAAATTATTCCTGTGAAAACTGAAATATTTTTTAAAACAGAAATATTTTTTCTACTCAATTGAGGTTGCTGTGTTAAGTATCAGTATTAAGGGGAATTTAATATTGGCAGATAATTCGCCATTATACTGGACCTGTATTTTTTCCTGCAAAATATTAAAAGTATTGATAAGCTGGTGAACTTCCGAATCATGGAACAGAATCAGGATGTAATTTGTGCTGGAAGGGAGCAGTGAAAGTTGGCCAGTCCAGCTTCCTTACTGGAGCAGGGCCAGCTGTGAAGTCGCATTAGGTTACTCAGGAACTTGCTTGGCTGTGTTTTGAACATGTGCAAGGATGGAGACTCAACAGCACCTCTGGAGAAGGAGCTTCTTTTACTGCAGCCTGTACTGGTAGCCTCTCATTCTCGTCTGTGCACCTCTGAGAAGTGTTGTAGGTAGCTGAAAGCAGGTGCTACGTCCCTCTCTTGGCATTCTCCAGGCTCTTTTTCAGGTTTCACCCCAATTTTTCAAAGCAGCAGATTCATTAATAAGTGTGGCATTGGACCAGCTCTGATTTGTGAAACTTCTTGTGATCCCATTTTGAATCTGGGCCAGTACTGTCTGATATTCCCCCTGTGACCTTAGTGGATGAGGGAAAGGCTGTTGATGTAGTCTACCTGGACTACAGCAAAGCCTTTGACACTGTCCCCCATAACATCCTCATGGAAAAGATGGCTGCCCATGGTTTTGAGGGCATATATTCTGCTGGGTTAAACACTGGCTGGATGGTCAGGCCCAAAGAGTTGTGGTTAATGGAGTTAAATCCAGTTGGTGGCCAGTCATGAGTGGTGTCCCCCAGGGCTCAGTGCTGGAGCCACTCCTGTTTAACATCTTTATTAATGTTCTAGATGAGGGGATTGAATGCACCATCAGTAAACTTGCAGATGACACCAAGATGGGAGGGAGTTTTGATCTGCTGGATGGTAGGAAGGCTTTACAGAGGGACCTGGACAGACTAGATCAATGGGCTGAGACCAACTGTATGGAATTCAATAAGGCCGAATGTTGGGTCCTACATTTTGGTCACAACAACCCCAGGCAACACTACAGGCTTGGAGAAGAGTGACTGGAAAGATGCCTGGCAGAAAAGGACCTTGGTGTATTGATTGACAGCCAGCTGAATATGAGCCAGCAATGTGCCCAGGTGGCCAAGAAGGCCAATGGCATTCTGTATCAGAAATGTTGTGACTAGAAGGACTGAGGAAGTAATCCTGCCTCTGTACTTGGCACTGGTGAGGCCCCACCTCGAGTATTGTGTTCAGTTTTGGGCACCTCAATACAAAAAGGATATTGAGGTGATGGAGCAGGTCCAAAGAAGGGCAACAAAGCTAGTGAGGGGTTTAGAAAACATCCCCTATGAGGAATGACTGAGGGAGCTGGGGTTGTTTAGTCTGGGGAAGAGGAGGCTGAGGGAAGACCTTATCACTCTTTACAAATACCTGAAAGGAGGTTGTAGTGAGAGTGGGTTTGGTCTCTTCTCACTGGTGACTGATGACAGAACAAGAGGAAATGGGCTCAGGTTGCATGAGGGGAGATTTAGGTTGGATAGCAGAAAAAACTTTTTTACAGAAAGGGTTGTTAGGCACTGGAACAGGCTCCCCAGGGAGGTGGTTGAGTCACCATCCCTGAATGTGTTTAAAAGTCATCTGGATGTGGTGCTTGGGGACATAGTTTAGTAGTGGGTCATCAGAAATAGGGTAATAAGGTTAGGAGAAGGTTGGACTTGATGATCTTAAAGGTCTTTTCCAACCTGAACAATTCTATGATTCTAGGATTCTATGATTCTATGAGAGTAACATATTAATATTGTGTCAGTAGCTGAACACTGCTAGCATGGCATGGAGGAACAGGCCAAAGAAACCTGGGCCAGTAGCACAGACTCTAAAGCCACTCAGCCTTTGGAGAAAGAGGAGGAGTGGGAAGAGGGGAAAGGATTTTTCTTCAGTCCAGACTAAAGAGAGAAAAATAAAATACTTGTTTTTTTAGTGTAGCAATTTCATCAATGATTTAACATAAACAATTTAGATCATAGATTGAAGGGGTATAATTATTATTTAAGCTAGAAATATTTAAGGCAGCTTAATATAAAATCAATATTACTTTGAAAAACCTAAAGATACATTCTGGTGGGAGAAAAACTGCAGGATTTACATATAATACACTTAGAATCAAGCTACATCCATAACAACATCCAGCCTGAAGTGCTTTTTTGTACCTGAATTGTAATCTTCTGAATAATGGGATTAATAATGTAATAGCCTAACTGCACAATGACACTATATTTTATATTCTTACCTTTTGCCCAGTTATCTCTTCATGAGTTAAAGGAACACATAGAAATTATCCTCATGGTGGGCTACATGACCACAAGGAAGGTGGGTGTTGGCCTCTTCTTCCCAGTAAATAATGACAGGACCAAAAGAAATGGCCTGAAGTTGCAGCAGATGAGGTTTGAATTGAATATTAGGAAGAATGTCTATACTAAAAGAGTGGTCAGGTAATGGAACAGCCTGTCCAAGGAGGTGGTTGTGTTGCCAGCCCTGAAGGTATTCAAGAAATGTGTAGATGTGACACTTCTGGGCATGCTCTAGTGGCTGAGGTTGTGCTGTTTGTTGTGGGTGTTTGGCAGAGTGTGTGGTTGCTTGTATTTATCTGTTTTTTTTTGTATTGATGGTTGGACTCAGTGATCTCAGAGGACCTTTCCAACCATGATGATTCTGCAATTCTGTGAAAATGAGAAAAAAATTAGATTATGGTCAAATCAAGAAAGTAGAATTGATTTTTAACTACAAAAGTTTGTTCTCCAAGGAAAATAAAATATTATCTAAAAATACAATTTTAAAAGAAATCACTGTACTACTACACATTCAGTAAACCACAAGCCTGCAAACCCTTGCTTTCTCTAATGAGTTATACTGGGAATCAGCCTTTCAGACTACCTGTTAATGTTCTCTTTGCCCTCCAATTTGTCACATCAAAGAAATTCAGTATACATGAAGCCCATGAAGTCTAATATTCTAAAGCACACAATAGCAATTTTTTTTTTTAGAAATAACAAAACTGAAAGGTGGCAAAGCAAAAATGGTTATATAATATCTAATAATTCAAGGACTTTATGTAGTACAGAGAACACATACAATATTGACAGCTACAGTGTGATTTGAGAAGACTAAAGCAATTTCAGGTGTACCTCTGTGGAGTTGATTTGACAATGAAAAGTTCATTGCCTTGGTCCAAACTTAAGTTGCCTGAAAATGCTGTCTAAACAAGGAGGAGCTTTACAAACTATGCAAAGCCTCATCTACAGTTCACGAAGAAAATGCAAGTCAGTTTTCTTGATTCCTGCACACAGTGTCCTGTACGTTCACATTTACTGGGGACACCTCAGTACCAGAAACGACATGTAATCTGTGCAAACTGTCACAGTAGCATCTTAAACTAATTCTTCATAGCTGTATATACTGCATTTGATAAAAAGCGGTGAAAAGTTGGAATGTTTAGGTAAATTATTGTCCTCAAATGGGGTTTCCTCGGTTTGCTCTGTTGGGTGAATGAGATATTCCGCTGGCAGAAACCAGTGCAGTTTGGTGGTTTTATGGTACTTGGTCACATAAACTAGGGATTTGGTATTATGGAGAATTCAAAACTGGTGTTCAATGTGATGCAGAGTTTAAGAGAAGACACCAAATTAATGCACTAGGGTGTTTGGCAGTATGCCGTAAGGCTAACAGAGTGGATTTGCAAACCCTTCTAAATACATATGCAAAATCACTTTTACTTAAACAAACACTTGTCAGTTTTCACAGAAGTGGGAAGGGACTCTTCAAGATGGTACAGTTAAAATTCTGCATAAATCTTTGAAATTTATCCAGTTTTAACAAAAAGAGCCCTAACAAACCTGACTAAAAATCAATTCCAAGTTAATATTAGCAGGCCGTAAGAGTTCCTTTTTTTTTTTTTTTTAAGGTAATGCAAACTGAACTAGAATCACATATTAGGCAACAATTACATTTTTTTCAAGTGTGTAAAATGACATATTCATGTGAGGCGATCACATTTCTCAAATGATCTGTTTCCAAGGAGAATGAGGGGTCATTGTCAATTTTAATGACATTATTCAACTGGCAAGTGATAAAAGTGATTGTGTTCCTTCAACCAAAACAATCACATACCCCAAATCTGTATAATCATGACAGTGAATAAAAAAGATAATGTTTCTATTTTTTCAAAGTTTTGGTAAGGACTGACATGCTTATTTGGGATGGATGATTTTTTTTTTTTCATTTTTGATTTTGAAAAGGATAAAAGTAGAAAGAAAAACACTTAAGATGAATACCACCATAGTAGAGTAACAACATATATATAACAGAGAAAAATAATGCCTGCCTTTAGAATATGAAGACATATAGAGATAGCAGCTTAGGTCAAAAGCTATACAGCTGAAAAAACCTTTCCGTTTTTAGTAAATAAAGACAGGTTCACAAGAAAAGTCTATGTTAGTGCAAAGTGGTTTAGCTCCTAGCTTTTAAGTTCCCAGCAGTCATTTAATGACCTGATGGAGATTCCTAGATTCCCTAGGCATCTAGAGGCAATGTTCATGAAGAGTTTATTTCTAACACTAAATTCTGAGTAAGACTATAAGCTCCCTAACCAACATAAAATTGTGAGAACAAAGGTAGATTGTAAATAAACCATTCCCATTATCTTGTATCAGGCTTGTATCAGGAATAGTGTGGCCAGCAGGAGTAGGGATGTAATTCTTCCCCTGTACACAGCACTGGTGAGGCCTCACCTCAGGTGGTGTGTCCAGTTCTGGGCCCCTCACTTCAAGAAGGATATTGAGGTGCTGGAGCGGGTCCAGAGGAGAGCAACAAGGCTGGTGAAAGGACTAGAGGGAAAGTCTTATAGGGAGAGGTTGAGGATGTTGGGGTTGTTTAGCCTGGAGAAGAGGAGACTCAGGGGGGACCTCATCACTCTCTTCAACTACCTGAAGGGAGGCTGTAGTCAGGTGGGGGCTGGGCTCTTCTCCCAGGCAACCAGTGACAGGACAAGAGGGCACAGCCTGAAGCTGCTCCAAGGGAGGTTTAGGTTGGATATTAGGAAGCACTTCCTCACGGGGAGGGTGATTAAACATTGGAATAGGCTGGATATGGCACTTAGTGCCGTAGTCTAGACAGTGTGGTGGTGTTGGTCATAGGCTGGATTTGATGATCTTAAAGGTCTTTTCCAGCCTTGGTGATTCTGTGATTCTGTGATTATTGAGGCATGCTTTCTAGAAGTAAAGATAGTTGCAGAACCATAAGGTTATTGTCAAGATTTAACACTGGGACAACGATTAAATGAGTGACAGAAGGTTTCCATTTACCTCTCTCCCTTCCCAGAAGGGGAAAGGAAGGAGAATACGGGAGACAGTTTTAGTGAAACAGTAATGCTGACAAAGAAATAATGAAATATATATATATATACATATATATATATATATATATATATATATATATATATACATACACAAACCAAAAATTGCGTTCTCCCCTCCAATAATGTGCCTCCACCAATGCTGCAGGGCAGCCCTGGGAAAGTCTGGGATGGGCTTCTGGACTCAGCAGCAGATGGGAGCTGGAGGCAGAAACACTTGAATCAGAATCAAAGGCAGGAGAATGAATAGAGTCCTCCCAGGACACCAAAAGTGGATGAAAAGAATTTTACTCTCATTATCCCTCAGCTTTGTACCAAATATGATGTGTATGGATGGAATACTTCATTTGGTCAATTTTTGGGTCACCTGCCTTATCCAGGGATCCCTTCCCTCCCTTCATTTCTGGTGCAGAAGAAGTTTAGCAGAACCCAGCAGTGACCTTGGTTCTGCCTACCATTCTCCAGTAGTAAATATAAACATTGAGTCATCAGTCCTGAAGAAGACACTGACAAAAAAGATAGTGTTAATTTCAGAAAGTGCATTTGCTTCTAAGAGGCTTAATGGAAAAGTAAAATTAATAAATAGTAACATTACAACAAAGAAAATTGGTTCTGTTGTGGCTTAAACCAGAACAATTATTCAGGTTGTAATAGACCTCTAAAGACCATCTGGTTCTCCCTCCTCTTCAAAGCAGGGCCAGTTTTGAAGATATATCCAACTTTGACATTAGATGAGTTTACATATGGCCTTGTCCAGCTGAATTTTAAAAATGTCCAAGAATGGAAATTCCACAGCTTCTCTGAGATATTTTTCCCCATCTTCTTTTTTGGAATTTAAAGACATATTTATGCATTTAGGAAATAAAAATGGAAAAAGAAGCACTGTTACTAGAGCAATCACTGTTCTGTCCTTCACTGAAAGGAAGTCTTACAAGAGTACCACCATCCACAGAATGTTATACAGTGCTGGAGGGAAGGGAGGTGGGTTGGTGGGAGATGAAAAACCCTGGAAGTCACTTAGTTTCAAACATGTCTGTTGGAGCTGTTCTATTCTATGTGGAATAAATAAATGCCACAGAAACAGAGTCTGGAGACAGAATGGAGCCTTTCTGCTTCCCAAAGTAGGAAAGATATGAGTTTGTGCAGAAAAAGAAAGTTAGTATTCTTAAATGGTATATGTTTGTACAAGGATAACTGTAATTAAGGTTCCTTATACCATATATTCTTCTTAAGGGACACTTACTTTAAGCAAGGTTGGATCAGCTGTGGCAGGAAGGGCTGAAGAGCAACTGTAAGTGATAGGAGAAGTAGATTTCAATTTAAACCAGCAAAGGTGGAACTTAATTCTGCAACTTTTACTGCTGAACTTGGATAAAAAGTACTTTGCAGCAGGGAAGGTAATATCTCTTTATTTGGCTGAGCTCAGTCAGTTGTGTTTTAAGACTACCAAGTAGGTTCTTCAGGGAAAGAAAAGTCAACATATGGCCAGTTTATCCCTTCCTACAGGGTGTAGAGGGGAGTTAGGTCCTAAATGCTGAACCTTCATAAAATTAAAATGGCTCAGACTAAGATTAATTTTGCATCTATACTGAAAAATAGCTGGAGGTCCCTATGAAAAGGTGGGTACATAACACTCAGGCAGTGGCTCAGCTTTGATGATCTGAAAGCTCCTAGCTTGTTTAGTAGGTGCTTGACGTGTTCTCAGTCAAACCAATAAATAACTGATACTTCTCTTTTTGACACTCAATGAAAAATTAACTACACTTGTAGAATTTATCAGTGTGGAAATATCAAGGATATGCAGCTATGGATATGCAGCTACATTTGTGTATGGTTAGGTGCCTACTTCTGTGGAATAATTGCTGGAGGTGACTCAGATATTAAACTTATATTCACATTTTAAGGGAAGGTACAGCATTAAAGCAGGGTGGAATGCAGCTAATGTGCAATGAGTTTGTACCATGGCAATTCCTTAGACAACCCTAGATGTTGGCAACATCAGGGGAACTCAGTGTGCTAAACCTAAGAGAAATTACATGGAAGGTGGAGCAGAGTGGAGACACTGTGGCCATGCTCTGTGGTAACAATGGGATTTGAAGGTATTATGAAACAAATCAGCTGCATGTTTGATACCCTGGGCCAATAACCTGTCACCTTCTGACACGATATTGTCCCTTAAGTGAACTTTGCTTGTTATAGTCTCATTATAATACCAAAACACACCTCCATCTCAAAAGCCACCCAGCTCCAAAGATGCTACCACCCCTCACTGAGCTTGCACTTTTAATTTTCTCTAGGCTTTGCCTTTAAATGTAAAGTGAGAGAATTTTACACCAGTCATGATAAAGATAGATATGACTAGAATCACTCAAGCTGCACCTGTAAAGTAAAATGGTATAAAATGCTTTGAGAGAGGATGGTTTCTAGGGAAGATACTATTGCAGGGAAGATACCATCACAGGGAAATTTATGGATTACCCCTGACATCTGGAACCAGTCGATGAGCTCAGCCTCTCTTCCTCTCATAAGAGATGCCTTTGGGTAAGATTTGAACACCCAGCTGTAATGAGTGCTGCCACTGTAAACTTAGAAACCTCTGTAGAGTCACTTTGTAAATTAACACTTTTGTAGCCAGACTGTATCTATCATCATATGTGCACATGCTTTGCAGTTAATTTATCACCACCAATCCAAAAGAACTCATGCATCTGTTGCTTCCATGAATTGCACTATTCATTAACCTAGCCAAGAGAGTTTTCATTGAATGCTACCAAATTCCTTAAGTGTGGCTGTGAGAGTTCACAGAACACAACTAGATGAATAGTGCAACGTTAGCAGTGCATCCATAATGATGCGAGTCCATTAGATATATTTGGGTGTGACTGGACCATTAATGCCAAATTTGGTATCACTCAGAATCTAAGCCCAGCTACCCCTGCCTCTCTGATATCTGAGGACAAGCCGGAACTCAAGGAGATTTATTTTCTGCCAAATTACTTTGTCCTCTAATACAAAAACTTGTAATCATCAAACTGCAAAAAGGATACTCAAAAGGATTCAAATCACTCAGGAACAGCAATAAAAATGATCTAAGGTGTTAAAACTATTTTTTCAGTAACACAGAAAAGAAACTTAGTTTAGTCATCAAAAGTAAACTAATAGATGATCTTATCATTCCTGGGTGGAAAATAACTTTCTGGTAATAGAAAACTCTGTATTTTATCAGAAAAAAATAGGTTTAATGGACACCAAAGTTAAGTTGATTCATAATAGAAATAAGCTGCCTTTTTTTTTTTTTTTTTTTTTTTTTTTTTTTAGCAATGAGAACAATGAATAAAAATAAAAAATAACCTCTCTAGGAAAGCTGAATTTTTAGTCATTTGAGGTCTGAATTTTTTTTATTTAAAGTGTGTAATTACTTACATAGAAGTTACAGATTTCACAAAGAAACTACAGCACAATATCCTTTGCCAATTCAGTAAAAAGGAGAGGCTATATGTATTGATTTAGTCACTTCTGGGTTTAAGTAAACTGTTCTATTAATCAAACTGATTTATTTGCACCAGTCTTAATCAAAAAACATGGAGAAACCTGTATATCTAATACATATTTTTTAGTTGACCCAAATACTAGGATTGAACATTGAAGATGTCAAAGCCAGAGAAGGTGAGGTGATTTAACAAAGAAAAGACCTAATGGTGCAAAGGGCTTTCCAAATGACCTCTATGATTAAAATTCCCTATAGTAATGTCCTGTGTTATCAATGACCCACTGAGTCTTCCTCTCCTACAGTCCTTTTCTCTTACTTGAGTTTAAATTACTTGTAACCTGGCAACTATTTCTTTATGTTATTTTTGTAATAATGTCATTTGTTATTAATTACATTATGTTAGACCAAAAGCTAATCACTGAAACAGTGTCTGGTCAAAAGGATACCCAGCTTGTCACTGATGGTAATACGAGGAATAAATCACAGGTTTGGTCATTCCCAAACTACATTCCCTCTGAAGTTCAAAACTGTAGACATAAGGCAAAGTAGCCTTTATTGCATCCTCTCTATTCAGACAAAAGAATCCAAGAGAGAAAATGAGTTATCAAATTTCTTCTTAATACAAGTTCTAAGTTTAACTCAATGACTAAACAGAACTCTAAAATGCATAAAAATAGGAAGGAATATGTATAATCTAGGAAAGGCATCTAATGCCACAGCACCTAGTGGTTCAAAGCTGTTGTCAGAATACTCACCTACAAGAAATCACAAATAGTTCATATTTGCTTATCATTCCAGCATTATAATGTATCCTGAAACACTTTTAACTTTAATAGAACAGTTATCTTCAAAGAACCAAGGTACAGTTTATAAAATTTAGGCCTATATAATTCCTACAATAGAGTAATAAGATTTTTGAATTTGCATAATTCTGCACAGGAAATACAGGGGGAATACTTGTTCTGAGATATTTAAAAGGTGATAAGCATAATTCATATGATTCCAGCTCTTCAGAAAGCTATAACTAAAGTGATTAGAGATACTCTCAAGTATATGGAAAATTAAGACTGAGATGTTTTGCAAAGCAATGTAACAAGTGTGATAGGATGATCAGAAAGTCCATGAAGTGATTTCAGTTAGTGAGGAGTGATTTTTCTATCACTTCAATGACTAATATTTGCTGCTGTTCATGAAGTTGTTGTTCAAAGTATATTTTGCTTCTTCTCTTTCCTTTAGGGAAGCATCTTGAAGTATTGTATTTGTACACACTTTTCATTTCCTTCACTTAGAGACATTTTTTGTTGTTTTACTACAGCTAATTACACTAATATAAAAGCTCTTACTTTTGCACAGATTACTTGAACATAGAGAATAATGAAGCTATAGTTAGAAAAAGTTATTTAAACTAAAGTAGTTCCAAACAAATTATATTCAACTACATTGTTCTTCATCTTCTCACCTATGAGGCTGCAGGAGGAGAAATGTGTTTCTACTCTGTAGCTGATCATTTGTAGTTCATATGGACTGCAACATAAAAAATGTACCTTCAAATACTCCAGTCCAACTGGAACAGTATTTTACTACTAAAACATTACTAAAATCAATATATTCTGTGAACTGATTAATTTATAAGTAGCCACAGAGTACTCTGGCAGTGTACAATGTATATTTCTCATTCTTGCAGTTACTTTGAAGATTTTAATAACTGACTGACTCTGTAAAGGAGAGTGTAGAAATGACGTGGTGAAAATGTGTTACCTTCACCATGTGAAAGATCAGGTATTACAGGACAGGCAGAGCAGCAATACTTCTTATCTTTTACCTGTTATTATCAGCTTATCTTTAATGTTGGGTGAGATGAAAGTGCAGTGACAAGTGTGATCTCTGCTTTGTTTTTTGGGGGAGAAAATAATGGCTTTTATTTTTCTGAAATACAAGCTTTTTTCTGTAGTGTTTTCTTGGAGTTGGACCCAACCGAAGACCATGCTAACGCATGAAATTAAACTTTTTGGCCATTGCATTAATGTGAAGAAGTTGTAAAAGGACACTTCCCCACTACTCCCACCCTCCCCTGCTCCCATTTTGTAGAGCAGGTTTAAGAAGAAAAGACCACTATAAATGTATTTCTTTACTTGTAATCGCAATATATTTAACTCCCTGGTCCATATCCAGAGTAGATTTTTAAAAATTGGTTGTCATAAAAATGTGGTTAAAATCACCCTAGCTTTGATTTCCTGTTAAAGAACATTGAGCTGAGTGTATTATTTTCAGAACTGATAAACTAGATTTTGCCTTGCTTTTGTTATAAACCACATACATATATAGGAGCCATGGGGACATTTATTAGGGGCAAAAAGGGGCTCAGGATATTGAAAAAATACTTATCTATGCTGCATGTTACAGAAGATGCACATATACTAACAACAGTTCTCCTTAAAAGTAGGGTAGAATAGCAGCTAGCTCTCATACTAATATGATGCTTTCACACAGTGCCATGCCTGTAAGAACTGTTGTAAACCATTGTGGATTAAAGTCTGGAAGGCAGTGCACGTTGTGATGTATGTGCTCATTTTCTACCATGCCTAATGCATTGTTTATTCAATGCCAACAAAACTTTCAAGGTATATAAAGTAAGAATGTGCCCTGCTCTGAAAAATGTGGGATCTTCTGGCCAGCAATTGCACAGTCATTAAGGATTGTGATTTACAAAAGTGCATCACATGAGGAGAGTTGTAGTTATTCCCCTAAAGTAAGTGGGAACGAGGAGAGGGAGCACTGTGATACCTGCCTCCCAAGCATACTACAGCCCCCTCTCCCCTTTCTATTCCAGCATCTCCTGGCACTCCAGAGTATATTTACAGTGACCAGTATGGATAAGTAGCCCTTCTTTCTGAATATTACTAGTCGTAAGAACAACAAGAGCTGCTAGAATGTCTCCAGAATGTTGATAACCTTTTTGACCAACCCCAGTCAACACAATAAAAACTTAGGATTGCAACAGTTTGGCAGCATGTGCCAGAAATACAAGCCTGCTCACACCACTAACAAATGATACCAGAACCTCTCTGTGGTCACCAGAGCAGTTAAATCATCACCTTGTGTGTAAAATAGAAATGAGAATAGTTTCCTAGCAAAAAACTGAGCAGCAGGGATACCTAGAGGAAAATGGGTCTTGGCTATCTGACAGCTGTTCCCATTAGTCTGTTTATTTTCTGTAGTGAAGTTATGCTTGAACAAAAGGAGAGAATGCCTTAAGAAAAGGGACTACCTGTATACACAGATGCATTTCTGCTCAAGGAACATGGGTCTTGTAGTGACTAGGGCTAAAGGGAGATCTGCAACCGAAAAATCAGCAGCCCACAAAGAGTGCCAGATCTGTTAGAGAGACTAGAGTAAGGGAGATCCTGTGTTAAGAAGGTGAAATAGAGGTGTAATTATTAGAAGAGAAAATAAATAACATGTAATGAATTAAATTATAAATGAGCTGAAGAGGTAATGAAGTTTGAGTTTTACAATGAAATTAAATTAAAATGCTACTTCTGTGAGAATTTGAACAATGACTGTACAAGCAATGCATCAGGGAGTCCTAATCCTATTAAATCTAATCACCACAGTGTCTGTTTCTGCATACAGAATGAGTTTGCACACAGGAGAATAAATTAAAGCACATTGCAGGCTGTCATATATTTCTCCAGAAAACATGATGGGACAAATTCTGCCCTTCTAAAATGCATACACAGTCACAACTTCTGATACATTAATATCATTAAGACACTTAGGTGTTACTCAAAACACATGAGGTGTAATGATCCTGGGATGCACTCCTGAAGGGCAAAGGATTTCAGGACAGCTGGATGCTCTTTAAGAAGGAAATATTAAAGGCACAGGAGCAGGCTATCTCTGTGCACCGAAAGATGAGCTGGTGGGGAAGAGGACTCACCTGGCTGAACAGAGAGCTTCTGCTGGAACTCAGGGAAAAAAGTAGAGTTTATGGCCTTTGGAAGAACGGGCAGGCAACTCAGGGGAAATACAAAGATTTCATTAGGCTGTGCAGGGAGAAAGTTAGAAGGGCCAAAACCCAACAGGAAATCAATCTGACTGTTGCTGTAGAATACAAGAAATAATGTTTTTATAAATACATTAGCAGCAAAAGGGGGGCTAAAGAGACCTTTCATCCTGGATGGATGGGCCAAGACCGATTGCACGAGGTTCTACAAGACCACTTGCTAGGTCCTGCATTAGGGTCTCAACATCCCCATGCAATAATACAGGCTGGAGGAAGAGTGGCTGGAAAGCTGCCCAGCAGCAGGGAAAGGATCGGGGGGGGGTGTTGATTGACAGCTGGCAGAATATTAGCCAGCAGTGTGCCCAGGTGGCACAGAAGGCCAATGGCATCCTGGCTTGTATAAGAAATAGTGTGTCCAGCAGGACTAGGGAAGTGATGGTGACCCTGTACTGACCACTGGTGAGGCCACACCTAGAATTCTGTGTTCATTTTTGGGGCCCTCACTAGAAGAAGGACATTGAAATATTGGAGTGTGCCCAGAGAGGCTGATGAATGGTCTGGAGAACAACTGTTACGAGAAGTGTCTGAGGGAACTGGGGTTCTTAAGCCTGGAGAAAAGGCTGAGGGGAGACCTTATCTTTCTGTAGGTGCCAGAAAGGAGGTTTCAGCGATGGAGTGTTGGTCTTTTCTCCAAATAACAAGTGATAGGACAAGAGGACATGGCCTCAAATTGTGCCAGGGAAGGTTTAGTTTGGATATTATGAAAAATTTCTTCACTGAAAGGGTTGTCAAGAACTGGAACAGGCTGCTCTGTTCGGCAAGGTTTTAAGTATCGATCCCTGGAAGTATTTAAAAGACACGTAGATGTGGTGCACAGGGACGTGGTTTAGTGGTGGACTTGGCAGTGCTGGGTTAAAGGTTGGACCTTTTACAACCTACAGGATTCTGTGATTTTTCTTGATCCAATTTTCACTATTTCTGTGTATATTTCAATAATTCAGTTTGAGTTTCTGTGCCATTGTTACCTATTATTCCTTCCTAGTAATACCTCCCTTCTCTTAGATTAAAAAAAAAAAAAAAAAAGAGAAAAGAATTAACCACCAAAAACTGAAAAGAAAAAAAACGAAACCAACACAAAATAATATTATAATTATCTCTGTTACCATCACAGGGGTTGCTTTAATGTTGCAATATACATGGTGACTGCACTACAGATCAAAATATTTCCCTTTTCTTTCTCGTTTCTATATTCAGTTCCAAGCTACTTTCCCTGTCTGATAATGGAGAAGGGAAAGGAAAGGCATCATCCAGGTCCAAATGGACTACTCTGACAGGCAGATGAAAAAAATGTTTCCCATTATTAGTGAAACAGATGTGACATAAGAGAGAAGAAAACCATAAAGAGAAAGAGAATGGAGAGATCAGAGCTGGAGGAGGATGGAGAGTTCAATGAAACTGCAGCTTTTTTAAATCTTCATAATTTTTCACAGTGGACACCCATGGGACGATGACCTAGTCTCTGATCTTGGCCATATGAAATGATGAAAATTTGAAAAGTGGTTTTAATCCCTTTCTCTCATCTCCGAAACATGAATCTGGCTGATTTTATCTTCTCCAGTATGAATGTCTTGGTTCCCAGAGACAATGTTCCTAGTACAGCTATATTTAGTGTGACCTTAATCTGGTTTGCATTTCAGCACCAGCTCCATTGTACGTGATGTAAGCGTATTTCATGGGTGCTTCATGATACCCACTGTGAACATTTCAGAAGAATTTTCCTAATCAGACAGGCATGTTAGCTGTTCTACTGGTTTTGTATTTGTGACTACTCTGAAGAATCAGGAATACACTGTCACCAGAAAATGGTATCTTCCATTTACTGTAGAGAATTAATATATTGATTTGATATGACAAATTCTATACCCCTCAAAGGTGACATTTCATTTATCTTTTTTCTTGGAGCATTTCTCTTTTGCTCGTGGTGCTGACTGAGTCATGTAAGAGTGGGACTGGAGAAGATATCACTGGGATAATTGCATGTCAGTTTTCCCTGCAAGAACTGTAAATCCTAATATTTGTATTGAAGGGGAAAGACCATTTAGCAGAAAGATGCCTCTGCCAAAATAACTGTTACAAATAAAATCTATCTTGTGAGACAATCACAAGTATAGCTCCTTTTAAGTCAGTTCCCCCAGAGAATATACTACTGATTTTTTATGTTGCTGAGATTAGTCTCATCTTTGGGGTCTTCAAAGTGCTTCAGATCACAAGAATCTAAGAATAAAATTATAAATAATAATAATTATAAATAATTAATATGGATTGTCATAAGAACACGTGACATTTGTAAGGGTGAAATGGTTATAGTGGTGAAGTCCAGTTGGGAAAGAAATGTAAATTGGTAATACATATGAGCAGGGTATGCCTGGATCAGTCTGTGAACACCATGTTGTACTTATCAAGGAGAGATGACACTTAGACACATCTGATAAATTTATTTGATAAAGTAAAACCATGTTAGACAAGGGAAATGAAACAGATGTAATCTAGTTGGATTTCAATAAAGCATTTGATGTGACAATCATTATTTTAAAGGGAAAATATAGGGATTAGTGCTTAAATCGCATGGAAGATAAGGAATTGGCCAGAGCAGAGACAACAACTGGTGGTGCTGAAAGCAAAAGAAAGAGGTTACTAGTGATATATGAGAATGGCTCACAGGACTGAGCTTGCCTAAATTTACATTTTTTAAATGCCTGAAAAGTAGAAATGTGCAAAATAAAATTATATAGATACACTGAGATTTAGTCTTCCTCTTATAAGTTGGGAAAAAAAAGTAAGAATAAAAAGGGTGGAAGAAAATGTGAATATCATCATAATAATTTTACAGGTCCCTGAAAGACTTCGCAGATTTTAGTAATAGAAATAGGATTCATTTTTAAAGTACAAAGCAGAAGAGTTTAGGAATTAATAGGATTTCTGTTACAAAATTAATTATTTCATCTGCAAATGGCAATTTGAAAATCTCCTTGAGGTACTTAAGAGCAGATCAGCACCTCACAGGATGATTTGAGCAAGCATAAAATATATGTCCAATATATATGGGAAATATGTTAGAGTTCCTGCAGAGAGTGATCAGTAGCTAAGGACATGCCACATCTTCTATTATGACTGCCATCAATGTCTGCCCGAGGGAGGGCACAGAGGAACACAGCTTCTCTGGAAAGTATGAGCTAGCATCAAAGACCAAGTGGGTTAGGCTTGTTAAGAGTAAGGACATCATGATCAAGACTTCAGATTTTACTGTTTCTCCGTAAGAGGCTGTTGAAATGAGGAAGGAAGCAATCTTGAGAAGTCTGGAAATTTCCAGGAATAAAAAAATAGGCAACAATCTGTCAGAAATGATGCTTTGATTCTAAAACTGCTGTTCTTGTGACTCTCTTGAGGCGACTTTTCTGTGATTATTGACTGTTGATCTCTAAAACCTTTCCAAGACAAAAACAGAACATTGACTCTGATTGACTCTCAAGTTCTTAAAAGTCTCTAAGAAGCAACAGTGTCTCCATACAATAGCCTAGAAAGATGAGATGTAGGTTTGACACCTGAGCATCCATTGAAACGGATGTTGTGTTTCAGAAGGAGCACACAGAGAGAGACTGGAAAGAAAAGCATCAGTGGAATTCTATCTAGATTGAAATGCCAAAAAATCTCCCACCACATAGGATGAGACTAGATGAGAGATAAGAGCATTGCAGAATATTTGCAAATGTTTGTAACTCTTGTCTTTTTTTTTCTTTAGAGTAAATGCATGGTCAGACTACAATCCTTTGCTAAATTTTATTCATAAACGTCCTGCTGCATGTCTCTAGGAGGTGTAAGACACAGTATCACCTTGTAGATCAACTCTGTGGGATTACACTTTCAGAGGAATTCCCAGAGAGTCTTTACTGGGTCATTGTGTAACATTACCCAAATAGCGTTCGTAAAAAATACATCACCAGAGTGATGGATCATAATTATAGTTTTCCTTAATTAACTTCCCGCTTGTATGAATGTTATTGGCATTTCCTACTGATGCAATGCAATCCCAGTTTCAAGTTCACAGAAGGTCTCTACAGAGGCTTGAATCAGTCTTATCAGGGGACACGAATCATAATGAGCCATGAAACTACTTTTGCAAAGAGAATCTAAGTGGGAAAAGATGGACCTGCCTTCCTCAGGATCAGATTCTGTTAAGGCACTAAGGTCCTACCCAGAACAGAGAAAATCACTAGTCCTTTTAAACAAGAAGATTACAGTAACTACTTATTGTAACCTGGTTATTTATTCTGTTTCAGCTGTGAGCCAGAAGCTGCACAATTAAAATATTAATTCTGTTCAATATAGTTGTGAAAATTGGCTTAGTTTTTGATAAGAAATCTGGTGAGAAGTGAGGAGAGCTCTCCCCTCCTTGAGATAAGAAACTGCAAGGTACATGTCAGCAGCATTATGGTGAACGTCAGCATTTTGTGTGTACTCAGGGGCAAGTGAATTCAAATTGCCTTCAGCAGCAGGTGTGATCCTAAAGGGGCCGCCAGTACCTGCGCAGAACTGTGGTACCAGCGTCAGTACCTCTGTGGGAGGCCAGGGCTTTGCTCTGAGCTGTGGGGATGGCAACTCGTGGGGTCAGTGCAGATTAGAGCAGATCAGTGCGTTCCCTTCACAGGTGGTGTAATGAGGCAGATCTGAAGATAAGGTTTAAACGCTTGATTCAGTTCAGCTTTTCTGTTAAGTGACATAAATCCTGAGGAGAATTTAACTTGCATGTGCGAGTCTGATTACATTAGGAGTGCTAAGAGTGTCACTAATCATCCTGCCAAAAGCTAAACACGATCACCATACATTATAGCACTTCACTTTTTTAACAGCAGGATTTTTCTGTTAGGTTGTGTTGCGGGCCGAGATGGGTAAAGCCGCGACTCACTCCCCCTCCTCAGGGGATCAAGGGCTGAGGACCACACCCTGTCACACTCACAAACAGTGCTCAAGAATCAATAGGTTTATTAAAGACACTGAGGTTTTGGCAAGTCTGATTCTACAGAACAATATCAAATGTCAGCATATATATTAGAACAATACATAAAAACCAATACGAATATCCCCCTCCATCGTCCCCCCCCCAGCCCCATTCTTATTCCCAGACAGGGATAAGAGGGAAAAAGCTTGGAAAGAGCCTTTAGGTTGATTTCTTGCTCCAGCACTACTCTTTAAAGGCGGCTGAGGTGAACTTAAACCTATTAGAAATGTCACATACATGTAAGACACCAATTCTTAGCTACTGTAATCCTGAATATTTTTAGCCACTTCTGTAAGTATGCAGAATAAATTCATCTGAAGAGCTGGCTGAGCAGTTTGAATTTGCTGGGGCTAAATCTGTGTACGTCTGGTTTTATTCCCACATCACAGAAATCTTTCCAGTTTCAGACTTTCTGAAAGTGTCTGTCACTTACTGATAGGTCATATTTTTAAAAAGGGCCCAGCACCTCCCTCAGGAGATGTTAATTTTCTTTCCGATTTATTTGACTCAAGAGATGAATCTTCAACTCCCTGATTTTTCAGTTTTCACTGCATTTTTTATAGATTCCATAGTGATGGAGCTCACAGATTTCACTTAACAAATATATTCAAGTAGCATTTTCATTTCACTTCACATTTCCATTTGTTTCCATTTCCATCTCACTGCAATGTTTTCCTTTAAACCACTTACATTTAGTGCAATTGTAATAATAAAAATACTTTTATTTGGAAGTATAAATAGTATATAACCCCCATGAAAGTTTAGTCTCTTAAAAATACACATTTTGATAGGAGGCAATTGAATGTTGAGTGCTAAGCCTTATGATTTACAGTGAATCCTGCCTCCATGTGAAGTAATTTGAAGGGGTCACTTTCCTTTCCTTTATTATTGTTAAATATGCAGTTTACTTAATATAAATGATAATTGGACTTCATATTAGCAGGTGATAACTTTCGCCCCAATTGCACACTATAAGGAATTTAAAAGATTGCTAAATAAAGAACTTCAATCCTCCATTTCATACTTTCTTATTAACAGAGAGGAAATATCTCTCTTGAATGTTTTGAAAAAAATAATCTGAAGCATTTTTTTCTATCTCGAAGCCTCTTTGTATGGCATCACAACTGGTAACATTTATCAAGAAAGTAACATTTTTTATGTACCTGTTATATAACTTCAGTGTTTGGTTGTTGTTTTTTTTCTCTCTAGATTTTATTATGTAACATGCTGCTCCAATAGTTTTTGTTTCAGGGATAATAATCAAAGAGTTTTAAAACCCTCCCGGAAAATGTGGAGACAGTTTTAATCAACTGTAATGTGAAGTTCTATGCTTTTGCTGAAGTTATTTTTTTTGAAGATGCAAATTAAACATCATTAAAGCGTCTTCTCATTTACAGTGTTACATCTCTCAGCAAATGCATCTGTTCTCCGGGCTCTCTTAGCCAGGAAAAAAAAAAAAATCCACAAAAAACCAACCTGATTTGAAAGCAGAGTTAGAAGGTATCTGAGATCAGAGAAAGCAATAATAAGGGAATCTTGGAGAGAGAAAGTTGTGCTCAATGGATTTGGTACATACTGAACATGCATTATATACCTAGGAAGATCAGTGATGAGACTTTTTCTTTAGATAAAAAAGATCTGAAGATGATTTTTATCCAAAACTGAGATGAAGGAGCCATCTTCACTGGTTTTGTAATGTATTCAGATGATGTTTGTTGTGCTTTTTTTTAGTCTAGCCATCTCTTTTAAATAAGATTTATTTTTGCAGATGAAAGCTCTCAGTCACTAAGGAGAGATATGGCAAGTACAATCATCATCTGCACTCCAAAACACCTCTGGTACACTTTCTGCTTAGGTATGCTGTAAAAATCAGAGCATAAATATTTAAAAAATCTAAGAACACAAAGAAAATACATGTTTAGAAAGGGCAGCAAATGTCAGTGTATGTGCACGAGACAGCATACATACACTGAAGATGCATTTGAATAGGAAAAAAAAATCATAACTTTGAAAAAAGTTAAAAAACCTGAACAATTCTTAAAAAAACCCACAAAAAACCCTGTAGTTCAAAACCGTGGTTTGGCTTGGTTCTTCCTGAGCATTTAATAGGCCATGTATGAGAATTATCTTTGTGGTATTCCTAAGAAGCTCTCTGCAGTCTGCACAGCTGAGGCAGCTGTTTCCAACTTCCTTCTCTTTCAAAACATAGTTTTTGAATGGCCACCAGGAGGAAAATGATAACATTTGGCTCCAGCTTGCTAAAATCAGACTTTTTCCGATCCTGGGCTGCTGCACAATAGGAGGATGGGTAATCAAAACATGGAACTACATGAAAAAATTGTCTTGCTACTCTGCAAAGTTTCTCAATGCTGTGAAAAGGCTATGGAAAAAATAATGTATTCATAGATGTGAGATTCTATACAAAAAGAGAGAGACGCTGTGTATCAGCAATGAAGAATGTAGAGATCCTAAATATACTGTGCAATACTGTGGGAATTCACCCTTTGTTTAGGCACTAAGGGACAGAGGCTGCTCTTATTAAGTGCTCCGGGAAGAAGAAAAGTTTTTCAGAGAGGGTTTTAAGAGTGCTTCTTGCTCATATGCCTGCCACTCAAGCCTAGTTTCCTGAGTTTTCTAATACTAGTCAGCATAAATACTGTCCCTCCAATAGCCGTTTTTGCTATTGTATTTTCAGTGGAAGAAAGTACTGCATGCCTACAAGCACTAGCATATTCCAGTGTGGACTACAGCAGGCATTATAACTAATAATTATTTTTCTACTGCATGTGTAAAGTTTTCATAACCTATGCCCTTTCAATATTAATGGTTAAACCAAGACACTGGTGCAGAAATAGCTGTAATTGCTTAGAAAGCGTGGCAGAAGACTCTAGATTTTAACAAAATCTAATGTGCTTGAAAATTTATTTATTGACTTTTTAACACAATCATCTGCAGTAATATGAGAGAAGCCTCAACACAGCATCGAAGTCGAAGTTGCTTTTGGCAGAGGCATTACAGAAAATATAAGTAAGTGTGTAAGCTCAAATCTGCTGAGCTACAAAGTCTACAGTATCAAGTCTCTGTTGTATTCCCCTATAGATATTTCATCCATCTGATCCTCCCTAGTCCCTAATGAATCATTTAATTGGCCAAGATAAAAGGCTGTTTAAGAGCTGCTATTTGTGGCAGTATAATATTTAACTCAGCTTCTTTTTCAGAATGAGCACTTACGCCTATTTCAGATCTATCAAGTCACTGGTCTGGTTTGAATATCTTAATTGCCTTCTTTTACAGAGCTTTAAGTTAATGTTTGTTGTTATCCTTATAAATAAAGCTAATGGCATGTCTCCTGATGAAAGGGTTAGTATTCATTCAGAATAGCCCACCCATCTAAATGAATTAATGTGTGAATGTAAAAAAGAATACCTAGATAGTACTGGATTCACAATTGCATATTTACAGTTTCCACTAGCACCATCAACAAATTATTTTGTCATTTATTACTGCAATGGGTGTGGAGCTGGGGGGGGAAAAAGGTATTTCTATGTGGGAAAAAAAAAAAAAAAGACAATATGCTACCAGATCTTCAGGACTAAAAAATACAGGTGAAATTCACAGCTCCAAGTTATTACCTATTAGTTCTGTAAATCTTTGTTTTATTTATTATTATAATTAAATGCCTAATATTTGATTGCTGAATAATTAAACAGAAACAATCTCTTGACAAAATGTGCATTACTGTTAGACAATAGGTTACTAGGCTTTATGCAAGAGCAACTGGAATTAGTTATACATACCATTATTTTTGCACTTAATGTGTAAGAAACCAGTGATAACCCATGAAGGTGAAAATAATGAAGGTATTGCTGAGTCACTAATTTATTTATAACGCCTTCCGAATTCAACCTAGTTGGGAATGCTGTAATGACCTGTGGGTTGTGAACACTGAAATGTGTGAGAAAGCCAGTTGCAATTTACAAAAGATGTGGAAACAAGGCATGAAGCAACATTAAGTTGTCTGTGTAGCATTCTCTTATGTATATGAACTGTTTTTAGTTTACTTCCAGGATAAATCCAGTGGAAGAGTTTGAGGCCCCTCTCATTATGAAGAAGACACCAGACAGAAACTTAGTGGTGTCGCACCAATCTACACAATTTTCCTGAGCACCCATGCATAAACAGACTTCAAGGACTTAACTATTACAATGGGTTGGTTGTGTAACTAAATATGAACTAGCTTTGATACTGGCTGTGATATCCTGCTGTGAGTCATTATCAAATATTATTTCAGATTTACTCAACGTCACCTCCTGAAATAGTTATTTCACAATGACATCCTGTTCTGGTCAGGTAAGCAAGGTGTGATCCTACTCTATAGTAGGATATTACTTTCCCAGTTCATAAACTGCAACATGATTTCTTTTATAGCTTTATTGGCATTCTACAAAGACCAAAAGTTAGAGTAAAGCTGGCTGTAGGCATCAAGGTGCTGCATTTGTGTTTATAATGAAGATTTTAGCCGTATAGAAAATAGAGTAAATATGATCCCATACTCTACAAGGTTCTGAAACAGAGATAGTAGCACTGCATGCACACACACACACACACACACATATAGAAAATGTGTACAGTGCTAGGGTTTCTGTGTTTGATTGTCAGTTGATCCTGTAGCACTATAGCATAGTAACTGAAGTAGTGGCACTGCTGGTAACAGACACAAGCTATGCACTGAGGCTTGTGATGCCTACTTCATCTGAGCTTATCTTGACCTCCCTGGAGCTCTTTCATACTGAATTTAGCTGTAACAGCAATTTGTCTAGTGGCCATGTCTAATTTATTTTACTTTTCTTCAGTTTGTGTAGCCATATTTTTATATAGCTAGCATAAAACAAAATAGACCTTCATTAATAATACCTCGTTAAGGTATATATAATACATTGTTAAGATTAATAATACATTGTTAAGATTTCATTTATACTAGCAAGAAATTCCTAGTTTTACCTTATTAGGTGTGTTTCCTATTTGTACTTAATAATCCCACAGTACAACTTACATGACAGGCTAGAAGAATTGATAAATTATTTGAAGTGACATTGCATACTGAACTGTCAAAATGTGAGCAAGTTAACTTGGATATTCTTGAGTAGCCAAATGGAAGATCAGGGTACATCCTAAGCATATTGAATTGTGATTGGCCACCAGGGGCACAGATGTGACCTTTGCAAAGTAGGAGTTCATTCTCAGTTCAGTCTTGAGTTAAAACAACAGTGTGTGTTAGCAGATATTATTTTCATGGTGAATGAACCTTGAGTGTTGTAAAATACTAAGCTGTTGTTTGAGTGACATGAAAACCATGACAGTTTTGTAAAATCAGAGGGTGCTGTTTTAGTAATTTACTGTATGGGATAGTAGAATTTCTATTTTAGGAATTTAGAATCTAAAATCAGAAAAGTTAATTCTGGAAAACGAGAAGACTGAAACACAAAAATCAGCAAATATCTGCAATGGAAATTGGGTGCCTTCCAAGTGATGGCACCATAATTTAATATGTTGGTTTGTAGAGAAGACATTACTTCCTCACTACTGGGGACATTAGCCTGGGGCAACCTGAATGCACTACCCCAGTTGTTAAGATATAAATTTTTATTACTAATTCAAATCAGAATGGGAGTCTTATACCCACTTGTATGTCCACATGGGCATGACAGTAGCCCGGATGAGAGCTCATGTTGCTCAGAGCAAAGTCTTTGCTCAGGAAGCATCAAGAGTTGACAGTGTCACTGACTTGGAACTGATCAGACCAGTCCAGTACAAACACATGGTGTTTTACTATGCTTGGGAACCGCCTTGAATTCGTAGATTAATTTTTACAAAGTTTATTCGGGGAATAGCATGCACTTTTTCTCCCAGCACACTTTTCTTGGTTTTGTTTTCAGTTGTTTGTTGGGTTTTTTCTTGTTATAATTTGCTTTATAATAGATGTTCAGTCACAATATTTCCTCTGCGGTTAATTGTTCCATATAACCTTGTACACAGATTTTCCAATGCTATGGGAATTTACTAAGAAAAGTGAACTTTGGAAGTCAAGAATGCAGTATTTATTTTTCACTTTCATTTCTTAATTTAAGAAGTATTATTACTCTGTTCCTTCAACTGCTTATCCACTTAGTTCCTTTAACGGTATGATTCAATCCCTTTTATTTTGGAGGAGCTTCAATGTCATTCTTTTTTGCATATAAAAATATGGGCTTTATTCAGTGTTATTAAAACTGCTGAAATAGTCAAGACTAAACACACTTTCCTTATCACACAGTAGTCTATTAGTAACTCTACTAGAGAAAGTAAGAATTAAGGGAATCTACTCTTTTTATTCATGTGTTAAATAAGATCTTGCTAAAACTTCAAATTCATGTCCATCAAGATAAGCAGCAGCATCTGAAGTGTGTGACTATCAACAACCAGGATTCATATGACTAAGAAGAACAGACTTATTCAAACTTCATAGAATCTGAAGCCCAACAGCACTGTGGCTTGTATCAGCAATAGTGAGGGCAGCAGGACTAGGGCAGTGATTGCCCCCTGCTACTCAGCACGGATGAGGCTGTACCTCAAATTTGGCGTTCAGTTTTGTTCTCCCCACTGCATTGACATTGAGATGCTGAAAGGAGTCCAGAGAAAGACAATGAAGCTGGTGAAGAGTTTGAAGAACAAGTCTTATGAGGAGTGTCTGAGGGAACTGGAGTTGTTTAGCCTGGAGAAGAGGACACTGAGGAGAGAATTTATTCCTCTCTATAACTACCTGAAAGGCTGTAGTGAAGTTGGGCTCAGTCTCTTCCCCCAGGTCACAAGCAATAGAACAGGAAGAAATGGCCTCATGTCTGCCAGGGGAGGTTTAGATTGGATATTAGCAAAAATTTCTTCACCAAAAGGGTTGTCAGACACTGAAACAGGCTGCCCAGGGAAATGGTTGAGTTACCAGCCCTGGAAGTACTTAAAAGACACGTAGAGGTGGTGTTAGGGACACAGTTTAGCAGTGGACTTGACAGTGGTAGTTTAAGATTTGGATGTGATGGTCTTAAAGGTCTTTTCCATCCTGAATGATTCTATGATTTACAAAATTACTCAAAACACTTTAGAGTTGTTAATGTTCAAGCATAACGCCATTAGTGTTTTACCTATTTTTGAGCCTCGAAAACCAAAATAGAAACATAATATAAAACACTATTTTGTGTACGTTTAGATCATATGGCCACAAATTAACTTAGCCAAATTCGTTCCATTGTTGTCAGGGTCTTTACTTTTGCCATTTTGCAAATTGTCTGAAATGTTTTTTTGCACTACAATTCATTTAAACATCCATGCCAGTTGTAGGAGAGAAAAGTGAGATCTGTATCCTGAACACTCCAAAGTGAACTGAATGAATGCTCAGCAGAAATTCAACTGGATAGTGTGAGCAGACTAAGAATATTGAGTTAAAAAAAATTTATAATCCCATTTCCAGTAGCTTAATCCATTTACTTCTTTAGCTTCCATTACTGGTCCTGTCATCCAGAGAGTGGAGACCAAATCTACTTTCAATTTTCTTTGATCACATTGAGATGATCTCAGAAACATCCAGTATAATTTAATATTGTCTTCCTTCATTTTATTTCTTTAAACATATCCAAAATTTCATACTTACAAACTAACAATAATGTAAAACTTTGGACAATGTCAGGCTAAATGGTGTGCATTCTAAGTCTGAGCAGGTGGCAAGGAAATTTTTGCTTGCAACCGTTTCTGCTGATTAAGACTCCCTTTATGTAGGGAGTGAGTAGTCTTCCCTTTTGCAGTTAAGCAGAGGAATAAGTACATATATGTTTACCAGATTTTTGCTAGCTTTGAACAGATGTTTGTTGCATATTAAATATTTCATTTTTCATTTTATTTAGATTTTTCTAGAGAAAAAGTATGTTATTTTAACATATTCATAGTACTTAGAGTGCACAAAACTCAGAAATGACAGGTAGTGGCAACATTTTGGAGAACCTGGACATACTCTGTTTTCACACTTTATAGTATTTTGTTCAATCTTAAACTTCAAAACCAAAACAATGTGTATCATTATGAGCCACAAGAGTAATTCACAAAAATGGTTTTGCCATGATGTGAGAGGCATTGAGGCAAAGAATCAAAGCTGATTCTTTCTTAAGTTTTATGGAAGATATTTGCCAAGGTACTTCCAGAAAGGTAGCTGTTAGTAACATAACCTCTTTTCATGGAATAGGATCCAGTTAGCTTCCTTCTTGCTAAAAATTAAGATTGTTTTTTCACATAATACCTGACACTTAAATGAATTAACAGAGACCAGTAATAGCCATTAGTTTTCAAAGCCTTTTGCCAGCTGACTTTACATCCAACTAGAAATGTGGAAGCACAGCATTTTTCTAAATTTTAAAAGCACTTTGAACATCATCTAAGAAAATAAACGAATCTTAAAATCACCAAGAAGCTTATTTTGTGTAATATTAGCAAACTCAGCTCTTTTAGTGCATGTCTCTCAGCTGAATTATCTATAAAAAAATACGTTTAATCAGCAGATAGGAAATTACTGGACCTAAAGGGCAGAAGGCAATCTTTGTAAAAGTGGCATTTTAAATGAGTATTTGGAAATACCTGTACATGTTTTAAGTTGGGCATCCGAAAACTGATGTTCACATATACTTGTAAAAATCATAGTAGAAATCAACTGGGAAAAAAAATGAACAGAACTTCTAACTCCTACTGAATGTGGAGATAGTTCCAAAATTAAATAACATTGCTCATGGTTTTGTTCAGCTTAGTTTTGAAAATCTCAAAGGTTGGAGAGTCAGAATCTCCGTGGGAAACCTGTTGTAGTATGCAACCAAGCCCACCAGGAAAGCTGTTCTTCCCTTGCAGCTTTCTCCTTGCTGCAGCTTGTGACATCTGCCTGTGGCTGGCCTTTTTGCTCTGCACTCCTGACACAAGTCTGCCTCTACCTTCTCTGTAATTTCCCACCAGGTCACAGAAGGCTGCAATGAGTTTCCCCCTCCAGCTTTCACTGTATCTCCTTGCATGTTACCTGATGATGTAATCTTTTAAGTGCAAGCCCATATGTGGATAGCCTCTGTCATCAAAAGGGTACACTGACTCATGACACAGCAGACAGTGGAATTGGTATCTTAGCACTCAGAAAGGATCACAGGATTCCAGGGGACTTGAATTTTAAATATGGCCCTGAAAAATTAATAACAATATCATGGCTTTACCATCTCCCAGAATTTAGCTTGAAAAGAGTAAAGTAAAATAAAAATAGAATTACCTACCTAGGATTCTGGGCTTCTCACCTGTTGACAGTGAGTATCTGCATTACTTTTCTTGGAATTAAGCCTCAAGGATGCAAAGAGTGTTTCTTAACTCCAAGCCTCCTCTATGGTAGGCACTTATAATATATAATATCAGGAAAATATTTATTAGAGTTCCTTGTGAAAATTAGCTAGGGCTTGTGTTTCCAGTGCTTCCACTAAAAAGTGGTTCCACTACACTGGTGGTTAGAAAACCTTTTCTAATTCTCAGGCTAGATATATTCAGCTCAAGTTTATAATGATTTATACTCGAGCCAGTATTGCCTCTTAACTTTAATAGCTCTTTATCCTACCCAGTAGTAAAGGTGCTGATGTATTTATAGTTACATCCCTTCTTAGGCTTTCGTTTCCTGGATTCAGAAAGTTAAAATCACAGAGCAGAGCATCTTCTCTAAAATGTTGTAGAGTAATATTAACCTGTTTCATGACTGCATAACCTTAGTGTTTAATAGTTCCCCTAGTGTGTCTCACCAGCTGTACTGCTTCTAATTACCTCACTCATTAAACATCTGACCTTACCCCTTGTTCCTTTGAAATACTGACAGATTTTATTATTTTGCCTGATGTTTTGAATGAGAGCTGTAACTCTTAGACCACTAACATTGGGGTTTTATTTCAGCCTCCTTTGATCTGCCTCTTAGAAACTTCAAGTTACTCAAGCTTTTTTTTTCCTCTTTTCTGTTGAGATGTCAGCTGCAAATAAAATAGATTAATGAGATCTATGTGGCAGAAGAACAATGGAACAAAAGTGAGAGGATAGAAATGTGTTTCTATTGTTCCTGTGATGGAGATGATAGCTGGGAATCTTCCTGTCAGGGTTGTCACGAATTATTTGAGCAAAATTCTCAGGAACACCTCTTGTGTTGGAAGTTAATTGAGATGGAGGAGCCATTTATTTCCCATAAAGTTATTGATCCAAATTTAAAGAGTGATTTTTAATATATTAAACTCTATGAACCAAAACCTAAAATTTGGATATGCAAGTGAGAGTCAGAGCATCACTCAGCATAAATTTCACAATACAAGCTATGAAAAGGTTAGCTAGAGTTGTTTTACAGGAAACTAATGATGTGACTATAGCACAGATGGATGAAAAATGCATCCTTCAAAAGCTATGAAGGTGAAGAGAATATCAGCAAAGGACTGTTTTAGATATTCTTGACTCATTAATCATTACTATCTTTCAAAAATATCCTTTTCAAAACTGACTTGTACAAAAAAGCTATGAAATAGGACTTTTTTAGGAAAACAGAAAAGAGTTTGCATTAAGATACATAAAGTATTATATTATTTTCTGCTTTTGTCTTGCATTGCTGAAAGGATATGTATTTTTTGCATGCTGCATACCATTGAAGAAAAATTTTTGTATGATCAGGGCAAAGACAGTAGCAGGGTTAATGGGAGAATACCAGCATTACTACACACCTGAATCTTACTTTTAAGTTACTTATCTGTCTCTTAATTTCAATATGTAATCTACTTCTACAGGTATCAGAAATAAGCATTTGAAATAAGTTTCATTTTAAATGGCAGCAAAGTTATGTCTTAATATTAATAGACATCTGATGAAGTACCAGTATTCAGTGTAAAGGAATAGTTTTTTAAAACATGGTCTCTAGTGCATTGTTTTGGGTTTTTTTTAAGTAGTTTGTAGGCTTTTTTTCTGTCATTTTAATGAAGTTTGGTTTTTTGCAATTTTGAAAATAGATTAGATTTTTTTCTGCTAAGCTTTACCAGGTAATTTGAGGACATATTAATTAAGCTCATTCTACAATGTCTAGTCATGCTTGTTAGCAAGAGAAAAAAGGTTTTTGTTTTCTAAAATGCAAATCCTGTGAGTTATCTGAAATCAATTTGTAAATGTAGATTTTTTCATTCAGACAAAATGCTAAAGGCTAAATCAAACAATAACAAGGATGAGGGGTATATTTGACTGACAAAATCATGCACACAATTAAAAATGTACATAGACCCAAACAGTGACTTACTGGATCTAGACATAAACCTACATCACATTTCCTATGTATTTAATGCATCTTATAAAAAAATTTGCATCTTCCAAAATTCTGTACAGATTTTTACTAAAAAACATTATCATCCTCCCATAAGAATAGTGGCTGGTTCTATATGTTTACAGAATGAAGTTTCCTACCTCTGGAGGAGTCCACTTCTCAGGCTGATGACAGGCTAGATGCATAAGTAACTAGCCTTTAAGATTATGTTTTTTAATGTGAAGAAAACGTGGCAAGTAGTATATATGAGTAAAGGCAATTTACTATTCTAAAGCCCACACTATGAACCCCTTTAAAAAAAAACCAAGGTTCCCTAAGGTGTATTTTACATATTTTCAGCGATTAAATCTCAATACTAGCTGAAGATACTGATCACTTTTCTGTTTTTATTATCAGGTCTTGCACTTTCTGCACCTGAAAAGTTCTGACATGAACATCACCAGAAGTAGGACTAAGACTTTGCCTCTTCTACGAAATAGAACAAAAAAATGACCCAAGCTTATAGTCTCCTAGCACAAGCCAGATTTCTTGCCTCTAAGGTTAGGTGCCAAAAAAAAATAAATTGGTAAGTTTTAGATCTCTGAAGTAACAGATGTCTTTAACCCACCCTACCATATTTTCACTTTAGATTTCCCTCCTGCTATTGAATCACACCTGCCTGTAGTGAGAAAAAACACTGACTGCTCAGCAGCTTCCTGGTGTAAACCAATGCACAGTGGATTTTTTATGGTTTAATGCACACGTAACCTACTAATACCACCAGATGTACAATCAATGACTTTCAATCGAGTTGATAAAATTTATAGCTTTCTATCTCCAGGTACCTGATTTAATCTTTACTGATAGCTGATACATAAATAATAGGTACAGCTGATGCTGATTATTGCCATAAAGTAGTGAAAATTTAAGGTCTGAAACTAAACCCATGACTGTCTAGGCTGTGTCTGCATTTTCACTGTAACACCTCAACTAATATATCACATTATTTCCTTTCTGAACGCTAACTTAACACAACCCCTTCTCATCCCAAAATGCAGTTGTAACACCAATAATGTAATAAAGAATTTTTAGCACTGTAAAAATAAAACTGCTACTTTTGAAGCATATTTTTTTGTTGTTTTAAATTAATTTATGACCTTTCTGCTGTGGATTTTAATATCCTATGGAAACTCAAAATATATCTTCCCATAAGTTTAAGAGGCTAAGTGCTCCACCCAGAGCAACCAGTCACATAATTGTAGGATATCTCCTCCACTAGATCACAGCTGTGGATTTAGCCTCACTCTGGTTGACAAACATCTCTTCCTCCTCAGGTAATTCCTCTCTACAGTTGGTTGCAGTGTTGAAAGGCAGGCAGCCGCCTCTAGTAGGATTTTAAAATCAAGCAGATTTGTTTTGTTCTTCTAAAGAAGGGTTCATGGTTAGACCTTTAATTCACAGTTGTATGCTGAGAGTCCCAAACAGACAAAAGTACCTTGCAATAGCTCTGGATCAAGCATCCCAAAACCACCGAGACATGGGATTTCAAAACATACCCTTTCTTCTATGTTTCTTACTTGTCAGCAAAGGGTCCTTTCCTGCTCAATAGCTTCCTTCTGAAGTGCCTAACTTCTCTGAGCCCTGAAATGGGAAAACATCCCAAGGGTGAAATAAACAAGAAGGTAAAAAAGAGGGTTTATTTTTAAAATGTCTCATTAAATTACAGCAGTAATCTGCTACGTGTAGAAGTGCATGGAGTAACAGTGCATATGTCATGACCTCTATGTGATGAGCATAATGGTGGAGCACTATTGGTAATGGATGTAGAAAACTTTTTATTTGTGTTTATTATGATCAGTACAGTAGTTGCAAACTTAATTAAATACTAGATTACTCAGCTCATACTCTTGGACCAGTTTTCGGTTGTTTTATGTTATGTTACCTACGAAATTTTCAGCATTCTTAAGCAGCTTTAAATAGCATTTCTCTTTCCAGTTTAAGCTTACAGGTTGACTCTGAAAAATCTAAATTAATTTACATTTCAACAGATATTTTTATCAAATTTCATTTCAGTAACCTTCTTTCACATTGTTTTAATTTTTGTTATTTTCTGAAATGTCATTGTTACTTTTTTCCTAAACTTCAGTCACAGTGAAGACTTTGGTCCTAATCTTCCCATATGATCAATTGGTTACAAGCTTGTACCCTTTGTAGAATATGTAGCTGGTGGCCTTGGGAGACAATGCCTAGAAATTAATTTATCAGATGCTTCAGGCTCAAATGGCAACTAACATCCTGATAGTTTAAGAAGTATTTTTTTAATACCTGCTTTATAACGGAAGAACAGTATTCACTGTTCATCAGGGTATGTCTGGAAAAAAGGACATTGCAATCCATCACATATTGCCAAGAGCAGAAAGTATATTTTAAACAGTAAAACAGCCATGCTTCTTTCTAGATAGAACAGATAAGAAGGACTTTTAACAGAAGTGATTTATACAGATTGTGTGCATCTTAAATTAATGCTGAGGTCTGATAAAAATTAGTTCTTTAGTTCCTGCTGGACATAATATCCTGATCTGTCTACTTCGATTTCTCTATGAGTGCTCTGTCTCCTTTTGGTGGATGATAGCCCATAAAATACAACTGTTGAGTGAGCATAAGAGAGACAATCCAGGGGCTCCTGAGTCAACAGGGGGAGACTGTGGCTCCAGCTAGAATGCTTTTTTTTTCTTCCCTAGGTATATATATTTTCAACAGCTAAACCCAAGAACTTTTAAGGTGAGAAGTGTAGGCACTAAGAAGACAGGCCTCAGCCTTACTGTATTGAAACTGATAAAGCAATGGTCATCTGTTTCTAGGTTGTTCACCACTTCCTACTAACTTGTACAATTCCAGTTCACATATGTTGTTTCTGTGGGGGGGTGACCATAAACCAGAACATTTTGTGTTTGTGGCTCATAGCAATCTAAATGGGTTGCAGCTCAAATAAATTATATTATTTTTTCATCTTTCTGTGTCCAGCCAACTGAAAAAATGATGTTCTGGAGCCCTTCAGTCCTCATCAAATCAGAGAAGAAGGAATTAATTCCACTCCAAAGAACCTCTAGTCTGACTGTTTTCTATTTCCTGCTACTAGCATCTATATTTAAAGAAAAACAATCAACACCCATAGTAAATTGAAGGCATGCATACCACAACAAAGAAAATGGAAAATCCAAAAATGTCAGAAAACCTGTCACCCAAATGTATCGCCTAACTATGCAAAAGTCATGGATAAATGAGAACAGACTACTGTTATTTCATTCTTTTGAAAAATGTGAATGGTTTGTTCTGTGAATCCTTGGTAAAGAAAGGAGTTTCCCATTCCAGTGGTTATGGCACCACTTAAGTCTATAACCATCTACTAGCTTTCTGCTTCTTGTGTGATGTCTTCAGGAAGATGAAGGATCAGTGTTGATCCTAACACCATCTTTATTAAGTGTGCATTAAATAAGTATAGCATGCTTCGTGATGCTAAGTTGAAGACCATATTGCCTTATGACATTTTTTCAGACCTGTCTATATGCTCATCTCAGCTCTGTCAGCATTAATGCTGGGATATTTCCTAATCAACTTAAATATTCAGCAAATGATACTTGATTAAAATATACCAAATATCTGAAAATAAATAAGAACATGAATTCTGCTCCAGTTATATACTTTATGTATTAATAATGGTAATGAAAAGATGGAAGTAAGGGAAAGAACACTGGAAGAAGGTCTAATATATGCATATAGATTTTCTTGGCAAGCATTGAGGAAATATTTTTTACAAACTATTGTAATTATTTTGACATAGTTATGTGCTTAAGCTCTTAGGGATTTATCGTAGAATGATAGAATGTATTGGGTTGGAAGGGACCTCTAAAGGCCATCTAGTCCAGCCCCCCTACAATAAGCAGGTACATCTCACACTAGAACATATTGCTCAGAGCTCCATCAAGCCTAGCCTTGAATGTCTCCAGGGATGGGGTCTTCACCACCTCTCTAGGCAACCTGTTCCAGTGATCCACCACGCTCATATTAAAGAACTTTTTCCTAATGGCCAACATCAATCTACCCTTTTCTGGCTTAAAACCATTACCCTTTGTCCTATCGTTACATGGTCTTGTGAACAGGTCTTCCCCAGCCACCTAATAGGCCCCTTTCAGGTATTGGAACTGTCCTGGTCAGAGCCAGGATGAAGCTAATTTTCCTTTTACTGATTTTTTTTTTCCCTTCAGTAAGCTCTCTTTTAACTATCAGCAAGTGTTCCAGCCACTGGACTGATAACACTGGAATGTTTATGTTTCTGCTGAGACTCTAAGGTTGCTTCCTAGCTCTGCCACTACAGAGGCTACTGGGGCAGGAGAGTCATATCTGTGACTTCCCGATAGGGGAGCTGGACTAGACAGACAGCAGAACTGACCAAAGGTATTCATAGATCTACGTAAGCTATGAGGAAGGTCAGAGATCACAGAAGACAACTTCCTTCCTGCTTCTTCTTCCTTTTCTTCTGTCCATGGCCGGCGTCCAGGGAGGACTCCATCCATCCATCACCATCGACCCCAGGCTCAGGCATCCCTGACCTCATAACTCTTCCCTCAGCCCCTGTCTGCTCTGCCTTATCTCCTGCCTGCAGGCTGAGACATTTTGGGACTGCTCACAGCTCAGGAGAGTGCCGGGGGAGCTGCTAGGGGTGGGGGGAGGCAAGAGGCTTTTTCACATTCCTGAACACACTTGTACATATAATTAAAGCTGTCTAATTTAGTTTTCAATCCAGCAAAGAATTAAGGAGAGCCGTAATTCTCTCTCTCCTTCCCTAACTGGGTGGGAGGGGGAGGGGATGGAGAGCATTGTTATCTCTTGTTTAATTGCAGATCCTGAGTGAATCCATGACAGGAAGGTTGCTATAAGGTCCCTCTGGAGTCTTCTCTTCTTCAGACTGAGCAATTCCAACTCTCTCAGCCTGTCTTCAAAATAGAGGTGCTCCAGACCTCTGATCATTTTCACTGCCCTCCCTCCGCACACATGCCAATAAGTCCATGTCCTTCTTGTGTTGGGGGCTCCAGAGCTGGATGCAGTACTTCAGGTGAGGTCTCACCAGGGCAGAGTAGAGGGGCAGAATCACCTCTCTTGATCTGCTGGCCACACTTCTGATGCAGCCCAGGATGCTGTTGACCTTCTGGGCTTCAATTGCACATTGGTGGCTCATATCCATTTGGATCCTGGTTTGCACCACATCAGCGTAAATATTATTACAGAAAGAAACTCTCACAATGAAGGTGTCTAAAAGAGAAGTCAGAAAGAGATGTGTATGTTTTTCCATATTTCTCAACTTTCTTGGCACCTTCTTGCATTTTCTATGAGCAGCAAAGTTATAACAATTGTCTGTTATCATAGGGCTGTATACAGAAACTGATCATAAAAGATCAGGGGATCTAAGAGAAAAATACACTTTGAAGTAGCTTTATTCATGTTTTCTTTTTTCTAGAAGCAAAGAACAACTGTTCCAATTAATGGGATTTTTTTGTTGTTTTTACAGCTTTTGAATTTTTCTGGAATCAAAGAGATACTCTCAAATTATATGAAGTGCAATCAACAGCAAAGTAGAAAACATTGTAAATATTTCAGTTTTGTGAGTAAAATACTGATCATTACCAAGACCCTCTTGCCACTGAATGAAACTAATTCCATTATATTGTCCTTTTTTCTGCACTGTGTTACTGTTGTTTTTTGCACCTAACCCAACAACAAAGAACCAGCCATGTAGCTGCTCATTCACCACCCCCTCACACACAGGCACTCTGGAATGGGGAGGACAAAGGCCAACTAGAAGCTCTTGTATCAAGACAAAAGACAAGGAGGATGCACTCATAATTTGTGGCCACAGGCAAAACAGACTCAACTTGGGGAAAAGTAATAATTTAATTTCACACTAATCAGATGCACACAGGACACAGACAACACAAAGAGCAAGGCTTACATGCATTATGCCTACCCCTCCCTTCTTCCTGGGCCCAAATTACTTTGTTCCCCATTTCTCTCCATCCTTCCCCCCAGCAGCACAGGAGGGGATGGGATTTAGAGTCAGTTCACAGTCTGGTGGTTCCTGCCACTCCCTTCTCCCCAGGGAGAAGGATTCCTTACATTCCTTCCCTGTTTTCCCACAGGGTGCCTCCCATGGGAGACTGTCCTTCATGAACCTCTCCAACATGAGTCCTTCCCATGAGATGCAATCCATGAGGAACAGATTGCTCCAGTGTGTGCTGCCCACAGAGTCACAGGCTGCTTTTGGAACAGTCACCTTCCCTGACGTGGGGTCCTCCACTGTTGCAGATCCAAGTCCATGGGCTGTAGGTCCACATTCCCCCCTCCTGGCAACTTTGGGGATGCTCTGCCACATTCCTCCATGAGTGCAGGGGAACAGTTTGCCATGTCCCCATGGGCTGCAGGGAAACTTCTGTTTGGGCATCTTCTTCCCACTTCTCCCTCACCAACCTTGGGATCTTCACCCCAGCACTGCTCTCACCTCTACAGCTAAACTCTTCTACTTTTCTCTCTCTGCTCTCAGGTCTTACATCACCTCTTTCATACACTGATTCCAGAGGTGCATCTATTGTTGCTCTCTAATGGCTCTGGCCTTGGCTACCTGAGCAGAGAGGAGAACTTTTAGTAGCCTCTTATTGGAGTCACCCGTGGGGCCCTCACCCACTACCAAAACCATGCCAGAACCAAACCAGGACACTTACCTTGAGTCTGCAAAATGAAATGTTCCTTTTCTCCCCATTTTGCAAATGAATACAAAGAATCTTCCATGCGTTCCAACAACTCTTCCAAGATCTTAACTTCCAAATTGAGGGCAAAGAGGCATAAAATAAGTTAAACAACTTTGAAAGAGGGCTGCCTCTGGATATAGACAGAAAATAGATCCCTGTTGTTACAGATTCTGAAGCCTAAAGGACCATTAGAACCACTAGCCTGAATTTCTGTAAACCACATGTAATTAATGTTTAACTCCACTTCTAGATCAAGGCTAGTAACTTTCATATTCATATAAAATATAAGTTATTTTTGGTTGAAAATTTTTTTTTTCATTGGTTTATTTAATGATTGTTCATCTGCTCTCTTAACAGTGTATGTGTTACTTTCTCTTTTAATTTGTTTGGGCCAAGTTTAGCTTATCTAAGACCTGCAGTTCTGAGAGGCTGAAGAGGTTATTTTATCCTTTTGAGGATAACTGCATTTTCTAACACAGAATTTCTAAGGCAGAATTTAAACTATTTTTAGTGTTATATTTTATTCCTACACTATGACAAAATGGCTTTTAGCATAGATTTCTGATAAATTCCATTTGAAATATTCTGCTTTGGTTTTTTTTGGGTTTTTTATTTGAAAATTCCTTTCTAAGATATTTAAGTTAGCTGGCTATTCATTAAATGTGTAGAATTTTTAGTTGTGGTATTATCTTGTCACATATGAAGTCTTAAGTTTATTTTATCTGCATAGTTACAGTTATTAACATGATTTCTTGTGTCTTTAGAGAATGAGGTTTCTTTGTCAAAAAATAATGTTAATTGACAATAATATATTATTCACCTTTGATTCTTTATTAGATGAATCCCTTACCAGCTTTTTCATTTATCTTGCTTACGACAAATTTCACTTAAATGGCCTACAGGATCATATTGTTGCTCTACTCTAAACCAAGCAAAACCAAGCATTATTCCAATCTTCTGGCATTTCTACTACCTAAAAAGAAAAGAAAAAAAAAAAAAAGAGCAATACAGTGCTGTCTTCAACATTATTAGAATGTCTAATCTCAAGTTATCTGGACCTAGTAATTTTTAAAGCTTTAAATCCTTATTAATGCAGTTTAATATACTCCCTAACACAGAAGGCCTGGAAGGTATTTCTTCAGGGAACCGGTCCAACTGGACTAGTATTTCCAAGGAAAAGTATCTAGAATTGTCAACAAATTTTTAACCACTAAATACAAATAATGGCTAGACAAATCAATGAGAGCCTGTTACAACAACCCTGGAATTGCCTGTTCAATATGCTTGGCAACACACACAGTATAATCCTTAGTTGTTTGGAGCATGAAAAGACTTGATATTTCCAAGCCCCCCCATTAGGAGTCTGAATGCTGTTAGTGTGGAGCAGTGACATTTATATCTCTGTATAGCTGGCTATTGATTATTCCAGTATTTATGAGTTTATACAGGACAGACGTTAGTTGACATTTCTTGTTTAATCTTACAGACATGCTGAAATTGCCTTTGGAGATTTGGGTGAATATGCAGAGACATATTATTATCAGGAGCTGAAGCCATGTGAAAACAAATCAAGAAGAGTTTTACTCTCAGAGAATAACAGAAGAATCTGGGGCAATATTCTCATCAATCTGAGCTCATTACTACAGGAGCTTGTAGAAATTTTGTTCTATTTTGCAAAGCCAAGGGTTTATCTAATTTGGGATCTACCTCCTAAAAAAAAATTGTAAAAAACTGACCTCTTTTTCACACACATATATATTGCTCTCTCTACACATACACACTGAGAAATGTAAGTTTATAAGTATTCTGCATCTAGAAAAAACTTAATACCTAGAATGTAAGCTCTTACACAGACTTCACCATATTTGCCAGAGCCTTCCATCAGCATGCAAACTCACACAAACCACATACTTTCAGAGAGTATCTGAGGTTTTGTTAAAATCATTATTCTAAATACTGTGGGTTTATACGCTACTGATTCTACCTAGCCTCTTGTAGTTTCTGAATTATCCATGGTGTGCAAGAACACACATGTACATGTGCACACATAAACAAATAATTGTAATATTATATAGCTCTTAAGCAATGTTTTTTAATCAAGGGATTTAAATGTCTTATGCTGACTTTTGAGTTTTACTGGTTGTCTAAGGTACAATCAAGGCTTGAGTGGTGTTTAAAGTGAGGGCTGTGATCACTCAGTCACAGAACTGAGCTCCATTGCCCTTTGGTAATAGCCTAAACTGTGTATATTAGCTGATTGCAACATCTAACCACTAAATTGCAGCAGTCTGTGGGTGTTTAACCTGTGGTTAAAGGTGTTGTGGGAAGCGGCATGTAGTGTCTGAGACCAGGATTTGAGGAGTTAAGTTTCTTCCTGAACGTATTCTGAAACAGAGAAAAGTTTAGATCTCAAGCAATACAGTCTAGTATCTTGTATTGAGTTTCTAGGTGGACACTCATGCAAGTATTCTCATTTAAAGTCTACAGCATCATTGGGCACCCTGGTGCTTCAAAGTCATCCCTATTTATTACCTGACTGCACACTTTCGGGGCAACATGACCTTCATGTCTGCTTGATTACTGTATTAAGGTTTATGGAAATGCTTTCAGCACTGTTCCTGAGAATATATAAAACACTTACATAACCATCCTCAGCATTTTACACTTCTTGATGTTTTCAGAACCATTAATTTGCACATGATTTGTAGCTACTGGAAGTTGTGAGACAGTGACAGGCAAGACTGTGTAGAGGAACGTGAGCTTTCACCACAGACTGCTTCACCTGAGAGAACAAAAATAGTAGGAAACAGCACACACATCATGTACCCCACAGTTCAGTGACCAAGATCTAGATTCACCAGACAGCCTGACATCAAGATGATACACCCCAGAGAGCTTCAGCTTAGCAGACCTACAACCTCTGAACCTCATCTATTTATAGCACAGACCCTGAACATAAGGCAGCTCTGTATAGTAAACTTTATACTCTGGAGTGGGTATAATATGCCTTGAAAGCCTCCTCCAACCACCTGACCATGATGAACAATTCTCTTTACCCCCTACAGATCCAGGAAGATGAAGTATAGAAAGACTCATCCTCCAGAGAACATACAATGAATAATAGACTGAAAAGTGAATGGAACCACAAAATACATACGAAAAGTCTCCTGACGATATAATGTAGATGACAAAGTAATGTCTTATCACATGGAAAAGAACATTTCGACATCTCAAGAGAAATAACCCAAACTAAACAATTAGGAGCTCAAATGAAAATGTTTTCAGTTTCAAAAAGCATACAATCTCTGGTACAGAAAAAAAGAGGTACACTAATTTGGCTTCATCCACTATGACTGGCTGGTGCAAAGCCACTACCTTTATTTTGAAAGTAAAATCCTGAAGTTTGTGATAGCCATATGTGCAGAGTTTACAGATAATGCCAGGATTATGGCTGGATTTATCTTAATGTCCAAGAGAGGTGAGGTTGCAAAGCAAAACCCTCAGGAATCCTTGATTTTTGAAGCCGTTGAGGGATGAAAGTGCTATGTCTTGCTGCTTGTTTGTTTACCTGTGCTTCAAACAACTTAATATTTCTATTATTTGCATTTTAAAAAAATACTAAAAATATCCACATGCTGTGCATAAGGTCTCTTGACATGAACATTCAGACTCATCTCCAATTTTCAGTGTACAATATTGTCTAAATGTTCACATGAGCACAGTCTTCTGGTATAAAGAAACTAATACCTGTATGAATTACCTACTAAAAAAAAAAAAAAAGGAGAATAAAATTTAAAAATATTAATACTGAACATCAGTAGCTGCAATTTAAGGAGCGTGTGGCTATAGAAAATAAACACTTCTACTTAGCATATCTCTGCCTTCTAACTAAATAGAACAGATGGACTGAAAGACAACATTTTGGAGATATGATCCTTCTACTCTGCTTGTAATATTAAAGATTTTTTTCTGTGTCATTCTGGGTTTGGTCAAATCACAGTTGTATTGCTTAAGGGTAATTTACTTTTTCTCATTCCACATTATAAGATTATTACATTCCTTAAACTGGAAGGAAAGTTGTTCAAGGTAAAACACATTTTTATTTGCTCCTTAAGGGAAGAAAGCAGTACATAAATTCATCCAATTATTCACTATCTGATTGTATTAATCTATTTTTCCTTTGGTTAGTTGATGGGCAATCAATTCTCCAAGACCACATATTTTTAAGAGCCCAACATTGAGAAACTTCAAGGAGAATTTTTACTGAAGTGTTTAACCTCTTATTAAACTTGACAAGTTTAATAAAGAGAGAGAGTAAATAATAAAGAGAATAAAGCCACCACCAACAGGAAAAAAAATCCACTAACAGTTAAAATTATTTATATACATAATTTCGGCATGAAAGTCAAATTTCTATTAATATGCTGTACCTGGGAATAGATCCAACCAGCTAAGGTAATTTTTTCAGTTCTGAATGTGTATTGACTTTACTCACCAGGCAACGCAGCAAAGAGTTTCTTGTTAATAAGTGAGTGAGATGGAAGGCCCATATCTGTTTTGACCTGTGGAGACTTTCCAGGGCTCCTTCCTCTGAGTTCTCCATGGAGACAACTTGTTCATAACAGTAAAACCATTTCCTGTGTTAGGTGTAAAACTCATTTTCAGTGCAAAAGTGGAGATTCTTACGCTAAATAAAGCCTGTTCCTGGGCAAGGAATCTCAATAAATGTTGGCATGTATTCAGCTTTCTGGAAATAATGTTTGGCTCCTGGCACTAGGCTGATTTTAAAGGAAGATAGGGAAAGCTTCATCTCACTTAATGCCCATGTCTTAAATCTGCCTGGATTATCCAGAGATTTTAAGGGTCTGATATGAAATTTGGACTGGGAAAATGTCAATGCCGTGTGGCTAAACAGAAGTGTGTTTACTTGAAATAGAAAAAGAAAAGGAAGTAAAGAGGAGGTCAGCTGAGACTTTAATTTTAGCTAGGTGGAGAAAGTCCATTGATCGACCTGTATTTCAGGAAGTACCTACAGACCTCTTCAAAAGAGGAAGCGCTACAAAGGAATCTCCAAGACAGCTTGATATAAAGCTTTGAGAGATGCAGGCTGGGTCACAAGGATCATTTGTGAAGTGTGTAGTCATTCTTCATCACTATCTTAGAAAAGTATCCTTAGAAATAACAAGTCAAATTCAGGTCTTGCTTGTGCTTCGTACAGTTTGATCAACTCCTGTCTGAGATGGAGACTGAACTGAGAGCCAGTGATGTCTGTGTGCTCCCTCCCCACCCCTAAGATAAGTGTCTAATGCCCTTTCCTCTCAGACATCATTCTCTCCTACCTGGACCCCTGGCTTCAACAGAGTTGAAGTTCTACATTTTTTTTTTCTGCGCACCACTTCATATACTGACAGAATAGATTGTTAAGATAATGTTTCCCCTCATTTTAATGCTCAAACCAATCATGACACTAATTACTATCCAGTAACTCTACTCCTAGATACTTGATACAGCCTTTACAAAAGACATTTCTTAAACATTAATACTGATTTAATGAATTGCATTGAATATAACAAATCTTCACCTCTGCTGGTGGTTCCTCCAGTCCTGTGAAAACAAAACTATTGTAGAAAAGAGTGCTAGATTTCTGTAGGATAATGAAAACTGGTTCAAGTCAGAAGTCAGAAGTGTGCAGTTTTTAAATACCGAAAGTTACTTCTAGGCCATTGAAAAACAAGACCTGAGACTCATAGTAGAAGCTGAGGGGTGTGTAACATTCCGATGTATAGTGCTTGTCCTGAACAATCCAAGAGATAAGCGGTGTACTTTGGCACTCAGGATGTCTGGTGTTTGTTCTGAGACATCTGAGAGGTAAACAGGACTTGTTGCTGGACTAAAGAGATGTCTCAGCAACCCAACAAACCTTTTACTCCCCTGTGATGTGTACTGGGGAATGTGGTGTGGGACATGCTGAGATTGAGATTAAAGACAAAGGAACTCTACAGCTGGTGCTGGAGCAGAATATCCAGTGATAACCAGGCCTTGAGATTTCATGAAAACCACCGACTTAACAGGAAAAGATAAAAAGTGCCAGTCTCAAGCCACCTCCTAGGACTGAACCTCTACTGCAGTAAACTAATCCTGTGGTGCCGAGTTGTCTCAGCCTCCTGTTTACTGTTGATCTGTGGCTTATCTTATTAATTAGCCTAACAAAGACTATCTGCAGGACCTAGTCCTGGCACCATAGCCCCCCCTCCTATCTCTGAGGCACGAGAAGACAGAGGACAGGGAGAAAGGGGGAGGGGGTGGGCAAGAACTGTATAAAAATTTGGGACACTATGAGTGCAGCGAAGCTCTTCCTCACCACAGCACTTCCCCACCAAAGTGCTTCCCCACTGACGACATCTCTGGACCGTGGTGGTAACTATTATCTTGCTAATCTCCATAATTCTGCTTTATTCTTTCTTTTCTGTTTCTGTTTTCCTCCCTGTCCTATCTGCTCTAGGGACTTTGCTGTGTAACTCCAATAAAGTTCAGTGTGCATGTGACACCTGACCTCATTTGCATCTTAATTTCACTATTTGGGATCACCTTTAAACCTTTTCAGAGGTCCTGCTGGACAAACGGGTGCAGCTGCTGTGTGGCTTATACCAGGAGAGGGAAGGCAGAGTCCAGCCCCCCCAGCCTCCCACTGTGGTGAGGAGTGTTAGACAGCAAGGGGGCTCTGCCCCATCTCTCGTGAGACCGCACACCAGCCCCAGTGTCTGTTTGTGCACCTTTGCTTTGTCCTGGCGAGATCATAAAAAGTTGCCACGTATCTGAATATCGGATCGTGACAGGGTGTGTGTGTGGGTGGGTGTTTTGTCATTCTTTTTTAATCTTGTGTGGTTTGTATTTTGTCAAATAGTAAGACTAATATTAATTGTTTATAAGAGGCTAGCATTAATTACTACAGTTGTCTTGAAGTCATAGGAGTTTAGATGACATGCACCAGGCAAGGATCTGACTATTCAGTCCCAGAACCTTTCCACCCTGCTCAAACAAAGAATCTTTTATTCCTGTCATATGCTTTTGTGCAATTCATCATGCCATATCCAGAAGGATCTTTCTTTTCAATAGCTGTCAGCACTTTCTGAAAGCTTTATTCTCTTAAAAGCTGCAGGGGAGAAGAAACAAAATAGCAGATTTATAGGCTGCAGCCTATTTTTTTCTCCAAAATTCCATGTATTTACACTCCTCAAGTGCCCACTGGAGCCCTTTCAGTATGTTAATGTATGTTGGAAAGGTCAAAACTATGTATAAAAGATCCCACTTCATATTTCATAGAACAATCACATAATCTATCCCATTTCTCTTCTAGGAAGGCCAAATGAACACAACAAATTTGGTGCTAGAGAATTGCTTTAAATGATAACTTTGAAGATTTAGGATACTAGTTCTTTGGGATACAACATGCTCTTGGGTGTTGAAGCTCGTGTGCTCTGCCTGTATTAACAGAGTAGTTCCAGGCAGGGAGGGACTGTGCCTGAGCCAGCAACCTGAAATTGATTTTGTCTGCTGCACTTGGAAAAAAAATGTGCTTGTTCAACTGTATGATGGCTGCTAATTACTACATCTACCACAGTGAACTAAACCTGTTTGACTTTTAAACTTAAAAGCATCATACTTTGTAGACACATCATCTAATAAAAAGATAAGTTAAAGATCTCAATGTTTCATTGTTCATGTGTCTGATAAGATGAATGACCAATGAAGCTCATAGAAAACCATTTCTGCAGGTACCTGATAAAGACATTAAGCATTCTTGCTTCATTACTCACAAAGAAGTTATCAACCACATTTGAATTCAGAGAGTTTTCTTGACACAGAAAGTTCCAGAAAAGATATTTATAATATGAAATATTTTGTGAGATTATATTAATTGCTTTATGAAATTAATACTTTTATGAAACTTTTTTAAATGTTCTTGCTCCATGTTTTCATCAGCCTCTTGTTTAATTAGGATTAAAATGCTAAAAGTAGATTTAAGTAGCTCCAACCCATGCCCCTGAAGTTTGCTAATACTTCTGTGGCCCTACATCACATGCCTTTGCATATGTAGGGCAAGGTATAGCTGTATAGTCAATTAATGTAAATTTTAAGAGTGCCACAGATAGCTTGTGCTGTGCAAGCCCTCTTTGCAATCTTCACAGGAAGATATTTATTGCTGTTTATCTTATTTATGGCCACAAAGGACATGCTCTCACTCTAAATTTTGCCAGGACTAACCTGCAGGTTCACAAAGTTCTGTTCAAATTCTAAAAGAGTAAATTCATATAATTTCATTAAAGTGTAAGCAAAATATTTCTCATTCTCATCCATCCTGGTCTGAGCCAGGATGAAGCTGATTTTCCTTTTACGGATTTTTGTTCCTTCAGTAAACTCTCTTTTAACTAGCAACAAGTGTTCCAGCCAGTGGACTGATAACACTGGAATGTTTATGTTTCTGCTGAGACTCCAAGGTCGCTTCTTAGCTCTGCTGCTACACGGGCTACCGAGGCAGGAGAATTGTGTCTGTGACCTCCCCATAGGGGAGCTGGACTGGACAGACAGCAGAACTGACCAAAGGTATTCCATTCCATGTATCTACCTAAGCTCCAAGGAAGGTCAGAGATCACAGAAGACAACTTCCTTCCTGCTTCTTCTTCCCTTCTCTTCTGTCCATGGCCGACGTCTGGAGAGGACTCCCATCTATCCATCACCATCAACCCCCAGGCTCGTGCATCTCTGACCTCATAACTCTCATAATCCAGCCCCTGTCTGCTCTGCCTTATCTCCTGCCTGCAGGCTGGGATATTTCAGGACTGCTCACAGCTCAGGAGGGTGCCGGGGGAGTTGCTGGGGGTGGGGGGAGGCAAGAGGCTTTTGCACATTCCTGAACATACTTGTATATAATTGTACATATCATTCAAGCTGTCTAGTTTAGTTTTCAAGTTTCATCTTACTTGGTAGTAAGATGGGTAGTACTTGGTAGTAAGAGCAACTATGCATGAAGTGGCTTTCAGAGCACGACAGTGTGGCAGCAGAACAACTGGCAGTGAAAGGGTAAACCTATTTGAGTTGCCAAGCTGTGGAAAGACATTGCAGCTCGGATGGAGAAACTGGTTGTAAAAGTGTGTCATGTAGATGCACACGGGCCAGTGTGGAACATCGACATAATCAACGAGCAGATGAGGCTGCTCAAGTGTTCCAAATAGACTTAGACTTTTAATTTTTATTATTATTTATTTATTTTTATTTTTATTTTTTTTATTTTTTTTTTCATGCATAGTTGCTCTTGCATCATCATCAATGCATCCCATGAAGGAGAATATATGGGCATGTGCTGCTGGTACAGCCCGTGCAAACCTCTGGAACATTTGTGTGTCACACAGAATGTCATCAGGATTTGTAAGTCCATTGTTGTCATAGATCACCTCTCGCACAGCCAATTCTCTCAAATACCTGATGGCTCTCTCAGGAGTGGGTGTTCTGCTTCAGCTCCATTCGATGTCACCCTTATGGGGGTATCTCTCCCTCACAGCTGAAAGAAGTTGGCCCCACAGGGTCGTAGTTCCCATCTTACTACCAAGTACTATGTCAATACCAGCATCTCTGGCCAGGGATCCCAACTGCTTGGCTTTTGTCTCATCCACATCGTAATTTTCAGCCCTAAGTTTTCAGACTTGGACTGGGAACATAAGGGTGAGCTCTTTTTAGCTTGATGGGCCCATGACACTTCAGGATAATTGTTGTCCCAGTTCGACTCAGGATCAGCAAGTGAAAAAGAGACAATAATGCTCTCCATCCCCTCCCCCTCCCACCCAGGTAGGGAAGGAGAGAGAGAATTAGGAGAGAGACTTTGCTGGATTGAAAACTAAACTAGACAGCTTGAATGATATGTACAATTATATACAAGTATGTTCAGGAATGTGCAAAAGCCTCTTGCCTCCCCCCACCCCCAGCAACTCCCCCGGCACTCTCCTGAGCTGTGAGCAGTCCTGAAATATCCCAGCCTGCAGGCAGGAGATAAGGCAGAGCAGACAGGGGCTGGATTATGAGAGTTATGAGGTCAGAGATGCACGAGCCTGGGGGTTGATGGTGATGGATAGATGGGAGTCCTCTCCAGACATCGGCCATGGACAGAAGAGAAGGGAAGAAGAAGCAGGAAGGAAGTTGTCTTCTGTGATCTCTGACCTTCCTTGGAGCTTAGGTAGATACATGGAATGGAATGGAATACCTTTGGTCAGTTCTGCTGTCTGTCTAGTCCAGCTCCCCTATATGGGGGTCACAGATACAATTCTCCTGCCCCGGTAGCCTCTGTAGCAGCAGAGCTAAGAAGTGACCTTGGAGTCTCAGCAGAAACATAAACATTCCAGTGTTATCAGTCCACTAGCTGGAACACTTGTTGCTAGTTAAAAGAGAGTTTACTGAAGGAACAAAAATCCATAAAAGGAAAATCAGCTTCATCCTGGCTCAGACCAGGACATCATCTTAGGCTGCAACTTAATACTTCTGTTTCGTACACAAAGAAGGTTTAAAGACTATAAAGCTTGTCTTTTGTGGTGACTCTACCACTGATTCAACAGCATGTGTTAGCCCTCATGTAACAATACATCAGTATTTAATTTAAATATAAATAGTCAAATGAACACTAGCAATGATGACTCCTCATAGTGATGAAAAAGATAATGAGAATTAACAATTTGCTGCTATGAGAAGGGCAATGCAGTAGCATATCTCTCAGGTATCTGGGGATGTGTCTAGACATTTACATTAATTTTGTCTTAATCTTCAGTTTTAATTTAGACAACCTGAGCTATGAATGTGAATTTGGAAACTAAATGCCTCTGCCACCTGACCTGTCATTTTGGATTCCTGCATAGAGTATAGTTACATTCTGTATTTCTCCCAGTGACAACTGGAAAACAAAGTGCAAGCACAGATAAAAAGTGCCTGGTGTCAAAACCCCAAGCCAATTTCTCAAACTCCTCATTAGCAGTAGAGATGTTAATTGGTGCATCTTCCCTCTGCTTCTCCAACCACTTTTCCATTTCTGTATGATGTTTGCATGAGCATTTGTGCCATGATAGTGTGAACTGGACTAAGGAGCTGATCCAGATGTAATGTAACCATGAACATTCATTCTTTAGTACTGTTATTAAATACTGAACTACACTGAAAATAGTTCTCTTTAGGATGTGATTAAAATGTATTATGTTCTAAATTCCAGCAAGAGAAAAGCACATGTGCATCATTTGCCTGCCCAAATGTCCACCACTTTGTCCTGTTTAACTGTGCCTGAAAGACCAATGAAAGATCATGCTGACAGGCTCATGCAGCAAGAGTAACACTCTGGATCAGCGAGGTAGATATTCCCTTTACTTTTTCCTCTGGATTTGGTTTTTGACAACTTAAGGTTCTGAGTGAACAGGGAATCCCAATTTTTACCCAGTGCTCCCCAGGGGCCTGGTTCATTTCATAGAATCATAGAATCACTTAGGTTGGAAAAGGCCTTTAAGATCATCGAGTCCAACCACTAACCCTACTCTTCTAAGTTCAGCACTAAACCATACTCCCAAGTGCCACATATAGATGACTTTTAAACATATCCAGGGATGGTGACTCAACCACCTCCATGGGCAGCATGAATTTCCAGTGAGCATATTACATGGGGTAGTAAATTTAAGGGCTAGGCCTTGACAACAGCTCAGTATTAGTGGTTTGGAATTCAGTGCCTTAATGAAAAGCTGTGGCCTGAAAAACAGCTCTGGAAACAATAAGCATTCTTTTTCCTCCTGAGAATATCTCATTTACTGGGGTCCAGTGATTAACTTCCTATGCACTTGCAGTATCTGAATTTAATCACCTGGTTAAGTCTTGATCTAAGGACATAAGGACATGTGGGTCCAGGGACATAATAACTTAAATGCTTGTGGTGAACAAGAGCACAATCTGCCTTTCATTAAAGTATTTTTTAATGAGGATGGGCAAGTTGGTGGACATAAGCAGACAGTTTCCAGTTCCTGAATAACTCACCCTGTAAGACTGCCCTTGTACTGTTTTGTCAGGAGGCTCTCAAAAACCACAACACAGATGAGTGTCCTCAACCATGCTGCAAGCCTTTGTGGCATCTTTGGAGCATTAATCAGTCACATTCCCACTGCATCAGGAACAGTTCCCTTCTCACAGCTTGTCTCTGATATCTAAATATAGCACCTGGGAAAGTTCTGCTAGTATCCATCCCAAAGCAGAGTTTCCGGTGGGTGGAAAATCATAAAATCATAGAATCATAGAATCATAGAATATGCTGAGTTGGAAGGGACCCATTAGGATCATCAAGTCCAACTCCTGTTCCTGTGTAGGGCACCCCTATAATCACACCATGTGCCTGAGAGCATCATCCAAACACTTCTTGAACTCAGGCAGGCTTGGTGCTGTGACCACTTCCCTGGGGAGCCTGTTCGAGTGCTCGACCACCCTCTGGGTGAAAAACCTTTTCCTGATATCCAACCTAAACCTCCCCTGATTCAGCTTCCTGACATTTCCCTGAGTCCTGTCATTGTTCACAGGACTGAAGAGATCAGTACCTGCCCCATCTCTTCCCCTTGTGAGGAAGCCACAGACTGCAATGAGGTCACCCCTCAGCCTCCTCCAAGCTGAATAAGCCAAGTCACCTCAGCTGCTCCTAATAAGTCATCCCTTTCAGACCCTTCACCATCCTTGTGGCTCTCCTTTGGACACTCTCCAATAGCTTGATGTCCTTCTTATATTGTGGTGCCAAAAACTGCATGCAGTACTCAAGGTGAGGCTGTACCAGTGCAGAGTAGAGCAGGACAATCACCTCTCTCTACTGCATGGCAATGCTCTGCTTGATGCACTCCAGGACTCGGTTGGCCTCCTGGCTGACAGGGCACCCTGCTGGCTCATATTCAGTTTGCCATCAAGCAGGACCCCCAGGTCCCTCTCTGCCACGCTGCACTCCAGCCACTCGTTCCCTAGTCTGTACTGACCACCAAACATTACAACACACAATTAACAGACAACTTAGATACTAAGATTACCATTCAGCTAAGGGAATTAGAAAAGTAGACATTACCAACAGAATAAAAACAAGTTATGAAAACTACCTACAAAAAGGACCATATCTTTTCAGGACAACTCAACTATTCTTCCAGGATGAGGTTATGATGCATATCTAAAGCACAAAGATTTTTTTATTTATTTTTTTTTTTCTTAAGGATGCATCCCATTTTTATTTATATGCTACTGGAACTACTCTGCAGTGTATTGTTATTTCATTTATATATACTGCTAATTTTAAAAATATTTTTTCACACTTATGGTCAAAATGTCCTTTTATTTTAGAATTGCTTTTTTCATACAACATCTTAGTTTAAAACAGCGCAAAGGCTTCAAAATAATAATTTTCCGTTTTTATAGAATGTTCCTGTGCAATTATCTGTTTCCATAATAAATGAGTTTTTTCCTCCATTAAATATTTGTATCTCAGCCAGGTGTCGCTGCTCCCATTCTTCTTCAAAGTAAGGATGTTTTCCATACAGAATAAAAATCCCTTTGCCCATCCTGCCCAAAAAGAAAAAGCCAAACAACGCTTCACCTGCTACATTCAAAAGATAAATCACATGACTAGAGGACTGAAAAATTAGGAAAAACACAACAGAGAATAATCAGATTTTTAAATCAAGCAACCAACCTAACAGTGGTGTTCTTTACATACCACCATAATATCCATGCAGCCCTTGTCAACCAGAAATGCCCTATTAGAAATCCCCCAAATCCCAGGAGAGCACTGTCTACTTCCACAGCTCTCTCCCATATCTTTTCCCTCATGGAATCCTGCCAGCTAGGAGACCCTGTGCTTAGGTCCACACAGATGGCTCCTATGGGACCGGAGCCAAGTTAATCATTATTCAGAGCAGCTCTAGGTTGCTCTAATTTCCACTGAGGCAAATACAGAGGTTTAGGATCACAGAACTGGGAGCTGCTTTGCTGTCACTTATTTAGCTGCACCAAATATAGGCCAGACATTTCAGGCCAGTGTTGAAGTGCATAGGGTAATTTTCTCAGCAAAAATAAAACAAAACCCTCAATTTTCACTCTAAATTCTATTTATTACAATTTGCCCTCTACTACCAATGCCATACTTTCCAGAATTGCTGCTCTATCTGTGCCAGGAAGCAAATTACCGACCAGAGGAGAAGAGGAACACAAATCTCTTGAGACAGAGATCAGATCGTAGGATCTTTTCCCTCATGTTGCCAAATGCAGTCATAAACGACCATTTGGCATCTATGCAACACAAATAAGAAAAAAGCGCTGGTAAAGGAGAACTGATTTTGTTTGTAAGCTCTAATAGACCTACATATTATGCTGACCAAGAAACTCTTGTTATCCTAACCAGCTGAAATAAGTAATGAAATAACACTAAAATAGAATTTAGGTGCAATTAGTCAAGTACCTTTAAACATAATTGGCTTAATTAAAAAAATAAAAAACTGCACCATCTGTAGTCAATCTCAGGTATCATAGGAAGTTTAACAAGATGTTTTCATTGGCAGGGAATGTTAAAAATTAAACTATCCATCCTTACTCTGTTTGTTACAAATATATATATTTTGACATACATGCTGCATACATAGGATGCATGCAAGAACATAGCATCCAAATGATATGATCCAAAAAGGGATAATACATTAAACTTCATAATTCTTTAGGATTCATGAGGCTTCTGTATTGCTAAACATTTATGAGTGTGGGTTTTCTTAGATCCCATCCACAAGAAGGTTGTCCTAAGTGATCAGGAACAAAAGCATAGAAATGCACTCTCAGACTGTAGTAGTGTAATGTGGAGATTGGGATAAATGTTCAAAGCTTTCTCTTCTCAAAGATATTTTCATTTTAATTGCCATTACACTTCTGATAAAGCTAAAATGGAATCAGAATTACTGGAAATAGTTATTTGAATTAACTTTAGCTATGAATGAATGGCACAAAGACTTTTTTCTTTTGTAGGCCACAAAATGGAAGTGAGACTATGGCATTGAAACTAAGCTAAAATAATGGTGCTAATTTTAATCTTGTTAAATGAGATAATGAACCCAGTATAAGAAAACTGCAGCATGGCCCTAAGCCCAGACTGGGTATAGGAACATGTATCCTTAGTCCCCAGAGCCTGTGTCACACTGAAGTCACCATCTCCAGGCAATAAAGGCTGGAATCCATCTCATTCTTGCCACAATTGCACCTCTATTTTGATGTGTAGACATATGCTTAACACAGGTAGTTCTCTGTAGGAATGAGTGGGAAGCATTGCCATATTAATTTCCCCATGGACCTGGGTATCTCCAGAAACACTCAAGTGGAAGAGTGGCTGGAGGCAGTATGTGATATCAGGACCATGGGAGTCAGCCAGGGAGCCTGAGCTATCACCATCCACAGAATCATAGAATGATAGAACGGTTTGGGTTGGAAGGGACCTTAAAGATTATCTAATTCCAACTCCCTTGCCATAGGCAAGGACGCCTCCCAGTAGACTAGGTTGCTCAAAGAGCCATCAAACCCAGCCTTGAATGGCAAGGCATGAGCTGTGAAAGAGTGTAACAGAGCTGGGACCAGGCCATGCTAGCAGGGAACCATATAAGGGAGCTCGAGTGAGGGTCCCTTAGACCACATAAGGATGGAGCTGTTCTTGTTTTAATAGCAACCTTGAGAAAAAGATATTTATCTTAATAAATGTGTTTGTACAAAGCCTTCTTTTACACTGCAATTTACACTTGTTTACACTCCAGCAAATATAGTAAGGTAGAAATAAACAAATATTTTCATGCTTCCCACAGGGTTTCTGGGGCTGCTGTATGCATTAACAGTCATAGGAGACCAAAATATTAAGCTCCTCAAGCATTTCAAATAAGATATCCTTACCACTGCACAGAAAAACCTGTAAACTCACCTAGTGACTTCGCCATCTGAAAAAAGTCAGCTGATTGTCAAGAGAGCGATGACTCAGATATCTCCCTAATATTGCTAGATGACCTGGCAAGGTTTACTGAAATTCCAATTACCAGAAGTCATTCAAGCACCCTCTAGTAATAATTATAGTAGATGGTACTGAGCAGCAGGAAATTGGAGGAAATAGATAACCTTGCATTAGATTCTAATTATTTAAAATTTGGTAAACAATCCAAGAAAAAAAATAAAATAGTATTTCCAGATGATTGCCACTGAACTTCATGAATAAAGATAAATATTAAGCACTCTCAGTGATGCACAATAAATGGAAGTACAGCTGAAAAAACCCACCTATTCAATGTCTTGATAACCCTGTGGGTTCAGATTTCTCATCACCATGGTTTGAGCAGGTATAGGAATATGCTTCCTCCTTGATCATTATGGCCTCATTCCAACATTTTAATGTTTAAATGAGTCTTTATCTTTCTGTCCAAGAGACCCAGCTAGTTAATGGTTGAATAGTAATTCTAATAAATCTGTTGAACAAAGTAGATGATCATAATAATAATAATTTAAAATCTTTTCATAAATGCTTTATTGCCGTTGTGTAATAATGTAGCTTTAGAGTGTGTTTTGGCAAAGCTTGCACTTCTGATCCATTGTTACCCTGGCCTCAAAGCAAGAGTCTCATTAAGAAAATTGCTTAAATGTTTTATCTGGCAGTTAATACATGCAATCTAAGAGTGGTCATCGTTGATTCATTGCAGTAACAAATATGATAGCAAAAATCTGATGAGACAGTGAGATTTATGGGGTCAATACACGTGGATAAAAGAGCACAGGATGAGTCTAAATTCATTAGTTGCTGGGGATGTTTGGGAAGAAGAAAGATCCTGTGTGGGAAGTGTTGGAACCAGATAGCAGCCAGCACCAACATACTTCTGAAGAGCTACAGACCTTTTCAGAATGGTGTATCTGATTTTTAGCAGTGATCCCATGGTTGAGCAGTCATAGGGATAGTAGACACAAGGTAGATAACCTCATTAGGGAAGGTGGCCAGCCTAAGGGTGAGCTTCCTGGCATACCTTGTTCCATCCCTGTACAGGGCAGCCTCATCCACACTGCCTAATGAGAACACTCTCTGGCTTGTTCACTTCGTCAAGACTAGTAAGCAAAATGGAGGCTGTAGCCCTTGCCTCAGGTCTGTCCAGTTTGCAGACTACTGCATCTTGCCTGATTATCTCATAAGTGCAGCTGTGTTGACACAAGTTGGGTTTCAGCACACTCATCAGGAATTGACATCATTTACTCTAGATGAAGTCTACATTTCCATAGTATTGTTTAAAGAGATTATAGGAAAGATGTAAGATATATTGGATATAAAGATATAATATCTTTAAGATGTATTTAAAAAAAGGGGGACTTGTATTAGGTCAGCCTTGCTGCTCATGACCTCAGTGCCAAATAGTTCATACAAGAGTTTACCAAATATGGCATTTCCTTTATCAGGTTTCCCTGCTTTAACAGAACTAAAACTCAACTAGCAAAGTACAGAATTTAAAACTGAGTACCTATTGCTAACTTCTCGAGCACAAGAACTGTGAGTACTTATGAAGTGTCTGTACTGCTCTGTGGTGCAGCAAGACTTTCTGAAGCAGTCAGCACATGAGGAGCAGTTGGGCCACCAATCCTGCTGATGGCATTCCCTGAGGCTCAGCTATTTCAAGCTGCTGGAGCTGCTTCTGACTTCAACCTTGGCACATAAAACAGACAACTCAGGCTTCCCTCTGTTCTTCTGCTATTACTGCACTGAGAGAAGATGTTGCCCCTTTTTTTTTTATGTGTGTGGAAATAAAGACTTTTCCTTTTGTTATCAGAGGGGGTTGTGCCATTCTTTCCCATCACAGAACTATGTGCAGTGCCTTCTAGGAAGTTCTGTCAGCTACAGGGAATAGATTAGAAGGTTTTTTTGTTTTCTTTCATATCAGGAAGTCCTCACTGGATCTCCTATTAGGAAGCATTGATGTTAGTGAATCTTGCTTTCAATTTTCATTAGAAGAGGCAAAGTGAAAGCTGGGATACAGGGACCAATGCTGACGCAGTGACAGGAGCTGCATTATTGTTTTTCACCAGGCTCTTGGATGATTTGGCATAGCTGGCACTTGCCCTACTATGACCAACATAAAGTCAGACCTGTGGTTTTTTGCCAAACAAGGCTTACTTTGTGAAATTAGGTATAATAGTGAAAGTAACTTGTTGAGTACTACCTAGCCAATAAAAATCAGGGAATTTATTTAAATGTCTGGAACAAATACTTTATTTGGTTCCAGCTGATGCAGTCTTGTGCATGAACATATCACTGATTTTATAGTAAGGTTACGTTTTGTGAGGATTTCTCAATATTCCATCATATTTGAGACCTGCATAAGCCATATTCACCAGCTTTTGTATTTTTCTGCCCCCAGTTTATCTTGGTGTAAGTTCATTAAACACCTCTTTGTCACACTTAATAATCAAAGGTGTTTAACATCTTTGTTGTTGATGTGGACAGTCAAACTCAGTGCACCCTCAGCAAGTTTGCCAGTGACATGAGGCTGTGTGGTGCAGTTGATATGTTGGAGGGGAGGGAGGTCAACCAGATGGGACCTTGACAGGCTTGAGAAGTGGTCCCGTGCCAACCTCATGAAGTTCAATAAGGGCAAGGTCCTGCACCTGGGTCAGGGCAGTCCTGAGCACAAATGCAGGCTGGGAGAAGAATGGATTGAAAACAGCCCCGAGGAGAAGGACTTGGTGGCACTGATTGATAAGAAGATCAACATGAGCTGGCAATGTGTGTTCATCACCCAGAAAGCCAACCATGTCCTGCGCTGCATCAAAAGAAGCACGGCCAGCAGGTCAAGGGAGGGGATTGTCCCCCTCTATTCCACACTCGTGAGACCCCACCTGGAGTACTGTGTCTAGCTCTGGGGTCCCCATAGTAAGAAGGACATGGAACTGTTGGAGTGAGTCCAGAGCAGGCCCACGAAATGATCAGAGGGCTGGAGCACCTCTCTTATGAAGACAGGCTGAGAGAGTTGGGTTTGTTCAGTCTGGAGAAAAGAAGGCTCCAGGGAGACCTTATGGCAGCCTTCCAGTACCTGAAGAGGCCTGCAGAAAAGCTGGAGAAGGAATTTTTTCAAGGGCATGGAGTGGTAGGATAACAGTAATGGCTTTAAACTGGAAGAGGGTAGATTTAGGCTAAGCTTGGGAAGAAATTCTTCACTATAAGGGTGGTTAGACAGTGGCATAGGTTGTCCAGAGAAGTTGTGGATGTCAGTTCCCTGGCAGTGTTTAAGACCAGGTTGGATGGGGCTTGGAGCAACCTAGTCTAGTGGGAGGTATCCCTGCCTATGGCAGGGGATTTGGAACTAGATTATCATTAAGGTTGCTTCCAACCCAAAGCTTTCTGTGATTCTGTTTCTAAGCAAAATTCAAGCTAGGCCTGGCAGCTGTCTTTCAGCAACAGTAAAGGCTATGATTAAGCTGCCCAAATATTCTTATGCCAATCTGCTTTCCCTTCAGTACTGGAAAGGTAGGTTTTTTCTTTTTAAACTGATTGGCATGATGTGATGGGACTCTGCAGGCAGAGCTGGCTACATAATTTTCCCTAAGGCAAAACACCAGAAAATTCCCAAGGCTTTCGAATCAATAAATCTAGAGATTTTTCAGGACTCACTCTAGAATAACTAACTCACATAAAAGATCAAGATTAAATAGATGAAAATTAAAGGATTTATTAAAGGGACAGCTGCCTTTCTTCAGAGCAGCTGGTATTTCAGAAAAATCAGCACAATTCTCTATGGACCCCTTGAGAATTCTCCTTTCCATCTTGTGTGGCACTTGGCTATGCAACTGCTCTGTGTCTTGCTAGGATTTCTTCCAGGTTTTGACCAAAGCGCTGAGCCACAGCTCCGGGGTCCTCTTGCTCTCTGTCTGCCCTGCCCAGAAGTGAAAACTTTGGGCACAAGGGTGATCTGTTCCCCACCTCACATGTAAACTGTTGGCTTTGTTTTGCTTTGGATTTGTCAGCAGCTTCAGAAAGTTCAGCAAGATCAAACAAGTTTTTCCCGGGTTTGTACATAATCTGCAAATCATGTAACTGCATCTGAAAACAAACATTAAATTCCTTGGAGGCTTTTCTTTCTTGGTCAAGCCTCTTAACTGCTGGGATAAGTGTTTCTCCTTTAGCTAATATTGACCTATATGCAAAGATTTGAAAATTATTTATGTCAGTGCCCGAGGACAAAAGCCTAGTTCTCCATTTGAATATATGACGACTGTTTTAGCCAGTACTGTGGTAGATAAACCATTGTACAGAAGTGCTTCTGGGCATCACTCTGTCTTGCATTTTGTGCTACAGCATGAACAATTCCTTGTGCTGGTTTTGTCGATTCTGAGTTTGAACAGCACACAACTTTCTCCCCCAGGTCTCTTTTCCTTCTCATTTTATATTCTTTCTCATGTCCAAACGGCAGAACCACTATCTGTCCCTATAAACATCAGATCGGATGAAGCAAATTCCCTTGCTTGCCAGATTAATTACTTTGTCAAAAGTAAATTCTGCATCTTTCTGAACGTTCTGCCTCAAATTCTGGAATAATGTGTTACCTTGGTTGGAAACTCTCCTCAGTTTTTACATTCTTCTGGTGCTCTCTCAATAAACATAGATCTACAATGTTTGTTTGGGTTTGATTTTTTGTTCTTGTTTTTTGTTTTGTTTAGTTTTCCGTTTTGGTTTTGGTTTGTTTTTTGCTTTGTTTTTTTGTTGTTGTTGTTTTTTTTTTTCCCCAGAGTGAAAGGAAATGCAATGCTTGTTTCATATAGTTTTGTCAAAGTTCCATATTGAAATAATTTCTCAAAGGCCTATAAATTATACCAGTTTGTACAGGGTGTTTTAGACTGATGATTGAAATAAAAGCTATCAGATTCCTGGACTATAGGAAAATTGGTCTGGGACAACTTTCTTTTAACATCTTAGTCTGCTGTTATGTAACAGTCTCTGTATTCCCTAAAGATGAATCAAGTTATAAAAAGCCTTTTTGTTGGACAGAAGTTATGCTCAAGTTTTAACTCCATTAATTTATGATTGCCTCTTGGTTAAAGATTTCTGGGTACAAGGTCCAGAATTCATTAGAGAAGTTATAAATGCTGACCTTGATCTACCCTTGCCTCTGGTGGTTCTCATATCAGCCTCTCTGCTCAGGGACATGGATGCTGATGTTGAAAATGTATTAAAATATGCTTTGCAAAGATTCTGGCTAATTGGCCAGATTTTTCTAAGATCAATAGCAAGCACAGTGGGCTGAACTCTGAATGCTTGACCTATGAAAGATGAAAGAATCCTAGCAACCAAAATAGTCTAGTTATTAAGAAGTGATCCCAGAAACTCAAAATATTTTTAGCAATTGTTAATTTTTCCTGCTCACAAGCCTCATGTCTCTCCTACTGGGTCTTGTGACACCTTTTAGTTGTCCTGAGATTATATCATAATTTGTTTGAAGGTGGTTTTATTTGTTTGTCTGACTTTTTCTAATGTGTCCTTCAACTACGGAAGCCTCATACATAAAATTAATCAAGGCAAGCTGGAAAGGAAATGCATCAATTTAAAATATCTGTCTGTGCTTTCTCTCCTTTGTTTCACACCACTTTCATAGTTTTGTTTCTATCTGAAAAACATATTTCTGTAAACAAAATAAAAAATTAATTTGCTTTGAGTTTATTTTTTACTTTGCATTTACACTGTACTTATGTCAGCTCTCGTTTGGCCTTTCAGCCTTCCACCTCAGAAATCCTTCTGTGAAGAAGACAATAACATTCCATCCAGAAAAATCAAACCTGGAATGGTATCTTTGTTTGATAGGAACATCTAGAATAGGATTCACCTCAACTAACATGGAATGTCTAAGAGATGCATAAACCTATGCAATCAGTTTAAGCTTCCTCCCTCATCAAGACAGAAAAACACTTATGTACAGGCAGTGATTCATCATATTTTAGGCACTTAATTTAGCAAGACCCTGGAGTATCTTATTTTTCTTGGTTAAGAGAGATTCCTTATTTCTGTTAAATTAAAGTTTATCAAAGCCATCAGGAGTTCCATTTTTAATTGGCATGAAGTAGACTCAAAAAGTAAGACAAACTTGTATGAAATTCTGGCAGATTATTAAATGTATTTCTTTGGATGACACTATAATGAGTGACTACTTAATCTGGTAAAAATAGGAGACAGAAACTTCCAGTGTTGAGACTGTCTTCTGATTTCTAATTCCATACTTGATACCTGATGTGTTCCTTTATATGAAAACTGAAATATTTCCTATGCTTCATGATAATCATGTCACAAGAAATTATAATTCCTATGACAAACAAATCACCTGAGAGTTGAATTTACATTTCTCTTTAAATTAGAAGCTTGTTGAATGACAAAGCAGCCACTGCAAATGCTTATTCATTTACCTTTCAGGACATAGTATGTACTTTAAGGATAAGCATCTTTCTCACCTTCTGTTCTCCAACAGGAGAAACCTCATATGTGAAACTGCTTTTGGGGAAAAAAAAAGGAATAAAACATCACATCTTTTTTACCAGTTGCTAAAATAAGGGGGGCATAATTCTGCCTGTTCAGTGTCTTCCAAAGGCTTCAAGCCAGGCAGAAGTGCAGAAATGGGTGGAAGGGGTTTGCTGCTGGGAAGAGCAGAGCCCACCATGAGCCTGCCTGAGCTGCAGAAACAGGTATGCCTGCAAGGTCATGAGAGGAGGGGAGGAAAAAACCCACAAAAGAAACCCCCAAGGACTCCAAATCCCAATTTTCCCTAGGGAACTATGCAGTTTCAAGCAATCAAGGAGGCCAGGGAAAAGTACTGGTCTAGCATAAGGGAAAAGGAATAGACAGGAGGCAGAGATTAGTTTTGAAACTTTCGACACAAAAATCTTCAGCAGGAAGATTCAGCTTTCTCCATTTTAAAAGCGATCCTTTTTCTAGCATAAATATACTAAGAAAGTCTGACTTCAGCAGACTGAAAGCAATTGGTGGTTTCAACATTCTTGGTTAAAGGGAAAATTGTTGGCAAATAAATTAGGAACTAATCAGAAAAAACAAAACTTTCCCTTAAGTCCTCAGCTATAGTCACATAAATGTTGTTTGTGGTAACAAGATATCTGTTTCTTATGTAAGAACTATTTTATAAATGGTAGCTCAACATATTTTCAAGATATCAGTTGAACTGATCAGAGCATTATGTCATATCTGGGAAGAAACCTACTGAATGTTCCTGAATATTGTCATGGTATGAATAAAACAAGAAATAGCCTGTTCTTAATTTAAACCAACTTCCCGGTCAAATAATACACATTTTCCTGTCCTGAAATCCTTACCAAGGGGTAGTCTTCTTCCTTGTTCTATTTGTTATTTAATAAAAACCTATGTTTGAGTCAGAGACAGGGAAGTCGCCTTAAATTATGTGTTACTTTGATCTCAGATAACCCTAAAGCTGGTATGCACACAGCAATTCAAATTTGCATACATAAAAGTAAACTCTCTTTGGTGTATTGAAGGCAGCAGTAATTTTTACTTTAGGTTATTTGCCTGTACTTTCAGCTTTGGTGTTAAGCCTGTGCTGAGCAAGAGTTCCGTTTGCTTTAATTGCTTTTTTCTTCTAATGTTATTTCTACATTGTAATGTAGAAGGCAGAAGCAAATTAAATGTCCTCCTTCTTTGCAGTGTTTTGCAAAGGAATAATATGTAGAAACTGACTCTGACCTTATTACATGAGGGCTGAAAGATGCCTTGGAAAAGGTTACCTGTGCCAAAAAGTCCCTGATGAAGTTTTTAGCTGAAAACTGCTGCAACGAGATATCCTGACACTCCAAATTACCCATATGGAAAAACAAACAAATGAAAAATGGCATTTTAGTTTAGAAAGAAGAGTTCACATTGAAGAATAAAGTCACTGACTTTCCAACTTTATTCTCAGTGGCCAACTATAAAATCAAAGAAAAAAGAGGAAAAACAGGCTAAGAAGGTCACCTATTTTACCTTCAGGTTACATCAACTATACCTAAACAGTCCTGACAGCTGTTTCTCTATCTTGTCCTTAAAATCCTCCAGTGACAGAAATTCTACAGCCTTCCAAAGGAGTCTCACACATTTCAATTTAATACAGTAGAACCAAAAAATAAAACTGAAAAGTTTAATCAGAGATTACATTTAAGGCTTTAAAGGAAAACATGTATATTGTTTTGAAACTGCCTGGCTATCATCCAGGCGGGCTTGAGAGAATCATATGAAGAAAGATGTATAACTGCAGCGCACTCAAGGTCAAAGCCAGGACCCAATGAGGTACATCCATTTACTTGAAAGGATGATGAATCAGTTGCTGAATACAAATGCTACACAGAATCATAAATTCCTGGCAAAGGTACAGCATTGAATACATGCAGCACCTGGTAAGTACACATGCACATGTACCTTCAAGAACTACAAGGTACCCTACTTCTCATCTGTTAAGTAGGAGGAGACCTTGCATTTGACAAAGAGGGAAGAGACTGAAATGTGGAGTAGTTGATTAAAAACTCTCACACAGCCTACTTTGCAGTAATATTGACAAATTGACCACTCGGTGGATACGTAATTGGCTGGATGGCTGCACCCAGAGAGTTGTGGTCAATGATTCAATGTCCAAATGGACGCAAGTGACAAATGGCGTTCCTCAGGGGTTTTTTGACATCTTTGTTGGAGACATGGACAGTGGGATTGAGTGTATCCTCAGAAGTTTGCTGATGATATCAAACTGTGTGGTGTGGTTGACACCCTAGAGGAAAGTGACACCATCTAGAGGGACCTTGACAGGCTGGAGAGGTAGGCGAATGTCAACCTCATGAAGTTCAACAAGGCCAAGTGCAAGATCCTGCACCTGGGTCAGCACAACCCCAGGCACAAATACAGGCTGGGGGCAGAATGGCTAGAGAGGAGTCCCGAGGAAAAGGACTTGGGGGTGGTAGTAGATAAGAAGCTCAGCATGAGCCTCTAGTGTGCACTCACAGCCCAGAGAGCCAACCACATCCTGGGCTGCATCAAAAGAAGTGTGGCCAGCAGGGCCAGGGAGGTGATTCTGCCCCTCTACTCTGCTGAGACCACACCTGGAATACTGCATACAGTTCTGATGCCCGGTCCTGGTCCAAGCGGTGACTCAGACGGGCCCGAGCTGTTAACCCTTCTGTATTTAGGATTCGCCCCTGATTTTGGGGATGGCGATGACGCCAATGTATGATATACCAGAAGCCCTAAATAGGAGAGCACGCACGTCCGCACGCAATGAAGACCAGACACCGAGTTGTATTTTATATGCTTTAACTGCTTGAGTGGAGTCACAGATAAGTAGGAGGTAAATTTAAAGGTAGGATGCAAGGGGGATGTGTGTGTATGTGTCTAGTAGTTTAGATTGGAAAGAGAAGAAAACTTATGATAGAGGGGCTGGTATAGTACGGCACTGTTTCCCTCGCAATAGGGTCAACGTTGTGCGTGGAAGTGAGGGCCATTTGTGGGTTTACCCCGGGGAAAGATTGTGGTTAATGACAGAAAAGAAATAAGTATTATTAAATCTTACAGTCCTGGCAAGCTGCACGTGCCGGTCTGCAGCTTTAAGATGGCGGCTTCCACGTGGCTGCAGCAGCAGCTCTGGGTGCGGCGGCGGTTTGCAGGCTTCACAGCAAAGGCAGCAGCAGCTCTGGGTGCGGCGGCGGTTTGCAGGCCCCACGGCAGCTGTAGCGGCGGCTTTAAGACTGCGGGCTGCGCTAGAGCAAAGCGGCTCGCGGCAGACGGCAGGCTGCGGGCGTCTTACCTGATGGGAGAAAGAGGGCGAGCGCCTTTGGGGGAGATTCACTGCTCTTTCAGGTTCTCTCGAGGCAGTGGAGCTTACAACTCCTGCTTTAAGCCCGGCTCTCAAGTAGTGATTTTATAGTTCTTTTAGGCTTCCCCTTTTGGATTCTCGGGTGGAGACCTAGCCTCCGTAGCTGAGATCCGTGGCTCTTTTACCTCTCCTTTCTTCTCCTCAGCACAGACCGGTGCAGGTAGGTGGGTGCAGCGGCGAGGCAGCGAGGAGCTCCAGCAGCAAAAAAGAGAGCAAGGACCCCCGCGAGCTGTCCCTTTATAGCCCCTAGGTGCCTTCTGATTGGTGCATCTTTTAAATCCATTTATTTGCCTATAGTTCCAGCCAATCAGATAGATACCTAGCTACCTGCTGAGTTCCATCCAGGGCTTAGCAGCAGTCTTGGTCTAAGACTTGTCCAGGGTTGTCCTGTACTTGTCCTTGACTGAATAGTAGTTCCTGGTGCAGCCCTACTGTCTCCTTTACCAGGTGAATAGTTCTTTATGGGAGACAATTTTCCCTTGCTGAGGGGTAACACCCTCACATGCCCTCAGCACGAGAAAGCTATGGGCCTGTTGGAGAGGGTCCAGAGAAGGGCCACAAAGATGCTCGAAGGCCTGGATGACCTCTGCTATGAAGACGAACTAAGAGAATCGGGGCTGTTCAGCCTGGAGAAGAGAAGGCTCTGAGGAGATTATATAGTGGCCTTCCAGTACTTGAAAGGGGCCTACAGGAAAGCTGTGGAGAGTGTTTTCGTCAGAGAAGGTAGTGATAGAAGAAGGGGCAATGGTTTTAAACTGAGAGAGGGGAGATTTAGGTTAGATATTAGGAAGAAATTCTTCACTATAAGGGTGGTGAGGAAATGGAATGGGTTGCCCAGGGAAGTTGTTGATGCCCCATCCCTGAAGGTTTTTAAGGCCAGGTTGGATGAGGTTTTGTGCAACCTGGTCTAGTGGTAGGGCTCCCTGCTCATGGCAGGGGGGTTGGAACTTGATCTTTAAGGTCCCTTCCAACCTTAGTGATTCTATGATTCTATGATTCTAATATTCTCATGCATCTACACACGCAGAATGGATGAGATAGCACAACATACTATATTCTTGATTACACTTAAGGTTTTGAGGAAAACACAAAATAAGACATTTTTCTTTATTTATTTCTCTCTTTCTGATCAGGGTTTCCTCAAGGTCAGCCCACTGACTGTCACTGGGGATTCTTACAATGAGGGTGAAATGAACAAAAAACCAAACAAAAAAACAGACATTGAGCTTCTATAAAAATTAAAAAAACATTCAAAAGATTAAGTTATATCAAAATTTCTCTGAACTAGGTAATAGGTTGGCTATTGTATAACTGGACTGGAACTTCAATACATTACTGATACTTTTCAGTTCCTCCAGATCTCTGAATATGAGCAGAAAACTATCTGATCCACACATTGACTTGCATTAGAGATTAGAAGGTCTTTTGAATCATTAATATGCACTCACTCTTTTATGTCATGTATTTCTTTATCTTTTGCAAATGATACTAAATTTGCCACAAACTACACCCTTTAGAAAAGGTCGAATAATGGAAAATGTTGGCTCAAGGTTAAATAGAATAGCAATATTTGGTCCTTCAAATATGTTGATGTGGACATCAGACCTTAACACAAAACTGTCTATTTACACTGATGATACACGACACCCTGTCTACAAAGGGACCATAATTCTGGAATAGGAAAATAAAAAAAGTTTACACAACATGACTTACAAGACAAGAGGGAAGGTACTGATGTAACTTGGGAAGAGAAGAGATGATCAAACAAAGATGAGAATGAAACAAAGGGAATAAACACCATGAGGAGCGAGGCAGCAGCAGTGGTGAGTGCTGTGCCTGTAAAAAAACTGAGATAGATTGAGGTGGACAGGGGGGTTCCCAGAGATGGAGAAGCCCAAGGGAGAGCAGCTAAACTGCAAGAAGTCAGGAACTGGCAGCTCTCATGAGAGAGCTGAGAGTCTGATGTGGCTGGGGCATTCCAGGTGAGCCACCACAAATTTAAAAGTGTCTGTCACAGAGGTGCAGTTTGAGCTGGGTGCATGGATGAGCACAAGTGGAGGAACATCAGGACCCTGAGGAGTGAGCAAGTGAAGCAGCAGCAGTCAGTGTTGTGCCTAGATTCAGGTGGACGAGGTGTTCCCAGAGCCAGGGAAGCCCGAGGAGAGCGGAGAGACCCGACAGCAGTCGGCAGCTCTCACTGTTGAGGCTGGTGTTCTCACAGAAAAATGTGCAGGGTGCGTGCGCAGGGAGCATGGGACGCAGCGAGCAGTGATTGGGCCCTTCCCAGCTCAAGAGATGATCATGGTCACAACACAGCCAAAAACCACTTCAAGAAAGAATGTGGGAACTCAGACTGAGCTCCTGTGCAAACATGAGGCCATGCAGGTCTCTGGCTGCAAAGAATGCTTGAGACTTGCACCTGTACCGGAGGGAGTCAGAAACACCAACTGCGTGTGGTGTGATCAAATAAACTACCTGCTCAGGCAGGTGATTGAACTGAGGCAGGAGGTAGAAAGGTTAAGAAGCATCAGAGAATGCAAGAGCGAAAAAGATTGGTGGAGACATATGTCATGGTCCGACGGCAGCGGTAGCAGGCTGCTGGCAGTCAGGATGCTTCCATGACTTCCTCTCTTATTGAGAGGGATTTTTTAAAGAGACTGAGGGCTGCACACAGCCTTCACCTTGCACAAAGGAACAACCACTTCGGGACTGTATTTTAGAATGGAAAGAAAGATGCTGCCCTCACCACGCCCACAAATTGTTACTGACACCAAATTAGATTTACAAATTTACTGGTTTATTAAATGAAAAGCCAAGCTAAGGAACAAGGGTTCAGGAAAGGTAGACTGATGGATATATCAGGGAAATAGTTCAAAAGTAATATGCCCTTACTAAAATTTACACTCCAAGGGAGGGGTGCAAGGATCAATGGAGTAAAAGGGAGGAGGGCGAGCCAGCCGAAAATCCTCTTTCAGAGGTCGTGATATGTGTGCGAGTATGAGGACAGGGACCGCAGAGAGGCCAGGGATTTAAGGGATAGGGTGCAGGGTTTTGTTACCCTCCTGTGAGGTCTCAGTGTGAGTTTGCAGCTCCTTTTCTGGCAAACAGGCTCGTGGGGGGTGGGGGTGGCTTCCCGGCGGCAGGCACTCCGGTAGCACAGGTAGCCGTAGCAGCGGTGACCCCAGCAGAGTCCAGCCTCTCTGGCGGTGGCTTCCCTGGCAGTGGCGGCTTCCCAGTAGTGGCAGCTTCCCAGTAGTGGCGGCTTCCCAGTAGTAGTGGCGACGATGTCCCAGCAGCAGGCAGGTTCTGGTCAGGCAGTAGCAGTGGCGGTGTCCCAACAGCAGTGCAGCACGCAGGCAGCTCCCCTGTGGGGGGGGCAGGCAGGTCCTCCGTGGGTGGTGTCCAGAGTAGGCCGCATGAGACCAGCAAAAGTTGTTACCTTTTATATTCCAAGGACCCCCGTTTAGCTTAATGTCACTGTTCCAAGTTTGTGCCATGATGCATTCTTCTTCTTAACATATTAATAAGGCCCAAAGCCAATTAGCATTCATGGGTCCAAAGGCGGGCATTGTTAGGGGCAGTCCATCACCTTCTGTCCATTTTGCTGCCTTTGTATCACAACCTTTGTATTCCTTTTCTTACCTTTGGCCCTATCAGTAGAACAGACAGGCCTGTTCTTGTCCGTCCTTGAGTAATCAGCAAAAGTCGCCTCTGCTTTCTTAAAAGGCATTTTATTTAGTCTTATGTGGGGGGAGAAGATGGACCATTCTCCACACCATACCCTGAGGCAAAGGTGGCAGGTAGAGGCTCTATAAGAAGTGCAGGATCCCTTCCCCTCCTGTCACAAAGTAGAAGGTGGGGACCTAAGGGATAGGGGGGAATGGAGACAGGCCCCTCCTTGGAGAGGCAAGTGAAACCACTTCCAGCCCACTCACCTTCCCAGTTGCCCTTGCACAATAATCTTTGGAACCTGAGAGCTAAGAGAATGAGGATGAAGATGAAGATTCACCCAGTGAGTCACCCAGGCCTACTCACTCATCCTGACTCCTTAAGACTTCTTCAACCAAGAAAAAAAGGAGGGTAATTGTAGTACGTGATTCCCTTCTAAGGGGAACAGAGGGCGCCATTTGTTGACCTGATCCATCCCACAGGGAAATCTGCTGCCTCTCTGGAGCTAGGGTTAGAGATGTTGAAAAGAAGCTCTCTGGTCTGATGCAGCCCTCTGATCATTACCCTCTGTTGGTTATCCATGTTGGCAATGATGAGGTTGCAGAGAGAAATCCAAAGGCAATCAAAAAGGACTTCAAGGCATTGGACCAACTGGTTGAAGGCTTGGGTGCGCAGGTGGTATTTTCATCAATCCCCCAAATGGTAGGGAAAAATACTGAAAGAGGATGGAAAACACACCTGATTAACATGCAGCTCAGAGGCTGGTGCCACTGTCAGAATTTTGGCTCCTTTGATCATGGGGAATTTTATACACCACCCAGTCTGCTGGCGACAGATTAAGTACATCTGTCACAAAGGGGGAAAAGGATCCTTGTGCATTAGTTGGCAGATCTCATTGAAAGGGCTTTAAACTAGGCTCGAAGGGAATAAAACCAGGCTTACTAGAGATGAGCATAAGGACGGCCTTCAGTATGCCGTCTCAGTTGAGGTGGGACATGGTGATATATGTGGCAATGAAGACACAGGGGTCACTAATAGATTAGTAACCATGGAAGGTGGCCGAGAATGGTCAGATAGCAATTAGGACTTCTCTCCCCAAAATGGTGGCAGGATCATTAGCCCAGCTGAAGTGCATCTACACTAATGCACGCAGCATGGGCAATAAACAGAAGGAGCTGGAGGCCACTGTGCAGCAAGAAAACTAAGACACAGTTGTTGTCACAGAAACATGGTGGGATGACTCACACAACTGTGATGTCATCTGTAAACTGTGATGCTGTACTCAATGGCTATGAACTCTTCAGAAGAGCTAGGCAAGCAAGAAGAGGTAGTGGTGTGGCCTTCTATATCAGAGAGACATATGAATGCCTAAAAATTAATGAAAGTGATGATAGGGTTGAGTCCCTATAGATAATGGCATGAAATTCAACAAGACCAAGTGCAGGGTCCTGCACTTTGGCCACAATAACCCCAGGCAGTGCTACAGGCTGGGGGAAGAGTGGCTGGAGAGCAGCCTGGCAGAGAGGGACCTGGGAGTGCTGGTGGACAGCCAATTGAACATGAGCCAGCAGTGTGCCCAGGTGGCCCAGAAGGCCAATGGCATCCTGGCTTGTATCAGGAATAGTGTGGCCAGCAGGAGTAGGGATGTAATTCTCCCCCTGTACTCAGCACTGGTGAGGCCTCACCTTGAGTCCTGTGTCCAGTTCTGTGCCCCTCACTTCAAGAAGGACGTTGAGGTGCTGGAGCAGGTCCAGAGGAGAGCAACAAGGCTGGTGAAAGGACTAGAGGGAAAGTCTTCTAGGGAGAGGTTGAGGATGTTGGGGTTGTTTAGCCTGGAGAAGAGGAGACTCAGGGGGGACCTCATCACTCTCTTCAACTACCTGAAGGGAGGTTGTAGTCAGGTGGGGGCTGGGCTCTTCTCCCAGGCAACTGGTGACAGGACAAGAGGGTATAGCCTGAAGTTGCTCCAAGGGAGGTTTAGGTTGGATATTAGGAAGCACTTCCTCACGGAGAGGGTGATTAGACATTGGAATAGACTTCCCAGGGAAGTGGTGGAGGCACCATCCCTGGATGTGTTCAAGGAAAGGCTGGATGTGGCACTTAGTGCCATGGTCTAGATGGTGTGGTGGTGTTGTTCATAGGCTGGACTTGATGATCTTAAAGGTCTTTTCCAGCCTTGGTAGTTCTGTGATTCTGTGATTCTGTGATAAGAATCAAGAGGAAGGCCAACAAGGGTAATAAAGTGATTGGAGTCTGTTCTAGACCACCCAACCAGGATCAGGAGGTGGCTGAAATATTCTATAAACAGTTGGGAGAGGTTTCACTATCGCTACCCCTTGTTCTAATGGGGGACTTCGAGTTCCCAGATGTCTGCTGGAAATACAATACAGCAGGGAGAGAACAGTCCCTGAGGTTCCTGGAGTGCTTGGAAGATAACTTCCTAATGCAGCTGGTGAAGGAGCCAGCCCAGGAGGGTGCCCTTCTGGACTTGCTGCTCGTGAACAGAGAAGGACTTGGGGGGGGAGATAACAGTTGGAGGAAGTCTGGGACTTGTGTGACAAATGACCATGAACTTAACAGAGTTTTCAACTCTTGGAGAAGTAAGGAGGGGGGTCAGTAAAACTGCCACCTTGTACTTCCAGATGACAGACTTTGATCTATTCAGGAGACTGACAAAGTCCCTTGGAAGACTGTCTGGAAGGGTAAAGGAGTTCAGAAAGGCTGGACATACTTCAAGCAGGAGGTCTTAGAGGTCCAGGGGCAGGCTGTCCCCATGTGCCAAGCCATTGGGGAAGAAGACTGGCCTGGTTGAATACAAAGGTTTGGATGGAGCTCAGGAAGAAAAGGAAAGTTCGTGGCCTCTGGAAGAGAGGACAGGCCTCTCATGAGGATACAGAGATGCAGTAAGGCAATAAAGGGAGAAAATTAGGAGCGCCAAAGCCCAGCTTGAACTCAATGTGGCTACTGCTGTCAAAGACAAGAAAAAATCTTTCTAGAAATACTTTAATAACAAAAGGAGGACTAGGGAGAATCTCCATCCTTTATTGGATGCAGGGGGAACATAGTGACAAAGGATGAGGAAAAGGCTGAGGTGCTAAATGCCTTCTTTGCCTCAGGCTGTGGCAGTGGAATGGGTTGTTCCCTAGAGATCCAGTCCCCTGAGCTGGAAAACAGGGAGGTGGGGCAGAATGAGACCTTTGTAACCCAAGCGGAAATGGTCACTGACCTGTTACACCACCTAAATATCCGTAAGTTTACAGGGCCAGATGGGCTGCACCCAAGAGTACTGAAGGAGTTGGCGAATGCACTCGCCAAGCCTCTTTCCATCATTTACCAGCAGTCCTGCCTAACTGGGGAGGTCCCAGTGGACTGAGGGTAGCAAATGTGGAACTCATCCAGGGGAAAGGCTGAAAGGAGGATCCAGGGAACTACAGACCTGTCAGTCTGACCTCTGTGCCAGGGAAGGTCAGGGAGCAGATAATCTGGAGTGCCATTATGCACCATATACAAAACAACCAGGTGATCAGGTGCAGTCAGCATGGGTTTATGAAAGGCAGGTCCTGCTTGAAGAAACTGATCTCTTTCCATGACAAGATGACCCACCTGGTCGATGAGGGAAAGGCTGTGGGTGTTGTCTACCTGGACTTCCATAAGACCTTTGACACTGTCTCCCACAGCATTCTGATGAACAAACTGGCTGCTCATGGCTTGGATGGGCATTCGCTCTGCTGGGTAAAAACTGGCTGGATGGCTGGGCCCAGAGAGTGGTGGTGAATGGAGTTAAATCCAGCTGGTGGCTGGTCACAAGTGGGGTCCATAAGGGCTCGGGATTGGGACCACTTCTTTTTAACATCTTTATCAATAATCTTGATGAGGAGATAGAATGCACTCTCAGTAAAATTGCAGAGGACACCAATTTGGGAAGGAATGTTGGTCTGCCTGAGGGTAGGGAAGCTCTACAGAGAGACTTGGATAGAGGGTAGGGAGACTCTACAGAGAGACTTGGATAGAGAAGGTGAGGTCAACGGGCTGAGGTCAGTTGTATAATCTTCAACAAAGTCAGGTGCTGGGTCCTGCACTTGGACCACAAAAAACCCATGCAATGTTACAGGCTTGGGTAAGAGTGGCTGGAAAGCTGCCTAGAAGAAAGGGACTAGGGGGTTGTGATTGATAGGTAGCTGAATATGAGCCAGCAGTGTGCCCAGGTGTCCAAGAAGGCCAATGGCATCCTGTCCTGTAGTAGAAATAGTGGGGCAAGCAGGACCAGGCAGGTGATTGTCCCCCTGTACTTGGTATTGGTGAGACCACACCTCAAATACTGTGTCCAGTTTTGGGCACCTCAATACAAGAAAGACATTGAGGTGCTGCAACGTGTCCAAAGTAGGGCAACGAATCTGGTAAAGGGCCTTGAGAAAAAGTCTTATGAGAAGTGGCTGAGGTAACTGGAGTTGTTTAGCCTGGAGAAAAGGAAGCTGAGGGGAGACCTCATTGCCCTCTACAACTGCCTGAAAGGACATTGTAAAGAGGAAAGAAAAGGTCTCTTCTCACAAGTAACTGGTGATAGAACAAGAGGAAATGGCCTCAAACTGCAGCAGGGGAGGTTTAGACTAAACATTAGGGAGAACTTTTTCACTGAAAGGGTTGTCAGACATTGGAACAGGCTGCCAGGGCTGTGGTTGAGTCACCACCCCTGGATGTGTTTAAAAGTTGTCTAGATGTGGCACTTGGGAATACAGCTTAGTGCTGGACTTGGTAGGGTAGGGTTAATAGTTGGACTCAATTATCTGAAAGGTCTTTTCCAACCTAAGTGATTCTATGATTAAATAAACATTCTACTTTTCTTGGGACCAGGACAATATTTTTAAATTACACCAAAGGAAGTCTAGGTTGGAAATTACAAAAGAGCAAGGACAATTAGATACTATAGCATCAGAAACTGACTGCTTGGTAGACAGAGGTTAGGGAAATGCTTTCTCCAGATGTATTTTAAGGGAATATAAAATAAAACTCTGTGAGAACTGCTTCAGAAATAGCTGTTCTTGGCTTGCAGTAGGGGACTAGACCAAGACACCTGCAGCTCTGTCCTGAGCTGTTTTCCCAGCCCTATAGCTCGTAGAGAATGCCAGGGTTTGAGCTGTGGGAAGGTACTGCTTTGCTAAATGATCCAAAAGATCCAACCAGCACTCAGACAAAAGCTCTGCCTCTGCCTTCTCCCAGGGACATATTTCCAATTCTTTGCTTTCTATTTTCTTGGCTGCCTTTCGTAATGATTATTCTGTGGTGATTTGCCACTTTTCCCACTGGGCAACCAGACATACAGCTGTGAGCAAAACAATCCCCTACTCTCTGAATTTTTTTTTTCTTTCTTTCTTTTTTTTTTCAGAGATCTTAGGCTTAGAAGTAAGCCTTGGGCACTGCCCATGTTTTGAATAGTCCAGTTTTTGATGTCTGCATATCTCTAGTGTCTTCAATGGCTAGATATAGAACAATTTATTTCCTTATTTAGTATGCAATGACTCTCACATCTTTCAAGAAGATGATGAGATTGCTGCCCTAACTTGTAACAACACTCACTCACATTGGAAACTACTGTTCCAAAAAATGAGATGGAGGCAGGAGACAGAAGGAGAGAAAATTGTGTAAAATTTATTGAGAAAAATGAAAAAATATGAGGTTACAAATACAAAACCACATGATGGCAGCATTTTGCCCACACTTTTCTGACTACTCGTGTGCACTAAGAAACTGAAGAAAATGCTAGAAACTAGACAGGAGTGGTCTAAATATTTTCCTCATTTATATTTCTCATCTCTAGCTCCTTGGGAAGAATGAGGACTCAGTAGAAAACAGGTGCCACCTTTGCTCAGGTGTGCTTCAGAGATGTTAGCAGAAGAGAGAAGGAAATGGTAAATTAAATAAGTGAATGAATCAGGTGTGGTGAAATAAGCTGCATTTGAAGCTCAGCTTCTCAGTGTAGCTCAGAGACCGACTGTAGCTAAATATCTCCAAATAAATTAAAATAAAAAACCCCAACATTAAAATGACAAAGGCAAAATTCAACACACACCTTGAATCCATAGCATTACAACTTCCAGCAGAATAGCTCAAAAAAGATTTTTTGTTACCCTCTCCAGAATTTAAACCAAAGAGACATTATCCTACTGTAGGTTCTTAAGAAACTGCACGAGGCACTGACATAGAAGTCTGAGCAGATATTTTCAGAAGCAGGTAAATAGCACTACAGTCAGTGCTTTTTAATTCAATGTCCTCAGGAGGCCAAAAAATTAATGGTGGCATGAAGACTCACTGATTATAGGGGAAGAAGCAATTTATTTCACGCTCTCTTTGGCGACCAGTCACCTTCTTTGACCAGTCAGAAAGCTGCAGTCTGTGTTCTCTGTACAGCCCTGTACAGCTTCATGTTCTGAAGAGAACTTCACATGAAGTGCAGCATTCATGCTATAGTACATAATATCAATGCTCAGTGCAGTCTGTGTGGACTATTTCCAAGAATATTTCTGCTTTAGGTGTGAATAATGGAAAGGAAAGTTTAATTTGGAAAATAATTTAAAGAAACAATTGTGTTCACATTCAGTATGTAGTTATGACCCTGCTAGATATGTAAAAGCTAGAAGCAAAACTGATTGAATTGTAATAAGATTCAGCATGTGGTTCCAGCTCACTGAAACTCCATTTGGTATTCAAAGAGCTTAAAAGACTTCCAAAATACATAACACAAATGTTGCAATGACCTCTGCTCAGACAAAATGTAATAAATTTGGATTTTCTGCCTACAGCAACTACAAACGTATTTGGAAGGATGCCAGTATTATAACCTTAAACCAGATATTGCTACACAGAGCAGATTTTTAAAAGTCCAAAGCATTTGTTTGCTCTAGTATAATTGAAATTACTTACCATTTGTTGGTAAGGACAAATTAAATGGAAGCAGAGAATTTTCTTCACTGCTTTAACCATTTAGAGCTAATGGGTTTTTCCAATACCGGTCTTTTTTACAGATCCTTTTATTGCTTTATAAACTTGTTTGTAGGTTTGCCTCAAAGCAGGACCACAGTGCAACAGCACTAATTAAGTCCTAGGCAAGTAAGAGAGAATGAAATCAAGAACAAGCCCCTACAGGCAAGGCAGAGGCTATTCAACAAATCGGAGAGGAATATATCTGAATGTAGCTTATTATAAAGGCTGAATAAGTTGTTTTAAACACACTCAGAATAAAATCCTTCTGAAAAACATATTTTTTCAAATGTGTAAATTAAAATACTTTAATGGATAATCTGTTTCCTGGTCTAGACATAACCTGAGGCTGAGCTGTTATATGTACTATGTGTTGCTAGTGCAAGTCAGTGACACTAACATAGTTCATTTAATTCAAACTGTCCGCTTCAGTGCTTGTGCCCCTTCATAGGGACACAGTAGCAGTAGCTGACCTTCTCTGCAGGGGATTTCTTGTTTGCTTTTGTAAAATTATCAGTGGTGAGGTTAACGAAGAGGCTGGATTAATCCATTTATCACATCTCAAATAAAATGTCTTCCACAGGCAGTCAGGCTATTAAGTCTTGGACCAAGCACACTGAATACTCCAAATACACTGAAGCACACCTAACCAATCCTTCATGAGAATCTGCAGAATTCCTCATGGATTCTGGTTAGAGGAGTTACTTACTTTTGTAAACCTCATACTTACACCTTCTCTTACTTTAAGCCAGGGATTTTTTACTTAGGAGCTTTGAATGCTGGGTGTCTTTGTTTTTATATGATGGTATATTATTAGCAGCCTACTAAAAATATTTCTGGAAATTTGGTGAGGGTCAGGCATGCAGATTCTCCACTTGAAGGTCAGAATGGTCCTGCTGTAGCTACCAGAGAATAACAGGAGGCACAAACATACAATTAGTCTTTTAGTCCTCTGGAATGACAGCATGATGAACAAACGCACTGCTGTTACTGCTGCAATAGTCCAAATAGTTACAAGGAGCATTCTCCAAGAAAAGGGATTGTACAGCTGGTCATCTCTCGTCACTGTGTTTAATGTGGATTTACTTCAAAGCAGGACACTGCACCATCCAGGGGACTCTTATACCCTGCATGGTACTTCAGGAAAGTGAAAACATGCACACTCTACCTCCTTAGTTTGGATGTTCACAGAGGAAGAGGGCACAGTTTACCCCAACCTTCTAAAATTGAAAGTAATCATTAATCTGCATGCTTTTCTCAGTCTACGGCTTTGTATGTGTTGCCATGTGTTTAAGCATCATGAATCTTTTCTTACATCTGTGGATTTAATTTCAATTAATTAGAAATAGTGCTAATGCAAGCTGGATTATGCATGGATTTAATACGTAGTACAACCTCTAGTAAGAAGGCTTGATGTTTTTCAATGCCATGTTGCATCACATAATAACTGAGCATTCCCTCTAGAGAGCACGTGTGACCGCCACAGGGTCACACATACAAGGCCAAAGCACGCAGTAAGATTTAACGGGAATGATTTAGATTTAGAAATTGAAAATAAACCACTATTTTTTCTTTTTTTTTTTTTCCCCTAATAAATACAGTCTTCAGTTTAGAGACAACCCCCCCAACACATTTCCAGAAATGCTAGTAAAAAGCTAATGAATGTACTTTTAAAAAGTATAATATACTAATGAATATGTGCCCAGTGAGCAAAAAAGTAATGTTTCTCTACCTGTGATACTATTTTAGGAGAAGTCTACTGTTTAATGATCTTAGCCTATTTCTATTTCTAGTTTTGCAAGTGCTGCCGTTTGGGAGTCACACAGTATTCGATACTTTACACTGGTGTGCACTGTCCCAGATGTGTCGTTCTATGTGCTAAAATATATTTGCAGCATTGCAGGTTTTTTCTGCTGACTCTTAGTACAATATCAAAGACAGGTGCATGCAGAAGTTGGATTTTAAAAGTGTTAACTACCTTATAATTTTTTTATCATTAATAATATTTTTTGCAAGTAAACATTTTCAATGTTTCCCAGGCTGCAGGGTTGAAAAATACAAAGACTCATAATGGTAGTTGTTTTAATAAAATTCCATGGAGTCACTTCTTCAAACAAATTTAACTATTTTTTTAATCCTATGGATGAACAAGATGCTCAGGAAAAGACTATTTGGGTGGCTGATTTTTGGATTGTACTGCGAAAGCTGCCAAAAGCTCTCCGGAGCTTTTTTATTAATGCCCATCACTGTAGGAGATGAGGAAGGATACATGCCTTGTAAATTCTTATAGAAAGATAGAAGTAATTACTAAGCCAGAGCTAGTCCTCAATACTGTTACTATTTTAGCTCATCTTCTTTCTTGAGCCAGATCATCTGATATGTAAAAAATATGCCTTTAGCCGCAGTCTCTGTAAGAATTTGCACCGAAAGTGGTCCTTTTTCTGAGTGCTCCCTGGACTACGACATCTAGTTATTAACTTATTGCATTTATATTCCATTTTAAGCAGGAAAACCTGAGTGTGGCTAAAGCAGATGTTTGAGGAATGTCTTCAGTGACGCTGAAGATCAGATTAACTGTTCATGTCTTTCACCATGCACGGTTTTTAAGACTACTGAAAATGTATTTAGCAACACCAAACCAAAAAGAAAAAGACCAGATGTTTGATGGAGACTTTTAGACATCATTCTTCTACAAACTCCCTGGTCATTGAAATTCTTCTCTTTGTAAAAATGCAAACAAATTGAAGGAATCTTTACTAGTTATAGCAGCCCTTGCAGTAACTTTCCCTTCCTCTTTTCTCCTCCCCCCTCCCTCCCCCTCCTCCCTCCAGACCACATGCTTGGCTCAGGTTTATCCTAATTCTCTGATATGATAAATTCCTAAAGCTTCTTGAAGCTGTTGGAAGGGAGAGATGTAATAAAAACAACAGAGGGGAGAGGAGGTCGTTCATACTTACAATAATGGTGCCACCAAATGGCTCCCACCTCTGCTGAAGAGTTGTAACCAGGCTCTTGAGGAGGAGCTTGGCAGGCTGCACACCTCCCCCCATGTCATGTCTGCAGGTAAAGGTTACCTTCACAGTAAGAAGCAGACTAATAGAGCAAACAGGGGGAAACACTCACCAATCTAGTAAACACAGCAGAAAACAGGGAAAAAGTCACAATCCCATTGGCCTGACCCTGTGTTGATTTACCCCATGAGCAAGATTTGTGTGCATGCATCGGTCGTGTCTCTGTGTCAAACTCCTCCTGTACCAGTGTGCTCAGGAGTTGCCCAGTATTGTCTTGTTCTCTTTGAGATTTGTGCATACCTGGAGGCAGCAGGCCCTGGGCACTGGCACCCTGCATACACGTGCAGGAATGTGGTTTCAGTCGGCATTGCCCAGAGCTACAGGATGCCAGTGCTCTGCAGTGGCAGCACCCGGAAGATAATAGAAAATACAGCTTCTGCTGCAACTACCACTTTGTCCAGTCCTGTGCCATCAAACTGAGGGATATGCACAAATGCTGAAACTTAAAATAAGTGCAGAGTTAAATTACATTCAAAGAAGTGAAAAGAAGATGCAACTGGAAGCCAAAAATACCAAGATCAAAAGATTTATCTTTAGAAACAGGAAACTTGTAAATATTTAGAAATACTGGGACACATACAGGAAATGAAATATTGCATCATTAAAATATAAAAATTTTTTTTCAACCTCCGTAAGCTTTGGAATCTGTTAACTGGTTTCAACACTAGGTAAACATAGATAAAACAGTACTTATATCACTGAAACCATTTAATCACTAAAACCAAATTGTATTTTTGACTGTTTTAAGACAAATGCTTTCTGTATATTATGTATATTCCTAAACAGAAATAGACATTTCAACAGGCAGAACATTCCTGCAGTAGAAATAAAACCTTCGTGTTCTGTTGACTACGTGTACTTTGTACATGATTTTATTGTATCTTAGTTGACAGACAAGGAGTTTGTTCATGATGAAAAGAAAAACTGTGTTGCACATTGAAGAAAACCTCTTACACCATTTCTGTCAGAGGGTGATAGATTGCAGTAGCCTAAATATATTATATATAAAGAATACACGAAAAATGCAGAAGCTGTGAAACACATAGTTCATGTTTAGTAAAGAACACTCCTGAGAAGAAAAAACCTATAAATGGCAAAGACTCAAAAAAACTTGAGTTAACAAGCTTGAGCATAGTTCCCAAATTTCCTGGTCTTTCCTCATTTCTCTAAGAAGAAGGAGTTAACTATATGTAATACTGCACATTATCTCTGCCATAATTCTTCATTAATCCACATAAGAAAATAACTTTTAAGACAGTTTCCAATGATCTAGCTTTTTACATTGAAATTATATTTAAGTTTAGTTAGACAGCACTTAACATACAATTTTATCTTGGGCTTCTTGTTGGCTAAGACAGGTGTAATTTTTAGTGACATAGTTGATGCTGGATAATTAAAATCCTAGTGAATATATTGAAATAAAGTTAAAAAAAGAAAACTGTGATATTTTCTTGGCTTTTAACTTTTCTGAAAACTACTAATCTTAGTTCTTTTAGGACTGAATATGAACCATAATCTATTCAGCAATGGAATTTAAAAGCTAAGTTTGTTTCCACTTGCAGACATTCAAATTCTATTCTCGCTTTTACATATGACTCTAACAAATTGTAACTTGTTTTTATAAACGTAGTTGAAGATACTTTTAGAGTCTGATGTAAGCAAGCATTGTGAAAATATGTGTTCTCCCTGTGAAGGAAGTCTAGGAATCCAGGAAGACAATAACCTCTGGTCTCTCCATAACTACAAAGTCAGGTTTTTTCATCTTAGGTTGTCAGGCTGATCAAGCATGACTACCTCTTCATGAACCTATGTGAATTACTCTTGATAACTTTATTGTCCTTCATGTGCCTGGCAATGGTTTCCAGGATTAGCTGCTCCATCCCCACCCAGGCATCACAATGAGACTGAGGAATGCTGTCCCAATTCAAATAGATGTAATTCTCACTCTATTCAAAATTGTGTAAAAAAAGGAGTTATATTCCTAAGATTCCACCTAAGTAAAGGAAATGTGTAAATGTAGCTCCTTTACTTTTGCATATGGTCATCTGTGTAGTTCACACATACTTAGAACAGAAACTGATTGCTACAGAGTTAAAGCTACTTAACCTACCCTTGGTTACGTCAGTTCCACTGGAAGTATACTAGGAACAATTCTGGAAAAATGTCAAGGAAATGTAAAGGAAACTTCATAATGATGGAAGGTTTTGTAAGTAAGTTTAGGAAATAGACATTTCATTAAAATCTTGCATATCTTTATACATGCACATTAAAAAGAGTACATGCCCTTTTTCTGTGGATGTGTCATGAATAGAAGAGCTTTTTACAAAACACCAGGAAGAACTGGATTAAATGAGTCATAAATATTATTGTAAGAATGTGTATTTTTATTCAAATGCCTTGTGTGTATATATATATATGACAGTATGTTCTTTCTTTTACTGAACAAATTGTTCTATCAAGATGGTAGAAAAAATCTGAAATAAAATAGCTTCAGATATGTAAGAGCAAAAGCGTGATATATGTTTACGCAGGAAGGGTAAGACAAAAATCAGGACTGCAGGAAATAGATTTGAATTAGAATATGCTTTTAAGAATCAACACCATTAAGCATTGTATAAGTGCTAAGTTTTCCTCAAAACTTAGTAGATGCCCTGAAAGATAAATAGATACTGATCATATGTGTAAGGGAGCAAGAAAACTATAGAGTGTCAGATCACTGTTTCATCTTCAACAGAACTTGTCACTAAAGAATTTAGGTTCTTGTTATTCACACAGCAGAGCCTGTGGGCTTTGATCCCCAGAACCTCTGGGAAGTGGAGGCTGATAAACTGAGCACTGCAAACTGATAGGATGGCCACACATCAGCTATTTGTGCTGGCCGCCACTGGCTGGCACACAGAACTCCCAGCCCAGGCCCATGCACCCTGCCAGTACAGCTGGCCATTTGTACACTGCATTCTGGGTACCATCCAGCCCAGGGTGCCAAGGCAGTGTGCATGCTGCTTCTGCTTCCCTGTGCACTGCTGCCTATGCCAGCTCACATGAAGGTATTCACTCAGAACTTCTGGGTGTTGGACTTTCTTATGCAGCATTGCTGTCCTGTCCTCACCTCCACAAAGCTGCCTCGAGTTGGCAAGGCCACTCTTGCTCCAGCCTCAGCTACTTCAGTGCCATTATAAAGCCCAAGCTAGTGAGCCTAGCTGGACTGTATGTCATGTTGGGACACAATATTAGTGAAGTGTTCCTCACTGCTTGGGAACTGGTGCTTCAGACTGATGAAGGCAACACGTAGGATTCTCTTAGATGCCCATCTGCAGTAAACTCCAAACCTGAATCAGTAACAGGCTTTGCCTATGATTCAGCTATAAATCTCAGAGTGTGAAATGTCTTGCAAGGAAGCACTGCTCATAGCTGTAGATATGTTTTTATTGTAACAAACAGCAACATCCCCTACTATAAAGAATCATTTAAGCGATTCAGCTTATGGATTTCAATGGGTTATTAGCTGCCAGAAGATTGAAATTCATGCTTTAAATAGGTTGGACTATGGCAAAAAGAAAGCAGCAAACCATTCAAGGGAAGAAATTCTCTCCTGCAGCTTGCCTTATTTTGAGCACTAGTTAAACCAGTGCAATTGAAAGAAGCACTTTCAGCCAGCAGCATTCAGCAAAATAAAAACTAAAAAGAGGCAAGCTGTTTTTCTCTACATGAATTTGAAATCTATCCATTTTAAAGAAGATGTTGGTTTTTATAGTTTCAGGGATATCAAAAGTAAATAATGTGATACCACAAAACGATCAACTTCTATCACTGGATATTTAGGGGTATTAAAGCAAGCAAAGCCTGCTCATGTAGAACTCACAAAACTTTAAAAAGAAAAAACCAAAAAGAAAAATTATTTAAAAATCCAGTAAGTCAAAATGAGCAGGAAATTATCAGGGATTAGCAGAATACAGAAAAAACCCTCAAACAGTGAGGATATAGCTTTTACATCATTAAAATCTGTAATTTTTCCTGAATCAAAAGCAACCTGCAATGGCTGTGTCAGACATATGATAATAAAAAAATAGAGCCCAGGTCTTGTTCAAGTGTACTAAGTCACATAGCCATAGCAGGCAACATCTTTGAATGCCTAATTAAGTCATAATTTACCTTTCATGCACTTAATTGAAGCCTTCAAATTGAAGGCTGTTTTTTTATAACTGTCCTTTTGGATCAAGTATTTGCAGCATTGACACATTAAAATGCATTTTTGCTACAGGAAATGGGACATGTAAAATACAAAACTAAAAAAGAAGAAATATTGTAGAGTCTGGCATCCACTAAGAGATTGCTACTCATATAGATGGTCAATGACTGATCAGAGACCATACAAGGAAGTACAGGGATAAAATGTAATCAAATAACAATGATTTATGCAGAAGAAGAAGAATGTGTTAAAATTCACTCTGACTTCTGAGCTACAACTGAAAAAGGAGCATTTGTATACCCTGGGAGACTAGAGGTGCCCAGGTTCTACACACAGAAGACCACAGTACTCCCAGCAGCCCTGTTATTGAACTGTGAGCCCATCAGCTATAAAACAGGTGTCTACTGCTTCTGGACTCTTCTCCCTCACCTACATACTTCACCCATGAATGAATGAGTTCCTGGTGATGGGAAAGCCTGTCCTAATATGAACTGTGACTGAACAGCTGGGTTGTGCATCTAATTCACACTTAAGCTCTGCAAGGTCCACAGTGTGGTTACACACCTGGGATGTGGGAAGCCTCTATGGTTGCTTTGAAAAAAAATTAAATCCAAGACTCTGCACCTCCTTCAAAAATCTCTTATCCAGCAGGCTGCAAGATAAACACACTGGACCAGTTTCAACTGAATGTGTTAAGAAACTCTCTCCATGAAACACTTTGATGAGAGAGGTGCTCAGGACATCTCTGTCACACCACTGCCCAGTTAGAGAGCAGGTGTTTTAGCTGCAGTCCTTTATATCCCAGATACTTTTTTATTCATTTATCTGGCCAGAAATTTTCAGCCAGAAATGAAAGCCTGTCTTTATTTAGGCACTAGATGAGGGTTCTCAGCACTGAATCCTGGATGGAAGAAAATTTTTCTCTTTGGCCTGGGAAGAACTACACATCTCAGCATCACTTTTTTAGAGAAGAGCTTTGGCTCTCTTGGCTCACTTTCCTCCTTGAAAATTTGTTTCTGGGTCAGGCTGCCCCTGCTCAGTCACAAGTCTATTTGTGGGCACCTAACTTGTCACATGTATTGTACCAGGGAGCCTTGTCAGGTGAACACAGTGAAGGAAAGCCTAAAAATTGGTAGTCTACAGTGAGTCTGCAGTGCTTACTTCTTTCTCAGGTAATCAGCAGCATTTTCAAGAGACACTGCCAAGATGTGTCATCTAAAATTATTTACATTGTTAATGAAATTAAAGCAAACACATATCACACTTTCTCAGACTATCCAAGGCATGGTTTTCAAATGGCTGTAAGGAATACAGATACTAAAAAATGCATGTGAAATATTTCTATTAGGGACACTGAATCAGAATTTGACTAATTCACCCGCCCTAAATAGCTTTTAATTACTTAGACTTTCACTTACTTGTGTTTTTAAATACAACTTCTACACTGCTGGGGGAAAGTAGTTCCAAAACAACCAGAATCTCTTAAATAGACAACTATCTGAAGACCAGAAGAGACTACAGATTTGTAGCTCTGAAACAATCACATGTGATAGAAACCAAACATTTGTTTCAAAAACCTGTAATTCCAGCTGGCATACAGAACATTAATGGTCGAGTAAGGAACAAAGGCAATGGCATTAGAAATTAATGCAGAAAATTTTTACTTGTATCGGTAGTTTTGCATCTGTATATGACAAAGCTGCCCAATTTGTTATCCTTGTTCAAGCTGAGTGAAACAGGGAAAAAACAAATGACAGCACACAAAAAGCATGAATGCTGAGAATCAGCTTTATTATTCTTACTCTAAACTCAGAAATCTAAACTGTTATTACTGCCCCGAAAAGAAATACTGAAAAATAATTTCAACTTTCTCACAAGCAATTTTTTCCTATACTCTTTGTCTGTCTGAAACTATATTAGTTTTAAAGGGGCAAGACTCACACAATCTACGTACGTGCCTGCATAGAGATTACTATATTTTAGTGTGCAGGCACAAAGCCTTTACAAGTTATTTACAGTTGGATGGCACTGAAATTAGATGTCAGTTGCCCAAGCATTCATGTCATCAGAATGACAGCTGGAGTACAGGAATTGCTGGTGCTGTTTAATTGTTTACCACAAGAGGCATTTAATAAAAAGAAATTAAGATTCTGTGCTCTCGGCAGTGTATAAAGGTATTACAAGATCCTCAGAGATTTACATTTACCAATATTTTGTTAATTGTTGTTCTACTTCTGACTTAGCTGGTTCCGTCTAATTTCGCGGTTGAATTCCTAATATGATTTCTCAGCTTTGTTAGTAGTGATCTGGTTATTAAGAGCCATATGGTGAATTAAAAAAACCAATAGCTCGTTAAAAGGGGACTGGATGCACAGTCTATTGAAGTCAGTGGAAATTTCCCTTTGACTGTGGACCAAGCCCAAGGGAAGCAGCATCTTAGCCACCAGGAGTGCTGGTTACTCACTACCTTCCCACTGCCTCCCTCCAGAACTGTCCTGAAAGCAATCTCCTTCCTGTTGTCTACTACAGTTTCATAATCTCAGTATTAAATAATGCTGTTCCATCGTGTGACTTTATTTATGATTTCACCAGCTTTAAACCAACCACATGTTATTTTAAAATATTCATTAGCAATTCATTTTTGCACAGAAAACTCCCCAGTGGACCCCACAGATCTACTTCCTGCCAACACTTTGCATCATTTCTTGTCTTTCAATCACCTTCCCTCCATTAAATCAAGGTTGCTTCCAACAGCATATATTTCTTTTCTTATAAAGCACATTGATGTTGAAAACCGGTGATATCAACCAGCTATTGTTAGTGCAGTGAAAAATGAACATCTATTGTAAAAAATTGAAACCTGAGTAATATATCATACAAATTAATATGTGTCAAAGTCACCAGAGTCTCACTTAGGATCCCAGTGTAGACATATAACCTTTATTGTTCTTAAATTCACCATACTAGAATAAGATCATGCAGCCTTCTTTATATAGTAAAAGTCAGATTTTCATCAGATGTTTGCTGGCTAGATTTTCAAAGATATTTACTTTACTACCCAAATATTTTTTTGTTTTCGTTTAAGCAGCCACCTGTACTTTGGATGTAGTTGACTACATTTTGTCAGTAATTCAGAGCCCATCATGCTGATCATTTTAGAAAAATGCTGTAAACTGTGCAACCAGTAACAGTTCCATAACTACTCATTAGTATGACAGTAATAAACAATGATTAAATTTTATTAAATAATTATTATTTTAGAGCAACATCATATAAGCAATTAGATAGGAAGTACAGAAACAGAAACACTGATATGCCAGCCCCCAATTTCTTTTTACACACTCTCCTGGGACTCCATATGCTACTGAGGCATGCTGGTGGCAAAGACCTCCTTTAAAATAGCCCACAGTATTTTCATGTGAAGCGGTAGGTAACTAAAATATTTGAAGGTGTATCTTTGGTTAAACTGGTACAGCATGCCCATATGCACACATACAAATGGACCAGATGATGAAAACAAGCAGGACACTCTAGGCTGTGTGTCTTTGAGGCACATGAAACAAAATGGGAACCAGGCATGTAAACATGTTGTATTGGGTAGACACAAAGACTAACTGGGTCTGTCTCAGCCACGTCTTTGTGCACACTCTGACTCTGTGGTGATAGTCCCCCCTTTTTTCACAGAGAATAACATTCCTTTGACTTCACCAAAAGATGAGGTTAAGTTAGCACAGAGCTGGTGACACTACAAATCTGTGTCCTGACCCCACACTTATAGCTGTGGCCATGCCCCTGTTGCACGAGTGTTATTGAGATGGTCCTTCAACACAGGCCTGGACTGCAGTGTGTGTGTGACAGAGTCTGAGTGCAGACTTGGTCCATGAAACAGGGCATAATTTGCATCTGTGAAGGCAACACACAGCCTCTGGGAATGCACTTCTGGGAATGGTGTTCTGCTTTTCAAAGGCACACACAATGGCTTCCACCTGAGAGCTGAATGTTGCTATCAAAATGAAGAGTATATACTCTTCACTTATTATATAACAGACTTAAGAGAAACAGTCTGGTCTTCAGTCAGGGCATTTCCTAAAATGTTCATATTTCTGAGGATAAATCATTCATTAACCATCTTTAACCTAGAAATTTCTGAAACAAAGTAAATTAATTTTAGGAACCCTCTGCCAAGCCCCAGTGACTCAGTGTGTCCAAATGTTGTGGGAGGGAAGCACGTAATGGCCTCTGGAAGCACTGTTTTGTCTTAGCTCCCTAAGGTGCTGGTCTGTCTTTCAAGGAACAGTGGAGCACCTTGCAGGCTCTCAGCTTGGCAGTATAGTCCCATGACCTATTTCTTGCATGATGCCTTTAAAATCCATCAACATTCCATCAAGAAAAATCTATTACACTTCAGAGAAAGGCCTCATAAGGGTCTGAACTCCACAGCAGCCAACACTCCAATATTAGGGCAGTTACCCCACAGTGACCAGCTGCTTTTCAAATGGCTGCAGCATATCCTGTGTCTGCGGGAACAGCATCTCTCAGGTCTTCCTCCATCTTGGCAGCTGAGGGCAGCTCCCCTGGTGCCTCTCTTCAGCTCCTGAGATGGATGAGCAGGAAAGCATTTGTAAGTCTCAACAGATCACAGGGAGAATATAAAGACAGAGATATAATCCAGAGCTAAAAGGGTTTCACAGCTTGTAACTAAAAAGTGGTGCTCTATGTCAGAAAATGGCTATTACTGGAATGTTTTAGAATTAAAAGGTGATGAACAATTTCAGTTTACTGTGAGTTAAGTATGGTCAGAGATGTATTTTCTTTCGTGGTTGCAATACTAGAGCAGCACCTGAAAGTGAAGACAGATTTGATATGTCTGCTCATCATGAAAAAGTGTCATCCCCTTCAAGCATAAATGAATGCTATCACAAGTCCAGAGCCAAGAGAGGAATCCTGAAGTACATTTTCCACACCAAGATCACAGATTTGCAGAATAGCTGACATTAGACAGCATCTACAGAAATTATAAAGTCCAATCCCCTTGCTCAGAGCAGGGTCATCTGTGGCAGGTTTTTAATATCTCCAAGGCTAGAATGTCCACATCCCTCTCTGGGCAACCTGATCCAGTGTTCGACCACCACCACAATAAAAAAAATTCCTTTGTATTTTCAAGTTTCAATTTGTGCTTAATGCTTCTTGTCCTGGCATTGGGCACCACTGAGAAGGATGTGTGTCCATCTTCTTTGCTTTCTCCCATCATCAGGCATTTGCACATTGATAAGATTCCCCCCTGAGCTTTCCTTTCTCCAGGGTAAACAATCATAGCTCTCTCAAGTCTCTCCTAGTACTCTTGATGCACCAAACCCTCAGTCATTTTAGTGGCTCTTTGCTGCACTCTATCTGATGTGTTCACATCTTTCTTGTACTGTGAAACCAGCACTAGGCCCAGCACTCCAGATGTGTCTCACAAGTGCTAAGTAGTGGGGATGGATTATCTTGCTCAACCTGCTGACAACAGTCCTAAAGCAGCCCAAGATGTTACTGGCCTTCTTTGACACAAAGGCCTATAGCTGACTCATAGTGATCTTGTTGTCTACCAGGAAACAGTTCATAGAATCATAGAATCATAGAATGCAGACTTCAAGGATCATCTGGTTCAACTTTTCAGGTAATGTTATAGTTTATATGAGATGGCTCAGCACCCTGTCAAGCTGAGATGTAATACTGTCGAATGTGAGGGAATTTACCACTTCCCTTGGGAGACTATTCCAATGTTTGACTGTCCTCATGGTGAAAAATTTACCTCTTGTGTCCAATTGGAACCTCCCCAAGAGCAACTTGTGCTCATTACCCCTTATCTTTTCCATGTGACTTCCTGTAAATATGGAATCCCTATCTCCTTGGTAGCCATCCTTTTAAGTACTGGAACATGGTAATAAGGTCTCCCAGAAGCCTTCTTTTCTCAAGGCTGAACAAGTCCTGTTCTCTCAGCCTGTCTTCATATGGCAGGTCCTCCAATCCTCTGATCATCCTTGCGGCTCTTCTCTGGACCCTCTCCAGCCTGTCTGCATCCTTTTTGTAGAGCAGGGACCAAAACGCAATACTCCAGGTGCGGCTGGACAAGCACACGGTAGAGTGGGATGATGACTCCTTTACCTCTGCTGGTGATGCCCTGGTTGATGCAGCCCAGCACCCTGTTGGCTTTCTTTGCCTCTGCAGTACACCATTCACTCATGCTGAGCCTGTTATCCACCAAGACCGCAAGTCCCTTTCCACAGGGCTGCTCTCCAGCCAGGTGGATCCCAGTCTGAACTGCACTCCTGGGTTATGTATTCCCAGGTGCAAGACCTTACACTGCTCCCCATTGAACTTCATAAGGTTCCTGCTAGCCCAATATCGATCCCTGGGGGACTCCACTTGTGACCGGTTGCCAGTTTGAGGAGGAATGATTTACTATCATCCTCTGGGGATGATCTGTCAGCCAGTTCTCCACTCACCGCACAGACCACTTGTCAAGGCCAGAAGGAGTAAGTTTCTCCAGGAAGAGGCTGTGGGGGACTGTGTCAAAAGCCTTAGATGTTAATTCTCTGCAAAGCTGCTTTCCAGCTAGTTATTCCTCCATGCGTGCAGGACTTTGCATTTCCTCTTGTTGAATTCCATGAGTTTCCTGTTGGCCTGTATCTCCAGCCTTCTCAGGTCCCTTTGAATAGTGGCACAAGCATTGGGTGTATGAGTCACTCATTCCAAGCTTGTATCATCTGTAAACTTCCACTCTACCTCATGATCCAGGTCATTAATGAAGTCTAATACTACTGAACTTCCAAGACCAAAGAACAGGAGTATTCATCCAAGTGTGATCAAACGTAATATGCCCAAGGATAAAAGACAGAAAAGACAAAAGAGTTCACTCAACCCTTTTTCACCCCAAAAGGTTGCATCTACACCACCAAGAAACTAGCTATGAAAGGAGCAGATTAGTATGTTCAAACAGCTGATACCGAGACCCAGAACTCAGTGCGTGAAGGCAACTGAACCCTTCTGCAATCAAAACTAACATGGAAGATGATCAGGGGATTTGCTTGAAAACCACAACCACTCTGAATCAAAATAGCAACATAAACACAGCCTAAACCACAGGTAGCAGATGTAGATATGGCACCCTTCCACAAGGTGCAGTAAAAAAATTAGTCTGAAACCTGTGAAGGAACAAATGTCTTTGTCCTTAACATCTTTATCTGTTTTATCTCTGGGAACAAGGAATTAGTTTCAGAGGGGAACCAGAAAAATAAAGGGTCTAGAGAAATAGGTAAGGAGTGGCTACATGTATACGTAGGTGTACTTAAATGCATGTATATGTGTGAATGCATAATTTTTGTCTTTTCCCAAAGCTCATGAAATATGGATCATGTAAATTCTTTTTCTTTCTATATTGTAAAGAAACACTTCTCACTTTTTGTAGGCTCAGGTTGGCATTTACTGAATTAATAGAGAGTTAGCCTTGTCAATTCAGTCAATACTTGATGAGATCCATTTATTAGAACAGAGCACAGGATTTGGAGGCCTGGCTTCCCCTGCATGAATAACAGCACACAGCTATCAAGAAACATTTAAAATCACCTTGTAAGTTATTTATATTTTCTTTTAAAAATTCAAGGAAGTAAAGTCAAAATAATAGGTCATAGTTCACAAACTTTCATTGTTTCAGAATGTGTTCAATGTGTATATAACTGTAAACTAGATTTCTATTAAAATTCCCTATTATTTATCAAGTGGTAATAAGGATCAAATTAACCTCATTGAAAAATAAATACAAATAAAATTATTTTTTTAATATCTTAAAAAGCCTTTTTTACCTTTTGCAAATGTTGCTTAGATTATTAAAATTATTTTAATTTAAAATGTGATAGATATTTACATTCTTATCACCTGCAGATTTGCTACAGTAAGTAATTAAGGAGTTTTTCTGCCATCTAACCATAATGTTGAATCTTCTCTCACTGTAGCAATTCACATTTAATCAAATTAGTGTAAAAGTAGCAACTGGTGCAATACTAAATACAGGATAATAAGAAAAAAACTAATATTTTATCTGACAATATCCAGTGTATAATGAAACAAATAGTACCAGCACAGTTGAGTACCAGCCCACTGGCAATAATTCTCAGGATGCACCATGTTGGGGACAGGCTGTTGCTCCAAATGAATCAGTCAGGTGGCAAGGTGAAAGAAAAAATGGCTTCTGGCCCTCCATCCATGCTTCTGGAGGTTGCAGTGCAGCCAGGGATTGACTGGGCACTGGGCACTCTGTCAGGTTTGCCTTTTCTGCATTTAAATAAGAGTGAAAATGCCAAAACTAGGCTTTTAAAAATTGTGCCTCTAAATAATAATGAGTAACTAAATAATAGTGAGTAACGTATAATAATACGACGATTATAACAAACACCACTGAGTATTGTTTGTATAAAAAATTTATAAGGACTTCCATTAACTATGTGCTTTCTCATCCTTTTACATCGTTTGAATTAAAAGGGGATCCTTTTAGGTATAAAGGCAGGGCATATTCAGTTGGCAATAATTCTCTAGGAAGAGTCAAAATAGGAAAAGGTTTTGACTGAGTATAAAAGTTTGTTGCGGATTTGTTTTTTAATAAATTACTTAAAATTTTCTGAACAACTACTTACTCTCTTGTTGAAATAAGACTTTTTACCTTACCAAGTAATCTTGCAGAGTGTGACCTAAAATGGGAAATGTAAAACCAAGTCATAGAGGGGAAGCAACATATGCCTGGATGCTGCTAATAGCTTCAACATACCAGTTTAAGCCTGTGAGTGATTCTTTTGTCTACATGCTCTGTAGGTAGCCTAACACCACAGCAGAGGCACACAGCTGACAACTGACACAGCAGAGCACTGGTGTGAAGTGACACAAGCTGCTTAAAGGCAAGGAAATGTTTTCCCTCTGCTTTGCTTGTGTGCTTTCCTTTTGTGTTGCTAGATCTCAAACATAGTTGATAGATTCTCTGGCTAACAAGGAATCCCTGTAAAAGGGACCTTGGTCTTCAAGCAGCCAAGTTAATTCCATAGAAAATGAAATACTACCTCCTAGTTCTGTTCTATGTATTTTGCTTCTTGACCTCGCTTTGGCTGTTGTCCAGTATCAAAATCCTGAGGGGAATCTGGGCCCGAGAAGTTTGTTTTACTGTTTCAAGCCACCCCATGTATTCTGGGAGAAACATTAAAATATATTCCTTCCACTTAGCACTACTTCATGAAACACAGGGCACAAATTGTACCCAAGTCACAGCAGACTCTGAATTTTCTGGCATAAACTCTGTAGTTATATGAACCTCAGTTTGATTAGGGGTGTAAAGCCACATCCATGAAGATAATTGTGGCTGCATTTAAGCAGATGTGCTCTATCAGGCACTGTACATGTATTTATTACTGTTCATAGAGGAAGGAAGAACTCGCTGCATGTGTGTACATTATGAACAGTAATAAAGAAATAAATTTATTATTTCTGAGAGACTCCAACTTCACTCTTACTATGCACCTCTGGGGCTTCATATATTGTCATTGTAATAGGCCAAACAATATTCAGGGTATACACCACTTGGGCTTACTTTCTTTTGGACAACAGCCTGAGCTCAGGGGAGGTGTGCAATAAGGGTTAGAAGGACTTACAGTACAAGCCGCAGGCACAGTTTGAGGCAGAGTGAACTTGAAACTCTCGCTTCAGAGCAAAGATATGGTTTGACTCCTGGCTCTGACAATAATATCTAGCCCCGTTACTCTGTTTCCCATGTGTAAATTGAGGATAACAACATTTCCTTGTCTCCCAGATTATTCTGAGAACTGGTTAGAAGTTGTTAATACATTTGCTACGTCCACTAGGTACAAAAATATTAAATGTTACCTGTAAGACAAAGAGGACACTTACAAAATAGAAACTCTCCAGAAAGAACTGTGGGATGGCTGTCATTTTGAGTGGGTTTTTTAATAATCAGATTTGTGATGCTGTACAATGTTCTTTCAATAGGACAAGTTAAGTTCTGCTGTTATGGTAAAGACAAAAAAATTACTAAGAACTGAAAATAAATTCAAATATCTAATTTCAACTCGGCTCTATTCAGTTTTAGGAAACCAAATCTAAATGCTGCCTGTCATATCACTAAAGCCAGTGCCCATACTTGCTCCTGTAACAAGACTTTAATGACGCTACAAAAAACTCTGAAGATATGATCCATCTGCAATTCACAGAGAGGGCAATTAAGAGAAAGGACAGTAATCTTTTCTGAGCTAATCACACCCAACTTCTCAGTTTCCATTACACTAACAGGTCTTTGCTGACGCCGCCTTTTCAACACTGAACTGTTCTGTCACCGATATGAACTGTGCCTGATATGTAATTAATTCATTGCTTGACTTCTATTTCACCTAGAATGAACACAACTGTCACAGCCTGTAAGTTTGTTTTAAGTCATTATTTCGCTTTCTTTACAAAGCTGTATACAATTCTTACAACAAAGATTTCCAGGCCAGACTACAATAAAGCCTGACTCTTTTTTGGAAACAGACTACGCACATGTGCAGCTCATACATTAGCTAAGGAAATATTTTCTTTGGGAAAGTTTGTTAAAATTGACTGATTTGTTCATTTGACTGATTTGTTCATTTGACTCCTTTGTTCAAATGGTCGACTCTGCGAATTCAAATGCAATCACTAAAGTTGCATATAGCATTTGTTTCTTGAGCTTGCACTACAGAATTGTGCTGATGCAGCTGCAAAAAGGATATATGGAGGGCCAAGGCTGCAGGGTCCCTCCTGAACAAAAAATGATCAGCAAAACTCTAGTCCTAGCAGAGTTGCTAATTTTATTTGTAGAATGAATACCTTGCAGACTGAAATTGTATTGTTGCCACTTAGAGTATGCATCTGGGAACACACATTTACATGCCAGTCAACAGTCTCAGTTCCTATATCAGTAAAATCACAGAATCACAGAATATTAGGGGTTGGAAAGGACTTCTGGAGGTCATATAGTCCAATCCCCCTGCAGGCTGGACAGGATGGCATCCAGGCAAGTCTTGAATGTCTCCAGAGACAGAGACTGCACAGCTGCTCTGGGCAGTCTGTTCCAGTGCTCTACCACCCTCAAAGCAAATCCAAAGACTTTCTTCCATCACATTGTATATGATAGAAACTAGAGAAGCAGAAGTTGCAAGACAGTTCTCACATTAAAGGACAAAATGTTTCCTGCACATCAGTAGTTAATGCAATTGGCTTTTTTCTTGAACTTGGTTATAGCCTCTTATTGTCTGCATATGGGCCAGCAGAGCTATTAAGATGTCTCTATTTCAACATCAGTGCTCTGGCAATGTATTTAAGTCTAAGCAATATCTGTAAACCTGATGGCAATGAACAAAATTGCCAGATTGACTTTTCACTTAAATTATTACAAGGGCTTGCAAAGTATCTTTACAGATGTAAGGCTAGCATTAAATAAACTAAATCATCATTAACTGTTAAGAAAAAGAGAACTTAATAATGAAAAGCACAGGTTCCTGATAAAATAAAAGCAATTAAAAGCAATAAAAGGGGACATTATTACTAACTTACATAACGGAGAAAGAAATCAATGCAAGGATGACAGGCCAAGTGAGCATGGAAAAAGAAATCTTAAATAAGACAGTGGCAGACATATATGTTAGTATTTTAATTTTCAGATTTTTTTGTTTGTTTGTTTGTTTGTTTTTGGTTTTGTTTTGTTTTGTTTCCAGAATAAAGGAAAATGACCACTGTGGATTCTATGAAATGACAAATTACTACCTGGGGCCAGAAAGCGTAATCAGAGAATCATGGAATCACGGAATTGTCAGAGTTGTAAGGGACCCTAGAGGTCATCTAGTCCAACTCCCCCACTACAACAGGATTGCCTAGAGCACAGTACTCAAGGCTGCATCAAGGCAGGTATTGAGTATCTCCAGAGAAGGGGACTCCACAACCTCCCTGGGCAGTGCTTTGTAATTTTTTACGTTCTATGATAAACTGAGGTTCCATGCAGTCCCAGATGTATCTTACTGGGCAAAACTGTCTTTCTTGGAAAAGTAGGTCCACTCTAAAAAAGTGACTGTAAAAACTCAGCTGTGTAAGGCTCTGCATCTTACGTGTCTCAATGGCTGTAATTCACACTTGTTCAAAGTACAAGTTGTTATTTTGACTTCCAAAAACATTGCCAAAAGCTTTTCCTTGGGATAAGAAACTTCTGCTGTGTTCCTTTTGGGTTATGCATCATCCTCAGAAAGATGACTCATTTGAATTCATATTTCTGAGTGTGATATGGGAGCCAAAATGAAAGTAGCAGAAGTTTCTTGTAATATTGGCTACTTCCAGAAATCGTTAGATATGGCGCAATGACTCGGATCTGGCTCTGAATGGTAGTGGAGCACCTCACCTGCCTACCTAGATCTGCTGAAGGATAGTGTTACAATGGTCAGATAGCTTCCATAGTCATATGCTCAGTAACTAACTTAGCATATAGCCCTTACTTTTGCAGCACATACCTAAATATTGACCAAAGCCTCCTTTGACATAGACAGTCTACCACCAAACTCAAGATACAGAATCACAGAATCACAGAATCTTAGGGGTTGGAAGGGACCTCAAAAGATCATCTAGTCCAACCTCCCTGCCAGAGCAGGATCACCTAGAGTACCTCACACAGGAACACGTCCAGGCAGCTTTTGAATGTCTCCAGTGAAGGAGATTCCACAACCTCTCTGGGCAGCCTGTTCCAGTGCTCTGTCACTCTCACAGTAAGGCAGTTTTTTCTCATATTTTCATTTAACCTCCTCTTCTCCAGTTTGCACCCATTTCCCCTTGTCCTGTCACTGGACATCACTGAGAAGAGCCTGACTCCGTCCTCCTGACACTCGCAGCAGTATGCAGAATACCACTGCTTCATGTTAATATTTAATCTGCTAATCAATTAAGATATTACCAAGAGCAATCTGCAACTGCATTGGGCATCTGTTCCTCTCTGGGGTTCTTCTTAGCCAGCTCACATGTTTTTAACTACCACATGCTTCTGGCTGCAAGGTCTGAGGACTGGAAGGAAGTGTTCCAAAATGCCATCAGTCTGTCCTGTGGAATGAGAAAACAATCTCAGTAACTAAGATTACTTTGGCCTGTAGAAAACTCTAGGATGCCACTCAGCCAGCAAAGCCAGAGAGGCCTGTTTACTGCTCAGATTTCAACCAGAGAGCACCTTTTAGCCTAAAAAATAAAACAAAGTTGGCAATCAGCTCTTTGATACATAATTGAAGTCACTGCCTGAATGATGAGTAATGGCTCTAATACAATCCAGACTGTCTGGAAGAAACACAGTCAGCTGAAGACTTGTCTCCTCATATAACAGATCTTACAGTATCAGCTTTCCTTCCTACGTCTAATTTTTCAGTATTATATTATTGGTCCATAAGCAAGCATTGCACACACACAAGATCAGTTTGATTTGTAACTGAACAAAATAGTTAATTTGCTTCAACACAGAACAAACAGGGCCATGTTCAGCTTGTGTGCAAACAGTTATTCCATATAATATAAGTACACCTTTGTTTCTGTATTACATATTAGGATGCTGGGCTATAATCCACACAGATGCATAAGAAAGATACTTATATCTGCTTTAACTTCACCTGTTGCACTGCTGCCACAAATGAAGACTGAGTTTTGGCTGTGTAACCACAAGTTTGCTGACAGTTTTTGTTCTGGTTTATAGCAGAAGACAGAAGGCAGTGCAGCCCAGCCTGCTGGCACCGTAGAGTTAAGTGTGAGAGATAGTAAAGATACTGTCAGTTAAGTGAACAGAAGAGGCTTGAGTGCATGCACAAATAACACTGCTTGAGGAAAGAATTGGCAGTTTTACTTAGCATTTTCCAGCAAGAAGGACACTGCATTACCTGAGACATTTTATTGCCTTTTCCTTTTCTCCACTCCTTTGCATCTTTCTATTTATCCCTTTCTTTTAGCTGGAGGACTGATTTAATGAAACTCCTCTTCTCTTAAAGCTCATTGTACAGGAGCTGCCCTATGGCCTCCAGGCCAGGAAAAGGCTCCATATTAACAACTAAGAAGTTGTGGCTGTGACTTTTTACATAGGCCATTGGATACAAGCTTGTTTGGAGTAAGTGACTGGTGCTAAGGGGGCAAGAGCAGTGCTCACAGATGGTGACAATACAATCATAGAATAATTTAGGTTGGAGTGATCTCTGGGGTCTGTCCAGGACAGCACCTTGGTCAGAACAGGTCTAATTAGATCAGGTTGCTCAGGGCCAAGCCCAGCTGCGTCTTGAACACCTCTAAGGGCAAAGATTCTACAGCCTCACTTGGCTCCTGTTCCAGTGTTCGTCTTCCCTACTAGTAAAAAAAAATTTCCTTTATATCTAATTGGAAATTCATATGCTCCAACTTATTATTTATTTATTTATTTATTTATTTATTTTTTATTATTTACTATTATTAATCTCTCAACCTAGTGCTGTGCATCAGTAGGAAGATTCTTGCTCCACCTTGACTGTATCCTCTGATGAGGTATTCACAGACAACAATAAAGGGTGCCCAACCCCTTCCCCCTCATCTTAAGGCTAAACAAGCCCAGCTTGCTCAACCTGTTTTTGTACCTCACTTGTTTCAGTTTCCTGGATATCTTGCTGATCCTTTGCTGGACTTGATGCGGTTGGTCTGTGTTTTTCTTGCACTGGGGGGCCCAAAGCGGGACACAATACTCCTGACTCAGTCCCACAAGTGCTGAATTGAGGGGAAGGATCACTTCCCTCAGCCCTCAGTCTGCTATCTTGCTCATACAGCCCTGCATGCTGATTGCTGCCTTCACTACCAGAGCACAGCTTTGGCTCATGTTCACCCTGCAGTCCTCAGGACCACCAGGTCCCTTCAGCTCTTATACAAAGTTGTTTCTACACAGCCATCCCCCAGCCTGTAATGCTAATAGGGTTATTCCATACCTGATTTTTTTGACCTTTGTGAATTCAATGTTAGCCCATTTCTCCAAACCTGCTGAGGCCCACTGAACACCTTTGTCCTCCAGCATATTAATTGCTCCCCCTCTGTCAGTTGGGGGTGTTGGCAAACTTGCTGAGAGTGCACTTTGTCCTGCTATTAGTGTTAATGAAGACATTAAACAGTATTGGCCTGAATAGTGAGCCAGAGGGATGCTGCTAGTTACTGACTGCCAGCTGGACTGTGCGTCATGCAATGGGTGCATGCACCATTTAAACTGCCTTAAAAGGCAGGTAATGACTGTTAATACCTTTTGTGTATTCTGGAGAAGAGAGTGAAACTTCAAGCTGCTCTTGAAAAAAGGCTAGTGGATTAACTGCTACAGGAATAATACTGTGCAGAACAGATGCACCAAAGCTGAAGGGCTCTTACTGCAGTGAGACTGTGGGAGCAGAAATGAAGAATTTCTGTTTGCACTGCTTGGTAGAATGTGAAATTTCTTTACTCTGTCCCTAAAATAAATCCCTTTGTTCAGTTCTATTGGGTAAGGGGTTTTTTAGTTGCATTCAAGCACTATTCTCTAGTGCTAACAGGAAATATAAGAAATAAATACAATCAAAACTTATGACTACTGATGGAACGTTAATGTTAGTATATGGCATGATCTTAACATATCATATAAATGAAGGTTCTAGATACTAGTTGCTGAATCTCTAATGAAAATAATAAATGAAAATAAAAGGTCTAAAGTATTATACTTAATATTTTCATAACTGTTTAACAATTTAAAATTAGGAAACACTTTTGGCTAAAACATTTCCCTGCATCTAAAGTTTGAAAGCCATAGTTTGGATTCCCAACATTCTTCTGCTGGCTGAAAAACTGTCGCATTAGCTACTGAGAATGGTATTGCATCCACTTAGCAATGGCTGGAGATCACAGATGGCTGTGATCAACTTAACATTCTATGTGTATTCTTTAGATTCAAGGTGTAGAGGGCCTGGCAGCACTGCTGACTGCACAAAAGCCCATGCAGGAGATATAGATAGATGTAGATATCTGAATATGTTTCAGCTTTGTTATATTCTTTATAATTTAGTGGGTTTTTGTCTTCATATATTACTGAATAGCTTTACATTATTTTGCTGTAAGGGCATATCTTCAAATTGTGAGTATCAATAAACTTATAATAAATTTACATGACGTTTATTGAGATAAGATGTTCCATCACAAAATCGAATTTATATTAGTGTTCTAAGATGTTCATGGTTAAATGTCACATCTCTTTTCCTCCCAATACTCATTTGCTGTAGGGTGAGTAACTAGGTAGTATATTTATTTATCCTAGACTTGCTGTTACTATCTATGATGAGCTCACCTTTCCCAACTGTACTGTTAAAACAAAATTTAATGCACAAAGATATAGAATTCAATCATATTCTGGACATTTTCTTCCAATTGGATTTCAAAATAATGCATGCCTCTGTTTACCCTTAATATTTGCAGGACATAATATGAAGCAAACAAGTAACCTTTTCTGATTATAGTCTCTGGCTGCCAAAGATGGGTTTATCATAGTTTTGTGGGGTACTGTCATGATTTGTTGCCTTTCACCACCCGTACACTGATGTTCTGGCTTCACTCCCAGAAGCCAACAAATGACTTACAGGATGTGCAAAAAAAGAAATGGGAGATAAGCCTCAGCAAATTGGCCACAGCAAGTAAGAAAGACAGGGGAATATGTGGGAGGGTAAGATCTGGTCTCAGTTAAACCAAATCTTTGGAAGAAACATTTTTGAAAAATTTATATGCTGGTTATGCTGTGTCATAGCCTTCACCAAATCCTGATCTGTAGTATTTTTTGTGGTTTTTGTTTAAGCTATCTGGACTGACTCATAGTAAGCTTGCTTCAGCCTATTGTGAAGTTTAATTGGCAATGTTGGCAAATATTGTGCCTGTTTTCCAGTTTTCATAGAAGTAATTATTTAGACACAGTTCAATGCTATTGTAACAACACAAAAAATGACTACAGCACTTTTCAACATACAAAAAGTGCTGAAAGAATTAATGAGATCAGTGACAAAAGGTGCCCAGAATACCCACCAGTTTTGTGACTTTTCTGTATGTTCGCTCTTGCGCTCTTCTAGCAGGCCCAGCTCAGATATCAACAGAAACAACCAGCAAAGTGGGTCTATCTGCTTTCAGTTCTCAAAATAAATGAAACAAATTACCTAAAAGAAGTCCTCTATCTCTGACCAAAACAAGAGACGTGGATTTCTCCTGCTTTATCACCACCCTCATGACAGAGCTGCTTGGCAGCCTTAAATAGGACATGGAATGTTGTAGTTTTTCCTCCCCTATCCCTTTCATGTCCTTCAGGGAATCTCAAAACAAATGCTACATTTTAAGGAAATAAGGTTTTTTTGCCACTGGCACTGCTCTGTGCCTTTCTTATTTTTATTGTCACTCTTTACACTGCTTTTTGGCAATGACATCAATATGTCCCATTACTCTTGAGAAGCTTCCCCAAACAGCTAGGAAAAAAAAAAAAAAAAAAGAGAGAACAATCATTCAAATAGAGACAATGTATTTTACCACCCATCACAGCTGAAATGATAAAAATCTGTTTTAAAAGACATACCTGTCTGTTCCAGATATTCAGTATCTGTCTTGCACAGGGCTGTTAGGGACAGGATGAGAGAGCAAAAAATGACCCAGAAGAGTACAGCAACAAACAATACATGACCTCACTGACAATCATGGACTTGAAATAGCCAGTGTAACCAGTATCATGACATATGGTGCTCTGTGCTCAGTGCTACCCTGTGTAATAACACTGCCTACACTATGGAAGTTCACCCCAGATATGTCAGTTTTAGCCAGCTATTAACAATGCCAACTCTCTTGTTCTTCGCAAGCAGTAAAATAAAGAGCAAAGACTAGTTAAAAATGTGTCTCCTCTTTCACAGAAAATTTAAACATAATCTGAGGAAGAAAACAAAGGCAATAAAATATTCACCTACTCAAACTCCAAACCTGAGAGATGTCCTATTGTGAGACATTTTCATTCAGATTAATTCAGTTCTCATAGAAATGAGAAACACAACTTTTTTTTTTTTTTTTTCATTTGGATTACTTATTGTGGGAGATTTCAATAAAATAAGAGATTAAAAGCCAAAAGAGAGTTTCTCACTTACAGGCTCAAAGGTTACCTTTTGATCTAAATGCACCATGTATATACTGATGGATGGACCACTTGGTGGATAAGGAATTGGCTGATCAATCTCAGAGAGTTGGGATCAATTGGTTGATGTCCAAATGGAGATGAGTGGAGAACAGTGACAAGCTGCATTCCTCAGGGATTGTTACTGGGACTGGTGCTGTTTATCATCTTTGTTGGTGACATGGACAGTAGAGTTGAATGCACCCTCAGCAAGTTTGCTGGTGACACCAAGCTGTGTGGTGTGGTCAACATGCTGGAGGGACCTTGACGCACTTGAGAGCTGGGCCCATGCCAACCTCATGAAGTTCAATAAGCCCAAGTGCAAGGTCCTGCACATTGGTTGGGGCAGTCCCAAGCACAGATATAGGCTGGGAGGAGAATGGATTGAAAACAGCCCTGAAGAGAAGGACTTTGGGGTGCTGGTTGATCAGAGGCTCAGCATGAGCCACCAATATATGCTTGCAGCCCAGAAAGCCTGTACCTGAAGAGACTACAGGAAAGCTGGGTAAGGACTTTTTATAAGGGCTTGTAGTGATAGGACAAGGGTAATGGCTTTAAACTGGAAGAGGGTAGATTTAGGTTAAGCATGAAGAAGAAATTCTTCCCTGTGAGGGTGGTGAGACATTGGAAAAAGTTGTGGATTTCTGTTCCGTGGCAGTGTTCAAGGCCAGGTTGGATGGGGCTTTGAACAACCTTGTCTAGTGGGAGGTGTCCTTGCTCATGGTAAGGGGGTTGGAACTAAATGATCTTTAAGGTCCCTTCCAACTCAAATCATTCTATGATTCTATGATACAGTGGTGAACAAATTGATTTTTTTTTCCCTGTCTAAAAGCTTGCTTTCTGATGATATTTCCAGTTGACGTAACATTATCGTACACTATATAAAGACAGTTAATTTTTCCATGTGTATTAGCTCAGTCAAGATTTTGACTTGGAGTTCTGAATTGTACCTACATCTTTTTGTCTTGAAAAGAGACACAAACCAAAGAAAAGTCTTGAGCTGTCCCACCTAGAATCTGATTTGTCTGCAGGATTTGAAAAACAACTTCTTGCTATGGGAGCAGGGAGATGTCCAAACACTTCTCTTGGATTTTTCCACAGCATTCAACATTTCTGCTCAGGGCTCCACTACCTGTGATACAATACCAATGGTCCAACCGAATAATTAAAAATACTGCAGCCTTCCCTGGAGGAAGGCATTAGCCTAATACCAGTTGGTAAAATGCACAAAATGCACTTCTTTTATTGCGTTTATTTAAAAAATATTTCTGAATCTTTTGTGAATATCAACATTCAGGTATCAGCTAAACTGAAATACAGTAGAGATACAGCACTACCTCCAAATATTGGTACACATTTCTGTTGCTAAGGTAACTTGGCACAGGATGAAGACAAATCATGGCCAGAAAGGGTACTGATTGACAGATTTAAAAAAAAAGCAAATTTTGAAATGACAATGTAATGTACTGTATTACAGAGGATTCAGATGTGAAGCAATCAGTTCAGGTCATATTTAAGAATACTTACAGTTCTTTGTAAAAGCACCTCTAATACTGTTGTCCATCTTCTCACCTTAACTAGAAGATTGCCTGTTGCAGTGGACAATGACCTGGCATCAGTTATTGCTCACACTGCCTCTTGGCTGGACTAGAGGAACTGTGATTGGACATAAAACCTCAAGCACTTAGAAAAAAGAAATTAATATAAAATGCTGCAGGCATCTTCTCAACAATGCAGGCTACATCTCTGCTGTAACAAGCACAGCAAACCCATTTTTTTATGTTGACTTTGCAGAGAAATAAAAAATCTAATTAAAAAAAAAAAAAAGCCTGGTCTAGAAATCCAAAATGCCTATCTGTGCATAATGAAGACCGAGATGTGCAGTAACTGCCCTATGACATGGAAGAACTTTTCTTACTTCAAAACCAAATCTCTCCATTGAAGACCTCTACACTGCAGCAACAAAACAGGACTGAGAATGCACACGTTATTGCTCCCTGAAGAAAAGGTGTAAGCAAATCTGTGTAGTCAGTGTACAAGCAGGAGAATATCTCAGATTTTGTGATGTCAAGTGCAATATGGAACCTATCAAGACTAGTCACAGAATCATAGGAACATAAAATTGTTTTGGTTGGAAAAGACCTTTAAGATGATCAGGTCCAACCTTTAACCCAGCTTTGCCATGTCCACCACTAAACCATGTCCCTAAACACCACATCTACACATCTTTTGAATACCTCCCAGGAAGCTGACTCAAATAATTCCCTGGGAAGCCTGTTCCAGTGCTTGATAACTCTTTCAGAGAAGAAATTTTTCCTAATATCCAATCTAAACCTCCGTTGATGCAATTTGGGGCCATTTCATCTTGTCCTGTCTCTCGTTACCAGAGAAAACAGTTCAACATCCACCTGGCCACAATTTCCTTTCAGGTAGTTGTAGAGAGCGAGGTCTCCCTAAGCCTCCTTTTCTCCAGATTAATAAACCCCAGTTCCCTCAGCCATTCCTCCTAACACTTGTCCTCTAGACCCTTCACCAGCTTAAATGCCCTTCTTTGGACATGCTCCAGCATGTCAATGTCCTTCTTGTAGTGAGAGGCCCCAAAACAAACATAGGATTCGAGGCCAACTGAGCACACTGCTGGCTCATATTCAACCAGCTGTCAACCAATATCCCACCCTTAGGTCCTTTTCCTCTGGGCATCTTTCCAGAGAGTCTTCCTGAAGCCTGTAGCTTTGCATGGGGTTGTCGTGACCGAAGTGCAGGACCCAGCACTTGGCCTTGTTGAGCCCCATACAATTACCCTCAGACCATTGATCCAGATGGTCCAGATCCCTCTGTAGAGTCTTCCTACCCTCACGCGGATCAACACCCCCACCCAACTTGGTGTCATCTGCAAATTTACTTAGGGTGCACTTGATTCTTTCATCCAGATTGTTGATAAAGACAGTAAAGAGAACTGGCCTCAGTACTGAGCCTGGGGAACTCCCCTTGTGACCGGCCATGAATTGGATTTAATTCCATTTACCACAACTCTTTGGGCATGGCCGGCCAGCCAGTTTTTCACTCAATAAAGTGTTTGCCTGTCCAAGCCATGAGCATGGGATGTCCAAGCCATGTCCAAGCCGGGAGGATGCCATGGGAAACAGTGTCAAAGGCTTTACTTAAGTCCAGGAAGACATCCACAGCCCTTCCCTCACCCATTACGTGGGTCAGCTTGTCATAGAAGGAGATTGGGTTAGTCAAGCAGGTCCTGCCTTTCATAAATACATGATGACTGTGTGTGATCACCTGGTTGTCATGCATGTGCCATGTGATGGCACTGAAGATCAAGTTTACTCAAGTTACACTAGCAGCTACTTGGGATTCTCCTCCAGGAAATTTAAAATTTTATACATAAGTGTGACATTCGGGATATATAGTGCCTGTCTCGAACAATCCAAGAGATAAACAGTGTACTTAGCCACTCAGGATGTCTGCTGTTTGTCTTGAGACACCTAAGAGTTAAACAGGATTTATTGCTGGACTAAAGAGATGTCTCAGCAACCCATCAAATAATTTTACTCCCCCGTGATGTGTCAATAATGTGACAAATGCTGCAGGCACCTACAAACTGGGGAGTTTGGTGTGGGACATGCTGAGATTGGAGACAAAAGGGCACTGTGAGCAGGATATTCAGTGATAACCCAGCCTTGAGATTTCATGTGAACCACTGACTTGGCAGGAAAAAGGAAAGAATGCCAGTCTCCTGCTGCCTTCTAGGACCGGACCTCCACTGTAATAAATTAATCCTGTGGTGCCAAGTTGTCTCAATACCCTGTTTCACATGGTAATTAGTCAATGGCTTATCTTGTCAATTAGCCAGACAAAGACTATCTGCAGGACACAGCCCCAGCACTTACCCCCCTCCCACCTGTGAGTAGAAGGAAGCCAAGGCCTCCTGTCCTTGGACAGAGGAAGCAGCGGGAATTCCTCCTCTGTCCAGGGAGAAAGGGGGAGAGTGGGCAAGAACTCTATAAAAATTGGGACATCATGAATGCAGCGAAGCACTTCCTCACTGACAATGTTGCTGGACCACAGTGGTAACTATCCTGTAATTGCTGTTCCCTGTATTTCCGCTTTCTCATTTCTTTTCTGTCTCTTTTTCCTCCCTGTCCTATCTGCTCTAGGGACTTTGCTGTGTAACTCCAATAAAGTTCAGTGTGCACGTGACATCTGACCTCGTTTGTGTCTTAATTTCACCATTTGGGATCACCTTTACACCTTTTCAGAGGTCCTGCTGGACAAACGGGTGCAGCTGCTGTGTGGCTTATACCAGGAGAGGGAAGGCAGAGTCCAGCCCCCCCAGCCTCCCACTGTGGTGAGGAGTGTTAGACAGCAAGGGGGCTCTGCCCCATCTCTCGTGAGACTGCACACCAGCACCAGTGTCTGTTTGTGCACCCAATATTGGATTATCTTTGTTTTGTCCTGGTGAGAGCGTAAAAAATTGCCATGTATCCAAATACAGGATCGTGATAATAAGTAAACTACAATTTCAAATTACAGGGTAGGGGTAATGGCTTCAATAAGTGTTTTGTGAGGAAAATGTTTTTGGAATAATGAATTAATCTAATCGACAGAGGAAATATATCTTAGGAATTGCTTGAATAAATCAGGTAGTATCCTAGAATTCATAAGCCCTGTTTTTCCTATAGTGCACCTAATTAGTCAGGCACACTCCCCACCTCCCCATAATTAAAAATTCTGGGCTCTGAACAACAAAAACAGAAAAGCAACCAGTTCTTCTTTCATGGTGAAGCAAAACTTGCTTGGTTAGAAGGATATTGGAACAAAAAAATATTCATGGTTTTATTTTTTATATATTTTCTTCAATTTATTAATAATTTTTATATATTTATTTATGGCTTTGAGCAAAGACAAAAGAAAAAATCTAACTCATCCCTGATCATACAATTATTGTAAGAATCAGATCTACAGTCTTCCCAGCAGCAGTAAGATCCAACCTTTTTCATTAATACATTTCATCCTGTACAGACGTGAGATTTCATACTTATGGGCTTACTTATGTACAGAGAAAATAGGTCAGTTCTGAAACTAGCAATGGACCTTTATATTACAGGAATGTTAGTCATTTGTTTCTTATTCTAAGTATATATACATTGATACATACATATATATACGTATATAATTTTATACCCTGTACGATTATTTTTTTTAATTAACATACAAATCCTAGATATTGTCCACTCTATTACAAAGTCATTAAAAATTATTTATGGTTTCACTGAAAGACCATGTGAATTAATATTTCTTCATAGTGCTTAAAATAAAATAAAAATATATATAAAAATATTTTGCTACTAACCCCATTTCTCCTATCAAATGTAAACCTTAAAGAGTTTGAAAGATCAGTATATGATCTTAATCAACTGACAGAATTTGTTAGTATTAAAATAACATAAGGGGTATTGTACTTATAAATAAACGGTCTTGCAGCGTATCCATAATGTTTTAAACATTTTTAAACAATCATATCCCCATATACTACTCTGGGCCACTTAAATAAATGGCAGCAGCATGTTAATGGATTAATTACATTGATTTTCACCGGTGAGCAGGAGTCAGCAAAAACTGGAAGATTTTTTAAAATTTTTATTTGATATACTGCTTTAGTAAAAGGCTTAACAGGCAGCATGGGTTCAAGCTCTGTTAGCTTTAGAATATTTACTTGGCTCTCAAGTACATCTGGATTCACTGCATTACATAGTTTGTGATGTTATTTAATTTTTATGCATCATTAAGCTCAGCATTAATGGAAAAAGAAGAACTCCTTTGTGCTCACTTCCTTAACATGAGTCAGTTGGGCTTTAAGGAACAGAATATACACTTGTATAATATCCATAATGCTGATTTTTCAATGAGTTAAATTATGACACATTTAGTTTCAATCCCTATTTAATGTGACAAATCAGGCACAAACGATTACGAAATAACTTTTTTTTTTGGTGTGTGTGTGTGGATAAGATAACGTGAAGGTTTGAGCAAACAAAACAAAACATTCACAAAACAGTATGCTTTAACCCTGCTTTCTGTCACCATTTCCTTCCTGTTTTGAAGACATAAAAAATAACAAACCTTGTACCTATGGGCTATGTTTGACACTACATGCCTTAGGATATACTATCCATTTAATTACGATATACACAGAGCAAATCGTGCATTTCCAGACAGACTTGATGCTATATTATATTTATTTCTGTAACTTAACACCACAGTCAACTACAAAACTACAGTGAAGACACAGAAAGCACCTGAAAGCCTAAATCAAGCTGTGGTTTACAAATAATCTTTTAAATGAAAAACCTCACTTCTAGACTTAAACCAGAGATTCAAAGTCAGCATTATAGGAATTTTAAGGTAGACACAATTAATGAATTGGTATTATTTTCTAATATACCATAAAGCCTTCTCCTACAATGGCTGACCAAACCTATTTTTATTTTTTTTTTATTTTTTATTTTTTTCAAAGCATGCATGGAATATTCTCAGATGCTATTGAGGGCAAGGAGAAGAAAAGTGATGGTATTGGTGAAGTACAAGCGGTTTGCAGGATCAAGCGTACAATTTTGCATAAAACATTGCATGTAAAAGTAACATTGTAGGTTTTAAGCCATTGCATTACAATTTAACAGCTGTGTTGCACTTAGCTTTAACAAATTTTAAAACTGTAAATTTTGAAGTGAAGAGTGGAACCTAAATTCCTAAACAAAGACCTTGCAATGGTACACCACACAGCAGCTATTTTTGTTTGGGTCTAAAAAGTTATTTACAATGGCAATAGTTATAGTCTTTGTAAAAGTCTTTAGCAATGTGAGGACTGAAGTCCACCCAGTTTTCTGAAACAACAGAAGGGTTGACATGTTGTGAGGTTACAACCTATCCAGAGGAGTACTAATGCCAGCCTTTTGACTGCAGGTGTTTGCAATTTATTTCTTTTCCAATCTAATTTCCAACGGAAAGTGCTAACATATGAAATGCAATGGGAAATAACAACTGAATTCTTCATGAGAAATTAACAATATGTATGCAATAAATGAAATAACAAAGGTTTCAGAATATCACTCGGTCAGTGCTATATGTTACTTAGATTGGTATTTCTGTTTTCTTAAATATACTTGTTTGAAGTTTGGTATTGTGTTGTCAATTTTCCCATTAAAATAGCAAACCTCATAAACAGAGAAATCTGACTGATTTTGAAGTCGTAAGTAATACTTCAGCTGAATTTAGACTTCTTTAATGGTTGCAAGAAAGGAAGACATGAATTCAAACAATTTTCATTCCTTTGTTTTTTTTTGGAATATATATATATCTTTTATATATATATAATTTTTACATTCATTATGTAGGGCAAAGCTGTCTAAAGTATTTTTCTCATAGTAGACTGCTTGGGTACATTGGGAAACAGGCTAAAACAGTTTGGGGATGGTGCTTGGTTCATTACAAGTCTGTTGCTCACCGATATGAGGGATTATAAGTTTGACGCGAACCGCGGTTTATCTCCTTCAGGCTCTGTGCTTAAGACTGTGGAAGAATCCCTTTGCAGGGTGGCTGGGGTCGGCACAGAGCCCCGGTGTGGTGGGATGGCTCCCGAGGACATCTGTCGGAAGAGTGAGACCCGCTGGGGGACAGTGGCCCGGCCAGCTGGGGGCACACCGGGAGCTGGGGCTGGCTGTGGGAGGGAGGCAAGGGACTCCCCCACGGTGGGGTGAGGCCTGGCGATCAGGGTGGAGATCTCATGGGGCAGGGAAGGCTGTGAGGCAGAGAGGGGCCGCACCTCCCGGGTCAGGTTGGTGTTGTGGAGGGCCTGGGTGCTCTTGTGGACCTCGTTCTTCTGTGCAGCCCCAGGGGGCTGCTGGGGAGCCTGTGGCTGCTGCTGCATGAGGGAGAGCTGTGAGGCTGTCGGCGAGGCATACTGGAAAGTTCGGCCGGCCAGAGGGCTCTGTACGGGCGGGCTGCAGATGGCGGTGGTGTATGAGCAGGGCGAGAGGATGACGGCCTGCTGGGGTGTCTGTGTGCTGGGCGAGGGGGAGTGCAGGTTTCCATGGGACAGGCTGCTGGCGGTGTACACAGGAGGAGACTGTGTTCTGACACGTGACGATGAGGCGGAGGTGCTGGAGTTCAGGGAGGGCATCTGCTGCAAGCTCACGGGGACGATGGTCTGCACCATCTCCCTGTCATGCTTCACAATCTGCTTCAGGATCTCGTTCTCCTGGTTGTTGAAAACCCCGGTGTTGAGGTCCTTCTGGAACTTCTGCAGGAGGATTGAGTTCTTCTTCCCTTCACAGAGAGGCAGAAGAGTTAGTGAGCCTGACACACAGGGGCAGACCCTTGCTGTGACTTTGAGTTTCAGCCCCCATCACTGAGGGCTGTATATTGTAAAAGCCTCAGCAAACACCAGGCTGAGCAGGGGCCACAGCTCATCAGTGAGCTGGCTGCAGGAGGCTGTGCCACAGCGGGCACCACCACCACAGTGGCTCGGGCTGCCAGGCAGGTCCTGATGTCTGGCCTCTCTGCATGCCCAGGGTCCTGCTCACTGCACCAGCACAGGAGGCTCTCCTAACTGCCCTGTGCTCAAAGATACCTGGACTTCTGTGCCTCTTCACTTGTAGGGTACTGCTATTACTACAACTATTCTGCAAATGTAACCATGGTAATTTACTGAACAACAGGGTGGAAAAAGCCATCAGGCTCTGCACATATAACGTCTTTCTCTCTCTTTGCAAAACTGTCCTAATTTCCACTAAACTGTTACATAAGTTATAAACACAGTTTCCATTTAGCACATTCCCTGGAACTAATTATTAGACATTAGTAACAAGTGATCACTAGCTTGCAAGAAATAATCTTTTTAAATGTTTTTGAACTAGTATGAAGCCACAGATAATGTGACACCTGCTTAGACAAAAAACAGACTGCTGTATGCTGTGTCCTGATGTCTGCTTGATGGCTCTCAGTGTCTGCAACGTGTAGACACTACTCTGTGTCATCAGACACGCAGGAACACACTTGCACTCAATTGATCCTTTTTTTGATAAAAAGGTTCTCATTTTATGTTTCCTCCTGGGTAGATTTCATATTGTAAATGGGATTGCTACTCCAACAGCAGACTGGACTTCACTACTAATATTATTTAAGCACATATTACTTAAGAGTTAGACTACATTTCCAGAGAGCCTTGAGAGACAAGTTAGAGGAGTTTGAAAAGTCTTGATGAGATCAATTAATGCACTGAGTGCTCACAACCTGCAAAATTTTAAAACAGATTATTAAGTATTAGAAACCTCTGTACCTTCATTTCATTTCTTTACTTTTGCTATATTAAAGAAAACATGCTTGCTTCCAAATCACATTTTCAGCTTACACTAGACAGCATGACACTGCCCTGCAATTCTTTCTATATTGACTTTGAAGAAAGCGTAGACATAATTTTATTGAGAAAGATTGGTTTGGGGAAATCCTTACACTGGAGTTTTCTTGTGAAGTTGGGGAAACACCACCAAACAGCATAAATGATTTTTTGTGCATAGCTGTATTTTAAAACCAGTGTCAATAATCATGATCAGAGTGCAATTCTCCCAATCAAAGACTACATCTTTTATCTAGTATGTCCTACTGAAGAGGTCCAGGATGTCTGGATGCACAACAGAAGACTTTGCACATCCTGTTTTGACAATCTGCCATATCTTCTGCCGTTCACTTGGATATCTTTGGCCTGCTTTTCTGATTGCAAGCAGATCTGAGTAATGCCTGTGTGCAGCCATCAATGCTAGCAGTGCCCATGTTGTGAGGAAAATGAGAGCCCTGCTGCAAAGGATTAATTCCCTTCAAACAACATGGGTTTTGAGAGTGTTAAGAGGCTTCAGCTCTTCCCAGCATTATAGATGTCATCTGTAAACAATTTAGGTAGGAAAATGTCATCTACTCATGGAACAGCATGAACCCTATCAAGTGCTGAGGGCAGCAGAAGAAACACACAGGATTAATATATAATACTAATGATAATTAAAGTATACAAATAATCCTCAGAGGAGTATGAAAGCTTTCTAGAACTGGAAGTTTTTATTATGTAAAAGTGAGACTGCAGAATTTGTTGTCTAGACACATGTCTTACTCATAGATCAACAAAACACGTACTGCAGTGTAACAGAAACAAATTTTTTAAGAAAGGCTTAATCTGGGCATTTTCTAGTGCAACTCAAGGAAAAGAAAAGAAAAGAAAAGAAAGGTTTTAAGAATTCCTAACATGGAAAAAAGAAATAATACCTATCCTGTCAAGTCTATCAATTGCCACTGTTTCAAAGGCCCTTCTCATCATGGGGTACTCTTCCAGAACCTCGTTGAAGTTGTCCACCGAGAGGGAGTACAGGCGGCAGTATGTGTCTGCTCGTACACTAGCAGTTCGACGGCCCTTGGTCAAAAGGCAAATCTCTGGGGGAGAAAAAATGCAGCACACACAGAAAACAAAGAAGTTAGTGAACCATGTGAAACTTAAAAGCTAGGAAGTGACTTAGTGCTAACAAGCAATAATTCAGTACTCAGTGGCAATTTTTATACTGGTGTTTACACAAGGTTGCAGGGACAATTCTGAAGGTTTTTCATTCTGTTTTTGCTACTTTGAAAAAATAACTAATGTCCTTTAAGAGCCCTGCTTCTAGGTTTCCTCAGTCTGGACTCTGATTTTAGTAAGCCTTTAAAAATACATTCTTCAAGTTGTAAGAAATGATCCAGCAGCTGTCAGCTAGGTATTTTAGGAGACTAAACATGATTGTATTTTTAATTTTTTTTTTCTCTTTGGGCTAAAAATCAGAACCCTTTTAAACCTCTGCTTACTCCATTTCATTAATCTAGTAGCCTTTATTTGCAAGTGCCTCCAACAGGTACTTTTCCATTTTGGAAAAGAGGAGGCCAAAGCCATATGCAAAGTCCCAGGAAACAGCCCCAAACTCGTGATTCCTGCTGATTCCTGAACACACAGGAAGAGGGTTACTGGATAAAGGCCAAAGTCAATTTCCAAGGCTTGTAAGAACAAATCATGTGCGGTATAGTTTGTTTTTTTTATATTAAGATACAAAAAATTACAAAGTCAATTGCAAAAGCAAGTGTTTCAAGTTGGGGAAATAAGAAAACACTTAGAAATATCAAGAATTCTTGGAGTCTAATAGGTTGAGAGACAGTTTCCCTACCTAGTTCTAGAAGTCAGGGGCAGTGAGTTCATATTTGTTCATATTTAAATACTGTGTCCATCACAAATTATCATTCTCAATCAACTACCGTTCTAAGGTATGGTAAAGCAAATATTCTTCATTAACAAAAATATAGAATTCTGCAGGCTTTTCTTCAGATCTGTAAAGTGCTGCCATAGTTGGGTTTTTTTGCCTTTTTTTTTTTTACTATCTTTAACAAAATAAATTTTTTTATTAATCTAGAATGTACAGAACCTTGACAGTTTTTTGTCTCATACTTCTTGTTGAGCAATGTCCACATCCCACCTCACCCTGAAGGCTTAGGGGCTAAGATGCTTAAATAATAGTAGATAAATCAAAGCAAATTAATGTGGGACTAGTACTAGCATGGAATGTACTTAAAACCCAAAAGCTTTGGGGAGAATTGATAGACTCATGGGTATTGTAAGAGTCTTGACCTAATGCCCCTCACAAAACCTGGTATCTATGAAATAATGCCAAAGAAAGAGCCAGCCAGGTCAAACAGAAGTCAGTCCTTTTCTCTTCCATCTCCTAGCTCAGCCTGATGCCTTCTCCATCGACTGAACTCACTGCATTTAGGTTACAAAAGTGAGATGGACATTTTGCCCAAAGGGAGCAGTTAAATGCAGTGAATGTCTGCTCCATTTCCTAATATATTCTTTAGATCTCACACAGCATAAAGTTTTAGAATACTTGGTTGAATTTAGAGATAGCTTAACTAGGTTGAAAGCCTGTGTGATTAATGATCAATTCTTGATTTCCAGTTTTCTTCACTTAAAATTGCTGCAAACTATTCTAGATACATAAGGAGGTGCCTATTGCTCCACTCAACAAATAAAAGTACTTGAGTTTAAAAAACATCACATGCCCAAAACAAAACAAATATTGACTATTGATCAAAACCATTCTGAACAGTGTAAAATAAAATGAAGAAAGTAGTATTTTCATCATTATTCATCTACAACACGGTATTTTAGATTAATTCAACAAGAAGAACAGGAAGAAACCATAAGAGGCAATGTTAGACATCATCACAGGACAATAGGACCATGGAATTCATGGATATTACTGTAATTAATTCATTTTTTTCCTCCTTTCCATTTTCTAATATTCTTGTCAAGTAATGAGAATGGAAAGGGTCACTGAAAACTGTGCATTGTACTCTGCAAACCCTGTCAGTCCACAACTTCTGATTGAAGAACATCTTTTTGAAGGCTCTTAGTAACCATAATGGAGTCTTCTAGTTAGATAAGATGATAAAGGATAGGTCAGGAAATATACAACAAATGTCCCAGCACCTAGAAGCTGATCAGGGAGTCTTGGCTGCAGTTCAATGTCTCATTGAAAAGATGAACTACAGCCTTCTGATATAAAAAGTACCATGTGATGAATACCCATGTAATGCATTTCTGAGAATTTTTCTTGATTGATTAGAGTTGTATTAGTCACTGATAGATTGTCTATATTGCTCTAGGTATCAATAGTATCAATTGTACTCTGGCCACAAGACTAATGTGCTTGTTAATTTTCTGTGCTCTTCATTTAACTTTATTTCACAGAATCGCCAAGGCTGGAAAAGACCTTTAAGATCAAGTCCAGCCTATGACCTAAGATCACCACATCAGCTAGACCATGGCACTAAGTGCCATACACAGCTTTTCCTTGAACTTTCCTTGAACTTTCCTTGAAATTTCATCTACTATTTGTTTGGAGCGACCTCTCAAGCACAGTAAGACATAATATATGAAATCTCATTTACTTGGTCTGGAAAGGAAGAACAGAGAATGTCAAAATGTGTGCTCATCAAACACTTTTGTTCTTTTTAAATAAATCAATAAATAAACCAATAAATGTGTTTGTTTTTGTTGTTTGCTTTTTAAACAAATAAATAAACAATAGGTTTCAAGAAGGCAACAAAGTAATGAAAATACATGATATATTTAAAGTTGGTCTCAGTGGCATCAAGAGCATCAGGTACACTCAACAATTATCATCTCCTTGGTGTTCAATTGATGTAAACAGCCTAAACAATAGAACGGCAGTGTGCAGTGAAACACTAAGAGTACAGAGTATTTTCAAACAGCTTGGACAAACAAGGTTCTCTATTAGCATAAAAAGAAAGCAGCATATTACTCACTAATATTTCCATCTGCAGTTGGCATGGTGCATTTCCTTCATGCTGATACTTTCAAAGTGTCAAATACTTCTACCTTTCCTTTCCAAACAAAATAATGTCTTCAATTCCAATTAATAGTTATGTGTCAGACTACAATGAACCTGTAATTCACCTCGTAATGCAAGTTTCACTTCAATTATTTAATCTCTTCAGAAAACTATTTTCTAGAACATTCTGAAACAAATGTCAAGCACTGCACTAATGAAAAATGACTATTTGAAAGCACTACATTATGCTAAAAACATTTATTTATTCTTACAGTCCATATTTAATGCAGATGTAAATAATCTGCTTGTGAAAATCCCAATTTGTGTCCTGCAACAGATCTTGCCCACAGAATAATGCAGCTCCCAAAAGAACATGGGAAACTGATCAAATACAATGCACTTTTTGCTATTAAGACACCAACTAAAAAGCTCAATGATTAAAGTTTAAAGCTAAGGCTGTTCTAAAGGTTATAATAATCAAAACTAATGACCAATGAATCAGTTGCACACATACATGGGTTGTGGTTTAGAATCATGGAACCACAGAATCATAGAATTGTTAAGGTTGAAAGGGACCTTAAAGATCATCTAGTTCCAACCGCCATGCTATAAGCAGGGACCCCTACCAATAGATGAGGTTGCACAAAACCTCATCCAACCTGGATGTTTAGTGTTGGACTCAGCAGTGCTAGGTTAACAGTTGGACTTTATGATCTTCAAAGTCTTTTCACACCCAAAGTCTTCCACAACTCTGTGACTTCATGGCAGTATTTCCGCAAAAGCATCAGGTTGAATTTTTGGAACAGCATGAATTTCTAAAGAAGCCTGCCCATATCTGTATATTCTAAAACAGGGGACATGTAGATTGTATTTTATTATTGCACTAGCATGACAGAACCCTCTGGATAGAAAATTCTACATACCTGAAAGACAGCACTAAGAAAGACTGATTTCCAGAAAACCTTACAGGATTAGTAGGCCTTTTGCAAGGTCCACAGTTTTGGTTCCAAGTGAGATGAAGTTCATTATTCTTGCGGACTGCATCATTATGCCACTGTAGGTGAAAATTTTACCCCTCCCCCCTTGCTATCGGATTCCTAAATTTATTTTTGTTCAAGAAAATAACTGCTGGGAAAATTAAAGTGGTTGACCTCTAGTACCATTTGCGATGTTGCATTGCTCTCTTAGTCTTTGCTGAATGGGTAAACGGACTGGCAACCCTAGCAATAATTTTCTGTTTCCACTTTACACAGACCCAGGAAAAACCCTTTTTCTACTCCAGGAGTCTGAACAGCTTATCTGACAGTGTGGCATCTAGCCATTAACTTGTCAGTTCACTTTCAATATAAATTATACTCCAGATGTAATTACTCAACTTTCTAAGTAACATTAACATATCACTAGAGAATGAAAAACTTCTAAAATCAAAATAACAATATAAAGTTTATTTGCAGACAAAATGTGTTCACCAACACATAAACTGTGTTGATAAAAGAAACAGCTACTAGTCCAGTAGTTAGCTGGTTGGACACCAAACTGGTCCTATCTCCAGGAAACATATTTCTTAGCTTAGGATGGTATATAGCAATATGCAGAAAATTAATACAATGAATTATTATTGAATCCACAGCTTTGTGCTGCAAGGACACAAAGACCAAATTTAAGGCAAAAGTTCACTTTACTAGGTGCAGGAATTAATTTTTGTAATGAGTAAAGAAGTTAACTACTGTTTTAGACATATAGTGCTCTCCATATTAAAACCAACTAAAAATAATTACAAGTTTCTATGCATTTCTGGTCTACAGCAGTTTATTAGGTGCTCTGTCCGCTTCCAAAATTGTCACAAGTTCCCCATGCTCTGTCAGATTAAATATTACAGGATCTCAGTCTCTAATGAAATGTCGTTCCAGCTGAGGGAATCTGACTGCTGCTTAAGCTCCTCAGCAGAAAACTTGTTTCATCTTGAGTAGGCATATATGTTGCTGTGCAAATGGGCAAGCAGCTCTTCAGACCATCTGGTTACTTTCAGTAGCAGAAGAAAGTTGGAAAATCAAAGCAATTCAAAGGCTTGGGTCTGCCAGTCTAATGTATTTGGGAATGTTTTATGATAACAGGACAGTGAATCAGAATATTATTCATTTTACAGACAGCAAACAGTTCCTAAACTATTATTGAAAAAACTTGCATGTACAAAAGATCTTTCCATCAAGACATCTTGTAAGTCTTTAGATCAAGTTTCCCAGAACTACCAGATTTAGGTTATTCTTCTTTTCTAACATTACACAACAACAACTTTTTGGCATGGTGCAAAAATTAATAGTTCTGGATTTCCTTCAGGCTACTGAAGTTGTTCACAGACCAGAAACTAGCTTATGGACACTTTCGTGGTGCACCAGTCACAGGAATGGACCTTCAGCTTGGGGCATTACAATGGTAATGTGAGTGATATTTTTTTTCTCCAGTAAAGGAATTTATAAACTTCAAGCAATTAAAAAAGAAACAGTAAGCTTCTAGACATCCCATTCTTTCAGAAACTGAGTGATTTCCCAGCTCCATGTTGATTCAACCATCTCTAATACAGAACATAGGGAGAACCTGTTTCATAAGATAAAAAATGTGATTGCTTTAAAATATACTTCTTTGTTTCTGTCTCCTTTTTCTGTGTTAAACTCTGGAAAACATCAAATGCATGTATCTACATTTTTTTCTGAGTTCTAAAGCATTCTTTTTCTCTTTTAATATATTATGATTACTGCACAAAATGGAAAACACATAGGTACGTTGCTTTTTGTTACAGACACTAGGAAGACAAGGACCAGCTCTTATGGCTAGAATGAAGCTTACACCAATTAATGAGTTTTAGTAATCTATTTTCTAAAACAAAAAAAAAAAGGGGGGGGGGAAGGATTAAATGCTATGCCACAGAACTATGCAGATTTTATTTTGCAGTTGTTTTGCAAAATGTTATTTACATTCATATTAGCCGCAACTGTGGAGGAAAAACCAAAGGAAGTGTTATCCTCCAAATCTAGATCTATGGAATGGATGGAAATGAAAAGGCTTGGGTAACATTTAACACTGAATTCAGTCCCATATTTAAGAAACTGTAAAATATAGTCACTGCTCAACGGGAACAGTCCTGAAGAAAAGGAGAGAACTTAAGGAGCAAGGGAAATGGACATAATTGCTGCCTTTTACAGTCAAGTTTGTAATCTGGACTGTCCAAAAGAAAGCTAAGCAGAACCTACATCTTTTGTCACCTTATTTACACTAAACATTGATTGCAGACAAGTGAGCAATAACAGTTACTGCATGTATGACCTCTTCATTTAAAAAATGCCAACGACAGCTGCCTGTAAAGTTGCTTTCAGATATCTTGGTTCATTGACCAGAGGTTCATGAAGGAGGCCTGGGTACACTGCTGAGTAGTTACTATTTTGAAAACAGACGGAAAATGGCCAATTACAATTAAAGGTCCAAACCAACTTCCTTAATTACTCAGTTTCAATCTCCTGTTACTTTTGATCTATTTGCCTAAACCTAATTTAAATGTATCTATTTGTGATAGCTGTTGGTTTTATATTGTTAATCTGTTAAAAAAAACAACAACCAACCAACCAACCAAAAAACCCGACAGATTAGTTTATTTCACATTTATTTTTATTGCTTTTTTGTAGTCATTAGAAACTTTCTGTCTCTGAAGACCATGACATGTGTGGTCTCAGCATGTTTAATTTATTTTTGTTTTTTTTTAGGTTAACAGAGCAGATAAAATAACCAGAAAATGTGCCCTAACCAGCAAGGTTGAAATTTTCAAGTTTTAAAACAGAAAAAAATCAGAAAGAGATGAATTACACCTTTATTAATATAGCAATTAAAAATGCAAAAGTGTGTCTCATTCAAGAAGTTAGACCCTCGTGCTTACTGATTGTGGCATTGTCCCCTCATTGCAAGTTAGGAACATGAGTCTTGCTTGCAAATACCTGCTTATGACTGCCAGCACCTTTATAAGATTAGATAATTTCTCCATCATGAAGATGTCCCATATACATCATGTCATATATCTGAAGAAAGGAAGAGAATGCATTGGGGACTGAAAATAGTATTTGCTTCTGTGTTTGGGTACGACATGATGCTACAGTACAATAGCCAGTAGTAACAATAAGGGTTTTAATATTCTTGAGGCAGGAAATGGTCAGTCGGAAAAAGAAGCACGTTATAAGGGATAGCAGCCCCCCCCCCCCCCCCCCCCAAACAGTATTTTACACATCCCTTTCATTCAGAATGTAATCCTTGGGACACAATCCCCAGTTTGAAAGAAGGAGTGTTGGTCTCCAAAGCCATGACATGACAAGAAGGAAGCTTCAAAACACACAAGTTACAAGCAGCTGGAGACAGGTACCCATGACAGGCATTTTATAGCCAATTTCCTGATCTAAAATACTGTGAAGATGATGAGTTCTTTTGCTGTATTTCTTTCAATTGTGCTCTTCCCTACAGGTCTCCCGCCCAAGTCTTCATTTACTCAATGAATATATATTTTTATATTTTTATGTATATATATATATATATATATTTGCCAAATGTTTGGTGCAGTAAATGGTCTCATTAGAGAGGTTCTAGCCTCATTTTTTTTTTCTAATAGCATTTCTATTGGCAGAGAGATACTTCTATTTCATTGGAGATAGGACAAATTTCCTGGAGGCAAAAATTTTTATTCCAAAAAGAACTGCCTAACTTTCATTAGGTCAAACTTTGAAAGCATTTACAGAGGAATACATCTTCCAGAAAGGCTTTCATATTTATTTAGAGCCTGAAAATATGGTCCTTTCTTTACTTTGCCCCCCATTGTATTTTATTCCACCTACCTACAAAAAGCCTGCTTCTTGAAAGAATTCTTTTTCTTATCAGTACATTTCCTTGAATAAAGATTAATACAGTACTTTATAGCATCTCTGACAAAAGCAGTGAGATAACATGCTACTAATTTGGATGGACTTTTTCAGAGCAGGCCTCATTATTTCCATGTGAAATTCATTAGAACAACTAGGTGGAGCCTTTAAAATACTATCTTCTGTGATGTAAGTAATGTTGATACAGAAAAAGACATTTTTAGCATGTATTAATTTTCAAGGTATTCTATTCAAGCCAATCTATTCTAGCCATTCTCTAATGACTTTTGTAATTTTTGACAAGACTGATACATAGCCGCATGTTTTTAAGTCCTCATATTCCTGTAAAGTTAATGCTGATACACTACCAAGCACATTTCAATGTAATATGCTTAATATATATTGACAGTATAATTATTTTCAGTAAGGTTGTTAGCCACAATTATTTTTATATCAAGAAAGACAGCCAAACATGGTTAGAATACAACTGCCTTTATAAAAAGTGGCATCTTATCTTACCACAGACATTTTGTGTCAGTTCATCCTAACCTGTATTTTCTTTTCATTGTCTGAAAGTACTGACAATAGCTGTGGCCATGTTTTCATGACTAGAGCAAACAGAGGCCAGTGACATTCTTCCATCCTGTCTATTTTCTGTTGTTAACTCAAATTCTTCTTCGAAAGCTCTGTTTGATAGAACAGAAGCTTAGGATCCTTAGATAAAATAGAAACACAAGTCCTCATTTTATCTTCAGTGCTATTTATAAAAGAGCATCCATACATTTTTATCCTACTTTAATGAAGTGTTCTTTCTACTACAGGACATTAGGGTACTTTATTTATTATATTGTAAAAGCTGGTAATTCAACTGATACTAATTTTATTTTATTTAAAAAAAAAAATTAAGGTTAGATTCTATGATAATGTGCAAAAGTACAGATTTAGTTTTATTATTGTCTGGGTCAAAGGTCAAAAGTGATTTTGTGTAATTAAGTTATGCCTACTTTTGTTCAGATGGATGCCTATTCCCTGTTGAAAATAGTCACTTTGTTTCTTTTGTATTCAATGTTATGCTCCTGTCATCTTGAGTTTGGCAAACAATAGCAGTTACAAATTAAACTATTCAACTTGAATTTAAGTGGACTGTAAAAATATTGCACCTATTAAATAAATTATCAGAGTCTGTCAGTCCTGAATTAAATATTTAGATTAAATATTTACTCTAAACTCAAATATATAGTTTAAATCCTACTATGTAAAATTGAAGGTACTTGCAAAATCTTCTCATTTATCTGTTGGACATCTTAAAATTTCCAAGTAATGCTGATCTGATATTTTGCTTGCATTTAGTTCTTATATGTATAAAGTCTATATTAAAATTTTATCCTGTTCATGAATTCACAGAATTAGAAGTTGGTTTGAAAAATATTTTATTTGCATAGCCTTATTATTAATAATTTATACTTACATTTTCTAGCTAATAAAACTCCTAAAATCAAACCCACTTCTACCTTTGTACACCACAGAGTAAGCTATTTCCATTTTATTTTCTTAAAAAGTCTCTTAGACTTAAAAAAAAAAAATATTCTGCCTGAGTAGTGAGTTCTTCTGACTTCATGGTATTTTCTATATAAAATATGGTGTCAAAAGAACAATATAATGCAGAATAAGAAATTATGCTATAGCATGAGGAAATGTATTCTCAAAATGGCAGACCAGTCTGTGCCAAAAAGACATTTCATTTTTAGGACCTCTTGCAGACAATACTTTCAGAAAAATATTTTAAACCTGAAAAGCATTTTAGGAATGAGATGGCATGGAGATCTGAAGTTCCTGCTCTGCTAAAGCATTCAATTGCAATCATACCTCAAGGAAGCTGCTTATGATTAATTATTTGGATTGGAGTATGAATACTGAGAGATTTAACTCACCACTCCTTGCATAAGGAGTATCCATATGCAGTATTTTTACAAAATGTAAAACTGTATGTCATATCATATAGTTGAGGTGCAAAGCAGTGAGCAGTCAGGCACTTTAACAACACTTTCTCTATTTATAATCAGTATCACACCACAAATCTTCAAAAGCAGACTATCAAAAGGAAGTATCTACTGAGTATTCAGAAGAAAAAAAAAAAAGTGGCAAAATATAATCTGACGTGACTCAACATTTCCCATGGTATTATTTTCCACTGCAGTGGTCTAAAAGATACTGACAGTTGCTGCTCTAAAATAGGGAAAAGCTCCATAAATAATAGGTAGGTCAAAGAAGTTCTGTCTAATTGGCCTTCTGCAAGCTGCAGCAAATGCAAGATAAAATTTATTAGAATTTCAAGTGTGGAAGGATAACTGTTAAAACAGCATTATATAATTTAAGTGAAATAAAACATGTAAAAATCTAAAGTATTCCATGAACCTACATGCTGTAAAAAATGAACAAAAAAGTACGCCATCATATGTCTCTGGGACATATTATGGGAAGATAGGAATGAGAATCTGATTGGTATACAATTTTGCTAGATGATTTACGATATTCAGCACAGTTAGTGATACCTGCCTTTGAATAAGGACAAAAAAACGTGTGTCTCTCCTAGGACAATGCAAAAGGCAGAAAATTACACTTTCATATTAATATCCACACAAAGCAACTGCCATGTATATATATTATAAAAAGAGTTTTGAAAAACCACATTCAGTTCTTTATGTTAAACATTTCCTGGAAGCCCACAGAAAATTGTTTTTCAGCAATGAGTTTACTTAGTTTACAAATGGATTTATTGAATGGCCCCAAGAGACATGAAACCATTAAGATTCTCAATGGTGAAAGAAGGCAGAAAAAGCAATGGGGTGGGGGAACTGCAGTGGACACAGAACAAATTTGATACCATTGCACACTTACCTACTGGAACTAGAAAACTCCAACCGCAAACACAATGAAAACTCCATGGGGCCCCCAGACATAATTCAAAAATGTATCTACACTTCCTACTCACTCAGTTTGGATTTCCCTAGCAATATCGGCATTCCTTCAGCTGTAACACAGTATCTGTTAAAAACAGAAATGTGGGGTTGTAACATCCTAGAACATACCTCTCGGTTGCTGAATGAAAGAAAGCCTGTGTAAACACAGGTGGGAAAACAGATGGAGAAAGGAAAAGATAGCAGGAACACAAGTCTTATCTTGTGTCCTTTCAGGTTGAGAGGAATTTTGCCAGTGACTACAGCAAGAGCAAGATGAGACCACAGCAAAGTCAGTCCTCTGTCCACTGGCAAGAAAGCAAATAAAGTAATAGAAGAGTCCTGAATGTGTTCCCAGAAATCTTCTTTTCATTAAGTTGTGCTGAGCCTTACTGGTTGGGTAGTGCTGGATTTATATGGGGTTCTTTTCCTCTTTGTAAGCACATGAGCCCCACTCTAACACACTGGTTAAGCACAAAGGCACCTGCTTAGCTGGATCAGGACTCCTCTAACTCCATGGGGCTGGCAGCTGGAGTGCAACAGGACACCAAAAAAACCACCCTCACCCATCACCATGCTCTGCAGTAGCTTTGGGACAGCTTTAACCTTCATGTTTGCAAGGGTAACAACCTCAGGTGAGTTATGAAATGGCAAGATGCTGCTTTTCTCCCTTGTTCCCCAAACAGGAGCTTGCAGTCTGTAGCAGGGTGTGTGTGAACACAAGCAGACTGGGGCTGGGGTTAGGGGTATGAAGACAAGTGCAGGATCACAAGGCATCAGAGTGCAAAAGGTCCTTCCAGAAGGGAAGGAGAACTTGCAAAGCCAGATTATATTGTGATGGCTAAAGGAGCCCTAAGAGCCTCATGAGTAAGAGGAAAGAAATCGTTGGAGAGGAGTTCTTTTACAAAAGTAAACTTATCTTTAGTTTATTACACTTCTCCATGTTTGTTGGTGTTATTAATCATGAGACATTCTGAAACACGAGCAAATCACCAACAATCACTATGGAGTGATTCTGATATAATTTACTCCAGCAAAAATCAGAATTTTCTGTGGTATTACACCAGTTTATACCAATGTATACTGATATAATGTAATTTTGATTTGCATTAGAGTCATAAAATACATTGCTGCCTCTGCTCTGTAAAGCCTCAGTAAATGATCAACTATACTTTTCTACAGGTAAAAGACTTAGACTCTTGTGCTTCATCTTCAAAATCTTTGCTTTTTACCAATTTCAAGTGTCTAAAGAGGAAGAAATATGCTATCTGTTCAGTAGTTCCTTCTATCATGAGAAATCTTTTAGTAACTTCTAACACAATCACCTCGTACTCAGAGGGAGAGGTTTGGTAGGACTGAAACCTGGTAATTTCTTTCCTACCATTCACTACTGGGATTATAGCATGAATGAGTTTGAACTACTGAGGTATTAAAAAGAGAAACAAAAATATTCACTGAGACAGACAAAATAATTGGGGAGATCTCATACTTCACTGCTGTGTACAAACAAAGACCCTATATTTTCTCTATTGTAAACTACAGATACTCAAAATCATGGACCAGATGACAAAAAATTAAATAATTTAGCCACCACAACATCCTTAAATACAATTGTTGAAATTTTTCATTTGTCTTCTGATTCTTATTCTCCATCCCAGAGAGGCTGAATTCAAGTGTGTTCATCTCAAGCTTGCAACTCAACTTAGCTGCAAACACATATGCAGTCAGGTTTTCCTACTTGCTGTCCAAAAAGGATAGGTGTAAACACCTTCCCACTTCCTTTCTTGCTTTTGAAAGTTGTTTCAGTCTTGTTCTGACATGCTCCTGCCCCTTGCATTTTCTTTCCTTTCCCATCAATCTCATGCCCATGATGTTCCACTGCACTCACAGACCCTCCCTCTCATATTTCATTGCACTACTCACAACCTGACCCCTGCTCACACAGCCCTCTCTCTGTTGACCTCCATCTCACCCCTCACACTCTTCTGAGCTCCCCTATGGTTTTGTACTATGGGTTGACATAGCCCTGACCATCCACTCTGTCTTGGCCTTCTTCATTTACATTTTATTCTCCTTGCCCATCCTACAGAAGCAGCTAGAAGGAGAAAGACATAATTCCCATTGAGGGAAACCCTGTTTCCCTTTATACAAAGACTGTCAGTCTCAGTGGGAGGCATTTCTGTTTTATTTGTAATGAGAAAAGATGCATTTACTGCCTTGCTGAAAGTAGCAGCAATCCCCTTCCCAGTGATGGGGAACTGGAAGAAATTTTAGAAATAAAAGGAAACAAGTTAAGGTAGAAATAAAAAAATTTGTATACATTTATTAAAAATGAGTATTGCTGTATTTCCTCAAAAATAACAAGATATAGTCCTTGAGAATCCAATGAGAGCAGCTACAGAGTATTAAATCCTAACTGTGGCTTACATAATTTCACTGCCATAGAAATGACTACACAATTGATAGAATCACAGAATGGTTTGATTTGGAAGGGACCTGAAAGATCATCGAGTTCCAACCCCCTGCCATGGGCAGGGAAACCTCCTTCTAGGCTAGGTTCCTCAGAGCCCCATCCAACCTGGCCTTGAACACTTCCAGAGATGAGGCATCCACAACTTCTCTGGGCAACCTATTTCAGTGTCTCACAACCCTCACAGTGAAGATTTTCTTCCTAAAGTCTAATCTAAATCTATCCTCTTCCAGTTTAAAGCTATTACCTCTTGTCCTATAAAAAGTCCCTCCCCAATTGCAAAACATAGTGAAAATTAACCTCTTGTATTCTTCATTGCTTAATTCCTGTCCTTTGTAAAGAACTCACACAAGAACACCATTTGAGAACAGGTATTCTAAGTTTAGCCAATAAAAACTTCCTGTTTTTCTTTAAATGCCAGTAAAGGCAAAGGAAATCATACTATTCTTAATCTTTATGAAACAACTTGGAGTCGATACACATGATGATAATACTGTTCAATCAGCAGTCTGAAAAAAAACTTGTTGGGATGAAAATTATCATCCTACATGCTCCTAGGCTAAGTAACGTTCCTGCACACAAAGTTTAAGAAAATTGTATTTATGACCACATGTAAAGGTTAAGGGATATAATGCTCTTTCCACAGGAATACTGAAAAACAAACAAGATCTCTGTGGTTACTGTTTTGTGTTAACTCCTTCCCTCCAGAAAGGAGAAACCAGTGAGCCCAGATAAGGAAAGTGCAGATGGTAATCAAGCCTAGGTCTGTAGAGGGTTCTCTAGAGCCATCACTCTGCACTTCCCTCAAAAATCAACAAAGAACATAAAGCAGAGGTGAAGTGTAGTCTTACTAATCTCTTCCACTGACAGTTTTCCAGTGACATTCTTTTTCAAGAAGAATTTTCAAGCAATTTTAAGATCTATGTAGTTTCATTTGAGACTTATAACACCCAGATCCATAGGGAAGCTTGTATTTTAATTACAAGCAAAGATCATGCAAGAGAATGTAAATGTTCAACAGCATCTCAGTATCCAAACCTCTAGCTATCTCCTCTCTTTATTACTGGAAGTTTTGGTTTTCCAGGCTCTCACTCTTCCAACAGTCTCCATTCAAGCCTCTCCCAAATACTGGTGACATTGCTTTGGTTCTACCTAAATCACAGATTTCACACTAACCTCCAGTTCTCCCAACAGCTCCAGGGTGTCAGAAGCTTTCCAATAATACAATGTTGTCAGTACCCAAACATTTTTCATATTCTAAGTTTGATAAATGTTTTCCAAATCCAAGGCAGAACGTTGGTAAAACCCTCCCTGAGTCCTGGAGGTGAGCCTACATCTCCAGGGTCTCCTCCCCAGTCTCCCTAGTGCCTGACATCCAACACTTAGCACCTCTGAGCTAGACTGGTAACTTCCAATGCAAAAGACATTTCTAAATTGAAAAAGGGTCCATTCAGGTATGGCACACTCCTCCCACCACTGTGTCCTTCCCTTGCTTGTGAGAGCCCAAGTGCTGATATTGATTTATTGTGTCAGACCTGGGAGCTATACATTTGAAGTTGAATTTATAAGTTGCAGCTTCTTAAACAGTATCTCAGCCTCAGATTTTGCATATCTCCATTGGAACCAAAAAAAAAAAAAAAAAAAAGGGGTTATTTTTCTTAGGATTGGAACACAGCCTTATCCTTCCAGCTCGTTACTGTTCTGCTGTGCAACATTTCTTGTTTCTGCTTTGGTCTGGATGCTTTACACAGATTCTGATACACATTTGAGGGAAAGGATGTCTTCTCCAAAGAGGGAGAATATTGGATTGTTTTTTTTCTGCTTCGACAAGCCACACCTTTTCAATTTGCAGCTATTTGACACACAGCTTGGTTCCTCTGTTTTCAGCTGCAGTCAAATAGGTCGTTCTTCTCCAGGGTCTGAAATCCCCTTCTGGGAAGTCAAAATGCTATATGATATTTTGTTAAAACAGAAGTGGATCACAACACTTTGGATCTTAGGCCACTTCCTTTCTCAAGTTCTCTCTCCCTGTGTGCTTGCCCTTCCTCTCCTTTCCTCTCCCCGTCTCTCATCTCCAGGCTACATCCAGCAGCAGCTGTTATCTCCCCTTTTCCCCAGCAGCTGTTAGGCTTTGGATGCATTTGCACCCATTTTTGCCCCCCTTGGCCCATCCCAGCTGCAGCTGGGATGAGCAATACTGTTTTGCTATGCAGTGTAGTAAGTTGATGCAGGGCCTGGATATTGCAAATAGCTTATTTTTTTGTCTGCATTCCTGCTAAAAAAGGGTAGCTAGTGGATGAACAGGATGAGCTAAGTAGTTGTCTGCACTGCAACAACAGGCTGAGTTATGTAAAATACTTTCATGTGCAATCTCCTCTGATACTCTGCTGGTTCAGAGGAGTATTATGGTCAGATTCAGCACATAGGCTCTTGCAAACTCATTTTCATAAACTGGGGCACTGCTAAGCATAGAGAAGACGAAGACCAAGGTTGCTCTGTTTCTCCATCCTCAGCATTTACCTTTTCTCTCTCCTTAATCTCCTGTCTTCAGCATCTACAGTTTAAGCCCGTGGGATAAGTGCAAGACCTCTTTACTGAAGTGCTTCTACAAATACTGGTTCAAATCACCTGGCAGAGGCTCCTGCAGAATGACAAGGCCTGCTGGCCAGATCAGTAGGAGCTGCTTTAGCACATTATCCTAAAATGGGATTAGTTAAGTAACTCTATAGCCCAACTCAAACACTGAGCCCACTTGACTTTTCTAAGCTTCACACTTCTGTATACCAGCTAAATCCCACTGATTAGGCTTTCAATTGGACATTTTCTGGGAGGCATTTGACTCCATTTTGGGATGATTCATGGGGTTCAACAGAAAATTTACAGAATGACCAACTAACTGTAACTCATGGGAAACAGAGGTACACACAAATGTTCAATCAGCTTCTGGAAACCAGCCTTACTGCTACTCACAGAAACAGACACTTATTATATTGCACAAAGACAATTTACAGTCACAAGGAACAACATTTTCATATGGGTCAATTATTATATGTAAAAAAAAGAGATTGCTTTCATCCAGCTATAAATATTCAGATGCATTCATATTTTTCTTTAGAATTATTGTCTGTTTTTTATTAATATACATCTGTTACAAAGCTATCTAGTCAGATATGGAGTCCATTTTCTCACAGGATACACTGGGAGGATAAACACTGCTGTGTGCTAGAATTCCATGAAAAAGTAGTAGTAACAACTTGAAATATTCATGAATACCAAAATGTCCCACATAAATAATGAACTTTTATGCACTGCCTGATTTTGAAGTTCTTATGATTTTTTACTGTCAGAAAAATACTTTTAAAAATAATTTACATTTATGGCTCAAAAATGATATCCCTTTTCAAAGACAATGAACCCTGTTTATTTTATCTTTAAAAAGCTAAAATATTACTACGCAAAATTATTAATACTTTTCTTTAAATACTGTCTGGTTAATATCAGTGCTCTTAATTTAAAATAACTTCAAAATTCAGGAAGGTCATTCTGCATCTTCAGTAGCTATCTTCACAACAGTAAGCAGACTTTGAATGTCTTATTCAGAAATATCTTGTGCATTCTTCACTGCAGTTGGAATTGTCTAGCCAAAAGACACTCAGTAGGTTATTCTGATGTCTCTGTGTGTCTGATATCTGAACATGTTTTGTTCTAGTGCATTAACTCCAGTGTTATAATTTCTTTTTTCCTACTCACCACCAAAGTAAGAGCCATCTGTCAGCTTCAGTTCCTTGTTGGATTTGGTGATGACACCAGCAACACCGTGCTGAATGAAATACATCTTTTTACCCACAGCGCCTTCTCGGATAATATAATCTCCAGGTTGGAACACCTCAAATCGCAGCTTGCTTAGCATGGCAGTCACAAAATTTGGGTCTGCATTAGCAAAAAGAGGCATTGTAGCTACCAGCTTCCGACAGTTGAAGTTGACAATCTCCTACACGGGAAGGAAACATAATGATAACAATGGTCAGCAAATGTATACAACTTGATGGACATGGAAAAAAAGACCTTCTGCTTTCTTCACAAAGAAGTTCTTTATGTTGATATTGGACTTTTCAGTATTTCTTTCAGTGCCTAATTTTTTAATCTTTTTGTTATATTTAAATGCGTTTCTAGTGAAGTGATCGAAACAACAGTGCAGTCTGATTTGTGCTTCTGAGGTGAAAGGTTGTTTTCTTCAGGCAATTTTTCATGTTATTTATTATTCCCCTTGGATTTTAAGTGGAAAAATATGACATAAAGATAAAAATGAAATAGGAGTTACATTGCCTGACAACAAGATTAGCTGCTGCAATAACTGTATTAAGTGTGAGTCCTGCTTTCAAATATTACACTAGTAACACCTTCCTGATCAAAAGCAGCTCCAGTAGTAATATAAATGTACATTACAGTTACCTGCAGGGCTAGCTCAAATCAACAGGAAAATTCTCTTCCCAGAATTGAATTCATACTGTAAACATAGAGGCATATATTCTTGCCTTTCCAAGAAATGCATATACAGTAGCCCTTTATATGGAAAAAGCAATGCTATTTTCCTAAGTCTGCTTCAGGCCTTAAGGGTGTCTCCCATCAAGAATATTTACATTTACAGAACCAACTATTGGCATGTTTAGATTAAGAATTGGTACCAAAAAGCTATAAATGTCCTAATTACCTTAAATAAAAAACCCAAACAATTTCTGACAGAGTTTTAAGCTCATTCTTGCAGACCTCATTTTGTCTTAGGAAAATTAACATGGTCAGTTGTCATACGGGTTTAATACTGTACTGAAGTGTTGAGATAATCAATATAACACATGGGCTCAGGCACGCAACATCTACTGAGTTAGCAACCGAAACTCAACAGGAAGAGCATATATGACCATCTGTACATAAATGCACACAGAGCAAACAAAAGAAAACAACAACTGGCAGGTCACACAACTGCTTAGGAAAGCTGAATGTAATGTCATTGTAAGTGGAGTATCCCTAGCATTTCTTATGCTAAGCCAAGGCATTGTAATTAATGTAAAGGAGATATCCCACCTACCTTGATCTCACTCCCTTGACTGAGGCCCACTGCACTCCTGCCAGAAGTTGCTTTTTGACCCTCCCATGCATTTGCTGTCTCATACTTATCTATTTCACGTATCTCATGCAGCCATCTCTCTGGGCAGCAAGCTCGGACATACTTGTTCACAGCTCAGACAAATTCCTTTCTTCTCCTTCCCTCCCGCCCCCCTCCTCCCCCTCCTTGTGACATCCTACTTGCAGACTTGATGGGGAAGTTCAGCTAATTCCATAGTGTAAGCAATTAAACCCTAATGGATTCTTCAAGTCAGGCCCCCTTGCATCTGGGAAAGCGGTGGGAACCTCCCTTTAAAAAGAAGGCTTTGGCTACTGAGGCAATTAAGAAGCAAGGACATGATCTAAGAGTGAAGAAACAACAGCCTTTCCCAGTGAAATTACATCCTTTCAAAGTAAATCCAGTGGAACTTGGAAAAATATTGTGCAACGAAATGTCTCCACAGGCACTTGGGTAGCAGAAAGCTGTTATCTCCAGCAATGTCTTATTTTCCATTATAGAAAGGAAAAACAGGGCAAACTTACTTCCCAGTGCTAGTCCTAGACTTTTTATATCTTCCAGCAATTCCACAAGAAAGTGTAATTATATAATGGCAAGTTGGAAATAAAAGTGTCTCTAAGCAGAAATAAACATTGACTCCTAACAATGGGCAGTGCAGTAATTCTCTTTAACCCTGGTCTCACCAGCATGACATCTGTGTACTTACATAAACACTACATAGGCCTTTTTCTCCCTCCTCTTTTTCTCTACCAGAATGAGTCAAGGAGATACAAAATACATATATATTTATATAATTATAATTTAATGCAGATTGAATTCCAGAATTATGAGGTTAAAGACTGAGTGAATGAAGAGCAAAATGCTACATCTTTGAAGCCCAATACTAAACTCCAGTTGAATTCAGTGGGGATATTATTCCACCAAGAATATTTTATCTGAGAATTATTTATAAGCGATGGAAATAGAACAACACTCTTCTTCCACCACTTTTCACTGTACTGCCTCACTCTACCCCATGCTTTCTGATTGCCATAACTTCCCCTTCTTATGAGAGGTCTGACATGCCTGAAACACTGAATTATATATGGATTCCATGGCTAAGCATAAATGGGCTGGATTAAGAGAGGGGAGACAGACGTGAGATGAAGAGCAGATTTCTTCATGGTTGCATGAAACTTGAAATGTACAGGAGTGCAAACAAAAAAGGTAAGAGGAAAAGAGCACTGAGATTTGTAATGACTGGGAGACTCCTACTTACAGAAAGGAAGAGCAGTCTGGCTATGACTCACACTCAGTGGAAGCAAAGATATGGATGTGCCTGGTGCAACGCTATGGGACAATACTATCTACGCACATGACATCCAAATCAGAGCTTAAGAAAACCCCCACAAACCAGTCGTGTTTGTAAAAACACATGGAAAATTTGATGCAAGATGGTGTGCTGTTTGTCTGAACCCAAACATTATCTCAAGCGACAGAATTGCATAGACTGAACTACCAGATAGGCATCACTGGCATCCAAGATCAGGGAATCCTGTTGATTCTTAAAGTCAAGAGGAGTAAGCCCAGGCTAACCCTTCAAGTGCATTCTGTATGAAGGAATACATATTAAAAATATATCCCTGATGATCGTCTTTCTACAGAATGAGGAAAAGCCTGTTTTCCTTCTAAGCTACATACTCCATTTCTCAGTAAAGCTTCAGCCCCCACCTCCCTCCCAAGGGAGAGTCTATTCTCCACTCCCACAGCTCACAGTATGGTGGCGTCATGTGAGGAGTCCCAGAAGACATCCTCATGTACAAGACTGCGCTGCTGCAGTCACAGCTGGTGCTGGAAAGCTGGCAGTAACTATTACTTTTCTTGCCTTGCTCAGGGACTTTTCAGTAGACTTGCTGCTTGTTTTCTTTTCTGAAAGTGAATAGCTTGTCTTGCATGCCCAGGAGGCAGAGAAAGGAAATTACTAAAGAAAGCAAAAATTGACTGAAAATTATATAGAAGTTGGTGGGGAAGTACAGAAAAGGCTGGGAGAGTGGAAAGTTCAACTCCAGTCATGATCAGGAAGAAAGAGTAAAATAGACCTAGGTGGAGTAGTATTAAGAAAGCGAGAATGGGAGTAAAACAGGGAGAAGGAATAAAAAAACCTAGAAGAAAGGGAAAAAAGAAGGCAGGAAGCTTGACTTTAAAAACAGACTGAAAAACTGAAAATCCTGAAAGGTGAGAGAGAGCACAGGAGAACAAAACCTGGAGTAAAGATGTCTGGAGTAGTAGTTGAGAAATAGGGCAGATGAACCAAAACGAAGGAAAACTGGGAAAAAGAGATCAGTAATTATCTTAATAGTATCACAGGAGGGCATGACATAGACAGAGGGGAGAATTCAGACCTGCATAACTTCTCTGCACAGAGCAAGTCCCACCCAACCAGAAAGAAATTAATCTCTTGAGAATCTCAAGAAAACAATCCCTTGTTGCAGGATCTTCACCCTTGGAATGTCATGTCCTCTTATGGCTCTATCTTCTGCTCACCTTTCTCTCTTGATATCCAATTTATATCTGGATATACCCATGCATACACACACATTACCTGCTCAGCCTGAGTTGCCTAACGAAGGTTCCAACATAGCTACAAAAACCACCCTGCTGTGGTAATTTCAGCCGTTACATCCTAGTAATGCATTCATTTTGTTGATTAGTTTTCTGTGAAAGTTTATGCTGAAGCAAAAACTTGCCTTCTTTAAGATGTTAAAAGGTGGAAAATTACTGAAGGAGAAAGAAATCTGTCACTTTTAAGTGCCTTGTTTTTCTTTGAAGTGTTCTTTTATTTAAATCTGAGTTCATTCAGAGCAAGTAAAATACATTTCCCTGAGTCTTAATCACAGCCAGTGCCGCAATTTCAGATTCTCATGTATTACTTTAAATATCATCTTGGGTAGAAAGAACCAATAAAGATTATGAACGTGTTTTATGTAACTCTGAAAGTACTAGGAGAAGCAGTTCTGTGTTTTAAAAGAAAAGTAACAAAAGAAAAAACTGCCAAATTAAAAGTTCACATTTTGTGCAGAGGAAAATCTTTCACTCATATTTTCTTCAAGTAATTATTTGGCGCCAGACTGGAACCAGATTATGATGCCCAATATGGTATCTTAATTAAATGAAATAATAATGATTTTGCCTCACTGCTACATTAAGAAAATACCAAGTGAAGCCTGAGGAAAATATTATGAGTGTATTATATAGCTGAAGTGGTTAAAGGGCACGAGTTATTCAGATCTACATGGAGCAAGTGCTGGTCTCTGTCACACAGGAGCTGAGTCAGAGGTGCAGTGGTTTGTAAGAGACTGGTTAGATACTTACGCTGGCTCCTGCTCCTTTATAGTGTGCACTGGTTTTTTTACTCATCTTGGCATTCCTAGCTATTTTTTCAAGCCAGTGTTAAATAATCAAATATTTTAATTTTGCCTGGGTTCAGTATTTCTGGATGACTGCTCTGATGCATCTCAAGATGCCACATTTACAGAGACTGCTACAGCGCTGTCCTAGCTGTGATGGAGGCATGGTGGTGGCATCTGTAGGAGTTTTTTAGTACTTTTTCTCAAGGAGAAGCTTTTTAGATAGATATAGTTCTTTTAGTTAGACCAACTGGAAAAAGCTGTTGCTAGAGAAACAGCAGACAAAGTTCCTGAAATAACTGTATGCCTGAAAGTTTCATTGCTTTATCCCACTGATACAACTGGGCTAACAAAAGGTACTACTTCCACCTACAAACTATGTCTTTCTTATGCATAGCCCACCAAAGTCTGTTTATGACTGCATCGAAAAATAGTTTGGTTTCATTAGGTCACTTCTAAATTCTATTGCAAAAATCTATTGCATAACTTTAACAATGCACTTTTTTTTTTTTCTGAGTGACCCTCCTTTACACTCTGCTTTCAAACGATGAGAAACTAAATCAGTCTTAATCTCCTGGCCATTGATAGGAAGAAACCACTTTATTGAGAAAGCTATTTTTTCTCTTAGAAATAAGTAATGGAAGAAAAATTACTAGCAAGTGGTTGAGAGAAAACTAGGTGAAAAGTTGATATTTAGGGAGTTGGAGCAGGTAAAATATATTTAAATTGAGCTTTAGGGAGTCATATTCTGTATGTGTTCATTATTTCCTGTAAATTTTTAACTCATTGGTCAATTGTAGTCAAGTTTGGCAGAAAGGAAGCATCTCAATGATATTAAGTTCTCGCAGGTTTTAAGACAGCAGGCAACCAGGAGGACTAGGATTAGCACCCCACTGAGAGAATGACTACATCCTTAGCTCAAACTTGTTTAGTGCCAGAAAACCTACATGTGGCAATGGGATGCAATATTCTTCATTTCTGGTGCACCTGAAATTCTTCAAATTGTTTTTACATATTCTGTTTAGTAATCTATACAGAGTGGATGACTTTAAAATAAATTTTGTTTAGAGGCTTTCATATAAGTAATAATGACTATGTGCATTTTTATCTTTAAATGCGATTTCTAAGATTTTCTATTTTTCAGTTACGTTAATCAATTTATCACAGAGACTGTGCTTATATTTTACTTACAAATATGGTGCCTCTTGGATACCATAATTTATGTCTAAAGCTGCATTGAGAAACCAAATTATTTTTTCTTCAGGACTCTGATATTTTGCTATTCTGTTAACATAACTGGATATTGTGTGGGGGTGCGTTTTATAAAACCTCACTATTTAGCCCCTTTGGCTATATATTTAAAGGCCAAGAATGCTCTGATCTAAGGTGGCCTATGTGTTTGACCTACAGACAAAGCAAAAAACCTGAGAAAATTGATGTCTAACTCAAAGACAGTCCAGGTATCTCAGCTGCCTCAAAAATCAGTGACTAGCCTGTGTATTTACATTTTCAACGCTCCAGTCCCCAAGACCTCCAGCATACCTGCATACACACTGCCTAGATGCAGAAAATTTTCCAGCCAGCTGTGAGATAAGCTTAGGCAGGCAAAAGGAAGGGAGGAATAAGTATGCTTTCCAGCCAAATGATGAATGAAACTGCCTGCTTGGATTCTACCAGGACTGAGTTGAAGCAAGATTTTTTTTTTTATTCTGTCTAGCTCTGTTCAACTCAGTTTAAGACAAGTCAGCCTTAAAGAGAACATATGGTAGCTAGTATTGCTGTCTCCTAAAAGAAAGCAATATTCTAAGCATTTGCAAGAAATATAGATTTGACCAGTTACATTTTCTTGGCTTCATTGATTAAATGTTGGCCTTCTGCATACTTTTCTATCATTCCCTACTTGATTAGAATTTTCTATTCAACTCCTTATACGCATTTTTTATGCTTCAGAATTATTATTGCATTAAATTCAAATGTAGGCAGGATAATCCTTTTGAGGATATATGGTTCAACCAAACCTCCAATAAAGTCAGTTTGATGAAGGATATCCATCTTTTTTCCCAGCTTGGTAATTGATTTAATGGAGCTTAAGGGAGAGCAGTTCCATGCATCTCATGCTTCTCTTATCTGGGTTTTTCATTATATTTAGAAAATTAAAAAAGAGTAAAAGAAAGAATAAAAGAAAGAAAAAAAGACACTATCTATCCACCCATTCATTCACCCAAAATTTCCATCCACTCCTTAACTGGTGTATTTTTAAAGGAAATTTAGCTTTCATCTTCTTCAATGTTCTGAAATGTCTGAAATATTCTATGCCTCTTAAGCTGGTTTCCAGCTGAGAAAAGGATGAGACGCATCAAAATGAGAACAGTGATACAGGCAATGTTTTAAGGCAGTCTGTAATTGTGAGATAGCAAGTCTAATTTCTAAAGCCTAAGAAGTCCTGATAATCCAGATAAATACTTAAAGTTTGGGCCAGTTAACCGATCTCTACTTCTTGCAGTTTCTCCCTTCTGAAGTGTAATGCTGAACACACTTCCTTGATGCTGTTAGTAGAAAACCACACAGAGTTCATTACAGAAGGTAATATGGAGTTAGTGCTGTATTATAGACCAGTTGCTGTGGACACCATTCCCTTTTGTTAACTGAATAAATTTACTGCAATTTTAGAATGTATTTAGCAATCATTATTCCAGTTTTCTGTCCATGAGTAACCAAATATCTCCATTCCAATTTGTGTGTGCATTCATTTGTGTGTTATACTCACTAATACTATAGTATTTACTAAATAGTTTATTGGTCAGGGGGCACTTAAGACTGAAATCTTGGTGTAGTAAAGCATTTTAAAGATTGAAGTCCCAATATGCCACTGAGTCTACAGATTTAAGCACATGTATTGTCAAATACTGGTAAAAAGGTGAAACCCAAGAAATGTGAAGTTTACAAAATCCTATTGGTATTCATACCCTATTGGTACTCATATCAGAAACTTGCGTTAGTACTTGGAAGAGCTGCATGAATTCATCATCATGTTTGTAGCACAAATGAATGAAGCACACCTGACGTTTTTCTAAAACATTGATCAAAAAAAAGTATAAAGTTGGTTTTGCTCATAATTACAAAACTTTTTCAAGTCTGCTTTATCACAGGTTAATATGTACTATAGCATTGCTTTCTCACAGTCTCTGGAGCTTCCAGTCACCTGCTCTATCTGGTAATCCGGTGATTCTGGAAACCATATTCATTATTGTGCATTTGTACTGCAACTCCACTGATACCACTTGCTAGTATCAGTCAATCTGTGGTTGTCCTTATATGTGATTTGTGTCGCACCTACCATTTTTTTCTACTATGTCCTTCAAAAAGAAGAAAGCTCAAATGCTACTTACAGCTTTTCTGAATTAAGAGTACCATTCATATTCACCAAAGTCAGTGAAATTTCACCTGATTGCCTTAAAAAAAAAAGGTTTTGTTTTGGAATTGTGCTGGAAGGAGTGCTGCTATTCCCAGGACAGCGCTTGATTCACCTGATTGTAAGGAAGAGTAGCTGTGCATGAGAGAAAGGAAAAGAGGAAGAGACAGTGGAGTTTCACAAAGGCAGTCTGAGTTACATTTGTGTGAGTCACTAGGTAACATGCACTAATTTGGGTGCCTTCTTGTATAAAATATGTTGGTCAGAATACAGAACAGTATGTGGCATCAGGACAATGCAGCTTCTCTTGCTGAAGAAAAGGAAGGTCGTGAAGAGAATAACTTGTGAAGGAAGATAATAACTTGTGAAGGAAAGCATGGAGGAAAAAACCTGTGTTTGAAGCTGGCAGGGGGCAGAGTAGGGGTTAAAACAAAGTACTGAATCAATGAAGATGGGAGGAAAGAACCTGTGTTTGAAGCTGGCAGGGGGCTGAGTAGGGGTTAAAACAAAGTACTGAATCAATGAAGATGACAGGAAAAAATCAACATGCGTTAGGAGACATAGAAAGCTATGGCCTGGATAGAAATTTCTGTGTTTACTTATTTCTGATTTGGACTTGTTTGATCAAGATCAGAAAAGGAAGCTAGGAATGCTTCCATGGAGAGCTTATTGTGAGCTTTCCAATAGGCAAGAAATTCCTTCTGTCACCCCATTCCTCCCTCTTTGTCCCTTCCTCCCATTTCCAGTCCCCTGTGTACTGCATCTTAAATGGCCAAAACAACTGAGTCAGCAAGGAGGTAGCTCTCAAAAGAATGTGCTTTATCTACACCTATGTTGGTTTAGTGACACAGTAACAATAACAACCAGGAAAACAGTTATTTAAAAATCAGTGGTGAATTGTTCATGGAGTTATTTCAAAGCTCTCCAAGAGCTCTGGATTCTCTGTTGTTAATTGCTAGGTTAACACTTACTTCTTATTATGAGTTACAAGCCCATTGGTTAAAAGAATGTCTCTATAAAATTAAGTGGCTTCACTTAAATCTTACTGGTTATACTGGATAAATCCCAGTTAGCTGAACTTGAAATACCCACACTAACACGTTTAGAGTTTTTAAGTACATTTCTGTTTTAATCTAATTCGATTTGCAACTATTCAGTGAAGACCTACTCTTTGTGCTAATGTGGGAAAAAGAGCAAATTCTTAACTTTACACTTAACTTTACACACAAAATCTAAACATTGCCACATTATGCATAATCCACATCTTAAAATGGTGAAAAAGAGCATTTGTAAACAATAACATTTATTTAGATTTCTTAGACAAATGTGTGACAGAACCCTGACTATCTGTGTGTATGTGTGCCAGAATATTTACAATGTCAGCCATAGATGTACACATCTATATATAACAGAAGGATATAAAAAGAAAAATAAGGAGGTTGCACAATCCCTTTTTAATTCTGAATCTGCCTTCGTCACTGCTTTGCTATGTGAACTGGGACAAGCTAATTATGAGACCATTTTCTAAAGGAAACTACTGAAAAGAGTGCTAGAGTGGGATCAGGCACAAGGGCTCAGTGATGTTACATTGTGAGTAGCAACTTGGCGACACGAGTATGAGGAGCTCATGACCTACATTTAGGCCGCTGTGACAAAGTGTGTGCATGCAGAAGCAGAAAAATACTGAAATGTCTGATTCTAAAGCCCAGTTTTACAGTGAAGCATGAGGATGATGCTGAGTTGTAAGGGTGAGACATGGAGGGCTGGCTCCAGAAGAGATATCATTGGATGAGGAAAATGAGGATGGGGGAATAACTTAGTAGAGTGACAGTCAGACAGCCCTGAAGACAGAATTTGCTTGAGAGTGCAACTTTGACTGATATTGCTAGCTGCAGGGGAAAGGGATGCATAAATGGCATGGGAGGTGTGAAGAGTGGAAGAAATTCTGAGTGCAAAGAGGCATGGTGACAGAGAGAACAGACTTGATAGCAGATCATATGGAGGAAAGAGGAGGCAAACTGGCAGGAGTAGACTAGTCCATGTGGGTTAGTAATAACAGCTGGAGTAAAAGTAATGCACCAGACTCTTCTAAACAGCCAGTAGGCTGACACTCTTAATAATGGCATGGTATTAAGAATAACAAAGAAATAGTCACATTACAACTAGGAGCCAAATCATGTTCAAGATTTGACAGATCAAGGATGCACAGGACTTGCTCAGCTTGTGCACATCCTGAAAATTTGTGTTTCAGGGAGCATGGAGAGTAAAGCATCTACTTAAAAAACCCAAGAAACCAGGGAAGATACCCGTAGGCTTCTGTCGTCTACATTTAGTAATTACGCTATGCTTGCTTTCTCTGTGTAGTCACTAAGGCCTTAATATTTATGCTGTGCTTTCTTTCCAGGACTAGACATGCCCTAAAAGCAAGGGGGGCTGTTGACAGCAGGGCACTCAGGAACTGCCATTAGCATCTATGACTGCCATGAGCATTCTATGACTGGGTGACCCGTCTAGTGGATGAGGTAAAGGCCGTGGATGTGGTCTACCTTGACTTCAGCAAGGCCTTTGACACAGTCTCCCACAGCATCCTCCTGGAGAAGCTAGCAATCCATGGCTTGGACAGGTGCACCCTTCGCTGGGTTAAAAACTGGTTGGATGACAGGGCCCAGAGAGTGATGGTGAATGGAGCTGCATCCATCTGGTGTCTGGTGACCAGTGGTGTCCCCCAGGGATCAGTACTGGGCCCAGTCCTATTCAACATCTTTACTGATGACCTAGATGTGGGGATTGAGTCCACCCTCAGTAAATTCGCAGATGACACCAAGCTGGGGGGGAGTGTTGATCTGCCAGAGGGTAGGAAAAAGCTGCATGAGGACCTGGACAGACTGGATCGATGGGCCAAGGCCAATGGCATGAAATTCAACAAGACCAAGTGCAGGGTCCTGCACTTTGGCCACAATAACCCCAGGCAGCACTACAGGCTGGGGGAAGAGTGGCTGGAGAGCAGCCTGGCAGAGAGGGACCTGGGAGTACTGGTGGACAGCTGGTTGAACATGAGCCAGCAGTGTGCCCAGGTGGCCCAGAAGGCCAATGGCATCCTGGCTTGTATCAGGAATAGTGTGGCCAGCAGGAGTAGGGATGTAATTCTCCCCCTGTACTCAGCACTGGTGAGGCCTCACCTTGAGTCCTGTGTCCAGTTCTGGGCCCCTCACTTCAAGAAGGATATTGAGGTGCTGGAGCGGGTCCAGAGGAGAGCAATGAGGCTGGTGAAGGGACTAGAGGGAAAGTCTTACAGGGAGACGCTGAGGGTGCTGGAGTTGTTTAGCCTGGAGAAGAGGAGACTCAGGGGGGACCTCATCACTCTCTTCAACTACCTGAAGGGAGGTTGTAGTCAGGTGGGGGCTGGGCTCTTTTTCCAGGCAACCAGTGACAGGACAAGAGGGCACAGCCTGAAGCTGCTCCAGGGGAGGTTTAGGTTGGATATTAGGAAGTATTTCCTCATGGAGAGGGTGCTTAGACATTGGAATGGACTTTCCAGGGAATCACATCCCTGGATGTGTTCAAGGCAAGGCTGGATGTGGCACTTAGTGCCATAGTCTAGATGGTGTGGTGGTGTTGGTCATAGGCTGGACTTGATGATCTTAAAGGTCTTTTCCAGCCTTGGTAGTTCTGTGATTCTGTGATCTGTGCATGAGACCTGGCAGCCACAGGATGGAGGTGCATAGGTAATGCACGTTTTTTGCAACTTTTTCGAAACAATTTTAGTTCATCTGCTTGCCCAGATTTTTAAATCTATTTAACCATTAACAGTATTTAAGTATAATTATATTACTCACTTCATTAATTAAATATGAGTATTATTTCCATAAGAAATATGTTCCTATAATTTGTTCAGAAAGATTTTCAAATGATCTCAAGACTATACCTTAATCTCAACTTTTATTAATATATTTAACTGTATTGATTTTATATCACAGGAAAGCCCTCAAAGGTAATATATCACATAGACTGGTGTCATAGGAAATACATGTTTAGCTATACTGTAATAGTGAGAAACATAGACCATATTGGAGCACATAATGCAATGTATGTTCTTAGTACTATGCAAAGATATCAGTGAAGTATTTTACAGTATTTTTTCACACATACATCTTGGACACGTGTTTGCATGTATGTGCCTGATAGACTGTGTATGTGTATATATATATACATATATATGCTCTCCCACACATATATTTATGGAGATGGACATATCTATATGCCTTAAAATGTACGTATTTGTATATCTAATTTAAAAAACACATATTTTAGCTAAGTAATGTCTCCAACAGAACTATATTTCAGATTAGTTTTAGTTAAATATGCAGAGGTTAATATAATTCATATAAGAGCCTGTGCTTGTACAACTAAAGATATAATCTACAAGCAAAAGGTGAGAGGAAAGAAGATTCTGCTCCCAGTCCCAATTATGTTCTTTGGAAATGGAATGTTCTGATGTTCTATACTCTGCAAGGACACATGATCTGTATCTATTTTCAGCTAACATCTTCTCACATGGTGGCCTAAAAATAGGCCAGCCATGAACCTTAAATAATTGCTCAAGAAGGGTATTAACCTCTTTCTCACATTCTAAGTTTGTCCCACTGCTGTAAGTATCAATACTATGAAGAACGTATCTGGTGTTAGAGAATGACAAAGCAAGCTACATACACCTCTATTTCTGCTTCTATGCAGATGTCATTGCCTCTTAGCTCCTCTCAAGGTCTGGCATATAAAAGCTGTCCACATGTAATAGTGACAGCATTTCTCTTCCTCTCAGTAGTGAGAGTAGACAGATGCTAAAAAGCATGAACAATTCATTTCCAAACCACTACTGATGGGAGACTTTTGGTGAAACGTGGATTATTATGAAAACTCTCATTTTCATAAGTACACAACTGTTTATACAATGTGTGGCAATGAATGGTACCATGAGTAGATAGATTTGTGTTTTGAGGACTGTGGATGCCTGTACTAGACACTGTTTCCCAAATAATGTTACAATTCTGATAGCGTAATGCTTTCTTCAGGTATACTTTTCAAATTATTCTCTGTAGTTTTACTAATTTTTTTAAATAGACAGAGACCCACCTACATTTCCTGATTTTCAATCTACTACAAGAAAAGAAACCTCCTCACTGTGAAATAAACTTATTTTTAATACATGTTAGTGACATTCATGAGGTCACAGAATTAAATATTAAGTAGTTTTCAGTTGCACAGTTGCCTATTGTCTGCAATCCAGACTAAAATGAACACTGTTGACTACAAATAATGTGACTTTTCTTTAATATATATATATAACCACACAGGTATTCATTTTATCTACAAAATAGTTTAGCCTGCCATCCATTGATTCAAATGTACTATAATGATCAGAGTGCACAAATATACAATGATCACATCATAAAACTTGTAACTGTATGTGCTTTAGGGCACCTTATTTGTATCCTCTAACTCAACCGCAGAGTTTTTTCTTTTCACAACTGAGGAAAAAGAAAAATTTGATTTATTCAGAAGAAAATCAACATAGACTCCATAGAACAAGCTGGGAGATTAGAAGACTTTTTAAGGGAGCTCCATGCTAGTCTGTGTTCTACTCCTTGTGACTGAGGCTAGCTTAGGATCCAGTGCTTCCACTGAGCAGGACTGCATGAAGGTATCATGACAGAGATGGAGAAAACAGAGAAAAAAAATTGCCTTGAACTCAACCCAGGAGCCACCAGGAAGTCTGTGCCTGCACTCAGACTCCACATTATGCATCAGCTTTTAACTCCTCTCATCTCTAAGAATCTTGTGTCACAGCAGTTCAGATCCAAGGGGAAGAAGACTCTTGTTAAACACTAAAAATATCAGACATTAGGTTCCTTCAGTGTTAGACTCTTACCTTTAAATTAGAAAAGTGTAAACTTTGTGCATCCATATCTACGCTGTATTTCCTTATCTGTCAATTTGTAAGTATTTTCAATTTTTTTTTTTTTTACAATTACTATTTCCATTTAATTTGTTTTATAAAGACTTGTCATCAAAATAGATTATACTTTCAAAATACTATTTTGCAACTGAGAAACAGATCCCTGATTTTTCAGGTACTAAGACTGAATCAGTATTTCACTTTTGTCTTACTTGCAGAACAGTTTTCGGAGAAAAGATTGTAAGTATTTGCTTATTGTGTTTGTTAAATAACAGCAATATTTCAAGACTATGGATGAGACAGAGTTTTGACCAGGTTTCAAAATAATGTACCGTCTTTTTCTTCAAGCACCACTAGGAAAAAAGCAAAACATTGATCTACCGTTGCCATGATGTGCAGACTTTAACTTGGGTATCTCCTGCAGCTTTAACAAGATTTACCTTCTTAAATCACCAGTGTACCAACTGGAAATTAAGTTTGTAAATGTGCATTCAGAACAGATCTTGTGCTCTGTTGGTTTTCATTCTCTTTGTCTTTGCCTTTGAGATTGAATGCTTTCAAAAGGAAACTCCAAATTTATGGATGGGAAATGCATAATACCCTTCTGTCTGTTCGCTTTTAATAACCAATGTGCAACTGTGTGCACAAAAATAGGCACATGCATTTGCTTCTGCATCATACAGTTCATGGCCTATATATCTCCTCTTGCTGGTGGTGAGTCACAATGTACAAAAATGGGAGCCACAGTACAAAAAGGATATGAAGCTGCTGGAGAGTGTCCAGAGGAGGGCCACAAGGTTGGTGAAGGGTTTGGAGGGGATGCTGTATGAGGATCAGCTGAAAGCACTTGGTCTGTTTAGCCTGAAGAGGAGACTGAGGAGAGACCTCATTGCAGCTTACTGCTTCCTCACTAGGGAATGCAGAAGAGCAGGCGCTGACCTCTTCTCTCTGGTGCCCAACAATAGGACCTGAGGGAATGGTAGGAAGATGTGCAGGGGGAGGTTTAGGTTGGACATTAGGAAAGGATTCTTCACCCAGAGGGTGGTGGAGCACTGGAATAGGCTCCCCAGGGAAGCAGTAATGGCACCAACCCTGACAATATTCAAGAAACATTTGGACAATGCCCTCAGGGACATGGTATGAACCTTGGGGTTGTCCTGTTTTGGGGCAGGAGTTGTACTTGGGGATCCAGGCTGTCCGAGGAGGTGTTTGAGCCACCTAGATACATCTAAAAAGACAGAAGGGGTGCCAGGGGACAGGGTTTGGTGGTGGACGTGGCAGAACTAGGGTAGTGGTTGGACTTGATGATCTTGAAGGTCTTTTCTTGAAGGTCTTTTCCAACCAGAATGATGATACTATGATACTATGATAATGCTAATCTTTATTTATAGTGACTTCCATGGACCCTGGCACATTTAAAGGGTGCCCACTCAACACAGAAACCAATGCCAAATAAATATGCTTCAAAAGACTTTAACTTGCTTCTGGATCTAGAATTTAAATTCCACAATGATAACTGAAGGTACAGATGTTCCTTCTCACCACGTCCAAGGATGAGATTTACAGGCAAGGGATGAGGGCACCTCCATATCATGCATCCCTGGCTTGTCTGCACCACACTGTCTACTGGCATTAGGGCTGCATGCTGCCATCTGCTTATCCTCTTCCTCTTCCCATGCCCCCCTTTATGCAAGTGCCATGACTTTTTACTGCAGGAGCCCATGAGGGGAAAACGGAGAACTCTGGCAGGTACCAGATTGCTTTCCTGTAGCCAGATCCTGCATCTCCTAATCTTGAATTAAAACAGATGGTGTAGTTTTCAACCCTGCATCAAGAATTTTCGTATGTTTATTTTTCATTTATTTTCAATTATTCCCTGAAGGATTCAAAGGAATATGCGTTAACTTCTGCTGCTTTAATGAAAAGGACTCATAGTCACAATTCAGCGATTAGAGCAAAAGACTGTTCTGTTTTAGCTAAATAAACCAAATCTTTCCAAATCCTACTAAAGAGGACATTAGCCAAGCCAAAGCAAGCACAGCACCAAAAGAATGTGTTTACATAAGGAGAGGTAACGCAGAAGTCATGTGAAGCACTCTTATTATTTTTAACCTCCTAAAAATCAGCAATGCAATCTGTAATTGCAATAGCATATACAGACCTAGTAGGAACAAACACGCTGTTGTAAGCATTGTCTAATATGTTGTAACCTTTCCTGGCTTTCAGCAGAAGCTGTATGAAGAAAACAAAATGAAAATGCTTGACTTCTTCCATCCGCTGCCCCTAGCACTATGTGGGTATCAACTAGCTGAACAGTCTTTCACTCCATTAAAACCTGAGACATGACAGACACTTGGAGGCATGATCTTGGACTAAATTAGGCAACACTGTTGAAGTCTCCCCTGCAGGACAGCACTCCTGTTGCAGTAGCTGCACGAGCTGCTCTTCTCTGTTTTTTGGCCCTTTCTGATTCTGCTTCTCAGATGCCTGAACAGAAAGCATTAGTATATTTGTATTAGTATATTTTAAGAGTTCATGAAAGAACTGTCATGTCTGAAATATTTATTAAACAATTACGACAAAGGAATCTCATAGATGCAGTAAAAAGACTGCTAAAAAAATCATTATGACTGAGAACAGCTGGTGGATTGTTATTTGTATTATTGGAAGCATATCAATCTTGACCTTGCTAAAGCATGTCCCAGCTCAGGATGGACTTCCTAACAAAGCATGTCAAACACAGAAGGGACTGTGATCGAAGTTATCTTGAGTATGTGCAACAGCAGTGAAAGTAGCTGACAGCTCAAAAGCTGTGTCTCGACTGCAGCATGTACACTCATGTATGGGCATAGACTGAGGAGCAAACACACTCCCCACAGGTCAGGAAATCAAACCACATGGTCTTAGGCCCCTGTGAAAAAGATTTGAGTGTGCACAAAGTTTTTTATCATGTTACATCTGCGGGGCAAAGCATCTTAAAGCACAATAATCCAATCACCTGGGGATCATCTGCTCATTTCCAACATCAATATGACCCACTTGTTACAATTTTTAATTTTAAAAACTCGATTATAGTCTTTTCTAAGAGGTTTTCAGGGCTTTGCTTACACCTTGTATACTTACACAAATATTTAGGCATACATTACACGCAACTTTTCCCCCAGCATTTGTCGAATACGTAATGCAGCATTTATTCTGCAAGACTAACATGCTGCAAAATTTATTCATGACTTCACTACTCCAGAGTATGAACTAAACTTTGTTTTATCTGTGTCTATATGAAAAAACCCTTAAATACACTAGATAAAGAGGGATTCACCTCTCCATACAGACATATACTTAAATGAGTTCCAGAATGACTACATCTATAATTGTGATGTATTTTCTTTAGTTCCCCTATTTAAGCTTCATATCAGGGTTCACTGCAAATAAAAATGCATAAAAATACACTGGATTATAATGGAAGAATTAACTCTTTGTCTTTTATGAGCTAAGTTTATGAAGCCAAGTTGTTACGGAAGCAAAGTATTAGGAATCTCGAATAATTTAACATTGACTCTGTCCCTTATTGTTTTTTTTAATAACCTAACCTAATTTTCTACCATTATTTCAATATTGGGTAACCTGTATCCAAAAATTATAATAACTAAACTCTTCAAAAGGATTGAAGCATACTATGGTCTAATCACGCCACGTTTTGGCCTCATACTATTGAATCTAAAGATGTTTGCTTCATCCATTGTGCTCAGGATTATAGAATAGTGTAAATGAGGATATAATGTTTTCTAATTTCTAAAAATAAGTATTAAATAGAAGGACAGGTATTACAAAAAGAAGCAAGTTTTAATGGGGAAAAGCAGAAGGTTAACACCTGGGAAAAAACAGTGAATTTAAAAAATTCTTAAGTTAAAAATTGATTTTGAAAGGACTAAATACTTTCTCTACAAATACACTCGATTTGTCTACACGCACCAAACTGATCTTGTTTTAGTCCTGTTTTCAGTTAGATACAATCATCATTATAAATTACAAACCTAGTAATGGAAGCCTTCCATAACTTTGTTATGAGAGTACCTCCCTACCTACCTTACAAGAACTGTCACAAAATGCCACCATTGATGCAACACTAAGCATCATGCAGGATCTTTTTCAGACTCTCACACCTGACTCATTAGGCTGTAATAGGCACCATAATGTACTTATATTCACTATCCCCATGGGAACAACAAAGGCCAAGAACTTCACACAGATCTGCTCAATTTCAGAAACAGCACCGTGTAAAGATGAAAAAGCTTGTTAGAAAGAAACTAAAAGCAGCTTCTTATGGGTTGGCTGGAAATTACTCAGGGAGAGCTATGTTAAAAGATATCCCCTACAAAAAGACATAAAGTATCCATTACCTTTTAGAACTTAGCTCTTACAATTTTAATTTCAAGAAAAGTAACCTCCATGGTTGTGAGTGGTTAAAAAAGCAAAATCAATGCTAGGAATTATTAGGAAAGTAATTATTTATATAATTATAACATCAATATGTTGGCAGCAGATCTAGTGACGTCATCTCTAAAAGCCTATAGGAGAGCCAGGAAAAAATTTTGAGAATGGCAAGAAGGATGAACATGGGGTTGAGCTGGGTTCCATGTAAGAAAGAATTAGGTAGAATAAGTCTCTTTGCCTTCAAAAAAATACAGTTAAGGATGCTATCATGCTATCGCTAAAAATAACTGGCATGGGAAGGCTGGGTAGGAATTGACTGTACTATCACTTTTGCTATAAGAATTAGTGGCCATCAAAAAAAACCAAACACCAGTAGGAGCCAGGTTCAATCTCAAAAGGAGGAAGTGGTTTCTTATGAAACAAGGTACAGGTCTGTGCTTCTTGCCAAAGGACGCTGTGTTTGCAGACAGAGTATGTGGATTCAAGAGGAGTGTAAGTAATTGGAAGAGATATGTATTTAGGATAGGATTATTCAGTAGGCAAATCATATCAGTCTCAGAGTATCCCTTGATCTGAAAATATTGGGAGTCTGGAAGAGTCATTAAGGGAAATACCATTCCTGCTCTGTTCTTGTTCTTCTCTGGGCATCCACCTATAGCCACTGCTGGTGAGGGTGGTGGCTTAGACAAACACCAGAGCTGAGCCACTTTGACATTTCATACACCCTGTTCTTAGTTGGAACTGCTTATGTATATGTCTCTAAATTTTTATAATTTGAGTGTCTTTTTGGAATAGATTTATCTTAGCTGTGGGGTTTGGGTTTTTGTTTGTTTTGGTTTTGTGGTTTTTTTTTTGTCTGAATCATCTCAATTTCATGTCAAGACAATTATGAAGACCACTTCTGGGACTAGCGTCTTCTGATGGCAAATGATGTTCAAGTGTGTAGGTGGCAAGAACTCTGAGTTAAAAAGTGTGAACTTCAGAAAATTTCACAAGTATCTCTGTATGCTGAAAAACTAGAGATGATATTTATATAAGGGAAACAAGCTAATTGCTACCAATTGCTAATTACTACCTCAAGAAATGAGGGAGGGAGATAGCTAATTGCAAAAGCTATTAAAGGCAGAATTTATTTCAATGGCAACTACTGTTTGAAGATGTAGCCTTTTTTCTAAGCCAAGCTAGTTTAAGCTAGGTTTTCTTTACAGTGAAAATGGGGGGCAGGCAGTACACGGAGAAAGAGCCTGGTGATTAGCTCAGACTTGCTGAAGAACTTGTATAGAGCTAAAGGTATGTATGATGAATCCAACACTGCATGGCCTGGAAGAAGCAATTTAAAATCTTAATCTCTACCAAAATCGTAACTGCCAGGAGTGTCCTGACTACCTGGTTCTCAAGAAGGCTGGAGAGTTACTATCCGATAAAAATAACTGTGAAAAAGGGCATATGCTTTTCAGTAAGACTGAAATTTCTGAATTTAATGAAAAGAAAACTTTAATTCTTTATTTTAATCAGAGAGCACCTTTCCTTAAGAGTAGTTAGCAGCACGCCACAAATGGCAATGCATGGTTTTTGAGTGTTTGAGTGTGTAGAGCTGAGGATATCCAAGTAACTACATCACCATGCAACCAATATACCTATATTGTGCAACTAACTTAACCAAGGAGAAGATAAAGTTTTGAATTCCTATTTTTTAATAAATATCTACTTTAGCTCCCATTCATTGAAGATAATTCTTTTATTAATACAACCTTATCCTTGAATGACAAAGGCCAGCTACTGGTTGCTTTACTCAGCTATGAAGCACCTAGAGAGAGCCTTGTAAAATTTAAAAATTATCAGGATTTTTTTTTTTTTAATGAAACTCACAGTAAACATAACACTGTTACCCAACAGGTAGCCACTTACACATATACATCATACCTTTTCTTAGCTTTTCATTATTTTAATTGTCCAATCTACTGTAAATGTTCCATACATAATTTTCTGGAGCTCAGTAAAATAAACATCCATCCATTCTCTTCTATAAAAAAATTCTTACCATTACTATAAGCATATACAGCTTTATTAGTAGTATTTACCATGTAACAGTTTTGCACTAGATTTTTACTGCTAATTCTAATTCTATATCCTTTAGCTATTTTAATGGTTGAATGATCATATTTATATCAGGTATAATTACATTTCTGATAAAAAAAAAATGAGATACAATTTTAAAACATGGTCCAAAGCAAGGTCACCACTCCTAAAGACAGCCTAGCTGTGGAAAATTTCAGCTCATACACTAAATTTGAATGACTAAGAACAAGGAGAACTGAAAACACTGCAACTTTTTTATAACATTTGCAATTATGCAGTAGTTTGCATGGTTTCTTTTGTTCTGCTTACTGTAAGTGAGGAAATAATGGTTTCAGTTGAATGTCTTTAATCTAGCTAAGTGTGCCCTTTGGAGACCTTGAATGTTTAATTCCTACCCTATGCTAAACTCGAAGTATAATAAAATGCAAGATCCACAAAAAAACCTTAAGAAATGCAGTAAATATTTATTTTATAATGATGCAGATAGGACATCTGTGCATGTAAGATGGTATATCTCATCCAATATACTAACAATTGTGTTCTACCTTTAAAAGGCTCTAATTTATTACCCACTAGTAACATCAAAAAGCCACTACCTGCACTACCAAACTACACATACTGAAGTTGTAGATTAAATAGAATTTAAAACTGCTCAACTAAGCAAACACCTAAGTGGTATTTTCAGGGCACAGTGCATGACCTGCCTCCAGAATTTGGACAGATTCTTTGGGAAACCTGTTCTGGCATTGCCAGTGTCCAGCTCTTACTTTTTTAAAGAAAAACAACAAAAGTGCTTCTGGAACAGCTACTATGTTGTCATCAGGGCAGTGCACGACCTGACTGTAGCTGAGTAAATACATTTTTCTATATAATACAGAGAATAAAGAAGAAATGCTAAGTACAGCATAATCACAGACAAAGCCAAAGCCACTTCTTTTGTGAAATTCTATTCTTATTCCATGTTTTTAGTCACTCATTGATTTTTGAAATTTTCTATGCTTGATCTCTCCCCAGAAGTGCTTTTTGTTTTTTATGCTTGACCAAATTTGCATTGCTGCTCTTAAGCAATAAGAAAAAAGGAAAGGGACAGGATTAGGAGAGGGAGGGTGAAAGAGAGGAATGAAGGAATCAAGGAGGGAGTGAGAAAGAAGGAAAAGGCAGGTAATTAGAGTGCCATAACTGCAAATTGTTCATAGGAGAAGAAGATTTTGCAGTGGAACAGACTTAATTTATAGAGAAATGCTTTCCTTAAAAAGCAAAAATAGATAAAATGGTTTCTGATGTCAGTGACTGATGCATCTGCACATGCTTCTGTTCTTTTAACAAAACACAAGCTCCATACTGGCCAAAATTCATGTTTTGACTGTCTCTGCATTCTAGAGGTAATTCCCACACTTTTCCTAGATGGCAGCTTTTTATAGCACATTCTCTTCTTGACATTTCAAAAGTTACTGAGGGGAGCCACAGAGTGAACTGGCAGGGGCAGTGGAGAAGCCAGAGCCCTCCACCTGCACTCCAGAACACTTAAAAATCCTCAATATAGCAAAAGACCACAGGCTACATCTTTGTGAGGGAATCGCACTCACTGGAATTCAGTCATCTGCACTGTTCAATTGTTAGAATAATCATGGTTTGGCCTGATTTTGACTTGAGCTACTCAGCAATGACCCAGCAATTTTGGGCACTGTTCACCATTCCCAGTTGACAGCTTGTAAGGAGGCCATTATTGGACATGGAGAAAATGCCAGCTGCCCTCAGAGCCTGTGAAAGGGCAAGGCATTGTTTCTTATAACTGTTTTATACATGGAACTTTACTGATTTTGGCAATGGACTGTATGACATGTTTTGCCTTCACAACAAAGAGCAGGATTCAGTGGTACAGACCATTCATCATAGACCTATGGTCTTCTTATGCTACAAAACTTCATAAACAAGCCTTCACTTTCACGTATCTTTCCAAAAGTACAGTTGTTATCCTGTGCTCTGTTGGATGTATATACACACTGACACATATTCAGCACCACGGCTTCCATGACAGAGGATACTAAAAGGCATTACTTGGAATCACTAAAAATCACACCGGTTTCATCACATATCAGACTGCTCCTCCTTTATTCTCCCCTTTTCTTGTTTATCTTCTCTTTTCCCTCTTTTCTGTAGGGGTATGAGCCAACCGATAACACATAACACAAACATCCTTGAGTAGGTCAGGCATGAGCACCACACAACAGAAACAGATCTATCTTCCCAGTCAGCAGCTACCTGTTACAGCAAGATGAATGCTGCCTTCCTCCCACATAAGCACCTCGCCAAAGAAAATCCCAACTGCTTCCATACATAACATATAACATAACATAATATAACATAACATAACATCATAACATACATATGTAATGTAACACCCAAAGCTGGAACACATACTAGAGTTTTAACAAGATATTTTTGTATATCATATTGCAGCTTCCTCATCTCAAGTAAAGACCCTCTTAACCAAGTTTACTACTTCACAGAATGAAACAAAGCAGCTTTCCCTTCACTGCTGGCTTTCAGTGGTTTCATCTGCTCAAGCACATGGTTAGCAAGTAGTGAGAGTGTGAAAAACCTGTCACCCAGGACCATTCTAGTCCAGCCCCTCTCTGTTTAAAGAATGGCAGAAATTTGTGAGTTTCTTTCAACAATTAAGGATAGGATTTTACTCTCTGACGTCCTCGTGTGTCAGTGATTCTGACAGACTGGTTCAGAATAGAGTGTAAATTTGATTAGTTCCTTGTGTCAATCTCATGCAAAATTAATTCTCCTGGTTGTTCACTGACTAGGTCAAATGAGGTTAAATGTTACAGAATAGAATCAAAAAGACCATTTCAATACAGAAACAGCAAACACATTAAAGTTTTCCATACCATGAAGAACTACTCAAATACTTTAATCTTACCTCCCTGAGGGGATCATTGAGCTCATTCAAAATGTTTTCTTCATCAAAGATCTTGCCTTGGTAGCGGTGCTCATAGTAGTCATGGATCTTCTGGCGCATTTCAGCAGGTAACTTGTGGAATGACATGTACTGTTCCACTTGTTTGTACTGTCAGGACAATAAAAAGAAAGAGTCAGAAAAACCCCCACTTTTTTAATCTCTAAAGACACCTACAAACTGAAAATTAATTCATGCATCCACTTAAACTTTACATATTGTATAAAAATAACATTTTATTTGTATGTCAGGGGACCGTCACAGAAATATCAGTTAATTTAGTTAATTTAGTACTACCCATGTGACATCACTATAAATTACAGCAACTGTCTTCAGTGGTGATGCCAATATCCACATTAATATAGAAGTTTTAGAAGCCAAACCTTCACACTCGTCATTTGTTCCCTAAATTCCCAGCTATACAGAAATTGTGAAAGTACACAATTTTTAGCTCATTCCCTGCAGCAGACAGAGGAACTGTACACAATGCACATCTACATCTCTAATGCTGCATTCGGAGAGAGAAATTTCAGAAACTGGCTATGCTATGTTAATATGCAACATATTAATGCTGTGTATGTTAATAAAGAGATTGAAGAACAAAGTTAAAATCTGTGGAAACAATGAAATTGAAAAGTATTCCTCAGGACTAATGAAGAGATCAGAGAACTGAACTGAAAAAAAAGGCATGGCATCAGGAAACAGAAAGTGGAGGAAGAAAGAGATGCTAGGACCCAGAAGACTCAAATGACCTCACTTCAAAGGTGCATTTGGTTCCCTTGTTTCTACTAGTTCTCTGTCTGTCTTTTGGTTTGTTTGCTTCCCTTCTTCAGAAGTCTTTTTAGATAGCATAATTAAAAAAAAAAAAAGTGAACGAACATACTCTGTTGTACTGTAATAAACTGCTTGATACATCTGAGACTCAAACAATGAAGTTGCCTCGACAGCAAATGGACAAGTACTGCTTGACCAAGACTTTTGCACCTCAGATTCACCATCCTTGTTTCATGAAGAGGATAAGGCACTGAGATACAGAATGATAAAGCCTCTCCAGGCTTCTAGGCGAGATAAAACTTGGCAGAAACTTGGTTTACGTATGTAAAGAGTCTTTGTTTAATTTTTTCTTCATTTTTTCATGCTTAATTAGGCAATTTTAATTGTTTTCAATGAAAAAGCAAATGATGTCTTAATTAGGATTAGCATCTCTGTAGAGCAATTAAATGAATTTATACTGTACATGCACTCCTTACAAACTGCAGCACATATCCTTTAACTTGTGTAATTGAAGGCTGCTCCATCCTCTGGGACTGAAATTAGCTTTTACTTTGCAAAGTGGCAAAAGATTAGATGACGCCACGTGTACAACATGCATTCCACAATTAAGAGGCAAGTAGTTTTGCATGAGACTATTTAACAATGCATGATGTAATATATAAGTCTGAATTTACCTCTGGACAGCTATTTTGCACCTCTGAAGCAAGAATTCTTCACCCCATCTTTTAGAAGTGCAATTTGCATGCTCATCATTGGTTTCTGTTCTGATATGGATCACACATGATGGATAGTTCTGGGTCACCAGAAGACAGACATGCTCTAGCATAAACAAAGTATTGCTTCTAAAAGTACCTTACTAATCAGTTACAGCTAATCTAAGCATGGATTTACTTAGAGAGAAGGGGCATGAGATCGTCCAGTGCTCTACATATCTCACCAAGATGGCCACAGAGTCCCAGCTGCTGTGCAGTGCTCCAGTTTTCCTGCAGCAAAACCTAGGAGAAGATGCTGCACTGCGCAATGTCCCCTTCATGTTTGTGTCCAGCCCTCCATTGCTGTGGCCTTGTGTAAGGTTATGTAAAATGTGTCACATGTCGTGGGGCACACGGACAGGGAAAGGACTATATGCTCCCTAGCTCAGGAGCTGCACCCCTCTACTCAATTTTATTTGCATACAAATATGCTTGAGCAACACTGAAAGAGTAATCCTTGCTAATAAAAAATATATGTTCATTGGGATGTACAATGCAAGAGAGCTGCAAGGTCTTTTATACCAGAATGACCTTGAAAAAGAGAACATACATGCTACAAGAAATTTGCTTTGCCAGCAGTTTACACTGCTCCCCTTCATTAGAGCTGCTATTTGAATAGGTGCTTTCTTCCACACAAGAGAGTTCTTTTCTCCACCAGGGTTTATGCTTACATATGAGAATTTTAGGGAAAATAAAACTAGTAGGATATAGTGCTTGTCACTGATGTGACTCAAAATGTTTCCAAACTAATAACATGTAGAATAATAGAGGCAGCTGCATTAGCAAAGTTTTATTTAAGAAATCTACAAGGAAGTTAGTGTCTCACACAATACCCAGAAATATGTAACCATCTACATTACTTTCAAGGTCTCTTTATCTCCTCTCTGTCTCTAGGCTCAGCATGAGCCAGCCACCTGTGCTTGCAGCTCAGAAAGCCAACTGTGTCCTGGGCGGCATCAAAAGAGGGGTGGCCAGTAGGGTGATGGAGGTAATTCTCCTTCTCTACCCTCCTGAGACCCCACCTGGAGTAATGCGTTGAGTTCTGGAACAGACAGTATAAGAAAGACATGGATCTGTTGTATGTAGGAGCACGTCTAAAGGAGAGCCACAAGGATGATTTGAGGGCTGGAGCACCTCTGCCATGAAGATAGGCTGAGAGAGTTGGGCTTGTTCAGCCTGGAGTAGAGAAGGCTTCAGGGAGACCTTATAGTGGCCCTCCAGTATCTGAAGGGGCTACAGGAAAGATGGGAAGGACTTTTTTCATGGGCATGAAGTGATAGGATGAGGGGTGATAGCTTTAAACTGGAAGAGGGGAGATTTAGGTTAGATACTAGGAAGAAATTATTCCCTGTGAGGGTGGTGAGACACTTGCACAGGTTGCCTAGAGAAGTTGTGGCTGCATCTTCCCTAGAAGTGTTCAAGACCAGGTTGGATGGGGCTTGGAGCAACCTGGTTTAGTGGGAGGTCTTCCTGCCCACTGCAGAGGTGGTAGAACTAGGTGATCTCTAAGGTCCCTTCCAACCCAAACCATTCTATGAGTTTTTGTGGGTCAAATATCTGACGTTGTGAGTGTACAGTATACAACCTTACCACCGTGTAATAAATCTTTTCCTAATCTTTCTCAGTGTGATTTTGACTCATATTCATGCTACTACTACTCCTGTCTTGACATTCTATCATAGCATTCCCTCAAAACTTTTCACTTACAAATTTTTTCAGCAACTGATACCTTTCACTAATCCAGTCCAAGTACTGATTTTTTTTTTTATTTCTCAGAAAAGCAAGATCATTTCTTCAGCCTGCTGTATGTTACTGGCAATACCAAGGGTTTCCCAGATTAGTTGTCATGATGGTTTGTCACATGTCAGTTGCAAAAAATGTGCTAAATGAAGACACAAAGAGAGCAAAATTAACATGGTCTTGTTAATTTTGTGTAATAAATTACTAGTGGGTACCACATATATCAATAACGGTTAGAAATGTAGATGTTTTTCACTTTAAAATAATTATATTGTTTTTTTTTTTGTTGCGGGGTTTGGGTTTTTTTGTGTGTGTGTGGTTTGTGGGGTTTTATTTTAATAATGAAAAAAATGCAAATAACTTAAGGAGAACTGAATTATTTTCTGAGAAAAAATTGCATGTCAAAAATGCTTAAAAAGTTTCATTAGCATTCTGAATTCCTTGAATAAATATGAAAATTCAGTAGCTTCTTTCTCTGATTTTTCTTAGTGTGATTTTACATACAAAGTTGATGATCTGTCAGTTCTAAGTTAAATTTTGTTAAAACTTTGCATTTTAATAATATTTAAGAGTTGTAACTGATCCTGAATCATTCATCAGACCTGATATTCAAATCTACATCTTCATATATGAGTAAAATAATTTCTCTCTAATGAATCTTCTCTTCCCATTGTATCCTGTACCTTTTCCCTTCTATATTGAAAACTTTGGTTTGCTTGGTTGTGTTTTTTATTTTGTTTTTTGAGGGGTTTTTTTGTTTGGTTGGGGGAGGTTTTTTTGTTCTTTTTTTATTTGATTGTTTGTTTGGTTTTTGTTTGTTGTTTTGTTTGGTTTGGTTTCTGGGTGGTTCATTGGTTTTTATTGTTTGTTTGTTTCTTGTTTGTTTTGGTTTATTCAGAAAAAAGAAGTCTTAATTCACAAAAGCACCTCTGGTGATTTTCTTACATTTGTCTAAAATAACTTTCAGAGCTACATCAACTTCCTTCTCAACTGACTTCAGTTTTTTTTTTCTTTTCTTTCTTTTTTTTTTAATTTGGCTTGTTTTGTTTATTAGTTTGTTTTCTGTGGGGGAGGCTGTTCTTAGGCCACAGGAGAAGCACTAGACTACATTCAAAATACAAATTACTGTGTTAAAACTTTCTTTTTAATTTCAAATAGCCTTTCCATCCTTGCTCCTGCCTGACACCAAGGAGCACCTGATCTTCCAGGGAAGCAAATAAGTAAGCGACTCCACATGTGCATATCTAAAGGGATGTCAGAGGCCTCTAAAGGCAATGGCAAACTAACTTTGATTCTAGGGTTATGAGGAGAGAAAGAAGGGGTGCCCAGGCTATTCAGCTGAGACTGTGCTGGATGAAGACATGGCAAGACTAATGTTACTACACCCAAGTATGACTTTACTTCCATAAAGCCCTAGACATGGTACAGTTAACCTTAATAAGATTTCTGGAAATCAAATGCTTAAAAACAATTTCTTAATGCATAATGACATAACTGACTGCTATTAAATGAAATGATTGCCATCTTTCTTTCTTTCACTGCATCAGCTGTCTTATACTCTGAAATATGAAGATCACAAGCCTTCTGATCCTACTTGATGCAATTTTAAATGCTTTTATTATTCACACAAACATTTTGTATCCTGCTTTGCTTCTACACTATCTACCTTTTTTTTTTGACCTGTACAAATAATTTTTTTTAACTAATTTTTCTCTCTCTGAAATTCATTACATGTTCTCTTATGTTATTTTTGTAAAAGCAAGTTGTATTTTTGAATGCTGATGCTGTTTTTCATACCTGTTACAACTATGTATTCCTGATCTTTTCAAAATCTCACTGAATGGAAGCAATACTGTTTTGCTGACTGCTCCATGTCTATCTCTTTTTTAAGATTAATATTGAATTGTTTGTCCCAAAGTGAGTATGCGTATTAATGTGATTTATATACTGCATTGCCACAATTTCAGTAATTTCTATCTCAGTGTTCTATACTCATTACTCATTCTCATAAATGCTACACAAATAAACAAAATTACTGAAATAGGCAAGAGCTAAGTGGATTTCAAAGTTAAGTAGTACTTCACAGGTTTTTACTGAAAAGCACCACCCATTAATAACTGCTTCTTGTTTTGGCCATAATCTTATCCATGGGCTCCTTTTATGTAGCAGAAATTCTGCTGCTGTGTTCCTCCAGCAAAAAATGAGTAGTATGCCATCAATCACATGAGGTCCTATGAGGTTATATGAGTAGAGTTGAAACGGAAACCACAGTTATCCTTTAAAAATAGGTATGAAGAAAAGCAAAGGAGAGGAGTGAGTTCTTTTTTGTAATTATTTGCAACTGAAGCAGGGTAGTTATTAGGATTATAGTATTACAGTATTATCCCAATACAGGCAATATCCCAATGAAAACTGTAAATCAGAAACCTGAATGCTGATGTCTCAAAAATTATTTTAGCATGTAAGTAGAGCTTGCTGAGTCCTTTCCTCTTAACATTTTTTATCCAGTAAATTGCCCTTTTTAGCTGAAAAAATTATCAGGTTCCTAATAATCTTTACAGATCAACATTCACTCCTTGGTGCAATAAACCATATGAACATATAAAATTCATTAATAGTAGCAATTAAAATGCATGAAACTATGTTTGTGTATGGTACCTGGACATGGTCACACCCAAACTAATACCTTTCAGGAACAACTGCCAATGCCAGATTTTTTCCACAATGTCAACACTCAACAACTCTGGTAACTGACTGTTTTTTCAAAGGACCTAGGTCCCTGTACCTTCAGCTGAAAACCCAGCTTGAATGATATGCCTTTTGCACTTCATACAAGAATTGTGTCTTTGGCAAGAGAGCCTCACTTCCTAGGAAAGTTACCCCCAAAAAACTATGAGCATCTGTAAAAATATTTATTTCAATTTCTCTTTCCTTTTACCACAAATATAATCGTGGCCCTTAAAGTGCATTAATAATATATTTTAATTTTATTTTTAACATACTATATAAATGTTAATATAAAATGCATCACATAGACACAGGCTCGGAAAAAAAGAGAAAACTGCACTTTACTTTACTGGAGGTTCATATCCAGTCCAAGCCACAGCCTCATGAATACAAAGTTTTCAATGAGATGTGTAAAAAATCCTATATACTGATTAAAAATATAGAAAAGAAGATATATCATTTGTAAAATTATTCTGCTTAATTAAGCAAGTTCTGTCCCACAATTTAGATGCAATAAACTAATCAGTATTCTTATAATATTTTGAAAATGCACGTCTGCCATGTATAAAATAAGAATCTAATTAGCATTATAATATGCAGGAGATTTAACTTACTGAGAAAGAAGAGAAAGGTAAGAGGAGGTAACTTGATCAAGACAAAGCCTTTCTAAATAATGAACATCAAGTGCAGAACCATCACGATTCTGCATGGTTTCCAAACTACATCAGGAAAAACACATTCCCTGAGTTATTTAATATATTCCCCTGCTACTGCAAAACCTCACATCATGTAAGTCCCTATAAACAAATCAAGCTATCTCAAACCCAAATGGACTTTCTCCATCAATGCTTTAAGAATATTGTTTCAAGAATCTTACTGGCCTCTTACATAGTTCGCAACCTTATTTTAAATTTCAGTCTAAATTTATGCAGATATAGTTTAAAAGAACTAATGATAGTACAAAATTATCGAGCAGCTCCAAAAACTCCTGTCTCTCAGTATTTCTCTCCAGAGGGTTTATAGATGGGAATCATGTCTCTTACCAGCCTTGTCCAAGTAGTCTATTCTACTTTTCATTCAGAAGACAGCATACTGGCCCTCTTCTTTTTTATCCATTCTAGTTTGAGTTATCTTTCTCCAACTGCAATTACTAGAACTGCACATAATATTTTAGAGGAAGTCTCACTGATTCATAGCTCAAAACCACAATTCATTGAAATGGTTGTTTGTAGTCATTCTATGAGCAGCTTCATCACTCAGATTCCTTATTTTCTCCTTGCCACTTGAAACTGCTCCTCATCTTCTAGTTTTATAGCTGCAGCTTGTACTAGTACCTGAGTCCTTAGATTTTGAGTTTCTGAATTTCTTTCTATTCCTATTACTTCAACTTTCAACACTCAACTCATTCCTTCTATAAAGTATCTTGATCTTTCTATAATATTAGAATCTGAAGCTTTATACCATCCTAAGCTTCATAGTGTTGTTGAACTCATCAGCACACTCCTGTAGGTATTATGAAGCTTAGCGACAATATCATGCCTTTAGGTATTTTTCTACCAAGCTTGCTCCAGCTTGATATCTGGGAAACTCGCAATGGGCCCACAACCAAACTGTGGGAAGGACTGGCAGTAGTACATGTGAAAGCAAAGAAAATTGCTGTCTTACACCAGCTTTGCTTGGTGAGAGCAAGATGAGGTGTGTATACAAGTCTGTCTTGCGTAGATGACACATTGTGGTCTACAAAGCAGGTGTCACATAGAAAAGATCCCAGAAACTTCTTATGCATCCTAATACTTAAATTATTTTCACCTTTGTAAATTTTCATCCACTACTGCTTTCAAAAAATCAAACAAAAATCAAAAGGCAGCAAACTCAGCTACCACCAAATCTGGACTTCGAATAGAAACTTTTAGAATTACAGAGACTACTCTCCTGTGCTAAACAGTCTTGAACAATGGGAGCTGACAACAGAAATTGGAAAAGTTATGAGCACAGTACCTTAGTCCAGCTTTCCCAAAGTCAAGTGTCTAATTTAAACCAGTTATCCTGACTCTCTCTCATAACCAGAGAGAGATAAGAAAGGGCAATTAATCTCACTCTAAAATTAATGTACTGCACAGATGGAATAAAGTCAGCTTTTTTCATCCTTATCTCTCTCTCCACTGACCCTAGAGGAGGTCTAGCTGACTAGCACTGACCAATTAGCTAAATGTCAACTCTAATAATCTATTTTAAAATAATTATTTATTTAAAGATTCTAAAATATGAACCTTTCTAATGTCATACCCATATAAAAAGCATCTGATCCAACAGGAGAATGCTGAAGGGTTACTTTCAAGTTCAACCATTCATGCTTAAAACACTGCTTCTAAAATTTTCGACTTAAAGGAGGAAATTTAATAAATTTCGTTATCAATAGAAGAAAGCGAATGCTACAGGGGGGCACTGATTAATTTTTAGTTCTCAAATGCCAGGTGAGGATTTTATATTTGTGTTTCAGATCCCTAATGGAAAAAAGCAGAAGGGTGGTCTCTATTGGAAGGGCCATAAATGAGCTTCTCTCAATCAAAGGTAGTTAGTATGCCAACACATCACTGAATAATGACTGACAAAATGCACTGAACTACAGAACTGTCTGATGCATATGGATTCAATTTACTAAGCCAATAAAATTATAAAATTTCTTCTGTCTTAACTTTTACCTGGCAGACCATATGGCATTTCAAAAACCAGTTCATCTTACAAGGTTTTTAAGTAAGTGTTGAATAAGAAGTCACAGCCCAAGTACTTTCATATTATTCAAATAGCTTTTCCTTGGTAGAGTGTTTCAATGAACACACAGTATACAATGTTAAACAATTATCTGGTGCTGTTTTAATCCCTGTGAAAGTTCACTGTGTTTACATCTCAGGAGTTCAATTGTAACTCCCGCACTTTCCACAAAACGTAAGCAGGCATCATGAATCTCAAAATCCTTTTTCTCTGTGTTATTGTGCTGTAAGACCTTGAAATGAGCTGGAGAAAGTGAGGAGCTTTGTCTCTCCTCTTGTCCTTCACTTTGCTGGGCACAAGATTTTATTTTCTACCTACAGAATGATTTTATTTTTTTTACAGTGAAGAAAAGGATGAAAAACTTTCTGAAATAGTCTGAGGGAGGGGGAAAAGAAGTTCTTTCAAAGCATCTAAACACTAAATGTTGTCTCAGCTTGATAATGATTTGCTTATTCATGGAGTTTCAGGCCCACTGCTTCCCTGCAAGACATACCAGACAGACAACCTTTAAGGAAAAGAGGGGAGGTTCAACAGGGATCCTGAGATACAGAACAGGAAGGCTGACATTTACAATGGTTACAATAGTTAGAATACAGTTTACTATTAAAGCTATCCAAAATGAAATGTAAAATGTTTCAAGCTAGAATCATTTTTTTTAAATGGAAAATTAACAGAATTAACATTTTTTTTCATCTGTACAGAAGTGGACTCCTTGAGTTTGTCCTAACACTAAAAATAATCTCTTTAGGCTCCTGCTTCATACTGACTAATGAGCTGCAGCCCGTTTTCATGCACTTGACAAAAACAGGACTCTCATCCTTCAGAGGAAATTCAATAAAGAGTGAAGAAACTTCGCTGTATCCCTTGCAAGGGCTACTGTGCGCCTGCTTTTGTACAGTTCATGCTTTTAAAATTGCTTTCATCCTGTCTTTGAGTGGAATTATTAGGAAAAGGAAGCATTTGCATGCTGAAATATCTCCATGTTTCAAATGGGGACAAGACTAAAGTCCTCCTCCCTCTCTTGTGTGTGTTCCCCCAACCACACTGGGAAAAGTAATGACTTCCATTTCACTAACACCCCTCATTTAGGCATAGTCCTCTGTCTTACAATGGCAGGTTATTTCATGAACCAGCTGAACTTCTGATCTGAGTGATCTGAGGCACCAAAGGACAATCTGTAACAAAATATTTGGTCAAACTTGAAGTTAGCACTAACCTTAAGATTGACTCATGGGATGGTTATCTGTGGTGAAAACCACATACACCAAAAAGGAGTGAGCACACATGGCTCTCAAATGATCAAAGATCCAGTTGTGTCAGCAAAGAAACCACACAGTGAACCCTTTGGTTATCTTAGTTCAGTAGCAGCAAAGTAATTAGCTCACTTGTCCGTCCCACAGTCACTGAGTAGCTGAATTCACTACTCATCCAGAGATACTCATACAATCGGCTTTCTTCACTGCTAGTCTGCTTAGCATACAGATATTTTCACAGAAAAAAACCAACCAGTTTATAACCAATCATAGATCAAAATAAAAAGTAAGTTTCCTGCTGAATGGCACGATAGGTTCATTTTTATAGTTCTCTATCATGAGATGGAGTTGAAGTGATTTGTTTAGCCTAAAAGCTATTATCTCTTTACTATATTTTTCACTAATTAACCCCCAAAGAGTACTGTTGCTTACAAGAATGCTTCAAGCTGTCATTTTACTAACATGCAGTAATTAAACATTTGCTTTCAATTGCCACAAAATACACTATCTCTTATTGTTGTTCTTTGCAATTCACATAATTGAGAAATTAATTAAGTTTTATAGAATTTTTTGAATAGGATTTGCTGTCTTAGTATTTTCTTTATCTTGCACAGATTTGCTTTTTACCATTTTAAAAGGGGGGGAGGGAGGAGGAGCATGAAAACCAGGCTCAGTTCCCGTATCCACAGAGGAAATGACAGAATTTTCATTTAATGAAACAACTATCAAAGTCCTGAGGCATGAGAAGAAAAGCATCTCTTCTCCATGCTACTGTAAGTGACACTGTGTCAAGTCTAAGGCAGGATGATTTTCTTTTTTAATGAGAAAAATGCTGTACAGATGACAGCTTATTTTAAAGTATCAGATATGCTGTAATGGTCTTCTTAAAGTTGCTAGTTTTGAAGTGAAATTTAATACCTATCCAGTCATCTTGTACAATTTTCCTTATCTTTTGAACGTTTTAGGTTTCTTTCCTTTCTTTTCCTTTTTTTTTTTTCTTCTTTTCGATTTGCATGTGCCAGTAAAAAAGACTATACATTTTTAGAAGTGCCTGGAGTGGATGGAGAGGAGGCAGAATGACTTACCCTCTGCATGCACCCTGGGGGTGTGGGGGTGAGGGAGATCAGCTTGTCTCTCTGTCCATTTGGTTCTGGGCATGAGCAGCAGTTTGTGCAGCTCAGGGAGCTGTGGTGGGGACGTCAGACCCTAGGCACTGAACACACACTGCAGCTGCCTTTGATGCTGACTCTGAACACAGGGTGACAAGTGACAATCACCTATTTCCATTTGAATTAAACTTTTTTTAGAGGTCCATGTTGTGTCTGCCTATCAGAAGCAGTGGTTTCCTGTGGCATGGGCTTCAACTCACCCCACCAATCCTGAAATACAGAAACATTGCATGATGATAAAATGGGCCTATGCTACGATGTCTTTAGCTAAATGGGCATGCTTAGTTGTTAACATCTCACAGGAAATACAGTTATTTCAAGAAGTGATCTGAAGTGGTCATTTAGAACAGGAATATAGAAAGAGGTATAATTAGGTTGAAATTGTGCAACTTTATATCTATTGTTTAAGAGCTGCAATGAAAAGAAGGACAAAAGAAGTTGTATTAGCACCATAATTGTTACATATGCCTGGTGTTGTGCCAAGATCCATACTAGTAGCAGCACCAGCACAAGGAAGACAAACACTGGCACAATACAGCTGCTGATCCCGGAAATGCTGGTTAGGGTAAGACCTAATAATGGCTTGCCAGTTCCTTCTGTATTAATTGGAGAAAATGCCAATTCACCAAAAATAACTTGCTTTTTTACTGGGTCGATTTCAAAGACACTTGCAAGGCAATAAATTTCCCATCATGCATGGGAAGGTCTGTCCAAAGCTGAAGGCAGAGACTCTTCAGTAAACAAAGATGGTCCAGTTGCACAGTAATAAGAGATACTGCTTTTTTTGACCTCTGAGCAGAGACCTGAAACTGGCCTTCTCTCATTTCACAGCAGTGTTCTACTGATGAGGAAATGCTTCTTCTAGCCTGGGCATCTCTCAGTGTCTTTTCTGTTTGCCTAATAAGCATGTATCATGGTAGAGGGAGAAAGTTGTCGTGTTCTTCACATGGACAGTAACTGCAATGTAGGTGATGATATTTTACCTTGCTTTTCCAATAAAGTGTCATTGTTTACAGAGAATCAAGGTGGTGGGAAACACAGACAAAGGCTCATCTCATGTAGTTCCTACCCATGGGAAAGAGGAGTCTGCAAAGGGCATTTGGCTGCAATTAATCCACCTCCTCACTGGTATTTCACTGACCTGAGTCAGTGCCTGACAGCTGCAGTACTAAGATTTTACTTAAGAACCCCAGAAGCTTAGAAGAGACCAGCAGCTTGTTACTGCATGAAGCAAAGAGCCCTTCCACTGATCAAGGAGACTTTGAGATTATATATTTATTTTTTTTTAATAATCAAATATTGTTTGTCAGACTCCTTAAGTCTCCAGCTTAAGTTAACACACAATATCATACGAGAACAATGATTCTGTGCCTTCTGCATCAAGAACTGCAACAGTACAACAAACTGCTCATCTTCATGTTCCCAGCCATTGTGTTTCATTCATTCTTACAAAATATCTATGATCTTATCTTCTTTTTCTCCTTGTCTTTACCTAGTCTTGAAGTATAAACACTCCAGGGACATCCTTAGGAAAATAAATTTATGGCTCCTCTGATAAATGACACCTATGGCAGTAAAGTAATACTCTAAACAACCTTTTATACTCCCTTGAAAAGCATCATTATAGACCTGACAGTTCCAGAGGAACGCCTGTGAGTGACAGGATGTATCCTCCTGTATTGCAGAATTATGAAACTTATTCACTAGGCAAAGAAAAAACTTAGTACATTTTCTTAAGGCTTAAAGATAATTATTTAATTGGAATAAAAATTATAAATAAGAGAGCTAGAAAGTATATAGAAAGTATATAGAAAAGCCAACGGAGCATGTTCTTCAAAGAACTTATTTTAAGGCAATTTATAGCTTTCTTCAAATAAATAGACAATGAACCTTGTGGTATTTCTGGTTGTGAAGAAACAGTTCAATTTATCAAACATTCAATCATCCAAATGCATCAAATTTTACATAAAGAGTAAGTCATATTTGTTATTCTCCAAAAGGCAGAGTTCTTACTGCTAGTGGATTACTTCCCCCATCTCTATGGAGATTTAACTCAAAAAAGAAGTTATGATACTGTATTTCTGTGCTGATAATTTCTTCAGAAACACTCAGGAAAAGTGTTTTATTCAATATAGATGGGTTCTTCCAAAGGTAAAGTCACAGAGCTGTAACTGCTAAAGAGAAATAATGGAACTTCTGTAAAATAATACTTTCATTTTATTTTTTTTCCTTTTTCCATAACAAAAGCAGGACACCACCGTAAGTTTTTTCGATGCACTCTGTTCAGCACCTTAAATTTTAGCAAAATTTACCTTAGTTTTGGAGTAGAATAAAGGAGCCTTTGTTTCCACAGCAAGAGAAGCAATGTTCACTTGCTATGAGTATGAGAGCCTCCAGTAGCTCTTTTTTCACATCTGTTAGATGTAAAATGTTAGACATTTTACAACAAATATTGGACATTTGTCTAACAAAAAATGTTAGACACCATTACCAGCACTGACAGTGGCATCCCATTGTAAGGCTGTGATGCAGGACCCCTGGAAAAGCTGACCTGGCATCTGCACAGCCCTGCCAAGGAGGGACCTTCCAGGTGGGTAAGGCAAAGTGTTTGGTTAGGTTTGGTTTGATTTAAAATAAGTTTTGTTTAGTTATGTTTTGTTTAGTTTTGTGAGGGGCTTGGTTTTTAAACATGCAATAGATACATAAAAGATCACCAGGGCCCTTTTCAGTCTTCAAGAAACGTGGTCTAAACCACAAGATTTTGTGCAATGGCCATGAAATTTTAGGGAAAGCTTCCCAAGAAAACAGTAGTGCATCCCCTATAGATAATGCAACACTTGGACTATGAGAAAAACACAGGTAACAAGCTGCTAAGGCAAGGAAAGGCTTTTCATTTGTATTTTGTTTCTCAACCAGATGTGAAGACAGAGCTGGAAGAATTTTTTTCTCTCTTCACATCAGATCAATATATTTTAAAGCTACATAGACAGTGAAACACCATTTGGAGTAGTCATAATCAAAGATAGCACACGAGCTCTATGATGCCAGTTCCTGAAAACCACAGAAATAGAATATTGCTTCAGCTAAGTCTTCAATGTTATGTAAGAACCTCACTATAAATAATGACTACCTGTGGTAACCTAATGATTTTAAGGGCTAAAGGAACATCCACATCACGTATAGGCTGGCATTTCTTTCCTTTTTTCATGTCTGATACTGACATTTTCTCAAGCTGACAGCCAGCACAGAAACTCTCTCTGCCACTCAGGGTAAGTATGTTGGAAGTTGCATACAATGTAGATTATGAAGTTAAACTTTGGTCTGAGCAATTTTGGGCCTTTAGTTATGGTGTGACATAGAAAACCAAGACACTCCACTGAGGAATCACCTTCAGTTGCTGCAGATAGAGACAGCTCATTTTCTCAGCCTGCCACAGGATCCTTCTCTACTCTGTTCGTAACTGTACTGCAAATTTAAATGTCACATGCAATGGGGCATACACCTAATATTAATGGATATGCCACAGAATGATACTTTCATATTATTCACTTTTTCCTGCTGTGTCTCATTATTCTGTGTAATTACGCTGCTGCACCCTCCCTCAGGAAGCTCTCACTTGTTGGCATAAGTGGCACAGCATCCTTCAGAAAATGAACACTCTTTCCTGCCATGGCAAGACTGGTGGAAGGTTTAGATGAGCTTCTGTAAACCCCATAAACCAGACAATTTCTGTGGAATGTTTTCAGGAAAAAGAGGACAAATGCTCTCTGCCAGATGCAGCGACTGCCTTAGACACAGAATAGGGACTGGGGAATATTCGTAGAAATAATTAGAAACTATGGAAGACAATAAAGCTGAGGTAAAACAAGGAAGAGTTAATATCAGTCCCAAATAATTTCTGGGTTTGGCACTGTTTGCCAAGGGGTTTCACTGTTCTTCACTATCTTCCCCAAAACACGATCTCATTCAGAGCAAGAACCAGTTTCTTAAGTATTTTGCAAACAGAAATTTGAAACACAGCCTTTTTCACAATAAAGAATTATATTTTAATTTACTGAATCACATATACTAGTGATTTTATTGTGCCATTGTGTTTCAGTCAGAGTTACTCGCTGATTTTTATATTTTTGCTTTGAAATCAATGGCCCAGTGTAGTCCATTAGAGTTTTTAATCTCTTTATCCCATTTTTATAGTAGTTAGTTTACTTCCTTTTAGAATTTTATTTATAGCAAAACTGTTTGAACAGTAAATACTGTAGTCCGCCTAACAGGTGCACTTGATGGAGCACGGATTATAAGCTGCTATTCCATCTCTGCCCATGCAACTTGAAACCTCATGGTCAGCTGACCAGGTGATATGAGATGGTGTCCAGGTAATTATTACCATTCATTGGTCTCACTTTGGGTCTCTTCCATTATTTTACCTGCACTCTCTACTTTCAGAAGCTGCTGATGCTCAAAGTAAGTGGGGAAATGTAGGAGGAAATAAAAGGCTCATCGCTACCCCTTTGCCCAAAAGTTAATGGTATGCCAAATAATTTTCAAATTGCTTCTAGATGAGGTCATGTATTGCCCAATGGGAGGCTCTTCTCAGCAGATGAATTCAAGGGCCATCAACAAATCCCTCATTATAAGCTTCTATGTCTGTCACAGTTCTTCTCTAAAACAAGCCAACAGCCTCTTCCCCCAGGTAAGTCCCAGTTCTTTCCTCTCTTTAGTTCCTGCTACTTTCAGCTGCTTTTCTCCCTGCAGCAAAGAGTCTTCCCACTACCTCTGTTATACTGATCAGCCACCTTCTTGGGCTCTCTGCCTCGATTTTCCTTTGCCTTAGCCTTTTGGGCTGCCTCTGGTGTCATTGGTACTCCTGGCTGAGGTGAGGCCATGTCCATTTTCTGATGCTTCCTGACACTGCCCAAATGAAGGCTGAAAAAATCCTGATGCTATGTAGGAGTGAAGCAGCAATAAAGACAGCTTGACTCTTCTGCCAGGTGATCGCCCATTCCTCTCACTTGCTCACATTCTCTACAAACTCAGAGGAAAAGAAAGGTCTGTCTTCCACCAAAAAAAAAATTGAAAAAGGAAAAAGCACAGGTAGGTATCTTAATTAGGGGAATTAACTCCATTAAACTCTGAACTCCCAAAGCCTTGCCTTCACTTGTAATTTAAAAATAGCTGCGTTTGCTTCAAAACTTAAAAAAATATTTTTACATTTACATCAAATTCTGCAGTGGAGAAATATGTTCAGCCAGCTCTGTCTCAATATACCCAGGCATCCAGCACTCCTAATAATAAAAGGCAGCTGATGAACAAGTATTTTATCTAGAAGGAGTCTGTATAGATGCTTATGTGAAAATGACATTTTCCTAACCCCAGACTGTACAATATGAACTCATAGCATTGTGCATTTTTATCAAATGATCTGCTTTCATTATGCTTTTAATAAATATTTAGTGTTTAGAAAAATGTGCTCTATAGGTTTTGTTGAGGTGGTTGTTTTTTGCTTGTGGAAATCTGCTGGAAAAGATAATTCTAGTGCATTTTATAAAAAACACATGGAGGTCTCTGCTCTAATAGACGTTTCTTGAATTAGCATTACAGTATGTTTTTAAGGTTAGTAACAACTTGGACAAAACTGTTAAATTAGCATGCAATAGAATACAAAGGATTGTTTAAAACATTTTTTTGCAGATAAAATGTTTCAGTCCTACTGCTAATACCTCTACTCCTAAGCCTTTCTAAATCTATATTGCATGTATTAGTTATACAAATTATTGTTTTCAAGGCAGTTATGCTTAAGTTACTCAAAACTCAAGAAATGGTGAGATCAGGAGAGCATTATGATTTAAAATTCCAGATAAAAAAATAATCAATCTTTCTTTCTTGCCTTCCTCCCTAACAAGGCAAAGGAAAAAACAGAATGTGCACAACAAAGACTATTTTCTCAGTCATAATATTATAATAGATAATATTGAGGGCTATTTCCTTCTACACATACAGAACACAAGTACAATCATTCCAGTGTAACTGGGATAATTGCTACCAGTTATATCTATCTGGTGTGAATCACAGTGTTCTCTTGCTAAAAGATAATTTGTGCTATGTTCTAACAGAAACTGAAAACCAAAAGTTAGTTCCTTGTTGTTTGTTTCCTTTTTTGGAAAAAAAGCCCAAACAAATTATCTCCTTAATGTGTAACCCTATGATAATTACTGTAAAAAGAAAGCAGATTGTGTGTAAAACCTGGCTCTAGTATAACTTAATGCCTTCACTACCAATTTTATATAGTCATCATTAAAACGGCTGCAATTGTAATGAGCTTGCTCTGCAATTTCATATGGAAAACTGTTAGAAACCTAATCCATAATGCAAGACAGCACAACGCTTTATAGGTAAATTACCCACAACACAGCAATAAATCAAAGTAAGCCCCATCTGTCATTTCAGAAGCAGTGGGAGTCTATTACAGTTTGGCACAGGTATGATGCAGCCGGGTGGATAGCATTTGGCTTGCACAGTACCTGCTACTGGGAGGAACCAATTGGCTCTTTAGAGATGGGAGGCAAAAATAACCAGCCTGATAACCCCAGCAAAACTGACTGTAACAAGAAGCTGAAACACAATAATGAAGTAGCAGGACAAAAGAGGAGAGTAATCTAGTGATAACATGCTGGCTGGTTATATTCCTCTCCTAAAGTCTTCCCCTCGAACTGAGCGTTCTGTTCAGTTCCACTTGAAGAGAAACAAACACATTTATTTTTTTATCCCTGTATTGTTAAAGGTGAGTAATTTCTGATTTTTTATTAGGAGGAGAGGGGAATAGTTTTGTCCTTATTTGTTGCAATAGTATCTGTTGTTCTTTTAATTTCAAAACATGGGAAGATCAAGGTAAAGTTAAATATAACCATGTGCAGCAAAAATTCAGGTAATTATAATGAATGCAAATTAGAGATAAGCTTACAGAAAGAGAAAGAAAGTGATGCTAGGAGAGGCCCTATTCTGATACAACAAATATTTTCATCTTCAATGAAAAAGTCTGTCTGTGCAGTCCACACTGGCACTTGTGGCTGTATTCACATGTTCATTCAGAGGGCTGAGCTCACAATGGTCATAATTATGCATCAAAGTATCTAAAAGAATGCACACAAATAAAAGAATTGACATATATGTTATTTTATGGGCATATTCTTTTAAATAACAGCATGGACCCTGTGAAACAGAATATCTAAGAAGTTTTTTCTGAGCTGCACCCATGTGTTTTTTCCCTTTCAGAATGTTTCCTAATTCAGTTATGCCAAATATCTTTTAATAACTTGTTTTACTCTAAGAAATCTCAGTGCTTTCTACAAGGATCAATAAGGCTCACAGAAGACAGAAATACTCCATGTATCCATTTAGCAGCCTGTTACCTGATGTTTGCCACAGCAGCGTAAGATGACAAGATAGCTCTGAAATAATCAAAAGTCATGACTTACAGACCCTTTTCTAGCTAGAAGACATCCTGAACTTAAAAATAAAATCACAAAACCAAGAATTATAACTACCAGAAACAATCCACAGATACTGTCTCAGGCAATGACTCTCAGTTATGCCTAAATCTTTATGGAATAAGAAATTTTCTATTTTGCAGTGCTAAGATGACTATAATGCTTTTGGCACAGTCAATAATTGGCCCCAAACATCCAAGACTATACAAAACTTTTAGCAACTCTTGTACCCAGTAATTTTTGGAACACTTAAGAAATTGTTTACTACTTAAAATACTGCATTGAGGCAAAGCTAAGCAGGACATGTATCTGTGCAATCTGATGAGATTTTTATAAAAATGTGCAAAACTAGAGGCTGATAGTCAGTGAAAATATTTTACTTTATTTCTCCCCCTTTTTTTTTTCTTCCTTGTGAGTAGATGCAACTACAGGATGAGGTAAACCATCCCTCATTCTCCAAAATAAGCATTTTATTTGAGATGGCATGTATACTGTACAGCACAACTGCACTGAAAGACCAGATTTATCTGCCACGTGGCTCCCCTTCTCCAGAAATCTGAACGTGACATGACGTATTGCTAAAATTATGCTGTGTAAGTGAAAACTGACTGTTGTTAAGAGCAGTTGTGACCAGTCGCAGAACACTATTTCCAGGCTTTCTAAAAAACTCCAGCAGCAGCAGAAAAGGAAGAGGTCAATTTTTTTTTTTTTAAATGTGAATGCCATGAAAAGATTCCAAACTTAGAGATCAGTATTTCATGAGAAACTTTGATGCTCCGATCAGATCAGATTCAGAAATTACATGCTAGAACTCCAGTATTCCAAGATCAGCTGGGTGTCTATAATTCAAGTTCTGCAATTTGTATTTGAACATCTATTTAGCTTAAGCAAGAAGAGCCAGAATTCCTAGATATTAAAAGATACTTTTTTTGCTTATTTTCTACTTGCAATTGATAAAATTACTTTGATTGTTTTTTCTATTTTTGAGACCTTGTGTGACTGTTTGCTTAACAGAGAAAAATGAAAATATTCAAAATTATAGCATAATGAAAAAGGATCTAATAGCTGTAATTTTATCAAATCAACCTAAAAACCTTTATGCTACAAGACAATATGTATGTTACTATAAATCTTGTCTTTATTAGCTTCTTGTGACTCTGTTTCTGGATATTTTATGCCCATGACAGACTGAACAGAGGAAATATTAACCCGTGTTCAATCAAGATTATTCAATGACATCAACAGCATTAGGTGAACATTTTCCTAATAAAAACTGCCAGCACCTAAAGAAATATTAACTAAAGATCTTCACCTACTTGTGAAGTGACGTTTGGCAGCTTTGTTGCACGCTAGTTTGGTAACAAGTTCTGCCTATCCACTTCTGGTTCTTTCAAATAAATGTTGCCTTTGCAAAGGCAAATGTCTTTGAGATGTAGTGACTTGCTAGATACTGCAAAATGTCAAAGGTGTTAACACGTAAAATACTACTTTTATTTACTGCTTCATTCACCTTTGACTTATACCGAAGATAGGAAGGAGAGTGCTAAGATGCTGTCGTTTCATTGATTTATTCAGTTATTTTATAAGGTAGAATGGTCTGTCAGAATTTCGTACTGAAAAGGGAATATAAATTGAGTATGCCTGGCTTGGACATGTCTTTCTCCTTTGTCAGGTATTGACTCTTCACTCACTGATGCCAAGATCTGATGTATGCATTCAATCTGAGAAGTATTTTTTCTCTGAGTACAGTTCTACTCACTTCAGCAGAAAAACATACTAACTTCTTGAAAGCAACCAAAATGTACCAATGAGTCCTTTTTTGTTGCATTTCTTGGTCTGTGATTTTGTTGTCCAGCTACATTTGACAGCTTATAATCACTGTTGATTTATTCTGATAAATTATGTCTTTGTCCCACAACAGTAAACATGTACAGCAATTTTTGCTTTTTTACCATACTTTGATTTCTCTCAACATTCAATGCTTGGTCAAATTCTTAGCTCATGCTCTTAGTGTTTGACATATTTGGCCCAATGAAAGCTTCCTCTTGTCTTCCTGTGCTTATTTCTTCCATTTTAAATTATGCCTATTCTAGCTTTGCATATCCTGAGCTTTGGGAGGATCTGAATGAGGAAGATAGGGTGATTTCAGCAAATATATCACTTCTATCTGCTTTCAGTGAGAGAAGGACCAGAACTGTCCTTCCACTAGTTGAATTGCACAGATACATTCATGAAATATTATTTTAGCTACAGCAGAAAAAACCAAGATTTTGGTGTGATGTTACTCAGAGGAAAACCAAGGAGCATGTCTGCTATCACTTTATATTGCCTAGCAATTAATGTTAATTACATTCTTTTCCATAACTCTTATGAAGAAAACAATGGAGCCAGGAAATAAACAATCCTATATATGTGAGACTTAGAAAAAAAAGCTGATCCTAGCATTTAAGTCCAAAAAATAAAAACAAGTCACAGTCTCCTGATTTTTCAAATTTTTTAATTCCAGGGAAAAAAAAAAAAGCAATGCACTAGGCAAAAATAAGTATTCCAATATATGTACTAGAACTCTGACACCTGTGGCTGGAGATTTGATTTACCTTTTTCTCCAGTCTTATTTAAGTGAAATATAAGCTATTTCTATCTGCCGAAAATTTAGAAAATATGTTGACAAAATGGGTAGCATAGACTCGTTTCTGAAATACCCATTTATCTGGTTATCAGAGTAAAGAAAAACATACAGTATTCATTAGCAGTATAAAGTAATGGCTTATACTCTAGGCTATAAGAAATTATTTTTTTCAAAATATAGGATTAAACCATGATAAAGCAATGAGCAAGAATATGCAAACATGTCAGTGTAGTTGTTACAGCTGATAACATACATATGATTTCAGGGTGTCAGAAATCAGGAGAAAAAACATTCTTCAATTTAGACATCCTTTAGCTCTAGCTCATAATAACTAGCATTCAAATGGCTGCCACAGAAGGGATTTTTTTTTTGAAGTATAGAAACATGCAATTTCTGGCTCTTTTCCTTCATTCCTGATTATCAATTCCATGCTATGCTTTTTTCCTCTGATATCAGGAAACAAATAAAAGAAGCAAAAACAAAAAGAATGAAAATGTTGAGAACTGTAGAAACTGAAAAATGCTGGACATTTCTATGCTAATGTTTAATAAAGTGTGTGCATAAAAATGGACAGGAAAAAAAAGCTTTGTTTGCTGTTATGGTAAAACATGAGAAATGTATTACCACTTGAGTGCTGCTGGGTTTTAATTTACATCAGGAACGCAAATGAAGCTGGCTTTACTCAACACAGTTTTAAATACATGAGTATCTTTACACATGTATTATATTTCTGATGCTTAAAACACTGTGGTATCATGCTGCAGCCAGCAACGTCTGAGGATAACAATTAAGATGAGGTTTCAGGTGGATGGTGACATTTTTGCTGTTTTCATACATCTGTGTATGTGTGTATATGTTGTCCCTAACCTCTGATGCAGCTGCAGTTATACTTGGTTTAGGGTTTCCTTCTCTATGTGTTCTTTCTTGTCCATGGTTCTTTCTTGTCCCACAGCTCCCTACAAGAGTCCTGTTTGGTAAAATTACTTCCTTTTCAGCTGGCAGAACACACTCAATAAGCCAGTTAGTGTTACATGACCTAACAGCATTAGGCCCATTTCTTTATTATGAGATTAATGAGGGGGTTTCACATGGCCACTGACAGAACTCAGATTTTTAGAGGTTTCAATGCTCCTCTCTTTTCAAACCTGTCATTCTCATTTATGTTCCAATATAACACTTGTGAGCTTTCTTAATTGCAAACTTCTGTTTTAAACAGCTGTAAGATTACTGTGTCAGCAACTGGCTAATTTCTCTGTTACCAGACTTTTAGCTCATCCCCTACCTCTCCCTGTCTCTGATATATTGACCCTGTGCCCTTGTTGCGAGTTGAGCCTAACAAAACTGACTGTAAACTCTTTTTTCTCCCTGATGCTCTCATTTCTTCCCTCTTTGCCTGCTTATAAAGAAAAACCTCAATCCTTCCTACTCAAATATTTTCTTTGACTTTTCCATTTTTTCTTCTCCAGCAAACTTGGGCCATTCCTCCTCATCTTCAGCAGATGCCAGGGTCATCCTCTCCTCTACTTACTCTCTGTCAGGTTTCTGCCCCAGGCTTGTGTTACATCACACTGGGATTTCTGCCCACTCTGCCTTTCTGGACTTTCTTATGGACATATGCCAAATACTATTGCTTGGGCTCTGTTTCTTATTTGCTGATGTGAACTCTCTGATTTCAGTGTTTTGCTCAGCCAACCTCTCTCATGGCATGGCCTCTCCAGCTCCCCATTTACTATAATTACTGATTTTGGCTTCTTTTAAGCACCTCAGTAACTCTGCACATCCTACTGTCCCTTGCTGATGTCCATCCTGATTCCTTATGCCACCATACCTTATCTACTGGTTTCATAGCTTCACTCACACTTGACTTTTATTATACAACTGACTGTTAATTACTACTCATTCCAGAAAGTTCCCACCCTATACCCATTCATGTATTTTCAATTCCAGCCATACCTACAAGGAATCAAACAATTCTCTTATTTCTGTTTCAATAAAGAACTCTGTTTTTTCTACTAAACTTTCTCTGCTTTTCTACGCCTTGGCCACTGTTCCTTTTGTGGTTGGGAAGGACCTAACAGGTCAGGGATCAGCATGTAAACAATACCATTATAAAGCAAAGAGCAGTTCTCAGAGGTAGTTCCAAACAAAACTATTATTTGGCCTGGTCCTCTTCTGACATGTTGAAGGTTATCCCTAAACTGCAATACTAAAGGAATGACAGCAAATTGATTAGACATGCCCAAGGTACTGAGCTCAGGGCCCTCGTTCAAGCTATCCAGATCAAGTAACTACCTAGTGTAGGTCTGAATCAGGGAACAGAGTTTTCACAGAAGAGTTTAAATCAAGTTTTACATGCAAGATTTCATTCAGTGCATGTGGGATGCAGAACTGTCTGCCCCCTAAGAAAAGTGGGTTCATGTAGGACTATGCTGAGCTCATAGAGTGTTCTGAATTCATCCTATGTTGAACTAAATCTCCCACAGGATTCAGATGCTACTAGATTATTTCATGTAGACTCATACAGCTTTTTCAACAGTTAAAACTTCCCATTAATCTATTTCAAAACTTCAGGAGTTAAATTAAAACGAATTACCTTTTCTTGATATTGCCGTCGTGAGGAATCCAGAGACTGAATGAGGGCAGTGGCATGACCAACAAACATGGCATAACAAGTTGCCCCCACGATCATACTCAACATGGTTATCCAGAGGTCGGACATGCTGACAGGGGCACGGGCTCCATAACCAATGCAGAGCATATGGCTCATGGCTTTGAAGAGAGCGTAGGAGTACTGCTTTCCCCAGGAATCGTTCTGCAAAAAAAGAGACAAGTGACTGAGCCAGCAAGAAGCTGAGGGGGAAAATACATTTGTACCTGTATAGTGGGATCATAGATTACTGACTCTGAAAGAGCAGGCTGGTAATGTATCCTCTGTGAGTGATGAGAAGACATTCCTCCTAAATTAATTGTAAGATAAAGCGTCAGAGATTCTGCCAGATAATACTTAGCACAGTGAGATGGAATAAAAGTGACTATTTTTAATACACTATTGTATTCTTAAACATGGGTGCTAACCTAATTACAAGGAGACTAAAGGTCAATTTTATTTCACAGTCCATGGCAGACAGATCAGAAAGAGCTGAGCATGCAGATGTATCAAGTGCAAGAAAGTAGTATTTTGTTTTAAAATGCATGAATATACTCCTATGGCCCCATTTCTTTCTTTTTAGTTGCTCATTTTAACACACAACCATGTTTTATCTTATCAGCTGTTTCACTTTCCAAAGATAGAAAAAAAAGTGTCATTTGTTGTCCTATTTTTTTCTTGTAATATTATGTTTATATCCAAGCAGCTCAATTCAAAAGAGGTCTGTTTATTCTGCAATCATAGCAAACTCATGTTCATAGCCATGGCCTGTGAAACACAGCTAAAAATAAAAGGTGAATCCCTGAGTCCTGCATTTCTGATGTGTAGCTACCCTTTCCCATTCTCTCTGGGAGATTAGAAGGACCTGACAGCTCACTCACAAGCTTTTAACATTGCAAAGTTGTTGTCAGCATCCTCCCTTCAGCTTCACATAGAGACAGTCAAAGGGGCTGTTCCCAGACACAAGCAGACATTTTAACACATTCCAAAAAGACCTGGGACTCCTTGTCAGATTTTTCTGTTTTCCTTGACAAAGGAATAAAACAAGAACAGGAAAACAAATCGTGCTTCGAGGCATGCAGCATACAGGAGAAATCACAGTATCTACCACAAAGAACTGAGAATAATTTCAGAAATGAAGAAGTAAAGAAGGAAGAACTGGGATGACATTAGTAAGATTAGGCAGTGTCTTAGATACAGGACCAAAAATAATAATCCTGTAAAGATAAACAAATCTCAAAATCAGCAGTAGCATTTATATATCAATTTTACATATGAAATATCAGTATTTGTGTCTATTCATACAAGCTTTGCTCAAATGCTCTTGTTTCTCAAAGAGCTTCAGGCTTGCTCTCTTGCCATTTAAATGAAAAGGTTACCAACTACGCTTGTGCTTTTCATTTATTAAAATGCTTTCTTCTAGACCACCTATTAGCTAAAATAACTCGTTGCAGGAAATACGTTAACAGTTCTTGGATTGCAGATGAAAAATTTACTATTCATTCACTAATATAACAATTTATAAATTAATGGTTCCTCTGTAATTACTTGTTTTGCTTTCTAAGTTAAAGCTTTTTTTGATTTGTGAGCTGCTTATTTCTTCACAAGTAAAAATTTTGTCTTGTAAATATGGCTAAGGAGTAGGTTTTCAATGTCTGTACTTCACAACAACAACAACAATATAAAAAAAAATTTCTTGACTGCTGGGAATCAGATAGGTTCCACTGAGTAGGAAGGAGAGAAGTTTCCTTTTGTTTTGAGGCTTTAAAAAATACTCAAATAATGAAAGAACTGAAGAAGCTTCCCTGAAAAATCTCCAGTTTGGGATTTAAGTTCCCAGCTGGAGCCAAGAAACTCCTTGCTGTCTGGGTCAGTGCACGTATTTTAATGCAAGCTCCCTGTCTCTCAGGAAAGCAACTTACTTCACAGTTGGACTTTCCTTCCAGCTGGCATCAATCTCCTTTGTGTGGAAATAATTAATAAGGTCATTGTGAGAGACCCATACCAAATTATTTAGCAATTGCACCTTTATGAAGACTATACTGGGGAAAAACAATAAACTGCTCTTGCTGGAAAAAAATTATCTGTTTTTTTAAGGTTACAAGTAGCATTATTGAAGCCACAGCATTCAAGAGGTTCTAGGATCAAAACCTCAGGTTTTTGCAGGGCTCCATACTGTGGATCTTGCTCCTAAACTGTATTTTTAGTATAACTATTATAAATATTAAATAAAAATAAAATTTGATCTTGACGTCATCTATCAATCTTTTCTATCATAACCTTGATGCGATATATCTCAATTAAAATTATTTCAGTAAAATTGTATTTTTATATCAAAGTCTTTGAGTAAATCCAAAAGCTGGTTGATTTTCTTTCTTGACTGAGATCCTTTCCAAGCCTGTGAATTACAGTTTTAAGCAAAATACCATTGTGCTTAAGAAAGAATAAGAAAATGGAAGTGAGGAGAAGCAAGAAGGAACAAAATACAAGGAGAGCTTTCTATTAAGTACATAACACAGTGAGTGAAAAATAAATGGAATACTACTTGAGAAGTAATATTCTCTCTTAATCCATGCAGGATTAAGAGAGCTGTAATGACAGAAGAGAAATAACTAAAAAGGTACATCAAAAAAATCAAATACAGGTTTAACCACGTATGTACTTTACATGTAAGCCAAAATAGGATCCAGCACCTCAAACAGTCATGTTTGCAACTGAAGCCAGACTGGAGGTCAAGGCCATCCCGAATGGGCATTTTGGTGTACAAGCAGCATTAGGTATTATTATGTAGCTTGTGACAGACCTTGTTACAGGCCAGACAAATTTCAGACATTGATGAGTGGCTGGTCCCCAGGACCTGGTCCTCATGGGAGTAGAAAGGGTTTAGCAGAAGGACAAAAAGATCTGATGAAAAAGCTTGACAAAACATTTGAGCTCAACTTAGATTTGTTTGAGAATTTTGTTGCCGAAAATACATGCCAATGATTTTTTATTTGTTTCTTTTGCTTAATAACCAATCAGTTCTTGTAAAATCACTTGCCTTTTTAGTTTGTATAGGCATTAAAAAAAAAAACAAAAACAACTAAAAAAACCACCATTGTGGAGGGTGCATGTTTCAGTACAGTTACTCGCATTGCTCAGTGATTTATTGCATATATACGTTGATCTATGAAACAATAATAATTACTTAATTATTCTTCCACCTGTGTTGTATAACCTAGGGTTTAGACAGGAGAAACTCTAACTTATTTTCATTGTGAAAGGCTGGAATTTTCCACAACCCCATTCCAATGTGCTGTTCTTTGCTGTACAGAGGTGAGGAGTGGCCGTTTCTCTACAACTAGCCTACAGAGATGCTTTTTTAATAGGAAGCATTTTTGCGTTTGCATCATAAGGAGATTTTTACATAACACATTTACAGATAATATCTTTGAGTTAATAAAAGCCTGTTCCATGAAATAAAAAATCCTATGTTTACATAGCCAGCTGTTCTTTAATATAATTTTAAATATTAGTATTTCTATAAATACACAAGAAATGTTTCCCTAAATGGTCATATTTTGTTTTTTATGTATAGATTGCAAAAAAACCCCAAACAACACCTTATGCACAAGTCTCTATGAGCTGAAAAGCTGTCTATCAATCAGTAAAAAAGGGTATTTAATTTCCTAGTTGACAATGGGTTGATCACTGTTTCCAGATTAGCAGTAATCGGTTTAAAATGTTTTAAATGAAATGACATTAATTTGGAAAAACTATTAAAGACTGTAATTGTGAGAAATACCAAAGCTGTTTATCCAAGGATTGATTACATAATCTAGCTTGAGGACATTAGGAAATCCTCACATTTGTGAAAGCAATGATCACTGATCATTTGCAATTAGTTCTGTAACTATATACACTAACTTAGCAGTTATCTTGAAGAATACATTGATCATATGACACTTCTGATTTTAGACGTCTATTTCCAAGCCTCTTCCTTCATTGCAGGATCCTGTGCTTTGCCGCATAATTTCACACGAACCTGCTAAAAATATCTTTTTGTAATATTAACTTTTCAGCTAATAAGTAAATTATATAAAGGTCAAATGTCATCTTGTAATGGACAACAGTAAAAGGCAAATTATTTTTCTCAGTGCATTAAGAGAGGGTTTCTCTTTTACTGGAATATATGGAAGTCTTCACCAGGAGATTTTATTGTCATTAGACAAATCAATTTCACTCCCATATTGTAGTCGTTCCCTCAGGCATAGCTTATCTTCCCACAGCCATACTTTTGCACTAAGAAATAAGCTGATTTAGAAATCTCGTAACAGACTATTGCAAAGACAATAGTGGTTTTCACATTTTTACTCAATTCCTTTTTCCTTTCCCATCCAAGTCACTGCATGTGAAATGGTGGAAATGTGAAATTAGGGAAATTGTCCTCTCTGTTTGCAGGGGCATGCTTTAAAATAATTGAGCAAAGATTGATATAGGAATTAAGAAAAATTTCTAAAAGGATCTTGAACTCACAATCCGGATTCCCCCTTCCAAAACTGCAGTAGGCAAGGGGAAGTAGCCTGTCCCTACCCCAAAGAACTTGCCTTGTAATCAATCACACACCCATTCATGCCCACCACTGCCTTTAGGTTCTTCTGAAAGTAAGTGGGATCTGAAGGAGGGAAGATGGATAAAAATCTTGACAGGATATAGATGGTTTCTGTCTATTCTAATAAACTAGAAAGTATCAGAAAGCATTTCCAAGCTCTAGAACTTGGTTCTCATGGGTATCCTCTTAGAAAGGCCTCTGGGGTGGCACTGGTCACACAGCACTCTCCCAAGCAATAGCAGGTCTACTTTGGAGCAGGTGTGGGTGAGGAACCATTCCTTCTAGGCAGGTGGCATGAGCCTGTCCTGTACTGAAATCCAAACAAGATTAATACTATGGATACAGTAGGTGGCTCCTACCCTGGTCCTCCTGCAGTGCCCATTAAAAGTGGGCACTTTTAATTTACGAGCATGGAAGCAGCTAGACAGACCAAAGGCAAGCTCTCTGGTTTTAGTGTTGTCACAGAAAGTAATTGGACAAAATGAATGTAAAGTTCAGGGTGAGGCTTCAAAGGTCAAAGAAAGCAAAAAGCATCCTTGCTTGCATGGTAGCACACACTGTACTGCAGTAGTGGCCCCCAGGAATCACCCGCCCTAGAATTTGGAGGACACGTGCTGCTGCTGGTTGAAGTCACTGTAAAAATTTCCGTCTTTTCCAATGAGAATTCCATTAAACTGTATTTGTGTCTAACATAGCCATGTATATATTTATTTGTAAGACTTTATTTCCAACAGTTTCTTAAAGACCTCTTCATTTCAGTATTATTTACAATATAACTTAACTAATCAAAAAGGTGTGCTAAGAAAAGGCTATACCTGCATGTTAATGACATTTCTAAAAGGTATGTCAGACAGAACTAGGAAAAAAGAAAGGTTTTTATATAAAGTTCTGCATCATCTAAGTTCAATGGCCAAATCTTCCGAACTGTTACACTTTAGTTTCAGTAAAATTTTTGTTGTCCTCAAAAGTTTCTCATGCTTTGGATTTGGCATCTACATATCTTCAGATTCTGGCTTCACTTTCATATTTCAGAATACAAGTGATACCATTAACAGTAATTTCCCTGTGCCAACTAGTTATATAACACTGATATGAGACTAGAAATGGGCCTCTATATGAAATCTATAATTTCAACAATAATTTATATATACATTTTAATATAGATACATAGCGTACATACTTATTGCACAATTTACTGCTTCTGGGTTCATAAAGTACCTTAGAATGACACATTAATTAAAATATCAGAGAAATCACAATTCCAGCAAAATACTTCTCAGCATTTCAGCTTTCAAAGAAGTTGTTTGAATACTGCAATCAATAAATGAGTTGGCCAATTGGAAAGCTGAGCAATATCTACTGTTTCAAAACTCATGCAGTGGTGAATGTACTATAATGCAAAAACCTCTACTTCTTACCACAGTGATTATTACTAAGAATCTCTTGTTGTTTTCTAAAACTAGTAAACAAAGGCAAGGTGGGATCAGACTTGGAAGAATAAAAATTCTGATGTTATTCTAAAAATTTTATAGAAGCACAAAGAAGAAGAGTGTATTTTAGGAAGTAGGTAACTATATATGATTTAAGGAAAAAGACCTGAATCAGTAAGCTCCGTGGAATAAGCAGATGTCTTCAGAAACTTCTCAGCATTTCTCTCTGCTGATACATGCACAGGTAACACTGTGCAAATGACTCAGCATATACTTTCAAGACCAATACTGGCAGAAAAATTTGCAGAAGTGTTTGGCACTGCATTCCACAGGAAAAGATGTTTGACTGGAGAAGCAATGACTAAATAGAATAGATTTACTTTCTTCAGGGTCATTAGGTGACTTGGTTGTCATTACAGTTAATTCATGTTTCAGTGTCTTTGGCACTACCCATCAAGCAAAAACCATGTAGTGTTACAGATCTCTCCTTTTGTTTTGACTATTTTTTTTCTGATGCAGGAGAAAAAGAATATTTATGTTTATACATTCCTCCATTAAAAGCAAGCAGAAAGAATACCTGTGATCACCTTTTCATAGTAAGGATGAATAATTTCAATTTTAGAATCAGTGTGATAATTCATACACAGCAACAGAAGTGCAGATATTTGGCTTATGCACACAGCTTGGTCTTTCAAATATATTTGTGTTATGTTCACATGAGTAGGCCCATTCCATTCAAAAGGATTGTTCACAGAGGAAGATGTGCTCAGAATCTCATAGGGGAGGCTTCCCTGCACACTGCTCAGTACTGCTCTTTCTTCTGTGTGTCAGTACCCAATCAGAGATACAACCATGAATCCTACACCTGTATATAGAATGGTATGACATAATAAATTAAAGCTTATGGGGAAAATATTTTTTCTATTCTTTTTCCTATGAATCAGCCCTCTCTGACTCATCCTTTTATCTGGTCACTGTGTCCCCTTTACAGAACTCAGAAGACTGAGGAAAGTTTGTAACCCATAAATGTCATTTCGAATAAGGTTCTGTTCCAAATGATTACTTCAAGAAGAATTTTTAAGGAATTATACAGCTCTTACAAAGATTTTATAAAGTTTAGAGTAAAATGTTAAAAGTACAGACTGTCTATTTTTGCCATGTGAAAATCTAATAGTGCTGGGAAACATTCTCCCACCATGGAATTCGGTTTTCTGTACTTGTAATTTTTCAGAAAGTGATTGTTTTGGCTTGGGCAAATTATTACACTCCAAAGCAACTCCTCAACACAGCCTGAGAGTTAGCACAGGTTTACTTGAGGCCACTTCACCTTGGTATACCTAAGGAGTCCAGTTGTACAGAAGCAGACTGTGGAGGCAATTGACTTCCAGGAGAGAAAACAAACCTAGGCATGTTTAATCTACCACTATTAATAAGCCCCCGTGTCAATCAGTCAGAGACAGGCTAAGGGAAGAATACTGGTGAAGGAATTTTCCAAAATGCAGCTGTTGCTTTGTCTCATTCCCGACTGCTGGAAAAGCAAGATCAGAATGCAGTGAAGCAGTCCAGCATGTTCAAAGGGTTTATGTTTCAGCTCCTTAAAGAACCCTCACAGGATGAGAACTGCTTCTGCAAGGGGGACCTACTTCTGCAAGGGGGACATCGGAGGGCTCTCAAATTTGCCTAGAAGGTGTAATTAATCTCATAGAATCATAGAATGCATTGGGTTGGAACAAACCTTCAGAGGTCTTCTCATCCAACCCTTTTGCAGTGAGCAGGGACCTCTTTCAGTAGAGCAGGTTGCTCAGAGCCCCATCAAGCACATTATTGAATGTCTCCAGTGATGAGGCCTCCACCACCTTTCTGGGCAACCTGTTGTAGTGTTTCACCACCCTCATAGTAAAGAACTTCTTCCTAATGTCTATATTTTGTATACATCTGCTTTCAAACTCATTAGGTGGCATCGTCTTTAGTAACAAACACTACTATAAGAGAGTATTCCCTCTCACCTTGTTTGGAATAAATTTCATTATGATAAAATATACACAAAAATAAAGTTTTTACAAATGCATATCACTGAAACTGCAGATGTTACTATGCTATTCTATGCTGAACTTTGTTCATTGAGAACTTTTGGTGAAATTTATCAAATAATCTAAATATCTGATGAAGATATTTGATTTCTGTTTTCTCATAGCACTGTCAAAATTTGATGAAGTTCAAATCACACAGGTTTTGGATCCAGACATAAACTTAAGTGCCATTGTTTACAAGGGACTGACTGGAACAGATAGACAATATCCACCAAAGGGAAAATACGCCGTCATCACAACAAATATAAAATAAGTATTGTCTGGGCACAGTAAATGACTACAAGAAATAAACATATCTATAGGTTTTCAGTAAACATAATTGCACTGGGCAAACAATGCATCCCAGAGAGAAACCCTTTCTTACAAGAACAGAAGAGTCACAACAATGACATGTCTATTAAGAGAACACATAAATCCTGCAAGGAAGCATTTTCAATGAGAAACTGAAGTTTATGGAATAGCACTGTTCAGGAGAGGTAAAAATTCAAAGTGCGTTAAAGATGCCATTGTTGGGTTTTTTTCTGCTCTTTTCAGTTGGTGAAAGGAGCTGGATATGATGCAAAATAGTTTACTTCACAAGCCTGAAGCATTGAATCAAACCATTTATGAAATGCTTTTATAATGCAACCACCATGAAAAGCTTTGAATTTTCAGCAGTAGCTATCTGATAGTCAAGAACAAGCAGACAATAATGTGGGCTTAATATAGCACAGTTCTGGGAGACGGATGAAGGAGTGAAGTGACATAAACCTGACTTGTGACTCCACAGTGTACTGCTTTACTGAAAACTGTTAGGAAGGATCTCTACCATCACAGACAGTATTTGCAACCAATTTAGAAAAGGGAACTCGGCAGAAGGAACTGCATCTCTATTCTGCAAACAACTCAGACTAGACAGAAAATTATGTCAAGTATCTGATCCCAAATACAATGACAAATGAAACTGGTGTTATTGGCAGTGGACATTTAATGTTCTGAGTGCTATTGCCATTCTCTTTGACTCAAAGTGAGTTTGAAGCTACATGGAAACAAGGAACAACTAACTTAGCAAGTGGAAGAAAAGCCTGTTAGTAGGAAAAGGCTGGGCAAGCTTCATACATTAATTGAAAGGTACATAGACGGAGATGCACAAAATCATAGTATCACAATGCTTTCTCATTAAGAACATCTCAAAACATTTAAAGCCTGATTTTCCAAGAAATACTTTAATCCTTGTTCTATGTACGTAAATACTTCAGCAAAATATTTTTTCTTTGAAAGTATTATTAGGAGTGTGTCCTTAGGAAAAAAAAATATTAACTGCAGATTACAGTAGATTAAAACAGTCCAATATAATCCACTCATAAAGACAAATGTGCCTACATAGGGTCTGAATACGTTTTAATCTGCTTAAAAATGATCAAGGTGAACCAATGCTACTCTTTCATGCAGAGAATCAGCATAAGGGTTGGGACAGGTATTCTGGAGTTTCAATGCTTTGAAAAACAGGTTCTTTCCCTGGTAAGGTGATGCTTAGTACTACATAGGCAAATGAAATACTTTAATCCTTAGCCTAAAGATACAACTTTAATTATGTATTAATTTCTCCTTAAATAACATATTTTTGAGGCAAAATTCAGTGCTGGTTTTAAGCATTCTTTTTCACTTGGCTGGCACAGAAGGCAACACTTTTCTTGTCACTTCAATTTTTTTCCTAACCTGATGCCTTTGAGACTTTAGGCTACAGCTGTTTAGTTTACAGTTCTTCAGGAAATTAACTTACTAAATATCTGAGCCCTCAAGAGGCTGGACTGCTTTTTTGGTAAATCACAGTCCTTCACCAAATACTATATCCTACAAAAGGATGTGCATTACTTTATTAATCAGTGACAGCAGGAAGCAAAGGAGTTTTGCAGCTGAAATCCTATTGTGGCTCTATGAAAAGAACAAAACCTCAGTGTCAAAGTAAGTAGGCTGGATCTAGGTCAGAGGCTTTTCTTTTTCTGAGAACTCATCTGAGTTTTGCCAATGACCTGTTCTTAAATTCAGACACTCTAAAACTGCAGGTGCTTACCAGAGTCTTTAAGACTTTCAAGGTAATAAAGGAACATACAGAAAAAATTATTTAGCAGCCTAAACACCACCCACAAAATTATGTCTGGACATTAAAAAAATAAAAATGAGTGACACATGAAAAATTAATTTCACTCCTCTACCACAGGGAGGTTAACCTAAATTGTAGAAGAATGTCCTAACTTTTGGGCCACCAACTTCATACTCCGAGGGGAAGAAAGGGGAACATGCTCCTCTTTTAACACCCTTGAGGGAGCTGACAGAGCACCCAAGTCACCCTGTAGTGTTCATCTAAGAGGTGAGGAGTACCCAGGTCCCAGTTTCAGCTCTAAAGACAGGGACATTTCTGTACAGCCAGCAGCCCATGCCCACTCAGTCACTTTGGGCCCGCTCAGGTAAATCACCCCAGTCCAGGGCGCAGAGCCAAGGACAGCCAGCAAGGTCACCTCAAAAATATGAAAGTATAGTGGGGTCACAATGCTTTGACACCATGCCCATGCTCCTGGCCTAATAGCAAAATCCACATACACCCAAAAAGTGGTTGGACAAACTACTGGAAGAAACACATTACGATGGCTGTTAAGCACATGGATACTAGCTCTGGATCGAGAAGTCCCTCAGTGGCAAATTTCTGAAAGCTTGTAGGATATACTAAAGGAAACAGAACTCCATGCTTGCTGTGGTTTGATCTTCCCATGGCATCTGCTTCTTGCCACCCTGGCCAAGACAGACCACAGGCCAGACTTCACACAGCCACTCTGCTGGTCCTGTGGTCCCATCTGAACTCTCAACAGCTGAAGCATTCATGTGGATGCAGCCATGCACTCATTTTGTCTTCAGTTTATATTTTTCTTTCCTCTGCCCACCTTCCTACCTCTTCCCCAAAACCTCTTGTATTCTTCACCTGGAAGTAAGACTCACTAAAGCCACTGATGCCTAATTCTAATTTCCTGTTCAGTCTTCTGTATAGATTGTTTAATTGCCTTATTTTTACTCAAATAGTGATCATGTGGGAAATAAGCTCTCTTACTATTATACGTAGTTTTCAAACAAACATATTATTTGTTGCTTATCAGAGAAACAGCAGTTCAAAGATATACATTCTTTGCTGTTATCTATCCACCCCCACTAGGATTTTCATTATCTAAAGAGGAGGGAAAAAACATACTTCGAATAAGTCAAATTTGGACAGAGTTATGGCCAGTTCATAAATAGTCTTCATTGTTCTATACTGTGTTTCCACAGATGAGTGAATACATAAAAGGACTAAGTAATAAATTACCTACTTTTAATGGACCTAACTTTTCTTGAGCCACCTTGCCTTCTCACCGCTCCATAGTAAATATTTATGAGACACCCATTCCATTCTCATAGCAGTAAGAATGCCATTTAGTTGTACAGAAATGCTTGGAAATCATATGATATACTTTCATAGCTGCAACATAAAAAGTAAGAAAGTGTCTCACCGGATTTTAGAATTAAACTGCATGCTTTGATTACAGGAAGACTCACAAAATTATCCTGCAGACCAGCTATAACATCCACCTGCTGAGTAGTTTAAAGGAATTCAGGTTTCTCAGTCTAGATTCAGAGGATGAAAATGCTCTGACTGAAATGGGTAAGGCTGAAGCAGATGGCTCAGTCCAGAGGACAAACCTTGGGGAGAGGCCAGTCATGGGAGATCGATGTTTGAGAGAGAAAGAAACAGGAAGAACATCATGATCCTAAGCAATGGAGGATCAACATGAGTAACAGCTCATTCCATTTTGTATTGTTGTATTGTATTGTATTGGGTATTTACAGTGACCAGTGGCCCAGCCTGTCCTGGATTTTGTTTGTGAGAATAGATAACAAGGGATCAATTCACAATTTCACATCATCTGACTTCAGGAACTTCACTTTGATGGCTAAGTGGGTTAACAAGTCTCCCTGGGCTTCCTACACAGTCAGCAAAAATCAGACTCCCCCAGATGGTTATTTAGAGTAGAAGTTTAACGCAGGTGCTCTTTATCACCTCCAGGGGATAGTTTTCTCTCCATCAGCTGCAGCAGGATCGTATTCAACTGAAGCCGTCTCTATTAGCCCCCTGAGCTACCCTGCTGAGCAGGCCTGTGTTTTAGGCAATGGACATGCCTCCACATTTCTTCTTTGCTCCTGTCTATCCAGTGGAGAAAATAAAATTTCTGAGGACAGTCTCTTCTCTCAAGCTATGATTTTATTTTATGATCCATGGTTTTGGTCATGCAATTGAATTTGACATTCAGATTAGGATATGAGTTTGCCCTTGCAAAGGCAGATAAAATTAGTGGGGCTCTGGAAGAGGTGCTGAAGATTTGTCTAGGCTGAATTCAGTTCCAGTGCAGTGGCTTTAATGTAAGCACACTACAGTGAGATGGTACACAGATAGGAGCAAGTGGGAGACAAAAAAAAAAAAAAAAAAAAAGACTTAATGAGAACAGAGGAATGTTCAGAATATAAACTTCATAATTGTTAATTACGTGAATAGAGTTATACAGCAGACAACACACAACGAGGGTAAGAGCCCTTGGATTCAGGACACATATTTCAATATCCACATTTTGAAGGTATGGCATTTACTTTGCTTGAAAAAAGGCTGAGAAGGATGTTAAATTGTAAATATCTTAAAAGACTCAGATGCTAAAGAAAATAGCATATATCTGCCAAAACATTGGGTTACCTAACTTGCACAAGGTTGGAAATCTCTCTCAACAAGAAATTTTTATTCACTGAGTACAGACTAAATAACAAGATTGATCTTAAAAATCTGATATCTAGTACATGTTTAGTACCAAAAAAAAAGAATAGTCTTTTTTACTATTACTTGGTCCATTGAAACAAAGTAATCAAATAATTTACTTAAGAGAAATTTGGTTAAGTTTGCCTTGAAGCCAGTACCATGTGAATATTTGATTATATTAATAAATCCAGCCACCACAGTGTTATGTATGGCACTAAGTATGAATAGTGATGAACAACAATAATTTATTTTTATTTCAATCATCCTCAGAGCACATAGGTACAGACAAGTTTTAGCTGACTTACACACAAAAAGAGTTTCATAATTCCCATGAAAACATTACAGACTAAGGGTATAATGGTCTTGAATAAAATCTAATTTCAGATCACATGGCTACTTCTTCCTTCTGCAGTTTACATTAAAAATCCAAGAATTCTTTATAAAAAAAGAAAATATATTAAAGTATTTTTCAGATCCAATCTTTAGAATCAAACCTGTGAAAAAGAACAAAAATCACTATGGGAAGAAGTTCATCAGAGGACATATCAAAAGAGCTTCCATTCTTTAGCACAGTAAAGTGCTATGTTTTTCAACTATCTTTTAAAATAGAACTAAGAGTTGTTATTGATTAGAAACATGGGTTATGTTGTATTTCGGTGAGTTTTTCATTGATACCATACTTATTTAGTCGTTAATTCAGATTATGTATTCAGTGTCTTCACTGTAAGGGGATAATTTAAATGGTATTTTTTGTGTGTTTAACATTATTATTCATGAGTAATTTTTGAAGAATATCTTCTAGATATTCTGTATAAAGATGTCTGTATTACTGTGCAGGCAAGCAATGAGCATCTTCTTTATCAAGTATGAAAGATTTTAAAAGCAAAAGACTAAAACAATCAGGCTTTGTTAAACCCTAGAAATCCTTCAACTTTTATTTATTTGTATGCCAGCCAACTTTCTATTTCCTCAGATCATGCTGAGATGGATGAGTGCACTGGCTAACACTGTTTTGTTCTTTGTTAAAAAAGACTTCTGCTTCAGATGCTGTATTTCTATTTAACTACATCATTCCTTATTTTTCCTCCCCACATTATTTTGTGTGTGCCTTCACAGCTCAACTAAATTGGTTTAGAGCCAATTTATTTAACTGATCTGCCAAACATGTTCTGTTAGGAGCAGTGCAGTTATACCTTTATTTCTGAGGGCACATGGCACTTCCAGGATGCACTTCCTACCACCATTTATTTGTTATCCTTTTCATAAGCAGCTCCTTTGTAAAAACACTGACTGCAAAAAACTAAGGGACCATCATCTTTCTATGTACAACTCAGAAATAAACTCGTTTATTTTAGAGTAAGTTTTATATTGCTCCATTTAGGCATGAAAGAGTATGTAGCAGCAGGAAAGTCTTACTGCAAGAGTAAAGCTATGACAATCAGTGTTAGAGAATAATGAGAGAGTAAAGGCACATTCTATGTATTTTGTATTGCATCCGTGTTTAATACACAGAGATGCAGGTAAAGGACAGGCATCCTTCAGGTGAATGGTATGGGTTATGAGAGCTGATAGAGAGACATCTGCATATGTCTAAAAATTCCAGAGCCAAATCTCCCCAGCTATTGGAAACGGACCATGCTGCCCACTGCCCCCTTGGGTGTACCTTTCCAGAGTGAGCTCTTGCATCTTCTCTTCTTATAAATCTGAGTTAATTTATGTTTTTCTCCCACCAAAGGTTTTTATCATGCACCATAAACTTTACTTCTGAACATCTGGAAAAAGCTATTCAAAATAAACAGAGAACTCCCTAAAATATTCTTCCATCAGAGATGTTTTAGCAACATTTAACTGACTTTAGATTTGACATAACTTTTCTAGTTGTATAGAAGAGATAAATTTAACAGTTTTTTTTTACTATTAGAGATAAACATAAGGATATTACATATTATTGCAAAGACTGATAAATTATCAGTGCTAGGCCTTTATTCCTGACTGCTACTCAACTACTCTCTGCAAAAGTGAACTAGCAGTCTGAGCAGACTGAAAACATCACTTGTAAGTAGGAAGTTGTGCAAAACAAGTAATGTAAATGCCTTCCTACCAATATCAATGTATATTATCCTTTTTTTATTATATGTAGTATTGTCAGAATGCTAGGCTACCCCCACATGCAAGCTAACTTCATCCTTTCCCAAACATAAAAGATCAAATACAGTGACTACACTCTACTGTAATTATGCCTAAAAAATACAGAAAAATACAAAAAATATTGTATGGAAATCCAAAATAAATTACATTATCTTATTTTATTACAGATTAAGGCATCTCGGATGGACTAATTTGGTGCATTAGAGGGACTGGAAAAGGTGTGGGTCATCTGTGAAGAATATGGGAATTTTTTTTTTTTATCTCCTTCAAATGTCAATTGATGATTTTCAGAGCTTGTTTAAAAGTATCTCTCTCATTGCTTCAGCAGTCAGCAAGGTAATATGAAAAATGTGGTATTGAACTAGACCTGATAGTGTATATTTCTCTCTGCTCCAATCCTATTCATAGGAGATTGTCAGGACACTTTAGTAACAAAACCCAGCCATTCAAAACAAAGAGAAAAAATACTAAGGTAATGTCAATAGGGGGTTTTGGAGCCTAAGGGAAAACTCTTTTTATTTTTACAGCTAGATTTAATAGGTTAGTACATGATTTATAACAGTTTTTAAAAATAGATACTCAGCAGTTTTTTAATGCTAAGATTGCTATTCCTCCCAGATGAGAAAAAAAAACCCACTGCAAATTATTAAAAGTGGTATACAGACTGAAGTCTCACCAGAGAGCTTTGTTCCTTTCCTTATGTTATCAATGGTATCTTCTAAACAGTAAACGAAACAGACAAAAATCCAGATGGCAGAAAGAAGACAAAACATATTTAAGGAGCATTTAATGTTTTAAGTAATTAATGCAAGTAAGTGTTCATTGCTTGCTCATACAAGTAATACACAGACATCTGTATGCAGACTACTTGGATGATATTATTCAAAATTTACTCATGAATGATAATATTAAATAAGATATGGCACATTTCAGATAATATAAAATTTGTGGAGTATGACTGCCTTTCTTCTGTGCAAAACCCTTTCCATAATTTCTTTTAAATTACATTATTTTCTAAAAGTTTTATACCTCTATTAGAATTACTTCAGCTTGAGTCTGCTCAAATGAGTGTGCAGAAAGCAGGAAGAGCAGGAAAGGGGAGGGAAGTGAGTAATTTAAAGAAAATTATCCTACTCTTTTAAAACAGGCAAAATATGTGCAGTCTAAATCCAAATAAATTGTCTTAATCACTGGCTTGTATGTATAAAAAGTATGAGCTGAATCAGTTCAGACATTAAGAAAAATCAGTAGACTAAAACAATTGGAAAAAAATGGTAAATTCATGTATTTTCATGCTTTCCTCATGTTCTGGTAACCAGAACTGGATGCAAATCCAGACTGCCAGTCCTACAGGGAATTCTTCTTATTTAGCTTTTAGCTTAATTCTGAATTGAAGTGAAAATATGAAATATCAACATTTCCATGGAAAGAGAAGTTCAGAAATAACCAGATTTCAAAACATTCTTATGGCAGACAAAGGTCAATGGAAACAAAAATATCTCCTCGAGTGTGTCCAGAGGAGAGCCACAAAGATGATCAGAGAACTGGAGCACCTCCCCTATGAAGACAGGCTGAGGAAGTTGGGGTTGTTTAACCTAGAGAAGAGGAGGCTCCGGGGTGACCTTATAGCAGCTTTCCAGTATCTGAAGGGGGCCTACAAGAAAGCTGGGGTAGGGCTTTTTACACGGGTGCTTAGTGAGAGGACAAGGGACAATGGTTTGAAATTTAAAGAGGGGAAATTCAGGCTAGACATTAGGAAAAAGTTCCTTCCTGTGAGGGTGGTGAGATGCTGGAACAGGTTGCCCAAGGACGTTGTGGATGCCCCCTCCCTGGAGGTGCTCAAGGCCAGACTGGATGAGGCCTTGAGCAACCTGATCTAGTGAAAGGTGTCCCTGCCCATGCAGGGGGGTTGGAACTAGATGATCTTTAAGGTCCCTTCCAACCCTAGCCATTCTATGATTCTGTGATTCTATGATCTCAAGTTTCTGATGAATGCAAGTGCATCGGTTCAGAATTACATTACTCAGAACAAAGTATCTTGCTTTGATTTTTTCTAATGTAAAATATAAGCATTCTAAATGAACAGTTTCTGGTGGCCAATTTTTATCCCTAATTGCATCTCAATAGAGACTTCACTCCAGATGTACTTCAGATATTAGGATGAGTCAGGCGCTGAATAGCCACGGGTAAAAGGTTCACATTTGGTATGGCAAAACTCCTTAGTAAAAAAGCAGTAAAGTCAGTGCTCTTGAGAATACATGATTGTGATATGGCTGATAAAGACCCCTGGGCAATAATATGCAACTTGTGCAAAGCCAGTTATCTTCATACAGTCTTAAAGCATAAGATCAAGAATTAGACTGTGCATATGAAAACAGGTTCACAATGAAAACCAGAAAGATTTGCTGAAGAACAGCTGTATAAGAATGGCATTCATCTGGATGTATCTGCATCTGGATCTGTTCCGAGAAACCTGCTCTGGCATAAATATTCCAAAGGCTCAGCTTTTGGATTTTCCAGTCACAGAAGAAAAGGCCACCCATGGCAAGCTATTTCAGAATAATTGCTTCACACTGATATTCCAGTTCAACCTGGAATGCCACCACGTGCAGATAAACACTTACTGTTGCATTTACACTTTCTTCTGCAATCGAGAAGCTGCATTTGGCCATGAGGTGCTTATGACCCACCCCCGGAACATTCATTCTAAGGCAAATGAGGGATACAAAGTTCAAAAATACGACAGATCTAAGTTGTGTTTCTGCTTTTGTTCACATTTTTTGTTAAAGTAATTGCTTAAGGCATGCTTTATGATGTCTTCTATTTTTATTTAGAACACTTATCAAACACATTAAACTTAACCATATTATGTGCAGTTTCTTGTATTATTTTAAGTATAAGGTTTACATAAAATATTTTGTAATTCAGTTACCAGAAATCTCTTCACAAGATACTGCAGTATGAGGATTTTTGAGCTGGGTTGATCCTTGAGAGAGAAACAAATAAATTAAATTTTAATGATAAACAAGCAAGTCCCTCCTTACAACCCCATCTTGATAACTTCCAACTAGTTATGATGATGATGAAGAAAAAGCATGAAAATAAGTTAGTATCTATTAGGTATATAAATTTGCTTTTGCATGCTTCCTCTAATTGTTCCATTACTCTTACACCATATAAGAAGGATTAGCTTTGTATCTGAAAGAAACAGTGGCACACAAGGCAGCCAACTAATTCCTTAGAGAAGTCCTCCTCTTTAGCACCTGTTATCACACGAGTAACACACTGCTACAATCAACACTTAAAATCATGGGTGTCGTAATTTAGATGATCCTTTCTCTGTAGCACTTATCACCAGTATCTACCGAAATAACTCACCATCAGCATTACGTAATTATACCAAAGAATCATAGAATCATTTAGGTTGGCAAAGACTCTCAAGATCATCAAGTCCAACCTTTAACCCTATTCTACCATTTTCACCCTCAAATCATATCCCCAGGCACCACACCTATACGACTTCTAAACACATCCAGGGATGTTGACTCAACCACTTCTCAGGGCAGCCATTTCCAATGCCTGACAACCCCTTAAAAATTTTTTTTTTCCTACTGTCCAACCTAAAGCTCCCCTGGTCCCCCTTCCTCTTGTCCTATCATTATTTACTTGTGAGAAGAGACAAGCACCTAACTCTCTACAATGTCCTTTCAGGTAGTCGTAGAGGGTGATGAGGTCTGCCCTCAGCCTGCTTTTGTTCAGACTAAATAGCTCCAGTTCCCTCAGCCACTCTTCGTAAGACTTGTTCTCCAGACCTTCCACCAGCCCAGCTCCCCTTCCCTGCACCTGCTTCAGCACCTCAATGTCTTTCTTGCATTGAGGTGCCCAAAACTGGACACAGTATTCAAGCTGTGCCCTCACCAATGCCGAGTACAGGGGAAGGATCACTTCCCTAGACCTGCTTGCAACACTGTTTTTAATACACGTCAGGATGCTGTTGGCCTTCTTGGCCACCTGGACACACACTGGCTCATATTCAGCCGCTTGTCGACCAGCACCCCTAGGTCCCTTCCTGCTGGACAGCTTTCCAGCCACTCTTCCCCAAGCCTTGCATTGCATGGGGTTGTTGTGGTCCAAGTGCAGGACCTGGCACTTGGTCTTGCTGAAGTTCATACAATCTGCCTTAGCCCATCAATCCAGTCTGTCTAAGTCCCTCTGTAGAGCCTCCCTACCCTCAAGCAGATCAACACTTCCACCCAACTTGGTGAGTCTGCAAACTTACTGAGAGTGCATTCTATCTCCTCATTGAGTTCATTTATAAAGATGGTAAAAAAGAAGTGGTCTCAACATTGAACCCTGAGGAACCCCACTTGTGACTGGCCACCAGCTGGATTTAACTCCATGCACCACCACTCTCTGGGCCCAGCCATCCAGCCAGTATTTTATTCAATGGAGAGCATGCCCATCCAAACCATGAGCAGCTAGTTTCTCCAGGAGAATGCTAAGAGATACAGTGTCAAAGGCTTTATGACAGCCCAGGTAGACGACATCCACAGCCTTTCCCTCATCCACCATGTGGGTCACTTTGTCATAAAAAGAGATCACGTTCATCAAGCAGGACCTTCCTTTAATAAACCCGTGCTGACTACACCTGATCAGCTGGTTTTTGGGTAGATGGTGCATAATCACACTCCAGATTATCTGCTCCCTGACCTTCCCTGGCACAGAGGTCAGACTGACAGGTCTGTAGTTCCCTGGATCCTCCTTTCAGCCTTTCTTGTGGATAGGTACCACATTTGCTACCCTTCAGTCCATTGGGACCTCCCCAGTTAGCCAGGACTGCTGGTAAATGATGGAAAGAGGCTTGGTGAGCACATCTGCCAGCTCCTTCAGTACTCTTGGGTGCAGCCCATCAGGCCCCATAGACTTGTGTATGTTTTAAGTGTTGCAGCAGATTCCTGACCATTTCCTCTTTGATTGAGAAGGCTTCATTCTGTCCTCTCTCCCTGTCCTCCAGCTCAGGTGGCTGGGTGTCTAGGGAACTACTAGTTCTACTAGTAAAGACTGAAGCAAAGAAGGCATTTAGCACCTCAGCCTTTTCCTCATCCTTTGTCACTATGTTTCCCCCTGCATCCAATAAAGGATGGAGATTTTACATAGTACTCCTTTTGTTGTTGATGTATTTATAGAAACATTTTTATTGTCTTTAATACCTATATCTAGCTTGAGTTCTAGTTGGGCAACTACAACATTGACTTCAAAGTATTTTAGGGAGGATAAGTAAGGTACAGGGCTTATGACAGTAATGGAATTCACAGTACTGAACAATTTCCAAAATTGGTGAAGTTGAGGGATTACAACTGGGAATAACTTCTTAGAAAGACTGTTTTTAATGTTTTAGCATCTGTAATCCAAATATTCATGGATAATATGAATGTTTTCACTATTGTTAAATTTTTAGGAACTTTTAAACCTCCCTGTAAATGATTTTGCACCTTTAAACTTTGAAGGTTCTACATCTCAATTAGCTCATGATATTAACATAAAGAGCTCAAAATTATAACCTGGAAAGATATCAAAGGTAATAAGTCATGAAGGTGAATGCATTTCTCATTGTTTTAGGTTAGGGAACCAGTAAGGCCTAACTTTCACAGAATCTAAAACAGTTTCTGCTATTTTTCAGCTTTTTAGAAGGAAGAAGAAAAACACTAATCTGCACCAGTGTTTCACAGAATCACAGAAACACCAAGGCTGGAAAAGACCTTTAAGATCATCAAGTCCAGCCTATGACCAACACCACCACACCATCTAGACCATGGCACTAAGTGCCACATCCAGCCTTGCCTTGAACACATCCAGGGATGGTGTCTCCACCACTTCCCTGGGAAGTCTATTCCAATGTCTAATCACTCTCTCCATGAGGAAGTACTTCCTAATATCCAACCTAAACCTCCCTTGGAGCAACTTCAGGCTGTGACCTCTTGTCCTGTCACTGGTTTCCTGACTTGAAAGAGACAACCAATACAATCTCAACCAGAAAACATAAAATAAATAATAAAAAAATAGTGTGGGACAAACTGATGGAATTTTTTGGACAAGAAACAGCAGCCATGATGGAAATAATTTATAAAGCATACTGTATAGATCATGGGTTTGATCACAGGAACTTCTTTACTATTTGAAAACAATTTCCTGTTGGCAGAAAACAATACACAGAACAAAATACAAATAATTAAGTAACAAATATGAGGCACAGGAAATCTAATAATTGCTTTTATATAGCCATATCATAAATCTCCTGTCAAAAATACACTACCCAAAAGTACAGGAAACATCAGCAAAATTATACAGACTATTACACCAAAGGCAAGAAGGTAGGAAGGAAAAATTATTACAACTTCCCTTTCTTGCCCTGTAATAGTGGATGACCTGCTAACCTGTCAGAGAACAGAAAAAATACATAAACCAAAACCTATGTGGTCTTCTGAAACCCTCAGCAATTGTAAAAATGCGAACTTGATTTTTTTTCCTCTTCATTGATCATGACAGACTGAGTTAAATAAACAGCGTCCTCAGCTAGCCCATTTCTCTGGTCCTCACTAGCTTGGCATAAACCTTTGGCGTTGCAATTAACACGTCTTCAGTCTGCATGAAACACTTCTTGTCATTTAGCACTGCGCGTCTACAAAATTCTCCTCTGAAGTTTCTTAAAGTGTCAAATCAAATGAACTATTATCTCCTCCTGAATTAATATATTTTTAGGCCTAACGATCCCAAGAAACTGAAACAGGTCATTACTTTCATCATCTTGATACAGGTGAAAATTAACTGACCTCAGTGACTAGGTCAGTGCTGTGTGCAAGAGAGTGCAATAACCAAATTCTGATCAGCTGCAGATAACAGAAGGGATATTTTATTCGCTGTGGATTCCCAAAATATGGGTATGTTGTAACTGGTATTACCATAAACCCAAACTGTGTTGTAAATAGAGCACTTATCTGGCTTGTGCCCCTTATTTTGATCCCAGTCCATCACTTATAAGGATTTTCAATCTTTTATCTGTTCCTAGAAGTATTGCTATAACTAAATAGACATACATTAATATAAATATATGAGTATAAAATACATTAATGTAGTAGTATACCTCATGAGATCCCCAATGCCTGTAGTACTCAGATGATTCCCATATATTCTGCATTTTCTAAGCACCCAGTTTAAGACTTTGGGATTTGATTTACATAAGCTTTTATTGTTAAGCACTGCAAATGAAGTCAGGGAATATAATACTTTAAACATGGCTTCACAATATTTTGCCATATAATAAAAAGGTACTCAAAAAACATTTATAAAGCTCTAAATAATGACTTTCACATGACGATCAAACACAGAAATATTTCATGAGAACATTAGCTGCCCCGATGTCCAACTATAGAGAAGAAGGTACTAAGCTGATGCTCTATCAAAAAGGAGAAAACCCAATGCTGAATAACACCTCAAATTAACACAATGCATTCCTTGAGTTTCATGGAGTAAAGCAGAGGTCTTATTGAAAAATATGGGATTGTATAATAGAAAATGGGGTTAATTACTAAGAAACGCTGAGAATTAAAGTGTTATTACTAGTTTTTGTGCATGTTAAATATGTTAGCATAGTTCTTAGAACATTATAAATCCTCACCATCTCCCGCACTTCTGAATTCCCCCATCAAGTATTCATTTAAGTCGTTCATTTTATAATGAGAGACTTTCAGACTCTATAGCAGAAATTCCCTTTTTTTTTTCCTAGCAATGCTGATACTGTGAGAGATTAAGATATGAAGTCAAACATCTGATTTCTTTTGTCCCTGAGGAATTAAAGCAAAGGGGAGTTAATATATCACAAAATGCCCCTTCACTAAATCCAAAACCTAGAAAACTCCAAGAGCTGCAAACAATCCAACTGCAAGGACAGTAAGGAAAAGACAGAACAAAAAAACCAGAGCACCTGAAGGGTTCTTGTTAAGCAAACATCGGCTGACTGTCATGAGAAATGCCAGGAAAGCAAGCTCTTTTCAAAAGATTTACAATCCCTTTTGGCTTCTAAAAAACTCACCCTTCAAGTTAAATTCTATACGTCTCTGCTAGATTTTTCTCCTACTAAGGGAACATTATACATGAAAAATCTGGAAACGCCAGGCACATACCTTGCTGAAAGCATCATATGGTTTCCTAACCATAGATCACAGAATCACAGAATGTTAGGGGTTGGGAGGGACCTAAAAAGATCATCTAGTCCAACCCCCCTTCCAGAGTAGAATCACCTAGAGTAGACTATACAGAAACATGTCCAGGTGGGTTTTGAATGTCTCCAGAGAAGAAGACTCCATAACCTCACTGGGATGCCTGTTCCAGTGCCCTGTCACCCTCACAGGGAAAAAAATTTTTTCTTATGTTTATGTGGAACCTCCAGTGCTCCCGCTTGCATCCGTTGCCCCTTGTCCTGTCATTGGACATCACTGAGAAGAGCCTGGCTCCGTCCTCTTAACACTCATTATTGAGGTCACCCCTCAGTCTCCTCTTCTCCAAGCTAGCAAGACACAGCTCCCTCAGCCCTTCCTCTCAGGGAGATCAAATCTAGACAGGAAAAGATAGGTTGGAGATCTTCATATACTGTTTCTTCAAGGACTAACATCCCTTTGAGTCTTTGCCACAGGTGACAGGAAAAGCCAAAGCATACTTCCAATATGACAGAAACTAATCATCTACTGCAAGGTATGCTTTATTGCAGGCAGTCATACTTAGATGGCCAGATGACACCAGTGGCAAAAATGTAATCTCTCATCTGTACCTGCTAAGAAACTGTCCCATGTAAGACTTGACTATAACTGTTCATCTGTAGGGACCCAGACACCGTGTTTTTTTAATTCACTGCAGCTGATAGTGAATGCAGAATCTCAGTTTGCACAGACTGACTATAGGAGAGAATCATTGTGTTTTTCTGTTCATGTGCTTCTGGTTTAGGCTGCAAGTTTTACTCCCAATTTTCTGAAGAACTATTGGCTCAAACTCTGAGGTATGACAAGATGTTTGGTGTATGAGTCATTATGGAAGTGCACTAGTCTGAAGCAATGCAGATCAGAAAGCTGAGGGTAAATCACACAAGGACCCAAAGAAAACAGGCTTTCTGAGCCAAGGAGAAATTAGGCAGTATCATTAGGAAAGTCTGTGAAGCTTCTTCGGAAACGACCTTTTTTAGGAATGAAACTCATAATCCTAGTATCGAAAAAACACTCAAGGAATGGCAACAGGGAGCCATATACCCTTGCAGAAGTAACTGACATGTTTTCTATAATGGATTATTGGGACATGACTTAAAATGAGTGGAGAAAACAACAGCTGCTGCTTACTTTTATGTTGTATTTACTGTTGCTTTTTTAAAATTATTTTTAAAGAGAAGTGCATCAATATTCTGCAAGAGCAAAATATCCTGCCTGTCAATAATAATTCAGTATTAATAAAATCAGTGCAATCAAATGTCAGTAAAGATACAGAAGTGGCAAGTGGTATTGTGTTTAGAAGAATAAAGGAAGGTGAAAGCCAATGTTAGGAACTGGCCAAGAAGGCTAATCTGAGAGTACAGATGGGTTCATTACTATTATTGATTATGATAATATCTCAATGTGATCTGAACATTTTTGTTGAACTACTTAGGTTGTAGGTGGGTGCAGTATTAAAGCAGGATGACCTTATTCCCTTTTACAGAGAAGGCTTTCCATTTCATTTCACAGTCTACTTCTTGATGCACTATGACATTTCTATCATCGTTTCAATGATGAAAATCCAACCAATTTGTTTTGCTTTAATTGCATTGAGTCACATTGTTCAGAGATGCAGTAAGCAAAATGCTGGGTTTCATTATCCCATTAAATTTGACCTACATTATTTTTCTTAACAGTATTATTCATAAAGTAAAACCATGAGCATGTCTGTGGTATTTGAATACTTTCACATGTCAGCTTCTACAGAAGAAACAACTTTCAGGAGAGGGCTTTTAGAAGTTCTTGCATTCTGCAGCCTGAGGCAACTAATGTACAAGACAGAAGGGAACCATGGCCTGGAAGAGTACACTGGTCTGTGCCAATTGAGGAGACAGCATGTCATTTTCATGGCATTCTTACTTCCTTTAATATCAGGTTATCTGCAAATGCTCGGGCTTGTAAGTCACTTGCATATTGGAAAACTAAGTTTTTCTGCCTGAACACACATTGGCTTGAGTAAGTCTTCAAGCAAATGATCATCATGAATAAGTCTTAAAATTTTACTTCAAAGCAAAATTGGTGTATTAGCCTGAGGTTAGCCCTTGCAATAGTGTCATTTTGATGAATGTAGATTGGAGACATAGTGTGAAACCCAGGAAATGCTCACAGAAACTCTCCCCTAATTCAAAAGAGACTGAAATTCAAAGAGGGCTAATTTTGCCTTTCTTAGACAAGCTGTATTTCAGTATTATTTGACTCAAAAATTTTTAACAAATCTCCAGATGTATGCAGGTGTAGCAGTTATCTTTACCTAGTAATCGACTGAAAACTCTGACTAAAGTCTGAGTAGAAGGGAATACTTTGACAGAAAGCTGCTTTAATGTGGCTACAGAAAGATCTCTTCCTGACAATACTGGCCTTTTGCAATGGCAATCTCTACCAGAACTTCAGAGCAGAAGAAAGAATAAGATTCTTATCAGACTTTCTTTCCCAACAGCATTTGAGTCCAAATCCCAGTATAAGGAGTAGCCATTTCAGTAACAGAAGTTTTAAAATTTGTAGTACATTAAATCGTTATATGCTACAGTATACCATGAGAGTAAGGTACCCTGCTTCTCAAAGCTCTTATAGTATCAGGAACCTGAAGCCCTTCCAAATTTCAAAGTCAGAAGTTGGTTAGACTCTAAATACACCAACAAAGCACATAATCATCATCACCAACATCATCTTCATCATTCTATTCCCTCTGCCATTTCAGAGGACTGATATTCCATGATGGTTTCTCTATTTCTATTCAGTGCTAAAGAATTCACTTTCAAAGTCTGGAAAGCAATCAGGAAATGTCTCATAACATCACAATGGGGTCAGAAGAAAGGTCTAGTTGCTTTTCCCAACAGTGGTCTTAGAAATGCTCCTGATTCCAGGCTGGCAATCCACAACTCTTTCTCCTGCCACAGGACTCAATTTTCAATGTTTATTAACAGCAACAGTTTCAGTTGCCAGACACAAACTTTTTTTTAAAAAGTGAAACAACTTTCAAAAAGGGTATTCCCAAGCATATGTGGAAATAGGTATGAGCAGAAAGAAAGGTGTCCTGCAGCATGTGCATAGTGTGCGCAGCATTCTTAGATTAAATTCATCTCTTCTTATGAAAGAGAGAGAATTTATTAGTTCAGTCTTCTTTAAAACTTAAATACTTCAGTTAAGTGTAATCTGAGGCTTCCTTTCACTTGCTTGCATGGTTTTCATCCAGATCTTTAAAATGCTGGTAGAAAATGTACTCTTTCTAAATGTGAATGGAAGATGTTACACAGCAGAACCCAGAATGAAACAGAATGTAAAGATGTGCCAGTCAGCATCCTGGTGACCTAGTTTTATCGTAGCAATCCCACTTTTGAAGATATGTCCCTGGTTTGTTTTTTTTTTTAATAAAAGCTGCACAATGAGGTGTCAGCAAACATGCTGCTTGTTGTTAAAGATGTTGCTTGATGACTGCAAATACCTGTCTGTATGACTGACAACGATAATGACAGGACTAGTGGAAATGTCCTGAAGTTGTACCAAGGGAGGTTTAAACTAGATTTTAGGAAGAATTTCTTCATTAAAAGAGTAGTTGGGCAGTTGCCCAAGGAGGAGGCGCAGTCACCATCCCTGGAGGTATTCAAGGGATGTGCAAATGTGACAATTCAGGACATGCTCTAGTGGGTGTGGTGGGTTTTTTGTGGGTTGTGTGTTGGTTTTGTGGCATGTGTGGTTGTGGGGTTTTTTTCATTACTATTTGTTCAAGTGGGTTTTGTTGTTCCCTTTCCCCTCACCCGTGGGTGGATGGTTGGAGTAAGTGATCTTAGAGGTCTTTTCTAACCATGAAGATTGTGTGATTCTGTGACAGTCTTAGTCAATGACCTTCCACAGTACTGTGCAGTATCATGTTTCTAAAGAACAGAAATACATGTGACTGAGCAAGAATCCCATCTACAGTAAAGGCACTTTTTAATGGTTTCTAACATGATAAAAACTGGAGAGACACATCTTTTCAGATGGCCAACAAAAGTTGCTTGCAGCTTTTTCTTTTTGATGTAGGCACATTTCAACACATTTTCAATTTATTTCCTATGAAAATGTTCTATGTACTACCTCATTATCTGACTTCGTAAAAACTACTGCATTCTTCTCATTCATTGATCTTTAAGCCGCTGACAAGCGAGAAGAACATGCACAGCCATGATCCATCCTTGAACAGTCCGTTCACATACACAAGACTATCACAGAAGTAAACCTGTTTCTCTTATTTCACTTAGAAAAAACTCATGTTGATTGTTAAGTTGGAAAAAACTTGGTAAAGGGACCAAGAGATGACCCCAAAATTATTTACAAAACGAAGGACAACATTAGATGAAACAAACACCAATAATGTATCTTCCAGAGCATTCTGAAATAACACCCCAAACTGATGAGACTGGTGAACTGAGTTTGTCCAGATTTCTTTTGGTGGCTTTTTTAACAGAATAACAGTTAATAAATTAAAATTACCCTAAAGCTGAAAGTATTTTCTGGCTCAGGTACTGACAATTGGTCAATATAATTTTATTGGTGATGAGGGCTACAAAATAACCTTTAGTTTGTTAGCAAGCCAGCCAACAAAACCCAAAGTTAACTTTAAATAAATTGCAGGGCAGTGCATTACTAGGCATGTATGTTTACACTTAAGTCTAAAACTAACTTTTAAAAATAATGTTTAGAAAGCACAATGAAAAATGAACAATACTTACAACCATACCGTTTAGGGACACCCAGCAATCTGGTGGGAAATCCTGGAGCAACGGTACTAAAAACTGTAGACAACCATCCCAGTGGCACAGCAGCAACATCATTCCAATCAGATTAAAGATCCTCACCACAGCACTGGCCAGATCATACGTCATGTGGAAAATCTGTAGGCAAAAATTGCATATGATGTATATGACAGAAATCAGAAAGTCAAAACATTTGCTTCTCATCAGGTAGGTTAAAGACTAAGAAGTACCAGCCTAAACTTCTAAGAAAGCTGAGAGTTCTCAGCAAGGTCCATTAATTTGGACAGAACTGTGATGACTCTTGGCTGCACCCCAGTGTTATACAAGCTGCAGAAAAGGGCTTATTTTTGATCTGAAGTCACCAATTCAAGTATTTTCTTAAAATCTACAACTTCTTTCAATTGAAGCAAGTCTCACAAATTAAAAATAAAATAAATAAAAAATTGGGAAGCTAGGCAAAGGTTATGAGACTTTTGTTTGTCTGTGAACTTGGTGTCTAAATACTCACAAAGTTATGGAAGATATAAATTCAAGGACCTGTTCAGAAAAGATTCACCTTCACATTTCTTACCTTCTTAAAAGCACCAAAATCTGAATGAAGAAACAATATGAGCAATTTTAGGTATTTTTGGACTTCTATTTCTATACTATTAACCCAATTTGTGCATACTAGCTTACTAAGCAAAATGACAAAAAAGTAGTTCATTGCTCTAAATCATTAGCAGTTATCCTAAAATACTGAGAATCCTATGGCTACTAGGTTTGTAGTAGCTAAGCTTATATCACACTAATATAACCATTTGTATTTCAACATATTCCTCCATTCTTAGACAAAAAATGTTTGCATCTCAAAAGTCTCTCACAGCAAATCATACATACTCTTAAAAAACATAGCCATTTTCAGGTTTGTCATGAGCAAATTTGTTGTGGCACAATTAGCGTGAACAGCAGCAGTCAGCTGCCTAATAGTACGGAGAAAAATGCTGGGTTTAACACCTTTGTGCTATATTGGTTTCAAAACACTTCCAAAAAATGAATTCAGGCATATTCTTAACTTACTACACAATTCAGCCAACTGAAGACAAATGTGTTACACTTTAATGAGCACTACGCAGGAGTTCCATTTAGAAGATTAAGGATGTCCAGTTGGTGTTTCATGGAATTTGAAGTAGAAAATATTACATAATTGTACAGATAGACATAGAAATCAGAGGCTTTAGTGCTGAAAACATCAGATTGCTGAAGGTATACAGGCATATTGGCACATCCCATTTTAGATGTGTAAATGAAAATTCACATATGAAAGAGGGAATGTTTGCATCCTAACTTTTACATGTCTAAACTAAAAGCAGAGATTAAGTACCCACACTGTAAATGAGTGCAAATGCAAATATGAAGAACATGTTATGGTGTCTTTCAACATAATTTTCTGTCAGTGGGAGTTTGCCCTTGTTTAAAAATGGTGGTGGATGTTTTGAGTCCCAAAATGCAAAACCTGCATAGGAAAAACATACCTCAGACATTAATTTTATGTGCAAAACAATTTTTCAATCTAGGGCACTTTAAAGTAATATATTCCAAATCCTAGTTTGATAGACATTGGAAAAAGATCCTTGTAATGTTACTCAAAATGTCATGTCTTATCCAAATACCATCTAGCTACAATCAAAATTGAGAAGATGACGATGATATTTAGGACATACCATAAACAGAAGTAAACAGAAACATGTCACCATTATGCATTTGTCTTGTTAAGAAATGTATTTACATTACATGTATTTTGATAGCTACAGTTTCAGTAGCATCATATGAATCAAAAGAGTAGATGTGTGAATTAAAATAATCTTCTTTTAAAGAACTGGAAAAATCAGCAAGGATTACTACTGTTTTAGAACACAAATACTCATTCAGGTTACACTTTATCCACAAACAAAAACTGCAGATGAAGTTCTGATCACATGAAAGTTGCAAAAGTTTTGTCAGAAAAATTATGTTTTCCCCTGGAATATTTGTCTGAAAAAAAATGCAGAATATCAAACAGAAACAATAGGTATTTCCCAAAGAGATCACAACTTCCCCGGGAATTTTGTGTTACTCCAGAGAAGAAAGCTGTCACATCTCTACACTATGGCTGGACAAAAATCAAAGTTCACACCCACATTGTTTTTGTATTGCCTCAAGCTTCCCATTAGACTTTACTGTAAGAGACCAGATTTTCAGAATAAGTCACCATATTCGATACTGAGTGTTTTTGAAAACAGAGGTCACAAATATGACAATATCAGAGTCAAACTGAGCACAAACATATTCATTTCTATACTTAGAAAAAGAACTTTTCTGAAAACATGCACCTATGTGTATGTGATAAACAGGGGAAGATCTGGTTATCTAAAACTCTCCAGAGATCACAAAACAGCACTTGCTTGCATCCAAGGCTCCTGAATCCTTATCCTGCCCCTGTAACTATTGGCCTAGGCACAATGACAGATTGTGCATGCATCCTGTGATCATAGCTGCATAAAATTGTAATTCTATGGCTCTTTCATTTGGATGGAGCCCATTTTGGGGCATCAATCCAGATTACATAGGTGGTCTGCAAAGCTCATATTTTGATTTAGAATTTCCAAGATTTTAGAGTATTACCAGTAGAAAGCTGGTACACTTTCATTTCAAATTTTAAAATTTTAAATAAATATGTGGGTGCATAAATTTGCCAAAGTATTTATCTCGGCATTTCTGAGATCTTGCCTAGCTCTTATGTATGTATTGCTCCCTGCCTACCCCATGAGACTGTGCAATGGCTCAGTAAGGCCTCCCAAATGAGCCAGCAGAACCTGGACACAGGAGGAGATATTACAAAGTGAGAATGAAATTCAAACCAAGCAGCTGCAGCAGTCAGTTAAAATTAAAGGGCCCTTGCTAAACCAAAGAGGTTGGATTTGGGCTCTGCAAGGACTATCCTGTCTTGTCACAGTGGTACAACTGTGTAACCCATTGTTTTCCTTCAAACCCTCTCATTAGTAGCATGCCTCTGAAGAAATGGCCACATACTGCAAGAACAGTAACATGTTGAAAATTTTATGTGAAACCAAATCCAGCAAAGGAAATGAATGTAAGTCTGTATATGACACTGCAACCTTCCATCATTCCTGATACTCTTCACTCCAGAAATAGCTCCTGTGCAGCTTAGCATTCAGGGCCAGGATTATTAAAAATGTATTATTATATTTTTTATATTATCTGGATTGTTTTACATGGTAACATTGTATCACCATTTCAACCATATCATACTTCTCTTGCTCATCTTTTGCTTAGGAAGTCTAATATTTTGTGTAACCTATGCCAATAACTGTGGTAACTCTGTATTAAAGAAAATTACTAAAAAATCTTTATAAAATGTTGAAAAAACCTTTTCAATATCTTTGCGTATTCTCTCTCCATCAAATAAAAGCTGACTTTTTTTTTTCTCCTAACAGAAAGGTTTGGAATGTGTGCTTGGTTGGAAAAAAACCCATTTAAATACCGAAAGTATACACTGTAAGTGAACAACAGTATTTGTTCATGGTACTATATTGATATATTTACATTTGGAAGCAGTAGGGTGTTGTTTTAAAAAAACGACTATGAGCTTAACTACCCTGTGGACTGAAGTAATGTATTGCACATTTAATATTTTATGGTTTTCCTTTCAGAAACTGATTGTGATACATTGAAACCAAAGCAGTAAGAGAAGTCATATTTTTATAGCATTTTCTTTTTGTAATCACAAAGCACAGTTACTGAATTAATGAACTAAACCTTACTAAAACTCCTAGGAGATCTGTGAAATGCAGCTTGTTAAGAGGATGACAGAAAACTACAGCCACTCATTTCAGCAGACAGTGGCTTGAACATCTGCTGGTCCACCAGTGGGATAGGAAGAAATATAGGAAGACCACCAATCGATTTACCTTGACTTTGCAGTACAGATTTGTCATCATATCTCTCTGTTTAATGGCTGTCTTATCAAGATAATAACAAAAATAATTAAAACAGTTGCACACAACTCAAGTTTGGCTCTTAAACCCTCTACTCAGGTAGTTAAATACAATAGTCTGGTTATCATTAAACACCATCCACAAATGGCATGCAAATAAGCAGGAAATGCAGCTGTAGAACACATTTGAAAATCTGGCCACTTCATTTAGACTTCTAATTTCAAATCAAAATATTCAGCTTAACCAGAAAGAGGTGGAAATTTTGGATAATAGAATTCAAAACAATTAATAGAGTGCTAATATTCCTGCAACTGAGAAAAAAAAAAACTACCTGGAGAATTAACTCTTTGCACATTTTTATTTCACATAAGAGGAAAGATATAATAGATATCTCTTCTTTTTGTTTACTACTCAGTTTCATTTCAATTGTGCACGATACTTTTTATTATTGTGCTTGTTTGGGGTTCAGTTGGCTAGACTACTGTCATTTTTCATGGTTTCCATATACTACATGAGTGATAATAAATTTAATTTATGAACTAACTTATAAGAACTCATATTTTCTTCCTATGTTATTTTCATAACACAATTTCCAACACCCTGGAAACCTTAACGTTTTGCCTGAAGAGGTGACAATGCCTGTGACAATGGCTGAAACGTAACCACAGACTAACATCTATTATTTAGGCAAAATATTGCTCACAGAGAAAAAGAAATTGCTGAAGAACTCACAGTTCACATATTTTATCTCAGTTTTTACTCAACACTTTATTTATGACTCTTTTTATTCCCACGTGAAGCAGGAAGCAGAGTATTCCTCACATTCATAATGGAGCGTATACTTTAAGTTGGTCCTGCTAACTCAGACAGAAAAACTGTTCCAGTCTTACCAACCCACTTTTTTAATAGCTTTTGAGGGCTGTCATATTAAGTTAATAGTGGATTTATATAAATTATCAGATTTCTGTCATTTTAGGGAAAAACAAAAACCTGAAAAAACAAACAAAACTAATCAAACAAAACAAAACACCCAAGCAAGCAAACGAACAAAAACCTCACAACCTAAATCTTAGGATTTCCTAGAAAATTTATTAAAATCTCACAACACTGAGTTCACCCAGACACCTCTTTTCTTCCAACCCTCAGAAGTACTAAAGGTGCTCAGTATCATAAAGCTAGCCAAGGTTTAATCTTCAAATCAGGATTTTTCATCATGCTTCAGGCATTATGAAACGACACTTGTACTAATTGAGCTGTGTGGAGTATGGAATATTAAATAGCCACAGCGGGGAGAAAGAAAGATCTGCACATGTGTGTGGAAGCTCTGGAAAGCATGCTGAAATCTGTATAAAGGGCAACACTGGAATTTCAGGCTAGACTACACTGCAAAATAACAGTTACAGAGATGACTAAGGGTTTCTGGTTCAATCTCTGGGTCATTCCAGAATTATTAGGTCTATCCCTCAGAGCACCAGCTAGACACAGATTATAAACTGTAGGATCCAAATTTTCCTACCTGAGTTAATGTTCACTTTAAGATAGAGGTTGTAACAAATCTCCCCAGGAAATAAAATAATACAAAAGGGGGAAGAGAGCACAATGCCTCTTTTTGAGCATCCATCTCTCAATCTAGTTTAAACAATGAAGGGCAATAATGGCTTTTTGTTTAGCCAGTCCATATTCTACAAACTGATTTCAAAAGACATTCTATGTAAATACCCCTTGAGATACTATGGGTCTGACCCAACTCTTAGCAAAGCTGATTTCTCTGGAAGTGGCAGGTATTATACTCTACACTGGAAGTACATCCACACAAGCAGACATAAATGTTCATTGATTGAAATGCCTGGCTCTGCCCTCAGGGCACCATCTTACATTCAACTGACTTCCGATGTGTGTGTTTAATTTTATGATAAATAATTCATAATTGAGAATTCATTAGTGAGGTAAGGTATATAGCAATATTTAATCTAATCGTATTTGTGACCTCAAGCTGATGACAAACACAAAGATCTGCTACTGCTTTAATTGGCCCTGAAGGGAAAACACTAGTAAATTAATAAACGAACTAACTATTTTTAACCAAACATATCTGGAAAAGAAAAAAGCTGAGAATGGCCTATTTTATGTGACCTTTAAAAACTGTTATTTTCTAGATGGAGTCAATCTGACATTAGGTTTTATAATAGAAGTCTCATTTATTCCAGTTTAAGGCATGTACAAATGGAAGCCAGCTTCTGTGGAGCAAAAAGAACAGTGCAACAATGTCACAACGTGACAGTCCACTACGTCCAGGTTAAACCTGAAAACAATAATAAAACTGCTTTTGCTAAAGGGAGATTTGCAAGCCTTGGAAAGGTCACATATAACCAGGAAGAAAAACTTATTTCTGCAATATATGTTTTCTACTGTAAATTGGCCAATGCCATGCTAATATGTTACATCTCACACAGAAAGCATGACTTCACTGCCAAAATATGTGGTTTTGTTATCCTATTGTGACTAACGTGTGTGATCTGTCTTGACATATAGACAGCTGTATTCACTTTAGTTCTACAATGAATGAGTCAAGAATGACTAACCTCAGGATCTTGAAATTAAAAATACAGTGCCAATTTTCACTGTTTGTAAAGAGGTGGAGGTTGCCTTCATCACTTATATTGCTAGGAAGTATGAACTACAGTTATCTATACAGATTAGACTAAGTTTTTATCTTCATTAACAGAATCAAAGTAAAAACAAACAAACAACAATTCACAGCAGTCAGAAAGACACAAACATGCAACACTAAGAGCCTGCCTCTGAAAAAAATTCAGCTGAAGCTCTTCTCCTAAAGCTATAGTAACAAACTGACTGTAAGTATATGGCAAAAAAATACTTGAACTGTACATGAGCACAGAGATTGAGAGTTTTGTCAGCTGGAAGTACAGCTCTGTTTCCATTTCAGCATTATTTCAAGCATCAGCATTGCCTGACCTTCAGATCAAGATTCTGATGGAAGTATCTCCAGTGACAGCATCACTGATTCGAAGCTGGAGACTTCTGTGGGTGGAGCTGAGCTAGAAAGAACATTTCATTTATTAATTTTTACAATTATTTGTATCTTAAAGGGAAGGCAGCTTGAAGACACAGCCAGTCCCTAAATGCCCTGAAATATTTATTTTTCTTACTAGCTGAGCAAGAGGAACTGTTTTGCATATTAATGTCCATATGAATTCCCCATCACTCATCTGCCCACAGGAAGGCCAAGGTGGGGGCTCCAACAGCGCTGAAAAGGGCAGCAGAGCAAGCAACATGAATTGTAAAAAATATCACAGCATACAACGTTTCAAATGTGAGAGCATGAAGTCAGATATCTGACTGCATTTTTAGGACTTAGTATCAACTTCTGAAGCATATGTTCTCCAGTATTAGTGTACTTACACAAGCATTTTTTCATCTTTAATGAATGTGAAATGCAACTTTAAATACCAGACATTTATTTACAAGGAAATCTACCACAAAATCTGTCAAAAATGCAAAGACAGCTTAGGGACAACATTAGGAAGTACCAAAGTCATCACAAAAGCTATGTCCGATAAAACTGTTTAACAATGTTATTGATCACTCAAGTCTCACAAACCCTGAACCCTTTTGATTTCCATTTTTAACGCGTATCTTTGGATATAACCACACCGTACCCACAGCATGCTAGGTCTTTTCCTCTGAGCTATGTATTTAAGACAGAAACAGAGCAGTGCCCTGGCTGCACCTGCCATTGTAACTGGCAGGACATGATCTGGACTCCCAGACTCCCAGATCCAATAGTGAAATTCAGTAACAATGAATAACACAATGCAGATGCACTGCAGGAAATACTTATAAATACATAGAAAGTAACAGCACTATATTTTTACAATCAACGTGGTACAAACAGGGCACATGTAGACAACCTCTTTCAACTTCAATATTTTCCTAAACTTCATTATTTTTCTCTCTTTTTTTTTTTTTTTTTAAAGGTAGTCATGTTTTAACTTCCAATCCAGTACTTTCTGGTAGCACAAGAAACACCAGAAAATTGAATGTACAAAAAAAAAAAAAAAAAAAAAAGTAATTCTCCTGTTGTTTTTAATTTATGTTAGATCTATATGTCATGACAGGCTGCAAATACTTCAGGGAGCTTCTCTTGTCTCAGCCAGAACTAGGCTTGGGAAGCAAACGAAAATTTGTGAATAAAAGGACAAGAAAGGACAAGAAAGTTTTCTCTTACATCATCCTAAACCCCCAAAAGAACCAGTTTGTGAAATAAGGGGATGGTTGAATAATGTTATTAAATGTTATTAAATCACCAGGCTTTTTTACCTTATGCCTAACACCTACAGTTACACTACTGCATATCTGAGCTTCAAACATATAATCCTAATTAAAATATGATCTAATAGCAAATAACTGCAATAATGAGATATATTTCTCCTGGGGAGTTTAATTTGGTGTCTTACTGAAGCTGTTGAGGTTAATCTTCCAAACACGGAAATAATGGGCAAGGAATTGAAAATGGAAGTCATAATGTTAAATTTCTTGTGGAAGAGAAGGTCTAAAAACAAACTGATTCCCAATGCTTTCTTTTAATAGCAATTGATACCTTAATTTAAAAAAGGCCCCAAATGTTGTTTTATGATGCACAATTGTTACATTTTAGAAACTAAATTTGTTTTTTTATAGTAATCTAAAAGAAGAGTTCATATTAAAATCCTTTTTAAAAAAAAATAACAAAAAACAAAACCATCAGTACAATCAAAGCAGATGATTAGTCCACAATCCTGTGTGAAAGTCAGAGCTCTTAATCAACTGGATGTTTAAAGACTAAAACACATAAAATCTATTTATTCTATTTAAGAATCTACTAAATCTATTATAATCTATTAAATCTATTTATTTGAAAACCTCAGTAATAGCAAATATAATAAAGTCACTCATATAACATCATCACATACATATAGAAAAACCAAAGAAATAACATCTACAAGGATATATGCGAATAAATTATTGTGCTACATACCAATGATTTGAAGCCTAAGTCAATGTTTCCTAATAATGATAAATGGTTTTTAAAATTATATTGCTAATTAAACTGCATTATATATAAAACATTTTTATTGGAAGTGTAAATGAAGTTTACAGTTAAAAACTTACTGTCACTCAAAATCATCAAATCATATAATAGAATCATAGAATGGTTTTCATTGGAAGGGACTTCAAAGGTCATGTAGTTACACCACCCCTGCCATGGACAGGGACACTTTCCACTAGGCCAGGCTGCTCCAAGCCCCATCTAACCTGGTCTTCAACACTTCCAGGGAACAGACATCCACAACTTTTCTCGGCAACCTGTTTCGGTATATCACCACTCTCACAGGGAAGAATTTCTTCCTAATGTCTAGCCTATATCTACCTTATTCCAGCTTAATCCCATTACTCCTTGTCCTATCAATACAAGCCCTTGTAAAAGTCTCTCCCCAGTATAACCGTAGGCCCCTTCAGGTACTGGAAGGCTGCTATGAGGTCTCCCCAGAGCCTTCTCTTCTCCAGGCTGAGCAGTCCCAACTCTCTCAGCATGTCTTCATAGCAGATGTGCTCCAGCCCTCTGATCAACTTCATGGCCCTTCTCTGGACATCTCCAGCAGGTCCATGTCCTTCTTGTTCTCAGGGCTCCAGAACTGGACACAGTAATCCAGGTGGGATCTCACCAAAGAGGAGTAGAGAGGTAGAATCACTCCCCTTTGGCCTGCTGGCCATGCTTTTTTTGATGCAGCCCAGGATATGGTTGGCTTTCTGGGCTGCAAGCGCACTTTGCCAGCTCATGTTTGGGGGTTTAAAAATTAAATACCAAAAAATAACTTATGTCTGGGCAGGTAGAAAGAACACATCAGAATCATAGTCTTAATAATTTGCCTCAAAAATTGCTAGTAGAAATCAAGAATTCAGTTGCCTGATAAAAACTTCAGGTAGTCAGAAAAATATTACCAATTTAAATAAACTACTTTAGAGATTTGTGTACAATATGCTCTCCTGTAAAATACTATGTTTACTTGTCTTATTACATAAAACCACCCTGAGTAGAAATTTCAGATGCTATATTATTCTATTTTTGTAACTGTGTTCAACATTTGGTAAATACATGACTGTCATTATTATGAAAACTGAATGTATGCTTGCAGACACACATAATTTGAACACAGTTCTGAATCCTCAAAAGTCTACAGATCTCTACATAACTCATATATGACAACCAAATGATTGGCTGCCAGTGAAGAGGATGCATATTGCAGAAAACTTGAGGATAAGAACTTGAGGCAAACATGCTCTTCCTTTTTTGAATGACCTCATATACCACTGTGTTTTAATTTTTTTTTCCAGGAACAGAAGGAAAGCTTGGGAAATTTAATAGCTCTATTTTCCATTCCTTTTACTTTGCTGTTAAAAGATGGAGATTTTTCTTATTGCTGTTTGTGTGCATTTCTCTACAAAACAGGCTGCAATCTACTGCTTTTCTTCTTCATCAGTCTGTCTCTGTCTAGCCCTTATTTTGTACAGCTCTAACCTCTTTACATTTTCCTTTTCTGCTTTATATAAATATATATTTCACAATGGAAACAAAAGATTGCTAAAGCAGTATCGTAATTTTTTGAAGAAAATAGTATAATTGTGTATTATAAGTAATTCCAAGTTGGTGCTGAGATTTTGACTCTCTTGCATTTTTAAAGGCAGGTTCTTCCGTCACTCAACATCTGGAGGAAAAGGATTTACTTTCAGTAAGTAGACCAGAATTTCCCTCTGGGTTCCATGTTTTCTCTTATTCTTGTTCCTCAGAGCATCCTTGCAGTAAATTTTCAGTCCATCCATTCCAAATGTTCTGATTTTTCTATACCCTGTCCCTGTGCCATATCTTCTTTTGTTGTGGGTTTGCTGGGTTTTTTTCAGACATTCCCACAGAGAACATGAACATGACATCAAAAAAATATCCAGAAAAGGTTCTACACTTTAGAGCAAGTAACTCTGTCCATTCTTTTTCAGAGTTACTGTATCCAATGGCTGACATTGAAAGATTAATATTTGACTATTGCCAACTCTAAGCCACTTGTGATTTAGGTGGCCCCATGAACTTTGAGATTAATTTAAAAATATGCTTTAGGTTGTAAATATTTGCATGCCTACAAAACTTCCCTCAGAAGTTGGTGAGAGACTAAAAAAAGCTTTAAAAACAGAGAACAGTAATAAATCTGAGATGCTACAAAATTACACAACTCCAGAAACTGGGACATGGAAAGAAATGCAATACTGTAAAGCCCACAATAAAATTTGAAGAGTTTGCAAGTTTGCAATGACATTTCAGTCATCCTCCTTTTACTAACTTAGTCTTACATTACAGAAATCCTCTGTTTCCAGAAGGCTAAATCCTGGAAATGTTTATCCTATGTGCTCTCAGTGCTGCAGTTTGCATCTCTGGGACAGTGTTGTGACAGGGACTGAATAGCAAGAACAGTATTTACGCAATTGCAGAGCGACAGTGAAATGGGAGTTATTTTTATCATTGAGTTTGGCAGCACCAGCTAAGCACTAGGTGCTTCAAGTGTTTCAAAACGCCTAGTTTGCACATGGTAGAGCTAATAGCCCAGGAGGAGAAATATAAAAAAAGCAGAGGTGGAGGGGGAGGAGGGTAGTTGCAACCAGTGCATGCAAAAACTAACTGAGCACGCATGGAAACCGGCTCAGTAAGATTGCAAACTGCTCAGGTAGCACCATTAGGAGCACTGAGTGATGAATCTCACACGTGGTCAACAGGGATGGAAAAACCAGTAGCAGTGAAGTATGACCCTGAGCAACAAAGGTCGTGAGTGCCAGAAGGAGCAACAGCCTGCTGCCATCAGGGTTGCAGGCTGCCCCTTCCCCATCTGCCTCATCTGACGTTGTATAACATGCTAATAACACCAGGGCATTCAGTTTTTGTTTTTTTCTCCAGATTACTAGGTTTGCCCACATGCCATGATAGGGCATATAAGCTAAGCCCTTTACACAGACAGTTGGGAGTGTACTGAAGCACTTTTGGGGAAGGCTGGTAGACCCTCTTATTTATCAACCCCTCTTATTTCTAATGAGGAAGGGAAAATAAATTATGAGTAGCTCCCAAGCAACCCCATCCCACAAGCCAGATACTGCCTTGTCTCTGAATACTTTTCCAGCTTCTTAACTGGGTGTGTGTGTGTGTGGCACCACTTGAGGAATGGGGCAGGGAAAACAGCAGGAAAGAAGGAAGGCAAAGCCATGGTTTTACAGAGCTGTTAAAGCTATTTGCCTACCCAGTCCTTGCCCTGCAGAGACAGGCTATAAGCAATGAAAACAGGCTGCAGGGAGTTTTCTGAAAGACTGCTGAACATGGAGTAGCACTTACTCATTTTTCTACCAGGCAGGAGTCCCTGAAGTACAATTTTGAAATTACTCTGGACAATTTATCACCTGCCCAAGTGACCCTGTCACTTGGCTAGTCCATCTGCCTGGAACTTGCTCTAATATTCCCAGCCCCCGAAGCAGCAATAAACAGCTGCCATTTTTTATAAATCAACCTGCCAAATCCAGTTTTTTCTTCCCTGTCTGATGCCCAGAACAAATAGTAGTCATTCCCAGGTCACCCACGTTTTCTAGCCATAAAAATGTTATAATTTTCATGCTTAAATAGAAGGAAAAAAAAAAACAAGCCACAATCACAATTGTTCTGGAAAATCCTTTACGGTTTGACTAGCTACCATCTGCCTGCTATTTCTGGAATAAACACATTAAAAATAAATAAAGAGGTTGTCTTATTTTTTTAACATGTCTCATGTTAAATATTCAGACTGTGCTCTGCACAAGACTTCCACTTACTCTGCTCGCTCCTGCATCTTTACAATACTGACTGCAGATCGGCTTATTGCTGAGGATCAGGAAACACCACGGATTGCTCCTGGCTCCCTTCCAGCCATCTGGAGGAAGAGAGGCTGCACAGCAGAGGACCCCCCGGAGGCTGCTACACCCTTTCTTGTGCACCCAGTAAAGGGAGGTCATGTATTTCCCACATATACTTTCCCACATATTATGCTAATTTTTTTTTTGCTTCCCTGAGATTATGGAGTGAGAGCGCTCAGTGGATTTACATGGGGAGAAACCGTGATACATAGTATTTATATTTTAAAAGCCTAAGTAATTAATCAGACTCTTTTTGTTTTGGTTTGGTTTTGTTTTCCAAGAACCAAGGAGTTCTTGCAACATGGTAACAATAAAGTGAATGTCAGTTCTGAACGTCAAAACGAAAACCTAACAAAGTGTATAATTATTTTCAAAAGATGGAAAAGGTTTTGTAGTCACAGACTAAATCACAGTAAAGTTTCTCCAACATCTTCCTTTAAAACTTTTTAGTTTTCCTCTCAATTGATTTGTCTTCCCTTTGCACTTCAGTGATTATTGATTCTTCCCTTCTGAAGGAGCACAATTATAAAACAATTATCTGCTCTCTCAGTATTTCCCCGTCAGCTACAAGCAGAATGTTATCCCATTAGTGTACTGTTAGATCTTTTTTCTTCATTGAAGTACAACTGTTTAAATGGGAAAACAGTGTACAAACTGTTTTCTGACACTGGATATAACATACTAACATGCATGTGATAACATTTGTATATATGTGTGTTTATATATGCATACATAAACATATATAGATGATATATCACAGTGATGCAAGCAGAAGTAGCACTAGGATTTTGATACATGCTTGCACATCTTTGCAATCAAAACCCCATCTTCTACCTTAACCACATGCTCCTCAACATTGCTTCACTACCAAGCACACTGTTTCTGTGTATAAATGCAGCACCAACCAATACCATGCTCAACACATAACTCTTTGCCACCTGCCCCATTTGTTCTTCACTTTCAAAAAGCTCTTCATTAAGAACATATGCTACTTTGAAGGATGTATATCCCTTCAGGTATATTAGGCAAATCCGTGTCTCCCAGAAGTTTGGTATTGTCTTCAGTGGATCCAGCATTTCACTTAATTTTCCCTGTCCTCTTGTGGCTAAATTAAATTGAACAGCAGTTAGTATGTCCCCCCCATAAGAGAAGAAAGTATTTGGGAGGCATGAATCCAACAGGCAGCCAAGATGGAGAGACAACAGTGTGGTAAAGATAATAGAAATTTAAGAGCTGTCATTCATACGGATTTACTTATTTTCAAGTATTATTCCCTGTCTTACCTGATGTCACACATTTAATTTTTATGCCTAAAATTGCAAAAAGATCCATTACCATTTCCTTACATGTTTTCTGCATCAAAGTGAATGCAAGTTCAAGTTTTATTTGTCTGTCTGTACTCCTAGCACTGAGAACATGCAGGTCTCTTTTGTTATCAGTAAACAACATTATACCAGCCTGTGTTACATGTTCTTGCATTTATTTTACCTGTAGCAGTAAAACTGGCCAAGCAGGTGAACATGCTCTTTTCTGAAAAGCAAACTAGAGATAAATTAATAGACTTGGATCTTTTGCAATTTATATAAGATTTATATGGAGACTGGATCTTAACCAACCAACTGAAGACTACTGTCACATGGGTATTTACTGCTCTTGTATCTTCACTTGATCCCCTAAGAGAAAATACACTAATTAGCAGGAAACTGAGAGGAAAGGGACATCACTGTCTGTTAAATTTGTGTCTAGAAATAGCATAAAGAACATGCAAAACCCCATTACAAAGTTTCTTTGCTATTCCCATTATTACTTATTTCACTTTTTAAAAGGTACAAAAACTGCCCTGCTAAGCAGCTTGCAACTTCACCTACACCTGGCTAATTAAGGATTCCGAAAAAAATACCATGCAGCTTAATGCATAAAATGAACACCCAGGATGTCTGAACACTTTGTTCTTCTCCAATACATAGCTGATTTCATTTTAATCCACAAGGCTTTTGGGTGCCTTTTTTTTTTTACATTTTTCCCCAATCACTTCAGCTTTCAGACTTAATTTTTCCATTACTGCATTTTGTGTGACAAAGGTTTCACGTACACTATTTTGAAACGCTGTATTAGTTCTAAAGGTGCCTTGTGACAAATATTAACCATTTTAGGACACAGATAAAAGGGGGGTTTTTTTGTATTTTTGAGCTTTGGTTACTTTAGTCCTTATACAGCAAATGTCACAGAAATTATTATCCCCAATCCAACAAGACTGAAGCCACCTTCCCCACTGCTACTTCAGCAATAGCCTGGTGTCACCACTGGTAAGAAATGCTATCACAGAGATTCCTCTTGGATATCCCTAACAGCTCAGCTGCCATGCTTTACGGTTTGAAGGTTATTAATAAAGTTGATACTTGTGATCACACTGAAAAGCCGATGTGTAAATATACATAGACCTATATCTATATTTATCATTTACTAATTGGAGTGCAGTGATAATGGTGACTCATATGGAGGACACCTCTGTATAAAAAGCCAAGGGAAAACAAGAGAAGACTTCTCTGATCTGTTTCTCCTCTTGCACCACACACACATATCAACCATAAGCCTTCTGCCTTTCTCACTAAATAAGCCAGCTGGGCACTCTCAATGGAAAAATCCTCCAGTGTTGCCAGAACAGGAAACCTGCATGATGGAAATAGCCCTCTGGAAGAGTCTCTCTGTTCCACTGCATTAAAAAGATACCCAGGAGGACTCACATTCTAGTTTTAGCACCTAAATACCTTTACTGAGGTTTTTCTAGGTTACTTTACTGCAGTAGTTGAGTTTGTTGCTCTCCACTTTCCACAGGCCAGCAAGGTCGTTGTTCCCCGCAGTAAGAAATTTGAAAGAGGGGCTGCACCAACCTGCAAGGCCATTTCTCCCTGGTTGTAGGGGCTAGGAAATAACAGATGTAGCTCTTTGGGTCCCTTGACAGACTATTTGACACCTAGAACCTACGCAGCAACGGTATGAGTGATGAGCCAGCCTGGGTACTCACACATGAACACCCCAGTGCTGCAATGCCCTGTGTTTGTGCTGCATGAAAAGCTGATTCAGGCTCGTGGAGGTCATCTGTCTCCACACAAAAACACGGGCTAGTCGGACTCAGATTTTGTATGTTAGGATAGCTCCCCACTAAAAGTAGTTAATAGGTGAAAAAGAGGAATGTAAGAATTAACATACTGTCACCCTAACTGGTCAGCAAAAAGAACTAATCCACACACGATGTGCTAATTTCCATTTAGAAAGCCTAAATATGGAAGTAAAGAAATGCGTAACCAAACAAAACCAAACCCAGGATAATTATTTTAGATTAGCAGTTTGTTTGCCAATTTCCTATTGTTTTTAATATTGTATGACTAACGTTGTCTTACATAACTCCTGTTATGTACTTTTAAAAGTTTACATTTCTTCAAATCCTACTGAATGTGTTAACTCATTAGTATCTTGAGACACATGGCTGACACCTGATGTAGAGGAAACATTATTTCTTTATGATATTTTCAATTTGTTATATCTGATGTTCATTGTAAGAGCATGTGTACTTATCAAATGGGTCAACTACTCAGGCCCAGGCCACTCCTGTTTGTTCCTCCTCCCTGTGTTGGCTTTACTAGAGAAGTTTTAAAATATACATTAAAAGTACAAACATATTTTAGTGAATTGTTTATGCTTTTTTAAAGAAAAATCTATATTCAAGTCCTTGTACATATTTTTCACAATAAAAGTGAAAGAGGATGCATATTGAAGAAAATTTGAGGCTAAGAATTTGAGGCAAATAAACTCTAATATAATATCTGACAATCCTCACAGAAGAATACTTTTATACTGAGAGTTACATAAATATTTGTTAGCCAAATTTTCTCTTAATTAGAGAAAATATGAAAGCTATTATACAATTGACATTTTAGACATCATCATGTGCTTTAAGCTCTTATGATTTTGCTTTTATTTACATATAAGATATTTGATTACTTTTGAACAAAAAAAGCATGTAGTGCCACCTAGGGGTATTCATAAACTTATGAATATGAATTCAAATATTCTGAATTAGGTTTATTCTTCATAACCGCATTCCTAGGAATAAAGATATGTTAAAGGAGGTTTAAGCAATTTAATTTTGCTAGCCTGACAGTACAGCATATGCTAATTCCAGAAACACCAAGAAATTAAGTTTTTTTCTCTGTTTCAGCCAGTAACTCTACAGTAACTGTCTCTCACTGAAAATTAAAAAATAAATACTGTGTATATTAGAGAGTAATATAATCTTTCTTCTCCTGCCTCAAAACTCCCACCTTAACAAAATAGTGGAAAACTAAGAATTATATTAATTGGCTGTATTGTATGTGAGAAACTCCATTTCACATGCCTGAGTTTGCATTTAATTTCCTCCAGTTCAACAAAAGATGGGCCAGGTGGGAGGATTCCTCAGTACTGACATGAAGCCAAAGGGAAGCCAGCCACAGCACCTATTTACCCACTTCAGATTTTAATTTATTGCATTGTTTTGTTTCTTTTGTTTTCCCCCTTGCTTGTGAGTTTTTGTCACTGAGGGATATATTGGTCTTATTATGGAAAGTGTATTGTGGACTACCTTCAGACACAGTTAATTGATCAAAAATGTGAAGGATCAAAACGACTGTCAAATGTATCATTATAGATAAAGATTTCTTCATTTTTCAGGCAGATTTTGTATAGAAAATACTACAACAAGTATGATCTAGGCAGAGGACTAGCCTTTCGTATTGTTTTTTAAGGCAAACTCGGAATGACCCATCTGACCACACTGATGAAACCACTTTAATCATGCTGCTGTAGCAATGGAAATGCCTCACCACCATACTCTGTGAACATGGTATGCACCCACACCACTCTCGTGACCCTACTTCTTTTGTCAGACACCAAACAGGGCAGTGCCACTCTCGCTCCAACCAGCCACCACCCCTACAAAACACTCTGATACCGCTTTCACAAATATCACTGGATCAAGAAAGGCTGGTTTTAGTTTTATTATTTAGCTTATCATTGACTTTCAGTCTACCTAATTTTTCTGTCATATTGGATCATAGTGTTGTAGTAATAATTCACTTTACATACAACCCACCTATGTGCAGAAGTGGCAGAGTCTATTCAGTGCAAAGTACAAGAAAACCAGAAAAGTCATTTAACAAACAATATGTTCCATATAGCAGGGTTTTCTCCACAGCTTCCCCCCCTCTATGGACCATAACCACTCAACTCCACGCTCAAGTAATTCAAAGATGTTACCAGAATGCCTGTGAGGTTTGAAGAATCTGTGAAACTGTATGGATTATTTAGAAAGCACTGTTCAGAAACACTGTATTATAATGGCTTTTTTCTAAAGAAGTTGTTCAACATTTCCCTTAGAAATCTGCACAAATTAGAAACATAAGCACAAGAGAGAGGATTTTAGTCTATAGTACTAATGCCCATGCAAATGTGGACCATGCAATCTTCATATTCTGTTATTAAGCATTCAGATGACATAGCAACATTAACGCAATGAAATTATATTAATCATGATAGTCCTAAAAATAAAAATAATAATAATTAAAAAAAAAGGCTACTAAACTGATAGTCCTTGGAAATACTGAATTTTTCACAGACTATATGGGACATCAATCCTGCAAAATGCTGGGTGGGTTCTCTGGTCCCAATCCAGGAAAGTGCGTATCAAGTACCTTATTATGCACATTAGCAGTTATGTTGACTCAATGGGAAAAAAACCAAAACCAACAAACCAGGGGTACATCTATCGTTTTAGCTTTGTATAATTAAGTTTCACTGGAAAGTTATCTTGCCACCTGTCAAAATGTAGATCCATTCTGCATCTAGTTCACTCTGTTACATTTTAATGGATAACTCTGCTTTACATAATCTACCACACCCGAGAACCTCTTAAATTGCATTCTTTCTCCTCTCCAAAGCTGGAACTTCTGCCATCTAGATCCTGCAAATCCTATTACACCCTTGTATGAGGATCTTTGCATACAAATTACCTAAATAACAGCATTTCCATAGCTGCATTTCTTTCTAATCTTTTTTTTTTTTTTTTCTAGTGCAATGGTTTACTCATCTATTTGGAAATAACCCCTCTATGCTGTACTCTCTTAGGCTTCTTTTCCCCTGCATGGAAAGCTATGTCCCAGCTATGGAAAATTAAAATTACTCTAAGTGACAAACAGGAAACCAGAACCTGAGGGAATGGCAGGAAGATGTGCAGGGTGAGGTTTAGGTTCGATATTAGGAAGGGAGGGTGGTGGAGCACTGGAATAGGCTCCCCAGGGAAGCAGTAGTGGCACCAAGCCTGGCAATATTCAAGAAATGTTTGGAAAATGCCCTGAAGGACATGGTATGAACCCTGGGGTTGTCTTGTTCTGGGGCAGGAGTTGGACATGGGGATCCAGGCTGTCCAAGGAGGTGTTGAGCCACCATCGCTGGGTACATCTAAAAAGACAGATGTGGTGCCAAGGGACAGGGTTTGGTGGTGGACGTGGCAGAGCTAGGGTAGTGGTTGGACTTGATGATCTTGGTCTTTTCCAACCAGATTGATGATACTATGATACATTTGAAATTATGTTCAATAACTAGGAATTTGTTGAGCTGACCTCTTTGAGTGACAGAAAGGTCTAAATATACAAAACAAATGAGTACCTTTCCTTGATACACTGCTTATTGACTTTCTTGTTCTTACAAAAAAACCAAAAGTGTTTAGAGGTTGTTGGCTTTTTTCCCTTATAAATTACTGCTTTCATTTACCCAAAGTTAAATTTTTGTGAGTTGGGGACCACCTGGGCCAGTCAATCTCCTCCAAATTCCTGATGTGTTATATTTTTCCATCTGCCCAGAAAGTCATACAATGGTCCCAGTTAAATCCCATGCCCTGTGATAGATCTGCTTAGTACAATGTTTGTCCATTTTTTCTGCTCAACATAACACACTGAGTAATGGTTTCTGAACTGCTGCTTTTTGGCCACCTTCTCTTCCCATTTTACTATAATTTGAGACATTTTATGCATTTCTATGTCTAGCTCTTCAGCATCTGTACTCTGAGACCACACGGCACTGATCACACAAGAAATTCAAACTGGAATTTCTCCTTCTGCATAAAAACAGGAAAAAAAAACAAACCCTTTTATAAGCTGTGTGGGCTTTCTTATATATGAACCCGTATTTCTCTCACAGGGATCCACACAGAACAAACTGAGAACCAACAGAAGGCAATGCAAAAGTTAGTGTGCAAATCTTGCAATCAACATGGGCTAAACAACAAATGGCTAGAAATAACTGTGGAGAGCCTAGTAAAAACATTGGTACAATAAGACAGAATGGGGTAAAATGTGAGGAATCAAGATAAGCCTCTCCAAATTAGATTTTGAATGATTCGTGCTAGTAGGGAGGGGCATTTAGCAATATCTGTACACTTTCTGATTGGGAAAGAGAGTATCAGAGGCCAGAAATAAACACAGGAAGAGTTACTGAGCAAGTTGTTCCACCTGAGCACTAGTCAATGTCCCAGATCTAGATTCACTGCTCTAGTGGTATCAAGTAATACGCTGAGACAAATACTTACTGTTTGTTATGTGGCTAAAGGCCTATTTTGCTATTTTGTGAAGCCAGATGTACCAACTTCAGGGTTCTCTATCCAAAATAACAGCTCTAGCATCAGATTTCAGCCACATATTGCTTTACAGAGATCCAGGCTGCCTCTGGCAAGCCACAACCCAGAATAAGGACTTTGTACACTCTTGGCAAACTACAAGGAATTCCCTCCTTTTACATAGTCCCAGGCACCAGATGCCAGCTCCCCTCTTCCCACCACCAATTCACCCAGTCCCACATGGCAAGGAAACAGGACTGCACACCAGCACTTCACCTCCACACTCCTGTGCAGACGCCACTGACATATCCAAAATATATGGTGAATTGCAATTCTTAGTTTCACTTTCAAACCCAGGGCAAATGCTTTGGCATCAATTATACTTCAAATAAAGTAACTAATGCAGTTTTGACACTTCAATTTGGATTGGTGGTCAGCTAAAGGTTTTAATGGAATGGCCTCATACACACTTATGTGAACACACAGAGATTAACCTATTGAATGCATACCCTGGCAGGTTTTCACAAGAAAATACAGAACAGCTATATTCACACATCAACCCCTGATGTTAGATGGTGGAAGATGGTACTGAATGCTCCTCCTATTCTGGTCTAAGAAAATGAGCAAAGGACAAATCTCAGACTAAATGGGAAGGGAAAAATAATTGACTTCGTTTAGTTTATAGCTCACTACTGCTACACTTAAATTGGCCTGTCAATGCTCATGAAACGTTCCTTAGAGATTCATACTGCCTGTGTCCAAAAATTATTCAGAAATATAATCCATACATTTCTTTCTTGTGCTTCATCTGGACAACTGCAATGCTTTCTCAGCAGGTCTACCCGTAAAGCCGATTAGTAGAATCCAAGCAGTTCAAATCAGCTGCAAGACACATAGCTAAAAAGAAAGGATATTTCTCAACTGTAACCCCAGCATAAATGTTTCAAACAGAATTTTAGTTTGCATTTAGAAACATATCATTTTGTACAGAACACAGTAAGATTCTAAATTGCCTTACTAAGTTGCTCATCACATACTTCATTCACTCCTCACTTTCCCTTTGGTAATATGGAAAACAAGATACCAGCAGTTAGTTTCACTGAAACAGAATGCTTTTATAATCTGTATTATCACAGAACCCCACTGTGATACATTAATCAGAATAAACTCCTGATCCAGAAGGTTCACCCTTTGACAGGACAAATAACAGAGTGGAGAATAGAGACAAATATAGGACTTTTCTTACCATGCTAGGAATTAAGTGACAGCAAGAGAATCCCTCAAATTATCCCCAACCAAGACATGCAGGCAGCTGTGCAGTTCACTGCTGTCCTGCAAGCACACAAACCAAGAGGAGAAGAGCAAATTGAGGGAGGCAGGAGAGAGACCTACATGAAACGTTAGGTAACTCGTGCTCACAACGTATGCTTAATGGTTCAGTGTCCAAGAGAAAGCAGGTGATGAGTGGTGCTCCTCAGGGGTCAGTACTGGGACCAGTGCTGTTTAACACCGTTGTTGGAGACATGGACAGTGGGATTTAGTGTATCCTCAGCAAGTCTGCTGACAATACCAAGCTGTGTGGAGTAGCTGACACCCTAGAGGGAAGGGATGCCATCCAGAGGGACCTTGAGTAAGGAACGTATTCCTTCACAAACATAAATCATGTCTCTTATGGAGCAAGTGGATTGAAGGAAGAGAGACAGAATCAGCCATTTCAGGTCTGTCAAGGACATTTTGCAAGGTCAGAGTAGTTTGCAGATTGACAGATCCTGAAGCTGGAAACTTGCAACATTGTTGTAAGCTCCACCTGCCCCAAGCTGATTGCTTCACTATAGAGACACCACACCGCAACTGATTGGTTGTTCAGACATGCAAATGATCAGAAAAGGACACCAATCAGAGACTAAGGTTCATATCAGAAAGACCTATAAAGCTAAGGACACTGCCTTGGGTCCCTTGCCTTAGAAAGCCTTTTAGGAGCTGGTGTGTGATGGCAGTGGTGCTGGGAGAAGGAGAAAAGGCGGACAGCGGGTGAAGATGACGAAAGAAGAGCGGCTTCTCCCCGACACCCGACATTCAGCAGCACGGTCCCTAGCCGGGATCTCTAAAAGGGAACTCACAAAAGAGCTGAAGACTCTGGCTCTAAGACCCAAAAGGAACTGTGCCAGTTGTTAGCATAGCACCTCTATTCTGGGTCTGTAGCCACGAAAAGAGCTGTTGCTAAGCCGCAGAGAACGGAAAGCCAGCGCTCTCTCAAACTCAGTGAAGTCCTGCCCCGCTGCAGTGCACTCAAACCCGCTACAGCGCACTCAAACCTGCTAGCAAGAAATCCATGCACACAGCCATAGGATTCACTTGCAGAAGGACCGGAACTGTAAGAAAGAAAGCCTATCTAATTTTCTCTCTTTAATTCCCTTTGTGAATACCTTAATCCCAAGAAAGTTAAGTGTCCCCTCACATCGATCCACAGCTTCAATCCCTCCGAGGGGAACATCCGCATCAGGGTCTGCAAATCCTCATATCTGGGTGCTTTGTTTCCCAAACTTAGCGTCTCTTTTGGGAATTAGTTGTCAAATAACACATATACACAGAACTCTACATGCACTGTCATTTCCTCCAACCCCTCACTATAAAGCCATCCTGAATGTCCCCATGTCTCCTTACAGTTAATAAATATTGATTGTTTTGTTTAATCATAACCAAGTATCACATGTAATTCGGAATATGTGGTGAGTAACATAATACATAATTGGGGTTATAACACCCTGAACACCCAGTATACAAACGCCGGTCCCAATTCAGGACAGACTCAATTAAACCACTCGGTAAATCATCTCAATTAGCCGATTGGGAGGCTGACGGCAGTAATCAGAGGCTGGTGTCAGAAATTCTGATTGCTCAGGAGCGCGTTTTCTGGGGCCTTCCGGCTCACTCCCTTAGTCTGTGACCATCGCTTCATGACACCTTGACAGGCTGGAGAGGTGGGCCAATGCCAAACTTATGAAGTTCAACAAGGCTAAGTGCAAGGTTCTGCACCTGGGTTGGCATAACCCCAGGCACAAATAGAAGCTGGGGGGAGGATGGCTAGAGAGCAGTCCTGAAGAAAAGGACTTGGGGGTAGTAGTAGATGAGAAGGTTGACATGAGCTGCCAGTGTGTGCTGGAGCCCAGAGGGCCAACTGCATCCTGGGCTGGATCAAAAGAAGTGTGGCCAGCAGGGTGAGGGAGGTGATTCTGCCCCTCTGCTCTGCTCTGGTGAGACCCCACCTGGAGTACTGTGTACACCTCTGGAGCCCTCAGCACAGGAAAGGCATGAAGCTGTTGGAGAGGGTCCAGAGAAGGGCCACAAAGATGATCAGAGGGCTGGAACACCTCTACTATGAAGACTTGGGGCTATTCTGGAGAAGAGAAGGCTTTGGGGAGACCTTTTAGCACATTCCAGTACCTGAAGGGGGCCTACAGGAAAGCTGGGGAGGGACTTTTCACCAAAGAGGGTAGTGATAAAGCAAGGAGTAATGGTTTAAAACTGGAAGAGGGTAGATTTAGATTAGACATCAGGAAGAAATTCTTCACCATGAGGGTAGTAAGGTGCTGGAATAGGTTGCCTAGGGAGGTTGTGGAAGGCCCCTCTCTGGCTGTGGTTAAGGCCAGGTTGGATAAGGCTTTGTACAGCCTGGTCCAGTGTGAAGTGTCCCTGCTTAAAGCAGGGAGGTTGGAACTTGGTGATCTTTAAGGCCCCTTCCAACCTTAACTATTCTATGATTCTATGACAAAAGACTCTTATATTTCCTACACCAGAAGTTGTAGTTACAGGGTAAAGTTCATTTCCAGGATAGGAGAATATGCATTCCAATCTACAGAAATAAAGACTGACAGGAAAATGAAATTCAGGGTTTTTTTTTTAAATAGTAAAATATACTAAATTTTGCTAATGCTTTTATGGCACTGAAGAGCACATACACCATTACTCTCACTCGAACAATAACTACCTGATATTTTATGTTATGCCTTCCTCTAAATCCCCTCCAAAAGTAGAAAATTATATTTCTTATGATGTCTCACTATTCTGAACTCACAACCAGCTCATGTTAAGGTACCGAAATGGTTACATTGCTATCATCTTTCTGTGCATGAAAGAGAATTTTTCACTAACATTTGACTGTAATTTATTAATGCTTGACATTAAGGTATTAACTAATAGAGTCCAATTTGTAAGGAACAATCATATGAATAATGTTGCAACCATTCATTTTAAGAATTATTTACAAAAATCCAGTTTTTAATATATTTTTATTATTTTAAGTATTCCAAGGGTGTTTTTTCTATTGGTGACTATTTGGCATTTTTCAGTTCAGTTAAACAACCTCCTGTTTCCTCTTTTCAGCCATCAGAGCAGAGAATAAGAAGATTCCTCATGACACACCATTCATTACCATCCTTGGGAAAGCTGCAGAGGACACCATGGCAATGCAGACACATGCAGGCACATTTAATTTAGATTTGTGTATTTGTGGAATAGTTAACTGTGAGGACAAAGAGAGAGAAAGAAAGCAGCACCTTCAAAGTTTAGCGACCACTAGGGTAAGTGAAGAGGGTAGAGAAAACTGTTTTACTCTTTCAGTTTCCCAGTATCTTCTCTTCCAAAAGGCCAACAGACAAAGCAGGTAAAGATTCTAGTACTACTGTTGGGAATTCCCAATAATTTTGCAGAAAACAGTGGCACCTTTATGAAACAATAAATCTTTCACTACTGCTAACTAGATAACTTTTTTAAACTATATGTCTCATTTTTTAAGACGCTTTAGAGGCGTGTGTGCATGTGTGTGCATGGAGGCCTAAGTATCAGCAACTGGAGTAGAAGCACAGGTGTGTTCATGGTGCCAGCAATAGGAGATCCAGTGTGTGTGCACAGCAAATGGGTGTGTATGCTGGTGTGTAATTTCTAGCAATGTGGAACAGTTTGTGAGCAGGGTGAGAGGCTAGGGAGCCAAGTGTCAATGTAACCGTAAGTCTGGGCTGGATATGGGAGAGATGGGAGGGTCTGTGAATTGGCTCCTAGAGGTGCCAGGGTTCAAGGCCAGCTACTGGAGAGACTATGTGGTCTGGGTTTTGGCTACTGGTGAGGTCATATGTCTGCATCAGCTACTGGGCAAACGTGTGCATGTATCTTCATGTCTTGTGCACAAGGTAACCAGAGGATGGAGATCCACGGCCAGCTACCAAACAGACTGAGTTTCTAAGCCCAGTTCTTGCACGGAACCACTGTGTGTGTGTGTGCCTCCATGACTGTGTGTGTATGTCTGCATGTTTGTGTAGGGCTATGGGCCCCAGGGTTGGTATGTCAGTCAACATGTGGGGAGACCAAGGATCCCGGAGCAGCTACTAGGCATACTGAGGGTCTGAGCCCAGCTGCTGGTGGAATCCACACTGTGTGTGTGTATATTTACATGTTTTGCAAGAGGTGGGAATGGTCTGTTTGTTCTTGTGTGAGTACTAGTTTTCTGCCTGAGTTGATCATGTATGTCTTTGTGTATCACAGAACCACAGAATATTTAGGGTTGGAAGCGACCATAAAGATTACCTAGTTCCAACCCCCCCTGTGAAGGACAGGGACACCTTCCATCAGGTTGCTCAAAGCCCTATCCAATCTGGCCTTGAACACTTTCAGGGAATGGTCATCCACAACTTCCCTGGGTAACCTGTTCCAGTGTCTCACCACTCTCACAGTAAATAATTTTTCCTAATATCTAATCTAAATCTATCCTCTTTCAGTTTGAAACCATTCCCCCTCATCCTACCACTACAGGTCCTTGCAAAAAAACCCTCCCCAGCTTTCTTGTAGCCCCTTCAGGTACTGGAAAGCTGCAAGATCTCCTCTGAGCCTTCTCTTCTCCAATCTGAGTAAGCCCAACTCTCTCAGCCTGTCTTTATAGCAGAGGTGCTCCAGCTCTTTGATAATTTTTGTGGCCCTTCATGGATATGTGTATGTATTGTGTGCATGTGTAACATACTGGGAATGCACGTTAAGTCTTGCTACTGGCTGTACCTGACTACAGGGAGCTGCAACAGCCTTTACATTTTTGGCTACCAGATTTGGCAGCTTCTAACAAATATGAGTGACACAAATACAGATTCCCAAACAGTATTATGCACTATTCCAAATGGATTAAGAGAGCTTAATATGTCTGTTATTGTAGTAGCTATTCTTTCTCCAGGTAATAGATACCAAAATGTGTAAAACTGTTAATGTAACATGGAAACTAATAGCATTCAGGGGTCAGTATTACAGCTGAAGACAATGGCAGCAATAGAGAGGCTTAGGAAGGCTAAGCACAGAGAACATATTTTCTGTGAGAAAGTCAAATTAACCAAGTATCTGTGTGGTCTGGAAGAATTTTATGAAATTACAATAAATCCCCATTAGCGTTCTCTAAATCTAAAAATGGTTACGTGTTGTAAGATTAATCTACACTGACACGATCTCTCAACTGTTCAGATGCTTCCCTTTCTCTCTGTTAACCCTACAAAAAAGGATTTGGGATGCTAATATTTTAACTTTGCTTTTACATGACTAACATCCCAAGGTGTGTCACAGCAGATACGTGGGATTACATTAGAAGTGCAAAAGTGCCGATGTCTCTATCCTGATTCCACGCATTGTTATGCTGGTGGATCTCCTGCTTGACCTTAGTGAATAAAAGATAATTCCATACAGATAAGTGAATAAAAGATAATTCTACACTGATAAGTAAAATTGCCAACTACAGAATCTTATTATGGAAGCAATGAGGCTGACAGTTCTTGAATGAATTTCATTTCTAAGCTCCACCTGGCCTCCCTAAGGGCACTCGCTTCTATTCCCAGGCTGCTGCTCTCACCTTTCCAGGGGAAGTGTCCCCCAGGCTGCACCCTCCAGAGTGGGGCTTAGGCAGCAGCTTCCTGCTGCCCGCCAAGATCTGCTTAGCAGGTCTGTACCGGGCTCAGCACCTCTTGTCACGGAAATGACAAGGTCACTTACTGCTCTGGACAAGCAAAGGAGACGTTGCTCAGAACAAGATCTGGGAAGGAGTGTGGGAAATGTGTCAGAAGCTAGCAGAGTTTACACATCTCCTTGGTTCATTGAGTAACAACCCATCACCTTTCACAAACAGCCCTCAGGTATTGGGAACACCAGAGTCTTCACAGAATCACGGAACTACCAAGGCTGGAAAAGACCTTTAAGATCATCAAGTCCAGCCTATGATCAACACCACCACACCATCTAGACTATCTTCAGAGATGTTAAGGGCTTTTAATACAGTCCAGGCAGGTTATGTGAAACTTATTACCTAATTGTTTCATTACTGATAATTCACATTAATTATCCCTCTTAGCCTTAATTTCTCCAGAAAGTATCCCATATTTTACCCATTAAAACCCATTTTACCCATGTAACCCATTAAAAATACCTTAAATAGTGTCTGAATATTCCCAGGCTCCAAAGTATTTTGAAGGACAAGAAACCATGGCTTTGCTTCTTCTAAACTAGAGAATTTGTATTTACTTCACTGAAATTCATAAATGTATACCAGTCAAACAACTGATGCCATGGTTAAAATGCAACTACATTATTGAGCATGACAGAAGAAAAACATTTGTCACCTTTAACTAAGGTGATCTCCACTGCCATATTTGAGACTCTACTTCAAAGGGCTGCTTAAATTAAGAAAAGCATCTGTTTCAAATCTGAGTGCACTTCAGAGACATGAATTAAATGACCCAACATCACTGTTACAACTAAGACCATACTAACCTGACCTACAGGTAGTCTCAGCTTTAAATATACGGTACTGATTCTGGCCAGAAAAGATTTATAATTAAATCTCAATATTTGAATCCCACCTGTTTTGGTTTGAGCAAGCTCTTTGCTGATTTTTTTTTTTCTTTCAGTGAACTTCTTAGCAGCACCAATGGACTGATAATAACCAAGGTCACTTCTGACTGTCTGCAGCCTCCCCCCATTATGGGGGAGCAGATTAGACCGAAGGCAGGATCAGCAAATCAGAATATTCCCTTCTCATAATATTTTCTCTCTTTGGCTTTAAGTATAGGTTAAGACATCATGTAAGTCAAGCCTTTTGCTTCCTTTTCCTCTCACTTTTCTGCTTACTGTCACTTCTATCACCCTCTCTTTGGCTCTCTCTCTTTTCTCTCATTTTCTTCTTCCCAGCCGACCCCCGAGGGCCCCGTCCGTGCGCCCGGACACTCCCCCCTTCAGCTGGAGGCACCAGGGAGAAGAGTTGCTGTGAGAGTCGCTGCGGGAGGAGGGAGGGGAGCGGGTGTTGCTCATCCCTTTACAAATATCTATATATTCCCTTATCACTAATAATGAAAATCAATCTGTTTCACTTTTTAACCCAGAGAGCCTCTCTTTCTCATTTTTCTCCCTCTTTCTCTACCTTGGGGGAGGAGGCTGGGGGAGGGGTGAATCAAGAGACTGCCAACTCAGTGCCAAACCGACACACCACCATAAAGGAAAAAAAAAATCAAAAAAAATCTGCCTATGAAAGGAATACTCTCCATCCTTGCCCAAAACTTGCATTTTAATTTTTTTTTCTCAAAACATGATCTCTAGAATTGCATGATAATATAATAATCAGATTTCACTTAAACTTTGTTTCCAAGAGAAAAAAAAGGAGTATTTTTTTCTTTGAATCTCATAGTGCCTCTTTGTCAATGCACTTTTAACTGAAATCCAACAGAAGGGAACAAAAGGGTAGGTTTTAGTGTATTCCATTCCTATGACTTCTAGGAAAATAGTTAGCTGGAAAGAGAAAAGTGTTCACCTTCTGTCTCCCATCTCTCCTCTGCGTCCAAGAAGAAGGCCACAAAGTCAGCACAAACGTTATTAGATACCAGCAAATCCATAACGGAGAATTCCTCACCCCAAAAGAGGTTCAGAGATTACACTTTATTACGTGTAGGATTCACATGGAACAACATCACAGGATAATAGGTTAATAAACAGCACCGTTTTCCACTCTACAACCTGAAGAATGCAAGTCACTCCGTCTCATGATTGCCCTGAAAAGCTCAGAAATGCAGAACCTGGGGGCTCATTAACCTGACAAAAACTCCAGCCAGTTTCTTTTTTTAATCTTATGATTATGACATGAAAAATAATTGTTTCTAATGCTTCAGCTTGCATTCAATTTCTTGAAACAGTTCTATGTGGTTTCACACAGTTGTGTAACCGTGGATAAGATCTGTCCTGAAGGCTCTGAATGCTTTCCTCAGGAGGATGCTAATGGCATGGCTGAAATGAGTTCCTCGGGATGCTCTTGAGCTTTACAAAAGCCTCTAACCATATTAAATGGCAGAGCTTTTATTGTGATAACAGTACATAATTCTTTCCTGTTTTGCAGTATATTGAGTAAAAAAATGTAAAAACACTGTACATTCTGTAAAAATTGGTGAAAAATTGAACTATTTTTTAAGGAAAGTTCTTTTCATGATATTGTAGAAAGTAGGAGAGACAGCAAGTGAATGTTTGTACATAAATGCGTTTCAGCATCTATTTTTCTGGTGGAAATGAGAAGGAAGAAATAGATCTGTGCAGAAGTATTTTCTGGAATCGGGGGGTTTTGTGTGTCTGTCTGTATCTTCCATCTGAATGCTATTTTGTTACAAATAAAATTATCAGATAGTGATGCACAGGAGTAGCCATTCACTTTAATTTTCTTCTCCATACAAAGCAGAGGAAACACAGGAGAGGAAATTTTATCCCATTGGAAACTTGTTTTTAGTAATTTTAAAAAATATTTTTATAGTAATAGGATTCTAACTCCACAGAAATATTCCTGCATGCTCTGGCAAGATTTCTTTTCATTACAATTGTTTCCTCATTACCCTTCTTACCCTTTTGTGCAGCAGGGACCCAGATATCAAAAGGAGGAAGATAGTATATGATCTTAAAGACAGGCTTTTCAAAATTGGGTGCCATATTTAGGCACCTATATATAAATGGCCTGGTTTTCAAAAGAACTGAGCACTCATCAGTTCCCATTGATTTCAATAGCATCTAGAATTGACCACACCTCTGAAAATCAGGCCATTTCTATTTAGGCGTGGGCATGTGAATATTGCAGAACCACTTGAAGCACCTGTGTTAAAAAGCAATAGCCAAAAGTCCTACCATAGAGTTTTTAGATAAAGATTGCAATCTGCAAATCAACTCATGTGAGCAGTGGTACTTCCTATTGCCCAAAGGGAGCTGGTAAGAATTTTGCTGCCAAAAACAACCTCCCTTCAGAGCTCTTCAAAATACGGAACTTTTCTGTTTGTAAAGTAAGTGGATCTGATTAATCTCATATATTCGTATTCTTTCCTAACTAAAATAACCCAGTTCTCAGTTTCCATTTCACTCCCTGCCTGCTGTGACATTAAAAATTATGTTAGTTATGTAACAACATGCTCTTTGTAGCTGCGGAATAAGAGAATAGTGACAGGGACTGGGACAGCAAAGTCCCCATGATGTTTCAGCTTTATCTGTTTAATGACACCAGGTTGCAAATGCATTTTGTTCAGCTGGAAGGAATTTGTTCCTTTATTGAAAAGAACTGGAGAGTTTCAAGAAGAAAAAAAGAAAAGAAAAAAGAGGTATCAGTTGCATAAACAAGAGGCATGAAATTAATTTTTAAACATCATAATTGTTGGGAATTAAGAGACCACACATGAATTTTTATGTGCAAATCCAGAGACAGAGAAGCAATAACAGCAATCTTACAATGCCACAGAAAATGTCGGATTTTGTATACAAACCACAAAAATGACCTACTGTGATGCACACTGCTCTCCTCAAAGTTTCTGATTCTTTCATGGCACTCTTAGAGACCTTAATAAATGCAGAGGGACAAAGATCTTCATGATAGCATTGACTCAGGCCAGTGAATTCACACAAGGCTGAGCTATGTTATGCAACTACAGAAGCTTACATCTGGAAGTAACACAGGCTTGTGTGATGCTACACCCAACTTCATACATCTCTATAAGGCTTATCTGTTAGGTTATGTGATAAAAGTGGAGCAACCTGAAAGGAGCACAGAGAGACAAGGCAGGGGTGGGGAAGGTGGAGAAGCCCAAATATTATCTTGCTAGGCTGCTCCCAGGTCTGCCCCAGAAGAGCCTCAGCGCCCAGGTCTGGGCATGAATCCCATCAAGTCAACACTACCACAGTTTTTAACTGAGGGGGGCGGCTCCCCAGGGAAACAGGACACACAATGGGATGCAGGGGAAAAGGAGGCTCAGACACCTCTGTATCATTGTCCTCAGCAAATTTAATTCCAGTACAACTCAGTGTACTTTGATAGCCTTGCAATCAGGACAGGTGAGACAGGTAAGAAAATAGCTGCCTGTGATAAGCTCACAGCAAGAAATTTCACATGTAAGTTTGTAAATACAAACTCTCTCAGCACAGAAATTACCAACCATTCCTTTTAGCTCCTAAAGGACTGCTCCTAAATCACAGCAAAAGGGGCACCACCACATTCTGCATGTGCCTTTCTTTGCTCTTTGGAGACTTTGATGAGTATCCTTCAACACTCCTCCCACTTCAGGGAGATGCTTGTACCAAAACCGTTTCTTTCTTGCTGGCCATAAGACATTAATATTATGGTCCCTTCTCTTTTTGACAGCTATGTATCTACATGCTGAAGCAAGTTTTTTTGTAACATTTATGTTCCTTATCACAAGCTCACTGAATTTCAATGCCTTTGCAATAAACAAGCCTCATAAACCAAGTAAAAAGGAGCAGGCTCAGGAGTGAGGCTGTTTTGTTTCAAGCTGGCAGCTAGCATAGACACTGATGCACTTTTATGGAGGTGTTTTGGGATGAATGTCACTTAGGTGACAATGATAGCAGAAAAAAGTTGCCTTGTGATCCTGTAACTCTGATCCAGAGGTTTACATTAAGAACTTAGAAAAATATTATAACCTCAAAGACACATTAAAGGAGTGGTTAAAAGCTGGATGCAACTCCATTGGGAACGAACAGGGGGGGAAAACCAGGCATCTGTGATGGCAAATTGATCTGCTCCTGTTCACTGAATTCATGCCATGATAGGCAGTTCCAAAAAGGGCAAGGGAGCTTCTGCAACCTGAGACCTTACTACACCTTATAGCAGTGTAATTTCTTAATCTGTCTAAGTTTAAGTATGCCAGGGATACTTTCCCTCTGCTATAGGGAAGGAAGTTTCACTGAGACACAGAACATGCTGTACATAAGCACAAAAAGCTAAAGTGTAAATATTTGAACAGCAAGAGTGTTGGGGAAGCTGTAGCCTGGTTCCACTTTGAGGCTAGACTTAAATACAAACTGCTGAGACAGCTTGCTGACTTGCACCAAAGCAGAGCTAAATGTCTGTGAACATACAGAAGAGTATAAAACATATATCCTTGTATTGTGACAGAAAAATGTGCATTTCAGTAGCTCCACACAAAACAGTGAATCCATTCAAATTAAGAGTTCTTGGGGGAGGAGTTGTGGTTTTTTTTCCTTTTTGTGCACAATGTATATATAATGTGCTTATGTAAATTCCGTTCATCATTTTTCCCTACTCTTAGTTACAAATGTTCCCTTGTTAGACCTAATCGAAAGCACTTTCACATACTCCTAGAAAAGGGCTGTGGCATCATGTTTCTATTTTAAGGCTCCTTTGCACTTTCAACTCACACAAATTGCTGCCTTTGTGATTTTTCTACTTAAAAATAATTTCTGTGGTATTCTATATACACACCAAGAAAGGCATGATCACATTATTCAAACTCAAAACATTAAGAGACTGATCCTGGAGTCCGCAAAAAAATGGAGTTCATAAGTAATAGGATAAGATGAAAGTAACAAATGATGCACCTATTTCCAAATGATGCACCTATTTCCAAATGAGGCTGATATGTTGAAAACATGTTTCTATTATATCAAACCTGATTTATTTAGACTTTCTTATCAGTTCTCAGCTGTCTGACTTGACATTTTTACTCAATGCCTCCCTTTTTTCCTATCATTTACATACTTATCATTAATATAAATGTATCATTGTTTTCCTATCTCCTTTTTACCTGGATGTAAGGTAATTCTGATGTAATTGTAATTCTGACAAGGGTCAGAAAAATGTATGTCAGAAAGAGGTATTATAGATGCTTTTACCCTTGAACATAATGGGTTTTATTTAAGAAAAAACAGAGGGAGGAAAGAAACACAATTGCAAAGGTACACTATTAACCCAAGACTTCCCAATAACTCAAGGAAGTCTTCCCACCCTTTCCTGTCCTGGGCTGTAATGAGGAATTGGAGACCTTTCCACAGTATTTATATGTTCCTGATGTGTTTTTTTTCAAGACAACTAGTAGGCCTTGATATAAAATTAATTAGGGGAAAGACTGGGTTAAAAAAACCTATATATTTCCTCCTGGTCTGCTTTGCAGAGTGACCAGATAGATACCCACAGTGGTGCAACCAAAGGGGTGAATTTGGCTAAAAAAGAGGTCAAGACAGGCCCCTTGAACCACTTTTTCTAACAAACCACATTCACTGAACTACACCGTCAGCTATGGCTAATGGAAAAGATTCCTTTCATAATGCAGAGGTTTAGTCTGTGCTCTCTGTCTCCAGGTCTAATATGTTCCTTATTGCTGGATTAAAATGACTGAGTTTTCTTTCAAGACCAAGTTTTACAAGGAAAGTTTCATTTTTTCTTTCACCTTGCTGATAAATACATGGAGCACTAGCCAATGAGCAGGTTCTTCTAATGACCTACTGATTTTCTGAGTTCTACTGATTTTCTTATGCCTAATTTTCAGTGTGTATTCAATATGTTTAGCCCTATTAGCTTTGGTTTCTTTAGCCCTTCTTATTAGTTCTCAGCTACCTGACTTGACACTTTTATTCAATGCCTTCCCATTTTCCTTTCATTTACATGCGTATTAGAAATACACATGTATCAGTGATTCCTTTCGACCTTGACTGTTTCTGACCAATTCAGGGCTGAATAAATGTTGATCCATGGCTGTCTGGGCATTTACGAGGATGTCCTTGAACAGCTATTTGGGTCTTACTTAGACTTAGGCTAGCTTAAATGCATAGTCCTATTCAGTATCCTGTCACAGAGTTTTGGAAGCCTAGTCTTGTACAGGCCTAAATTCTGATAATCTCATTTACACATAGAAAATAGAGCTAAATCATAATCACTGCAATCTACACAGTTGTTGTTTTTTCAGCTTCTGTAATTCACTGTTGAGAACAATGTCCAATACTGGGTTTGACCTGTTTTTTCACACAGGACTTCATGGTCTGAGACAGTTATTCTGACTTCTGAGAAGGTTTGCTTGGGTTATGTATTAATTAGAGAATTGCTTAAGCAGGACAGCATCTCTGAAGATTGCCTAGTTCAATCCCTTGCTCAAAGCAGGATCACCTACAGCAGGTTGCTCAGGGCTGTGACCAGTCAGGTTTTTAGTATCTTCAAGGATAAAAATAATGTTGCCTCTCTGGGCAACCTGATCTGTTGATTCTAGATTAACATCACCGACTAATTACAGATTAATATATTCTATTTATTCTGGAGTAACCTCCTGAATTTGGGATTATTAGGTTACTGTGCTATGAATCTCTGCAGTATCCACCTGTTCCTTTTTTATTGAGAAGACATTTATTTTCTGACAGATTTGAATTTGGTATTTTGGTAAGAATAGTATAAAGCAGCTCTTCAGGAATAAAGATCCATGTAAAAAAATTTCTGGTATTTTAGCAGTTCAGACCCTAAGAGGATGTGCAATTTCAGTCCAGCCAATATCAACCCATTCAGGGTGGATCAGTTCAATCAAAGTGAAAATTTGGCTGAGATCACAAAGACAAACTGCTGCTCCTCTGAGTTTATCAACAGCCATCACAACCAGTTTTGAAAAATAACTTAGCCCTACCTATTCAGTTCAACAGGTGATAATCCTTGATACACACACTAGAACTGCAATTGACTTCATAAGATTAAAGGTCTAGACTTCAGTGTTCAACTTCTTTTGTGAGTGTGTTCAAGTTTAATGCTTTGTACCCTCAACCATCCCGAACAGGTAGTAACGAAATATGTCTTTCCTACAAGGCTTCAAAAATGACTGTTTATATTCCATTAGAACAAGCAACTGAAATCTTCCTTAAAATTATAACTAGGCCTCCTAACTCTTCTTCATTAAAATAATATTAATATTTGTGTCCTCAAAATGAGGAAACATCAAGCCTGATTGCTAACGAACACTCCTTTTGCTCTGGTGGCATAATTCTCTGCCATAATGTACATTATTGACAATTATATTTTCCTTTGGTACCATTCAGTAATTCAGATGATTAGGAAAGTTGGCCACTACAGATTGAAGCTACAACAAAAGCCTCTTCAGGCTTACTCCAAAAAGCTTGCTAACAGCTGATAATCTTTTCGATTTCAAATGGAAAACAAATCATAAAGCAGCCAATATTTAATGTGAAGACTTGCTAAATTTGTCTTTCCACCATGCTTTTTCCCAAATTTGACACTATTCAAGGGATGGCATATAAAACCATAAAAAAAGTGACGTTGCTAGAAGGGAGACTGCAAGGAAGAAAAAAAGATTACCAAATCAAATAAGAAGACATTCATTATGAGTTTAATTCCCCTTTCTTTGACATTTCTTCTTCAATTTAATTAGTCTCTCCTGAGGCTTAGAGTCTTAGAGGTCCTCCTATGCAAAAGAAAACTCGCTTGCCAAGGAAAATATATCCAAAACTCTCCCAACCCTGCGACAATGAGACTGGATTCTATAAATAACCCCCGTGAAATTTATCACGTTCTCAGCCTGGAAAGTCAGATTATTAAACCTGACATCTCCATTATATCCAGCTGTGGCACAATTCCTCTCTTCTATCTGAGATCTGCTACTTTACCTTGCAGACAACAGAAGTGCTGCATCTATGGATGGCTTCTGTTTCCAGTGAGAGACTTGAAAGAATATTGTCAACTTAGATATAACAGCTGTAACAGACTATTTAAGAACATCCTGGACTTTATGAACCCAAGATTTTCAGCACAACAGATTTTGTTTTAACAAGGGGATAGAATTTTTTTTTTATTCAAAATTTAAATTTTATTACATTAATAATTCTAAGATGCTACTGCAGCAGTTTACTGCTCTTCAATAGATGGTGATCCTTTGCAGAAGAAGAGAAGACCAGTGAAGGTTATCAAGCTCGTTAGGACCCTGAATCTGCAGATCTCCTGAGGAACCTCTGCATTGTAAGAAGTCACAAAGTCATTGTGAGTCTAATGCTTCCTGCCCTTTTAAACCTTATATCCTAAAGTATACCCTGAAAGGTGTCTATAGAGTTTAGGTAAAACTTGAAAAACACTAGTCTCAGAGGCTTAAAATCTAAACAAAACCATTTTTTATCAAGGAAAATACCATCATCTCTGACTTACATAAGTCCTGAACTTAAAACGCCTGACAATTATGTTCAGTTATGCAGTCATATTGGCCTTCATGAGATACTTTCATGGGGTATAGAAGGATTTATAATCTCCACCCCCCATAACAAGTGTCTAAAGGAAGGAAGTGAAATACCATTTATTACTGCCCTGAATGTTCGCAGGTTTAGGCAAGGTAACTAGCTGGATGCTGCTTTGCCCACAGTAATGCATCCATCTGTCCTGCCTGCTTTAGGACCTGTTGATCTGCATTTATTTTTCCAATGTGTATTTGCTTCTGCTCATCACTTTATAAACATAGCTATGTTAACAGTCTTTTTTGTCCTACATTCTCTGTGCTGCACACTTTCAAATATGGTGCTTCTTTCTTTAGTTCTCACTTTCCCGCCATAACAATGCTAAGCAGAACAACAATGAACAAATAAGGAGTTCTTCTAAAAGGGAATTTTCTCTTTATGTCTACCTTAAAGAAACAAAAGAGGAATACTAAATGTTCTTTTTCATTTCTGTAAAAGAACAGACTATTATATCTGACACCAAGCCAGTAATAAAAGAGTCTACAATAGTAAACGATCTTTCCACTTTGCTTCTCCATATGGCTATGTCCTGAGCATCAGAAAGCTTCCAAATACTTTGTACCAAGCACTCCATTGAACAGTGTTTACTAGTTCTCTAAGTCGGCAAAAAAATCAGCTAACTCTCCTTTACTCCAGTCTTTCCAAAGTGCACAAAATACTAACAATCCCACAGCCCTCTTAATATATTTGCCTCCCATGGATGCTAAAGCTGTAGTCATTACCGCAGTTTACCAAGAAGACTGTCTATCACTTCAGGCATTTTCCCTAGAAGTCCATTATGTCATGACCCAGTTTTCTATTCCTCTCTGAGTCTGCTCTTAAATTGTTCCCAGAACTATCATTTTTTTGCTTGAACTCTCACTTACCAAACTCATTCACCTCACTGCAGAAGTCTGCGAGCTCAAAGAGTAATGAACCAGTTCTTTGTTTCACACCACAGCTGTACAGCTAGAGAACACTCAGAAGACTACCATAAAGAGGGGGTAACCAAGTAACAAACACTTCCGGATTATTTGAATTTATTATAGATTTAAGAACACAGATGCTCCCCACAGCTTTTCCCTTCTCCAGTCTCAAAGCAGAGGACACTCTAGTAAGTCAGGAAGGAAATCTGTATTCCCCTCAAGCGCCCTCTCTACCCCTCAAGCAGTATTATCATTCAAGAAAGGGACATAGGTTCAGGGTTGGGGGGGAGTGTTTCACTGCTATTATGCTACCCAGCCAGAAGCAGAAGGAGAAACCATTCATCTTGCCACATGTCTCTGTTAATAATTCTGATGTGCCATCTTTGCATTTCAAGACCAGAATTTAATGCTAACAGCTCTCTATAGCTTTGTTCTTATTGATTTGCATTTTAACGGTCTACAACTGTCAGCAGAAAGAAGAAAGCACAGATATAGAAATCTATCAATTTCATTGGCATCATCATTAAAGTAGCTGAGCTGGTCTCAAGTATTTGTAAACAAACATTTCTCTTTATACACAAGCTACATAAAGCATAGTTCAATTAACTTACCATTTTAGAGTCCTAACTCATTTTAGGAGGAATTTCTTTTACATCAGCATATACTGACAAATTCCTCAGTATTTCCATATACTGACAATTACAAGCACTTTGCTAATATATTCAGCCAACTTGTTACCCAAAACCAGTGGTTTCAAATACATAATGCCACACTGAAGGAACAGTGAAGTGACTTGCTTTCTAAACTGACCTTGACTCAACTGTCTTTCTTCGAATGAAGAGGAGAAAAAAAGACATTTACATAATTGTGCTGGCATTCACATACAGAAGTAATTGTTTGTCCTGTTCTATAGCATAAAAAAGAAACTTCACACTTGTTAAGTAGTCAGATCCTTTTGCAGTGAACAAATGCACTGGACTGAAATTAAAGTTTAAAACTTTCATCTTCTTTTAATCTTCCATGATTTTATTTTCTGTCTTGCTCACTTTCTCTGGGAGACTTGGGCTGACCTAGAATCTCAAGTCTATAAATGGTTTCCTGTAATGTATAGATGAGCACACAGCTTAGCCAGATATAAAACCATATTTCTGGCCCCCGTGCCAGCAAAAAGATTTGGCCCTTTTTTCAGTTTTACCAACTGTGTCTCTTCTGTTCTTCACTATCGTACAGACATTGGGCTAAAATGGTAATCTTTGCTTCTTTTCAGCTTTTATCTTCTATTCTTTTTCTACAAAAGCTGGCTACAGTATCTCACATCATCAGGGAGCAGAATGGTCAGTCCATGTATCCTTTAGGTCAGAAATCTAGTTAATAGCCAGTTGTATGAATTTTTATTTTTTGAGCAGTGTTTTCAGCAATGTTTAAGATACTTCTCAGTATAGAGAAACATTTTAGTCTCTATCATCTATTTCTAGTTTTAATTTGCAGACTGTAAATTCAGATGTTCCTTCACTATCTTCCTCACTATTTGTCAACTAGTGGCACATTTCTTGGACTGGTGTGGCTATGAGCTACTGTTGCGATGACGAATGTCAACAGCAACACAAAACATTGAAGAAGTTGTCTTTGAAATGCAAGTTCACAATCTCAGAAAAGTGAGTTGTTAACACAGACCAGAACCCTGAGACATGATAATTTGTTGCCCTTACCACCCCCTTCTTCTTTTTAATAACAATTTTGTACATTCAGTTTTGGCACAGATTTTTCTCATCCTCACTTTTCAACTTCTGTCAGTGACAGTCTAATTTAGCTAACTTCTTTGTCCCATACCAGTAATAGGTTTGTTTCAAAGTTATCCAAATTAAATCCTCTTGTAACTTTGTATTTTTAGGGAGTCTAAAATAAGGATTTGAGCTTGACTGACAAGGATTATTTCATTTTCTTTGTTCAGGGCATGCATAATTTCTAATTCTTGCATAATTTATCTTTGGATAAGCAAACTATGAAGGAATCAGAATGACAAGAAACTTCATGACACAGTGCTCTTCCAATGCAGAGCAGGACAAAGTGATGTTTTCGCTTTCCCTGTTTTAGTATGAATTACAAGATGCCTCCTTCACTTTTCTGCTTCCTAGAGAAGAAAGTTAGTGAGCATTGATGATTAATTCAGGAAACAGAATAGGTAGTCATGGGGCTGGTGACGGTGTTTCTCAGTTGCAAAACATTTTAGCTCCTTCAGCATCTTTGGTATGTTGATTTCTTATCTTTGAGCTTCTGAGGAACTTCGACAATAAACTTTCTTTTATTTTGGTTGAGCTAGTTTTTAATCTGTAAATTTATGTTGTCAAATGGTGCTTGTTTCACTTTCAATCTTAAATTATATTCTGACTTTACTTAAATCATTAGTAAAGTTGCTGGCAACATCTGTGGAGCTGGGATTTTACTCTTCATGTTTCATTGTTAGTGCTAAATTGGTTAAGTTTGTTTGCATACTAAGCTCCATTAAATCCACGAGGAAACATATGTTTCATTTGTGGAAGAGTTTAGGACAATTTCACATCCTCAGCACTAAGCTGCCACTCTTATTTTGTCTATTATGAATAAAAAGGTTTGACCTGAAAGAAGCCGAATGTGTACTCAAGTTGTACATGTCTCAGCCTGACAGGATCAGAGCCTTAAATCTGGCAGTCCTAACTATGCAACATATTCCCGTGTCAGAATTTCGTCGTATTAACTAATTCTGACAACTATCACAAGATAAATCCAAACAAATACTTGGCATTAGGAAGGAGTGTGAATATTAATTTTCTAAAAACTCATTAGTAGAATTGCTAGACTTCAACATTTGACATCAAACTAGTATTTTATCAAAGCACCAACTGTTCATGATGCTTCAATAAATATTGCTAAAAATGAAAATACACCTATCAGTTGAGAAATGTTTTTCAGTTAATGCTTAGTTACACAGATCTTTATCCAGTTACATATGTAGCAACTGGATTTATGTTGACATTGTGTAAAGGAATGTAGTAAGTGATTAACACTAGATCATTTTATAGCTTCAGGGGCTTGAGGGGGGACTAAATATTGGGCCAGGATAACAGAGATACCATCATGGCTTCATCAAAGTCATTAGAAGAATATCCACTGACTCCAGCAGGACCAGAATTTCAGAACAGGAATACAAATTTAAAACTGAGGTGAGAAGTGTAAAACTTCAATGAAAACAGCAGCATTCTTCAGTTTACTCTGTAACTATCTTACACTACAAAAACATAATAAAGAATATGATAAGTGATTCACAGTGCTTGAATTTTAGGTAGTTAATCATATTCTGTCAACAGAGGTTAAGAAATATTCAAGAATTCAAAAATCTCACTATGAAGCCTTCATAAAGTAGAGATATTGAAACCGAATGAGTTTCAATTAAACAGTTGTTAGTAGAAAATGTTATTTTTTATGTACATGTGTATGCTTATATTCATAACCACTGGACAAAAGAGCCCAAGCCTAAAACAATAACTGAAATTTACATGAAGAATAATAAATATTTTAAATTAAAAGAAAATGTAGCCATTTCAAGTTATAGTGATAAGTTTTTTATGTGTCATAAAATTAGAGTCTGCAAGAATGAGTGACAATCTAAAAATTAACCAAAATTGGTTCTCATAAAGCCAGTATATGCATGGTATGCTGCACAAAGAATAAGGAAAAGAAATGTGCATTCTCAAAAACGTCGAAAATACTGAGGGTACAAAAGCAAGCCTGCTTTTAAAATAAGACACGTGGGATGTTACTTGATCTGGGGCAAGGAAAACAAGAAATAAAGAATGATCTGGTATTGAGCAAACATGGGACAGGTGGCAAGTTCACTTAACACTCCTATTAGGCTATCTTGGAAAATGAAAGACAATGCAGAAAATTACTTGGGTTTGTGGGGACTAGGAGACTTAAAACCTTTGTAATTGCTCTTCGTTCTTCTCTCACATAAAAGAATCTGTTAAATACCTTCTACAATATGGCCCTAATTTTTTTTTTCTGTCAGTATGCTTTCTCTCCTGGCCCAGACATTGACCAAAGAGCAGACCAGCTCCTCCCTTGGAGTAATTACTGACAATACAAGGGAAGGAAATAACAATATTAAAAGGCAGCTAAATATTAGATGTTGGAGTTCTCAGTGCAGATGGAATTACCCTATCAAGTAAGACATAATGCATAGTATAAAAACTTTCTTCTTTTAGAGATGATCTTATCACAAAAGACTATCTGTCCTAGTTGTAGAGTCTCATTTTCCAAATATATTTGAGGGTCAGCCTAAATGCAGGCTGGGGATGTGCTGCATTTTTTCTTGTACAAAGCTAAATTTCATTGATGTTTAAATCAGCCTATTGTTCAATCCAGGCTACATTATATTTTATTTGATCTTAAGTAGTTTTTCTAGAAATTATTAAATACTATCACTACTGCAATACAGTTAATGTCCACTGGCAGGCTTGAATGACCTTTGATTTACGTTAAGACTGCTTGCTAAACTATCCTCAGCTGTATCTTCCAGATTTGCATCTTTGGCATGAAAAGACTTTCGAACTATAAAGCAGTCATATGAACCTTTCCTGTCATACGGGGAAAAAAACAAAACAAAACAAAACACAACAAAAAACCCAAAAAAACCACCACCAAAACCCTTACTTTTGTTTTAAGAATACTGAAGAACTGTAGAACTTCCTGAAAAATGTGGGGGGTTTGTAACTTTTCACCTGCAAACTTCTCACCTCAGTCTTCTGGCAGAACTATGCTTATATACAATCCGGTGTAATACTTTGTACCATGCACACGCACAATACAATTCAGATATTTTAATTATTTTGGTTTTGGGTAAGCTTTCTGTTGTAACTGAGAGACCAGAGGTGACTTTCTGAGAAGAGCAATCTCTGTTTTGGGCTCAGCATGTCATCACTTATATCTGCTCCTGCGTCCATGGTCTCAGATGCAGTGATAGGCACATTCATGGTATATGCAATGGTCATCATCTTCAAGTTACTCTACAGTGGAAAGCAGCATATAGAAACAAATCACTAACTTACTGTAAAAAGTCTCGAGGAGCTAACAATGTATCACTATTCTACCTCAATTCTACCACACTTACATAAACAGTGTAGGTAAAAAGGTAATACCCTAAAATACTTTCTTCTCATTTTTAAATTATATTGCATAAGGAGGGGAGAAGGGGGAAAAATTATCCTTGTTTGTTAAGACATTTGTTTCTAAAGACAAAATATATTTACTGCTTTCCACTTCAAGCAGCATGTCCTAATTCAACTAGAAAATCTGATTTAAAATGAAACAAAACTCTCAGTCAAGCAAATAATTAGGTGAAACCCTCTAAGTATAACCATGCACATGCATATGCATACTCTGACAAATTACCTGAGAAATTACATTTTAAAAAAGAGAGTTCTTTTCTCACCACTGTATACATGAATATATGAAAACAAATAATTTTTCAACACATTTAAAAATTGGAACTGATGGTGCCAAACCTATCATATCTCCTAGCATGTACAGCTTTCAAAAATCAGAGAAGGATTGTTGCTTTTTAAAATGAACTGCTACAAAACAACCCTGAAGCTGGAGGTGGAGGAGCAAAGATCCCCAATACTAAATTACATTTACAGTTACAGAACTTCTGAATTTTTATATGGCACCCCTGACAGCAGAAAAAAATCCTAAGTCATAACTACAGGATATTTCTATTAAAAAAAAAAAAGGGGGGTTTATTAATGGAAAAAGTAGCAACAAACTGTAAAGAACCAGGTGTCGGCATATGGCTGAAATCCATCTAAGAGCACAGGTGTGCTTGGTGACCAAAGAAACTGACATTGCATGCTCTTTTATAGGATGGGCCTGTGTCATGCCAGCCGGAAGGAACAGCATGAGAAAGAAAGGCTGCAGACAAGGCTTTCCAGGCTGCTTGGAAGAAGCTGGCTGTGTACAAAAAAGGGCGGCAGTTCAGAAGCCTGGAAAGAAGAAAAACATCTATCTTGCCACAAACCAACTTGAGAAAGATTAATACCAATGGCAAAATATTATTTTGAGCAGACCCTGAGAATGCTTGTGCCAAGGAACCTCTAAGAGTGATGAGCAATAGACAAAAATGGGAGAAAGATTACCGAGGGCAGCCTGGCAAGGATGCAACTAACAAATTAGTTCGCGTTTTATAACAAATGATGTTTTAAGTCAGCTCTACTTTCACGTAGTTCAACATCTGTATCGGATCAGCAAGGATCAGCTACTCTTTCAATCCCATCTTATTTATTTATGATGTATTTTCAAAAGAGGATGCTTTTTAAAGCTTTTTATAAGAAGAGCTTAAATTAATACTGTATATCAGAAAGAAATAAGTAATTACGAAAGGGCTTGAGGTATTTTGTGGCAATATGGGGACAGAAGCTGGTGAAAGGTATTATCCTGACTAGAGACACCTCTATTTTACAAAGATATTTGATCTGCTAATCAGCATAAATGTTAGATCCTAGGCAAATATCAAAGCAGAGATAAAAAGTCAATCTAACAGTTATTCCACCATTCGCTAATTATTTCCTAATAGCTTTGCCTATCCCCAGTTCAGACCATTTTACTTGTTACTTTTATCCTTAATTTCAAATAGCTTACATATTCTGTGTCTAGAGGATTTTAACTATTCAAATATCTTAAATACATACCTTTTTATAGTTCCTAACAAAATAACTGAGCAATCAAAGGATGAATTTTGCAGCACCTCTGAGGACCTCAATAGCACAGTATGTTGCTCTGGAAAACAGTGTACAAGCACCACGAAATGCAAAGTTTTAGTGCTTTGTAATTCTAGATCAGCTACAACTGCAAGAGTGATACTCATAAGAGGATGGAGGAGAAATTCCACAGCATTTTGACATATGCTCAATCCTGACATGTGTTCACAAAATGAAAACTTAATTAACCTTAATTACCTTATTTAAAAGAAAAACAGTGCTGTAAATTATCAATTGATTCTTGAGAAAAACAAGACCAACCCTGATCAACCCCATCTATGTATATGAATACACAGCTGTTGAAGACTTCGGTATCAAGTATGATTTCAAAATTCATATGCAGCCTCAGAGAATTTAATTTTCTCATAAATAAGATGTGCAGTTTTCTTATACTATCCACCAGAGAGTAACAGGCACAGAAATTGTAGTGGTCATTATTTTCAGATTTGAATTCCAAAAGCTAACCACCTAACAAAAAATTAATCAAACTGAGCATTAGGCATAATTGATACCCCCCTGAACTTCATGCCTGAAACATTAATAGGCCAGGAGAGTACTGTTTTGAGAAATGACAGTGATCAGCATGAACCTCTTCGGACCCTAAGTTACATTTTCTCAGTTCCAAGTAAGATCTCCAGCCGCTGGGCTATTCCTCAACAGTACTGGCACCACAGCCTCCTCTGGTCTCAGTTTAAAAGAACATAGTCCTATTCTTATTTTGAAGGAAACAACCTTCACCCTGAACCCTAGGAAAACACTAAAATCCTTTCACTACATTCATTAGGTAATTTCAAGCCAATAGCATTCAGTGTTAAAATATTAATGGAAATATACTTTCTTTCAACTTTTCACATTCACAACAGAAGCAAAAATACTCAGATAGATGTTGGGCACGCATCATCTGCTAATTGTTACTGTATAAAAGTATAGCTTACTTTCTAATTTACATCGTTTTCCCTTCAGAATAGGACATTCAGTCCTCTAACCTGATTCATGCCCTATCTCTCCTCTGTGTTTTCAGATAACGAGCGATCATTCCATACCAGTATTATTCTACTTTCTCAAACTTGTTTATTCTACATCTGATCCAGACAGAAAATGTTAAAGTAAAAAGGAAGCAGCAAGAGCTCTACTGTCAGACTAACCAACAATTTTCTGCTCTTATTTATCCTCAGTCAATGATACAGTTTGCTTCTGGGTCCATTAAAATCAACTGTTCAGCTTTTTTTAACTTCAATGTGCATTGCAGTTAAGAGTCATTTTACATGCAATTTGTCTTAAAATGCAAATTTAGATGTCAAAAGATCATATGAAAAAAAATGTATAATGTTTAGTATTTTTTTTGTATGTGTGCTATTTTCTCTGCTTTGTGGAATAAATTATCTTGGTTATTTCATTTTAAGAGTCCAGGTAAAGTAGCAATATGTATATTGCTGTTTTCAGATAAGCACTTGAGATTTAAATGGTGATTCCTACATGTTACTAAGATATATAGGCATTACTAAGATTGTGAAATTATGCTTTGGATCTTAATGCCAGTATAGTAATATGTTCACACACACAATAGCCCTGCTTCCCTTGAGCATTATTTTACACAGAAGAAAGCCGAAGAAAAGACAGTCTGTGATGTGTAGAAAAAGTGAAACACAAGTTACAAGAGCAAAGAAAGGCAAAAAGTGCCCCTAATTACTGACCTTTCCTTCAAGCTGAAAAAGCAAGAAAAACTAGAAGGACATACAGATTCATGACTTGTTACGCACTGTATGAGAGCCCATGTGGGAACATGCCTGAACATTCAAAGGGATCTTCTGAGCTCATACAAATTTCTCAACCCTATCAGCTGGCTGTTTGTGGGTGACATCCTGTTTCCGAAACCTCACCAATGCAGGGGGAAATAATGGGGAGGCAGGTAGCCTGAATCAGAAATGTCTGAAGTACTCACAGGAGGCAAGAAACAAAGTTCTGGATTGCCTTGCCACCTCCTCTGCTACGTCTTTCCTAGAACAGCAGACAGGAGAAGAGGAATTTCATAGTTCTGAAAAATCCTGCTGAAGGCTGATATTTCTATTTCATAATTTGTTTGGCACTAGTCCTCAACCACACAACTTCTGTACCTAAGTGGGGCTGGGCATCCCTGTTAACAGCAAGGATTGTAGGAGAAGTGCTGTCTCATCCTGAGATTCAAAAGGTGAAACTTACAGTTTGAGAACACAGGTGGTGTTCTTTCCAGGAGAAACTACAAAGTTCTGCTCACCTTTCTTGGATGCAGTTACTTATAGCAACACCAAAATCAGAGAAAAGCCTTAAAATCCTTCTCCATGCTTAGCTCAGGTGAAATAGCACATTTTCTTTTGTCATAGCACCAAAACTGAAAGAGTAACTGTTGAATAATGCATCGTTTCTTCCTGAACACTGAGACCATAATAATTTTCCATTGTCTTAGCACAGTTCTTCTACGTGTTTATGTGTTTTTAATGAAAGAAACAGAGCTTTTCAGATTCAGAAAATCTTCCTACTAGGGAAGAAAATATTGAACCGACTTTAGTAGTATTCTAATGCGTCTGTTACAGGTATGAAAAGCTGATTCTCTAATTGTAGTCCCATCTCAAAACTGCAGTGCTTTCATGGTAAGATATTCCCTTCAACTGTCCATCGGAAGTCTTACTGCAGATTTCTAAATATATTTGATTTTAAATGGTAGTGTCAGGAGGCTTCAGGAACTTCTTACAAAGTAATTGGAATTAAAAGGGAATTACTTTCAAAAAAAAAGCATACATTGTATAAACTAAAGCTGTAAAATGGTGACATGCAATAAAAACATGAAAGAGTACAGTGGCACACTAACAGAAAAAAAGCAGTAGAAATAATGCCTCTGAAATAATTAATGTGTTTTTGTCCCCAAAACATTACTGTGTGAAGGATGACAATGGAATAACACTCAAAAGTTTTTTTAAAAAAATAATATTCTTCATAATAATTAATTATTAAAATATTATCTTGATTGCAGATAATTTTCCATTATTATATTTTCCAATTTACTACATCAGGACCAGTACCTCATACTTGCAACAATAATTCAGATTAAATTATATCTTTTTTAGCCGAAGTGGTGGAGATGGTCTTAAAGAAAAAACACTGTATAGAATTTAATAATATAGTTTTAACAGGTCTGTATTTTACTGTAGAAAACCTAAATTCAGTGGATCTTTACTTCCCTAAAGCCCTGCATCACCATAGTTAAGAAATGTTGAGGCTCAGGCTGATCAAATGAGGAACTGATGGAATGAGGGTCTCTTTCTCCTATATGCAGCATCTTGCTATAGAGAAGACATGGAGTGGGAGGGCACTTAGATGCACTCAAGAAGGCAATTCTTAATTGCTATGACTTGGGTAAGGTAATGAAGTGGAGAAATACAGGACAGGGAATGAGAGATGGAGGGTAAACAAAAAGTCAATGAGGATGAAAGTTGCACATGTATTTGAAAAGTAGAAATCAACAGCTAAGATGCAATATTAAATTAATTTAGAAAAGCATGAGTTCAAGATATACTAAATGAGCACAAATGAAAGAGCAAAGAAAGATACAAATAGATTGGTTTATCTTGTTCTGCAGACAACCCTTCTAAAGAAGGAACTTGCCCCATTAGATAGCAAGATTTGTGGCAGCTGAAATTCAATAAATATATTGCTCAGTGGTAGTAAAACAGGAATGACTAATATTATGCAGTGTATTTAGTTCTGCTTTTAGTCAAAAGCAGTGCTGTGGTATCACCACAGTAGCAAAGTCCTACTTGTATAAAAAGCTGAGTTCAGAGGAGTACTGACTATTCTGCATACCAATGTTAAATTGCTGTTGTGGAAATAACTCACAGGGATCACTTTACAATGGTTATCTTTTGCCACTGCTGAAACTAAAACATAATGAAGGTATCCAAACACTGGAAATGTGCAAAAGTCATAGACCATATAGTATATACTCTTTTCTTTCCTACACGTGTTCTGGTCTCAAATAACTAGTTATTTATAGTAGTATATCCTTTATTGCAATACGAGTCTGATGCATGTGATTTTTTTTGTCATAGTTAGGGAAAAAAAAAAAATCTCTTTAATGCAGACTACTGCCTACAAATAACTTTCTTCCAAGTTTCAATCTTGTTTTCCATCACATGGTATTAATGCCTTTGAGTAGAATCCTGAAATCTGGAAAAATAAAGTGTACTCAGGTGGTAAAGACCTGTTGTTTGCTTCTGGACATTGTTGACTTGATGAATTTTGAGGGGTTTTTTTGTAGCCTGTTGAAATTACACTAACAAGGCCAAAAATGTAATTTCTCTTATAGGACACTACTCTGTAATGTAACAGAACTAAACTTTGTAAGGTCCTTCAGACTACTAAGCCCAACCTTTCTACAAAGAAACAAACAGGAGGAACATGTAACAAGTTTACCATTCACTAGAAATGAACTGGTACATGAGCTTAGATTTGGTACAAACCACACAAACAGGAAGTCTGAAGAAAATGTATTAAACACTGTGTCAAAGTGATTAACTCTTGAATAAGAGGTATAGCATAGACTAGTAAAGATCTGGTCTCGTCAGAAAGAATGACCAAGAATTAATCAATTTAATGAAAAATGTTGAGATTTGAAAAAAAATTTCATTTTATAGTGAAAGTAAAATTATACCTTGTGTAGAAAAAAACCCAAAACACCACAAACATTGAACAGAAAATACAACCAGATAGAAGAGGTGAGGCTGGAATAACAGCCCAATATCAGATTACTCAACTGGTATATGAAAGATTTGGTTTGAGCTGAAGCTTGCAAACCAAATTAACAGTTTTTATCATCTTTCCTTTACAGTTCTATTCAAATATACTTTGCTTTTAACATGCTGTTCTTCCTTGTCCCATGTTTCTGCATATTGAGGAAATGTTTAATTATCCTAGAATTATCCTTCTGGTATCTCTTGTATAACAAAGAAAACAATTGAGTCCATGCAGCTCAAGAAACCTACACACAAGTAGATAATGTGATGGATATCAGGTGAATTACCAGTTTGAGCTGTATCCATTGTCAACACTGAATTCAGAAAATTATCTAATTGATTGATCTTGACAAGTAATACTAACTGCAACAGGGACCAGCAGAAGGTAAGATATGCAGAAAAATATCTCCCAATAGCCATTTCTGGGCACAATAATGCTCTTCATAATTTTAAGTTAACTCGGGAAGGAGGGGACAATATAATGCCATACAAGAGACATTTGAGATACACTGCACTCAGCATAAAAATGAAATGTGATCAATATACTCTTTAACAAGCATGAAAAAAGAATGAGAACATAAAGGAGGTTATGACTGGTGAAGTGATGAAGGAGTCCAGCATATTTTTGAAGGGGAAGAGGAGGCTTATGATGTGTGGGTGGTGTTCTGACATAAATAGACATTTTAAAGAATCCAAAAGAATAAGAAAGAAAGGCCTCTGGAATCCAAAATTCAAATCTAGCCAAAACCACACAACTGCATACACAGTTGTAGCATCCAACGCAGTATAAAAAAATGCTTATCTTGCATGAAAAGACGCAAGAAAGAAAGAAAGAAAATAATGCTGCTTTGTGAATTTGCAACCAGGGAGAAGAAGCCCAAATCACATAATCTGCATTAATGTTGTCTGTTGCATTAGTTAAGATAAATTGCTGTAATTCCAACAGCAGAAAACATTTTTAAATTTTAAATTGGACAAAGATGTGTAAGTATCTTGCCAGGACAAATTTAACTGGATATTAAGACAGTAAATAGGTGAAACTCTGGGAATGTACTAATGGCATATAAATGAAAAACAAACTAGAACAATAAAGCTCAAAAAATCACATCAGTTGGAATGTACCTCTAGAGGCCACCTGGTCCAACTACTTGCTCAAAGAAAGGTTACCTTTCAGCAGGTTGCTCAGGTCCTCATCTTGTTAAGTTCTGAATACCTCCAGGGATGGAGATGCCACAAGTTCACAGGGCCCCTGTTCCAGAATTTCACCAGTCTCATGGAAAAAAAAATAGCTATATCAAGCATGTTGTCTCTGAGAAGTACCTCTGTTCCCTCATGGATCTTCTTGCTATGAGTCTCTCCACAGTGGAATTATTAGTATTTTGTGCTGGAAGTCGGATACAGACAACCAGGGCCCCTAGATTTCCGTCTTTGTTCTGCTTTGCATAAGCATTTGTCCTGTTCCTTTGAAAACAATATACTTTCCCTCCCTGGAGGAAACCGTAAGGCTTAAGTAATTGGGCTTGCACTTAAAGCAAGGTTTATGTCTTTTGGTAGGACTTGACGATCTTAACAGTCTTCCAACCTAAATGATTCTGTAATATGCAATCCAAGTTTGTTATTCCAATTGTGTTGACTAAACCTCCTCTTATTTGACACCTCTGAGAGAGTTTTAGCTCCATCTTCCCAAAGACCACCTAAGGTTAGGCAGTTGCAGACAGTAATAATGTCCCCCAAAACCTTAAGCAGCCCCTGGTCTTTCAGCTGCTTCCTTCACGTCTTGTGCTTCAGACACTGAAGAATCTTCATGGCCATTCTCTGGTCTTGCTCTGGGTATGTCGATGTCTCTGTCTGGTACTGGCAAGCCCAAAATTGGACACAGGATCCCAGATTAGATCTCACAGGTGCCAAAAAGAGGAGGATTACTACCCTCCATCTCTGAGATGTGCCCCTGGGTGGCTCCTGTGCAACTCCACGTCCCTCAGGGCTATTTCTGCAGAGCCACTGCCCAGGCAGACAGTGCCCAGCATGGACTTTTCCTAGCAATACCAGGCAAAAATTAGGTATCATTGTACTAGTCTGTGTCTTCTAAATGGCAAGATCAAAGTGGTGAGGGAGAAGTTGAAGTACATCTTGCAATGCATAAAGAAGGTGTCAACAGAGGAGCACCACACTTCAAAATTAACAGATTTGCAGTTGAAAGGTCAGAACTGTTTCAACAGTAGCAACTAAAAATATTAGAGGTGAAACCATCGCTTATGAACAGACCCAACTAAAAAGGTATTTTTGGAGAGCAGTGAAGGAAAGATCAATAACTGGGGAGAGGAAATATTTACTTCTATGATCCAATAAAGCTAGTGCCAAGAGCAAAACAGAGCAAACTTTTGTGCTCTATTAACCCCTTTTACAGAGAACACTCCTCTTGAAGCTATGACTGCTGGCTGTACATTGGGAGAAGAACCTCACAATCAAGAGACTCAGCAGAATGGCTGATGTTTTCAGTTTAGTTTACTGCAATGAACACATCAAGGGAGTACATCCTTTATTCCTGGCATCCTTCACTTTTACATTTGTAAAACACTTGCATGTTAACTATTCAGAATGTACCAGCTGTTATGAGACCCAGAAGGCAAATGACCCTCTAGAGCCTGCTGTTTGTCTCCAAGATCATGTTCAGAGGCAAGCTGCCAGACAGCCAGAGAGGAATGGTTTGCCATACATTTACAGTGACACCTTGAATTGGACTGGGTACAAAATTTTTCTTAATTCTAAGTTTGAACTGGCAGTAGAAAATTATCGCTCTTCCCCATATTCAAGAACTCAAGCCACATCTTCCCTTTACTGAGATAAAAGGTCCTGGAAATATTTTTTGAGCAAATGACAGCAAGACTACTTCCAAATGTGTCTGAAGTGATGTTTACTTTTTGCATTTATTTTCTACATGTTAATGTAGACAGAACAGAGTGTACTACGTTAGGTCAACAGCCTTAAATATTGTCCTGTCAAGCCCGAGTCTAGTATCAATTCATTGCCAAAAAGAATCAGCTTTAATCACCCTCTGGAATGTTCTTAAAGTCTAACTGTTACATCCTTAACACACTGCTGAGAAACATATGAGCTCAAACTTAGGATCTTCCTCATGTTTGCTTTGACCGTATTTTTAAGTTATGTAGCCAAAACTACAGTAATTTAAATTAAATTATTGTAGCTGTTTTGCATTTGAAGGTGTCATGCATTTGACAGATTCAGAGTAAGGATGACTAAAATGTTGATTCATATATTTCAATATATTTGCATATGCAAAATAAAATATGAACAAAGTCTCTAGCCATATAATTTGGGAAGGAAGACTTTTTATTTTTTATTCATCAATTCCTTTTGAGTCTTTATTTTCCATCCAAATCTGGGGTAAGGAAAGAGCCTGTATATTCTGGGTAACTTTCAGCTTCAAGAAGACACATTTTTTCTGAGACCAAAAAAACTCAGGATATCTCCACTAAATATTAGCAATTTTAGCAACTAGTATTCATGCATTTCAAAAAGTACTTTGCTGTCTTGCTGTACTGACGGCTTAAAAAAGGTCATTCTGGCTTACCAACAGTCCACAAAACTAAATTCCGTCTCTGTAAAATCTAGAGCACCTCCTCAAGCTTAAAATAATGTCATGGTATTATTCCTCATCTTAAAAAAATTACCAAACAACCCTCAAAAATGTATTTAATAAACAAGAAGTTAATATATCATTTTTTATTTTTAAAAAATCCCAAAACATCAGTCTGTCACATGCAACCTCATGTTGAGCTCTTTTTTCACTTTCCACTGCAGGGTTACTTGCTACTCAGCTAGTTTTTACAGGTGCAGTTTTAACAGCTGAGTAGCACTCAGACCCAGATAAGCAGCAGTGTGGTCACATTAGCAAGTTTAAGGTTCAGTTTTCATCAGAAGTTCACTTAGCCTTGATGGAGAGGCACATTAGTGAGACACTAAGGCTTGAAAATCTCTGCAGCTTCTGAGCAGTTTTCTAAGGAACTGGGGAGTGTGCTGAGAGTCAATACCTTAAACTTTGTTTGACTGCTACCTCTCCAGTAAAACATAGCATGCTCAAAAAAATCATAGGAGAATGTTGTCATTTAGTTATTAAAATATTTTTTACTATGTGACATCCCCAATAAAATGCACTCATATGCAGTACAATATTTATTCTTGTGATAGGCATCAAGAACAACATTGCTTCAAATCCATCAATTTGGGGAAAGGTGACACTGGAGCAATTATAAAGGCAACATGAGAGTTTTCAGTATTTTCAGTCTTAGAAAAAGGGAAAATGAATGAAGGGATAGATTTACAGGGTAGAGAAATGCAAGCATTTTTAAATACTTGGCAATTGCATGTCAAAATACTGAAACAAGACCTTAGCTAGTTGGTTAATATAATGATGTCAAAAATTTTTTTTACCAGACAGACATTTGAAAATGTCAACCACTTCATGTCAAGCTACTCTCAAGTCAGAAAAGCTGTTAATAGCCGTAATATTATATTAAATAAAAAAGCAGAAATGTCACACATGTCACATCTTAACTGCATGATGTTCTCCTTTTGGTAAGAGGTCTGAGATTGGATTCTGATGCTCAGTTGTTTGAAGTTTATTTCTTCATAATGGAGCCAATAAGAAGTATAGGAGGGAAAAAATTTTCCTGGCATAAAAAGACTGACTCAGCTCCCTTGATTTAATTTGAGTTCAATTCACTTGCCTCCAAATGAAATCAGTCAAATAGTCTTAAAAGAAATGTTATTGAGATCATTAGTCCTTATCAAGCAGATGTTGATAATTCAACTGAGAATATTTTTTAGAACAGTACGTTTAAGTTCTAGAAGCTCTCTCTTTCCAGGAAGGTCAATTACTCTAATGTGTTTATCTAGTTCCCTAACAGTAATACCCTATGTCACATGGCAATATCACCTTAAAAATAGGGCAGATTAAACAAATCTCTTTACTTGTTCTGTAAAAATATTGGTTGTGGTTTAAAATGCACTTTCATAACTATGCCATTAATGGCTTGTCTTCTAAAACAGTAAGGCATATGTAACTACAGTATTATGATCTTCAGAAACCCTGAGGCAATACTGAAAGAAGATAAACAACGACTTAATTCTAACTGCTATTGGCTAAATCTAAATGTGCACTGAACAGATAAGATCAAAATTAAGTAACACTGAAGATCTGCTTATGCAAAGCAATATATACTTGCTGAAGCCTACTGCAGATTATTTATTGCAGTTTTCACGTGTAACATCTTAAAACAGGAAAAATGCATACTGGTATGAAAAACAAGACAACAATTTATACCATGCTTTGCCTATTTAGCTCTGTCCTGCAAAATGCTACATGGTCTTATCTTAACAAAACAGAAGTTTCTGCCGGATCAAGCCCAAACTCAACACCTAAGTAACCCAATGCTTAACATGCATGCCCAGCTTTTGCTTCAGTGCCTGGAAGCTGGATGGAACTCATTCATGTCCTAAATTTTAAGCACAGTCCATGGGTCATGAAAGGGCTGCCACCACACCAGCACCTTCTTGTAAGAAATGCTCAGTTCTTTCAGTGGAGAGGGACTACCACCTCTCCTGGGACTCAGTTAATCCCCATACCCATGAACAGCCTGGAAAAGGGATAAGGACATTTGAGGATAATAATTAGTTAGGGTAATAAGGGCAAGGATCAGTTGAGAAGAACTGCAAAAAGACATTATAAAAATGAGCAATAAGATGACAGAAGGATTTCTATATAATTGTAAAGTAACACAGAAGGTTAAAAAAACCCCTTAGCTTCATATTCAAGATGATAAGCACCAAGCTAACTATAATATCAGGAGCAAGATCATGGGTGATGACAGTTCCATGAAAAGAACAGCTTAATACTCAGCTCTAGTCAAGAAGGTATATATGTTGAAAGTTCCTGAGAAAGCAAGAGACCAAAATAACTTATCACTGTGTTGTGGTATAAACTGCATATTAAATAGGTATTTTTGGAGACAGAGTACTCAGCACTCTGCAAGAGTTGCTTTCCAATATTCATAATCAGAAGAGTCAGACTGGCTCAACAACATACCGGATTGCTATTAGCAACACAGGAAAAAAACCACCTGTGAAACTCTCAGTGAAAAACTGCTTTGGAACAGAGTATCTTTACCTTAGAAACTCAGTGATTACACTTCTCACATTTTCCATTTCAGACATCAACTTCATTAGTTTTCTTTCAGGAACCACTAAATTAAAGCAAATCTTCTTATGAAAAGCAGATAAAAGTTACACTTTAAAAAATTTAAAAAAAAAAAAGTCCAATATATGAATAGTACTGACTTTGCCAAGGGACAAACTACAAAATCTCAACTACTTTGCTATCTAAGTTTTAAGTAGAAAGTTGAAGGTTTCCCAGAATTAGACATGTCCACTTCAACAGACAAATTTTATCCATGATTTTCTCCATACAGCTTTGATCCTGGCTTGAGTCTCTAGGCACTAACAGGAATAGGAAATAAATTGTAACAGTTATTAGCCTTAGAAGTTACAATGATATCTCAGCGAGTGAGCTATCAGAATGCACATCGAATGACTAATAGCAGTTATTAATTATATCATGGCAGTCCCCATAAACCCCAGTTGAACCCCAGTACACAACTTTGCTGGCATTTAACAGACAGCAGGAGAAAACAGTCCCTGTTCCAAAGAAATCAAGATCCAAAATTTAGATAGGGCAATGGCCACAACAGACTTGCTCCACTGAAGGTGAGACAGAATGGTAGGTCAGCAGTGAACCATGAAGTTTAGCAAACTGAGTGGAGACTAAGGTTTCTACCTGCATAAAAAAATTAGAAAGAAATGAAAAAATGTCAGAGAAATTGAGTCAAAAAAGAATAAAAGATGGGAATTAATCCTGTTATTGAAAACCTGGGTACCTTCTGGTAGTACCAGTAGTCTTTGACACATAGATTTCCTTTGATTTCCCCCGAATGCCTCATGACATCCTTGCAATAGCCACCTCAACATGTGCTTTCAGGGTATGGTGCTGCAGAAAAAGAAGCATAAATTGTGATAGCATCCTGGTAAGTACCCTTCTCTAAGTGTGCCTTGGGAAGGAGGCATCAGAGTAGGAATACTGGAAGCAGTTTTTATTTTTTATTCACAATTTCAAAACCTGCAGTGGTACTGAAAAGGTTTGCTAAGTGGCTCCATTAATGTGGTGTCAACAGGGATTAAAAAGACAAGTACAAACGAATGGCTAGAGGAATGTCTCTAAGCAGGTGAATACTGACATAATTTCAGGGAATAATAATGTTCCTTTTCTGCCAAACCCATTTCACCTCTATTCACAGCCATCTTTTTGCGTTGTAGGAATGATTTGCCATGCAGGGCATTTTAAATTTGTATTAGAGAACATTAGAAAACAGAATTGTTATTTATAGCTGGTAATACTTGTACCAGAAATATGACTGATTTTTTTTTCTGGCTAGGGAACACAAAAGCACATGACCTAAAATCAGCTGAAATTTGACAACCAGCTTCATTTACATTCCAGAAGATGAATAATTGCTTTCAGAAATAATCCAGCAAACAGTCTCTTCTCAATAAATTTGGGAAAATGCCATGTAAATAGTGAGCAGGAAAAATTAATTTTGACTGCTGAATATTAATCTAGAGGAAAAGTTGACTAACGTCTAGGTCAGAATTGTGAAGTGAGCAGAGATGTTTACACTGTAACGAGACTGTTCTTCGAACAGTAGCAGGTCCCATCTCATCTAATGGTTGTGTATGTCGGTAACTCCAAACTTGCACTGTAGTGAAACCAAGCACAGTCAGGCATTAAATAAGGAAAGCAGCATTTCTTGAATCATTTATAAATGAGGAAATTAGCATTTATAGAATCAGCTACATTTACTCAAGGAAGCAATAGAGAACCCATGAATTATTCCACATGAAAAGAGGGTTTCTAATAAAATGTATCCAAGGTAACAACAGACTATACAAAAAACCACAACAGTAGAGATGAAAAGTAATGTATAGCTTTGTAACTTGGAAGTCTATGCTGCTGCTACTAAGGCACTATGAATGCCCTAAGTATGGCTGCAAGAGGAGTTCTGGCTTGTCTCAGGCAGAGGAAAGAAGATGGATACCACACGAGGCTTTCTCCACACCTTTCACAGCTTCTTCCTGTGATACATACAAGCATATCCCTCATCTTTTTTAATCACACACTCAGGACTGTTCAAAAAATTACCTATGGTTGCTTTTAAAATCATAAAAACATGTTTTCCTTCTCAGAATATTGTGCTTTTTAGAGTCAGAAGAGCAGCTTAATTTTCTAAACTCCCATACATTTGTGTTAGACAGACTAATCTAATAAAACTCTTTTGGAACAGAATTATACCTATATTTCCATTTCCTCTCTCTTCTGAGAAAACCACAGTAGTTCCTGGCTTGAAAATAACTAAACAGTCACAGTCATATTCCTTATGTTTCTTTTATTGTTAGTCTAGAAAAACAGAAGTCTACATTTTCCCGACGTGCTAGTCAAGCAGAATATTGGTGGAAAAAAATAACTCTCACACACAGTAAACTACTGGTGCTGCTCCTCCAAAGTTGTTGATGTAACCTGACCTTGTGTTTCTTATTCCTTATTAAAAATGCACATACGATTAGTACATAATTTCCCTATTCCCACTGAGAGGCAGTAAGCCTTATCTGTGCCATTCCATTGACTCCTCAAGTAAAATTATCAGGAAGCATGTATTTCAGCTGCTGGTACACCAGGATACGTCTTCTCTTAACTGTTCTGTAGTGCTTTATAATTATGCTTTGTTTATGCAGTTTTGCCTGTAATTAGTTATTTTTAATAGACCCGATACATTCAGTCTTACTTGTAATACTGTACATATATATATAGAAATATTGTCAACTATATTAGGGGAAAAAATTGGATGTATTGAAAAACTCCTTTATGATGAACTAAATAGGCCAATAGGATACCCTCCATTTGCCTCTGCAGCAGCTAACAACCTTGGGCAGGCTCCTGCTGTATCTGGAATAGTATGACTTCCAACATAAAATAGCGTATTTCAGGTAGCACTAAAGTGCAATTAACAAACAAATACAGAATGCCATTTGATGCAAGATTTCTTAAGAACTTGTCAATGAATTGTATAAGCTGTGAAAGTCTTTGTCCTACTTAGCTGAGACAAGGGCATAGATTGCATTATCCATTATAATACGAAAACTGAAGCAAGTCTTTCTTGCCTGCTCCAGCAATTTAACTGTAATGCTTGTGATATTAGCTTTTTTTCATCTTGCAGTCTTGTGATACTGTATTTAAATCCATTATTAGACTAGAATATCATCATTTGAAATATTAGATTTTGTTTAGGTAATGCTAGAAGTAGATAATATTCTCTCCAATGTCTTTTCATGAGCTAATGTAACTTTTTTAATTATTTCTATGAAAATACGGATGACCATGTTCAGTTTTACTTCCTTCTCCAGAAGATCAAAACACACAGATTTTATTCCATTTATTGGAAAACTGATGAATTATGAAGTTCACGACTCAAGTAATGGATATGACAAAATGTGGCCTTACATATTAAATGTCTAACAATACCAAATTGCTTACTGTGGAGAATTCAGGGCATTGTATTTTCCCCAAAGCTTTCATGTTGCTATCTTCATGAACAGCTTCCATTTTATTAATTACTAAACATCAATATCTAGTTACTGCATTTCAGGATTACTTTAGCCACTTGAAAGAGAAGTGAATGGAGCTCAATGTTAAATGAATACTGAAGTACTAAAAAAAGAACTTACAACCAGTAACTGGTCCATTTTACAAAAACCCTTTTAAGATGCAGTCAAACAGGCTTACCCTCTTTCACTGCCTTTTATGAGTTGCAAGCCAAAGATGGCATGCTTCCACCATGTCCCACAGCCCACAGCCTCATGGCAAAGAGAGCTCTCACATCAGTGGAACTTGTGCAAAATAAAATTCAGTGTGGTTATGGGTATGATATAAAACCTAAACTGCCATATAAATTTATGATGGATAAAGTCCCATTAAAGCTGCTGCCTATTTCATTAGGTTCTTTGAAGGTGATAAAAAATGGCAAGATACATAATGTTTTGTGACAGCCCATACAGCTTCATGCTGACTTCCAACTTGAAATTTAAGTATTTGTTTTTTTATTTTAAATAAATGCTATATATTCTTCTCCTAATTCTCTGAAGGCCTCTTTGGTAGGTCTTCTCAATGCAGCCTAATACAAACCATGAAGAGTTGGCACCTCACAGAATTAATACGGGATTATTCGTCATACTGATTTTAATAACAATATATCTAGTTTTTACATGACAGTTTAGTAAACTAATTACTTCCTGATGCTGGAGATGAGGCCCTGTTTAAGGCTGAAAGACCTACCTCCAGTTCACAGGACATATGGCTGAACCACCATGGTACAGACTGTATCGAGTGGTACATTACTCTGGGCTCTGGTTTTCATACTATTTACCAAACCAGATCTGGGTCAAGGTAAATATATGTGTTTGGAGGAACAGCTTTTAGGATGGCTTTGAATCCTGTACTGAAACAAATTCCTTCATGCAATTAATGGCATAAATATTAAGTATCGTGAGTTCTCCCTAAACATTATTTCTATGGTAATTTTTGTGCTTTCCATATTTTTAGCTTTATGCAGTTACCAAGTGCAGAGAAGGTATATAGACCTTAAGATGAGAAAAGTATTAAATAATGTATGCTGTAATTGAAAAGTAAAAGCCAGACAGCATCAAAAGTGTTCCAGGCAGTACAATGGTTTTATCTGTTCCTGAAAATGAGCCATTATATTTCAGCAAATCCATGGTCACCAATATTAAGCGTGCATAAAAATCTGTTACGGGTTTATGTGACTCAGTAGTAGATGTGATGAAAAATTTAAAAAAAACACTTCATATTGGAAAATGCATTTCTTTCGAAATGAAAAAAACTTCTTCCAACATTTTTTGGAGAAGGAATGAGGAGGAAGTTAAGGGGTTGACAAGGTTGAAATATTCTGTCTCTCAATTAAAACTAAATTGTATCAACTGTAGATATAATAATGTAAGTGAAAAACAAAGGTGAACTAAAATGTTCTTATTTTGTCAAGCTAAAATGTTCTAGCTTAACTTAAGAATATTCTTTTTGATACTTCCTGTTGGTAAACTTGACATTACCATATTTTACTAAAGCAAAGATTAGATGTTGAAATCATAAAATCCTTCACAAAACAGAACCGCTGAACAAGAAAGTGTCACGCAAATGTAGCTGACATTTCTTGAAGTCACATCCTGAACCTATAAAATTGTGTTCCAACATTCCTTGAGGCTTCTTTGCCATCATCCTCTAAATTTCAAAAAACTAATAACTTTGAGAAATGGAAGTTAATAACTTCAGAGTGTACTGAACTAATAAATAATCACAAATGTGTATTGGGAAGTCAATCAATATTAGAGTCAGAAATTAATTGTTCCTATATTGTCTTTCATCACAGATTGCACTCTAGATCTACATGAATGTACACACAAAACACACACAGATGTCTCTTATCTGTAGATAAATAAGTTCCACTAATTTATTTTTCCAAAACAACAAAATTAATTTTGAGCTCAAAAATGAGAAATCTGGCCTTTGAGCTAACAAAATAACATTGCCTCCTCTCAGGGTAAAAAAAAAAAATACATAGAAGAAGGCAGTAACTGGAAAGTGGGGGGCTGGGGGTCAGTAGAGGAGAAAAATGAAAACAGAACAGTCAAAGCTCCTGTAAGCATAGTGGTTCTGTGTCCTGTTATTTTAATGACAAAATAAATATTTACCAATAATAGCAGTTAAAGCAAGTCTCCCCATCCTTATTTCTAGCTGCAGGCTGAATCAAGGAGAAGGACTCTTTTCTGACTTTCAAAGTTATGAATATACTTTATATCCCTTTTGTACCAGCAATCAAACAATATCAAACTCTATGGAACTAAGGACACTTCTGAAAATAAGATGATTAAATTTATCTGGATATCAATTTGCTTACATATGAAGGGCTATTACTAAGCAAAATTTCCATTACCAAATATATCAAAAAGTCTAGTTGCTTTTCTGCATTCACTAAAAATAGAGAGAAAAAATTTCTTATATTGCATTGGCATCAACCATTTTCTCAGCAATGAGCAGCTGCTTTGTAGCACTGTTAATATTATCTTTTCATGAGCTGCCAGCACTGACACTTTAAAAGCAACTGCTTCCACCTCTTCTGTCACCGGTGGTTATAAACACCTTAGAGAAATGTGACAACTGGGAAGGCTCAGAAAGGCAAATGAGAAAAAGTTTCAACGGAAGTAAGATGGAAACACCAATGCAGAAAAAAATTTAAACACATTAGTTTCAATTTGATACTGAAATTTTGGAGTAAGATGCAGACATAAAATACGTGTATCTTTAGGACTTAGCAGGAAAGGTTCTTCTCATCCCAAAAGCCTCTACAACTTCAAACATTTCTGTGTGCATTTTAACAGGTACAAGACATTTTTGCAATATAACAAAAAAAAAAAAATAGGGGTGGCATGTCTCACTGTGAAGCCTGGAGGCCTGACCTCTTACCTGAGATATGAAAGAGATGAGCTATTTCCTAAATAGTTGTCTAGTGAACAAAATGGAACTGCTTCAACTGATCAAAATGGGAGCAGATAGTCATCTGATAATTGGGACCACACACTAGGGAGCATAGGAGCATAGCCAGGCAGGGACTTCGATTCTCCTGCACTGCATATGACTTACCTCATGTACTGAACATCATTCTTGTTGGCATCTCTTCTTCTCTCTCCCTGCTCTTACCCTCCCAATTGGATGAAAAATTCTCAGATCTAAGGTTTTTCCTCTCTAAAGAGCTGTCACTGGTAACATCGCACTCTTTTTTTTTTTTTTAAATTATTATTATTTTTGGCAACTGTGAATTGTCATCCTCTGTTGAAAGCTCGTATTTGCAGAAAATGCCAGCTCTAATTATCCCAGAGCCCTAACTTAACACTGCCAAAATGAAGGCAAGACTGGCATGCCACTTGGGTGTGTTACAACACAAGGTCAGATACTGCTACTGTTGTTACTGGAATTGTCTGCAGTACATAAAAATAGCAGAACAAGAAAAGAAAGTCCCTACTAATGGGAAAGGAATATCTAATAGTCCAACAGTGGAATTTTCCTTTCATTGATTAGAGTAATGTCTCTACTACCTTCCCCCAAAGAAAATTAAAAGGTGGACAAAATAATATCCAGGCCCAAACAAGTTATATACATGGAACATGCCATTCAGAATGGACCAAAAATACTATTAATTTAAAATATATTTTTCCAAGAATCTGAAGTTTGCTAGTCTTACAGCTACCTGGCACAGTCGCATTTTCCATTATCTTTACATCATTCGTGGAACTGAAAAAATCCCTATCATGAAGCATCTTCAAGAAAATCCCACTCTAGTGGGACGTGTTACAGCACACAGACCCCCTGGGAGTTTCTCAGTGCCCCTTCCTTTCCTAGAAAGAATTCCCTCATAATTGTATCTTGAATGTAGAGAATCCCTAAATTTAAGAAATTATGAAAAAATCCTCACAAACCTCAGGCCAAATAAAACTTTGTTTGACTTGGAAAACTCTGAAAAAGCTCTTTTTGAAACAGGACCTGGTGGGTGATATGTCTCATCAGAAATACAGGTTATTAAAAGCACATAAAGTCTGCCTTCTTAGAATTTCCTATATTCAAATTCAAGCCTTCAAACTGTCTTCAAGTAATCTGTATTTTAGCCCTTAAACCTAAACATCTGTCAAATACTCCAAAATTAAAACTGTAGGAAACAACAATGTTCCCCTGCAGAACTCAAGTGATTCACAACCACAATAAAACTTGCATATCTTTAAAAGGTTTTTAACAAGCAATAAGAAACCATACCAAAATAAGACAATTCATGTTACATACTACTTCTGGAGGGGGAAAAAAAATAAAAAATAAATAAGTTAAGTAGCTTGAGAAATAAGACTTAAGAAACTGTTTCATTGGCTACCATTAGACAGCACTAACAGAAACATTAATAGAAAGGAACAGGTGATCTGTGAGGCACACAGCAGTTCCCTACCAGCTGCACTCAGATGGAACAGAGTAGAAATCTACTTGCCTAAGAAATGCAGCTATCTCAAATCCTTAGTAGATGCACAGTACATTTAACACTGGGCTTGGCATGGGCATAAGACAGTGAGACGAGCAGAGAATCAAAAAGGGCTCTAACAGCCTATTCCAGTTCTTAAAGACCTGCTCCCTGTTAGGTATAGAGATTGCTGTAACCCCATTGATCTTACAGGAATAAACAAGATGAAAGAACACAGATGTGAATACTGATGGATCAAGGACCTGTGATAGCTAATTTGCACTATAAAGAACACTTAGTGATCCTTTTTGGCCACTGCTGAGTCTCTCAACCTCTTACCAATGGCATCTCTAAAAGGCAAAGAACAAAGTGAATTTGTAACACTTCGTTGAAGAATGGTGCTATAACACTAGGGAAATCACTGACAACAATTAAATGTAAGCATTGGTATATATTAAATATCAGTCTGGACTGCTATCAATTATGTCAAGGTTATAAGCCTGTTTGCATTACCCTCAGAATGCCAAACCCCAACTTATTCTCAATTTTAAAAGTGCTGACTGTCTAAGAATTGGCTGAGATAGGACAATATAACCTTGTAGCTTACAATGCATTTTTATATACCAAGGACACTATAGCAAACAAGCATCTGTGAAGGAAGGATGATCTTCAGCTGTCTACTGATTTTAGAAATCTCAGATTTGGTAGTCCACTTTGAAATAACTCATACTTGACTCCTTCAAGAAAGCAAGGAAAACTGTGGCAAATCAGGAGCCCTGAATAAATGTAATTTTGGGGGATAAAATAACTTCAACGTTGTTGATGGTGCATTGTACAGGCAAAATCACCCAAGGTCACAGGAGAGATGCAAAATCACAATGCAATAGAAACTGCATTTGCAATGGATTTCAGTGGAAGAAATTGTAAGCAGTGAAAGAAACATCCGCTCACAACAGACAGAATAACAGTCTGTACTCATGCTGGTGCACTTAGCATGACTAAAAGGCAGCATACAGTATTTTTACATGTCAGCAAGACAGCACTATGAATTACAAAACTTTGTTATTTAGGGTAGAAACACATTTTGAAGAAGAGTATAAAATAAAAGATATGCCATGTCCGGCATTGCTGATTTTTACCTTAGTCTTTGTAATATAATACAATACTCAATTTTTCTGAGACATTCCGGCTCACTGTTTCTTCTTCTACTCATTAGTTAACAGGGCAGCAAATCTGTGTGCATATTAGACCACCTTTTATAATTTTTCAATTACCAATAGTTTATCTCATCACACTTTCAACCAGGAGGTAAATTAAGTCACCAAGCTCCTATGAATACATGCTTTTTTATGCATTATCATAGAACTTCATATTGAGTACTTAAGAATAAAAGGCGTACTAAACTAAACTAGACATAGTAAGTAGAAGACTGAAAGCCTAGTAATGATTTAAATCCTCTGATGGTTTTGAAATATGTCTACCCATTTAAGAGTTATTAGAATTGATTTTTTCCTACCCACATAGTAGTGGTGTTCATCAACTAACACTAGTGGGCTAATGAAATCTTCTTTCACATCCAAGAAATCTCCAATAATTCTTGCAAAGTGCTTAACAAAAAATACATAACACTATTTTTCAAGTACAAATACTTGATCTGTGAGGGAAAACATTGTGACAAGGTAGAATACTAGTTAATAATTCTTTGCCTGCTACTTTAGAAACACTCTGAGAACATAATCTAACGTAATGGAGCACTAGCAGTATTCCTGCAAAGATCTGGCACAGTCTGAGTTACTGGAACAGACTATGCCAGTTACATGCTTTACACTTAAACTCAAAGGCAACTTAAAAATAAAAGTTCAAAAAGGTTTGATTTGTTCGTCTGTTCCACATCGAAAAGAGTTTTTCAACAGATCTATCTGTTTTTCCTCTTGCAAATGAATGAAATGAGTCAGCAAGGTAAGTCTTGAGGAGTCTCCATGGTTTTAATCGGTAACATTGACAATTCTTTAATTTTCACCAGTGCAGCCTCACTGAATTCAGTTAAGATGAGCAGACTGCATCACTAAATTCAAAATATTACAAGGCAAAGCTAAATGAGCTTCACCTTTTCATTCTCTGCAGGTCATATGTCTTATTTCTTCTGTACACAAGAAAATTCTCAACGCTGTCACTGGTTAGGAGCTTGAGAGTAGTGCAAACAACCAAGTCTAAGAAGACCCCTAGGTAGTATATACTGAAATGTTTTTCTCCAGTGCTTAATGGGTGTTTGGGCTCCCTGCCCAATTTTTGGAGAGAGATGGACTCTTCAGATAGTGCTGCTAAAAGTCATAACGGGGGGTGCAGATCTGACGACAGCTAGTTGATGGGAAATGTCAGGGTTTAGGCACTGCCTTTTCTGTGTGCGTCACAGAACAGTCATTCCACAAAACCCACACATACCCATGCTCTCTCTCCATCAGCATGAGTGCCCCCACAAAAAGGGCAGAGCCAGGCACTCCATTAGGTGCTGGGTCCGGTACGAGGAACTGCGTCAGGTCAGGTAGGACTGTGTGCCAGTGCAAACCTTGTCCCATGCCAACCCTGCTTGAAGTCCTTCAGATCAATCAGGGAAGAGATTCCCAGTCACCTGCTTCCTTTCTTCAAGACATTAGTGGATGATACAGTGGACTTTATTGAGTTTGCTTTGTTTTATAAAATACTTGTAAAATAAAGAGCTGCTACTGTAGGGAAGACACTTGATGATTGGAACAATTTAACATTCTGTAGCTTTCTTCTGGGATGGCTTGCAAAAATACTCTTAACTCAGCAAATACGTTAAGATTAGAAGACTGGTTTTCTCTTGTTTCAAACTGTAAGAAAACAAATTGAAGCACATGTCTTCTTGGTATGCTTATTTGTACTACCCTAAGTAAAAATTGCCACTAAAACCTCTCATGTTTTTCATCTTCAGCTATGGAAACAGGCTAGAGGTACTCTGAGCTACGAATATGGTAACCGGCTCCAACCTTCCACAGCCACCGCCTGTGATCACAGTGCACAAAGCAGAGGCTGTCTTTCCAACACACTTACATGACATAAAGAAAGAGGTCTGAAAAGATATTGGGGAATTAACATCTTGGAGCGTATTTCTCAGTGTGGAAAGAAAAAGCTGGAGGTCACCCTGGTACATTTGTAGCTTAATTTAAAAGTAAATTATGGTTTGATAAACTTTATCCATGTAAAAATTCAGAAATGTGAAAATGCTAAAATTGTATCAGTATTTTTAAATTTGATTTTCAAGTATAAATCATCCAGTGAAAAGAACAATGTCAGGCCCCAAAATAGTATCTACAGACTCTGCTAACCAACTGGAATACCGCACATACAAAATGTTACATACATGCCCACAGAGAGGGGAAACAGCACAAATACTCCACTTGAGACAATTCAGTCCCACATAAAGTGACCACGACAGACCAGCTCAGCTGCAGCCTACCTCTGACAAGGTCTGCATGTGTCTGGCCCTACTCAAGTCCTCTAGGTAGCTAGAAACCTGCTTCTACACCTGTTCCAAACTGTCTTAAAGCAGCACAGATGAACAAATATTGATGGACATTTAAGAATTAGGACCTGAACTGGCTTGGTGACCAGCAGGAATATTCCTTTGTAATTTATAAATTAATTATTACATGATAATAATATTACTCCATATCTGGAGAGGACAGTCAATACTGTAGTCCCAAAACACAGATTAAAATATGGTGGCTGTTAAGGAAAATGGAGAAAAAACTAATCTAAGGGTAGATGAAGTCTAGTAAGTCTTCAAGAGGTCTTGAGAGAAAATTTCAGATGTTTTGATTTCCAGTATAAATTCCCTTAGTGTCCTAAACTGCCAAAAGGGGGTTTGGAACTAGGTGATCTTTAATGTCCCTTTCAACCCTAACTATTCTATGATTCTATGATTCCATGACATAATTATGATTTTCATGAAGATCAGTCACATTCCTTCCGTAATAACAAATAGGAAAACATTATTTTTAAAATTTACACATACAATTAATAAGAATACTATTTATCTGATTAAGAAGAAATTACATTAAATATACTTTCTCTCTTAGGAATTCAAAGAGACATTTCCTTGAGAGGTGCCACCAGTCTTGCTTCTTTTCCATCAGACTGATTCAGCTGAGTATTTGCAATGACAAGAACACTGCCAGGGGAGAAACAAATGGAGTTCTCAGCTTCCAGGCACAAACTGGAAATCTGCATAGTGAATGTGATTCAAACAGGTCTGTTTTATCACCAGCCATATCACTTGTACAATTTTGAAATAGGTTAAACTAAAAGATGGTAGTCAAGGAAACTATCATAGATTAACTGTTGATACTGGTTTTTGAGACAGCAGCAGCAAACAAGAAGTACCAGTTACACAGAAAAAAGTCATTTATGGGTGTGGGGTTCCGTGCCCCTTCTCTTGACAGATTTTCTTTTTTTCAGCTCCTCTTCCCTAGGCCTACATGCATAACGATTAATATAGCATTAATTTTTTTGAGAATATTTAGCACTGGAACATAGAGCTAGAGGTGCACTGCTTCTCCAAAAAGCTTACTGTCAAAAGATCAAAAAAGGAGAACTAAAGGAAAATGAGACTCCTCGAATATGCATAATAAACTTGAATGGTTTTAGATATCTCAAGCTGTATGTGTTTCATGACTTAGCAAAATGTTATAGTTTTTCACTGGTGGGGAATTATTTTGCACTGCTCAGATGACAATCCACCACTTAGCTAGATTTCCTAATTCTGCAGGAAATAATCATTAGTTCCAAAGAGCATCATTATATTCTCTACAACACAGAAAAACTTTTGGAGAAAGTGGAAGGAAATCCCTAAGTCTATGGTCATGACTCATGTGGGACTGTTAGATTTCAAAACTGTTTAAATAAGGAGACCAACAAAATTCTCTACTAAGAAAGAACTACAAACCTTAATTTTAGATGTTTCCTTTTCCATTTCAGTGTTAACCAAATATTTAACTGACATTCATTGTCTATTCAAAAAATGGGAAAGAAACCTATTCACTAGATGAAGCATCCTAAAATAGCTGAGAGGTCAAATAAAAAGATGTTCACATACCTATGTAACAAATAATGCCCAAAATTAGGCTACTGTACTGTCACAACAATTTTAAATTCTTAGCACTAACCAGGCTGTTCAACACAGACATGCAGTTTTAAAATTACCATGTAGTTGAAGAGCTCATGTCTTCACCTGGTATTTAGATCATGTTCACTTTACACAAAGGATCCATATACATCTAAAAAGGAGGAGAGTTTCCCAACAGCAAAATCCAACGTTGTCAAAATTACTTTCTTACCCTGAAGAGCAGAAGCAGACAGCATGGGAATTGCTGTGTCACCAGAAAGAATCCAGTATAACTGCTGTTGAATGCTACCAATTACAGTATCATCTTATCACAGTACCATTCTGGTTAAAAAAGACCTTCAAGATCATCGAGTCCAACCACAATCCTAAGTCTGCTGCATTCACCACAAAGCCCTGTCCCCTGGCACCACATCTGTCTTTTTAGATGTATCCAGGGATGGTGGCTCAACCACTTCCTCAGACAGCCTGGATCACCAAGTCCAACTCCTGCCCAGAACAGGACAACCCCAAAGTTCACACCATGTCACTGAGGGCATTGTCCAAATGTTTCTTGAATATTGCCAGGCTTGGTGCCACTACTGCCTCCCTGGGGAGACTATTCCAGTGCTCCACCAGGCCCTGGGTGAAGAATCTCTTCCCAATGTCCAACCTAAACTCCCCCCTGCACCTCTTCCTACCATTCCCTCAGGTCCTGTTGCTGGTCACCAGAGAGAAGAGGTCAGCACCTACTCCTCCTCCTTTCCTAGTGAGGAGACTGTAAGCTGCAGTGAAGTCTCCCCTCAGTCTCTTCTCCAGGCTGAACAGACCAAGTGCCTTTAGCCACTCCTCATACAGCATCCCCTCCAAACCCTTCACCAACCTCGTGGCCCTCCTCTGGACATTCTCTAGTAGCTTTATGTCCTTTTTGTACTGTGGTGCCCAAAATTGCACACAGTACTCAAGATGGGGACAATCACCTCCCTCGACCAGCTGGCTATGCTGTGCTTGATGCACCCCAGGACTCGGTTGGCCCTCCTGGCTGCCAGGGCACACTGCTGGCTCATGTTCAACTTGCCATCAACCAGAACCCCCAGGTCCCTCTCCACAGGGCTGCTCTCCAGCCTCTCACTCCCCGGACTGTCTGTATATCCAGGGTTACCATGTCCCAGATGCAAAATCTGGCACTTCTCCTTGTTAAATGTCATGCCATTGGCGATTGCCCAGCTCTCTAACTTGTCCAGATCCCTCTGCAGGGCCTCTCTGCCCTCAAGAGTCTCAACTGCTCCTCCCAATTTGGTGTAATCTGTGAATTTAATAAGTAGGCCTTCAAGTCCTGCATCTAAGTCATTTATGAACATATTAAACATATTCAAAGCTCCTGAGTTAAAAAAAAAATAAATGCTTCTACCTCAAATACAAACTTTCTTGATGGTTAAAAAAGAGAAGACAAGAACTAGCAAGTCAAACAATTACGTTACAAACAGAAAAACAGTATATGGAAAAATCTTAGTGTTGGTTAACTTTATTTTCACTAGTTTCCATGGTAATAATAAAGGGAAGGTTAAATGAAAAGGAAAGAAAGCATGTAAAGTTCTACCAACATTTGTTTTATAATTACTTTAAAGAAATTATCTCTTCATGGATTTACTTGTAAAAAAAAAAAAGTTACTGCGTAGATTAATTCTATTCATTAAGAGTATTTTGATGCCTTCATTTTCAGTGCCTGCCACTTACTATTCTAATTTAAGAGCCCAAATAAACACACTGATTTTTTTAAAACTATTTTTAAAAGATCAATAAATATGCATATATATGATATGCAAACAATAACAGAAATATAAATTAAAATCCACCTAGGGATACATTCCTAAAATCATCACATACTAGAAAGGACAAAGAGAAAATCACATTTAAGGTATAGTTTGGTTTTGCCATGGGTAAAATAAATAAGTGATGGGAAAAGGATTGTTTATATGATTGATGGAGAGGAAAAAACAGATTAGCTTAGCTAATCTGAAACGGCAAGAAAAATGTAAGTTACTTCTTTTGGTTCAATACCTTAAGATTTTTTCTTGATCAAAACAATGCAGCAGTTCTAGAAATTACCCCTTGCCTGCTGAAATTACGTTTTAGTTGTGGGGACTTTTTTCCATTTCCTTGTTAAAACATATCTGTCATTAAACTTCCCCAGCTGAAAAGCAATTCTCATGTGGAATGCCCAGTCATTTTTGAGACAGATGAAGATAAAATTCCTGCCTTTGGTTGAGGGAAGAATTGATCATCCTGAAGAGAACTACTACACCTTTTTCAGTAATGCACTTTGGAAATCTCACAGGCAGGTACTCCTAAAAAAGATTTGAAATAAATGACACACAGCAATATTCCCTCCCCAGATTCAGGTTTTGGCCATAAATCTCGTATGCTGCTATCTTAAGGTATGAACAAAAGCATCAACTCAGCAGGGAAACTTATCAGGGGAGATAAAAGACTGTTTGTCCTGAGCCTTTGAATATTGCCAGTCACTTAAGGGAGCATAAATGCATGGAGAATTAATTTGGAAAGACAAAAATTGTAGATAGGACCATTTTCTTTGGTTTCTATTCAGAGGTACAGAGATGCTGTTAGGAAAATTCACACTTGGAGAATATTCACATAAATATGTACAGGTATATTTTTTTTAATTCACCATTACTTTATCTTCTTTTTTTTATTTTTTTTTTACATTCAATTTTTTTCTCTCTTCTACAGGCAGCCCAATTGTATGAGACCCATGGGTCTGGCAAAGATTACAGTAGTTATATCATACTTACCCATTCAGCACTTTTCAGTGTTCTACAGATGGTTTCTCACATGCATAGACAAGGAGAATATAGACATGCTATCCAGAGCTCTACTGTCACACTTACTGCCGAGGAGTGTCCACTTGGATGCAAAGCAGGATCTCTAATGCTGTATACCATTTTGTCATGCAAAACTGAAATAACACCAAATACACTGCATGACTGCAGTTCCTGCCAGATCAATAACAAGTTGCCACATTTACTGGAAAAAAAGGCATTACTGGAAAGTAATGGAAAGTCGATGGCAAAGCACATTATCTGGGTTAAGAAAGATGAAAATGGTGAAAAAGAGATAATGTTCCCAGTGCAGTACAGTGCAGAGAGCCAAACAGTTCAATCATAGCCTCAACTTCTGCTTGGAAACAAGGAGCACAGTTGTGACAATCTCTGATTTAGGTTATATTCCTGTGCTTTTCAGGTCATAACTATATTTAAATCATAGATTATGCATGTGGGATAATGTCACAGTTATTGGGAATAAACTCCATGAGATTCATGTTAGAAATAACTCATTAAATACAACTTGCAGTCGAAAAAGCCATTTCTCCAGTGCCATCTCAGTTCCTCAGCCATCTCTAAATAAGTTTATACAATTGTATCTTACTCCCTAAGTAGTTAATTCAGACAATTTTATCCTTATAAAGCAGAACTTTATTCCTGATTAACTATTAAACCACTATTCCATTGTCTTCAATGGAAGCCATAAGAACAGAAACCTACTTAAAAAAGTAGTGCCCCAGGTATTTTATTGTATTGGAAGGTGGTTAAATTTGATCAAAATCAGAACATGATCCTCAACCCATTGACATGTTGTGAATTCTGTATCATTTCAGCTCTGGTCTTATTCAATAAAATGCCCAGATGAGCTAAGAACAGGACAGACTAGGAGAGTAAACCCAACAGTGCACCGATGGTCTACTTAGCCCAGCCCCCACTCTCCAGATACCTCCCTTTTCTACCTCTCAGACCTTTCTGAGATAACTGAGGCAATGCTCTCCTACCAAATCCCATGATTCACCAGCGCACTGTTCTCCACCTAAAACAATGGACAATACAGTGGTGGGCTCTGGTTATTTTTAGTTTAAGAACTGTTCACAGCAACTGACAACTTTCTCCTTAAAGTAGAACACAGCATTATAACATCTTGAAATCCAATGAATTATTTTTCCATCCTTTAATACATGATAAATTAATTTAAAATTTAAATGCCCACGGAGCCAAATCTTAGGAAGAGGTTAGAATTGGTCATACCCAGCTCCTACCTGCACACTTTTCACGGAATCACAGAACTGTCAAAGTTGGAAGGGACCTCTAGAGATCATCTAGTCCAACTCCCCTGCTAAAGCAGGATTGCCTACGGCACATTACTCAGGGCTGCATCCCAGTGGGTCTTGAGTATCTTCAGAGAAGGAGACTCCACAACCCCTATGGGCAGCCTGTTCCACTGTTCTGTCACCCTCACTGTAAAGTTTTTCCTCACATTTAAATGGACCTTCCTGTGTTTCCATTGCCCCTCGTCCTGTCACTAGAAACTACTATCCTCCCTGCACTCACCCTTTAGATACTTACAGGCATTGATAAGGTTTCCCCTCAGCCTTCTCTTCTCCAGGCTAAAGAGTCCCAGCTCCCTCAGCCTTTCCTCATAAGAGAGATGTTCCAATCCCCCAATCATCTTTGTTGCTCTCCTGGACTCTCTCCAGTAGTTCCCTGTGTCTCTTGAACTGGGGAGCCCAGAGCTGGATGCAGTATTCCAGATGTGGCCTCACCAGGGCAGAATAGAGGGGGAGAATGACCTCCCTCAACCTACTGGCCACACTCTTCCTTATGCAACCCAGGATTCCATTGGCCTTCTTGGCAACAAGGGCACATTGCTGGCTCATGGTTAATTTACTAGCTACCAGGACTCCCAGATCCTTCTCCTCAGAACTGCTTTCCAGCAGGTCCACCCCTTACCTATATTGGTGCATAGGCTTCTTCCTCCCCAGGTGCAGGGCCCTACACTTGCCCTTGTTGAACCTCATTAGACTGGTCGCTGCCCAGCTCTCTAACCTGTCCAGGTCACAGTGGATGGCAGCACAGCCCTCTGGAGTGTCACCACCCCTCCCAGTTTGGTATCATCAGCAAACTTCCTGAGGATACACTGTCGCCTCGTCCAGGTCATTGATGAGTATGTTGAACAAGATCGGACTGAGTATTGACCCCTGGGGGACACCACTGGTTACAGGTCTCCAAATTGATCCTGTTCCATTGATCACAACCGTCTGAGTTCTGTCACACAGCCAGCTCTCAATCCACCTCACCATCCACTCATCTAGCCCACACTCCCTCAGTTTCCTAATGAGGATTAGGAAACTGCTTTTTTCCTGGGTAACTTGTTCTCTAGATTTCAATTAGTAATGACACTGTAAGGACACCTTGATGCTTTCTTTAACAAATAAATAAATACTATATTAAATATTGTTACAGTGGATTATAAATCTCCTATTTCAACTGATAACTGGGCATATTTCACCACATGGACTAGCAACCCAGATTAAAATTTGTATTCTAAAAATTCATTTTATAAGTCTATTTAAGACAGCAGAAAATGGCCATAATGTATCCCTAAAAAACTCTAAAGGCAACCTGCCCTAGCAGCTACATAAAGAGAATACCAAGACAAACCAAAATCTGTGCATAATCTGATTTATTTATTCAACTGGCTTCATTACATGTAAAGATCTATTGGTATTATGCAAACAAACACAGAGGGAAAGGATCTTAAAAGGCATTAGTGACAAGCTGAAAATATATTTTAGTTAAATTACCATTGCTGAGTAATTTAGAAATGTAAACAGTCATTCTGAACTGGTTACTATCAATACAAAGCTGAAAATGCAGAGATACCTGAATGGATTGTGCTTAGCCTGCGAAGACCACAAACCCTGAAATTTAAATCCTTGATACACGGGAAAAAAACCTGAAAAATCTAATTCCCAGGTTTCCCTTCTGTCTCATCACTGCAGGAATCAAAGGCAGATTCTAACATGCGTGGTCACTGCAGTATCGCGGTATCCGAACACTGAACCATGATCCAGACCGAAGGCTGCTCTAACAGCTCTTTGGCTGTCATCACCTCCTCTGATGGCTCTTCAGCTCCAGGGAGGGAGCAGGATGACATGATGAGCAGCCAGCAGCTCTGTCTCACAAGAGGACTAAATGTCCATGACCTTCCCCTTGCCTGACATGAGGTGTATCCATCAGGCCATTACCCTGTGAAAGCAAAACGTACTTTCTGCTTGTGTTAAAAGCTTAGGATGGAAGAACAAGAGGCTTTTTCCCAGATCTGCAGCAAGGATTAATGCATGCAAGCTGTAGCAAGTGCAAAACAATGAATTACCTCAAAAATGGCTAAAAAAATAATGAAAAACAAATCAGACTAAAAAAAAATTATTCTTAAAAAACTATGTTACTTTTCAGTGTCAAAGACAGGCTGATGAAGTTCTGAACATTTCAAAACTGATTGCCTAACATCATCTAGAAATGCTACTGCCGGGAGGTAAACATGCCTTTTTGAGTCTACAGCCAAGACTACCAGCAATAGCCCCATTACCATGGAAGCAGACAAAAATCATATAAAGAAGAAAACATTATCTTCTAACATTTGAGTTCAGGGAAATTTATCTCAGGCTATGTTCCACATGGTTAATCTTCCAGGGAAAATAGCATTGCCACACAATTACTCTCTTGGTGCAGGAACACAAGAAAGGCATCTCAGTTTGCACATTCTTAAAAAGGGGTAAAAAGATGGAGAGAGAAACTTTACACCCATAACACTTTCTATTTACTCTGTAGGGGGATGGATTATTCTTTCCATGAAACTGATTATGCATAGACCATAAAGTAGGAAATTAAAAACCAGAATACTCGTATCTTGCTTGCATTTCAGTAATTGCCTGCTCTACAAATGTGTTTTTCTTTGCTGGCAGTTACTATTCTATTATTAGGAGACCATGGATCATAATGCCTTCTAATCGTGTCTATCAGTTATGTCTATTTTCCTGCTGTTGTACAGAATTTAAAAGAGTGAAAAATAAAAACTTCAAAGCATGCTCCATCCTCTAGATCAGTGATATTTCATGGATGTATGCTTTAGTGGCAATGATACATACTTTTTCCCAAATTAATAGTTTTTATTTAAATCAATGAATTTACCCATGTAATGTTAAAATTTTGATAGGTTCATGTAAACAAAAAGGTTTAAAGGTTTACATGAAATGACATCCATTATAATTTGGAACACTACCAAGTTGGTATAAATTGTATTAGGTGCTCTGTTTCGCAAAACACAGACAACAGGCTTCTAAATTACATGACAGGTAAGAAAAATTATTATTTAATAGCACTGAAGTTTGCACCTCTATATATTATGGGAATGATTTTTGCTCTTATAAAATCTCTTGATTTACATCCTCTTTCATATTATAGAATGCGTTATTCTGGAATGTAGGTATTGTTTATGTATCTTTACTACAATTTCAAATTTATGCATATAACCAAATTATACTTAGTAAACTAGAACTACACTATCAAAACATAGCATCAACACTCTCAACAGTATCAAAGAAACTAGCTTTACACTCCCTAATGTTAAGTGGAGAAAGAAAAGGACTAGTAGTCAGGGTTCTGGCTCTGTCGGACCAGAGTCTGCAGATAAAATACTTTGCTCTCAACTGCTATCATAGAGACAGACTATCCAACTGAATTAAGGAAGAATACGACCACTGTGAATCCTACCCAATACTGAACTGAAAGCCAGTGCAACACCCAGGCACAAAGGGAAGGCTTTTCCTTTGGGGAACCAAGCTGAGCAAGCCTCTGCTCTGAGAAACCCTCTGCTCTGAGGAAGCTAAAGAGCTTCTCTTCTACTACAGCTGAGTTGAGCAAGGAGCACTCTTACATTGTGAAATTCAAATTGCAAGCAAATAGCACAGGGTTTTTTCCCTCTAGAATGCACAAGAGGTGAAGCTGATCAGCACATGCCAAGCACACATGACAACAGCTTCATGTGGTAGGGAAGAATGCAGAACACGTTGGAAGCCCCAGGCAAATCAGGCAAGTGTCTGAGATACAGCCCAGCTCAAAATGGAAGTCGGCTGTGTAAGACACACATATCCAAGCAAGTATCTGCACGCTAAACAACATGAATAACTGGTTTGCACATTTACGTAGTCCTGCTAAGAAACACTTCTTCCGAAAGAAACCCAAAAAAAGTGCCACACAGCTCAGATTTTTTATATTTGTCATCGATCCACACCATTTACCCCGAGCCACAGACTTCATGTGGGAGGACCCAAATTTACTAATTTATGTATAAGAGGCATTTTTCAAGCATGACTGTCATGTGGGAGGACCCAAATTTACTAATTTATATATAAGAGGCATTTTCCTAGCATGACTGTCCAAAAGGACGCAAAACTTGCTTGTCTGTTTCCTTCCTGTAGAAACTGGCAGGAAATAGGGATTTCCTCCTACTTCAATCTTTTTAATTGTAGGAGAGCAAAAGGTACTAATACAGAGGTTTTGTTGCAGAATTCACAGATTTTGTGCCAGTAAGATAAAGTGGACCCTCCTACATCTTATTTCCCAGAGCTAATAAACAAATTTCATTGCCTCACTCCCTGTGAGCTAGACAACTCATTTTTGATTGATGCATCTGTAATAGGCAATAAATGAGTGTGTCCCATTTTAAGCTAATTTACTTTAAAAATGCCACTTGGCTTATATTGGTATGCTTATTTGCAGGACTTCACTAACTGACACAACTTTATAGGGCCTAGAAAATATATTTTAAACTATCTCCTTGGAGCATAGGAATTAAAACTGAATGAAGAGAAAGAAAAAAATTATGTCATCTCCCATTTCCATGGGAGCATTAATTAAAAAATTATGTTAAACTGTATAATACCATAATTGACAGGAAAACTCCATGCCTTGTAGACACAGTCCTGCTAAAATAAAATAAAATTAATAATCCAATCAGGAAAGCTACATGGTTTCATACAACACTACCAGCTACTCACCTAACTCATCATCTCTTCCTTCCCAAATAAATTTCCAGTCAGTGATCAAAAGGAAAGACAAAAAACCTTGACTTCTCATCTGGCTGTACAGGAAAGAAGAACGTGGTTTGACTTTCTATAGGGGACGAAAGCCACTTGTATACCCACCACAGAAACACCAAGCTACCGAAGTAAGTGTTGTCTTCTGTCATTCAGATAGCACAAGCGTGCTTTTTTTCTGGTATTTTTATTTAGGCAACAATAATGACTGAACATCAGATACACATAATATGCACTTCTGTAATGTTGGCACCAAGCAGCCCAACCAGGAGAGAACACCTACTGGCGATCTGTGACAATTAGGGTCAGTAGTATGGAACCAACATATGAAATTGTTAATGCAGGATGTGATTTGGCAAAGCTCTTACACACTTACTTCATTATTAAGCACTTTAGTAAGACTTAGCATTCAAGCAAGCTTGTATTTATGAGCTTTTCTGGATCAGTATCGCTGTAATTATTAGAAGTAAAACAGTAAAAATTAGAAAAAGACACATCTGTGTGATCTGCTCAGAAATATGTTTCATTAAACACCTGAGCTTTAGCAACAGCTAGAATGGATATGAACACTTACAAAGGCTCATGAACCTTGAAAAGGTTTGGCAAATTGAAAACCAGAATTCATTACAAGTCAAACCAAAATAACATATGGTTGTAATTTAAAATTAACACATATTTTACTAGATTATTTGTTTGTAAAACATAACCTCTATTGCCCATCATGCAATAAGCATTCAGTCACTTTAAAATTGGTTTTAATTCTACATAACCAGACATCTCAGAACAAGAAAGATTTAGGGTACAGTTTCAGAAGTATCACTTCCATTTACTCATACACCTACCAGGTCTTATCCTGTAATTAGTACAGCTGTAAGTAAAGCTATTGCAGTCTGTTTTTTAAGTAGCTTTTGGAAAATACTGTTATTTGAAAGAATCAGTAAATTTATATCACAGATATTAATCAAAGGGGCATATAATTCAAAATGCAATAATGCATTTATTCCCTGTTCACATATTTTATTTTTGTTTATTCAGCTATCATTAACTTAGAACAACTTACTAGTTTCATGCAAATCTATGTAAAGTTTTCAGGGGTCAGCAGCTTAGGCAATCAAATAAAATAAGTTAAAGAAAATAAAAATTTGGCCCAGTACGTCCTGTTCAGTATTTTTAGGAACCTATGCTAAAAAGAAATTAAAAAATCAAAAGTAAAGCCACTGTCAGAAATTACTGCAAAAGTATAATTTCTATAATCACCAATTTAGAAAACATTTTTTTCTTGCATATTATAGTATATAATGTTGTTTAAGTGCATACATGTCAACATCTGCGTTATATAGGACTTGAAATATTAGATATTGTACCTAAAAAGCAGTTTTAGGACAGTATGAATTAGCAAATTCAGTAAATTAATTGCTACCAACATATCTCACATCCCTTTGTTAAAGTGTTTCTTTTAATTTCCACCGTGTCATTCATTTGGAAAAACTGTTAACATCAGACAGCTATGAATATGCCCAATCAGATTTCATATCTATATTGTTCCTTAGGCTACAGTTTTGTTCCCTTTTAACAGTTAAGAAGAAAGCTACTGCAATGCATTTGCTATCTACCTCAATATTACTCTATGTGGCCATTAGCAGCTTGATGCTGAATTTAATTGATTTAAATTCTGTGGAAATAAAGAAAAGGAACTGTGTTTCACCACTTTGGTATAAAAATATTTTAAATTTTTAACTGGTCACCTTAAAGTTCTAGATACTGACCTACTGAAGTCCAGATGTGATAATAAAAGAAGGAAAAGCTCAAAAATGTCAACTTGCCTTTTCTGTTGGAAGATGTATAAATACCTCAATAGGATAACAGCCTTATTAAACAATCCAGTTTGTTCATCAGTTTTCCACAATGTATCCTCTTGGCAGGTTATGAAGAATGAGTTTTCTAGCTGAGTCCTCTTAATATTTTTGACACAGTGGTCATTATTCTGGATCCAATTACTTTTTTTCTTGCACACATTTCATTTTGGGGTTTATCAGAACATGATTTAGTCTACATATTATCACTGTTCCTGCATGTTGTTGCAGTCTTCAGAAATGCTTTTTAGAAGCAGGCAATGGGATTCTTGCTGCTTTATCACAGGCTCAAAAAAAACTCAAAAAAACCTTCAGACCCTCTTTCACCTGCTTGAAATCAACCAGGGAGCACTATAGTGTGTTATCAAACATTAAAAGATGGACTCCATTATTTTTTTTAATACTTACCAAATATAATATGATACAAGAAATATTTCACAAGTTTTACTAGTGGAATCAATGGTGAAATTTACAATCATGCAGCCATTAGTTAAAAGACTAAATGGACCAAACACCAGCTATTGCTGGTTTGGACCACATCCTCTGGTCACTTCTAGCCCCACTTAGTGGTTGATTCAACTATTTTTTATTTAGAATACCTGTTTTTTCTTTGAAAACAGATGGAAGACAGGGGGGGAAGGTAGTAGCCATGTAGCTGCGTACTAAGGCTGTATAGTGGCAAGCTATTAAGCTGCAAGAGAATCATGTCATCGAACATTTCAGAAGGTTTTATCTCTGTAAAGCACAGAGAAAAAAGCACAGCTTCATGGTAGAGCTGCAAAATATGCTTAATCATTTGCCTTAGTTAAATTGAGTACAAAACAGCAGTGCTCTATTTCTGTATCAAAAATATAGTTACACTGCATTATAGGGAGGCAAAAAAAGTACAATTTCCAAAATACAGTTACAAAAAATAATTATTTCAGAAGTTTTTTGAGAAACAACTATAAATTTGTAAGACTTTTGATACTTACCATCATCCAGCATCGTGCCTTTTTTTAATATAATCTGACTTTATTTGTGAGATGGCTTCACTTTTAGGTTTCTGTTAAACCAGAAAGTGAATATAATACTGCAGATAACCATCAGAAGGAGCACCAGAAATGGTATAAAATCATCCTTCGATATTAATTTAATTAAATAAATATTTAACTAGGTAAATAAAGTTATACAATTCTATTTTAATAGTGCTTCATAAACACGCTTTACAAAATAATTATTATTGCTGAAAGATTTTTTTAAAAGTAGTTATTTTTCCCATGTTTCTAGCACTTCCTTTTAAAATACATTATGATATTAAGAACTACAGAAATTGGGACAGGCAAGAAATTAAATTACTAAATCCTGCTGGTATGTGCCAAAGCATTAAAAGCTTCCTAGCAATGGACATGCCAAACTAAGGAATGCCATAATTTTCTAGAAATGTCACCATGCCAAATGGACAGGCAGTGTAAGGTCCCATCTGGAAATAATGTTCAGAGTTTAGAAGGCAGTGACTCAAAATCTGAGCTATCCAATTTTTATAAAGAAGGTCAGTATTTGATATATTCAGCCTACATGCAGCCTTCAACCAATGAACATTCTAGAATATCTAGTCAATCATAACCAGTTTCAGTTTGTCCTGAAACACATGAATATGTGTTTTAAGTTCTCTGTGATTACAAGAGTATGAACTTCCTAAGTTGGAGAGCTAGTCACCAAACTCAAATGCAGATTTAGGTGGTTATTAAAATTTCTAATATTCTCAATAGAAGCCCATCCATGATTATTGAGCTGATTGTCCCAAACCATTTTCAGTCTCTGTTGTTGGCACACAGAAGATGGTTACTCTGTTGTTTTTCTTTTTTCCCCAAAAAAGCTTTTCTACTAGCACCTGTATATAATTACACTAACTGGTGAGTAAAAACTCTTTATTCCATTCTGGTTCTTGTGTAGCTCTTCAGGGAGAACTGACTCATTTTTTTGTAGGAATAAGACCTCAGCAAATGATGTTATAACCATATTAAAACTTACCTCTTCCCACTGATGTATGTATCTAATCAGTCTTGAAAGGCGTAATAAACGTAACAGGCTGAGGATTTTTGTAAATCTCACAATACGAAGTGCTCTTGCTGTCTTGTAAACCTCTGAATCCATTCCTTTTTCTACAATGAGAAATATATAATCCACTGGTATTGATGAGATGAAGTCAACCACAAACCAGCTTTTTAAGTAATTCATCTTAATGATTTTTGGGTCCAGTATTATTTCAGAGCTGTCTTCATTTACAGTCCCAGTTCTAAAATTCATGATCAAGTCCAATAGAAAAACAGTGTCTGATGCCACGTTGAAAATAATCCATGGTGTTGTTGTTTGTTCTGTGAAGAATGTGATTCCAACTGGTATAATGACAAGATTTCCAACCATCATTATGAGCATGATTAAGTCCCAGTAAAACCTAAAAAAAAGGAAGAAACAAGAATGGTTGGTGATAAAAAATGGTCTACATCATGCCATCAGCTTCACCTTCGAGATGCTTAAAGACTTTGTCAATGCTAAGAAAACTCCCAGCACTTTAATTCATTCAGTATATTCACAATCTGTAGAGAACATAAAGTAAATAATACATTTTATTATGTGCCTTCCTTCTCAAGAATAGGCATCTAGGATGAATACAGAACCATGGCTTACCATTCCATGGCATATCTGACAGGTTTGTGTGTGTGTCTCTCAGTAGACTTATCCAGACTGCTCTTAAAACCTATTAGTGGATTTATGTAACTAAAACTGATGTCTGGTACCAACTGGAAGTGCTTTAGCAATACAATACTTTTTAAGGCTTCTATCCAAATGGAAACCCAAATATCTAACAGATAACATATTAAATGCATATGTGCTCATACCATTACAGTGCTGAAATAAAACTACAGGATGTCCTGGTTTGAGCCAGGGTGAAGTTAACTTTCTCTTTGCTGATTTTTCTTTTCTTTTAGTGAACTTTTTAGCAGCACCAGTGGACTGATAATAAAGAAGGTCACTTCTGACTGTCTGCAGCCTCCCGCCCTACGCAGGAGCAGATTAGACTGAAGGCAGGATCAGCAAATCAGAATATTCTCTTCTCATAATATTTTTTCTACTTGGCTTTCAGTATAGGCTAATACATCATGGAAGTCAAGCCTTTCTTTTTCCTTTTTCTCTCACTTTTTTGCTTACTGTCGCTTCTATCACCCTCTCTTTGGCTCTCTCTTTTTTCTCATTTTCTTCTTCCCAGCCGACCCCCGAGGGCCCCGTCCGTGCGCCCGGACACTCCCCCCTTCAGCTGGAGGCACCAGGGAGAAGAGTTGCTGTGAGAGTCGCTGCGGGAGGAGGGAGGGGAGCGGGTGTTGCACATCCCTCTGCAAATATATATGTATTCCCTTATCACTAATAATTAAAATCAATGGGTTTCACTTTTCAACCCAGAAAGCCTCTCTTTCTCATTTTTCTCCCTCTTTCCCTACCTTGGGGGAGGGGGGTGGGACTCAAGCATTATTGTTATTGGTTTCACTGCCAACCCGGAGCCAAACCGTGACAATTGGCTTTTTCCTCTAGCACCAGAGTGCAGGCCACTGTTTGCTTTCACCTGGAGGGGAGTCCAATACACCTGGAATCGACTGCCTCAGGGGTGGAAACACAGCTCAACCATTTGCCATGGACTGATCCACGCTGCACTGGAGAAGGGTGGAGCTCCAGAACACCTGCAGTACATTGATGACATCACTGTGTGGGGCAACACGCCAGAGGAAGTCTTTGAGAAAGGTAAAAAGATAATCCAGATTCTTTTGAGAGCTGGTTTTGCTGTCAAAAGGAGCAAGGTCAAAGGACCTTCACGAGAGATTCAGTTCCTGGGAATTAGATGGCAAGATGGACGTCACCAAATTCCAAAGGATGTCATTAACAAAATAGCAGCTACGGCCCAACCGACCAACAAAAAGGACACTCAAAACTTTTTAGGAACAGTCGGTTTCAGAAGGATTAATATTCCTGAGTACAGTCACATTGTGCAACCTCTGTACAAGGTGACCCAGAAGAAGAATGACTTTGAGTGGGGTGCCGACCAACAGCATGCTTTTGTGAAGAGTAAAGACGAGATTGTGCATGCAGTGGCCCTTGGACCAATTCGAACAGGTCCAGACATCAAAAATATACTCTACACTGGAGCAGGGCACAATGGTCCTACATGGAGCCTCTGGCAGAAAGCACCAAGGGAAACTCATGGTCGTCCCCTGGGATTTTGGAGTAGGAGCTACAGAGGCTTCGAGGCCAATTACACCAACTGAAAAGGAAATACTGGCAGCATATGAAGGAGTTAGAGCTGCTTTGGAAGTGATGGGTACTGAGGTGCAGCTCCTCCTGGTGCCCCGATTACTGGTACTGCACTGGATGTTCATGAGTAATGCTCCTCCCATGCACCATGCCACCAGTGCTACCTGGAGTAAATTGATTGCTTTAGTCACCCAGAGGGCTAGGATAGGGAACCCCAATCATCCTGGGATGGTAGAAGCCATTACAGACTGGCCAGAAGGCACACATTTTGGAATGCCACCTCAAGAAGTGGTGAAACAAGCCAAAGAAGCCCCACCACATAATCAACTGCCTGAGGCTGAAAAACAATATGCTCTGTTCACTGATGGCTCCTGCCACCTTGTAGGAAACCGTTGGAGGTGGAAAGCTGCCTATGGAATCCTACACAGCTTGTTGCAGAAGCAGATGAAGGAGAAGGGGAATCAAGTCAGTTTGCAGAAGTAAAAGCCATCCAGCTGGCTTTAGATGTTGCTGAACGAGAAGGGTGGCCAAGACTCTATCTCTACACTGACTCATGGATGGTAGCAAATGCCTTGTGGGGGTGGCTAAAAGAGTGGCAGCAGAACAACTGGCAGTGAAAGGGTAAGCCAATTTGGGTGGCTGACCTATGGAAAGACATTGCTGCTCAGGTAGGGAAATAGGCTGTGAAAGTGCATCATGTAGATGCACACGTGCTTCTGAGTCGAGCTAATGAGGAACATCAACACAACCAACGAGCAGATGAGGTTGCCCAAGTGTTTAAAGTAGACTTAGACTGGGAACACAAAGGTGAGCTGTTTTTAGCTCGATGGGCCCATGATGTCTCAGGCCATCAGGGCAGAGATGTAACATAGAGATGGGCTCGTGACCATGGGGTGGACATAACCACGGACACTATTTCGCAGGTGATTCATGAGTGTGAAACATGCACTGCAATCAAGCAGGCTAAAAGGTTGAAAACTTTATGGTATGAGGGGAGGTGGTCAAAGTACAGGTATGGGGAGGCCTGGCAAGTTGATTACATGTTGGAAACATATCCTGTGCCTCATGCCACAGTCCGGAACACCATCCTGGGCCTTGAGAAGCAGGTCTTGTGGCAACACGGTAGCCCAGAGAGAATTGAGTCGGACAATGGGACTCATTTCCAGAACAATCTTGTAACTGACTGGGCCAAAGAACATGGTATTGAGTGGATATACCATATCCCGTACCATGCTCCAGCCTCGGGGAAGATTGAAAGGTACAATGGTCTGTTGAAAGCTACCCTGGAGGCATTGGGAGGTGGAACCTTTAAGAATTGGGACAAACATTTAGCAAAGGCCACTTGGCTAGGTAATACGAGCTCTACCATCAGTAGAGCTCGTCCTGCTCAGTCAGACCTTTTGCAGACAGTGGATGGGGATAAGGTCCCTGTGGTATCTGCTGGGAAAAAGTGTTTGGGTTTATCCTGCTTCAGGCAAGGGCAAACCTGTCCGGGGTGTTGCTTTTGCTCAAGGACCTGGACATACTTGGTATGTAATGATGGAAGGTGGTGAAGTTCAGTACGTACCTCAAGGAAATCTAACACTGGGAGAGAATTCTTAATTTGACAATTTATAGACTCTGTGTAAAATATTATGAGAATGGAATAGGGGTGGAATGTTCTGGTTTGATCCAGGGTGAAGTGAACTTTCTCTTTGCTGATTTTTTTTTTCTTTCAGTGAACTTTTTAGCAGCACCAGTGGACTGATAATAACCAAGGTCACGTCTGAGTGTCTGCAGCCTCCCCCCATTACGGGGGAGCAGATTAGACTGAAGGCAGAATCAGCAAATCCGAATATTCCCTTCTCATAATATTTTTTCTACTTGGCTTTCAGTATAGGTTAAGACATCATGGAAGTCAAGCCTCTCTTTTTCCTTTTTCTCTCACTTTTCTGCTTACTGTCATTTCTATCACCCTCTCTTTGGCTCTCTCTCTTTTTTCTCATTTTCTTCTTCCCAGCCGACCCCCGAGGGCCCCGTCCGTGCGCCCGGACACTCCCCCCTTCAGCTGGAGGCACCAGGGAGAAGAGTTGCTGTGAGAGTCGCTGGGGGAGGAGGGAGGGGAGCGGGTGTTGCACATCCCTTTACAAATATATATATATCCCCTTATCACTAATAATGAAAATCAGTCTGTTTCACTTTTCAACCCAGAAAGCCTCTCTTTCTCATTTTTCTCCCTCTTTCCCTACCTTGGGGGAGGGGGGTGGGACTCAAGCATTATTGTTATTGGTTTGGCTGCCAACCCAGAGCCTAACCGTGACACAGGAGGAGAAAAAAAGCAAAAAATAGAAACAAAAATTAGATAACATCAAAACCTTAATCCACTTTTACAACCTGAATTGAACTTCCATGCATTTTTACAACCTCAAAGTTTACCTTCTCTCAGTGGTAGCTAACAGGTCTGGACAACAATAGCTGCAACTTGCAGCTGTGTAGTGCATTTAAGCATTTTTCTCCAGAAGTACCGGAAGACTCGCTTCTAACACTTTTAGAATGCTGCTTGATACAGAAGGCAGGGAGCCAGAGACACAACTTTATTATAGAAATGGTGAATAAATGCATTTGTTACCTAGAATATACATCTATCTTGATGGAAAACTTCCATGGGATGGTAGCATACACTTAAAAGATCTTAAGAAAATTATGATAAATCCTAAATCCTAAATTGTCAAAGAAAAGTTACTCTTCTTCAATAGAAGAATTGAAAGTGAAGTTGAGAAAGCCTGAACCCAAAGCATGAAATCTTGTCCTGCTTGCAAACATTATCTGTTCACCTAAACTTGATTTGGAGAGGCACATAAACCAGTCAACAACATTCCCCATAGACTTAGAAGACTAAAGGCATCAATGGCTCCACAAGTATCTCCATTCTCTGGCCTTCCATTGCAGTGGAGCCCCGTGTATTGGACATGTGATGGACGTGGCACCAGCACATCACTCCAGCACTGAATTCCAGACCACTTCCATAATACTATTACCAGCCTCCTGGTATGCAAAGAACACCCTAATCTTGGTAAAGGTTCGTGGCTATCAACAATTACAATAGTTTAACTGGCCACAAAACATTTCAGAACCAAGAGTTTAGCTTCTGCTAGACTTGCACAGAGCATATGGATTACATTAGATTTTAGGAATTGCTTCTTTTATTCACCAAATGATTCATTTTTATAAATTCCTTTTGTTTCATGTTTATCTGTGAAAATACTTCTGAGTTTACAAATTCTTTAGCTGGGAACACGAATAATTAACTGTAACTGTAAAGCACGCTAATGGAAGAGCAGCATGGGATTAAGAGTGGCATAAGAATTGTCACGTTAACATTGCTTATTCCAAGATAAACCTACAGAGATTAGGCTTGGCTATCATTTTAGAGTGTATCTGCCAAAGTACCTCTAACTGCTACTCAAGAGTACCACAATGTGATCCATGTCCTACACATTTTTATCTCGCAATAATTGTGACTCCTAAGCGCTAAAAATTTTCAGTTTTATCCAGGCTGCATGTATTTTAGCCTGGCATATGATGCTATTCACTATATCTGTACCCTATCTGACAGAAACGCCCAAATTTCTCTTATTGTTTAAAATAATGTAATAGGCTTCTTGCTGTGCTAGATTCCTTTCCAATAATCTAGAACTACTGCACAGATGGAACCACTAAATTCACGTACCACTGCCGCTATGATCTACAGGTAGAATTACCTAAAACACTTTCACAATGCTATCAACCAAATATTTCACAGAATTTTTCTAGAAGAATAGAATTCGCCAAGGAATATGGAACACCGTGGAAAACAACTATCAAACAGTCTCAAGAAGCATGCTTGTATCTGTGGCTCACTCCTAAGCAAAGTATTGCTTGATTTCAGATTGACCTTTACATTTGACCAGCACAGGGAGCAGTTAGGCAACGAAGGCTAACCAAAGCCACGCAAGCAGCCACACAGCCAACATAAAACATAACACAGAACCAGGTGTTTTTATCCCACAGTAATCCACGGTTTAAAGGATCATCATGTACTGTGATTATGCAAAACACACTGGAGTTCCTCATGTTGTCAGCAAAAGTGGTAGTGTTAGGGTTAGTAATAAAATCAGAGTGAATGCTAAGGACTATGAGATTGTACCACTTTTCTATTTTGATTTCAGCCCACAATATAGTGTAAACTGATGAGTTAGTAAGAAAATCTCTTACTAGATTATTTTTTTCTTTTCATGTAGGAATGAAACAGACATTTTCTTTCAGGAAAATGTTTCCAAATGCCATTCTGTTGGCCATGTTATATGATATTTTTCTTTCAGGTGAGAAAAATTGGATGCAACACCCTGTGTTGCCCTTCTGTGACCTGTGCAGAGGAAGTAATACAATGCGTTCCCTGCCTTCTGGTTCAGAACATCCTACTATTCATGTAACCAAGAGAGAATTGAAAAGCTTCACAAGACAGTGCAAGGAGCTGCTATTGAGACACAGAGATAGCCCTTTCAAACTATTTTTAGCTTTATTTATTTATTTTTGCTACTCACCCCACCAGTGAGGATGGTTATAAATTTAAGACTTAGAATCTCAGAGTTCCCGATCTATAGAAGGTATCACAAAATGACAAAAAAGCAAGAAAGAGGTAAGGCTATGACACAAAATTTTCAAGGAGTTAGAAAAAAAAAGAAGGGGCCTGAAGATAATGAGATAGAAGTACAGAGATTAGCTCTGTCCTGCACTGAACTATTCTGAAACTTTTAAAATGCTTCTAAAGTACTCAGAGATTTAGTATCTCTAGGTGAAAAAAGTCATTCAAGTACTTAAAAAAAAAAGTTTTAAGGCATTTTTTTCTAAATTTTAAAGAATTATTGTATACAGATATAAAAAATCCTCATTATAATTAATCCTTCAGTATTCCCAAAACTAGTGGGATTCATAGCCCTCTTTCAGTAATCTTTTAACTCATAATTTATCTACTTTACTTTCAAAACTTACAGTAACAACACAGTGTTTTTTACAGCTCTGGAACATGGTGCTGAAGCTTTGGTGGTTTATTTATTGCCACAGGCTATACTGGATAAGATGAACAGGCTGTTCAAAATGAGTGCCTACCCAAGAAGCGATAAAGAACTACTTAATATTAATTAATCAATGTTTATACTAAGCTTAATAACACTAGGCACTATGGTTCTAACAAGTATTTTTATTTTCCACTTTATATATCCAACCCAGAGAAAACTGAGTCTTAAAGAAGGAAATTTCAGCTCTAAGGCAGTTAATTCGCTGCATCATTTGATGTACATGCAATTGTGTAAAAACTCATTCAGATTTGCTTTTTTTATTATTTCCTGGTTTCTGTCCATTGACACAGAAGTCTCAAAGCCCTTGAATGAGCGTAGTTTGATATATGATTATCCTTGCACTACGCCCAGATTGACCCAGCATAAGCTGTCACTGGTCTCACAAACCACACAGCTGAGTGAACAGCATCCCCAAGGAACTGAGGACTGTGACTTGAGGCTAAGGAGCAGTCAGGACTTTGCTTAAGATGAAGTTTTCTGAGTTTCCAGAAAGATCGTAAAATTCTGACTATTTAATTAAAAGGAGTAAAATATATCAGTAAAAATTCATTAAATTCAGTCACAAATACTCACCAGCCACGTTATAAAGTGGAAGGTCTTCAAAAAGATATTCATTCAAATTGCTTGTAAAACTATCTTTCAAACCAAACCTGATGCATCTCAGACATTATTTCACTCTAGATATTCCGGGAATAATGAACTGTAAAAAATTTTCACAAGCTTACCATGGAAAGCATGCCTTCTCTCTAAGTTAAATATTTGGATTGACTAGCAGATGCTCAGCAAAACAAACACTTTTTTTCATCTCACCTTCAAACACAGTTTTATTTTTTTTGCTTTCATGGATCATCAGTTCCCCTAACAGAGAAATCAATGTCCTATACAGATAATAATCTTACTAGAAATAACACCAATTTAAAACTTTATTACAACACACCGTAAGAAGCACTAAACTTGGTATTATCCATGTCAGAATTTGGTTCTCATAGGACATGCCATCCTTCTCTTGCTGTGCAACTGTATTATTCTTTTAGCAAGAGAGAGCACAGCTAGACATGCCTGAAAACACCTCCAATGTGCAGATAACTACTGGGATGTGTTGGAAAGGACAGGACACTGAAGAAGGGAGGGTTTTCTTCAGGGGGCCCTAATTCTTTTAATGATTGCACAGGTGTTTATGCTTGAAAACTTTATGAAAAACCATCACCATTTTTTTTCACAACCTGAAAGCAAGGGTATCTCCTTCTGCCCAGCTACCCATTTTCATTCTACCAGCCTGCATCTCCCTTACACGTACACATACCTAGAGGAGAAAATGCTTCTTCTGGGAAAAAGCCATACAAATTAAACATGAAATTCCTTCTACTTCAACAAGAAATACTGCATTCAACATCCTCCAAGGAACAAATTCCATTTATATGTTGCAAATCTATTGTGGAGTACTTCTGTGATTTCAGCTCAGCAGCAATTTTTTTACTTTAAAATCTCTGAACTTAGAATTTACTGTAACCTATCTGCATGAATAGTGAAATGTCACTTCTTTATATTGGCCAGTTTTGCACTAGCCTAACAGGTTACTTCTGCAGTTGTGTTGTCCGTCTGTATGGATAAAACTTTCCTCATCTGAATGTACTTAATTCTGCAAAGTTTTAGGAAGACAAAAGGTTCGGTTTCGTTTTATTGTTTTGTTTTTAAAAGATTAACTATTATGCTCAAATTGCTGATTTATATTCTTTATTCTCCTCTATTTCCACACTCACAGTTTTTAGAATGAGGAATCTTGCAAGGCTGAAATGGAATCCCTTTTGTGGCTCACCCTTCAACTGTAAAGCACACACTTATAGTAGAATACTAACAGCATCTCCTACACTTCAAGTGCTGAAGGTAAAGAGCAGAAATATTAATAACTAGAAGCCCCTGACACTTTCTCAGGTGACAATTTCATCGATATTTGCTATTCTTTTTCAATTTAAAATGTATCTAGCTTAATGAACTTCCACAGACTTAGCTACGTAACCTGCTGAAGCAGCAGAATGGCTTTCTCTACCAGCCAAAGGCTGGTCAGCCTGGGACGAGGCACAGGTTGATGTTCTGAAAACTCAGTTTCCCTGTCCCAGCTCTATGCAGTGTTTGACCAGGGAATTTGGTTTCATTCTGATTCCATCTACAAGTGATTTAAAAAATAAAATAATAACGAAGTTTTCAGACAACCGGAAATCTTCTAGGTTTTTTCATACTAATACTGAAGTCTTTACTTCAAGTATATATAGTCGGATGTATTTAGAGATCCACTTTATGCACCTTGCTGTTGTTTTTTAAATATTGATGTAACTTCCTACCTGGTAGCAGAAAAATAATTCAAAGACAGATGAATAAAATTCAGCCAGAGTGAGTCTTCTTTTTTCTATATAACCATAGAAGATATATAAAGATTACAAACTTGCACAATTTCAAACAGATTTCATGTCATCTGGTAACTAAACACAGTTAGCAGTGGAGATATGCAATTTGTTGCACAACTGTGACTGGATGCACAAGGCAGATGATTAGATAAATGCAGCTCTCAGGGGACCCGATCAGAGCCTAGAAAAGCCAATGAACAGCAATTTACTACTTTCAAAAGGCTTTGGTTACCGCATTTGGTTAAGTTTAAAGCTTGAATGCTTCAGAGGCTTGATTACAAGAAAAGAAAATCACAGTAACTGTCCATAGAAACTGACTATAAAATTATGTCTCCGATTTCTGAAAAATAAAAGTACAGGAGAAATCTAGCCCTCATTGCATACAGAAGGGGAGGAAGGAGATGACAAATTGAAATTTACATAACATGGAAACATTACTTAACAATGAGTCTCTTCGGTTTTAGTCAATAATCCCCTACCACAAGTGCCTGAATACATCTGATGTTTGCAGTTGTTTTTCCTCCAGAGAAACTTCTTAAACTAGAGTAGAAAGAATTAAAGCCTGACTACTACTTAACTTTGGGCAAGAACAGTGCACCACTGTCAGTGGAGCCCTGATACTGCTTTTGCACTCCTCCATCTTTACACAGCTCCTCCTTTCTTCAGTTCTTAGTGCTTCTGTCCAGATAGTGACCAGCTAGGAAAAAGTGCTTAAGTCTCACAACTGACAAATTAGTTTTTTCCTGGAAAAAGTTGAATCTGCTTTCATTGACCTGCATGCTGGTCAAAACAGATAGATGTCAGATCACCAAGATTGCTTCTGCATCTGCACACATCACAGCACAAGTAAAGTATCTTCCTCAGACTTTCCCCCATTCGAAATGTAGCCTCTCAGCATCAGGCAATGATTTCTGTAAGGACCCCAGCTGATTTGTTTCACTGCCATATTACCAATTCTTAAACCAGTGGTGAATTGCCACATACTGGTTCTTCAAGAGTCAGCAAATTTCTGTGGATCACTGTAAAATAAGCATTCACCTTCTGAAATTAGAAATGACCACTTTGCAGGTCTGACAAAAAGTTTAAAAGAGACAGATCTAAAAATACTTCAGCTGCAAAATAATCTCATCTCTCATGCTGGAACACTTACATTAATTAAGAAATTTGTAGTGACAGTAATTTTAAGAGTGCCATTTAGAAACATGACATTTAAGATGCCTCCATACTAAGTAAAAATTTAGAGGCTTAAATTGGGAGAAGCCTTCTGTAATTCTTCTCAACAAAGCATCATATGAAAATGAAGGTAACTCAACCCACATCACCTCACAAAACCAAGAAAGCCAGATAGTATCACCTAATATTCTTCTTTAATAGATGTTTTTTTTAAACTAATTCAATCGCTCAGTTATCAGTGCAATCTTTAAGGTTTCTGCTGATGGGGAAAAGTCCATGTCCTTATCTTCAGTGAAGGAGATTATGGGGAAGACACTGCTCAATAGCTATTGATATACCTCAGTCACGGATTTTGGTGAGGAGACTGGCCTGTGACCACCATATGACTTGAGACAATTAGTTTTCTGAGGTGAATACCTCTGACAAAAAAAAACACGACTAGCAACACCAACTTGCTTCATGTAAAACACTAATCAGATTTCTGGTTTTGACATATGTACTACCACTAAGAATTTCATTCTGATACTCACAGGTTAATCTAGCCTTGTGCATCTAACTGCAAAAAGATACAGTACATTCAGACCAGCAGCTTCAAACACAAATAGAATTTAGTGTATCATGTATTGAAAAAGTTCATTGAAGGCAAGACTGGGCATTATGCCTAAACTGAAAAAAAAAAAAAAAAAAAAAAAAGGCAGTCTTCAAATTCATGAAAGGAAAAATCAGAGATGTATAAAAGTGTGGAAGAACCATAGAGGGGGATGAAACTAGTTGATAGATTACCCATGAAGACTTTATACTCCTACATCATGAGTGAAAACCTGGAGATGGATGAGATGCTGACAGAGAGCTTACAGGTCAGCATTAAAGGCAAGACAGGGGCGGGTGATATCACAGAGGGGGTCTGCTACAGGCCACCTGACTAGGAAGACTGAATAGATGAGGTCCTCTACAGACAGATAGGAGAGCTTTGCATTCACAAGCCCTGGGCTTCATGGGGGATTTCAACCACCCTGACAACATAGCAAAACATCAGCAATGCAGGAAGTTTCTGGAATGCATTGATGAAATTGTCCTTCTCTGAGTGGTGGAGGAACCAAGGAGAAAAGGTGCTGTTTTGGACCTCGCCCACACCAACAAGGACGTGCTGGTGGACAACATAAAGTTTAAGGGCAGGATTGGCCACACTGACCATGGAATGGTGCAATTCAGGATCCTTACAGCAACAAGGAGGGTAACAAAGCAAGCTCAGTACCCTGGTCTTTCAGAGAGCAGACTTTGACTTCTGCAGGGATCTGCTCAGTAGGGTACAATGGGACATAATCCTGGAGGGAAGGGGAGAGGAGAGGAGCCCAAGAAAGTTGGTTAATAGTCAAGGCTTACCTCCTCCAAGCCCAGGAATAATACATCCCAAAAAAGAGGAAGTCAGACAAGAATGCCAGGAGACCTGCTTGAATGACCATGGAGATTCTGGACACACTTAGATATAAAAAAAGGAAGTCTACAGAGGGTTCAAGCATCAGGTATCAGGCATCCTGGGAGGATTTAAAAAAAGTTGTCCAAGCAGCCAGGGATCAGGTTAGGAAAGCTAAAGCCCAGATAGAATTAAATCTGGCCAAGAGCATCAAGGATAACAAGAAAAGCTTCTGAGGGTATGTCAGTGATAAAGGAGACCTGGTCATGCCAGACATGGAGAAGGCTAAGGTACTCAACAATGTTTTTTGCCTCAGTCTTCACTGGCAAGGGCTCTATCCACACCACCCAAGTTGAAGAAGGCAATAGAAGGGATTGTGAGAAGGAAGATCCACCCACTGTAGGAGAAAAGCAGGTTTGAGACAATCCAAAGAACCTGAAAGTGCACAAGCCATGGGAGCTGATAAGATCCATACATGGATCCTGAGGGAGCTGACACATGAAGTTTCAAAGCCACTTTCCATTGTATTTGAAAAGTCATGGAGAAGTTCCCACTGACTGGAAAAGAGAAAACATAACCCCCATTTTCAAAATGTGAAAAAAGGAAGACCCAGGGAACTAGATGCCAGTCAGTCTCACCTCTATGCCCAGCAAGATCATGGATCTGATCCTCCCAAAAACTATGCTAAGGTACATGGAAAATAAGGATGTGGTTGCTGACAGCCAACATGGCTTCACCAAGGGTAAATTGTGCCTGATAAATTTGCTGGCTTTGTACTATGGGGTCACAGTGTCGGTGGGCAATGGGAGAGAAACTGACATAATCTACCTGGACTTTTGCAAAGCGTTCAACACTGTTCTGCATTACATTCTTGTCTCTAAATTGGATAGACATGGACAGATGGACCACTCAGTGGATAAAGACTTATCTGGATGGTCACCTCCCACTAGACCAAGTTGCTCCAAACCCCATCCAACCTGGCCTTAAACACTCCCAGGGAGGGGCACCCACAACTTCTCTGGGCAACATGTTCCACTGCCTAATTAATCCTCATAGTAAAGAATTTCTTGCTAATGTCTAATCTAAATCTACCATCTTCCAATTCCGCCTTGTTCTATGACTACATGCCCTTGTAAAAAGTCCCTCCACAGCTTTTCTGTAGGCCCTGCAGGTCCTGGAAGGCTGCTGTAAAGTCTCCCCAGAGCCTTCTCCTTTCCAGGCTAAACAACCACAGATCTCTCAGCCTGTCTTCACAGAACAGGTGCTCCAGCCCTCTGGTCATCTTTGTAGACCTCCTCCAGACATGCTCCAACAGCTCCATGTCCTTCTCCTATTGGGGGCTCCAGAACTGGACATAGTACTCCAGGTGGGGTCTCATGAGAGCAGACTAGAGGGGGTGAATCACCTCCCTCAACCTGTTTTTGATGCAGTGCAGGACACAGTTGACTTTCTGGGCTGCAAGGACAGATTGCTACCTCATACTGAGCTTCTCATCAACCATCAACCCCCAAGTCCTTCTCAGAGCTGTTTTTAATCCGATCTCCCCCAAGCCTGTAACTGTGCTTGGGATTGCTCCAACCCATGTGCAGGACCTTTCACTTGGCCTTACTGAACTTCATGAGGTTGGTATGGGCCCACCTCTTAAAACCTGCAAAGGTCCCTCTGGATGGCATCCTTTCCCTCTGGATGGCATCCTTTCTCTCCAGAGTGTTGACCACAGCGCACAGGTTGGTGTCATCAGCAAACTTGCTGAGGATACACTCAATGCCACTGTCCATGTCACCAGCAAAGATTTTAAACAGCACTGGTCTCTATACTAACCCCTGAGGAACACTAATTGTCATTGATCTCCACTTGGACATTGAGCCTTTGACAACAACTCTTTGAGTGCGACTAAACAATTTCTTGAGCACCGAGTGGTCCATCCATCCATGTCTCTCCAATTTAGAGACAAGGATGTTGTGTGGGACAATGTCAAATGCTTCATGCAAGTCCAGGCAGATGACGTTGGTTTCTCTTCCCTTACATACCAACTCTCTAACCCAGTTGTGGAAGGCCACCACATTTGTCAGGCTTGAATTGCCCTTGGTGGAGCCATACTGGCTGTCACAAATCACCTCCTCATTTTCCATGTGCCTTAGCATAGTTTTTGAGAGGATCTGCTCCATGATGTTGCTGGGCACAGAGGTGATACCTTTCTCCACATGTATTTATTCTTAACCCCTTTTTTCAGGGTGATGTACCTGGGAGTTCTGTGCTCATAAGCAGGTAGGAAGGAGAACTCTTAGATAGATGTTCAATATTCAGTTTTACCATTATCTTTCAAAACATTAGTATCATACTTTATACACTGGAACACCTGTCCATGCCAGAAATAAAATGCAGCTCTTGCAAGTTTCTCCTTCCATCAGGCACATTCAGAAATCCTCAGTTTTTTCATTATTCAGCTTGTAACCAGATCTCTCTGGTAGCCATTTCCTATCCACAGTAAAGCAGATGCAATATAATTTTAACATTTCTTTAAAATTTCCCAATTTACATACTGCATGCTCCAGCCTTACCATCCTTTTGACAGCATAGCGCTCTGCCTGCATTGCCAAAACAAATCAGCTAATTATGCAGCTAGACAGAGCAGTGTTATAGACCCAATATTCACTTGTTTAAAAAAAAAGGGAAATCTGAAAAACAAAGCAAACAAGAAAGATAATACATGATGTTCAAGGCCATTGTAATTATTGGCCTGAGTAACTGTGATTGTTAGTTTTACTTCTGTTCCCCTCATCATCTTTCCGTGCTATTTACCCTCTAACACCCCAGAAAGCTACACGCAAGGTGGCCTGAGCAAAACCCCATGTACTGCTTTTGCAAGAAGCTCAGCAAAGGGTTGAGGTCTGGAATACAAACTGAATTGTTGAAAAACAGTATCTATTAAATTTACAAACTGTGTTGAAAGTATTTATTGAATTATGGCATATCTTTGGCTTGATATGCATTTGTTAATTATTTTGTTTTAATTTAGTCATATGAAATGGTTATTAAGCTACTGGAAGATACCTGTTCATGTAGATTAATTTAAAATTCTATCTTCACTGAGACAGAACCTTCTGAAGTAGTTTTTATAAGAAACATGTGTATTAGATAAATGTTTTTTCCTCCACAGTTACCTTTATTCTTGTTTTTTTAAAAAAAGAGGAAGTCACCTTAAGGTTCAGAAAAACATGTCAGTTTTCAGCCTGAAAAATGAAAGATTGAGAACAACATTAGGGTCTGAAAATGTATTCAAACTTAACCACAGGCTTTGGTATACACTTCACCTATAAGTATTTATTTTAAAAAATATAAAAGGGAATTATTTCATAATCTACTTCTCCACTTTATATTTTGGAAGACTGTTTTGTTTTTCACAGTTGACTTTGAAGTCTGTTAGTATAAAAATGCTCTTTTTCCGATTTTTGGACATTTAAATGAAGTGGTCCATATTCCTTAACAACAGCACAGCCTCGGTCCTGCTCTTGAGATCAACCACACATTACAGGTTAAGGGTGACAGGGGAAAGTGTTTGCCTGCAAGTAAAGTTGCCTATTATCATAGCTGCTGATAAGCAGTCCTAAAATAAGCACTGAAAGAAACTTTGATCAGGGACCTCTGACCTGAACTATAAACAACAGCAAAAGTACCCAGGAAGCTATTTACTTCCATACGGACAGAGGACTGTTGCTTTGATACAGCAAAACAAAATGAGCTTCCCTTTACCATGGTGAATAAAACACCAGATGTCCATCTTTATCTTCCATCCATATTCACTCAAAATGAAGTTGTCTAAATATAATAAGTAGGTTTCTGGCTTTCAGCAAATGAAAACGTTTTCTTCTGGAGATCTCAGAAGAGGTTTTAGCCACAAGCCAGTGTTCCTCAGAAAGACAAAATTTAATTTAGCCAAATATTTATGTTTAATTTTTGGAGTACAGTTGGTTATGAACTATTCAAACATGTTTAAGCTAAAGATGTGTAATAATTAGAACAGCCAAATAGACATTAATAATTCATTGGTGGAGAAGAGCAAGAAATCGAAGGTGAAAAATTACTAATACAACTTTTCATCATAATCCTAGAAAGGATATTGGTCTGTAAAATGCAAATCAAAACATATGACAGTAATGGAACACAATACATATTCGAATTATACTGTTATACTAGTTCTGCAAATGCACAGTACTCACAGGCAAGATGTTTTAAAAATCAGTTTTACCATTTACAGTTCCTTATGGCTAGAATTCTGAAAGATGTTCCGGCACAGAGTCCAGATATTTACAAGTATCTAGGCCCCTGACTCCTTCTGAAATCCAAAACCAGAATGGCTTCTGACTTCCACCTTGGATCTTCATCTAACATCCTACAGATCTACACACTCCGCAGAGCACCAGGTAAACATAAGGTTTTCAAAGCCATTATAGAAATGGAAGAGTTTGTACTGGAAACATGAAACCATGTAAAACATCATATTCCGTTTGTTCATTTTGCCAGGGGCATAAAATCAGTATGTACATTCAATCTTAAGATGAGCCACTATTCAGTGGAGTTTATGGAGTTACATCTCAGTAGCCCCAGCAGGAATATCTGCTACCATCTTATGCAGATTCATGGTACCTGTGTTCCTGGGCTATAAAGCTAGCTCTGCTTCCCTGAAGCAGGTCTGAACTCTTGTCACCCTGTGAGACACAATAATGGGAGTAGGCACTCACTGCAGCTCTACCATCCGTTCCTCAGAAGGGTAAATTTGGCCTAGTCTGTGCAGAATGCAAAAGCTGTCTGCAGCTTAAAAATCATAGAAACAACCATGGTGACATTGAGCAATGTTCATACAGTCCTGGGGAATGAGGTGGGGGGAGGATGATGGAAATTGCTGAACAACACTGACAGGTTGTTCAATACTGAAGGAGTATTCCTCAGACCTGTCTGAATGAGAATAATCTCTCAGCAAAATCGGCCTGCATGTGAACAAGAGAACACAGCATACAGACAGACTACAGGAAAATCTAACTTTAGGAAACAAGAAGGAAGGACAGTTTAAAGGGAAGCAAGAAAGTAATATATAGCAGACTAAAACCAGAGATATTTACTTGGAGTCAATCATCATTTCTGTTTTATTTATCTCACATCTAGCTAAGTAATACGCATATGTAATAATACAATTAATAGGTCCTGGATTTAATTCTTTTAGACATCAAAACCCTCTTATATTTCTTCTTCTGTTTCAGAGAGAGATCAACCATCATAATAAATTCAACATGAATACACAATAAGAACATGTACAAATTTTACTCAACTTTTCAAAACCCAGCAGTATATCACTGCATTTAATATTCTGTTCCAGATTAAAAAAAAAAAAAACACCTCTAAGATAGTACAAACACGTATTTCAGATATTTACTGACAGAATGCATGCAATTAAAAGTCAATTTTTATCATGTGGGCACCTCAATTAGGTTACTTACCTCTCACTTGCCCCACACACGCAATGTCTATTGCTTAATAAGCCATCAGCTTTCAGACATTTTCAATTTTGACCCTTTTAAAATCCTCCGTTAGATTGCCTACCATCTGGCAGTGCTTACTCTTGCTACCACACTCCCTTTGCATTATAGAAGCGTGTTTCCTATAATTATATTTTTAATGGGATAGATGTATGTAACTCTAGAATTCCCAAGTTGGCAATAAACAGGCTGAGGGGACAATTTCGGCGAAGTATATTGTTCCTAGGTCTCTCGTAACAACGTGTTCAAATGCATCAGGTTGCAACGCTCAACAGAAAGCTGCTAACCTGCCCAAGTCATAGGAAATAAAAATTGTGCATACAATTATATTTTTCAATTATTACAAGGCATTTAGTTATAAACTCCAAGACACTATGAAGAATACATAGGCTGACTTCTCCCTGCTAGTTTGAACAGACAGCTCAGTGTCTCCTATGTGGCAGACTTAGTAAGCATGGAAAACTACACGGCAGAGCTAACAAATTTAAAAAAAAAAAAAATAATCAAGGCATCATTTTCATTTAGATAAAGGAATTCATTGTATCTTAAAAATAATATCTATCAAGGACTGCATCAACATGTTCTTGCTAATTTTCAGATAAGAAATGCAAGTTGTCTATAGCAGGATTTTACTGCCTGAAAATTAGACCATAAGGAATGCTATAAATAAAAGTCTGAAAAAGCAGGATTCAGTATTTAGGGAGTCACCTAGATAACAGTTTACATGAACACTGGACACACAGCTCTGAAACCCAGAACACCTCTGAAGTATACTCGATCATGTGGGTAAAGAGAAAGGTACTCAATTACTAACTGAAGCTTGAGGTACATGCTTGATTTATTTTATCATTTATGTTTTGTTTCCAAGATGGTGTCTAACAGACTAATCCCTAGTTGGAAAAGGAAATCTTTGTGTTACTACAGAGTTTGTCTGGCACTAACGACCAGGTGAACCAGAGTGACAGACAAGCTTGGCTGTTATTTTCACTGAGAAATCAAGTGCCAACAAGCCCACATGCAGCCATCTCAAGGAAACCGTAGCCCTGGATGTGTCTGGAGAACCCAGAAGCTTGCAAGTGTGTACTACAAGGCAGTAATAAGATTTTTAGCAGGTAGTAGTACTTACTACTGGTTTCATAGTAATTTCTTCACCAGATATAAATCATAAATCCTCCGGGAATGAACCAACAGACAGAAGTCACTGGAGAGCCTGCCAGAAAATCTCTTAATAGTCATGTGAAAGCTTGATTGTATCCCCATGGTCTTGAAACCCTGCATTTATTCCATCTCCTGAAGAGAGTTGGATAGATCTTACTCTATGTACCTTATAAAAGTTCTGTATAGTTTCCATAGCTTTGACCTAGCTCAAGTAAGAATAATCATTTATCATTAGGATCCTATGATGGATTCAAGGATTACCTTGAATTTACTGCAGTCCCCAGTTCTACTTTACATCATATCATATCAGAACCTCACTGCCTATTGCTGCAGTCATGCAACAAAGAGAGGTGCTTCTTAAGTTACTGTGAGACACAACAGAACCAGCCCAGGAATTATCAATACTTCCATACTTTACTCCACTGACAGAAAAGAAAAAGAATTGAAGCAACTAGAGTACATATAGAAGTGCAAGATTTCTTATTGAGAGGGCACATTTTCTTTGTGAGGCTCCTTAACATACTGGATATTCAGCACAAGTGTAAGCTTCAGTGGATTTCAGACTAGAAACTGGATGAAAAAGGGTAATGCTTCCTAAAGAAAAAACCAAACCCTGCAGTCAAAACCGTTTTTGTGTATGTTGGCTATTTTAAATTACATCATTTTAGGAAGAAAAAAAAAAAAAAAAAAAGGCTTGGGGGAATCACCAAAAAAAATCAAACCAAACCAAACAAAAAACAAACAAACAAAAAACCTAGCTTTGACTGTGTGGATAAAGCAACCTGTGCTTCTAAGATAAAAACAAAATATCTTGGTGAAAAATTTTCATAAACATCGTATTTTTAGACATAGAAAATGACTTAATGCCATCAGCATGCTTAATTCCGTGTATCAAATTATTTGTTAAATACTGTGCTTCATTAGATAAGACATCCATATAAACAACATAGAAGCTAATAAAATAAGAACAAAATCCTGTTTTGAGCTACATGATGCAACTGCAGTTGTCAGAACTTCACTGGTATAAATACAAAAACTTTGGGGTTTGTTTTGGGTTTTTAAATATATAGTGGAAACAGACTGCATTGGTTTTGTAATTAATATTTTCCAAAACCAGGTTTACTCCAGTCTTACTCCAGTTGCACTGCAAAACAAGGCAGTAAGATTATTGCAAAGTATCATTCAGCTTGCCTGAATCTGACTGTCATCAGATTAAAAGATATTAGTAGAGGTTTTATGGAAGCTAAACTACAGTGTCCTTGAGGTAGTACTGACATTGACTCCAGCTGATACAGTTTCTGGTCATTAACATACCTTACTATGTGTCTAGAACAAGCCCTCCAATAATTAGAGCTGAATACACTACAATTTTTAAAATTAAATCCTGCCTCTGGGAAAGAATCAGGGAATAGACAGATAAAGGACTTTCAAGCAATTAACGGGAACTGTACTGTCAGGTTAAAAATTAAACATTGCAAAGTAGGTTAAAAGTTTCCTCTCTTTCAAAAACTGTATGTTGACATAAAAGACAGCTCTCAGGCATGCTGTTGAGTCAAAGCAGAGGTGAGAATGGATACCTCTCATATACAAACAAATTAAGTAAATTTCTGTAAGAATTTTTATATTCTACCCTCATCTCTAAAAGTACTATCAAACTGAACCTCTCAAAATGCTGACAAATTTTAATTAAATATTACAATGTTACCAATCTTAGATGGGTAGGCAGAAATGCAGAGGTAAAGACTCGTACTTTTTACATGACCTCCGATTTCATACATCTCTATTTCTGCTACCCCAGGCTGAACTACCAGAAACTCAAATTTGAACTCGATTATATAACCATAAAAAAGCTTAAGCAACTTATTGAATATTACAGAATTTTTGTTTAGCTTTGTAGCCACCAAAACCAACAAACAAAACCCTAAATCCAAACCTTAATTTACTATTCCATTCGTTCACATGTTCCAGTTGACAGTTACCCCCATATACTCAAATCCAAGAACCCTAATATGAAGAAAAAAATTTTACTGACTCGATTATAAGCATTGCTTATTTTGATGGGTATGTGCCAGTACATTCAAAAATGTGTAGTCTTGCTAAAATAATTAATGGGAATAACAGAACCAGTACTTTTTCCCCAAGGCACCAAGCATGATGCTGATCTTTGAGATCTAAATGTTGATAAATATATATATATAGATAATATTAAACAATGTTTTTTTTCTCACTGCAGTCAAAACAAAAAAGAAAACTGAAGTGGAAGTCCCATGATATTGCACTCCCTAGGTCAAAATTCAAAGACATGCAATATAACTTCCCCAAAATGCCATCTTTTGCATTACTCACAGTAATTCTGTAACATTCTGGTTTGATTTTTTTTAAATGCACCTCTAAATCAAGACGAACATATTTGCCTTCATTCAGACTGTGAAGAAGGCAAATATTTTACCATTAAGCATCTTGCAGAAAACAAATGCACTTGTGTACTTCTTCATAGGTGCTGCCAGTGGCCTTCAAAACACTCCAAATTAAATTAAAAGTACCTCAGAGGACTGAGGAATTATTTGAGTTACACTTATTGAGCTCTTTATCTCCTGCAAACTTTACTATATGTTCAGTATATGACATGGCAAAAGTGTAAAAGAAAATGCAATTAATGGACTGTTATTCCAGGACTAGAATGGACATAATGAAAACTGGGAAATGTTCAACATATTCTACATTATCAAGAAACAGAATGATGTCTTATCAATCAAATTAATTGCTTTACTTGAACAAACAAAGGCATAATGCCTGCTGCATGCCTTAGAGGTCCAGAAGGCAAGTAAACTGCTTCACCAACCCCAAGTGGACTCAGCTGGTTTGCTTTTGTAGTTCTTGTAGAAAATCTTAAAAGGTGACAAGAGCACACAGCCCTCATAAGCCCAAAAGCACAACATACACTTCTGCATATCCATTTTCACTCATACATGCTTACAACTGCTACAAAAAAAATGCCAGTAGCTAGCTTTAGCCAACTAGATTTCATAACAAATGAATCAGCAACAGCCAATGATGAGACATTATTCAATATTAAAAATAATAGGGACTGAAGATGAAAAACAACCTAATGCATTTCTGGCCCATATTCCACATCAAAACACTTCCAATAGAATGTGTTGTTGCTTATTTTTGGTCCTGCTTCCTAAACATCTAATTTAGATATTTGTTGCTGCAATTTCACTCCATTAGTTCTATGTAGTTTCTTTTCTCTTTGTAACATCCCTTTATGCATTTGAGGACTGTTATCATATTTCTCTTCAGCCTGCCGTTATGGGAGCTGCACTTCACCTGTGGAACTGTTATAAAGTGTAATATATAACCTACTGTCAGAAGAATTTTCAGACATTATAAATGCATTATTTAGATTAAAGCTACAATTTCATCATATTATCCTTTGGGGCATTTACCAAAGTGAAGTGCAAAAATTGTTGGAATGCAGCAAATAAAAAGCCAATTGTAGTTGCCTCAATGGTATTTGAAAATTACACATGAAAGAGAGCTACAGCTAAAACTGTGGTTCAGTCATAAAACACAAAAAACTATATATTAAAAAATAAATTGGTTTCTGCAATGTATACAGTATAATTACAAATCCATGATTATCAGTTTATTAGCAAATAATTAAAAATCTCAATACTATTAAGAGAACGTCGTGACAAATCTTGAGCAACAGGACTGAGATTACTACCTTGGGAATCCAAAACTACAGACATTTCATACTCCTACACTGCCAGTGACATAATGTATCCATTAAAACCCACACTAATTTGTATCTGATCTATTTAATATAAACCAACATGATTTATATACTTAACTTTGCATACATATATCTAGAACAATTACATTTAAGTATGATACAACACATTTTGTCTTCATCACATACAGCATTAACTTCCATCTCTCCTGCTCTATATAAACCTAAGTACGTAAAAGCTCATAAAAAGAAAAATCTCATTAGCTTCAACTGAGACATCACAGACGTGACAAAAGGGAGAGACAAAGTGCTTACCCTAAGCCTCTTAAAATATAAATGATAGGTATAACATGTAGAGTGAATACTGGTCCCAAAGAAGAATAGGTTTTAAATGAATACATGCACAAATTTTAGAAATGTGTATGTATATATGCAAATGTAAGTTCAAAGAAGTATAACAAAAAACATGAGGCACACTAATATGCTTCAATCATGACTTACAGTTTGGCATACATTTAATTGAAAAATTAAGTTGTATGTGTGCCTGAGAACATGGATGGGTTGCATAAAACTGGACAAAATAACAGAATGGTTTTCAGTAGAAAAGACACAAAAATATTCTTCCATAAGTACCTAGATGTACACATCCACATATTATTGTGTCTTTCAACCTGATTAAAACCCATTGGAACCTCACAGTAAATTTACTTACAAGGTAGCTTTGATAGAGCTTCATGTGATTTATAAAGATTTATATGATAAACCTCCTATAATTACATTATAACCCCCAACTGTGTCTACAAAATTATTTTTAAACTGGAATGCCACGTTAAAAAAATCAGTTTGAGTCTTAGAATTAACTCTGCTTTTACTTTTCTGTTATCATTAAAATAAGGGTTTGTGCTCCTTGAATAGATGAGAAGTTACCCAGAGAGAGTGTCTTCACATAAAATGTCACCATTTTTTTGCTATTGTTGCAAATCAGTTCATACTTTGTATTCATCTAGACAAGGAAGAGACCTTCAGCACAGTCTGCGCTGCACCTCTTTGCCGCTACTCTGCCAGACAACGCCACATCACAGTCTTACTTCACTTGATCTTGAACTCAGTTAAAATTTTTGTCCCTACTTCCAGTTAAAGGCTGTTCCTAAACATCAAACTGAGATCTGTAACCATCAGAGTGCCAAGGCTACATGTACTCATATACGTACTATTCCCACACAGTCTTTCTCATACACTGCTATTTCTGGTCAAAAGATCGCTCTCCTGTGTGACTCTGGAGGTAGTAACTCTTGATTTCTTTTTAGATTGCTGACTACAGATGTCCTAGCCGATGTTGTAATAAAACCGAGATTTCCATGACAGCATGAGTATCTCTGTTTACCCATAGACAGGGAGGGAGGGCGATGCTACATGGCTGGACCAACAGCCTGCGCACGTGCAACCAAGCCCTCTGAACATTAAAGAAACTCCTGACATGCTGAAGGGCACTGACTAATTAATCTTCTGAAAAATCAGCCACATACACTTCCACCAATACCAGAAGGCTGTAACACGTAAAACTCATCCAAAGCCCGTGCCCACACCAACTCTGCTATGAAAAGAGTGAAACGTGTACAGCAGCTGCAGAACCACGTGCAGTTGCTCCCCTCTCCCGTTGGCTTCATGCTGCTCTTATCTGGCAGCTGCAAGGCCACGGGGCTTGACCGGTGATGCTCTCCCGTGGGCTCCTTCTTCTGCACGTGAGCAGGGATGGCCAGAGGCACTCAGCATGTCACAGAAAGCATGAAGGACTTCAATAAACTAACCAAAACACAGACAATAAATTCACTTTCCCGAGTCATGCAATTCCACGGAATTGTCCATGTTTAGAGTCACAGTAATCACAGCTGTGAAGAGACAAACAGAGGTCTTGTGCTGGGTCTGATGTGCATTAGGTGCTTGGTTTACATAACAGCTTCCAAATTAGACATTAACCTCAGAAGACTGGGAAAAGACAACCAGGAACAAAGCGGTCCCCTTGTGGAAAAATTATGTAAGACTTATTGAAATTAAATCTCCAAGGGTGTATCTGCCTAATGAAGAGTGAATTCTTCCCCGAAACACGGGCAGGATGGAGAGCCATAACACTAGAGACCAAACCCCACAAGGATGTGAGCAACCAATTCATAGAGCACTGAATTTACAGACACAGCTTCCACACTGTTCATACCAACAAAGGAAGGGCAGGAGGGTGCAGAGACACTACCCACTCCCAAAGACAACACAGCAAGATATTATTCAGTGTAAATAAACATATAAAGTGTTATAAAAATCATAAGAATTAGGTCAGGAAACACAAACAGATGCATCAAAGTAACCCAGAAAATACATGCGAGCATCCAGAACTATAAAAACAAAAATAAATGCAACTCCACAGAAGCCTGTGGCAGAATTTTCCCATGTCCAATGTAGTTAACCCAATATTCTCCTAAGTGTGCCTATATTTAAAATTCACTATAGTGTCCGTTTTCACATGTGCCATGAACACCCTAATAATAGTAAATTTACAAACTTATTCTAAATCTTCCCACTTGGATACCATAAAATAGTCTGGGTTTTACCTTTTTCTTGTTATTTGGGTAGAAAAGTCAGTTCTTCCCCTTGATAGTATCAACTACCATAATGTCTCCTTGCATGCTTTAAGGCTTGTCTACAAAAAATCCCATGCAAAAAGAAATCACAACTCCATTCTTACACAGGCATTTCTTCTGGTACAGAGACACTGTTAGAGGGCACTTACTATCACTGTTGCAATTCCCATATAAGAAGATTAATACAGTATGTAGTACAACTACTTCACTCATTTCTATAAACACTACCACCCAGAAAAATAGTAGTATCATTATACAGTTGTAGTCATTTCAGGAGACTCAACAAAAACACCCCACATTTCTCACTGGAACAGTCCTACTGGCTAAAAAATTAGGTCTGGATCAGGCCACATCATTCGGAAACCAACTAAAGACTATGAACTTCATTTTAAAAACCAAAACCACCTCAATTCTAATAAAACAAACACATAACAAATCCCTCAGAAAATACAGTTAATTTAAGAATACACAGACAGCGGGTCTGAAAAGGATGCAGTGTTTGTTTACTCCTACTGAAAAAATAACTAAACATATGCTCTAAACCTTCCAACAGGAAGAATTAGGACAGAATTAGAAGATATTTCTGTATTTAAACAGAACCAACCTACCTACTACCTTTTTCATGTATAAGCTTAAAAAGTTACATGCTGCATAATATGATGCATGACCTGTTATTGTCCAAAACTTGGTTGGGTTGAGCACCTTGCTCAGAAACCAAGGTTACAACAAAATAATGGCATTTACTCGCAAGAATAATCTAATTTATTTTAATGGAACCCTCACATAAATAAAGTTATTCATGCACACACACGGGTAAGAGGCCATCAGACCCCCCTAATCCCCTACGCATTCTACCACAGCACCAGATGTGACCTGCTATGTGCCTCTCCAGCTGGCAGAAACGGAGTGGGAGGACTCTTGGCTCTCTCCCCTCTTAATGCACCTGCTAGTGCAGCTGAGCTGGAACATGAAGGGAAAAAGGTACTCCAGGAACAGAACGAGTGCAGCTTACTGCCTCCAGGGAGCCAGGAAAAAGCAGGAATTCGAAGCATGATTTAAAGTCGTAACTGAGTGCTGTCCTGCTCCTCCGCTCTTGTAGCTGTACTACTCTTGGGCTTGTCTGCACAGCTCATTGCCTAGCACCCCACTCTGAACAGTCCCACAGAAACTTTGACTTTGGAAGTATTTCCTCCTCTTCCTACTGGAAGTATGTTCTATTTAACCTACTTTTCCTTAGAAGATCCATCTAACTATTGAGTGTTCTGAACATTTCCTTTTTAAATATGGTTTCCAGTGCAATTCACTTATTGCATACATGCAAGCTGTTCAGTTCAAGCCACTGATTAAATATGCTTAATGACACTGATAGCTCTTCAGCAAATATCGTAGAGAGTGTTAAATTTGCAAAGGCATACAGCCAGCTGGCATAGCGAATACATGAAATAATCCTTCACTTCAAATGTAATTTTAAAGGGTAACACCACTTACCAGGAATTTCTTTGCACTGCTTTTCACATGAATATTCCAGTTTGGCACATGTACTACTTACTGTGAAAGCAATGCCAGTTTAGCACCACATTTACCTGTCTTCCTATGCAAAATGTAGCTTCCCACACCACGTTAGCTTGGATAAAGTTATTTTCCTGCCACTCTGACTGAGACACACTTCGTTCACATCACCCCTTGAACAAGTCTTCACGACGGGCGCTCAGGAAGAGATCCGGCTTGCACCCCAGCGCGGACCCCGAGATTTTATTGCTTCTTGCTGCCTCTGTCGGCGCCCCGACCATCTCTCCCGCCCCAGGGCAGGGCCGTGCCCGGCTCCGGCGGCGCCTCCCGGAGAGTGCGGCGACCCCCGCGGCGCCGGCAGCTCGGGACGGACCGCAAGCCCCGCGTCAGCCGGGTGCTGTCCGCAGCCCTTGGGCAGCGCCCGGCCGACGCGGGGCCTGCGGCACCGTCCCGGCCGCAGCACGCTGGAGAGCGCTGGGCCGGGCCCGAGCCCCGCAGCCGCCATAAGAGGCAAGGCAAGTCACCTTTCGCCAGCTCCTCAGCCCCTTCCCCGCCGCCCCGGGCTGGGGACGCGGGAAGGGGAGGCAAAGTTTTAGCAGGCGAGCGGTCAGTGAGGAAAGGGGCGAGGCCGGGAGCGCCGGCAGGGGAAGCCCCTCACCTCCCCAACGCCGGGTACGGAGCACGCCGAACTTTGCGATGAGCGAGGTGCGAGGCGCGGGACCGGCGACCTGCTTTACGCGGCGTGGCCACCCCCCACCCCGACCGGCGGCCGAAGCCCCGCGCTCACCTGAAGTCGCTGTAGGGGTGGATGATCCAGAACCCCGCAGTTTTAACCCTTTCCTGTTCCTTCTCCACCGCCTTCTGGCTTCCGAACATGCGGAGGGAGAATTTGTTGACCCCCGGCTGCAGCATGGAGGTGAACTGCCGCTGCATGAAGCCGTACTGTCGCCGGGGCCCCTCGGCATCCTCAAAGCCCACCACGGGCTCCTCACCCCCGCCGCCGTCCACTTTGAAGCACACCGAGTTGCCATGCTCCTTCACGCCGCCGCTGCCCCCGCCGCTGGGGCTGCTCTGGGCTTTCTCCGCCGGGGCCACCGGCTTGGTTTGGAAGGCATTAGTGCTGCCATCGTCCCGGCTGCCAGCAGAAGAGCTGCGCTTCCCAACCTCCATCCTGCGGGGCGGGCGCGCTCCAGCCGGGGGAGATCTCAGGGATGCCTGGCCGCCGCCGGTGCCCTTCAGCGGCGAGGCTGGGCTCGGCCGCCCTGGGCTGGGCTGGGCTGGGCAGGGCTCAGCTCCGCGCCACCGCGCCGCCCGGCATGGCCAGCGCCACCGACTCTGAGCCGCGCTCCGCGCAGGGCTGGCACCGCTTCCCCGCGCCCGCCCCCTGCCGGCAGCCCCGCCGCCCGCCTGACATTGAGCGCCCGCAAGTCCTTGAAGGGCTGAGGCGCCCGGGCCGAGGGGAGGGGCGGAGACGGCGGGAAGGGAGGGGGAGGAGGCGGGACGGGCTGTGCCCTTGGTGGGGCGGTAGCGCGCCTGGGCCCGACAGTGGGCCGACGCGTGGCCGGCGGTGCCGTGGCTCGTGGGGCTGAGTGGAGCGCGGCGGGGGCCCGGCGCGGCCCGGCCGCCCTCCCCCCGTCCCATCACATGGTGGCTGCGGGTGCCGCGATGGGCCGCCTGGGGCGGTGGCCGCCGGGCTGAGGGTAGGTGAGGTGCTTCTCAGGCGGCCCGGTCCGTGCTCCAGACAGACAGAGAGGAACGTGGGTGGAGTTGTGTTTCACCTTGGGCAAAGCGAGGGGCGAGGCGCGGGGTAACAGCGTTGCTTCACACCCAAAGCAGGAAAGAGTGATGGGAAACAAACTGTAGGGAGGTCCAACAGACTGGGCTGTCTCTTGTCAAGCTTTTCTGGTGCTTCTTAGGTACGAGACTGGCTAGAAGAGAGCTAGAGGCAGGAGCGTGCCTGGTCATGGAGCCGAGTAACAGCACTGGAGCGTAGCTGAGGCATTTGGGCTCATACTGCTGCAAATGAAGTCGGAACCTCGCCTGTGCTGGTGGGCTTTGTACGAGGTGAGGGAGGAGGAGGGATGTGAGTGAGGAAGGAAGGCCTGTGTTTGAGTGACATTCGTTTTCACACACAGGACAGTTTGCTTCGTTTAGAAGGCATTTCCCTACTTCTGTGGCTGCTTCCCTTTTCCTCCACCTTGCGCTGACTGAGAATATGAAGCATGCTGCATGTGTGGCGGGGTGCAGCTACCATCAGGAGGGCCATGCCACCATGGGCCTCTGCTGGTCTTACCATACAGTGTAAAATGGCCTGTGTACCCAAGTGGGGAGACAAGCTTTTCACCTATACCATGGGGTGATTTTAGTTTTGTTTGTGTGCTAACAGGAATCTGGAGTCCACGTTCAGGTCACTCCACCTCACGCTGAAGTACATCAGTTATAGTTAAGCCTCCAAGAGATTGAGGAAAAAAAGGCTGTTGGACAGGAAGGAAGCAGGAGATGCATCTAGCTCTTGATACTGGGAAGAAGAATATGTATTGCCTTGGGTATTTCTACAGTTATCCTAGTAGTTGTGTATAGTATCTGGGGAGCTGCAGCTTGAGGTAGCATCTGAGAGCAGTTCTGCCGATGGTGAGCAGCTGTTGACAAACTGTGAGTGAGGAGGAGGCCCTTGGTCTCTGCTCTGAAAACTGAAAGATGCTGATATTTACCCCTAAAGGACATGAGTGTATTTGGGTTACTGAATGATGGAGAGTTTGTATCTGCAGATGATATCACAGGATATCACAGGAGCTATAGCATTATGCATACCTGCATACCTGCAGAAGCCTAAAGGCATGTATTACAGCATATATGCACAGGTCCTTGGACTCCATTTGGCTTGACACAGGTTTGTTTTTCAGACATTCTCAACACGCTTTTCATTTAATGTTAAAAATCTGGTAAGAAAGAATTAGTAAAGTCTCCCAAGCTTTGCTCTGGTATTTTAAGTGGTATGTGCCCCTTTATTGTTAACCACTTTGTCCTTTACAAAACAGATGCTTTAAACAAACTTGACAGGGAAACAGATGTGCCAGTCTGCACACCACACTTTGCACAGTGCAAGTCACGTGCGTTGTGGAGCTGTGTTTCAAAACTGGATCTGAGCACTTTCTTCTGCAATTCCAGCTCTATCAGAATGTTTATGCCTAGTGCAGTCAAACACACAAGGTTTGGATGGTGTTATTATGTTGTTAAGTTTGAAAAATGTTAGCATTATCATAATGTTAGTGTGGAAGAAGATAGCAAGTGTAGATGCACCGGGTTGGATTGCTGGAGGCTGAGCAATGACCAGCATAGGAAGAAATATGCTCACAGTGTGATTGGTTTAGGGCTGACATACATAAACGTTCTCCATCTGGAGCGATAGTTTTCTGTATCTGATTTTATCCTAAACAGTGAAGAGTGTGCACACAGCTGCTCATGGCTCATGCACAGCTGCTGATAGACAAAACCCTCTTACTGGTCTATCCCCAGATAATGGCTGTCTTCTTCCCCCATCCAATGTCTTGTCACCAAATTATAATTGAAAAGTAATAAACTATTATTGTTTTGCAGCTTTGTGAAAGAATTACCTCACATCATATTTGACAGAAACCCACAAAGGCGAGGGATAAAACAGCTAAGTCATGCTGTGCTGTTCCACGTACTCACACAGTTTACCACATCAGCATCAGTGAAACTGACACTTTCCACACCTCAGTTGTGTATACACTACAAGTTAACTTCCCTCTCTGAGAACAAGCAATTTTCATACCTCTTCACTCTATTTCAGAGGACTTTCACGTGCAGCTGTTGACCTGAATGATCTCTCCCAGCATAAACTAAACAACAGCTAGTCATGTACAGAGCAAAAAGGGCTTGTAATGGAGTAACAGTGAAATTGAGACATTTACAGCTGCAGCTGTAAATGCAGATTCTGACGAACATTCCTTTAATTGGAGAAGCAGTGACATTGTATTAATGGTGACAGTCCTTCATTTCTGGATGATGAAACTTGGGCACCACAAGAACTTCCAGCTTCTTCTTTTATGAAACTTTGCTTGTGATTGTACTTAATGTCTCATTTTGTCAATGTTTATTTACCCTTACTTAGCATGGACTACAGACCTTGCAGAATGACAACCCAATGCCTAGTTTCCCTGTCATTCTGCAGGACAAGAATCTGGAAAGACTCTATTTTCTTTGGTGGCATTATGTAGATCTGAGAGTGGTTTGTTACATTAAAATGTCATATGATTTAAGATAAGTTGTTAATGAGAAAAAATCACATGCAATATATGTAGCACATTGTATGCTTCTGACACACTACATTTGTGTAAACAACACAAGTACATATCTCTTTGTAAAATTGATATATCAATATTTTATGCTTCCTGTGATCAAATATTAGATTTTTATAATATCTTGTTGTGTATAGAAGAAATGTATCCTTTTTTGTGTATGTTGGAGTGCTATTTGTCTGAAGTATTAGCATAGCATAAATGGCTTTGACATCTCAGCATCTTGCAATTTCTAATAGTAATTCTAACTTTGTAAGGATAAGAAAGGCTTTTCATACTCCATAGTTTTCATGTGGGAGAATGGATTCTTCTGTAGGTCAAAATAACTTAGTTTTCAGCCAGAAAGTTGACCTTTCCTGAGGCCCAGGCCAATGTCTTAGTTTATAGGTGAGCATTTTGGTTTCATAGAAAGAGAAGTAATGGGGCATGGTGTGTGTCAATAGTTCTGAAGACTGCACTAGGGCTACATATGGTAGAATGGCCACAGGCTCACTTTAGCTGAAGGTATAGCTTCTTTTCTGTCAAGTTTTACTTTGATTTTGTGACTATGTTAGGAGAGACACTGAAAAAAATGAAACTGATAAATTACATTTCCAAGAAATCAGTGTTAGCAGAACAAGGAAAATAAAATTATCTCTTTGCTATGTCCTAAGTTAATGCATCGCTACTGAAAATTTAGTAGGCTCTTTTCTGTGTTTAAATTACTTTGATTACATACTGAATTCCACAAAATTATTATAAGAATATCATTAGTTCCAGCACTTCATATGACTCTGTAACTGTAATACTCAGCATTAGTTTCTTTATGAATTTTTATGCCTGTAATAAATACAGTCCCACTTCTCTTATTTTCTCATTTTGATGTAACCTGAACATATCCAGAGCAGCTCAGCTGTAGAAATGGAAAAAAATAACAGCCTGTGTATTGAAGCATATGTAGTTTGTTCAGTGAAGAAACTGGGGCACAGAGAAGTAACAGGACTTCTGTGAGATGACACAGTTGTGCGTGATTGCAGAACAAAGCTCTTGTGTCTCAAGTTTTAGTTTCATGCCCTGTGAGATTTTTTTAAGATTATTTGTCAACAGAAGATCCCCATCAAGTCAAATGCTAAAGCAGGTCTAGCAAGGAAGGAAAATAATACTTACAATTATATATATACCACTATACAGTTATATTTACAATAAAGATAAGTTTAGCATTAATCAAAATTCACAATATGTGCCATTTTTTATTGTCTGAACCCGTGAAGTTCGTAATAAAATAACTTTGACTTGGTCACACCCTACTTTGGTTACTTAACTATGAATATTCAGTCACACATACTTCTAGCAAGAAATATTTGCCAGTAAATTTTATATTAGCATTGCATAGTGTTTATGAAGAAGGAAGAATCTTACTTTTGCAATCATTAGTATCTTTTGAAGAAAACTATCACAAAGCAAGTGCACCTACCGGTGTGAATGTTAGGTGGTAGCTGTCCATTGTACAGTTTGAATATCCACAGAGAACACTGATGTAAATATGAACTTGGTGATTTCTATAAAGATCTACAAGCATAAATGTTCTCCACTTGTAGAAGTTTCAAGCCTTAAATTTGAATGATCAGGCCATTGACAACTAAATTTGCTTCAAAGCCTGGAAGGCAGCTTCTTCCCTGTTGCCTGTTCCCAAAAGCAGTGATGGGATGTTTTCCAGAAATACGGTGTTTAGGAAATACGTCTCTCAGAGGGCTAAAGCAAGATTTAAAGAAATCCCAGGCAGAGGTCTATGATCTGTGAAACAAAAACTAAGGTAAACACTATGTGGATAGAAAATGGCTCTGAGGCATGACCTAGAGTGTAAGACATGCTCGTGTGTACAAAGAGGAATGCACCAGGGTACACATGAACAGCAGCATAGTCTTCCTATGGATAATCGATGGGGTCACATGAAACTAAACTCTGGCATCCAAGAATAGTTATAGTGCACTGAGATTGACCAAGTTGTCTATTCAGTTAAACTACAGAAATACATGCTTATTTATTTACTACGTGCCACAAATGCCATTTACCTGTTGGAAAATCTGGGTGTTTAGCTCTGGACTGATGCTGAGGAGCAGCTGGTAAGGTGGGGTAGGAAGGTTTTATTGTTGCTGTGGTCCAGGGTGAAATTAAAGATCCAAAAATTCTTACTGTTTTTTTACCAACTCTGTGGAGTGTTTTACGCAGATCAATTCCAAATTTGGTAGAATATTTGTGTGCTCTTGGGTGCTTGTCTTTTTTGAAGAACAATATTTTAATGGTAGTGTTTATTATCTGTTTAATAACCTGCCAAATGTTTTTTCAATCGTTATAGAGAAAATGCTACCACAAAAGGAAAGTAAAAAGTGGAAAACATTCTGATTTTATTTTCTTTTTAGTTGTAGGTGTCTAGGTAGTTGTTCATTAATCCTTGCTACTGTCTGCATTGTTAGGTACTTGGAATGCTTTACAAATCATTAAAAAACCACTTTCTCTGACAAATGTTCAACTGACCTAAATAACTCTGACAAAGAACTCTGAATTTTTGGAATGGTAAAACAATTTTTTTTTTTCTTTTAGCTCATATGGAGTTGGCTCCATCTTTCTTTAAAATAATATTGGTTTTATTGTTGCATAGGTTTGAAGAACTGTGATTTGACACCACAAAGATGTGGAATATTTTCTACAGAAAACATGATACCTGTTTAATAGAAATCCTAATCCTGTGAACATTTCCAAAATTAGTGTTTACACCTGTGAAAGGTCACATTATACTGTTCAGAATGCTAAATACTATGCTGGAGAGCAGGTATATGCAGGCTTCTTGGATCCCTTCTCTGTAATATGAGAAAAATACACTCTCAAAGAATGCAAAATACCTTTAATTCCTCTGGAGTGCAACTTCACATTAACAGTAGGTTTTTCCTCCTGTTGCAGTGTTCCTACATAATTGTATAATCACTCCACAAATAGAAGTTCTTGTGATTTAAAAATCACTTCCCCCTGGAAGTTCCAGGACTAAATAAAAAAATGGGTTTTTTTAACTTGCATGTTTCAATAATGTGTGAATATCAGCAGAAAACAGAATTACTATATATATTGTGAAATATTTGTCTGCTATATGCATGTATTTTCAGAGATACTACACTACCTTTTAAATAACTTTTTTCCATGGTTCTGATTTTCTAGAAATCAACAATCTTCTTCACCTTTTCATTCTAACTTTGCTGATGTTACCAGAACTGGTAGGGTGCTTTTAGAGATAGCTGGAAAGTCCCGTTGTGTTGACTTTTAATTAGTTAAGGTTTTAATAATTGTCAGTTTTAATCTTGCAAGCTACTCTTGTTGATTGACTTAGTTTAAGTATGTGCGATCTGTCACCTCACCATCATATTTTAAAGGATGTAGACACTAGCAGCAAGCAGTATGTATAAGTTATTTCTTGTATTCAGTTCCTTATACAGCATAATGTATTGCAGGACTGATATCTGTCTTAAATATAATATTCATTGTTAAATACTGCTTTTGAAAATATACTTGGAATAACCTAAAATCTTGAAAGCTAATGGATGCTACGTGCTTAAAAAAAAGAAGGCTGGCTTCAGTTGTTTCTAAGTTGTAGGTAGCTCTTGAAACTATTGAAAAGAAAGACATTTCAGCTATTAAGTTAATTCTTTAAATCTACACTGCTTTTTTTCAACTTTCCAGAATTTTTTTGTTAATTCAAAATGTTGAAGAGTGTGTGTATTTTTAATGAGTACTTCAGGGAAAACAGTGTGAATTTATAAATCTTTTCCGTGTTGATTTTAATCTTCAATTTTACCAGAAACTAAAAAGGGTTCCAGAGGAATCCATAGATGGTCCCAGCACTGGTGTAGAACTGTATACATCATTCACTGTCTTTGAGATGCCTATTTATGTAATCATTTTTCAGAGGTACTTTGTGTTACTCATAGCTAGCTGTGCTGATGGTAGGCGCATTTCAATTACTAGCATGTGTAATTAGAAGAACACACAGCACTATTCCCGGCTGATTGCACTGCCTCAGAGATGCACTCTAAATGATGACATTGAACACACAACTCCAGAAGGATTGTCCCAGTTTTTGCTGTCAGACTTTCTGTTCCCCAGTTCACACCAGCAGCTTTCTTGCAGCTAAAGGCATCTCTGCTGCAGGGCAGGGGAATAAGCTATCACAGTGGGCAGATGCAAACAGCGCAGCATTGCACAGCTGAACAAATGTAACCTCCTGAATTGCCATAAATGCTTGGAGGGAAGTACTGCTACTGCAGGCACTGACTGTTTAGGTTTGAAAGCTGATTGCTGTACTTTTTGATTGCTCCTATTCGGAAAGGAGATGAATTAGTGATTATAAAGAAGTTCCACCTCTAAGGTGATTTTTCCCCTTTCCAGTTGTGATATCAAGATGTGATGAAATGGAAACTGCCATAATGGAGCCATATCTGTTACAGACTTACTGTCCTTTTATTGAAGACAAATATTAATAAAATAACAATCTGAATCAATTAGCAGCAAGGATGGAAAATGAAAAGCATTTCCTCTTCTCTTTCCGTAGGCCACTGCTGGGAGAAACATATACATCCTAAAATTAGATTGTTGGATGACTAATGGTTGCTTTTTGACAACAGTGGGACTATGGCAGTTAGTGACTGGTGGCTGAATGGCCAAAAAATCTTTTGGAGAGGGAACGTGGGAAGCCTTTTTGTTACTGTGTAAATCACAGAATCATAGAATCACAGAACGGTTGGGGTTGGAAGGCACCTTAAAGGGAACCTCAAGTTCCAACCCCCCGGCATGGACAAGGACACCTCCCACTAGACCAGGTTGTTCCAAGCCCCATCCAGCCTGGCCTTGAACACTTCCAGGGATGAGGCAGCAGCAACCTCCCTGAGCAACCTGTTTCAGTGTCTCACCATCTTCACACTAAAGAATTTCTTCCTAATGTCTACTGTAAATCTACAATCTTCCAGTTTAAAACCATTACCCCTTGTCCTATCACTACATGCCCTTAATGAACTATGGGATGTGAATTCTGTGCCTATGGGAGTCGTATACACAAGAGTTGACAGAACTATAAGGGACAATGTGTTTCTCTAGCAAGTTCAGGTCTTCTGGAAAAGTTAAGACCAGATACAAACCCAAACTTTATTAACTGATTGATGCAGTTTCCTGTAGTGGAAGCATTAAGAAGTTGAAAGAGGCTTTTAGCCACTATAACATGCAGGCTAGCTCAGAGGAATTCAAAGTTTAATATTGGCAGTAGTTATCAATGTACTTGTAAGCGAAGTACAGCTGAAATAGTGGTGGCAACTCTGGAAAATTAAGGGAAAGATGGTTACAGACATTCCCTGTAAGTGATACCAGAAAGAGACAGGAATATTTTGTTATTTTAAAGGGAAAGTAAGTGGAAAAATGCTTAAAAGTTGGAACTTTTACGAAAGGATATGCATAGTAGGTATCCTCAGTAGTAAATGGATATAAGTATGCATAAATCTCTGGTAAATGAAGATGCTTTCAGTATTTCTTTTCTATAGCCTTTTATATATTTTGTTTGTTTGTTTTAGTTAAGATTTTTTTTTTTAATCACTGTAGCATCCAAAGTGACTTTAAGTCCAGTAAAAATTACTGCTAAGGAGTATTTTGCATAGAAGTTAGACAGAAAGAAACACAGATGAAATTGCCAGACAGCCATTCATCTTTGTGCCTATGCATACATGGAGATGTGAAAAGGTATTTATTTGACACACAGAACAGTGGAGATGTTGTGCATGTTTAAGTGTCTGTTCATTTATGTGAGTGATGGAAGGACTGGACTGCCTGACCAACCTAGTGGCTCTTTAAAATGGAGTGACTACATCAGTGGACAAGGGAAAACCTATGGATGTATAATCTTATCTGGACTTCTGCAAGGCCTTTGACATGGTCCCCCACAGCATCCTTCTAAGTTGAAGAGATAGGGGTTTGATGGGTGGACTGTTCAGTGGAAAAGGAATTGGCTGGATGGTTGCATTCAGAGGTAAGCGATCAGTGGCTTGATGTCCAGATGGAAAATGATGACAAGTGGTGTCCCTCAGGGGTCTATACTGGGACCAGTGTTGTTGAATATCTTCATTAATGATACTGACAGTGGCATTGAGAGCACCATCAGCACGTTTGCCGATGACACCAAGCTGGGTGGTACAGTCAGTTCGCCAGAGGGACGGGATGCCATCCGGAGGGACCTGGACAAGCTGTAGAAGTGGGCCCAGGTGACCTTCATGAGGTTCAACAAGGCCAAGTGCAGGGTCCTGCACCTGGGCCAGGGCAACCAGAGATATGAATACAGGCTGGGGCAAGACATGCTAGAGAGCAGCCCTATGGAAAAAGACCTCGAGGTACTAGTGGGTCAAAAGCTGGAGATGAGCCACCAATGTGCAAGAAGACCAACTGCATCCTGAGCAGTATCAGAAGAAGTGTGGCCAGCAGATTGAGCAAGGTGATTCTGCCCCTCTACTCTGGTCTGGTGAGACCTCACCTCAGGTACTGCGTACAGCTCTGGAGCCCGCAGTACAAGAAGGATGTGGACCTGTTGGAGTGTGTCCAGAGGAGTGCAACAAAAATGACCAGAGGGCTGGAGCACCTCTCTTATGAAGACAGGCTGAGAGAGTTTGGGTTGTGGGTTGCTCAGCCTGGAAAGAGAAGACTCTCGGGGAGAGCCTTATTGTGACCTTCCAAAACCTGAAGGGGCCTATAAGAAGGCTGGGGGAGAGCTGTTCCCAAGGGCATGGAATGGTAGGACAAGGAGTAATGGTTTTAAGCTAGAAAAGGGTGGATTTAGGTTGGACATTAGGAAAAAGTTCTCTGATATGAGAGTGGTGGGTCACTGGAATGGGTTGCCTGGAGAAGTGGTGGAGGCCCCATCCCTGGAGTTATTCAAGGCCAGGCTTGATGGGCCTCTGAGTAATCTGGTCTAGTGTGAGATGTCCCTGCTTATTGTAGGGCAGTTGGACTAGATGATGTTTAGAGGTCCCTTCCAACCCAAGACATTCTATGATTCTATGACTTAAAGCCTAACTGAAAAAACACCACTACGTGGGCAATCTTTCTACAGTATTTATTTTAGCAAAACTCACAAGACATTGTAATACAATTTATTTTTTTGGTAGGTGGGTTTGTGGGTTTTTTTGCTAGGGAAAGGAGAGGAGATCTTCAACAATGAGCAATCTCCATTTGAAAATAAGATGATGCAACAGAGAGGAAAGGGGAAAATAAGAAAGAATGCATATTTGCCTGCAACATTTAATTGAAAAATTTTGGATCTTACTTAGGAACTAAAAAGAACTTTATCAGATCTATTTGGTAAAGTGAAGTATCAGAGGAAGCAAGATATTATAAGAAGGATAATAAACTGAAAATATCTTCCGAGAAATAGGGAAAATCCGTGCAGGATGAGATCTTTCAAAGTGATTGGGACAAGATACTACTTGACTTAGAAGGAGCATAAACTGAAGACAAAGAATATCCTCAAAGACTTTTCAAACATGAGAAAATACATGCTGTGTGCAGCAATCACAGATAAAAACAGGAAATAGGTATCTAGAACTTTATTAATAGTTCTTCTATCTTGCTTGTTTGTCTTGTCATTCAAAGGGAGAGCAGCCTTCTCTGACAGTAATACTCTGTAGATGGTAGATAACGTTTATCTTTGATGATACAACATCAGCTCAAATCCTTTTGTGCAAAAGACATAGAATTTCTGATTATAATATTTCAAGCTGGAAAGTCAAATCTGGTAAGTAGAATACTCTAATACAACCTGACAGTAGGTAGTGGTAGCAATAGAAAAAAGGTCTGGAAAACTGTATCTACAACTCGGTTTTTCTGAAGTGCTCAAGTAACCCTCTCTCTAGACTAGGTGGCAAGTTTCAAAGGATATGTATGATTGTGCTGATGAGCTATTCTGTCCTCTGCTTGGGTTTTGGTTTTTTTGCTCACCTTTTTTCTTGTCTTTAAGAACTATAGCCTCTCTGGGCAGGGACTATAATAGAATTTTCTTCTGCTCTTTTCGTTTTGTGTCCACAAAAGAATAAAGACTTTACTGTAGCATGATTACAAAACTGATGAAACTGAATATTTCTAATCAGATGCTAGCACTTTGTATCATCTTATAGGTTATCTAGTAGTACATTCTCTGAACATCACTTTTGTGAAGAATAGCTTCCCAGTCAGTGTTCTGTAAGTTAGAATCTTGGTAGATTTTATGTTTTGATTCAGTATTTTCAGCAAGCTGGATAGTTTTGTAATCAATGTTGTCATTCATATTGGCTATTCAGTAACCATTCTCTTAGTTCTCTTCTATTTAGTAATGTTATATTTGAGCACTTTCTATTTAACATGGGATCATAGAATCATCAAGGCTGGAAAAGACCTTCAAGATCATCAAGTCCAACTGTATGCCCTACAACCCTTCCAACATGAATAAGAAAGTCCCCAAGGTGTTACCTGTGTTTCACTGATACGCTTGCTTGTGTTTGCATGAGAGAGAGGCTTCTTAGAGCATAGTGGAAATTGAAAGAACTGTCACTTCTGATAATCACATAAGCAGACTGTAATTCTTTAAAATATGCTATGCCATCATTTATAAACAAAATCTAGGCTTTTGTCTAGGCTTTGTATATTATGCATTTTGAGAGGTGTGTTTAGTGTAGACATGAGTTTATTCATATGTTTATTCATACATTTCAAAAATTGCTTATGAACAAAGTGCACATGAGATAATATCTTAAAACCCTATATATTTACTACCAAGAATTTGTCAGTAAGGATCTGTTTAGGAATGATGGATGTAGGTACTCTATACTCCTTTGTACTTTGAAAACTGTGTCAAACATCCCATTAACAAAATTGAGGATGGGAGACGTTACTTTAGGCACTCCCTAATTTTAAAATTAGTGATTGAAAATGCCAGTTGTTTTGTAGTAGTACGTATTCCTTTTGTGTTCTTTTTTTTTTTTCAAGTCACTTTACCTTTCTTTGTCTCACAGCTTTCTTCATCGGTAACTCTGAAAGGTCTAGGTCTATCACCAAACCTCTCCAGCTAAGAGAAGGGAGGTAACTCCTGGGCAGAGTTAGAATCATGCAACCATAGAAGGTTCAAAAAGACCCTTAAGGTCATCAAATCCAACTGCAAACTTAACACTGATAAGTCCACAACTAAATCACATCCCTAAACATCACGTCTACATGTCTTTTAAATACCTCCAGGGATGGTGACTCCACCGCTTCCCTGGCAGCTTGTTCCAATGCTTGAAAACCCTTTTGGTGAAGCAATTTTTCCTTATATCCAATGTAAACCTCCCTTGGCACAACCTGAGGCCATTTCTTCTTGTCCTATCGCTTGTTACCTGGGAGACAGACCAACCCCACCTGGCTACAACCTTCTTTCAGGTAGTTGTAGAGTGAGAGAAGGTCTCCCCTCAGCCTCCTTTTCACCAGACCAAACAACCCCAGTTCCATCAGACAGTCCTCATAGGACTTGCTCTCCAGAACCTTCAGCAGTTTTGTTGAACTTCTTTGGACATCCTCCAGCATCTCCATTTCTTTCTTGTAGTGAGGAACCCAAACCCCCCAAATGGTCTGCTTTCCAGCTACTCTTCCCCAATCCCATAGCTTTGCATGGGATTGTTATGGCCTAAGTGCAGGACCTGTTGCTTGACCTTGTTGAATCTCATGCAATTGGCTGGCCCATCCATCCAGGCTTGTCCAGGTCCCTCTGCAGAGCCCTTCTACCTCAAGCAGATCAACATTCCTGCCTAACTAGCCGTTGTGTATGGACTTAGTGCTAAACAGGCAGGAGAGACATTTTGCTAATAGATTTAATAAATATTTGCTAGCAACAGAACACTGGGTTCAGTGGGTTCCTGACTCTGTACTCAGACTGGAAACATTTTGATACATATTTGGAAGAAAGACTTTTATGTCCTGCCCAAAAGGCACTTCAACAGATGTTAAATTTTTATTAAAATTGTGGATATTCTGGAAAATCTAAAAAAAACTTAGCACAACTGGATATATGAAAAATATAAATTTTTTTGTCTAGCTGTTTTTAAAATAATATCGGAACTGTTTTGTCCGTATGCTAAATTTCAGCCCAAGGCAGATTCCTGACACAGAAAAAATATAAAATGTCAAGTCTGTGGGTTGTTGCAGCTGGCAAAATTGTGCCCCCTTTTTTTTCAGTGATTCAAATGGATATCACTGTTGGACAATTAAAATAAGAGGTCTTAGTCCCATCTACAATGTGATCATGTTGTCACTGTTGTTGTTAGATAACAAGCCAGCAGCATGTTCTCTGGTGAGAGAAAACTAAGAAAGAGCACATTAACATGGCTGAATTGGACCTTCACTTTTATTTGCTCAGCCACCTGCTGTTTCAGATGTGTATAAAGAATATGCCTGCCCTGCAGCTGACAGGAAAGTAGATAGACAATCAAGCTATCTGCACAGTTGAGCTTGCTTATGTGAAGCAACCTAGTAGCAGCAGCATGGAGCCCTATGTGATTCAAGGTGTTCAGGTGAGAAATTAGACTTGATTAGCTTATGCACCAACAGTTGTAAACCTATTCGTTGCTTCTGCTGTCTCTTTTAAAGCTGCTGTGTGCATCCATGTACTGAACTGCAGGCCTACTTGACAAGAAGGTGCTATTATACATGAGAGGCAATTTTAAAAGTTGTAACTTTCTAAATTTTCCAGATGTAGTTACTAAAAAATACTTTGTTTTTCTTGCATTCTGTCTTCAAGTATTTAAGTACTACAAGCTTTACCAAATTTGTGTTTAATATACCATAAATATTTGAACTGCTTAAGCAGAATAGGTAATATTTTTTTATAGTGGTCATGCATTTTTTCCATGTTTCTCAGTTTCTAAGTCACTGAACAGTTCACCCTTACACTAATCAACTCTACTTTATAGACATACTTTTTCATTAACAGAGAGACAGCTTGTCTTTTCCTCAGCACTGCTGCCCACTCCAAGCAGATGACTAAGGAACCGTGGCGAGCATATGCTCAGCTATGCCAGTGTATGCTATGCAAGCACTTTTTCTACTGATGGGAAATGTGGCTGTTACCATCTCTCCATTTTTTCTCAGTACACTCAAAGGCTTATTCAGTTGCTAATGCTGTTTGAGTCATGGGGTATCTTTGCCTACCACATGGAAACAGGAGGAGGAAAAACATGGAACATACGTTTTCAGAAGGAGACTGTAAGAGAAAATGGATGTCTAACAGTACCCGTAGGACTGTGGAAGAATCTTTAACAGGGAACAAAACATTCATTAAAATTCTGTTCTGACTAATCTTAGAGTTCAAATGTTAAATACACGGCTTGAATTTTAATCTACAGAAGCAATCTAACATTTCAGAACTTCCACTGTTAATCATACTAAAATATTTTACATAATGCTGTCTTTAAAGTAGTGGGTCTTTAAAATGTGGGTCCATTCTTTTTACATACAGAGGCTTGGATACTTGCACTTACAGTGAGTCATCTGTGCTGCTTTTATTTTGAAATATGATGCTGGTTTGAGACTATATATATAGAAATTCTGAGTGAAGAGCTAGAATATCAGAAAACAGTATAATTTAATTATTTTAACATGTATATATGGATAAATGGACTACAGATAATCTTTCAAGTCTGAATGCTATTAATACAGAAGTCATGCAGGCTATGTTGTGTAAGTGGCCAGTGTTGACATTGCACTGTATTACCTGTGGGATCAATGATCACAGGCAACAAGGCAGAGACCTTGGTTGACTGTAAAAGAGCAGGTCTAGCTGTTATGTAGTGAAGGAGAATATCCTGGCAACACTTGTAACCATTTTAAGAATTTTGTTATTATAGCAATTAATACATTTCTGCTGATTCAGTAAGATTCCACTAGTTGCAGTTCTGCAGGACAGACCACATTTAAACCCTGGAGATGTGCTTTTCTTTCCTAAGCAAATCTGTATGGTTCCCTGACCCAAAGTGTCCAACAGAACAAACACATTAGAAGGTAACTTACCTTTGTGGGGTGTGATGCACATCAAATGAACTGTCTGACCACTGACCTGTTTGATCGTGCTTTTTACACTCTTAAGTGTTCTTCAGCTTTTATCATATGATGCCTTCATCTGTGGTCATTGATATAAAAAATGATCTTTTTTTTGTGAAACTCTGAAAGAGAATGCAGTCATGCAGGTCATCTCACTTTCAGTCATAAATTAAACAAAGCATTCTGTGACGAAAATAAAAAAATCTCATGCTGCATAAGAGTATTTATCTTGCTTATACAAGTTAATCAATTCAAAGCTCTGAGAGAGGTCACTGTCTGTGGTAATACTTTTAAAGATATACTGGCGTTGAGCAGGAACATGTAACACTGCAAAGCTTGCAGGATTATTTCTGTAACTTTCAGAAATAAGCAATAAAGCCCATTTTAGCCACGTTATTTTAAAACAATTTTTTACAACCTAATAAATCATTAAAGCCTAATCTATCTGTACTGGTAAGCAGTTTCCTAAAATTTTTAGGTGACTATCACATACTTAGTTTTGCCTACCTATAGTAATTTACTTTGTGATTCAGCAAAATTATTAAGCTTATGTAGTCTTGTTGATTTCAGAGAGCATGCACATGCTCAGGGTTTGATCTATACCTCAATGACTTGGGGAACTGAGATCCAAATACTAATCTTACAGTATTGCATCCATCCACATATATCTTGGGTTTGGGTTAGGCTTCCAAGTATGGACATTTTGGCATGTTTTTTTCACCACAGAATTAATCTTAGAAAGATTATACCAAGAGGTGGCAAATTCACTAATTCTGTTCAACAAAGGAAAGAAAACCAAACCAACACATTTTTCAGGAACCCTTTTTTAGTAAGTTCAAGACCCATCAGGACATAGTGAAATCTAAGCAGGGTATCTGTGGCCAGTCATTCCTTTCTAATTGATCAGAAGATTCATCTAGTCATTCCTGTTCCCCAGACTATTTTTTTCTAAAGGCTTAGAGGTGGGATGGTGAGCAGAAAAATTTCCCAGTCTCTGTAGAACTATTTTCCAGTACAAGAGAGCTAGTTTGCTGAGTTTAATCTCAGTGTTATTTCAGATCAATATATGGTCCTTTGCCTGTTATCATAGTGATCATCTTTGTATACCCTGATGCTCTCTGTATGAGCATCTGCTCAGTCTTCTGCTTTCACATTTCTTCCAAACTTTCCTTTGAAGTGTACTAAATTGCAATTTTAATAACAATAAAATTCTACCCACTTTTTAAAAGGACCAATAGAAATATTTTAAGAAGAGGACAGCACATTTCTTTTGCTGATCTGTTATCTATCCTGCTTGCATATCCTGTCTCCTGTAATGTTATCAAAGGCATCTAATAAGCTGCCAAAGTTCATTAATTTAGTGCAGTTTTTCACGTTTCTCGACTAACTTGGCACACCCCACTGGCTAATCTGAAAGTTGCATACAATTGTCTACTGTAAAGTGTAATTTAAGGATTATACTAAATATATCAATGACAAATCCAGAGTTTTCTTCTTCACTATCTGTAATATAAAACCTTTAGTGTTTTGTCTTAAAAGTAAACATACAGTAGAAATTAATTCTACTGAAATCAATGGAATTTATGGCTTCATTTCAATCATATAGGAGGATAATCTAATTCTGACACACATTTTCATGTGTTTTACTTAAATCTTACAAAAGACAAAGTAAAATTAAAGTGGATAGTAAATTCTATATGCTAAACTCTATATAGTAGCTATGAAGATTAAAATCGTTGAGCTAGGATGACCTAGTACATGCAGACTGCATTCAACCTAGGCAGGATAGCACTGCCAAAAATTATCTAGCCAAATATTTCTGTCTTTGAGTTTTGGTCTTTAATAACACGATTAAGAGACTTTTTTTCTATTTTTTTTCTTTTTTTTTTTTTCCCCAGGAAGTAATTTCCATGGCACTGAATTTGTTGAGTTACAAAGAGTGTTAACATCTGCGTGGTTCAGTTGCAGTAGCAACTTCCTTTTTAGGATTTCCTTTTAGGAAAGACCTTTTAGGTCTTCCTGTTAGGATTGCCACATAGAAGTTTCTTACTATTACAAAAAAGACTGCAAGACTATAAAAAAAGTAAAGATTACTTTACTTGAATAAAACTATGCCAAAATGTGAAAAAATGCCCCTAAAATCTTTCTGCTTGGTAAATCTCAAGTCACAGTTCACTGTATGCCTTTTCCTCACATATGTATGATTGTTAGAGGAAAAGTAGAGGGCTTGTGGTAGAGTTCACAATCTTAAAATAGCTTTTTGTATATTCCACAACTTTTTCTTCAATATAACTGGATGTAGCTGAGGACATTGGCTTGAGAATGTCTTCTGAAAGGTACTGATGAGGGCTGTGTGGCTTGGTACTCTTATAGACTGAATAAATCATTCAGATTTTCTTGGGCCTCTCTTGCAGAGCATTTCCTTGACGATGAATGGAAGCTGATGTGCAAGTTGACACCAAGTTTCTGGAATGAATAAAACACTACCTGGTATTCTTTAACATCTTCTAGTCTGTTTTATCAACTGCTAGCTCATGTTTCAAAGCAACATGTCGCATTCTGTAGACAGCAGAGAGACAAGTTCTCTCAAACTCAACGTATTAGACTAAATAACATAACATATTATTTGAAAAAACGATAGATCAAAGTGAGTGGTTTTAGTGTTTCATAGATCCAAACAAAAAATACATTATAAATAAAATTCAGCATTAGAACTCCATGAGAAAAATCCACCACACAACGGTAATTATGAATTTACTCGCTTCGTCCTGTTTCTGGTGATTCCTTTTTGAAGTTTATACCAATGAGGAATAGCGTTGATGGTTGTTTTCAAATCCTTTTTGGTATAACTGCTTTCCTAATCTTGAGCAAATCATAAAATCAACAAAAAATGAATCTCAGCACCTTTCTAAAATCTAAGTATAGAAAAAAATTATTTATAGACATACTATTTTTCAATAAAACATTCACTCTTATGGCAAGAGGTTTTCAGTATTGATAAAAAAATTATCAAACATATTTTTGAAACTTACTAAAATGGCAGTGTCATCTGCATTCCACCACAAATTATTCTGCTGGTGACCAAAAAAACAGTAAGACTTCTTGTTTTCCAAGTCAAATTATGTCTTCCTCTATCATTCCCCTTATTAAGGTTCTGTTCTCAGAACTACCTCACTGAAAGCAGCTCCACCCTGTGATGAAATCTTCAATGCTGAACTGGTTTCTGTGCAGATCTTCCAATATTGTCAAGAAAGCTTTTTGGATTTCCTACTTATGAAATTAACTGAGTTGTAAAAATCCTCAGGGAAGCTAGTAAGAAAACAGTTAAGGCTTTGCACAGTAAATTAATTAAAATAGAGGCTTGAGCTTCCACCCTTTACCTTTTTCACTTCACTTCAAAGGAAAATTGGCCAGGCCTTCTTGGAAGTATAATACTAGAAGGTCAGAGAATGAAATGAAAGACTAATTCCATGACTAATAATAGAACACAGTTGGGCTGGTTGGCTTTTTTGCCTCTCAGAAATGACAGCTCTAATTGCTGACCTCCAGCTTTCTTCTATCTGTCTAAATACAAGTTAAATTCTTTCTTTTGGAAAATAGGTGCTGCTATCCTGCTTTCCAGGCAGGTAGCAGAACTTAAGGGGTTAAAACTTCATCAGACTGAGAAAATATTTTGACTCAGTTCTAGGTTTATTATTAAAAGTGGACATCACCACATTTGCTACCCAGCCATGCTTAGAAAAAAATTGGTTGATGAATTTTTTTTTCAAGAATGAATATGTTCTGTTGAAGCTTTTGATATCAGAAGAATCCTAGAGAAACTTAAAATCTATTCAACATTTCTGGATTTTTAGAATCGGGAATTATTAAGCAGTGTTCTTGTTGATATTTCCACACCCATAGATAGATAGATAGATAGATAGATAGATAGATAGATAGATAGATAGATAGATAGATACATAGATAGATACATAGATAGAAAGAATAAACATTAGAAAGGCCACTTAATTAAGTACAGAGATGTGTTGTATTCTATAGCTGTATGTTTTGTCTGATACCATAACAAGGCTGATTTTCACAAATACAGCACAGCTTTGATGTGTTACTTAATTTCAACACATCTAAATAGATCATCAAGGGAAAATAAGAGGTAAGGGGGAGCCAAATTACAGAGGGAGAAGGATTTTCCAGAGCATTTCCCAGTAACAGAGTCTACTAAAGCACCAGGACTTTGAATTTTTAATCTGATTAAGTTAAAATTATGAGACTAAAAAATAATCATCAAGCCTCTAAGGTAAAGCTCTTAAAGATTTTTTATTTGTTTCCCAGGTTGGCCTAGAATTTAAAATGGAAACTGCGAAATTAAATCCATAAACTACTTCTGAACTATGTTTTGTTTTGTTTCTTTGTGAACTCAGGAAGCTCTGAAAATATCCTGTAACTCTAGTTCTAGTTTGTCACCAAAACATTTTAGATAAATTTAAATAAATTGTACATAAACATCTAGCTGAGCAATGTAATACTGTTCTAAAAATATTCGTCTGTGTTCAGCCATAACTTTACAGCTACTTGAGCAATAATAAAATATGGGATTTGTAGGTAGTATTGTCTGAAGTCAAGTAAAACTATTCTAACTAAAATTCAGAATAGGTATTTGGCTTTTAGTACAGTCTTTATTCCTGAGTATAAGTATAATCATAGGAGGATTTAAATAAAATTTATTATTTTGTTGATAGGCTAAACTGCATACAATAAAAACATAATTTCATAATAGTGATATCACTTAAAGTACTGACAGTGTGAGTGGTATCTCAAAGTTCAATGTGAAGCACACCAAAGTCCTAGTAGTAGGAGGAAAACTGAACTTCAAAGTATTTTTTGGAAGCAAAAAACAATTATTTTTTTTTAATCTTCATTTTAAATAAGAGAACTCATATAAAATCTAGCGGGAAGAAATTTTCTTCTAAATTTTGCTGTAAACATTCATTTTACTCAGTTGTTGCCCAGCCTTGTTTTGTTTAGGAAGCAATTTTTACTGTTAACAATTCAGGGATAGTAACATATACCATAAGATTAACTTTAGATGTGTTTAATAAATACATTTAGTTGGGAAAATAAATATAGATTCTCTTAGGAAAAGAGAGAATAATTATAAAGACAGGTTTTGTTGCTGTTTTAAGTTGGTAAGGGTTATCACGTTGAAAGGAAATTGCACATTCTTATTTGTAACTCCCTTTTGCTCCTGTACATTAGTGTGTAATTCAAGTCTGGGGCATTACCAGCTCAGGATATAATCCTGTTTGGGTGTAGCATCTCCTGTTCATCTTGCCATCCATACTGAACTGGACACATTAAGTCAGTGAAGCTGCTCACATGATATTTTTCAAGGGATAACAAAATCCAGCTACATTTTTGGTATGACATATTTTTTCCATTCTTATCCATAATTCATTTGTGCAAGTGGGCTTTTTTACATTTTAATAACCAGTATGAAAGAAAGAACTATTCTTATGATACTTGCAAAACAACAAAGAAGTGTTGAAACGTTTACAGTAGCCCTTTCTTGTGATATATTTAGACTAATTTCTCTGATTGAGTGTTTATTCATCCAGTAAACACTGATTATTTAATGTTACAGCACTATTGTTCTTTTATTCTCTAGAAAACCAAAATATGAAGAAAACTGTTTTATCAGGATAGTAATTGAATTGGTGATTTATTTTTTTAATTGTTTGTGTAGATTTGTGTAGATTTACTAAGTAAAATGGCACACTCTCATCTGAAAAGTGATGTTCATGTAAAACAAGAACAAGAGAAGAGAATAGCTGCCATATTGGAGAGATAACCTTATGTGCAATCCAAATCACAGAATCATTTTTCCAACAGATGTTGCAATTTCCAAAAGCAACTTGCTTACTGACATTTTCAGTAGTAGGTGTTGCAAGCTTTCCTGTAGAAATGTTTACTACCATATCTAAGTTTTAATATATATAATAATTGAGGATCTTTTTTAATTTTACTGCACTTAATGTATCATTTTCAACAAAACTAAGTAAATCCAAAGAGAACAGAAACATCCTTAGGCAGACGGGGTTATATATTAGATGATGTACCAGGCACAGTTGTAGAGCTCTCTAAATAATGAATGCGTAGTGCATCTGCTACCTCCCAGTGGTTAGGGATGGGAATTATCCTATTTATGAGCATTGACATGATAGTGTATTTTAGGCTAGCAAAGTAATCGAACTTGATAATATTAAAAAACCACTATTTTTATGTTTACTGTAATTTATTAAACTTGAAGATATGGGAGTGGGAATTCTTCTTTATGCCAAGATACGTCAGTAAAAATTAAATGTTTCTATCTGTTAAAAAAGGCAAATGGCTAAAGGCATCTTTGTCTACTGCCATTTGGTTAATGAAGATTGCCTGCAAATTTAGCACTGATATTTTGCACTTTGGCTCAGATCCTCGAATGCACTTCAGCCTCTATGAAAATCTCTGGGAATTCAATGCCTGAATAAGTCTGGACATCATCAAAGCAGTTAGAAATGTTGAAACCGATGGCTCCTGTAATTGCTGGAAACTACTTGAACTCTCTCTTCTGGCTTTGTTATAATATATAGTATAATATATAATATAATAAATATGATTAATATGATATGTGATTTGGTATTAGTATTAATATTAATATTTTATAATGTATTTATATAATCAATGTTAATACATTATTATATGACTTAAGTTATAGGGAGGTATTCAGAGCCAGGACTAGGATTGAGATGTTAACCAAGGTGTGCTTGCCATTTACATTGTCTGGGTGAGAACTGAGTATTCAGATGCAGAAAGCAAAAGTTGCACTGATTTATAAATAAACAGAAATGTCCATGTTCAATATGAACTTCTTTTCCGATTAAGGACTTCCTCAAGCAGGCAGAATACCTTTTTCATGATGCTGTTGAAACCAGGTTGTTCAGGAATCTTGAAATCCGATTGCTGGATGCTCAAAAATATTTCCCAACATCAAGTAAATTCCCAGTGATAGCATATAATATTTCATATACAAGTCTGTCTCACATAGCTGATTATTTTAACACAGGCATAATGCATCAGTTGTTACTGTGGATAAACAAAATTCCACTTTGCTTTTTTTGTCAACTTCCTGAATACTAAACACACAGGCTTTAGCTCAGTTGAAGTGATTCTTTGATACATAGTGATAAATTACTTCTATTGTGCAAAACTTCAAATACCATGCTTCTTTTTTAATGCTCCTTAAATTTCCACCAGCAGCTTGAGGAAGTTATTGCCTGATAACTTTCAGTGTGGCTTTGGGTTTAGATTTGGGCCTATTTATGTATGTTTAGATAAGTTCTGCTTTGGCCCAACTTTTGTTTGTTTGTTTGTTTTTTGGGTGTTTTTTTTTTGTTTTTTCCAGAAAGCCACAAATCCATTTCAGATTAAGAGATGCAAGTTAGAACTGTCACAGACAGCTTCAGTTGGTACCTTTATTAGAGTAAGCAGAGTAAGCAGAATAAGCAGAGCTTATTTTTTAAGGCTAAATTAACTACAAGATTACTTAATAATAACATAATATTTAATAAAAATAACAATAATGTAAAAAAAACCAAGTTATTTCTGCTTGTACTGATAGTTGCATTCACAGTCCTTGCACTAAAAATTTTCATGGTAGGTCTCTGCACACTTTCCTCAACTGTTGTCTGTGCTACAGCAGGATGTCAGATTTGTAAATGACAGCCTCTTTTAATTGAATGGTTATTCATCAGGGAGCATCGTGAACTCTGTGTATATTTCGCTTTTAAAACTCCTCCCATCTCTCTCAGACTTACATATTATGAATCATAGAATCATAGAATGGTTTGGGTTGGAAGATACGTATAAGATCATCTAGTGCCAACCCCCCTGCATTGTCAGGGACACCTCCCACTAGACCAGGTTGTTCCAAGCCCCATCCAACCTGGCCCTGAACACTTCCAGGGATGGGGCATCCACAACCTCCCTGGGCAACCTCTTCCAGTGTCTGACCACCCTCACAGGAAAGAATTTCTTACTAACATCTAATCTAAATCTACCCTCTTTCAGCTTAAAACTGTTACTCCTCATCCTATCTACATGCCCTTGTAAAAACCTACAACTACATGCCCTTGTAAAAACTCCCTCTCCAGCTTTCCTGTACACCCCCCTCAGGTTCTGGAAGGCTGCTATAAGGTCTCCCTGAAGCCTTCTCTTCTCCAGGCTGAACAAGCCCAACTCTCTCAGCCTGGCTTCATAGCAGAGGTGCTCCAGCTCTCTGGTCATCTTTGTGGCCCTCCTCTAGACTCACACCAACAGCTCCAGGTACTTCTTGTGTTGGGGGCTCAGAACTGGACACAGTACTCCAGGTGGGGTCTCATGAGTGCAGAGTAGAGGGGCAGAATCAATTCCATTGACCTGCTGGCCATGCTGCTTTTGATGCAGCCCAGGACACAGTTGGTCTTCTGTGCTGCAAGTGCACATTGCCGGCTCACTTTAAGGTTCTTATCAACTAACACCCCCAAGTCCTTTTCCTCTGGGCTGTTCTCACTCCATTCTCCCCCCAGCCTGTATTTGTGCTTGGGATTGCTTCAACCCACATGCAGGACCTTGCACTTGGCCTTATTGAACTTCATTATTTTGTCATGGGCCTACATCTCGAGCTTGTCAAGGTCCCTCTGGATGGCCTCCCTTCCCTCCAGCATGTTGACCTCACCACACAGTTTGTTGTCATCAGCAAACTTCTGGGGGTGCACTCAACACTACTGTCCATGTCACCAATGTTAAATAGCACTGGTTCCAGTACCAACCCCTGAGGAGTGCATCTCATCACTGCTCTCCATTTGGACATCGAACCCTTGACCATAACTTTTTGAGTGTGACCAGCTAGCCATTTCCTTATCCACTGCGTGGTCCATCCATCAAATAAGTATCTTTCTAATTTAGAGACCAGGATGTTGTGCAGGATAGTGTCAAACACTTTGCACAAGTCCAGGTAGAAGACATTGGGTGTTCTCCTGTCATCCACCGATGCTGGGACCCCATCATAAAAGGCCACTAAATTTGTCTGGCACAGTTTGCCCTTGGTTACGCCATGTTCATTGCTACCAACCAACTCCACGTTCTGCATGTGCCTTAGCAGAGCCTTCAGGATGATCTGCTCCATGATGTTGCTGGGGACACAAGTTAGACTGACTGATTTCTTGCTGGTTCTTCCTTTTTTTCATTTTTTAAAATGGAGGTTGTGTTTTATTTTCCAGTCAGTGGGAATTTCACCAGACTGCCATGAGTTTACAAATATAATGGAAAGCAGCTTTGTAATTTCATCCATCAGTTCCCTCAGGAGCCGCAGATGGATTGCATCAGGTCCCATGGACTTGTGCACTTTCAGGTTCTTTAGACAGTCTCGAATCTGCTTTTTTCCCTAGTCTTCCTTTTATCACTTACGTACCTGGAGAAGCTTTTGTTTTTATTCTTGATGTCCCTGGCAAGATTTAATTCTATCGGGGCTTTAGTTTTTCTATCCTGATCCCTGGCTTCTTGGACAGCTTCTTTGCACTCCTCTCAGACTGCCTGTCCACCTTCTGTTGACTTTCTTTTTCATTTAATGTGTCCAGGATCTCCTTGTTCATCTATGCAGGTCTCCTGGCATTCTTGTCTGCCTTCCTCTGTTGGGACACTTTGCTCCTGGGATCTGGAGGAGGTGATCCTCGATTATTGATCAGCTTTCTTGGGCTCCTCTCCCTTTCGTAGCTGAATCCCATGGTACCCTACGGAGCAGATCCCTGAAGATGTCAAAGTCTGCTCTCCTGAAGTTCAGAGTGGTGAGCTTTCTTTGTACACTCCTTTTTGTCCTAAGAATCCTGAATTTCACCATTTTGTGGTCACTCTCCACTTGGACAGGAACTCTGCTCATCGCTGGTCTCCATTTGAACATCACGCCATTGACTGCAACTCTGAGTGCAACCATCCAGCCAATTCCTTATCCACCGACAGGTCCATCCATCAAGTCCTTGTCACTCCAATTGAGAGACAAGGTGTCTGTGTGGGACAGTGTCAAATGCTTTGCACAAATCCAGGTAGATTTGTTGACTTGCTTGCCAAATTTTCCAGATGGAAAATGTTGTCTGCCTTCTGTGCTTGGAAAGTTTGATGCATGACAGTACTATTCTTAACCTTAACAGACCATTAATAAACAGTGAAGAAATCTATGAACAGTTGCTGAAATAGCACTTAACAAGTCAGCATTTCACAACTTGAGGATAAAAACATACCAAAATCATTAAAACTATTTTGGTAGACTACAATAATGGCCAAATTCAGGTCCTGAGCATTAAACCTTAGAACTGAGGAGAATGTCTAATTGTTTGTGTAACAGCTGTCCAGAACTTCATTGAGTCAAGAAAATGCTATTAGTGAAATAACTCACAAAAAACAAACAAACAAACAAAAAAAAAACTGTAAGGAAAGACAAACAGACAGACTTTTTCACTGCATAAGCATAGAATGGTAATTTGACATAAATGAATATTCTTTATGAGAAGGTGTTAGTGGGACAGCAACATCTCTACTACTTTTTTTTTTTTATATATCATACTCTGCTACTACAGACTTCATCCACTTCTGCTGTTCTTACCACTTAAGCCTGAGTGCCTTCAAGTAATGCATTTAGCAAATTTATTGCCATTTATTACATGCTTATTCTTTCATTTTTTTCCCCTGAGAGGGAAGTGCATGCAGTCGGAATGTGTCTTCTGTATTTTTTTGTACTGTTAATGTGCACAAATAGATCTATCAATCTGACCGATCTCTATGTCAGTCCATCTGATACAAAGCCAGATTGCAGGAACACATTTTGCAGTTGGAGCAGGAAATCACAGAATCGTAGAACCCCTTAGGTTGGAAAAGACCTTCAAGATCATCGAGTCCAACCATTAACCCTACTCTACACAGTCCAGCACTAAGCCATATTCCCAAGCACCACATCTAGATGACTTTTAAACACATCCAGGGGTGGTGACTCAACCACCTCCCTGGGCAGCTTTTTCCAGTGCCTGACAACACTTTCAGTGGAAAAAATTATTCCTAATATCTAGCCTAAACCTCCCCTGGTGCAGCTTGAGGCCATTTCCTCTTGCTCTATCATCAGTTACTTGTGAGAAGAGACCAGTGCCTACCTCTTTACAATGTCCTTTCAGGCAGTTGTAGAGGGCGATGAGGTCTCCCCTCAGCTTCCTTTTCTTCAGGCTAAACAACTCCAGTTCCTGCAGCCACTCCTCGTAAGACTTGTCCTCAAGGCCCTTTACCAGCTTCATTGCCCTTCTTTGGACACTCTCCAGCACCTCAAGTTCTTATACTTTTTAGAGGTATTCATCCTCTGATTTTGATAGAGGAAGGTATTTGGATCTTCAGAATTCCTTTACCTTTCAAGCCATTTCTCTTTCCTCAAGTACATTTCCCCATTTTTATTGTGCCTACAAACATAAGGCTAGATATTCCTTTCTCATCCTCCAGTGTAATTGTGCCTGTAATTCTCCCTTAATTAAACAAGTTAAAATAAGTTAATTTAAGATACATTTTTTTTGCTCTGTTATTTTGTTGTTTGAGTTTTTTTTAGAGTGGAGGAAACAGCTGCAAGTGATTGTTTGTCGTCACTCTGTTCTTGCACTAGTAATGACATAAAAATAATGGTTTTACTCTTATTAGATCCTCCTCTCTACTTCAGTGTATCTACACAGCTGACTGTCGTAAAAATTTAAATGATTCATTGTGAAACCATGAGTCATAAGACTGGCAAATGCACATGAATTATTTGAAGTGATTTGTTGAGTTTAATTTTTGAAATTTAAATAAAATTCTTCCCATTGCATGTGATGATAATTTTTTAAAGAATTAAGGTATTTTTCATTTGAGATGGTTACATATTGAAATGCTAAAAAGTGGAAGTAAATAATATCAAATAGCATACACCTGTTATGATATGCATTAAATTATAGTTGGAGATAACCTTTCCCTGAAATATATCATACTGGTAAAGATGAAAGGTGTTAAACCTGATGGGATTATTTTTTGCCGAGGTCCAAATTGGAAGACAGTGTAATTTGTTTATACAGTGCCTTAGGAATAGAGCCTGCAATCAGTTTAGGCTCCCAGTACTAAACAACTTTTGTATTGTACTTTCTTCCCTTTTCTGACATGTTGGTTTTCTACACTTATGTGACCAGTCATTGGAATTCATGTTCAGAGTCTCCAGTCAAGCACTGAGATGATGGTTGCCAGATATAAGATGACTGTCCATGCAGTGTCTCCACTGGGTCAAACTGAATTCACCTTCTCTTTTGTCAATCATTATTTTATAGAGCTCACATGACATTTTTCCTTTCCTTTTCCAGTCTAGGCCTTGGAAACTTCTTTTGTTATTTCTTGTCTTTGATAATTCTTTTTGCCTCTCTCTCTCTTCTTTTTTCCAGTTCTACTGTAGTTTTCTTGAGACAGAAGAACCAATCCACTGGCATTGTTTGCAGGTGCTACACAGATTTGAATAGTACCATAATGATGCTCTCTGATCTATTTTCTATTCCTTCCCTAATTATTCCTAACATTTTATTTACCTCTTCACTGCTGCTACACACTGAGTTGACATCTTTGTGAACTTATTCATAAAATTACTTTTTCATAAGCCTATTATAATTCTGGAATTTATTTTCTGAGTGGTGGCAGCTAGCTCATAAACCTATCACTGTGCTGGCTTCCCAATCATTGCCATGGCTCTCATCACTGTTTTAGAAACTATGTCACTGTCAATGGTACACTTAAATACTAGACTGGCCGTCTTACCATGCTGCTAACAAGGAAACTGTTAGAACTCAGCCCTGTAAAAGAGCACTGGCAAGGAAAGTTATAGAGCCATTGTAACTTGGATATCAATGGGACGATGATGCTCAGGGCACTCAAACAGTATAGAGCACTTACAGCCAATAAGCCCTTTCCTTAGTCAGCACTGCCCTTTGATGGTACCTTAGCAAGCAACTGCCTGTCAGTCACGATTAAAAAGAGACTATTTCCTCACCCCTCAGCCAAAAGCCCCACCTTGTGTATAACCCACAGCCTCAACAATCTGCAACTGCAAATTGCAATGGAGAATAGATCATTGCAATTGCAAAAACAAAATACAGTTACTGAAAGAAAGAAATTTACAAGCAGATGAGCCAGAAATGATGAATCCTTCTTTACAGAGAGTAGATTGCTTGAATCCTCTTCTGTTGACTGCTGTGTCCTGTTTTTCAGACCAAACTGTTCCTTGTTTATGCTGAAATGAAATAGTTTGATAGACAGATGACAGGCATACTGTGTACTAGAAGAGCAGCTGTTTGCAATATCATAAAAAATTCTGGCAGATATTGAAAACAGCTGCTAGACACTTTCCAAAGTAATGTCATTATGTTTCTATACTAATTCTTGAGGGCACAATTCAATTTTTTACTAGTAAATTTTTGCATTTTATTTCATTAATTAGGCTCTTGCTTCTTACCTGGCTTGTAAGATAATATTAATTTTTCTGTGAATTTAGAAAATTAGTCCAAGTCCTGAAAATGTATTAATATCCCCAATATAGTTTCCCAAGGCTTAAAAAAAACCCTCACAGTGTGAACTTTTGGGGTAATTTACTACTTTTGTGTTTGTTTGCTTGTTGCATGTGTTACTCATTAATAAGTAAATGGACTAGATTATTATTTTGCGTACTTACTTCCTTGAGATTCCTTTGTGATTGGTAGCAAAACATCTTTACAGCTTTGTTCAAAAAGTAATCATATACTCAAAACTTTACTTTAAAAGACTTGAAACAAAATTTAATGAACAGATTGGAAAGGCTCCGAAAGGAATAGTCCTTTAAATATTGCATGTGCATGATAACTATGAATCGCTAAATTGATAAATACAAATGGGAAGCATAGTTTGACAGATCTAGAATTCTCCTTACACCTTCTAGAATAGAACTTTCCTGAAATCTACATAAATCTCCCCTATTTCAATTTAAAACCATTATCACTTGTCCTATTACTGCCCTCTCAGGTGAAAAGTCCCTCCCCAGCTTTCCTGTAGCCCCTTCAGGTACTGGAAGGCCGGTATAAGGTCTCCCCGGAGCCTTTTCTTCTCCAGGCCGAACAACCCCAACTCTCTCAGCCTGTCTTCATAAGAGAGGTGCTCCAGCCCTTGGATCATCTTCGTAGCCCTTCTCTGGACCCTCTCCAACAGCTCCATGTCTTTCTTGTGCTGAGGGCTCCAGAGCTGTACACAGTACTCCAGGTGGGGTCTCACCAGAGCAGAGCAGAGGGGCAGAATCACCTCCCTCACCCTGATGACCACACTTCTTTGGATGCAGCCCAGGATGCAGTTGGTCCTCTGGGCTCCAGTGCACACTGGTTGCTCATGCTGAGCTTCTCATCTACTACCACCCCTAAGTCCTTTTCCTCAGGACTGCTCTCTAGCCATTCTGGCCCCAGTCTGTTTTTGTGCCTGAGGTGGCGCCGACCCAGGTGCAGGATCTTGCACTTGGCCTTGTTGAACTTCATGAGAGGCCCACCACTCAACCTGTCATGGTCCCTCTGGATGGCATCCCTTCCCTCTAGGGTGTCAGCTACTTCACACAGCTTGGTATCGTCAGCAAACTTGCTGAGGATACACATAATCCCACTGTCTATGTCTCCAACAAAGATGTTAAACAGCACTGGTCCCAATACTGACCCCTGAGGAACACCACTTGTCACTTTCCTTCCACTTGGACACTGAATCATTGACCACAAGTCTCTGAATGTGGCCATGCAGCCAGTTACTTACCAATGAGTGGTTCATCTGCCAAATCCTCCTCATCCAAGTCCTGCAGCCAAGGTGTTATTCAGAAAACCTCTAGACAATAAAGGAGTTAACTCCTTGTGGCTGAAATTCAAGCATTTATTCATATTTTGCATGCCAAAGTTGATTAAGGCTTTTGCCTTTCAGTAAATGTTGCTTAGCACAGAATGTCTCCAGTCTTCTGAGACTGCTAATAAGGTTACAAACAAGTGCCACTGAAAGTGATTATTTGTGAAGGTGTCTGTTAAGAATGTAAGAGATTCCATTCAGCCCTGTTTACACACACCACAGAGCACTACAAAGCTCCTTTCAACTTGCAGTCCTTTACTTGAGGTTGCATATTAAGTTTTCTAACATGGTAGAAAACCTGGGTAGATTTCTGCAATAAGATTTCTTCTAAAGTTTCTTTCTGGAATCCTAATGTGTATAGTAATAATTGTGCAAAAACAGTTATTTGTGTAGTTTTACTTATAAATAAAAATATAAGAAATACGCTTGCAACCTTTGGCTTCTGCCAAACTAACTTTATATATGCAGATTACATATCAGTTGGTGGGATATGAAACAATTTCATATTTATGTAAAATATTTTCTATTATTCCTGCTTTCTTGGCATGTATACCTTCCCATATTAAAAGGCACATCATGTAGTGAGCCATGTAGTGAGCAACTTCAGGTTGGTCCCACAGACTGTGCACCTCTTAGCACTTGGAGCTCATCTCCTGAGAGGAATTCAGTTTCTCCCCTCAGAGGCTGCTTTGTAGTACAGACAGCAGCAAGGATGACCTGGCAGATTGCCTCAACATCATACCTGATCTGAAATAAAATGCTAATGGATCCCATGCACAGTCAGCATCTTAAATTCCCCTCTGTCATTTCCTTAAGAGGACAAGCAGAGTCCCATCACTCCCAAGGCTACTGTCAGGGAGCCTCAAAGGCCTGCATGCTCCAGAAGGGACAGGGAACCAAACCCAGCAGTGCAGGTGGCAGAGCCTCAGCAAGGAGGGCCTGGTCCACCAGTACCCAAATACAGTTTACTAGCAGCTGGGTTCAGCTGATGGTCAAGGTTGCTGGGCAGGTTCATAGTGATGGGAGAGGCTCAAGGTAAGGTCACCAATCCAGATGTGCAGGTCAGGCTCTGTCAAGACCAGTGCATGCCATAGGAAAGCCCAAGCAAGGACTGAGGGCACGTGCCTTAGCCTAAATGCAGCTCCTGAACAAAGAGGTTCATGGGTTCAGTAGTCTCACACTTCTCACAGCTGTTTCTCACAGCAGGGTTACCCTTGGTTACACAGGTGTGCAGTACCACTGACCCTGAGCAGAAGAAGCAAAGCACCCAACAGCCTCTTCAATTTCCAGTGTTTTCTGCTCCTCAGGTGCAAGTAGAAGCATGCTCAGACACTGCATATATTGTGGGAACAGATAATGTGTTTGTGACCTTTATTTTGGAAACAGAAGAATGTGCAATGAAGATTTCAACCTCCAATTTTTAATTTTTTTTTACTTGGGCTAAAAGATAAGTTTGAGATATGGAAATATATTGCTTTGTTTTATTCTAATGCAGCATAAGTGCTATTACAAGCATGAGTACATATTAGGTTTGACTATTAAGTTTTACTTCTCAAAGGTACACTGTTGTTTTGGACCAGGAAGTGAATAACTTACTAGTCTCCAAATCTTAGGTGAGAGATCTAGTCATGGCAACCTTACAAAAATTTGAATGCTGTTTCTTTTGTAAAATTGGCTTTTAAATACAATAATTAAAACATTATTTCCATAGGAGTTGTTGCAGTTGTTAGCTCTCTCTTCTCACATTGCTCTGCTTGAACCAGCCCTTCTTCTCTGGGATTTTTAGGTTTTTTCAGAGCTTGGGATAGCTTGTGGTTCAAATGCTCTTAACTTCTACTTGGCTCATTTTGCCTTTCAGCTTATGCCTTCTGGAGAGTTTTTTGTCTAGCTTGGCACCACATTAACTGCCCTTCCATGACTAGTTTCAGGTCAGTTCATCTCAGCTTGCAACAGTTGTACAAGCGTCCCATATGAGGACTAGCTTTGAAAAAATTCATCCATTCTTTTGATGGATACTGTGTTGTACTTGCTAATGATTGTATTCATGATTATTCATAGGATTATACTTGCCAGTATAGTTTAACAAATCAACATGCCTCTGAAACCTCAACTACAGCTTGTTCTTAAAAGAAAACCTGCAAAGCAGAACTCTGATCTTTACAGAATCACAGAATGACCTTGGTTGGAAAAGACCTTAAATATCAGAGTTCAACCATCAGCTTAACACTGACAAGTCCTTAACTAAACTATATCTCTAAGTACTACATCTATATGACTCTTAAATACCTCCAAGCAATGGTGACTGCATCACTGCCCTGGGCAGCCTGTTCCAATGCCTGGTAACCATTTCGGTGAAGAAATTCTTCCTAACATCCAACCCAAACCTCCCCTGGCACACCTTGAGGCCATTACATCTTATCCTATCACTTGTAACTTCATTGAACAGACTGATCCCCACCTCCTTACAATCTCCTTTCAGGTAGTTGTAAAGAGCGATAAGGTCTCCCCTCAGCCTCCTTTTCTCAAGGCCAAACAACCCTAGTTCCCTCAGCTGCTCTTCGTAAGACACATGCTCCAAACATCAGCTTTGTTGCCTTTCTTTGGACACACTCCAGTAGCTTACTGTCCTTCCTGTAGTGAGGGGCCCAAAACTGAACACAGTACTCGAGGTGCAGCCTCACCAGTGCTGAGTACAGGGGTAAGATCACCTCCCTGGTCCTGCTGGCCACAGGATTCCTATGGCCAGGATGCCATTGGCCCTCTTGGCCACCTGGGCACACTGCTGGCTCATGTTCAGCCAGCTGTGTATCATCTCAAATCCTTCTTGTTTTCTTCTTCATTGTGTGGAACTTATCTTTAGCCCTGTGAAGTAGGTCTCTGGTTTGTTAGTAGTCTAGCCACTCTCAGTGCTCTATTATGATTCACATTCCAAAACAGGTTAGGTTTGCTCTCTCAAAGTACATATCCCAGTGACCTATCCCCAGTAGAGGGGGAGTCTAAGTAAATAGTTTACACTACATTGTTACTGTGCCGACAGCAAAGATGAGGAGGGATTAAGCCCCCACTTCAAATTTATAGCTAGATGTACTTTCCAGTGAATAAAGGCTTTTGAACATGGGGATAAGCATTCAGAGTTAGATGAAACTGATACAGTTGGAGGTTTTTCTCCCTTTTTTTTTTTGTAAGGGATGCTCACTGTAAACCTGCAGATGTTTGGTAATGAGGTAGTCTGGCATTCGTGTGCTTTCCCAACATAATGAGCAAATTGCATAGAATTTGCATCTCTTTCTGCTTCTTCTTTGTTACCCTTCTGGATTTTTTTTATCGAGGTGGTAATGCGTGATAAGTAAGTCTGTTCAGCATGGTGGTTACTCAGAATCCACATTAAAGCTTCCATCCAAATGCAGCTATCTCTGAAGGCCTTTTCAAACAGATTTACAGACCTTGTTGCAATGTGAGTGAGATGAGTGGCATGTACCCCAGTAGAATTCGACAGCTGTTTTTCTCATATGGAACTGTATTGGTTCATCTCTGCTAAGAAGATAAATTCTAATGTAAACCTTCTAGCATGGGAATAAAAAGCACTTAAGTTAAAGTCATGATACCTAGTTATAACACAATTTTATACTTAGTTAATGCAATCCCCAGATTGACCTGTAATGGAGCCCCACAGTGACTGTGGAACAAGGGAACATAGACTCTGTGATTGTTTTTCTTTTTTCCAAAGTGCTGGAATGCTTCAAAGTTGCATTTATGACTGCATCAAGCTGCTGACCAGAATAAAGTACAAACTCTTTCTAAACTATAAAGTCAAAAATCCATGGAAAGCAAAATTCAAATTCTTAATAGAGTTTAATGTTCTCAGCATAAGTTTTTAAATAGAAAATGCTTTTAAAGAGGGCAACAGTAGAGTAAGAATAATAACTGCTCCACAATAACAGTAAGTTCTTTAAATCAGCTGCTATGGAAATACTGTATAAATAAAATCAACGTATTGCTTTCTGTATTAGATAACTTCTAAGTAGCACATAAGAAATGAGGCAGGGAATATTTTATTCATGTGATGTATGCAGCAGTCAGCTTTGGACGATAACAGGAAGAGGGGAAAGGTAAAATCCTTCCTTTTCTTCCAAAGTGAACATGGGAATGCAGACAATTCTTGCTGTAGTGCAGGAGTTTAGAAGTTACGCAGATTACTTAAATGCCATGGAGAAATCCACAAGAAAAATCTCCTCTTCACTCTTCAGCATGTGAGTTGTGTTTGAATGTTACTCCTGATGAGTATCACCAGGTGTGTTACTAAAGGAGCATCAACAACACTACAGGCAGGAGAAGGAAGTAATAATCCTGCAAAATTTGTTTCTGGATTCACTGATTTAAAGTCAGTGACTGTTCCATAGCTTCTAGCAAAACACATTTTTGCCTACAGCTTCTTTTTGATCTGTTTGCAATGAGCAATGGCATCAAACAGTACTAGAAGTTGGCAGAGCTTTTGCATATCTCTCACTCTCACACTATGAAAAGAGGCTTTTAAAAATAGTTTCAGGGAAGCCATTCATATTTTATGGAATGCAAGAGAAATCATTCTTTTTCTAGCATGCAGATAAATGCTGTTCATGGTCCAATGTATAATCAACAGAGAGATTTCTCTTATTTCCCAACTTACCTAGCCAATGCACCTTCTGGTGATTTGGATTTCAGGAAAAGTTGAAGTCATGCTATGTAACCAAGACAGGTAATGCCTGTGAAAAATGGTCCCCTGTACCTACCCATACAACTTCCAACAGATTGTTTGCCCTCCTGACTGCAACGTTACCTGCTCTTCTTAATTCTTTATATTTCAATTGCAAATCTGGACATTTTTTGCATTATAATAGTGATATTAGAGGTATTATTTGCAGCTTTTAAAATCTTCTAGCCCCCAACACAAGAAGGACATGGAGCTGTTGGGGCGAGTCCAGAGAAGGGCCATGAAGATGATCAGAGGGCTGGAGCACCTCTGCTAGGAAGGCAGGCAAAGAGAGTTGGGGTTGTTCAGTCTGAAGAAGAGAAGGCTCTGGGGAGACCTTATAGCAGCCTTCCAGTGCCTGAATTGGGACTACAGGGAAGATGGACAACGACATTTTACGAGGCAATGTAGTGGACAAGTGGGAATGGTTTTAAGCTGAAAGAGGGTAGATTTAGATTACATATTAGGAATAAATTCTGTAGTGTGAGGGTGATGAGACACTGGAAGAGGTTGCCCAGAGAAGCTGAGGATGCTCCGTCCCTGGAAGTGTTCAAGGCCAGGCTGGATGTTGCTTTGAGAAACCTGATCTAGTGGGAGGTGTCCCTGTCCATTGGAACCAGATGATCTTTACATCCATTTCAACCCAAACCATTCTACAATTCTATGATTGTCTAAGCAGGACTAGCTTCAAAGTTGGATCAGGTTGCTGAAAACCTTGCCTGGGTGAGATCTGGAAACTTCCAAGGGTAGAAATTGCAGAAATCTTTGGTTAGACTTTTTCTAACTGTAGGTCATCAGCATGGTGATTAACTTGTTTTTCTGGTGTCCAACCTGAGCCTTCCAAGCAACAGTTCTTGACCATTGTTGCCTAGTATTACCAAAAAAGACATCAGCTCTGACATCTTTGTAAGTAATTTTAAAATAGTTGCAGAGGGCTGTATGATTTACAGTAAGCTAGGATCCTGAAGGATTCTATATCATTTTACACATGCCCATAGAGAATTTCAGAAAGAGAGAACTGATAAACTGGAAAAGGTGCACAATTACTTTTGAAGATAATGTGTTTAATGGAATTTTTGTTGGAAAGGATATCTGCAACTCCATCATCTGTCCAAGAAATTAAAACTACTTAGAGTTATATAACTACAGCTACAACAGATAAGAGGTGCATCTTAAATTTTTAACTTTCATTAGGGGTTGATATTAAATTTATTTCATTCATAGCGATAATGTAATATGTAAGATAACATCTGATAAAGTTCATCGTCAGAGTGTACCATAAGCTAATGGCATGTTCTGAGGAAAGGAAATTTAAGTGTAAAATTGAGGATAAAAGAAAGTGACTGTTCTAAATGGAATCTAGAGAAACAAAGGCAACTCAAAATTTCAGATTGCTGGTGCTGAGGATGTTATTTTTAGTGTGCTCTGGATAGTTAGTTTGGTGGAACTCATAGCAGCTGATAGTAGTTGTAATGAAAAGATACTAATAATATAAAGAGGTGTGGTGGACAGCTGTGTATGCAATTCACTGTTTGAATGTATGGAGAAGAATCACCTGCAGTGAAGGTATGAAGTAAATCCTGTACGTGAAGACCCAAAATACTTAACTCTTGGGAGGTAAGTCAGTGACCTCAGTGAGGTCAGGATCTGTAATCAGCATAGAAGTCAGCATTCAAGAAAAATGTAGTCATTGCTTTGTGCAAACTGAAAAACATAATGACAGCACAAAGCATTATGGCATCAAGTCATTTCAACTCTAAGATCTTAATTTGATTTTACTCAAATAGGTATCCTTTATAGGTTTTGTTTGGATGGAACGAAGAGTTTCAGTTCAGACATGCTAAAACCTAAAGGTTTATAATTTGCTTTATTAGTGTTTTTTTACTTATTATTTTTAGCACACTACTCATTATAATGAATTATATCTATTAACAACATAGAGCTAAACTTCTCTGTATTTGAAGACCCCCAATGGAATTATTTAGTTTTAAATTAGGATTTAACCTGGTACTCTATGGTAAATCTTAAATGTGAAATATGAGGTGCCACCATTTTCTAAAACCTCTGTAGTTCTTTAGCTTCTGCATCTGAAATTACATAAGCAATGATTGGCTGTGATTACAGCTTCTTTTTATGGAGTCAACTTGTCTTAAAATCAGAAGATGAAATCTGTGCATAGCTTACAAAACTGGGTCTCATAAGATCCAAGAAGTCTGTCATTCAGGCAAACAGGACTTAAACAAGAGAAAATTCAAAAGGATGGAGCAGTTGCCTACATCTTAATTTTCTAGTTATAAGACAGCACAGATGAAAATCAGAGCAAAATTAAATACTGAAAATGTTAATATTCTCTTCATTTTGTGCTGATTTTTTTTTTTTTTCCAAGAGTCAAGTATCCTGAGGAATTAAATATGTCAGTGCAGTGTGGGATGAAAAAGTGACCTGAAGTAATAAGTTAGTTGGCTACAAAGAGGCCTCATATTTAATGTCTGACCAAATGTACAAAAACTACAATAGACCAAACACTGCTAGCTTGTTGCCTTCTCCTGCTACAAACATTTAAGTTCAAAACCGTATTAATCTGGAAGTGAATCTCAAATATATCAGTGATATTTGCAATCATTTCAGTAAATGCGGTTAATGAAGATTTCAAACAATGTAAAGTAGGATTAATTACATTGGGCTCAATGCATTCTGTTAGATTTGCCTATATTTGTCACTTCTGATTTATACTACATATAAGGAGACTAAGCTTTTTTTTTAAGAAAAATCCATCACCAACAATTATGTTGAAGTACAATAAATACGTTTACAGTTCAAACTTTCCATGTTTTCATTGATTCATAGGGGTTGGAAGGGACCTCTGAATATCATCAAGTCCAACCTCCCTGCTGCAGCAGCAACACCTAGGGCGGATCATACAGGAACACATCCAGATGGGTCTGGAAAGTCTCCAGAGAAGGAAACTCCACAACCTCTCTGGGCAGCCTGTTCCAGTGCTCCGTCACCCTCAGAGTAAGAAGTTTTTCCTCATGTTGAGGTAGAACTTCCTGTGCTGTAGCTTGGTACCATTTCCCCTCATCCTATTACAAGGCAACACTGAAAAGGGACTGGCCCATTCTTGACATCCACCCTTAAGGTATTTATAGACATTGATAAGGTCCCTTCTCAGTCTTCTTTTCTCAAGACTGAACAGCCTCAGCTCTCTCAGCCTTTCCTTGTATGATGGATGTTCCAGTCTCTTAATCATCCTCGTACCCCTCCATTGGAATCTCTCAAGTAAATCCCTGTCCATCTTGAACTGAGGAGCCCAGAATTGGACACAATACTCCAGATGTGGTCTTACAAAGGTAGAGTAGAGGGGGACGAGAACCTCCCTTGACCTGCTGGCCACACTGTTCTTAATGCATCCCAGGATACTATTGGCTCTTTTGGCCACAAGGGCACATTGCTGTCAGGACCCCAAGGTCCTTCTCCATGGGGCTGCTTTCTAGCAGGTCACCCCCTAACCTATGTCGGTGCACGGTGTTTTTTCTCCCCAAGTGCAGGACTCTACACTTATCCTTGTTGAACCTCATTAGGTTCCTCTTTGCCCAGCCCTCCAGTCTGTCTAGATCTCTCTGAATGGCTGCACAGCCTTTTAACGCTCCAGGTGTAACAGCCAATCCTCCCTGTTTTGTATCATCAGCAAACTTGGTGAGGATACCCTCCATCCCCTCATCCAGGTCATTGATTAGGATGTTGAATAAGACTGGGCCCAGTTCCCTGGGGAACACCACTAGTCACAGGTCATAGATAAAATAGGCTAGCAGATTAGTCAAACATGATTTCCCCTTGGTGAATCCATGCTGGCTACTCCTGATAACCTTCTTTTCTTCCATGTGCTTAGAGATGACCTCCAGAATAAGATGCTCCATCATCCTACCAGGGATGGAGGTGAGGCTGATCCATCTGTAGTTATCCGGACCCTGTTTCTTGCCTTTCTTGAAGACTGTTGTGACATTGTTACTTTACCTGAAACATGTTCCATGCAGCCATTAATTATTTTAGTTTAGTAGCACATTCAAAATATTATTTTAATGAGTATTGGCTGTTGCATATTATGGTGTAAAATATATGTTATATTGTATAATATATTGAATGGAGAATGCCTGCATAGCTGCTGCATATTATTGCATATGAGCAGATGCAAAATATTTTCTTGTGCTAAGCAGTCTTTGAAAGGCAAAATAACATTCTGGTAATTCTGGTTGTTAAAGAGAAGACTGATATAGTACAGATCATGCTGTGACTTCCTTCTTTTAATCTGTCTCCTAAAAACTGCATAAAAAGAATAAATTTCTGAATCTGTTCAAAGAATAACCCACAGCCTCCCTGGTGAATGATTGTCACATCCGGGGTTCCCTGGATACTTTTTTCTCTGCTTAGAAATTTGCCCAGCATTTTAGGTTTTTATGCACTTGTTCATGAGTGCTTGTATTTATGCTCACCTGGAGGTCTTTGTCAGCTGCAAACTCACAGAGGATGTTTGTAGTGTGCACCAAGAGTGAATCTGATGCTTCTGGAAACATTGACACTCTTAGTGCCTATACTACACAATGCATAAACACATATGGAAAAACCCAAGACATAAACGCCATGAAACACCTTCTGTAGATCCTTATCCTTTCACTCAAGATGAATAAATGCCTCTGAAAGGCTGTTGCTGGAGAAAAACTTTAAGGGACAGGGAGCTACTGGAGTCATCTAAAAAGTTCACTGAAAGGAAGAAAAAAAAAATCAGCAGAGCTTGCTCAAACCAAAACAGATATAATGACCTCTATAAAGAAATAAACAATATCTACTAACGAGAAATACAATAAAACTAAAGTAATATAACAAAGTCAAAGCAAAGCATGGCAATGCATCTAATCATTATTACACAAGAACAGCTATAGTGATTAAGAAAGATGCTTCACCAATTGCCCCTAATATGTTATCATCATCCAGGTCCGCAGTCACTGGGAAGCACTGGTTGCAGCAAGGATGTGGAGAGCTCTTCCTGGCAACTGGGAAATCCTACAGAGTGTGTCTACTCATAGATGTGGTCTCCAAAGTTTGCTATGAGAGGGTCCAGCCTTTATAATACCAAATCAGCAAGTCAGAATGACTGGCATATCTCTTTCTGCGGAAACATCTGGTGGTACATCCCCCAACCAACCAAGATCAGGGCTTGGCCAGAGCCTAGGATGTTGTTGGTAGGGTTCCCTAAAATATCTCATCTAGATGTTTTATCAGCATAAGCCATATTTGGTGGTCCTTTGCCCAAGATCATGCAAGAGTCCCTAGAATATCTGGTTTGGCATCAGCATAAGAGGTTTGTGAGTGATAAAATAATTGATATGTTTAAAATTATAATTACAACCTAAAACAATATTAATTAGCACAAAGATTACTAACTGCAAAACATATACAGGGTTCATCTATAGCTCAACTCTGGCTTCGGCCTAATGTCCAATCCCTAGCACTGTAGTACATCTGGAGCAGTTGGCTCCCATTACTGAATACCACTGTTTTTAAACCAGTTGTGGGCAGAATTGTGGCTTACTATGCATTTTTTCTGACTTGGAAGAATTTAAGTGTGCTCGTTAACATTGAAAATGTCTGTATGTAAGCATAGGTAAGTTGGTTCTTAATGCATTTTTAAAGAGCAATTCCTTGAGAGAGACAGAGCTTAAGAAAACATTCAGAGTAAATCTCTTCTGTATAGTGTGAAGGACTAGCTCCCAGGACCCGCACTTTTGGGAAGTGGCATCCCTTCCCTCCAGTGTGTCAACCACACCACACAGCTTTGTGTCATCAGCAAACTTGCTGAGAGTGCACTCAATCCCACTGTCCATGTCACTGACAAAGATGTTAAACAACACCAGTCCCAGTACTGACCCCTGAGGAACACCATTTGTCACTGGTCTCCATCTGGACATAGAGCTGTTGATCACAACTCTCTGAGTGTAACCATCCAGCCAATTCCTTATCTACCAAGTGGTCCATCCATCAAAACCATATCCTTCCAAGTTTGAGACCAGGATGTCACACAGGACAGTGTCAAAAGCCTTGCGCAAGTCCAGGTAGGTGACATCAGTTCCTCTTCTCTTTTCTGCTGGCGCAGTCACCCCATCATAAAAGGCCACCTAATTTGTTAGACAAGGTTTGCCCTTGGTGAAGCCATGTTGGTTGCCACCAACCACATCCACGTTTTCCATGTGCCTTAGCAGAGACTTCTGGAGGATCTGCTCCATGATCTTGCCAGACACAGAGGTGAGACTGACTGGTCTGTAGTTCCCTGGGTCTACTTTCCTTCCCTTTTTGAAAATGAGGGTAATGTTTCCCCTTTTCTAGTCAGTGGGAACTTCACCAGACTACCATGACTACCCTCAGTAAATTCGCAGATGACACAAAGCTGGGGGGGAGTGTTGATCTGCCAGAGGGTAGGAAGAAGCTGCAGGAGGACCTGGACAGGCTGGATCGATGGGCTGAGGCCAACGGCATGAAATTCAACAAGACCAAGTGCAGGGTCCTGCACTTTGGCCACAATAACCCCAGGCAGCGCTACAGGCTGGGGAAAGAGTGGCTGGAGAGCAGCCTGGCAGAGAGGGACCTGGGAGTGCTGGTGGACAAGCAACTGAACATGAGCCAGCAGTGTGCCCAGGTGGCCCAGAAGGCCAATGGCATCCTGGCTTGTATCAGGAATAGTGTGGCCAGCAGGAGTAAGGATGTAATTCACCCCCTGTACTCATCACTGGTGAGGCCTCACCTCAAGTCCTGTGTCCAGTTCTGGGCCCCTCACTTCAAGAAGGACGTTGAGGTGCTGGAGCAGGTCCAAAGGAGACCAACAAGGCTGGTGAAAGGACTAGAGGGAAAGTCTTATAGGGAGAGGTTGAGGATGTTGGGGTTGTTTAGCCTGGAGATGAAAAGACTCAGGGGGGACCTCATCACTCTCTTCAACTACCTGAAGGGAGGTTGCAGTCAGGTGGGGGCTGGGCTCTTCTCCCAGGCAACCAGTGACAGGACAAGAGGGCACAGCCTGAAGCTGCTCCAAGGGAAGATTAGGTTGGATATTAGGAAGCACTTCCTCATGGAGAGGGTGATTAGACATTGGAATGGACTTCCCAGGGAAGTGGTGGAGGCGCCGTCCCTGGATGAGTTCAAGGAAAGGCTGGATGTGGCACTTAGTGCCATGGTCTAGACAGTGTGGTGGTGTTGGTCATAGGCTGGACTTGATGATCTTAAAAGTCTTTTCCAGTGATTCTGTGATTCTGTGACTTTTAAAATATGATGGAAAGCAGTGCTGAAACTTCATCTGCCAGCTCCCTTAGGAGCTGCAGATGGATCTTGTCAGGTCTCATGGAATTGTGCACTTTCAGGTTCTTCAGATGGTCTCGAACCTGCTCTTCTCCTACAATGGGCAGATCTTCCTTTTCCCAGTCTCTGCCTTTGCATTCTGTGACTTGAACAGTGTGGCCAGAGCACTTCCCAGTGAAGACTGAGGCAAAAAATGTTGTTCAGCATCTCAGCCTTCTCCATATCCTGTGTGACGAGGTCCCCTGTTTCCTTCTGGAGAGGGCCCACATTTTCCCTGTCCTGCCTCTTATCACTGATGTACCTGTAGAAATCCTTATTACCCTTGATGTCACTGGCCAGGTTTAGCTCTATCTGGGCTTTAGCTTTCCTAACCTGATCCCTCGCTTCTCAGACAACTTCTCTGTATTTCTCCCAGGCTACCGGACCCTGCTTTCACCCTCTGAATACTTTATTTTTCATCTAAGAGTGTCCAGGAGCAATTTGTTCATCCATGCAGATCTCCTCGCATTCTTGACTGCCTTTCTCTTTCTTGGGATGCATTGCTCCCACGCTTGGAGGAGGTAATCTTTGAATATTAACCAGCTTTCTTGGGCACCTCTCTCGTCCAGGATTTTATCCCATTATACCCAACCAAGCAGATCCCTGAAGAGGTTGAAATCCATTCTCCTGAAGTCCAGGGTAGTGAGCTTGCTGCAGACCCTCCTTGTTGACCTGCAGATCCTGAATTCCACCATTTCATGGTCACTGCAGCCAAGGCTGCCCTTAAGCTTCATGTTATCCACCAGGCCATCCTTGTTGGTGAAAACAAGTTCCAGCATAGCACCTTTTCTAGTTGGCTCCTCTACCACTTGGAAGAATAAGTTGTCATCAGTGCATTCCAGAAACTTCCTGGATTGATGGTGCCTTGCTGTGCTGTCCCTCCAGCACATGTCAGGGTGGTTGAAATCTCCCATGAGGATCATAGTCTGTGAACGGGAAGCTGCATCTATCAGCCTGTAGAGGGTCTCATCTGGTCAGTCATCCTGGTCAGATGGCCCACAGCAGACTCCCAGTGTTATATCACCAGCCCCTGTCTTCCCTTTAAACCTGATCCATAAGCTCTCTGTCAGCTCCTCATCCATCCCCAGGTAGAGTTTCATGAATTCCAGCTGGTTGCTGAAGTGGAGGGCAACACCTCCTCCTCTTCTCCCCTGCCTTTCCCTCCCAAAGAGCTTATACCCATCCATTCCCACACTCCTGTCATAGAAGTCATCCCACCACGTCTCAGTAATGCCAATAACATCATAGCACTGCAGGCTTGCAAACATTTGCAGCTCTTCCTGCTTATTTCCCACGCTGCATGAATTTGCATAGGGGTAGTTAAGTTGGGCCCCCATTAAAGCTGCCTCACTGCCTGGAATTCCATTATCCTTCATTTCAGGTATTCTTCTGCTGGCCTGTGATCCGTCTTCAGGCCCAGGGCAGCTCTTACTCAAATTGGTTTCAAAGGGGTGGCAGTAAGATGGATTGAGTATACCCTCCCCCAGCAACTCTATTTTAAATCCCTCTTTACTAGATTGGCAAGTCTAGTGCTAAAGATATTCACCCCTTTCCCTAAAAGACAAACCCCATTAGCCCCTAGAAGAACAGGTTTCTCAAAGCAAGTCCCATGGTCTAGGAAGCCAAAGCCTTGGCTGTGGCACCACTCCCATAACCAATTATTGATATTCCAATGAGATTTGCCCTTTCAAGCCCATTATCTTTGACTAGGAGTATAGATGAAAAGACTATATGTGCTCATGAGTCCTTCACTGCCACTCCCAGGGCTCTGTAATCTTTCTCCATGGTCTTCAGATTGCTTCTTGCTGTATTGCTGGAACCCACATGAAACAGCAGGAGTGGATAGTAGTCAGTGGGATGTACAAGTCTGAGTAGTCATTCAGTGACGTCCCTTATGCAATCCCTTGGTAAGCAACAGACCTCCCTAGAGAGTGGGTCTGGTCAGCCAATGGGTGCCTCCATACCTCTCAGATGAGTCTCCCACCACTATGAGCCATCACTTCCTCTTGTTTGTGGTTGTCAATATGCGGTGAGCTGGTTGGGCTGCCTTGTTCAGCTCCAGCAACTTTCCTGATGCAGCCTGGCTTCTTTCCTCTCCAGTCTGCAGAACTGTGAAGCAGTTTTGCAGGGGCACCTCAGATTTTACAGGAAGCCTCTTCTTCCTGCTGTTTTTTATCTGTGGAATCTTCCATTCTTCTTCTTTCTTAGCCTCTCTCCTTTCTCTGTGTGCTGGAGGAGCATATATTGGCTGTGTGACCACAGGCGATGGTTTAACTGCAGCCTGGGCTTAGATCCAGCTATCTCTCTCCTTTTCTACCTCCCTGATGTTACACAGCCTTTTCAGTTTCCTTCACCTCAGCCACCTGCTGCAGGAGGTCCTCTACCTGGGCACACCTTATGCATGAAGGTTTCCCACTTAACCCTGCCCCAGGCAAGAGGTCCAGGCACTTCCCACAGCCTGTGGTCTGTACAGCAACCTCTCCCCTCAACAGCTCTGTCAGAGTTGAAGCATCAATCACCACTGGTCGGATGGTGTAGAACCCCCAGCTAGAGCTGCAGCCTTTGCTCTCTGCTGAGTGCTAATAATTTTGCCTTGTTAGTTTGGATGAGCACCCTTAACCCATGCAGACTTCCTTGGAGCTGAGCTCTTTGAAGGAGCACCCACCCTCCCAGAACACCCTGCCTGAGCAAATTGACACACAAACTGCCACACCACACCCCTTCTGATGTGCCACACCGTTGTTTGCCCATCCTGTTCACCGTGCTCCTGGGTCACTTTTGTGGGAGAATAAAACAGGCAGATTCCTGTGCAAATCCTGGAATGGACTGGATGGGGAATCATAGTCAAGCTTCTTGGTCTGGGAGAAAGAAAAATTAATTGTAAAAGAGGGATTAAAGGTTGAGTTTAAGAGCATGAGTGGTGTAGCAAAATAAGCTTAGCTTTATTTGATAGCTCTTGGTTTGGGAGTTATTTTAGTAAGTAGAAGAGGACTCTGTAGTAACACTGTTACACCTTTATTCTGTTCTTTGATTTTTTTGTAGAAGTGCATAAGGTATTAGTAACTTGTGTCCTAAAAGGACTAGGAGTTCTGGATCACATTGAGATCCTCTTTTTTAGTACACCTAACACAGTGAGAGTCCTGTCCTGTAAAGCTACTAAAGATGAAGCAGCACCCAACAAGTAGGCTTAAGGAACAGGGGGGTGGGAATGGACAGCCGAGTTGGAGAAGAGTATCTTGCGAATTCCCTCTGGATTATTGCAAGCATCTGACATAACTGCCTAGGAAGTACCTGGTGAGGGAATGATATCTCACACTTGGTCACTTTAAAAACTTAATGCTCTTCAGTTCCTGATCAAAACCATCACCAGAATCCCATAGGTATTTTCATGTAACCAATTTGCCTGCCCTTTGCAGTCAGAGAGAATTCTCCTCTTTAAAAAAGGTGAATTCCAACCCTTTTAAACATAAATTAGCAGCCCACTCCGTATGGCTTTTACAATGGTGAGAAATGCTGCTGGAAAATTTAGTGTTTCAGGATCTGTATATTTTGTAACAAGACGGCTTCAGCTACAGGTTGTGTCTGATACAGAACACAAAGATGGGGAGCAGGAAGTACAGTAGAAGCTGTGTTTCTATCAGCAGTGACTGTTACCCGCTAAAGCTCCTTTTCTACAAAATGCTGGATATCCTCTTGTGTCTGACAACATCTCAAACTTGGTGATAGGGTCTGAGCTTTTGACACTTGCTGCCTCTGCAGGCAGCAGGTCAGTTTGGGCTGTGACCTTGAAAATCTGGGGCAAGAGGCATGCTGGCTGTGATCAGGATGCAAATGTGGCTGAAATGCAAAGGAGGAGTTTGCTGAAGCTGACACTGAAACCATCAGTGAGTGTGCTCCAGAAAGCAGCAATCACAGATAGAAAGAAATCTGTAAGCTTTGAAGATCCAGGTCATTATAGCTGAATTCATTGGTTTCTCTTTTTTTGGAAGGCATTCTTTATCCTAGAAGCCATTCTCTAAAGCTTTTCCACTTTTACTTCTTGTTTTATTAGTTGAGAGGGAGGGTTGGGAAGGACTGCAACTGATAAGCTTTGGAAATATTTATTGTTATGTGAATATTTTCCTATTCAGTGAGGTGATTTTGTGGTGTTTTGTTTTTTTTAATTTGTTTTAAGAGACTGAGCATCAAAGTGGTGCTTGCATGGAAATTCCAAAAATCTTGTAGTGGCAGCCTAAAGTTGATAATTTTGTGCCCCATTCAAACTTTATGTATGTATTCTGGTAGAAAAATGTTTTCTGTGGAAGGAATTTCATGCTGGAAAGGCTGGCTTAATATACAGAATTTGAAGCATGGGCATAATGCTGTGACTTTACTCAGAAACCTCAAATATAAACTATACAGATGGGCATAATTAGGACACCTGACTCTCAGCGATATTACCAGTGTCATCTGGTTTGTCACATGCATATTATGCATCTTGAGACATTTTTGCATTTTTGTAGGGAAGGTATTGTTCTGAATTTTCTAACCCTAGTTAGTAAACTTGTATATACTACAAGCAATTAAATGCTTCTGTCTTATTTTTCTTTCCTTAATTACTTTCCTTGCTGAATGTATCTGACATAAAATGTGATGCTCAATTTCCAGATGTCTTATTATCTGAGCGGGTGTACTTGTAGGAGAGGAGGCTGCAGACAGTCAGAAGTGACCTTGGTTATTATCAGTCCACTGGTGCTGCTAAAAAGTTCACTGAAAGAAAAAAAAATCAGCAGAGAGCTTCACCCTGGCTCAAACCAGAACATCTTGTCACTAGTTGCCTGGAAAAAGAGCCCAGCCCCCACCTGACTACAACCTCCCTTCAGGTAGTTGAAGAGAGTGATGAGGTCCCCCCTGAGCCTCCAGGCTAAACAACCCCAGCTCTCTCAGCCTATCCCTAGAAGACTTTCCCTCTAGTCCTTTCACCAGCCTTGTTGGTCTCCTCTGGACCTGCTCCAGCACCTCAATATCCTTCTTGAAGTGAGGGGCCCAGAACTGGACACAGGACTTGAGGTGAGGCCTCACCAGTGATGAGTACAGGGGGAGAATTGGAGAATTACATCCCTACTCCTGCTGGCCACACTATTCCTGATACAAGCCAGGATGCCATTGGCCTTCCGGGCCACCTGGGTACACTGCTGGCTCATGTTCAACCAGCTGTCCACCAGCACTCCCAGGTCCCTCTCTGCCAGGCTGCTCTCCAGCCACTCTTCCCCCAGCCTGTAGCGCTGCCTGGGCTTATTGTGGCCAAAGTGCAGGACCCTGCACTTGGTCTTGCTGAATTTCATGCTGTTGGCCTCGGCCCATTGATCCAGCCTGTCCAGGTCCTCATGCAGCCTCTTCCTACCCTCTGGCAGATCAACACTCCCCCCCAGCTTGGTGTAATCTGTGAATTTACTAAGGGTGGACTCAATCCTCACATCCAGGTCGTCAATAAAGATGTTGACTAGGACTGGGCCCAGTACTGATCTCTGGGGGACACCACTGGTCACCATCCATTCACCATCACTCTTTGGCCCTGTCATCCAACCAGTTTTTGACCCAGCGAAGGGTGCACCTGTCCAAGCCATGGATTGCTACCTTTTCCAGGAGGATGCTATGGGAGACTGTGTCAAAGGCCTTGCTGAAGTTGAAGTAGACCACATCCACAGCCTTCCCCTCATCTACTAGGCAGGTCACCCAGCCATAGAAGGAGATGAGATTGGTCAGGCACAACCTTCCTTTCCTAAACCCATGTTGGCTGGACCTGATCCCCTGGTTGTCATCTACATGCTGCTTGATGGCACTAGGGATGATCTGTCCCATGATGTTGCCAGGCACCAAGGTGAGGCTGACAGGCCTATAGTTCCCCGGATCCTCCTTCCGGCCCTTCTTGTGGATGGGCGTCACGTTGGCCAACCTCCAGTCATCTGGGACCTCCACAGTCAGCCAGGACTGGTGATAAATTATGGGGAGCAGCTTAGCCAGTTCTTCCACCAACTCCCTCATCACCCTAGGATGAATCCCATCTGGACCCATGGACTGGTTGGGATCTAAGTGGCACAGCAGGTCCCTAACTACTTCCTCGTGGATTACAGGAGGGGGATTCTGCTCCTCAGCCCTGTCTACCAACTCAGGAGCCCAGTTGCCCTGAGGGTAGCTAGTCTTTTTGTTAAAGACTGAGGCAAAGAAGGTGTTAAGCACCTCAGCCTTTTCCTTGTCCTCCATTACTAAGTTCCCCCCTCATCCAATAAGGAATGAAGATTTTCCCTGACCCTCCTTTTGTTATTAATGTATTTATAAAAGCATTTTTTATTATCCTTTACAGAGATAGGCAGGTTACATTCTAGCTGAGCTTTTGCATCTCTTATTCTCTTTCTACATGGCCTTACAATGAATGTCCTTAAATGCTTCCTGATTCACCTGTCCCTTTTTTCCAAAGTTGATACACTGTTTCTTTATTTCTGAGTTTTTGCAATAGTTCCCTGCTCGACCAGACTGGTCTTCTTCCCCACCAGCTCCTTTTTTGGCACACAGGGACAGCCAAAAATCATTCTTAAAGCAAGCCCAGCCTTCCTGGGCTCCTTTGTTTTTGAGGACTGTTTCCCAAGGGACTCTCCAAACCAGCTTCCTGAAGAGACCAAAGTCAGCCCTCTGGAAGTCCAAGGTAGAGGTATATCAATATATCTATGTATTTTCTTTTCATATCTGTTATCTATATATAGTTAATTATATTCTCTTTATACAAGTAGGTATATGGATAGTTTGCTGTGTATCTTTTTTTTTTTCTCCCATAGAATTAATCTTGCAGTTACCATTGTTTATCATACACTTATTTTCAGTTAAGATGGAACCATATGCCATAGACTTTGTGATAGGCTCATCAGTTTGTTATTGCTCTGTGATGTCTAGGCCATCTGTAGATTTTGATTATTCACTGGAGGAGAAGATGTGTTGTAATTAAAACTGAGATGAATTTGCTCATTAGGATAAAACTCTTCCATTACAGTTCAAACACTGTTAGCCAGGTACAGTCTCTGGTGTCTTCTTTAGAGCTGGGAGCTGATGTCCCTAGGCTGGCTACAGAGCACAGACCAGGCATGCTGAGAAAGGGTCATTCCTCAGCTACACTTGCCACAGTAAGGACCAAAACCAGAAGCCACAGTTAAGGTGGCAATGTAATGGAGAAGTAGTTGTATCTTGCATGTCACAGCCATGGAGTCAGTCTTGGATCAGGATGCTGCAGTGCAGTTAAGGCAGAGGGCATGATGCTTAGAGGTGGCGTGTTCCCCACCATAACTGCAGTAAAGGGGCTGAAGCCCCTCCACTGTCAAGAGAGAGAAACACCTTTTGCCATGTGAGTTACCCTTAGCACCAGAGGCAGAAAGAACCAGAGGAGATCACTGCCCAAAGCTGTGTTAGCTCTAATCTGGGCTTTATATGATGGGTCCAGTTTCTACATCTAGTTACTGTCATTAGTGCTACAAGTGAGCAGGAGGCAACCAGGACACAAGCTAATACTGGCTTTAGATGTGTCATTTAAAGTAAAGAATAATGTCGAAGGATATACAAAAAAAGTTCAGAAGTTTATAAAGGGTTAAATTTGAGAACTGTGTCTAGGAAAAGCTAATTTTATTCATATGAAACTCTGCTTCTGCCTTCAGAGAGATTTAGCTTGGTTTGTACTAATGATGAAAACAGTCAAGGCAGACCAAGAAAAATACAGCTTCTGATGCTGTGATGTTATAAACAGGATTGTTCTGTCACCTACTCGACAAGGCTGTGTTTAGATTTTCCAGCATGTAGCTCCCCCAAGTTGTGGCATACTGAAGATGCAATAAAATGTTTGCTATTTTCTTTCCTTGATTAGGATGATCTAGTCCTCATTCTTGTCCCTTCTGAAGTCTTGGGTGTAGATGAATAGCACTTTTTTTCTTTTCCAGGACTGACGGAGTAGGCTCTTTCTTGTTTCTTACATTCTGATAGAAGAACCCTGGAAGGATAAAACAATATGAAAATAAATGAGTCACAATCTATAATTTAAACATAATTCACGATGACTCATTCATGAAAGGCTTTTGCAGAGTTTCATGTGACAAAACAATAACTATAAGCATAATCTACAGTGCCTATTCAATCCTCTCTTTACATTTGTGCAAGTCTGTGATTCAAATGGTTTTGGAGAGTCTTAGCAGTTCTTAATCAGCACAGAACTGTCAGAGGCAAAATAACTCAATGACTTAGCAACTGCAGGGTCATACATTTTTATGGGTATGGTAAGTTCAACTGGCAAAAACATCTTCAGTTGTTACACAGGGGAAAAAAAAATCAAAGACTGCCACAGATTTAACTTGCATTTAAAGTGTGCTGCTGTTAGCCTGGCAGAACAGATCACGACAGCTTTGTTAGCAATTATTTATTTCTGCTGTGTCTGTGCCTAGCTAGGGCAATCCATACAGTCTCTCCTTGATTGCAATTTTTCAAGAAGTCCCTTCAGAAATCAGGCCCACGGTGTTCCCATTGACCCTTCAGACAATCACCATGTTACACAGGCCCCATTCCACTCCTTAAGAAAAAAGGTGGCGAGAGCAAGTGGTGGGACTTGACCTAGCAAGGGCAGCCTAATCCAGGCCTAATCTCAAAACCTGGCTGGGTGCTTCCAGAAGATAACAAACCTTCTGTAGTGTCACTCAGTATTGCAGCTAGGACTTTTGTCTTATTCCACAGGCAGGTTTGCCCTGACATAAGATCTGTGGGTCTGCCTGCTAACAGATGGTGGTGATGGTGTGGCTTCAGTGATACCTGCAGAATAGGTTCCAGTTGCACAGGTGTTCTAAAGAGCGTGTCCTCTGTTGTGAGGCCTTGATTTGGTGCTTCATGTTCTCAGTGATTCTTGCATGAACTAGCTTAAAACCCCAAAGAGAAACAGAAAAAATACAAAAACAAAGAAACCAAAACAAACCAAACAAACAAAGAACCAAAAAAACCCAAACCAAACCAAAACAACAACAACACCAAAAAACCAAAAACCTGAATAGACAGACTTTCAATACAGGGAGTATTGGAAGGAATTAAAATACGGGTCTATATCCTCTACATGAGCAAATTCTTTTATTAGTGGTTCCACTAAATTAGGGGCGCTTCAGCAAATTACTAAATCAGAAGCTTTTAAGTAAAAACCCATGTATGAAAAAAAGATGGAATAGAAACAAAAATCCAGTATTCCAAAATAAGCCAAGATTGAGAAGGGTTTGTAAACTGTGAAGTGGCTTCTTTTATTACTGCAGAGGAAAGACAAATAATTTGTCTGGTCATCTACCATAGCCTCTTTAGGCAGTCTGTTCCACTGGTCCTGTCTTGACAGAAACATTTCTAGTATCTAGTCTGAATATTTTTGTCCTACTGTGGCTACGAACTGGTTGCTCCCTTTCTTCCAAAAGATTAAAAAATGCTAAAAGAGGCTTATATAAGATTTGACTAGCCTGACATATTGACTCTAAAGAAGAAAACAAGCTTTGATACAAGTTTTGCATATGTCCCAGGTAACTCTTCCTGCTTTTCTCCTGTTTTCCAAAATTGGCCTATACTTCTGAAAATATTAACTGTGGTCTTACTGTTGCTGACCAGAGATAAACTTGTGTGTATTTCAGATCAGTGATTCTCATCATGTTATTTTCTCTTTGGCAAATATATTTTTATTTTTATAAAGATTGTTTTTTAAAAATTGCACATTTCTTGTGTAATAGAGATATTCCAATATAGGTCTCCATTTTTGAAGGATAATGTAAATGCACAGGGTATGCTAATAAATGTAAATAATATATAAAATAATAATGGGCAAACTTTTCATTTTGAAAGAAAGATATCAAAAAGTACTTAGTTGGGGTTTTTTTTAAGAAATTTTAAAAATTTAAGATTTTTTTTATGTTGTCCTAATTATCCTAACTTGCTTTTTCAATACTGTACGTATGAAAGCTTTTATGGACCCCATGCCACAAGAACCATGAGTGGAGATCATGCATTCTCTCTGCAACTGAAGTTGTTCTGTAACCATGAGACATCTTGATCATGCAGACCATGTCAGTTGTTTAGAAAAAGTAATGTTCCCTAAATATTTTTTCATTTCCATTAGTTTACCTGGGTCACTTCAGCCTCAGCAGTTTTACAGTGTCAGATGTGTGGTGTCAGTTCACTCTTCAGAGGAAAAACAAAGATTTGTCCTGGAAAAGACAGCATTCCTGAAGGAAAAATATAAGCATATGATCTTCTGAGGTGGACTAGGTTAATAAGTGTCTGAAAATCAGATTGTATGTGGATATTCTAGAAAATAGATTGGTTTTATGGACAGTTCCTTTTATATTATTGAATTCACTCTAAGCTTTTTTAATGCTCTATTTTATTTATGTACAGAACTTCTAGTAAAAAGAAAATACTTCCTGAGGCTGTAATTAATTTGTCTTGATCTATTCAGTAGTTTAAATTGAAACAGACCATATGCATCACACTTGAGTAGCTCGCTAAGATACCAGCTGAACTGATTAATAGTCTTCTGGATCAAATGTCAGCTTTCTTCCTCAATAAAATCCAGTTAATGTCTTCACATAGAAATGCAAAATATAAGTCGTGTGCCTCAATATGGTCCATCAGGTGCAGCCCACAGTAACAGTAATTGAAGATCTTAGCTGTTTTAATTTCAACCATAAGTGAAGCCTGAACAGAGCAATCAGTTTGTCCTAGTTTCTTTCCAGCACAGTTCGAGATGCTCTCTGACAAGCAGACATAATCCTCTGAGAAGCTCTGTATTGAGAAGCTCTGTATTGTGAAGTTCTCTTTTAGATCAAATTTTAAATAGATTAAGGTTTTTTGTTGTTGCTGTTACTTAATTCCCAAGACTGTAAATAAAACATACAGTAATTGTCAGAAAATTTTAATATTCTGTTACTTCCACAAAGTCTGTGTGGACTTGGCTTCATTTTATGCATCTGTAACATACATAGGTTGTCATGCAGCTTTTCCTGAGGGAAAAATGAGATCCTGAAAAACTTATTTAAAGAACTACAAAAACTATGGTTTGCCTGTCCATATAAGACTTTGGAATTTGTATATTAATCCTGTTGTGTATTACTGTTGTATAGTACAACTTGTATTAGGTTGCCTTCTCTTACTTGAGAACAGACTGCCACGTGTTTTTTTTCATTGGTGTTTTTAGCTGTCAAGTAAAGCACCAAATATGTGTGATCATAAGCAGGAGAAATACAAATAAACTGTCAAAGTTCTTAAGAACAAGAAAAGACATTCCTATGTCTATTAATGGCATAATAAGCTATCGATTTTAGATTTTCAGGAAGACAGTTTTTTCTCAAAGCTTATTCTGATTCCCTTGCAGAATGAAACCTAAAATGAGAAATGCTCAGCTCTGCCCCCCTGTCCTGGGGCTCATTAACAATTGATAAACATGAGACATCCATCATAAAATGTTCAAAATTTAAAAGGCAGCTGAAGACATCAGGCAAACTCATGGCATGGGGAGCAATGTAACTTATATTAGACATAAAATAGCAGAACTAAAGATTTTTATATGAAGTGTCCTTTTATATTACCTCATCCAAAGAATTATCCTCAAAAGCACATTAGATGAAGAACAAAGACTAGACAGACATTCATCAGCAGCTCCATATCAACAAATGTTTGAGTCACTTAATAATTCAGCAGGCTTCTAATGCATTTTTCCTATTATGGCTTGAGGCCATTTTGAACAGCTATGCATTTTTGTTGTGATTCTTTTATTTTCCAATATGATAATGAGAAAAGTGCCTGTCATTTTGGTTTGCTTCCAGAGCAAAGATAGGAATAAAAAATAGGAATTACCTTGCATTTCTGAGAGCTTTCTATTAATCTTTCTTTTCTGCCTGAATCTTTTTAGGTTATTTGTTTAAGTTGTCGGGGGTTTTTTAATAAATTCATCCAGTTTTCTGTACCAGTAAATGACAACCTGAGCAAACAATCACCCTTATTTTGTGAGCAGGCATGCCTATATCTTAGCAAAAGCAGTAATTACTTCTGAGAAGTTAATGTGTATGTGACAAGCTATTAATTACAAAAGTGTAACACCAGTCCATGTCTCTTGTGCAATAAGGACCAAACTATTAAACAGCAGTATCACATGGGCCTCATCTTGTGGCAGTGACTACTAACACAGCTCTCTTCACAAACATCATGCACCCTGTTTTCTCTCTCTTTAGTGCCTGCTGTTTATGACTCTGCTCTGTTTCTGAAGGAGCCAGTTCCATTCATAAATCCATAACCATCACAGTGAGAAAGCAGTTGATTATTGTTTTAGCAGGTACTTTTTCTGTGTATATGGGCATGCAGCTAGTGCATCCCACGTGGTGTTCAGGACCATGGGATGGTAGTGATGGCAGTGGAACAAACTCCAGGTGCCTGGAGACTTAATTGCTGCTCATGCTGGTTGCTAAAACTCAAGTCAACAGAAGGATCTACCACTTAAATTAGGGAAAAGTATTCAAAATAGTGCAAGACTATGAAGACATATGCAGACAGCTGTGCTTTTATATTATAATTACAAATGATATAGGAAAAAAGACATATTTCTTCATACTAACTGTTTTGGTTTGAGCAAGCTCTTTGCTGGGTTTTTTTTTTTTCCCTTTCAGTGAACTTTTTAGCAGCACCAGTGGACTGATAATAACCAAGGTCACTTCTGAGTGTCTGCAGCCTCCCCCCTTACGGGGCAGCAGATTAGACTGAAGGCAGGATCAGCAAATCAGAATATTCCCTTCTCATCATATTTCTCTCTTTGGCTTTCAGTATAGGTTAAGACAGCACGGAAGTCAAGCCTTTTGTTTCCTTTTCCACTCACTTTTCTGCTTACTGTCACTTCTATCACCCTCTGTTTGGCTCTCTCTCTTTTTTCTCATTTTCTTCTTCCCAGCCGACCCCCGAGGGCCCCGTCCGTGCGCCCGGACACTCCCCCCTTCAGCTGGAGGCACCAGGGAGAAGAGTTGCTGTGAGAGTCGCTGGGGGAGGAGGGAGGGGAGCGGGTGTTGCACATCACTTTACAAATATATATATTCCCTTATCACTAATAGTGAAAATCAATCTGTTTCACTTTTCAACCCAAAAGCCTCTCTTTCTCATTTTCTCCCTCTTTCCCTACCTTAGGGGAGCTGGGGAAGGGGTGAATTGAGAGTGTTATTATTATTGGTTCAACTGCCAGCTCGGTGCCAAACCATGACACACTAACCAATTTCATATTTTTAAGTAAAAGGCAACAAACAAGAAATCCATTTCTTTCCCTCTCCTCAGAGTGGATAATACTTAGCTCATGTGATTAGATGACATGGAATGATTTGTGGTTATAGGAGAAGAGAAAGCTATGAACAACTTGAGGAGCATAAAAAGTTAGGTGCCTGGAAGGCAGAATGAGAAATGAGACTGACTATTGTCAGTGCAAGCTGATGTACAGTAAAAGGGATAATTGTAACTGCAAATATACCTTGGGGGGTGGCATGTCTAAATTAACTGTACCTTTAAGGGAAAAGGATCTGTGCATAACTCCATGAAATTATTTGCCTAAAACATAGTTGTGCACTAGGAAAGCAGATAAGGAAATAAAATTGGAAGAAGGAGAGATACTAAGGATTCCTGAGTTCATATTAACCCTTATATAATGATTATTAGAATGAAATATCGAATACAATATAGTAGCTATAAAACTTGATTATTATTCTTTATGCCTGATCCTGGTTATCCTATTTAGACAGAGAAAATATATTTAGCATAGAACCATGTTTTTTACTTAGGCTTAAATTTTCATGTATTAATTTAATTAAGTAGGACCTTTTGTAGCTAAACAATCATCGTTTTTTAAATGGTTGTTTTAAACTGATGAAATAGCACTTATTTATTTGCAGACAGAAATACGGTTTCTGGGGAAATATAATGAGCTGAGGTGAAGGTAAAATATAGGAAGGTGTAGGGAAGAAAATTGTTCCAGTGTTACCTCATTTTTGTAGTGTCATTTGCACGGATGAGGATTTGCTGGTTATGGAGCAGATCATCTTCAATACCGTCATGTGGCATGTAAAGGACAACCAGGTGACCATCCTCAGTAAGCATTGGTTCGTGAAAGGCATGTCCTGCTTAACTAACTTGGTCTCCTTCTATGACAGGGTGACCTGCCTAGAAGGTGAGGGGAAAGCTGTGGATATTGTCTACCTGGACTTCAGTAAAGCCTTTGACACCACTTTCCACAGCATTCACCTGGAGAAACTGGGTGCTCATGGCTTGGACAGGTGAATGCTTCACTGAGTGAAAAACTGGTTGGCTGGCCATGCCCAAAGAGTTGTGGTGAATGGAATTAAATCCAGTTGGGGTGTTCCCCAGGGCTCAGTACTGGGCTCAGTTCTCTTTACTATCTTTATCAATTATCTGGATGAGGGAATTGAGTGCACTCTCAGTAATTTTGCAGATGACACCAACTTAGGCAGGAGTGTTGATCTTCTCGAAGACAGGAAGGTTCTACAGAGGGATTTGGACAGGATGGATCAATGGGCCAAGACCAGTTGAGGTTCAACAAGGCCAAGTGTCACAACAACCCCATGCAACACTACAGGCTTGGGGAAGATCCTTCTTGAAAACTGTACTAAAGCACGTGGAAAACAAGGAAGTGATTGGTGACAGCCATCATGGCTTCAGTAAGGGCAAATCATACCTGACAAATTTTGTGGCATTCTGTGACTGAGTTATGGCACCGGTGCTGTTTAGCATCTTTATCAACGACATGGGCAGTAGGATTAAGTCCACCCTCAGCAAGTTTGCTGACAACACCGAGTTGCGTGGTGCAGTCAACACACTGGAGGTAAGGGAGGCCATCCAAGCTTGTCAAGCCTGGGAGGAGAGCCCATGCAAACTGTGTGAATTTGAAGAGGGCCAAGTGCAAGGCCCTGCACATGGGTCATCAAGCATTGGAACAGGCTGCCCAAGGAAGTGGTTGAGTTGCCATCCCTGAAGGGATTTAAAAGATATATAGATGTGGTGCTTAGGGGCATGGCTTAGTTGTGGACTTGACAGTGTTAGATTTACAGGTGGACTTGATGAGATTAAAGGTCTTTTTCAACAAAAACAATTCTATTCTATTATTTGAAGGGAAATTCTGCAACTTCTTGGTGTTCAAATGATGGAAGCAGCAATATTACTAGATCCTGAAATAATAACTGCATCACTGTCTACGTCTGCTCTCTATAGTCTTCTGGACTTTTTACTTTCAAAGCATTTAATAGTATAAACTAACTCTTCAGACTTAGTAGCAAGATGCTTTCATGTTCCAATTTTCTCTCTAGATTTGAAGTAGTTCACAATGTTGAGTTGAAGATGATGCTAGATTTTATATACTAACATGGAAATAATTTGTTACTGCTTTACATTTTTTTTATATTTTATTTTTCTTAAAACAAGTCTCAAAACAGTTAGGGAAATCTGTAAGATAATGGCTGAATTTCAGTGAGTATTTTTGGAGCTGCAACTGTCAATTACATGCAGCATTTGAATGTCAATTTCATTTTGATCAAACATTACACCCTAAGACTGCAATTTATTCCATTACTCTGAAGGAATTATGTCAGTGTGATCACCATCTGCACTAGGCACAATTTCAAATCAATGCTATTCTTTTATGCTTTTTCTTGACAGGCAGAGTTCTTTGTTAGTCTTATATCACATTGAAAATAAAATAATCTTCCTATGGAGCTCCATCTATCATAAAAGGAAAATAAAATATGAACCTCTTACAATATGGCGTTAATTTGTCTGTTGGTGCATTCATAAAGCAAATTGTTATGAAAAACAAAAATGCTTCAATTGTGTTCATACACTAAGCAAGTACCTAGATACCTTATGAAAATAAATCACTTCCATTCAGACTAAAGAGCTCATCTTGAAAGAGTTCAATATAGTCAGTGAACAGTTACAATTTTGTAGGACCTGATGCTGAAATTAACAATGTGCTGGAGAACTTCTGTCTTCTGCTGTGTCAGAGAAATCAGTAGGTTTTCTAAGGCTATAGAGCTCTGGCATTCTGTATAAATCACAGAGTTAACATTTCAAATTGGAAGAGATGCATTAAATGGTAATTTTGACATGTTCCTACTCCAAGCAATTTCTGAAGTAAGTAAACAAAAGTTCATGATTTTAAGAGAACTATTTATGTAGTTTCCAAGTTCTGAACTAAAACCCATATCCCCATTTGAATTCAACCTGTATTTGAATACATTGTTAGATTTGGTGAGAATACCCAGAGAAATTACTCTTGTGGCTTCCATTTGTAGGGTTTGGACCCCTCATTAATACTGAAGTAAATCTTTATTTGACCCTGGCCTTTTGGGATACAACTGCAGGAAGTATGAGAGCCTTTTTAGGCTGCAGATTGTCTATTTGAATTTTGTAGTAACAGCACAAAAACAAAAATGTAGGCAAGGCTATTAATAAACCAGGAGAAGCAATCATTCAGCTCAGAACCTTGTCTTTGACAGTGGGCAAATGTGAATTCCTAGGGTAGAATGTTTTCCAGCACTAACATAGAAGTATTTCAAATAAGAGGCTTAGGTAATGTCTGTGTACTTTACAAATTTCTCTTCCAAATGGAGTTTCAGCATCCATGATGTCCTGCTGCAAAGAATTCCTGTACTTACCTTAACTTTGTAACAACTTTTTGTAGGCCTTTTAATGGAAAAAAAAATATTAGTAAAATAATTTATAGACTGTGAAGGCCAGCCAAAAAAAAAATCCCAAACATGCAGCTGTCCCCCTCAGTGATGTTCATAGCTTTAGTTATCTCTCATTTGGAAAACTGCTGCAAGGCAGAGGAAAGACAAATGAAAAAAGATTACTTGTACTATGGTTTTGGTTTACTTTTGAATTGTGTGGAGGGGAGATTTCTGATTTTGTGTTTGCTATATTAAAGGAAAAATATATATATTTTTAATCTATAGGCTTACTTGGACTCGGGAAAAGTCCTTTTTAGTTTTTCATTTGTGGAAGAGAGAAGCTTAAGCTCTACCATATATAAACACTGAGTGCTTTAAAAGGGCAATTGTTTCTATTATCACATCCTATGTTTCAATAAGCTACACTCAGCTGTCCTCAGCCTGAGGTATGGAAGTGTGATAAATAACCTGCAGAGCCTTGGCTGACCTCTGATGGAGAATGGGGAAAAAGACAAAATTCTGTGAATCTTGAGGAGCAGGCAGGCACTCTTATTGTCTTTGTTTCTCTGAACCAGTCATCAAGCTATTAGTTTAGCAACCTCTAAAACTGGTGAATTTAGTATTATGTTAAGAAAAAGGGGACAGAGTTTAACTTTGGGGCTTGCACGAAGCTTAACAAAGATGAATGTAAAGTCATGTACCAGGATGGAATAATACTGAGCAGCCATCCAGCCTGGGCACTGCCTGCCTGGGTATCAGCTATAGAGATAAGTTCCTAGGGCCATGTGGGAGGACAGCAAGCTGCAGGGAATCACCCTGCAGCCACCAGCAGAAAGAGATATCCACATCTGGTGGTGTAGGAGAGATGTGATGTTCCCCGCTCCACTTGGCACTTCTCAACCATACCTGGAAAATTGTGTCCAGCTTTGGTTCCCCTCAAGCTGAAGGGAAACATTGAACAACTGAAGGGGGTCTAGCAGAGGGCTGCTGAGGTGGAACCTAATTATAGTCTTCCAATATCTGCAAGGTAGCAATATAGAAGATGGAGGTACTGTCTTCAAAAGAGTACATGATGACAGGAAACAAGGAAATAGGCATGAGTTGCTTCATAGGAAATTGTGCCTGGATATAAGAAAAATATTCTTCACTGGGAGAACAGCTGAACATTGCTGAACATTGAAGTAGACGATCAAAAGAAGTGGTGGAATCTGGGAGAATCAAGACTTGGCTTATCCAAGTCCTGGAAAATCTAATATAAAGCTCTACCTTCCACAGAAGGTTGAATCAGATAATCTCCAGAGATCTCCTCCAGTCTAGACTTTTGTTATTCTGCAAATAGTTAATGTCTGGTAACCTTGCTTACCTTCTTGGTACCCAGTAACACAGCTCCTAAATGCAAGAAGTCAGTGCAAATTCTGAACATTTCCTGTATATGGCCTGTTCTCATAATTGTGAAAATCTGGGAGCAAAAGTTAGCTTTGAGTTGGAGCAGTAGGGAACTAGAATATAAACATCATTATACACCTGAGCCCCAGTGTTCTAAATGGTATTCAGATTATTACCTGCAGTACACACTAATGTTCAAAGCATGTTTCTGCAAGGAAATTTCCTATTTGTTCCTGGTTTTTATTTTAAAGTGCATTAATTTTACTTCATCCAAAACATAAAGATGTGGACCATGACTGCCTGCTTCTGCACATGACTCATTCTTTGCTACACTGCATTACTTCTGTTTATTCCCCACCTGGTTCTTCTTCACCATCTTTGTGTTACCTTCGATCAATTACTGACCTAATTATACTGGTCCATGAAGTCATATGGAAAAAAAAGGATAAACATTTGGGGATTTTTCACAATACAGAGTAAGGGAAAACAATGAAATAATTAGGCAACAGACAAACTAAATTCTCAACAAAGGGGAGAATTTTTCACACCACAGTTGTTAAAATGGGGAGATCCTAGACACAGGTTTGTGGAGATCATTCAAATATTCAAACCCTTTTTTGTGTATGCATAATTATTAAATTACTGTGTAACTTTATAGCTCAGAATATCTGTAAGACACTGGTTATTTGAAGCTTGGAGGGCACAGCAGGACTGCCATTCTTTCCTTGCTTCCTGCATGCATGTGCTACTGACCTTAGTCAGTGGTAGGATCCTTGACCATATGGGTGTCAGGTCTTACCTGCTGTAACAGTTCTCCTCCTGTTCCTTAGTTGCATTCAGATGTTTGGGGAATCAGCTTTTGTCTATAAACCATTAGCAGAAGACAAACCATCAGCAATACGTGAATAAACATTTGTGGAAGGAATGACTCTGCAAGGCCTTTGTGGACTATATGTGAATATTTTTGTTTTATTGTGGCTATATTAAGCATATGTAAATATATGAAAGTAATACACTGTTACAAAAAGAAAATAATTTTCTTACTCTAACAAGTTCATTCATTCAAATAGAAAAATACCATACATTTTAGGTGATCTTCTAAATGGCTCAAATGATCAATAATTGATTAGCAAATGTTCAGTTTCCAATTGGCAAACAATCCACAGCCCAAAATGAATGTAAAAACATTTTGCTGTGGAATGAGAACAATAATTATACTGGGAAGGGGAGATGGGGAAACATAGTGCACTTTGGCAAAATTCTCTAATCTGTGTAATTTACTTCCTTGTGTGACTCAATGCGTCCTGTATGGCTGTGAGACTTTTGCAGTAACTGTAATGTTTCTTTCTTTGTAAGGTTACCCTGTATTCGTGATCTGACAGTACTCCAAATTCTACCAATGTAGAATTTGGATTTAGAGGACACCTGGAAAATATGGAGGTACTGTCAGGGATTAAATCTTCTTAGTTGGGTTAAGGCAATGTGAGAAGTAACCATGCAACAAAAAGTTTAGGTTTTGTTTGGTTTCGGAGTTTGTTGCAAGCAAAGGGAAGATCTGAAATGAGGCAGGAAACCTGAAATATAGTCTAGAAATTTCTAAAGCAAATTTGTGCTTTTTTCTTTAAAATGTTCTCATGAGATTTTCTTTCTGGAGGAAAGCAGTGAGACTTAAGGCTTCTTACATCAGTTTATATGTTGTGACAGTAGCTATGTTCAGAGTTAAGTATTCACTATTATAGTTTTACTTTATATTTCTGGCTAAATTGTTTAGTGTAGTGTTTAAAAACCAGCTGGTTTATTGTTTTGGTTTGCTGGGGTTTTTTAAAGGATTCTGGTTCTTGTGGCTTGTGTTCCTTGATTAATTATTTTTATCATCCGGTCTTCAAATGAATCATGGAAGACAGTTGTAGAGTCCCTCCTTTGGCAGCCATCCTGATAAATGGGACACTGTCCTTATTTTGTAAGAAGCAGTGGCCAGCAAGAGGAGCCCTGTGGAGGCACAGTGACATCTTGTGAAAGACCACTGTCCTGTTTAAGGACAGAGTACATGTGTGAAATTAAAGATCATTGCTTGGTAAACCTGGATGGGGGGGGTGGGGCCAAGTGATCACCTGGACCCCCATGCCCCATCAACTAATTTCCATAACATTCCCAAATCCAACAGTCTACAAAGTAGGCCAAACCTCACCAGGAGAGGCAGGCCCAGATGTCGTAAAAAAGGAAGACTCGAAATGCTCTGGGTGCACACCTGCCATCCAAGGACCACAGTGTCATGCCAAGATCATTACTGGATCCAAGGGTGGTGGTATCTTTCTTACCCGCTCTTTCTTCACCTCTTCGTCTCTGCCTCTCTCTATCTCTCTCTCTCTCATTTTATATCTCTCTCTGTGTCGCTCTCTCTGTTTCTAACCTTATTCTTTTACTGCACATAGCAGTAACATAATTTCTAATTTTGCTAAGTTTTTCCAGTTGTAACCTGTTTTTTTGAGAGTATGATTTTGCTAAGTTCTGCTAGTTGTAATCTGTTGCTTTCAGAGTGATATTGTGTGTTGCATTTTGACAAGGTTTATCATCTTACTCAATTTTAAGTAGTGTTTTGTATAAGCCTCCTGGGTTATGGTCTCACTCTTACAATACTATGCAGAGAATTCTAGAGGTTAATCTCACTGACTGGGTTGGTAAAAAAGATTAATTGAGTGAGGAGGATTGGATCCGAACCTCCCTGGGTTGACACCCACCTCATAATGTTGTACCCACTTTGTGGGATGTGATATTTACTTTGGGCCCCCTCCTCTGAGGAGCTGTGCCCATCTTGTGGGACATGACAACAGTATTAATGCCTGTCTTAGTGTTACATTTATTGCCCAAGCAATACTTTTGTTTCCTGGTAGCCTGTCATCCTCTGCTTTTTGGGTAGCATAGATAATAACTTTGTACTTCAAGTTTGTGGTGGGTTTGTGGTTTTTTTTTTTTTGTTTTAGTGCATTTATGTACTTTCACACATAGTTAGGGACAAGTTCAGATTTGTATGAAGTATTTAAATTAAAAGTTAAGATGACATATAACTCTTCCTGTGTATGTCATTGATTCAAATTCAGTTCACATGGATAGTGACAAATTGCCAACTATGATATAAGCAGATCCTTTCAATTGGAACAGAGTTAATATAAAATTTAACACCACTACTTGACTCAGCAGACTTAGGCTTGAATGTGAGTGAAAGTGAATTTACATTTCCATCCACTAGTTTGTCCCCTTGTACCAAGGTTGCATTACTATTTTATGGAGACACAATTTCAGACTCTCGAGATATTAATAACACTGAAATTCACTTTAATGTGAGTATTTTCAGATAAAAAATTAATTCTTTAAATACCTCATACCTTTGTCACCTGCATGGATTGTTGCGGTGATACAGTGGACAGTTAAAGTTGAAAAGGTAAAGCGAGTCACAACAACAAAGAAACCACACACTTCTAAGAGGAATTCATAGCACTGCAAATTACTTGCAGACCCTTCTAGCTACACAGCATGTTTGATGTTTAATGCTCATCTTAAAGAATGCCAAAAATGGTCTGGATAGCAACAAGAGGTGCTTTAACTATGAAGTGCTGTACCATTGAGTCACCCACCTACTGCTGAATTTAACAATTTTATTACCTGATTTGATGCTTCAAACTTATTCTCTGTTCATTATGTTATCCCCACCATTCTAGTAGTTGTTAGAAAATTTAGCCTGATTATTTTTATTTGCCTTTTTTTCCATGCAAATAAGAGCAGTATATTTGGTCAAGCTTGTTGCGGTCCAAGTTCGACCCAGGCTGGAAAACTCAAGTCGAGGCATGGATCACCTCTTCTCTTCTCCTCAATTAGAGGAGGAATAGCCCCTAATTGGCTGGTTTTAATTTCCCTGTGGGTCTGTCCCTAGGTTGGGACTGTCTGGCTACATCGGGTATTTCTGTAGAACACAAAACCTGCCCAGATGCGTGCGTGCACTGGCACAAACACAGAGATTATGTGTTTAAAATACCACTTTACTGTAATAGTTTTTTAGAGCAGAGGCAGTATGTGGGGGGAGAGGATATGCAAATGTAGTTACAGGAGACAAACTTGGGGTGTGTAACTTGTGATAGGAAAAGAGAAAGAAAGAAACAGTATTATAGTTGGGGGTAGGGTGCCCAGTGAGTTTCCCGTATAGGGTAGATGAGGTGCATGTGTATTTGACTGATTACTTTTGCCCAGGGAAAAGTACGCAAAGAAAGGAAAGATTCTTACAGGCTCAGAGGCAATGACAGGTCTGGCGGCATCTGTGGCTTTAAGAGCAGGTTTTCGGTGAGCGCAGTTTTCGGCAAGTGTGGCTTGGATAGGCAGCTCGGGCAGGCGGCTCGGGCAGGCGGCTCGGGCAGGCAGCTTCGGCAGTGGGCATGGCTTTATCTGCAGAGGGACACGGTGATGAGCAGCCACACGCTGGAGCTCCAGTGCAGGCAGCTTGGGCACCTGCTGCCGATGGCCCGTGGCAGCTGCCTCGGCCTGGGCAGGCAGTGGCTGTGGCAAATGGCTACAACCAGCTGGAGCTGCACCGACTGGCCTGGGAGCACTGATAACGGAGGGGTTTGCGGAGCGAGCAGTGATTCCAGCTCTTTTAGCTTTTTCAGTATGCTCTAGCTCTCTTCTCCATTTCTTCATCTCCTTTCACGCAGCTCCTCAGCAAGTAGGCTCCACGAGAAGAGCCAGGAGTGCAAGCAAGCAGGAAGCAGGGAATAGCAGCAGTCCCGGAGTGCAGGGGTGCAGGGAGTATAGCAGGAGTTCCACCCCAGCCACCAAAGGCTTTTCATGATTCTGTGTCCTATTCCTTTTTCTTCTATCTTCTTTTCTTCTCTGTCTTTTCTTCCAGCAGCAAAGAACAATGGATGCCGATGACCGATAATGATCCATAATGGTTGTCATATTTACATGCTCATGCAGGCTGGTCTGGCCTTTTGTCTGCTCAGTCCTCACCTGTGGCTCCTGTAACAACACTATGCTCCAGCCAAAGGCTGTGTCCTGGCTTTACACATAGCAAAGGGGTCAGTGGTTTCTGCCTTTCCTTGTGTAAGTCCCAGCCACAAACCCCCTCCCCCCCGGCCCCCTGGGTTGTCGCTGCTTCGGTTTTGTTTTGTTTTTCTTTTCTTTCCTTTGACTTTTACATCTCTCTATTGCAGTCAATTTGTGTGAGAGACATACCTTTTGTGGAGGCCAGTCCTCCACAAATCTCAATCAGGTAAACCTTGTCTAACCATTAGAGCAGATACACCTACTTCATTGTGATGTATGTGAAACAGGAAATCAGCCTAAGTTTGTGCTGTCTGAAATGTATATGACTTCTCTGATTTAAAGCATGAGTCAACAGGGTGGATACAACCTGTTCCACCCACCTGGAAACCAGGAACTGCTAATGAAGACAACCAAGTGTAGCAAATATCATGGTACAGTACTTTAATCTATCACTCACTGGGCTTTCTTTAGATGCAATGTTAGCCCTGGATCAATAATTGCATCTGATTATGGTGCATGACGTATCTTTTATTCCCAGCTAGGCTTCTATCTGTTTTTCTCAAAGATTAGGCTGAATTGTCCAGCTATCCAAACTTGGTAGCATTTGCTCGGTATTTGTGGTTAAGCATGATTTCTAACGTCTCTGCCTCTTTAGCAAAAAGTCCTTATATTTCGCCTTACGCTTTCTCTACCAGTTACATTTAACCTGCTCTTACATAGACCCTTATCAAGTAACTACAGTGCTGTCTCCAGAAGTGTTTTGTGTATTAAATGTTTACTGAACACTTTCTTGAGCTGTTTTGTTTGTGGACATAATGACATTTAAAACTGGACATGTTTTCACTAGTTTTTCTTCCTTTGTCTGCTCTGAGGGACTGATCCTTCTGTTCCAGTTTGTTTACAGTTGTATAAATTAATTACATGGGTTCCTGCTTATGATTAATTTTTTTATCCTAATGCCCAGAATGCTGTCCTATTCTTTTTTGAGGCAAGTTAAGGCACTTTTCTTACCTACCATGGCTGCGAGTATTATTGATCTGCTTTACAGGATGTAAAAGGCACTCTCCTAGGCCTTGCTGTTGTGAACAGAGAAGGACTAGTGGGAGATGTGAAGGTTGGTGGCTGTCTTGGGCAAAATGACCATGAGATGGCGGAGTTTCCAATTCTTAGGTAAGTAAGGAGAGAGGTCAATAGAACTACCTCCTGGGACTGCCAGAATGTGGACTTTGATTTGTTTAAGAGATTGGTTGGTGGCGTTCCTTGGGAAGCAGCCCTCAAGGACAAAGGAGTCCAGGAAGGCTGGACATTCTTCAAGAGGGAAATCCTCAAGGCACAGGAACTAGCTGTGCCTGTGTACCACAAAACAAGCCAGTGAGGTAGAAGACCAGCCTGGCTAAACAGGGAGTTTTGGGCAGAACTCTGGAAGAAAAGGAAAGTCTACTGGCTATGGAAGAAGGGGCAGGCAACTCATAAAGAGTAGGAGGTTGTTGCAAGGTTATGTAGGGAGAAAATTAGAAAGGCCAAAGCTCAGCTAGAACTCAATCTGGCTAGCATCATTAAAGATAATAAAAAGTGTTTTTTACAAGTACATTAACAGTAAAAGGAGAGCAAAGGGGAATATCTACCCTCTACTGGATGCGGGAGGAAACCTTGTGACTAAGGACAAGGAAAAGGCTGAGCTGCTGAGCACCCACTTCATCTCATTTTTTGTCAGCAATGCTAATTGCTACCTGGGAGTCCAGCTCTCTGAATTGGAAGATGGGGATGAGCAGAATGCAGCCCCCACAATCCGGGAGGAAATCATCAGTGACTTACTGTGTCACATAGATATGCACAAGTCTGTGGGACCAGATGAGATCCACCCAAAGGTACTTAAGGAGGTGGCAGAAGTGCTCACCAAGCCACTCTCCATTATTTATCAACAGTCCTGGCTACTGGGGCGGTTCCAGGTGAGTGGAAGTTAGCAAATATGACGCCAGGCCTAGTCAGCATGGGTTCTAGAAAAGGCAGGTCCAGCCTGACTAACCTGATCTCCTTCTACAACAAGGTGACCCACCCAGTGGATGAGAGAAGGTCTGTGGACATTGTCTATCTGGACTTCAGTAAAACCTTTGACACTGTCTCCCACAGCATTCTCCTTCAGAAACTTGTGGCACTGGGCTTGGATGAATACACTGTGTGCTGGATTAAAAACTGGCTGGATGGCCAGGCCCAAAGAGTGGTAGTTAACAGAGTTAATTCTGGCTGGCTTCTGGTCACAAGTGGTGTTCCCCAGGGTTCAGTACTGGGGCCTGTTCTCTTTAATATCTTTATTAACAATCTGGATGAGGGGGTTGAATGCACCCTCAGTAAGTTTGCAGACAACACCAAGTTAGGTGGGTGTGTTGATCTGATAGAGGGTAGGGAAGCTCTACAGGGGGACCTAGACAGGATAGATCAGTGGGCCAAGGTTAATTGTATGGGGTTCAACAAGGCCAAGTGCCAGGTCCTGCACTTGGGTCATAACAACCCCATGGTAAACTACAGACTTGGTGATGTGTGGTTGGAAAGCTGCAGTTTGGAAAAGCACCAGGCGGTATTGATTGACAGTCAACTAGATACGAGTCAGCAGTGCACACAGGTGGCTAAGAAGGCCAATGGCATCCTGGCTTGTATTAGGAACACTGTGGCCAGCAGGAGTAGGGAGGTGATTGTCCCCATGTATTTGATGCTGGTGAGGCCACACCTTGAATATTGCGTTGAGTTCTGGGCTCCTCACTATAAGGATGTGTAAGTGCTGGACCATGTCCAGAAAAAGGCAATGAGGCTTGTGAAAGGCCTAGAGCACATACCCTATGAAAAGTGACTGATGGAGCTGGGGTTGTTTATTCTGGAGAAGAGGGAGCTGAGGAAGGCGACCTCATCACTCTTTACAACACCTGAAAGGAGGCTGGAGGGATGAGGGGGACAGCCCCTTCTCCCTGGTGGCGTATGATAGGACCAGAGGGAATGGATGCAAGCTGTGCCAGGGGAGGTTTAGGTTACATATTAGGAAGCATTTCTTCACTGAAAGGCTTGTCAAACATTGGAATAGTTTGCTCAGGGCAGTGGTGGAGTCACCATCTCTGGAGGATTTAAACAGCATGTGGACCTGGTGCTTAGGGACATGGTTTAGTGGTGAGCTTGCGGTATGTAAAGGTTCAAAGAGGAGAGAAAGGGGTTTGAGTGGTTAACCTCTCCCTTTTCTGGTTTTACTTGATACCTGTTGAAATCCCCCCACACACAAGTAGTACACACTCTTGCTCAAAAAGGGAATGAGGACACTGAGTGAAGGTTTCTATGTGTTGCTTTATAGACAGAACAGAGGTATACAAATGTAAATATAATGCAAGCCACGGATAGTGCAAAAGATAGGGAGAAGATGATCATGATAAAGGAAAATTATTTGGAGCCCATCGCAGTTCCCCCTCAGAGGGGTCGCCGTTGTGCACGTGAGAAAGCGCCACCCACTACCCTCCAGGGAGAGAAAACCCTATAGGAAACAGGAAAGATTTGCAGAGGGGGTTCTTACACTCCCGGCGTGTTGAATGTGGCGGCAGCGGCAGCCCCTGGGTGACCTCCAGGGGCTGGTGATCGGCGTTGAGCAGCCAGATGGGCTGGAGGGCAGCGACAGCACCACGTGGGCGGCAGCGGCGTGGCAGCGCTCGTGGCTCAGGCGGCGATGCGCGGCAGGGCTCGATGCTCGGGCAGCGGTGGCAGCGCTTGGGTGGTGGCTCAGCTTGGGCTCGGCTCCTCCAGGCTCAGGTGTTCATCTTGAGACATCCAAGAGATAAGGAACATATTAAACATCCAAGAGATAAGTGTTTAACAAAGAGATATCTCGGCAACCCACCAAACTGGTTTTATGGCAAGCCCCCCCCCCCCCGCCCCCTTCCCCCCCCCCCCCCCCCCCCCCCCCCCCCGATATGGGAAATGCTGAAATGCTGCAGGTGAACCAGAGAGTTAGGTGTGGGATGTGCTGAGATTGTAGACAAAAGAGGCACACAATTGGTGCCACAGCTAGCACTGAGCGACAGCTGGTGATAACCAGGCCTTGAATTAATCGAGAGGCACAGAGGGTGTTTTCATGGAAATCACCAACTTGGCAGAAAACACTTAAGGTCTGTACAAATAACTGGACCAAAGGAATGCAGGGGTCATAAAGAATTTTCACTGCAAATATGGAACAGTGATTGGGTAACTGCTGTGGGGTACCCCAGGAATTAACTGTAGAAAAGAGAAGAGCACCAGTCTCAAGGTGCCTCCTAGGGCCAAACCACCACCACCCCTTCTACTCCGAGACCAATGGGATGCCGCTGGAGCTCTGGGTGGTGACTTTCCTTTAACTCTCTATTTTTTTTCCTGATGTTTCTCTTTTGTAGTTTAGGGTTAGTTATCACATTTATTATAAGCTTATGACAAATACATAGTTATAACTCTTATCAGCTGACCTGCACCTTAAAAAAAAAAAACCTATTTATGCACCCAGTATCGTATGATCTTTGTTTTGCCCTGGCAGGATCACAAAGAATCCCCACGTATCCAATTATCGGATCATGACAGATGGGTTGCAAATCCTCTAAGAAAAACAAGCTTTTGCTGGAGTATTCCTCTGCCTTCCCATACCTCTATCATTCCAAAGGTTTTTAATAGTATTATCTTCTAATTTTAGATACTTCTAATTTTTAGATACTAGACAGAAGACTTGTGGATTACTGCCAGCTTGGATGACTTGCCTTAGAAAATACTGTGATGTAGTAAAGATTGCTAGCCCTCTTTAAGGCTGATTTTTCTAAATCTCCAGTTGCAAGTGTCACACTAGTCTGTGGAACAATTCCAGGTTCAAACTACATGTTTCACTTTTTAGGCTGTATGGCTTTCATAAAATAAAGTGTTGAAATACAAAATGTGGATCAAATAGCATCCTCATACTAAGTGAAAGCTCAAGTTCTGACTTATTTTTCTTTCTCCTCTCTATTATGCTTACAGATTTCTACCAAACAGATGGACAAATATATCAACAGAAGAAATATAAAAGAAATCAGCTTAGTCCTGCATCAAGTTGTTCTGACTGTTAGAATTAGCTAGATTTCCTGCTGTGTTAAAATGTGCTTAATTCCAAATGTTATCTCAACAGATTAGACTGCAACGAACTGAAACCATCTGCACTTTCCCAAAAGAAAAGCCCAGCTTCTACTGCTGGGAATCTTGGGAGCACCTATGGGCGTTCCTTCAGGAAGGAGTCACCTTCAGAGCTCTCTGGTTCTACTGATGCTCCTTGCTCTTTGTGTAAAACTTCTGCAGCTTGTTGGCAAATTTCTCCTAATTCTATCATGTAACTATTAACTGGAGCAAGACAGGTATCTTTCTTCCCCTTCTGCTCTTACTGTAAATACTAAATACTATACATGCAAATTGGTTTTAGGCTTCTTAGCAGCAGAGGTAAGAATGAATCCCTCTTCCCTGCTCTTACCTTCCTAAGGAGTTGAATGGGGGTGGAAGGTGGAGAGGAGGAGGGGATGGGGATGTTTGGCTGGCAGGATTATTTTTCTGGGAGTAGTGACTGTTGATGGAAAAAGTTATTTGTGTCTTTATCATAGAAGGAGCAGTTTGCAGTGAGTCTGGTTGCCAGTTTTCTCACATAGTCACTGGGGCTGTTAGAATTTTGCGACCTGTCATGATACAGAGAGGCACCTTACTCTGGCTCCAGGCATGTGCTGCCTTCAGAAAGAAGGGAACATATGATTTTTCATAATCACTCTGTTAGGAAAGCCTACAGGTTGTTGGTGTCAGCTGCAACCCCAGTCAACCATGTTATCTGTGGCGGCTGCCCTGAGGAACAGAGTAGTAGGTGAATCCTCTGCCAGCCTCAGGCTAAGCTAGTCATTCTCATAACTGTGATGCAGCTGCATCCCTGGACTATTCCCCATTTTTTTTCCACAGAATTGAACATATTCCCATATAGTTTTGTTTTTCAGCTTTTAAAATATTAATATGTATATGATCTTCATAGAACTTGCCTTTTATATCTAACTAAGACTTGATCTTTTTTTCTTGAATGTAGTCTACAACTGAAAGATTGAGTCTTACACAGAACTTACTGTGGGCAGCATCACTCTCTGCTTGTCCTCCTGCTTACTTTTTTCATAAATGTTTGCTGCCATCAGACATGAAATATTGAGCTAGATGGACCTTCACTATGACCTTCAATATTGCATTGCTGTACAAAATGTTAGTGAATGGAAAAAGAAATACTGTTTGATTATCAGCCATAAATACTGAACTCCTTGTAAAATAGATGGAATATAATTGATATTTTAAATGCTTTAATAGGGTATGCAGTCAGATAAGATATTCTAGTTAATGTCAGTTTCCAAACATGGCAAATTATGGTAGAAAGTATTGGTCATAGAAGTAGTATTTTTTCTTCATTAAACTGAATGGACAACTGCAATGTTGAGCTTGATTCCAGTGTTGTATTAAAGGGATCATCTAAATAATAGCCTGGCTCAGTTAACTGTTTCCTCTGGAAGAACAGAAACCTTGAAACAGGGTTATGAACTAGCTTCTTAAATTCTTATTTCTTATTCTGTAGTTTGTTATGAAAGGCTACTATTTAACATAAAATAAAGCACAAATTCAGGTAAAGTAAATGTAAGGCAAATGGAGTTGTAAAATATTTTGTTCCTATCAGTATAGATGTGTTTCCTGCCTGAATTCCAAGTGATGCACATATAGCTGGCATTTACTATTACATATATATTAGACAGTTTAAATTATATGGTCTGTTAACCCGCATGCACACCAAGAAAATATAAAAACTTTTAAAATAAATTATCCACAAATGTAGATCATACAGGTTATAGTTCATGTGATAGTTAATGAATGAATGCTTGCTTAACTAGTCAGTACTAATGTGTACACATTTCAAACTCCTCATAAATGCAATGTTGACTGTGCAGATTGACTTATAATTATTGATCCTAATAGAGGGCAGCTTCAGCTGTAACTTTCCATTTCTTGACCTCGTACAGGAAGTGTCTTGTTTTAAATAATGACACTTTTCTGATGCTTACTTGGTGTCTCCAATTAAATGACAGAAATATAAAATCCTCCAAAAAAATCTTGACTTACGCTGTGAAATGTCATCTGGATTTGTCTGATTTCTTACTCCATCATGCCAGCAGGATATATGGCAGGGCTGTCACCATTATGTTAAGAAATATATAAAGTTAATAGCTGTGGTGGAGGTGGCAATGCTTCCTACAGTTCACCAAGAGTGTGCAACTCGTTTAAGACTGTCTGCATTTGACCATGTCTTTTCCTGTGTAGGTGGGAAATACTAGAACCTGCATTAGCAAATAATGGTTGTAAAGCATCTTTGTACATACTAAGGTGACCAGAACCATTGTCTGCAAAACAGAATTAACAGCTTTTGAACACGGGACTCTGAATCACATCTTTCCTTCCCTCTTCTTCCATGTAACTTAACAAGTCTGGGAGTTTAACTTTTGGAGGTTTTTTCCCCACTTTTGCTTAACTAGTATGAACAGTTTAAATACCCCTATGAAAAAGAGAAATTGACATTTTATAAAACAATCTGGCATCAAAAAACCCTCTTGAGAACCCAAAGTTCACAATGAAGCATCCTGCTGCCTGTTGCCATACTCCAATCAAGACCATTATTCTATATGTGTCCAAATTGAATTATTTGTTGGATTACAGCCTCATTTATGGAAGCCCCCTCCCTGGCGATGTTTAAGGCCAGGTTGGATGAGGCTTTGTGCAGCCTGGTCTAGTGTGAGGTGTCCCTGCTCAGCAGGGGGGGTTGGAACCTGGTGATCTTTAAGGTCCCTCCCAACCTTAACCACTCAATGATTCTGTGATTTTACCATGCTGAGATTACCTTTAAGGGAAAGATGCTACCTATTGAAACTGCAACACCATTTGTTGTAGCTCAGTATTGTTTCATTTTGATTTTTTTTACATAAAATTAAATTATGGTCCCCACAAAAAGATATAGAGAGTCAAGACAAGTGGAAAAGAGTATCTTCATTTAGGCCAGAGTGCTGCTCTCTGCAATGAAAGGAAATTTCATGCCAAAAAAGGAACTTTGCGTTTCTTGGACTTCTTTCTAGGTACCAATGCCTCATTCTCCTGTTTCTGGTAAATGTTAAATTCTGCTAGCCATTGAAGTGCAAATTGGCATGTTTCTGTGAAAAGCAGCTATACTTCTTCCTTGCTGCATTCACAGTGTTCACTTTTCTCCCTTAAGATGGTGGTTATGCACTTGCTTGAGCTTTGTAGCTGGGAACAAACAAAGTATCTTGCCAATAACAGATGGTGGTGAATGGAAATATGGAATGTATTTCACTGAGTCATTTGTTCATTAGTTACAGTTTGGATAGATATAATTATTTTTGACTCAAGCATATCCCTTTGGAACCGAGTTTTTAATTTGCATATTTTTCACTAAATTCTCCTGGGTCTCTGTTAAAAACAAGATAAAGCATACTATAAAAGGCAAAATTCAAACTTCTGTGACAGGCATTTTTAGATGGATCATGGGAATTTCTCCATGGTAATCACCCACTGAATTCATTTTTCTGTATCAAAACAGAGAGTAGGGACATTCATCAAGGTTGATGTCAGTGAAGTCCACAGGATCAAGTTACTTCACAGTCAAAATACAGGAGTGTCATACAGCTGTTCTGCACAAACAATGAGTATTTCAACCTCTGAAGAAATGAAGTTAAGCTTTATTCACATCTTCAGCATATCATGAATAAAAGATGCATTCTGTATCACTTCTTTGTAACTTAAAAAAAAATAAAAAACATCAATACTGTATGGTTGCCAAAAATAGCTGGTTCCCCCATCTGCTACAGACAGGCTGGAATAGAGATGTGTGAATCCTGCCAGCTCTGTTTTTATTTGAATAATAGCTCCTGTAGTAACTGAGCAACTCCCAAAGTAGCAAATGTGTAAGCCGATATAAAATGTAGTGCAAAGGTGGTAATTCCTGCAAGTACAACCAAATGCTACAAATACCCAAGTTTTCCCTCCCTTTTTCATCTGAATCAAATGATTTTGGGAAGAGTAAATTTTACTCCCTTCCTCTTCCCCATTTTTTTTTTCCGCTTTATTTTGTCCATCTGTTCCATGTTCTACTGTTTTAAAATAGCTAAGTCAGAAAGAGGAGATGCGTTTTCCACACAGACTGTGAGATCACTGGGGGTTTTTTCAGTTTTTTCAATTATATGTTACAGTGTTTTGATTGATTTTTGGCATAAACTGTCTCTTACTGTCACAAACAGTCGTTTATACTGAGAAATTTCTGGAACAAATCATTATACTAATGGATGTCATTTTGTGGCAGTGGTTTGCTTTGGTTACCAACCATTTCCATCAATAATCTTGAAAATTTGGAAAGGACTTCTAAGGAACAGTTTATAAAGTATTATATGAGCAAACAGAGTCATGAGTTCACAGAAGAGTTACTATGAACAATGAGAATATCCTTTATCATGTTTTGTAGTGTATGTTGGTAAAGCAAAACAAACACTGTAATGGAGCTAATCTTAGTGTCTGTGGCTCCATGGGGACCTTGTTGGATCTGTACAGATGGCAACCGGTGGGATTGTCCAGATTGACAATTATTTTTTCTGATGCTTGCTCTACTGTAAGTTGCTGTTCTATGCTCTTGTGTGGCACATGATAAATCAAATTTCTGGGCAGAAAGTGTACAGTATAAAGCTACCTTTAAATTCTTGATGCTTTTTTATGCACACAGAAGAGAGCAAATTGCACTGGAGAGCAATCTTTGATCCTGCCCATTCTCAGCTTCTGTAATGTATTAAAATATTCAGCTGTTGCTTCAGGTAACTTATGTGATATACAGAGTTCCAGAGTTTGTAATTCTGCATGAAACAGCAAATGGAGATGAGTTTTAAGGGGGATGTGTATGTTAATTTTCTAGAACTAATATTTTTCAGCAAAGCTCCCCACTCATGCCACACTATTGCTTCATAATTTTCATGAGGTGCCCTCTTCTCCTTTACATAAATGAGGAGCAGGAGAAAACTTCAAGGGTTTAGAAAATGACCTAATAGATTTAGAATGCCTTAATTAAATCACAGCTCTTAAAAACATGTTTTATGAGGATATTTTATATTTGTAAAATTGTTTTGCATATCTGGAAATAAAAGTGTTTGCTGATTAACTACACAGTTGTTGGTATATTGAAGTGCTTCAGTCTGTAACTTCTAACAGTACACACTTGTGAGAATAGCTTGGGGTTTTTGTTAGTAATAACTTGGGGAAAATTACTAATAGATTATAACACTTCATGTATTTATTTGTAATATATTATCCTTATGAAAAAGCTCTAGCTCATCAAAACCTAGTAAAATCGTGGTAGGCATACAGTTACAGCTCTGTAGGAGAAGAAAAATAGATGCAGAGACTGCTGGAATCTTGAATCACAATCAGAAGCAGTTTGGTATAGCACTATGTCAATGTTGCTCAAAAGTGTAAAAATTATGAGAAAAAGTATACAAGGTAGATAAATGCCATAGAAGTCTTTTCTATCATACTTTTATAAGTACTTCCATCATGATGAAGTTGATGTCAAATCTCCAGTTCTGTTCAATACTATCTGAATATTCACATGGCTATTATTGGTACTCCCCTGCTGCCAAGTCCTTTGCCTGGATAATGGTCTAGAAGAATCTGCAGTGTACTGTGCTCTGCATGATATCTGATCTATATGGGTTTTGCTGAACTTGTTCCTCAGAAATGTCAGATGTTATGTTTATGGTCATTCCCTTGTTGTTTATAATCAGAATATCCCCAGATCAGAACAGCTTGAGGAGAACAGAGAAGTAATAGCCAGAGTCTGGGCATCTCTTTTGAATTCTCATGTAGAGCCATGTCTAAAAATAAAATCTTCTTTAAAAAATTGTGAAAGACTTACTTTTTAATACTGGTGGGTGCACAAAGTCTGTAAATTCCATTTCATCCCATCTAGTCTGGCTTTTGGGCAGCAAATACTTCTTCTAGAAGACAGTAATGTTTAATTGGGGTTTGTACTGAAGTTTAAGAGACAGATCCCCACACAAAGTCACATTTTGATAAAGGTCAGATTGCAAGCCATCTTCTGAATTACAAACTCATCTTAATATTGTTAGTCATTACTAACTCAAAATTCTGAGGTTATAATTATGACCAACTGGTAGTTTGAGCCACTCACTAATGACAGAGTAACGTTCTACTGAACTAATGGTGGATTCTTACTGAATTCTTTAACTGAGTGGCAAGAGGAGTTTACTTAAGGTTACCTGATCCTATTCACTGGGACATCTTCCCTCATGTCTAAGGTAATACTTAATCTCTCAGTTGCCACATTAGGCTTCAGATGATGTGCTGATGGTCCTTTTCCTGTGCTGTGCTGAAATGCATAATAATAAGCTGTTTAAGGACACTACTTGATCCAGTAACATGCACTCAAGCTGATGTGTATATTCACTTAGAAATCACCTATTGTGACAAAGAGCTGCCTTCTTCTGAGCAGTTCTGCTCAGATTGCACAGGAGAAAGAACCTGGCTCATTAAAATGTATTTTGTCATCTGTATGTAAATGCTGTATTTTCAGGACCTGAAAATACAAGGAATTGTTCAGAGCTGTCAGTAGGGGGAATGACTGGATGATTTAATTGATCTCTTCCATGTATAATTCTTAAGATTTCATTAGTACAGATGAAAATATAAATTAAGAAATATGCAAAAATGTATTTTGCACTCATCTGTTATTAGTTTGATACTTTTCAGTCAAGGGCATAGAAATTTCATAATTATGTCTACTGAAGAATGAATCTATTAATCAAGATTTTTTGGGAAGAATGAAGGGAAAAAAACCTAAATTTGTTCTGTAGTATTTTTCCTCAGCTCTGCTTTTCTCTGCTTGAGACCTTTATTCTATATTCACTCTAATTTTGAGATAACATTTTAAAGTACAATAAGGCTTTTTAATACAAAAAACAGTGCAAAAATGATTTTTTTAAAAAAAAAAAAGCTTGAGAGAAGGAGCTCAGGAAAGAATGTAATCACTATGCAGCTTTTAGATGTAAGAATAATTTTCTTACTCTCAAGGGGATCACTGACAATTTTGAGAAGAACAGATACACAGGTAATGCTCAATCATAGCAAAATGTCTTAAGCTATCTGATGTAGTCATCTACCTTTCAGATTCTTTTGAGCATATTTCTTCTGTAATTTATCCCAATGAATAAAGCTATAGACTTGTCATGAAAGTAGTTCCTTTTTTGTCTTGAAGGTAGCATCCTCACAGAATTCATAAACTTCATACGTTGGCAACTACTGGAAAGGCATAGTGTTTGATGCAAAGAGTCTGAAAGAACTTGTCAGTCACTTTAAGAAGAATTATGGAATCATAGAATCACAGAATGTCTTGGATTGGAAGGGACCTATAAATATCACCTAGTCCAACCCCCCCTACAATAAGCAGGGACAAAGAATCATAGAATCATAGAATGGTTAAGGTTGGAAGGGACCTTAAAGATCATCAAGTTCCAACCTCCCTGCTATAAACAGGGACACCTCACACTAGACCGGGTTGCACAAGGCCTCCTTCAACCTGGCCTTCAACACCTCCAGGAAAGGGGCTTCCACAGCCTCCCTGGGCAACATATTCCAGTGGGGCATCCAGTTTCGGAAGAGATGGCTTTCACATTGATAGTCCAAGAGGACAGGTGCTTTGTTCATGGCAGCAATCTGCCAAGGGAGACTTCTTCCAAGCTTACCGTAAATCTCAGCCTGGTTCTCAGGAGAAGCAGAGGGAGCTACAGGCCGTGAGGGAGCGGCTGCAGGAAGTGGAACTCCCCACCACCTGTGTGGCCTCCTACGTCAGGGGCACAGCTGTAATTTATCAAGACCAAGGCTGTTCTTGGTCCGTAGCTGATCGTCCACAGCTGATTGTCCATATTCCAGAACCTTACTACCCTCATGATGAAGAATTTCTTCCTGATGTCTAACCTAAATCTCCCTTCTTTCAGTTTAAAACCATTACCACTTATCCTATCACTGCCAACTCTGGTGAAAAGCCCCTCCCCAGCTTTCCTGTAGGCCCCCTTCAGGTACTGGAAGGCTACTGTAAGGTCTCCCCAGATCCTTCTCTTCTCCAGGCTGAATAGTCACAACTCTCTCAGCCTGTCTTTGTAGGAGAGGTGTTCCAGCCTTTCATGGCCCTTCTCTGGACCCTGTCCAACAGCCCCATGTCTTTCCTGTGCTGAGGGCTCCAGAGTTGTACACAGTAGTCCAGGTGGGGTCTCACCAGAGCAGAGTAGAGGGGCAGAATCACCTCCCTCGTCCTGTTGACCACACTTCTTTTGATGCAGCCCAGGATGTGGTTGGCTTTCAGGGCTCCAGCACACACTGGTGGCTCATGTCAAGCTTCTCATCTACTACCACCCCCAAGTCCTTGTCCTCAGGATTGCTGTCTAGCCATTCTCCCCCCCAGCCTCGATTTGTGCCTGGGGTTGTGCCAACCCAGGTGCAGGACCTTGCACTTGGCCTTTTTGAACTTCATGAGGTTGGCATTGGCCCAGCTCTCAAGCCTGTCATGGTCCCTCTGGATGGCATCCCTTCCCTCTAAGGTGTCAACTACTCCACACAGCTTGGTATTGTCCGCAAACTTGCTGAGGATACACTCAATCCCACTGTCTATGTCTCCAACAAAGATGTTAAACAGCACTGGTCCCAATACTGACCTCTGAGGAACACCACTCATCAGTTACCTCCATTTGGACACTGAACCATTGACCACAAGTCTCTGGATGCAGCCATCCAGCCAATTACTTAACCACTGAGTGGTCCATCTGCCAAATCCATATCTTGTCAGTTTGGAGACCAGGATGTCATGTGGATGTCTAGCTTAAAACCATTACCCCTTGTTCTATCATTACATGCCCTAGTGAACAGGCCTTCCCCAGCCTTCTTATAGTCCCCTTTCAGGTATTTGAAGGTTGCTAAAAAGTGCCCCTGGAGTCTTCTCTTCTTCAGGCTGAACAACCCCAACTCCCTCAGTCTCTTATACTGAGAAGATATGATTTCTTTCTGTCTCTTGGTGGTTAGTTCTATATGCATTTGTGTTGGGGATTTTTTGTCTGCTTTATTTGCGTAATTCTCTGTACGGATGACAAGTCAGGACTAACAATCTTTCTATTCTTACTGTCTTTCATAGCGGAAAAAAAATCTTCCTCTTCATTTTGTGAGTTTCATTTTTACTTCTGGGTGTTGTAAAACAGGCTCCAAAAATCTTGTTCTGTGTTCTCTTTATGCTCATTTACAGTAGAGAAGGAATTATGCATTTCCTATTTTCAACTGGATGCATGTTCTTTACATCAACTTTTATCTTATTCAACTACTTTTGAACCTACCACAACTTATCCTTTGGCACTTGTGTTATTTGTATATGGAAGACAGAGTCATTTTGGACATCAGTGTCCTTTTTCTGACATCTCAGAGAACTCAGTCAATGCGCTCAGTACATAATTTACTTTTCACTGTCATATCCTCAGCAGTATGATCTCTCTCTGTATCATGCTGGGAGTTACACTTTTTTCAAAAAGGAAGCATTAGCACATTGTGTGTGACACTGTAATTTCTATCCAACTAGAAATCACCACTGCAACTGTGACCAATGTTTTAGTGTCTAAAGGCTGTGTAAATTACTATGGAGAAAGAATGTATGAAGTTTGCAAATTTTTCCATGTTAAATATTTTCTTTAGTGTTTTCCTATACAGTTCCTTCAATGTTAAGCTTAGATGTAATTGTACTTTAAATTCCACTGATACATGTGTGGCTAAATTATACTACTCTCTGAAATCAAGCAGTCCATTCTAGTTATGAGTGTTCTTAAGTCAAACACCTCCCTCCATTTTTCATACCTGAAAGCTGTGATAGATGCCTTGCAATTGTGCTTATTTAGATGTGAATTATTTACAGATTTCTATATTAAAATGTAATAAAAATAAAGTCAAATTCCTAAGAGTTATATAATAATTACTGTGCCAGCCTCAAAGTTTTTTTAAAGCAGAGATAGCTTCAAATATTGAGCTCCATCATCTAGATTTTAGAGCAGTAATCATTATCATGATCTTTCTCTGTTGTAAAAAGTGAAGGAAAAAGAACAGAGGATCTGTCTCCTGTTTGTTTCACTAAACAGAAGTTGACAGATCCAGAGCTCTTGTCTGATCAGGGTCTTTTATGTGCCAGTATTTTCTGTGGCAAGAAGAGGTCTTACTCATTTTTTTTTATTTTTGCATGTCATCTGCACCTCAGAAAAGCCATCTAGCATTTGTTGTCTATATCACTACAACATTTCAGAGGCTATTGCAGAACTCTTCTTATCTTATAACTGTACTTTAATATGCAATCAGCTTTTTTCCCAGCATAAATATGTTTTTCCTTCTTCAGTGCAACAAACTATTCACTTTCCGTGAAACTGTGAGAGCACTAAGTGTTTACATATAATTTGTCACCAAAAAAAAAACCCAAAAAAACAACAAAAAAAAACCCCAAGCAAACAAGCAAACAAACCAAAAACCAAAACAAAAAAGCAATCAAAAACAACTAGGAGAATAATGCAATTGGAATCAGCTGTCCTGTTAATCAGGAAAAAATGTAGCACTCATTTCCAGGAAATTACATATGGTGAGAGAACCTAAAACACCATCATCATCTATGCTGTTTTGTATGATTTCTGAGATAGAAGACAAAATATTCACCCTGGTCTAGAATTAATGTGTCCACCTTTTATGGTGGTGCTAATCAAAGATCCAGTTTGTAGAGTAATACTCAAACATTGCGATCTCAGCTTTTCCTGCTAAAAACAAGAGCAACGCAATCCTCCTGGCTGTGCAGAAAAGGTTCTATGCAATTAATTTACATGGCCTGGATACTTCACCTGGGAAAGGGTGAGCATGATCTTCCTTCTCTGCCTCCTCAGGCACCAGAGCAGGACATTGAGCACCAGATCTGTGTTGCTCTGTATATTCCTTCAGCATCCCTTAGGAGTGACCTTTGTGTAGACAGCTGCTCACACCTCTAAGCAGACAAAAATTAAATACCACAACACAGCAATGGGAACAGCCGCTTTGATAAATGCTTCTTCTAGGGCAGAGTGTTCTTGCGGTTTCTGAGAATGGATGGAACAAAGATGAACTGTTCTCTTTAGGGAGCTGCTGACCCTACACTCTCTGGTGGCCTTAAGTAGCATATGGAAAATGGGAAGAGGCATTCTGCCCTAGGGTGTTTTGAACCCTGAGAGATTTTTTTCAGCACTACATTATCAGAGCTCTCTAGATTGCTGAAAAACAGGAAAGAGTAACTAGTACACAATGACTTCACACAAAAGTGAGTTAGAGATGCAGTAGATTACCTGAGATGTTACCTTGCAAGGTGCTGACTTGTGATCTGCAGCATTTTAGCATTCCCATCTCTTTAGCAGTGTTCATATAACATCTATATGAGAAGCCTAGTCACAGATGTGAAGCTCTGACAGCTACCTTGAAATCAGAGCACTGTTTCTCAAATCATAAGAACCAAGGTTTCAGAGAGGCAGATACAAGACAGCCACAGGAGGCCTGAAGTGCTGGTAGCATTAATACACTTCAGCTGTGTATGTCTGAAGTTCACGTGTCTCAGCAGAGATCTGGCAGCCACACTGCTGCTAAGGGAATACCTAACAGCATCTGACCTGTCTTTGGCCTGCTTGGATCAAAACCAATTATTTGACCTAAGCAAAGAACTGAGTTGTAATGTTTACTCTCTGGCACTTTGCACACATGTTGAGAGGGTTTTTTTTCAGGTTCTTTCTGAAATAAACCAGTCTAGATCACCATTAACATCATGATAACATTCTCAGTATATAGTATTCATAGATAATTACCAAGAATGCACAGTGATAATTTTTTATCTTACATACTGTCAAGAAGTTCAGAAAATTGAGCCTCCGGGGTTATCTTATGCTGTTGTCAGGTATAGCTATATGGATCAAAGGCAAAATGTCAGCATTCCTTTGTAAAGAGTCTCTGAGATCAATGTAGGAAGAGAAACAGCGGATGACCAGGGGCCTAAATTTCTTCCATCAAGTCACTCTGTACCTTCAATTATTATGATCTTTCAAGTTTATGGAACATACTGGCAGAGGTATTTGGCAAAACAACATGAGTATCCTAAACTGAAATGCTTGGAATATGAGGAAATAAATATTTGTTACACTTCATTAGGATGCTTGTAGGATTTTTTTATCTCTGCCTAGCAGTACATAGCAGAAAGAGACTTTACTTTGAAAGAAGTTAGGAAAAAAAATACAAAGGCAATCATGCCGAATTTGGTCACAAAATTAGTACAATTATACACTCAGGTGGGACAGCTGCACATGAAATATCTGTAATTGGCTGCTTGTGCATCCTGTAAGCAGCTAGCCCCTATCTTCATGCAATCATAATAAATCCACATGCAAATTAAATTTACAATTGCAATGTGTTATTCCAGCAGTGTGATCCCTTGGTCTACCAGATCTCCCTGAAACCTGGCCTGGTTTGATAAAGAGAATCAGTAAGTTTGTCCAGCCAATGGAAGTGTATCAGCCATGACACTTCAGTTCAAATATGTGCTAGGATTTTGCTCATACTGATAAGTATAACATCAATATTGTGGCACTCAGTCACACTTTATTTATTGACTACTGTAAGAAAAAGCTTTAGGCTGGATGTAACCTTTTCAAGTTCTGCCTTTCAAATAAATCTATCAACAATTAATTCACTTTACGTTTAAAAGAAGTCAACGGGGAGCTGTTGGAGCTGATCTGATTTCTCTACTACACAAATACACTGAGTTTAGAACAAAATGAGCTTGTAGAATCCTGAGCTTGTAGGACCAAGTTGCATGTACATAACTTTCTTCAGGGCAGCTTGGACAGCAGTATGAAGTCTCAGATCACAAAATACCATTGCTTTCTGTTACAAAACAGATACAGAAGAACTTGCAAATTTTTGTTGCAGTTTCTTCAAGACTACGCATGCCTGTGTTAGAGACAGCAGCTGACTGCTCTCTGAAGACTCTAAAGATTTCCCAAACATCTACATGTACTGCATCCAAGAGCCTACAACTAGGTCCTGAAGCATTTAAGTATGTGATAAGGATTTTGCCCCTCTTGTAAATAAATTCATGGCCCAAACAACAGGCACTACTGCTTTTTGGGGGAGGAAAGATGGATGTTGATGGAGAAGGAAGTTCTATTTTGCTTAGTCTAAATAATGGTCTTTGTTCTTGAGCTAAGTAAACCTTACTCTATGTTTTAATAATACAATGTTTTTGATGCTAATTCTATGTATGCTAAGAGATATTCTTGCCCTAAAATGCCCCATTCTCAGTGCTGTCCAGGTTGCAAAACTCATGAAAGAAAATCTTATTTCCAAGCCCTTAGATGGAAAAGGAAAAAATAAAATTGTGTGGTGATCATTATGAGAAGGTAGCAAGTCCAAGGAAGATCACTTGGTCTGAAATTATTAACTGGAAGTACAGATGGAAGAGGAGTTCGAAACTTTTAAACTGTGCTGCCTCTTAGTAGCCCCTTTGCCTAACACTGCTGGAAACTTTCAACAGCTCACATGAGTAGAAAATGTCTTCCAAGAGTTTATTATTTAATGGTTATTCTTAAAATTAAGAAGCTTGTGGTTTTTAATGAATAGTTGTATGTGAGCAAATATATTTATTTGCAATGGTGCTATAGGATCACAAAATAGCTGAGGTTGGCAGAGACCTAGGTCAGCAAGTTCAACTACCATGCTCAAAGCAGGGTCAGTTAGAGCAAGCCATTCAGTTTGCATCTTCATGTGTTTCGTTAATTCTGTTTTGATCTTTTTTAAGGGAAAAAAACCCACACAATTATAGCAGCCCTTGAAGTGAAATCAGAGCCTTGTAAAAGAGATGTATAAGAGGACAATCATTCCCTTATTAATGACCTCTGTATCTCTTGCATTTAATATTGTTTGCATATATTCACTAGATTGTTTAAGGTAACTTTATTTTGGAGTCATGCTGTAATGAATAGTATAAATTATCTACTGTTGGTATAAATAACAGTATCAATATTTTGGTAAGTAGTTTTGCCTCATAGCCTCTGCTTTGGAATTGCTAAATATACAGCCCAGCAGTTCAAGTGCCTCTTTGAGGTCAACTTGAAACCAGTCTGAGGTTGTTAGGGCTCATGTAAAGTAAATAGAAGTGATCCTGGCCATCTGATATTACCTGTTGTTTTCCTTGTATCTCCTGGCATAAACAGTCACTTAGACACATGATATCCTTTCTGTTCCCTTGTCCTGAGGCTTCTCAGGTTATTGATATTGCTGTCTATAACAATGTGATGAAATATTGGCAGGATGGGGATTTTAAATGCCCGTCATTGTACTATTCTCATCTTAAATGAGAAGACATCTTATGGATCAATTCCCTTTCTTCTTTATCATTATATAGCATCTCTTTTCTTGTCCATGGTATAACTAGGGGGGGAGGAACAATCACCAATATAAGAAAATAATTGCTATATTTATAGCTGCCTTATTACTTATTAGTAATAAGAAACAAATGCAGTTTAATCATCCAGGTCCTTAGGTTTGCCATAACCTTTTTGATAGATGGAAGACTGTTTTTAGTATTTTTTTATGTTAGATTTTTAATATTAAGCTTAAATAATGTACTAAATAATAGACATTTTCAAATAGTTACTGAGGCCTAAATTTTTGTTATCTTTGAAACATAAACAGTATTTGACACAGTAAATAAAAGTTGTGAAATATACATTATAGAAATTATTTTTTATTAAAATAAGAAATTGAAATACAGTAGCAACATCCATAAGGTTACTTGCTCAATAACTTGTCTTTCACAACCGTATTTATTTACATTATGTTAACTGAGGACAGAGATTGGTTTCAGCACTTTTGTTGTTGTTGTTTTTCCTACATTTTACAACCTAGCTTTTCAACTCCTTAGATTATCTGTTCAGCAGATTAAAAAAACAGTTGTTATATACAGTTCTGGTTCCAAATTTCTGTCACTTACAGGCTCCTCTTCAAATATCTATAGGGTGTTACTCTCTAAACTTTTGGGCAATCTCTTAGCACTTATTGCTTTCCTGATCCTTTGTAGTATTTCAGAATGTTCAGCCACTGGGGTGTGTATGGATTTATAAACAAGCCTCCCTCTGTGAGTAATTTAAGAAATTATTATTCAAATAATATATCTCTGTGTATCTGCACTACATATGTAGTTCAATAGTATAGATCATAGAATCATAAAATCATAGGATCAGTTACAGTCATTGAGCCAAACGGTTACCAAACACTACCAAGTCCATCACTAAACATGTCCTCAAGAAACCACATCTACACATTTTTTAAATACCTCCAGGGATGGTTACTCCACCATCTCCCTGGCAGTCTGTTGCAGCTTGGTAACCTTTTCAATGAAGAAATCTTTCCTAATATCCAGTTTAACTCCCCTGGCACAACTTGAAGTCTCTTCCTTTTGCCTTATGGTTTGCTACCTGGGAAAACACCCACCTTCCTACAACACACTTTAAAGACAGTTGTGGAAAGTGAGGTCTCCTTTCAGCCTCCCTTTCTCCAGGTTAAAAAAACCCAGTTCCCTCAGATGTTCCTCATAATATTTGTGCCCTAGACCTTTCACCAGCTTTGTTGCCCTTCTTCACACATGCTTCAAAACCTCGATGTCTTATTTGTAGTAAGGGGCCCAAAACTGAACATGGGATTTGAGGTGAGGCCTCCCCAGTGCCAAGTACAAGGGGACAATCACTGCCCTACTCCAGCTGGCCACACTATTTCTGATGCAAGCCAGAATGCTGTTGGCCTTGGACACCTGGGCACACTGCTGGGTCATATTCAGCCAGCTGTCAACCAAGACCTCCAGATCCTTTTCAACTGTGCAAGTTTCCAGCCACTCTTCCCCAAGCCTGTTGTGTTGCCTGGGGTTGTTGTGACCCAAGTGCAGGACCCGACAGTTGGCCTTGTTGAACCTCATACAATTGGCCTCAGCCCATCAATCCAGCCTGTCCAGGTCCTTCTGTAAGGCCTTCCTATGCTCAAGCAGATCCACACTCCCATCCGACTTCGTACCATCTGCAAAATTACTGGGAGTGTACTTCATCCTTTCATCCAGAACATTGATAAAGATATTAAGGAGAACTGGCCACATTACTGAGCCCTGCAGAACACTACTTGTGACTGGCCACCAACTGGATTTAACTCCACTCACCACAACTCTTTAGGCTTGGCCAACCAGCCAGTTTTTCACTTAGCAAAGTATACATCTGTCTGAGCCATGAGCAGCCAGTTTCTCCAGAAGAATACTGTGGAAAACAGTGTCAAAGGCTTTACTGAAGTCCAAGTAGAAATCCACAGACTTTCCCTCATCCTCTAAGCAGGTCAGCTTGTCTTAGAAGAAGATCAGGTTAGTCAGTTTGACTCAGAATCAGCAATTAAACCAGAGACAACAATGCTCTTGATCCCCTCCCCCTCCCACCCACGTAGGGAAGGAGAGAGAAATTAAGAAGAGAGACTTTGCTGGATTGAAAACTAAACTAGACAGCTTGAATGATATGTACAATTATATACAAGTATGTTCAGGAATGTGCAAAAGCCTCTTGCCTCCCCCCACCCCCAGCAACTCCCCCGGCACTCTCCTGAGCTGTGAGCAGTCCCAAAATGTCTCAGCCCTCAGGCAGGAGATAAGGCAGAGCAGACAGGGGCTGGGTTATAAGGGTTATGAGGTCAGAGATGCCTGAGCCTAGGGGTCAATGGTGATGGATGGATGGAGTCCTCCCCAGACGCCAGCCATGGATGGAAGAGAAGGGAAGAAGAAGCAGGAAGGAAGTTGTCTTCTGTGATCTCTGACCTTCCTCAGAGCTTACATAGATACATGGAATGGAATACCTTTGGTCAGTTCTGCTGTCTGTCTAGTCCAGCTCCCTGCGGGGGGGTCACAGATATGACTCTCCTGCCCCTGTAGCCTCTGTAGCTGCAGAGTTAAGAAGTATCCTTGGAGTCTCAGCAGAACCATGAACATTCCAATGTTATCAGTCCACTAACTGGAACACTTGCTGCTAGTTAAAAAAGAGCTTACTGAAGGAAAATAAAACTCAGTAAAAGGAAAATTAGCTTCATCCTGGCTCAAACCAGACAGCAAAGTGTATGCCTGTCCAAGCCATGAGCAGCCAGTTTCTCCAGAAGAATGCTATGGAAAACAGCATCAAAGGCTTTACTGAAGTTCCAGTAGAAATCCACACGCTTTCCCTCATCTGCTAAGCAGGTCAGCTTGTCATAGAATAAGATCAGGTTAGTCAAGAAGGACCTGCATTTATGAAACCTTGCTAACTGGGCCTGCTTGCCGGGTTGTTCTTTATGTGCCTTGTGATGACATAACCTTCTCCATAACCTTCTCCAGCATTGAGGTCACACCAACAGGTCTGCAGTTCCCCAGATCCTCCTTCTGGACTTTCTTGTAGATGAATGTCACATATGCCAATCTCCAGTGAACTGACACCTCTCCAGTTAGCCAGGACTGCTTGTAAATGGTTGAAAGTGGCTTGGTGAGGACTTTTACTGGCTCCCTCAGCACCCTTGGTTGGATCTGACCCAGCCCTATAGACTTGTGTGTGTTTAAGTGGTGTAGTAGGTCACTAACCATCTCCTCTTGGATTATGGGGGCTTCAATCTGCTCCCCATCTCTGTCTTCCAGCTCAGGTGGATGGGTACCCAGTGAACAACTGGTCATATTACTAAAGACTGAGGCAAATATAGAAAATTAAATGCTGTGAGAGCCCCTCTACCCTTACTTCTCAACATTCCCTCATGATTTTATAAGATAATAATTAGATCAATATTAAACTGCCACACTTCTCTAAATGAATTGGAGAGATACCAGCTTTGAGTTCCGCAAACTCACTTTTACAAAGGTGCTTTTGTTCAAAAAGCTTAGTTTTATTATCTTATTTCTTTTTAAGAACAAACTATTAAAATGAGGGTGATTTATGCAAATATTTCTGAGAAATACACAGAAATAACCTTTACACAGAGACCAGAAGTTCTCACTAAGTAGGACAAAAATTACTTCAGTCTACCTTTAGCAAAGGGCAGATCTTGGTAAAGCATATCTTTCTGTAGAAGAAAAGGAAGGGCAATAATTAAGGACTTGATATGTTCTACCTAATGCTTCAGTTATATTTCTGTTACACTCCAGAAGCTCCTGAATTCTCAGTTCTTTACTCAGTTTCTAACTTCTCAAACCTTAGTCTTCACAGCTGAGGACTGGGCATCAGCTGCAACAGTTAGCCTTAGCATAGAATTAATTGCTGTTGCTATTTTGTGTCAGTCACCAAGGTGAGCCTCTCCAGTGTCCCCAGGATCTGCAGCAGAACTCTCCGGGACCGGGAGGGGGCTGGGGGGGAAGGGTACTAGGGCTTTCTTACACAGTGAAATAGTAACTGTTGCAAATTAAGGTAACTTCTTCATTTCAAGGAGGTACCACTCTCACTAGGAGACTGGAGTTGAAACACTGTTCTGAGGAAATAGGTGGAAATAAAGGCCAGGTCCAACTGAAAGAAAAATACACTGATACTGGATACTTTGTTGATAAGATACCATACTGGGATTTTGATTGTATAGAAAAAACACATTAAAACTTCTGAGAAAGTTAAATGTTAATTTGCTTTCATGCTTACTTTATTCCTATTATATAGAAGAATTTTCTTTTCTTTCTTTATTTGCAAAACTAAATATTTCAGTCAGAAAATTTTAATCCAGTCCTTCTCCTTAGTTTTGTTTCTATTTCTGTTTTTACTTGCTCTTAATGTTTTGAGATTTAAATAACTTGTCACAGCAACACTGACTGATAACTGATTTTATTTTTTTTTCCCCAATGATAAGAAATGAATTAAGATAAACTCTGTGCTGCTTTAATAAAATATTTTATTAGATTTTGCCTTGCTGCTGATTGTACCAAATTGTATTGAAAATCAAATGGGGGGCGGGGGAAGTAAATTCATTCTATATTCTATTATATTCTAATTAATCTATATTTTGTTCTTCACAGTCATGTAGGTCTTCACAGACTGCATACTAGACAATATACACTCTCTGTGTGTGTATGTATATGTTGTGTATACATGTATTATATATATATATATGAAAAAGTCCACAGTTATGAAGAAAGACAACCTGTTCTTCCAAAGAAGTTTGTACTTCCTCATGAATCTGTCTAGTTTTCAGCTGCAGCCTTTTAATGGCTTTATGGTACAGATAATTAAGCAACAGTACTGAACCGTTTGCACATGTACTTAATGACAGTCTTTACCTTTTTCTCTTTTTTTTTTCTTTCTTTTTTTTTTTTCTTTTTCTAAATTGTAAAAAAAAAAAAAAAAAAAAAAAAAAAAAAAAGTGCCATACAAATGGCTGGTTCTAATTTAATCTTCTCAATCTAATGCTCTTGTTTACCTGATGATTTTTCCAATACCTGGGATAAGCTGGTGGATTTTAAATATTTTAATTTTTAAAGTATAATCTCTCTTCTTATCAGCACAGGAAGCTAATGGCTTTTTAATTTCATGCTTGCTCAGAAACATAGCATGCATAGACAAAATTATTTGTTCTACTTAGAAGAGCAGAAAAGAAAAAATAAAGAAGAAGAAAGGATTGTGTTTTGGTTGGACACTGGTCTCTATTCTGATGATACTGAGTCATTCCAGGGAGCTGACTCAGGTGTCTCATTCCCCCTCATCAGACAATGAAGTATCACTCTAGTAGATCACAGTGCACCCTCTCATATCTCAAGACATAATGTACTTGACAGCGGCTTTATTTAGGATGTTACTTTGCACCAGCTGGCAAGGCTCCTGCAGGCTTTTGTAGCAACATGAGAAATCACTCATTTTATTGTCAGGTGGCAGATCTTCCGTTTGATCAGAAAATACACCAGGTTGATTTGATGCTTTGTCGCTTATCTTGCAGCTCCAAGAGATTTATTTCTGGGTCTGTAACAGAGCAATTATAGGAACAGTCTCACAATGGCAGGGCAAAGAGGTAATGGTTTTCCAAGTGAAATCATAGAATCATTTAAGTTTGAAAAGACCTTTAAGATCATCAAGTCCGTTAATCTAATACTATGAATTCAGAGAGCAACAGATTTATTTAGAATAGGTTTGCATTAGAATCTAATATTCTTCACTAGAAGATTGCAATTGAATCTAATCTACATCTAATGTGTGTGTCTGTGAGTGGAAACTACATCAGGAAACCATGGATGTGAAGAAAATATAATTTCTGATTTTAATTGGTTAGACTCTGACACCCTACTTACTCCTCTTCAGATTAACACTTATCTTGTTCATCTTGGGTAGAACAGAAGCCTTGATAAGATAACATGAAAAGCTGTAATACCATTTGCTTACATTTATTCATGTGCAAGTAATCTCTTCCTCAGCCCCTAAGCTTTTCCATGTCAGACCTGACATTTATGGATGACAAATTTCCACTTTCTAATTGTCAGCCTTCTCTAGAACTGTTTTTCCTCTTAGGAATGCATCTATTTAGTGTCTTCCCTTTTCCTGTTTGCTCTGCATTTTTTCAGAGACATTTTTTTTTTAATGCAGAAATATGGAAAGATTTTTTTTTTTTACTTGAGTAAAAGATAAAGAAAATCACCATATTAGGAACTTCAATAATGTTTGGAATTATTTAATCGAATATGTTATCAGCAATTTTCATTTAATGTGAATCTTGCTCTGGCAATTTCCACTTAAAGAAACAAAGGTTTCAGTACCTATTTACTATTGTGGATTAATATTGACATAATTAATGTACTCTGATGCTATCTCTGTGATGGTATGAACAGAGAGCCTCATGTCTACAATGACGTGAATAGATAACCACCTCATTTGCCTTCAGCATTGCAAGGTAATGGTTTATTCACAAGGGAGTGCTAGAGTATATTTCCCAAGGGTCTGATGGAGGCAGAAGTTCTGAAGCTGATGAGTTAGACTAGATGTGTGCTGCAGCTGCAATGTTTGGTGCCATCTTAGATGACACAGCATGAAAGCTGTGACACATCTTTGATGTTTTGTTCAAAATTTTAATTTTGTAACTATTTCTTTTCTGGGACAATAACATTTGGTTAGCCTGTCAGCCAAGACCCAATTTTCATTATATTATCTCTCTGAATATTGCTTTAGACTGTTCCAGAAAATGGCAGAGAAGTTTTCTTTGTAAGCACAGGCTGTGAAAGACAGGGTAAAAATCCATTTATAGACTGGTAAGAGAGTTTTTCAAGCAGTTAGGGAAATGTCTGGCTCTGGATATATATATTGCATAAAAAGTACTGCGTAGAAAAAATGTTTGGGCTTAAAGCCCAAGAAGGTACAAGGTACTTAAATACAAGAGGGACCTGAAAGATAAGGGACTCTGTACACTGATGGACTTAGACGATCAGGTTATCCTATATCAGAGCAGCATAAAGGAAGAGCAAACTAAGGTGGGTAGAATAGAGAGTGGGAAAAAATGTTGTTAAAAGAGTTTTGTGAAATGCCCTTCAGAAGGCATGAAAAAAAACCAACAAAACAAAGCAAAACCTAAACAGAAACAAAACAGAAAAAAAACAAAGCAAAAAAAAAAAAATCAAAACCCAACCAAACCCTGAAACTATTAAAAGTGTCAAGCCTATCCCCCCAAAAAAATGGTGTTACATAAAGACAAAGTACACGAGTCTCAAGTTACCGAAGTGCTACTCCAGCCAAAGCAGTTTAAGATCACTTGTCACCAGTCCTACTGGTGCTACTGCACCATTCAGCTCCCAGACTGGCAGAAAGAGAGGGGAAGTGTTTTACTTACCAACACAAACAAAAAAGGTGGTTGTCACTTTTATGTTCTGCCTCCTTATTAGTGTTTTAAAACATCATTATTGTATTTTCAGCTCTTATAAAACCTGGCTCTGTAGTTGTCATGGTCACACCTGTTTTATTTCCTTGTCCACATCCTAAAAAGAACAACTGATGTAATCTACCTGAACTTGCAAAAAGAGTTCTACACTGTCCTGCACCATACCCTTTCTCTAAGTTGAAAAGGTATGGATTCAATGGACAGACCACTTGGTGGATAAGGAATTGGCTGGCTGGTTGGACTCATAGAGTTTTGGTTAATGGTGTCAGGTACTGGAACCAGCATTATTTGACATCTTTGTTTGTACCATGGACAGTGGGATCAAGTGCACCCTCAGCAAGTTTGCTGATGACACCAAGCTGCATGGTGTGGTCAACACATAGGAGGGAAGAGAGACCATTCAGAGGGACCTTCACAGACTTGAGACGTGGGCCCAGGCCAACCTCATAAAGTTTAAAAAGGCCAAGTGCAAGCTCCTGGACAGGATGGAGAGTTGGGCAGAGAGAAACTTAATGAGATTCAGCAAGAGGAAATGTAAGGTCCTGCACCTGAGGCAAAACAACCCTATGCATCAGTGTATGTTAGGGGCTTCCCTGCTGGAAAGCAGCTCTAAGGGGAAGGATCTTGGAATCCTGGTAGACAATAAGTTAACAGTGAGCCAGTATTGTGCTCTTGTGGCCAAGAAGTCCTATGGCATCTTGGAACACATTAGGAAGAGTGTGGCCAGTAGGTCAAGTGAGGTCATCCTCCCACTTTATTCTGCCCCAGTGAGGCCACATCTGGAGTACTGTGTTCAGTTCTGGGCTCCCTAGTTCAAGACAGACAGGGAACTACTGGAGAAAGTCCAGAGGAGGGTGATGAAGATGATAGGGGGATTGGAGCATCTCCTTTATGAGGAAAGGCTGAGAGTGCTGGGACTCTTCAGCTTGGAGAATAAAAGGCGGAGGGGAGACCTTACTAATGCCTGTAAGTATCTAAAGGGTGGGAGCAGGGAGGATGGAGCCAGACTCTTTTCAGTAGTGCCCAACAATACGGTGATTTTCCCCCAGTCTTGTGAGACACCACCTGGACTACTGTGTCCAGTTCTGGGGCCTCCAATACAGGAAGAACCAGGAACTGTTGGAGCAAGTCCAGAGTAAGGCCATGAAGACAGTAATAGCTTTAAAGTGGAAGAGGGTAGATTTAGATTGGATATTAGGAAGAAATTATTTCCTGTGAGGGTGGTGAGACATTGCTAGAGGTTGCCCAGGGAGGTTGTGGATGCCCCATCCCTGAAAGTGTTCAGGGCCAGGTTGGATGGGGCTTTGAGTAAGCTGGTCTAGTGGGAGGTCCCTGCTCATGGCAGTGGGTTTGGAACTAAATGATCTTTGAAGTCCCTTTCAGCCCAAACCGTTCTATCATTCTACGATTCAATGAAAATATGTGCCTAGGATGCAGAGCCTTCATTTGGATGAAGTATGGGGAAACTGTTAGAAAAAAAGAGCAAACTCTCCTTCTCCAGAGCAACCAAAAGAAGCATAGCGAGCAGATCAAGGGAGGTGATTCTCCCCCTTTACTTGGGTCTTGTGGGACACCATCAGGAGTACTGTGTCCAGTCCTGGAGCTGCCAACAAAAGGACATGGAGCTCATGGAGAAAGTCTAGAGGAGGGCCACGAAGATGTTCAGAGGGCTGAAGCACCTCTCCTACGAGGAAAGGCTGAAAGAGTTGCAGTTGTTCAGCCTGGAGAAGAGAAGGCTCCAGGGAGACCTTATAGTGGCCTTCCAGTACCAGAAGGGGCTACAGGAAAGCTGGGGAGGGACTGTTTACAAGGGCTTGTAGTGAGAGGAAAAGAGGTAATGGAACAAAACTGGAGGAGTGGAGATTTAGGTTAGACATTAGGGGAAAATTCTTTAGTGTGAGGGTGGAACAGACACTGGAACAGGTTGCCTAGAGAAGTTGTGCAAGCCCCATCCCTGGAACCACTGGATGGGGCTCTGAGCAACCTGATCTACTGGGAGGTGTCCCTGCCCATGAAGGGGGGTTGGAACTAGATGGTCTTTAAGGTCTCTTCCAACTCAAAGCATTCTACAATTCCATGATTCTATGATTCTATGAATCTATGATTCTATGAATCTTGCAAACTTTGCAGAGGATAGTATAAGACAGATATAGAAAGTGATGAATAAATTGTAGGAAGAAGGCAGATTGTAGTACAGCAGAGTGGAAGACTGCGCAGGAGTACCAGAAGCAGGCACTGACCTTCAGGTCTGAGGGAAAGATGGGCCAATATAGAATTGTCTGTGGTTTATGGAGTGCCACCCTCCCCATACAACAACATGAACAACCAAAACAAATAAACACACAAAACCAAACCAAAACAAAAGAGAGTTTATGTGAGAAAAAGCCTGAAGGAGACAACACAACATGCAAGCATACAGTGGGTTGAAGGGAGGAAATTCTCTGGTCTTTTTTACTTCACTTTGAATATTGTTCGGAACATCTGCTCAGAAAAAATCTGCTTTCGAATGTAAAAACGTTGGTTTTCTTTTGATCTGCTCACATTATTTTGGAAACACCTAGAACATCCATCATCAACCAAGAGCAAATATAAAGTTTTAGCAGTCTTCAGGAATCTTGGTATGCTTTATATAATGATGCAATCAGATCTGTCTCAAAACTCAAAACTCCACCCTGGACTTCTGTTATTACTGTTCTGCCAAGGAAATTTAGTGAAACCCATAAATGACCCTCAAAGAGAGGAGGAGTGGAGAATGTATTCTCTTCTTGTTTTTTTGATATCTCTGAACTTTTTCTGTCACTATGAGGAACAGAATGAGAACCATCTCAAGACTTTCTAATCCCACAAGTGAAATGACCCAAGCCTATCTTATTAGGAAAAAAAGCACAAGGTTAAAATAAAGATTTTCAAAGGTATTTTTCTAAATTTCGGATTCTCTTTAAAATAAAAAATGGGGGAGGGGAAAAACCTCTCACACTACACTGGAGACTTTGAAAATAAGATGTAGACATTTTCTCCAATCAATTTCAAAGTAGTAACAACAGGGAGAGAGAATGATTTTTTTGAAATAAATTATCTAAAGGTATAAGAGAGATGGGATGCTGATGAGTCAAATGCATGACTTGAATATTATGTATTGCCAGTATAACGTTGCCTTTTAGTAGCATTCATAGGCACTTCTCACAGTGTGCATCTGTCCAGGACACTACAGGCTTATGACAGACAGAAGCTTTGCAGAAGTGGTCAGGGAGGGCAGGGAAGGGTTATGTGGGAGCAGCTGCATGTTTTGTGGGGAAAGGTCAGTAGAAATCAGGCTTGTGGCCAGTAGGGGTGCATATTTTTATAAAATCTGAAATTCGTAATGCCTGTTGTGTGTGAATACACCAGAGTAAGCTTTTTTTTCACTGATCTAGTCTATTGATACATGTCAAAAGGCAGCAGAGTGAAGCCTACTGCAGTTTTTTTTTTGTCTGATTTGTTTTGTCTGTCCCAGTTAACCAACCATAAGAAAGATAAAAACCAGTTTTTTGTGAAAAAGGACTTAGTTTTAGGACACAGAAATCCTTATTAAAAATTCTGCAACAGTTGAATTTCTTGGAATACAAAATAAGCTGAGGTTTATGTTCTGTTATTGTTGCAATTAAACATGTATTGCCTGTAGCTATTAAATCTGGAATCTAACACATGGTCTTTAAAAGCAGTAAACTGCAGTAACTTTGGTCAGTGTGAGCCATTGGCTATAGAACATATGTAGATGTAGCAGAAACTTCCCTGTTGTCTTACCATCTCTGTTTTTAAACTCTTTTTTTTCCTAAAACAAGGTACCTAATGTATTGCTAATCCCGAAGGACAATATCTTAACTTTTGGCAAATACCAAAGTCAGCCACATATTTTAAAGCTGCTCTGAGCAAATATATGATAATAAATTCATAATTCACAGTACATTTTTAGCATTAATTATGATAACTAGTATACATGCTACTTCTAATGTCAAGCATCACAGATTTAATACTTAATAAACAGTTTATTTTTCTGACTATGCACATAAGTAAACCTTTTCTAGGTTTTTAAGGTTTTTAAACCTTTTACTTTGTTTAATTGGCACAGCATATGTTCATTGTGAATGTTTTCCATGTAACCATTAAAAAGCTGTGAAATATTGAATGTAATACAGAGTTGATAAAACCAGGAAAACAACCTATTTTCTTCTCAGTTTTTCTCTCACTATATATATATCATCAGGAAAAAACATTATATATAAAATGCAAATATTGATCACTAATTACTTGCTATTTATAGAGGTTTGATGCATAAAATGCTTTAAGTATCATGGTTATAAAGACTGTCATCACCCAGTATGAGAGGAAAACATAACATAATCCCCAAAACTGCATAATATAAATGTAATACAGCATAAATGGGACTTTCATTCTCTACTTTCTCCCAAAAATTTAAAGTGCTTCATCAGCATAATGATCTTGCACAGATGATTTGCTGACAGAGGAGAGACGATATGGCTAGATCAGGTCTGGTTTGTGAATAATATATGTACCATCTGGAAAAGCTGCTCTTTCTCTTTCTGGTTTGAGACACACACCTAGGAGTTAGCCTAGGAGTTAAAAACCTTATTACTACCTTTAGACCATGAAATTCTGTGAGCATTCATCCATGTGATGTGTGTGTGCTGCAGGAATCCATTTTGGGATTCTGGTTGAAGTAAGCGAGATACTTGATAGCATCTCTCCTATCACATAGCAATATACAGAGGCTTCCTCTGAATATATGGAGGATTTCTGTACTCCTTGTCATTTGATCATATTTATGTATAACTCTTCTCCTTTGCCTCTGTGTATTGTGAAATATAACACTGTTGGCAGCTGGTGTTCAGGAGGCAACCCTGTGTCATGGTACAACAAAGAACATCCCTACTCAGTGAATGAATGAGTCAGCTGGTCTATAATATATTGTCTGACATCCAGTGTCAGGTCATATTTACTTTGCACCTTCCAAATTGCACTGTAGAAACAACTGCTTTTCTTTGAGTTCTTTCTAAGGTGTTCTGATTATCTTAAAATTGCTAATAGATTTTTCTTCCTAATCTGCTGGAGCGATAGGAAAGTATAGTTAATTTCCATTTTATAGATGGGCAACCAAAGGTAAAGTTAATTAATTGCTTGTGACCATGTCACAGAATATCTCTGAAAATCAGTAGGCAACTCTAGATCTGCTGAATCTCAGTGCCCTACTCAGCTCTGAGAAATGATTGTAGAGTCTACAAGAGATTTTTCAATGTTATGGAAAATTAACTTTTCTGTCTCATGGGAAATAATAGGATACTTTTTAAAAAAAAATAAATTCAGAAAATTCTTAAAAAAACAACTTTCAATCCTAGTGCCACTGGCTTTGAAGATACAAAAAAACTCAATTCTACAAATTGCAAGGTGTTTCAGTTCAAATAGCAACATCTGAGAAATCTGGCCTAAATGTATTTGGCCATTGTGTCCAATCTTCCACATTCAGCAGTGCTATGAGGTGGATCTGCCTCTGTGTTCTTCTAATGACCTCCTCAAAGAAAATGAAAAGGCATAAAAACTTTAAGACAGTTTTTATTAGATCATACATTAAATTCATTAGCTTTTGTTATAGAGGTGGCATAAAGAAAATTCAAAATGAGAACAGAAATCAAAAGATATTATAAATAACTGTCCTTCTGCCCCTTGTGTCCTTGTAGGGCAAGTACTTTCTGGCAAGGTTTTGAACAACTTCGTGGCTTTCTGTCTTTTTCCAAGTTCTGTTTATTTCTCTCTGGTTGTGGGCAGCTTCCTCCCATTAGGTCTGGCTGTCTGCACCCTGCTTGGCAGTCTGTAGGCTCTGCACAAGCTGCAGCTTCACAAGACCTTTCTGATGCTCTTGTTGCTCTACTCCTGTTCTGTCACTCTCTGGCAAAGACCCATTTTCTTTCCTCCTTTAGGAGCCTCCAAAACTGGCAAACTGTCCAATGAACAGCTGATGTTAGTTCTGTCTCAGGGGACTGAAGATCATCGCTACCACTGTCTTCCTTCACAGTGGCAGGTCTAATGGATAGACTTTTAAATTACACTTTTCAGAGTTGGTTACTCTCTTTCTGGGATCATAGCAGGCTGGTGCCTCCTCGTGCAAAACACAGTTGCACAAGGGCTGCTTCTCAAATGAAATTCTCCTACACATCAGGCTTGTGAAAAAATTGAGCCTGCTCGTGGATTGCTGTTGAAATCCGGGATGCTTGAGGTCTGGAACTGTGTTTCCTTGACAGGGATCAAGCCAAGGCAAGGAGCTCAACAAAAGGGCCTCATTCCCCTTCAGTGCAGGTTTTTGGGAACCAGTAGTAGGGTTTGGGATCAGAGGGGTTGGGGCTGCTGTTGTGGAGACATGTCATAGAAAGGCTCAGACTGGTGTGACTGGAGAATGACAGGGCCTGTCTGGGTGTGGAGGCACCAGCTGGAGGACACAGCAGGGACAGGGCTATTAGCCAGACAGTGGTCATGGCATCTGGGTTAGCAGGTTGTCAGGACTTGCAGCCTAGCTGCTGCTGAAAGAGCTTGGCCACAGTGCTTGGAAGAGGAGGCTGGGAGAGTAGGAACAATGCCTGCTGTCTTGCAGCACTCAGGTTAAATAACGTGGCTGCATGGACCAGAAATTCTCTTACATTATTTAGGTAAGGTTGGAAAAGTATTGCCTGTAATGGGTTGTTTTATGGTTTTCAAAAAACACCTTGTGAAGGGCAACTGGATGTTTAATGGGCTGTCCAAGAGGAGAGCTGGAAGTTCAGGGCTGGCAGTGCCAGCATGCTGATGTAGACATAGGCTCCATCCCCAGGCCTGACCACATGCTCCCTGTGTTTGATGGGGTTTGCAACCAGCAAATGTTGGGTACAGGAGTCTGTTCAGAGGTGGTGTTTGAAGGTCCTGGAGCTCTGTCTCTTCTCAACTCTCAGCCGCTCCCCACAGGTCTCCTCCTCCCAACTGGTGGTTCATCGGTTGCAGCAGATCTGGAAAGGACACGGCACTGCCATGGGGATCCACTCCAGGACATCTCCTTGGCCATGTTCCTCTGACTGCAGGCAGGAGAGTAATCTCTGTCCTCTTTCTCCTTGTCTTCTGCTGGCAGCACCCACCAGACGTGATCAAGCCACCTGCTGCAGACTGGGCACACAGCTCTCAGTGCAGCCAAAGCAGAGATGATGGAAGCACAAGGCCTTGTGCACACAGAGTACATTTATGCTGTTGAAGTGTTTGAGGAGCTTTTTCAAGACTTGGTATTAACCCAAAAATGAGTTATTTACCTGGGGTGTAAAGTCCAATCCACACACAGAGATGAGATATCAAGTTTCTTACAATTCCACCCAGGATCAAGTGCTAGCAGGCTCATGCCAAGAAACTAGCACACCATAATAAGAACAGAGAAAACATTTATACACTCCAGGTTAAAATGAAGTTACATTGTCCGGAGTCTAAAATCGATACGGGATGTTTTGGCTCAGGGGTTAGATTTAAAGATTTACTAAAGCACTGGCTTATCTGACTTGGGGCATTCCAGTTTCTGTTGTTATCTACATGGTTAATGATGTGTCCTGTCCTGGGGCCGGCCTATCAGTCCAGCAATTATCACACTATCACACTAGTAATCCTGTGCTTAGTTTAACAAGTTAACAAACTTAGTTAACAAGTTAACTTAGTTAACAAACAAATAACCCATTTAACAATTCCCCCCTTTGAGATTTATAAAACTCGTTTTCCTGAAGCTTGTAAGTCTCACTCTTCCGTAACAACCTGTTGCTTAGTTTCACTTAAGCATTTTCTTTCCAACATCCAGATATCTTTTCTATGATTTCTGCAAAGTGCTAGTGATGTTGGCATATAAAATAATAACCCCAAACCTACAAAACATTAATACAAAATACTATCAAGCCCATAATTACAATCCGAATTCATGCAGGCGCTTTCTGAACTCTGGGTACAGTTACAGTTCATCAACACGGATCATATCTGGATATCTTCAGCTCTGAATCTCCAGTAGGAGTCAAAGTTCACAGGCTCCAATCAGACCTCGGTGCCTCCTCCACTCCTGTGAAATAAATCCAGAGACTCAGAACCTCCACTTCAACAGCAGTTGGAGTGATTAACAAAACCAGGTATGGCCCTTTAAGGCCTGATTCATCCGTTCTACCTTTCCACTAGATTGTGGTTTCCATGGGGTATGCCGTTCCCACTTTATGCTTAGAACCCTCACTTGTATCACCTTTGCTATAAAGTGAGGCCCCCTGTCTGATGACATTTCTATGGGTACTAGGAATTACTTATTTCAGAATAATTTTACTTACTTATTTTGCTTGATTGGAGTGACATGGAAAGGCCTCAGGCCAACCTGAGAAGGTATCTACTAACACCAACAAATACCAGTCCTCATTTTGCCATAGGAATTCAGAGATTATAGGATTACTTTTCAAACACAGTTCACACTTTCTGGTAATGCTTTTGGCTATGTTAATCATCCCTGCTCCAATAATGCAGGTTTTTAGTAAGTCTACTAGGGCTTCTGCCCACACATGCATTTGTTGATGAGCTCTTTGCATCACCTCCTTCATGACTATGGATGTCACAATGAGTCATTTATCTGGTGCTACCCACCATACTTCTCTCATTGCTGGACTTTAGAGCAATAGTGTACCTATATAGAAACATTAAAAGATAATCAATAGTATTCTTCAAAGACAATACAGAAAACTGCTCCTTATATACACTCTGAATGTGATTTAGCATCCATCTCAAATGCAATTCATCTAGTATCCTTTGTAATTTGGATTTGTAAAGGTTTATCTGCTCAAGGTATCACTGTCTACCTGTCTCCAGATGCTGATTGCTTGATACTACTCCAAATGCATATTTAGAATCAGTCCAAATATTCACAGTTTTTCTTTTAGGCTGGTGTGTTCATTGGAAGAGGCTTAGCTTCTACCTCTAGTCTGCAGTCACAGCAGTCACAGTAGTCCAAGGGTGTACCCTGCAGGTCTGGTTGGCTGGAATATACCTGCTCAATCATTTGCAAACAGTCACAAATTAACTTTAATTCAATGTGCTCCTGTTCTATAAGAACAGCTTGAACACCGGGCTAACAGACCCCACTTTCAAGACAACAGTTTGACTGCATCATTCTACTGGGTAACAGCTAGTGGTGTCCTTTTTGTTCCAGTACAGCAGGTACTGCATGAGGCACACGCACGGATGCATGTTGGCCTTCAGTTTTTGTGCCTCTTCTATTAGCAACGCTGTTGCTGCCACTGCTCTAGAGCAAGCAGGCCTTCCCTTACTCACTCAACTTTTTGCTTGGTTCTTAATCTTCCCTCTCTCTTGGTGATTTTGGAGCTGGTTGCACAGCCTTTGCTTTTCCTGGTGTTTCAGTGGTCCATACCCAAGGGGTCAACAGCATTCATCACATCCTTTGGGACAGAGTTCAGGTTCTCCTTTGCTCCTGAATCTATCAGTCCAGCAATTATCACCTAAAGCACAGTCATTCTGAGTCCCATTTAACACTGGAATTCTTGTCTGCAATGTCTTTTCATAAAACTAGCACTGGAATAACCTTCAGATCATTTTTATGGGTTCCTGTGGGAGAACAGGACAGACCCTTTTGTTAAATTTAACAAAAGGAATGCAGTCCTGCCAGTTTCTTTACCCCCTACACAGAGACTGTCTTGCAAAAGGCAGGAGGCTAAATCACTGTGATTCTTGCATTAGATAAGGAGTAGGGACAGAAGGAAGAGACCATTGTGTTAGCCAAGGTGTCAGCCAAGATAAAACTCTGGCGCCTGCCCTGGGCATCTTGACTGTTGGCTTGATGACCGGCAATTACCTCAACTTCTGGAACAGGATGAAGATTCTGCAGGTCATAGAGATAAGCCAAAACAATGGAAACGATGACACCTAAGAGATTTGCAGAAAGAGTGACACTGGGTCCTTTTCCCCTCCTCTCTCTTAATTAATAAGTGATATGAGCCTGCAAAGGTACCAATAACAAAATTATTTATGACCTAGTCCCATCTCGTCAATAAGTATAAACAAGTCTCAGAATCCTCTTTTTGGAGGAAGAGCACAACAACTATCCAGATGGGTCAATGGGCCTGAATCCTTTCTTCTTCAAAAGCAAGGACAATTTTTGGTAAGATTTGCACATCTGATTCTGTTAGATGTTTTATTCTGTCTTTACTATCTTAACCTCAAATCTATGCAGCTAGTGAATTTATCAATGGCAATCCAGAGCTTGTTATAACTGTCACATCAATTAATTATATTAACTTTGCTTTTGAACTGTCTCAGTGAAAGTCCTCGTTAGGGCTCCCAGGTGGGCAAAGTGCTTCAATGAAAATCCTTTTGGTGGGACTCTGACACAGCAACATTATGAAGCTGTCTCAGTGAAAGTCCTTGTGGGACTCTGAGATACGCAAATATTGCCCTTTTATGAAACAGTTCCATACAGGCTATGACAACATCTTTATATTATAATAATAGAATAATTAAGACAGGAAGGGATCTTTCACAGTCATCTAGTCCAACCCTTGCTCAAAGCAAGACTTACTTTGCATATTATTATGTATGTTACTCAGGGCCTCATTCAGCTGAGTTTTGATTCTCTCCAATGCCAACCAGCTGTAGCAGGACACCTCATCTCCCAGTGTGCCTGCCTCAGTTTCCCTCTACGATTTAATTCCTTTTTGTGTCTCAATTTTACAAGCCCAGGCCTGGAGTGCAAAGAATCCCATGGGAAGGGAATGGAGGGAATGGACCTAGCAAGCTCTAAGCTAGTAACAACCTTGAAAGGTACAAAGGCCAAGTTGATGTTCATAACACTAGCTTCTCTCCGGTGTTGAAGAACATGGAGCCCAGCTTAGCCATAACTAGGCCTGAAATGGAGATAAAATAAGAACAAGCAGACAAACAAAAGAGTTTGCTTGGTGAGAACAGGACCTTCTTGTGTTTTTCCACTGTTTTCCTTTTATTTTCCAATAAGAGTTTTTGGAGGTACAGCTAAATAAGTACAGCAGTCAGTCTGCTTTATTCTATAAAAGCCTGGTCCCATCAGGGAAATCAGGGAAACTCCTGTACACTTTTCCAGGATATGTGCTGAACCTTCTCCTCTCCAGTGGGGATGTCTGCCAAGAAGATTATTTTTCTCGAGAGTTGAGGACAGGGACAAAGGGACACCCAGCTGTGGACATGTAAGGGTGAGAGATATTAACTCCCTTACTGTCTTCATTAGTTAACTTGACATTAAACAATCTTTCATTGACAAGTTTTAAATTTTAAGATTTTAGGATCCTTTTAAATCAGTAATCAATATTCTAGATCTAGTATAAGACTTGTTGATAAGTAACTTGTTAGAATTTAAATGGTTAACCTTTATTGATTGATTTGCCTATTAGTGGTACATTTTGTTGTTAAGATACCTTTTGCATTAACATCATCAATGTTCTGTTCTGATATCTGTTGTGCCTTCTAACTTTAAAAATATTTAAGGCCCCAGTGCTGTTTGCAATAAATCTTGTTCCGTGCATATACACCTTGCCTGCTATCTTGTCCCATTTGGGACACTTGTTCTTAATCTTTCTGCTTTTTTCCTAAGTTTCCTTTATCTGTCCTGGCCTGCATCAAAAGAAGCATGGCCAGCACAATGAGGGAGGTGTTTCTGCCTCCCTACTCTGCTCTGGTGAGATCCCACCTGGAGTCTTCAGCACAGGAAAGCCATGGAGCTGTTGGAGCAAGTCCAGAGGAGGGCACTGAAGATGATCAGAGGGCTGGAGCACCCTCTCCTATGAAGACAGGCTGAGAAAGTCAGGGTCGTTCAGCCTGGAGAAACAAGGCTGCAGAGGGACCATCTAGCAGCCTTCCAGTACCTGAAGGGGGCCTACAGGAAAGCTGAGGAAGGACTTTTTACAAGGGCATTAAGTGACAAAATAAGGGATAATGTTTTCAGACTGAAAGAGGGTAGATTTAGTTTAGCTACTAGGAAGAAATTATTTCCTGTGAAACCACCAGCAGTGGTGACACACTGGAACAGGTTGACCAGAGACGCTGTAGATGCCCCATCCCTCAAAACATTCACAGTCAGGTTGGATGGTGCTCTGAGCAACCTGATCTAGTTGAAGATGTTCCTGCTTATTGCAGAGGCATTGGAGTAGATGACCTTTGAAGGTCCCTTCCAACACAAGTTATTCTACAATTCTATGATTCTATTATTTCTCTACCATTCTTTGTAATTGCTACAATTAAGAATGGCTATAAATCTTTGTTGGTGAGTGATGTTAATTATATAATTATTTGCATGTGGTTATCTCTTAATTAATAGCAAGGATTTGAAATTCCATTTTCTGAGGTTATTAATTGTGTTATCTCAAGGCTAAAACTAATTTAATCAGAGACTGTACAGACTTGATCAAAATACCAAAAGTCTGAGAATCAAAGGTATACACAATTTGGAGGTAATATAAAGCACAGACAGCAAAAGCAAATATGTTGTTTCAGAGTTTGGGAACTTTCTCATATCATTCTTTAAATTAATGTGTGATCTCAGAAACGTTTATAAATATTGAAAGGGTGGGTGTCAGGAGGATGGGTCCAGCCTGTATTTAATAGGGTCCAATGACAGAATAAAGGGCAATGGGTACAAACTGAGGCATAGGGGATTCCAGCTAAACAAAAGGAAAAACTTCTTTACTGTGAGGGTAACAGAACGCTGGGACAGGCTGCCCAGAGAGGCTGTGGAGTCTCCTTCTCTGGAGACATTCAAAACCCATCTGGATGTGTTCCTGTGTGATCTACTGTAGGTGATCTTGCTCTAGCAGGGGGTTGGACTAGATGATCTTCAGAGGTCCCCTCCAACTCTCACCACTCTGTGACTCAATGATTCTATCTTTACAGCACCATTTCTCCAGACACTTTTCTGTCATCGTTGGTTTTTTATTTTATGGACACAGATGGTGATGGAACTGATACAGTACAACAGACTCTAACGGTATAGTAACTAATATTAACTCTCAAAACTTATTTTTGCTTCTCCTTTTCCATTTCTTAAGAGAACTTTGTGCTTCTTTTGACTGCACCTAAGTGCCTACACCATAGGGATTTCCTCCATTTGTAAATCATCAGGTTACTGGGATTAAATATTGGAAGAAATATATTCAAGATCCACACCATTTTTTCTAGATCTACTGCATTCTGAAAGTAATGGATCTAAAATATGTTTGCAGAAAAACTATGCATGTTAATTTCTAAAGACAACCCAAACATTAAAGGTTTTCCTCTTTTTATCATGTGTCTGGAATAGTGGTACAAGGCAACTTGGTTTATAAGGAGATAGAGTTTTGTAATCACAGAATCACAGAATTGTCATGGTTGGAAAGGACCTCTGAGATCACCAAGTACAACCATCAACACAAAAAAATCCCCACCAAAAACAAAACCCAACAAACCGAAACAAAAACCAAAAACCAAAAAACACCGCCAAAAAAAACCAAAACAAAACACAACCACACACACCCCACAAAAAAACACCCACAAAAACCCCCACAACCTCAGCCACTAGAGCATGACCTGAAGTGCCAGATCTACACATTTCTTGAATACCTCCAGAGGTAATGACACAACCACCTCCCTGGGCAGGCTGTTCCAGTGCCTGACCACTCTTTCAGCGTAGAAATTCTTCTTAATATACAATCTGAACCTCCTCTGCTGCAACTTCTGGCCATTTCCTGTGTCCTATCATTATTTACTTGGGAGCAGAGGCCAACACCCACCTCACTACAACCTCCTTTCAGGCAGTTGTATAGGACAGTGATGTCTCCCCTCAGCCTCCTCTTCTCCAAATTAACAATAATAGAAAGTAACAGTAATAAAAAGAATTGCAAAATCATTCAAAGGAATAAAACCTCTAGTAATGATGTCTTCAATATCTATGTACACTGACACGTCCCTCCATTTTTACCTGGAAGACAGTGGTTGAGGGGAAAGCTGATGATTAAAGCAAGAAGATACCTCTCAGGAAGGTTAAAATGAAAAATAGGAGATGAAACATTTAAAGGAACATGAAGTAATTTCTTGTGGATTTTATGATAGGCCCTAATATATTTGAAACACCTGAAACCATTTCAATGCCAATAAAAGAATACATAAACATTTTATATCTACCTTCAGTAGGGTTATTATAAATAATGACACTTCTGTGCATGGTTTAGCAACAATATAAAGCCTGCAGCACTCCATATCCTGTATGCAAAATTACTTCGGATAACGCAGTAGTTTCCTTTTTGAGTATTATTATTTGTCTTGCTTTGAGAGAATAAGCAGCATACATTAGAAAGACAGAAAGTGAAGACTTACTGCCCCCAGGTGTCCGTATAAGGATTCCTTTGATTAGGAGGCAGCAATATCCCTCAAGGAAATATCTTCAAAGAAATCAGATTCTACACTTTTCTCTTAGGTATCCAAAGACTGTCACTTGGTTTTAGAATGTACAGTATCTTTGTGAGAGTTAGAAATAATTGATCATGTCTCAGGCACTGAACAAATACCTAAGCTGATTTTGTCTCAAGAAAGTTTGTTCCTGTTTTGAATATAAGATCTGCATACAGCTAATGATTTTGGACAAATCAAGTTAGATCTTACTCAGCTTACTTATAGTCACCCAGAGAACAAAAATGAGGGTAACTGTCAGGGCCAGAAACAGCGCCAGACATCAAAAATGTGCTCTACACCGCAGATAGGTACAACGGTCCTACTTGGAGCCTCTGGCAGAAAGCAACAGGGGAAACGCAAGGTTGACCCTTGGGATTCTGGAGCTGAAGCTACAGAGGTTCTGAGGTCAACTATATGTCGACTGAAAAGGAGGTAGTGGCAGCATATGAAGGAGTTAGAACCACTTTGGAAATGATGGGCACTGAAGCGCAGCTCCTCCTGGTGCCCCAATTGCCTGTACTGAGCTTCATGTTCCAGAGTAACCTTTCTCCTATCCATCGTGCCACCGATGCTACTTGGAGTAAATGGACTGCTTTAATTACCCAGCAAGATCAAATAGGAAGCCTTAATTGTCCAGGAATCATAGAAGCAATTACAAACTGGCCAGAAGGCAGACACTTTGGGATGCCAACACAAGAAGTGGTGAGATGGGCTTAAGGAGCTCTTCTGCTGCCACTGCTTTAGCCAACCCCACAAGGCATTTGCTGCCATCCATGAGTCAGTGTAGAGATAGAGTCTCAGCCACCCCTCTTGCTCAGCAACGTCCAAAGCCAGCTGGATGGCTTTCACCTCTGCAAATTGACTCGATTCACCTTCTCCTTCAGCTGCTTGTGCAACTAGTTGTGTAGGACTCCACACGGCAGCTTTCCACTTCCGGTGACTCCCTACAAGATGACAGGTATTCTACGATACCTGGACAATTAGGCCTTCCTATTCAAGCTCACTGGCTGATTAAAGCAGTCTATTTACTCCAAGTCACATCAGTGGCATGATGGATAGGAGAAAGGTTACTCTGGAACATGTAGCTCAGGACTGGCAATCTGGGCACCAGGAGGAGCTGTGCTTCAGTGCCGATCACTTCCAAAGTGGTTCTAACTCCTTCATCACTTCCGAAGCAGCTATAGTTCCTTCATATGGTGCAAGTATCTCCTTCTCAGCTGACGTGTAGTTGGCCTCGGAACCTCTGTAGCTCCGGCTCCAGAATCCTGGATGCCAGCCATAGACAGAAGAAAAGGGAAGAAGATGCAGGAAGGAAGTTGTCTTCTGTGATCTCTGACCTTCCTCGGAGCTTACGTAGATATATGGAATGGAATACCTTTGGTCAATTCTGCTGTCTGTCTAGTCCAGCTCCCCTATGGTGGGGTCACAAATACAACTCTCCTGCCGCAGTAGCCTCTGTAGCAGCAGAGCTAAGAAGCAACCTTGGAGTCTCAGCAGTAACATAAACATTCCAGTGTTATCAGTCCACCAGCTGGAACACTTGTTGCTAGTTAAAATAAAGCTTACTGAAGGAAAAAAAAACCAGTAAACGGAAAATGAGCTTCATCCTGGCTCAAACCAGGACAGGGCCCATGACACTTTAGGTCATCAAGGCAGGGATGCAACATACAGGTGGGTTAGTGACCGAGGAGTGGACTTAACCATGGACACTATTGCACAGGTTATCCACGATTGTGAAATGTGCACTGCAATTAAGCAGATGAAACGGTTGAAACTTTTGTGGTATGAGGGGAGGTGGTCAAAGTACAGGTGTGGGGAGACCTGGCAAATATGACTACATCACACTGCCTCAGACCCACCAGGGTAAGTGCTATGTGCTTACAATGGTGGAAACAAGTACAGGATGGTTGGAAACGTATCCTGTGCCTCATGCCACAGCCCGGAACACCATCCTGGGCCTTGAGAAGCAAATCTTGTGAAGACATGATGCTCCAGAAAGAATTGAGTCAGATAATGGGACTCATTTGAAAAACAGTCTTGTGACTGAGTGGGCCAAAGAACATGGTATCGAGTGGATCTACCATATCCTGTACCATGCACAAGCCTCAGGGAAAATTGAAAGGTACAATGGTCTGTTAAAAGCTACCCTGAAGGCAATGGGTGGTGGAACTTTCAAACACTGGGACAAACACGTAGCTCAGACCACCTGGTTAGTTAACACCAGGGGATCCATTAATCGGGCTGGTCCTGCTCAGTCAGACCTTCTACATAGAGTAGATGGGTATAAAGTCCCTGTGGTATGTGAAAGAAACCTGTTGGGTAAAAGTATTTGGGTTTATCCTGCTTCAGGCAAAGGTAAACCTGTCCAGGGTGTTGCTTTTGCTCAGGGACCTGGACAGACCTGGTGTGTGATGACGGAGGATGGTGAAGTACAATATGTACCTCAAGGTGGTCAGACTCCGGGGGAACATCCTTGATTTGACAGTTAGTAGAATATACACCCTAGGTGTAATATATATGGTCTGGAATAAAGTGTGGAATGTCCTAGTCCAGAATTTCCAGAAAAGAAACAGGGTGAAACAGGAAAACAACAATGAAGGAAGCACGTTTTACATCCCCAGAAGCACCATAACAAAAACAAAAAAGCAAAACATGAAAAATAAGGTACTCTATTTGATACTCTAGAGGCTATAGTAGTAGCGGGAACTATTTATACAGTGGATCCACTGGAGAATTAGTGTTTTATGTTCCTTATTCTGAATATCCATTGAGTCAGTTCTCTAAACATGATGCTTCCAGTGTTTTCTAAGTGACACGTGGGTCACTGACCAGGAAAGTGCTACGGTGTGCCTGAAGCAGGTTAGTTTCCAGTGGGATCCTGTGGTGTCTGGAAGGCTCATGAAAAAGTAGATTTTCAGGGAAAATGCTCTTCACTAACTCAGGACTCTTCTCCAGTCATCTAGAGGTACATGTGTTGTATACAGACACAGTGTGCCAGCAGTCTGTCTCACCTTGTGTGGTATCTTACAGGTCAGTAAGCTGAAGTGCCTTTGCCTGTGCTCATGCTCACAGACCCTACTCATTGCTTAAGTAGCAGAGGCTTGTGGTCAGAGGTGTTGAGGGTCCCTGCTGGTCCTGTCTTGATAAAGGGCCACCAGAACAATGTAGCATTTCCTTAAATTAATATACCTGCATACTTATTTAAGAGAATAGAAGCATACATGTGTAATGTTATTCCAGATTATTTTAGGACAGGCTTTTGATGTTTGCAAGAGTGAGTGGCTTGCCCAGGACTTGAATGGAAAGGCATAGTGTGCAGGAAGCTGTGATATATCAGGTCACATTCTTCCCGTGAGATATACAAAACCTAATACATTGACCAGCATAAAACAGAGAGCTGGTTCGCTGTTTTTTGGCTGATAGATTAAGCCATGCTCTTTAACACTTTTTGTTACTAAAGATTCAGATATTTTAATGTTGAGTAACTATTAAATCATAGAAACATAGAATCATAGAATGGTTTGAGTTGGAAGGGACCTTAAAGATCAAGTTCCAACCCCCCTGCATGAGCAGGGACACCTCCCACTAGACCAGGTAGCTCAGAGCCCCATCCAACCTGGGCTTGGACGTGCCCAGGGATGTTTCCTAACGTATCAGAACAGGTTAGTCTGACTACTATCCTGTCTGCAAAATTTATAGTACTTGTCATAGTGACTCGACCAAATTGCAAATGGTGTGTTTATACTCCCTTTAGCAATTTATTGGCAGTTTCAAATGGGTACAATGCTATTAATTCTTTAACTAGACTATTAAGAGGCCTTTCATAAAAAGAGTGCTACATTCATTTTAGAACTAGTTCCAATTAAAGAATCCTTAAATCTATCCTGTATAGGGCTAATTTGTGATTTCCTTGGAATGCAAGGTACTGCCTATACTGAAGACTTTATTTCTTGGCATCTCTAAAACTAAATAAGAAATGATACATACATATTTAATCTAGATGAAAAAAGTTAGTAGAGGGTAAGTCCCTACCTTTAATTTTCTTAAATGAAGGAAACAAAAAGAACCTATATTGACTAAATACAGTATTAGAACTCTGATACCTTTATTTACCAGGACTTTTCTGCTTTCATCATCCAATTCAGAACTCCTATAGCTCTTTTTATGTGCATGAAACTAAGGCTTTAGCATTAAAAATAGAACCAAACAGATTATACAAATCCCTTTTATGAAGTTCACAGAATCACAGAATGATTGAGTTTGGAAGAGACCACTGGAGGTCACCTTGACCAACCTGCTGTTCAAGCAGGGCCACCCAGAGCCACTTTCTCAGGACCATGTCCAGACAGCTGTTGATGATTTCAAAAGACAAAGACTCCACAATCACCCTGGACAAACTGTTCCCATGCTCTCTCACACTCACAGGAAAAAAAAAGGGTTTCCTAATGTTCAAGAGGAGCCTCCTGTATTTCAGTGTGTGCCCATTACCTCCTGCAATGTCAGTGGGCAGCCCTGGAAAAAGTTGCCTCTTTCATCTTTGCACTGTTCCTTCAGGTATTTGTACAGCTTGATGAGAGATTTGTACAGCCCCCCTGAGCCTTCTTTTCTCTAGGCTGCATAGTTCCAGCTGTCTCAGACATTCCTCTTACGGGAAGTGCTTCAGTCCCTTCATCATTCTAATAACCCTTCTCTGCACTGTCTCCAGTAGCTCCATCTCTCTCATGTATTGAGGATCCCAGAACTGGACATGTGGCTCTGGAGTTGGACTCACTGATGCTGAGAAAAGGGGAAAGATCAGCTCCCTTGATGTGTGGTTAGGGCTCTTCCTAATGCAGCCCAGGATAGTGATGGCCTTCTTTGAGGCAAAAAACACATTGTTGGCTTATGTTCATCTTTGTGTCCAACAGGATCCCCAGGTTTTTTCTTCAAAGCTGCTTTCCAGCTGTTAGGCTCCTGGCATATAATGGTGCCTGGGGTTGTTCCCCCTCAGGTGTAGGACTTTGCACTGCTTTTTGTTGAATTTCTTGAGGTTCCTGTCAGCCCATTTCTCTGGCCTGTCAAGGTCCCTCTGGATGCCACCACAACCTTCTGGTGTTTCAGCCATTTCTCCCAGTTTTGTAACATCAACAAACTTACTGAGAGAACACTCTGCACTATCATAGAGTTCATTAATGAAGATGTGTTATGAGATTGGACACAGTGTTCACCCCTGGGACACACCACTAGTTATTGGCCTCCAACTAAACTTCATGCCACAGATCACAATGCCCTTGCCCCATCCATTCAATTTTCAATCTAACCTTGCTGCCTGCTCAGCTAGACCATACTTCAGCAGCTTCTCTGTGAGGATCTTATGGAGTCAGTGTTAAAAGCCCTAATGAATTCTAGGTAGTCAAGTGGGCAATATCCACAGCTCTCCACATATCTACCACTCCAGTCATTTAACCATAGGTTATCAGGTTGGTCAAGCATGACTTCTTTTTGAAACCATACTGACTCGTCCTTATCAGCTTGTTGTTCTTCATGTTCTTCCTAGATTTATTCCATCACCTTCAAAAGTGTTCCCAGGAGCTGTTTAGATACACATAATTGTCCTGGTTTAAGCCAGAATGAAGCCAGTTTTCTTTTTACTGATTTTTTTCTTCAGTGAGCTCTCTTTTAACTAATGGCAAGTTTTCCAGGTTGTGAACTGATAATTCTGGAATGTTTATGTTACTGTCGAGACTTCAAGGACACTCTGCTCTGTGGCCTCATTTGTATCTGCAATCCTCCCATAGGGAGGAGTGGACTAGACGGAGAGCAAAATTGATCAAAGTATTCCATTCCATATATCTACATAAGCTCAGTATAAGGTCAGGGATCATGGAAGTCAAGCCCCTTCCTGCTTCTTCTTCCCTTCTCTTCCATTCATGGCTGGTGTCCAGGGAGGACTCCATCTCTCCATCACCATTGATCCCTAGGCTCATGCATTCCTGCCCCTCATAACTCTGCCCTCAGCTCCTGTCTGCTCCACTGCTCTCTCCAGTAGTGTTCTGGGACATTTCAGGACTGCTCACAGCTCAGGAGAGTGCCCTGGGAGCTGCTGGGGGTGGGGGGGAGGCAATAGGGTTTTGCACATTCCTGCACACACTTGTACATAATTGTACATATTTTCTTATGATTAGGATTTAATTAAAGCTGTCTACTTTAGGTTTCAATCCAGAAGGTCTCTCTCTTCATTCTCTCTCTCCTTTCCCTACCTGGGTGGGAGGGGGAGGGGATCAAGAGCATTATTGTCACTGGTTTAATTGCCAATCCTGAGTCAAACTTTGACAATAATCTAAAGATTGATGTATGTCTGGGTGAAGATGCAAAACTTACGTACAACAGTGAAATTGTACCATAATTTAAATGTGGGGAAGTTGCACTGAAAACAAAGTCCTAGTCCCTAGCAGGCAGTCACAAGTGCTGTCACACTTTTTAGTAAAAAAAGTAAAACAGCAATTGTTTATGTTTAGCAACCTTGCCTTACTAAATGAATTACATCCCCAAACGGGCATTCTTCTAAGGATTCCAGACTTGCTTAAGATAATTCAGACAGACATGCTGGTTGAGTACATGAACAGCCATTTGGAATGTGGTTTGTTAAAGACATGGTGTTGTTCATCTGGAGTCCAGCAGGGAATGGCAGATCAACCATCCTTAGATGGCCTCACAGGAGTTAATGACAGTTTCTACGGATGAAAGGTAGTGAAGGAACCTTCCAACAGCTGCTCAGCTGGCCTTCATATGTGTCTTCTCCCCAGTGGGTTCTCCACTTTTGTTGCTTTTATATTCTGTGGTATATGTGGAATTTAATTGTAGAATGAAATCAGGGTTCAGCGACAGATCTTTCCATGATTCATTACAGAAATTGGAAACATGGTAACGTGCTTGTAGAAAAATCTGTGATCTCTCACAATTCTGCTGTCATTCTGCTCTATATTGTACAGAAGGAACTGCATTGGATGACTAAGCCAGTCACCCACTTCTTGTTTTTCCTTCATATATCTCTATGTCACATACCAACAGGATATTGTACTTCTAAGCAGGCATTTAAGTCTTACCACACCATGTAACAAATTAAATTTAGTCATTTACCCTCCATATCTTTACATCAGGAATTTTGGGAAATGCCTAGGGGACAGGTTATGCTTTTTTTTTTACCCCTCTGTACAGAGGCAAGGAATTTTTACATTCTGTATGCCTCAGACAAGACCTAGAGAGTAAATCAGCATAATTTTGCTGACTGACCTAGAGATCTCCCAGTGATGTGTATGTGCGTGTATGCACACTCAAATGTGAAGTTTCCAGTACTGGTATATGCAAAAGTTTAAATCTGTTTTTTGGCAATGTTTTTGAGATGTTAATCTTGAAGTTAGAATTACATAATCTACTAATGTTTTTTTGAAAAGATTTAGAAGACAACCTTGTTCTCAGCAAGATGGCTGAGTGGTTTAATGAAGTCTTATTCCACTGATACAGAACAGATAGATAGACTTAAATATGTATCAATTTGTCCTTTGTATGTAAAATAAATAGATTAATCATATTTAAAAAAAGGGGAATTAGGAGTGTAACTGATCAATATACCTGTAAGACAGTTTGTGTGCTTATGAAATACATTATTTCAACTTGATCTTTTTTCTGCTTAGCATCGTTATTTTCACAATAAATGGTTGTCTTACTGAATTTGCCACCAGTACCAATTGTCTTTTAGCATACTTTTGTGAGATTTTTTTCACTTCCCTTAAAAAAACTTTAAAAAATTTGTATCTTTAGTAAAGATGATTGTGAGATAAAAAAAAATATCATCTAGAAACGATTTTGATTTGTGACCAGGCTATCTTAGTATTAGCTGAATAGCTCAGAATACTCAGGAGACTGCATGACTTTGTTTTTAAACACAATCATACTTCCTTATTTCACTTGAATTTATCTAACCCAACTTATTCAGAATCAGCTTTGTTGTCACCTGATCTGAAATCATTCCTCCACTCTCCTACTTCCAGGTCTTTTAGTCCTTATGTACACACCCTCACACTTTATATGATAACATGTTACTTCATTTCTAAAGATCACCCAGTTCTTCTGAATTGCAGAAATATTTATAATTAGGCTATCTTTCCAGACAAAATCTTCCACCTTTACCATCTATTTCAGTATTGCTACTTTTAGCAGAATCTTCAGGCTGTTTACATTTGAGCGTTCACCCACTCTATGTATATTATGTTCTTTTTATCACAGGCTATTAATGTGATTAATTTAAAAGTAATTGAGTCTTGTCTCCTGTCAGACAAACCCATTTAAATATAAATTGCATTACATAATACAGTTTTGTCTCTGAATAAGTAAATGCACTGCTCACACCTGGACTATTTACCTATGGCTTACTGCCAAGAAACAATGGAATAGAAAATCAAATAGAAATCATTGTTAAAAAACAATTTACTTGCCTGTGATTTAGCTAAACTTCTTTCTGAAGTGACCCGCTCATTTCATTTATACATGGCAATATTATAATTCAAGTGTCTTTGCAAGGACATTTAACCATCAGTAATCTTCCTCTTCCTTTGAGATTTCTTACTTCATCATCTTAGATTTCCTAATGAAAGAGTATGTAACAGGAGAGCCCTATTAAAAAATTTAGTTCTACAGAACTACCAGACATGTTTGGAGCACATACTAGCTGCTACTCAGAAAACAGACACAAAATATGACTCAGCTTTTATAGCTCATCAGCCTTTAAATAGGTTTTGATTTGAAGTGGTTGCTTCTGCTTTTGAGCTTGAGTCACTCGGTTGTTCTAAAAGAGATACAGAAAGACAATAAATGTCTGAAGAGTTTACTGTCCTAGTTGCAGAACTATAAGGAGAGAGAATTTGAAAATTAACCCCCCCTTTTTTTTCTGTAATGAACATTGAAGTATTATCTCTCCCATATCTCTCCCACACTATGCTAAACTTCATATTAAATGAATTTTTTAAAAATATAAAAAAGAAGACAAAAAAGTAGAGTAAAGGATTATGTTTGCATTCCATATTATATACCTTCTGTAGAAACTTTCAATCAATACAAGAAATATGTGGTCTTCTAATGACTCAGTAAGCATATATGATAAAGACCTCTGATATATTCCCTTCTAGGGAGGAAAGAACTCCCTCTTGTTGAGTTAAACTTGATAAGAGAAAACATATAGCACAGATAGAACTGTTTTCAACTTATTTACTATTGTTTTGTCCACCATTCCCACAGACGATCAAGAAAACTAGAATTCAGTAGGCCATGTTCTTTATACTTCTACTCCATGCCTACCTTGGTTTAGCATACTTTAGTTTAGGAAAGCAAGCAAAAAATGGTCAATCGCTAGTTTTTAAATTAATATGAATAATTCCAAATTATCTGATGGCCCAAAGAGTCCATAACCGTTTAACACATGTTATCAAAGGTATTTCCTAAAAGAAATAACAATTTGAAAGAACCAGACAGACAAATAATGAGAGAAGATACAACATGTATAGTTTTTACCTTAGCATCTTTCTTGTTCCTTTGCAAAAGTAGTAAATCCTAGCTCAACAGCACATGTTGAGGGGAGCAAAGAAGAAACAGCATAAAGACTGGACAGAAATTCCCCTGGATACATTCCTAATGTTTCATAACTAAAGGTCTGTGATTCAGATACAGTATCTTGATGCATTTTTCTTGAACAAATATTTGTTCAGCTGTTAAAGATCCTGCTTAAGATTTTAGCATGTACAGCATCTTTCACCAGGAAGTTTGAAAGCCAGACTACAGTTATACAATTACCCTAATATTGATACTACAGGAGACAAAGAATAGTTGTTTGCCTGCATTTGCCTTCATTGTGCTACTCATGATTCAAATTTCAAATATGGATCTCCAGCAAATCCTTCTAACACTCACTTCTAGACTGAAGAACTCTAGTGCAAATACTGCCTACTGTTAAAAAGCCAGGAATGGGCATACCAGGGAGAGCTAAGTGGACTAGAACTATCCCACCTATGGAGGCAGTATGGTGGGTTTATGAAATTGTGAAAGAAAGTGTATAAGGAGCAACTGTACATTTTGTTTTCCAATGTACACGCTAGGGAACATTGAATGGAGCTACTATTGTGGAAAGGCTGAAAACAACAAAAGGATAATGTTCAATTAAACTACGGGATTTTGCTGCCATGAGCTGCTGTGGACACTGAAAGTTTGGATGGATCTGAAAAAGCTTATGAACAAAACAATGGGGAGGAAATCTCTTGCAAGCTATGAATACAGAGACATTGCATTCAGTCAGTAAACTCTAGACCTGCATATTTTTGAAGGTTAAGAGAGCATTTGGAAAAAGTACCGTATGCTCATTCTGTTCTAATTTTCCTCCATTCTGCTATTAGAGCATGTATAATGGGTTAGATGGACCTCTGATCTGTGCAGCCCTCTGGATCAGCACTCTTATGATTTTAGTTTGGCATAATTTTAGTTTTCTCCGCTTTACTTTCTGTAAGTTTTTGCCAAAATTAACAAAACAAGGAAAGATTAGCATCACAGTCTTTTATCAGAGATATCTAGGAAGATGATTGCCTTCTAAAGATAACAGAGTTGTTTTGGTCTGTTGACCCATAAAGTGGGCATACTCTTCTAGCTGATGTGGGAGCTGCCAGCACATTCGATTTGAGGTCTTCAACTGAAAAATCCCTTTAGCAACATGTGCTCCTCTCTTTGCCAGGTCACTTGCCTGTGAAGTGTGAATGCTGACAATACTATCTTTGAAATAAAACTGCCCTTTGGAATTACTGCAGAAAATGTTGCTGTTTCTTGTAACGAAAATTTTCCACACTAGAAACTCTCATCTAGTAAACCAGCTCAAATACAGCTTGCTGTTATTGATTATTTCTTCCAAGATGTTAAAATTAAGAGGGCACATTTTAACTTATCTATAGGTCTAGCAAGAACTAGAATGTGTACAAATCTCAACACAAAGGCTGTTTTTTCAATATAAAGAAAAATAATTTTCTTCCTATACATCTAATTGTATTATTTCTTGGGTTTACTAGATAATAATGTAAGTATGAGACTTTTTTCATATTTACCCTTCTTCAAAATTATTTATCTAATATTTTCAATTCCAGGTGTGTTGTTGAGATAGAAAATTACATTCATAAAGTAGATCTTGACATATTAGTTCTTCTTAAAACTGCAATTTGTATGGTGATTCCTCCAGTGCAGGTATTAAATGTAACTCAGGATGCTGACATTGTTAAGCATTATTTCACTATCCATTTTAAATTAGATATCTGATCCTGTAACTGTAGTTGGCACTCTGAGATCCAGGTCTGTAGATCCAGGCCAGAAAGGAGAGCATGATGTCCAAATTGGCCCATGCAATTGGATGTCTGAAAGCCTGAAGCAAAACAAACATCATTATTTTAAAAGTAAGGATGCTTTTAAAACTAATTTACATAAATACTGTTAAAATCTTTGACTGTATAGCCATTTATGCTAGTTTAAGAGACTGATTCCCATATGTCTGTCAAGGTATTCTGTTAGGGGTTGTTGCCTCTAACAAGTCTGTTATTTAACAAGTTAAGGTCATGGAGGAGCCTTTTTTTTTTTTTTTTTCATTCTGTTAACCTCACTAATGACTAAAGGAAGTGGTGTATTACAATCACAACAGAGAGCAGATTTGACAGTGCAGCTAAGCTGACCTTCTAACCAGGTATTGTCAAGAGGGGTGCCATGTGCATGGGCTGCACTCTTATTCCCCTGATTTTCGTCAATGTCTGACTCCTTAATGCAGTGTTCTCCAAACTTTTTGATGACACATCCCATGAATAAAAGAAAAATTAGGACACTCCCTGATATGTATACTTGTTTCTAATAAATTATATACGTTTACTAGCATATTACTATATTATGTACACTATAAAGCATGTACAAGAACAGAAATTAAAAAGGATGAGATTAAGAGGAAATAAACACTTGTTTTAAAATACATGTTAAAAATATTTTAAATACATTTAAAAAATATTTTTTAATAACAGTACCAAAAAAATTCTTTCCCAAATGTCAATGGACTTTTCTGTGCATGCACTCCACTTTGGAGACCCCACCCTTGTGGGCCAGTTCAATGACAGACACTTTTAGAAGACCAACCCTGCAAAATGAAATGATCAATTATTTTTTGCTGGATGAATTCTTTGAATGGGCTGGCTGAGAGCTCACAGAAGCACCAGTGGGATAAGAAGGCTCCTGTCAGAAACAGGAAGGTGTGACCATCCTGTTTGTGGCAGCTAGACCATCAGAGACAGGCATCCTACCTATCTGCAGGAACCATGTCAGCTGGGAGTTTCAGGCTCTCTTCTGCTTTCTCCTCGTTAGCAAATTGTGTCTAGCTAACCCTTCTCAGGACAAATTTAACTCCCCAGGTATGGCACCCTGTGTTATGATATTGCAGCCTTACTTCTTGAACACTGGCAAAAACATGTATGGCAGATTTTCAGGTGCTCCAAAATCAGATCAACATTGAGAATGCTACAGTATATCTTTATGTTCTAAGCTCCCTAAGAAACAAAGCTGTGCATTGCAAAGGTAAAAATGTAACCCTAACTTTATCTATCAAGGTAAAGGTTAAGAAAGTTGCTCCTCATTAGAGCACTAGAGTGTATCAACATTCCTTTGACTTGTTTATGTGATCTTTGTTTGCATCATCATGCATAGAGAATCAGAGAGCTCTATATATCATTATGCAAGTCAGAACTCCTCTTTTCTTTCTCCCTGTACTTTTATAAGCTTTCTACCTAGCCACAGTGCTCAAGGACAGAGAAACGACAAGCTAATGAGCTGGATAGAATTTCCTCATTGTTGCACTACTATCAAGCCTCAGCACACCTCTGCTACCATGAACACAGAAACATTTCTAGGTGTCACTACTACTGCTGGCTTTGTTATCAATGTTTCAGCCTACCTGGAGTCTCAGACCCACAGGAGGGTTTAGCATCCACAGCATTGGGTGTTGCAATGTCTCCTTTTTAGCACTGACACTACATGCCTCAAAGAAATTTACAGAAAAAATGGTCATGTCACATTAGGAACCATCTGCACTCTACAGGTTATATTAAGCTTTCTACTAGGAAAAACTGAAGAAAGTGGTACTTGGAAATGTACAGTTACCATATTCAAAACGCTTAACTGCAAGAACTGTTAGCGAGATAAACTCAGATATCCATATAAGCTAAGCTAATCTAATCTATTTAATTCAGGCAGAAGCAGATTAGTAAAAAGGAACCTCTTTGGGATGTTCCCTTTGGGAACTGACACTGTCCACAGCCTAATTCTGCTTTCTGACCCATAACAAGACACATCAGTTCTTACTGCCCTATCTACCCTGAAATAATATAAACTTTGCCTTAGAGACAAAACTCTAGTTTTGAGGGACTGGAAAAGATGATGGCAAAATGGAAGTATCTTAAATCTTAAAAAACAGGCAGACTATTTGATCTGTAAACTTACATTTTCTACCTGCACCCTTTTTTATGAAATTACTCTCCATCAACAAATCTCACTTCTTCAGGTCTGCAGTCAGAAAATAATGTCCTTGTCCTGATATTTCAACTTCTTGTCTCAGTTTGTCCTTTCGAGAATAATTTATTTTAATTGAGAAAGTTATAAATCATGCAGCTTAATCAATGTATGCTACTCCTTGCAGCTGTCAGCACTATCTGAAGTGAGTCTCATGCATATTAATGCTGTAATTTTATTAAAGCTTTTGAACAAGTAATATGATACCTGGTGGGGCACTGAGGAAGAGAATACAAGACATCAGGACTAATAAGTAAGAGTGGTGTATACTAGAGAATGATGGTGAAAGTCCTTTAATCATTGTGTAATTTCTGTTTCCTCATGGCAAAACAAGAGTACAAACAAGCCCCTCAAGCCTGTGAGTAACTTCAGCTTCTCTTCAATAAATTATTACCAATTTGATATTTCCCTCTTTAATTGCTGTTGCATCATATAAAATATTAATTACTGTTCCTGCATATTAGGCTGGGCAGCTGGGAGTACCTTACAAATATACTACTGCAAGATTCAGGTCATTTTGAGAAGGTACGTCTGGGGATCTGGAGAAGTTTTTTCTGAACTGCTAGTAAATTGGAGAAGACAGTAGGAATCAAGCTGATTTCATTGGTTAAGTCAGCAGAGAGAGGTGGATTGCTGGCTGCACGCTAATATTTATGCTGCCTTCAGGTCTGTCAGCTAAAATTAATGACTCACTGCAAACTAGAAAGGACTGTTTTTTGAGAGCTGCTAGGGGATAAAACAGATTTGCAAGGTCACATTCTGTGCACACGTGTGTTCCTCATTAACCTCTGCCTGGCCTAATCATCAGTGAAAAACAAAATCCCAGTGTAGACATATGATAAAAGGCATTAATATCTGATTAAATTTGGGATAGCAACAGAAGGTAAGTGAGCTTGCTTTACAAACAACACATTTAGGTAGATAACTGAGCAAAACTGGATTTTACTGGAATTAAAGGAACCAAAATATTAATAAGTATGGTTCTATAATATTCACTTTATAACATGCATTTTTATTTCTTTTAAATACAGATTTCATATGTATTTTCCACCATGCATCAGTATTGGCTGCAAAGAAAAGTTTTATTTATCTAAAATGATAGAAAACTTTTACTGTGTTAATTTTTATATTTTTTGTCCATTTAGATTTCTAAAAGAGAGCTTCTAAGGGAAGGATAGAGAGTAAAAAGAGCAGAGACTTAAATTCTTTGAGAGAAGAGAGTATATTTTGACCTTTAGCCAGTATACTTGGCGCAAACCCAGTCAAAAGCTGTGTACAAAAAACACCATGTTTTGTCTCATTTCTTTCAGAAACTTAAACTTGGTGTTAGATTTTTTTCCAGATAGGAAAGGAATTTTGTTTCTCTCAAGGAACTGAGAAGAAAACACATAAAACAAACTTTTAAAAAATTCCACAAACATTTTAGAACAAAAGCTATTGCAAACTAAAGAAAAGCTTGAATAAAGCTAAAATAATTGAGACCAATTTAAAATAATAAAATATGTTTAGTCAATACAGTAGAAAATGCATACTATTCACATGATATAGATTGGTGTAATGATTATTTCAAATCACAAATTCTGAGCAAATTAACTAGAAAGTTTATGTTGTTCACATGATATACATTGGTATAATGTTGGTATACTAATTGTCAACAAATTATGCCAGGCACTGTACTTACAGTAAAATAGTCCATTTTCCAGTGAGCTTACAGACAGCTATGAAGGGGCCAGGTTTTGGCAGCCCCTTGGAGCTGCTATCTTTCCCACAAAGGAAGAAGCTCTTCAGAGTTCCTCAGGATTGTGTGTCTTTCTCGTTTTACAGTCTCCCTGGTGGAATGCTATGGGGTCAAAACATCTTTCGATTATGCTAATATTTTTCAATTTGACCTATAATATCTTAAGAAATAGATACCCTAAACTAAGCTTGAGGTATTACATTATTCTCTCTAGAAAAGTCATAAGAATCTAACATTTAATATACTACATAAGGGCAATTGGTTTTCTTGAATTTTTTCCACACCTTCTAACATTTGCACAAAGCATTATTTAAGATAAACAGTGAATTAGAAGAGTTCTTTGATATTCTTATAAAGTATGAGCTAGAGAAAGAATTTGCCACTTTTTTCAGCACATTGGAAATGAGTAAACATACTCAATGAACATTGTTGTTGTTCCTAAATTTAAATTGTTGTTCCTAAATTGAAATAGAGGGAGCTGTTTTGTTGTTATTTACCGTAAAGTTGATAGTTGCCCACTATTAACGTTAAATTTTTGGAAGACAATTAAGTCCAATGAAACGAAAATTAAATTAACAAATAAAATAATTAAAATATTTTTATCTCATTTTATTAAGTGTTTTTTTTTGTTTGTTTCATCAGCAGAAACCATTTGTACAGTATGACTTCTATTCATAGCCAGGACAATCAAATACAAAAAGAAGTGCTGAGCCAACAAGAAAGATGGGTAGAGACTTTTTACAAGGGCATATGGAGATAGGACAAGGGATAATGATTTTAAACTGGAAGAGGTACATTTAGGTTAGACATGAGGAAGAAATTCTTTCGTGTGAGGGTGGTGAGTCACTGGAACAGGTTGCCCAGGGAGGTTGTGGATGCCTCATCCCTGGCAGTGTTCAAGGCTAGGTTGGATGGGGCTTGGTGCAACCTGGTCTACTGGGAGGTGTCCCTGCCCATGTAGGGGGATTGGATCAAGATGATCTTTAAGGTCCCTTCCAACCCAAACCATTCTATGATTCTATAAAAGCGTACTAAGTAGCAATTTTTCTGCATATATTGTATAGGATATGCTACATATTTCTGCTTTTATAGTATGATTATGCTTGCCTAATGCTTTGTCAACTTGATTCTGGAGGGTCATGTCTTTTTATTAGTACAGCACATAATGAACTAGCATGGTTAGCAACCATGGGTTATAATGTTGGAATAACAGAGTAGTGTTATTCACAGTGATTCTAATTAGATCTGACACAGAGAGTATGTGAATGCTGTGCAGAAGGTTATCTAAGAACTGTTACTCCTTAGAACATTTGCAAGGAAGTTTGCACAGATACAGTACTTGTAGTTTCCTGCCGAGTACCCGTGTTCTTTTCAGATAAATTCAGTGATGCTGGAAAAGAGTTATGGAAGCAAGTGGAGACTTGCCAGAGAAAAAGAGATCTACACCTTTTTTTACTGATACCAGTTGATGTTTCAAGCCTTGCATCCTTCTGCTTCCTTGTTTAAAAGGGCCAGTGAAGAAAAGATGGTCCAGATTCATCCCAGTGCTAATTCCAGCATCTTACTTTGATGCCAAACTAGAAGAAATTCTATAGCTCAGGCTGCTTTCTAAACAGAGGGCAACTTTAAGGCTGTCTTAAATTTGAATTGCCACGGGAATAATCTCTGTGTGTCTCTCCAGGAAATGTAGACAGAGTGAGTTAAATAGATGTCTAAGCCAGAAAGCCAGGAGATAAAATTTCTCGTCTTAAGAGTCCACTGCTGCTGTTGTACTTCTCTAACATCCCATTCACTTCTCAGCTTGCTCCCTTCAGTCACTTCCCTGTTAGCTGTCAAGAGCAACACTATCCCTTGTAGTTTACAAAAAAACTTAATTATTTTTTACAGAAAGCAGTGTAAGCTCCTCTGACATGCACGTTGCCGTTAGCAGTCTCCGAACACTGACAGAAAGAAAACTTAGTATGAAAATGGGTATAGACATTTGGGGCTATTACATAATCCTCAGATCAGAAAAACAGTAACATCCTTTAAAATATCAGAAATGAGAATGATGGGTGCACTTGCAGTGAGTGCCATTTCGCCTTTGCTGTCGGGAGGCCTGGCTGTGTGCTGTCGGCCAGTGGCTGTGATCCCGGTTCTCAAGGCATCCCGGTGCTCGCTCAGGGCAGCCCTGATGCTCCAGGCATCCCGGTGCTGAGGGCACTCCTGTGCTCTAGGCAGCCCGGCTGCGGCTCCCGGGCGCACTGCGGCTCTTTCGTGGCTGGGCTCCCAGCACCGGGGCGCTGCGCAGGCGGGCCTCGGCTCGTCCTTAACCTGAAGGGCTGCAAACAGCGGGGGGAAAGTGACACCTTCTGGCCAAGGCGCAGATTTGCACAAGCCCTAGACATCTCTACCTCGGGTGCTGTAGGGATGCCCAGTGGACTAATTACTGCCTCCCCTGAAGTCTCTGTTTGCTTTTAAAATACTGATACCTAATTGCTTTCCACTGATGTTAATTGAACCTGGAAATCCTAATGCTCTACCGCTCTTATTTGGCCACTGATGTGTTAGAATTGGTCTTAACTAAATAAATGAATTCTCAAGAAGTGAAAAACATTCTTCAACAATTTGTGGTTTAAAAAAACCCCAAACTCTGAATGAATATTCATTACCTAAGGTAACGGAGAGAATAATAAATCTCCAGTGATGTATGGCAATGGTATCTTCATTACCTTGTCTCAATGCTATGTGGCAAGCAAAGAAGTGCTTTGCATAACACCAACTGAATTTGTCATGCGATGTGGAGTTTCATAGGTTAGGGTACAGATTGCAAATTCCACCACCCAGTTTCTTTCAGTGGCTGAAAATGGAGGGACTGGTTAAGCTGCTGAGCAATGGAAGTGTGCCAGGATAATCTAGTTCAGATAAACTTTGTGTTATTCTTTCTACCTACTGAATTTACTGGAAGTCTTTAGAAAGTCACCGTATTTCCTTGATTGAAACGATACCTATTAATATAGACACTAATTAACAGAATTGTTGGGGAGAGCAGGTGGAATCAAATAATAGGGGGTTTTGTTGGTTGAATCAGGTGACGTGTCAGTTCTGTACCTTTAGATCAACTGAGATTTTATGAACCACTGTAATAGAAAAATACTACTCTCTTAAAAATGGACTGCCACTTAATGACTCATTCAAATTGGTGGTTTTCTTTTAGAGTACTTGACCTGGTGTGACAACAGAAATGAGGAAAATTAAATAGATGGGCACCTCACTTTTTCATAAGCAAAGTGGTTGGGGATGTCAGTGACTAAAAGCATGGCCCCAAAAGATTGATATTGATTATACTAGTAACCAAATAAGAGATCTTGATCATACTCCTAGTTTAGGTATGTCAGTGCTTTGCCATTGCCCTTAGTTTCAGCAAGATGTACCCTTGGGGATCTTCAGCTACTTACCAAATCACCATATGGAAAACCCACTTCTGCTTATAGGATTTTTTTCAAATGCTATATCAGTATTGACTGCTTCCAGAAATGTCTTCTTCTGTATTCTTCTCAGCAATAAGCTCTGTCTACACTCTGAGTAAAACCACTGCACCACATCTCATCCTAGGCTGCATTTTTGTCTTTGGACTGTGTTTCTGATTCCTTCTGGTTGGTGATGATGAATAAGTCTTTAGAATTAAGTGATATTAGATGGTTTCAGTGAGAAACTAGGAGACAGCATGTGTGCAATTGAAATTTCATCGGCTTTTCTTCACCATCACTAGTCTTACAATAGTAACAAGGAAGCAGTATTATTACTTCAATTACCAGCTTTTGACAAACAGGATGTAGAATTTACTTCACTGCTAGTTTTCATTTAATTGTCCCACAGTTTAAATAATTTCCTGAGAAATTCACATCGTGTCACATTGTGTTCCCTGACTGGCTTCACCCTGTCAAAGTAAATTCTCAGCTGCCTCACTTGGCCTCCGCAGTTTGGGGGTGCACAGTTTCCCAAGTACCCTTTCACAGCATTTGGCATAGTGCTATGAGAATTCCCTTTTCAGAGGTTGGGAGTCACTTGTTACTCAGACTCCTGGCTACAGAAACAAGGCATGAGAAAAGAAAGACCTGGTTCTCTTTACAAGTTAATTTCTATCTTTTTGACTATTGCAGAAACAGTTCCCGCATTTCTCCAGAACAACAACAGTATGTTGTTTTTTTCTGGATAACTAATTTTAAACATAGGGTACATAGGCCAGTAAAATAGTAGAATTTATAAATAAATCAGTAGTTACACCACACAGCTCCAAGCCTGAACTTACTTTTTGATATCCAACATCTAGTGAGCAACTGATGACCAAACACATTGCACCACTGCCACAGGTGTTTTTTCTGTGACTTAATCATAAACAGACAGGAAAACCCACTTGCAAGGTACATTTTCAAAGCACTGTGTGATGTGAGGTAATTTGATTTTATGCATAATTTTTTAATTAAAGGAAATTGTAACCTTGAAATCCCATCTGTGGAGCACAAAATTATGAGAATCTTATTTGGCTTGATTCCCTCCCACATGTATCAATAATAATTTAGACCTGTTCTGTGTAGACTGACTGACAGGAAGGTACTTATGAAATCCTACATTACAAGACAGGCTACAGATCAATCACCTAGTTAGGCCTTAAAGTAGAATATTTTATTTAATCTTCTGCTAAGGTTTGTGGAAGATAAAAGATAAAGCAAGTAACAGGCTAAAATCTCCTTTATTGTTTCTTCATCTTGGATTAAAAGTGTTTAGTTCTAAAATTCCCCTCAAATCTTGAAAACTATCAGTGGCAAATACAGATTTGACAAACTGCAATATCCTAAAATAAGCATGTTTGCCTTATGTAATGTAAAATATCGAATGGTTTATGCCTTAAAGAATGATACATTTTGCATTATGTGTGTTCAGGGGGAAGGGGAGGAATATCTTTAATAGGGGAGGAATTTCTTAAATACCTGTTCTTATTGCTTAGACCTCTAGGGTTTTGACTGCTGCTAGAAATTTACTTTCAGTTACCTTGAACAGCAAGAGGCTTGAGAGGTTTATGACAATTGTATAGGAAAAAAGAGATTTCGTGGTCTGTTTTAGGGCTGGTGTTGGAAAGAAGGCTCAACCTTGTAAGATGTTGGTGTACTGGATCTGGCTGGGATAGAGTTAACATCCGTCATAGCAGCCCATATAGTGCTGTGCTTCAAAATCGTAGTTAAAACAGTGTTGATAACAGCAGTATTTTGGCCATTGCTGAACAGTGTTTACATTGCATCAAGGCCCTCTCTTTCCCACTCTGCGCTCTCTCCCTCCTCACCCCCAGCAAATAAAACTCAAGGTGGGCAAGGCATTAGGATGGTAACTAGCCAGGACAGCTGACCCAAACAGACCAAAGAAATATTGCATTCCATATAGCATCCTTCTCAGAAATAAAAGCTAGCAGAAAGGAGGAGGAAGCAGGGACATGCACAGATATGGCATTTTAGTTTGCAAGCAGCTGTTACACATGCTGAGGCCCTGCTTCCCAGGAAGCTTTTGGACATCTGCCTGCTAATGGCAGGTAGTGAATCAGCTCTTCTTTTTGCTTTGCTTGCATGCACAGTCTTTGCTTCCCCTACCAAAGTGTCACTGTCTTGATGCAAGAGTCTTTTTGCCTTGCTTCTAGCTCCTTCCTGTCTGACAGGAGAGCAGAGTGTGTGGGCAGCTGTGTGGGCCAAACCATCCCTACAGCTGGCTACCTACCAATATGAAAGGTGTAGACTTCTGGGCCAGGGACCCCTAATGCAGCCCTTCTAACCTAGGAAATTTAATTGAAGAGAGTCTATAGCAGTTGAACTGTCTTCTGAAATACTGAGTGTACAGGTTCTTAATATAAAAAAACACTAAAAGCATAAAGCAAATATGGATGAAGAGTCATATTTACATTAGTAAAAACACTGGTGGTTTAAGGTATACAAATGATAGTATTTTACACTGGGAAAAAGTAAAAAAAAAAAATTAGGCAAATTGTACCTTAGATTCTCTTGATCTCAAGAGTCTTTTATTCCTATGTGGAGACAAACACAATCATGAAACAAGCAAATCAGTATTATGGAGATCTATAACTGTTGCAGTATTAATCCATAAGGAAGAAAATAAAAAATTCAGCATATTTCTGTTAGTAACCCTTAGAAGAGCACTAGGAAAGCATATCAGAGCATGGCAGGCACAGTCATATCCTTCAGGTATAGCTGCCATGAATTGAACCATCCTTGTCCTTGAGAGGCTCTAATCAGGAGTTGACAGTGGTAGACTTTTAATTTGTGAAATTACATAATTACTTTTTAAGCTTGTCTAAACTTTGACATGCACAATATGCTGCAGCAGTTTGTCCTCAGTTTAATGACATCTCATGGGAAAATTACAACCTAACAATACATACATAAATAATCGGTTTTATTTTATCAACTTTTGTCATCTGCCACATCATCTTGTTTAAAATGTTATTTGCCTATAATTCTGAGAACTCAGTTTCAGATACAGAGTTAAGACCTGTAGGAAACATTTTCATCTCACTAGGCACCCTTTTTGTTTTTATTACTATGTTGAACAACATGGAACTTGGCATTGATCCTTCCCTACATTGTGAAAGCAGAAAATTATTCATGTTTCTTTGTTTCTTGTTAAAGCAACTATTGGTCTGTAACAGGTCTGTAACTGGTCTTTTACCCCTAGTCCCTGGTTTGGGACCTTGTAAAGTTTTTTTTGGAAGTCTAAGTACACCACACAATGTGGTGGCGTTAGGTCATAAGTTGGACTTAATGATCTCAGAGGTCTTTTCCATCCTCAATAATTCTGTGATTCTGTGATTTCACTACTTCCACGCATTTATTGATTCCATCAAATAACTCCTACAGATTTGTGTTGTGACACTGCTCTTATGTTGACTCTTCCTCATTGTACCATTTATACTCATCTGCAAGGTCAATAACTCAGGCTTGGTAGGAGTGAAAAATCACCTGCTTTCAACCACAGTATCTTACTTCCTCATGATAGCCTCTGAAGGTGCTTTAGATACTTGTTGTCCTTCCACCTAGTCTGGTGTAACACAAAGAGAGTTGGGGAAGCTAGATTTCCCAAGTTAACTGACAGAAATGCTTCTATTTACTTCTTCAAAAAAGAGTTGTGTCAAATTGCATAATATTTTCTAAGTAATATCTATACATATTTGGATGTAAAGAGGCCAGTAAGAACTTTTACATACACATGGGTGGTTATATCTCCTGGAATGTCTTTCTTCAAAGCATTTTCCTGATTCTCTCCTATCACTTCTCCCCTTCATTTCTGTGTCATAAAAGTACTTGTAGAGATCTGCATGGACACTTGATGAGCAGAACCACTAAACCTGAACATAGAACTTGTAATTGCACATAATGGCTGAGCTATGTGGCAAATTGAGATTAGGTCATCAAGATAATCACATCACCATTAAAAACAAATCCAAGTTTCAAAGAGTACCTGGATGCCTTCAGTCCTTCAGACAGCCTTAGTGGGAGCCAAGGATAACTGTGTAGAAGAACAGTTAAACAATATGGAAAGCCTGTTGCTACTTTATTTGCACTGTAAAGATTATTTCTTTCCACTTCATTGTATTTGTTTGAACCAACCTTTTTAAAAACATTATTGTTCTTCATATTTTCCTTTATAGTTTTCAGCAGTATGCATGCATTTAGAAGACTCCATGACCATCAACAGCAAAAGACATGAATCCTCTTATCCTCTCTTGGAAAAACTCCAAACTTTGCCTCCCTCTTCTAGTACTCTTTTCTACATACTGTATTTTAAATTTCTATTGCAGATTTCTAAAAACATGAGATGCATTTGGTGTGACAAACATCAGCTTCACTGTTAATGTATAGCAGTTATGTTGTCCTCCAAGTATCCTGGCTACACATCCTACAGCTGGTTAGGATGAGACTATTTGAAGGTAGCAGCTAGCTTTAAGCTCTGAAATTTTTGCCAAGACTGCTGCTTTTGTAGAAGAAATTCCAAGTGGCAGAAACACAGCTAACAGTACTCTATCCTTCTTCAAAGGTCTGCCTGCCTATCTCCACATACTGTGCTAGGGGGCAAGACAGGCTCACAGACATTTGAAACAACTGCCAAAAGGGAGACCAAATATACACTTGCTGCTGTACAGTTTAATTACTTGCCTCATTTGAGCTCTTCAGGCAAATACAGCAATCAGCAAGGATGAGATATGTTACTTAACACAGTAGAAACAGCATTAATACATACTAAGAAAATGTCATATTACTTGTGATCACAGTAGAAAGCAACCTGAATACTTCAGGTTTCCTTTAAAAGAATAATTGAGATGAGAAACTAGTATATATTTCAATTTCCAAGCTGAGTGCAGAAATTTGTCTTCACGGGGAGACTAACTCCATTTTAAATATGTTTTGACACCTTGTGCTTAATGAAAAATTAACACTGTCCAAGAGGCTGAGATATACCCTGCTTAACTCCCAGTTCCACTTAGACTGTTATTCTCTACCGGAAAATAATCCTCCCTTCTACAACCCACCATTAATACACAAAACAGAGGGGACTAGTTCCTAGCTTATATATCCAAAATAAAGAGATTAATCTAGGCCAGATGCAGCATGCGCATTCAAAAAGGAACTACTTGGACAAGACTATCTATAACAATCTCAAGAAAATGAGCAGTGTAGGTCTAAAGTAAGATCTGTGGGTATGGTTAAAATAAATGAAAGTCTGATTTTATTTCTCTAAGATGCCCAGCATAAGCCCACTCTCCACTTTATAGATTCTTCATGGTTAAATTTATTGAAATTATTTACAAGTACAATATTATCAATTCACACCACTCATAACTACTCTCCTTGTTATTGCATACACGTCAAACAGAGACTATTCCATTTTCTGTGTACATCTTACTGCTCAAGGAAAACAATATAACAGTTGAGTGAGCAAAGATTATAAAATCAGAATAAAAAATAAGGCAAGTGTTAAAAAAGCATTAGGCTCAGTAGTCTTTCAGTAGAAAAATAGATTTTGCTGTCAAGTTTCCTCTGAAATTTTTAACATATTGCAAAAGAGAAAAATTACCTTAATGACAGTAAACAAATTCCTTCAAGGCACTGTTACATAACTTTTAATGTCAATTTGAAAGTAATTCAGAAAGTCAGTTGATAGAAATATTGCCCTAATAATAAAAAGGAACCCAAAACTTTATTTGTTTAAATAAAAGGCAGAAGGGAAAAACAAATCAGATAACATTTCTGTATGGAGAAAAATCAATGGCTAAGATGGAAAAAACATTACAAGTTTGAAGTCTTATGAAATTCAATTAGAAAAATGAACTCTTAACAGTAAATTTCAATTCAGACAATTCAAGGAGCTTTAATAACAAGTTGTGAAGTTTGGAACTTGGGGCTTGTTCATAAAGAATTGTTTCATGTATTATATATGCGTCTTTTAGCATAAGAAAATAACATGACTGCAAAATTATTTAAAAACCAAGGGAGAAAAATTTCCCAAGGATGTAACTTCCAATCCTCTAATGAAACACCACTTGGCTTTGTGTTTTCACCTGTGCAAGTGCTTAGCAACGGCAATCGTTTTCAGTCACTGTACAGACTTCCTACACAAACACTCTCCATGGCACAGGTTGTTTCTCCTACAGATTTGCACTGTCTTCCCTGTATGCATCTAATTGCAAGTCATCTCAGCTGCTGCTGTCTGTCCCTCGGGACCCCTGTGAAATACCTGCAGGCCCTTCTCATGTCCCTACCACCGTTCTCAATGGGTTTCTTCCTCACTGCTTGCCACTTCTTGTTTTTGAGAAGCTGACAGCTAGAACTGCAACAGGATGTGGTTGATTGTGGGCAGCCTGCATGTGCTGGGTAGCTCAAGACCACTCTCAACTGAAAAACTTGCCCTACACTGAAGACACCAATCAGTTTCTTTCTAATTGCTCAGCAGTTAGTGTCGAAAAGTTTTGAGGGTGAGCTTAAATGCAGAATGTAAACCTCTTTCTCTGGCTGAAAAATAGAAGCACTTGCATGCAGATCTCAATACCAACATCAGTACTGATGGGTTTTCCCCTCTCTCAGGATTGTGTGTGTCAAATGATCTATAGCTAACCCATTACTTACCCTGGCCTGCTACTGGGTAATTCTTATGTCTCCACCCTAAGGAAATATTCACACAGTTCTGAGCCCAGTTTGGAAACTGTTCTGGTATTTGTCACACTTTACTAGGAACCTGGTCTCATAGCTGCCTGTGTCTACTCTGGACCTTGGGAAAGGAGGAATTTCAAGTCACCAGTTGAAAGCGCTACAAAACAGCTCTTGAGCATTCTTTTACAGACTTTAAATCTTTTCCTCTAAGAAACAGAAAAGACGTTTGTTGTTCAACAACCCATAAGCTGTCACATCTTGCAAGAAATCAAGGCTGACAAGATTGGCTAAACAGGTGTAATAGCTAGACTCAGCCTACCCATGTAAATCAATTACAAATCAATGTTTGTTAATAAAACTAGCTTTGTGGATCCTTACACTTAGCTGTAACTGCTGTTTGAAGAAAATATCTTAAGGATTGTTTTGGCTCTCACTTGGTATCTCTTGGCTTGAATGAGGTAAAAATCATTGCCTAGAGTTTTGGGTTTTTAAGGTTGCCAAATTGTTGTTCTATTTAACATGGCTATGTTTGCATAATAGAAGAGATAAAACATTCCTACTGCAGTTGCTTTAACATATATGACATGCATTTCTACAAATATACATTTCTAAGTTTCCAGAGCTTCCTGTGTGGTATCTGTACTAAAAAAGTAGGGTTTATGCCTTTGAAGTTATGACTGGTAACAATGCAAGTTACTTAATATTTATTTTTTAATATTGTATTAGTTGCACCTGCATGGGAACCGAAAAAAATGGAACCTAGGCATACATATAAGGAATAGAACCACTTACCAAAATAAGAAACTACTTGCCAACCTAAAAAGAAACACCAAACACCTTGCAGACTTGGCAAGCAGAACATGCTAGAGACTTGCCAACCTAAAAAGAAACACCAAACACCTTGCAGACTTGGCAAGCAGAACATGCTAGAGGAATTCCAATCAAGACAAAACTACAGATACAGCAGTCAATTTTACCAAACTCGAGAACAGTCCTGACACGAGAAACACATCACAAATCTAAAACCCATGTTTAACCCAGGTTCTCCAGTTCCTGCCTGCCTGCAATGCAGCCCTTCTAGACTAATACCAAAAAAGTATCTATTCATGAACTTACCTATCCTGGCCAAGACTTCATACCACAATTTCAAAATCAGGTAGGTATGTTCAGTGAAGGTAGAAGTTGTTACCATTTCTGATTATAAAGTAAGTTTTTTCAGGTAGTACCTAGCCTTCTTTTTGTCACAAAAGGTATTAAGTTCAGCATTTAATTCTTAAATCTGTAAGTAGGCTTACTTTTTATTACTAATTTCCTACGAAAAATATTTTTCTACAAAAACAAGATTATGTTTTGAACAATTAGTATATAGAAGTAAATCTTTTTAAACAGCAAACATTTACTTATGGTAACAAAAATGCTGTTAAAGCAATGATAAAATCTTAAAAACCTGTAAATGTATTTTGTGTTTTACAGTGTGTAGAAGCTCCAAGGTAAAATACAATTAACAGTATCTCAGCAAGGGAAGTCTTTAGCAGTATTCAGCCCTTACAGTCAATCACTTAATGCTAACATACTTTGCATTGTTTTTTATTTGGACTTTAACTTGTGATTGTTAAAGCTGCAAAATATACTATCAAAACCAAAAAAGCACAGATCAGATTGGATTTTGTCCCCATCTCCAACAAAACAGCTAATGCTAGGCTGATATTTTTAAACCCGTAAGAACAGTGAAATAGAAAAAAGGAATTAAATCTATTTTATCTTTTCTCTATTCCTTACCTATGTCCAAAGAGAAATGACCAGTTTGAGAAAATTAGATGTTTTTCTCCTGATGGTTCCCTATGGAGTTTGCAAATGCTGCCTGTTTTTCCTTCCATTTTTATTGAGAGATGAAATCCTTTTGAAGACTTCACTTTTCCTTGTCTTAATATGGAAGGGTTTTTTTTCTTAGATTGGCATCAAAGGCAACTTATGCAATTAACTGTTTTTCTATTAGCTTCAAATTTTTCAAATTGCTGAATGCATAATGTAACTAAATGGTATACTTAAAATTATCGCAATAAGCTCTTCTAAAGCAGTATCACAAGCCTTAACAGCAGTGTCACAATTTTACTTCTAAGATAACTAGTGGTATTCATGTTGCTTTATGCCATTACCCTAAAAATTGTGGCTGCACAAGACCTGCTCTGAGCTCTGAGAGGAGTTTAAGGAACAATACAGTATGCTGCAACAAGTAAGAGTACAGAGACACCAGGATATATGGTAAGAACCATATAGGTATGTTTGTGATTCGTGTTCTGCATAAATTAAAATCACAAAACTGGTTTTGCAGCCCTCAGATCCTGCAGAAATTTGTGGAAATTGAAGGAATTATTTGTTATATTCTGATATGGTATTGTATCCCCTTTGCTTCTTCCATCTACTCTGAAATACTGCTGAAATACCTGATCTACACTGATTTAAGTGTTTAGCCTATGTAGAATTACAGTATATTATTAGCAGAGACATATGGCAGGACATCTTAAGAAAATTTGTATCCGAAGTATTCACAAAGTTCCTGTATTTTTCATTTAAATGAAGAGTTAGAATGAAGACCTTTCATTGTTCAGAGCAAATTGCAAAACTGTTAATGTTTCATTTAAATCATGATAAAGATTTCCCTTTGACCATTACTTTGGTAAAAATGGCTGTGTTACATTTGTTTCACCCACTAGTAAAACGCATTTTCTTTGGTGCAAATACATTTTTCATTTGGCAAGCCCAGCTATATAATATTCAGAAAATAGGCACATTCTGTATTACCTGCTCATCCAGTGAATGCACAGTTAGTTCCAGTTTAGGACAAAACCAGACTGATCATAAAACAGGAAGTCTGAACACGTAAATAATGCCTTTTAGTAATACAATGAGAAATAATGTTACAGACAGAGGTCTAAATGCAGTATATCAGAATACATTATCCATACAAAATGAGTAGTTTCACAGCTATGTTAAAAGCATCTTATTTCTCAAAAGTGTAGAGTTTACTTAGAAGCATAGCAGATGTTTAAACTGCATAGCCGCATACATCTTCTGTAGCTTTTGTAATGATTTCGCTTTTCGATTGGTTTAAAGCTCCTGAATTAAAAGAGAAAAAAAACATTTCCTTGTAACACAAACTTTACTATTTTGCTGCTTTATATTTTCCCATATTTGTTTGAAAATAAATTTCATTCCAGTTTATATATTACATTTGTTGGGGTTTTTTTTTTTTAGTGTCCAACTTACAAACCTGAATCCTTAGTGATTTGCTGAGTGTCATGTGCCAAAAGAACTTTACAAGAATGGGACCTTAGATCCAATATGGGATCCTTGGGAACATCAGTGACAGCAGTTAACTACAATGAAGTGCAGGAAATGGAGGAGACTGTACTCCTGGAAAGTATTTGCTCTTGATTTTCTTCCTGATTTGTTACTGTCTTTATATGAACTTGAACTTTATATAAACTCACTTCTCCTTCTGTTCTTTAAAACAAAGGTTATGGAAACAATCTCCCTTCAAATAGATGGCTTACAATAAGGAAAAACAGTACCACCAGCAAGATGACTGCACAGTTACTCACACCTCTCATCTGAGAAATGGGGGTACCAGATGCAGAGGTGGAATAACAAGGGAAATTAGCTAGAGTATGTAGGATTGGTCCTTAACTGACCGATCATCCTCTGACAAGCATTTTCAGCTGGCATAAGTAGGAGCAGCCTGTAATTAGGCTGTAATTAGACTATAAAGAGGACAGAGAATCAGGAAATTTCATTATATAGCTTTCACAAGGCTACATATCCTCTTGCTTCTTCTGCTACTAATCCTTTCAGTCACCATCTAGTAAACCACATATTTCCTAGACTCCTATAATCCCTTTTTTCATCTCTGGTACTGCCACATTCCCCACTTGCTATTAAACCTGCATCCTTACTCCATAAACTCATTTGGCAACCAAAAAACAGCCTGAAAGAGCAGGATTTTGGATACATCAGAAATTCTCATACATCTCAAAACCTACCCTGGCATGCACAAAAATGTTTCATGATCAGGAACAGAATAATCTGAGTCTTATGTTAAGGACTGCACAGGTGAAGAGAACTATTAAACCACAATGGTGACAGCATTTAATTAAAAGGTTTTGGACTCACTTTCTTACTGATGTTACGCCATGAATGACTATATATTGTTTTATCTAAAAAACGGTTCTGCTACAATGTTGTTCCCATATAAAAAAGATTGTGATGGTACAGTGGATATCTTTGTACTTGTATTAGACTTCTCAAAGGAAAATTCCCGTCTGTTACATTTCTTACTTACTTTTTGTAGGAAAGTTTAAATTCTTCTCTGCCTAGCACTACTAGTTTCCAGACCATTGCTTTCTTCTGATTTACTGTAAGAAAAAAAAGTTACATTCCAAAACTCAACTTTTAAGCATAGGATGAGCACAATAATTCCTGTCCCACAATCCAATCACAAAGTCTATCTAAAATGTATTTGATTTTTCTTTTAACATGTGAAGTTATACAAAAAAAGGAGAAAAAAACAAACTTTAAGCAATCAAAATACTGACTTTTGAAGACTTTCAGCCAAGTAGTAAAGTCTCAAGTCAAGTTCCCCTCAGAAATCCCACAAAGTTCTGGGCAGAAGCTGTAACAGTATTCCCAGAAATTATTGCTGTCTTGCGATTTAATTGAGTGTATAGAATTCATATATGAAGTGAATGTTCAAATAATATACAAGCAATATGCAGCTCAACATGGTCAGAATATGGGCTGAACCAGTCTTATAATTGTTTCTTCTGGAGTAGCTACAGGTGGTGTTGGTAACTGTCATGACTTGAATTAACAACTCTCTCACTAAATAAAAAATCTGTTTCTGAATCACTAGCCTCCCACCTAATACATTGATGGATGTGACATTTTAATTATAGCCCCATCAACCAAGTTCAGCTGTGTATTAGTCATCACTTGACATAACAGAACAGAAAAGTTCCTTTGAAGCCATCCTCTCTGGTACACAAATCTATTTTCTAAACAGCCAGCAGTTGAAATAACTTGGTTATTAAAGTCAGGCAAGATTTTAATGGTTTAATAGATTTTCTGCATATGGATTTACCTAAGAGAACTCCAAAGTAAAAAAAAAAAAATCAAGCAGATGATCAAAACCACATCCCACATATCAAGATTGAAAGCATTATTTTAGTGCACTATACTTCGTTATAACCCTATTCTAATACAGTTTCAGCATGTTTATAAGAAGCAGGGCTATGCAACAAGGACAATTATTCAATTTTCAACTCAGGACATTTCTCCAAGCACTCTACAATATAATAGCATACTACATTCCCAAGACATATCCCCACTTTATAGGATAATTGAATTGCAGCTTTAAAGCTGTTTAGATAAGGGGAAAAGCACTAAAATATTCTTTCAGCTAGCAGTGGAAAAAGGAATGGGAAAGTCACTATTACACAGGGAAGCAAAGAAGGTCACTGCAGTATGAAATTATAAAAGGGAAAGACAGCACTACTCAGAGGAACAAAAAAGGGAGATAAACATAGGAGAGAGGGGACCAAGTGGGAAGAAGACAGGAGTAGACTGGACACATGTAAAAAGAGAACTGCTTGGCCACATCTTAAAACAAAAGGCAAGTTAACAGGCCAAAGTAAGTGACTAGGCTTCAAACAATGAGCAGAAGGAGAGAAGCAGGTTATTTTAGCAAGAACACCTTTAGAAGTGCATTATCTTAAAGAGGCAGGAGCCAGCACAGGAGCACCACCCCTCAAGCAGTAGAACAGCAACAGAAGTGCCTACACCTGCTCCTTTGGCTCTAGAAGTGCAGCTGTTCCTGTGCACAGGGAGCCCAAGCCAACAGCACAGTGAGAGCCCCCCAACACCAGCTCCCAACACCCCAGCAACAGGCTTACCTAGAAGAGTCAGGGCTTGGAACACATGCAAGCAGGAGAAATTTATGTTAATATGGACAAAAATACCCAAGTGTATGATTTTTCTCATAGTTATAGCCTTTTAGAGTAAGTTTATAATAAGGACACGTGGAGCTCTGGCAAAAAAGTGAAATATCTTCCAAACAAGAAAATTAAGTGCCAAGTAGGAAAGAGCAACCTGAACACTCTGGAATTAGGAAGTCTTAAGGAAAGGAATAAACTGTAGTTTCATATTCATTATTAACCTTTATCAACTGGGTCAACAACAAGGTAGAATTTTATATAACAGCCTAATATGTAAAAGAGTAAATACTTAACTATAGTATACAAATTCTTTACTTACAGTTGCTCAACTTGGTCAAATTCTTTTTCATCTTCTGCATAATGGAAAAAGGATTATATACGATCTCAAGTTAAATAGCAGAAAAGTTTTATTTCATTATATTATTTACTCCATGTATAAGTAAAACAAAATCCTATTTTAAAAATGTTATTAGTTTTCTTAAATTTTTAACTCAAATTATCTTGTTCCTTTATGCAGTGGCATTACCTGCAAATTTGTTAGAAAACTTAATTTGAGCAAGTTTTATTTAACTGATTTTAATATATATAATTATGTATTATATAAAATAGATGCATATATGTATATAGACAAATACATGTATGCATATCTGTGTAATACCATATATATGTGTAATACATAGACACACAAACATATATATACACTGATTTTATATATAGTCACTTCTGTTTTATCTTGCCTACCTGTTTCCGCTCACCTATGTGTGCTTTAGGCTCAACAACCAAAATTAGTGCCTTCTGTTTTAATGCATTTTCCCTCCTTACTGAATTCTTTGATAGAAGTTTCTCCCATCAAGACTATGAACAGTAGCATTCTCTGAAAAACTACAGCCTCTGAATTCCTTGTCTTATAAGGAAAAAAATAAAGACTGTACCATAGAAAGTATTGCTTATCGAAAGCACTTTATTCCTGAATTCAAGACTTATTGGTGAAATTTAAAAACCTGAAGCAATGCAATGGTCCAGAAGAAAGTATTTTGTCAAAAAAAGCACGTGAAAAATCACACTTAACTTCAAGTATGAAGTGCCATGGGTCATACTCTTCTACCTTTGTCTGCAATTTCAATGGAAAGCTAGAAAAGACTTAAAAAATACTTACCCGCACATTTCTCTTTCTTTTTCGAATAAATCTCATAGAGGAAAACTATGGTTAGTAAAATAACAACTTCGGCCATAATTGCGAGAAAGGGTTTGAGAGGCACCATAAAGGACAGAACTTTAAGCTTCAGCTTTCCTTTACTTTTCCCTAGTTCAAAAGCAGCTTCACACCAATATACACCATCATCTTCCTCAGTGACCTTCAGTATCTTCAGATGTGTTACATTAGCAGATATTCTATTAATTACATACTTGTCAGCCAGCAAAGAGTCCTTAATGGCAATCTGAAAATAACATATTACAAGTCTTACCAATGCAATTAAAAAGTGTTTAATCAAAGAGTTTATATTATTTAACACATAGTTCTATCTAGAGAGATGTAAAATGACTTAAGAACAAGTGTCATTTGTGAACCATGTTTAGTCAGCCTTGAAGGAAAAAGTCTTAGGTGGCCATCCTGGTTCCCTTTACATTCATTGGAGGAAAATGGGCACTTTCAGTGAGGAACTTGTCTGACCTGTTTTAGTCTATTTAAGATCAAAGGTGCTCTTGACTCTCAGCTTTCTACAGACAAAGGCGGCCTCAGGTCTCAGGATCTAATGTCCAGGTCTCACCACAGTGCAAAGTATACACTTTCAAAGAAGCTCAGCTGGGAACACTGCTTCACTGGGAAATACATTTATAGTCTTACAAGTCAATGCTACTCTTCAGCAGAATAGAAGAGACATCTGTTTTCCTCTTCTCACTTCACAGTGCTTCCCCCAGAAGAGGGCAAGAACAAAGTGGCTATGCTTCCAAGGCTAATGGGGATCCTAACAGGGATCATAGAATCATAGAATGGCTAGGGTTGGAAGGGACCTTAAAGATCATCTAGTTCCAACCCCCCAGCATTGGCTGGGACCCCTCCCACTAGATCAAGTTGCTCAAGGCCCCATCCAACCTGGCCTTGGAAACCTCCAGGGAGGGGGCATCCACAACCTGGGCAACCTGTTCCAGCGTCTCACCACCCTGACAGGAAACAACTTTTTCCTAACGTCCAACCTGAACCTCCCCTCTAAGCTTCAAGTCATTGCCCCTTGTCCTCTCACTACACTGCCATGTAAAAAGCCCTACCCCAGCTTTCTTGTAGGCCCCCTTCAGATATTGAAAAGTTGCGATAAGGTCACCATGGAGCCTCCTCTTCCCTAGGCTGAACAATCCCAACTTCCTCAGCCTGTCTTCATAGGAGAGGTGCTCCAGCCCTCAGATCATCTTCGTGGCTCTCCTCTGGACACGCTTGAGGAGTTATGTCCTTCTTATGTTGGGGACTCCAGAACTGGACACAATATTCCAGGTGGGGCCTCAGAGTAGAGCAGAGGGAGAATCATCTCTCTTGACTGGCTGGCTATGCTTCTTTTGATGCAGCCCAGGATACGGTTGCCTTTCTGGCTTGCAAGTGTACATTGACTGCTCATGTTAAGCTTCTGGTCCACCACTACCCCCAAGTCCTTTTCCTCTGGGCTATCCTCAATCCTTACTCCTCCCAACCTGTATTCGTGCATCGGATTGCCTCAACCCAGGTGCAGAACCTTGCATTTGGCCTTGTTAAACTTCATGAAGTTTGCACGAGCCCACTTTGAGCCTGTCAAGGTCCCTCTGGATTGCATCCCTTCCCTCCAGCATGTTGACTTCACCACACAGTTTGGTGTCATCAGCAAACTTGCTGAGGGTGCACTCGATTCCATTGCCCTTGTTGCCGACAAAGATGTTAAATAACACTGGTCCAAGTACTGACCCTTGAGAAACACCACTCATCACACGTCTCCATTTGGACAGTGAGCCATTGATTGCAACTCTTTGAGTGTGACCAGTCAGCCAGTTCCTTATCCAATGAGTGGTCCATCCATCAAATCCAGTAATTGGATAAGGAACTGGCTGACTGGATCCCGAGAACTGGGTATGTGAAGGAGGAAAACTGCCGAACGAGATTTTTCCTCACAGCTTTTAGAGCAGGAGCTGAAGTGAGAAGGTATTTCAGCTCCTTCAGAATCAAGTGGCACAGCAGTCTCCACCACAGGACAGCCTCCTTCAGGTCCAGTGCCCCAGAGACTTCACATAGGCTAGGAAATACAGAAATACCTGTACCAAGAGCAGGAGGAAGGGACCTGCTCCTGTTCTCCCTGAAGCCTCCAATACCTTACATACTTTTAAAAGAGTGCACTGCTACCATTTTTTTCAGTATCAAGCAGAAAGATTTGAGCAACAGAACCATCCCTAATATAGTAAAGACAAGTATCTCACAACTCATCTGATTTGTTTTACTCTTTATCCAGGCTGTAAGAGCATGGCAGGGACTTTCTGGAAAAGAAACACCCTACAAAGCAGAACAAAAACTACATCCTTGCATTAATGAATACTTCTAAATATCAGATTTTTTTTTTTCCCACATAGAGATTTACATTAACTTCAATGGAAATGCAATCTGTAGAGCCTGCAGTGAAATGTCATTATACTTTACAAAGTTTCTATAGTTGTATTTTGCCACATTGTTTTGCTTGGCCAACAGTTTGAAACCTTACCTGTTCACTTCCATTGGTCATATACCAAACCCAAGATATGGGAGTATAGCCACTTGTACAAATCATTACAGCTGTATCTCCTTCATAACTGATTATGGGTTTTTCTTTTCCATCAATTTTCGGTACTAAGAACAAATAGGAAAGTTAATCAAGCAAGACGTTCAGGTTTTAATTACAGTGTTACAAAAAGATTAAATGTACCTATGTATTCATAGTAGTTAATTTATTTCCTTTTCACATGCACTGATTATTCTATAATTCATTACATTATTTAAATGAAAAGTAGTTTCTGGCTGATATTACACACAGAATTAGCGCCGAAGTCTACAGGAATCCTGCTCTTAGTTGCCATATGATCTTAAAAGTTGCCAATTAATACTGAAAGCCACTTAATAATGAGACTAGTTTCTACCCTTGCCACTTCTCTTTTCCCTTCCTTAACAGATGTGAGCTACATGCTTCAGTTCTTGTACACTGGAAACCAACATATTAATTTTTCTGCAATTTCACTCAATCTGCAAAAAATGACAGAAGCCTATTCCAGCCCTAATGCTACCATTTATTAATGCTACCAAATTAACTGCTGAAGACATGAACAGACAGGTGATCACATCAGCATTTCTACCAGCCAGATTTCCACACTGGTTTAAGACCAAAGTTATTTCATAGTGCATGTATCTGCACAGCTTCTTAAGGATCCCTCAAATTAATCTATTATATAATTTAATATAGCTATTACAACACTTCACATCATTTTAGAATACCCATGAACAGTGCCCCTGCTTAATAATTTTAACTTCAAATAAGCATCTCAAAATGCCACGGTTTTCTGCAGACCTGGGTAAAAAAAGTTCAGCTCCTCAAAATCTGCAGGGTTACATCAAGCTAGGATTGGCGAGGAGGGCAGGAGGGGAGGGAAGGGAAGAAGAGGCAACACATCCAATAATGCCTAAATGCCTAGTGGAAAAGCTATTGCAGCTAGTTACAGACATGATTACTTTAGCTACTGAGTCTATACCAACACATTACTCATCTTTCAGTTCGAGAATTGTTCTCTCTGCATTATTGACTAGAAGATTCAAGGACTTCTTTCCCATTTCCTTCACTCTTGCATTAATCTTGAGAAGTGCCATAAAAAGTACTGACTTGACATCAGAAGTGGCAGCACTCAACCACTGTAAAGCAATTCTCCCATCTCCTTGTAATAAATCAACCAGCCCTAAGCACTGTTCTGGAAAAGATGACTTCCCTATTGAGTCATTCCTGCCCTTACTGAAATAGTTACTGTAAACTTTCAGAAGAATAAGGTCTCCTTTGACTTTTTTTTAATCTGAAGACTTGGGTAGTCATTCAACTAAACCTTACCCACATTTTGACAAGAAAAATTCATAATTATTTTTAGAAATTGAAAGGTCTGGATAAATTACTATTTTGTCTTTCTTCAGTATTGCAAGCTAGTCTCCCCTGGCTGAAGGGTTGAAAGTAGATACCAACATTATTCTTCAAGACTTAAACATACATGAGAGTTAGGGGGTTTAGGAGCCTGTGTTCAGGGACAATCTATGTATCACAGTCTGTGGAGATTTCACAGATCAAATGTTTGCCTTGTTGCAAAATTTGGATGGTGAGAATAGAGAAGCTAAGAGCTCTTATTAGAGATGAAAGTTCTCAGCAGATTGAATTTGTGTAATTTCCCTGTGTTTTTCATTCAACTGGATTTTGCCTACTACTGTTGAGGGCAACATTATGGGAGAAAACAATACAAAACAGAGGAAAGGCCACTCATACCACCCAATGAAGCATACTAACATTTAATATAAGCTGTTACTATCTAGAATTAAGGATGCACTAAAGCAGTAACTTAATCTACATCTATTTCTGAAACATTTGCACAGAAACCTGCCTCCACTCTGCCAAACATAGCTACTCTTGTAACACCAAATATCTCAAGCCAAAGTTTCAAGTCATTAGCTCTGCTTTTTCAAAAATTTCTGTGAGAAACCATCCTTTCCTTCCCACCCCCCCCAAAGTAGCGAGTGTTCACTGCTATGGGTATGGAGAGGGAAGGGGAAATCAGTTACTCATTCAGGAAAAAATAAACTCTTTTTGTTGTTAGAAAGTTGTTAAAAAGGCTTTTAGTTTTTCTTCAAAATTCTTCTTCCCTTCATGCTATGGAAATGCCTTTGACAGTGATCCTCACTTAGCTTGACCATATTAATCACTGCTTATAACATTAGTTGTGATTGCTATACTATCCAGAAACCATATTAAATACAAGATTTCAATGATCAAGGGAAAGAAAACTTAAATAACTTGCCTTGTAAATGAAACATAGCGCCAATTTCTTCTTTGCTTTTCAGTGTACAACTGTAACTTCCCAGCGTACTGTTATCTGAGATCTTCAACCTTCAAAAAAGAAGTTTCACTGATTTGCTTTTTTTCTTTTCTTTCATTCTACAACTATCAGTGACTGCTAATTAATGTTTTAAAGAAACCAGAAGAGATTGGTAGCAGAGCAGGGAACAGAGCACCAAAACACTAGGATTCAGGTTTAGTGCAATGTAGAAAAGCATGACATTAGGAAAACAGAAGAGCAAAAGCACACCAGGAAACATAAATATAATTGTCACCCCTGTTGCTCACAGAAAGCCAAACATCTTTTAGCAGTATGAACTAGATGTTACTGAATTAGACCTAGCATAGGCTAAGTAGGACTTTAGAAAAAACAAACCAGTTAAAAAATCTTTTCTGAAGCTAGTCAGTCAATGGTTACCCTCACTCCAACATGGAAGAGCTTTAAAGAGCTGCCATCTAATGAAGTCCAGCATCTTCTCTGCTGCCAAACTACATATCCCATGGCACTTTGAAAAAGATGGGCTGCATCAAAACAGGGGTGGCCAGCAGGTCAAGGGAGATGATTTTCCCCCTCTACTCCACTCTCGTGGGCCCCATCTGGAGTACTGCATCCAGTTCTGGAGCCCTTATTACATGAAGGATATGGACATGCTGGAACATGTCCAGAGAAGGGCCATGAGGATGATCAGAGGGCAGGAGCACCTCTCCTATGAGGACAGACTACAGAATTGGGGTTATTCAGTCTTCAGAAGAGAAGGCTCTAAGACGACCTTATTGTGGCCTTCTAGTATATTAAGGGTGCCTACAAGAAAGCCAGTGAGGGACTGTTTAGGATGTCAGGCAGTGGTAGGACTAGGGGGAATGGATCAAAACTAGAGGTGGGTAGATTCAGATTAGACATTAGGAAGGAGTTCTTCACCATGAGGGTGGTGAGACACTGGACCAGGTTACCCAGAGAGCTTGTGGAAGCCCCATTTCTGCAAGTTTCCAAGGCCAGCCTGGATGGGGCTCTGAGCAACCTGATCTAGTTGGGGGTGTCCCTGCCCATGGCAGGGGGTTTGGAACTAGATGATGTTTAAGGTCCCTTCCAACCCTAATAATTCTATGATTCTAAGATTTAAATGGTTGTGTTTATGTATATAGAGTAGACAAAAAGTGACAGTTTTTTATTCATCTATTTCATCACATTTTCTATTCAGAGAAATTTTATGTAAATATTATTGATGTTAGAAAACCAAAGCAATACAAAAATCATCTGTAGACCACCTGGCTAAAATTAGTCCACTTACAGGTTTACAAAGTTCAACAGTAAACTGTATCCAACAAACAAAATTTTCTAAATTTCTGAGTCTCCGTAGAAGTTCAATAGAGTTTAGAAAACCTTTTATAAAATCATCTTTACTGTAAAGACTATTTCTTCTCTTTTGTTAACTATGAAGGAAAAAAACTGGCATTGATGCCTTTCAGGTCACGGAAAATGAGGTAGTGAAAAAACAAATTGAGGTATTTTAGCAATCTCAGACTGAGATTACTACTGCACTTACTGAGCCAAATTACTGGACCTCAAAGAACTCTATCGTTACCCTATCATCTTGTCTTGAACAAACCTTGTTTTTCCAGCACTAGAGGAAAAACAGGAGCTCTTCCTCCAGCCTTGAGGAAACTAACCTTTTCCATTCCTGCAGCTTTAATGTGTTGATTATGGGCATATAGTTAACACTGTTGTTGGCTATTTTCTAGTATCTACATGACCAGTATTTCGCAATCTAGGTGTTTGTGGTAACTCCTTAGAACCTGCAAGTCAAACTGTAAAGAATGCTACTTACTGGATGCTCCAGCTGTTTGGAGTTTTATTGATATGTCTGATTGTTTCACTTCCCCTCTTCCAAGTCACTTGCAGACTTTTCAAATGAGAGTATTTATTGTCCAACCTGCAGGAAAGTTCTATTCTAGTTGCACTATCCACAGTGATATTTTTTTCTGTGAAAGCACCAGAAACACCTAAAAAGTTTCAAAAAATTATTAAAAACATATTTCTTCATTCTGGGGAAGAGATGCAAAGACTGTGTTTCACATATCCTAGATTATGGGTGGATACAGTGTGCTGCTGTTATACTTTGCAGGGTAAAAAGACTGCAAAATCAAACAGTTTGACAGTAGTTTTCTTAAGCCATAGCTGAGTCATGATACACATCCATTACAAAAATAAGTTACTCCATTCTGTAGGTAAAATTCCTAGAGGGAAGTAATATAGAAATCTAGATATTCATTTCACTGAAAGCAAGATAAACTTGTGCTTCTACATAATTTAACCCAAATTGAAATATATTAAGTACTTAGCTCTCACCAAGGGGAACAATGCTTGCTCTGAATCTAAAGATCCTGCTCAAATTCACATTTGGCATTAAAAAAGTAGGATTTATTGCATTAAAAATATTAGTAAACACAAAAAGCTGCATTAATAATAGGAAAAGAGTCAGACTTGTAAATATATACAAGCATCCAGGTTTTAGCCAGTGGCAGATTTTTATGATAGTGTAAGATTATAGGTAATATCCTGTTGCCAGTAAAATTGTTGATAAAATCCACAACCCTAACATAGTTGGATCTGGCCCTTTAACCTACAGCTAACTCAACTAGAAACCACACCATCTTTAAACCCACTTATGATGGCCTTTGCCATCCCAGTGGCAAGCTAGTGAAACTGCAATATGAAAGCATTAAAATCCAGTAGAAAAAACATGATGGTCTTCTGCTTTTAACAAGCCCCATGAGCATATCCAAAAAGTAGCTTTTGACAGCAGATATTTTCTGATCCACAGAAACAGCCTTTTATAAAGAAACACATCTGACTTTGAACCTCTCAGCACTGACATTTTATTTTGTATTTGGTCTTTCCTTTCACATCTTCTAGATAGATCTGTGGTTAGTCCATCTGACTACTTCATGAAAATTCATTCCAAGCTTTACACTTCAGTCCTAGATCTTCCCTGTAGCACTTGGTCAAAAAAGTGCAGCTGTATATCACAAATCAAATTCTTTGAGAGAAAAGGAAGTTTTAAGGTAAGCTTAGTGACTTAGTAAGGCACGTCCTACCTAAGAAACAGCAAAGTTTGTCTGAAGTGGAAGCACCAGGTACACCCATAGAATAATTGCATTTCACTGGGTCTGGCAGAGACATTTACAGCCTGAGGAACAGCACACCCAGAACTTCAAGTCCCAGCCAAAATATTACAGATCTGTTGAACTCGAGTTAAACTTAGAGGTGCAACTCTGTCTTTCGTAGCAAAGTCAGTTACTGCAACTCATTTATTAGAGTCATTACACTCAATAAGTGAGCCAAGCATAACTCACTTTGTTGCAGTTGTTTATGATCAAAGTAATTTTGCAAATGGAATTGGTGTCACAGTAGCAAACGTTTTACAGTCAGATTAATTACACTGGCTAAAAAAAGATTCATATCTCAAGATTTTAAAAATAAATCCACACTTTAAATGAATGGAACATGAAAACCTTAAGATGTTGAAGGTTAACCACTAGCAAGAGTGATATCTGGGGCATCTCTGTACCAAGACTGCACGTACCAGAGCAAGAAATAGACACTACCTTTAGTCTTCTCCTTGAAGAAAATACAGCATAAATGCTGTGCAATTATGTCCCTAAAATATCATAAAAATACATTGACAAAGGAGTTCTAACTGATCTCCTGCAACTGAGAAAATATTTCAGTTACATCTGTTTCTCCAGTTGTCCAAGAAATTAGTTATAAATGCTTATTTGGTTACTGAAATTTCATATCCACTTTAGGAAGATGTTTATCTTTCCTTTCCTCCATGCTTTAACTCCTGTAATGCTGCAAAGTTGACAACACCTGCTGGTTAACAAGTACCCTAGCTTACATGGTCTCTGCAAGTGAATTCACTACTGAAAAAAAATTGTCACTTGACTTGATCTCATGGAAGATAGCTGTGAGTTATTTTTACTTGCAGTTTTAATAAAAAGTAAGAATCTCCTTCTCCACTGCAATAACAGTTATTAGAACACAACACTTACTACAACCTTATTAATCTTTTACTGAGCTCATCACTTACTCACTGTGAGCATATGAACTTTAAGAAGCTGCCTTGCTAAATACTTCTATGACACTTACAAAAGATAGAGTGCAATCACAGGCATTCAATATAGCATCAATATAACATTACTGAAGAGAAAATATCACTCACCAGGTAGGAGTATCTCATACTCCACAAAAGTGAGATTAGACATGTTCTCTTTGGTTGCCTGCTTGAAATCTTGTGTGGTAAGATCTGGACCTAACAAGGTTATGGTAGAAGCAAAGTGGTATGTTAGAATCACAAAGATAATCATACAGCAAATTGCCCATATGGTGTTGCAATTGTTTCTTACAGTAATCTCGGGGGCAAAAAAGACCTTGCCAAATGATGAATACTATGAAAATCCTTCATGTACCTTGTGTGTTAGCAATCAGTGTCTTAAAGTAGCGCTGTTATGTAGCCACTGTTACGGCAATTATCTCGTTTTAGAAGATTGTTTCTAGCTTTAATATAATGTTGCAATTGTGAATGGTAGTACTCTAAAGAGGTCGCAACTATTCAATTCACAGCCTGATTAAAGAGTCCTTTATGCATGTGGGTTTTCCTAAAACTTTTCAGAGGGTCTTAGTACTGTAAAGGACTACATCAATGTTTAAGTAGAGCTTGGAAAAGTACTAAGATTTAGAAAAATAAAAATGACAGAAAACTCAAATTTCCAAAGCCACTACAATTTAACGACACAGCCAGAAAGCCAGAGGTAAAAAATGCATCTCTAATGCATGCAGAAGCAAGAATGCCCTGTGCTCCAGTGGAACATGGTCAGAATCTCTCACTGCTCCACAAAACTCCTTTTACACTGCAGGGAATTTCCTTCCACACACAAAGAATAACAATATTGATCATAAGCCTAACTAAAATATACTCCTCTCCTTCTGTGATGGAAAACTATATTTAAAAGGTTTAATATGACCAGCAAATTCCCTTTTCTGTAGGACTATGGATAGCATACTATTCAGAGACTACGTTTATAAAGCTCTGCAAAGCTCAATACAGCTATCAGGCAGGCAACTGTAAGCATAAACAGTCTGTTCCCACCACTATACTTGTTCTCATGCTCTGTGCATTTCAGAAATGGAGCAAGAAAGCAAGTTGGTAAGCTACAGCTTTAACAACACATGTAAACCATCTAAGGAAGCATTATCCTTCCACATCTATGCATGGAATTGTTTAGTTAGTATTGTACTACCTACATACTAGTTCCTAGTAAACTGAAGCACACTGTAGGAGAAGACCTTAGAAATTATGCTTAAAAGAAAGGTAAGTTCTATATGGCTTTAAACAAACTGTTTGTCTTGGTAATAATATAAAAAAAAATCCTCCATAACTGATTGGTTAAAAAATACCAGGGTAGAACCTTAGGGTAACCAAAATTTAACAATTCAAATAGAAGACATGTAATTGCTTTTACCAGGTGTAGACACAGTATGTCCAAGTGTCAAATGATTTGAAGGGCTGCCCTGAGTTTGCCATTTGATAGATGGTGTAGCTGTCACAGGCTCTGAAAGGTGAAAACAAGCTGTTAAAAAAATTAATTTTTAAATTAATTTAAATTAATTATTTTTTAAAATTTTAATTATTAATTTTAATAATAAAAAGAAATATCTTTATTTCCCCCACCCCACAGTAGATAAAACACACTAAATGTTTTAAGTCACATATTTTTACATGCTTGCAAAATGATTTGTCAGTTATTTTATAATGCATTTCAGGAATATACACACAGTAATTATTGATTAAATCTTCCTAATCATACAGCAATCTAGAAGTAAATTATTCCAGCTTTTGTAGAGAGAAAGGGGTTTCACTATCTCTCCTGTCCATTCATTGAAAAGGTTCCTACTCACAACTGGGAAAATAAAGAAAACTGGGCTACTGCTTCTGTCTTCTCACTGAGAGAAGCACTGGATGGCAGAGGTGATCACTGGTAGAAAAGTGTCTCTGAAAGCCTAGATCTCAGAATTACTCCTGCTCTTTTCCCGTGTAAAATACTGAACTTCCCCTACACGTTCTTAAAGACACGCCTGTCGCAGACCGGTATTAATGGTTATCAGGTGTCAGGATGTCAGGATGCTCCCGCGACTATCCCCGCCCTCCCCCCTTCTCGGCAGGAAGCAGAGGGGTTCGTAGACAGGACTGTACCTTAGAGCGTGGAGTGGAATGCTCCGCCCCCCCCCCCCCGACGCTCACAAAGACCAGTATTTCACTCACACACTAGGAGTGCTACAGCTGAGGGAATCTGGAAGTCCCAGTTAGCAGTTTGCATCTAAAGGCCTCTGAGCAAGCATAAGCAGAGTACCTTTGGCCCTTTTTGTAAAGCACTGTTTATCAACATGTCAGTTCAAAACACAAGGAATGCTATGCCATAGGCCTTCAGCCTTCTGCCTGGCTTGTTCCATCTGTACTTTTGTACCTTCCTGATGCTTCAACCAGATTAAATAACAATAAATGTGTATATTAAGGTGGATGATGTGGAAGAACAGAGCTCCAGGCTAGTTCATTTGGTGGTTGTTGACAGCAGGCTGTTAATATCAACTAGTAGTCTAAAATGACTTTAAGAAAAAAAAAAATGAAGCCATCTCCTAGCACAAGACAGTAAGTCCTATTTCTCTAAACAAAAGCACAAGCAAGGCTTGATCTCTGCCTGATGGAGAAACAAACTAGTCCAAGTGTTTACCCCTGAAATAACATGTGAAAACTGAAAGCTTCCTGGGGAATCTTCCTTTGTAAGTGCAGTCTGACAGCATGCCAAAGTTGTCTTGGACCACCTGAGTTTACATGAGTCTAGTACAAGCATCACCTAGTTTGTTACTGAAATTCCTCATTATGACAGATTCAGAAGGCATCAGTGCCAGCTCATATGGTAGTTATCCTCCCACAAAAAACTAGAGAATCTTTAGAAAATTTTACATACTAAAAGGATCCTCATATTGACTTTCTTCCTCAATTCACATATAAAATCAAAATAGTCAGGTGAGGTCATATTATACAAAACACTTTGTGTATTTTAGCTCATATGTATGTTTGTTTACATATGGAAAGAGTTATTTAATCTATTAGCTACTGCACTCTATTTCTCACACACATTTTGCTAAAAGCTCTGAAGATGAACACCAGGTAAATAGCACTATCTCCAACAACAAAACTGTAGATGGAATAACTTGCCATAACTTCTTTGAGTTCATGTATAAATAAAACTTAGCCCTTGTTTGATTTGCATTAATTAACATGAACTTCGGTACACTACTGAATTCCTGCTGCTCTCTTTATGCAGAAAGGAGCAGCAGGCCCCAAAAATCACTGGTTTCTTCTCCTGCCTGGAACTTATTCTCTGCTCCCTATCAAAACCACAATTGAGGTCCAAAATACGGTGAATAAAGTGTGGGACAAGAGTTTTTACACATTCATAATTTTAAAAAGACAGATTAAGCTAGCAGGCACAGTGATTCAAGGGCATTATTGTACACCTCACTAATACAAAAGCAAAAGGAGGAGACAAACATGAAAAATTACCAAGTGTTATAACAAAGCCTCCCACAAGGGTTCTAGTTTGGGAATTGTCCTATCTCCAAGGTCATGGTCTGCTTTTATGGCACCCATGCATAAGGGCAACAGATCACAAAACTGGCCATTAGATAGCATTTTCCACAGTCCTTGAGATGCCTACAACATTTAAGCACTTGCAGAGGCTTTAAAAGGTCTAGATGGTATATTTACTTATTTTCTGAAGAATCTGAAATTTATTTAGTATGAAATTGTAAACTCTACATGGTAGCTTATGATCACTAGGAAAAAGTATTATAGCTTTAGCTGTTCTGAAATAAATAATTACCAGGAGATGATTCATTAGGTTCAACTTGCATCTTGGTCAGAGAGTTTGCCCGAGACTCACTGGTATCTTGCATTGTCATAGTTGGATCTAAAAATCAAAAAGTGTCCAAAGAAACTTCAAACTTCAACACAAAGGTTAAAGCATTTAACTCATTAAAAGAATTCAAACAATCTCCTCACGTCAGCCTATTAAATATATTTTTTCCCAGGTTCTGAAAATAAACAGACAAAATGTTCAAGAATTACTTTTCAATAGTTCTTTAGCTTACTGTAGGCAAGGAGAGATTAACAAATACAGGCAGCATTTTACCTTCTTCGACCTCCAATTTCTGTATACAGGTATTTTCCTGTAGTTAGCCTAGAGTTACACCAATATAGTCACCTATTCCTCAGAATATTCCAGCAGAACAATAAACTTTATAACCTGTATATATAAACCATATCCTGTCTTGTTTGTGGACTTAGACCACCACAGCTCATGACACTGAACCAGTTGATTATTTTTAAACTTAGATTAGCAGATTCACTAATAGATTAAGGACCTCAATTTACACATCTACCCTGTTTAGTGATACAGTGAACAACCTCCTTTCCTTCTATTATCACTTTGGTGAGCAAAACAAAAGGCACTTATGTCAAACATGGACTTCAACAAGTAATATTAATTAGTATTTCATTTTTTCTCAACACCAGGGCAAAACTGATTCTGCTCCCGCAATGCAGGTTTTGCAAGAGCCAGGAAAGACTAGGGTTTTGCTTTATGTTGTTGACTGGAGAAAGAACAGCAGGAAAGGAGGCAGAAGACTTGCTTAGTATGTTGCTGTGTCACTCTTCTATTAAGAATTCAAGGTTCCTAGATGTTTAAGAATTGAGATGCTTGCTCTTGCTTTCTGTTCCTACATTTGGGTGGCAGAACTAGTTACCGTAAAGTAAACACTATATCCTCACATGCTTAGATATGCCGGGACATATTCTACTGCCATAGCAGCAGGATGCACTCTCCCTCAGACTGGGAGCATTTTCACATTAGCAGCTTTTTAAGTGACTTGACCAGTAGTTGCACATGGGGGAAAAGGGCACGTTTTACACACCTGGGAGAAGTAAAGCTCTGTTAGACATCCAAGACAGCAGTATGCATAAAGAAAAGTAAAAAGCTACATGATAATTTAGGTGTGCTCAAACTTCTTGAGCTCTGTGTGCCTTCATCAGAAAGTCAGCACCCTGCCAGTTCCTGCAAGTGAACAACACTGCTACTAACAGTCCTACCCTTTCTCAGCACTACAGCCATAGACAACCTACAGACCCTCCCACTGGCACCTTCAGCACACAGTTACTCCAGACTACATCAGAGTCACACCTGGCTTGCACCAAATGCTCTCTCAATCTGCCCATCATATTTCAACCAGTTTGAATCAAGAGTAAAACAAGGTAGCCAAAGGATATGATAGATAAATGCAGTACTGGTTCTCAACAACAGCTTGCTCATTTTTCATACCAGTCCACTGGCCCCACAGCAAAGTGTTCCCTCCTAGCCCCTCACCCAAGCGAAAAACTTAAGAAATCCACTCTAAGTATCTGCTGGCTCATGATCCAGCCAGTAAAAAGACCAAGTCATATTCTCTGCTTGACAGAGGTGCTGAGAGCAGGGAAAGCTATTACACTTCTGATGTTCATGGTAAGGTTGAAGAAATGTCCATGATTTTTTCTTCTATCTGCACCACCTTCAGGCATTCTAATGATGTAATGAATCACCTGACTTTGTCAGCTTAGTAGATGCTTCACCTGCATAGTAATTAAAATCCCCCAGGATGATAAATTTAGAAGGTGCCACTGCCAAACTGTACAGCAGCTCTGTTATCTCTCTGCAAGGAAGCCGGATGACCTGCAACATGGTTTGCATACTAATACAGTTCTCTTCTGGGCTTTCTTCCTTGATTCACATACAACGGGAAAGAAGCCAAGTAGTGTTATTTCCAGTCACCACTGCTTCCACATGTTAGCTCTGTCAAACTCCGTATCTGTCCGTATGTCAAACTATATAGTACAGAGGTAACACCGCACCCCATTTGTCCTCTCATACACACTTGCTGAATAGCCTCAGAGATCAAGATGACCCAGCACTGCATGCTATGACTGTCATGAAGCCAGGCAGTGATGTAAGCAACTAAAGTGGAGTAATTGAGTCACGAATGCATGCCTTAGCCTATAATTGATTTGCATTAGATCTAATCGGTAGTATAGTACTTGCTGAGTTCTTGTGCCCTGATATGTGGAAAGGAATAGGTGATAGCATGTCATTGATTCATTTTTCTACCTTACCTCTGCTCCCTAGTGCAGCACATATTTGGGACTATAGCGTGGTTGTACTATACTTGTAATCACAAGAACAATTTCAGGCTTTAAAAATCTATTCACCCTCTTTTTCAGCCAGCAAAGTGGCTGAATAGGAAAATACTGAAACACAGCTTCATTTAACAGAATTAATTTAATATCGATTTTATACTCTGTGCAAGTCCACAAACATTCAGTAGCATCCAGAACCAGCCACCAGAACCTTCTCATGCCCCTAGAAAAGGGAAAATCTGCAGGCTGAGCTCTTCTGAGGCACCAGAGGACTCACATAAAGGACTTCCATATGTCCTCATAGAAGCCCTTCTCTCAGGCTAAACCAGAAAAGTCCAACCTGGAAGCAAAGTCTGTAAGAAACAAGGTGCATTAGCAACTCTTATAACTCCTTGGTATCTTTGAGGCCAGAAGCTGGGATATGAGATCCAGTGCATTAGCTTTTTGTAAAGGCATCTGGCAGCACATGCCACAACTAAATCAGGCAACCACAATGGAACCAAACAAAGCACGGAACTCTGAAGACGGTTCAAAACTACCCTCAACTCAACACAGAATAAACTATAGGGTTTTAGTTAACTGTTTTGAAAAAAATGAGAAAACTAAAAGACTAAAGTAACAGAATAAGAACTCTACTAATCTCAGAAATCCAAGAGGCCTTTTGCAGTACCTGGCTGAACAGCTGCAGAAGGCTCTCCACCTGCCTTTCTGCAACTCAGTCCTTGTGACTCCTCTTGGTCACTTACGCATTTATTTTGACTGAAGAAAGCCACTGAAGCCCCACATCTCCACAACAGAGTTTCTGGACTTCACTAGAAGCAGTTTTAGTTCTCCTCCCTCCAAGGGAAGATGAACTTCCCTTTGCTGCACCTGTGCATATATTCCCCATACTTTTTTTTTTTTTTACACACTTAGTTAATAATCAATGCAAGGGTAAAATATTCTTCCTCACAGTTAAATCATTATGAAAATCACTGTTCAAGGCCTCGCTACCTAGTTCATACATATATGAAAGCATTTAATAAAAAACTGAAAGACAGCAGCCTCACTTTATACAGATAAAGGGTACTAAAGCAGGTGACTTGTTTCCAATGTCTGCTCAAAACAAGACATGATATTCACCACTTCATGAAGATGGTAGACTTGTAGAAGTTTTGGAAACACAAACAGGGCTTTGTTGATTTATTTTTTTTTTAGGTTAGGGGTTTGGGGATTTTTTGTCTACCAGAAGAGGATACCATTTCACTGACAGCTTTACATCAACTTAGAATTGCTTCAACCTCCATTAGGTACTGTTTTCAGCAGTAACAGTCATAAAAAAATAAAGACCATGTGGCTAACTTGACATAATGCAACTCCACACATTCCTACAAATATCAGGCCATCTGCAGTCACAAAACTTTTTGATGAAAGAAATAAATAGTTAGAAAGCACTTCAAGTTTTATGTGTGTGTACATAAATACACAAACACATTTTAAAGAAGGTTTAAGAACTACAAAACAGATCTCCCTCTATATGCATACATAAATATATGCATTTTAAACAAGCCTTGAGAACTGCAAAAGAGATTTTTGGTCCTTTCACATTATGTAAAAACATTTTACAGAAGTTACCACACAGGGAGCAGTATGGCTTCTCTCAGTATTACAAAAACCAACAGAGGCACAAACATCTAACTACTTACATATCACATACTGAAAACACAGACACAGCTAAACTACTGATAGTTAAGTCAATCCACAGCAGTAATGTTGCCATACATGTATTGGCAGAACTTTTGGTCTTGGCAAGACATGATCCACCAATTACATCTTGCACAGCAAACATCAGCAATCTGATATTTCCTTCCATTACCATGTACTGCTCTATGATGCTTCAAAACAGGGATTAACAATAGAGATACAGTCATTTTAGAAATAAACTCACATTTCCTTAGAAATGGTTGGCCTACTCCCAAACTGCTGAAAACCACTAGAGGAATAGGGCCCAGAAGGCTCAAATCCCTCTTCCTTCATGGATTTTTAAATATTACTTTTAAAAACACAGTATAAAATCCTCAAACGAACACTCCTCACAAACTTACATTTTTGTAACTTGCCAGTTCATGGGATTTTTTTCAGAACTTAATGCTTTACTTGGTAGGGCAGCAAAAAACCACTGTGCCTCGACATCCAAGTCCTGCACCTGCGAACTAACAAATCCTCCTCTGGGAGGTGGCCTGCAGACCACTGGAGGCGTGCGGGCTGCCCACCTGCACGAACAGGCGGGGAGGCAGCGCCAACCACCACGGTACCCTTCGTTGGAGGACAGAAGAGGAGCGGTCCCTACTGTCCAGCCAGTCTACGAGAAACCCGAACACTTTTTGGGAGCTAATGATGAACGACCCCCGGGGGCGGGGGCAGCAAGTTTGCCCCGCAGCGGGTGCCGGGGAGTTCCGACCCTGGGCAGGGTCGCGGCGGCTGAAAAAGAGAAACGCCTCAATCGTTTCAACAGGCAGGGCCAAGAGACGGACACCTTGCGGGGCCACAGCTTCGTCCCCCTGGGGAACCAGGGAGATGCTTCGCTGCAGGGAGGACCTTTGCTCAGCCGCGGGTCCCAGGCGGTGCCCCGGCCCACTTCACCCCAGCCCACCCCGACGCCGGGGGCGGCTGCGGCGTGACAGCGCCCGGCCCGCGAGATGAGGGAGCTTTTACCTGCGGCGGTCCCGGCCGAGAGGCTGAGGCTGAGGCAGAGCAGCAGCCGCAGCCGCCGCCCCGGGCGCTTCTCAGCGAAGGCGGTAGGCATGGTGCCCCAGCCGCCGCCGCACTCCCACTGCCGCTCCCCCCGGCGGCGCGCCGGCAAGCTGCCTCGGCTCGGTGCCGCACCGCCTGCGGGCAACGGCTGCTGAGGAAGCCTCAAGCGGACCAGAGCGGCTCTGCGGGGGAGGCAGCTGCTGTAGCTGCGGCAGGGATCAAAAACCAAAACAACGAAGCCCCAAATCCACGAGCAGGGCAAACACCAAGCAACGACCGGCAGAAAAAGGCTGGGAAGCCGCTGCAGGCACCAGTGTGCCTCCTCACGGGGAAGACAAGTCACCTCCGGCGTGCTAGGACTTAAAGCGTCTCCGCCGGCCTTTATGCGGCGGAAGGAAGGGCGTGGGTGAATAGCAGTGGCTAATTGGAGCGGGGCCCTCGCACCTGATCCGGCTTTGAGCTTCGCTGAGGACAGATGGAAGCAGACAGACCACGTAGGGGGGTTGGGTCATGTCGTATTTTTGGGCCAAAGTGGCTGTTGCTGCAGGACCACCTCGGCTCGAGCAATCCTCCAAGGCAGCTGGCTTGGGTGGGTTTGCCTAGGGAGGGTTGCCTGTCTCTGCCCTTTGGCTGACGGTCTTCTGGAGAGCCCAGCTTTGAGGGTCAGTGGCTCCAGGGCAGCTGGGTTATACTGTATGAGAGCTGCAGCTTTTCACCATCTCTTTTTCTCAGTCTCCTGGCTTGGGCAACAATGCACCATTTCTAAGAAATGCTGCTCAAGACTTCGACCACTGCTTAGACCCTTTAAAATCACAATTTCATTGCTTAATCTGTATATGTATGTACATATATATACACACAACAACCATTCATCTATAGAAATTTATATGCACTTCTGCTTGTTACTTGATAAATAACTGGGTTTGGATTTTGCAGTATAAAATCTGGCAGGGTGGCATTCTCTGGAGTAGACTCTCCATGATGGGGTACCTGCTGCTTCTTCCTTCCTATCAAGTTACAGTTACTCCAGCTAATGCAAAAGTTGAATTGTGTATAAGGTTTGTATCAATAATGCAAAAAGATCACTGCAATGAAGCCTCTACATCATCTTCGCTCTCCTGTGCTGGCAGAGCTGTAGGAGTGTATGGAGAGCAAAAATAAGTCAAATGCCCTGTGTATTGATTTTATGTGGTGCACAGGTTAATACTACCATCCCTGTCTTCCAATAACAGTACAGTGTCTTTCAGATGAACATTTTCCCTTATAAACCTCCCAATAAATATAACCAATGGCAAAAGGCTTGGAACACAATTGTTTCATTAAGCCCTTGCTGTGTGTCTCAAGAAGACTCAGGATTCCTGCTGGTCAAATGGGACCATGTATAGTTAGGAGCCTGTTCTATTGTTGAAAGAATGGATGTCCTTCATACGCTTGGAGCTATAGTATGGAGCTGTCTGTGCTCCAGCTATAAAGTTGTTTAGCTCATGTGCAAAAAGTAGGAAGTAATATATATGAGTAGTCCATGTACAGTGATGCCTTATACAGCTGTAAATCCACCGCTTTTGAAATTCAGCTGCAAGGTGGAGTTCTGTGCCATGGTGTGACAAACAGACAGTACCAGCATGTTCTAAGGAGGGCTCTGAACCTCCAGAGTTTTGTTAATCTGCTAGCCTCCTACAACTGCACAGATAGATGAGATTCAGAGACAGATCCTATTCAGATAAGGCTGTTTAGGAATGGCAGAAAATATTCAGCTTTTAAAGGGAAAAAATTACTAGAACCTGAAAACTGTTTTATCTGAACTAGTGAAGCATGAAGGGACTTATCTCTTGGGGGGCGGGGGGGTTGGGAAGGGAGGGGTGGGAGGGAGAGGAAAGAGAAAAGGGTATGTTGAGCACCTTAAAATATGAAGGGCCTGGTTTGAAGTTCCAGTTAGTTATTCCTGGAATAGGTGAAAAGAAAATCTTATGTTAGCAGTTGGATATGCAGCATCTTTTTTTGAGGCAGATTTTTTCCACCTGGAAGCCATGTGGATGGGTTAATGTGGAGCAAGTCTATGTAGAAATGTATGGCTAAACTCTGCCAGCGGGCAGGAATGGAGCTGCTAGGACAGTCTGATCTAGGACCTAGCTGTAGCTTGAGCAGTTCTGTCTCAATGAAAATTGTAGAGGTTCTCATGGAGGTAATTTATTTTGTGTGACTTGACATTATGTCCTGTATTGGACTGGCTTCTGCCTTTCCTACAAAGTCACCTTGAATAGAGTATCAAAGCAGTCTGAAGACATGATGAATACCTTTCCAGGATTCCTTCTCAACTCCTCGTCAGAGCTTCTCATCGCTAATGGTATACACCCTACACTTACCTAATGGTGAATGGAAAGAAAATAAACATTTATTGAAGTATTCACAAAGGAGCTGTTGTTTCCTATACTCATGGTATGAGATAGAGAAGCCACAGATCAACGGAAGGCGAAAAGGCAAAGAGGAAGCAGAATTTAGAGGAACTGATTGAGCAAAGGAACCAAACAGGCCTTCAAGGGTTTCTGAGCTCCAGAGTTTCTTACGATAATAATATGCTTATACTAGATTGTTCCACAAGAACTGCTGCTGGATTTTCTAGATCATTGAAAGTGTAGGAGTGAGAGAATCCAGAAGTTACAAGGTTAGGTACAACAAACTATGAGAAAGCAGAATCTTTGGGATATTAAAAAAGCTGTCATATTTGCTTGCATTTGGAAACACAAACTGCTGAGTAATTAGGAATTTCGGAAAAAGAATCTCTATTTAAATTTTACATATTAAGACTAATCTGCTCCATCTATTAAGATCCAGCATATTTTCCACTTCTCTCTCAAGTTTCTTCTTTTCTCTCACTTCCAGAGAGAAAATTTGACTTGTTCTCACATGGTAATTACCTGGCAAATATTATGGGCATTTTGGAACATGGATTCATAGGTTGAACCATGCTCTGACTGGTAAGAAAACTTGCATATTTAATAAAGCCTCTGATACAGGGAAATTGTTGTTTTTTTCAGCTGGAAGATCTTTGCCAAAATTTCATATGGCAGAAAGAAAGTAAATGAAACTCTGAAAACTGTTGTGACATGTTGATTATAGGCTGAAGAAAAAGCAAGAAGATAATTTGTACTTTTACAGCTCAGTTTCTTCAACAACCAAGTCTACATTCTCCAATCCCTGTCTTTGGCATTCCTTTATTTCTGTAAATAAAATAGCAAAATAACCAAAGGACATACATACCTGATTCAGCAGTTGCCTTGGCTAAAGGTTTGCTTTTTAGAAAATCCACTCAAATTGTGAAAAGTTAACTAATGCTGTTGTGAGAAGAACAGATTAGAGGAAGACAGTCAAAAGAGGCTGAAAACCTCTTGAGGTGGCAGTTCAGCTGTGTTTCAGGGATGATGCTTAGCAGCTTTCCTTACCAGAAGCTGAATCATTCTGACCTTATTAGACTCTAGCTAGATTTTTCTGTCTTTCAACAAACTTTAATAAAGAGACATTTATTTATGGGTGTGAAATACTTCATTTGAAAAGCGTGAAAATGAACAGTGGGAAACAGAAGAAAAAATGTAAAATTACTTCAGAAATAAGCCTTGCAACCAGTGCCAGGAGATAATTCTATTACTAATCTGTGGGCCACTATCAAAAAGGACATGCCAGAGTAGATGCTATGCAAAAACTCCAAGGGTTCCTTACTCTATGGTAACAGTCAGGTCTTAATAAAATTAAAAGAAAACAAGGCAGAGTGCATGTGTTTCTGAAAGCCAAAGCGATATATTGAATGCTAGTACAAGACTACAAAACAGAATTTTATTGTCTCCCACAAACATTTATCACTTGCTTGCTCCTTTGAAAGATTTAACTAAACTGGGCTCTTGGTTTGATTTAAAATTACAGGCCAGATTATGCAATCTGCATACTCTGCAACTGCCTGCTCTGCATTGCCTACATTCTACTGAGGGGCTATAAATCCCAGTATCTCCTCTCATCTCCTCAAAGGCAGTTTGCAAGATTAAACATACAGTATCTGTTGAGAATTCTGTCATTTATCAAATGTTTGATGTTGTATTCTAAGATATGAGCTATAGGTGAAACAAAACTTTGGGCTGTAGTTCTTTCCTAAAAATCTTATGTTGCTGACAGTGCCAGTTACTGAGATTGGCAATGCAAATCATACAAGATACTATATGAACTGTTATGGTGCAGGTTTTATTTTTGTACAGGGTTGTGGACTATGCAACATGGGTCTGCTCAGAAAAGTCTTTGTTCACATGGCAAACATACTGTCATCAGGACCTGGTAACGAGAATGTCAGGCAAGTAAGATTTTTGGCAAACAGCTCTTCTTGCCTTCATGCCCCTCTGTTCCCCTACTGAAGCCTGAACAATATTGACATTTTTAAATGGAAAATATAATGAAAAAAACCAAACAGTATTTTGTTTAAAACACAATTTAGATTGAAACCTTACACACTGGCATCTAAAGAATGTTCCACAATCTGTTTCTTTAGTGCAGAAAAAAAGTTCACTGTGATACCAACGCATGCCACCCCATCACAGGGTTTGATTTGCAAGCTATTGCTTCAAAAAGTTGCAGAAAATATTTTTAAATGTCTCAAGCAAGAACAGATTGTGAGGGAGATAGTAGCTTTAATTACAGTCATGTACCTGGAAAAATTAATCCAGCCTTTGATCTGAATACAATTTGAGAACAATTGCTCTGTGTAATTATGCTGAGGGCACAGAGTCTTACCTACTGCTGTAGTATCAGGAAGATCACCACTGATAAGACTTTCTTCTTCTTGAATTCTCCATTTTTTAACCTTTCAAACTCTTAAAAATAGTTTTCTCTTTTGTTGCAAAGATAAAATATCATGAGACAGCTTGTGTACAATAAATTATACAGGAAAGTCTCATCCATTGTGCTACTGTGCTTGCTGAAGTATCAGCAGCAGTAAGTGGGGACACTAAGTCATCTGGTGAAACAGGCCTTGTTTACATCATCGAAACTGGGCTATGTGGGGGAAGTAATGTATATGCTGCACAAGATAATGCTTTTTCATTTTTTTGTGGCTGTGGTGGCAAGAGTGTAGCCTTTATCTCATTCAACTGACCTGTTTTATGGTTTTCCTCTGCTGTGGTTTGATGTTTCTTTTCCAGGTAGTTGACACAAATCTAGTTTCTCTGAATTTCTTTTTTTTTTTTTTTTTTTTTTTTTAATTTGGAAATGTTTGTAATGCTGAAGATAAGACCTGAAGATAAGGCAGTGTAAAATAAATGACAACTAAAGTGGCCTTATTGATTGATTGTATTCCTAGTGGAGGGAAGTCATTCAAGTTAAACACCACTCTGTGTATTTATTAGTCAGCTTCAGGAAACTTTAGAAATTCTAACAGCATCCATTCACTTTCAACATTGTTTTTCCTTTAGTCTTCATGTATTATTTTAGAAAGACAAAAGAGGTCTGGAGAAACTGGAGAAAGCTATGTAACTAAAGCTGTTATTTGTAATTTCAAAATTCCAAGTTTTTAAAAAGTTGTTATTAGCCTTTTGTTTTTTAATTTTTTTCTCTCTTAAATGAAAGCTAAGTTTTTTACAGAAATCACAGAACTCCCAAAGTGGGAACTGTATGAAAAGGGAGGAGAAAAAAGAAAGAAAGAAGAAAAAGGATTGCAATAGTTGTGATAAAATTGTCTGCACAGGTAAGATAAGTCCATGTCCTCATTAGCACAGAGGCAGAGACCTATGCATTGGGAATACCTAACAGTAGTGACACTGAGGGAATGGGATTATTCATTTGTGAATGGGAATATTCACTCTCCTAAAACTTAACAAGCCATATGAACATCAGCAGAACCATACTATCTAGGACAGCATAAACAAATGTAACCTGGAGTCTGCATGCTAAAAGAATAGGCTTGTGTTTCTTGTACCATACTATTTCTGTTAAAGATAAAATTCTGTTTTAGGGTTTACCACAGTGATAATAGCTTTAAATTCACCCAAATGTAAAATTTGTGTAACAGGTACAAAACTATTTGTATACTATCTGTAATTGTATATACTCAGAACTGAATAGCTTAGTACGTTAATTTTTAAAAAATATGTTGGTCCCGAGAGAGGTGATCTTGGATATTTTATTTTGGATTTGAAGGAAAATACCATTATAAAAAAAAAAAACACAAAAAACAGCCTGCAAACTTTTTTAGTTCTTTGTATGTGGAAGAGCTTATTTCAGAAACTGACTGTTTTCCAGTCTGCAAATATTTTGTCTGGAGTAGAAATAGCATGTAGCAAACAGAGTTCAGACAAAGGAAGGAAAGCCACCAGAACGCTAATAAAGAAGTTTGTCTGAATAAGAAAGAGTATCAAAAGCAGGTTTTAATGTCTATAATTTGTGAAATATTTATTTGTACAAAACCATTTTCCATCATTGGCCTTTCCAGTCTGACTATGCATCATAATCCCACCATTTCTCTGGTACACACTTTACTCCTGCACAGGAAACATTTTCATCCAGAGCTGTGAATTGCCCCTTCAGAAGTGTCCAGCGGTATCTGTGAGAGAGAAACTACTGGGCTGTGAGACAGTAATTTCTCTTTTTAGTCTTATTAATTCATAAATTTTGTTTGGGACCGGTAATAATGGGGTTAAAATGCCTTTTTCAGCTGAGCTGATGTTACACCAGAAGGGTTCAAAGATGAACATCTTGAAGGTGACTTTTTAACAGCAGATTTGTTCTGCGAGGCATTTCCAGAAAGGATTCATCAGGGTTATATTATAACTAGTACAATGTTATCAATATTTCCAGGGGAAAAAAACATCTTTTTAAGTGAAAGAAGCCTAAAATGTATTAGTGTGTACAATGTGAGTTTCAAAGTGAAAAGTAATGGTAATAAGTAGATTTTACTTTTATGTCTGATTCAAAAAATTGTTAATATATTTCCTAATATTTCTGTGCTCATTAAGCTGGGGGAGGATTATGCAAAGGTAACTTCTCCTAATTGAGTTTTACCTTTGAATGCAAGAATTTAAAAAAAAAAATTAAAATTCCTTATTAAGAGAAGAATGTGCAGAACATATCAGTGAAAAATCTACAAAGGTAATAGAAATTTTTTCAACTTACCCTGGCTGATCTATGAAGTTTATTTCAGGTTTTGTAAACCTCACAAATGCCAGAAATAAGCATCTTTTCATTCTTCATTGTTCCAGCTTCCTCTGCAGCTTCTTTCACTTTCATTGGGTTATGAGAGTTACTAGAACCAACAGTAAACTGTATTGTAGAACTCAAATTTATAGTGTAAGAGTTAGTTTGTTTTAATTCTTGCATTTTGATGGATTAAGCTGCAAATTAGAATTACTAATGCTAAGACAGATATTTGCAAGAAAAACTAATTTTGTTTGGTTTCTAAATACCTAAGAAGAATAAGTAGACAGGACAAGGGGCACTGGGCACAAGCTGGAGTATAGGAGCTTCAAGTTAAACATAAGGAAAACCTTTACTCTTAGGGTAACAGAGCACTGGGACAGGCTTCCTAGAAAGATTGTGGAGTCTCCTTCTCTGGAGACATTCAAAACCCATCTTGACATGTTCCTGTGTGATCTACTGTAGGTGATCCTGCTCTGGCAGGGGGGTTGGACTAGATGAGGTTCCTTCCAACCCCGACGACTCTAGGACTGTAAGAACTAAATTTCATCTGATATCAGTAAGTCTTCAGAAAGCATATTACTATGAGTTCCCTAATTATTTACTGGAAAATAAGGTTGCAGAGAAAAAAATGTAAATCAGTCTACTGTGAGGATGTTGTGGCATTCTGACTATTTAGATGGTATATATTCCTCTGACTTCTCACAGTGTTTGAAACAAGTCTCTTAGAGGAAAATGGGATCTCTCCATATGGACCCTATTCCCATGCTTGAAAACATTTTATGTGTTTGTCCTCAGATCAGCCTTTTGGGTAATGTTAACTCTAGTGAGACACTTAAGTGGCTCACCTAAGATAACCCAAGAAAAGTGTTACACTTGATTGTTCTTTTCTAGCTTTTTCTGACCTGTGCCAGGTTCTTTTTGATTCCTCAGGATAAAGCTGAGTAGATAGAAAAGGCTACTCAGAGTGCACAGAAAGAGTCAGAGGTATTCCCAGCTGACCTGTTTTATTACTCCTCTTTCTTTTAGGGGAGAGCAAGCCATGCCCTTTGTACAGACGGCATGTTTGGACTTGGCTTGGGAAGAATTTGAGTTGCCCCCCTCTAGCACACAGCACAAATTGCGAGGTGAGCATCTGATACTGCAGACAGCTATGTGAACATGGTGATTTTGAAGCAAGAGAATGTTTAAATGTTTTTACACATTGGCATTATGTTGGAAATTAGATTCCAAGTACAAGTGGTCTGAAAAATTGCTGTTGTGCAAAAGGGTCATTATCTTTTAGGACTTCTGCAAGGGATTTGCTTGTTTGTAGATCTCTAGGACTTGAGGGTTACCAGTCTTAGTCTCATACATCAGCTAGGAAAAACACTCTTTTTTAAGCTGAAGCAACAAACAGGAGGAACTGGAAGCCACTTTGCAGCAGGAAAGCTATTTATATAATTGCCATCATGGAAACATGGTGGGATGACACACACAAGTAGAGTGCTGCAATAGATGGCTATAAATTCTTCAGAAGAGGCAGATACAGAAGTAGAAGTGGTGAGGTGGCAGTGTATGTTAGGGAGGTTTTGATTGTCTAGAGCTTAATGGTGGTGATGAAAGGGTTGGGTGTTTATGGGGAAGAATCAGGAGGAAGGGAAGTAAGACAGATGTCATGGTGGGAGTCTGTTACAGACCACCCAACCAGGATGAAGAGGCAGGCAAAATATTCTGTAAGCAGCTGGGAAAAGTCTCATAATCCTTAGCCCTTGATCTCGTGGGATGTTATCAGTTATTAATTGAAATAAGATTTGGGGGAAAAATCACATTTGGGAAAAAATCACATAAAAGAGAATATAAGGGACATGCAGAATAAAAACAAGGCCTAGATAACAGTGAAACAGCAAGAATTAGACAAACCAGATTCCAATTAGAGAAAAACTCTCCCCAAGTAGTCAACAGCCTGGTCTTGAGACAGGCCTGCAAGACACCTGCTAGACAGATGAAAGGGATGGAAAGGAGCACTCTTCACAGCTTATTTTGCTTACTGCCTTGAGCACTGGGGAAAAACATACTGAGTAATTGAAATCACTGCATTAATATATTAATTAGTCCCTTGGGAGACAGTCCTGAAGGGCAAAGACATCCAGGAAAGCTGGACATTCTTCAGGAAGTAAATCTTAAAGGCACAGGAGCAGGCTGTCCCCACATGCTGAAAGGTGAGCTAGTGAGGAAGAGGACTGACCTGGCTAAATAAAGAACTTTAGTTAAAACTCAGGGAAAAAAGGAGTTTATGGCCTTTGGAAGAAGTGGCAGGCAACTCAGGGGGACTACAAAGATGTGGTTAGGCTACACAGGGAGAAAATCAGAAGGGCCAAAGACCAACTAGAACTTAATCTGGCTACTGCTGTAAAAGACAATGAAAAAGGTTTCTAAAAGATATTAGTAACAAAAGTGAGGCTAAGGAGAATGTTCATTCTTTTGTGGGGGGAAACACGGTGACAAAGGATGAGGAAAAGGCTGAGGTACTTAATGCCTTCTTTGCCTCAGTCTTTGGTGGTAGGACCATTTGTTCACTGGGTACCCAGTCCCCTGAGCTGGAAGACAGGGACTGGGAGCTGAATGAAACTAGTATAACCCAAGAGGAGAAGGTTACCGACCTTCTGCGCCACTTAGACACACACAAGTCTATGGGGCTGGAGGAGATCCACTCAAGGGTATAGAAGGAGCTGGCAGAAGTGCTCACCAAGAGACTTTCTATCATCTGTCAGCAGTCCTAGCTAACTGGAGAAGTCCTAGGTGACTGGAGGTTAGCAAGTGTTAACCCCATCTACAAAAAAGGGCCAGAAGGAGGATCCAGGGAGCTCAATACCAAGGAAGGTTATGGAGCAGATAATCTTGAGTGCCATCACACTGCACATACCGGACAACCAGACAATCAAGCCCAGTCAATATGGGTTTATGAAAGGCAAATCTTGATCTCCTTCTAAGACAAGCTGACCTGCTTAGAGGATGAGGGAAAGGCTATGGGTGTTGTCAATCTGTACATTAGTAAAGCCTTTAACACCATTTTCCAGAGCATTCTCCTGGAGAAAATGGCTGCTCGTGGCTTGGACAGCCATGCAGTTTTATGGATGAATGGAGTTAAATCCAGTTGGTGGCCAGTCACAAGTGGTGTTGCCCAGGGCTCAGTAATGGGGCCAGTTCTCTTTAATGTCTTTATCAGTTATCTGGATGAAGGGATTGAGTACACCCTAAGCAAGTTTCCAGATGACACCAAGTTGTGTGGGAGCGTTGATCTGCTTGAGGGTAGGAAGGCTTTACAGAGGGACCTGGACAGGCTGGGTTGATGGGCTGGGGCCAATTGTATGAGTTTTAATAAGGACTCAAGGTTCAAATGTCTGGTCCTACACTTGGATCTCAAAAACCCCAGGCAATGGAACAGGTTTGGGGAAGAGTGGCTGGAAAGCTGCCTGGTGGAAAAGGACCTGGAGGTGCTGGTTATCAGGTGGCTGACTATGCACCAGCAGTGTGCCCAGGTTGTCAAGAGAGCCAACAGCATCCTGGCCTGCATCAGAAATAGTGTGGCCAGCAGGACTTGGGAAGTGATTGTCCTGTACTCGGCATTGGTGAGGCCACACCTCAAAAATACTGTTTGTGCTTTTGGGCCCATCACTACAAGAAGGACATTGAGGTGCTGGAGTGTGTTCAAAGAAGGGCAAAAAAAACAGTGGAAGGTCTAAGGCATAAATCTTACCAGGAGTATCTGAGGGAACTGGGGTTGTTTAGCCAGGAGAAAAGAAGGCTGAGGAGAGACTTTCTTGCTCTCTATAGCTACCTGGAAAGAGGCTGTGACAAGGTGGGTGTTGGTCTCTACACCCAGGCTACAAGTGAGGAAAAGGCCCCAAGTTTTGCCAGAGGAGGTTTAGATCAAATATTGGGAAAAATATCTTATCTGGAAATGTTGTCAGGCACTGGAACAGGCTGCCCAGGGAAGTGGTGGAATTACCATTCCTGGAGGTATTTAAAAGATGTGTAGATGTGGTGCTTAGGGAGATGGTTTAGTAGTGAATTTGGCAGTGTTAGGTTAACGGTTAGACCTGATGATCTTAAGAGTCTTTTTTAACCAAAATGGTGCTATGATTCTCTCAGAGGTGTCTTTCTGGGTTTTATAGATAAACACTGTCCAGCTTTACTCTAAAAATGGTGTGCTTATTCCTACATTTAAACTGTCCTGGGATATTCAAACCAGAAATAAAATTTCAGTTACAGTTTCTTATTGGCATATGCTTGTTTTAAAAATGCTTGAAAGTTTCACAAAATTATTTAAAGCTTCTCACAAAGTTGTTAAAACAAGGCTTATTAATTCTAAATTACTTTACAGCTTTTTTCTTCCTTTGATAATACACCCTGGAGGATGATGGTGCCTCACTGTTACAATGCATCAAGCCTGGGGGCAGTGCAGGTGTTAATTATATTTTTTAAAGTAATAATTATATAGTTTGTACTTCAAAGAGACACCATGACCTCCACGCAGAAAGTAAATTGAACACAGTTGTAGGAAAACAGGAGAATAAATCTGGATTGCAGAAGTCACTGTCAGAAATCTCTGATTAGAGTGGTTAGAAAATACATGATCCTCTTTTCACATGCCTTTCTTAGTCACTGTTCTACTTAATCTGGATAACAGAAAAATAGAATGTATATGGGTATGGACAAACCTCCTGCATCATCTAGTACATCCCAGTTTATCAGTGCAGCATAATTAATCACAGTAAAAGAAAAACTAGTTGTAAGGCAGATCTCATGACAGTGCAATAATATTTCCAGCTGTTGTGTGCTGCAAAAGTTGCTCTGTCCACTGAAACTCCATTAATTGCATCTTTCCTTCCTAGCAGGAAAAAAATTACTCATGTGGATTTGTTACTTTTTTGGCAGTTTCCCCTTTTAGGCTACACAGTCGTCCTTGAAAACCTTAGCACTGTTTTGCAGACCCTTAAAGCATGCTCTCTGATGCCTCAGGCAGAAGCAATACAGGTGGTGTTAATGGAGACATGGAGATCCTTGCAAGGTAGTCCATCTTTAGATGGGTTTGTAACAGGCAACATGCTGTGGTCCATACAACAGTTAATTTAATATCACAAGCAGACTGAGTGATGACCTTTCAATTATCTCATTTCATACGCTTTTTTTTTTTTTGAAAAAAAATTCATCTCCTTTCAAATGATTTTTGGTGGTGTTAAGTTAATGTCAGAAGAAAAGCAGACATTTTTACTGAATACATTTTCGTAAAAACATACTGCATAACATTGTGTAACAGAAGAAAACCACACTCAGAGCTTTTTGAAACAGGAACTTTTCAAACTGAAGTCAACTGAAGCCGGAAACATCACCGTTTCCAATTCATTGTCTGTATGCCAAGTATGCAGCTTATCTGATTCACAGTATGACTGTCCACATTTAGTCCTAAACAGGCATCCTCTGTAGCTCAAAAAATCAAACTTCTGGGCTTTTAAAAAGGCAGGTAAGTACAAAAGGGAGATACCTCACAAAAGGACTGGATTTCTCTGGGAACTTAGCAAATATTTTTCCAGAAGATTTCTACTGGGAACAGCACTGCTATCAAGTAGCACTTTTACATCTTTTATTTAGACCTCTTTGTGCAGTGTTTGCTACTTCTTGACTCTTACAGCGGAAGCCGCATGTTCCTTTCTTGCTTTCTTGGTGTCACCTCCCCACAATAGGTTTTGCCATTTTTTGTGTGTGGTCCTACATAGAACTTGAAGGAAAATGCTTTCTGTGGAATAGTGTCAGATCATGAACTACACGCATAGAAAAACTCACTTATAGGAAACATGCATTAAGTTATTCAGAGAGTCTCTAAGGCATCTCAAAATCATACAGAATCTGCCCTTCTCTGAGTTCTCACTAATTCTCCTTACAAATATTTATCATTAGAAAATTATAAATTAGAAAAGAAAATTTAGTTCGGCTTGACTTCTCTGTGCTTTCTATTCCATGTTTATGCTCTCTGGCTAGGTGAGTGCATGTCTGAACCTGAATTCTGTCTAATGAGCTAGGGGAATATCCCACTTTGGGCATGCCATCTAGCTCCCTCTGTATCTATGACTAGAAATCTTCTCGGAGTACAGCCAGCCCTCTTGGAGAAGCTTAATTTCCACCTGATACTCAGCATAGATTGTGCATCTGAATTCCAGCTCTGAACAACAGAAGTGCAGTGCCTTGCAGCAAACATCCCTGCAGCCAGGCTGTGTTTGTACACCAGACACCAGAGGGTCAGGACCTGAGGCCCTTGCAGCTGGTCCATGCTAAGCAGGTGTTGGGTTATAGAAAAGTAATTGTGGATTTATGTGGGGTTATAGAAAAGTAATTGTGGGTTTACAGAAAATCAGTGTGCCTGAGTTAAAGAAGGCAGCAGTGCTGCAGGTGCTGCTGAGGCTAACCGTGGGACCCCTAAACAAGCTGGTGTCCCACAAGCTGGTGTCCCATGGTTATTATCTCAGGAGGTAGCAAGAATAGAATGTTGTGGCAAGAATGGAGGGGTACCGGCTGGGAAGAGAGAGAAGTGGAAAACAGTAAAAGTCCTGAGTCATCATGACATAGGGGTGCAACAGCACATGCGTCAAGGGGTACGAACAGCGAGTGACAAAACACCAATGGGGTCTGTACTGGGGTGGGTGATTTGGAGTCAGAAAGTATATATTGCAGCCATTTTTAATAATAAAGGTCTTCAGTTTTAACTCTTATAGGGTTGTGTGAAGTCCATTTGTGAGGCGCATCGACAAGCAGGCACCCTGAACACATTTTTGAACAGTAGTTCTCTTGCCTGTGTTTCATTTTGAGACTGCAAATAAACTCCTGGGACTACAATGTCTCCTAGTATTTTAAACACAGCTGAGAATCTGATTGCATTCTTCTATTAAAATAAATAATTCTTTATACTTTCCGTGTTTAGTCTCCAACCAGTTCTAGATTCCTACTGTGTTTTTTTATCACATTGGGCACTTATATATTTAATTCCGTTATCGTTTCTTTTTAAAGCCATCTTCCTTCAAAAATAGATGAGCAGTCTATACTTGTTTTGCTTTTTCTGAGCTTACTATTTCTTCTTTTAGATGGGACATATCTAAAAGTGAATATTCCAGTTGTTTTTAAATGTGCTATAATTATCTATAAATAGAACAATATGGTTGCATTCCATATAGTGCAATAATGTTTTGGTGTAAAAAGCTCAGGATGCAACAAGACTTTATAATGCATCATACAGAGCACTGAAAACCTCTATGAAGGTAACAGCATTCATTCATTGCTGAGACAAGCTAGTTTTGAACTGCTCACCTGTAAGATAAAAGAAGAGGTGATCATTCTCTGGAGACACCTAAAAAAAAAATTTAGTTTTAAATGTAAAAAATTTTCACTGATCCTTGCTAGAATATGCTGCATGGTTTGTTGTTTTGGGAGATCTTGGGGTTTTTTGAGTGGAGATGATGGGAGTCAAGGTGAGGCTGGTTGTGGCAAATCATACCTTTAGTGAAATGTCATAGTCATAACATCTCTATTCTAATAACTGATTTTTACTGATAGTATTGAACTCCTGAAGTGTTGGTGTTCTCTGAGTTGCATTATGCTGTTCTGCATATTGCATAAAAAATTAAAGTTGTAATACAGTGTAGAAGACATATTAAAATGAGCACTTTATTGGACGGGCGGTTTAAAAGGAGGTGTGGATAGTTTATGTTTAAAACAGAGGGGAAGGGCTAGAGTAAGAAATGAGCTGTGTGTTTTTATAGGGGTCCTTTCTTCCTAGACTTCAATGTCATTTCAGTATTAATTATTTTCCCAGTGAGCTCTAATAAAGAAACAGAACTGGCACTTTAGTTTACAGAGAATTGCAAAGAAGTATCAGAAATACCACACTCACGAAGAACTAGTACAACCATGAAGAAACAAAACAAAGTTTCTTAAACAGAGTGTTTTCAACAAAAGTTTGAAAAGGAGAAAGATTTTCAACTGTCACCAAATAGTGTGTATCAGACACCCACTTTTCCCTCAGTCAAGAGAAATGGACATTATAAGTATGCAGGACTGCGTTTAAGAATGTCTCATTTCCTCTTGGTAGCAAGCTGCAAGATGATGAATATTGGTTATATGACTAGATCAAGAAGTGTAAATCTTTTGACATGGTCTTGATTTTTTGCTCTTATTTCTGATAATGCTTATATCAACCCAACTTTTCAAACCCTTATGAATCTTTCTTATGTGTATTATAATATGTTGGATGGTGACAGTGTTGGGTCTGTTTCAGACATTTAGAAATCTGAGAGAACACTGAATACTGAATGTTGGCAGAGTTCTGTCTGTTGCAATAAACACAAAATGAGGAGATGGCCTTAGAAACAATGCCTTGGCTGCTCCTTGTGAACATTAAAGTGCATTATTTCAAACACTTGAATGCTACAATTAATCCTGGCATATCTGTCTAAATGCTAATGAGGACATTCCTGTAATTGTAACTACTAAAGTAAAGCCTTATCTAATTGTAGTTGATAATTCCAGAGGTCTACTGATGGTGAAAAATACATTGTGAAAAAACTTCAGTATGGGACTTTTGTGTGCTTTAATTTATTTTAAAGAGAGGGGAAAAAAGCAATAATGTGGGTAAGGTCCTTAAAGTTTTTTTGGCACAGCATCTTAAATATCTTTAAGTGCTAGATGCTTCATGTTATAGACAGCACCTGTCAAAACCAGTGGGAAACCCCATTTGGGAAAAATAAGTGGTTGTTGTGTGTCTCTCCATTTCTTTGCATGCCTTTCCCTATGTATAAAGTTAGCATCTACTTCTGGGTTTTTTTGCCCTGTTGTACCTATCCAACGAATTAAATGTTTTCCATATTTCCCTTCATGGTGAGAAAAGTTGGGACTTGAGAAAGTTACACCTCAGAGTAAGACTTTTGTCCTTTTTTTCCTTTCTTTGCTTGAACTAAGTTCTCTCTCTGTTTATTGTCCAAATGTATTTCTAGCTTTTGTCTCAATTGTTAATTTTGTTGGAGCAAGGAATTCATGTACATTTGAACATTAAAATCTGCTCACCTATCATTATGCTGAATTTAGAACAGCCTATTCAGTACTATAGTCAGCAGTTTGCCTATGGGTTTGTGCTTGTAGTCTGTCATCATTTATATCTTCTCAGGGCTCACACATCTCCCTCTCAACAAGGGATTGCCTTTTCTCTTTCCTATCCCTCAGGCATGTCCTGACACTCTTCAGAGCTTTGTCCTTTTAACAAACTCCCTTCTGTCTTGGGTCCAAGAATGAAGACAATGCTTTCATTTTTGTACCTGTTTGGCATTGTTGTGATTTTTTTTGTTTTTCAGTAGCTATGATTGTACAGACACTTTAGAATATACTGATTTCCTTCAGGAAGAAGGTACAGCAAAGCTACCTTTGTTTCTCTATTACAGCAGTTAAAAAAGACATCACCAGATATTGCAAGCTCATTCTTAAAGCAAGAGTTAGAGGTACCAACATCCCAAATAAACTACCCTTTCTACATATATAGTTAGAACAGATGTAGAGATCTACCTGTCCTAGGGATTGACCCTGACCTAATCTTTTTATGAATGAAAACCTGTGAAATTACATCCTCTCAACATCCAGAGCAGGATAAAATTCCCTTGTCAAGGCAATACTGAGACAGGACTTGCTCTTTCACCATGATAGGCTCCAGCCCCACCTGTTACTCCCTAATCCCAGCGCATCCCCAACCCCTCTGCAATAACTTTTACATTTGCCATAGCATAGTTAAAGATTAGTTGGGCCAAAGAGACAGACTGAAAGGAGCATGAATCTGTGGCTGTGCAGTCAAGAACTCTCTGGAGAGTGACTGGAAATACTCTAAATCCTATTTATGTACTTCGTTCAGTAACTGTTCTTGAAACAAGATTGGGAATCCAATTTTTCATTACATTTTGTATTTTAAATTTTGCTTTCAGTGTGAATATCCAGTAGGTATCAAGTCATGTTTTTTCCTGTAATGAAAACATACTTCAGCCCTGTAGTGGGAAGCAGAAGACGCCCTGGCAGCAGGGGTAGGTGCCAAGACCCAGCCCTGAGGTGTTCATGGTACTCTTAGTAAATCCAGCACCTCCAAGTACAAATTTGAAAATAAGCATTTCCTCACAGGTCAGAAAGCAGAAGAAAAAAGAAGTATGAAGCCATAAGGGCAGTGCCCTCCTTTTTCCTCCCCCTGTGAGCCTTGGCATGTTCCACATGCTACTTCTATGTGCCAGGCCCATAGGGAAGCAGCAAGCCCTGCCTGGCTTCCCTACCTCCCCCAGCCTGCCCATGCCCTTGTTTCCACCCAGACCAGGCTGCCAGTTGCTGCCTGGGCTATGTTTTTGGTGTGCCTGTTTTGGGTCCTGCCCACAGGTGGAGGTTAGGCACCCGTTGCAACTTGACTGCAGTCTGGCTCCTGTTGCTCCTGAGAGAGCTGCCTGGGCCCTGCCTCTTTTAGGTACATCTTTGTTTCTTATTTTGAGGAGGTGGCTGGTCTGGGCAGAGGGGTATTTCTGTGGCAGAGTCCATGAAGATGTGGAGGTGTGAGAGATGAGAGAGGTGCCACCAAGCCAGGCAGCACAAGCAGGCATTGGTGCAGTTTGTGCGCTAGGTCCCGCTTCAAAAATTACATGAGCATTTCATCTAGTGACAGTTTAATTAATAACAGACCTTGGAGCAAAGACCAGGAAAAGGCCCTTGTGAAGTTAAATCACTTTCATGTTACTACCAGACCCTGAAACCCAATTATTGAGCAGCAGCAGTGGGGGAGACTCGCCGGCACAGTGAACCACGCTGCTCAGGATGTCCCCCAGGCAAAGGGATGCCTCATGAAGGAGACTTGGAACAGTGGCTCTTTCTGCTGCTTTCAGCAGCACCCTACCTGCTGATCATTCCATTCTGGCTCCTGAGACTCACTGTGGGGCTCTCCCCTGGCTGTCCCATACAGAGCTAGTGCTAGGGGACTGGCTCTCCTCCAGAAGGGAGCTGCTTGTTAGCAGTGCTATGTTCAAGATGAGTCAAGTAATGAGGTTCAGACTGGACCCACTTGCTTTCTAAACTCCTTCTCAAAGAGGAGTCTAGTGGGAATCTATCCAGTCTTAGCCTCCGATAATAAAGAAAAGCTCAGACCCTGGGTTCTGCCACAGAGTCAGTTTATTGCAGCTCAAACTGCGTATCTCCAGAGAGGGACCCTGTCTGTATTTTACCTGTGCTTTTTAAGGCCTCACAGTCTGACCATGCCCTTGTTCATGTGATATACTCATGACTTTTCATCCAATTCTTTTTACGATGATTACATCTTTCCTTTCAAATTGGTTCTACCCTCCTCTATCCAAGGGTCTCCGTTCATCATCTATCGCTTATCATCAGGATAATTGTTCAATAGTCCAATTTCTGCAACTTAAGTTTTGGTTAATCCATTGTATAAGATCATTTTGAGTAATTAGCTTATTGACTTGTTTCAGTGTTACTGCAGGTGGTGGAGTAAAAGTCTAACTGAGGTCAAATCACAGGAGTTCCGCTAAAGTTTCATTAGAATTGCAGCCTTATCACTCCAGCTACTCATGCTAAGTCAAGATCAAGTCACTTATGTCAAGCAGTTTCCAGTTTGCCCAAATCTTAAAGATGTATACAATTAATTCTAATATTCTGTTAATCAATCTATTAATCTCAATATTCCTATAGTAAATCCATTTCTACCTTGAACATGCTAAAAAAACTACTCCAAAACACAGAGGCACTTGCATGGAGTACAGTGCAGTCTGGCTGGCAAAGCTGAGTACCTTATTCCCATCAAAATAAACATGTGATGTACAGAGATAGCCCTTTTGAGGGAAGCCCGTCAAAGGCACAGCCTGTGCTACCTGTGGTGACAGGGTGTCTCCAAAGTAAGGTGCCTGCTAAATGGTGTTTTCAGGCTGAGTAGATAATTCCTCTCTGAAGGCCTACATGAAGGACCTCTCTCTTCCTGGATTTATCCCAAGTTCATACTCTCTGAGGTTTGATTGTTGCATACTTCCTAAGGGTTACATTTTCTCTAAAGGATTAACATAATAATCTGTTCAAAAAAGTAATCTTTCATTGCCTCAAGACAGGTGAACTCTTTTGTTACTGCTACTGTGAATATTCTCAAAACCAAAGTGCTTTTACATAGTTCAGTCTTTAAATGTCTTCTTTTATTCTCCTTCAGGAAAATCTAAATTTGATAACAGTCCAGGATTTTAGTATTCCATTTTATCTAAAGAAAAAAAGTCCAAGGAGAAATAAGGTTAGTTTTTATTCCTTTAATTATGATTTTTTTTTCTGAAGTAGAGCAGTGCATTCGTGCTAATAACATATAACTGAAGGAAAATAATATTTTATGTAATTTTATTGTTTCAGCAATTCTTGAAGTAAAAATACACCTGCATGTACAATTTCGCTCACCCACTACTTGTAAGCCTCAGTAAGAACTGCTCATGTTGTACAATAGTCAACATTTTTCCTATATTTTTATGCATGCAATTTAACCTCAGTTTGTGTCTCTTTAGGGCTTGGGAATTATTTCTTAAATAGTCTATTCTAGTTGCAGTGGTCCTTTCAAAAATTACTTTGCATTCCTGAGGCTCCTTGGTAAAAGGCAGAAAAAGGTATAGTGGCAGAATAATTCAAGAATAATTTAAGAAGGTATCAGTAAAATAACAAACAAATAAACAGAATCATTCCAAACTGGGAAAGCTTGGAGAAGTCAATAAAGTACTTAATGTAGGGACTTGAGCTGGCTGATGGTTTTGAAGATGTCTAGGCCTTTCTGATGACAATGTTTAAAATTCTCGTGTAACTCAGAGACTACAGTTCCAAGTACTGAAACATCAAGATACAGAGAAGAGTTGAACTGACTCACATACACCCCCCACCACCACTTCTTTGGGGAACTGTCAATAATGTGATTAAATCAGTTTTGGCCAATACATCATGGTCATTTGAGGATGGATTTATCCACAAATGAAGGTGAAATGAACTTTGTTGTGGCAAAAAGTTAAATGCTTTTTCAGCTCAAAGGGTAATTTGATTTTATTTTTTTTGTTAATAAAGTCTAGCATAGTTTCAAGACTGCTCTATTTCAGCAGAGAAAACAGCTTACGGTTCACTTTGGAGACGGAATAAACTATGCAGTACTGTGACAGAGTAAGTAACGCTGGTAAACTAATTACTCACCATAATCAGCTGTATGAACAGAATGGTGTTAGCTCTGAGATATCAATTTCTGTAACTGGCATCAGAGATTAGTAATATAACTACAGAGGCAAAATTAGTGTCTTCAATGTAAAACAGTAAACAAGCAAGATGTCCCCTGATTGTTTTTAGTTTTTATGCTGTTACTAGTCTGTGAACTATTTTATCCTTTGCAGTCTTTTCTCTCCTCTTTTCTCTGTCAACATTAAAACATATGCATTTTTTATTTTTTCTTTAAGATTGCGTTACTAACTTGGATGCAACACATACTGTCAACCTTATAGAAAATACAGAAACAGTGCTAGTGACAAACCTTGCATGTACTTCAAAATTGGATAAGGTTTTATAGGCTGCCCTACAGCAATATTAAGTGGAACAGTTATTACAATGCAGTACAGCACAGTCTGTATATATGGATGGCTGCTTATTAACTGCAAGTTGATACTTTAACAAAAACCCTCCTACTAGATTTTCTTAAACTACAGGTGATCATATTTATTTAGACACCCAGGAGTGATTTTTCTCTTCCTCAAAACAGAAAATAACCCTGTGTAATTAATGATCTAATGCAGAATGAGGAAACATCTCATCCATATGAGAAAGTAAACTAGTAGTTGGAAGATATGTACATGAATTTGAAGCTATATGGGGGGGGGGGGCACGGAGTTATCACAGGTGATTACTTACAGTGAGATATTTAACCATACTATTTTTGAAAGATAATATATGTTACCAATGAAAAACTTATCAATGAAGTTGTAAGGTCGAACTATTGACACCAAAAAAAGAGTCGGACTCCACCTGGTCACCCGTACAGTGTCTGTAGGAGACTTTACTTACTTAACCTCAAAGCACTCTCTGACTTTTGCCAAAAAAGGCACTTGTAGCGTCTTTCTGCAACTATTTCTCCAAAGTCCTTTCTGCCAGCCTGGAAATTGTGCAATCATATTGTCCATGTGTTTGTTTACTTCATATTTCAGCTGTGTGAACTTCGTGACTTTTGAATAAATCTGTCATTGCTTTTTGTTTTCCTCTCTTCCCAATACTGAAGGAAGTCTCCTTGCACAATGGAGTTTAAGCCTTCTCTACAACTTCTTGCAGTTTGCAGCCTGGCAGACAACAGGAAGAGGAACAGCGAAGAGTGTAAGAAATTGAAGGCAGTTACAGGCAGCAACAAGAAGGTAGTCTGGTAACACCTCCAGCTCGCAGCCGAGGAGGAACCCCTGGTTGCCTCATGACACTTGCAACTAGTTGTACTGGGGAAATGGATTTCAGAACATAAGTGCACACTTTAGTAGAACAGACAGCTTGCCTCCAGCTATTCAGAGAGCAGCTGAGGCCATGTACAGGAGCCTCATCTCTACAACTAACTATTCCCCAGCTCTGAGTGTTGCAATGATTTTTGCCATGCAGTACTCCCTGTAGCAGTGATCAACACACTGATGAGGAGACAAGGGGAATGTTTCAGCTTCTGCTATAAAAACACAGTTGCTTGGGGAAAAAAAACCAAACAACAATGTATGATGGGAGGCAACTTTTAAATTAAAACTAAACCATCCACTTCTGTTGTCCACTTGGCTTATGTATCTAGCACATTCCCTTTCTTGTTCACCTGTTGTGTTTAACACCCCCAAATTTCTCAAAGCCCTCAAACCAACCTATCTCCCAGAAGACCCCAAACAAAAGAAAATTGCACCAATCACCTTGATGAGCAGTCCTAGAACCCAAAGAATCTGTACAGCCAAAGGCAATGTTTAGCTTTCAAAAATATTGAATATATAAGGCCTCAGATGTCTAACTGAATAGTTTTTATTATATATGGTTAGAGGACAATGGTACACACCTTGCACAGTTCCTTTCTCACTCAATGTCTATTATTTGCTATGATATCAAAGACAACTAGATATCCAGGTGGGATTTAGCAAATCCCTCCACTTCAAATCCTTTTTACATTTTGTAGTATGAAGTTGTAAAGTATAAACTTAGTCCTTTTCTCCTAGTTATTTCTGAATATAAATCAGAAAGTAAATGCACATAATACTTAAAGAAAGCTGCAAAAGGCCACACAAGATGTTTTCATATTTGGACTCACTGGGAGAAGTTTGCTTCTCATATACTGTTTTTACCAGTATAAAATATTTCAGAATAACCTGGGTAAATCCACTGAAAGCTAAAGCTGAATACTGCAACAGACCAAGAATGAATACAAGTACTTAGGTCTCCACACTAATTTCTTCCTGAAGAATTAGAAATACTACATTACTTTCTTACCATGCAATATGACCATAGGACAATACACATTTTTAAAATATGAAATAACTTAATGGGCCAAATGCTACTAAAGGAAATTATTTTCTGACCTTTTGATCAAATGCTTGTATGCACATTAGCTATGGCTTTTTTTCCTGCAATATTTTTTCTAAATGATTTCTCACAAGTAGTACTTAAAACAATTTATTCAATAATATCACCACTACTCCCTGGGCAGAAGCACAAAAGTGAAGAATGGTCATAACAAGGATTGCTTCTATGGATCACACTGTGGAGAAACTCACCTCCTCAAAAACGCTGGTGTCTGTTTAGGTAGAATGATAACATTTGTTCTTCCAGGCTGCAAGTTGCTTGACTCGGGGCTCTGTGCCCTCATAAACTGGGACCCACAGATTGGTTCCCAGACTATCTGGGTAATGGTTTTGAGACTTCAATTTACATTATCATGGAAAGCATTCCTTCCTGTTTAGTTTGTGTCCTTATCCACTTGGCAGCACTTGTCACTTCTGCAGTAAAGAAGTAATCGCATCTTGTAATTGTATCTTGTTATTTGGCCTTCTGTTATATAAAACTCCACTTTGTGACGGGTTATTGTGTCCTTCTCACATCAAGTGTTTCATGCAGTACAGCTCAACTGGCACTTTTCTAGGACCCCAGATCTGAGGTGACATATTCTGTACTTCTGTAGGTTTATCTTTTAGACTATATTGCTTATGTTCTTGCATGTGCAAGAAGTAGACTACTTAACTGTTATCAGTGCATGCAAGATCAGATTTGTACATGGAAAACTTCTCAGAATAGCTACAATGTATCGAGGGGGTTTGCCATGGTCCTGTCTCCTCTCTTGAATGGGCATGTTACTTAATGTATAGCTTTGTAATAGGCCACTTCAAGAGCTAATCTTGTTGACAACTGCTTTTTGTGTATACCTTATTTTTTATTTCATTCCCTGTACCATCTCACTGTGGGTCGATACAAGCTCCAATGCTGGTCTAGCAAAGGAACTTAAACCATGCAGCCAAAGGCAGAAGGTAAGTGGATTGTGGAAGGTTGAACCTAATCTGTGAAATTTTGTCATCGTTTTGGGGAAGGAAGAAGAGAGGGCAAGGAAGGAAAATTTGTATGTTATGTTGCAGTGGCTTTTGTTTACATTCACATGTAAATTAATACTAAAAATGTAGTCTGTTGTGTTTTTTTCTTTTACCTCTTTATCTTCTTTTGTGTTCACTTTCCTTCTTGTGTGCATGCTTAAAAATCTTCTGTTTTATATTTTCATCGATCATATATTGACCATTTGAGAAACATGGCCCTAGAGAACACTAATGGCCATGTCAATCAAATACTTTTCTGAGAGTTAAGGATTTTCAAATTTCAGTGGTGCTCAAACTATACTTCATTTTCCTGGACATTCCTCTTACTTATTACTTCTGCCTTCTTAGGAGTGATATTTGAACAATTGCTCTTTTTATCAAGTCACAAAAATGTCTTCTCATGGATATCTTGAATTATTTCTTCTGGTTAATTATATGGATAGATTTTTTTTTCCTATCAGGACATAATATTCTTCTTCATTGAGTAATGTGCATTCACTCCAGATACTGGAAAGTTGAACTGAGTTCCCTCCTCTTCAGGAGACACATTTTACACTTCTGAACAGAGTGGCATAAATACCCATCACTCAGATGAGTGCTCTGGCTCTGCACTTGTAAAGCTGTTTCTCTTTTTGTCTAAATCAAAAGTACGTGGAGCAAGGGTCTGTAATTCTTCGGAGTGACTGTTCAAACAATGAAGCTCAATGTTCATTATTTCTCTGTTCTAATCAAGGCAGCAACAACAGCAAATCTGGCTTCTGCCAAATATTCTAGCTAGGAGCTGGGGGAATCTTCTAGAGTAGGGTTCTCTTGCTAAAGCTGTTTCACCTTCTATAAAAAACTTCAATAAATGTTGAGAGGCCAAGATGTGAGACATCGATGTGAGGTCTTCACAGGCCTTGTAAGCTACAACATGTAAGAGTGTTTCTTCATACTGCAGTTTCATGACATCTTGTTTTTCCTCAAATGAGTGCCCCAAAGTGAAACTTTTTGCTTTGGGCTGAAAAGATAAATTTTGTGTTAAATGCACCAGAACTTCTCTATCTCCTATTTCAATCACAAAAAGAAATGACAAAAATAAGTTTAGCTTGATAGAAACTAAATATTATTTTCCTTTTCACAGAATCACCAAGATGGAAAAGACCTTTAAGATCATCAAGTCCAGCCTATGACCTAACACCACCACATCAGCTAGACCATGGCACTAACTTCCACATCCAGCCTTTCCTTGAACATATGCAAGGTCGGTGCCTCAAGTACAGTTCACTCTAATATTTTTAATAATTTCTAATTATGTGTGTTGGAATTATGTTACGTAGCATTGTGTCTTGACCATGTAAACAGATGAAAATAATTTTCTGACTCAAATGTAAATACTAATACTGGTACCAGAAGCAACATGGCTGCATAGTGACACCATTCAATAGGACAATCCTGCTGAGTATTTTTTAAAACTAGCAAGAATAAGGGGTGGGACTGTAGCCAAATTGTAAGGGATTTGTAAACATCTCCATGAATAATTTTTCCTACTATTTACCAAGCTCTGCTCTTGTGACTGAGTTTACTGAAATGCATGAATTAGTGCTGAGTATTTTAGGAGTCTATCCAGCTGTATTTCTGTTTCAGAATTCTCTTGTCAGTATGAAATATTGTGCCAAGAGCTTTATCTATGTAGCTCACAGAATTTGGATAATTATGTAGGAAGATGAAAAATGTAATAAGAAAACAAAAATAGGGCTTAGAGTATAGAACTATCTGCAGTTGCATAAAAAAATCACCAAGACACAAGAACTGAGGTAAATCTCCTTAGGTAACATTTTATCACTGTTTTGCACACCAAAACCTCATAGAGCCTTTCTATAAAACTGAAAGAGATTAAAGAGATTAACATATTAATAATTGATTTTGGGGAATGGCAAATATGTAAAGAAAAGTTTGCTAGAACATGATCAACTGATTATTTTATGGGAAATTTCTTTTGACCCTACAAATATTTTGAAAGATTTATGTGCTAGCCTCATAGTTTTCACCATTTTGAAAGAAAGAAAGAAAAAAAAAAAAAGGCATCACATGTAAAATGCTATATAAAATATAAAGTAACTGAAGTTTCCACCTAGAAAGCAGTAACAATGACCTAGTTCCAATTGTGGCTTTTTTTCTATACTACTCCCACAAAGCAGCGATCATCGTACAACTGAGTTGGTCTATTTACACAAGTATGTACTATATGTTGTATGTTGTGAATGTTAGAAGAAACTGGTTTCATACTATACAAGCTTTAGTATAAACACACTGTAAGCCTTGTAAAACAACCTTATCAGTCACAAGGGAGCTCATCTACATTTTTCAGTAAATTTAATTAGCATTTATGGGTGTTAGATGGGCCAAAATAAATTCAAAGTTCAACTAAAACAGATGGGGCTCCAACAGGATTTGTAAAATGGTTACTTCACTGCTGGCAGTCTAGATCTCATTTCAGAGAAAAATCAAAACAGAACTGAGGAAGAGGAGGAAAGAGAAAAGGTCATATGGAAGATCTGAAAAACTTTCTTTTTGCAAGTTTTTTGTCATTAATTTTCTGGTTTTTAAGTGATATGGCACCTCTCTGGGCTAAGGTTGAGGAAATGCCTACAAGAGGATATATTAATTTCACTTTTAGGATAAAACCTTGGTCTTATTGCATGTTTTGTGTATCAGAGAAGGACCTGAGAAGCTAGATAGCACTGTGAATGCTCAAACCTGTACACCATATAGGCCTTACTTCATTAGCAGGCATATCCCAACCTCCTTCCTCACAAAGGCATTGATGAATCTTTTCAACGATGAATTATTTACTCGCCTGTTCAAGAATATACTGTATATAAGGAGTCTTGCTTTTACATTAGTTTAAATAATATGGTTAGAAATACATAGAAATAATATTACTGAAACAGACAAAGCTTCCCTAGGATTACAGAAAATGCCACCTTTTTTTATATGCTGATTGTAAACTTATGCATTTTGAAAATCAAAATATGGACGTGGCACAACTAAGACCTGTGTTAAAAAACTAATTAATAATTTCATTTTAATTCATAACTTGTCTTGCTCACATCAGTGTGACTACTCATGCTGAAAGCTTGGATGTAATTTGCAAAAGCAAGGTCTTCATTATTAATTAATACCCAGGGACATTATTTTTTTTAATAAGAAGCAAGAATACTGACATGATCTCCTTCAATAAAAACAAACAAGTGAGGTACTTAGATATTTCTTGTCTTCCAAGTAAAAGCAATCTTACTCCTTTTCTCCCAGCTATTTCTGAACTTTTTTATTAACTCCTTCACCTTCTTACTCTCTCTTTCCTTTCTTCCTTTCCCCCCATCACATTGTAGATTTACCTCAGACAGATCTTGTTGTTGTAAGTATTGTACAGTTTCTTTTGCATTTGATCCAGATGTCCTTGAGGGGTGTCAGGTTTTGCTCCATTGCCTTTCTTCTGTTTCATGAATTGTATTGTAGAGAACCAGCGGTCTCATCACTAGACATCTGAAGCTGGTCATCTACTAAAAAGCCTTCTGAAATTAAACATGGGTTTAAAAGGAAAGACATCTACTTGATATGTGGTCAGCATGATTTTTTACAAGGTGCAGCAAATACATGAAAGGGAGTGGATTTGTTTCTCCAAATACTTTGGTCATTGTGATTTATAACTCCACAGATTTTTTGCCTAAGATTTTTTCAAGTGTTGCAGCTTGCCTGGGATGTAGCAGAGACTGCAGATTTTTACTATTTTAGATTATGGTGCTATTTATCTTAACAGTGATTTCTGCCTTCTGGTTCCTTTGGCTCATGCGGTACTTCAGGGTTAAGATAACATGGAAACCAGGAAATGGGTTGACTTTTTAGTAATCGTGAACACAGCTGGTAAACAAATTAGTTGGCTAACTACCAAAAGATATGGCCCACAGGATGAATACTGTACGTTTGGCTGTTTTTTCTAGCAGCTAAAGAAATAAGCAAAAAGCCATACAATGTACTCCCTTGTATGAATTTAATGTTAAATACAATGTCTGATAATTTCTTTATTTATAAAGAAAAAAACCTAGTCTAGCTCCTACCAGATGAGAAATGACCACAAAAGATGGCCTATAAACAGGGAAAAAGCCAAAACCCTTTTCTTAGCCATAGGGACACCTAACACGAGACACTGGGAAAGTGACTAAGACACCCATATGAAGCCTAAAAATTATGCTGTTGTGTTCAGGCTTGGGGTGTTCTTGGTAAGAGTTAGATGAGACATTTGCATACTCTCATTAATTATTGTGAATATCACTTCATTTTATGTTTCGTTCCATAAAATTAAAGAGTGCCTTGGTTTAAGAAGACTGACTGAATGTTGCATCATCTGTGAGGTTAAACACAGGGGGTTTTTGTGCAGCAGTAGCTGAGCAAACACCAACTGAGTTTGCTGGGGTAAAAGAAGCAGTGTAGTTGAATCAGCATCAAACTGTGCATGTGCTAATTTTATCTCTTTTTTGGTCTCTCATTTAGAGTTTGGTCAGAGATCAAAACACTACCCCACAGCTTGCACTATAAATGAGATGTGGTCTACTGATGGAATTAGTTCTCAGTTTCTAACAGCTAATCTTGCAAGGTGCTGAGTGCTTCCCACCCCATCAATTTCAGCTAAGCTAAAAGTGCTTGACGGTTCCTTTTAACTTGGAGTTACAAATTATTAGTTAAGAACAGGCATAGGTTGGCTTCAGAGCAGAAGAGCACCAGTACCTGATAACAGATGGTGACATCGTGAATCATATTTACCGTTGCAAAAAAATGGACTAACTGGAATATTTTTAGCAAGGTAAGTATTTTACAGTTTGAGCACTTTCTGGCATGAGTATTTGCAATTAAGAAATTGCAACCTGGGCATAGGCAACACAGGAGTTTTGTTTTAAGGCTTTTTAGCCATGTATTTGCTCAGCAATTGAGAAGTTAGCCAGGTAGTAAGCTCAGCAGTGGTAAATCACAGCAGTAATGCTACAGATTTCAGAAATAGTCAGCATACCCTTGAGACATTCACTAAACATTATCTTCTGGGACTAAATGTGAATTGACAGCAGCAGTCGGTGCTTCTGTGCTGTCTGTGGGCAGTAGCTGCCCTGAAATAGGTGCCTCAGACTGGGGAGCCATTCGTTATGCTTAGGCAGGGTGGTGTATCGTCAGCACTGATTGGCTTGAGATTAGGGCGTAACTCTAATAAGAGATGGTTGCAGAGACAGTAAGCATCAGCTCAGTGTCAGCCTATGAGTATACAATCATAGCTCTCAACTTCCAGAGAAATATTCTAGCTACCAGGCTGCAGAGTAATCGAGGTGGAGGCCTCATTACTTGGTTTACTGAGCAGTGCCACTACGCAGCCAGAAATGTCCATGATTCATGGAAATAAAAAGGATTCTGGCAAGAGGCAACTCGCTTCTGGAGCTGGAAGGAAACATCGGGTTGCCCTTCTGGATTTGTTTGTGACTGATGTCAGAAAGTAATGGATAAAAGGTTTAGAAACATTCCTGCTCTCCTTTCTTATAAAACTCTGGTTTCTATAGAGAAAGCTCACTTTTATCCCTCTTCCTTTAGCTGCTCAAGAAGTGAGCTGCCAGGAGTGAGGTGGATGAGGGGAACTGAATGGATGGAATAGACAAAAGCTGAGAAGGGGGAATAATGACATGCTCTAGAAAATGATAAATAAAATCTTAATGCTGTAAGAGTTAGTGATGAAAAAGCAATGGGAGAAATGAGGTTAATGGGCAGAGACTGAGGCATGAGATGGCATTAGAGGAGGAAAAACAAGTTAAAACCATCATTAGAAAGCATAATGCTATGAGTTACAATAAATTGTAGTGTCACTGGGGACTCTGATTGCTTGACTTATTGAACATTGCTAGGAGTACTTATGCCAGCAGCCATAGGCATAGCTATTATGGGCCTCAGTGACATCTGGGAGGATGACTACTTGGTTATTCATGGAAAGTTAGAGGTCACTGTCACAGCAATCCACACACATCTGTATGCAGCACCTGTACTGCATACAGATGACTACTGCTGCACAACGTATTTATTCTTTTTTAAAGAAGAAAAAAACCCCAACATTGCTTTGGAAACTTCAACAATGAAAAAAAATAAAAATACCCTTGGTCCTCTGGTACATCACTTTAACGTTGTTTGGTCATTTTTTGTTGGTTTTTTTTTTCCAAATAGCAATGGAGGAAAAAAAAAAAAACGACCTAAAACCACAAAAACAAATAAAGTGTGTAATGTTTAAAAATGTTAGTGGAAAGTTTTTTCATCCCCTAGGCTAGAAAAGAAAGCTTAAAGTAACTTTTAAAAAACTTATGGAGGATTGGACAGTGTTATGGTTTGAGAAACCATAGTCACAGGCTAATTTTATGGTATTAATATGAGGACCTAGACAGAGGGCATTGTTTAGGACCCCTAAAGATGCAGGAGCAGAACAGAGAGGGGTCAGTATTCTCTCATATTTTCTGCCATACCTTACAGAAGCTTTTTTGTCAATGGACCAGTTCTAACTCACTGCAAAAATCAGTCACAATACTTTACTCACGGAGAAAGTCACTCCTAAATCATGATAGGTCCACCACTAAATCATGATAGGTTCTTTTAATGCCAGTCATTTCAGACTTACAGTGATGACCCAAAGAAGCAAATCTATTTATAACTTCACTATGATTTGAGTGGCTTTGTATTCTATTATGGACTGCTTTGGCTAAGGATTGTAGCTACATAAAGTGCCAATGACTACTTGCATGGAAAACTGAGAGCAATGGTGTAGAGGGCAGTGGACTTCGTATCTGCCTAAAACTGGAACAGCCTTAAAGAAAGCGGACTATAAACTTAATAGTATTGACTTAAATATTACATCAGAATGTTAGATTGTAACTGTTAATAATAGAGTTCTAGTTAATATTATATTAAAGCTTAAAATTAAACACCTTTTTACGCTTTGTGTCGCCTCTCTGTGGTGGAAGCAGCTAAGTGTTGCTCCTACATCTCTCACAACTTAATGCCTGTCTTTTCAGACTTAAATGCCACAGTGTCATTTAGAAATGACTGTGTCATTTTGAAAAATCTTCCTGGAAGGGTAGTATCATGGTTTTTTTGCTGTAAGAGTGGAACAGTATTGATCCTTTAAATGTTCCATTTCCCAGAGCTCACTGTCTACAGACGTCAGCGAGCTTTGCTGTATTGGTGACAGGCAAATAGTCCTTGAAAGTGGAGAAAAGCAGAGGTTTAGTTTGTTTTGTACTAGAGTTTTGTTTGGAGCATATAAAAGTGAAGACAGGTTTTTCTCACTGTTTTGGAGGGTTGATGACAATATTGTGCTTTGGAGGGTTTTGAATTCTTTCCTTATCTCTGCCCTTCTGAGTGTTGTCCTGTATTAGAACTACTGGACAGATGCCGTATCACATTGCCTTGAGTTCTGTATATTCCCTACAATGGCAAGGCCACATTTTTATTTTTCTTAAGACTTCTAATATGTGTTTATATGTAACAGGAAGTAGAAAAATATACAAATAAGATACTTTGGGACAGAACAGGGTATCCTGATGCTTACTAAACCATTTCTAACAGCTTTACTAATAGGTGAAAAGGGGTTGTTTCTGGCATAAAATTAAAAAATCTGCTTAGTCAAAAGGAAGCAGAACCCATCTATGAGCAGAAACTGGCTGACCTGTGCATTTCCTCAATAACTTTCTCAGTCACTCCTCACCCATTATTGAAACACATTCACTGTGTTCTTTATTTAATTTTCCCCACTACATTCTGAGCCAATCTTCTCACATAAATTTTATAATCATGTAGCTCCACGGATTAAATTTTATTTTTAGCTTATTTACACCTTTGTAAATGTTTTCAGTTTCCCAGAAATACAAACACAAAAGTTACTTGTGTTTCTTTTTTACTTAATTGGGGTAATCAGTTCAGTACAATCTAACTGATCTGAGCTGAACTTCAGACAAAACTAGAAATGACATGAGCCAATTTTCAAGACCAGAAGAGAAATAGGAAAGACATACATTGAATTTCCTTGAGACAAGATAATTACTTCCAAGACCAACTGTCCCATCATTCATAAAATTACTTGTAAGGCTTTTCAAAAAGTTTCTTCAAGAGGGTGGTATAATGTACATCTTTATAGGGATTACAGCATGCATGCAAATAATGTTACACTAACACTTACGGGTACCTGGATGTCATCAGCTTGCCAATCCTGACCCTCAAAGATTCACCTTGATTTTCTAACACTGCCACTTTCAGAATTTTAATCAACAGCATGATCTCAATACGTAATCAAGCTTTTCCTCACTGAAGCCAGCCATTCCTGCTGTAACAGTACTAGAGTCATCAGGTAAATCAAAGGCCAAATTGGCTAAGAATCTAGAAATTTAAGAGCCTCTTACAATAAGTAACAATAAATAGACTAAATAACCAACCACATTTCCAGACTTCTTGTTCTCTTCTTTTGATGCTACGAGATACAAACCATATTAGCTTTCTTGAAGACAATGGTGTTTCTTTGTGGATGACTTTTCAATTCACTGTTACCAAGCCTATGAAAATAGTTTGAGGCTTAAAAGGACAGTCAAGAATTGTGTTAATTGATGTGACACTGAGAAGAACCCTCTGGTAAGAATAAACTGTGATCAGAACTGTCAGCATAAATATACTGCAACTATCTAGTTATCTCCTCCATTCCCAGTTCACATGGAAGGGGTAAAAGAGACCTTTCTCTACAAGGTTCAGGACCAAAACTCCACTGGAATAAATCAAGTTCTGATTATGTCTTCTCCCTGTGATTAAGGGGAAGGCAGCAAATATGCCTGCTGATGTCCTAAAAAGCTCTAGAAAAAAACCCTCTAGAAAACCATCCTTCATTGACCAAGCTGGCATAACCTGACAGAACGACAGTCTAACCATATTACACTGTCTTTCTGACTACAGTGACAAGTTCTGTATTCCTGCCTTGGAAAAGTCTTGCTGCAGTAGAAGAGAATTTAGTGAACAGCACTGAAAAGTTGTCTGGAAATCCCCATTCCAAGACAAATTGTTTTCTTAGAGGCAGAGAATCCTAACACATGATGGATTTTTGTTCTCTTTAAACACTAGCTACTTTTTCGTGTGATTTCCTTTCTGTTCCCTCCTGCAGACACAAAATCTTGTTAAGACAGCAATAAATACAGAATCTTTTTATCCTCCCTTTAGCTACTTCCACTTAAGAGCAAATAAACAGTGCTTTTGTCCCCCGTTTTAAATCAACGATACATGATTAATACAGACTTGCTTAATGAAAAAACACTACAATGCCTGAGCTAAATAATGAATAATCCATGGGAGCTGTTCAGAGCTGGGTGAGTAACTAAAAACTGTGTTTTATGACTCATCTTTCATTTTTTTAATCAAATCTGTTTCTGCTACGTTCACACCCGTTTTTGTAATTCACTTCGCACTTCGATAAAGAATATTTGGCTTCGCAGACTTGACCATTCCTTCTGAACTGTATTGCTGTTTTTACTTTTATTGTATTAGCGCTCAAAGCCTCTAGCCTGAATTACTGCCGACCGCTAGACACTGTACCGACAGCCCGAGTCCTCTCCCGAAGCCCCGAGAGGCAGCTTTGCTGGAGACTGAAGGTTGAGGAGTACGATTAAAAAACACGGTGCTCAGAGGGGGATTATAAACAGGTCCGTGTTCTTTCTGTTGTTTACACGAGCACGCATCCCCCTCGATACAGCGGAGGCAGGCAGAGGATAGCACTCTCCTAAGACCGGGCTGCTCAGTCTTCCTGCCCGGCGAAGGCCCTGCCAAAGGAGCGCTACCCGGGACGCCACTTGGCGGAGCCACTTGGAGGCGCCCGCCGGCGGTGTCGAGTAGCAGAGCAGCCACCCCGGGGGCGGAAGGGCGCAGAAGGCGGCGGAAGGACGCAGAAGGCGGGGAGAGCCGCGGAAGACCGTTCGTAGCGCCGGGGCCGGCTGCCGGAGGAGGGCGGCGCTCCCCCACCGTGCCCGGGAAGTGCGCCCCGGAGCGGCGTTTCCCCGGCAGAAAGAGCGGGCGAGCCCTGCTCCTCCGCCCCAGCTCGGCGGCCCCGGCCCGGGCGGGGAGCGGCCCTCTACCCCGTGCCCTGCCGCCGCCAGCTTTGCGCAGCGCGGCACTGCCCGCTTCCTCGCCGCTGCCGGCCTGGGAGCCGCCCTGCCGCCCGATCACCTGCCATTTGCATTTCTCCGCTGCTCGGAAGGAGGGGCAGCCTATGTCCAGGGCCAGGGCTAGGGGGAGGAGGCTAGGGCTGGCGGCGCGGCTGGGACCAAGGAGCCCGCCGCCTCCCGGGCCGCCCGCACGGCTCTGTGCATCCACCCCTTCGTTCCCTCGTACGTGCCAGGCCGGGAGGGAAGGGAGGGTTTGCGGCTCGGCGTCGCTGCAGCAGTGCCGGCAGCGCCCCGCCGCCAGGGACCGGGTGCGGGCACCGCCGGCGGCTGCTCTCCCCGCTGCTGCTGCGCGGCGAGCGCGGCTGCTGGCGGGAGGGGCAGGGATGTGAGCGGTCGGGGCGGCTTGGCCCCCCCTCCTTTTTTTTTTTCCCCTCCTCCAAAAAAAAAATACCGAACAACCAGCCAACCAACCCCAAAAAACCCAGAGGGCGGGGGGGGGGGGGGGGGGGGGGGGGGGAATTCCTGTCGCCGCCGCCACCCTCCGCTGGATCTATTGTGAGGAAATTGCCATTCGCCGGCAGCGGCGGCACATCTGGGCGGGCACATCTGGGCATGCAACATCGGCTCCCGCCGCCTTCCGCCGCCGTCCTCCAGCCGGCCGAGCGGATCCCTCCGGGGCGCGAGGAGGCTCCAGCTCGCCAGCCCCAGGGTCCATCTTTCGGACTGAATATTAAAAACTGGCAGCGCGGGGGGTGGGGTGGCAATAAAGGCTAAAGGCTGTTTTTTTTTTTTTCCCCTGGGATTTATTCCATGGGGATGTGTTCAAGACAAGAGAGGATTCAGAAGGATATTGACGTTGTGATCCAAAAGTGCAAGGCGGAGAAGGACTGCCTGTTTGCAGGTGAGTTTCTCTCCTGGGCGCCAGGTTGGCGGCGCGGAGGCTGCCACCGCCCGCCCCAGACCCAGCTCCCGCCGCGGCGCGGCTGTCTGGACTGTGCCGGTGCCCTTCGCCCCTTTTCTCGGCAGCGGGGGCTGCCGCCGATCCGGCGTGTGCTTGTCCTCGGCCCCCTTCTTCATCCTCCTCCTCTCCTTCCGAGGGCATATGAGGGCAGATGAGATCAGCCGCCGGCCGGGAAAGCGTGTGGGGGGAAGGGACATTCCGAGTCAGGGAGCGTGGCAGTGGTCACACGCAAAACCGGGAAGGTGTGGGCGATTGTGAGTGTGTGTGTGCGTGCCCCCCGCTGCCTGGCGCAGCCCGCAGCAGCTGGGGGAGCGCCCAGCCGAGTGCAGCCTGGTGCTTTTTAGCTCCGGCGGGGCTACGCGGCCGTTTGCCGGGAGGCCGGGCTCCAGCAATCCTCCGTGCTTGCCTTTACCCTCGCACGCCCGTTCGGCTTCAGGGCCGGGGGCAGGGCCAGCGGTAATGTCCCCCCTCCTTCCTTGCAAACATTCCCCACAACCCCAACCCCGTGCCCGGCGTTTCGCCTCTTCCCTAAGCCATGCCGGCGCGGTGCCGGCCGTGACAAGCCGTCGCAGGAGCCCGGCTTGCGGCTGCCTGTTGGCGTTTCTGACAATGGAAATCCCTGCCGTTGCCATAGCACCGGGCACTTGTTGCGAGGGGCTGGGGGAGAGATGCTGCATTTCCTCTGATTCACCCCGACTCTCCCTCCACCATCCCCTGTGTCTGTAGCTTAATGCTGGTGTGTAAAACCTCGGTTATTTCAGCCAAAATAGAGACAAGTTGTAGTAACGCAGCTCTTTGTCTTTCAGATTTCAGGTACTCGGACTCCACCTTTACCTTCACTTACATTGGAGGCTCCAAAAGGTACTTTTTTTTTTTTTTTTTTTACAGTACTGACTCGCTTCATTTCCTGCTGGCAATGAGGAGCAGTGATTCAATACCGTGGCAGGCTATTTTTATTTCCTTTTACAAGGAGGGTCAGTAAGTTATCTGCCTTCGTGCAAACGTACACTAAGGAGGAAGTGTCCAAGGAGGTGATCAGAAAGGTGATCCTCATAGTAGGCTCATTCCTCTGAGTGTTGGTCTGTGGAGCTTCACTGTTTGTCTTTTTGAATTTATGTGGATATGTAAAATTTCTTCTTTATGTAAACTTAACAGAAACACCGCAAATGCATTAACATAAGATATAAAGTTTGGTCATGGTAAAACTATGAAAGTTGTAATTTTAAGGACAAATAGTTCAAATTTCACATCAGCACCTTATTTTCTTGCATGAGAGCCATATGTAGTGCCTTGACAGATGCAAGACTGCAATTGACCAAATCAAATTCCTGAGGCATTAAGTGAAATGCCAGTATAGTTTATAAGGCTAAAAAATGTTTTTATTGAATGTCAGTTTAATTATTATTTCTAAGTGGTTCTGAGCTTTTGGTTAGAAACTGGATTGTCCATATTCACGTTTAAATTACATTTCAGCATTTTTTGTGTATGTCTGTTTTCAAAAGGATATATGTAGGCGCTTGAACACACATCCTTTTTGTTTCCCTGACTTAGTTACCTTTTACTCGTTAACAGTATATGCTATGCTGTTCTCTTATCTTTTAGCTGGATGTTACTAGACTTGGCAAGAAGTCTTGGGGAATTTTAGTTTTTTATTTCCTCAGTTTGTCTCATTTCTTCAGCAACTGTGTTTCTTTCCCAGGGTTGGTCAGGTTAAAGTACGGTGTTTCTTCCAAATGAACCTTTCGGTGCAGGCAGGGCTCCCACAGGTATTGGTTCTCCCGTGTGCATGCTCTGGGGCCTGGCTGAAGGACCAGGCTGCCACATGGTCCCCAAGCTGTGAGATTGTTCAGAAGAATTTTTTCCCACCTCACTACCCTGAACCTGCCTACTAGAGGAAAATACAACTTCAGTGATTTTCAGTGGAGTAGAATAGTTTATCCAGTAGCTGAGAACTCATATTTTTAGGTTGCTTGTAGTAAGTATACACTCTTTCATTTGGGGTTTTAGTATATATTTTGATCTTGTTTTAAAAGACAAATTTGAAAGGCTTTAGACAGTAAAAATTATCTAACAGATGTATTCTTTATCACGTAATTTAAATTATTTAATTTAAGAGTTTCACTGTTTTTTAGACCAGATACTGCAGCAAGAAACCAGGAAGTAAAACCTGTCTATTGTTTCTGTTTTCCAAGCTGAATAAAGTGAAAAGCCTAAGGGCATAACTAACGGGAAACAAACTTGTGTATACATGTTGAAACAAAATTTCGTCACTTCTACAAGGAGAGATGGAAGATTGCCTTACATTCAGCAGCCTTGTATTTTAAGGAGGATCAGCATTTGCTTAAGAAACCGTTGACTGGAAGCTAGTCTGAGGACCTTGAAAATTCAAACTTAATTGAGAAACATTATGCTTACAGAAACTGGTGAAAGTTAATTGTTATTTGGAGCATACTTGAAGTTTGCTTTCCTTTTCACATTTTAAGGACATTCAAAAAGCGTCCTTTGACATAAATGCTTCTTGTTCTCTTCTTGTATGTGTTGTGATTTAGATACATTTTACAATATTTGTAATGCGCGGTGGTGTACTGAGTGATGGGTTTATGGTACAAAGCTCCTTGTGAAGTATATAAAATGAAAATCCTAAGCCTTAACTATGAAAAACCAGACTTTGGTTTCTCATATGGAAGACGAGTTAGTGGTTTCTTACTGGAGAACCTGCTGGCTGAGCAGCAGCTCTACTGCACTGTGTGCTGTGTTTGGGCGAGTCTCCAGTACAGGGTCAACAGTGACATGGTATCAGTTTAGGAGAGCACAAGGCTACCTGAAGATCTTTTTCTTGGATCTGGCTGTGATTTTTTTCAGCTGTGCAGCTCCTGAGTGGTGACCCCATTTTTTGACTGTTGCACTCAGAAATTCTCCCTAAATGACAAAACCTCTTTAGCTCATGTTCATAGACTTGTGTATGAGCTGACACACCCTGTCCAATTATTTCAGATATTCAGCCTCAACATTTCATCTTTCAAACTGGCAGGAACACAGACTTTGGAGTAATAGGCAGTGTGGTGGATGTTCACTAGATGAATGTTCGAACCAATAAACAGATTGAAATGAGTAAGAGTAGAAGTGATGTGTAAGGAGGATTACGCTACTTCAGTATTCTTCAGCCACTCTTGGAACTAAGTATTTTTCATGCTTTTTTCCCTTAAGTGTTCCTTTAAGTCTGTGTGTATTATGGCTTTTTTTAGTCATATTGGTTAGATACAAGACCAGGGACCACTAAAATAAGGCAGTGTTTTCTGTTTGGGAAGGAATATTCTTTGTTTTACCCTTGTAGAAGGGCAGGTGACAATACTGGCAAGTTAAACATCACTGGAGGTTTTCCTCTGCACATTGTAGTTGGTTCTAGTGCCCATTAAGTTCAATTATCAGTGATCTTAATTTATAAACTAAGAGCCAGATTCTCAGTAAATCAGTGTAAGTCCAAGTCCATGGAATCAGTGTACCAGTAGTATTTCAGTTATGATGAGGACCTAAGGTTTATTTGTGTTTGTGCTTTAAACCATTAAGTTTATCTGTGTGTGCTTTTTCTTTTTGGGCCTAGCTTTTCTGACTTTGTCTGATTTTTCCCTGGTGCTTGGATTGATTGCACAGCCTCTTCCTATACTAGTACTATTCAGATACTGAGGTAGTACCTAACCATGCTGCAGATCAAGTCAAATAGATAGGCCTGATCTGGAACACGTTTATCATGTCTTCAGTGGACTTGTGTCACCACAGTAAAGCACTGAACCAAACCCGGAAGGCATGACTTAGCTTTTGTTCAGGTACCGAGGTTCCTCAGAAACCAACTGAGAACTATTGTTTTTTCACTCTTTATGTAGACCTGTCCCAACATTTGACCTTTAGGTAATACTAAGCTATTATATTGTGTAAATAATCTATGTGTAATGATCACTGGATAGGCATAAATGCGCTTCAAGGAGATTCTGCATTTGCAGGATTTTTCTTGAAAAGTTGGAAGTGAAGAATCTCTGTACATATTTGCATTGTGTGAATTACAAATAGTACTTTACCTATGTAGTTCAATTAATCCTTTTGGACTAAATTTCTCAGTACGATTTTTTTTTTAATGCACCATATTCACACTTCCAAGTTGTTGTTTGACACTGCAGAGATGCTTCCTGGTTTGTGAAGGCTGTAATTAGCAATGTGTTAGTGAAAACCCATCTTTATGCATAATGTAGGCACTACATATGGGGTAGATTGTTTACCAATTTAATAATTTTTAATTTCATTTTCAGAAAACGATAAGGAGGGTGATACATTTCTCTTATAAAGTGAGGTGCTCATTTGGGTACTGTGACTGTGCAAGATTTACTCTTCTTTTACTACATCTGGCAAAATACCAGAATTGGCCGGATTTTTTATGCTTTTTACTGCAGGATCTAAAAAGGATATTAAAGTGTGAGCATATCAAGTTCTCTTTTCTTTTGAAAGAATCTCTCGTAATTTTTCCTGTTTTCTGCCCCTGTGTGAAACATTGCTCCTCCAGAAACCATGCAGACTGAACAGAATTGCTGATCTATCATCCTTCAAGTAAAAATGTGTGATGCCTTGATGTTGTTTTCACTTTATGTATCATTTGACATGGTTTACACAGGAGCAGTGGTTAGTTATCCTGAAAAAAAGCTGTTCCCTTTTCTTAGTGTTTTTCTCAAACCCCCTCCCCTTTTTTTTTTTTTTTTTTTTTCTGAGGCTAAACAGGGACATAGTATTAGTCCTGAAATCCTCTTCATTCAAATATGTACTTAACTCTCATTGGCAGTGAGGGATAATGACAATAAGGCTGTGCATGAGAACGGTTCTAATACTGCAGCTTATTTTAAAGAAACTAGATAAGACCTGTGAGAACTGAACACACAGAGTAATTTTGTCAGCAAAATTCCCACCTCCTGTTTGCACAGTGGACTCTTACATTCTGCGTTCCTTACTTTTAGCACAGTGACTGTAACAATGGCAGTCTGAAGAGGCAAGGGAAGTTGAATTTTGGTCTGAAGCAATTGTTTGTTTTTGCTTAAAATGACAGATTTTTAACCTAGGATGTTTTGATTTGAGTATTTAGCTTTTTTTGCTTTCTATTCAAGAGGTTATACATAGTGCTTAATATTGTAGTACCAGAAATACTAATGTAAACTGATCAATTAATTCCCACATCACTATAGTAGTGAAATATTTCACAGCTGGGGAGCTGTGCCACTGGAAGAGTAACTACATTTATTGGGGTGTTCTATAGCTAGAGACAAAAAACGCAAGTATCTTAAGTCCACCACTATTTTGAGATAGTCTGTCCACCAGTGTTTGAACCACTTGATGATAAATAGATACAAAGAACTTTGTTTCCTTTTTAGTGGTATGCCCCATTTCGACTTAGCTGAATGTTACTACATGAATGCCTACGGGAGCAATTTTGAAATTCTGCTGTCACTCTGATAGTGCTGAATGTCTTCAGTACAAAAAAAGCTGTGAAGAAAAATTATTTTGGGCTAATCGATGTGTGTTTTTATCTGAAAATTTGTGTTAAATTTATATATAGTAGCAAAAAAGAAGGTAACTGAAAAACATTTTTTAAACTGAAATGTAAAATTCTGTCAATCAGAAAATACCTAATTGGAACACTTTTCTGAACATTTTCATTTTTTCCTTTCCAAAATGATTTAGTATAAAATCAGCCTTTTTTGGATAGGTTATTTTTAACCTAACTCCTCTTTGGGGTTCATTGCATGGCAGTGTGTTTACTGGCTATGCAAGGTTTAGGAAGAGAATGCTGGACTGTTCCTTTTGGAAGCTGCGGTGGCTTACATAAGGTGAACCTGTCCATGCAAGTCTGACTTAAGAAGGCAAGAAGGCAATTTTTATGGAGTATGTTGCTCCGAATGTTCTTAGTTTAGCTGGCATTCGTTTTACACGGGGCTTAGGAAGGGCTTGTGCATGTACAGTTCATCTTCTGTTGCTGATGGCTGTGCTTAGCTTTGTGTTCAGATTATTAAATATGTAATTACAGTCCTAAAATCTACCTCTGCTACAGTAAGAGAGGGGTGAAAACTAGATACACAGCTTGTACTTAGCCGTCTGTTTATTGCTATTTCAAAATACCTGGAAGATTATACATTGTCTTTCAATTTTAACTTTTTTATCAAGTATGGTTTAACATTTTTGCTGGGACTGCATAATTTCCTGAGATACAAGACAGGAATTAGTTTTAGATATAACATGGCAAGCATTGTGATTTCCATTTCTTCATTAAGATTCTGTAGATGAAGTAATGTTGAATACAGCCTTGAGTACTTTTAAAAAAAACAGTTTTGTGTCAGGTATTAATTAAGTTTCAGTTTTAAAGTCTCTCTTGAGGACAAACATTTTACATTCTTTTAATTTCTGCTCATGGACCTATTCTGGCTTTATCCCTCCTTCTTTTGTCGGCAGTGTGTAGTACATACATGAAACCTTCCCATACATTTCTGTAGTTTTTTATAGATGCTACAAGAAATTCAGTAGGTGTGATCTAACAAACGATTCATCTGAAAAAGAGATCTAGTAGAACACTGTAGTAAAAAAGTCATTAAATGCAATGTTGAGGGTTTATAAAAAGCGAAACCAACACCATTATACTCACTGTCTTACTGAGCTCTCCTTTTCTTGATGGTCTGACAGATCCTTCTTGCCTTGCTGTTAGGAAATCAGCACTGTCTGAAATTAACCCAGTCCCCATAGCTGAATCTTGTAAAAACTGCATACTTTAGGGACATCATGGTCTTGTGAAGATCCCTTACTGGTCTGGTGAAGATCTCTTACTGGTCTGGTGAAGTATGTGGCTGTGCTCTTTCAGCTGCATACTGTACTAAGAACAATACATTCAAATCATGAATGTCTGCCTTTCAGTGAGAAAAATGTGGTTTTAGGCACTTAAATGAATGGCCTAGTTTTCAGAAGTGCCAAACTCCCACACCACGTAGTGGTCTCAGTATTACTGTGCATTTCTTAGCACTTTTAAAAAGCATCACAGTAATTTTGCAGGTGTTTTTGTTGTACAGATGTATGCACTGCTGTTTGAATGATTCACCAGCACAGAGTTGGGAAGAGTGCTTAAATGGCTGTCTTCACAGAAAACATTTTCAGTAATTTCTTCTTTCTCTGCTTTCATCATATACTGTAACACATTAAGTGCCTAAAAATAGGCCTCTAGGCTGTAATTGTTAAAGTTTTAATGTTGTAAGACGAATACATTTGAAAGTGGACTTCACTCTCATTCAATTAATTTAGATCACTTTTCTCTGTATTGGGACTAATGCTATTTCCGTTTTTCCTGTTAGTCTCTAATAATTTCCCATATTTTTCATCACTCATAACTAAAGAGCTGAAGATACCTGTTGGTATAGTTTTCCCTGCATTACCTACTGTGCAGAATATGAATTCTTGTTTGAGTCACAGTCTAATCACTCAGAGTCAAAATACCTATTTTAATAGGCTTCAGCACCTAGAGGGAAAGTAAATTTTAAACTGCTGGGAGAGTTCAGTTTAATTACCATTAAAACTAAAAGGGATGAAATGTGAGGAAACCTACAAAAAGTCCAATGTGTAATTCTGCCTTGGCATTAACTAAATCTCAGTTAAGAGGACAGCTCTTAAGAATGAATGTTCTCCTTGCTGCAGGAGGGTGAAGATTTTTATAGATGTTTTCATTGAGCTGGCCTCATCTGGGGAAAAGGAGTCCCTTTTAGACAGGGTAAAACTGACTCAGAATGATAAGCCTACTATTCTGTGCAGCAGTAGCTACAAAATCCCAGGGAAAGAAGAGAGACTAATAAAGGTACAGAAATAACATTTCCTTCCAATGACAGCCTTCTGTATGCTCACACAAGATTGCATCCAGCCTGTTTCTACAGAAGAAAGAGCAAGAGAGAGCCTTGCCTAAAGACAGGGAGCAATTGTTGCTTTTATGAGTCAGACTTCTTATGGAAGGACCTATTCTCTCCAGGGAGCTTTATGTCAGACATTGTGTTCCCCTATTGCAAGGGCTAAGCACCATCATCCTTGCTTTGGTCTTTATCTAAGCCTGTGGGAGTAAGTCATGGGCTTGCACATGCTCACATAAGGAACCTGGCAGAAAACAGTCTTTGGTAAAGATTGGAGGGTGAGCATCATTCTTTAGCTTGCTTGAAGACAGTTTCTATGTGAGTTCTGAAGAAGGCTTTGGCTTCTCCTGGTTGTTGTAAAAGACCGTGGTGTGTTCTGGCAATTAGGACTGAGTTGAATAATGTCTTCTGAGGGAGACTTTGGCAGTGCTCAGTGGGAGCCTGTCTGGAGCAAAGAATTGAGGGCAAAGAGAAGGCTCAGAGAAACTAGCAAACCCTCTGGACATCTCCTTCCAGCCTTGAGGCATTGATCAGAAATAAAAGGGGCAACAGCATGTGTCCGGTGTAATTGAATGTAGTTTGCCAAAAGAGAGTGCAAGAAATGGTGGTATACCTTTGGTAGAAAGAAGAATATAATTAAAGAATAAGTTCCTTTCAAACTATATAGCATTCTGCATTTCACCTCATATATTGCAGCTTGCCATCTTGAAATATTTTTACTTTAAATGTACGTTCCATTTTATTTTTATATATGATAACTTTTCATAGTTTGAGGGCCAAGCTAGAAGGTATGATAACTTTCAGCCATTTGTGTTTCTACTAAATAAGGTGTTTGTGACAAACAGTATTTGCTTTCAAGCAGAAAAAATAGCCTGTGTGTCAGACATGGCAGTCCAAGTCATTAGCTTTATCTGCAAATGGTAGAATATTTTATTTTAGGTTGTGGGCTTTTTGGTTTTGGTTTTTTGTTTGTTTATTTGTGGGGTTTTTGTTTGTTTGGTTTGGTTTTATTTGTTTGTTTTTTTGTGGTATTACTCATTCTTGCTTTTTCTTTTTCCTTAATGTTGAAAACTTCATCTTTGATCAAGAGTTCTCACCGCATAATAACGATACATACAGCAAAATATGGAAATAATTAGGGTGCTCTTCTGTCATATTAGGACCTAGGGTTAACAAAGGTGTTAAAACAGGAAGCATTTCATTGTCATGAGAGTACTTGCTGATAGTCAACTGTTTGATCTCAATTACAGCTGTATAAATCCAAAATAATTTCACTGGTGTGATGGGGCTCACTTGGGTCCACAGTGATACTGCAGAATTTTTTATTTGGACCTGACTATTCCTGGTGAACAGCAATCCAGGTGATTTTTTTTCGCCTGCAGGGGAGCTATGAAGACCAGATTTTGAAGACCAGAGTTTTTTTCCTCTCATCTTTACAAATGTATTCTCATTTTTGAGTACTTTCCTGGATGGTGGGAGAACTGTAGTTTATCCAAGGAAAAAGGCTTGCTTTCATGCATTCTTATCAAGTCACTGACATTGCAGAGGGCACAGACAGGAGGCCACTTGTCAAAAGCATGTTTTTCTTCCACTGTTTTTTTAGCCTTAGCATCTAAAAACCTGGTTGACACAGAGTCCTCTTTTAAGACTGTAATTTGCTGGGCCACATGAAAACCTCTTCACCTGTCACTCACTTAGAATCATTACTAAATCATAAGCTGAGTCCCAAAATGCTTTCAGAGCTTTTTGTAGATACAACCATTAGTTGAAATGGAAATGATTTCTTCCTGACAACTATTCTGTGAAAACACCTAAAAGAATCCTGCTGACTTTGTCTGGATTAAAGCTGTGTGAAATCTAGTAATTTCAATATATATTTGTGCAAAACAGTGGAAATATTAAAAATTATAAATTACAATATTTATATTATGGATATAAATTAGTCAACTGGTTTAATACTGTTCTTTGATTATTACATGAAATCCTTCATATATGGTGGTAGCTTTAATGGAGTTACAGCTGAAAACCAAGCTTATTAATTATTTTCTTTTAAAAATATATAATGTTAGAGAATTATTTTGCTGTATAGACTTCTGAGGTTCCTATAGATCAAATCATGTTAGGCCTGGCGTAAAGTTTCAGTAGCGTTAGGATTTTGTAGGCTTATATGTTGAAGAAAGACTCATGTTTTATCAGTGGATGACAAGATTGGCTATGTTTAGGTGGCAACAAGAGGAGCGTAACCTCTATAAGAATCTCCTTGTGCATACACTACTTTTGTTAACTCAGGCCAGCTAAGTTTTAAATTACTTTAGTATTGGTCTCTAGATTATGAAATAAAGATTAAGAATAATCAGCCCACTAAAGATACAAGCTCTCTTGCCTTTAGCACACATACAGTCCTTATTTCTACATGTTTCCTGTGCCAGATTTAGCTGTTGGAATTCTACATCAAATGTCAGTCTTCTTTAAAGGTGTTCAACCTTCACTACTCAAGTAAAATTGCATGGGGTTAGCAGCCACCAGTTTGGTTCGTTTTAAGGTATTTCGCTGGATTATCCAAGAACATTTACAATCCCATGTTTTGCCTGTTATGTTTTATTTATTCAGTTTAGTATTCTTATTTAAAATTACAAATAATGAGAAATTCTAGGTGGTTTTTTTGGGGGGGTTAGCTTCATATAATGAATTAAAAGAAATCCATTCTCCCTTGAACCACACTATAAGGAGTAGATGAGTGGAGGGAGATTTCCAGGCTCTTCCTGTACCTGAATTTATATTTCACTGGTAAGATTTTATTTTCTTTAGATTATCCCTCTGGTGATGAATAATTGCTTACTATACTGTTTCTGTGTTTAAACATCAATAAGTAGATATTAAAAAATGCTACTTCATTAAAGCGTATTCCCTAATTTGAGGCATGAAGAAACACATTCATCCTGTAGTTCAGCTAAAAACTGACCTTTGCCAAGGACAACAAACACACAGAGGTATGAAGTGTAAATACCTTTTACATCTAGCACTGTCTGGCTTCACGGCAGGCAGGGATGTGTGGAAGGCACTTACCTCCCAGTGTCCTAATAAGGATCAGGTGTTTGCTGTCTGTGAGAACAGGAGTTGGAGCTACCTGAGTCAGGATAAAAATTACAAAAGCTATTGGTTTAGCTCATGGAGGGCATAAACCAGTCATCATATAGGGTCAAAAAAAGCTTTTACTCTGGTTACAAAGTCCTTCCTCATTTCCCCTATTACTAAGGCATCATCAGCCAACAGAAAGGCCACTGTGAAAAGTGGCATGTCTTGTCTTGGGATGGCAATTTCTAAAGCATGTTTCCAGCATGTTTCAGTGTCCTGGTTTGAGCCAGGATGAAGCTAATTTTCCTTTTACTTATTTTTTTTCCTTCAGTAAGCTCTCTTTTAACTAGCAGCAAGTGTTCCAGTTAGTGGACTCATAACACTGGAATGTTTATGTTACTGCTGAGACTCCAAGGTTGCTCTGCTGCTACTGAGGCTACCGGGGCAGGAGAGTCATATCTGTGACCCCCCCGCAGGGGAGCTGGGCTAGACAGACAGCAGAACTGACCAAAGGTATTCCATTCCATATATCTGCATAAGCTCTGAGGAGGGTCAGAGATCACAGAAGACAACTTCCTTCCTGCTTCTTCTTCCCTTCTCTTCCATCCATGGCTGGTGTCTGGGGAGGACTCCATCCATCCATCACCGTCGACCCCTAGGCTCAGGCATCTCTCACCTCATAACTCTCATAACCCAGGCCCTGTCTGCTCTGCCTTATCTCCTGCCTGCGGGCTGAGACATTTCAGGACTGCTCACAACTCAGAAGAGTGCCAGGGGAGCTGCTGGGGGTGGGGCAAGGCAAGAATCACAGAATCACAGAATCACCAAGGCTGGAAAAGACCTTTAAGATCATCAAGTCCAGCCTATGACCAACACCACCATACCATCTAGACTATGGCACTAAGTGCCACATCCAGCCTTTCCTTGAACACATCCAGGGATGGTGCCTCCACCACTTCCCTGGGAAGTCCATTCCAATGTCTAATCACCCTCTCCGTGAGGAAGTGCTTCCTAATATCCAACCTAAACCTCCCTTGGAACAACTTCAGGCTGTGCCCTCTTGTCCTGTCACTAGTTGCCTGGGAGAAGAGCCCATCCCCCACCTGACTACAACCTCCCTTCAGGTAGTTGAAGAGAGTGATGAGGTCCCCCCTCAGTCTCATCTTCTCCAGGCTAAACAACCCCAGCATCCTCAACCTCTCCCTGTAAGACTTTCCCTCTAATCCTTTCACCAGCCTTGTTGCTCTCCTCTGGACCCGCTCTAGCACCTCAATATCCTTCTTGAAGTGAGGGGCCCAGAACTGGACACAGGACTTGAGGTGAGGCCTCACCAGTGCTGAGTACAGGGGGAGAATTACATCCCTCCTACTGCTGGCCACACTATTCCTGATACAAGCCAGGATGCCATTGGCCTTCCGGGCCACCTGGGCACACTGCTGGCTCATGTTCAACTGGCTGTCCACCAGCACTCCCAGGTCCCTCTCTGCCAGGCTGCTCTCCAGCCACTCTTCCCCCAGCCTGTAGCGCTGCCTGGGCTTATTGTGGCCAAAGTGCAGGACCCTGCACTTGGTCTTGTTGAATTTCATACCATTGGCCTCGGCCCATTGATCCAGCCTGTCCAGGTCCCCCTTCAGCTTCTTCCTACCCTCTGGCAGATCAACACTCCCCCCCAGCTTGTTGTAATCTGTGAATTTACTAAGGGTGGACTCAATCCTCACATCCAGGTCGTCAATAAAGATGTTGAATAGGACTGGGCCCAGTACTGATCCCTGGGGGACACTGCTGGTCACCGGACGCCAGCTGGATGCAGCACCATTCACCATCACTCTCTGGGCCTGGTCATCCAACCAGTTTTTGACCCAGCGAAGGGTGCACCTGTCCAAGCCATGGATCGCTAGCTTCTCCAGGAGGATGCTGTGGGAGACTGTGTCAAAGGCCTTGCTGAAGTCAAGGTAGACTACATCCACAGCCTTCCCCTCATCCACTAGGTGTGTCACCCAGTCATAGAAGGAGATGAGATTAGTCAGGCAAGACCTTCCTTTCCTAAACCCATGTTGGCTGGACCTGATCCCCTGGTTGTCTTCCACATGCCACTTGGTGGCACTTAGGATGATCTGTTCCATAACCTTGCCAGGCACCAAGGTCAGGCTGACAGGCCTATAGTTCCCCGGATCCTCCTTCCGGCCCTTCTTGTGGATGGGCGTCACATTGGCCAACCTCCAGTCATCTGGGACCTCCCCAGGCTTTTGCACATTCCTGAACATACTTGTATATAATTGTACATATCATTAAAGCTGTCTAATTTAGTTTTCAATCCAGCAAAGTCTCTCTCTTAATGCTCTCTCTCCTTTCACATGTGGGTGGGAGGGGGAGGGGATGGGGAGCATTTTTGTCTCTGGTTTAATTGCTGATCCTCTATCAAACCGTGACATTCAGTCTATGTAATAGTTGCAGAACTTTTGACATTAAGCAAATCATGGTAAAATACAGGTTTAATAAGCATTCAGCATTACTCTTGCTGCTTACGGTGTCTTCCCATCTTTATTTTGTCCCAAGTTTTTTCTCTGTTGTACTTTATATGATGTAACAATATTGCTATTTTCTCAGCTAATTTAAATTGATAAATTGCCACAGAATTGAGTAAAGTTGTGCCAACTCACAGAACTGAGGACCTGTCTATAATTATATTCATCCTGTTAAGGAAGTTTAAATAGAGCAAAGCTAAATATAAATGCAGTGTGTTATCTTCATTGACTTCCAAATAGAATAGTTTAATATGTGCATGATTAGTTATATACCAGAGTGAAATTACACATTATTTTTGTTTGCATTTTAGGTGACAGGTAAGGACAAGTTTCATGGAAGCTGATAAAATGAGATATAAATTACATTATTTGAGAATGACTTGTATTGAAAGGGGAGGGACTACACCAAAATGAAGCAGAGATGCCTGACCTGATAGAGATTCGAGAAGGTTTTCCGCATAGGAAGCAGGCATGCTCAGCAGTGTGGTACTTGAGTCTTAGATTTGCACATGATGCAACCCCATGACACTGCAGTGGTCTCTTTTTTAATTTTCAGTGCCAGGGTGAGCTTGACAGAGCACTTGCCTTTGTGCAACATAGATGTTCCCACTGGATCCCTCTGGCACAGAAGTCTCTGCAGAAGTCAGAGAAAGTTGCACACCAATCGTGGCCATGCCGTGCCACTGGAGAGCATTGGCTCCCTACAATTGTCTTTCCATTCCTTCTCAACTTGTCATTTTCCACCATTCTTTCTTCTGGCCTTTTGTTTTCCAGAGGTGCTCTGCTGATTTAACCTGATGAAAACTGTTATCTGTTGTGTTCATATTGTTGAAGCAGACAGACATGAAATAGTTGGTGTTAAACAACCGTAATATGCAGGTTAACAACACAGAGCAGCTGTAGAGCACGTATCTCCCAGTTCTCTTGAGATTATGTATATATTCTGAAATGCTTGTTTAAGTTCGTGGGAAGCTTCACCCGAATAACAATGGGTGCTCAGACTGTTAATCAGTCATCACATGTTCATTGCTCTTCATTATCCTGTTTTTGGCATCTAATATGTGGGTGGCTAGAAAGAAGAAAAAAATCACTGCTGAAATAGTTGCAGCTGCAGCCTGAATTATCTGATTTAGGTTTTTTTAACTGGGATGTTTTTGAAATTTCTTTTGTACCTAAGTAAGACTGAGCAGTGGTTTTTAGAAATAGTATGCACTTCAGATCTTTCACTGTAGATGCTGCGCAGGTGTGAGAATGCATTTTAGCTTGAACTAGTAAAAGTTGTATGCTCTTACGCATTATAAAAAATATTTTACATGAACTGCAAAGCAAATAAAAATACAGATGTTGCTTTCCATGGTTTCCCATTCTTCATTTTACAGGCTGCTTATTATTTAAGAAGCAGTCTTTATGGACTCTCTCCAGCAACTATCTTTTAGTTATCTTTCCCCAACTATAGAACCATAGAATAGTTACGGTTGGAAGGGACCTTAAAGATAATCCGGTTCCAACCTCCCTGCTTTGAACAGGGACACCTCACACTAGATCAGGCTACACAAATCCAGCCTGGTCTTAAAACACCTCCAGGGAGGGGGCAGCCACAACTTCCCTGGGTAACCTATTCCAGTACCTTGCTACCCTCATGGTGAAGTATTTCTTCCTGATGTCTAACCTAAATCTCCCCTCTTTCAGTTTAAAACCATTACCCCTTGTCCTGTCACTGCCCCCTCTGATGAAAAGTCCCTCCCCAGCTTTCCTGTAGCCCCATTCAGGTACTGGAAGGCCACTATAACATCTCCCAAGAGCCATCTCTTCTCCAGGCTGAAGAACCCAACTCTCAGCCTGTCTTTATACCAGAAGTGCTCCAGCCCTTTCATCATCCTTATGGCCCTTCTCTGGACCCTCTCCAACAGGTCTATCTCTGCTGTACAGAGGGTTCCAGAGCTGTATGCTGTATGCAGGATGCAGTCTTGCAAGAGCAAAGTATATAGGGAAACCATCTGATGTTTCCATCAGTAACAATACACATTTCATTAGGTGTGTGATGCTATTAATTGTCATTCTGCACTTCCAGGGTGTTCAGTATTGGCTTTGGGAATCATCACAGTATTCTTTTCATGTAATTGTCCAGTAATATAACTAGTTCAGGGTGACTTTTTCCCTTCTTTGATCCTGTTTGAGATTTTCCTTGGTTGCCTTCTGCTTTGAGTTGTAATAATGTGAGAGATGAAAAACTCATCCTGTTGCAGACCTGTTGCTGGAGTTTCGCTAGTGTGCGCTGGACTTCTTAGGTACATCTGTGGTTTTTTAAGGGTCAGGTTTGAAAACCAGGTTTGCCTGTTGTGCAGAACACCAGCTTTGTTGTCACAGGATGGGTGGAGCGTGCCCTCAGCACATCTGTACAGCTAAGAAAATCTGGTGGGGTGGTGTAGGTACAGATGGAGGAATGGGCCATGGGCTGTGGCCCCCACAACAGCATGGCACCCTGGTGCCCACTGCCACTTGGGGCAGAGCCTGGCAGCCTGCCACAGGAGCCTGTGCTTCCCAGCGACTGCTGTTCTGTCTCGGGACAGGTGGGATTCGTGGCAGGCTGACAGGTAGCATAGCTCCACAGGACTATTCTGTGGTCGTCAACGTCAGGTAAAATAAATAATTAACTACTTCAGTGAAATAATAAATGGAGGGAGGAACCTTTCATTGCTTCCAAAATGCTCATCAGGCAAATGGGAGGAGTTCTGTGAGTTCAGTATTTATGAAATTTGGAAAAAAAGCATTGGAAGATTAATCACATATCTCTCTTACTACCTTTGCTTCCCAGAGGTCTCAGAGTCCTTCAAGTTAAGAATTAAAATGTTTTCTTCTGGAGAATAGCTAAGCAGAGAGTATCTTTTTTCCAGTGCTAATTTCATATAGTAATTTAGCCTGCACAAAACTGAAGCATATGCAGCCACTCCAGACCACATCCAATGCACGCATGCAGGTTGATTTTAAACAAGTGGTGTCAGCTTTCTCTTTAGCATTCTGTCCTTTCTTCTTCCTCAGAGGTTTTATAGCTCTGAACACATCTGAGCTCTCTCTGATTCAAATCTGTGTGCATTTTTAAAATGTGCATGCAAATGAGTTTTGCCCTTCAGTTTCTTGGTAAGTTGCCACCGTGGCCAGGAAAGTGGTAAAGTTTGTGCACCACTGCCTGGGGGAGCGCTAATGTGTGACCAAACCTGACAGAGCCTTGTCACAGGAAGAGGTTTGCTGTTTCCTTTTTGTTGTTGCTGCTGTTGCATGAAGGGGCTATAGTAGAGATTTCTGGAGGGAGTAGTGAAAAAAAAGCACTGGTCAATATTCAACTCTGAGTTACATCAGTGTGAAGTGGAAGTCTGGTTGTGTGTGGAAGGGTGTCTTTATTAAAGAGATTATGTGTTAAACAGCGAAGACAGTGTTATTTGTTGCCATCTATTTTCATCTATAATTAAAATACTTTAAAAGACAATAATTACAAATGTAAATACCAGTTTTCTCATTGTCTGTTTACCTCTGTATTTTCTCTCAGAGTTGTTTATAATTTATTTTTAATGATAATAATTCTGACAGGATGTTGAAGCCAGGCACATTAGTTGTTTTTCGTAGCTCTACCATTATGGTAGTTTTATTTCTTTCAGAGATAAAATGCCAGGTTTTATTTCATTCTGTTTTGAAGGGTGAGGGTGACCAATACCACACCTTATTCTAATATTTCTAAATAATTAAAAAAAAAATAAGTATGCATCTGAGTGATATGCATTCAAGACTCAGGTAGGTAAAACAGTTGAGCTGTTCTGCCTGTCACGGACCGACAGGGTCCGTTCCCCACACTACCCCTAGTATTTTGAAGTTCTTTGTTGGATGCTGCCCGTGGATCTGCAGTGGCAGTACATTAACTGGGACTTCAGCTGCTACTGAATGAGAATCTTTTACAGCTCTCAAACTTCAGTGATTTCAATGTCTAATGATTGCAATATGCTAATGATTAACTAGATAATATACTATACTGAAAAATCCTTGAATTGCGAGGTGAAGGCTGAGTGGGCTGAGGTGATATTGGGACTTTTCTGTGTAGATTATTGGTCAGAACTGCCTTCATCATTCCGTTTATTTCAGTTAGAGATTATAAGAGTAATTGAGGCAAATATTTAATGTTTGGCCAAATTTCATTTTGAAATAATTCCATATGTAGTTCAAATTGCTTTGGCCTTTTTTGCTGTCTTAATACCTGTAGCTGCAGTGATATGCATAAAGCTGAAGCAATTATACTGGGTTTATTTATACTCCAAGAACTTAATGCTGTGTATCTGCCTGGCCATCTATCCAGCTATAAACCCTTCTTATGTGTATACATAATGTATATTGATTTACAGAGGCTTCAGGTACTCCGTGTTTCCTTTGTTAGTATTATTTCATTTAACATTGACCATTTCACATGGTCATGGTTATCAGCACTCTGAGAGAAGAATAGCTGGTCAGGGGACTATCCATTAGGTAAACTTGTGCAAGATCCTAGTTTATTCGAGATTTCCACTAGCATCCTCCAACAGGTAACATTGCCATGTTTATGTTCCTTATACAAGCACATATCTGTGTTGATGATGGGAAGTTGGGTCGCTGAACTTTCAGCTTTCAGTATTTCAATGCCAGCTACTTCACAGTTACTATGAAAAATGAAAAATGACCGTGAGTGACAGCATGGTAAAAACATTAATCTTTTAGAATAAAATCCAAAAGAACTTCTTCTGTTGAAAGTGGAGATGGATGAACATGCCGAGCAAGTGCTAGTGTGCTAGTAAGAAAGCAGTGAGATGCTTCCATGAGAGAAATTTACACTTGTTGGCCTTTTGAACCATTTTCCAGGTATCTGTGGAATTAAATTTATTTATGTCTTATAGCACTTGTCTCACAAAGCGTACTGGCTTGCATCTGGTTTCCTGTGTGTTGGAGCTGTTGGTGTGGAGACCCAGCTCCTCGCAGGACTGGCAGGCTGCCAAGAAGAGACTTTGCAAGGGAAATGACCTGAAGTGCCCAGCAGGAAAAGCTGCCAGGCTTGTACATGCACTCTCAGGAAATGTAGGTACTTGCCTCCTGTCCGGAGTCATGAAAGACTGGGTATCTGTTCCGGCCCTTTTTGTTCCAAATGATGGATAAATGTTTTTGGGCAGTGGTTCCTTTTCCTTTTGTAGCGTATGATCCTGCTTTAGCCCCAGGGCTGAATATATCAGGGTGCTCAACTGTGAGACTCCACAGCACTTTCAGCCCTGCAATTGGGCTGCTCTGGCATGAAAACTGAGCCTAAAGAAATGTTTCTTAAAACCCCTGTATTGTCCAGCCCCCTTCTCATTTGTTATTTCTAAAATTTGGTCTCATAATCCCTAAATTCTTTTGTATGCCTGTGACTAATTGTGTAAGACTGCTTAGAATTGAGCAGCTTGGTTGAAGGCTCCAGAGCAGAAAGGTAAGTGCTTAGGGGACATGGCTGGTTAGGAATGGAGATGTCAAAAGGCTTTTTAATGAGCATTCAATCTTCTGTCTCCCGGGTCAGCTAATGAGTTCCTTTTGTGAAGTGAAACTCATCTGATGTCAGTTGACATAGCTTCATATACTTTTTAAAGGAATTTTGCTCTAAATCCATCTTTAAAACACAGCAGTTGTGGAATTCTTGCCTCCTCACTGTTGTGTTTCAAGTAAAACAGCAGTTGCAGCTCCAGTGTACTGTGAGAAATTTGGAGCCACTGAATTGCGAAGGATGCGTCAAGCCCATGACATCCATGATATATTTAATCCATAAAGAAAAAGAATATCCTTTTTTTTTTTTTTCTTTTTTTTTCACTCCCCACAGGTTAAGCCTGTGTATTCTGATCCCCAAATAAATATATCTTATTCTTACAACTTAACCTCAAGCTGCCTTGGTACAACATGTTTTATAACCAGTTTCTGCTCTCAGGTGTTCACCTTCTCAGATGGTATTTTTTTAAAAGGTTAGAAACAATAGAGGAGGAGGTCTGGATTAGATTGTCTTTCACAGATGGCTATTGCGTTGATGAAACAACATAATCCAGTCGTGTCTTTATGTACCTTAGGAACTGTGTTGTATGAAGGCATTCAGACATTTGAAATCATGTTTAAGGTGGTACTTAATGGCATAGGGGAAGGTGACATATAGTTGCATCAGCACGAGCATCTGTGGATCTTGACGATGAGAAATACTCTTAGGTCAATTTTAATGCAATGTGAGTATGCAAGTCTTGCCTTAATGTAGCTTTGGCACATGTCTCACAACTCAGTGAATGCTGTTGTCTTGTTTCATTATGAAGTCTACAAATGCAAAGGTTTAGTGACATCAGGGGGTGTCCCTGGCTTCACTGGAGTGCTTTGGGACATTGCAGAAATAATGCTTTTTCACTGCTCTAAGCCCAGCTTCATGCCTTCCTGTAGCTATGCAGGTTGAAAATCCAAGTCAGGACCACAGCTCAGCCTAGATACACAAAAACAGTTCTCAGCTGGGTAAGCTGGAGCTGCCTTAACCAGTTGGAGCCAGACGGGTGTAGGGAAGTGGTAACAAGGAGAAAGGGGTAGAGAAATTGCGGGAGAATGAAGAGCTGAAAATGGCTGGATACTGATAGAAAGGGTATAGGGATGTGTATTTTGGAGGGAAGTGGAAAGACAGATGGGGGAGCTAGGAGTAAAGGTGAAAATAAATTTTGTGGCTGTATTTACAGGGAAAAAATAGACTACAGAAAAATAAAATACAGTAGAAATCAGAGCAGTGTGTAATTGCGTAAGTGTTCAGTGCAGCTGTGTAGGCGAAGGCATGTTTTGCCAGTATGTTTTATGGACTAAAATCTGGGCAGATACCTGAAACCTTTCCTATCTCTTGCCAGCAATCAAGTTCTTGATCTAAAGCATGAGGCCTCCACGTCTTACAAAGATATATATGTTTTGTTTTGTTTTCATATAGGTAAAGAACATAGTCTTTATTAGTCTCATTCCTAGAAATAATTGGCCCATTTTAGATATTATTTTTTTAAAAAAAGAAAACTCATTAGATAATATGTTGCAGAAACTGCCCCTTAAATGTTACAGTCTGATAAAATCACAGAACATTTTTAGTGGTGCCCATGCTGTGTGCGATGACCAGATCAAAATTTTACTTTCATTTATATCCCTATAACTTACGATTCTGATTACAAACCGTAATAGCAATCCCTAGGTCTAACTTCTGGCTGAACTAGTGTTTTCATTTCAGGCAAACAAATTATAACTGTGTTAATTATAGAGTAGCTTTTGGATATATATAGCCTAGATTCCTTATTAAAATACTTTACTTTTTGGCTGCAGTCTGAGAACTAAGAACTTGCATGTTTGCATGTATAAAGATGAAGGAGAGGTTTGTAACATCTGCCTAATTGCCAGTGGGATTTTAAATATGGATTGCCATCTTGATTCACATAAATTTACTCATATAAAGAGGTTACAGCAGAGGATGCTCAGGTAAGGATTCAGAATGAAGCCTGCAGAAGTATGTGGGGATTGTGCTAGGCAGAAGTACCGACAGGAGCTGCAGTGAGGTATGGGTTTGTTGCTGGTGCTGTTATGCATATTTTAAAAACAGCTGTCATGGTATTGCAAAAGTAAAAACCTGAGGCACGACTGGGCATCACTGAAAAGCTTTTCAAAGTTCCTTTTAAACTGGAGACATGCAGTCTTACTGGGACCTGCATGAGTGACAATGGAGAAGATAAGAACAGGGAATCTGGATGTATTTAAAGATTAACAGAAATACTTGAAATTGGAGACATTCGTATTGCTACAAGAAATCTAAGTTCACAGCATATACTGTTACGAGCTGCCTCCTGACATGGTACCTGTTGTGGTTACCCTGTGGGCAGCTCAGCCCCACACAGCTCAGTCTCCCCTGTGGGATTCACCTGGGGGCAGCTGTCCCAGATGTATTCCCTTGTGAACTCTTGTCCCCCTTTCCCCCCCACAGCTACTTGCTGGTGGAACTGCATGAAAAGTAGAAATATCTGTATAAGCACCGGTCAGCAGTAACTGCAATATCCCTGTGTTATCAACTCTTTTCTGGTCTCATATCCAAAAGACAGCACCATACAAGCTAGCATGAGGAAGATTAACTCTATCCCAGACAAAACCAGTACAGTACCGTACTTTCATACTGATAATGCAAGAAATATCTTAACACACAAAAAGACGCTAACATTTATGGGAATTTTTCCCCCTACAGGAAGGAAGTTGCTCATTGTTTCACAGCTCAGCAAGTCCCTTTCTGCCCTCACTAATTACATTTAAATTGTGAACAACTTCCTTTTAAATCAATACAGTTTGATGGTATTATAACAATTCCTACCTACCTGGGTTTGCATAAAATTAATAAACTGTTTTAAATTGTAATTGAAGCATGTTAAACAAATATTTGTAATTGTTCCTAAGACTGTTTTAATTTATATACCTCATGTGTCTTAGAGGTGTAGCCACTAAATCTGCAGGAAACAGAAGTATTTTCTAAAGTGAGATACCAGGGACACTTTTCTGGGTTCAGGGAAATTAAGTCAGGTTAGGATAGCATTCTGCATTTTATTCTTCAGAGGGTTTATTTACCAGACCAAAAGCTATTTTCCTTCATTGATTCCCTTTAAAATAAACCTTTGAGCACTTCGGTTCAACAAACGTGGAAAAAATACGTCTGAAGGAGAATCTGATTTAATTTAGATTTTCCTTTTTCATTAAGACTACCAGTAGTAATGGGAGCTCAAAAGATATTCAGTGGACTTGAAAGAAAGATTAATGGCATTTTTATGCTGTCATGTATTTAATCTATCAGTGCTGAGACACTTATTAAAATATGTGGTCCCATTAACTGTTTTTTTCTGTATACATTTCTTAAAAAGGAGTGTCTGATGTGTAGCCTTAAAGCAGGGCAGGGCTGTAGGTTAGAGCCAGTCATCCATGTACTCTCTGGAGGCAGCGATGGGAATGTCAGCCCCCTGACTCCTGTTCTTTGAAGAGTTCCTCTTTTTTGAAAGAGGAGTAAGATATTTGTAAATGGCGGCTGCCAATGCTGTTTCTTAATACCATCCTTTAAAAGTGTTTCATTAAGATCTGCTGCTGAAACTGTGGGGAAGCTGAGGTCTGTGGATAGTCACAGTTGCAGGCAGAGCAGGAGCTCTCTGTTCCTGCCGTGCAGAACTGCTGTATCTGAAGGGTGGGATGTACTTACTGGTCACATTCCTAGTCTACTCTTTGCTGGCTTGCATAGGAAGCCAAGATGTGTAACCAAATATTCTCTGTACCAAAGCCTAGTCTCTCCTAACCTTGATCCTGTAAGTGCTCTGATTCTGCTGTGAAAGTGGCCTCTGTCTATCTGTAGGGATATATATGTGTGTGTATATATATTACAATGTCTGCAGATAAATAACATCTGTAGGTATTTGGCTTCTTTTTCTAAGGAACCTGAGGATCTTCTGTACAAAGTAGCTCTCAATACTGAATACTTCTCTCTTTGTGATAAGTGTTTCCACTCCTGTGGAAAACACAGCATTTTGTGCTGTGAATATTGGTTTGGGCATGTTACAAATGCTTTGTTTGACAGGAAAGGGTTGCCATATATCTTAAAGAAGTTCAGAGTGCAACTTCAGCTGATCTTCCCTAGGGAAGTGTCATTTCACTAGGTGATTGATTTGTCCATGGCTTTCATGTACAAATCTGCCTGGTCACCCAGGGTGCTTTTAAAAAGCATCAGTGTCTGAGCAGCATCTCATTGGTATCCCTAGCTAGATGTCAGTCTTACAGAGAATCAAAGCAGTTTTTTGGGCTGTGCACTTCATATCAGTAGAGGTTTTTTAGCAACTAGTCAAACTTAATCAGCTTTGTCTCTTGACTGGTGGGATTTCTCCTCCCAAAGTGAAGTGGTGGGGGAGGCAGTGAGAAAAGGGTAAATCAGGTTTACAAGGATGCAAGGACACAACAATCAAAGGTGCAGGTCTGCTGTTACCTCTGCCTCTTCCCATATGGTCAGTGGGAGATGGAGTTTGGGTCATGTAGTAGTAGCTTCCACATTTCTTTGGGTTTTGTAGAGGCTACCACTCGTTTTTATTTTCTTCATATGTTCCCTGAGCTTGGGCACTGTTGTTAGTCTTCCAGGCTTGGGACTGTGTGTGTACCCTACCGGTCCCAGAGCTGCTGCTGGTGCCTCAGGCTTTTCACTGCTTATTAACATTTGTTGCCAGAGCTTAACCTCCAGGATGGATTCGGGCTTGGAGAAGTGGCTCTCAAGTGAGAGGTAAGGGAAACGAGTAGAAGGGTAAGTTCAACATGGTTTCCTTGTCTCAGTTTTTGCTTAATTTCACCTGTATTATACACAAAGGCTGACTGGCTTACGTATTTGTTGCTGTGAAACATCCTGAGGCCTGAGGCAGGATCTTCTGTGCTGGCTTTCTTCTGTGTAAACAACCTTCCCAGGGCCCAGGCTGGCCCCCAAACTTGAGGCTTGCCTGCCTGCGAGGATAGCCCTGCCTCTCATCCTGTCTTTAGCTTGGCACTTCTGTCTGTGTATATCCTTCCACTGAGTTCCTCAGAGATGGTAGAAGGCAGCATCAGAGCCTGGACTCTTTTTTCTGTTGTTGTGGAATTTACTTATTTCTAAACATAACACCTTTTTCAGAGAAAACAGAAAAGCCATTTTGAAGTAACCTTACTTCCTATCTCTTAATTACTGTGGTGGGTTTTTTTCCTCTGACAAACTGGTAGTTGTTACTGCTTTTCTTTTAGCAGAAGGAGCACAATTCAATACACTGTGAGAGTGAAAAGCAGCTGTTAGATGTGAAAATAGAGGCAGTTAGTTAAGGCAAAACAGAATTTATGTGTCTTACATATACAGATTCACCCACGGCATTACAGACAGTGTTTTCAAGTTTTGCTTGTGCGATCTCCTTCTTTCTGTAAAATTTGTGTCATGCTTTCAGTTGTATCTGCAAAAAATACAGGCTTAAAATGTTCAATGCAGATACTCCTTCTTTTTTTTTTTTTTATTTTTTTTTTTTATTCTGTCTCTCTTGCATGTTACCTTCTGCTGTCTTGGCTTTCTTTAGGGTTATTAGGCCTGAGTGGAGAAATGGAGGGGGGAAGATGCAGGGAGCATTATGCAACATTCATCTCCTCTAGCTACAATTGCTGCCCTTCTGCACAGCAAATGGCACACAGAATCACACAGGCCCTATATGTGAGGGCTGAAAAGAAAGCCTGACGTACTTGTCAGGGAAGGTGATACCTCTGTATAGCAGTTTAGGAGAAGGAAATTTAACAGTTTCTAAGGGACTGCTGTATTGGTAAGAGCTCATAGTGTGCTGCCAGAGTTAATCTCATGAACATAGAAGGTTTTCTGAGAGGCTGCTTCTTCCTCATGTGAGATGTTTACACATTGACTTTACTATAGAGATTTGGCAGAAAGTTTTGTATGTTCTAAGCACCAAAGAATTCCTGTTCTGTACTATATTCTACTCACCTGTTTTGGCAAAAATTAAAAAATATTAATTTTAATATTTTGTGCCTCTCAGCTGTCATGTCGTTGATCTTTGTATGGTCACAGAACAAATGGTCAGTGGGGTGAGTTCAGTTTGTGGCCAAAAACCTTTTGTTCTTAAAAAACAAGCCTATAGTACATACCTGAAAGCCAGAAAATAGTGTTTTAACTATCAGCTCTCTTAGTACCTCAGTTTCACCAGTATTGCATGGAATTAAATTGTAGTACTTTGTTTCATAGTAGCATTCTGAGATGAATTAGTTTATGTTGCTTTATCAATATTAAATCAGGACTGTCAGAGCTTGCCATCATTATGATATAGGGCAGCAAGAGCAGTTGCAGTTTCACACTAGATGATCTCTTTCTCCCTTCCCAAACTCCATGTACTTGCCTGCCATGGCTACTCTGAAAATGTTAATGTAGTCCATTTATCTGCCTAGCAAGCAAAAATGTGTTTGGGTTTGTTGTTTTTGTTTTTTTTTTTTGCCTTTGCCATGCAACATTTAAATTTTTTTGTCTTTGAACTCCATAAACCTTAGGACTTGGCATTTCAGTGCTTAGCTTTTTGATGATTTACAAGAACTTACAAGGCTTTACATTCACAGTTTATGCTTGTGGCCATGTTAATTATTTTCTTGGGGGCTTTGATGTCCCTTGATATATCGGAAAGCTTTTCATTGTTTTCATTATCATTTTGGGACTAGATGGGGAAAACATCTTCATCACCACGATGGTCTCTCATGTATACAGCTATCCAGATTAAAGAATTGGAGGCAGAAGATGCAAATTCAATATTGAAATGGGTGAAACATTTAGGAAAGCATGAATGCAGAGGCTGTGCAGTTCCAGACTGGTTCCTCATTCACAATCCAGTCTAGCTGCAGACTGTTGCCTGAAAGATGCTTTTTCATTGCTCCCTGGTAAAGAGGGTATGTGGCTATATTAATATCCCCTCCCTTCCACCAGTGATTTGGTTTGTTAGAGAACTGATGATTATGGCTGCACAGTTGTTAGATGCAGTACAAGGAAGAGATGAAATGGATTGCTGGGTCTTGAGAGCATTGAAAGCAGTGAGAGAAGGGGAGATAAACGGAAGTTTCTTTTTGATGGAAGTGCACTGTTTAGGTCGAATTAAACACAGCACTAAGCTGCTCTCTCAGGAATCTAATAGTTAAATCTAGATAATGGGGAGATCTTCCAGTACCACTGTAACTCACTGTCCTTGTTTGTACGTATCTTCCGTCAGTCAAAACATTTCACTCTCCCCTGGTTTTAACTTGATTTGCTTCATCACTTGTATTTATACTTTTGTCATCGCAGTCATAGCTGTATGCCATACACATTCTGGTAGAGAAATCCATAAGCATCTTGCCTTGCTCCCCTGCAGTCTTACTTGGCTGAAATATTTTCCAGCTGAGCCGGATTAGTGAAATGCAGCCATGAACAAGAATCTATAGCCTTCAGTTACAAACTTCTAATTATAAGTCTAATTTATAAGTCCCTTTCTTTTAATCATACATACTTGTAGAAGGTGCAGTTAATAAACATTTACTACCAATTTAAGAGGCCCTACATAACACAAGGTAGGGCCAACAACAAGGTGTAAACCTTAGTGTTTAGTTCCTCTGATGCCCAAGAAGAGGTGATGCACGCTGTAACATTTGCTCATTCGGAGTCATATTTTTATGCAGAGAGCACATTGAGACAATATCTCACTGTCTTGCTGCAGCAGCAAGAGCATCCTTGCTGCACACAGACCACTTTAGGATTCGGGAGCAGTTCTGCTCCCACTAGGCGCTGGTTATAGCTGGGAGGTTGAGAATCAGGCAACAGAAAACTTCTGTAGCCTTAATATTAATCCCTGTAGGGCAGCAGTGATGGTATTACGACTTCCAACTATCTGTATCTGCTAAAGCAGGTAATTGTGATAACTAGGCAGCCACATCCTCACAGATGAAGATAGAGGAACTGGGAAAAGAGTGGGCAAGTGTTAGACATGCGTTGGGATTTGCCTACCTAATAATACTGCTGAGAATGAGAATGGTCTTTCTGAAGATGGAGTACTCTGATGAGAGATGTGGTGGAAGCTTTGAATGTAAAATTGAATAGATTCTGTGGGACTGAATCCAAGCTATTTCTGTGCAATTCTCTTGTAGTAATCCACTTGCTAGGTGTGTAAGTCTCCATATAAGATGAAGTAATGATGTTGAGAGACAGTTTTGAACACCTTTATTTTTGTTAGAAACATTACCCATTTCAAACCTAAATGTAGATATTGAACCAGCACTTACCTACTTGTTCTTACAGAAATGTTTTCCTTTACATTAAATAGTTGCTCTTTCTTTTGGAATTTGTCAAAAAAAAGCCACACTCATTTCAGCTTTGTTTTTTCTTGTCACCCACTGAATCCCTCTACCTTATTGTCCAGTTTGGAAAGGCTACAAAGAACCTGAAGAACCTGGGACATGACATCTGATTTTAGGCTGCAACATATTTGGGCTTTGGCCTACTGTGTAAGGTACAGCCTATTAAATCAGTACTAACTGCTTATTAACTGCACCTTTGACAAGTATATATGACTAAAAGAAAGAGACTTCTAAATCAGAGGTTTGCAGCTAGTCATGGCTGTATGTCACATTCTGCTCAGTTGGAAAAGATTTCAGCCATTTAACCTGGCATCTCGTAAAGGGAACGTTTGCATTTTCTTTTGTACCATTTGTTCTCAGACTTATAAGACAATAGTGTAAATGAAGGAACTCAGTGTTCCCCAGTATTGTCTCACAGTCTCATTTGTTGTACGTGGCTGTTCCAGTGTAACAACTTATTTACAGTGCAGTTTGATAAGTTGCAAATTCACATATGGTAGAGGTCCAAGGAAGATCCTGTGGAGTGAAAAAGTTTCTCATTACTTTAATGCAGTGTACCTTGCACTGAGTTCTGTTAATAAAAATTGTACCTGAAAAGTCTATCCTAGTGATTAAGGGGAAGGCTTTCCTTTTCTTTTAAAAAAATAAATGGAAGTGTTAGGATGAAATTAAGGCAAGTGCAAATACATATGAATGCTTTGTAATTCATATGGTTGGTTTTCTGACCTTGGTGGAAAGTCTCAATACGTGGCATGTAGACACAGCTCAAAAATAGCTGTTGACATACTTTCTTTTCCTGAGGCTAAAAAAATAAAAGCTGCACCACCATTTTTTTTCATTTATGTGTATTTTGTCCTGATACACGATATATGATAAAATTATACTTGGATTTACATTTGCAGGTCACCAACTTCTACTTTGTGCATTAAAGGACTGTCATAAGCTGGTTCTGTGTGCTTCACTAGAGCCACAGCAATGTATAAGGTGTAGACAGGGCTCTTCCCCTAGGTTCACTTCGCATGTGTATGTCTTTATGTAAGGGCATGCTGTCATTTCTCAGTGCATTTCTTCAAGTTCTATTGGGTTTCTTGACACAGACACAGATATATTCCACCTAGGTTTAGATACTTACCTGGGACTGATGCTTCTGATCCAGTTGGTGGAATTGATATGAGGAGTGTATTATTTAATATAATGCTCTAACTTTCTTGAATTAGTACAGCTTTTTATTCTTTCTTGCATCAACTGTCTCATAATTTTGCCTTCTGGCTTTAGTCATTTGATTCTGTGCTGTTTGACTATGTGAAGGGTGAATAATCAAAATAAGCTGTTTTTCTGCTTGCATTCTCTCTTCAGCTGTTCTGTTTTCCCCAGGGGAAAAAAAAATCTATTTTCCCATCTTTCTACATTCTAAAGAAAGCAAGGAGTTACAAATATCTCCTTGTGTAAGGCTTTCATATTCCCATATTAAATCAATAGGTGCTCTTCTCTTTGAAATCCATGATTTCTAGACTATTTATTGCAGTGGGACCATTTATATGATGTAGTGCTGTGTAGCTTTTGTTTCAGTTCTGCATTGCTGTGTAATGAAGATAATTTAGCTTTGTTGACACAGTGTATACTTGTGTTTGAGTTGTGTCAATAATGTATTTCCATGTGTAGAAAGATTCATTAAGAAAGGAATTTTAATAATGCATGGACAAGGTAGGGGTTCTGCTAATGAAGGGACTCCAAAGTAACCAAAGCAATAATTTAGCTGGGATCCATTTTAATGTATTTGTAAGTAGGCAAAATGTGAAACAGTTGTTTGGAACTCTAAGAGGGTAATATTAAATTGCCTTAATAGCTTTGCACTAATATTATAATTTAGTTATTATGGGGACAGTGGGATTTGGGTTTTGTGCATTATTTCCTTAGTTGACCAGTGTAGCCTATATCACAAGTCTTAGGGGAATAATAAATTCACCTTATATACCCTCAGGTTGTGGAGAGTTTCCTGTGCTTGCACTGGTACTATTATTTTTTTATTTATTACCACTGACACTTAGATAGGAATTGTTAATTCTGTGTCCTAATATGAATGGAGAAAAGAAAGAAAATACTAATTTGATACAGATTAGATATCTCTGTGATATCTAATGAGGCTTATGCATCTCATCCCCTTTAGTGCTTTTGAGTAAATTCTCTGTAATACTTGGACGTATAGCCCAGGGAGGATTTTGATTGTGAAGAGCAATTTTCAGCTGAAGCTTGTTTTTCTCTCCCACTGAGAGGCAAAAAGGTCTCTGGTAGAAGTGATGCTGAGGTAAGTTTTAGAAGGACTGAATAAACGGAGGGAATGAAGTTGTACTAGGCCTCCCTGATGTGTATCAGACTTGCTTTGCCATGTATCTTGTTTTGCAGTTGGCAGCATCAACTGGAAACTCAGGGAGAGCTGATCCTAGTTATGTAGCAATTTTTATTGTACATTTTTTATACTCACTGAGGATTTATCAGTGGTTATCTGCAGGGGTTTGAAAAGATCATCTCAGTTACTCCCACCAGAGCATAGGAACTCGCTGCTGAGTTCATGGCTGTCACCATCAGGCCACCCGTCCTAGCAGGATGGAAAATGATTGGAAGGTCTAGATCAGTCTTCTGTCCAACATATATAGGGGAATCTACATTGAAGTCAGGAAAGCCATGTCATTTTATGCGTTATGTAATTGCACAGTCCAGTATGGACATTCCCTCCTTGCTCATTCTAAATCCATGAGCTTTAATCCAGTTTTCTTGTATATATGTGTTTTTGTAGCATGAGACCTTGATTGAATGAGTTTGTAGCTTTGCTTGGGTAAGTATTCCCATAATATGTAGCTGTGCAAGGCACAGGGAGCCCCACTCTTGTCTGAGTTAATGTTGTACAAGTAATTAATTTAAGCTGTTCATAATTAAGCTCAATTAAAGTGATTTTTAATAATAAATTTTCTAATTATGAAAGTTTGTAAACATCTCAGCTGAGATACTGGACTAATATTTCTTGTCTTCCATATTGTGCTATTGGCAAGGTCATCGCAGAGCAAATTAACGTTACTGTTCTTGGTTACTGCTGGGCTGCTCCTGTGCCCTTGGTGCTTGCCTTACCTGGCAGGTCAATGCAGCAAAGTTTAAAGTGCTTATTTTGGCCCAAGGCTCCCATGGTGCTTCAGCTCCTGTTTTCCCTCTGGAGTTCCTTTTATTATCTCTTTACAGTGAGCTGTGTGGTTGGTTAGTTGGTTGCTTGGTTATTTGCCTGGGGTGGTGGATCATGTGCAAGAGGGTCTCACACTGTCTTATGTACAGGATGCTTACTCTGTTCAGGTCACAGAGGACATATAAAAATATTTCAGTTCAAAGATGTTTACCATTTTGATTGAAAACTCATCTGTAGAAAGCATATGGTTCACATGGGATTTTTCAGTTTAATGGAGACAAAATTTTCGGTAGTTAAATAAATGATGAGGAATTCTAAACCCATTCTGGTTAGCATACTGAACTGTAGCCCTTTTAGAGCTCTATGCAGACCAAGAGAGGAGAAATTGATGTGAAGATGCAGAAGAAAATTGGCAAAATTGGCAAGTCAGGGGGGAGAGGAAATGGAGGTTTAGATGGTCTCGCCATAATAGAATGAAATTTGTCTGTGTATTAGTAAGTTGTCACCAGTAATTTTAAGGAAATGTAATTTGAAGTGCAGGAATCCTTAGCAAAAGTAATTTTACTAATTTATCTCTTAAATGAGTGTGGACTTTAGTATTGTAAACATAAAGTATTTTAAAAATGCTTTGGAAATCAGCTTTCAAAAAAAAAATCTGCACACTTCTGTTTTCACGGGCAACAATCTTTCCCTAGTGTTATTTTGTATTTTAAATTTAGATTTTAGAAACCGTCAAATTAGTGGCACCAGATTTTATTTGTATGCCGAAAATATAGTAACATAGACTTTTTAAAGCTGTTAATTTATTGTTGCTTAGGGAAGCAAGTTGCCATGGAATATGAACAGTACATTTCAGGCTGCTCATTCTTGAGAATGAAATTAGTTGGGCATGTGGAAAACAAGTGTTCCTCTGTCTGCTGGCTGAGGGGGGCAGAGGCCCTGGGTCACCTGGGCAGAGCTCAACTGGAATTCTTCTCACTCAGCTAACTGTTGCACTTCATCTAAACCAACTGCTTTATGCTGGGGGATAGGGACAAGGGATTTTTTCTTAGAATCTTAAAAATAATTGCCAAGACCCCTAGAAGATTGTTTCCCATGTTTGCCATTGGGTTTCTTCTATCTTTATTCCAATGCGTTTTGTTTCCTTTCTGTTTTTATTATTTATAATTGTGAAATACATATCAGCAAAGATATTTTTGCAAGACTTCTGCCCTCACCATATCTAAAAGTAAGTGCCAAGGGTGAGAAGTTTACCTGCCTTCAAAGGAGGTAACAAGCTATTGCTGGAATTAAAAGATTATCATCTAGATCAGTTTGAAATTGAAAGAAAGAGAAAGAAGCCTTTCTCCATTTAGCATGTAGGGAGTAAATGGATTAAAAAACCCTCTGAGACAAGAATTTGCAGATGTTTCATATTTTGCCTCAGGGTTCTGTTCTGACTTGTGCGTAAAAGAAATAAAGTAGAATACAATGCCTTGAAAGACTGATGAATCTTTAAGCCCCGTGAGGACAAATCTTGTGTTCTTCAGTCATGTATTGCTTTGGAGGTTCTCAAGGAAGGAGAGATTTGATAAGTCTCCAAATATTTTAGATATGTTATGACTACTCATGACTAACACAAAATCTGAATCGTGAGTGAAGACATTGTCTGTGGACATTGGTCCAGTGAAACCTGAGCTGTCTGAAGCTCTACGGATCTTATGAAAGTAGTTCCCTCTTGTTTGGCAGGTGATCTGTGTTTAGCTAGTATTTCTATACTACAGACTCAGACCGATATGGACAGCATATGGCCCTAGCTGTAGACTTACAATGGTGAATGTACTCTATTTATTGTGGCTATATCCTTAATCATGGAGATACACTGAGGGTAGTTTCTTCACTGAGGTCAACATAGAATAGTAAGTCACCAGAGTTTTTCTTGGCTTAGAACCTGCATTTGTCAAGATTTCAGATTTGAAAAGGTTCACCAAGAGAAACAAACATCCACGTATGACAGCTGTCAGTGCTTTGATTGTGTCAGCAGTTTCAAGAAAATGATGCTTGACTTGGAAATGCAGCAAAGAGAAAACCTTAGTGCCTCTTCTGATGCACTGTTCAGCCATCTGGGAGCACTCATGTCTCTGTTTTTTTTCTTTTTTTTTGTTTCTTCATCATATCCTACAAATATTAGTGAATCCATTTGGTGTTACCCACCTTTGAGTCTGTGGTTAGTAAAATGTACCTGGGTTATTCTCATGTTGGGTAATCTGGGAAGTAAATATGTAGATGTGACTTGAGAGATGAAGAGTGTGAAAAGGCATCTTCAGATGTGCTCTCAGATGAGCAGCAGTTGGTTTGTGGAGTTTATACACGCAGGAGACTGATTATTCTCTCTATATCTTTAGGGATGCTCACACAAATGCTCTCTCAAGGCACTCCTCTTTTGGGTAGGCCTGTGGTTGCTTGTGGACATTTTTGCCTGTGCCTCAAAGCACCTGTCCTCTCTCTTTGTATGAACAAACCTTGATCCTTTCCCCTTATAAATGTAAAATCAAAGTCAGTCTGCAAGATTGTACTATCTGAGATAGAGATCTATGAACCATATAAAATATTTGTTATTGAACAGGTTTAACTGAACACCTGCCTTTTCAATGGTTTTAACTGAGTGTGGTCCTGGCACTGTGTAATGTTTAAACCTGAATAAATAAGTTCATCTAGCAAATAAGAAAAGAGCATGGAAAGGAATTACTGAGTTATCACTGGCAACCTCATAAAGAAAGGACTTTTGCAATACAGCAAAGCATTAGATAAAATTGCCTCAAAATAATAAAAGCCACTTGTGTTAAAATTAATATGTAGCCATATTTCACTGAAAATGAGCATAAATGGGTTCACAAGGCAACTCTTGATTTATGTTTATATACAAAGCGAAAGACCTGCTTGGGCAATCTGTGTTTGGATGGCCTCCTGTACGCAGAGATTTCCTCTGCCTCCTTCCCCACCCAGAAAAAATTTCTTCTTTTTAATGCTTACTCTTTGGATTCTGCTCGAGGTCTCTGTGCTGGAGGGATACTGCAGGTATATGAGAGCAGGGTGAGAAGGGCATACTGAAGGGCAAGAGGTGACCAGTCCTTCTTACCACCTGACGGGAGCTTTCAATCCCCCTTGAACTGAGCTCCTCCCTCTGCCATTCAAAAAACCTCAATTTTTCTTTCATTCCCTTTCAACCCACTGGAGTTTTGTTACAGTTGCTCCAGGAGGGATACTTTGCCGTTCCTGGGAAAGACTCCTTGCCTGTGCTGCTGAGAAACCGTGAGTCAGCTTTCTCAAGGGATGGAGGAGGAGGTGAGGAAATCTCCTTTTGTGATGGGTCTTCCCACACTTCCTGCTGTTTCTGTTTTGGGCACACTGGTTCAGAACCTGTGGGCTGTTTTCTGCCTGGCTTCTGAGTGTATGAAAATTGTTCCTTCCCTCAGAGGATGCTGGGATCACCTACTTGTCCTGATACTAGGTGTCAATATCCCACGCCTTTCTGCATCTAGAAGAAAAGGGGGGAGATGTATCTTCACTTGGAAGCATACTGTAATAAGGGGGCACTGAGACAGGAGAAAGTCCTTACCAAGCTCAGTAGAGTTTCATTGTCCAGAAATGTTGAAGACGTTTTCTGAGGCACTCCTTAGTCTGAAAGGCTGTTGTTTAGTCTAATCCTGTGGGAAAAATATATTTTCATTAAATTCACTTGGACTCTGGTCGTAACTTAACTAAAGCATGACTGGACTCATAACACCAAAAATGAAGAGGTTTTTTTAAGTAACACACCATCCATTTGAGTAGTTTATACAATAAAAACCTCACTTTTCTACTGTGGTTGGAAGGTCAGATTCTGAAGATCAGCATAACAGTGCTGAAATGATTTGAATATAATATGCATCTGGATAAAAACTATTATGAAAGAAGTAACAAAACAGTGCTGTTCTATTCACTTGCTGGAAATACCTTGTGAGTGCTTCATTTCTATTTCATACTGGAGTTTAGAGCTGCTACAATAGTGACAGGATGAAAAAAATAGAATTGCTTCAGCTCTGTTCTCCCACCCACGGATGTTCTTTAGTGTGGAAAATGAGTCATCAAGAAAAGATATTTTTACTTTGCAACAGAATTAGAGAAACATTGATCTTCAGACGAACTGTATGTCAATTGATTTACCAGTCAAAAGGTCTTATCCTGATTGCATCCCCTTACACAGAGATTATTTTCTTTGGAACTCTGTGTTAGTCACAGCAAGAAGTGACCAATGTGAGCTGCCCGGAATGCACAAGCAGCTCAGACACAGCTCCCACTTTGGCAGTTGTACGATATGGCTGACATAAGGGCTGTGCCAAGCTGCTGGGCTATCTGAGTCTGTATTTGGAAGAAACTGGGGAAGACAGAATCGTAGAATCATAGATCCTCAGCAGAGATTGATTGTCCCAGGCTCTATTGCAGTCACTGCCCCAGCCCGCCCCACAGTGGCATGGTGGGTCAGTCAGGACAGAGCTTACTTGCCACCTTGGCCTCAGCACTGTCAGACATAGCCAGGGACAGTAGGTGCTTTTGGAGGTGGAGGCTTTGACATATCACAGCTTTGCAAGCATTTTTTTAGAAGTTCCCCGTCGCAGGTGGAAAGTGAGTAAGAACTGATTTTTGAGCTTGCCTCTTGGTTTGAGAAAATTATCAGCTGGGATGGGGGAAAGGCTGTTTACCATCTAAGAATTTGGGTGCTAATATACTTTTACTTTGTATCTTATTTTTGAGCATAAGGCTTCAGTATAATGCATAATAAACATTGGCTTTTCATCTGTAGTTTTCAAAGCATTTTGCAAAAGGGAAAGAGGAAGCATGAAGCTCAAAGCCATATAAAGGAGTTCATCAGTTGCCAGGTGCAAAGCTCAGACCTCATCCTCATTTGTTTTCACTGAAACACGCTTTTATCAGCCTCAGCTGTTCAAAGGCACTGATGGCTCAGCTGGATGTAAAGCTACAAGCCTACAACCACAAACCAGTGTTTATCACCCCAAATCTGTTTTCTGGCAAGCCAGTGAGGTTTTTGAGTTAAGATTTTTCCCCAGTAGAAGTGTAGATTGTTTATTACAGTTCCTACATAATTATTGCACCTTTTATTACATTTGTAAGTATCCACTCTCAAGTTTGCACAGGTAGAACACCTGGAAGTCTTTCTATATTGTTCCATGTTAACTCATCTTTTGAAGTTTGTGAGCTGGGAGGATTATAGTTAGGATATCCTTAACTGTATTTTAGTGGGTATATTGCTCTTCCTATCTGGATATCAAATGAGGAGTTAACACTTATTTTTTGTAAATCGAGCACAAAAAATGGTACCTGTCAGGAGCTGACTACCCTGGTAGCCTTCCAGAGATGAGACTGCCACAGCTCCATATTTCCAAGTCCAGCTGGTACCGAGGCTGAGCATGTTTTCCATTGGGCACAAAGTGCATAGATAGATAGACAGACAGATACTCCTCAAGCATCCTAACCTGCTCACCAGGTAATCCAACTTGGTGCTCATGATAGGCCAGCCCACTCTTAGCTAGCCCAGGGCATGGCCAGACAAGCATACTGACCTGTTGGCACAAGAACAACCTGTTCTATTGCCTTGTTCTTCTGTTTTCGCTTGCTTGTTGCCACCCAGATGGTCTTTGCCCACCTTTGCTCCTTCCCATCATAAATCTTGGGCAGTTCCCAAGTGCTCTTACCAGGAACCTCATCAAGTGTTCCATGCTCTCTGGCAGTAACCACTTAGTCTGCAAGATGCTGCAGATAACCTCTGCCATTGACCTTCCGTGTTGGGTGTCAGCTCCAGCCCACAGATCTGATAACTCCCCAGGGCAGGGGCTCCCTTCCTTGGGCCAGGCTATTGGGGTTCCTTCACTGGCTGCTGTGATGGCATGTGGAGAGGATGACCTAGCTTGCCAGCCACCCGAGTGAAGTGTGGCGTGCCCCTCTTTCCATTACAGCTGTTCAACGCTTCCCACTGTCACCTCCAGAGAGCTGCATGCTGCTGCTGGTGGCTTGAGCTGTAGACCTTGTCACAAGTATGAAAGCTGTGAAGATCTCCCCCAGCTGCTGAGTCGTACTGACTTGTGAGGCCATTTCCGGTGGTTTTATCTGTCTATTAATAAACCAACTTTTATTACTTTCATTTGTGCCCAGACAGAGCTGAACTCCTTGAAAACATTGTGTCTGTTTATTAAAATTAAATATTATTTGAGTGCAAACTGATTTGGGAAAGTTACCTTTTGTTCTCCTTTTTTCTGTGTGACTAGATCTCTTAATAGATCATAATGCACCCAGTTTACTTGCATCTCTCATACTGGATGTTCACTTATTGAAACCTCTCCTTGCTTGATCCTCTGTGAAGCTTTGTCAATCCACTGAAGCAGTTTTTCCTAATGGACACTGATGCCATAAGTTCATAGAATCACAGGAAGGTTTAGATTGGAAGCAACCTTAAAGATCATCCTGCTGGCATGGGCAGGGACACTTCCCACTAGACCAGGTTGCTCAGAGCCCCATCCAGTCTGGACTTGAACACTTCCAAGAAGGGGGCATCCACAACTTCCCTGGGCAACCTGTTCCAGTGTCTCAGCACCCTCACAGGAAACAGTTTCTTCCTAATGTCTAATCTAAACCTACTCTCTTTCAGCTTAAAACCATTACCCCTTGTCCTAGCACTACACATCCTAGAAAAAAGTCCCTATCCAGCTTTCCTGTAGCCCCCTTCAGGTATTGGAAGGCCGCTATAAAGTCTCCCTGGAGCCTTCTTTTCTCCAGGCTGAACAAAGCCAACTCTCTCAGCCTGTCTTGGTAGGAGAGGTGCTTCAGCCCTCTGATCATCTCTGTGGCTCTTCTCTGGACTTGCTCCAGGAGTTTCATGACTGTCTTACACTGGAGGCTCCAGAACTGGACACAGTACTCTAGGTGGGCGAGCATAGTAGAGGGGGAGAATCACCTCCCTTGACCTGCTGGCCACACACTTCTTTTGATGCAGCCCAGGATATGGTTGACTTTCTGGGCTGCAAGTGCATGTTGCTGGCTCATGTTGAGCTTCTCATCAGTCAACACCTCCAAGTCCTTTTCCTCAGGGCTGTTCTCAATCCATTTGCTGCCCAGTTTCTATTAGTTCTTGGGATTGCCCTGACCCAGGTGCAGGACCCTGCACTTGGCTGTGTTGAACTTCATGAGGTTTGCACTGGCCCACCTCTAAAGGTCCCTCTGGATGGCCTTCCTTCACTCCATTATGTTCACTGCACCGCACAGCTTGGTATTGTTGGCAGACTTGCTGAGGGTGTTGTTGGGGTTCATGTTGGTTTTAGAAGCAGCTCGGTTTAGAGATAAAATTGCTAAACATTCCCAGTTCGCATACCCTCTCCTTGTAACTCTCTACCCCTGCCCTCTACTGTAGAACAGGGGCTGTCATGCTGTTTTCAGCTCTTGCTTAAGGAAAGGAGGTTCATCTGTGCCTGTGGTAGAATTCTGTCTTTCTGAGGGCTTAAGGTCCACCAAGAACAATGGAGGGATTGCATAACCCTGAAAAGAAGAATGGAGTCCTAAAGTAAATAGTTCATATGGCTAGACCTGTAGTTGTCTGAACAAGCTGTACTCTTTATGTTTTCTTTCTCAGTTTTAGATTTAGACTGCAGTTTCTGCTTACACAAATGCTTTGATGAAAACCAATGTAGCTCACTGGAAATACATTGTGTAAGTTGTTGATGCCTATGTTTGCCTACTTTATTAAGCACATTTACATGCTGCTGCATTTCTGTTTATCTCCTGATCTAATGAAGTAAATATAGTACATCAAATGAAATTTGCTTCATTTCACACTTACTCAGTAGCTGATCCAGTGTCCTGCACGATCTGCTCTTTATTTTTAAAACAAATCCAAGAAACAAAATGTAATTATTTATCTAATTTAATTTCTTTGTAATTACCATTTGGGGGGGCAAGTGGTTTTGATATTAGAAAGATGTACTATGCATTATGCTTATGTTCATTAGGTTAGAATGACATGGTGAATTCACAGAAGATAAATTGTTTAGGAGACATCATTTAAGAGACTGAATTTAAATTATTTTAATTTCTCATTAAAGCTAGGATTCATTAGTGAAATATATCATACAAGAGCAGTTTTCTTTCTCATATTTCAATGTGATTGGTGTTGCAAAGAATGTTTAAAAAAACCCCACAAAACCAAAACCAAAAAACCCCAACCAACCAAAACCAAATCAAAAGAAAACCCACCAAAAAACAAAACAGAAGAAAAGCTATAAGCAAAGGATTTGTTTTGTCTGTAAATTAAAGTCACTTAACTGACTGTATGATATTTCTTCTGATTTTGTTTACCAGTTTTCTGTATCATTATTGTATCTGCAAGCTCTTTATTGGCTTTGGCCCTACTCTAAAACTTAGGATGATGATGGGAGTAGTCCTTTTGGTAGGACTGTGCAAGAGTGCTCATCCTCAGTAAAGTCTTTTATAACCTAATTCTGAGACGTATAGCTATTCCTCTTATTCCCAGTGGAATTTTCTTATTCCCATTGCCTCTTATATTATTTACAGGACATAACATTAGTAAAAATGTCAAGCTTTTAAAAGGCTAAACTGATTTCTACTCATATATTTCTATTTGTAGACAGTTTAGCATATATGAAGTCAGTTAAATGCCCTTTGCCCTGGGAAGCAGTGGCAATAGAATGGTCAACTGCTGTGACTATGTTTGGTGGAAGTTTGGTAAAAAAATGTACGGTGTGTGTTCCAATAGTAAAACTCAAAATACTGATTTTATTGAAAATACATAGCAGTTACCTTCATGTAAGCCTTTCTACTTTGTTGCTTCAGAAAGGGAAGTGGCAGGGTTTTGTAGTTTGCAGGGCAGCAAGGCTGTGTTGTCTGTACTAGTTGCAATTTAATTGCACAACATACTCAGAGTTGGATATACCTACCTAAACTAGGCAGGTAGTAGATTTAACATTTTGATTACATATATCTGATGACTTGAAAAAAATGCAGCAAAAACTCAGTCCACTCTAAACTTCGTACTGGGCATGAAAATACCTCTATTTGGCAAGAGTGAATCAATATGCCATGTATCCTGTGGATAACAATTGTTCTGCCAGCATTGTAGAACTTTATATGAGAAAGGCTGGTCTTCCAGCTGGTGCCTGTGATAGAGAAGATCTCTTGTTACCTACCACTGACTGTCTGTGTGAGCTGAAACATTTCAGTATCATTCCTTAGTATTTGCTTTCCATCTGTAAAACAGGAGGGCTGTTAATGGCTTATCCACCAAGGCATTGTGCCAGCACTTTTGATGGTCTCCCCACAAATGCTGAGGCCCAGAGAGAGTGCAGTTGAGGACAAGAGCAATAGGTATGTTCTGTGGTAGTCCACCAAGTAGACAAGTTGGGAGGGGTGGGAAAGTGAGGCTTATTTCTGTTTCCTTTAAGTCAGTCAGAGGTTTGCTGCTGAGTAAGATGGGAGGTTAAATAAACAGTGCTAAGTTGTTGTATAGTGTTGGCTTTTTTGACTGTTTTGGTTTTTTTTAAGCTTGAAATTTGTTTGGTTATGTTACTAACTCTGTTCTTATTAAATGTTATTCATTAAACCTGCTTGATCTGATTGAGTCAGTTAGGTTAAATGTAGGTTAGATTTTTTCCTTTGAGCACTGAGGGCCCTATCCTGCAAAGTCCTTAGCATCCTTTGCTCCCACAGCCTTCTCATGTAGTAGCTGAGAACACAGCATGCCCTGGGAGGTGGCTGGGTCCATGCAAGGCCAGATCATGCACAGTTGAGCATAATGTAAAAATACAATTAAGTTTTTCAAATGTGTTTTGATTAATACATCATGGACTGTCCCACAGTAATAATTTCTGTGCCTTAATATATCACTGTAAGTATTTTATTAAGCAGTAAAATCTTGCTATATTTGTCAGGCCCTCTGCTATATGTGTCCTGGTGTGAAAGGAGACTGCTGTTTTTCCTTTTAATTTCTCTGCTGCAAATAGGTAATATGGCTTTACTGTTCCATTTCACCCCAGGCAGTAATTTTGAACAGTTATCCTACTTCTCTTGGGCTTACTGACGCTACCAGATGATGGAAAGTGAGTGACCTTTCAAAAAAGAGTGAACTTTAATCACTGCCACTGAGCTCCTGGTTTTCTATTCTGGAGGAGCAGCCTTTTGGCCAACAACACCTGAGGAGGCTATGAAAAAAAAAAAAAAGGTGTTTATGGATTGAGATGCTCACATGACTCACATCACTGATGCCTCTGATGATAAACAGTTGTGTGAGCAGGTGAGCAGTTTGACCCATGTCTGCTGACAAGTTTTTAAGGGGAATGTTTTTGAGATTAAAATGCAATGTACCCACCTACTTGGGGCAGTATTATATGAAGGTCTTTCTTTGACAACTCTCCTCCCTCAAGAAGAATGCAAGACCTCAACCCTCAAACTAAAAAATAATGTTCTTAAGTGTTCATATTTATGTTATTTTGCCTCTACCTATTTTGAACTATTTGCAGTTTAGTTACCTGGTGCTCTGTATGTTTTATGTATGAGAAGACAGTTTTAATCTTGGTAAAACTGGCCCAAATTTTAAGATGAATATAACTGAATTAAGCTTTTTAATCTCTATCTTTAGGTTACTCAGCACAACGGCCTCAGTAAGCAGGATGACAAGCACTTGCAGCTGCATTTCTGCTGCTGCTTCCATTGGTGCTTTACCTCCAGTCTGGGGCACCGCTGGCTGAACAGTTCTTCAAGTTACTGCAAGTGCATGTGGTGTCAGTGAGACGTCGAGAAGAGAGGAGTTATTCTTTGGTGTTTCACCCTTTTTTTTCATTCTATAGGTTAATGGGTTTTGTTCTCTTCGTACCATCTCACTTTTTTTAATGTTAGTCTTCATAGCTCTGCCATTAATAAAGGCTCTGAAGAAATCTTCAGATTAAGAGCTCTGTATTAGTTATAATCCCACATTAGCAGAAAACTAAGAAAGAAAAAGCAGAAAAAAAAAGTTTTCTGGCCATGTCTACTTGCATTCTTTAGCCTTACAGAAATGCTTAATCACAGAATGTCTGATTACAAAACGTACCACTGACAGGTCATTTCCCAACTTCAGGATCCTTTCCAAATTCTGGTTATCATTTTGGTGGCCCAGTGTGCTAAACCGTACAGACAGAGCAGTGGTTCCCACTGATTTCTGTTGGAGATGTTGAGGTTCAGCACACTTGAAAGGCAAATCAGTGTCTAGAAAACTTTGCAGTTACTGATCAGCTTTTGAAAACGTGTGCATTTTTTTTTAGCCAGGAGGCATATAGCAAGTCACTGAAACAGAGCTGGAAATAGAACAACCTCTGCCTTTACAGGAATACGGAGGCTTCCTAAGACAGTGCTTCATCTGACATGTAATTAGTTTTTTGAGAAGACAGGGATCTAATTAAGACTAGGGAAGGGATTTTTTAATTGCATCTTTACAAATTAAAATGGCACTCAAAATCTAACTACATGTTGGGGTAGGGTACTAAATCTTTAATTTGTTCTATATTTTGCTTAGCATTTTCTGCAGCATTGTCTGCCAGACTATATTGAGGTATTGGTGTTTCAGTATAGTATGAAATTATTATTCTGTGAACAGTCATCTAGAAGCACTCTTCAGCCCAAGAACAGCCCATGTATCTAGAAATTGTCCCTTAATAGATGGGCTGCTACTAAAAATGCCTAAATGCAAGGAAAAAAAAAAAAAAAAAAAAGAAGCACAGGTATGCTTTCTATTGCATTCTGTCATTAATAATATCAGAGTGTATGATATTCTGAAACAGCTAAAAATTAATAAGAAGTTGGTGGAAGAACTGTTTCATACCTTAGCCAGTGCTCCAGCTTCAAATGCATAAAATGTGCTTGAACTTAAATTCCCTGCTGCCATTATTCTGCACACCATTGAAATATAGGAGGATGCTTTGATTTTTTTTCCATGAGTCACATTGAGAGTCATCAATTTCATATTCAACCTACAAATTTGTTCTCTAAGGTACTAGTGAGAAAGGCAAGTAACATTTTACTCATTCATAACTCACTGAAACGAGTAATGCAAAATGTATTTGTTAGTAATGCTGCGAATGCAAAAATTTTGCATTAATTTTAAGCTCCTTTTCCATCCTGACCTTAAATGGCAATGCGATTAGCCTCTAATCACTACAAGAAAGACATCAAGGTGCTGGAGCAAGTCCAGGGCAAGAAAGCTGTTGAAAGGTCTGGAGAACAAGTTTTATGAGGAGCATCTGAGGGAACTGGTTTTGTTTAGCCTGGGGAAAAGGAGGCTGAGGGGAGACCTTATTGCTCTCTACAACTACCTGAAAGGAGGTTGTAGCCTGCTGGGGGTTGGTCTCTTCTCCCTATTAACAAGTGATAGGACAAGAGGAAATGGTCTCAAGTTGCACCAGGGGAGGTTTAGTTTAATTATTAGAAGAAACTTCTTCACTGAATTTATAATTAAACACTGGAACAGGCTGCCCAGGGAGGTGGTTGAATCACCATCCCTGGAGGTGTTTAAAAGACATATAGATGTGATGCTTAGGTATATGGTTTAAGCACTTATGGTTGGACTCTATGATCTCAAAGGTCTTTACCAACCAGAATGATTCTGTGATTCTAACCCTTGCCTGAGAGATTAATTCACTGTTTAAAGGGGTTATTGGTTTCTGATTTCAGCCAAGTTATACTTTTCCCTTTAATTTCACCTGAAGATGGTTTGCCATTTTCCCTTGGGCCATAACCATCTTCATGTTTGCATTCTGGAAAATATGTCTCAGCAGTCATCACATTTCCTACCATGCTTGCTCTTTGATTTGCAATACTGTGTATACCTAGCTGTCTGAACCCATATACATTTTTTTGCTCACTAGCCTGCTTTTTCAGATTGGTGATTGTTTCTTGATGATTCCTCCCCCTAGTTTATCAGACATCTTTCTAATGCTAAGGACACCCAGGACTTAATATTGTATTTGAAGTGTACCTGTGGCCTCACTGAAACTCTAATATCTGAAAAGAAAGAAAAATACCATCTTTTCTTCTTGTCATCTCATACTGAATTTTCCATTTTGTTTGCTGTTTGAGAGTGAATGCTGTTCATGACTGTGGTATAGTGGCAGAGATGTTACTGGTATCCCAATGAGGCTCCACAGGTGAGAGTCTGACTTACTGTAGTGCTTCATATTGTCCCTTGCACCACTGTAATTTTGGGGACTTTTAGGGTGAGGAGGCAAAGCCTGCTAACATTGCAGCTAGCCACGTATCACCTCCTTTTGTGTCCCTAACCACAGAAAAATTCTGTGGTTTTGACCATGTTAGTGTAATGGGACATCAGGATGAGACAACTCCTCCGGTGTGCAAGCAGTCCTTGTGGATGTGTGGTAGGGGAGTCTGGGCCAGCAACTGTCACATTGCATTAAAATGTGCTGGGTATGGCTCCGTGGTGCATCATAACATAAAGGTTTTTAGAGGTGCTGGACACCACCTTACTAACTTGACCAGGAGACTGTGTGTACCTGTAAGCAATAGATAAATAACTGGCTGCAGGTATACCAGTGGTCCTGAATTATGTGAGTGCATTATATTGGCATGATTAAACCAGTCCAAGCAATTTCATAGGTGACATCTATTGAAAATCTTGTCCTATGGGTCTTTGTTATGTTAAATGTGTACAAGAATAGGCACTTTTAGTTTAGAATATTCCTGAAAGCTATAGTTTGACAATCAAATTCTGTATTTGGAAGTTACATATTGAGTTTGTACTGATATTAATTGAAGCTGTATGTATGGAACTTACAGATAAAATAGCTTTAGTCTATAAATACAGTTGTTGAGCTATACCAAGAAGTATTGGGGACTTTATTTGTGGAGGGGGAGGGAAAAAAATTGAATTCAGTGACATACCTCAAATAACTGAAGAGCAAGAGTATTTAAATTGTTACTTTTTTCTTGTATGACAGTGGCTGTTGCACACATGGCATTAGATGAACAAGCAAAATGGCAACTAAGTAATGAATAAGTAGACTTGTCTAAGATGGATGCCTAGAACTTTTCTCCACTGCCAAAGACTGCATGTAGTGGAAAGAAACCATTCCACTTGTTAGAAACACAACGAAGTTAAACAGTGTGTATCTCCAGGGATTTATATGGACTTCAATTTTGCTTTTAATGATTGGAAAGGTGCTGGAATTTTATGGAAAAATGATTGAAGATAACTTCCTGTGACAGGCTATATACATGGGCTGGACAAGGCATTTTCTGTTCAGTTGATCTGAAATGAAAACTAAGTTACTAGGATTAAAGCCCCAAGAGTCTTGCAACAGCCTTCCAATAGGAACAATGCTGACCAAAACGACCTCATGGTTTTAAGATAGCTCTTAGCTGGCTCCAAAAAGAGCATATTATGGTTTTCTTTAACAGCAATGCTCCAAAAGGAAAATAAAGCTGACAAGATGAAAGTATTTCTTCCTTGAAGAAGATAATATTTCTTCCTCTGGCTGCAGCTGAGCTGGGTCAAGAGGTTACTTGAGTAAATTCTTGAGTCGGTGAGGTGGCAGTAGCAGCAGCAGCGGTGGTGGCGGCAGCAACGACTGACATAAGCCCAAGGAGCGGGTTCGATTGCGCTATGCAGCAGGGCTCCTGAGCTCAGGGACCCCCCCACTCACAGCCCAAGCCCCTGTGGGACCAAGAAGTCTGCAGCAGCCAATCAGGCATGGAACAAGCATGGCCAGGAGCCACGTGGGAGATCTAAACGCCCCTGGAGAGCACAATGAACAGGAGTGGGCAAACAGGGGTGTGCAGGCAGGGCGCTGACGAGCTGCAACCTAAGGAGTGGAGAGAAGAGCTGAGGTGTGGCAGCGAGAATCATTAGGCAGTTAGCAGTTGGAAGCTAGCAGTTAGCTGATTATCAGTTGCTGAGGCAGAATATTTTCAGACTCCCTCACCCTACCAGTTGCCCTTGAACAACAGGTATGGGGCACTGGAACTGGAGGGCCAGGCAAAGGAGGCAGTAGATGAAGGCCTATCCAGGGGGTTGCCTGAGGTGACTTAGCAGCCCCATGCATTAAGACTACTTGTGTTAGGAAAAAAAGGAGAGTAATTGTTGTAGGTGATTCCTTCTGAGGGGAACATTTGCTGACCAGACCCATCCCATAGGGAAGTCTGCTGCCTCCCTGGGGCCTGGGTCAGAGATGTTACCAAGAAACTCCCTAGTCTGCTATGGCCCTCTGATTATTATCCATTACTGGTCATACAGGTTGGAAGTGATGAGGTTGAGAACAGAAGTGCCAAAGCAATTAAAAGGGACTTCAAGGCATTGGGGCAATCGGTTGAAGGATCGGAAGCACAGGTAGTGTTTTCTTCAATCCCTTCAGTGGCAGGGAAAACTACACTGATCACTGAGAGGAATAGGAAAACACAGATGCTCAACATGTGGCGCAGGGGCTGGTGCCACAAGCAGAATTTTGGCTTCTTTGATCATGGGAACATTTATGTGGCACCAGGCCTGCCGGGGACAGACAGAGTTCAGTTGTCTCAAAAGAGGAGAAGGATTCTCACACGGGAGTTGGGGGGCCTCATTGATAGGGCTTTAAACTAGGTTGGAAGGGGGTGAGGGATAAAACCAGGCTTACTAGAGATGAGCCTAAGGGTGGTGTGCAGGGATGCAATTGATAACCCAGCTCAAGTCCATTTACACCAATGCATGAAGCATCGGAAACAAACAGGAAGAGCTGGAAGCCCTTGTGCAGCAAGATTACTACGACCTAGTTGCTGTCACCGAAACATGGTGGGATGGAACTCAGGACTGGAATGCTTCAATAGATGGCTACAAGCTCTTTAGAAGGGATAGGCAAGGAAAGAGAGAAGGTGGGGTGCCTCTATGCATCAAGGAGTGCTTTAATTGTATAGCGCTCAATAACAGTGATAACAATGTGAGTGTTTATGGGTAAAGATGAGGGGAAGGCAAATAAGGCAGATATACTGTTGGGAGTCTGCTACAGGCCACCCAACCAGGATGAGAAACCAGACAAAACATTTTTCAGGTGGTTGGTAGAAGTCTCAAAATTGCCAGACCTAGTTCTGGTGGGGGACTTTAACCTACCAGACATCTGCTAGAACAATAACTCTACCGCAAACAGGCAGGCTAGGAGGTTCCTCAAGTGTATGGAAGACAACTTCCTAACACAGCTTGTAAGTGAGCCTACCATGGGAGGTGCTTTGCCGGACCTGCTGTTCACTAACAGGAAAGGAGCAGTAGGGGATGTGGAAGTTGGAGGCCATCTTGGGCTTAACGACCATGAAATGGTTAAATTCTCGATACTTAGTGAAATAAGGAGAAGGGTCACCAAAACTTCCACTATGGACTTCCAGAGGGCAGACTTCGGCTTGTTTAGAACACTGGTTAAGAATGTCCCTTGGGATTCAATTCTGAAGGGCAAAGGGGTTCAGGAAGGCTGGATGCCCTTCAAGAAGGAAGTCTTAAAAGCACAGGAGCAGCTGTTCCCCTGTGTCATAAAACGAACTGTCAGGGAAGACAACCAGCGTGGCTGAACAGGGAGCTTTTCCTGGGACTCGGAGAGAAAAAGAGAGTCTACCACCTTTGGAAGGAAGGGTGGGCAACTCAAGATGGGTACAGGGAGCTTGTGAGGACATACAGAGAGAAAATTAGAAGAGCAAAAGCCCAGCTGGAGCTCAATCTGGCCACTACCATAGAGGACAATAAAAAAAGGTTTTACAAATACATTAAGAGCAAAAAGAGAACCAGGGAGAATCTCCATCCTTTATCGGATGAGAGGAGGAACATGGCAACCAGGAATGAAGAAAAGATACTTAATGCCTTCTTCGCCTCTGTCTTTAATAGTCAGACCAGCTGCCCTCAGGGTATTCGACCTCCTGAGATGGAATATAAGGATGGAGAGCAGAACAACCCCCCCATAATCCAGGAGGAAGCAGTCAGAGACCTGCTGCAGCACTTGGATACTCCAAAGTCTATGGGGCCAGATGGGATTCACCCGAGGCTAGTGAGGGAGCTGGCAGAGGAGATTGCCAAGCCTCTCTTTATCATCTACCAACAGTCCTGAATAACAGGGGAGGTCCCAGATGACTGGAGGCTTGCCAGTGTGACACCCATCTACAAGAAGGGCCTGAAGGAGGATCCTGGGAACTACAGGCCTTTCAGCCTGACCTCAGTACCAGGGAAAATCATGGAGAGGCTCATCTTGAATGCGCTCACATGACAAGTGCAGGACAGCCATGGCATCAGGCCCAGCCAGCATGGATTCAGAAAAGGCAGGTCCTGCTTGACTAACCTGATCTCCTTCTATGATCCATGTGTCGGTTTGGCACCAAGTTGGCAGTCTCTCGATTCACCCCTCCCCGCCCCCTCCCCTAAGGTAGGAAAAGAGGGAGAAAAATGAGAGGCTTTCTGGGTTGAAAAGTGAAACAGATTGATCTTAATTATTATTAATAAGGGAATATGTATATTTATAAAGGGATGTGCAACACCTGATCCCCTCCCTCCTCCCTAATGACTCTCACAGTAACTCTTCTTCCTGGTGACTCCCAGCTGAAGGGGGGAGTGTCTGGGCACATGGACGGGGTCCTCGGGTGTCGGCTGGGAAGAAAAATGGGAAAAAAAAGAGAGAGAGCCAAAGAGAGGGTGATAGAAGCGACAGTAAGCAGAAAAGTGAGTGGAAAAGGAAAAAGAGGGGCTTGACTTCGATGATGTCTTAACCTATACTGAAAGCCAAGTAGAAAAAATATGAGAAGGGAATATTCAGATTTGCTGATCCTGCCTTCAGTCCAATCTGCTCCCCTGTAGGGGAGGAGGCTGCAGACAGTCAGAAGTGACCTTGGTTATTATCAGTCCACTGGTGCTTCTAAAAAAAAGTTCAGTGAAAGAAAAAAAAATCAGCAAAGAGAAAGTTCACTTCACCCTGGCTCAAACCAGGACACCTGGACAGGCTGGATCGATGGGCTGAGGCCAGTTGTATGAGGTTGAACAAGGCCAAGTGCCGGATCCTGCACTTTGGTCACAACAACCCCATGCAAAGCTACAGGCTTGGGGATGAGAGGTTGGAAGGCTCCAGGGTGGAGAAGGAACTCCATGAACATCCAGTGCAGTACCGGTAATCGGGGCACCAGGAGGAGCTGCGCCTCAGTACCCATCACTTCCAAAGCAGCTCTAACTCCTTCATATGCTGCCAGTATCTCCTTTTCAGTTATGGTGTAATTGGCCTCGGAACCTCTGTAGCTTCTACTCCAAAATCCCAGGGGACAACCACGAGTTTCCCTTGGTGCTTTCTGCCAGAGGCTCCAGGTAGGACCATTGTGCCCGTCTCCAGTGTAGAGTATATTTTTTATGTCTGGACCTGTTTGAATTGGTCCAAGGGCCACTGCATGCACAATCTCGTCTTTACTCTTCTCAAAAGTGTCCTGTTGATCGGCACCCCACTCAAAGTCATTCTTCTGGGTCACCTTGTAAAGAGGTTGCACGATGTGACTATATTCAGGAATATGCATCCTCCAAAAACCAACCGTTTCTAAAAAGTTTTGAGTGTCCTTCGTGTTGGTCAGTGGTGCCATAGTTGCTATTTTGTTAATCACGTCCATTGGAATTTGGCAACGTCCATCTTGCCATCTAATTCCCAGGAACTGGATCTCTCATGAAGGTCCTTTGACCTTGCTCCTTTTGACAGCAAAACCAGCTCTCAAAAGAATCTGGATTATCTTTTTACCTTTCTCAAAGACTTCCTCTGGCGTGTCGCCCCACACAGTGATGTCATCGATGTACTGCAGGTGTTCTGGACCTTCACTCTTCTCCAGTGCAGCATGGATCAGTCCACAGCAAATAGTTGAGCTGTGTTTCCACCCCTGGGGCAGTGAATTCCAGGTGTATTGGACTCCCCTCCAGGTGAAAGCAAACAGTGGCCTGCACTCTGGTGCTAGAGGAATAGAGAAAAAGGCATGAGCAATGTCAATAGTGGCATACCACCTGGCTGCTTTCAACTCCAGCTCATACTGAAGTTCTAGCATGTCTGGCACAGCAGCACTGAGTGGTGGTGTAACCTCATTCAGATCAGGATAGTCCACTGTCAGCCTCCACTCGCCATCAGGCTTCTGCACTGGCCAGATAGGACTGTTGAAGGGTGAGTGAGTCCTGCTGATCATTCCCTGGGTCTCCAGTTGTCAAGTCAGCTTATGGATGGGAATCACAGAGTCTCTGTTGGTGCGATATTGTTGTCTGTGCACTGTTGAAGTGGCAATTGGCACCTGTTGGTCTTCAACCTTCAGCAACCCCACTAGGGAAGGGTCATCTGAAAGGCCAGACAAGGTATGCAGTTGTTCAATGTTCTCAGTCTCGACAGCTGCTATACAAAAGGCCCACCGACCAGGACCTTTTGAGTCCTGGAAATACCCTCTTTTGAGATAGTCTATTCCAAGGATGCAAGGAGCCTCTGGGCCAGTCATAATAGGGCACTTCTGCCACTTATTACCAGTGAGGTGTACATCAGCTTCAACAGTGGTCAGTTCTTGAGATCCTCCTGTCACTCCAGAAATAGTAACGGACTCTGTCCCCTTATGATCCGATGCCATTGAGGTGCACTGTGCACCAGTGTCAACCAAGGCTTTATGATATGCCAGGCCACTGAATCCACACAGTCCAATAAATGCGTTTGTCCCTCTCCTCCCCCTGGCTGGAGGCAGGGCACCTCTAATACTGACCATTAGAGGTCGATGCACCATCCTGGTTAAAAGACTCATTGCTGGAAATCGGAGCTGCCTTTTTCCAGGAAGAACCATCTACTGCACCTTTTCTACCTAGCAGCTCTTGTACACATAGTTGGAGAATATCAGTGGGTTTATTATCCCAGGGTCTCATATCTCTTTGTAATAATCATGCAAGAGGAACCACAGGTGATGTCAAAGTGGGTCCCGTCTCTCTCGTTGCTGTCTTGTAGCAGGGTGTCTCCTTTTGATGGCTGCAACACGAGCCCAGTTGTCCTTAGGGAGATACTGGGGTATAGGGAAAGGCTGGGATTTACCTTTCCATCTGTCCAGATTCCTTCTGTCAGTCACCTTTTCAATGGCTGAGGTGTGGAGCTGACGATAATCGGAAAACGTATCTCCATACTGTCATGCTTTGAAAGCCAATTCACGCACAATTGGTCTGTTGAATTCATCAAAACATCCCATGAAGGAGAATATATGGGCATGTGTTGCTGGTACAGCCTGCACAAACCTCCAGAACATGGGCGTGTCGCACACGACATCATCAGGATTTAGAAACCCTTGGTCATCATAGATCACTTCTTGCACTGCTAATTCTCTCAGATATATGATGGCTCTTTTAAGAGTGGGTGCTCGGCTTTGGCATGAGTCAGTGTCACCCTTAGGGGGGTACATGCTCCATATGGCTGAAAGAAGTCAACTCCACAGGGTGATACTTCCCGTCTTATCACCAATTGCTCTATCAATACCAGCATCTTTAATCAGGGATCCCAACTGTCTGGCTTCTCTTTCGTCCAGGATGCAGGTGTTGGCTCCACCATCAAAACATCAGAGCAGTCAGGAAAGAAGACCCTCATTTTCATTGTGGGCAAAGTCCTTTCTCCTGAGATGCAATTCCTTTAGGGAGAAAAGCTGTAGCAGATCATCATCCTTATGTGCTTGAGAAGGGCCTGCTCCTCCATCTGCTTGAGAGGGGCCTGCCTGTTTAATTACTTGAGAAGGGCCTGTTCCATCATCTGCTTTAGAAGGGTGTGTTCCATCATCTGCTTTAGAATCATCTGCTTCCTCAATTGTCTTCTGATGCTGCTTGAAGAAACTCTGGATATTTCAGACAGGAGTGGGAATAAGGATCTTTCGCCTTTACTTTGCCCCTGGTCACAGGATTAACTTTTACTTGTTTGAATTGAATGGGAGTGGACTTAATCTTTGCAGAAGCAGCTGCTTTTGTAGCAGCACCAGCAGTGGCAGCAGCAGCAGTGGTGGTAGCAGCAACAGTGGCACCAGTAACAGCAGTGGCAGCAGCATTGCCTGGGGGGAACTGGCAGTGAGTGGAACAACACCTCACTCTACGCATCCACAGGACACTATAAGCATTCAGCAGAAGCATCCCCAGTGAAACTATGCTATTTAGATCAAGAGCTGGGATATTCAGCCTGAGTGGGAGTGGAAAGGCAAAACTGAGTCTGCCATTACCAACATAGACCTTCCTATCCACATGCACATTCACACTGCACACGTACAGTATCCCTATACAGATCAGTATCATGACCCCTGTTATCACCAAATAGGTTATTACAGGGATGATTATGGCTAGAGTCTTATCAATAAACCACAGAACAATAACAAGAACAGATACACTAAGCAGTAGTATCCCGGCCTCATAGGACATCTACGACTGCATGTCGGGTGCAAAATTCATCTGTTCAGTTTTCAACCCTTCCATACCTTCAGTAGACATGTTGTCCATTCAGCTTCTGCCTGGCTCACCAATTAATTATTGTCACGTTTTGGCTCCGGGTTGTCAGTCAAACCAGTAACAATAATGTTCTCAGTCCCAGCACCCTCCCCCAAGGTAGGGAAAGAGGGAGAAAAATGAGAGAGGCTTTCTGGGTAGAAAAGTGAAACAGACTGATTTTCATTATTAGTGATAAGGGAATATATAGATATTTGTAAAGGGATGAGCAACACCCGATCCCCTCCCTCCTCCCGCAGCGACTCTCACAGCAACTCTTCTCCCTGGTGCCTCCAGCTGAAGGGGGGAGTGTCCGGGCACACAGACGGTGTCCTCAGGTTTCAGCTGTAAAGAAAAATGGAAAAAAAAGAGAGAGAGCCAAAGAGAGGGTGATGGAAGTGACAGTAAGCAGAAAAGTGAGAGGAAAAAGAAAACAAATGGCTTGACTTCCATGATGTCTTAACCTATACTGAAAACCAAATAGAGAAAATATTGTGAGAAGGGAATATTCTGATCTGCTGATCCTGCCTTCAGTCTCATCTGCTCTCCCGTAGGGGGGCAGGCTGCAGACAGTCAAAAGTGACCTTGGCTGTTATCAGTCCACTGGTGCTTCTAAAAAAAAGTTCAGTGAAAGAAAAAAAAATCAGCAAAGAGAAAGTTCACTTCACCCTGGCTCAAACCAGGACACCTGGACAGGCTGGATCGATGGGCTGAGGCCAGTTGTATGAGGTTGAACAAGGCCAAGTGCCGGATCCTGCACTTTGGTCACAACAACCCCATGCAAAGCTACAGGCTTGGGGATGAGAGGTTGGAAGGCTCCAGGGTGGAGAAGGAACTCCATGAACATCCAGTGCAGTACCGGTAATCGGGGCACCAGGAGGAGCTGCGCCTCAGTACCCATCACTTCCAAAGCAGCTCTAACTCCTTCATATGCTGCCAGTATCTCCTTTTCAGTTATGGTGTAATTGGCCTCGGAACCTCTGTAGCTTCTACTCCAAAATCCCAGGGGACAACCACGAGTTTCCCTTGGTGCTTTCTGCCAGAGGCTCCAGGTAGGACCATTGTGCCCGTCTCCAGTGTAGAGTATATTTTTTATGTCTGGACCTGTTTGAATTGGTCCAAGGGCCACTGCATGCACAATCTCGTCTTTACTCTTCTCAAAAGTGTCCTGTTGATCGGCACCCCACTCAAAGTCATTCTTCTGGGTCACCTTGTAAAGAGGTTGCACGATGTGACTATATTCAGGAATATGCATCCTCCAAAAACCAACCGTTTCTAAAAAGTTTTGAGTGTCCTTCGTGTTGGTCAGTGGTGCCATAGTTGCTATTTTGTTAATCACGTCCATTGGAATTTGGCAACGTCCATCTTGCCATCTAATTCCCAGGAACTGGATCTCTCATGAAGGTCCTTTGACCTTGCTCCTTTTGACAGCAAAACCAGCTCTCAAAAGAATCTGGATTATCTTTTTACCTTTCTCAAAGACTTCCTCTGGCGTGTCGCCCCACACAGTGATGTCATCGATGTACTGCAGGTGTTCTGGACCTTCACTCTTCTCCAGTGCAGCATGGATCAGTCCACAGCAAATAGTTGAGCTGTGTTTCCACCCCTGGGGCAGTGAATTCCAGGTGTATTGGACTCCCCTCCAGGTGAAAGCAAACAGTGGCCTGCACTCTGGTGCTAGAGGAATAGAGAAAAAGGCATGAGCAATGTCAATAGTGGCATACCACCTGGCTGCTTTCAACTCCAGCTCATACTGAAGTTCTAGCATGTCTGGCACAGCAGCACTGAGTGGTGGTGTAACCTCATTCAGATCAGGATAGTCCACTGTCAGCCTCCACTCGCCATCAGGCTTCTGCACTGGCCAGATAGGACTGTTGAAGGGTGAGTGAGTCCTGCTGATCATTCCCTGGGTCTCCAGTTGTCAAGTCAGCTTATGGATGGGAATCACAGAGTCTCTGTTGGTGCGATATTGTTGTCTGTGCACTGTTGAAGTGGCAATTGGCACCTGTTGGTCTTCAACCTTCAGCAACCCCACTAGGGAAGGGTCATCTGAAAGGCCAGACAAGGTATGCAGTTGTTCAATGTTCTCAGTCTCGACAGCTGCTATACAAAAGGCCCACCGACCAGGACCTTTTGAGTCCTGGAAATACCCTCTTTTGAGATAGTCTATTCCAAGGATGCAAGGAGCCTCTGGGCCAGTCATAATAGGGCACTTCTGCCACTTATTACCAGTGAGGTGTACATCAGCTTCAACAGTGGTCAGTTCTTGAGATCCTCCTGTCACTCCAGAAATAGTAACGGACTCTGTCCCCTTATGATCCGATGCCATTGAGGTGCACTGTGCACCAGTGTCAACCAAGGCTTTATGATATGCCAGGCCACTGAATCCACACAGTCCAATAAATGCGTTTGTCCCTCTCCTCCCCCTGGCTGGAGGCAGGGCACCTCTAATACTGACCATTAGAGGTCGATGCACCATCCTGGTTAAAAGACTCATTGCTGGAAATCGGAGCTGCCTTTTTCCAGGAAGAACCATCTACTGCACCTTTTCTACCTAGCAGCTCTTGTACACATAGTTGGAGAATATCAGTGGGTTTATTATCCCAGGGTCTCATATCTCTTTGTAATAATCATGCAAGAGGAACCACAGGTGATGTCAAAGTGGGTCCCGTCTCTCTCGTTGCTGTCTTGTAGCAGGGTGTCTCCTTTTGATGGCTGCAACACGAGCCCAGTTGTCCTTAGGGAGATACTGGGGTATAGGGAAAGGCTGGGATTTACCTTTCCATCTGTCCAGATTCCTTCTGTCAGTCACCTTTTCAATGGCTGAGGTGTGGAGCTGACGATAATCGGAAAACGTATCTCCATACTGTCATGCTTTGAAAGCCAATTCACGCACAATTGGTCTGTTGAATTCATCAAAACATCCCATGAAGGAGAATATATGGGCATGTGTTGCTGGTACAGCCTGCACAAACCTCCAGAACATGGGCGTGTCGCACACGACATCATCAGGATTTAGAAACCCTTGGTCATCATAGATCACTTCTTGCACTGCTAATTCTCTCAGATATATGATGGCTCTTTTAAGAGTGGGTGCTCGGCTTTGGCATGAGTCAGTGTCACCCTTAGGGGGGTACATGCTCCATATGGCTGAAAGAAGTCAACTCCACAGGGTGATACTTCCCGTCTTATCACCAATTGCTCTATCAATACCAGCATCTTTAATCAGGGATCCCAACTGTCTGGCTTCTCTTTCGTCCAGGATGCAGGTGTTGGCTCCACCATCAAAACATCAGAGCAGTCAGGAAAGAAGACCCTCATTTTCATTGTGGGCAAAGTCCTTTCTCCTGAGATGCAATTCCTTTAGGGAGAAAAGCTGTAGCAGATCATCATCCTTATGTGCTTGAGAAGGGCCTGCTCCTCCATCTGCTTGAGAGGGGCCTGCCTGTTTAATTACTTGAGAAGGGCCTGTTCCATCATCTGCTTTAGAAGGGTGTGTTCCATCATCTGCTTTAGAATCATCTGCTTCCTCAATTGTCTTCTGATGCTGCTTGAAGAAACTCTGGATATTTCAGACAGGAGTGGGAATAAGGATCTTTCGCCTTTACTTTGCCCCTGGTCACAGGATTAACTTTTACTTGTTTGAATTGAATGGGAGTGGACTTAATCTTTGCAGAAGCAGCTGCTTTTGTAGCAGCACCAGCAGTGGCAGCAGCAGCAGTGGTGGTAGCAGCAACAGTGGCACCAGTAACAGCAGTGGCAGCAGCATTGCCTGGGGGGAACTGGCAGTGAGTGGAACAACACCTCACTCTACGCATCCACAGGACACTATAAGCATTCAGCAGAAGCATCCCCAGTGAAACTATGCTATTTAGATCAAGAGCTGGGATATTCAGCCTGAGTGGGAGTGGAAAGGCAAAACTGAGTCTGCCATTACCAACATAGACCTTCCTATCCACATGCACATTCACACTGCACACGTACAGTATCCCTATACAGATCAGTATCATGACCCCTGTTATCACCAAATAGGTTATTACAGGGATGATTATGGCTAGAGTCTTATCAATAAACCACAGAACAATAACAAGAACAGATACACTAAGCAGTAGTATCCCGGCCTCATAGGACATCTACGACTGCATGTCGGGTGCAAAATTCATCTGTTCAGTTTTCAACCCTTCCATACCTTCAGTAGACATGTTGTCCATTCAGCTTCTGCCTGGCTCACCAATTAATTATTGTCACGTTTTGGCTCCGGGTTGTCAGTCAAACCAGTAACAATAATGTTCTCAGTCCCAGCACCCTCCCCCAAGGTAGGGAAAGAGGGAGAAAAATGAGAGAGGCTTTCTGGGTAGAAAAGTGAAACAGACTGATTTTCATTATTAGTGATAAGGGAATATATAGATATTTGTAAAGGGATGAGCAACACCCGATCCCCTCCCTCCTCCCGCAGCGACTCTCACAGCAACTCTTCTCCCTGGTGCCTCCAGCTGAAGGGGGGAGTGTCCGGGCACACAGACGGTGTCCTCAGGTTTCAGCTGTAAAGAAAAATGGAAAAAAAGAGAGAGAGCCAAAGAGAGGGTGATGGAAGTGACAGTAAGCAGAAAAGTGAGAGGAAAAAGAAAACAAATGGCTTGACTTCCATGATGTCTTAACCTATACTGAAAACCAAATAGAGAAAATATTGTGAGAAGGGAATATTCTGATCTGCTGATCCTGCCTTCAGTCTCATCTGCTCTCCCGTAGGGGGGCAGGCTGCAGACAGTCAAAAGTGACCTTGGCTGTTATCAGTCCACTGGTGCTTCTAAAAAAAAGTTCAGTGAAAGAAAAAAAAAATCAGCAAAGAGAAAGTTCACTTCACCCTGGCTCAAACCAGGACACCTGGACAGGCTGGATCGATGGGCTGAGGCCAGTTGTATGAGGTTGAACAAGGCCAAGTGCCGGATCCTGCACTTTGGTCACAACAACCCCATGCAAAGCTACAGGCTTGGGGATGAGAGGTTGGAAGGCTCCAGGGTGGAGAAGGACCTGGGGTGCTGGTTGACAGCTGACTTTGCATGAGCCAGCAGCGTGCCCAAGTGGCCAAGAAGGCCAACAGTATCCTGGCCTGCATCAGGAATAGTGTGGCCAGCAGGAGCAGGGAGGTGATTGTGCCTCTGTACTTGGCATTGGTGAGGCCACACCTTGAGTACTGTGTCCAGTTCTGGTCCCCTCTCTACAAGAAGGATGTTGAGTTGCTAGAGCATGTCCAGAGAAGAGCTACCAAGCTGGTGAAAGGTCTGGAGAACAAGTCCTATGAGGAGGGGCTGAGGTAACTGGGATTGTTTAGTTTGAAGAAGAGGAGGCTGAGGGGAGACATCATTGCACTCTACAACTATCTGAAAGGAGGTTGTAGGGAGGTGGGAGTTGGCCTCTTCTCTGCAGTGAATAATGGCAGTACGAGAGGAAATGGCCTGAATTTGTGCCAGGATAGGTTTAGGCTGGATATTAGGAAAAATTTCTTTACCAAAAGAGTGGTTGGACAGTGGAACAGGCTGCCCAGGGAGGTGGTGGAGTCACCATCCCTGGAAGTGTTTAAAATAAATATAGATGTAGTGCTTAGGGACATGATTTAAGCACTGAATAGGTATATTTGGTTATGGTTGGTGGATTTAGGTTATGGTTGAACTTGATGATCTTCAAGGTCCTTTCCCACCAGGATGATTCTGTGATTCTATGATTCTATACTGTCCTGAGTTTGTTTTGTGCTCTGTAGCCTGCTGAAGACTGAAATTGGATTAGGACCTGATGGGGAGGATGTAAGGAGAATTCAAAAGAAGTGGAGTCAGTGGAGAAAAGGAGGAACACTGCAGAGAGTATTGATGGAGGGAGCTGGATCTGATCAGACAGGATTTTCATAAGTGCTATTTTTATTTTTATGAGTGCCCTTTTGTTTATTGGAGTGAAGACTGGTGCATTTACTAGAAGTCACTGTGCCTTTTTTATTGGATGCTTTGCAAAAGGGGAATGGTTGAGCTGCAGTCTTCTGTATCCCCGTTATTTGGATAACATTCTAAATCAAGCAGGGCTTAACAAGTAGCATTCACAAGTTGATTCAGTTGCACTTTTGTTGCGTGAAAGGAGCAGTTGTGCAATTTTTCTTAGTAACAAATATAAACACATAGTAACTTTAACTCAGAGAGTCTGTTCCTCCAGATTATGCCAAGAAATGAAAGCAGTGCCATTTTTGATGCATTGACACTGTTCATCGCTCTTTGGAGTAGTTCTAATTTGTCATCAATAGATATGCCTGTGACTTCTCATATGTCATCATGCATGCACATTCTCCAACATCCAGAGGAAAAGATTACTCAGAGTCACTTGTTGCTCTTTTCTGTTTAATTGCTAATGCACCATGGGGAATGTGCAAAAATTTCAATTCTTTGCAAGCACCTGGCTCTATCTAGCAGCAAAAAATAGCTGTGACTGTTGCTGGGTCATCAGTTATCCGATCACAAGGGGTATGGAAACTCGTTGAACTAATGTGTTTCAGAAGGAGATTTAAGGTGGCCTGTATATCTGAAAACAAGTTGCTGAGATGCAGACATGCACATGCAAAACATTTTAAGGGGTACTTCAGAAGCTTTTTAGAAATCCATGAAGCTGTCTTAATCAGGAATCCAGAAAATAACAGGGATGTGAAATGGTTCACAGTCCAGTTGTATAGCAAGCTGCAAATATAAAGGAAAGAAAAAAAGTGCTCACCAAAATTTTTACCCTTTGGAATACATCTTGAAATTTTTATGAGAGTGATTACTTGTTTCTGTAGATATCAAGAGTGTGGTAGAGGTCAGAAGTCTTGTATTTTTTATGCAACTTGTCTGTAATCTTATTTGCCAATTACTAAAGTCTCCCTTGGACTTACATGGGGCTTAATTCAAGTTCTAAATTCTATAACAGAAAATAAAATAAATTTTAGTATAGTGAGATTATTCTTGCTGCTCTTGATTAACAGTCAGTTTTTCCATAGCTGTGCTAATATGTGCATGAAAACTTAGGTCCACCTCCTCTTAATTTTTGTCTTGTTTCTAATCCTCTTTTCTGGAAGAGATTAAGTTCATTTTTAAGTAATTGTGATTTTTTTAAAGCAGTGAAATAAAATCTGACATCATTACATAAAATACAAGTCCTGGGCTTCAATAGTTTTGTCATTGTGTGAAAGACCAAAAAGCCTGTATATTCATTTGTATTTTAAAAAGCTTTATGCAAACTTTTCTTTTCAGAACCATGTCATGTGATGTGCTATCTTCTCTATTTCTGACTTGGGTGATTCTAACTACTGTTCCTCTGTCTGTCTATTTAGAGATGCACGTCACTTTGTGGTTAGTGTTTTACGCAACTGGAAATTTTTTTTTTTTCCATTTATGTTTTTGTCACGTTACTAAGACTGTACTGTAAAGGTATAATGGGTGAATGGAATGCAGTACTTGCTGACTTGTGTTGGCTAATAGTATTTACATCACTCCTTAATGTGATTTGCTCTACAATAAAACGTGCATTATATTATTGTCCATGTATGTTTATAAATACATTATAAAGCCTACATAGTTTTTACTAAAGACAGTGTGAATGCTATCAATAGTTAGTTAGAAAATTTACCTGATAAGAAAATTCAGAAAGCTGCCATAGTTGTTTGTATATTTCTGAATATGAGCTTCAGTGGAGCACTTCCTCAACTGATATGTGGTAGGTGTGATGGCATATTTCAAAACCATCAGAGTGAAAAAGCAGTATTATTTTTCCTGTAGTGTAATTGCATTTTTTTTTTAAGATCTCCAGTGGAAGGTAATGAACTGTTTCATAGCATTGTAGTCATATATACCAAGTGACAAGGTATTTTGCCTATTCACTCGTTCATAAATTGTCAAAAAAACTAACCTCTGTCATTCACTCATGGTTATGACAGTTGAATACCAAAAAAAGAGTTTGTGTTAAGTTTCTTTGTTCTAGCTTTAAGTAACAGAGTAGTAACTTTTGCTCATTTTTCAAATGCTTTTATAATAATTTTGTTTATTCTGTATTCAACATAGAACAAAATGATTGTCTCCAGACAGTAACTTTGGAAGGCTTGTCTTTTCGTGCTGTCCATTAAGCAGAAGAGATCTTTTTGCCATAGAATATTGTGGCTTATAGCTCCTGGGTCTCTTCTGCTGTTAATTGCATGTATGTACATGCATGCATGTACAAATTGGAAGAAAGACTTGACACTGAAGCCTTTTGCAGTGCATTTAACTATTAGCTTTGAATTGTGATTCTCTTCAGAGAATTTCCTAATTCAAATAAGGTCAACTACAAAAAGAAAAAAAAAAAAAGATTAATGGATTTTTTTTTTCTTGTTAAATGTAGTATTTTTTTTGTGTAAGTAGCCTACCTCATGTTTCAGCTGGCCAATACCTAAATACCTTAGTCTCCTACCAATTCACAATGCACATCTTCAAAGGTCAGATATTTGAGGAATGCAATTTGAAAGTTTTATTTGGATGGAATTCCACAGTACATCATCTGAAAATCTTAATTTCCACCCTGTATTTGTGATGACTTATTGCCGAACTTTCAGGTTTCAAAGTTGATCTCATACCAGTTGATCTCATACTCGAAGAAAGCAGAGTGGCCTATCTTGATGGTGGAATCCTTTTTGGATCCAATTTCTTATTTGAGGAAAAAGGCTGTTCAGAAGTAATACAGCATTGAAGGGTCTTGGCTTTAGGATCAAATGGTGGTTTTGCTGAAGTAGAAGAGAGGGCTAAAGACTGCAAAATTAATAGGAATCAGCTGAAGAATTTGGAAGCATTATACAGGGCATTGAAAAGGCTCTTTGTCCCAAAGTTTTCAAAAGTGTAATTTTATTTTTCTTGCCTAGGTTTCACTAATCTTTTTCTTCAGCTCACCAGGCTGTTCAGAAGTTGACCCTGGCATATAATCAATACAACACTAGCATTTAATATTACATGTTTGTACATAGCTTACTTTGTTGAGTCTTAGTATTTTTCTTCAGGTTTGAAGTTTCATGCATCCTATTAACTTATTGCCTTACTTCATTCATGAGCTAGATCTGGGATTTTGGATATTGTCAACAAAAATTAATCTCATCTGAATTCTGTAGTTCAAATGCATTAAGATTAAGAAAGTCCTGTTTACCCTTTTCTTGTTAGATTGGCATTGGACTACTATGAGATTCCACATGACAAAAAGTCTTGTTTCCTTTCTTCAGCAAGTTTGCAAACTACAGCACTAGCACATGGAGCTTTGGCTCCAGTAGAGACAGCTAATACTGGAATAGAAACTAGATCACAGTTTCCACACTTAATAAGGCAGTAAGTCAGCTGTTGTTATGGGACAGAGCTGGTTGAATTGTCATAACCGTTCCAGAGGCATAAATCTTAGACGTGCGCCAGATGCTTCATGCTGTTCCTGCTGTGCAAAACAGTTGAAAATTCAGCTTAGAGGATTTCTTTCCTAGAGAGAAACTACAGGTGGCATAGAGTTGAGATAACACAAATTTGACGGGAAGATATGTCATACACTCCAGCTCCAGCATCACTGTTGTGGCTTCAGGATGCAGGTCTGATCCTGGGGTTTGTACCGTGGTAGGTTAAAATTGCTGTTCAGGGCATGGGAAACAACACAAATTAATTTAAAGAGGTGAAGCTGCTTCATTTTCTTTTTATTAATGTGTTTTGTCACAGTAACTTTTACATTGGCAACCTTTTCAGTATTGAAGGATTCTTTTCTTTGCCCCCAAGCTTCATTTTTGGGGTGATACTTTGCCTGGTGGTATAGTGAGTTTGGACTTTCAAGTCCTTTTTAACTAGCTTTGAGAAATTACAGTGACAACAAATGCAGGTGAACCAGGTCACTCTGTATCAAACTGGGACAGATTGATCTGAAAAATAGCCCATCTAGTTGATGAAGTAGTTCTCAAGTGCAGATGGACTTTTGCAGGATAGTCTTTCTGAAAAAGAACAGATTTATTAAAACACATTGGAAAATGCTTGCAAGGAGTCCCCAGTGGGGAGAATTGTTGCTAACCTAAGGCTGTGGATCTACATGTTAGTGTTTTTTTCAAGCAATAAGAAGTTAACATTAAAAACTCGTACGCAGTGAAACATGGCAGCTCTCATTAATTTCTCATATGGTGATTTACTGTTTGTTCAATAACAAAAAAAATGTACTTGGCCATTTTCAGTATTAAGCTTGTTCTGAACTTAAGGGTCAAGGAACATATGTACTGTAGTATGCCTTCTGCAGAGGGTCTAAGCTGAATAAAACAGAACACCATCACTGAGGCTTTGTTTACACCCAAGAATTTAACTGTGTTCGTGTGGCTAAAGCAATATAACTGAACAAGTAAGGACTATATTTGGCTGCTTAGAATGTGTTTATAGGAATGAAAATAAATTACAGTGCTTAAAGCTGTATTCATAGCAATGTAACTGCAGTAGGGCTGTCCAGAGGAACTGCATTGCCAGAAGGAAAAATTGCATCCCTCACTGGAATAATCATGTACTTCTATGTGGCAGTGAGGCCTAAATTAATTCCAGTTGCATTTCTGAGTACTTAAACAAGAAAGCTGCTTCAGTAAAGGCTTTCTTTGTCTCTGAGAGGGTTTAACAATGAGAGGTGTTGAACATCTGCATCTTCACTGAAGTCTGTGCTGTTCAAGGCGCTGTAAGCCAGCAGTCCTGTGTTTCTGTCTTGGCTGTAAATCTCATCAAAGTCAGTGGGAAAATGCTTGGGTGGCTGCAGGACAGAAGCCTCTTAAGAGACCTTTGTTAGTCTAATATATCTTGTTTTCTGACAAATCAGGTGCACAGTCAGTAGAAAGGAGTTTATCCTGGATGCAGAAAAATGTGCCAAAGTGTGATCCTATGTGACCATCATAGGTGCAGGCTGGGACAAAAAAACAAGTTTTGTTCTGTTCAGTTGTTCTGTTTCCACTTTTTGCTTCCAGAGCTAGCACATAACTAACATAATATTGTAAGCCCAAGCAAAGGATCACCACCTCTCTCTGAGGACTCAAACAAGCCATTTATTCTCCCCAAAGATATTTAAATATGTGTGAGAGGAATGGACTGTCTAAAAGGCTGATCTGGGTACACTGGAGAGAAGGCAGCACAGAGTTCCCAACATGTGCTGAAGATGTGACTTCTTTAGGTGGAAAGAATACAATTAGGCATTCCCTTTTTTTTTTTTTTTTCTTTTTTTCTTTTTTCTTGGAGGGGGGTGGGGGCAATGAAGGGGAGTAGAACTCATTAAACATACCCAGCAAGCATAATAAACTGTAGTTCTGCTGAGCTGAGGATTAAACTAAATTTGTTCAGTTCCTAAACTGAGTCAGTAGTGTTCCTGCTAGAAACTACTGGTCTGTCTTCATTGGAAGAAAATATCCCATGCTCAGGCATTTTGTTCTGTAATCTTTAGTTGACATCTCCTTTAAACAGTTTCCTTTGAAGTGGCAGCTCAGGCTCATCAGATTCCATTACTCTTTCCAACATATTATCATTTAATTTTGGTTTGGCAGGTAGATTTTTATGTTGACGCTTTTCAGATGGAGGTGACATCAGATTTTAGTGGATTTTTTTTTTCTGCAAGGAGACTTTGTATTATTGGGATCACAGAATAATTTTGTTTTGAATGAGTTTTACCTTTCTTTTTCCTCTCTAATAATATTCATCTTAGTAGTGGGACCCACTGCTGGATTCAGTGGGCTCTGGGTCAGACCCTGAATTTGTTTGCAGTAGTCATTACAGGATCTAGTATGTTTTGGTTTGAGATAGGGGGCCAGAGTGAGGGAGAAGTAAAAGATGTTTATGATGCCATAATTAAGCATTTCTTCCTTTCAGTGAACTATTTAGCATCACCAGTGCACTGATAATAACCAAGGTCACTTCTGACTGTCTGCAGCCTCCCCCCGCTACGGAGGAGCAGATTAGACTGAAGGCAGGATCAGCAAATCAGAATATTCCCTTCTCATAATATTTTCTCTATTTGGCTTTCAGTATAGGCTAATATATCACGGAAGCTAAGCCTCTCGTTTTCCTTTTTCTCTCACTTTCCTGCTTACTGTCGCTTCTATCGCCCTCTCTTCAGATCTCTCTCTTTGTTTTTTTCCATTTTTCTTCACAGCCGACACCCGAGGGCCCCGTCCGTGCGCCCGGACACTCCCCCCTTCAGCTGGGAGACTGTGAGAGTGGTCAGGGGAGGAGGGAGGAGGTCGGGTGTTGCACATCTCTTTGCAAATATATATTTCCTTGTCACCAATAATTAAAATAAATCTGTTTCACTTTTCAACCCAGAGAGCCTCTCTTTATCCTTTTTCTCCCTCTTTCCCTACCTTGGGGGAGGAGGGGGGGGAGGGGTGAATCGAGAGACTGACAACTCAGTGCCAAACTGACACATAGTGTGAGATTATTTCTAACCTGCATCTTGTTAGTTCCATCTCACAAGAATTACAGTGTATTTTTTTGTTAGTTTCCATTTAACATTGCCATAACTGCTGCCGCCACAGACACCATGTGATGAAGAAGGAAGAGAAACGCATTTTCATAGAGTTTCTGCACATAAACGCATAGAGGAATTATGCAGGGGGAAGAGCTGTGCAGACTACCTTTTCCACCACCCACTCAAAAATTTAACTTTGAAGTCAAGTCTAGCTTCAAAGTTATATTAGGTTGCTGAGGGCCTTATCCAGTTGAGTTTTGAATATCTACAATGATCAAAATTCTTTAACTTCCTCAGCCCCTGTTGTTCTCAGCATGAGAAAACTTTGTGTGTATATGTGGAATTTCCCTGCTTTGCTGTAGTTTCTAAATCAGTTTGAGATGGTTTTAAGAGGACGAAGTGAGTTCTAGAAAGATTTTTCTTTTCTTGGAATAAAAGTCCACACTTGAAGATAATCCTATACAACAATAGTCGAACAGCGGTTCTAGAGGCAACAAAGAGATTTGCAAGCAGCCAGTCTAAAAGAGTAAAACTGAAGTACCCCTGGGTAGTAGAAGCAAGAAGTCATGGTTGCAAATGCAATGTGTAGAAGTTGAGTTTTGGTAAGAACAGGCCCTTAGTTAACTTCTTGCGGGTTTTTCTGGTGGTTGTGGTTTTTTGCACCACAGAGCAAAATTCTCCACACATGACTGCATTGAGATACAGTATTTTCTTGTTTTGGAATATTTCCCTATTCAAAATAGTGATATTTTATGCCATGACAGATTGATTAGACTTAAATATCCCAGCCTTTAGGGAAAAGGCTTCAAGATTAGGGGATACAGATGCTGTCTATGACAAATGTCTGAAAAATAATTAAAATAGAAAAGTCACAAAATGTTGAATTTACACAGTGGTGGGATTTAATTCTGACTTGACTGAGGCTATCAAGAGTTGTGTGGCTAAATCTCTTGTCAGCTGTAATAAACACACTTTCTGCTTCAATTTACGTGAACATTTGCAGCTGTTGAAGAAGCGGGCTTCTTTGTCTCTTAGTCAAATAAAACATAAAATGAATTATGCTAAAATAGATGATGTGCAGAAACAGGTGACAGAGCTATGCGGTAGCAGGTTGACTTACGGAAAAAATTGTGAGGGACCTAACTTTTTTTTATTGATTGCTTCCTGCAGTGATTGGATTGTGGAAGTGGAGCTCATTTAACAAAGTCCTTGACAGAAAAAAAAAAAAAAAATCGTAGATGGTTTTATTTTATAGTCTACCTGGAAGTTGTATTTCTGCAATTTAGAAAGATCTACTGAATCAATTTAAGTGATGTTTAATACATACCAAAATTTACTAAGAGGACTGTGCCATCCTACCTTTTTATGCTTGACTCATTACAGACATGAACACACACCATGTATTACTTAAATGTGTAAGTTGACACATACAATTTTCAGGATTTAGTCGTGGAAAGAACATTAATTATACAACAAAAAACTCTCAGCATGCTGCAGAGTTGAATGTTTTAAATGCACAATGAAGGCACACATTAGCTGTAAAAAGAGGTCTGAAAGACTTGGTGGGTAGCTAGATGACTGACCAGATCATCACACCCATTCATCCTGCTTTCACCAGTGAATTTAGTGAAGATCTCACTGAGTGGTAGGGAAAGCACATGTGGGTTGAGCTGGAGGACCAAGATGGTGTGTTTGACTGTTTTCTGATGAAACAGAGTAAAGTAACCCATGTAGTAACTATGGCTCTTTTGAATTTGATTGGAACTGAGCTTGACAAAGAGGTACAGGTATCAAATAAAATTGCCACAACTGTTTTAAATATGGGGTTTTGATGAGAGGAAGGAATCCAAGTCATCCAGAGCCTTTGCTGAGACTGACAGGAATGTACAAGTGCCCTAGTCGGCAAGGGAGGCTTCCTACTGAGGCTTGAGTCAGCCCAAAAACCAGATGCAGGGAAAACTGGGCTTTTCTGCTTCTGGTGTTCAAAGAGCAACTTTTTTTTTTTTAAAGCATAAGTACAGATTCTGTGAAATGTTACTCTGAAGTGAGTATAATGCAGCCTTGATATTTGTTTGAAGAAGGTTGACATCAGGATGTGCCAATTTAGAAAAATAAGCTTTCAAAGTTAGCATGACGCTTTTTTTTTTTTTAGCTGGGCACTTCAAAAGCCATCAAAATAGCTGCTACCTTCTGTCCTGGAAAAACTGTCAGGAACCTATAAATAAACATAAAGTAATACAAGAGCAGGAAAAAACCGTTAAGCCAGCAGTAAATGTTATTATTAATTCTGTTGTTTCTTTTTTTTTTTCTTTTTACAGTGTATCCTATTCAGTGCATGTCTCTGAGGATTACCCAGGTATGGCACAACATTCTTGTCCATGGCACATGTATGCATGTTACCACAATTTGCTGTATTCAGATGAGAATATCTGAAAGGGTGTTGATATCTTCCAGGTACATCCTTGTGCTAGTTAGTTAGATTATTTTCACAGTAATTTCTCCTTTTCGGGCAACATTTATTTACCAGCTGGAGCAGGGGGAGCAATCTTGGTTTACAAATTTACAGAGGCTGGAGCTTGTAATGCTTTCTATGTCTGGAGTCAATAGTGATACGACTGAGAAAGCCCCTAACTCCTCTTTGGCATGATAGGGAAAGCTTGATCCTTCAAGAGACTGAGCAGCCTGGCACACAGCCAGCAAAGCACTTCTATGTTACACTTTAATGAGACTGCTCATGTTCTTCAAGTTACAACTGGGGACTGTGCATTGATGCTTCTCAGAGTCATTTGGAGCCAAGGGTTTGTGCATGGGTATGTCTTTGGCAAGCTTGCAAAGCTGTTCCCAGCTGCTCACTCCTGCCTCCCTTTCATACTCTGAGCTGGGTTGGCAAAAGCACGGCCAATCTGGACAAGGGGAGTTAACTCATATGAAAGACAACCAGGCAAGTGCAAAAGCTGATTTTCAGCTAGCTTATTTGCCTGATTTCCTTCACAAAGAGACTGCACAGGTATTTCAGGTAGCACATAGGTTAGGAGAGGCAGGAGATGGAAGCAGAAATGAGGGGAGACAGGTGCTTGCAACTAAAGGTACATGGTAATACTGTTGGATTGCATGGCATTGTGTATTTGGTACCCGGGAGTGTTTAATAGTGGAAGTACCATGAATTATATGAAACCCTGTGGCCTTTTTTGATCTTTATCTGTCACATCTCTGTTATATTTTTTAAAGATTTATTTATTATTTCTTTTAGAATCTGTAAAGAAGTGAGGCTTTGATCTTTCTCACTGATAAGCAGTAGGCTGTGTCTGTTCAAGACACCAGAGTGTTTGGAGCAGATATAGAGAGAAATCAGCATGAGAGATATTTGTTTTACTAGTAAAAACTGGGGAGAAAACTACTAATGATAATCTATTCAACATGTAGCAAAGGGCGAAACTGAGATTCATAAAATACGAATTCTTAAAATATGAATTTATCACAGTTGTACCAGTGATAAATTGGTTTATTGATTAGAGCATGCACCTGATAACAAATGAAGGGACAAATAGTTGGAAAAAATCTGCATCCTATATTATTAATACTTCATTCATTTCAACGATTAAGATATTATGAAAGCACAGAACTTAATTTCTGGGAACCTCTAACTAAATGGCAAGCTGGAGCACTGAACCAGCAGTTACTCCCACAGCACATAAGATCTCATGGCCTGGTTTGATAGACCTCAGACTTCCCATGCAGATGCTGTTTGTGGCATTTCCTGAAGGCCTGTAAGCCTGGCTGACCTTGGTGGCTCTAGAACCAAATGGATCTTCTCTGACATTACCCTTTGTATTTTAAAGCCAGATAGAATTTTAACATTTTACACTGTAGCGAAGTTGGTGAGGGAGGTGTAAACCAGCTGCACCAGCTGTTTACTGATCAAGGCTTTAGAAGGGCTGATTTCATTCACCTCTCAAACTTTTTGTTTGCTTTGTGATGAAGAAATGTTTAGTTTGTTAGAAATGATAATGATTCCTTTCCAATTTTTAGATTTTTTTCCTAAAAATACTCATTTTCATTTGGTGAACTGGATTCTTTGTTTCCTCTTTTCTGTCCTAAATCTCAAACTTAGCATTACTGCAGACTGTGGCGCTCTCTCTTATCTGACATGTCTTTTAAGTGCTGTTTCAGAATCATGTCAGCATGTGATGATGTAAAGTTTGGGAAGTTCTGTCCTGATGTCCTCCTCAACTGGAAGATAATCCTCAAGTATTGCTGCAAGTTAATAGAGTTCAGAGCAACACATGTTCATCAAATTAATTTTTCACAGGATAAATCTTTACAGATAAAGGTTTAAACCCATTATTGCGTAGCCATACCAAAGTTGTATCTTCTAGAGATTAAGAGTGTGTAATACACAATGTATCCAATTTTGAAATCTGAGAGAAGGCTGTTAGAGTTGATAACCAGATAAAATTGCTGATGGGTGCAATTCATATATGAAACTAGAAGAATTCAAGTTACTATATGAATGATGTTAATTCAGACGAAAGTTGTACTACCACAGTAAATTTTGGATACTATAAGAAGAGCTTTGGGTACTGCATATACTCTAGCTCCCTGCATTGCTGTTATGTATGCAGCATCCCGGCTTTGGCACTGGTGACAGTGTGTAGCTATTACTGAATTACAGAATCACAGAATCACCAAGGCTGGAAAAGACCTTTAAGATCAAGTCCAGCCTATGACCAACACCAGCACACCATCTAGACCATGGCACTAAGTGCCACATCCAGCCTTGCCTTGAACACTTCCAGGGACGATTACAAAGAGTTGATCATTAAATCATACCTATGGGAACCGTAATATGACATGACAACTTTCACTAATGGAAGGTATTTGAAAGTTTCATAATTATGAGTGAAAGCTAAAAATATGCTCAGAAAGGCACACTGAAGAACTTAATAGGAATAGTGTTGAGGCAGTACTGTCTCAAAGTTATATATACATCACTGAAATTGTTGAAGTATCACTGAAAATTTTAGATGCAGGTAATAGCAGTTCCAGCAAAATATCTCTGTAACTATTTTCATGTAACATTGACACAACTAGGGAAAAACAGTGCTCCTAAGGAGTAGTTATAGAATACAACATTAATTAGTAGACTTAAGTCCCATTGATATGAGTGGATCATGACTCCTGTGAGAACCATAACAGCAGCAAGCATTTTGCTAATGAATATATGTTCAGACTGATACATGTTGTCTGCCACAGGCTTGTAGAAATGTTGTAGTCTTTTATCCCAATGATTTGAGGGTTACACACATGTTAACAGAAACATCCTTTTCTTAGACCTCATTAGATTTCAGCAAAGAGAAAGAGAACCAGTTTGGCAGTGACTAGTTTGCTGTATCACTCCATTGGGCCCAGGCACTAGGTCCTCCACTTAAAAAGACAGATGTTCCTGTTTGTAGTGTATTAGAAACTGGATGTTGAAGAAAGCAAACCAAAACTAGGGTCTTAAAGTTTCATTAGACTGATGGAAGTAAAGAAGAAAACCCGAATGGCTGCAAATAGTAAAGGAGAACAAAAACTTGGCAGTGACAATCATATTATCCATTTATATTTTATTAAAATATAAAACCTGTAATTTTGCAGTCCTTTTTTCATATCGATATCTAATCTATATCTGTATCTCTATACCTATATCTATATCTTGGTAATTGTCTATTCTGTACAACACATACTGTTTTTTTCCTAGTTTTTCAGAGAGCAATAAGTTCTAGCACATGGATTTCCTTTCTGCCATCCATATATACGGTGTTAGGTATATTTAGAGCCAAATGGTGGCCTCTCTCTATCCCAGCTTATTAGACTCTATAGTCACAAGTTACAATCCCAAACCTGGGAAAGAAATCAGCCTGTGTGGTATATGCCCAGAGACATCCAACATGGTGAGGCTGACACTGAAAAGATGACAGCAAGGTGGAGCATGTCAACAGAGGCAAGACAGGGGTTTGTGGAGGAGGTGAGATTAAGCTTTCCTGGATGCACAGTTCACAGCCTGTCCTGCTGAGAGACCAAGTGGGAGGAGGAGTAAATGCTGTCAAATGGCTGGAGGAGCCCCATTGTATTTGCACGATGTTGTGGCTCTAAAACACATCCCTGTGCCAGGGGTGTATCTGAGCAGACACAGACTGAGCTGATGGAGCAGGTTGCTGTGCCTGCTGCTGTGCCAAGCTCAAGGGAAGGGCAGTGTCAGCCCCTGGGAGCCAATGCCTGTGCCCAGCCTTTGTGTGCTCAGCTGAGCACAGAGCACTCGGATCAGCTCGTGGGACAGTGCAGGAGTAGAAGCAGGCAAAGGTGTGGGATAGTGTCAGACTCAGCAGATGTGTGTGAACGTGGCAGGAAGGCTGCTTCCCAGGCAGCAGGGCTGGCAGAGCCCCATGCGCCCACCTGTGTGTGGCTGCAGGCCTGCAAAGGCAGCAGCCTTGTCCTCAGGCTGCTGAGAACCTCTGCAATACAAAGGATAATGTTCCTGAATTTACTGCTCAGTTAATGTTATCATCCTTAATATTTCACTGGAAGCAGTGTGATCAAAGGCTCTCAGATTGCAGCAGGCTACTTAAAATTACGTGTGAGTTCATGCACTTTGCTAATGTGGGACCAGAGTATTGGGAATTGTGAAAGATGAAGTCCTTGTTTCAGTTTATTTGTCTCTTTATCCATGATTATCTTAATCATCAGCCTTTATGCTCTAGAGCATAAGTTTTACTTCAGCCCAGATCAGTAGAAAACAAAGTATTATTGTTTTCTTAGGCAGTTCAGCAATTCAGGCAAAATTAGCTTTTGCAGAAAATACATAAAAATTGGCTACTCCTTGTTTGTTGTTACTCAAGATGTGGTTGGAAAGCAAAAAAAGAAAACAAACCAAAAAAACCAACACACAGTCCCCTCAGCCTAATGCCTACATTTGAAATTTGGGATAGATTTTCCGTATTCATATCCATACCTAACAGTTTTGTTATGTGGGAGGAATTTTTTTTTTTTCTTTTTTCCTGAATCAGGCACAAGAAAGGTTATCCACTGATTAGAAGATACTTCAAAGAACCCTTATGTGACTAGGCAAAATGAGGCACACATATTTTGCATAATGGCCTCTTAACACCCAGCTCTGAATGCAGCCTTCACTCTGCACAGTGGATCCAGCTTGAGTTTTAGTGTCAAGCATAGCAAAAAGTGTGGAACAAGTCTTCATTGTGGGTAAGGTTGGCTCAACCACCCCATAAACCTTGTGGAAGGTTCAGAGCAGTGTTTGCTGTGGTTAGTGAAAGCCATGACATCAAGACTCCAGGCGTTTGCTTGTATAAAGTTTGGGTCCAAATCTTCCATCCTTTTGGTATTTTTCTTTTCATTGGTAATCAAGAGAAAATAAAAGCACACACCAAGAAGATCCTAGTGTGGGGCTTCCCTGACCATCTTGGGAGTGGTTCCTTGTGGTACAAGGGTGGGATGTGCAATGTGGGACAGAGCACAACTGGACTTCACCATGCAAGGTGTTTTTCTTTTGTAGATAACACGTATGTTTCCAGTTCTGATAATGATGAAGATGTATTAGTTACAACAGAGCCAATTCCAGTAATTTTCCACCAAATTGCTACAGGTAATCTTACGTGCCTAGTGTTTTATCAAGTTCTTATTTTGTGAGAAAGATGTTGCTTGCATTTTAAGGGAGATGTGTTAATGTTTGCAGCTGTACACTTTACTATTTTATCAGAGACTTGCTATAGCAAATTGTCCTACATTTCAGAATAAAAGACATTAAAATGTTTATTTTGGGGACCACATGATTGCTTAGGCAGAATATGTTTTACTCTTTCAGTGTCTTGCAGTCTGTGCTAAAGGAATTCTCCTTGAATATTGTTAGAAGTGCTTAATACTTCTCAGTTACAACTTTTCATGCTCACTTGCTTAAAACTTCACTAAATCTTCACCATTGGGGATGAAACAATCTATAACTACCATTGCCTCCAGTGAATTATTTCAGGAAATTTCAAACAGAATGGTTCAGATGTTTCACTAAATTCAACGATAAATAAAAATTTCCAGTGATTTTGGGAACCTCTCATTTTAAAATATTTCTGTACTTTCAAAAAGCACTTGATACATGAAAGGGTATGCTTTTTAGACATATAGGCACATTTATACAATATATAATCAAGATTTGTGCATACACCATAGTGACTTTTTAGATTTTAGCAGCCAAATTCCCTGATGATTTTAGGCTGCAGGAGAAATTGCATAAGGCAGTCTTATTTCTGGCAGTTCTTCAGATACGAACACTTGACTTTGCAGTCTTTTTATTATTATTACAATGCTTTAGGGCTTTTTTTGTGTAACACAGAATTACTTTGAAATCCAGTGGAAAACCAGTGTGATCTTCAGTCTCTGATCTCATTTATACTGATGTAAATCAATACAATTTTACTGAAATCAGTGCAGTGGCATCAGAATAAAAACTGGCCATTATATTCAGAAGTTCAAGATAAATCTTAATTGCAAATATTTTTGTAACTTAAAAAGAAAAAAAAGCCTGTCGTTTAAAAATGAATAATAAGCTATGTTGTGTTTAGAAGATGATCTGATTTAATTTTGCTAAGGGTTTGGGTTTTTTTCATTCCTTTATAAAGTATACAAAATTAGTGAAAGACACTAAGCTGTACATCACAGGTTGGGAGAAACAAATCTCTTAGATGGATCACCAGAGTCTCCTGAGATGTAGAGGTTCTTAATTTTAGACTATTGTATTGCAAACTCTGGTACTTTCCATATCTGTAACTTTTTGTTGCTTACTTCCTCAGCTACTGCAACTTAAGTATTTCAAATCTGTGTGTGCAAAATTATGCCATTTTTCACAGATGTTCCTTGTTTTCCCTTTTCTTTTAAGAATTAAAAAAAAACAGTGATGTCAACTATTGCTTATCCATAAAATCAAAATTACAGAGAGAGAATGGAGAGGTATGTATTTATTGTATGCATATTTCAACAGAAGTTATTTTGAGAAACAACAGCAAATAATAAAATATGAATGTTTACAATAGATTTCCTATCAAATGTGTGCTTAGACAAGCTGTACAGGTTTACATATTTTAGAAGGTGAGCATAGTTCTCTGGAGTTCATATGTGGATTAACCAGTGAATCAATTAGGTGGGATAGGGATGCTCCCATCCTAGGAAATATGTTTCTGACATTTGTGGAATTTTTGTTCAACAGTGGTATAGATCCTGTCTGCCCTAAAAATATGGATTTCCTGGAGAAGTAGATCATGATGCTATTGCCTTTTAACTTAGTCTTGCACATTGAACCACATCCCTCTGCATGACTCTGTGCACCATAAGTAGTATCTGGAGTACTGAGGCCTTCCAGTCATGGTTGCATTTGTGCTGTGCCCCTGGCACAGGTCCCTACAAGTCTCACTGAGACATTAACTCAAGAAAGAAGTGGCACTAACATGAAGTCTACAGGGCTTTACAGTGTTGTGGGCTGAAATAAAGTACCACATGGGCTCCTACCCCAAGCAAAAAAATCTAGCATTGTATCAAGAATTCAGTGCTTGACTTAAAGACTTCTTTTGGTAAGGGTGGTTGCTGAGTTTCTTTCCAGCTGGTTTTTAGGCTCTGATCTCTATTTGATCCTAGATAGGGGAGATAAGCATGCCCACATATACTAACATGTATAGTTAGGTTTTTTAGTAGATGAAACTAATAATGTAAAAAGCTGCACTGTAAATACTTTGTTTCTACTGCTTCATCTTTGTATTCAGTGCTTGGTAAACATTAGAAAAATTCAAGTGCAGGGAGAATTTACCCATTTGATCAAAAGCCTGAGATACAGTTAGTTTCTAGGGGACAGAGTTTGAGCTTTTACTTTGTTTTTTTTGGAATGAGGTACTTAAATATTAAAGTATCTGAAAAAAAAAAACACACAAAAAAACCCACAAAAAACCCCAAACTTTAAAGAGAAAGTCTGTAACATTGACCATTTCTGTTGGCTAGATAGTTAGATATTTGGTTAGCATAGAATGGATTTGTCACTATTTAAGATTTTCATTTCTCTTTGGTTTGTTTTGAATTTTTGTTCAGTTGAGATCTGTTTTAACACAGACTTCCCCCTGAGCAAGAGTTATTATAAAACAAAGACTAGAGTCACTTTGTTCCTTTTCAGTGAAGTAGAAGCAGAAATTATTTTTATGCCTTGTCATAGAAAATCGCCGTGAAATTGACTGAAATGCAATTTTTGTTTTATGTATGCATAGATGGAATAGATCGGGAATCTAGAGGCATAGATAGGGAAATGGGATTAGAACGTCTGACCATAGAAACTGGTGATAAAGGGTATACCTGACATTTATGAATATATGGGATTTAGGGGTAACTTGTATTCTTTGCTTCATGCATCTGATTTCTATTCCATTATGACAGTTCCATGCAGGAAATACAATCAGAATCAGCAGTAAATACATCATGTTTAGGTTGAAGTGAAGAATTATGATTTTAACAGCTGTTCTTTAGGGGATCCTTGTCAGCATAGGGCCTAGCAATAATACATGGATTGTGGGAATCAAGAATCAATATCTTCAAGCAATTACATAGTTATAAGTAAAGAGGTTCCATTGGTGAGAAGCAGAATATAGCACTTCGGCTCATGCTGATTTGCATTCTGTACCAGGACGAGTTCTATTTACTTGAGTGCAATTATTCACAGAGCAGTCTATTTAAGCCAAGTTTTACTGAAGGGTAATCATTTTGCTTTATAATCCTTAATTTTCAAAGTCTCAGAACAGAGCTGGTCAGAAAGTTTGAACTTTTCTGGCAACAGGCTTGTACTTCTGTTAAAAATAATAGTTAAACAACAACATGTCAGTTTTTCACAGAAAAGAACTTCAGAGATCCTATGCTCAGACTTGAATTATTTCCTTAAACTATTGGAATTGCTTTACCAGAAAAGTAAATTAAACTTGTATTAGGTCACTAAAACACCAAATTAATTAACTCCAGAACCTATCTTGCTGAGTAAATTATGCTTCCTTTAGCAAAAGCACCAGATGAAGTGTCCCCACATAGTCTACTGAATACCCCAGTTCCTTAAAGTCCCACACTGTGTCTGCAGCCATAGTATTATTTCTTCAGCATGTATTCAGGGTGGTTTTATGTACCCAGTTAGTAGGTGCTTCTCTTGTCTAATATTTCACTATTTTAAGAAAATACTCTTAGTATTCTTCTGGAAAAGTGCTACTAGATGATCTCTTAATAAAGGGTGCTACAAGCTCATTTAAAAAAGCAGAATTCCTGTAGTTATAACTAGAGCTATAAATGCAATATAAGCATCTTGTTTGTGGCATTGTTAACTTTCCTTTTCCATTAAGGAGTCTCGGCACAACAGCACAGTTGAAGAAGACTCTGAAGGGGATAATGATTCAGAAGAATTTTATTATGGAGGACAGGTAATGGAGGAAATTTTTACACAAGTTTCTAGAAACTAGTATTTGAAGGCTTCAGTAGTGCATTCCATTATTAAAGTATGGTAATAATTCATTTCTTATGTTCATTCAACCTCTAATAGAATGCCACGTATATATACATAGTATTTTATAGCAGAGATTTTTGTTATCCTGTATAATTATATCAAATTTAAAATAATATTTGTTTGTTGATATTTCCAAAGCTGTAAGAGTAGAAGAAACAAGTACTCTTCAGGACATTTGAAAATGGAAGCTAGTTGCTTACTTCCAGGAAACAGATATTCTCTCTTTATAGCTTATTCTATTATTGATACAAATGGGAAGTCAGACTGGATCCAAATCTGTTTCCTTCTGGAGGATTGCCATTTTGTAAAGTACTGTAATTTAATGGTAAAAATGGTTATTACAAAACAATTTTGGTCTAGGTAATAGTCCATTCTTTTTCTGAGCTCTAGAGTTAAATTAATCTTTAAAAATGCTGCATGTTCTTAGATGAATGTGCTGTTCTGTCTCTTTCTTGTTCCCTCAGCAGAATTAGTTATTACTACATTCTGTTATATATTGGGAAATAAAAATCTCCTAATCTCTTTTCCTTTTCAAATTTCAATAAAGCGCTTCACACTGCTAGTCTCTTTATTCAGATTTTTTGTATCTTTTTAGTCTTAACTATTGCCCCATAGGAATAATTCCTTGCTTATGTTATTACAGCTGTTTATTTTTATGAACATTTTAATGGATTATAGTGGCTGTTTATGAAATTTCTCACTGCCTCAGCCTGAATACTGAAGCCACCTGTGCCTTGGGTAGGTAGTGTGGGTCAGTGCAGAGGGTGTGGGATGCTGCTGATGAACAGGACATTACCAAGCCTCTTACCTCCAGAGCCAACAACCTGGTGGGGTTTGGACACAAAAATCACATTGAAGTGCTTTACTCTTAAAAAAACCAACCAACCAAAAAAAAAAACCACCCCACCCATGAAAAGCTATTAAAAATTATACTGAAGCTGGAACTGAAAAAAATGTATTTTCAGTGTCAGAAATAACTGACATGGGGTATTGAGTCGCGTTCACTTTAGAAACGATTACAGGAATTGCCTTCAGCTGCCAGCTCCTACAGCCTCACAGAGTGCTGGAGAGGTCTGTGCACACATACTTCAGTGCAAAGAGCAATGTCTGAGAGGAAAAAAATACTCTGATTTTGCCCTATAGTGATGAGTTGTGTGTACTGGCTCCATTTTTCAACTCTGCAGAAAAGGCAGTAACATAAAGGTGAAGGAAAAGGCAGCAAATGTCTGGGAGTGCTTATTTCTTGAAGAAGCTCTAAAATGTTTGGTAAAGGATGCTGCCCATGCCCAAATGAATGAATATATATTAACACTGCCTATGAGATAAGAGCACAGAGAGCAGTACATCATTTTGCAAGGTGTGAAAGATCTGTTTAATCGTCGATACTGACTAGAACTTAGTTGCCTTGTATTTGAAGTTGAAACTACATTATATTGCATTGCCTTTTTTTAAGATAATACATTTAATTGAAGGAATTGCAATCGCAAAAAAATGTAATTAGATCAGCAATAAAAACAATCAGATTATTGTGAATGTCTTGAGTATAGAATATTCAAAAAAGCAAAATAAGGATACAAAAAAAAAAGACAATGGAAAGTATATTTAACAAGAGAAGGAATTAGTATTTCATAGTGTGCAAGAAGGTTGGGAAGGGTTGAGGTCAGGGATAACTCTTAACATTTTTAAGTAGTTACAGCTGGAAAAGACAAGAGAGCAGTTGGTGATGAAACAAGGACCATTGTCGATGGGAAATGGCATTTGGTGGGCAGTGAAAACAAGATACGACCTTTTGGTCATAAATTAAATGTTTGTGTCTGCTTCCTAGGCACCTGCTTGTAATCCTCCCTAAGGATTTAATGGATAAATACTTTAAAGTAACTAAGTGATTCAATAGCCTAAATCCTATTGATTTTCAATGGGATTTAAGTTTGTAAATCACTTAATCTCCTTTAAAAATGCAACCTTTTGTCATTATGTGGGACAAAATAATCTGAATCAGGTCTCAGATTAAAAACTGAGGCTTTCTAAACAGGGACCTTTCAGATACAGTGAAGTTATCAGATATCTTAGGTTTTATGTTGGCTTTCCCTGAGACTCTTTGTTAATACTTGCTTTGAATCACTATCTTCTACAGTTGCAAATGAGAACAGGAGATTGAAACAGCAATACTACTGCTTTTGGCTCTCTCTCCCCCTCTCTCTTCTGCTTCAGTTATAGGACATACATGCAAATGCTAAACTCTGGCAGTCTCTCTGTGTGCATCAGCATGTCTGTGGCACTAATTCAGAGATGGAAAATACCATACTGTGGTCTTATAATTTGCCAGAACACTGTTTTGTTTCCTTTTTGTGTTAATAACCTCTTACCATCAGAAAACAGATTGGAGAAAGCATTATGTTCAGCAGTTTAGTGTTCTCCATAGTTTTCCTTTTGGATTTTACTATTATTGATATGTAAGACTGATTTTAAAAATATGACTTAGGGCAAACAAAGGTGGCAGGTGCACCACAGCTATGATTTGTGAAATGATTGCTGTGCTCTCTCTGGAAGCAGGACAGCAATTACTTATGCATCTTTAAATAATTCATCTTTGAGTAATGAGCATGTAAAAACGGATTAGTTTTCTTCTACCTAAAATGAAAATAAAATGTAATAAAGGTTTTCTTCCCATGCTCTTCTACTTAGAAAACTGTTCTTATATGCCTGCCCAAACAAGGGAGGGATATTTGGCTTGTACCTTCTGGTCATGAATATCGTTGATGTATCTGATGAACACAAGCCTGTTCTATGTTGATGAGTTCTGTGCCTTACATTTCAAGAATTCTAGGTCTAAACAAATTATTCTTTGCTAAGAATCACATGTAAGAAGTGATTAGCTGATTATTATTGGAATTCTATTTAAATTTATTGAATTAGATTGGAAAGTACATCTCTAGATATCAGAGCTGAAAGTATCAGAGAACTGGTTCCCTTCAGATTTGGATCTACAAATGGAAAAAACAGTACTGCAGTTAGATATGGTCCTGCAATAGCAGGAATTCTCTGCAGGAGTTCCTGTATAAGGATATATATACACGTGTGTGTCTAAAGGGATAAATTACACTGTCTTGTGTGTCGCTCTCTGAATTTGTCAAAGGTACAAGGCAAATCCTACTCTAATTTCTGAATGTCAAAATCTAGGGAGTTCATTAGCTTTTGTGCAATTGCTGTCATTCTAATTGTTGTAAAGAGATGGAATTAGGTTCACACAACCCAGAGCATATGGTGTAATAAGAAGGTAGTAATAGACTGTGAATAGATTGCTACAAGCCTGAAGACGTATTTTGGTCCATGTAGAAGATAGGAGGATATTAATTATTTTTACTTCATACAGTCCAGCCAAACCAGCTCACAAGTTTTGCTTTACAGTGTAAGCATTAACATAACTGTTTCCGATTTTTGTGTAGAGTTTGAAAAAATGGGGTTGATGTCTAAATAAATGTTTTGTTACACCTTCTCTGGTAAAATACTTAAAATGAAAAAGTGGGTTTTTTTTCATCTGATGTCACTGCACTGGTGGATGGAATATAGCAAATTAGTAAAGTGAAAATGTAATTTAGAGGCCGAGATACTTCGTATATAAAGTAGTTTCATGCTTCTCTTGTTGAGCCTAAGCTATTCTGTGTCTAATATATATGAGAGTGTCGGGACGTGTCCCTGCCTGCGGCAGGGGGTTTGGAACTAGATGATCTTAAAGGTCCTTCCAACCCAAACCAATCTATGATTCTGTAATTCTATAATAAGGAAGAGGGAGCATACCTCTGTCCTGTTGTGGTTGGACTGAGATTATATTTCTGGGGACATTGGGTTCTTTTCCTACTTAAAAATTTTCAAATGCACAAGTGCCCCAGAACTGACCTCAGGACAAGACAGATGAGAGGAGTAAGTCCTTTGCAGCTTCTCTTCACACAAACAGAACTGGTACCCTCAAAAAGTTTTGATACAGAGGTACCTGCTTTGCAAATCTCCTTTCTCAGCAGAGCTAGCCCACCTCAGTGTTTCAGCTTATCAACACAGTATCCTTTCTGAGCATGGTATTAAGAAGTCTTCATGCAAAATATTTTGCAGGAGGAACTTTAACAAGCCTAGGTCAGGTGCCAGTAATGAAATGAATAAGAACTCATAGGATTTTTTTTTTTTTTCCCCGGTAGGTTAGCTATGATGGAGAACTTCACAAGCACCCACAGCTGGAGGCTGATTTGACAGCAGTGAGAGAGATCTATGGACCTAATGCAGTGTCTCTCAGGTATGTCACTAACTTTTCCATATTACTGAACTTTTAACATTTTGGAGATTTAGTTCCATGTCGACCTTCCCTCACTGCCAAAGCATGAATCTCTTCTGGTATTTGGTGTGTGTTGTGTGGCAAAGGAGAGGAGGACTGCTGGATAGCAATAATGCTGGTATTGTTTTTTCTTTTTTTGTGGTTGAGTGCTGATACAAATGGCTGTGCTGTGAACAAGCCCTGGAAGCCTGTTCAAAAATATAATTGTCTTCGGCAATTCAATCAGTATTTGATCAGGCTGTTGTATTTTGTTGAAAATTTATATTTGTTATTACTCTAGGCCATTGTTAAACTCATTTTCAATCATATTCTCTCTTTTGGCCTGGAGGTGAACAAGAGGAATCAAAAGATCAGAGAATGGTTTGGGTTGGAAGGGACCTTAAAGATGATCTAGTTCCAATCAGCCTACCATGGGCAGGGACACCTTCCACTAGACCAGCTTGCTCAAAGCCCCATCCAGCCTGGCCTTGAACACTTCCAGGGTTGGGGCATGCACAGCTTCTCTGGGCTACCTGTTCCAGTGTCTCACCATCCTCACAAAAAACAGTTTCTTCCTAATGTCTAACATAAATCTACCCTCTTTCAGCTTAAAACCATTACCCCCCGTCCTATGCCTACATGGCCTTGTAAAAAGTCCCTCCCCAGCTTTCCTGTAGGCCCTTCAGGTACTGGAAGGCCACTATAAGATCTCCCTGGAGCCTTCTTTTCTCCAGGCTGAACAAAGCCAACTCTCTCAGCCTGTCTTGATAGGAGAGGTGCTTCAGCCCTCTGATCATCTTCATGGCCCTTCTCTGCATATGCTCCAGGAGTTCCCTGTCCTTCTTATGCTGGAGGCTCCAGAACTGGACACAGTACTCCAGCTGGGGTCTCACGAGAGCAGAGCAGAGAGGGAGAATCACCTCCCTTGACCTGCTGGCCACGCTTCTTTCAATGCAGCCCAGGCCACAGTTGGCTTTCTGGGCTGCAATTACACGTTGCCGGCTCATGCTGAGCTTCTTCTCAACCAGCATCCCCAAGTCCTTCTTCTCAGAGCTATTCCTAAGCCATTCTCTGCCCAACCTGTGCTTGGGATTGCCCTGACCCAGGTGCAGCACCTTGCACTTGGCCTTGTTGAACTTCTTGTGGTTTGGCGCAGGCCCATCTGTGAATGATGTGAGATTTAGTACATGTTTTCCCTAGGGAGAGATTAAAGGGATTGAATTTGTCTAGTTTGGAAGAAAGAGAAGTATAAGACATAATAACAGTTCTTAAAAAAAGGAAAGTTTATAAATAGGAGGAGTGATCAAATGTTCTCTATTGTCATCATGATAGAGACAATGAGAAACTTGCTGTGTTAGAAACAAGCAAGAATTAAATTAGATTTTAAGAAAGCTTTTTAATTGTGGGAACCCAAAGTATCCTACACTGGGAAGTGGTATGACCTCATTCAGAGATGGACTGCAAAGTGTATTTAAACAAAAATTATGTCGGGCCTACATGAATGTGTTTGATTCTGCCATAGGTCATAGCTGTATGATATTAAAATACAGGTATTTTATAGCTTCATAATCCATCTATCCAATTTTAATAATTTCATAAAAATAACAGGTAGACAAGATGTAACAGACCTATCAGATATATTACAAAGAAAGTATTCGTACCAAACAAGTAATAAAATAAAATATAATAACTTTAGACTTCATATATTGCAAGCAACAATTCCCATTAACCTTTAAAAAATAAGCTCTGTAACATTCAACTAAGAGACAGCATGACTACAACTATGGTGTGCTATACCATTTCAAATTAAGTTGAAATTTCATTACATTTTGAAGACCCAAGGAACTGCAATTGAATAGTTGGCTATGAGTTTAGGAAACAAATGAGATAAATGTTTAGTTGCCAACCTGGTAACTATGAAATTGAGAATATCTTGATAGCAGGCTTCTTCAGTTTCCTAAAGTTGAAACATTTTATGTAACCTTTCAAAAGCTGTAATGCATCTAATTTACTGAATCACCTGATTCATTGGAAACATTGTTATCTCCTTGAGCTCACTGTAGTAGAAATTGTCTGTGGCTGCTTTTGGCATGTGGAAAACGTTAATGTTTCTTCCACTCTCTTGCAGTTGAAAGTACTCGTAAATTCTTGGAAATTACAAACACAGCATTAAGCATTCAGTTTCATTCCTCTCCTGCTGTTCCACTTCTCTGTGGAGGGAGAAGTCTGTCTGACAGTAACACCCACTAAGATGCGTATTTCCTGCACAGTTGACCCTCTTTTAATAGTCTCTTGCTGTCAGAGTCAACTATACATATAAAAGTGAAATTCCTATACCTGCATGCTTTTCACCACTGCTCTTTGAAATCTGGCCATGAAAGCCATGAGAAGGCCCCCTGTAAGAACTATATTTACATTGCTTATGCACTGACGGACAGAGAATCTCTGGGAACTTCAAAATCAAGATGTGTTCATGGAGCCTTTTTAGGCAGCAGATCATAAACTGCAGTTCCTGGAACAAAACATGATTTCTTCTCACCTTTCAGCATGGGGAAATAAAACTAGAGTCAGCATCATGTGTCTAAAATCCATTTTCTAAAGAGGTGATGGAGTCAGGGCAAAGTGATTATGGAAATTCCACTAGTTATAATTTTTTTTTATCTTATCCTTTCTCCCACTAATAATTCTTTCTATTATTAGTTCAATTATGTTTCTGTTTACTTTCTGAAATTATGCTTTTCATAGGCTTTTGAATCTCAGCCACGTCAGCAACACCAGCCTGTGTTCATAAACATTACTTAAGAGTTCATAATAATCTGTTCTTTGTATCTTCTGGAAAATTCACCAAAAAATCTGAGGCTACTGTTCTGTAGGATAGTGGCTAAGCCACTCAGTAGGTGGAAAGTTTCACGTTTTCAAAGCCAGGTCTTCAGTGAGCTGTGGGAGATCAGCAAGTGCCTGTACATGTAGCTCTGGGTGACCAGCTGCCAGAGTGGCTGGGAGACCTCTAGGTAACATAGCCCTGGCCAGCCATTTACCTGTGCTGTATGTGCCATGTGTGATGCATCTGGCTTGGAGAGGCCTTGGGTGTGCCCTTAAAAGAGAGAACCACTGGGATGCTGAGGTTTGGTGGAAGGGGTTCCCCTCCAACAAATTTCACAAGAGGTCAGGGCATTTCCAATGTCAGCTGGGTCCTACCATCAGCTGAGAGGTTGCTTGTGTAGGAGGTGGTTATATCCACAAAAAATATTTTTGCATTTCAAAATTACCTTGTCAGCTAATTTATACTCGACTGCTACTGTGCACTTAAGTCTAGTTTAATGGAAGAGTGTGGCAGTCACTGTGAGAACAAGCATGTAAATGCAGTGTAAAGAAAAATAACTAAGGAGTAGGAGCTAATCTGTGAAAAATTGAGAGTGATTGTACTTTTACAGTATTGTCCACGTAAGTAAGTTAAATGAGCCTTCAGGTAGGTTGGTGGAGGGCAATCAGAATGAGTCAGAAAATAAGAGGCAGAAAAGTCACACTTTAAATGTAAGCTTTTAGTTGGCAATGAAACATCTGTGAGCATAAGTTAAAGCTGAACCTTGGGGATTCCACCAATACAACACATAACAGATAAAATGAGGCAACTATTGCCTGAGCACGTTATAGGGCAATCTTTATGTTTTGACAAACAAATGCTTGAATGTATGAAGCAATCCCACTGGTATAATATGCCGCCCTCTGGGCTATGTTGTATTTGTCTTCAGTGATTTATCTCAAGCCTCTTCTTAGGTTACTGGCTGTTTTAAACTAAAACACTTTTGAAAATTAACTGTGGTTTTCTTTCATCATAAATAGGAGCAGCAGGTGACCATTACAGTTTTCTTGATTTATTTGTGCAATACATGAGACAAAAATACATAGCAGCAATAGAGAATTTGAGGGATTTAGTAGAAAAAAAAAGATTTAGCTTAGTTAAGCAAGATCCAGTGAACAAAAGTTTAATTGCAGCAGACAGTCACACTCTGGGAATATTGATCCAATCTATGTAAATGTGTATTTTATAACCATTCTGATTTTACAGACAAGATTATTCTTTATAAAATCTTCCCTGTCCTAAGTACTCCTGGGCTAAGGAGTATCTTAAAGAGTTCTAATGTAATATAATTCTTTCCTTTCAGGGAATATGGAGCCATTGATGATGTAGATATTGATCTGCATATTGATGTTAGCTTTCTTGATGTAAGTAATCTAATCACAGACTTATATAATAAAGATTAATACCCATTTAATTCTGCTACACATCAGACTCTTTAGACAACCACTGAGACTTTCCTTTTTTGGAGACTTGATCTTCACAAATGACTGTCACATTATTGATTGCTACTCAGTGGGAAGCTTTCCTTTTCCTTTTATGATCACATTTTTTAAATGCCTTTTAGGCTTTTTTTACTCCATGTATATTTCCTTTCAAACAAGATTTCTGAATGGTAAATGCTTTAACTGATACAAATGAAATACATTTCTGTTTTTGCTATCCTAGACATTAGTTAAGTGAAAGCACTTCATAGAGTCCTGGAGGGAAGAAGACCTTGGCTGGAGCTCTCCGGTGTGCTTCTCAACATCTGCAGCAGATTAGGGAGAGGCTTGAGTGGCAAAGGAGACACAGGACAGTGGTGCTGTTGACTGGCAGCATGGGTTCTATAACAGCTATGCTGTCATTAACTCCACACTTTCTCACCTCATTTGTGCAGTAACTTCCTGTCCTCTAAATAAGAATAATAGTTAGTGCTCTTAGCGGCATCATTACCTGCTGCACAGCTATGTCATGTTCTCAGTTCAGCACAGCCCGTAAGATAGTAATTCTTGGGCTTTTCTAAATTTAAGAAAATCTAATTGTACCTCGTATTATGTAAATCATTCTTAGGGAGCAGTTTCCTTTGCCCTGTGTTATGGTATGAATTTCCTTTCCATCTTTGTTTGCTCCTTTGCTTCTCAGCTTTGAAGCAGTATCTTTCAATAGATAGGAATATGTCTGCCTGTACAGTAGATGTAGTGTTGTGTATGAACCTGTGCTCAGGTTAAGTGAGCATACTCAACAACTGTAGGCATTCTAACACCTCTCTTAGGGGCATCAACAGGCAGTAGTTTGTCCTAAGTCTCAAGTTTAAAGCTGCAGTAGATATTCCACAACTGGGTGAATAGTTGGATGGTATTAGTAACAACCCCAAGGCAGACTGACAAAATGCAGCAGTTTCTCATGATGGCTAATGGTGTCTGTTGTTTTCTTTCTGTCTTGAGCTAGGAAGAGATTGCTGTGGCTTGGGATGTAATTCGCACAGAGCCTATAATAGTGCGATTGCACTGTTCACTTACACAGTACTTAAATGGCCCAGGTAAGTCATGTGTTTTCTTCATGTGCCTTTTATGGTGTCTGGGTCTGAATCATGTACTAGGTGACAGGTACTTATTCACTGCCAAATCTTTGATCCTGCATATGCTTAGATCTACTGCTGAGAGCAGTCCTACTGTTTCGAAATCATGGTTACATACATTGGCATGGCTAGGCCCTCAGTAATGACATGGGCATCTGATTTGAACTTTCATAGTTTGATTTTTGGAATTTGCTTTCCTGATACCCTTTGAAATGCAACTGCTTCCCTAGGAACCAGGGTTAAGTAATAAAGATCTACAGTTTCTAATATCATTTCCTGATTTTGGAAATGAGATATCCCTGATAAGCTATACTTACACAGGGCTCTGCAGCACATTAATATGCCCTTTTTCACACAGCTTTGAAGAGTCAAGCCATGGTAGTTATCCTTTGAGTTTCTCAGTTCTAGAAGACTGTGTGAACTCTGGGAGTCTGTAGATTTGGATGAGTTTTTAAGTGAGTAAAGCTTCCTTATTAGAGTAAAAATGGTCGAATTCCTGAAGAATCAACTGATTTTGAAGAATTGGAAACATTCATATGCAACAGTCAACTTCAGATACATTTTTACAGCAGAAAGGCAGAACTAAATTGCAATTTGAATCATAACTTGCCTGGCTTTGGAGGCTTCCAGTGCAAGCTGTCAGTTCAAGACTTGTATCTGCAGGAGAATTCTGCCTCTGGAAACTGAATAGATATTTCCAGACATAATATGTTCAGCAAAATCTGTCCCAGGGAGCTATTTTTATAGGGTATGTTGCCTGCCGATGCTAACTATAAGGTGTAAAGCAATATTCTGTTCATTCAAACAAGCATTTCATTATATCTTTTTTTTTTTTAACTTTGGACTCTATGCTTCTGGTTTATAGCTTCAATGTTTTTGTAAATATGCAAATCTTAAGATATGTATTTCCCATAGCACGTAGCAGTGTTAGTACTCAGAATATTTGTATCGAAATGTAATTTAAAAAATAAAAAAGTGGAGCTAATAAGAGAAAGTGAAGCATGAGGATGAGCATGCAGTAAGAAATTATCTAGTGAAATGAAAAGTAACAAGAAGATGTCTTCTGCGCCATTGACAAGGTTCAAACGGGAAGGTCAGTTCCCAGTCCAGCAGGTGACTGGTTGTGGGAGTGCCTGAGTACCAAGAAAAGCAAGATCAGGGCCACAGGCAAGTGCTTTGCTGGTTTTATGAGCTCAGCTACTGTTGCAGCCATGTCTCATTATTTACGAGAAAAGGAGAAAGAGATCAGCCATCCTTTGTGTTAAAAAGACTCTTTCTCTGTGAATTCCTCTTCCCCCTGAAATACGTTGTTTTGAGACTACTGTGCCATACCTTTATGCTACATCTTTTTCTCCTATAGTACTTTCTGTTGATTGATAAAAGAAACAGGAATGTGGTATACACCAAAGCTCTGTGGGGTATATATATACCACCCTGTAGCTGTGTAATATCCTGATTTTAGATAGTCATTCTTCTACTTAATAGCTTGTCTCAATATTGTACGTGTGGGCAGTTTCTCCAACGTGCCTTAGAAACCTGTCTTAGATGAGGATGAGACAGCCTGTGGAGGTACCAGGCTGTGTCCTTTAGTCTAGATGTCAGATTTTAAGATTGCTCATGTAGGTATGGTGGTTCTCACAGAAAATATTCTTCCTCAGCAGATGTCCTAAATTTGACAGTCTAAAGATGTTGTTACCACTAATCAAATCAGTAATGCATTTTGAAAGAATCATTGATTTGTCTGTAAAAGCTGAGATTATATTTGAATAATAATATTAGAGAAAGAGTATCTACAGGGCTTTGAACTTAGTGAAATTGGGTGGCCAAATTAGATATATTTTATTTTAAAATTTAATTTATTAAAGTGAAATGAAGGGATAAACTTTGACATTCTGAATAAAATCAGGCTTTCTGAGTGATTGGAATAATATAGATTTTAAAATACTGGTTTACTTTTCCTAATAAAATTTGAACCAACCTAAGTTTTTTTTGTTTTCATTCCTTTTTTATTTTGCTGTAGTCATTACCACCTTATATAATAAGAAGTATAAAGTCTGTTCATGCTTGTAGTATGTGTTGGCTGTTGTCCTTCTCTGAGGACCTGAGGCTCTCTCCACAAGTACTGGATTCCATCTGCCACTTCTATCTAGTAAATGTTGTTAAAGGATTTTAGTAACACCAAGAGCTAATTTCCAGCCTTCACCCTGTACACGTTCAGTTTTCTGGCAGTTAGGACAGGTCTTGTAGAAAACTCAGGGTAATCCTCAGCCACTGGAATTAATATATCAGGCACAGAATCATAGAATCACAGAATCATTCTTGTTGGAAAGGACCTCGAAGATCATCAAGTCCAATCATAACCTAAATCCATCTACCATAACCTAATCTACCTGTTCATTGCTCAAATCCCTAAACACCACATCTATATTTCTTCTAAACACTTCCAGGGATGGTGACTCCACCACCTCCCTGGGCAGCCTGTTCCAGTATCCAACCACTCTTTCGGTAAAAAAATTCTTCCCAATATCCAGCCTAAACCTCCCCTTTCACCAGCTTGGTAGCTCTTCTCTGGACACGCTCCAGCAACTCTACATCCTTCTTGTAGTGAGGGGCCCAGAACTGGACACATCACTCAAGGTGTGACCTCACCAATGCCGAGTACAGAGGCACAATCACCTCTCTACTCCTGCTGGCCACGCTATTCCTGATGCAGGCCAGGATGCTCTTTGCCTTCTTGGCCACCTGGGCACACTGCTGGCTCATGTGAAGTCAGCTGTCAACCAGCAACCCCAGGTCCTTCTCCACCATGCAGCTTTCCAACCACTCATCCCCAAGCCTGTAGTTTTGCATGGGTTTGTTGTGACTGAATTGCAGGACCCAACACTTGGTATTATTGAACCTCATACAATTGGCCTTGGCCCATTGATCCAGCCTGTCCAGGTCTCTCTGCAGAGCCTTCCTACCCTCAAGCAAATTGACACTTCCTCCCAGCTTAGTGTCACCTGCAAACTTACTTGGGAAGCACTCAATCCCCCCATCTAGATCATTAATAAAGATATTGAACAGGACTGGACCCAAAACTGACCCCTGGGGACACCACTGGTGACTGGCTGCCAACTGGATTATGGATATTGTATTAAAACACCCTCAGAAAGAAAACCCAGATGCTAATTAATTCAGTTTATTCCACTCTGGGCTTTCTTCATAGTCACAGGAACTGTAGTGTATAGAGTACTTACTAGGAAAAATGTCTGAGATGTGATGAGATAAATTACCAGTCCAGTTACATGTAATCTTTTGTATTACTTGCATAATACAAAACACCAAAGACATGTTTTTGTAATTAAAGTTAGTAGGAAGAGATACTTTTGGGGCAATTAAATTTGTAAAATACTCATTTGTAAAATTACAAGATATAATGTCTGATACACAAAAAATGACCATTCATTTCTTAATAGTCTTAGATTACATGTCCACTTTCACCATTGCTTCCATGGCATTGTCTATAGTAAAGGTTCAGCTAGAACAGGGTCCTTAAATATTACTTATGTGGTCATGAGTTCTTGATTATTGCTTTAGGTTCACATATCAACAATATTCCCTTTTTCCAGTGCCAACTGTGGATGTATTTCAGATCTCTACTAAAGAAAGATTTGGGCTGGGACATCAACTGAAAAAGTAAGTCTAGAAAAGTGTAAACTCCTGTTTTCAGGCAAATATTACACTCTTTTTAGTTCCTGGACTGCGTAAAGCAGTGTAAAATTCACAGGTTGTCAGGTTGCTTGGATCAAAGTGTTTTGAACCTATTTTTCTTTCAATAAAAATAACAGGATTTGCGTTTTGAAGTTTTCAGTTTTGGTAGCAGTTGAGGAGAACCTAATTTGTGCTGCCTGCCACAGTTTCTGTCGCTTTGCTGTGCTTTAGTAAGTAAGCCAAAAAAGTTCAAAAGACTGTAGCTGGGAGTGTTCAATTTCATTTTTTTACTTAGATGGTGAAGCCTCTGGAGCAGGACTTTTTGAGCATCATGCATAGCCTAAGGGGGCTGTGCTTTGATGGTGGCTTCTAGGATTAGGCCATCTGCATTTTTAGGAGAAGAAGGAAAAATAGTTGAAAGAATTAGCAGTTTTATGTGTTCATGGTACAATTCAATTTAATAAAGTTTTGCTGAGCCGTCTTTTCACATATGTATGTGTAATAAAACGACAAGAATATAGGCTTTAATATCTAACCATTACCACATTAATAATCCCTTAAGAAAAAAAGAATATTTTGCTGTTTGGTGTTTAAAGAAACTCAGTGTGGCATTTTTGTAACCTTACAAATGAAGCAACGTTTCTAAAATCTCTATGGTTCATAACTTGGAAGAAAAAAAATAAAAAGCTCCTCAGACATGAGCAGACATTTAAAAGATTTCAGTATTTACACTGCCTCTGATTTGTGCACCGAGTAATTAGTAAAAGATCCTGTAAGACATTTTTAAGGACATAGTTGCATAAATCACAGTTGAGTAGAATACCCATGAACCCCATGGCCACATGGTTGTGGCAACAGGATATTTATCTTTGAAGAATCACTAAATTTTCCATAAAGTCTACACCAACTTCCACTTTGACTTTATCACTCAAAGACCCTAACTGCTAGATTAGACTCACGGAGTAATTCGGCATGGAAGGAACTATTAGAGATCACCTAGTGCAGCCTCCTGCTCCAGGTAGCACTAACTTCAAAATTAGATTAGTTCACTCTGAGTCTCGGGCATGTGCGCTGTGAAATCTCCAGCCTTTGTGAGCAACCTATTGTACTGAACCACTCTTGTGCATGTCTTCTTTTTATAGCCTTTGTGTTTTTTAGCTTTCCTTGCTACAACTTGTGACTGCTGTCTTTTGCTGTCCACCTCTGGGAAGTGCCTGGCTCTGTCTTCTCTGTAAACCCTCTTTGAGTAGTTTAGTGTTCAACATTCTTACCTTCATGTTTGTGCCTTAGGAGAACATGCTCCTGTTGAGCAGTGTGGAGGCTGTAGCCTACCTCTGTAGTCACCGGAGAGACAGATGCCTATAGTTTGAAGCAATGCCTTTGAATTAGTTTGTCTGTAGATCTCCATGAGAGGCATACCTGCATAAATCTTGCAGTGGTTGCTTACACAGACCATATTCTCAATAAGAGTTCTGTGTAAATTAGTTTTATGTGGGGAAAAAAGCATTTTTGAGAAGCTGAGACACCCAATCATCAGTCCACATGCGTAAGAGAAAAACTCTACTTGTAGAGTGAGAGCATTGCATCTCCATGGTGAACAGAGAAACACAGTCAGCATGCCTTGGCTAGTGTAAGAAAATCTTCTTTTCTTCCTTAATTTGCAGAATCATGCAGACATTTGTTACACAACAGTGGAAGAACTGCAAAGAGAAATCTAATGGTACGCACAATAAGAAGATGTCTGACAAAAGGGTGAAATCCCCTCTGCACATCTTTTCTACATTGCGCAGGTAATAGCAAGGAAAACGAGCTGTTAACACTATATCCTGTTCAAAACCCACAGCAGACTTCACAAGGTGAAATGTTGACTTTTCTCCACAGAGAAATGTTCTATTTATATCTTACCTCATGGGTTTCCAGTCCTTGCGTTGCATGACACAAAAGTGAGCTAGGTACTACTGCAGCTCCTAAGACTATTTGAAGGCAGAGCATTTCAGTGCCCTGCTCTCTGAAACAGCTATGTTTATTCCAGAATTGGAAATAAATAATTTTGTATTGTTTAACTTGTGTTTGTGTCTTTATAGGTTCATGGCATTTGACTGATACTTGAATAGAAAGAATATATATATAAGTAATATATACAAGTAATATATAACTTACATACAGTATATATATTTTTTAAAATACTGTTTTCTAGCTGTTCTTTCCACAGCTATGTGTATTTCTAATTTTTAAAAACTAAAATGGTCATTAATGAAAGACTGATATTTAGAGCTGCAGAGCACTGTTTGAGTACATTAATGTCGACCACTTATTAAATGCAGGCATAGAATTTCAATGAACAAAGGCATTATTAACATAAGAAGTAGTTTGTGAATAGTTTATTTGAATTCATTATGACTTCTGCCAGTTTCTCATATTGTTATTTGTAAAATCAGACTCTGATTTTATCTCTTTCAGGAATGTGACTATTTACTTTAGCATGTTTTGTTGCCTATGAAGGGGGTTGACAGATCACCCCTTCTGTGAATTTGAATTGAATGCTTCTTTGAACATTCCTTCTTTTTAACGAATTTTGCCATTCTAAATTCCATGTTTAAAAAAAGAGAGGGAGTACAGTGATCCCTATCCCTGAAGAAGGGAGGAATTTCAGAGATGACAAAAGATTATTTGTCTTTTCAAAGGCAGGAGAAGAAAGTGATGTTTTAAGAGGCAAGTTTACCCATTCCCTACCATGTCACACACCATTGCCTAGCACAGGCTGTAGTGTGGCATTTGCTTTTGTTCAGAAAGGGTGTACAAAACGCAGCTCAGTCTTTCTCCTCTTGATTTGGCTGCTGCTGCAGAGGCTGTCCAAAGATGGCTCAGCCCAAACTCAGGGAGGCCCTCTCTCCCTAGAGTGCCATTCCTACCTCCTGTCTGCAGGAGGGTGGTAGTGAGCTAACAGCTGCAACTGTGAGTCAGCAGCCACCACAGGCATCTTCTGATGTCACCGCTTGCTAACAGGGTGGGGAAACCTGCCAGCCTCTCCCTTTGGGGTTTCACTTCTTTTCTATTCAATCCAAGCCCAAAAAACACTCCAAAGATTGGGGTCATTTATAAAGAATAGAAAAATTATGCAGCATACCTGTTACGTCTTCTTGGTTTGTAAGGACAGGTGAATGTGAACCTTACAGAAATGTGACAGTTCACGTGAATGTTACGAAAGCCTTTTGTTCTTTACTTTCTGCTTTCATAATCTGAGTCACTCACATTCTTATTTCTAGTGTTCTAGAGCTAGAATTTCTCGAAAAGAGCATAAAATTGTCTTCCACAAAGCACACGGATTATTATGAGGTTTTTAAAATAGTGTTCATTTCAGCTGAATTAAATTTTGTTAACTGCCTGCGAGTTTCACTGCTCATTATATCTTTCATTGTATTTGGACATAGAATTAGTTATGCTGTATCCAGAAGACAATAATCTTATTGGGATCATGCCGTGATGATTACACAGGAAAGGTAGATTTTGATAAGGAAAATGTCTTATAACCTCATGTGAAATATGTGGGTTTCATTTCAAGGAGAATTTCCGGAATAAATGGTCTGTTTGGAGAAACAGACTTTTACAAAGAGCTGTAAGAATATATCTCTAACTTTTGTTGAAGTTAGTTGTTTTTTTTGATCGATGAACATGTGTGTAAATAGGAGTAAGAGGTCTATTTGTTGTTGGAAAATTAGTCCTACATAAAATTGCTCATCGTTTTAATGCTGAGCTGTGTTTATACTAGTGAACTATATAAAGACAAATGATACTTTAAAATTTTTACATATGTGTGGTCTTGCTTGATTTGTACAAGATTTTGATTATTCTCTAACTTTGACTTCTCTATTTTTAAGGTCGCCAAGTTATCCTCCACCTGGCTGTGGTAAGAATAAATCAAAACTGAAGTCAGAACAGGATGGCATCTCCAAAACTCACAAGCTACTGAGAAGGACTTGCTCTAGCACAGTGAAGGCAGAGGATATGTGTGCCACAAAATCTCACAGAACCTTTGGCCGCTCATTGTCGAGTGACCCTAGGGCTGAACAGCCAATGGCTATTAAATCGCACAAACTGTTGAGCCGTTCTTGCTCTGCAGCCGTCAAGCAGGAGGAGTGCATCACTTTAAAGTCCCATAAGCTGTTAAGTAGGTCGTGTTCTGGGGATCCTCGATGTGAGCACAATAGCACCTTGAAGCCCCACAAACTTTTAAGCAGGTCATACTCCAGTAACCTTAGAATGGAAGAATTGGATGGACTGAAGAATCACAAGTTACTCAGCAAGACATACTCCAATGCCCCTAAATCATCCAAAATGGAGCTTTTCAAGGAGTCCACCATAGCAGAGAGCAGGAGGCTCTCTCTTACCTCAGGGCTTATTGGTATCTTAACACCATCTTCATCATCACCTTCACAAGCTGCTGTGCGTAATGATTTTTAATTCTGCTCATTTTCCTCCTATTAATTTCCGAACATACTGTTACGCTTGTTAAGCAAAGGCATTAATACTTAGGACTTATGTTAGTGAAAATATTGGATATATTTAATATATATTGGATGACAAGGGCAATGGAGTCAGCTTTTAAGGATTTAAACTACTGTGGATCCACAAATATTTGGGTTATACAATCAGAATTTGCTTAAGTCAACACAGAGATTTTACATGTCACATTGAATATATCTCAATGTACAGCTGCTGGCCATGGGAAAATTCAGTCAACCACTTCCTTTCCTGGCTTGTTCCTTGCTGCAGGAAAGAGGGAGAGTGTGCACTTCCACACTGCAAAATCGGCTTGATCACATAGGTCTTTCCTGATTTCACTATTTGTTTTGTGGAGGAAGAAACCCTCCCTTGGGTTGTTTGGATACCAGGTCACCTCTCCTTCTGGTCTTTGCATCTGTGATCATCATCATAGTGGAAGGAGTGCAGTCATGACTCAGCTCACCTCTTGGGCATCTGTTTTGTGAAAGGCTTAACCATCAAGTGTGCTGGTTGCAGCGGGAGGTTGGGGAAGGAATTAGGTCCACACTGGCCTCCTTTCTTTACCCAGAGACATGATCGTTTAGGAAAACGAACAGTAGCACATATTCTTAAACTTAAGAAAGAGCACTCAAAAGTAATTCTTCTGCCTCTTTACAGATTACTTTTATACTTTAGAAGAAAGGTCTGTTTGCACTTTTTCAAGTCACTTCTCTGTTTTCTGTGTTAGATCTGGGAAGAGGGACTTAGGAGACTGTCCTCTCCACTCCTTTAGCCTGATGGCATCTTGATGTTCTTAGCAAGAAAAAGCTGATTCTTGCTTGAAATGCCCTACATATATTCAAAGTAGTGCATTGTCAGTAATGAAATTACATTGAGTGTGCTTTGTCTCCTGGTAAATTAGTTTAAGAAGCTGTGAGCTATACTAATTGGATCTAAAAGCAGTGATGTACTGTCATGAAGTCATTTATATACATGCTGCGTGGTTGGTTGTGGTAATTTGCACAGCAATATTATTTTAAGTCAACAGACTTTGTACTTGCCACAGTTTAGAGATGCCTTTTTTCCTGAGTCAGCAGAGGATGTCTTAACATAGCAAGACTTTCCTAAGTTTAATAGGAAAAGTCCCATTGATTTTGATAAGATAATGAAGAGTTCACTAAATGGTTTCATTACTGATGTTATCAGATGATGTGGAAGAAATGCAAGCCTGACTTGACAGTCTAAAAACTACCAGTAATTTATTGCTAGAATGCATTTACTTTGAGCAAAAAACATCACATAAATGGTCAAGTGTAGTTTGACTGATGTTAGCAGAAGAGCATCAACACATTTTACATGCAGGTACCAGATTCATGGGTAGACTGAGTGCCCATCTGCAGTTTAAAGTCAGTGCAATGTGGAACTGATGAATTGGGACCCTAACTTCTCTTCAGTTCTCTGCTAAAATGTTTTGGTCTCATATATTCATACAATTAGGATTGTTTCCCAGGAGAAAAAAAGGAAAAGGTTTCCCAATTAAGCAGTTAGAGAAATTTAAGTAAATAAACCTATTAAAAAAAAAGGGGAAAAAAAAAATGCTGAAAAAGAAGGTGTCCTGACTCTTACTCAAAAGAAGGGTTGATTGAGATAGATTCCAATGTAGAGGATATTTTGTACCTTACTGACTTCTGTGACAGAATTCTTTCTAATTTATATTTCCGTGTGTAGAAAGAAATAGGCAGAAAGGGTTTGAGTGGCATCTGAGCACAGAGATCTGTTAGCATGGTGCATAAGAAGTGAGATCTTAGTAAATTTAAAATAAAAAAGTTTTCAGCCTTTCTGAGAGTTACATTCGTCTTCCAAGCCTAAGCAGATAGCCCACATTTAGACAGACAACACGCAGCTAAAATTTAATGGAAGTCACCAAAATACCAGTTCAAATGGAGTGAAGGCGCTGGTGTTTGCATTTGAGATTAAAGTTTTTGAGATGCTGAGATGCAAAACCTCAAAAGAAACCTAAAAATATGGTAAAAATGGTAAAAATTTACCCCACACTTAGGAAACAGTCAAAGGATGGATTATTTGCAATGGTTGCGCAAGTGAAAGATCTTTTTAGATGTAAATATTGTTTCACTAACATATTTGTACACAAAAAATACAAATGTTTTATCATTTCCTTATAATTAGCCTATCAACACTGAAGTTGCCTCAACTTTTCCCTTGCAGCAAAATTATGGTGGAAAATGCATTCCAGTACGAGACCGTGGCTTTCTTGTGCAGGTAGGGTGTCATATCTTACCCATTTATGAAACACTGTGGAGCATGAGCTGGCTGTTAATTATTTTTAAGCAGATGTTACTCTCATTTTCGTTGTTCTCAGACTATTGAATTTGCTGAGCAGCGGATACCAGTATTGAATGAATACTGTGTAGTTTGTGATGAACCTCATGTGTTCCAGAATGGCCCTATGCTGAGGGTAAGTGGTGTGGTTGCTGAGGTAAACAATGCATTTTATAACACCTTGAATAGCAATAGACTATGCAAGCCTATTCTAAAGCTATTTAATTATTTCATCCTTATCTCCTTTCAGGATGCAAAAATGTATACTCATTAGATTTTGCTGTAAAGTTGAAAAAAAATGTGTTGCAAGCAAGGGAGATAGAATTCTGGCTTGGATAACATCATGGAAACATAAAGGGGGGGCATTTCACTGAATGTTGCTGTGCTTCAGTAGTCACAACTGGATAAGACACAGGAAGTGCATTAAGAGTGCTTTCCCAGTCCTCTAGCATTTGTTTAAAAGCTTAGGATCACCTTAGTCTTTGAGCTCTTATCAAGCCATGACCCGGGTATCAAGATACACTGGTGTTAATGTCACAAGGCTGTGAAGTTCTTCTGACCCTCCTTTGCTCATGGGCCACTGGAATGAGACATCCTCCATAATGTGATAAAAAAGGCAGTAAAAGGAGATGCTCTGTGAAGTGTCTGATCTAGTAGTGACCTAGTCCAGGGGGACTGTTGTGGCTCAGTGTCGTGGGCCAATACCAAAAGCTACCGGACTGTCAGGATGCATCCACCGCTTCCCCCCCACAACTGAGAGGTTTGTGAATGAGACTGCACGCACGGCCACTGCGGGACCGAATCTTGGAGTGTGATTGGAATGCTCCCTCACCACACTCACAAATTGTTACTGAGACCAATGTTCAACTAACAAATTAATGGATTTATTAAGGGTTAACACAAATTGAGAGACCAAGGTTCAGGGAAGGTAATCTAGGCATATATCAGAAAGGAAAATCAGGGTTCTATGGTATTAATGAGTGCAGTCCCCGTGAGAGAGATGTAGGATTAATGGAGGAGAAGGGTAGGAGGTGATCCCGGTAGAGATGTGTATGTGGGGGTGTGGGGGTGTGTGTGTGTGTGTGTGCACGCGTGTTACCCTCCTTCCGTAGCAATGATGTGACCAGCGTCCTGGCGACTCGGTGACGGGGCGACCCTGTGACGAGGCGACCCAGTGGTGGGTCAACCTCTCCAGCAGGGAACAGGCAGGGCATGGCAGACAGGCAGGGCAGGCACAGCAGGCAGGCAGGGCATGGCAGACAGGCAGGGCAGGCACAGCAGACAGGCAGGGCAGGCACAGCAGGCAGGCAGGGCAGGCATGGCAGCGACTCCCCCAGAAACGCCAGGCTCCGACAAGCGGCAAGCAGCGATCCCCCACGGGCGAGCACAAGCCCCCCCGGGTGGAGCGGCTGCAGGCAGTACTAGCAGGCAGCTTAGCTGATCACTGTGTCCGGCAGATGAAGGAAAGTTCTCTGGTTCACCGGCACAGCCCGCCTCCTTTTTGATAACATTCTCTGTTCAACTTGAGGCTAGGTGTCCAGTTTTTCAGCCTGCTATCTCTATTTCTGCCAAGTCTGTTTCAGTTTTTCCTTGGCTAAATCAACAAAAGGCACTTCTTTGGCTTGAAAGGCATTCCGCCTAATCTTATGTGGGGGGAGAAGGAAAAAGTGGTCCGTTCCCCACACTCAGTATGCCCAAAGTGGAGCCAGCTCTTCCTTCCTTTCATTCCTGTGTAACTGAAACCAGGAATTTTGCGTGCTGAATATTTTACCTTCTCACACAGTTGGTGAATACATACAGTGAAAAAGAGTAAAACTGGTCATGTGAGATAATGCTCTGCCTGGAGCTAATAGCCCAGTGCAGCTTTGTGATCTTACTGGAATGGAAAACTGTTTAATGGCAGTCTGTGAATGGCCTGACACCTGCCAATTTCTCCACAGTGTGAGAAGCATCAACACTGAAGTTGAAGCAGACATCATCTATGATAGTTCATGGAACTGAATTCAGGAAAGTTACTGCTTGCATGGTAGCAGAAATCACCTTGGCGTCATCCCCCATGACATTGAGTGGCAGCAGTCGGGCATTCCGACTGCAGGCAGGGCATGCAAATAGGCTGCTAATAGGATCTGAAAAACATCGACATATTCAGTTTACACCGTTTTAAGTTGTGGTTAAACTTCTGTACTTTTGAAAACCCTATCAGCTATTCTTTAGCTTCTTCAAGCTTATATCTAGCTTTTAAAAACATGGTTTTTAGCCTTATTTGTCAGCAACCAAACCCTGATTAGCAGCCTGTAAAAGGCTTCCGTTCCTTGTTGTTAATCTTTGAATGCACTGCTATGTATATTACCTGTGACAGGATGAGATAAGACCAAGTGAATAATGTTTGGATAGTGAATACAGTTGGGATAATGTTTATTTAAATTTGAGGTTTTATTTATTGCCTATAGGACAAAGCAAACAGTAGCTTTTATTCTGGTTCACAGGTTGAACTATTAAAATAAAACAGAATTAGAAGTCACCTGCTCTAAATAAAAAAAATCTTAATTCTTTTTGCTTTCCCAATTTAGAGATTAAAATCCCTCAGATTTACTTTTCTCTGTTTTCAGCTTAAAGAGGAGTCATTTTTGTTATTTGAGAGTTTGTCAGCACTTCAGAACAAAGTGTGAATGTGTTTGCCACTAAACATATATTCATCAGTGTCTTTGCAAGCAGCAAGCTTTGCAAAATGAAATCTAGCATGCTCCGTGTATGATTGAATGACTCAATAAGCAATATAGAGCCATTAATGAGTCTGCTGTTCTGTAGAGGTGAGAAAGGATCTCAGTTTGAATCACGCATGAGCTTGCAAAAGGATCTTAAGGAAATTTATGCTGATTTCTACTGAGAGCTCTGGCAGAGGCAGCCTAGAGTAGTCAGAGTTTATTTACATGCTTCAACTGCACACACACGTACGCATACATACATACACACATAATGTATAATGTATATAAAGAGAATAAAGAATGACCCAACTGGAAGAGCACTTTATGTTTAAAGAGCAGTTTATGTTTAATACTGCTACAACAGCTGATCTCAGGAATACAGTACTTTATTAAGCAGAGTGCATGCGGTTTTCTCTTAAGGCTTTCTCTTATGTCACTTAATGAATCCCATATATATTATTCCTGGCCTTCCTAAAGAGCTTTAGAGTGCTTATTAGTAGGTGGCTTTGTAGCTGGTGTCACCACAACAATTTTGGCTTTTTTGACAACGGGATGGCCTATACAGCACCAGGCTTGCTGGCCCCACATGGGAGACACCTTTCTCAAAGGGGAAAGAGTGTCTTTGCACAAGAGATTGCAGGGCTGATTGACAGGGCTTTAAACTAGGTTTGAGGGGGGAGGGTGATATAACTGGACATGCTAGGGAGGCCCCTAGGTGTAGTAGCCCAACATTTGTGGGGCAGCGTGCTATCATTTTTGAGAATCAGAAGGTCTACCACCCCTTAAAAGTGAAAACTAAGTGCTCAATTCCCTCTCTGAAATGCTTATACACCAATGCATGCAGTATGGGGAATAAGCAGGAGGAATTAGAAATCTGTGTGCAGTCAAGGGGCTATGATCTAGTGGCAATTACAGAGACATGGTGGGACAGCTCACATGACTGCAACATGGTCATGGATGGCTGCATCCTTTTTAGGAAGGACAGGTCAAGAAGGTGAGGTGGTGGAGTTGCTCTTTACATGAGAGAGCAACTAGAATGTATTGAGTTCCATCCAGGGGCAAATGTGGAGTGAGTTGAGAGTTTGTGGGTGTGAATTAAGGGGCAGGCTAGCATGGGTGATGCTGTTGTGGGTGTCTGTTACAGGCCACCTGATCAAGACAAGGAAGGTGATGAGGCCTTCTACAGGCAGCTGAAAGCAGCCTTGCAGTTACAGGCCCTGGTTTTCATGGGGGATTTTAAGTACCCAGATATTCTCTGGAAGGCCTACTCAGCCAGCCATTCACAGTCCAGAAGGTTACTCCAGTGCATTGATAATAACTTCTTGATGCAAATGGTGGATGAGCCAACAAGGAGAGGAGCGCTACTGGATATTATACTCACTAGCAAGGAGGAAAGCCTGGTTGAAGCAGTGAAAGTTGAGGGCAGCCTTGGCTGCAGGACCATGAGATGGTGGAGTTCAGGATCTTGTGCAAGAGGAACAGAATACCAAGCAGGATCATGACCCTGAAATTCAGCAGGGCCAATTTTGGCCTTTTCAAGGAATTGTTAAAGGAAATCCCATTGGTCTGGGTACTAGAAGGTAAAGGGGCCCAAGATAGTTGGTTAACATTCAAGGACCACTTCGTCCAAGGTCAAGATCAGAGCATCCCAATGGATAGAAAATCAAGAAAGGGAGCTAGGAGACCCACATGGTTAAAGAGGGAACTGATGGGTAAACTCAAGTGGAAGAAGAGAGTTTACAGATCATGAAAGGGAGGGGCTGGCCACTTGGGAGGAATATAAGACTGTTGTCAGGAGATGTAGGGAAGCAACTAGGAAAGCTAAGGCCTTCTTGGAATTAAACCTTGCAGGAGAGGCCAAGGACAACAGAAAGGGCTTCTTTAAATACATTGCAAGCAAAACTACACTAGAGACAATATAGGCCCATTGCTGAATGAAGTGCGTTCCCTTGTGACAGAGGATTCAAAGAAGGCAGAGTTACTGAATGCCTTCTTTGTCTCTGTCTTTACTGCTGGAAACTGTCCTCAGGAATCCCAGACCCCTGAGGCCCCAGAGGAAGTCAAGAAAAAGGGGGAGTTTGCCTCGGTTGATGAGGACTGGGCTAGGGATCAGTTAAGCAATCTGAACATCCATAAATCCATGGGTCCTGATGGGATGCACACATGGCTGCTGAGGGAGCCGGCAGAAGTAATTTGTAGGCCACTCTCCATCATCTTTGGTAAGTGGTGGGGAACAGAGAGGTGCCTGAGGACTGAAGGAAAGCAAATGTCACTCCACTCTTCAAAAAGGATAAGAAGGAGGACACGGATAGCTATAGACCCATCAGCCTCACCTTCATCTCTGGAAAGATGATGGAACAACTTTTCCTTGGCACTGTCTCTGGACATATCAAGGATAAGAAAGTCATTAGGAGCAGTCAACATGGTTTTTACCAAGGGGAAGTCACATTTAACCAGCCTGATAGCCTTCTATGAGGACATAACCAGGTGGATAGATGATGGTAGAGCAGTGGATGTGATTTATCTTGATTTCAGTAAAGCATTTGACACTGTCTCCCACAGCATCCTCACAGGTAAACTGAGGAAGTGTGGTCTGGATGATCAGGTAGTGAGGTGGATTGTGAACTGGCTGAAGGAAAGAAGTCAGAGAGTTGTGGTCGATGGCACAGAGTCTAGTTGGAGGCCTATATCTAGTGGAGTCCCTCAGGGGTCGGTTCTGGGACAAGTACTATTCAATATATTCATCAACGACCTGGATGAGGGAACAGAGTGCACTGCCAGCAAGTTTGCTGATGACACTAAACTGGGAGGAGTGGCTGACACACCAGAAGGCTGTGCTGCCATTCAGCAAGACCTAGACAGGCTGGAGAGTTGGGCGGGGAGAAACTTGATGAAATTCAACAAGGGCAAGTGTGTAGAGTCTTGCATCTGGGAAAGAACAACCCCATGTACCAGTACAGGTTGGGGACTGACCTGTTGGAGAGCAGCACAGAGGAAAGGGACCTGTGGGTCCTGGTGGACAGAAAGATGACCATAAGCCAGCAATGTACCCTTGTGGCCAAGAAGGCCAATGGCATCCTGGGGTGTATTAGAAGGGGTGTGCTTAGTAGGTTGAGAGAAGTACTCCTCCCCTTCTACTCTGCCCTGGTGAGGCCACATCTGGAGTATTGTGTCCAGTTCTGGGTCCCTCAGTTCAAGAAGGACAGAGAACTGCTTGAAATTGTCCAACACAGAGCCACAAAGATGGTTAAGGGAGTGTAACATCTCCCTGTGAGGAAAGGCTGAGGGAGGTGGGTCGCTTTAGTTTGGAGAAGAGGAGACTAAGAGGCGACCTCATTAATGTTTACAAATACGTAAAGAGCAAGTGTCAGGAGGATGGAGCCAGGCTCTTCTGAGTGATGTCCAGTGATAGGACAAGGGGCAGTAGGTGCAAGCTGGAGCATAAGAGGTTCCACATAAACATAAGAGAAAGCTATTTCACTGTGAGGATGACAGAGCTCTGGGACAGGCTGCCCAGAGAGGTTGTGGAGTCTCCTTCTGTGGAGACATTCAAAACCCGCCTGGACAAGTTCCTGTGTAACCTACTCTAGGGGATCCTGCTCTGACAGGGGGATTGGACTAGATGATCTTTTGTGGTCCATTCCAATCCCTTGCATTCTGTGATTCTGTGATACTTTTGATATCACAGTAACCTCACCAGTTTTCATAATGATCAGAACCTTGCTAAGATCTTCTTGTATTTTAGATTCTGTGTCTTGATCCTGTTTTCTACATATGTCCGTATCTCAAAGTCATTACTTATATAGGCTCTATCTGTAGCTGGCAGTTGTCACAACCCGAGTAGGGCAACGCAGGGAAATTCAGATTGGACCCCCTTGCTTTCTAAACTCCTCAGAGAGGAGCCTCGCTGCAGCTGGATCCAACCTTAGTCTCAGACCTGGCCCTTCCAGGGAGAGTGATTAAACAGTCCCGGTCTGAGGAAGTGCTCGACCATCCGATACCCCTTGATGAAACTACACTCAAGGTCTGGATTTGAATATTAGGTTTAATTAAAACTATAGAAGGAGTGCGGACACTTCAATTATTATCTTAGGCTGCACAATCATAAAGGCTGACAATTAGATCACAACAGTACAATACATATTTGTTTAAGCTGCACAACCTGAGAAAAAATCGTGGTTAGGCCTTGTGTTACCTAATGATGTTAGGAAGGAAGAGGGAGAGTAGGAGAAGACAAGTTTCGAGAGCTAGGTAATAGAAAATCACCAGTCATGGATCCAGTGTTGGGCCAGCCAATGGGGGAGAGCTGGTGTCAGTGAGGCTCCCGAAGCCCACCATTGCAGCCCCTTGCTTTATAGGCCTAGTTTCCTTGTTTCTCAAGGATGAGCAAGCATGTCTGAGTCATAAGCCTGAGCAGCTGGAGTGGACCTCTGCCCCCTCCACCCCTTATCTCAATCGCTATACATGCAAGCCTCAGGCCATAGGCAGCCATCAGCGCTGTCTGCATCCTCTCAGGCAGGCCTTTTGGATTGCAAACGAGACTTTGTTTAGGGGTTAGAATGGGGTTTCCAGCAAGTATAGGTCCTGAGGGCTGGTTCCTCACAGCTGTATCACAAGATATGCAACAGACTAAATAGCTCTGGATGATTCACCAGTGTCTTCCTTTAAATAATAGATCCTCCACACAGATGGACATGCGATCACATCTGGGTGTGTGTATCCTTAATTATGAGCTTCCCTTCTACCTTTTGGACCTTTCTTTAAACAACAAAGAATGCTTATGAATCTATAAAAGCAGAGCCAAGTTCTTGCTTGAGAAGTTATTTTAAAATGTTGGCTTTTTTGTTTTATAAAATGTTATATTGTAAATTGTGTATACCAGAACTTGATGTTCTGGTATTTAATGGAGTTTTATGCAATTTCAGAGAAGCCAGTAAGGAATTTGATTCTGTAATTCCTTCAGTATGTCAGCCTGACACCTTTCCTGAGCTACAGTGTAGTTTAATGGTTGTCTTGAAACTCAGTTAAAAAATTTTAAAATTGCTGTCACACAATAATTACATTATTTTTATACTGTAAACTGTTGTACCTAGGTGTAATTTTTTATGATGGTTTTTAATGACTTGTATAGTTCAGATGTCTCATCCTCAGGTCGGCTGAAGATACCAAGTGAAACAGAGAGATAAACTTTTTCCTTTCTGCAGATTTGCTCTACAGGCTATGTTTTTTGTCTTAGTATCTTTAAATCAGTCTCTCTCAGCACAAGCCTTCTTCTCAGCATTATATTTATTTTTCCTATATAACTTTTTCGGGGGGTATTCTGATTTTAATACCTATTTCAATTGACTTTGATTTCTTAATATCTTGACTTCTTCTTTCCCATAACATAGGAGCAACTTGATGACAGCAAGATGTGTCTTTTTGTATAGCTTTATTTAGACACTAGATCCACATGGTAGATATACCAGTGTATGAAAGATGTCTGTTGCAGAACAACTGCATAACACAATTGTGTATGTTTGGCTTTGTTTTTTACAATGGGCACCTGTCTTGCTCCAGGGCCTGTGGTACTAATCTAATCATGCAAATGTGCCCTGCTGGTTCAGGAGTGCTATTATACGCAGGAATCTTTGTATGTTGTTAGGCTATCTTAGTCATTTATTGAGAATAAGTAAAGAGGCTACCTTAGTGACATGCTGAAGATTAATAAAGACAAAATTCTTAAATTTCTCTTGGGAATTTCTTAATAGAGCAAAATATGGATCTTTCAGAACAACCAATTTTCTTTTGAGCTTCAAAAGTTTCCTGAAATACAGAAGACCAGACCTAGAGATACAGTTCCTGTGTGTATTTTGTAAGTGTCTGTGTAGATGGAAACACATTATATAGACAGAGTAGCTTCAAAACACTCAGAAACCTAATGCTTTCACAAGAAACTGCAGCTGTGTTACTGAAGAGGAAGGACAAAGGTTCCCTGGAATGGAAGAAGGAGTCTTAGAAAAGTACTACAACACATCATGAGGCTGTAACAATCTCGTTTATAAAGGTCTGATGCTTCATTTTGTCCCCTTTAAAAAACCACAAAAACAAACAAAAAAAACCCAACAAAACAAAAAAAAAACCCAGTAAAATCAGCAGTGCTTTCCTGTAGATATTCACACCTTTCCCACATGAGTTGAGAATGAATGTCATTTCTCATCATAGCATTCTTCTTCAGTATTTATTTCAAGAGCACAGAGAGATCTAGTGATTATTTACAGTGCACCCAAACTTATAAAAGCTAAATTGGATTTTTGGAGATAGACATTTATATAGAATGCCAGCAAAAACTAAAATTGCCTGAAATCACTGCATGGCATGATTTGCAGTCTTTCTGCAAAGCACAGGGAAAATTCAATACATACATGGATCCTAAGAAGAAAAACTGCTGTTTAACTTCTTGCATAGCATAGACCATACTATTTAATGTGATTATTCCTAACAGTGATCTGAATTCTAATTATTGAACTCTTTATAGAAGGATTAAGAAACAGTTTTGATATCATTAGCAAGGGTTGGAATTGCAGCCTTTACACCCAAACAGCTCCCTTATCTCCCACAAAGAATCACAGTACATCCGCCTGCAAAACAATCTGTGCTGCACAGCTCTCAGGTGTTCTGTCATCAGTCTCTTCTGATGTAGCTCTTTGCTCAGCTTTGAAAAACAGTGGGAAGTACAAGGTCAGACATAGGTTTTGTGCTGAGAAGAAATGGAGAAAGCAGACTTGGTAAACCTACTGAAAACAACAAAAGTCTGCTTATTTGAATTGTTAGCCTCATTTAGATTAGTGAGACATGAGTTATTATATGTTTGTAATGGAGGGATAGATTTTAATTGTTTCAAAAGCATATTCTGAAATGGTTTTTTTCCTGACATTTTCAAACAGTTGGTGTATCATTCACATGGGTTGTTAAAATAGTTAAATAAATTATCCTGATTTATGTGAAAGTACTGCAGTAGACTAAATAAGAGAAGTAAACTTCAGAAATGTTAACTTCCACAAAGCCCATTCTGGAGTACTGAGATATTCTCCCGTGGCACATGTTTCTCTAGGGAAGAGCCCCTGAAACTGAAGCTTGTTTCATCTAATGTCATTCATTGGCTTCTGAAAATCTCCAAGGATAGAGACTCCACAACCTCTGTTGGCAGCCTGTTTCAGTGCTTGATAAAGCTTTAGAGAAAGCTAAGTTTTACTTTTTCTGAAGTTGAGATAAAGCTTGTCCTGTATGAGAGAATAAAAGCACTAAATGACCTCCAAAGGTACTTCTCAGACATATGATTTTGTTCATATAGCTAAATAATGTATTTTCCAAAGCAGATATAATAATGTACAAAAGAAACTTTAGCATTATTTGGTTCTATATTATAAGGCTCTTAACTTTTTTTAGTGCCATATAAAAGTCTTCCTGTTACTCTAGCGCTGATAAAAATATTCTAGGAAAGGACTAAGTTGTATTTTAATAATACAACAGTTTTGCTACTGTAACAGTAGAGAGATATCTTGGTTTAGGAATTCAGCATGTACTGTTATTGCGAACATTTAAATATAATGACATCATGAGTCATTAACAAAAGTGATTATATTTAAGGATCTGATTTTTAAAAATGTAATAAAAATGTATTATCATGTCGTATCATATTCAAAGACTGGAGGAAAGCAAATGTCACTCTTTTCTTCAAGAAAGGCAAGAGGAGGAGCCAGAGAACTACAGGCTGATTACCTTCACCCCAATCCCTGGGAAGGTGGTGCAACAGCTAAGTATTTCCAGGCACATGAAGGCCAAGAAAACCATCAGGAGTAGTCAGCAAGCCTTCAACAATGGGAAATCATACTTGACCAACTTGAGAAACTTCTGCAGTGAAGTGACTGCTGTGGTAGATGAGGGGAAAGCCGCTGATACTGTCTACCTGGATTTCAGTAGGGCCTTTGACACTGTCTCTCATAAAATCCTCACAGACAAGCTGTTGATGCATGGGTTGAGTGAGAAGATAGTTCAGTAGACTGAAAGCTTGCTGAGTGGCTAGGCTCAGAGGTTGATGATCAGTGGCACAAAATCTAGTTGGAGGCTAGTAACTAGTGTGGTACCTTAGGAGTCAGTACTGGGTCCAGTCATGTTTAATATCTTCATTAATTATCTGGATTATGGAGCAAAGTGTACTCTCAGCAAGTTTCCAGATGATACAAAACTGGGAGAAGTGAGTGATACTCCATAGTGATGGGTTGCCATCCAGAGGGACCTCGACATGCTGGAGAAGTGAGCTGACAGGCTATATCCGTGGAGACATACAAAAGCCATCTCAACACATTTCTGGGCAGCTGGCTCTGGAAAAGCCTGTTTGAGCACAATTGTTGGACCAAATTACCTCCAAAAGTCCCTTTCAACCTCAATAATTCTGTAATTTCGTGATCATATTCAGCTTTTACATAGTATAAATTATGTGGCTAATGTCTATCATACAGTCTATACGTTCCCAAATTCCTCATTAGTACAAATACTAAAACCATTGATAAAACAGCATAATTGAACAGATTTTTAAAGCCTATGAGACAATTATGCAGGACAAAAGAAAAATCTGATTATATTCAACAAGGTTATAAAAAACCCACTTTTTATCAGTAATTTTTCTTTCAGTCAAGAAGTCTCTTTAGAGTGCCATCTTGTGTTGAAACCTCAGACTGAGACTTCTTTAGAACAAAACAGGAGACAGTAAAAAACTCCATAAAACTAAATGCTGAAGCTAGTTTCTTTGAAATTTGTACTCTTTTAAAGACATCTCTGCTGTTTAAAGTTTTGCCCGTAAAATACGAATGGTAAAATACTGTAAAACAATATTTGAAATAACAGTTGTTTGTATTTAGCTGTAAAAATAACTAAAGTGTGTTAATTCATATATATCTGTTCTTAAATTAGTAAGCTTACATATTTAGAATCCTTTTCATCCCAAAGTGCTCAGTTATTATTTATTAATTATGGGTGAGATCTTGGCCTCAGTGGGTTCCTGTTGATTTGAAGAGGTCTTGGATTTCTCTGCCCTTTGAATATAAGATTCTTAGCTGTCACTGAAATACAGTAGCATTGATGTTCCAGAAACAGTACACTGCTCAGGGTTGGGAGGTTTTTGGAGTAGAATAAAGATCATTGAGCTATAGAGAAAAGTGTAGGTATACAAATATGTTAAGACAGACTGGAGTTTAGCCAAGATGCTTGTGGAATTCCAAAATTATTGTGGAATAACGCTGTAATCCTTCTTATAATTAGTCTACAATATAGGATGGTTTTATCTCTTTATATGAAAAAAGCCCCTCCGGTTAGAACCAATACTTCACTAGAATGGATTTCGATCACTTTATTTTTTTTACTAAGTAAAATGTCTGCAGTGTAACTTTTCCTGTTGCCAAGAGCTTACCAAAGCGCACCTTGCACAGCTAGCGCTCCATAATGCTTGTGTATTTTCCATCTATTTATATATCTGGGAAGTGAAAATTAAAAAAAATAATTAAAAATGTGTATCAGCTTGTCACAGTTTGACTCAGGATCGGCAATTAAACCAGAGACAATGCTCTCGATCCCCTGCCACCCAGGTAGAGAAGGAGAGAGAGAATTAGGAGAGATACTTAGCTGGTTTGAAAACTAAACTAGACAGCTTGAATTATATGTACAATTATATACAAGTATGTTCAGGAATGTGCAAAAGCCTCTTGCCTCCCCCACCCCCAGGAACTCCCCCAGCACTCTCCTGAGCTGTGAGCAATCCCGAAATATCCCAGTCCTCAAACAGGAGATAAGGCAGAGCACACAGGGGCTGAGGGTAGAGTTATGAGGTCAGTGATGCCTGAGCCTGGGGTCGACGGTGATGGATGGATGGAGTCCTCCCCGGATGCCAGCCATGGATTGAAGAGAAGGGAAGAAGAAGCAGGAAGGAAGTTGTCTTCTGTGATCTCTGACCTTCCTACCTCCTTCCTTCCCTCCCTCCCTCCCTCCTTCCCTCCCTCCCTCCCTCCTTCCCGCCCTCCCTCCCTTCGTTTCCACATTTTCAGTATTATTCCTGCACTGTTATATCCTCATCCTTCTGCTGAGTGTCTTGAAGATAAAGAGATAACTTCTTTTTGTGGAAAACCTAACAATTACCACAGTTCAAAGTAGGAAATTGAGCACAGATTTGCACTTACATGTCATCTCCATGCCTGGAAGTTTTATTAGAAATGAGATGGTCGCTAATGGTTTCACCTTTGCCATTTTTTTCATTTCCTGTAAGTCAGGCTATGAGCCTTCCCTGAGCTTCTCCTCTTAGATCAAGAGCTTTTAGGTGTGTCAGTCATGTTGCAGCCTCATTGGTCTGTGTGACATTCCTCATGATACAAGAAGGGGTGGCACATTGCTTTTCTGACCACAGCTGCAGCACGCATTAGAAAGTAGCAAGGTAGATCGAGGAGAAAGTTTCAACTTTTTCAAATTGAAAGAATATCTGGAAGTCTTTTAAGTAGTGTCTAAGTCCAGGAACTAGAATATGTCAGTACCTTGGTGGTTTACCTGTTGACCATTCACAGTCACTGCTGTAGGAAGCGACACTTGCATTATAACACGCAGAAACTCTGATTGAGCCCTTTTTCTTCACAGCAGCAGTTGGGTGGGAGCTACTAAGTGTTCAAAGACTGTGAGTGCCTAAAGGAACAGTCTGAAAAGGGGAAGGCTGTGGATGTGGTCTACCTTGACTTCAGCAAGGCCTTTGACACAGTCTCCCACAGCATCCTCCTGGAGAAGCTAGCGATCCATGGCTTCGACAGGTGCACCCTTCACTGGATCAAAAACTGGTTGGATGACCAGGCCCAGAGAGTGATGGTGAATGGTGCTGCATCCAGCTGGCGTCCAGTGACCAGTGGTGTCCTCCAAGGATCAGTACTGGGCCCAGTCCTATTCAACATTTTTATTGACGACCTGGATGTGGGGATTGAGTCCACCCTCAGTAAATTTGCAGATGACACCAAGTTGGGGGGGAGTGTTGATCTGCCAGAGGGTAGGAAGAGGCTGCAGGAGGACCTGGACAGGCTGGATCGATGGGCCGAGGACAACAGCATGAAATTCAACAAGACCAAGTGCAGGGTCCTGCACTTTGGCCAGAATAAGCCCAGGCAGCGCTACAGGCTGGGGGAAGAGTGGCTGGAGAGCAGCCTGGCAGAGAGGGACCTGGGAGTGCTGGTGGACAGCCGGTTGAACATGAGCCAGCAGTGTGCCCAGGTGGCCCGGAAGGCCAATGGCATCCTGGCTTGTATCAGGAATAGTGTGGCCAGCAGGAGTAGGGATGTAATTCTCCCCCTATACTCAGCACTGGTGAGGCCTCACCTCAAGTCCTGTGTACAGTTCTGAGCCCCTCACTTCAAGAGGGACATTGAGGTGCTGGAGTGGGTCCAGGGGAGAGCAACAAGGCTGGTGAAAGGACTAGAGGGAAAGTCCTATAGGGAGAGGTTGAGGATGTTGGGGTTGTTTAGCCTGGAGAAGAGGAGACTCAGGGGGGACCTCATCACTCTCTTCAACTACCTGAAGGGGGGTTGTAGTCAGGTGGGGGCTGGGCTCTTCTCCCAGGCAACTAGTGACAGGACAAGAGGGCACAGCCTGAAGTTGCTCCAAGGGAGGTTTAGGTTGGATATTAGGAAGCACTTCCTCACGGAGAGGGTGATTAGACATTGGAATAGACTTCCCAGGGAAGTGGTGGAGGCACCGTCCCTGGATGTGTTCAAGGAAAGGCTGGATGTGGCACTTAGTGCCATAGTCTAGATGGTGTCGTGGTGTTGATCATAGGCTGGACTTGATGATCTTAAAGGTCTTTTCCAGCCTTGGTGATTCTGTGATTCTGTGATTCTGTGAAAACTGCAAGAGCTCAAAAAATGCTTCTCTTGGTGCCTTCTGCTTCCAAGTATTTGCAGTCTCAGGTTAATTGCTCAGCTCTTATTCTGGCTTTTCTTCACTGGAATAATTACCCTTCTAAATGGTCTTTCAGCACCCATGATCTTCACTTAGCCAATAGTTTTGTGGAAGTCAATGGCTCTCGTTACTTTTCTCCTTTCAAGCGAAAAATAAAGTACAAGTAAGACTGCTAGCAGCTGTTGTTGAAGAGGAGTTACAGCAGCCCTATTCAGGTAGCGGACAATAAAGTTACCCAGCTAGTCAGCTTTGCATGCCTTCAACGTATTGTAATCAGTAAATTCTCCGTGTACTTAAGTTTAGGTTAACTTCCAGAAATATATACCTAGGTATGTAAGCCCTATTTTGCCATGTGTTTTCCATTTACAAACAATGGAACCTAGTAATCTGAAGTTCGATATTGTGTATATTTTTGGATATGGATTCACATCAGTAGGAACATGTCTATATTTTTGTGTATGCACTAAAAAAATCCTTAGAAAGTTCAGCTTGCTGAATAGAAGGTGTACTTGAACCAAAATAATAGCATCCAAAAATTACATTGAAACAACATAGCTTTTATAAATGTGTTAGTGTTTGCTGTGGCTAGGGACATTTCTCATATTTACTATACAAAGTCAAAACAAGATTATTTGTGTCCCAAGGGCTCACATCCTATTACAAGAGAAGAGACAAGCAGACACCATAAAAGGAAAAACACTGGCAGAAGGCAAAACATTAGCTGCAGTGTAAGAATAGCCTTGAATCCCAGTTTTCCCATAAAGCTTGTGATTTTCTTTCAGTTCTGTCTTCTAGAGTTGATTTATTGACTTAGTTTTCATGTTTTCATTGGTTCTAGCATGCACAATTGCGGCCAAAACCAAAATACAGAAATGTGACACTGAATAGATAAGTCGTCATTGTGCAACAAGCAAAAACCCTCAAAAGATTTGCTTCGTAATTCTAAGGCAGTATTCTTATTTTGAAGGGGAAAAAATGAGTTTAAATGGTTGAACCTAACTAATGGCTGGAGTATAGGACAGTGAAACAGCCATACCAACAGCTCATGGAACACACTACTGACACTTGTGGGAAATTTAAGTTAAAAACATCTGATTTGGTTAAATTAGGACAGATTTCAGGAACAGGATCCAAAGTGCTCTTAAAGTGGCTGGAGTCTGGGTTAGAAGGCATCCAAGATGGTTATATGAAGGCAGGTTATTGAAGTGTTCATATAGCTAGAAGGTTAGCCATATAGCCAAAATATTCAGTGGGCATAAATGTTAATCAAATACATTAAATCAAAGATTGTATAGACCTTGACAATAATGTCTGTGCCTCTTCAGAGTTCAAATTTTGCTGTCTTGCTTCTCTTCACATCTACAGTTCTCCAGCCTTAAGATCTCATCTCCAGTGTTCACCTGAGAGAAGAAAACCTTTGCAAGTGTCAAACATAAATAAAATTACAATTTTCCTAACTTCCTTCTTCCAGATGCTCAGACATTTCTGGGATCATAACAGAGGGTCAGGGCTGGGGGCAGGGGATGAAAAGCAAAGCTGACAAGTCCTATGTTCCCTTTGCCCTCTTTTAAGTCTCAGGATAAATTACTTTGTTGAGGTTATAAACCAAATGTCAGAAATAAGTATTCTTTTAATACTTCATGTCAAGCGTGGCTAAACTTAGATTCCTCTGTTATTCCAGAGCAATACCTTGGTCTGGAATAAAAGAAAGTCTGTGTATACTGTTGATTATGATAATCAAGGTGGTAATGCCACCATGTTCCCCCAACTAACCAAACTATTTTACCACCCTCTAAATGTGGAAAACCTAAGACTGATTACAGTAATAAATACTTTTTGTCTTGCATGCCATGGCACAGAGAATTGGATCATGTTAGGCTTCATCTGCTGCCTAATGCAATGTAACATAGCAGATAAAATAAATGTAAAGGGTAACACCCTATTAGACTTGAAAGATGATAGCTCTTGTAAAGCAACTGATGTGAAAATATGTCAGTGCAGTAGACTTGAGATGCTTATTGAAGTCTTGAATCTTTGAAACCTAGCAAATGCATATTTTAAAGGCTATGAAACAAGTGACTACAACTACAGCAGTATTCTTATTATTGATGAAGCTGTTGTCTTAAACAGAATTCAGCTAATTTTCGTGTTTTCTTCATGTAATAAATTAATTTTTTCATTTCTGTGAGTGCTTCCTAGAGACGTTAGCTTGAACTTCAAAGCATATTGCTATGAATGCTTTAGTGATTGTCGTGGTAGCCAGACTCAGAATTTTTAGCTACAAAGGTTCAGAAGTGCCTACCAAATATCGTTTTAACATCCAGTGAGTGAGAATTTAATAATATGGGTTCAAAGAATATTTATCTAAATATACTTTCTTTGTTTTCAACATTGTAGTAAAAAGTTGTGTTTGTTTGGGTCAATTTTAAGGAAGGTTTTAATTTTTGTTTCTTTCTTGTATTTCTTTCAAGTATTTGTCCCTTTTCAATGCTTATAACCATTCACTCTGTGATTCATTACTTGAACTGTTAAAAAGTTGGTCTGCTAATTATCTTTCAGTCAATAAGCATGGAGTCGCTGTAAGGGTTGTAACCAATTAGGAAGCCTATGAAGTCATGCCCCTTCACTTAAAGCTGTGTTCTTTTTTGTTTCTGCTCTCTTTGCTTCATGGAAGCAGAACACTCAATTCTCACTCAGGTTGCAGTTTCAATAAGTTTTATTATTTGATCATTGAGATGGCATTATGAATTAAATTTTCAAAAATACAGACTGGTTCAAAAATCAAAGTTTTTTTATTACTGTTTTGATATCTGAAAAAAGAGTGGAAGCACCTCTTATTTATTAAAATAAAGTGTTACCTTTTATTATTATTATTCTATAATAATATAATGCAAAGCCTAAGAGACCTGGGCTGTTTAGTCTTGACAAGAGAAGACTAAGAGGGGACCTTATTAATGTCTATAAATATCTGAAGGGTGGATGTCAAGAACAGGCCAGTCTCTTTTCAGCGGTGCTGTGTGATAGGACGAAGGGAAACAGCACCAAGCTACAGCACTGGAAGTTCCACCTCAACATGAGGGAAAACTTCTTTACTGTGAGGGTGACGGAGCACTGGAACAGGCTGCCCAGAGAGGTTGTGGAGTTTCCTTTTTCTGGAGACTTTCAAGACCTGTCTGGATGCATTCCTGTGTGATCTGACCTAGGTGTTCCAGCTGCAGCACAGAGGGTTGGACTCGATGATCTTCAGTGGTCCCTTCCAAACCCTATGCTTCTGTGATTCTATGATTTTCTTAAAGTTTGCAAATAATTTGTTAAATCAGTTTAAAGTGAAGTTGATGGTAGCTGCTTCAGGAAATCTGTCTTCTAGATCAGATTTTTGTGTGTGTTCTCAAAGCAGAATAGCAAACTGTGAAGAATAAACCTGCATTTATGAAGGGGGTCTGCCTCTGTTTGTTTCTAGATTTGGTCTCCATTAATTTTAATCATGTAGGAATTTTTCAGAGTCTGATAGGCTAGTGTTAAGGACAATGAGGTACTATGCCTGTAAGTTTTGCTTTGCAATCTGTTTGGATTTCATTTAAGTTTAGCCTCTGTGAGTACTTACATGTTTTGGAGCTCTTCACACTTTTCCTTCGGATGTATCTTTCTCAATAATTGACATGTATTCGTAATTTGAAGGTTGCAGTTAATATCCAAAGAAAAAAATTAAATGTGTTTGGGTTTTGTTGTAGGTATTATATGATAAATCAACAACCCAAAACCAGAACTAAAATATATTTTAATTGTTTTTTCTCTGTGTAGCCCACTGTTTGTGAACGGGAGCTCTGTGTATTTGCTTTCCAAACATTAGGAGTGATGAACGAAGCTGCTGATGAAATTGCAACCGGAGCTCAGGTAGAATTATCTAATGCTTATTACATGTCTGATTTTCCATAGTATACTCACTCTCTTCTAGTATTTATTTAGACTTGTATTTCCCATATGAGTTCTGTTTGGTAAGTATTATTTATTTGACCACTCTTATAGCTATAAATACAGTTTTATGGATGGTGTTTTCAAACAGTACTAATGAGGTACTTCCATTGTTTTGCTTCCACGTTAATTAGAGTTACCCTGTTTTCATGTTCTGTTGTATTCAATTAGGTCACCTGGGTTGTTAATAAAGATAGCCATTGTCATTTGAAGATAATTCCCATTAATTTTCACCTAATGAGCCATTACTACTCTCATGCAATTAATAAGCTACTTCCTGTTCATGGTGTTGCGATGCAGCTATCCACTGAGCATCTGTTGTTTTCATTATTAAATAACAGTGGGAAAGTCCTTACTAACGTTGCTACCTGTTTTTTTTTTCTCTCCTCTGAAGGATCAGGAATTTAAGATAAGCTTGCTTCCTGACCCTTAAGTTCAGTTATTAATATACGTATAAGCATATAATTGTTTTCTTCTTAAAATATTTTAAACTATGTCTCCAAATCACCATTTAACCTTACAGTGAATTCAAAAGTTAAAAGACCTTGTGTTTTAGATCTTTTAAGATCTTAAAAGTTAGCACATCTTACTGAAAAGTGCATTCCTCTCTGATTCCTAGACATATGTCACAGTCTGTACATTTATTTATTAAGCAACGTGGTTCTTTTGGAAGTACAAACATTCAGGTCTGTTAACTTTAACTAGCACTGGTGAGTCTAGCCACGGGAAAGAAACTATTCAGCTAAGTGCCTGAATAGTGCTTATGGCCATATCCTCCTAGGAAGACACTTGCAGCAGTGTACACCAACTTCTTCACTTGGGAGTACAACTGCAGGATCTGAACATCAGCTTTTCATCTGATACCTGAAGACTGTTTGATGGCTATGTCTGCAGCACCCTACCATACCAAACATTGGGGTACCTGTGTGAGCTTGTAGGAAATGGATAGGTGTGCTGACAAAGCCCCGCCTCTTCCTCAGCCTGAAGTCTGCTGACGGCCTCAGCTATGTGGTTCTGGGGAACTAGAGTTTTAATTTTCTAATTCAGCCACTTACATGGTATATTACATGTACATTTAGAATCATAAAATAGTTTGGTTGGAAGAAACCTTTAAAAGCCATCTAGTCCAAACCCTCTGAAATGAGCAGGGACATCTTCAACTAGATCAGGTTGGTCAGAGCCCCATCCAACCTGACCTTGAATGTTTCCATTGATTGATGCCCCATCTACCACCTCTCTGGGCAACCTGTTCCAGTGTCTCACCACCCTTACAGGAAAGAATTTCTTCTTAATATCTAATCTAAATCTACCCTCTTACAGCTTGAAATGGTCACCCCTTGTCCTGTTGCAACAGATCCTGCTAAAAATGTATGTCCCTATCTTTTTTATAAGCCCCATTTAAGTATTGAAAGGCCAGCATAACGTTACAGAGTCACGGAATTGTCTGAGTTGGAAGGGACCTCTAGAGATCATCTAGTCCAACTCCCCCACTAAAGCAGGATCGCTCAGAGCACATCACTCAGCACTGCAGCCAGGCCGGTCTTGAATATCTCTAGAGAAGGGGACTCCACAACCCCCCTGGGCAGCCTGCTTAAGTGCTCTGTCACTCTCACTGTATTGAAGTTTTCCCTCATATTTAAATGGACCTTCCTGTGTTCCCGCCTGTGCCCATTGCCCCTCGTCCTGTCACTGGGCACTATTGAAAAGAGTCTGGCTCCATCCTCCCTGCAGTCACCTTTAGATAATTACAGGCATTAATAAGGTCTCCCCTCAGCCTTCTATTCTCCAGGCTAGAGTCCCAGATCTCTCAACCTTTCCTCATAAGGGAGATGCTCCAACTCCCCACTCATCTTTGTTGCCCTCTGCTGGACTCTCTCTATTAGTTTCCTGTCTCTCTTGAACTGGGGAGCCCAGAGCTGGATGCAGTATTCCAGATGAGGCCTCACTAGGGCAGAGTAGAGGGAGAGAATGACCCCTCTCGACCTACTGGCCACACTCTTCCTTATGCACCCAGGATTCCACTGGCCCTCTTGGCAGCAGCTTGGCAGTAACTCCACTTTCTCTGTGTCCTCCACCATTAGGGCGCCCACTTCATTCATCAGTGGGACTACATTTTCCCTAGTCTTCCTTTTTCTTGTTATCTTTAACTGCAATGGCCAAGTTGAGTTCTGCTTGAGCCTTAGCCCTTCTAATTTTCCCCCTGCATATCTTCACTACATCTTGGTATTCCTCATAAATTGCTAAACCCCTTTTCCAAAGGCTATAAACTTTCCTTTAGTTCCTGAGGTCCAACCAAAGCTCCTTATTTAGCCAGGCTGGTCTTTTTCCCAATTGGCTTGTCTTTTGGGACCTGAGGATGGCCTTCTGTGCCTTTAAGAGTTCCTCCTTGAAGTATGACCAGCCTTCCTGGGCTCCTTTGCCCTTCAGGACTGTCTCCCAAGGGACTCTCTCAACTATGCTCTGAAACAAGCCAAAGTCTGCCCTCCAGAAGTCCAAGGTGGCAGTTCTGCTGGCTTCCCTTTTGCCTCTCCAAGAGTTGAGAACTCTATCATTTCATGATCACTCTGCCCAAGTTGACCTCCAACCTTTACATCCCCCACAAGACCTTCTCTGTTACCAAGTAGCATGTCCAGCAAAGCATTCGCACTAGTTGGCTCCCTCGCCAGCTGTGTCAGGAATTTGTCTTTCACACACTCCAGGAACCTCTAGAACTGTTCCCTCTCTGCTGTGTTATATTTCCAGCAGACATCTGGGAAGTTGAAGTCCTCCACAAGAATAGGGGCTGGTGATCGCGAGACCTCTGCCAGCTGCTTATAGAATATTTAATCAGCCTCAACATCCTGGCTGGGGGTCTATAACAAACTCCCACCATGATGTCTGCCTTACTGGCCTTCCCCTTGATTCTTACCCATAAACACTCAACATTGTCATTCACAACGTTAAGTTCTAGGCATTCAAATGTATTCCTAACATATAGAGGGCCACCCCACCACCTCTCCTTCCATGCCTGTCCCTTCAGAAAAGTTGGTAGCCACAATCACAGCACACCAGTTGTGCTAGTCTTCCCACCACGTTTCTGTGATGGCAACTATGTCATAGTTTTCTTGCTGTACAGTGGCCTCCAGCACCTTGCCCATGTTGCGTGCATTGGTGTAGATGCACTTCAGCTGGGCTAATCGTCCTGCCACCTTTTTGGGGGGACAAGCCCCAATTCCCACCTGACCACGCTCAGACACCTCCCTAGTTACCAACGTTTCACTACCCCTCATGTCTTTGCTACCACATGGATCACCATCCCCTACCTCCATTGAAACAACAGACTGCAAGACCTTCCTAGCACTTTTACTCACAAGCACTGCCATGCAGCTCACAGGCTCCTCTCTAGTAAGCCATCCCCCTTCAAACCTAGTTTAAAGCTCTTTCAATGAGCCCTGCTAACTCTTGTCCCAGGATCCTTCTTCCCCTTCGGGTTAGGTTTTCCCCGAAGAGAAAGGTCTTCCCAGAACTTTCTCTTCTCCATGCAAAAGAACGCAACTCTTAGTCTGTCTTCATAGGAGAGATGTTCCATTCCTCTGATCATTTTTGTGGCCCTCTTCTGGACCAGCTCCAACAGTTACATGTCTTTCCTGTGCTGAGGGCTCCAGAGCTGGACACAGTAATCCAGGTGGGGTCTCACCAGATCAGAGTAGAGGGGGAGAATCACCTCCCTCAACCTCCTGGCTCTGCTTCTTTTGATGCAGCCCAGGACACAGTTGGCTTTCTGGGCTGCAAGCACACATTGCCAGCTCTTGTCCAGCTTTTCGTCCACCAGTACCCCCAAGTCCTTTTCTTCAGAGATGCTCTCAATTCCGTCATACCCCAGCCTGTATTGATATCAGGGATTGCTCTGACCCAGGTGCAGGACCTTGCACTTGGCCTTGTTGAGCTTCATGGGTTTTACACAGGCCAAGCTTGTCCAGGTCCTTCTAGATGGCATCCCATCCCTCAGGTGTGTCAGCTGCACCACACAGCCTGGTTTCATCTGCAAACTTGCTGAGGGTGCACTCGATCCCACTGTATCTGTCATTGTTGAAGATACTAAACAGTACTACTCCCAGTATGGACACCAGAGGGATACAGAATCACAGTATCATCATAGTTAGAAAGGATCTGTAAGATTACTGAATCCAACCATCAACACAAAAAAATAGACCAACAAACCAAACCAAACAAACAAACAACAACAAAACAAAAACAAAAACAAAAACAAAAATACACCACAAAACCTTGGCCACTAGAGCATGTCTTGAAGTACCAAATCTGCACGTCTTTTGAATACCTTCAGGAATGGTGACTCAGCCACCTCCCTGGGCAGGCTGTTCCAGTGCCTGACCACTCTTTCAGTATAGAAATTCTTCCTAATATCCAATCTGAACCTCCTCTGCCGCAACTTCAGACCATTTCCTCTGGTCCTGTCAATATTTACTGGGCAGAAGAGGCCAACACCCGCCTCGCTACAGCCTCCTTTCAGGTAGTTGTAGAGTGATAAGGTCTCCCCTCAGCCTCCTTTTCTCTAGACTAAACATCCCAGTTCCCTCAGCTGCTCCTTGTATGGCTTGTTCTCTAGACCCTTCACCAGCTTGGTTTCTCTCCTCTGGACATGCTCCAGCACCTCAATATCCTTTTTAAAGTGAGTGGCCCAGAACTGAACACAATACTTGAGGTGCGATACCACTTATCAATAATCTCCATTTGAACATCAAGCCATGTGACCTTCCAACCAATAGGATCCACCCAAGGGTACTTAAGGAGGTGGCAGAAGTGCTCACCAAGCCACTCTCCATTATTTGTCAACAGTCCTGGCTAACTGGGGAGGTCACAGGTAACTGGAAGCTAGCAAATGTGATGCCCATCTACAAGAAGGGCTGAAAGGATGATCCTGGGAACTACAGACCTGTCAGTCTGACCTCAGTGCCAGGGAATGTTATGGAGCAGGTCATCTTGAGTGCCATCACTCGGCATATACAAGACAACCATGTGATCAGGCCCAGTCAGCATGGGTTTTAGAAAAGGCAGGTCCTGCCTGACTAACCTGATCTCCTTCTACAACAAGGTGACCCACCTGGTGAATGAGGGAAGATCTGTGGACAGTGTCTATCTGGACTTCAGTAAAGCCTTTGACACTGTCTCCCACAGCATTCTCCTTCAGAAACTTGTGGCACTGGGCTTGGATGAATACACTGTGTGCTGGATTAAAAACTGGCTGGATGGCTGGACCCAAAGAGTGGTAGTTAACAGAGTTAAATCTGGCTGGCTTCTGGTCACAAGTGGTGTTCCCCAGGGTTCAGTACTGGGGCCTGTTCTCTTTAATATCTTTATTAACAATCTGGATGAGGGGGTTGAATGCACCCTCAGTAAGTTTGCAGACGACACCAAGTTAGGTGGGTGTGTTGATCTGATAGAGGGTAGGGAAGCTCTACAGGGGGACCTAGACAGGTTAGATCAGTGGGCCAAGGTTAATTGTATGGGGTTCAACAAGGCCAAGTGCCAGGTCCTGCACTTGGGTCATAACAACCGCATGGTAAACTACAGACTTGGTGATGTGTGGTTGGAAAGCTGCAGTTTGGAAAAGCACCTGGGGGTATTGATTGACAGTCGACTAGATACGAGTCAGCAGTGCACACAGGTGGCTAAGAAGGCCAATGGCATCCTGGCTTGTATTAGGAACACTGTGGCCAGCAGGAGTAGGGAGGTGATTGTCCCCATGTATTCGATGCTGGTGAGGCCACACTTTGAATATTGCGTTGAGTTCTGGGCTCCTCACTATAAGAAGGATATATAAGTGCTGGAGCATTTCCAAAAAAGGGCAGTGAGGCTTGTGAAGGGCCTAGAGCACAAGCTGTATGAGGAGTGGCTGAGGGAGCTGTGGTTGTTTATTCTGAAGAAAAGGAGTCTGAGAGGAGACCTCATTGCTTTTTACAACTACCTGAAAGGAGGCTGGAGCAATGAGGGGGACAGCCCCTTCTCCCTGGTGACATGTGATAGGACCAGAGGGAATGGATGCAAGCTGTGCCAGGGGAGGTTTAGGTTAGATATCAGGAAGCATTTTTTCACTGAAAGGGTTGTCAGGTATTGGAATAGATTGCCCAGGGCGGCGGTGGAGTCACCATCTCTGGAGGCATTTAAACAGCATGTGGACCTGGTGCTTAGGGACGTGGTTTAGTGGTGAGCTTGCAGTGTTAGGTCTAAAGCTGTACTGGATGATCTTTGAGGTCTCTTCCAGCCAGGGACATTCTGTGATTCTATGAACAGTCCACCCATTAAATCCTTGTCTCTCCAGTTCAGACAGAAGGCTTTTGTGGAGGACCGTGCTGAAGGCCTCACAGAGGCCTCCATCATTGAAGGCCACTAGGTTGGTCAGGCAGGATTTGTCCTTGGTGAAGCCACGCTGGCTGTCTCAAACCATGTCCCTTTCCTTCATGAGCCTTAGCATGGCTTCTAGGAGGGTCTCTTCCATGATCTTTCCAGGCACAGACATGAGGCTGACAGGTTGGTAGTACTCAGAGTCCTTCTTTCTATCCTTTTAAAAAATGGGAGCAATGTTTCCCTTCTTCCCTTCTTCCAGGGGACTTCACCTGACTGCCATGATTTTAAAATGTCATGAAGAGTGGCATGGCAACTACATCAGCCAAATCCCTCCGGACTCTGGTATGCATCTTATCAGGTCCCATAGACTTATGCATGTTCAGATTCCTCAGGTGGTCACAAACCTGATCTTCTCTTACAGTGGGAGGGAATGTGTTGTGATCCAGAGGTGCGGGGAGAGAGGTTGACGGTGAAGACTGATCAAAGTTGTTGAATGCCTCAGCCTTCTCCTCATCTGTTGTTACCAATTTGCCAGTCTTGTTCATCAGAGGTGGTACACTCTCTTGGACCTTCCTTTTCTGGTTACCATACCTGTGGAAGCCCTTATTATTCTTTTCATCCCTTGCCAAGCTCAGCTTCAGCTGCACCTTGGCCTTCCTGACCCCATCCCTACACAACTGGGCAGCATCCTTATACTCCTCCCAAGTCACGTGTCCCTGCGTTCACTGCCTGTGCGTTTCCTTCTTGCACTTTAGTTTGACCAGCAGGATGAGTTTGATTCATCGATCCTAGTCTCTTGCCTTCCTTTCCAGATTTCTTACAGCTGGGGATCAATCCACTCTATGGAAAGTATCCTTAAAGATCTGCCAGCCCTGTTCTGCTCTGTGTCCCTGAGGGCAGTTTCACAGGGGGTTCTGTTGACTAACTCCTTGAACAGCTGGAAGTTTGCTTTGTGAAAATTAGGGGAAAATCAGGTACAAACTTAAATAGTACGTTACGTGTACATTTTACATTAGGTACAAATAGCTCTCACTTATCTTTTTAAATATAGCTGACAAGAGACATGATCCTGGTTAGCTCTCACTCTGTGTTTTATGTAGGCATCATTGTTGCAGGCATATATGGAGTTTGCTCTGTATCTCTATAGTACCTCTACATCTTCAGAGCTTTGCTGTAGAGTATTGAAGTGATTACAACTTTAACAGTGCTTAACAGAGTTAGATAAGATATTTTGTGGATTGTCCCACTGGACCTAGGTTATTAAATTTTGCTTAGTTTCACTCTAGTGATAGTATTGCACCCAGCTCACTATATCTTATCTGGTTGAGCTCCCATTCCTGTTTGCAGAAAGAATTCAGCTCTTCATGGGTTTGATTCATCTGAGCTGTTTTTGACATTAGTTTGGGATAGTGTGAATCATAGCATAGACTATCAGCACAGTGGTTATTTTCTCCATTGGTTATAAAAGAGAGTGTAGGCTGACTAGTAAGAGGTGGGTGTTCGCATTGTGTATCTCTACATTTTGTCAGATGAATCTTCCAAAACGTTGTGTGTAGTGAAGGAACCTAGTTTCCCATTATTAGAAATCACATCCTGTTTTGTTTTGTTTTGCTTTGTTTTCCTGCTGTGCTTTCACCTAGTTTCCTAAGGTATATACGCCTACTTTGTCACTCATAATATTCTGATGGATCGTCCTTAATAATAAATGATTGTACTTTCTAAAACTTTCAAGCATGATCTCACCTTGCCTTATTTTAGTCACATTGTCAAAATGTCAAAAATTTAAATGCCTGAGTCCCTGTAGAGAGTCTCTGGGGAGAGAGAGGCATTGTCTGACAGACTGATGTCCTAAGAAAATTTTCACCAGCAAGTGTCATCTTGAACACCTTGAAAATATTTTAATCCTTACTTACCTACTTTAGTACCTACTGTTAAAGAGGAGTTCAGGCTCAATTATAACGACATTTACTTGATCCACAGCACTTCTTATTACCAAGGAATGCATATGCAAGTTTGTATAATAATGTTTGTATTAGACTTAGCTACCAATTTTAAGTTCCTGTGCATTCCATCAGCTCAAAACAATGATCTCAGGGAAGATCAGGGGTTTAATTAGTCCTAGTCTCTGCACATTTTCCCCCTTGTCAGAGCAATACGCAGGTATCATGCTGAGAAACCATATAGAAGTCAAGAGTTATTTTAAAGGATGGCTTTGGGATGGTATCCTAAGAAGAACTGTTCCAATTTCAAGATAATTGTAAAGCAACACAGCTTTCAGTCACTGTATTAAGAGATCTGAAGACTCAAAACAACTCTTCCCTAGTAGTGTTTTGCAACTGCAGGCTAAGAAGTGCTTCTGAGAAGCAGGGTGTATGAACTCAGGCTTGATTTCATGGTAACACATTTACACAGTTGCAGGCCTGATTGATGCCTGAGCTGGCTGCGTATACAGACACCTTGTCTCCTTTGCAAATGCTAATGCACATGCCCTATTTTGGAACATTCATCACACTTACAGGTATTATAAACTCAAAAGTAATCAGAGCACCATGGAGGAAGGAATAATTATTTAAATAACTTCATTTTGCAATATATGTGAAATATTTAGGAACTGGAACTAGCAGAATATTTTTAAACTGACTCCATTCATGCTGAAGTAGCAGAGGAGGAGAATGGCAATGGTATGACTCACCTTAGTGCAGTTCATTTTCCCTTTCATCATGATTCTTATTTTCATTCTTCTTCTCTAAAGAACCATATTTTTTTTCCTTCACACAACCTGATACAGTGGCAGATATAAAAAAACTAGAACTGCTTCAACTGTGAGATGAGATCTTACCCACATGGAATTATGAGAGAAACCAGGCATTCCTAATAAGTACGATTCATCTCAGCTTTTCCTTCATTTAATGGAAAAGTCTGTTTTCACAGAGGGATGTTTTTTAGGCACAGAAAAAAAACAGAGGAAACTGAGCTAATCTGCAGCTACATTTTTATGTAGCAACTTTGAATTTCATTATGAGCTGGGTTTAGGTTTCACCACTGCCAGAAACTGCATTATCTCTGTTTTGTGATTGCTGTATTCTATTTTTAACCTCTGAATTACAAGCTTTGAAACAACTGCAGAGAAAACTGTTCTAAGTTATATATGTGCCTGTACACACATAGGAGAATACATGTTTGTGCACATATTGCACCCATAATCTTACAGTGGAATCTTGGAAATCATAGATGTTGAAAGCCGTGTTGTAATTTTGTACAACAGGATGGAAGGAAGAGGATCTCCCAGTGTGAGGTGTGCAAATGACTGCTAAATCACTATACTGTTCTGGCTTTAGCAGAAGCAATGTTTACAAGGATTTCTATGATTACAGTCTTCAGGAGAACAGCAGGCAGTGGTTTAGATTCACAAACCCTTCCTTGTTCTTGAGCAGCATTTTTCTCTAGCATCTAATGTGCAGAGATACACAGATCCAGCACAATTTCTTTTCTCTAGAGAATGAATGTTATCCAGGAATTAGCACGTGTGCATAAGAGAAAGGTCTGCAAGGAATATATTTCAAATTATAACACATTATAATACATTTAGGACCATATACTGGTCCTACTTATGCACCTGGAATCATCTACTGGGGCTGAACCCAGAGGCTGTTGAGGTCGGTGGAAAAATTTCAGTCCTACACTATGTGCTATGAATAACATCATTTGGGTAATACAGATACCAATTAAATATGGTATTACTATAATGTGTAAAAAACCAAACCAACACAGACTGGAAGATAAAATATGAAAGTACATATATGAATAAAGATTTTTCTTCATCCCTAGGTGGTTGATCTGTTAGTATCCATGTGTCGGTCTGCATTAGAGTCACCTAGGAAAGTTGTCATTTTTGAGCCATATCCTTCTGTAGTTGATCCTAATGATCCTCAGATGCTGGCCTTTAACCCTAGGGTGAGTAGTTATTTCTCATTTTGTCATAGCTTGGTTTTAGTCATGCATGAGATTTCAGACCAAAACCTGCTTCTGCAGTAGCCTCCTTAAGATATACAGCTCCAGAATATAGCCCAAGCATGTGACTAATTTCAGAACTTCGTAGCTTTTTTATTGTCTCTGAGAAGGTATTTGAGTATAAACTGGAAGTGGTATTCACAGTTATGTTGAAGCCAAGAAATTATTTTAGGGTAAAAATTCTAGATGCAAAGTTTTATATTCTTAGTGTCTTTTTGTCAGTATACACATTGGACACTAAGAGAACAATGGCCTTGGGAGGTGTGGACCATGTAAACCAGAGGATTTCCAGTCCATCTTCTTATTCTTAAAGTGGTTTTTGCTGTCATCTCATTTTCTCTTTGCAAAGAATTTATGTATTTAAATATAATTTTATCAACTGTTGATGTAATAGTCAAGTTTTGTACAAGCCTCAATTTTGAAGGAAAGAATTGTATTCACTCAGCTTGCTCTTCAGGCTGGAAATACTGCTACTCAGGGAAGCCCTTGAGTATCTGTTAACTATTACATCTCACTTGAGCCATCCCCAAGGGGTTAAAAGAGAATTTTAATATCCTCCATTGGGATGCATTTCACTTTTTCTGAACAATGGACAGTTGACAATGGTTCTTCCTCAGGAAGGGGTGAGTATGTTCTGTAGCATGTGGGAAGAAAGATTTGCCAGGAAGTGTTTGGAAGGGGACTGATGAGAAGACAGCTAGTCTGGTGGCTGTGCAAGGTGAAAGTTTGAAGCTGATGAGGGAATGTAAAAGAGGGTCACACCAGAAGAGGAACAGGAAGAGCCCCTGAGATGGCAAGGCCCACACCACCTCCTCCTAACTTCTTCCCAGCATGGGCAAGGTGAAAGCCCATGAGCAGAAGTTGACAAGATCTAAAGATGGGAAACAATGAAGCTCCTGAAAGTGACATGATGTGGATCTGATGAAGCATGGACCGTTAAACTCACCCACTCAGAAAAGGTGGAACCATCTGGTAACAGTTCCCAAGTAGAAGGCAGGCAAGGATCAGGGTGAGGCAGAGGAATAATTGAAAGACCTCTGATGTTTTATGGAACTGTTAGCAAAGTAAACACATCTGCTTGTTTAGAATATTATTTAAAATATATTTGGTCACTGCATTATTTAACTTAATAGCATGTTGTCCAAATAACTGTGAGAACCTTGTATTTAGTTACAAATATTGGTTTAAAAAGTAAGCTACTTTTTTTAGTGTGTTGAGATTCCAGTGAAATTGAAAGAAAAACTATCATAATATTTGAGGGGTAATTTTCATGGATCGTGAAGGAGAGAGTTTATGTGTGAGGTGGAAGGAAGCTATTGATTAGAAATATTTTAAAGGACTGGTTTGCAGAACATTCATTCTAGCTTTGATTTTATATACTCTCAAAGAATTATGGGTTTTGTAGAGCCAAAGACTAATACTCTTTCAATCTATTTGCCTTTTTTATGCTACATCAGAAGAAGAATTACGACCGAGTCATGAAAGCGCTGGACAGTATCACTTCTATAAGAGAGATGACACAGGTGAGACTAAAAATCTTTACCTAACTTAATCAGTATTTCTAGGACTAGGAAGATGTTTTTATTTATTTCCTGTGATTAGTGGGGAAGTATCATCTCTCTTCTATAAACTGTAATAAAATACATATTAAAAACAACAAAGAATATAATGGCATTCAAATAAAAGTGATGAGGTAGAACTCAGATCTTTTGAAGTTTAAATAAGAGATAATAGCAGCAGAATGGGATATTGTGATGTGAATCACCAACTACTGCATTTCTGGAAATATCAAAGCCAAACTAGGTCTTTTATTTCCAAAGCAAAATAAGTTGATTTTGTTGCAGTGTTCTGAATGATAACTTTATTTCTGTTGTAGCAAAACACTTGATCATCTATTTATGGTTGGGGATTTGGAAGGTTGGGTCTTTTGGAATTACTGCTATATGATTTCTCAGTATTCACAGTGCAACAGAATCTGATAGCCATACTGATGTTTATTGTTACACTTCCTTTCTTAAAGAGCCCAGCTGATTGTAATTGAATATTGAAATCTCTCCCATGTACCTTGCTTTCCAACTGCTACATAAATGTAACCTCATAACAGTTTAGAAATCTTACTCTATATGTTTTTCTTAAGTACTTTGGGATTCTGGAATGAAGAATGAGGTGTATAGAGAAGAGTAAAATAAACTGAAAATTGAAATTCACATATTTTCATTACTTAAAGTTACTTCATGTAAAAATGTTTTAAATTGGCTAGTTTTGTTAGCTAATATATCTTAAAAAGAAAAATTACACCATTTTGCTTTTTTTTAATGTTTAATAATTAGACTGAAGAGTTTTAAAGGGAGGCTTTGGACCATGATTGAAATCAAGAAAGGTTTTCAAAGGGATTTTAAGCTGATACAGTATTTTACTTTACCAGTTTATAGGATGAAACAGTTTTTTAAAATTGAGTGGATTATTTGGGAGTATTTTGAGAGATTTAATTCTGTGGAATTCCAGTTCAATTTCTTAATCCAAGAGCTGAACATAAATAGATGTCTTCTGCTGTTCTCCCTGAGATCACTAATGTTAGCTATCATGTACTCATTTTAATGCTAATTATATGCTTATTATTTTACTTCAGGGAAAATAATTGCTATATTAATTCTTGTTATTGTCAAAACACATGTACAACTGTACAATGCTAAATGTCAGTAAAACTGTGATTTAAGCCTAATAATGAGTCCCATGTATTTGTTTTAATAGATGAAATCATGGGCAATGTAACATGTAAAATTAACCTTATGATTTCAACTAGAAATAAAGAACGTAATTACTCTTTTCTAGGCACCTTACTTGGAAATAAAGAAGCAGATGGATAAACAAGACCCTCTTGCACATCCTCTTCTACAATGGTATAAAATTGACTCACATAAGATTATAATTTTTAGCATACCAAGTTTAATGACTAATCACTTCACCAGTGTAATTTGGTATAAGCTTGCCCTAAGAATTAACGTCAGGGTTGACATTTGCAACTGCAGATGGTTCTGGGGTGTTTCTGGACCTCATCTGGGCCCTCCGAAAACACTGGAAAAACCCCAGCATATTTGTACAGCCTCTGATCTCAGTTTCTAGACAAGATTTGTTCTACTTCGATCTAACAGGTTCAAAGACCTGCAGCTGGGTGCTTTTCGGCAGCCGTTCATAACACATTTTTAAGAGGAGGAGTTTTGCTTGGTTACTATTTATACTGCATCTGTTTTTATTTTAGGGTTATTTCTAGTAATAGATCACATATTGTGAAGCTACCGGTGAACAGGGTAAGTGTGTGTGGGTTCTTTGTTATTATCTCATTTCTTGTTGCTCCAATTAGCATTTCAGGTGGAGGTCTCCTGTCCAAACGTAGTTGTCTACATTCAAACTAATCACATGGATTCCATTACCAGATGAGGGAGAAAAATAGGTGGTATCAGGTCATGACTCGTAGAATCATGTTGTGAGTATCTAACATAGGTCAAAGGAATAATGCTCAGAAAAGGGCTGTTTGAGGTGGGTAGCTCAAAAAAAAATGTGTCTACCTTGTTGTAATCTGAGATTGGGTGAGAATATCTTCTGTATGTCACTGTATAGAATACTAGATACAAAATCGTACAGAAAGCAGTGCACACAAACACTATGTACCATGAGATTCATATATGAGTACACCTTAAAAAGTGTAGCTCTTTTAGAGAGATAGTACTGAGATTAATTTCTGAGTATGTGTGCCTCTGATCCTCTGATTAAGGGCATAGTAATCTGCAACCTTTCAAATCTGAACCTTAATTCAAAGCCAGCCTTGATCAGAATAGCATGATGAAATTGTTCAATGTAATGACTTTACTAGAGCCATATTAGGCTGAAATCTGTTTCAGAAACTTCCATGTGTTTCATAAACTGAAAGACATTTCTACTGTTTGATTTCAGGTAAAGATTATGATAATGAGACCAATTTCAATTTAGTTCATGTAGTTACTTAGATGCAGTCATGTACTGTGCAAAACAGCATGGTATCTTAAGAACCACCATTATGGAAATACACTGCTTTTGTGCTAATCACTTCTTTTCACTTGTGCACTGTTGTATTTTGCAGCAACTAAAGTTTATGCACACTCCCCACCAGTTCCTGCTTCTCAGCAGTCCACCAGCCAAAGAATCCAATTTCCGAGCTGCTAAAAATCTCTATGGAAGTACCTTTGCATTTCAGTAAGTTCATATAGTCATATTAATCAAAGGTTATCAAAATGCCATGCTATTTTTTTGTTCTTTGGATTTGAGGTTTACAGCTGTGAATGTATTGTTTTAAAGGATGACTGATTTCATTTTGCATTTTACACTGTGGTTTTTAATACTTGCTTTTCAATTTTTTCAGTGGTTCACACATTGAAAATTGGCATTCCATCCTGAGGAACGGCTTAGTTGTTGCTTCCAATACGAGGCTGCAGGTAAATAGTAGACTAAATAGACTTTAGCTAACGTGTGCATGCTTGATTGCATACTAGCTTAGGCAAGTTTTCAGGGGGTGTGGTTCTGGCAGTCATAGGGGTGGAAAAAAGGGATGATTTAAAATACCCTCTTTATTTCCTGGAAAAGGTACTTTTCTGATACAATTGCAATTAAATAATGTGTCTACTAAAATTGCTAGAAAATCCCAATACTGGAATCAGTGTTTCAGTTTTACATTGCAGAGCAGCACCTCCAGGAGGCTTAGCTCAGTATTGCTTAAATGCAGTCTTGGAATTAAAATTTAGAGCTACATAAACTATCTCTATGCTTTAGGATCCAAGAGCATACTGGAACTGAGTTTACAGGATCTTCTCTTCTACTCGTCTCCTTGGAAATGGAAATACGAGTGTACTGTCCAGGAGGGAGCTATTGCAAACTTCAGTTTGTGTCCTCAGACTAAATCAGGAAACGACTACTGCAGAGCATCCTAGGCAGTACCAGAGGGACTGGGGAGCTGTAACTCAGAGTATTTTAGCATCATGGTTTTGCCAGCTCGTCCTCAGAGCTGAGTCCATGATACCTTGGAGGAGGATCCCAAGGTGTTGACTAGGGATCGAGGTAGAGAAGACACTGAAAAAAAGGACATGGAAATCTCTGTTGTTCCTCTTAGTGGTTTGGATCTTTTTATTAGTATCTTTTGAAGATAATTCCCCAAGAAAGTAGGATTTACATATCAGAATTCTCCAAAGCACACCCCTTTGTTTACACTTGTTTTTTTGTTGGAGGTCAAGATACTGGGAACAGGAGGAAGCAGTAAAGTCCTATTTTATACAAGTAATCATTTTTAGATCTCTCATATACCTAAGGCAAATCCTGAGCCCAGTTGATCATCTTTACCCCAATACCAACCAGCCAGGAAAAAAGATCTACTCACCAAGGATCCTATACAACATAGTAGGATCTGGAGGAGTGAAGTCATGTTTGCACATTCCTACGAGAACTCTGGCACATTGTAGAGACAATGGGTAAGAGGAATTAAGTAAGGGTGAGCATGACTCCAAAACCCAGTGGTCATAACATCCTTCTAGGTAGGAGATACTCTGAATTCTCATTTGTGCTCCAACAACTACTTGGTGTGTTTTCGTTAAAAGCAGACAGTCCCTGGTAGGGAAGTGAAACCCATACTTCTCCCTTTACAGACAAAAAAATTACTTCAGGGCTAATAAAAAGTGCTCACTTCTGTTGCTTACCCCAGGCTTCATGACATGGAACAGTGATGTTGGTGAAGAAGAGTCTTCCCTTTCCTCTGTTCTTTTCGGACAGCTGATAGCCTTATGGCTAAAGCGCAGTCCTGCAGCGATGGGTTATGCATGTCTGAACTGGCTCAAGCAGAAACTTTTTTTGAATCCATTCCTCCAGTACTCAGGCTGAACTAGTGACTAGGTGTTCCTATAGCATTATGACCAGTATCATCACCATCTTTTCATTTTGTGCCTTAAAAAAATAAAAGCAGCTGTTGCTGCTGTTGATTCACAGAAGCTGGCTTAGGGTGTTGTTCCTGTCAAGGTTTTGGTATAAGACGCATACTGAGCTTGCTCAGACTTGCTAAGGCTTAGGTGGACTTGGCCATGTACAGAAGAACCCTCTTCGGGTATCCTGCATGGTAATGTTAGATTTAAAAACAGAAAATGCAGTGTTACATAGAAATCTGATGTAAAATTATATTTGGGCATTTGGACATGGTTTCCAGAATATGCAGTATCTAAACTGTATAGATGCAGCATGATTTTTTTTAAAGACTTCTTTGAACACCATTTATTACCAGACAATAAATTAGTGCAGTGGAGCAGATGCTTATCTACATTACAGCCTATTCCTATCATTACTGTTTTGTCCAGATAGCCAAATTAATGTTAAACAATCACTCTGTTCTTTTTCAGCTCCATGGTGCAATGTTTGGAAGTGGAATCTACCTTAGTCCATTATCAAGCATATCATTTGGTTACTCAGGTGATATTTATAAGTCACTCTAAAGTTGGAGAAATACAGGGGGGTATCTTAGTTGGCTGCTTTTCTTACCAGCTTCACTGTTTACAACACTGTATTAAATTTTATCTTTTTTGACCAAGATTTAGTTTATTCAAAAAAGATAAAATCAAAATTCACTTATTAAATACCTCTCCTCATTTTCCAAGGGGCTGAGTACCTTGAAACTGTGCTTGAAGTAACTAGTAGCAAAGACTGAATACTGCGTATAGTGGAGCAGGTCTCTTGATTATGCAGTAGAAATCCAACTTTGTGATTTTATGTCAGTATCTGCCTAGGTCCATTCAACATTATCTATAGATTTATTTCTACGACCTGAAAACAAATATTAATCAATAGACATGCTCAACTGTGTATATTTTAGTGTTCCCAGCTATCGCCATGTCAGGATTACATAGGAAGTACAGGACAGTGTGTTTATTTTAGCATGAAAAGGGGAGGGAACGTAATTCATTCCACTACTAAATCCAAAAGTAAGTAATGAAGAGTGTTCCATGTAAGAACTAAATCATAAATAAAAGCATAAGAGAAACAAGATGCAGCAATGTGCATATTAAGAAATCTGAGAGATTTTAAAATATGTTGACTTTTTCCTTATGATATGTTGTATTTACCGTTCCCTCACATGTGACAGCGCTGATATAATTGAATGTGTGTTTGTGTGCATGTAGGTAGTTCTGAGAGTTTCAGCTATGCTTTTTGCTTTTCAGTATTTTTAGGTAATGTCACAATTCATTTTAAGAGCTCAGCATTTTTTAATACTATTTACTGAATCCTAGTATCAATAGTTTCTAAACGCAATTCTAGCTTTTCAGACTTTACTCAAATATGGAAGCATTTTAGGACTCTCAAAAAGCGTAGGTTGCAGTATCATTATCTAACATAATGCCCTTCTTTGTGGACAACACTGCTTTTTCAGCTTCAACATGTTTTTCTCATCTCTCTATTTTTCTTGCTCCCTCATCCAGACTCCTCCAGAAAGGAGGCCTGTGTTCCTATGAAGTATGTAGTACTTGATGCCAGTAAAAACCACAGAGGAGTTCTACACTCCCTGTTCCTTCAAAGAGTTAAACTTCCCTGTAATTCAGTCTATGTTTGCAAATTGCCAAGAAATATGGGATATGGAAATGCAAGGAAGCCTGTAGTAGCATACAATACAGGAATTGTATGTAGATCAACATGAGGAATGCCAAAAACATGTGCTAGTGACCAGCGATAGGACAAGAGGAAATGGGGTCAGGTTGCACCAGGGGAGGTTCAGATGGGGTATTAGGAAAAATTTCTTTACTGAAAGAGAGATGAGGCGTTGGAACAGGCTGCCTGGGGAGGGTGGAGGCACCATCCCTGGAGGTGTTCAAAAAATGGGTAGACGTGGTGCTTCAGAGCTGGTTTAATGGTCACAGGAGTGTAGGGCAGATGGTTGGACTTGGTGATTTTGAAGGTCTTTTCCAACCTTAATGATTCCTTGATTCTGTGATTCTATAAAGGAGGTCTAAGGCACAAATGTAGATGTTTAGATTTCTGAGATGGAAATTGGATGCAATGTGGCTGATAAATCAATACTCCTATGTGTAAATAAATTAATTAAACCAAGGTAGACTTTAAAACTTTAAATAAATAAACTACTCCTAAAATTAGGTTGACTTTTAATAAGTCTAAATAAATTTTTAAAGATTCTTAGAATATCTAATCCTTTTTCTCTCGTGATTTTATTATCGCACCCACAGTAAATAAGGCTGTTAATTCAGCCTGACTAGGGTCAGTTACACTCAAGACACACTGACACACAGCTTTGTTTTGCAACTGCCTAAGAGCATTCCTGAGCTGAATTCAGTGGCATTAAAGCTCATATTTATCTGATTTTGGACCTGCTTAATGCTAACTTTATGTCCCTAAGGTCTTTGCAGTACATGCAAATATACTGTTAATTTGCAGAATTAAATTGAAATACACTACGACAAAGTTGACTAGCTTTCTGGGTGCCATGCAAAGTACTGTGATTCCCACTGTGATACCTGTTTTATTCTCCATATTTAACTTCGATTATTTTTGGCATTTATATACCAGGGTGTCTTACATTATTTTATTATTCCTAGGGATGAACAAGAAGCAGCAGAAGGTGTCAGCTAAAGATGAACCAGCTTCAGGCAGTAAGGGCAGTAATACATCACAGGTACAGTACATCAGCTGTCTCTGGAAGAGCTATACTTTTGTGCTTGGGAACTCAGTAGCTGAAAAGGAGGTAATATTCCCTTTGTGAAAGCTAACAGTTTTGGTTTATTTTATTGAACAAAATCAGCAACTTCAGAGACTGCGAACATCAAATATAGCCCAACTGCTTTTATTAACAATTTACAGAATATAGTGCCAGACTTGTGCCCTTCTTTTCCAAGCAGAAGAATTTAAGAAGACAATGAAAATGAAATACAGATTTCATTATGACCCTTTGCAAGCCCTTGCTTTCTGCGTTCTAGATTTGCAAAAGAATGATGCAAAAGGAAATAAGAGTGATGATTGCTGGAAAATGACCAGCAATCATTTATAACAAGTCAGTTTTTTTTGGTTTTACCATATTAAACTATTACAATTATGCTTTATCTAAAGCAAAATCGTATCATTTACATGTAGGGCTGAATTTTGAAAAATTGTACATCTGTCTCTGTATTTAACACATAGAAACTACAGAATAACCTGGCTTTGGAGAGAGATTGGTATATAATAGCAGAAGCCCTCAGAAATGAGACAGACAGTAAAATATCAGAATAGTGGCCAAAGAAATGATGATAAAGTTCACCATTTTTATTCAGCTATCAATTTGTTGATCAGTAACACTCTGCTATTTCTAGTAATATTATTCATTCTGTAGTAATTATGAATTACAGAGTTCAAATCCCTCCTACAATAATTTGAACAAATACTATAAAAGTTTTTAGACATTTTGTTACATTTAGAAATACAATAGAAATGCTTTAGAAGGCCTACCTTTATCTTTGTTCATTAATAAACCTCTGAAAATAGCAGCCCTCTGTCACTTTTTCGCTTAGTTTGTCTTGCTGCACTAATTAAGTTTTCTTGTGTTTTTACATCTCAGTCACAGAAGAAAGGACAACAGTCACAATTTTTACAAAGCCGTAACTTAAAATGCATAGCCTTATGTGAAGGTAAGCTGAAAGCCCTTTAAAAACTGTTTCAGTCTTGGACACAATGTTACAGGATGCAAATCAGTGAGACCTTTAGTCCCATTATTGTTTTGTTTTAGGTAAGAGACTACTGGTAGGTGTGTGAGTACTTATTTAATAGCTGACCTTTACATTTCAGTTCAGAACATTTCCGTCTTCGAACAAAACCCATAGTAATCATATGCACACAGCAACTGGTCATCTGGTCTGTCTTTCAAATGTGGTCATATTCCTAAGCAATCAAGATAACCCAAGTCATGGCTTTTCTTTGAAACACTGACTTCTTGCAAAATCTAGACAAATGCATTGAAGTGCTTATGACTACAGTCATTCTTGAAAGATTTGGCAATTCTTTTACTAAGTAATGAAGCCTCTGCAGGTTTTGAGAACAAGGAGTTATGAAATTCGAATTAGAATTGTACCAGTCATTGGTAATTAGTCTCATTGGCCAAACAAAAAGAAATTATACTAAACTCAGTTTGCCCTTTATTTGGAGCATTTATGTATTTCTAAAAGTAAAAATTGAGATGGTAGAAAAGGTGTTATTTAAAAATTGAAACTTTATGCAGCTATGTATGCTGCATTTTAATAAAAATGTTTTGAGAACGTTCAAGTGAAATATTTACTATGATTAAGGAAACATCAGTCAACATGAAAAAGCAATTTGATCTTGACAGAAAAATACAGGTTTAATTCTAAAACTTTCAGAAGATACTAAATTAATCTAGAGTCTGCTAGAATTTACTTGGCTATTAATGTTTGAAATTTCTAAATAAAAATTACATCTTTCACTAGGACTTTTTCCTCCATGTTGTTCTTTCCTCACACTTAATGGATTACCAATTTTTAAAGATTGAATTTTAAATAGTTGATAAAATATATTTTACATCACTCATACTCACTTCATTTTTCTCTGAAAAGAAGTGATTGGGGAGGTGGTTAATATAGAAGTTTAATAAAATTAATTACAAGAGATAAATATTTGTTAAAAATACCATTAATGGAAGAAATTGTATTAAAATTGAATATGCATTTATCCATGGTAGTGTAAGAATAGAACAGAACAGACTATTTAAGCTGGATGGGACCTACAGTGATCACCTAGTCCAACTGCCTGACCACTTCATGGCTGACCAAAGGTTAAAGGATGTTATTAAAGGCTTTGACCAAATGCCACTTAAACACTGACAGGTTTGGGGCATCGACCACCTGTCTAGGAAGCTTGTTCCAGTGTTTGACCACCCTCTCAGTAAAGAAATGCTTCCTGGTGTCTGATCTAAATCTCCCTGACACAGCTTTGAACCATTCCCACATGTCATAGAATCATAGTATCATCCTGGTTGGAAAGGACCTTGAAGATCATCAAGTTCAACCATAACCTAAATGCACCTACCATAATGTAATCTACCTGCTCAGTGCTTATACCATGTCCCTAAGCACTACATCTATATTTCTTTTAAATACTTCTGGGGATGGTGACTCCACCACCTCCCTGGGCAGCCTGTTTCAGTGTCCAACCACTCTTTCGGTAAATAAATTCTTTCTAATATCTAGTCTAAACCTCCCTTGGCGCAACTTCAGGCCATTTCCTCTCGTCCTGTCATTATTCATTTGAGAGAAGAGGCCAACTCCCATCTCCCTACAATCTCCTTTCAGGTTAGAGAGCAATGACGTCTCCCCTCAGCCTCCTCTTCTTCAAACTAAACAATCCCAGTTCCCTCAGCCTCTCCTCATAGGACTTGTTCTCCAGACCTTTCACCAGCTTGGTAGCTTTTCTCTGGACACGCTCCAGCAACTCTACATCCTTCTTGTAGTGAGGGGCCCAGAACTGAACACAGTAGTCGAGTTGAGGCCTCACCAGTGCTGAGTACAGGGGCACAATCACCTCTCTACTCCTGCTGGCCACACTATTCCTGATGCAGGCCTTCTTGGCCACCTGGGCACACTGCTGGCTCATGTGAAGTCAGCTGTCAACCAGCACCCCCAGGTCCTTCTCCACCATGCAGCTTTCCAACCTCTCATCCTCAAGCCTGTAGCTTTGCATGAGGTTGTTGTGACCAAAGTGCAGGATCCAGCACTTGGCCTTGTTCGTTCTCATACAATTGGCCTCAGCCCATCAATCCAACCTGTCCAGGTCTCTCTGCAGAGCCTTCCTACACTCAAGCAAATTGATACTTCCTCCCAGCTTAGTGTCATCTGCAAACTTACTTGGGAAGCACTCAATCCCTTCATCTAGATCATTAATAAATATATTGAACAAGGCTGGACCCAAAACTGAGCCCTGGGGAACACCACTGGTCAGGCAGAAGAGCTCAGCACCTCCCTCTCCATGTCCCCTCCTCAGGAACCTGCAGAGAGCAATGAGGTCACCTTTCAGCCTCCTTCTCTCCAAACTAGACAAAACCAGAATCCTCGGCTCCTCCTCATAGGATATTCCTTCCAGCCCTTTCACCAGCTTTGTTGCTTTTCTCTTGACACAGTCCAGGACCTTCACATCCTTCCTAAGTTGTGGGGCCCAGATCTGCACGCAGTGTCCAGAGTGAGGCTGCACCAATGCTGAATACAGTGGGTTAACCATCTCTTTTGACAGGCTGCTCAGGCCGTGTTTGCTTCACCCCAGGATGGGATTTGCCCTCTTGGCTGCCAGGGCACACTGCTGGCTCACACTGAGCCCTCTGCCAACCAGCACCCCCAGATCCCTTTCTGCAGGGCTGCTCTCCAGCCACTCCTCTATCACTTTATACTGCTGCCCACCGTTACTCTCTCCCAGGTGCAGAATCTGACTTTTCAACTTGTTAAATTGAATCCCATTTATTACAGCCCAGTGCTCCAGTCTACCTAGCTCCCTCTGCAAGGCCTCTTGTCCCTCAAGAGAGTCAACAGCAGCTCCCCGTTTGGTATCATCAGTAAATTTGCTCATGGTGCGTTCAACTCCTGCATCCAGATTGTTGATAAATATATGGAACAGAACTGGCCCAAGAATTGTTCTCTGAGGAACACTTCTGGTGGCCAGTTACCAGTAGCCCCATTCGCTACAACCCTCTGAGCTCTGCCCATCAGCCAGTTCTTCACCCAGCACACCATGAACCACCTCATCCCACAGTTAGACAACTTTTCCGGAAGGATGCTTTTTGAAGTTCATTTATAAAAGTCTTTTCAAATGCAGATTAATGGTATAGCTTCTACCTAGCAGTAAAAAGGTGTATTTCCCCTGTTGTCCTTGTTCTCCTGGTAAACAACCTATAATCAAATACTTTGCTGTTTTCTAAACACTAAGCAAGTTTTGGCAAGCTTTGTTATCCCCTTGAGTCATAATTACTATGCTTAATTTTTTAAAATAGTTGATAGTATGGCAAATCCCAGATTGGTCATATCTCATTTTCAGACATTGTCTTCAGTGTCTTATTTTTGGCTCAGCCATCATCAAACACAAATCTCTCAGTTCCAAAGGCTGATTATTTTACTCAAATCATCTTTAGCAGCCCTGTGGCCATGTCAAGCCAGTTTTTAATGAATGCATTTTTTCATTTTTCACCCCAGTTAACTACTGGCTCCTATACATCAAGCATCTGTGTTTTCTAGAAAATATAACATATTTTGGAAACGAGAATCAAGTTAATCTCCTTTTTTGTACAATCAGCCAACTCAGAGTCTACACATCACAGACTTGCAGTGGAAAACTACACATTCCCAGAATGCTATTTAAAGTGTATAAAAAAGCAAATCTTTTAAAGCAGGATATTTTAGGCATGTTTTCATCACTATAAAATTTATTCTTTCCTTGGTAGTGATAACCTCATCTGATCTGCACAAACATGGGGAGATATGGGTAGTTCCTAATACGGATCATGTGTGTACAAGATTTTTCTTTGTGTGAGTATAAAACTTCTTTTAACATTCAACCTCTGCTCGTCCTGGACCTTCTTCCCAATGCTCCCTCCACTAGTTGTAATGGAAGCAGATAAAAGATGTTTCTTCCAAATAATTCTCAGAATAACTTCTTTTTTTATCTTTCTCTGTATTTACTTTTGTTAGAAAATGCATGGATAAACAAGCAATAAAGGTTTACCAGACGTTTTGTTATAGAATAAATTAAGGGAGAGTTAATGATTTTTCTGACTATAGAATTGCCTCATGTTACAGTAAGTCTACCCATGTATCATAAAATATAATTTCTATTTGACTATATGTTTTAAAGCTGAGGAATTCATTGAAGTCTTCCTGTCTATGATGTGAGCATTTCCCCTCTCACCTGTGACTTGTCCCCTTTGGGTCCTAGTGGTTTACTCAGGCTCAGGGTTTCAAGTGACAATGGCAGCCTTACCACCCTTCACTCTCTAGAGCTTAGGATCTGCATAGAATGGTGAAGTGCAGCAGGGTATTTTAAAAGAAACGTAATAAGCACTCTTGATAATTGAATGAAACAGAGTTTTGGATGATTTTTAGGCAGATTAATAAAACACTAATTTGATGTTATCTTCTGTACTTTTTTTTAGTTATGAAGATGGTCAAGTGGGTGATACAAGTATAAATACACAGGAACCAAGCATTCATAAAGAGATTCTTCGAGTCATTGGCAATCAAACTGCTACTGGTTAAAAGGACCACTGTTATTTAATTGATGTGATTTGGAAGCCTTCCTCAGTCTCAAAGCTGGATTTTGAACTGAAGAAGATGCAAAAAACTAATTTATTATTATTATTATTCTAAGCAAATTAACCCTTTGAATACTTAATGTTTTCTTACTTAGTATTTCTTATCTCATCAAAATACCTGAGATGGTATGAATTAGCAACTGAAGGGGTGCACAATCTATTAATATACTACAACTAATAATAATTAAACAGGTATTTGGGTTGCTCACAATAAACAGACTTCAAAAAGGAGTTTCGTCCTGATATTTTTATATTAAACTTCAATTGGAGGTTTTAGTACCGCATACTGGTATTTTAAATTTAGAATTAATGAAATACAAGTGAGAGAGAAGATTTTATAGCAGAGTACCTGTATTTTACAGGATACTCTGTAATAAGAAAAATATTCTCTTATTAAAACACAATAAAAGGTTGTCTGGAACATGTCAAATTAAAAGAGATTCATTACCTGCAGTTATCTTTCGTTCATTTTATTTTACACAAATGCAGCTAGGACTTAGAATCAAAGGGTAAAACAACAATATATTTCCTATTTAATGAGTGAAACAAAGCAAAAAGTAAGGAATGTGAAAGTATATGTTTAGTTTTATCTTCACTAGAAACACTGTCTTATCCATCAGACAGCTCAGTTGCATTTTTTAATTATACAAGCCTAGCAGACATCTGGAAATCCTGAAGCTGTTAACTTCCTTTTTGAAAATTGTTTTTTATATACTAGTTTTTAGATCAACAAGGTTCTTTAATGTTTTCATGTTAGCTTCAGTGAAACTGTTCTGTGATTAAATTTAACCACATATGTAAAAGTACATGCTGAACTAAGGGTTTTACATGATTGAGTTGATCATTGGTACATCAGAAAATTCAAACAAATGCAAAAATTTACTGATTTTCTCTTGCTGAAATATTTTTATTAATTTATTCCCAAGGGAAAACAAACCAATTCAAATCTCTGCCCTTCACATTAACAACTGTTTTTTTCCAAGGAAGCATGAAGGCAACACAGGTAGGGTCCAATCAGGTAGGGTGCCCTGATGGGTGCCCTTGGCAGCCCTCAAAGTAGCTGTCTTGAAGCATCAGGATACGGAAAGCACTTCAAGGTACCTATCTGTGCAGCTGTTACAAGCCACCTCAGAAAGCAAAAATAGATGGAGTCCTCTATTACGTTATCTTCATAATAAAGATACTGAAGTATTAAATAATGGCACAACAGAGCACAGGCATGTTTGCTTCTTGTAAACAGAACTACATTAGATATGCTGCAATGAGTGATTCCTTCTTTCTAGTTCAAGCTACACTGCCTTCTTACTTGCTGCAACTGAAGTGTCCTACAAGTAAAATAGTGTTAAAGGGCCTAGGAGCACATACTTGGAGATGTGTTTAACTTTCCAGATTTATTTGCTGGGGTCTTCAGTTTTTGTGGGTTCACAACCAGACTTGTAAAGCCAATGCTGTTTGCAAATGTTTGTTTTGCTGTTAAAATTTGTGTTGACTTTCAGCCCCACTTGGTGGACCCCTAGCTTGAGAATCACTATTCTAATTGCTATCTTTTGTGCTGGGACACAGATAAACTTCTTGAAACAAAAGGGATTTCTGAAATTTGTCTGTGTAAGGACTGGCTTAGGTTGTGTAACTGCACAAAATCAGCATAATTCAGAAGTGGAGCTGAAACTGTGAAATGACCATCTCTCAATAATTTGTCCTGCCATGTGTTTGAATCACTATGTTTTGCATAACAAAAAGAAACTAGGAAGCAAGTCCATAAAGATGGCCTACATTGACCCGCAGACCAGATAGTCCACCACTCTAGGAGGCCTCCTTAAAAAACTAGGAGAAAAGGAAGGTGACCATGAGTGAACTGGATAATCCAGTAAGCAGTCATCTTCCCTGCCCCCTCAAGCTGCAGCAGGGGCACACGTGAACCTCTTGAAGGAAGAAACCTAGAATGTAGTTATGGCAGTGAGTCAGACTTGGTTTGCATGGTGGGGTCATGATACTGGCCACGCATGATACCATCCTAAGTACAGCCACTGGAAAGGGGAGGGAAAATACATCACTGTCAAATTATAAGGCTGCTCAGCGGTTTGTTTTAAATGGATGAGTAGGAGAAACGGACAGTGTGGAGGGAAGCAGGGTTCTGAGATATATGGGAGCCTGTTTGTTGTAAGGTGTCCACTTCAGGGAGTACTGAGGCTTACACATGGGAGAGAAGGAGGGTGGCCAGGAGTAAAAGGCAGAATGGGACAAACACAGGCATTACAAAGCAGTGGGTGAGGGCAAAACTTTTCAGGGAGAAAGGTAGTTCTTAGGGGGGTGAGTGATATGCTGGTAGGAAAGAAAAAAGAAATGAGGAGCCACTGAATTAGTCTCAGGTGGCATTAGCAGATCTCTACGTGACAGGAAAAGGGACTGAAAGAACGAAGCTGCAGTGTGGGGAAACACAGCCCACAGAGGTAGAGGGCAGCACCATGCCCAGGGCAGCTGGGCCACCTGAGAAGGTGTCAGCTGTAGGGAACAGTGCAAGGACACCAGCCCCATGTCACACACAAACAGCAATTGAATTAAAACAAAATTCACTTCCTATGGAGCAACTCAGTCACATTTTTCTTAAGCCAATATATTAACAAGAACCTTCTAAGTTATTATTTTATCTGCAGGTGACATGAGATCATTTAACAAAGTAGTAGTTCTCATTGTATTTAAAAGATGAGGGGAAAGATGGTGGTTCTTTGGGTGTCTGTTACTTAAAAATAAATAATCCTTCTGTAGCAAACTTAAAAAGCTGAAACTGACTTCATCACTAAGAACTGGAATTAAAAAGCCTGAGCATGAGATTTTCTTTGAAGGGTTTTTCCCTTGTGGTTTTATCAAAGTGTCGAATTTCCACACTGCCAAATTCTTCCAAATACTTATATTCACATGGCTTCGAGGGGATGAAAAATAAGAAGTCAGGATCATCTGAGCAAGAACCCTGTGTTATCCTCAAAGCCCTTGCATTTCCCTTCTACGCATCAGGCACACAAATTGGTGATAGACAATCTTTATAACTCCTGCTGTAAAGATGTAGGTTTTTCACAGATATATTTTAATCAAAGAAAACAGAGCCCCATGCTCTACTGTCTGTCTTGGTACTGTCTCTCTTGGTAGGAATCCCAGTGAAGCCATTGCTATCTAGCTGTGACCGCGTCCAGCACAGAGCAACCAAGGGAATTCTTGAGGAAGAACTTTAAAGCTCCTTCCTACATCCCACAAGAAATTACAAGCCCTCAAAAGAGGAAGGTTTGACAGAGAAATTATGGTAATACCTTAATGTTGCACCCTAATTATAAGTTGCCATATTTATACTTAAAACATTGATAAATTAATTTAAAAAATTATGCTTAATTTCTTAATATTCAGGCAGATATTTAGCATTCAAGGGGTTAAAGCACTTTGAGTTATCTTCTGTGATTTGAATCATCAGAGCTCTGTTTTCTTCAGCAGTGATACAGTTTTGATAACCTCAGTCTTTGGCTCCTTATTACGTGTCATAAAATGGCCAGTTTGTGTAACACTCTGCTTAATATTTTACAGGAGCTAGTCAATGACACCAGAATTGTTTATGCTTGTAATTTCCTCTAAAGACCTTGAAAAACTGATGCTGTATAATTTTAATATTATAGCTATTGGTACTAAAAATGCATCTCATGAATAATGCTAAGATTATACTTTTGTTAATACAAATATAAAATTGCTCCAAATGAAGACTTTGTGCTTAGATCAATTACACTTTGCTTATAAACTGCTTCTGTGGAAGCAATTAGCGTATTTCTAACATGGATGAGTATGAAGTGCAAAAAAAGACAAAAAGGGACAACTGAATAAAGAGATTCACGATTTTAAAAAAACAACCTAAAAAACCAAAAGAAAAAAAAAAACAAAGCAACCTAAAAAAAAAAAAAAAGGCAAAAAAAAAGAAAAACAAAACAAAGAAAAAAAAAAAAAAAAACCAAAAGCAAAAACAAACAAAACAGAGGAAAAACCTGAACAAATACAAAACCATTATCTATCTACTTAAGCTTTATATTATTTTAGATGGATTTCTTCCTGGCTCTAGAAGATCTAAGTCAGATACAAAGAATACTGACCATGACTGAGAGAAAGGTGATATTATGTAATCTTAGCATTTTCACAACAAATCAGTTCGGGGCCTGATCCCACATTGTGCTGGGCACCCGTCAAGGTGCTGAGGGTCACATCCTTGAACAAATGTGGGTGATTTTTGTACTATTCTCTTGGTCTCATGGTAAAGTTTTTAGAAGCCACTGAGGCAAAGGCCCATTGCAATGGGGTCATTGTGCAAATGCCCACGCATGGCCTGGCCTGTAAGCCCGTGTGGGAGTTAGCAGGACTCAGCTTCTCCTTGGCTGCATGATGGTGGGACAGAAGCCATGGTGGCAAGGTGGAAAAAGGGCTGGGAGGGCTCCAGCAGATGGGCTCCAACCGTGCCACGCATGGCCCCTCCGCCATCTGCTGGGGCTGCGGGCATTCTTCTGTCAGCACCGCGGCAGCCTGGCTGGTGCTGGCCACGCAGCCGCGTGCCTCTTGGACCACGCAGGGGCCTGCGGTGCTTCGTTTGCCAAACCAAGGTGTTAATCTGGTGTCCCACACAATTTCTTCATTACAAACACTACCTCAAGGTGAAAGACTAGCCTGTTCGCTAAACTGAGCAAGGTCTGTTGTTTGGAGAGCTTTTAAGATATGTGTAGCACTGGAAGTTGTTCAGAAGGGATCTTGAGTCTAGTCAGCCAGGGCTGTGATAATATTCAAATTTATTCCTTAAATAACTCAGTGGTGAAGGGACACCTGTGCTTCAGAAGGGGATAAATTAATACTAGAACTTTTATTCAAAGCACAGCAGTGTTCTGCACAGACGATATTGTATAAAATGCCCAAGAATGTTGCCAGTAGTTTGAGTTTCCAGATTTGGTTTTGGAAACACCAGATCTGAAAGCGCTGACCTCCTCTGTCCTTCCTGGGTGGCAGTTTCATAACCCCACTCACTGGCTGGAGCAGCTGCTACTGACAAGAGCAGGTGGGATAAAACACCTTGAGCTGCTGTTTTGTATTTTGTTTGCGTGCTCCTGCCAAGTTTCAGTCCACTGCAGAATGGCTACGATGTAAATTACTACCCATTACACTTTGCGTTGGGATTTTGTATACATACTAGGTATGACTTCTATAAGGAAAAAAAAATAAAAAAAATAAAGTAGTTTTTAGATTAACATATCTAGCGTGTGAAAAACCTGTGGAAGAATAGATTACATTAAACATTTACCAGCAAGTCAGTAAAATAGTCCTTATACACAGACATTCAATATAATTTAATGTTCTAACAATTTTTTAATTTACCCAGTATGTATTGTATCTTTGAATTTTAAGAAGCAGCCACTCCTTTATGTAAACATAAAATATGCCTATGTTTCTTTTAACTCTACAGCCTTTTTTTCTCTGAATAAATTTATAAATTCTGTGCACAAAATAGTACTGCAGCCTGCTCTTTAGCCTATGGTGCCTTAGAGTTACTACAAATATTTAAGAAAATGTACATAATGTAAATACTGCCAGAAGATCACTAAGGCCAAATATTTTCTCTATTCACTTTTTACTGCACTTGCTTTCTATTGCTATTTAAGCCTCTTTTATCCAGCTTTGTAACAGTTATAACATTGTAGCCAATGTAAATGTTTACTTTCAATAAATCAGAATTTGTTCAACAAGTACTGTGGATTTGGGCACTATTTTGAGAACTCTGTTCAAAGTTAAAACAGTCATCTAAGAATTAAACTGCATCTGGAGCAGTTTCTTTACTTTTGCTAATCTTAACAACATCTAAAGGTTATGCCATGCTTCTGCACATATTACTGGAGTAAAATTTTTCTGCAGTGATCTTTTTAAAAACATTTAGATGAACAGTAAAACCAGCTTTCCTTGCTGTTCTTATCTGAATGGGTTACACAAGTAGTTTAAAATACAGATACTGGAATTAAAGCAGTATTTTGCATGTACAGTATAGTATAAAAAGCATAAGGATGTCTCAACATGCATTTTATAATTACTTTTAAAGAAGTAGTTCCGTGTTTTTCTGTAGAACTGTTTTTGTCAGGAAAACACAGCAAATATACAACAAACCATGTCATGCTTTAATGTGGGTATGTTTAAAGTATAAATGCACATCTGCAGCTCATAAAAGATGCAGTCGTTTGTGGGACTGGTTATTAATTCAGTGAGTGTACTATTTTTTTTCCCTGCCCATTGGCTCATTTTAATGATATGAGTGGATTTTAACTTGCATCTTTCGAAAGGTTTAGCTTTTGTTAAATTTATTATTTTGTTATTGCAGATTCTGGATTGGAAAAGTAGAAGTGGTGCTATTATTTTGAATGCTGCTAAGTGTTTTACAGAAGCATAACTGTGAGAGAAAGGAAAAAATACATTGTTCCTGCTCTAAATTACCGATAATTTACCATTGATTATAGTGTACTGTCTGGAACTCAAATTCTATAATTGAAGATATATACGCTATTTTGGGGACTTGGAAGATAGAGTGACTTCCGTTCTCACAGAACAAGAGCTGAATCAGTGGCAAAATCTCAGGCTTCACTAAAATGAATACCCACTGACAGAAGGAGAGACAGGATTTATATCAGCTTTTACTTAACTGCTACTCCATTTCCAAGTCACTACATCACAATCTCTCTCAATATGCATCAATAGTCAGTTTTCCAATGAGGTTTATATCATATTGTATTCACCTGTTGAACAGTTCAATGTGGGACCCAAGAGATTAATAATCCAAACATCAATTAACAGCAATACAAAATTACTGCCATGGACCAGAGCTGCTTTGAAAAGCACACACTGCCTTTTTGACTGGAGGAAGAGCAGAAAATCATCTAACAAAATGGAGCCATTGGAAAAAGTACGTACTGTAGTCATTAAACTGTGTTTGCACGCTTGACCAACTTCTTTTTTGTGAATTGCTGTGCAGTGCAGATTGCAGCAAATAATTTTGCATAGGTCACACAGCCGAGGCCCCCTCCAAGAGGGATTTGTCCACCAGAAATACTGGGAGGCTGCTTAAATAGAGCTGCATTAAATCAATGAAGTCAACAGCGGCTGGGGCCACAACTTCACTATGCCCCAGCTCTCAGCACAGTGCAAGCTCTTTAGTTACTGAAGAGAAGAAATCTTAAGGAATAACATAACAAAGGCTTATTTTAGGGGTCAGTGCCTTGCAAAAGCCTAGTGAATTCACCTGAAAACAGGTGAATAAGAGGAACAGCAAGTAAAACCAACAACAAAACAATGACAACAAAATAGTGACAACAAGAATAAAAAGTAGATTGTAAACTGGAAATTTTTATTAGCCCATGTAATAGCTCCCTATGGATGATTTTCTTAAATGTGGCAAACATTTTCCATTCACATTTGAGGGAGAGAAGTGTCATTCAACAAACAGAAATTGAAGCCTCTGAACAGGGCATAAGACCCTTTTAGTAGCAGGACTGAATGTAGCGAGCCCCTGCACAAGGCGTCAGCTTTTGGATTTCAGCCAGTTCCAAAAAACTGGCATTTTGCAAAATGCTGAAGCAGGGGGAATAACACCAGCAGCAGGAACAGTGATTGCTGCAGAATCAAGAGCAGCACAAGTCTCCAGAGATCATGTCTGGAAAAAAATACAGGAACTCCTGGCTTAAGGTTTGCTCAACAAAAGCCAGAGCTTATCATCAGCAAAGCAGTTCTAATTTGTAACTTTTAAAGAAAAAGCTTTCCATTCCTGGGGAGGAACGAGGAAAAAAACCTTAGTTTTCTTCAGCATGTTGGCCTGTATCTGTATAGCTCAGCCTAGTAGCATGCTTGGGGCAATGTCCCACTGCACATCCATGTAGCTGGCTTACTTAAAACAGTAACAATTTTCCTGCAGAACTTAGGCAGAATGAAGAATAGCTCAGTTAGCTGACTGTTCCTTGGAGCCTGTCTCATGTTTTATTTACATATGCTGATGCATTCTGTACAGGTAAAACAGTCTGGAAAGAGAATAGGTGGCTGATACTTTCCTTGCTGTTTTGCAACTGTGATCAGATTATTCTTTCCATGTGAGCTGTTGAACGAACAATTTTGCTGACTGTTTAAGAATGTAATATCTTGCTCCCTCCACCCCTCCTAGACAAATAGCTTGAGCTTTGGGACTATTTCCACTCACAATCATCTACCAAGGTTAATTCAGTATGAAGAAGTTTGAGGATAACAGAAGCTAGAGCCAAGATAGTTTAAATATATGTGTATTGATTTAAATATATAAATATATTTAAATGTAAAAATATTTACATATATGTATGTAGGAATGTACATTGAAACAGTTCTATTGACTGAAAACTAAGGATCATTATATCACCATTTACAACATTATTTTGACAAATAGTTTTTAACTACCCAATGGGGTAGCTTTTGGTAGATCGGACTTGCTGTCAGATTTTTGGCAATGATTTGTTATGCTACAGGCATTCAAATTCTTGCCCATGGGGAATTTCAAGGGGCCAGTCGTGCCTCCTCTGTATGCGTTGCCACATAGCTGGCATGTTCCTCTTCATGCAATATTCCATCTGTGTGAAATTATATTATTCCACTGTTTGGCTCTTTATTATCTCCTGCAAACTTCGATTTCATGCTTGCCATGCTGATCAGTAGTATATAAATGTCAAAACTCCAAGTCTGTTCTGTGGCTTCTGAGCTGCTCCTCATGTTTTTGTAACAGGGTTATAAACTTAAAAACATCTTGATTTATGGCTACTCTCTGTGAAGGAAACACCAAGGTCTCCCTTACTACCTTATCTTTTAGTATCAACTTTTCTTCAGATTCTTTCAGCTACTGTTTGCTTTGGACCTTTGCATCTTTTTTTCAGCCACATCTCTTGACAGTACCAGTAGCGTTTGGTCCATTTAATGCCACGGTTACAAAGGTCTTTGGCTGCCTGCTAAACAACTTGCTAAACCTGAGCTGTGGCTTTTTTTTTTTTTTAACTCTCTGTTAGTCTCTTCCACTACCAAGAAGTTCCATAAAAAAGAGAGAAGACATGTTGGGGAGATGACCATTCTGCTGTTTATTATGTTGATCAATGCCTTCATGTTCTCTAGAGCTATGCTACTGTGACCCGAATTTCTGATCCATTTCAGTCCTCTTCCCTGTCACTCTTTGCTTACACAGCTAGCCTTTAGAAAAGCATAAAATATTAGCACTAAAATACAATACTGAGGATCTTTCAGTTAAAATGCAAAAACGTGCAACCATGAATAATAAAAAAATATTGAAATTACAATCTTGCAACTTGAAAACCATGTGTATAAACTATGAACTTATATATGAGAACAAGAACTTGTGGCTGAAAGCATATGCCAAGAGGGATGCTGTTAAAAACTGAGGAGTTTTATATACACAGTTTCCTCTCATGATTTCCTTTCATCTAAGCAAAATTGGCAGTGTAATATGAAAATAATCCCTACTTGTAGTTCTGGCTGTGTCTTTAAATAGGGTTCAAGTTGGATTGCTGGTGTTTCCTTTCCAGGGTCTTCTTTTCCTGTGTTGTTATTATTAGGAAAGCTTACTGGGATCTCAGTTACTTTAAGGTATGTTATAGATGTCCTAGATTAATGTGCTTAAACAATTCCCACTCATTGGTTTGAAATGGGCTTTTTCATCAATAAGTTGCTATGTGCATTTGTTTTCTTTCCACAGAAATTTTGTACATTTGTAAAACCCAAACATATCCAATCAAACTTTTCCTTAGAGGTCTGAAAGATTTGTTAGCATATATGAAATTTGTTACGAATTTTTTTTCTTGTTTCCTTTGTAAGTGGAGTTTCCATGGATTGGGCAGCAAAAGCTTTGGTGTAGTGCAACTATTCATGAATTGGTCCAAATGAGGACTGATTTTTGTTTGGGCTTTTAAGGTATCATTGACCCATTAGATAAAGCTAAAAATTATGGACATTCTACTATCTGTAATAGAACTGTATTATATTATCTGGAATTATCTGGCCAATTCTATTATCTGTAAATTAGGTTACTTCGTGTAAGCTGTTCCTTTACATTGACTGCTCTGTGGTACTTTATTCACGTGTATTCTTAAAAACTCTAGCATGCATTAATGCAAAGAAAGAAGCAAAGCTGCAGTAAGAACCTGATTCATGACCCATGCTGACTGAAAATTGTGTAGAATTTTAGGTAGGGTAAAATTGTGCAAGAGTTTGATCTGGCAGTTTTAGTACCCATATGGTTGTGTTTCATGTCCAGCAATGTTCTTGAGCCTGTTCAATTTGCTTGTACAGGCAGGCACAACCATCCTGGTCAGACTCTGAAGGTTTGTTTGTCTAGACCTAGATCTTTGCTCTGTAGGGATAAAGCTATTCCTTGGTGGAAGATTAGATTTCTTAAGGCACTGCAGTGCCTACTTTTAACTTTGTACAGTCTCCTGTGGGGAACGCAAATGCAAAATGGATGAAGGATGCTATTATTGTGATTTGTAGCATAATTCCTGAACCCTGAGTAAGTACAAATGATTCCACAGCATTTAAGTCAATTACAATTCAGGCCTCTACATAGACTTCAGTATCAACAACAATTAGCTTTGTTTTCTTTAATCATACATAAATGCAAACTCATGCATATATCCTTTTTAATTTTTATTGTCAAGTTGGTGTTTGAATAAGGGAAAGTGGGGAGCATTGTTTTTATATACACCAAGTTTGCTGAAATTGCAAAGGTGACTGACAAGTAGAGCTCAGTCATGAATGACTATTTATTCCAATGCTCTGCTGAAAAGAGATTACTGAATCCTGTGGGTGGCTTTATAAAGAACAATGTGAGTCAACATTTACTGGAAGGCTAAGTCATTGTTGTGAGAGCAGATTCAAAACCAAGCTTCTTGAGGTGCAAGGCTTGTGTTTTAACATATTCCATCTCACCAGCCTCCAAACAAGGATTTGATTAAATACTTGTGCATGCTTTTATCTTTTTTTTTTTCCTTTCTTTCCTTTTTTCCACCAGAAACTTTCTCTGGGCAAGTAACTATGTCCAAAAACTTTTCTAACTGTAAAAGCCATTGCCAGATTGCCAGTTAATCACAGCTGTGTCAGTTTAAAGATGTGATTTCCACAACTTAGTCCTTTAGATTTATGGTGCTCTCTATGATTTTTATTTTTCCTCCACATTATGAATGCCTCATTTCTCTTGAGGGCCATAAGAACTTGAAAGGTATAGTAGCAATATGCAACACAGACTTCCTTGCACCCTCTTGCTGGTCTGCATAAAACCTGAATTGAGATACTCATTTCCTGCAATGATTAATCAACATAATGTGATCACTTGATGAAAATCATGCTATAGTAGTTAGGTATTTTGAAAGAGGATGATGGTGGATATTTTTGTTTCACTGAGCCATTTCAGCCATAAGTGAAAAGTATTCTTTCTCTGCTGATCTGAGCTCATCTCTGTATCTTTTTTTTTTTTTTTTTAATTTCTTTAAGTCAGGATATTAGGCCAACCACCTAAGGGTGACTTAACAGAGGAAGGAATTTTACTTACAGGATTGTTCCTGCCGTGTCAATACTGGACCAGACTGCTGGTATAAGAAAGCATAGGCAAGAACTGCTTTTCCAAGCTGTTTTTTGGTAGACAGGTTTTGCTTCCTGCAGGGTGCACCAGGGAGTGTGCGTGGAAATTTGTCCATTCCTGCGTACTGCCTTCTCAACCGAGGGCTATCTTCAGTCACACCTGAGGCACAGGGTCTTTCACCCTCACTTATTTTCCCACATGCATTTGCTCTTGCCTCCTGGAGGTTCAAGATGAACTATTTTTTTTAATTTAGCTCCAGCAGCTCCAAAGGCTTATTAGGCTAAAGCAAGCAGTCTTACTGAAGCAAATGCTTACTTCTATGCTCACATTTAAAACATTTGCATAAAAGTTATTTTTTCACTGCTGTCTTGGCAGCATAACCTGTCATGGCCACAAAAAGGAACAGAGGGATGGAACACCTCTCCTATGAAGGCAGGCTGAGGGAGTTGGTGTTTTTCAGCCTGGAGAAGAGAAGGCTCAAGGGAGGCCTTATAGGGGGCTTTCAGTACTAAAAGGGGGCCTACAAAAAAATGGGGGCAAACATTTTAGCAGGGCATGTAAAGAGTTTTAAACTAAAATAAGATAGATTCAGACTAGATGTAAGGAAAAAAAATTCCGGATGAGGGTGCTGAAAGGCTGGAAAAAGTTTCCCAGGGCGATGGTGGGAGCCCCATCAATGGAAACATTCAAGGTTGGGTTGGAAGGGCTCTTACCTCATCAGCTGAAGATATTCCTTCTCATTGCAGAGGAGTTGAACAAGATGGCCTTTGAAGGGCCCTTCCAAACCAAACCTTTCTATGGAGAACACCTACCAGACAAGATCACCTTTCTATGTCCATATTCCCTTTCCTGGACAATCTTTGTGGGCTGATTTTCCATCTCCTCACCTTTTCCTGTGTTCACTCTAGGCAGGATTGCCTCTGTTTCTTCCTAATTACACTCACAGGAGTTTCACATGCAAAGTGGCCATGCCACTGGTGCAAATGTCCTGACCTAGCATCAGAAGAGCTGGTCCTCTTACCAGCTGGTTTTACCATGTTAGCAAAGAAGTCATCAGTCACACATTTTTATTCAAATTATTCTTCTCCTGTGTAAAAGATGTAAGCTGATAGAAAAATAAATTCCATGCTGAACTTAGGGAGTGATACTTTTGAGATCTAACACCAGCGTTGCAGTAGCAAAAATATAACAGCATGAGCTTTCAAACACTTTACCAAACTCACTGCTCACCTCAACATGATCAGATTTAGATTCTCATCAAGGCTATGTGAGATGGGTGAACTGTACTGTTTCCTCCATAGTCTCCTGAAATATTTGCGTGCATACTGAACTCAAGCCAGAGCCTGCCTTCTGCACATGTATACAGCAGCCCTGAAAGAAATCAGCCTTAAAAATTCAGGCTTTTCCTACAGCCATGCATAGACTGCGCCATACATAACAGGGAATATCATTAAGAAGCTGTGCCTGCAAAGGCAGAAGCCTCTTTCTGGACATGATGCAGCCCTGTGTCAAAGATGTAGGAACTACATTTACCCTCTGTAGGAGGTGCGATTTGGGTTCTTCCCTCTGTTGCAAAAATCCCATTTTCATTACCCCTCTCATGCTGCAGGGCAGCAGTCCTCAACTCGTAACATGGAAAACCACAGCACACCAACACACAACTCCAAAAGAACAAGTGGCAAACAACCACACATGTAATATACACCAAGAAAGAACTGAGAGAACAGAGAATGCATATTTTACAACACACAAAGCATTCTTTAGTTTACAAAAGTAACTAGCACAATAAAAGCAAGCATTTTTGGGGTTTTGTAATTGGTTGCACATGCAGAGAGGGAAGAGCTCGTCCCCAACAATACCGACAGAGCAAAACAGTCCCAGAGGAAAGCTGGCTCAAGCACATCACTGAGAACACATTCCTTCATCGCCTTGCTGGGGACTCAGGCCAGAAAGCCCTGGCTGATATCAGCTCTCAGTAGAAAAGTCCAGGTGACAGAGAAGCTAATCTGTGAAAGATAAAACTATGATTTTATAGAATGAGAGATGTAAAAAAGTGAGTATGTGGGCAATGCTTTTTTTACCAGCAGTACCAGTAAATGAGTGAATGAGTGGGTTCTGGCAAGTGCTTGGGTGGTGGAGAAGTGTGTGTGCAGTGTTATGGACCCAGTTGTTTTCCATGTATAAACAACAATACTATAATTATACTTGTCTGTTTTGCATAAAACTACTTGTCTGTTTTGCATAAAACTAACTAAACCGAATCATTTTCACAGGACTGTCTTTCAACCATCTTCTGTACTTTGTAAAGATCCCAAATTGAGAATAAACATGACTACTGGAATTTCTGTAGGAGTCTGGGCTATCGGAGCATTTACCATAGCCAGAATAAGACACTAGTCATGCCAAAGACAGGGTGAGACACAACCTGGTCTGTTCTTCTCAGTGGAGCAGATATGAAATTTAGTTATCTCAATCTAAGGAAGAAAATAACAGATCCAAGTCTCCTACTAGTGATAGTGTAGTGCTCTTTCATAAAAGCCAATGCCATCTTTGCCAATTGTTAAAAAAAGAAAATGAGATATGCTCAGGTTTTTTTAAAAGAATAGATGTAACACACCTACCTTCAGTGCTCTGCTTTATAGAATTATTTGACTTGCAGCTCCTCCGCAAGTATCTGATGTCTGAAAAAGTACTATCTCCTTCATGTTTTCTGAATTTTAAGTGAATATTGGTTTGTGTATAGATTTATGATGTCTTTTTACTGAGTGCAGCTGCCTCCACACATTACCACAGCATAGTCAGTCTGGTTTGACACTGAGGTCCAGCTATCATAGGCACGTTCATGCTTTCTGCCTTGTAATCCTAGCTTTTCCAGACATACCTTGTTAGACTTGCAGAATTTTTCTAGGACCAGAATGCTAGCCACCAAGCAGAAGAATAATGACTGATCATAAAGTTAAAGCTCCAGTTTTGAAGTAATTTCTTTCCTTCTCTCAGAATGGGACCTTTAAAAGCAACTTAGCAAATTATCTGTTCCTATTGCCTGAGTATTGTGTTTTGCTTGCTTCCCTTAGCAATGATGTATTAAAAATTTACTTTTAACATCGAACACCTGCATAGTTGTAATATTTGTTAAGTCCACAGGTAATAGCAAAGAAAATAAAGGCAGAAAAATGAGCATTCCTAGGTTTTATCAGATATTTTTATCTAACGGGAAATTATGAGATATGCAACAGTAGTAATTCTCTTCCAAGTTTGCTGAGCTGCAGAATTAGGTTTGATACGATTTCCTCTTCCTACTAGTGTAAATTTTAGTCATTTGCCTCCATTTTTATTACTGCAATGAGTTACATAAACTGATAATTATCATGATCAGCTGTGTTGAGGAATTGAAGAGCATTATCAGATACGGCTTTAGGCCATAGTTCTATGGCCAAAATTCATTAATGTGAAAGCACTTATGCACAGGGGGGTTTAAGATTATATGAACCTTAATGTTTGGATTTTTACTATAAAAATCTTTGATTGTGCTCATCAGGCACAAATGATTAATACATCTTCTTGGCTGGAGAAGGAAATAATAGATTATCTATGTCAATAACTGAATATTTGCTTTATATGTCTGTGAAATGGATAGTTCAAAAAACCTGTAATGTTACTTAATCTTCCTTCATCATTAGACTCTGGAGAATTTCTTATCTTGGAATATGATAAGATTCTATTTCCAGGTTCTTTCAGTATGAGAATAAAGGTAGTCTTTTCACTGAGATGTCATCTAGAATAGGGCTGCAAGAAGATACCTGTTAAGGTTCATGGCATGGTGTGTAACCTGGACATTAGGGGTTTTTTTTATGGTTTACACTTCAAGACAATGCTTATTTTACAAGATTTTTATTTTGTTTTAGTTCAAAAGTACACTAGTAATAATCTTTTAAAATTTTTTTTAAAAAAAAAAGCTTGACATATATTGGTATGTCAGCAACTGTTAAATGGCTATACATTTGTATGTATTAAATCATGGCAAAGAAGAAAAAGGTTTTTCTCCTGGAAAGGCTGGCCCTGAGGTCAACATAAGAAGTACACAAGACACATTCAGCAAATCTGACTTGCCAAAATGTGCTATAATCTCTTGAGGTAACTAAAAAATAGTGGTATAGAAGACAACTACTTCCGAGTGGTGTCTGGATGGTCTTTGTCCCTGTGTTTTCTCTGATTTATCCTTGTTTCTTTATTTACAGGTACATAGATGAAACAATATTTATTCAAAAGGGGAGGAAAGCTAGGCTGCAAGCAAAGGTGTCTAAAAATTATCTTTAATTGCTTGGAGCTGTTATCCAAGGCATAAGAAAAGATATGCCTGTTCATTTTAAACATAGGCTTACATGGAACTACTGCAGAGACCACACATGTTGTTCAGCATATTTCTGGGGACACTGATTTAGCCAGGTACTCTAGGTGGCTTGGTGGCAATAAAATTCATATATTCCCAAACACAATGATGGTAGTATTTTAAATACTTTGTATAAATAGGGGGAGAAAAATCCTCAATATTCCCTATTTGTCTGTCTTCTTTCTTGATTAGAAATGCTTGCTGCCCCCTAGGATTTCTTCATTGTGACAATGTTTTGATTGTAATGTCATACTCATTAGTAGATATTGCTTTTACTTACAGCTTCCTGATTTTTAGCCAACTGACAGCTATGAATGTATCAGCCAAATTAAAATTTTTTTGCAGTACTTCTAAGTGAAGTATTATTGTTGCCTTTTGTTTTAGAGAAAGAGAAACTGAGGCACCAAGCAATGACATTTCCTCTGGCATGGAGTACTTACTGCATGCTGTTCCACAGAAAGACAGTACATCCAAGCAACAAATGTGAGTATTAATGCAAAGGTGGATGCAGCAGTAGGCTGGTATAAGAGACACGGAAGGAGTGTGGTGTGGTAAGCTCTTGATTCTGGGCATTTGGATGTTTGATGCAATGTGGTTTCGTTCTTGGCTGAGGTTCCTTGATGTTAACAGCATGCAAATAAACAACATAATTAGGTAGCCTAGCAAAAGCTCTGGTGTGTCCTCCTGCCTCTGGACTGAGCAGCAAGGGAACCTCAGGGACCTCTGCTGAGGCCTGGGCATTCGGGTCAGATCCAGCACCTTGCCCTTTACAGAGGAAAGATACCAGCCAGTGTCATGGGGCAGAAAGAGACTCTTCTGGCACATCAGAGCAAGTGAGTGCCCTTTGCTAAACCGTGTACTTAAATAATCTTCAAAATTATAGTAAGATCATCAGTTCTCATTAATCACTTTCTGCCTAAATAATTGAGTTACTGAATTTAAGAAAAATAAGGGAAAATAACAGAAAAAAGCAACAAAATTATGGTCTTCTCCTTCCCCTCTTTCTTTCTGATAATGACTTAAAGAAACCATTGCCTCAGAAAAATAGAGTAAACATGTCAGAGTCTGCCACACACAGTGGACCCTGCCTCCCTGGGAAGCTAACTTAGGTGCCTGGCAATTATTGTTGGCAGTATATTGCATTACTTAAAAGTCATTGCAAAACACATTTTCTGGTTATGCAGACAGAGGGGAAGGGAGGGGACAAAATTTTATTTTGGAAAATATGCTAAGAAGCAGCAGAACATCTTAATGGAAGCCCTGCAAATGCAGCAAGAAGCCATTTCTGAACCTTGTTTTTCAGCTTAGCTTGTAAATGAAAAGGGCATTGTCCTGTCACCTGCACAGCAAGCTCCACAGAGTACCTGAGCATCATGCTCTGACTACTTCTTCAACAAGAAAAAATTCTGCAGTCTGGCCAAAGATCAAGAATGAAGTTTTCAAAAGCACTTGATGTCTAAGAACCCTAAACTCCATTTTAAAAATAATTTCTTCAGCTTGTTAGGTTTTGGTGGAACTGGATTTCTACCTGCTTTATCACTTCTGGGCATGAGCATGGGGAGCTGCAGCCAGCTAGGTGCTGATGTGCATTACAGTTTCTGATTTTTTTTATTGCCCCAGAAAGAAGAATGCACAAGAATGTTTGAAGAAAAAGGTATTTTATTGAAAAGTGGCAATTCAATAAAGCTTAAGGAGGTTTTGTGGTGATGTATTGTCTTCTGTGAATTAATATTAAATAGAGACAAACAGATAAACTGCCAACGCACTGCCAATGCACTGCTGAGGAATGTGTGTTTCCGTATCTCTGTCTCCTGGGCAGTAAGCCAGCCCCCAGCAGTGTTAAGGATCTCTGCTTCTGAAGTGCTGCTCTGTAGCAAAGAAGTCCCAAAGACACTCAGGGATCACTGGAACTCTACCAGGGCATTAGGAAAATGGAAAATTGGGAGGCTCAGTGCCCAGAACTGCATGCACACAGCCCCAGGCGCTAGCCCTGCCACACCATGTTGAGGTCTTACTAAGTCAGTGAAACATGCCCACAACTAATGCTTCATTTCAGAATTATTGTGTTGGATTTTCAAACCTGGCAACAATTTTGTTTATATTTTGCTCTAGGAAAGAAAACTTTTCCTCTCAGAGCTTAGTGCTGAGTGAAGATTCCGACTTTGAATCCATGTCCATAGGTGTCCATAAAAACGTTTCAAATTTAGGCCATCTAGAATGCAGCTCAGAAGAATGTCAGAAGAATGTCCAAGTGCTGTGATAGCTCTGTTACTGCCACTGGTACAGCCAGTACTTATGTAATGTAAACTTTTGCCTCTGGTAATTAGTGCCTGATGGATATTGCACCTATTGTATGTTTTATTTTTCCTCCTTACATTGGTTAGGTCACCTGAGGATCAGCTATACGACAGTCTTCATAAAACAGTTCACGTACCTTATTTTCATGCCCCCAAAAGTCACCTTTTCTTCATGTTTTCTGCCCCAAAGCAGAGTTGTAAGTTGATATGATGTACCACCCCCAAACCCCCTGAAGAGATAGTGATAGTTCTTAGTTTGTGTTGCATTCATTTGTAAGCAGTTTTCCAGCCTGCACAGAATGCATTTATTTTCCTACTACCAACCCCTTGTTTATGTTATAGACTTTTTTTTTTTTTTTTTTTTTTTTTTCTGAATACAGAATTTTGAGTTTACAGCTGGGGTTTTTTCACTCCAGGTTATTTCAACACATGATAAAATAAAAATGTCTCTGAGCACAATGTCTTGTGATGCTTGTCTCTGTTACTTACTCTCAACTAGCCACTCACATGTTCTTTTGTATTCCACCTTCTGTCCTGTACCTGATGTGTTTGTGAGAGCATCAAAAATATATTATATTGATGAGAAATTTAACAATAAATTCCTTCCAGAGTCACTGTTGTTGTGTGCAGGTGCAATGTAGAGAGAGGCATAGGGATATTTACAGAATTGCCTAAATGACTTAGGATAATTGCAATGAGGTAAAGCTGCTTTTGTAAATTCTGCTAGGAACAAAACTAGCTACTTTGTACTTTAAAGCACAGTCATTTTTCTTCCTCTAGGTGTACTTACTGCTATTTCCTGTACGGCTCCACTCTGATATCTCTGCTGATTTCTAAACGCTCTTGTAATATATAGTTGCTAACTCCGCATGGTCCCATAAACATCAGCTGCAACATGTTTGAAAGTATTTGGACAAGTAATCCTTCCAGGTGAAAACAAATGTCTGGTTGTAATCGTCTGAACAACTCTTATTTCCCATTCTTTGCAGTGTTTGAGATACTTCGGTGGAGAGATGGAATCTGCTAACAGGCAACTCATGCATCTGGCAGAGACAGATCAAAACAATTAGGCCCCTAGTAGATGAACAGGATACAAAATCACATTTTATTTTTTAGGAGGTGTAACAACTGGGAATGCTGTGAAGTCACCTGTAGATTTCATCCGAAGAATATACATCTTTCTGAAAGACATCTACAAGGTTTGTTACAGTACTTACAGGGTGAAACACAATGATTTGTGTTATACAGGAGCTCAGATTAAATGGGAATGTCTATTTTTCACAATATTAAATCTATGAAGCTCTGGATTAGTCATTCAATCTTCTTGTCAGCTAGTTACACAAGTGGTAAAAATTGGATCTCATGAGTTTACTGCCATAGACATCGATCTGGAAGTGGTTGATCTACTTGAATGTGCTGGAACTTTCCCACTAAGACCATTCCAAGTGCATTGACCATGAAGCAGAGTCTTTAGGAAGACTGCAAAACCAAAAGTGAATGAAAATGTTTCCATGCTCAACAATTTGTATAGAGCTAACTTTATTTGTTTTTCATAGGAGAATTTGCTCCTAATGAGACAACCTTTTTCTCAGAGATGAATAATGAGATGAGAAAATGTGCCATTATTTGCAAATTACTTCCAACAAGAAATATACTGTTGGGTAATCATGGACAATCCTTTGACAATATCAGCTCTGTACCCAGCTGTAATCTAGAAGACAAATTAAATTGTAGGAGTCACTTAGGAAGAAATTTCAGACCAAAACATGTATAGCTCCTCTAGGGTCACCTGTGCCCTGTGTAATGTTCAGACACTGAGATCTACACATTTATAATAGAGCTACAAATAATGGCAGGGGCATGAATATACAGCTAGAGGCTTCATATGGTAAACAGGCTTTGACTCTCCAGTTTATGGAAAAGGTTTTTTTTAAGGGGAAAAACTATGTAAAGCACCACAGAGAAGGTGAATAGTAATGATGCAGCATTATTTCTTAGTACACAAACACTACAAGGCACATAATAAAACCTACTAAATCAGACATAATAAATGAGGTATTTTCTACATGACTCACAAAGCTATTGTGAAACGCACTGCCACAGGACGTTGTGGAGGCTAAAAAAAGAAATAGGATTATATAAATTAAAAGAAGGTAAATGCACCAGATGGTAGCTCAGAAAGTCCCTGTCATAGCCAGAAGTTGAGGAAGTAAATCTGGAAAGAACAACCTCAAATCTCTGCATTTGCCTTGTTTCTAATGTTCTTCTCTGTACAGCAGCTCCCGTGCATGGCTATAGACAGGCTACTGAGAAAAAGATGGACTTTTGCCTGATTACATACTTCTTACCAAATTATGTATCTGCTTTGAAATTCACCTAATACTTTATATCTGTATTTGGAATTATTTTCCTTTCATATTTGAGTGATGGCAGGAAGAAATATTTTCATTTCACCTTATACATTTCGGGTTTTCTGTAGAGTGTAAGAAAGGAGATATTTCATAATTGTGCTGGTAAATGGATTTACAAATCTGTGTTTTAGTTGTTGGATAGTTTTTGGATTAACTGTAGAGAGGGAAACATGACAGAGAAATGAAGGAAGTAGGTAGTAGCTCTCTAAATAAATTGATGCTTTTATAAATACATATAAATGCTTTTATAAATACATTAATAATAAAAGGAGGGTCAGGGAAAATCTTCATTCCTTATTGGATGAGGCGGGGAGGACAAGGAGAAGGCTGAGTTACTTAACTCCTTCTTTGCCTCAGTCTTTAACAAAAATCCTAGCTACCCTCAGGGTAAGTGGGCTCCTGAGTTGGTAGACAGGGATAGGGAGCAGAATCCCCCTCCTGTGATTCAGGAAGAAGTAGTTAGGGCCCTGCTGTGCCACTTAGATCTCAACCAGTCCATGGGTCTGGATGGGATTCATCCTAGGGTGCTGAGAGAGCTGGTGGAAGAACTGGCTAAGCCACTCTCCATCATTTATCACCAATCCTGGCTCACTGGGGAGGTCCCAGATGACTGGAAATTGGCAAATGTGATGCCCATCCACAAGAAGGGCCGGAAGGAGGATCCAGGGAACTATAGGCCTGTCAGCCTGACCTCAGTGATTGGCAACATCATGGGACAGATCATCCCTAGTGCCATCACATCAAGTGGCATGTGGAAGACAACCAGGGGATCAGGTTCAGCCAACATGGGTTTAGGAAAGAAAGGTCCTGCCTGACCAATCTCATCTCCTTCTATGACTGGGTGACCCACCTAGTGGATGAGGGGAAGGCTGTGGATGTAGTCTACCTCGACTTCAGCAAGGCCTTTGACACAGTCTCCCACAGCATCCTCCTGGAGAAGCTAGCAATCCATGGCTTCGACAGGTGCACCCTTCGCTGGGTTAAAAACTGGTTGGATGACCAGGCCCAGAGAGTGATGGTGAATGGAGCTGCATCCAGCTGGCGTCCGGTGACCAGCGGTGTCCCCCAGGGATCAGTACTGGGCCCAGTCCTATTCAACATCTTTATTGACGACCTGGATGTGGGGATTGAATCCACCCTTAGTAAATTCGCAGATGACACCAAGCTGCTGGAGGATAGGAAGAAGCTGAAGGGGGACCTGGACAGGCTGGATCAATGGGCCGAGGCCAATGGCATGAAATTCAACAAGACCAAGTGCAGGGTCCTGCACTTTGGCCACAATAAGCCCAGGCAGCGCTACAGGCTGGGGGAAGAGTGGCTGGAGAGCAGCCTGGCAGAGAGGGACCTGGGAGTGCTGGTGGACAGCCAGTTGAACTTGAGCCAGCAGTGTGCCCAGGTGGCCCAAAAGGCCAATGGCATCCTGGCTTGTATCAGGAATAGTATGGCCAGCAGGAGTAGGGATGTAATTCTCCCCCTGTACTAAGCACTGGTGAGGCCTCAACTCGAGTTCTGTGTCCAGTTCTGGGCCCCTCACTTCAAGAAGGACATTGAGGTGCTGGAGCGGGTCCAGAGGAGAGCAACAAGGCTGGTGAAGGGACTAGAGGGAAAGTCTTATAGGGATGGGCTGAGGGTGTTGGGATTGTTTAGCCTGGAGAAGAGGAGACTCATGGAGGACCTTTTCTCTCTCTTCAACTACCTGAAGGGAGGTTGTAGTCAGGTGGGGGCTGGGCTCTTCTCCCAGGCAACTAGCAACAAGACAAGAGTGCACAGCCTGAAGCTGTGCCAGGGAAGGTTTAGGTTGGATATTAGGAAGAACTTCCTCATGGAGAGGGTGATTAGACATTGGAATGGACTTCCCAGGGAAGTGGTGGAGGCACCATCCCTGGATGTGTTCAAGGAAAGGCTGGATGTGGCACTTAGTGCCATAATCTAGATGGTGTGGTGGTGTTGGTCATAGGCTGGACTTGATGATCTTAAAGGTCTTTTCCAGCCTTGGTGGTTCTGTGATTCTGTGATTTAGCTTAGGTGGAAATGCAGGTTTAGACTGTTGGGTTTTTTTTAGTAAATCATGTGTGTGCACACTTTCAAAACACTTATTTTATCCAGCTGCTCAAAGACTGATATTTTTTCTTTTTAGATTATAATATAAAAAGAAAAGTGATAGTATATTACAAAAGGAATTAATTCCTAAAGCATTATGTGGATACATTAGGTGTGCATCCATTAGGTGCAAGTTCTTGGCAGCCATACAAATGTAATTCCTTATTAACGTTTTTATATTATGTTTTTACAAGACAATAACCACTCAGCTTTTAGTTCCTGCCTGTTAATTCACCTTCCAGCTCTAATGTTGCCTAGAGGAAGCAAGATCCTGACTGATTCCCAGCAGACTTTGATGTCTCCCTGCATCCTTTCATCTACTGTAATTCACTCCTTTCCCTTTATTTTATCTCTCTCTCCCTCTCTACTTCTTTCTTCTCCACTCTCCCCAAACTCAAAACAGAATACAACTTGATCAGCTAAAAATGCTATGGCAGTATGTGTAAGGAAGCTGTTACTAAAGAAGTGCAGACACACCTACAGGCTGTGCACCTGAAAAAGTTCAAACCTTCTGCTCAGACACACAGAGGCTGATACTTGTTTTCAGTATTATGTAAAAATAAAGCAATCTATGAAATACCTCATAAAATAATACCTTTGAAAGGGCAGGCTCGCATATCTTCTAAGGACACTAATCCCACATTCACATTAAACAGTGAGATGAGAGCAGGAAATATAAAGTCTATAACTTAATATTAATTATATAACATATGTCCCAGCTGCACTTGAAGTTAGGAATATATGTGGAAAAAGATTTTGAAAATTAGCAGGAAAGTGGTTCAGAATTTTAAGCCAATATTAAAAAGAGAGTGAAAATTCCATTTTAAAAAAGAAAACATGAAACACACATTGTTTTAAATTTTAAATGCCCCTGATTCTAAATCCCAGCATGACTCTGCACAAAATGGATCCCAAGAGACCAGAATGAAAAATCTAAATCAGAGATGTGCTCTTGGATTTTCATAATGCACACTCAGTGAGAATATGAAACAGCAGGGTAATTTCACAGCTCTGTCCAGTCAAAACAATGGAAAATATTGTGAGTGCTCCTAAGCAGCTGTTGCTCAGCTACTGCAAAACACCTGAGACACATTACAGAAGGTACTAGAAATTCTCATTTAAAACATGGAAAAGATTAAAGATTAAGATGGCAGAGTGCATTTGATCTCTGTAGCTTCTCGAAATTCACCAAGCACTGCCTGGGGTTTTGAATGGCAGGAAGAACTGCAGTATGCTGGTAGCTGCCAAGCACCTGCCTTTGCAAAAAGTTTGGTGGTGTGACAACTGCTGTACAGCACCTAGTGCAATGAGATCCTTGTGGAAGGCTGCAACAGTAGGAGTAATAGTAACAGTTATAGGAGAAATAATACGAAGTAGATAATTGTAATGCACTGAAGTTTCAGAAGTAGACCTTAAAGCCAGGAATACACTTACCAGTACCAAATAGGACCAACAGTACAAAGAATAGTATAATCTCTGATGGATTTTTCTAAGAACCCACTTCTACCTTCAGGATGTGAAAAACAAAAAATAATGCCAGAACATCTAGGAACAAAATAATGAACAGCAGAATAGAAATGGTGATCTTCAATGAACATGCATCTTCCTTTGCTTTTGGAAGGGACAATGGCTCATAGGATTGGTGAAAAGTCAGCTATCAACTTCAGCTCACATAAGGCAGACCCTGAATAGTTTCTGATAAACAACCAAGTATTAAATTAGTAATTTCTGACTAGAACAGCAGAATTCTACATAAAGAACTTTGCAGCTGGTGATGACTTCTGTAGTGATACTGGAATTATCCGTGAAACCCCAAGTAGTTGCCCTGAGTACTACTACAGCTGCTAATATTTTAATTACTAAATTGCTGCACAGTATAGAATCCCAGGCAATGAATGTATCAGTCTCAAATCTATGTTTGTTCAAAACAGTTGAATTTTCTTCAGAGAAAAGTAGATAATCCTGATCATAACACCAAAAAATCTCACACTTTAGAGACATCACTTCTGATCAGTATTTTTTCCATGCCAGTACTCGTTAGCTGCATTAATATCTAAGATAAGTGGTTAAAGACTGTAGCATTTATTTCTTTTTTGTATTTATTTCAATTTAGCTGGGACTCTTCAAGTTCCTGTGGAAAGTAGCAATGCAACATTTCTGCAGGAATATATACAGTAAGAGGGAAATGCTACTAATAATGTTTCAGCATTATCTGTACACTGTAATTCTGTTTCCTCCCTCTTTCCTGCATGGACTGCAGCTGCAAATACTATAGACTTTCTTCCTTGTGGCCCACTAAACCCCCACACATTTATGGACCTTGCTTTTGGTCCCTGGGGGTGAGAAGAAGCCTCTTCATAAAATTAACTGCCTAACCTGGAGGGCTCTCCTACCTTCTCTATTATTCCTATCTGGCAGGTTACCTCTGCACTTTTAATGTACATCTAAGGCAAGCAAGCATAATTCTGCCAATATGAACAACTGGTGGTCAATTGTGACTGATTTTATTATATGAGTCATTATAAAATATCCCATTTCTTTAGACATCCTCAAAACCTACCACCAAAGACTACACGGCCTGCTCTGGTATTTGTCTAAACACTCTTTGAATAAGCATCTACAAAACATCTTATTGCTGGCACTGCTTACTTACCTTTGTAGAGCAGTCTATGCTTTATAAACCAGGTTTCCCTTTATTATGTTCAGTCAGTACCACTCACACAACAAATCTGGATGTGTCTGTAATGACCTTCAGATTTTTATTGGCATTTCAGCTGCTTTGGCTCCACGGGCCAGTAAGGGATGAACACCACATGCCAATAAGGGTTATCTAGCACACAGGTTTTATAATGGGCCGTTCTGAAGTCTGTAGAAAAGAAATTAGTTTTTTCACAGACAGTTTCAGTCACAATGTTTTTTTTGTAATACATGCTATGTTGCTGTCTACAACCATGTCTACAACTAGGATGCATTGTTCCTAACTGTTTTGTTATGCCTGGTGTTTAGATACATTTTATCCTCTGCCTAGTATCTTTTGAATTATCAACTCTGTAATACAGATCAACATGTTTGGTCTGCTTTCTCCCCTCTCTTCTATGAGATTTAGTAATGTTTTGGCACTACTGATGTTTTGCCATTAACTTTGGGCTAGGGGTAAGTACTGTGCAGCTTGGGAAGCAACCTGCATCTAATGTTGTCCTTTTGCATCTTATATTCTCTTAGTGGAGGAGACCTGCAGTTTTCTGGGGCTTGTTTCACAATAAGAGAAATGTTACGAGGCAACATTCTACTAACAGGTCTGGAAAGTTGTTTGAGCAAAAAGGGTTATACAGCATGCAGGAGTCAAGGACTTAACTTCTCAGATATCAACTGCTGTGTGCATTGCCTTCATCATACTTTCAAATATGTTACTTGGGAAATATTAACTATCATATTGGCTAGCATGATTGGCTGCACTTTTAGGTCCAAGGGCTCTATTTATGGCATTGGTAGTCTTGCTCAAAGGATTCTATACAAATTTCTATCCTTAAATACTAATTTAACAGCAGCATAAAAGGTGAGGTTTAATAATAAAACAAAGCATTCATTTTGGAACATTTGCAACAGGCCAATTATTTAATCTGTTTTAAGCAGAGCTAAAAAAGTGGACTTCTTAAAAAATAAATTCTAGTATCTCTGTCAATACCAGCCAATTCAACACTTGTCAAACATATGCCTGTTGGCATGATGCAGGGGAAGCCAATTCAGCCTTCTTGCAATGGGAGATGTTGCTTCTGTCATCTTCCTGTATACCTTAACATTTTGGAAAGTTACATGACTTTGAATGGTCAAATGATGCTGTTCAAGCATTACAGAACAGGAACCTGACCAAAATTGGAGTGAATTATTGCTGCCAGCAGTGATTTACTACCGCACCTTGTACGAACATGATCAAGCAGGTTTCTGGATTACTGACAGCAGGTCGCACAAATAGAAACTCTCCTGCCTGTGGCAAGTCAGGATTTGCTGGGTATGACCATGTTCACAGAATGCCCTGCTTGGTGTATCCATGGTGGCAAGTCTTCAGGTAATAATATATCATTCCCATCTGCCGGAAACTGGTAAAATGTACCCTTGTGGATACTTCAAATGGTGACCATGTTCCTGGCATTTATTTTAAGAGTTCCCATGTAACAAGCTAGTGGGTATTTTTGTCTTGATGGTTTTCATAAAAGAGATTTTGTGACATTGCTTCTTAGAAACTCCTCACCACAGTAGTAGTGTGACAACAAATCCCAATGTTCCTCTGTGGTATTTCAGCTACTCAAGCTAGGAGTCAAAAACAACTCTGCGATCCTCTAAAATTGTGTTTTGTACAATGCAAATGTATTGTCTAAAGTTATTCTGATGTCATGATATCCCTTCATTGCTCACAGTCAGAGAGAGAAGTTTTCATAGACTGATCTCTGTTCTTGTTGAGAAAATCAATTTCTGTGATTATGCAATGTGGTTTACTACAGTCAGAAAGACTTCAGTGAAGTTATTTACAATCCTGGTGAGCCAGTAGATAAATATAACCTATTTACTAAGTTCTATGAACCAAAAATTGACCTAACTCCTTCCTCTTTCACCACGAATTTTCCTTCCCAAATGAAACTAATTGGGAAGTAATTGGTTTTGGCCGACAAATCCAGAAAAATATGTATGTTTATTTTTCTGACGTTTCTTGCCTGTCTGTCCTCAAAACTCTTTAGCAATTTAGAGTAAGGGAAGAGAAAAAAAGGAGTAGTTTAGGCACTTTGCAAGTTGGTACACCACCGCAAATATGAGTGTTTTTTCCACCCTTACCATTGATAGGGTTGGAGACACAGCATTTATAATAGTATGGAAGATGGCATCCACCACTCCCAGATACTACTCACTTCATAGTGGTGCCATCGATGATTTTCCAAGCGTCATTCCCAAGCCTGTCAATGACAAAGGTATTAACTGAGAGTCACAGGAGCGATATAAGAATATATTTCAAAAAAAGCTGGAACAAGCCAGTCAAGAAATCAGGACTTTAGACACTACTACTTGCACTAAGTAATCAAATTGTGTTTGGTCATGGAGTTGTTTGTTCATTTTTGACCATGAAGGAAATCTTGACATGTTACCCTTACAAAGGGAAACTGAATTATGATTAGTGCCATCAAAAGCAGAGGATTTTAAGAGCCAGGACTGGAAAGGTTTTCCTATAAATTGAGTATTCATTTTAAAAGGCAGTAGAGTGAGACAGTGTGGTGCCATTCAATGCCTCTAGAGGCTGCATTTAAATCTTTTATTTCAGTTTTAATTGCATTATTTAATGCATAATTTGGCTCTAAGAGGCTAGGACATTTCTAGAATAAATACTAAAATTTAGATTGCTTTGTGACAGGAAGAAAAAAAAATCCTATAGCTTCTTATTTATTTCTTTGTTTAGCACTTCACATAATACATCACTTTCCATCTGCATCTGCAGTATATTATAAAGTAAAAGCTTTTTTTTAAGACAATGACCTTAGTAGACAGTCCCATGCCATGAGAGACCTCCTTAAATAACAAAGATATGTCATCTGTCAGGTACTCTGACTACTCACGATATTATTGATTGAGGTAAAAGTGTAAGACAGTTGCCAGAAAGTGGAAAACCAAATCAGAGGATGGGGGAAAAAAGTGAGAATTAATTTAAAATTATTAAAGTGAATCATTAGGCCTGTTTCATAAGTATCAGTCTGGGGAACTGTGACCTATTCCAGGTTATCCCCAGTGTCAGATGTGAAAATAGCAGGACTGATTAATGGCACCAGGTGCTGTGCTAGAGTCTGGATTAGGTCTGTTGAATAGTATTTTGAGATTACTTTTTAAAAATAATGCATTGATATAGATGTCTACACATTATTCTGCTCTGCTAAAATTTTAACTTAAATTGTGTCAAATTCTCAGTGTTGCTTTACTCCCCTTTGTTGCAGCAGGCAGAACAAAAACCCTACTTGACACTCCTGCTCATTGCCCTCAACGGGGAAGATGAGCCTAAGGGCTGAGGCTTCACAGCTGTCCACTGTATACAGCTCCAGACCTAGCTCAATGATACAAAATTTTTGAATGTTTATAGCAATAAAATCAAAGACAACTTACAGGATTTTCTCTTCCTGTCTTATGCATATGGTCTGCTCTGTTGTTGTTGTTTGTTTTGGTTGGTTGGTTGGGTTTTTTTTCAGAAGAGTATCTCCTTCATGCTTTCCTCAGGGACTGTCATGCACCAGGAAATCCTCTGATTCAAGAATCCCTATTCTGCTAGTGAGCAACCAGATTAGTTCTTAGGTTTTTGTAATTCCTGAGGCAATTTTGAAGGTGCCTTTGAATGAGTATTTAATGTGAGTATCATACAAGAGTCAAAGTAATTACCTACTCTCTGCTGTCAATGGAAAAAAGTAAGAACTTCTGTAGAATAATTTAAGCCATCCCAACCTATGTACATTTAAGACAGTGAGTCAGCAGCTGAAAGTGCATGTTTCTTTCCCCTGATTAAGAGCTGTTGCCAGGTGGGAATCAAACTGGTCCCCAGGTGAAGCTGTATGTCTAGCTAACTAAACAAGAAGATAAAGTTTTCACGTGTACCTAGCTATCTTAATCACATAAAGTAAAACAATTGAAAGGCTTCAAAAGGAGTTAGGATACAAGTCTGACCTTACCTCCTTTGAATCCACTGTTTACCTCTGTGTGCCAAAATACTTTTTAAAACTCTGCCTTTGACTTTGCAAATTTTAACTTACAGTTTATTTTTGGAAGAGAGCTGGATACTTGCCCTACAATGTTTATAGCATTTCACAGAATCACAGAATGTTAGGAGTTGGAAGGCACCTCTGGAAATCAAGTCCAGCTCTCCTGCCAGAGCAGGACCACCACAGAATCTAGGTCAGGTCACTCAGAATTTCATCCAGACAGGTCTTGAAAGTCTCCAGAGAAGGAGACTCCACAACCTCTCTGGGCAGCCTCTTCCAGTGCTCTGTAACCCTTACAGTAAAGAAGTTCTTCATGTTGAGGTGGAACTTCCTGTGCTCTAGCTTGCATCCACTGCCCCTCATCCTATCACGGGGCACAACTGAAAAGAGATTGGCTCCTCCTTCTTGACACCCATCCTTCAGATATCTATATACATTAATAAGATCCCCTCTCAGTCTTCTCTAGACTAAACAGTCCCAGGTCTCTCAACCTTTCCTCGTAGGACAGGTGTTCCAGACCCTTAATTTGAATATCTTTCTACTGAAGATGTGACAGAGAATTAGCTGCATTGCCCCCCACCCCTCGCCCCCCAGGTGGGTTCAAGCAGCTTCACTACCTTCTCCACTTCTCAACTAGTAGGGAACACACGGGTCAGGGAGAGCTCAGGGCCAGCTCTTTTGCAGTCACTGTGTCCTCTGGCTCATTGGCTCACAGCAGTCAATAGCTTTTATGCAAGCTTTTTTTTTTCTTCTTTTTTTTTTTTTTTTTTTTTTTTTCCAACTGCGTATTTAAAGTTATATTTGACACTGCTTGCAAGTTCCTTGTCTTAGATGCTTCATATCTATTACATTGCTACTGGGTAATGATAAAGTTAGAAATCATTATCAAGCTTGATACTGATGTATAGTTTATCAGAGAAATACTGGCTCGGGAGGGACAGAGGAAAAACAACGGCTGAGAGAAACAGGAATAGTTATATCATCGTCTGTTTTTTGGTGTATGAAACCGGCAGCTTCTTCAAGAGCATCTTCTTCCTGCAGGCGCTGCGCCGGCCTGGGGCGCACAGCAGCTGTCAGACCCGCCCCACGCTGCGGGCTGGGGCTGCGCCAGATGCTCTGCTCAGCCGTGACAACCGGCAGGCTGGTGGTACTCAGCCCTGGGGCTTGTCTTTTCTTTGTCTCCCTGAAGCTAAGGTAAACTCTGGGTGGGAGAGACAGTTGAGATGATTTCCCATTTACTTTATAATCTTCTTTCCAAGTTCAGACACTTTCTCACTAGATTGGTCCACATATAATGCTGTCAGAATTTCTCTGGCTTCACAATATATCAACAGTTCACTGGCACTTCTTTTTAATTAAAAAATCATTTTTGCAGGGGACTTTCTGTACACAGAGTGAGTGTGGAAAATGTGCAGACTGATTTTAAATTTCTTCCAAAGGTAGTAAATAACTAGAATACACCTCTCACTTTCTCTTTGCAGTTTCATTAATATAATGCAACAAAGCTCCTTCCTTGAAATTCCTTTTTCTGAGTCCTAGACCATCAACTTCCTTCATTGTGTTGACTTTCTACACCTTCTCAACAAGAAATAGTACAGGTTTGGGAAGATTCTGTAGAACACTCCTGATTGCATCCAACTCTAACAAAACAAGACCTCAATGAGTCTGTTTGCATGTCCTTTGGTTAGTTTGTGTGTCTAGCATTAATTCAGAGATCACATTGGAGGTAGGAACATTATTGTAGGAGAAAACCTTTTCTAAAATCATCCAACAGATAACACTACAGATACAAAGAAAGAAATTCTTATGGAGTGAGGCTAAATGCTGAAATTTAGGACACGTTAATGCATTTAAGCCATAGCTCTGTATGAATGCCCTATATATTATGCCAGGCAAATGTGTTGTCACATACAAGTGGGTTTATTTTGGTGAATATTTAGTATAGTGTTTATCTGTGAGTTAGACAGCCATGCTGGAAGATATCCTTTGCATATATATTTTATGAACTAGTAAGGCCTTTCAGAATTTATTTCTATTGTTCATGTTACTTTCAGAACTAATACAGTAAAACAGAGTCTATACCTGACCAGGGCTTAAATACAATTTTATTTTTTAAAAATACTTTATTTTTAATTAACTTCAACTTCCCCTTGTCTTTGTGCTCATTTAGTGAGGCTCACACTATCGTGACAGTGGTTGACAATAATAGATAAAGTGTTGTAGATAAGAATGAGCTTGATACATTTTACATTAAAGGCCTAAAGAAACTGGGTTTTTAAATCAACTGTCTGACTGGGACTGCTTTCATTTTGCTTTTTAGCACCTCATTAGGATTACTACAATTTTCCTGCAGTACTAAACTGCTGTCCCAGTCACAGTTCATTTTCCTCCTCTAATGTCCAATTACTCCATTGTCTACTGAAAATTATCATATTTTCATTCCACAAAAATTTAATTATTCTAGAATATAAATCAGCAACACAGAACAGCATCATGCTGCATCCTCCCATCACAGCTGCATGGCATCCTGGGAAGCAGCACAGCTGTCATGGCTTGTGGGGAACACCAGGAGAGTGGTGTTCAAAGAACAACACTGGGCTAAAGTTGTTACAATTTTTATCCCTTCCTTGCTTTTAAATGTCATTGTGGGCCCTACAACATTTTTAGGTTTCTACAGCCCCAGAGGAGTAGTAACATCTCTGCAATGTGCCCAGGAATCCTGGATGAGCATCCAGATTCCTCTGACTGTGACACAAGGACACTCCTTTTGAACTTTGGGTTGCCTTTAAGCTTATAATTTTGGTTACAGACCCTCAGGGTGCCTCTTGTGCCTCTTCCTACCTTACTCCCCCAGCTCCAGGGATGAAGGCACAAGGAGGTTTAGTGATCTTCAGTACTAATACCTAGGTTTTGCAAGCACTCATTAGCACACTTAGATGTAGACAGATGTGAAATCCCATCACAATAAGTGAGTTACAAAAGGTAGTGTAAGTCCTGTGTTGAGATTTTAAGCACAGGAATATTTGTAGGATGAGGACAGCTATCATCTTGTTTTCTTCCTCAAGGAAGAAAAAAATATTCCTACTTGGGACAGTTTTCCTTGATACTAAAAATTGTTCTTGTTGACCCCTGTCCCTTGAGAAAGAGAACTATTTAAAAGCTGGGATGAGCTACTAAGGCAAGGCCAGGTCTTATGCACTCTGGTTCCTGCCACTGAGGCAGAATTTGCAGTGAGTCCACAGACCTCTCTGCCACCAGGTTTCATAAACATAAAATGAACAGCTTACATTCGGTCAGCCTTTAAAGCAAATCTCGAATGAGACCTGTTTGAAAAAATATACTTAGAAGCTCAATGCCAAAATGTTTCAGTAAATAATATTTTTAAATGAGGTAAAAGAAAACGTAAACTAGAAAGGTGAGTCCCTTATAGGAATCGCCATCCATGAAGAGCTTCATTACTTGGTTGGACAAGGTCCTGAGAAACCTCAATTCATTTTGAAGGTATCCAGCCCTTGGGCTGGACACAGACTGTCACCTCCAGACATCCCTTTCAAGACAGACTTTTATTATGAATCTAAAAATTGGACACAGTATTTTATGTTTCATAATAGAGCTAGACCTAACTAGGTCATACTCTGATTTTTTCCCTTTTATCTTCATCACTACGGTAATTATCTTCCTTTTCCCATATTTATCAGTTAAATCTTGGACATAAATCCACTCCCCTTCACAAAGGATGTACTGTCATTTGTGAATTTGCCCTTATATCTTTAAAGTTTAGAGTTTTCCTTACTCAAATGGACATTGTCCTGTGAGACAGTAGCCTTGACTTCGTGGACAATAACTTTGGCTTGGGCAGACTCACCCTCAAACTAGTAGGACTGCTCACTCAAGGCTGGGATATACTTGCATTAATACCAAAGAACCCAGAAAAGGACTTCCATACTATGGCCAGGATTTTTCTCAGAAATTAACAAATTCTTTGGAATCTGATTGACTTCATTTCCTGTTGGAAACTGAAGAGCTTTTTTTTCCTTGTCAAATATGGCTGCAATGTAGGGGCCAGTGAAAAAGAAGAAAATAACTGACAGCAAGCTTCTAGGGAGGAAAATACCTCTGTTACTGGGGGTCCCCAGTAATGACTATGTTTTCAGATAAAAGAACAAAATTTTGGCACTCAGGAAGGGAAAGACTTTCTATGTGGCATGCAAATCATGGTGGTTCAGTGCAGCTAGGAAACCAAGGTTAACTAGAAAAAATAATACTTTGTGGGAGGTTGTAGCTGTGGATAAATTAATTGGAACAGTCTCTGAGTCCGTATTTTTACTTTTCTTATATACACTTTATACATACATAGAACTATATATATTCTTGCCTGATAAATACTTATTTATTAAATATTCTTTCTTGTCAAAAGTAGCTGAGACATGCATAAAAGAATATTAGCATATAAGAATCTTAATGCTTTTGTCCAATATATTTATTACATTATTTTTCATAACATGAATGGAACAGGTGTTTTTTGACTATGGCAGTAACTTAAGCTATAATCAGAGTAATACTGCCGGTTCTTAATTACAGTAACAATGAGCAGGGGTAAGCACTAAAGTTCTGTATCCAAAGTTCATGTTCGTACAGGATGTCACTATGTAAAAAATACAACTTTTGGATCCTCAAATGCCTTTGGGGAAAAGGCATATTCTTCTAATAAGCAGGGTTTGGAGATTTTTTTTTTAAGAAACAAAACCTCTGTTTGATAAAATCAGACTCTCTATTCTGTCCATAGTATATATTTATTCACAGTCTAGATTGGAATTTTTTGGGGCAGATGTGTGTTCTATTTTAATATAGGTTATTTTCAACATTTATTAAATTCATATTGTTTTGAATAATTTTCATTGGAGACACGAATTTTCATTATTTTTGTCCTCTTTTCCCTTCTGTCTTTTTAATCTAGGTGGCTATGATGGAAACAAATACATAAGAATAGGCAGATGATGAATAGAGTTGCTCAGTGACTGACCAAGGCAGTGGTCAAAATCCAAAGCACCAAATCAGCTCACTGTGGTGACAATTAGCACGCTATAAAAATGTTGACTGATGAGCACCTTCTATTCTCAGACTCCAACACAACATGACATTTCCTCAAACCAAGGCAATTAAATACGAGACTGTAGAGTGAACTTGACATGTGGGGGAAGATGCACGCTAGAGAGAAAGAAAAAGAGAGAAGTAACAAGGGGTGCTGTGATTAGGCTCATGAGCACTATAGTGCATGATACAGGTAGTGTATGTGGTTATTTTGTGGTGCCTGGAGTTGAAGTTAAGTGGATGCAATCTGGACCTTAGCAGCTGTTAAAACTTGCAGTTGCATACATAAGAGAAGATGATCTGTGTAACAAATATCAATGACTGTGGTCTCTATTATAAATAGTAACAACTTTAAACCCTCCCAAATATCCAAATTCACAAAAGACATGATTTCTTAACTGATGTTGCAAAGGATTATGAAGCCCCACAACACCAAGCTGTTCAGCTGTGCTTTAGCATTGACTTGCGCATTAGCAGTTCCAAGACTGCAAGCCTGGTAGCTGGTTCTCTTTTGGATGATAAATCCTAGGTCACCAGCAGATCCTGCTCCTTGCCACCATTTCACTTCACCTGTTAAGTTTGTATGGTTTCCAATATAATCTCAAATAATAATTACAGTTGCTGGAAAAAATACAGTGAGTTGCATTATGTGGTTAGCTATTTGCAGGCTAAATAACATCATCATGTGGACAGAGTTACAGGAACACCATGACTCAAGACATAAGCAGTGAGGAAGAGACCCAAGACAAAAATATTTTGTAACCTACATGCAAACCTCTGAGGAACTGTATCTTTCCAGTGCTACCTAGCTGGCAATCTCATTCATGTCAACATGCTGCTGCATGTTGAATTGACATTAAATTAAATAATGCACATGTGATTAATTGAAGACCTTTATGCCAAGGTATGGCTGAGGAAGTAATTTATAGCAAATAAGTTATCACTTGAATGTTTAACATAGTCTCTCCATCACTCTGCTTCTTTCTCTTTCATTTGGCTTATAAACCTAGCCCAAAAATATACTGTTTTGATGAAACAGAATGTGTATTTGCTTTTTATGTTGTTTTACCAAAGAAGAAGTGCATGAGGGGAAACATGAAAAGTTATGCAAAAGCTCTTGCAAAAAGATCTGTATTATGTAACTTTTGAGGAGAGGGCAAGTGCTAGTGAGCTCTGCTTGTAATAGAAAAGATTCAGACTAGACAGTATGGGAACTTTCTGACTGTATAAGTAGTGAAGGACTAGAGTCTGTGGAGTTTCCATCCTCGGAGTCTGTAAAAAATAAGTTAGCTAAACATCTATCAAAAATAATGTGGGTATAATTGATTTTACTGTGGGGCACATGGGCAACGACATGACCTTTCAAGGCCTTTTCATCCCTACAACTCAGTAATTCTATGAAGCTGCTATTTTTAAAACACACCTCATTGTTCCATTCTATTTTAGTCAGGAAAGCAATCATTTTTTACAAATACTTTATCCAATATTAGATCAGATGTAAGAACTACAGGGAATGAAACTGATTTCTGTGCTGGAACTTACAAGACAACTGCAAGTTAACTGCAAAAGAAATGAAATTCAAGCTATCAGTGCAACAGAAACGCAATAATTATAAATGAATTACCAAACAAGCATCAGGACCTGTGCAGTATGCATGTGGTACCACTTGCCAATGCAAGATGAATGTAGAATATTCTTTGTGTTTTGGGCTCAAACCCTTTGGGGTATAACCATGAAAAAAAAGGCTGTGGTTAGCTGAAATATTTGACCTCCTGCAGTTTACTGTTTTTACCAACTAGTTCCATCTGTCCCTTTGGGTGAAGGTACCACTCCTGCTGCAGTTCAACAGTTTTTCTGATTGCTACCACCCCATAATCTTTAATTAGATGGCAAAGCTATGCCATCTAATATTCCTAAAAAAATGGGATGGGGGTGTTTGGTGTGTGACTTTTTTTTGTGTCAAAGGAGATAAATAATATTTTTAACTCCCAAAGTGTGAGATCAATGTTGAGTCACAATCCCTTTTAGACTAATTGCATTCTGAACACACAGCTGAAGCTGTTAAACTCAAGAGACAGAAGTACACAAAAAAGCAGAACATTATAAAACCAAATATTCCTCTTCTAAAGCTCTAATCCAGTAGGACTTTGTTTCCAGACCTTCACTAGGCAAAATTTTCCCCACTATACTTTGATTTATGTTTAAACAGTCAACGGAAACCATTTAAAACTATGATACAGACAATGCAAGATTAGAAGTGTTCCACAAAACCTTTAACATTTGGAGAGAAAAGGTGTTTTCTGAGCCAAGATGGCTCTCAAGAAGAAACAAATTATAGCTCTACACTTGACTTGCTTTCTGTGAAGTATCATCCAAGCACACACACTTAGGTATAATAATCTGCAATGTAATATACTATTTTATTTAGCAGCAAATAAAATGTGACCCCTTCTCTTTAATGAAGAGAGATCTGGAAAACTTCCCATAAATGTATCTTTTCTTGTAGACAAATGGGAGGAGAATATAGTATCTAGCTAATCAAGTACCTTAAACAATAACTCAAAGCTTCTGGCTTTTAAATCATTCTTACTGCTCTTCTAGTGACATCACAAGAAACTGCTGCCAACATCACTCCTTAGCAGATAATAAAAAACTGTTAGCCATGGGAAATTTTGGACACGGAGGATGTAACCAACATCTCCTAAGGCAGGTGGTTTCTGAGTGTAGGTATTTGTCCCATTTGTGGAAATCGCTCTCACCAGGAGGTTAGGAGATGCTGCAGGATTTTATGGCTTCTAGAAATCTGCCCAGCAGAAGGCTGTTAGGTTGGTCAAGAAGAAATTAAAGGATTCCAGATGTTTGAGAAATGCTTGGTTTGATGGAGCAGATTGAATAAAACTCTCAGCTCTCATGCAGAGGAAGTCTAGACAAGGGAACAATGACAAGTACTAAGATTTTGTGCAGTCAGCTGCAGATTGACTTTAAAAGACTGAATTTCAGAAAGTAACTTACATCAGGAAAGAGAGTTAAATATACAGGAAGACTTCACTTTAGAACAGTGTTAGGGTGTGAGGACTTTTTTCTAATTCTTACAGAAAATCTAACAACTGTATCAGGATACCACTAGATTTTGTGCAATTATTTTAATCCAGATTTGCACACAATAAGGAATAGTATTTCATGGGTCTTGATAAGTACCAGACATCTTTCCAAAAGTTTGGAACAGTGTTTCAGATAACCATCAAAAAGTGCAGATGCTTGTCCAAATGTATCTGAAACTCTACCAGCCTATTCCCTTTCACCCAGCTAGATCAGTTAGAGAGATACTCCATTCCTTCTTTCTCTTTGAAATCTTGCAGGAGTAAGTCTCCTATCCCCAGGCAGAGCTTTGAGTTGAAACAGCATTTGGACGAAAATGCACTTATGAAAACATAGACAAGAGTAAAGTCAACCTGTTCTGTAGTCAAATCCTCAAATCAAAATGTCTTTCTGTGGTATAAAACATTAAAACTATCTGAATCTTAAATGTTTTTGTGAACTTCTTACTCTTGTAATGAGATGGCCCAAAACGTAGAGCCAAATATCTTGACTGAGCTTCATAATGGTTCAAATCTGGATAAGAATCTTGTTTTGAGATTTACAGCTCAGTCTTCTCTCACTAAAAAAAATAATAAAAAAATTATATATATATATCTGAAGTGTTCAGAGTTCTCTGCAGTGTGTTGAGGAAGGAAAGCTTAGATCAATTTCTGACTCTATGGAAATAACTTTTTTGCCTCTTTCACATTTATTAAAATCACAATAGAGCATGACATACTGCATCAACTGTTTGACAGGTAATCACCTCATTGTGGTCCACTCACTGGTGCTTCAAAAGCATCCAGCTGAAACTCAGCCATCTCTTTTATCATCTGTAGCACACAAGAATATTTTGAAAGGGAGGAACTAGTGCCAAAAAGGTGGGAGATGCCAGAGTTTTAATGAGAAATATATAAAGTGTCAGTTCCTAATGAAAAAGCCTGCAGGTTTTAACAGAGAATAACTTTTCTATAGCTGTTCCATTCTGGCAAATATGTGTTATAGATGAGTTGATGATTTCTAGGAAATGCACAGCCTAGTGTTTACAGACCAGGGTGCGGGGTTATCTCATTTAAACTGTATTATAACCTAGAAAGGCTGGACTGGATGATCCTTGAGATCCCTTCCAATCTGGCATTCTATGATTCTATGAAACCATTCTGAGGATGATATGCTTTAGCAAACTCCGTAGGATTTTAGACTAATATAATTGCTACTCTATTAGTGGTGGTGTTCTTTTTTTTTCTTCTTTTCACCAAAAGATGGACAGAAACTAGGACAAGAATCCAGTGGCTAGATTAAGTCTACCAAGCCCATGTGCAGTTGTCTCCAGGGCAGGCAGGAAAATTTCAACTGGTCAGCAGTGCCCAGATGAACGGGTGTGTGGATCAGAGATGAAGGGATGGGATGGAGCAATCAGAAACTGGATAATCAGGATGGGGACTTCCATACTGCAACCACAGGAAGAGAAACATGGTTCTTCTTCCAGCCAAACCCTGGCACTCCTGCATGTTACTGACTCATATCCAGGCAGGTCTTCATGTACTCCCCCTTCAGGAGACATTCAGATTTAAACATCTCCCCATGATCGCTGCAGGTTGCTTGTTTCTGTGCTCACCAGGGCTGTTCTGCCAGGGCCCAGTTCCTGGTTTCTTCACTTGCCTCCTTTGCAACCTTGGGAGAGTCACAAAGGAAAGTGGTCCTGATCATCACAGTTAGGAGGCTAATTCTCACTCTCTCTGTTTCTTTGCATGCCCTGAAGTCTGCCAGCCTTGTCAGTACAGATCAGCTTGGTCTCATGCAAGAAGCTAGGAACTCTGTAGTGAGCTTCACACACGCCAAGGGGATGGGTGGAGGATCAACGTGAAATGCTGATGTCAGTGGAATTTTATGTCTAACTCAAAGGCTTCAGCACTCAACTCTGGAATGGTCATCAGCTAAAAGCCTAATCCACACATTATTCATTCCAAAGTTTATTGGAACATCACTTCGTGCAACAACATCACTTTTGTACTTCAAAGCAGACAAAAGAAATGTAATTGTCATCAAAGAAGATCTCCATAGCATTCTCAGCAGTGAGAAAAATTCTTAAAGCTGGAAACTAGGATTTGATTACATTTTGGTGGTGGCTGTTTGTATGGAGAAATAATGTTGATGCTTTCTGTATCAAGACTCAAGGTGCAAGGAAGACCGAGTTAGAATGAGAGTTTATAGGGAAGCAGAAAAAAAGCACTGCAAGTGGTTGCATTTCTATTAATGGTAGAAATTATGATGGTGGTCTCTGTTTTTACAGATACTGCGGAGCTTGTCCAGGGTACAACATTTCCAAAGATGCTTATCAGCTGCCTACAATTCACAGCTATACTTGGCTTACTCCTGTGGCCAAGTTTTAGCAACACTCTTTTGGTTTTGCTCATAAAAAGTTCTTGTCTGGGATATATATAGCACTTCACAGTCTTTGAATATTTTAACCTGCTGGTGTTAAAGATGTTTTTTAGTTTCGATGTTCCCCTCAGCCCAAACTGTGTTGTTTTTCTCCTGGGTCTTTCTTGTATAAGATACTACAAAATATTTCTTAGGAGAGTCTACTACATTAAAATAAGTTATTTCAGAGCAGTGTTCTCCAAACTGGGATGTGTGTGCTCCAAGAGGTGCAAAAGAAGAAAACATTAGAACTTCTGTAGTACATGTACATAACTTAAACAAATATACATATATCGATGGTGTGCACTCAGAAAAGTTTGGAGACTGCTGTTTCAGAGCACTGCTTTCTTACATTGATGGGTTTTTTGTTTCCTATATAGACTTTGAAGTACTACTGTACAAAGAAGTTTACTGGAGAGTTTTACAATCACATGCACCATGTTCCAGGTCTTTTGGTTATTTTCTTCAGAGATTTAAAACTCTTCTAACTTGCAATAAAGATTTAGTGGCTTGACCCAAAGGAACAGCTCTTCTCCCTGCTTCCAAGAAAATGATTCCTTGCAAATAAATATACAGAATTAGTTTGGACTAGTTGGTATGGCTATTAATAAGAAACCAAGAGGGTTTTTTTACACCATGACCACTCTGTACTAAACAGTTCTAAGAGGCACACTTAGTGATGACCTCACATGTAAGGCTGCTGGATGCAGAACTGTATTTAGCAAGAGTTTATTACACGTTGTGGGAGCTTTATTAGGTCTGCAGTTTTCACACAATTCTTCCTGTGAGGAAAGGACTTGCGTGGCCTTAAATTAGCTAACTACAAGATGTTGTAGCACTGTGAAACTCAGCACAGGCTGAAATACCTCCTGTGGACAAACATTAGGACAGACAGTGAGTCCTGTGCAATTTAGCTACCATCCTGTCTATAACTGGAATTGAAGCACAGACATTGCCTACTGACTCAGCAGGGATACTGCCAGCTGTGCTTCTCTTCCTCAAGATAAATTTGCAGGAATTTTCTCTTGGGTTTCACAAACTCATGCTCACGTATGCCCAGGGGAAATCAAGCCTTACATCACAGGTCTCCAGTGTTAAAAATGTCTATGAACTAGCTACAGTCTGTGGAGGTAGCGTGGGCTTCCTTCTTTGCATAGCTGCTGTTTTTATACAGCAGTAATCTCCATCACCTGCATTTGCAGCTACTTGGGGTTTAAACTCTATGCAATTTTAGAGGTACATCAATTATTCCTTTTGTGTGGAACATCTGGACAACAAACTGTTAAACTGTCCACTGTTTTTTTCTCATTTTATTCTACCTGTGTCTCACTTGTCCTGTTGGTTGAGAAGTATGTCACTGGGCACACAATAATAGAGCAGGAATATTTAGACTTCTAGAGAAGATTGTAACCTTCTCATGTGTTGTTTCTGTCTTGTTACTGGTTCATATGGACAATGAGTTGATTTTATTTAAGCCTAGTTAAATTCCATAATGAAGCTAAAAGTAGATGTTTTTTCTGATGTAATCACCATGTCTATAGGGGTACTCTTCCTGATCAAATGCTACATGGCAGGAATCCCTATTGTTATCTCCCCACTTCACAGCCCCCCTTGGCTGTCGACTTTAGATTTGGAATTGCAAGAAATGCCTAAATCTAGCCCAACTCTGTCAGAAAGAGAAAGCACAAAAAAGCTCAAAGGGCAGAATTTCTTGTGTCCTGAGTTATGCCAAGATAAGTGCCTGGCTTGCAAGTCCCCAGTCAGACCCCAAGCCTGTGCAAATGCAGGTGCTATTTAAATGTAACAAAATGTATGTTCATAGTACTGTCCACAGATATAAGTAAGACATGACCACATACTAAGCTTATGTTTGATGTGTTATCCTGAGTAGGTTTGCCTCTTGTTAAAGGGATTTTTTTTCTTTTTTCTCATCTTTGCACTTTACACGGAGAGCAGGTGCTCTGGGCTTTAGTGCACTTTCTGGGCTTTTGCTTCTTTCTAACTGGCCTGATCCCAAGCACTCTTGATTTTTATGAAACTACACTCTCCATTGTGAGAGTGCTCTTGTCACTTCTTCCCTGTTCAGCACTGGTTAGCCTGCTGCACTTAGCTCCTGCCCTCACCTGTGGAAAGGCTGCCACTTCATGAGCTGCTCTCTCTGAGTTTTGCCTAGGGAATTTTCTCAGTAGCAGAACTGATGAGGCAGGGATGGAAGGAGAGTATGAACCCCGGTAAGGATCTGCCCACAACCCTCTCTCACAGGAAAAAAGAGCATGGATAAAAGTAGATTATGTAATAGCCTTTTCTGTCACAGAATGGAATGTGTAACTAAACCCTAGGGGACACAGATGTAATGTTGAAAAGGCAAACATCTTAGCAGATCTTTAAGACATATTGATAAAAATTAGTGGCTGAAAGACATGTTGCAGAGTGGAAATGTCAGTGATATGGGACAATCAAACTGTGAAAAGAGCAGGTGAGGCACCAGCTTGAACACACTGAATTAAGCAGTCATGTGGGACAAATTAATTTCTAATATAATCATATAAAGAATACTAGCCCACCAGCTACAGAATTTTTCTGGTATTTTAGATTGCAACACATACAAAGTTCAAAGAAAGACATATTAATGTTTATTAGCAATATATCAACATTAATTTGAGATACTTTTGAGAGATTCTTAGTAATACTTGATTTGTGAATTAATGGATAAAATAAAGGTATATAATGTGAAACACAGGAGAAAGTGATTGTTGTTTCTATTGTAGTTGTGGTAGATGTGGTGCAATAGCCTTTACTCTTAATAATATTAATCATGTATTTATTAACATTACTAATAGTTAATAATCTGCTCATCTGGAATAAAAATCTTAACCATGGCCTAAATGGATTATTATATGCTATATAAATTTTATTCAGTTACACACAAGACAAGTGAGGAAGATCTTTTGTCATGGCAAGAAAAAGACTTTATATATATATATACACACACATATATTTGTGCATAAATGTGACTACAGACCTATATATAGTTTTCTCCTATGAAGGTAATGTAATAATGATACGAATAGGATCATAGTTGTTGGTTTATTTGTTTTTTCCCCAGGACTTTCAATAGAGGGAAACAGAGAAGCAGTGACATCAGAAAAAACACCAAACAAGTAAGCATCTATTTACCATTTTATTTGATTGCTGGAAAACAGCAAGTGACATTTCTGTAGGTAATTTATTTTGTTACAGATGTTTCTAGTGGGTACAGCCACATCCTAAGCAAGGGCAATTGCCATAGTGCCATTGACTTTCCAGTTCCTAGTCCTCAATGAGTCTAATAAATGACTCATAGTTAAATGTGATTAAGAGCGATTCCTGCAGTGATACATTCTAAGAATCAAGGAATACGCTCAGGATTTTTTAGACTTCTGCAATAATAATGAAGAAAACATTCAGCTCATTGTTTGGTCAGCCAACATCCCTTGTCTTGCCTGGGGAAAGAAACTGTTGCAGAGTTCTTAGGGATCAATGAAGTTCTTAATTTAAATGGGATGATGGGGGATGTAGCAGAAGGGGTACAAGAGCTATCAGTCTTCAAAGCACAGAATGCCATTTGCTCTCAGCTTGATAACATATTGACAGGCAGTATGGCTCTGTCTGCAATTTACACAAATCAGCCACAAATTTTGAAGTACCTTAATGTGAGAATATTTGATCCATAAGTGGCTGTGACCTGTGGATTTCTAATATTATCTGGAAATAAATGTAAAAATTCTGAGCATGCACTATCCCTGCTAATGTATGAATCCAACTCAAGATTTTAGGAAAGAGTTAATGAAAGGACACAAATACATGCAGCTAGAGGGGAAGGCACAGGCTAAACTTAAATGTCCACTGGATATGTGTAATGGGATTTGTGGCTAATGAGTACTTTGAAGCGTGTAATATACCATTAGTTAGGACTGGTTGAGCCATTTCCTTAGGCAGTAATGGAAGCCAAGAATTATGGCTTTTGGTACTGCCACAGAACAAAGTTAATCACAACTGATTATGCCAGGCTAAAGATAACTAACTCTACCAAGCTAATAACTAGGTGAAATGATTGTTAACTTGTGCTGCAAGTGTATTTAGAAAACCTGTCATGATCTGGTACCCACTGAGATTTACTTGCCATTGGGATCTGCACAGATGCACAGTGACATATGTGACAGGTGAGCGCTGGTTTGACTGCAGTGATTTACCAGTTACCCACCTTGGCCACTGCTAGAAATGTCCATTTATTCCTTATTAGCTGTAATGGTTTATAAAATGGGCTCGTGTTCTGATCCCGGCTTGTTAACTGCTAAGGCATCTTATTCTAGCACTCATTTGACAGGACAGAATGTGATCAGCTTTTGCACAGCTGGAACACTGACCTATCTACAGCCTACAACAGTCTCTACCAAATCAGCCCAGTCAGAGAGAGAGAGAAGAAGCTAAATTAACTAACCTCACACTAATCCAAACACTGAAAAGATTAAGAACCTCTACTTTAAAAGTAAAACAGTATTTTGTTAATTCTAGATACAGGCAACATTGAAGATTACCTCAACTCATTCACCAAAAGACAAGCAGAATTTCTTAAGAAAGGACTATTCTACTGAAAATTCAGGTCTTTTTAGCCCTCTAACCCTGCAAGAATCATGCATCAGATGCCTCAAGAAAGAACTATATATGAGGTGCTGAGGAAATTAGGGTGCTGCTTCCCCTGCCCTTGTCCCTCTCCCCATCTCTGACCCTCGTCATGGTTGTATTTCATAATGAGGTCCTGCATCCTTCCATGATACCGTGAAGGGGAAAATGCAGTCCTGGATCAAGGTGCCACTTAGTAGTGGGCATGATGTCACGAATCTGGCCACCGAAAAGAGGGCAGAAGAAAACAGCGTACACTGTACTACCTGAGGTAGAAAGCCACACAGTTGCGTTAACCCAGGCCCTCGGTTCCCGTCTTTCACCAGACTTTTACTCATACTACTGCTTAGGACAGACTGAAAGGTCCCCCTCTGGAAACCTGGAGGACTTCACGAGCTGTATATACAGCAGCCTGGTAAAATTATGCTCCCGGTTTAGCGTCATGGTGGGGGCGATGGCGCAAGCACCCCGTCACCCGCTCGCGCACCGCCTGCGCGCAAGGTGACGCTGACACCGCTCACACCCTTGGTGTGGGGGCCCCTTTGCAGGGAGAGACCCGCGGGGAAGCTGGGGAGCTCTTGGCAGCCGGGGGGCAGCTGCAAGACATGGGGCGACTGGGGGCGGCTGGGTGCTGCGGTGTCGGTCCGCCGATGGCCACCAGGGGGCAGCAGGAGCCCGCGCACGGCCCCGGCCGCAGTCCGCGCCGCGGAAAGGGGCCGCTGCCCCGCACCCGGCCGGGGCGGGGGGATCCTGGGCACAACGCTCCCCTTGCAGGGGTCTGACCTCTGGGGGCGCCGAGGCAGAGGTCGGAGACCTGCTGGATTGGGGAGGGGGGGGGGGGGGGCGGGTGAGGAGAGGGCTGGGGGTGCAGCTCCCGGTTTATACCACGCTCAGGAGAGCGGTGGAGACCGATCTGCGCATTAATCTGGTGCAATTAGCGTTATACCCGTGCCCGCTCAACCCCCACGAAAGACAAAGCTTTATGCAAATGGCACGCCCCATCCCCCGCTCCCGGGATCTGACGCTGTTTCCCAGCCTGTTTTAAATGATACGGTACACGGAGTAACTCAAAATTAATTATAAGGTTCCTGGCTAAAAGGAAGGGGGGAGGCGGTGTCATTAGGCGGGTTTGGTGCTCGGAGCCTTGGCCACCTGCGCGTGGTAGCGGTGCCCGGCCAAGGGTGCTCGACGTAGTGACCGGGCTATGGAGGCTGCCTCAGCTCCACCTTTTGGGCAGCTGAGGCGGTCGGAGTGCCCGACTGCCGCGGGCAGCGGTTGCGGAGCCCGGCGGAGGTACGGTCCCGGTCCCGGGCGGGCGAGGAGAGGGCTTGGGGGGCGGGGGGCAAGGCTGGCTGTGGGCTGCGGAGCGCCCGGGCGGAGGTGGGCGCTGCCTCCTTCCAGGTGGAGGCGTGCTTTTTTGGGGTGGTGTGTGTGTCTCTGTGTCCATCTGTGTCTGTGGGAGGTTTATAGCTCTCCTGGCTGGGGCTCCGAATTTTCGCTTGCAGACCTACGTTGATTACTTCCCCTAGAAGCTGGCTTGTTGCTTTCTGGCATCTACTTATCTAACCCCCAACCCCCGAAGATGTTTCCAAATACTGAAAGGACGTGACTACAAAATGCACTCTGCTGTGGGGAGGATAGCAGGAAGGATGTGAGGGCCAGTGAAATCTTTATAAATATAGAACCTAACATGAATGTTGTTGTACAGTTGTGTCATCTAGTCACAGCAAAAATACTATGATGACAAGACTTTTATGTGCATCTTTCTCTCTCTTTTATATCTTTATGTTTGTCTCCTCCATAATCTGCTTTTATTACAAGAAGTTTGTTAAATCGACATTTCAACGTTGCTGGCTTCAGACTGCACCACTGTAGGAACTCTTGTTTACAAAACTAGGCCGAAAAATTCTCCCCAAACCTCCACTTAAGGGCACAACTGGTATGTATAAATAAAATCTTCATTTTTTTAAGTGACATGGATGTGGTTTACTCTGTAGCCTCAGTAATTTAAACAGCACCTATCTTCTGCAGATAGAGTTGCTATGCACGTCTCTACTAGTGAGTTTGAAAATTCGAACCCGGCTTTGATTTATTTCCTTTCTATCAGTGATTAATGCGCCGTAATTAGCTAATCTCAAAGCCATTATTTACAACTGGGGCAGACGAAGGAAAAAACTGATGATCCAGCACTTAAGTCGATCTGAAACTATGAAACGGAAAGAAATGTTTAGGTCTCGGCTCGGAACCGGACAGCCCAACCCCAGGGTGGTAGAAGTAGTAATAATAGTAGTAGTAATAATAACAGTAGTAAAATAATAACAATAATAATAGTAATAATAATAAACGCCGTTTATATAATCTATTAATTATAGCTGGTAATTTTTTCGGCAGGAAATATGCTGGCACCATCGCTGATTTTTAAAAAGTACGCGTCTGCTGGGAACCTTCGCTCTCCCCCTTTGTTTCTGTGTGGGGGACAGAGCTCCGTGTGTGCTGCCCAGTGCGCGGGCGGTAGGACGAGTGTGGAGTGGGGACGCTCGACTCCAAGCGCGGGGGGCTCGACCCACGCGTGCCCGCGGGAGAGGCGGGAAAGGGCTCGCCGCTTCCGCCGCCCGTGGGCCGGGTGACTCCAAGTGGGACCGGGCTGGCGAGGGGTGAAGACAGGCCGCGGGGTAGGGGGGAAGCTGCGCCTGGGGCCGCCCATGCGGAGCCGAGGCCGGGGTATGCCTACCGGGGCCTCCCGCCCGTGTCCGTCGGCTGCCTCAACATTTTGCGGAAAAGTCCCAGCTCCGTTAAATCCTGAGATTTTTCCCTTTCTCTTCCTTTTTGATTGTAGGAATCTGGCTTTCTAGCCTAATCCCACCACCACCCCAAGTAGACAGGGAAGCTTTCGTTTGATCTGGAAATGCGAGGGAGGCAGGAAATAAAACATCTATGAGAATAGCAAGGAGGGAAAGAAGAAATTAGTTTAGGAAATTTTTACAGATATATATGTGTGTGTGTATATCCATATGCATATATATTTATGGGTTTTATATATATACATATATATTATATATTTTATATATATAAAACCCGAGGGCCGCTGGAAGAGGGGCAGAGCAAAGGTGCCTGGTGTGAACAGATGCTGATTGTCCAAGAGAAGAGGTGCAAATGTTCTTTGTTCCGAAGTGCCTCGCCAGAGGCGCACGAAAATCATTATCGTAAAAAAATATTAGCACTTAGAGGAAGAAAAAGAAGGGGAAAAAAACAAAACAAAACAAAACAAAAACCAACAACTAGCGAAGCATAAACCTTGGGGGCTGTACATTACAAGCTAAACAACCTCCCCATCCTGTTTATCATTCGGGGGGGGGGTGGGGGGGGGGTGGTGGGGGGGGTGGAATCTGCATGCTTTCCACTTGCTACTCGCTTTCCCCCTCACTCCCCCTCGCTCCCTCCCAAACAATGAATTACAGATGATCTCCCCGTGCCCGCTGTAACGCGACAACACGAAACAAACCGGGAGGGACCGGGCAGGGGAAGGAGGTGAAGAGCTGCAGGAACATCCAGGGCAGAGCTGGACTGGCCCCATTCCGCCGGGGCTAACGTCTCCTCCTCGCTCTTCTCCTTCTTTTTCCTCTTCTTATCTAATGAAGGATTGATTGAGACATATGAATTATGCCTGATGCTACTTAGCCCTCGAAAAGCGAATGCAGGATCTAAACTCCAAAGAATTTTGCATGGGATTTTGGTTCTGAGAAATGCCCCTGTTTGTCCTAAATCCAACCACGAGGGAGGGTGTTGGGTGGGGGGACATCTGTTTAATTTGAAGCAATAAATACGCCGGATCTGTGGCTGTTCGGGGGTTTCCATTTTTAAAGATGATTAATCCTACCTCCATCCCTCTTTCCAATTCGACTGTAAAGAAATGGATTAGGAATGGTATCAAGAAGGATTATTCATTTATATCAGACAGATGGAGCTGTACAGTAGGGCTTCAAAGAAACAAAGAAAACGGTTTCTAAATGGTTGTTTGGCATGAATTATTTGGTGGATTTGCAAACAAACAAGGCGAAGCACTGTACTGCAAGATGTGGGAGAAACCCATCTGGCACCTTCCCCGTCCCTGTCTGGGGCTGGAGGGGTTTCCAGACAGGTAGAAGAAGGGAGCTAAGCAGACCTGGCCCGAAGGGAGCGGACCCGCGAGCATCAGGCTGCTCTTTCCTCCGACAGCCGGTAGCCTACAGCCTGCCCAAGCTGGGCTGGGCGCTGCACCTGCGGGCCGGGCCGGGGAGCCAGGCAGTCCCTGAGGTCTGGCCTCCGCACGGGCTCTGTAGGCTCTGGGGGACATTTCTCACAGGGCACGGACCTGGCAGGTCCTACGTGCCCCCTCTGGTCCCTCACCCCACCACTCCTCCCACTTCCCCCGCTCAACACCACTGCTTGCAAGGTTCAGGGCTTGGGGGCGGAGGGGGCCGCGGAAAGAAAAAAGAAGTGACAAACTTTCGGAAGTGTTTTCAGCCCTATTCGTCTCCCCGTGCATTTCTGTTTCCCCCAGCATTTTTCAATTGAGTCCCGCGCTGAAATATCCGGCCGTTGCAAACAGTTTCAAATGTGATTGGCACATATGTTAATGGTTTGTTTTTGTGCAAATCGGCTCTGCAAATTTCGAACACAAACACATTGTGTAGATCAGATGTTAGGTATAAAAATGGTTTATTGATTGAAATAATAGAAGCATTATTTTGATTTGCCCTGACATGATGGCTGATTTATAGATTCCTATCCCACTGATTTCTCCCTGTTCGGGCAAAGGGAAATGATCAAATCTCATGAAAATGCCCTTTTGTTCTAATTAGGAAGCTGTACAGCTCATTATATATTAATTTCTTTTCTTTACCTTTCTTTCTTTCTTTCTTTCTTTCTTTCTTTCTTTCTTTCTTTCTTTCTTTCTTTCTTTCTTTCTTTCTTTCTTTCTTTCTTTCTTTCCTTCTTTCTTCTCTTTCTCTCTTTCCTTCTCTCATCTCTCGCTTTCCCTCTCTCTTCTTTTCTCTCTCTCTTCCCTTCTTTCTCTCTTTCCTTTTTCTCTTTGCCCCCTTTCTTCCTTACCATCTTTCTCTGTGATGGGATTTACCAAATTCATTCTCTGCGCCATGGACTTGGTGCTTGTATGTGTATAATTTTTTTATCTTTTATACATCTGTTTTCAGTTTGCACTTTCAATGAGCTGTAGCAGACAATAGTGAGAGAAACATCTGAAAATGCAAGGAGACAGAGTTGCATATGTGTTTCATTTCTGCGGGTTAGTCAGAGAAAACAACAAAAGGACAGCTGGAGGAGGGGGGGAATAAACCACACATTTACAAAGGGGATTGTGACCCTGTAAGAAGGAAAGGCGAGTACAACGAAAAAAGACGGCAAAAAGTAAGGTACAACAGTGGAAGTGAAGCAGGAAGGAGTGTCAGGGAAAACTGACCAGGAACAAAAATAAGAAGTTAAAAAGCAGTCCGGCTGCACGTTCCCTAACTGTCTCTTCTTTAAAAGGAGAATTAAGGAAAAGACAGCTCCGTCCGGATAGACAAACTGGGAAGACGCACCTGCCGAAAATATGTATCTGATCTGTCTATACAGATAAGTGAGTGTTTATCCATCTGTACATTTACATAGGGGACCTAAAGCATCCAAACACTAAAATTGCAATTGTGCATCGAAAGGGTAAGTCTCTTTTCTTTTTTTTTTTTTTTTTTTTTTTTTTTTTTTTTTTTTTTTTTTTTCTGAATGGAGAACCAAAATAGTCAGCTACAGTCACATCTCAGGAAGTATTAGTTTGTCTGGACTTCGTGTGTGTGTGTTTGTTTGGTTTTGTTACTTTTTTTTTGGTTGTGGAAGAGACAGGGTTCAGTGGGAGACAACCAGATGGGGAGGCAGGGCAATCCCATTGTCTGTTTGCTAGAAGATCTCGTTTTGCCCTGGAAAAGGCGATCAAACGCAGCTAGGGTCCACTCAGGAAAGTAAAAGGGATGAGGAGGGGGAAAGAAGAGTGGGTGCATGTGGATTTAATAGCAGTGAAAGTATTACAGGGGGATCAGATTTAGCGAGCAAGTAAGAGGGAGCTTTTGAACATCTGTCTAATGCAGCCAATAGAAGTGACATTAGTGATATTGGAGAGAGGGAGACATTGCCGCCGACCGGGCTGGGATTAAGGGACCCTTCCCAATCCGATTAGCCGCTGCCCTTCTCCTGCCGAGCCCCGGGAGCCTGAACGCCGCCGCCTTCGTGCCGGGAGCGGCCCCGCTCCTCGCTGCTTCGCGCCCCGCTCCGCTGCGCTGCGCGGCCGGCGCTGCACCGACCCTCTGGCGCTGCTCTCCTTCTTCCCGAGACATCGCGGCAGCTGCGGCTCAGCCGCTCAGCCCCTCCGCAAAACGCCCTTTGAGAGGCAGAGCCGCAGCCCGGTGGTGCCGGTCAAGCCGGTTGGGTTTAATATTCATCGATACACAGCGATGAAATTCCACCCCTCTCCCGGGGAAACCTTGATTTTCCGACTAATTTTAATTTACAATTACATTTTACACTTCATCACGTAGGTTAGGAAACAAGATTCTTCCATATAATTATTGGCCCTCTTAATCCTATTCCACTACATATCACCCCTCACCGCCAAGTCCTATTGTTCCCTCCTCCCCATTGTACCCGTCATTTAAACTCGTATAAATAAATATATAAAATACAAATAACCCCCAGTCTGTATAATTTTAGACATCACACCCACGCCCCTGAGCGTGGAACAAAATGCATCAATGGGTTGTAACTCCCGCCGGTGGGGGCTAGGGGGTTGGGGGCGGCTGGGCTACACCGGGCAGGGCTCGTACGGCGCCGGGTTCCTCCTCGCTGGGCGGGCGGGCGGGCGAGCGGCTTCCGGGGCCACCGAGCCGGGCCCTCTGGGTTTGGATCGCCTGGCAGGTATTTTCCCTCCACTTTGCCTACTGGGTCTGTTAATTTAAAAGCTTTCCTTGCTTGACGGCAGGCACTCTACGCATACAGAAACACACATTTATGAGCTCCTTGCACCTAAGCAGCTACCTCCTGCCCACACGCCCCATATGCCTTACAATCCTTGCTTAGCTGTGACCGTAGCCTTAAAGCACAGCGCATCTCTGGCTCTCCAGTGTGGGGGAAAATGCCTGCAGTTTGTACCTCCAGGCGTTACAACATGCCTCAGCCCAGCTGAAAGCAACAAGGCAGCTTGAGCGTGGCCGGCCGCAGAGGAGTGTCACTGCCTTCAGCTCTGCCAGGGACACTGCCGGGGGCTGCCGTGGGGCCCTCGAGTACTATCAGGTTCAGCCTTGTGCCTGCCTCCTCACAAGCTGTTCCGCCACCCGGTAGCAGCTACTCGAAGCATGACTCAAAGGCTGACGAGCATCCAGCTCATGAATTACAGAAAATTGACGCCCTGCTTAAAATTCATAGCAGTGAATTTGTAACGTTCAGATTTTTATGTGACAGTCATCTTACAGGGAGGTAACATCTAACAGCTCCTGAGTTACCCCCTCAAAACTGTGGAAATAACATGGTAAAGGCCAGGAAGTCCCTCTGTCTCATTCACACACACAGAGCACTCAGTGTTGTGCAGTGGTTTCATGATTTGTAGCACATCAGCATGACATCTGACAATCTACACGGGTGGGTTAAACTGGTTGGTTTTCTTTTTTTTTTTTTTTTTTTGGGGGGGGGGGTGTTGTTTTTTTGTTTTGTTTTGTTTCAGTTTAGTTTCAGGTTGTTTTTTGGGTTTTGTTGTCTGTTTTTATGGAAATTAAAACCTTTCTTCTTACAGTGCTAGATGGGCTAATTTTACTAACCTGTCATCACTGCATATCAGACACCAAAGTTGTCACTATGCTGAAAAATCCCCAATTTTCACTGTAGCAGTCCTCATCAGCCACTTAATTAGGTACAGTTGGGGCAGAAAATTTGGGGGTGGAATTAGGAGATACCACTGTTGAAGGCGGTATCTCAGAAGACCTGTATAAAGTCTTTTTGGTTTTCCACCCTATCATCTCTGAGCCTACATCTTTCAAACAAACAGGCAAACAAGTAATTTATGCAAAAATCTTCCCCCTGTTCCCAACACCACTTCTTTTCCACAGTTTTCAGGTGTTATTTTCAGATTGAAAATTCAGAAATTTGGCCTGGAAATCCTGAGTCCTAGAAGAACAAATCCTGTCCTGTCATCAAGCCCTATGTTCTTTTTTGTTCTTGTCTTTCAATTTATTGCATAGTTGTGTTTCATCTAAGATATACACTCTCGAGGTGGGTTTTTTTTGCATTAAATCACTGATTTCTTAATAAAACAAATAGCTTGCATCATTCTGATCATTCTTTGTTCTGAAATAGAGGGTTTTACACTAGGTGGATGCCAGGCATATTTGTTGGCTGACCAGTAGCAGACAGACACAGTTTTGAGGGTCACAGCATCTCTTTACTATGTGCATGTGCAATTCAAAACAATGTAGAGTTCCAGTACACATTTTTGCTTCTGGAATGAAAAGGTTTATTAGCATGTTGAATCCTATTTTTTGGATGCCCAAATTTATCATTAAATATGCTTAAGGATCCACATGGAGTGCATGCAAGGAAAGATTTCTTAATTTTTCATTGGAGCTTTTTACCACAGATATTTCTACTAACTTTTTAACATCTATTTAATGTAACAAAATTTAAACAAAATTAAAATGGTGACAGATTCAGTTTATAGGAATGAAAAGGTAAAAAAAAATAATCTCTACTACTTATACAATCCTGGATTTTACCTTGCAGTGAGCAGCAAGAATTTTTTCTAGTCTTTTCTATAATTTTTAATATTTTATTTCTATATCACAGTCTTTGAAAAATATATCCAAGACACTCCAGACAACCATGCAGTGGATTCCAGAATGCATGCTCTCCGATGTGGCCTAATATCAATTTTAAAGCTCTTTTGTATCATCAGTGAAGTGCTTGAATTCCTGCTTACATCCATGACACTTCAGAATGGCACATGCATTGTATTGGGAACTCTGGGGCTGAGAAAATGAATATGATATTGAATATAAAAATACAAAGAGTAAAACTGACTGCTCTGTAAGGGTAATTTTAGATTTCCAACACAGGGAATATCTGGGTGCAATTATCTGTAGATGGGACAAAGTCAGGCTGCAGGATCCCCTACTGATATGAATCTGTCATCCTGAAAGAAGAGCTACTTTTGCTCATGTTAGACAGAGACCAGCCCCATACAGCACACAGATTCCAGAGTGGTCATGGACAAGTGGAGTGGCTTTTAGAGAATAATTAACTGGCAGATTGTGTTTTGAATATTATTGCAGCTGTTCCTGCTGATTCTGTCAGAGGCCAAACCCTGTTGTGCCAGACACAATTCAAACCTGGAACCAGAAAGCTGGTCCTTGCTTGATGTTTCTTTTGTAAGCAGGAAACCCTGCCTCCTGTTTCAGTTTGTTTGGTTGTGATTCTGGTGCTAGGAGCACCAGTGCACCTGAGCTTTAAGTGCAGCAGAATTAGCTAAAACTTCCCAGATAAAATGCCTGAGGTAACACTCAGAAAACAGGAGAGAGATGGGAGAGAAAAGAAAGAGGAAATAAGTGTTAGAGAAAAGAATGGGTAAGATGAAAAGCACTGATTGGAAAGAAGGCAGAGAATCTTGACATTACATATTTTTCTTTTACCAAGCAATATTTTCTAACAGGTCTTTGGAAAATGTCATTCTTTGTCCCACCACCTCCTCTTGTCCCTTCAATGTTTAAGGATTCCCCAAGTTGCTATGGCCAAATAAGCCAAGGGAGAAAGGGATTGGGAGAACTAAGAAAGTCTCAATGCACAGGGGGAAGAGTACTGTTTCAAGTAAAAGTGAAGTGGTCCATATTCCTACCTGTGTAAAATCATTTTTCTCTCAGCCTCACCTGTTTATACACACGTGGACAAACACACACAACACGCATTTATTTTGAACTGCATCTCAGCAAATCTTGATTTGCTGGGCCTGTTGTCCCAATATCAAATTAGTAGCTCTGCCAATGTAAGGAGAGGACATTAGAGGACAGAGATGGAAAGGGATCATCAATGTCTACACTTTATTGTACTGTAAATCAGCCAAGTAAACCTCAACCGTGTTTTCTTTGTGCTCAACGCCATGTAACTGTGATAATGACTGGTGAGCAGTAGAAAAGGACTGAACAGCTGGCAGGCCTAGATTCTTAATGCAAGTTTTTTGTATCATTTCTCAAATATTATTTGAAGACAAGGGCAGAATACAAAACAGATAACACCAGCAGCGTTTAGCAATGTTGTGAACAGGACACCCTCAGGTGGCTGATGCACCCTTATTCATAGCACTCTGCCAGGGCAACGCCCTGAACTTGGAAGGTAACTGAGAAAAGCTGCTTCCTGATTACACTGGAGTAAGTCAAATAGAGCTCAGTAAAAGTCAATGCATCTCTACTGGTGGAAGTCTGGTGGAAGTGAAGTGAGAATCAAGCCCTATTGCACCAATCATTGCAAAGGGCTAATTTGTGATTTGAGCTGTTCAGTTGCTATGATGCCGGAGTCAGGCCCATGATGCTTGGGAGCTATTGCATCTTGTGCCACACAGAGGCAAGAAGAGGGCTGGGCCAGGGTTTGGTATTCCTGAGCACACCAGGCAGTGAGTGGGTGCCCCTTGCAGATCCTGACCTAGAGCAGGTGGAGGACAGCTCTGAGGCTAGAGAGGTGGTCTGGGACCCTGGGCAGAGATTCTCCATCCCTGGCCAGGCAGGCCATGTAGACCACTGTGAACTGCAAGTTTTCTGATGTTTACTGGGTGAAAAAATGTATATATGTAGATATATTGTATGCAAGTATGTATGTATGTATGTAAGTTTTATGATGGTCAGATTAGCTGAAAACGTGATCATTCCTGACATGTCTGAACCGCTTTTCCCTGCTTTCTGTCACTTGTCACCAGGAACAGCTTTCAGTTCTTTTTCCTGGGAGTGATTGTTTGGATAAGTTTTTTTTTATTACGTGCAGGAGAGTGTATCCTCATTGACTAGAAAGTCAAATACATAAAAAAGTGAAAAGCCTGCTTTGCCAAGCAATTAAACTCTTAGTTTTGCAGTGTAATTCTGGAAATAGGTCTGATTTTGTGTACACTAGGCTAGATGCAATTTTTATTTCATCATGTGACTAAATGGGGAAAGGATGACTAAAGAGGTGACATCATACTTAGCAGTAGGACACCACCATTCACTTGGAACAGCACGAGCTGTGCAAATAGGAAGAACCTGTTTGTAAATAAATTGTGGTTTAGGTATTCCTTAGTTTTGGCAGCAGACTGAGGTGCACCCGAGTGAGATCATTGCAGGTTTTTTTCCCCCCAGCTCATAATTCACTCATCAGCAGATAGAAACCAAGTCTCCATTGTTGCAGCATTGCGGATAAATAACAGCCTGGCCACCCATTGCAGAAAATCGTGTCCTACACTTGCTGTTGGTTTTATGCCCATAAATTTTGACTCACAAAATTGAAGGGAATTCTCTGTTTCTAACAAAACCCCAAGCATTTGGCAAAACAAAGAGTCCCTTTTAATCAGGTATGTTTTTAATCTTGCTAATTTTTTGTTCTCTAAAATTGTTCATTGTCCAGCTCTAGTGCTGTTATTTAACTGTACAAATGGTAGGGCTTTCTTTCTTATTTCCTGTGAATGTTTGTATCCCAAGTGCTGGTGTTTTGGATGCATTCAGAGGTTGGCTTTCCATGTTGTGCTTTCAAAATTCAGAATATTAGCATTCAGCTTTGGCTGTGATTTATGCGGTTACCAAATATCTTTGGACAAGCAAGGAACGTAAAACCAGCTTAATGCTAATGACATTTCTGGGCCAAATTCAGCTGTGGTATAAATGTCTGCACAAGTTACATGCAGAATATATTTTGTTCAGAGGCAGAGTGTTAAGACATACATGGTTACAAAAGAGTAACTTGTACGAGGCTGGCTTTTGGTGCATAAAATGAGGGTAGCTTGAGGTGGTGGAACAACCATGTGTGCATTTGTGGTGTGTGAGTGTGCACATATTGGGGAAAGTAAAGCTTTATCCCACGCTGGCAGTAGGAACAAGCCTTAATCTGGATTTATTTGTATTTCATTCCCAGAGTGACGTAAAAGAGTCTTAAGGGCAATCTGCACTGCTCAAGGGAGCCAGGTGCAGAGAATTCCATGCAGAGAGTCAGAGATCTCAGAGAACAAGTCACCGCAATGGAGGGGCAGCCCTGCACTGGAGGAGCCCTGGGCTCCTGTACCATGGGGCTTGGCTGCATGCTGGAGCCCCCACAGGGGGCTGGGGGGGGGGGGAGGCCAGTGCCACCCACACACCAGTCCTTCCACCACCTACCTGCAAGCAATCATCCCTTCTTCCTTTTGTCATCACTGCTCCACTATTTCCACCCCTGGACAGGTTTTTTTCTTCCACTTCCAAGCACTATTTATAGCCCTCAGGTGCTCATTTTCTATTTTGTCTTCATGGATTGTTGTAACCCTCCTAACCCACCAGTGCTTCAAGCATGGTCTGGCTGTCTACCCCAGTTGCCCGACATGCTCAGGGCTTACCTGTGCAGTCCTGGCAGGGAGCAGGTGCAACACAGTTCCCATCGGTAGTTCCAACATGTGACTTACATGGTGGAAGCGGGATGTGTGTGTTTTGAACACGTTAGGTGTTGTCTCCTGCTGCAGAACCTCAGGATCAACTGAGACAATGAAATATGTATTTATTTAATTGAAAACAACCTCCCCGCTCCCATTCACTGTAGAGCTTTCGTATTGCTTCTGTGGCAGTGGTTAAAACATGTGAACATTAGAACTATGGACAAACCACAGAGCAGGTCAAGACTAACAGATGTGTTAGGACTCCTTCCCTCAGGTGAAATGAAAGGCACACTTAAGTGTCTAGTTGTGAAAGAGCTGGAAACAATAGAAGCCACAGCTAGAGGCATATAGACTTGAGCAAAGCCCTGTGCAAGGAAAATTGAGTGAGGCTGTAACGGGATGCAAAATGGAGCTGCTACTGTTGCTGTAAAAAGTTCCTCCCCCTTCATTCTCCCAGCCTGTTTTTCCCACCTTTGCACCTTTGCTCTGCTCTGTGCTGACTTACATGTTTGTGCACCAGCACTGGCAGCTGGAACAGAGAATAATCTGGCTAAAAATCACCATGTAAAGAAAAGGCCTTACATCCACAGCAGTGTTTCTGCTGCATACAGTCTCTGAACAGCCAGTACTGAGAAGCCACAGCTAGGTAGTTGGATGCACTGTGTGCAGGACAGAAAATAAGAACAGAGGAATATGAGTCAGTGGAAGCTAAGGGACAGAAGTTTTCAGATGCAAGACTGACTAAGAAAACAAAAGGTTGGGGAAACCTTTCAGCTTTATGCTTCTAAGGTGTGTGATGCACTAGCACCTCCCACTCGTGCATGAACGTGGTTGCAGCAATGAAATACCTGTTTTGTAGAACAACTTTCCTTGACAACCAAAACCTATTCTGTAGGGACTTGATATTGTCTAACTACTCATGTCCTAGCAATCAGGGTAGGCTACATGTTTCTAAAGCCCACAGTCTTCCGACATGGGTGTTCCCACAGAGGGTCTCCTTAAAGCTAGTATCAGAGTAAAGACCTTTATGTGACCCTATGACATCTGTCTTTATATAACTTGAGAAGTGATTTGAGGCCCAGAATAGATATGCCTCCAAGAAGCTATTTCCCCCTGCATGCAGTACTTAATATAAGACGATATTTAGTCTGTTTCAGTGTAAATTTAAATAATATACATTTCTTAATGCTAATAAATACATACAGTAAATACGCATGTTTCAAAAAATGTTATATATAAATGTAGCAGGATACTTTTCATAGTCTTTCCAGAGGCAATAAAATCCTAGTACGCCTTACAGATCGTGGGATGAGATAATGTGAGTGTTATTATGAAATGATCATGAGGGTGATGCTGTTTTCTAAAGGAGCTGTAGCCTAATTACTGAATGGCAAGATCATCTGGCGATTCTTATTTTTTTATCGTATCTTACTGAGGGTTGTTTTCCATGAGCTTTCTGGAAGACATTTTTCCTCTTAATAAAATAAATTAGTATTTATTTACCATAATGAAATTCAAAGTAACTCAGTTTAGGGATTTAGCTTCTGATAACAATTTCTTATATAAAGCAGATGTTATTTTAAGTCTCTCTCTCTTTCTTGCTCAAGAAAAAGTGTAATGGACCTTGTTTGGCTATCTATAGCAACCCCACAATGTTTGACTTTTTTATTTTAGCACACTGCAATGAAAATATTTAATTAATTTATAATATTTAGAATGTTAGCACCCAAGTCCATTTGATAAAATAAATTTTATGTGTTATTTATGGGGAACACACTTAAGGATTTCAACAATTCTTAAAAATATTTACATTTTTTTCTTCTGACTTTTTGTTTTACACTGTGTTTTATAGGTCTTCATTTCTATTTGATGTAGGTTTCGAACTTCAGATTTATGGCTCAACACCTCGCAACAAATTTTGTAAATATTCTGTGGGGGCTTGGTCCTGAAACATAAACACTTCTTCCTATTGAGGCACTGAGAAAAAACAGACCCCCTCATTTATTATGTGATATCCAGAAGGCTAAGGAGATTTTGATCTCCTTTTTCAGGAACATCTTCTTCAGAAAGAAAAATGGAATGTCATCATGCTAAGGTGAATCGTAATAAATGTTATGTCTTGGCTGACACTGAAAAATAAATCAAAGAAAGTTGTGAGAAATATTGGCGACTTTTTTTTCCACAGAGATTTGGACCGGCTTTATAAATTAAACAGTACGCGATGACAGCTTTGGGGCAGTAAGTAAACCATTCAGTAGATAATCTCCATGGTAACAAAAAAAGTTTAACCATCTTAAACCAAAATAGCACATCTGGACTTGACTGTGTCATATGGCAATAGGGAACATTTTATTGTTGTCAAAAGTTACAGCACACAAGAAAACTGGGCACAGTTTAATCCTTGTTAGCAGAAATCAGTGAAGTGCAAGCAGTGCATTCGGGAGGATTCTGATCCTGTAAATAATTTTCTATTTGCTCACCTTTATGCTGCATAAGGGTTCTGTTGTGATCCATCTGCTGTTTGCAGCTTAGCAAAAAAGGCAGCTTTTTCCTTAATGAATATGGAGTCCAGTCCTGAAAATTCTTGCTCATTTGAGTAGTCCTAAGTCATGACGACAGAATTCATTTGAGTAATAGCTGAGGCACTGGGTTGCTAATTAGCAGTATTTAGTTTTAATTGCACTAAACTTCAAAGTTGAAGACCTGCTTTACAAGATGAATGCTTTTGTGTGCTAAATCAAAGATTGAATTATTTAATTGGTGTGGGTGCTGCAACTGAGAGATAAAGAGTGAATTGCTGAAGAGAATACAAAATTTTATTCAGTAAGGACAAGGGTTTGCATCTTGTTCAAGCTGCATAAACCCTGGGTCAAGCCTTGCTAAACTGAGTATGTAGCTGATGGCAGGAGGCATCCACAGGGTGTCTGGCAGGAGCTGTGTGGGGTCCAGCTGCCGTGCCTTACCACAAAATTCACTGTTGGCTTTACTATGGGGGGTTAATTTGCCCCTGTCTAAGGCAGCAAATACCCAGGGAAGGAAACTTATGCAGTCATCATTCTGTCTTTATCATTAGCTTGCTGTTCCAGCCAGGTAATTTCCATAGAGGGATGCAGCCATTTGTATGTATGGGCTATGGCACAAATTGTGTCTCTCGGAGAAACTGTTTCAGAGTTTGTGTTTCCTGAGACTTTTTCTGGACTGGGGCAGTTATGTGCCTCCTTCTGCTCAGAGCTGAGCTCAAAAGCACACACTGGGGCTCCAGAGCTATGAAATTCGGAGTCACTAGCCAGCTCTCTGGGACTGTGTGAAAACTTTACATCCCATAGAGATCTCCTGAAGGGAGTCAGGAGAAGGAAGTCTGCCAGACTTCCCTAGCATGTTTTCAGCTCTCCCTCATCCCTACCTCAATACAGCTAAAGCTATAACACTTAGGAGGCCACTCAGTCTCCTTGGTTGATTCAACCCTATTCATCCATTGGAGTGTGCCAGGACAGCTAGAAAGGGCCAATATGGGTCCCAGAATTGGGACTAGAGAGATTCCTAGATTTAAGTCAGTAATAGTTACACGTAGCGCAGTTCACACAACCACAGTCTTTTCTAGCACCATTTGCTTCCTCACAGGGCCACAGCATGGTCTGCGTTTCTGTCTTTCTGCATTAACCCCTTCTTAAGCTCAACCATTTCCCTTTTAGCTCCAGAACAGATTCATAGACATGTTCAGCACCATAGAGTCCTGTGGACCGGGGGTTTTCTTGTGTGAATGGGCGCTTCTTTCCTCTCCCATGGTTGTAAGGGAGGGACTCTGACCATAGGCCAAGCCTCCCTGTGCAAAAGTCTTTAAACATTATTCTGACCTCTCTAAAGTAGAGCTCTGCTATGAAGGAAGAATCCTGTCTGTTTCCTTTGGATGCTTCAAAATATTCCCTAATCTTGATCCAAAAGGATGGCTGCAGTTGCAGACAGGGATTTGCAAAGTCTTGGCACTACAATGTATGTGGTAATAAATGATTTGACAGGTTTATAAAGTTGGGTGATGAAGCTAGGTCAGTACCTCTAATCTAAATTCAGCACTCCTTGCATTGCATCACAAGAAGCCTCCGGAAATAATACACTTCCCAATATTCCTTTTCCTGCTTCCTTTGTTAAATAATTTAGTGGGGATATTTTGGATGAGATTCTCATCTGCACACATTTTCTTTTAACACAAATGGTTCCCCATCTCCTACCCTTCCCTTTGGTTATATGAGAGTGCTGGGCATTGTGTGTGGTTGGAGTGGAGGGCATTTGGGTAATTACTTCTCATCATTACATTGCACAAAAACATCCTTTACAATTTAAGGTTGCCAGTGCTTTGGCAGCTCTGAGATCCCAACTCAGACTTTAATAATGTGTTGCTAAAATAGGGGGTTAAATGTTGTTTATACATTACATTTCTGGACGCGGCAAATTTCACTTGCACCTGCCATGGCTTACTGATAAATATACACTGGGAGAAGTTCAACAGCAGTGGACCAGTGAGTTAGATAAATACCACATGACACCATAAGCATTGAAGGTTAGTATTTTCCCAGCTCTCACACTCCAGTAGACATAAACTTTTTTCTTAAAACAGATTAAAAATAAATAAATCCTCCTTGCAAGGTAAAAAAAATAAATATTAAAATGCATATTCAAAACACAAAATAAATTTCCCTTAAAGTCTGTTGCAGTCATCTTCTAGGTTTCCTGCCTCTTGGATGTTAATTATGATTTACTCAAGATTTGTGGTCAATTTTTAAGTATAAAAGCATCTCATATGACTGGTTGCCAATTCTGAAGTCTAAAGGCCTTGCTTTATATTGCTGTAGTAGAATAGAAAATATAATCAAAGTTTGACCTTCAACTTTAATCCTATAAACAGAGAATTTGCTTACTTTACCTTGGAAACGGATGTGATTCATCACAGTAGCCCATAAATAACATGTCAGACTGTAAGACCGATCAATGAAAATAAGTTATTGAAAAATAATGTGATTGTAAAGTCTCTATGTAAACTAGCTTAGTGTTATTTTAAAATGAGGAGGGCTTTCTGCTTGCAGTAATTTTTATTTTTTTTTAAGGAGAATAGTTACTATATCTTTAATGCTGTAAACATTAAACATGTTTGGCCTACACCAGCTATTCTTTTTCAGGAAAAGAACCTTAAGGTAAATAAGCATTATATCTCCAAAGAATTGGGCTCTGCTTAGATCAAGACTGCAGGTTACCTAAACTGCCTATTGCTTATCACTGTGCCTGAAACCAAAACAGAGACTGAACTCTTGTCCACATTGGAGACCAGAGGAATGCTTCAGTCATGGAAAACCTGCATTATGGACCTCAAAGCTGCAAGTAGAAGTTCTAGGAAGGGAACTGGCTGAATTAAGTCTCCACTTTTTCATTGCAGATCCTAACTCTGAAGCCCGAAAACAGCAATTTAAGTAGGAAGCTGCTTTTTCATGGCTTGTGTTTTCAACACATAGTGGAGCATTTCACAAAAACCTTTCAGGTGTCCTCTTGGTTCCAAAAAGTCAGATTTTAAAATTGTTGATGTAGTAGCACAACACTCATACAAACTATAAGACTTACACTGAAAAATACAACACATAGGGATATTGAACTGAATATCAAAATAAATAATCTAATTTTGGTGTGTGTGTATCCTCAAATTTTATTGTCCAGTTAACCAAAAAGGTATCTTACTGAACTGAAGGCTGAAGTTGATTTTAGCTTGCTGCGTTAGAATCAGATCTTGTCCAGTATTTGCATCCACCAGCTGAAGTTTGTTTGCACTCTGCATGTCAGTAATAATAGAGATATTTCTCATATCTAAAAATCAAGCCATTTTGATGGCAAAATATAAATAACATTTTTCAGCCTACTTTATTCAAAAGCTCTTGTTTGCATACAACTGAGTCTTTCAATATAAATAATTAACATATCAATAGGCTGTATTGCTGTTCAATGAGACTGGGAGGCAATGGAATAATATCTGATGAAAGCTATGTACCTTCCTTTTTTCCTTTCATTGGTGCCATAAAAATAATCAAACAATAAATTCCTTACCTCATACAGGAAACATTCTGCTGAGATTATATTGTAAATTATGTAAAGAAAGAATATAATATAAACAATTATGGTTATGAGAATAATTCTCTGACAGAGCAGCTCTTCATTTTTTTTTGCACAAATATGGCTTTGTATTTTCATTTGTTAATACAAATGAAACATAGTTGGAGTCAAAAGCATTCTGGATTTGCATCATGACAGCCGGAACTCTTTCCTGGCCTTTCCCTTTGTAATTTATAGTTTATTTATTTACTTAAGCCTCAAACCTGGTGGGAGAAATGTGGAAATGTCAGGAATCCGATGCGGACTCTGCAAATCCCTCCTAGTAACAAGCAATCACAAGAATTACCTGCTGAAAGCCTCTGCCCCCAGTGAGACATCACCTCACCCCACATGCAGCCTCTGCCAACCTTGGTGCCACAGCCTTGCCTCCACCAGTGCCATGAGCAAGGTCTCCAGCACCGGAGCAGTGAGTGGACTCCCAGTGACGACAGGGGGCTGCTTTTGGAGAGGTCCTGTGCTATAGCAATAGCAAAGCAAAGAGGACACGTCTGTTTGTCACACTCATTACTACTAGAGTACAGAATAACAGTAGCTGTGGTCCAAGCCTGCAGGACCCTGAAGAAAAAGGCCCACTACAAGTGACTCACATTTCAAGCAGAAAATGAAAGCTCAAGGACATGGATGGGGCAGAGCAGAAGAGCAGCGGGAGGCTTGGGGGCTGGGTTGTCGCACCTCTAGCCAAGGCACCTACCTTTGCATCCAAACCATCAGATCTGTCATTCCTCTGGAGATGCTGAGGCTGCTGTGTGGTATGATCCACAGCCCCACAGAACAGGAGCTTGATTTCCATAGCGCCCTATGGAGTCATTATAGCAAAATGCCTTTTTATGGATCGGTCTGAGGAATGATAATGAAATGGTTTCCAGACTGTTTACATAAACTTTCCCACAAATCTGCAAGACAGGAAGAGAGAAAGCACAAAGGTGTCTGCTTGATGATTTAACAAATGGTGTTGCCATTCTCAGCTGCCTGGGATCAACATTTCCAGCTCTCATGTGTTGGCTGTAAAATGAACTTACTACTGCAGTCAACATTTATAGACATGCTTCCATATATTATAATTGAAAGAACCTTTTAAAGAGTGATTTCCATATACAATAAAGCTTACTTTCTATTTCCTTTTTATGGAATATTATTGTAGACAACTGCATGTTAAAAGTAATCTGTATATTCACAAATTTTTTAATGGCATCCTTACTGTAACATCGCTTAAATCACCCACCACATAATTTTCTGGGTCCTGCTTTAATATTGTTTCTGGTTTTACAGACTTTTATTTTGTGTTTGGAAACTCATTTCTGGAAAGTGATACTTCTGGTATGAATACTGTAATATGGATTCTTCAATCTGCTGGGCAGATTAAAGCAAGTAAATTCCATTAAAGGTAAGGGATTTGAAAATTTAAATTGCTCAGTCTGTGAATGGAGAATACACTCCCCCCTTAAAATGTTTAAATTTCCCTAAGAAACCAAATTACTTTTTTTTAAAGAAAACAATACTCTACACTAAACAACTTCTGTTGTTGTTATTACTATTCTTGTTTTATTAAAAGAAACATCTGTTTTAAGACAGAATAGCAGTATCATGTCATTACTGCTTTCTCCTCCATCTTGCTCTTCTCACCCAAACATACGTTACGGGTCAGAAAAATTTTGTCACTTATACTGATAACGTAACCAATTCACCCATGCATGCTGTACTGGTTTCACAACACATGCCAGTTTATCTCGTGCATTACTCAACATGTTGTGGAAAATAGTGCCTAAAATATCACAAAGAAAAATTGAAGAACATACAACTGTGGCTGAGCCAAGAGAAGTGGCGCTGGGGTTTATAGATATAGTTCATATTACTGTGAGCAGTGCTATCTCTGGCAATCCTATCAGTTAAAAAAAAAAAAAAAAGTAACTTACTGGGTTCCTTGTGCAGGGTTGAGCAACTCACTAAAAATTAATCACCCGTTCCTTTCTACTGCCATGAAATAGAGGAGAAATATAAGCATTGTAGTTAACAGCAAGACTGACCTTAGAGATTCTGTTGTCCCAGAGCTGATTAGATTATAGGAAAGGGAGAGTTTATAACAGAGATTTTAGAAACAAATGTTTTAGGATTTCACTCCACGTTTGGGAAAAAAAAAAAAAACCCACATAAAAACATTCTGTCTTTCAGGACATCTTTCATGACTTCTATTTCTTCTCCCATCAAGATTCAGCTCTCATAAAATCTCATGCTGTGTTTGTACTTCATTGTTGTGAACTCTTGCTAGTTTATAACTTCAAATAACTGACACTGGAGTAATATTGTTACCTGGGCATCTCATTTTTAACAAAGAAGCAGCAAAATGTAGGTGTCCAGCCTAAGGGGCAGTAGGCAGTATCACTGATTGTCCTAACTCCACAGAAAAATAAAAGAATCGACTATTGTTTTCAAAATATTATTATTATTAATAATATTTGTGATTTTTTTTCACACAGATTTTGATCTGGAGATAGAAAAGTACAAAGCAGCTATCTTTCCTCTGTCATCAGAAAAGCAAGACATTAAAACCAGGCACAGTACTTAAAATGAAGTGCTAGCAAAACTTCATGCATTTCTACTCAAAAAAGTGTGTACCCCACATCTTTGAACGCACAATCCATCTGTGAGATTCCAGAGTTTGCTATTTAGTATTCTATTGAGCTGTTTCTGTATATTTAAGGTTATGTTTTTGAAAATGAAATAATGAAATTACGTACATGTTGAATTGAAACTAAATTTATTTGGAAATTCACAACAAAAATTGTGTTCAACAGGTGTCTCTAACATATCTTAGCATGCCTATAAGGAGAATACCTATTTTCTTGACATGGTTGAGTGAGGAGTGTACATAACATACCCTGTAAATTTAAGGAAACTTTGGAAATTACAGCATGCGAAGGCATCATAACACATTCATACTTGACAGCAGAAGCAAGATCAAACACTTCATGGAATTTAACAGCACATGATATGCCTCTTAAAATTCTGCAATCTGTACCCATATTTTTGTCATGTTTCAAGCTTCCCCTAATGTTATTCTTTTTTCTTGAAAAGTCCAGATTCTTTCAGATGAAGTTTCAAAACTGACTTTCAGTAATTTTTTTGGTGGAAAAGAATTTGAAAATATAGTGGGGGTGTCCTGGTTTGAGCTTACTGAAGGAAAAAAAAATAAGTGAAAGGAAAATTAGCTTCATCCTGGCTCAAACCAGGACATGGGGTAATAAATAAAACTGAAATGTCATTCCCTTTATCAGCTTTACTATTATATTTTTTTGGAAAATATGTACATTTGTGACTATGCATAATGTCATCAATAATTTACTCTTCAGCAAAATGCATTGTGGTATGAATTTAATGACACACCAGATCAGACTATTCTAATTTTTACTAATTTTAATTGTTAGGTCTAGAGATCAATAACTTTTGGGGATGATACCTCCGAATTTTCATGTATTTAGAGTTGACATAATACCTTCTATGACTCTGAAACTCTCTTGACAGATGGAAAAAAGTCATTGAAATTAAAATAACTTAAATAATTTAAATTAAAATAATATGGTATTTGAACAGTTAGCAAGAAGTAATTCTTTTTTTCCATGTGTTTGTAAAGAGAGTGCTACCTCCTAAAGCTGACATATTTTGAAAATTATTATATAAAGTTCAAACTTTTAAATTGTAGTATACATTTTACATTTGTTAACATTTTTAATACAGTTTCATGTCTTTAAAATAAGGAAGCAGAAATGGATTCTTACCCTCTTGGCTTCTAAGGTTTCAAACATCAGTGATGACATGAAATGCTATGAAATAATATGTCCTTTTCAATCAACTCTTTAATTGTTTCCTCAGTTATAGAAAGAATTAATATAGTGCTGGCAATATAGAAAACTTCAATAGGATGAGTCATTTTAGCTAGAAGTTAAACTTGGAAAACAACACTTCAATTTGCTGTTGTAGTTAATGAGATAGCACACTGTTCTTCTGCAGAAGTCATCTTGCTGATCTCTGAATTCATTAGCAATTAAAACAGTCAACAAAACAATCAGACATTAAAAATAATTCAATACTTTTGTTCTTAGATGTTGTGATAGAATTATCTTTATGATTAATTCCATTTTCATGTTGCCTTTCATCTGATGAAGTGGCAGAAATTTTTGAGTAATTTATTTTTGCATAAACTCTAGTCAGCCTTATGGTAATTATTCAGATGGAAATCTTTATTGAATCATTTTAGAAAACGTAAAACAACTTCTGGAGTAGAGAGCCTGTCTTGTTTATAGATTGTTAACGTGAGTTTTTGGCTCCACCATGATTTATATAGGACTGCAGCTTAATCATACTTGTACCATGATCACTGCTTAACACTTGTGTGCTGGCTACATATTTCCCAGATCTGCTTCTGATGTAACCCATTATCAAACTGAAGAGAAACACGGAGTAAAACAATCTTTAAATACCAGGTAGTTCTGTGTGAAGAGAAACCTCACTATAGTCCTTTTAGATAGAGTAAAATAATTCTGAAAATATATTTCAGGATTACACTTTTCATTTCACTGGTATTTTAAGGAATTTCTGTTAAAAGTCTGTAATTCCAGGTTCTTCTGTTCTATGGGCATTGTGTGAACAACAATTATTTTTGAGAAGTCAACCAAGCAGATGTTCAGAGAAAACTCTTTCAGCAAAATAAGCTTAGATTTACTTCCTTGCAGTCCCTTCGTGGGGATGAATATTTACTATATCTCATTTGATTGTTCTGGCATCTTTACCTTTCACTACTACAGCTACTAAGTATTAGAGCCTGAGCCTAAATACCACACTTACAGAGCTCCTGCAGTAAGATATACATGTGTCCATTTGGTCAATATCTGTTGCGAACACAGACCCTATGTAATTTTTCAGGGATTGAATTAATCTCTTTTGATATCTGACTTTTATTCAACTGGGTAACAAGCTAAACAACAAACTTTTGGGTCAACACCACATAGTGAAAATAAAAAAATACAATTTATTTGTATGTGCAGGTGATACAACATGAAAAGAAAAGCCTTTTCCACCAAAGCTAGTTGTCTAGGTTTGTTCTACAGTTAATAAATACAGAGAGATCACTACCCACTTTTTCTAGAGATAGATTTAATTGTTCTGTGAAAGTTTCTTTTTCTCATTGACTGCAGAAAGTGTAAGACAGCTAGTTTAGAGAGACACCTCATGTTTGGACATGTAGATTTAGATATGAGGAGTACCAAACTCAGTTTTTTCAACTTAAGATCTAGGCTATGAACATGGCAGAATCAACAATTACACTACTTGCTGTAAAACAGCTTCAAAAGCTTAACTGATCGATTCAGCTTCATCCTTAAATATAATGTAAATTAATAAGTAAAGGATATTATGTTCTAAGATGGAACATGCTACTTGCCAGGAATATACTTTCTGTTATCAGTGATCATGGTGTATCTAAAGCAATAGCATGCCATTCTTCCTTGAGAATATTTGAATGTCTGGTGTCACGGTTTGTAAATAAAATTGCATACTGATGCATGTTTTGTTGCTCATACAGGTTTATCTTGAAATAATTATTAGATCTGATCAGCTTCTACCCTTGTTACTTATGTACTGTCAATTCTATGCCAGTTGCATTCTATTACAAAGGTTTTTAACGTTGCAATTCTAAATATTTCACCACTTATTTTTAGGTTCTTTGTACTCATGTAGAACTTCTGCCCAGTTAAACAAAGCCAGAAAAGCCAGAGAGCAGACAGGAACTGCCAATAGAAAGATCAAGACAGTGTCTGAGTTTGGACATGAAAGAGAAAACTTCTGAGGCTTTATGACCTATGGAGCCTCTTTTGGGGAAAGACTGTTCAGTCAAAGCAGTCCATCCTCATTTATGCTTTCCTCAAAAAAAAAACCCAAACAAACAAAAAAAAAAACAAGCCAAAAAAAATACAACCTGTTTCTGACATTCACCTAAATAACCAACAGGAGAGGTCACTGACCTGGTACAGCAGATGGGACTCAGTTCAAAAGAACTGTCATATTTACTGTTTTTGCATACAATCCATGTTTCTGTGTGGTTGTGTGGCTGGGGAAAGCAATCTTACTCATTCTTTCTTTTTTAAGCTACTGTCTTTTCCCTAAAATAGTTAGAGATTTATTAAGGACAATGGGACTTCTTACCTCTCATCCAAATATGTTGGTATTAAGTACGTATGTCCTTGCCTATGGAGGGCAGCATAATCTCTGGGTAAAAAAGCTGAATTGTGTAAATGTCCAAACTATCATTTACACGGTGACAATTTTGAAAATATTAGTGTATATCGTGCAAGACTGTGCACCTTGGCAAGTACAGTGGTAAATTCAACATTTATTATCTTATTATTATGAAAGGACATGATGAAGATTAAATAAATAGAAATAAAATATTGCGTAGAGTATCTCTGTGCTCTATTTCTGTAGTTGCTGACTGTATATTGAGATGTGTACCTCTGCATGGGATACAAATAAACCTTTGAGATCTTGAAGGGTTTTTTAATTAAGCCAAAAAGTTACCTTTGCCCTTAGTTCCTGTTTTGCTGATATCCTTTTAATTGACAACAACATTTCCCACATTGGGAAACACCAAAAGCAATACTCAACTTTTGGTCTTCTGTTTTTATGGATGGCTTCTCCTTCTATCCACTGTCAATTGAATATAAATATTCAATCTTTTCAGACAACCAGAGGGAGTCTTCCTTAGGAAATACTGATTTGCAGTACTCTAAATCATGGGGTTTTATGCCAGAAATCACATAGTTTGGGAGAGATCCTATCTAAGGCTTCAAGGAAGGCTGCATGGTGATGTGGACATTTCTGAACTGTGGGACCAGGATCTGCACCATGCAATGGTTGTTGAGGGGCTACAGGTCCTCCAGTGTCTCATAGGAAACAATTTGTCAGCTGGAGTTTGATTTACTTTACAGCCAGCTCCTATGTTAAACTATAGTAGATGCAAGCAGCAGTGGTTTGTTACTTGGGTGCAACTGGCTTCCAGAGCAACTCCTGAGACGACGCTGTCCCTGGCAGCTTATTACACTGAAAATAAAACTTTTAATTTTCATCACTGAACTTGCACTTTTATTCAAGATATTAAATAGACTTGATCTTTCTTTATGACTTCGAGGGAAAATTAAATGAATTCTCTTGTTGCCTAGAAGTCAAAAAACAATAACAATACATCATACATTTAAAAACCATTTCATTAAAGATAACATCAGAATATACTGCTAGTTATAGATCATTTAATTGTTGTGTGTTAAAAATATTTCTAACATTCTTCCTGAGCTGTCATATTCTTGAAATTTATTATGTCAATCGTCAGCTGCTATGACATCACAAGATGAATTCAGAGCAATGATTACTTTAGTATTTAAAATGCTTGGAGTGTACCAATTATTCAGGCTGCTAAGTGAAAGTAAAAATGTCAGTTTAGCTCTCTATAATCCCATAATGTTTAAAGGTTCATGAATTACACATGGAACAGAGAGAAAAGGAGGAGCGAGAGTTTGACTTAAAGACATTTTCTGAGCAAAATATGCTGAAAAGGTATCTTTTAATATATTCTAGTGATTAATCAACATGATTTAAAACATTTGATAATTTAAGCCCCTGCATTTGAGTCTACTTCCAGTGTAAAGCTTTTGTGTGTTTATTGCAATATGTAAGTAAACAGAGTGTGTATAATGCTTTACAAGTACCCATCTGTAAAATGTAAGGATCCAGGTCTTACATTTTTTTGCTACTTGAACCAAGCTGAGAAACACAGACACTAAGAACATGTGACTGAGCCCCAAAATCTTATTAATTTGTTTTTAAGTCCTATGTCATGGTGTTCTCCCTGAATATTTTACCTGATGCTGAGGTACTTTGGAAGAGAGGTTGTTTTTTCCAGTTCCAGATAATTGAGGTAGAAGAAAAACAGCCTTGGGAGGAGACTGTTAGGCCAGTAGATCTCTTGCAGAAAACTATTGCTATAGGCTAATGAAGAGCTAGAGAGCCAAGTGGTACACCCTACTTCTTATTCAAAATTTCTTTCTAAAATTACCAAGAGGAAGGATTGGTTCTTTGTTTTTTTATAATCTCCTTGTCACCAATGTAAACTATAATTATAATTTAGCTTGTACTTACAGTGAAAGGGATAAAAAGGCCTTCAGTATTTACCCATCTTTCCATCTAGTCAGTAAAAGTTCAGTATCATATTTTCATATTCACTTATAGCTCATATACATCTTCAAAAATGAAGAATGTCCCTTTCCTTGCATGGGTTTGAAAATAATTTGTCCCTACCTTTCTAACACTTCCTGTTGGAAATAGTGAATCAGCTGCATCAGCTGGTACTGAGCATTTCACATAGGGCACTGTCAACCCAAATCAATAAAGATACAGGTAAGACACCTATTTTACACCTTTGCAACATCTCTGGAGAGCTTTACTGCAGCAGCACAACTTAAAGCAGATTCAAAAATCTTTATTTTTCTCTCATTCTCTGTATATAAACAATGGAGTATAACTCAGTTACAAACAAAACAAGCCATGCATCAACCATATCAGATATGCAGATTTTACTCTAGGAAGGCTTGTTTTATTTTCTCTTTAGACATATGGATAGTATGGTGGTAGACCTGGTTAAGGCTATGAACCTTTAATGAGCATAATGCATTTGTGGACTGTTTATATTTGTATTTCAATAGTTCAGAATAGGAGTTCCACTATAGAAGAATAACACTATCTTGGATTATGAAAGCTTACTACCTTACAGTAGAGATTTCATATGGTTACAGCAAGTTGTGTTTGGTCTCAGAATGAATCTCTTATTTCTCTTCAAAAATACTTCACTGATGAAATGTTGCAGAGGCAAGTCACTAGTTCTTAAAGGCCTTGTTTTGAGAAATTCTGAGATGTAAGCAATTGCAATCACTTCCATTATTCACTGATGTGCAAAATATTGTGACCTATCTGGTTTTCAAGTCTTTCAGAACCTGAGAAAAATTAAAAACTGTGGTGAGAGTCATATATCAAATGTGAACAGAGGCCAAGAAATATTATTGTACTGCTCTGTGTAGGATTCCAAGTGTCTTTAAAATAAGATTTATGTTGTTTTCAGACTTATAATGTAAATATAATAAAGAATACACTTCGTGTTTCTTGGGTGAATATTCACAATTCTTCTGAAATTCATTAGAAGGAAATTTTATTATTAAACACTGAAAATACTGATACAAACTTTTGTGAATGAATGTAGCCTGAGAAAAAATGCTCAAAAGTATTATTACATGAAGGAATTATGTAATTTATAGGTTTGCAATGTAATATGACAGGAAGAACCAGAAAAAGGGCATATTTCAATTTCTTGATATGGAGCTGGTTCCAGGGTTTTTCAGAAGATAGATGAGGTTTTTTTCCTCCGTATGTTGTCAGTGCAGTGTTGTACTGTAAATGCCAAGGAAGGAGATAACAGGACTAGGCAATTCTGATCCCAAAGCCCATGTAGGCCAGAGGAAAGATCTTGGAGCTGACTTCATTTGCTTTCACTGCAGATACAGCAGTCTGATCAGATTATGGTGGCCTGATATAAATCAATGGAATAATACAACTTTTGTGAAGTATGCCTTCAGTCAACTTCATAGATTATTTCCATCATCTCTGCATGATATATTACTAGGAAATACTGAAAAAAGGAGAAAATTTAGAAAAATATTTAAAACATTATGGTGAAGATATCTTCTGAGATTAGGTAATAGCTCATATTAAAATTATTGACTAGTAAAATAGTGAGGATGACCTGCAAACAAACATATAAAAACTTCATGAAAAAAGTTTGGAATCCATTATTTAATGAGTAAATAACTTAGAAGTCTAAACTGGGGAACGGAACAAATGAAAATAAAACCTATGACTATAGTTTTTCAAACACATTAATAAGAAACAATAATTAAGCTGTTTACAAATAAATTAGAAGCAAATGTAGTTGTGCTGTCTCTCCCTGGAGTGAGATAGATGGAATAACAAATGTCTGCTACCTTGAATTTAGCAAGAAAGCTGTACAATAGACAGAAATAGGCCCACACTTTATTGTACTGTTTACTGATTTAATGTTTTTTTAACCTAATTCTATCTCCTTCAAGATGATGCTACATTCCATAGTACATCTTATTTTCACTTAAAATGAAAAAAAAGAGACATGCCAGATAAACTTCTCAGAACAAGCAATAATGACACTAAAGACTGAAAGAGAGGAAAATATGATGAGTTAATAGAACAACAACTTTCTGCATTCAAACAGAGCTGTAAAAAGTGGAACACAATATGTGTGCAATTCCTGTGCAAAATCCAATCAATATCTGTAATTTTAAAATGTATACTTAGGTTTTGGGGTCATCATTGATTGTATGATATTTTGTCTGGTTTAACACCAAGTGCATAAAAGGACTGTGTTCTGATGATGTGCTTACTCAAGTCTATGAAAACAACTTTACTGCACAGTATTGTTAGCAAGCTTAGTAGGTGCAATAATTAGGTAACTATTTAAAGCTCACTGAGGCCCAGTTAAAGAACAAAATTAGTTTCCTTACAGTAGATTTGAAACATAATGTTGTATGGTGAAGTATTTCTTACTCTGTGGTGATTATTGGTATCTCAAGGTATTATGATAAAATAATGTATTTTATTTTTTAAAAGACAATGGAAATATACAAACCACAATATTTCTCTACGTAATAGTGCTGTGTAATGGGCCTCCTGCTAGGCTCAGGAAACCTTTTACTTAGTACCAACTCAGAAGTTGAAATCAAATGGAAAGGAAAAGCACATTAAATTATTTTCAGGTGGGATGGAAGCTGAGTTAGAAGTGACTTCAAGCCCCAGAGTACTTGTGGGGAAGGACACCAATTTAGAGGACATTTTTTAATATTTTGTTTTGTTTTAATCAAGGAATTTAAATCAGATATTTCCCACAACAGCTGTGTGAATCTCACTACTATTTATATTGACCTCTTAATTGTTACAAAAACATGTATTTTGGTACAATTATCATTAACCTGCAAGCAATAACCTTTTACATGTTTAAAGTGGTTGCAGTGCTTGTTATTATAGCCCACTTTCAATGCTGTTCATTTAGTATGCTGTGTTTTTAACACAAATGTAATCCACTCTGCATTTTCCATTTAAAATGCATAAGGCAAAGTGCATCATAACAGGATGTAACTACGTATTAATCAAATTAGCACAACACTTCAAAGGTCCTGGCTTTTTACTAGGCAACTGTTAGATCACAATTCATGATGGAAAGAAGCAGTGTAATGAAAGGCTTGGCAAGGGAGCTGTTTATTTTCTTTCCAGAAAGATATATTGTGGGTTAATTTTCATGACGGGAAAAAATGCAGAGGAAAGTAACAGTAAGCATTAAGCTAAAGCACAATAAATGGAATTTAAAATACTACTGTGGCTTTGCTATTGACAAACATAAATGTAGTAATTAGTTGATGACACAACAGAGCTCAAATGACCTATTGTTTAATTATTCAAACTTCACGACCCAAACAAAGAAGAGTAAGATTATTCAATATTCACATTGTGAAACAGGAACAGCTTGGAAGGTTCTTTCCCCATCATATGTTTAGCTTATCCACAAGATCCTTAAGCTAATACTTTTTCACTATTGTTTCTCAACACTTCATAAACTACCCATTTTCAGTTTATGAGAACTGTAAATTATGTTTCAAAATATCAAGTCAGGCCTTGTGGCATATTGACTCCTCCATGGAATAGTCATGATTTAGGAAACCCAGCCTAAGATGCTTTCAGTGGAGTACTGAACAGCATCTGGAATGCATAAGGGAATGGCATCTGCATTGTTCTCCTTTCAACATGAGGCCTTGCCCGAAAATGTGAAAATGTATTTCCTACTTGGATGTATACTCTAACACCATTAGAGTTTCAGTTGAAATTAGAATGGTTTATGTGAAACTTCATACTTGCTTTTTAAATTTATTTATTTGTATTTGTCTCATTAACCCATTTCCTTTTTCTTATGTTTTTAGACTGCAGAGTAATTTGGAAGTCGGTCTGAAAGTCAATGGTGAAAATCCCATTTTTGCAGCAGAACTGAATTAATGTTTCATCCAAGCCTTCCCTACAGAAGCAATGACTCCCTTGTCTTCCAGATTCTGTCATCCACTCTTTTGCTACTTATTTGTTTATTTATGCAAACTTTTTTGCCTGCAAGCTATTAATGTTGTTTTCTAAATCAGGATGTAGTCACTGCACCAACTACCCTTTTGTGTTTATTCCCAGTAGATGAAGAAAACAGTACACAATCCTCTAGTTTATGTTTTGTGAAACACAAAAAACGTCTTTATGGGCTTATCTCTGTTTTCATTATTGAAGTGCATTAGTAAAAGCAAAGTCTGTATGAGCGCCTTTTTTGAGGAGCTGAAAACAACTGAGATTTATCCTATGGAAATCTGCTTTGACATACTTGATTTGACATGCACATGGGCTCTTGCTACAGAAAATCACTGAGGAAATGTTATCTTAAGTTATGATGGTAATGCTTCCAAAAGGAAGATTGAAGGTGACAGGCTAAATCTTTAGGAACCTTTCAATTATGAAAGAATGCAGTCAGTGAAAATTCAGAAACTGTTCAGAGATTGAAAATATTAAAAATAGAATCTACATCTAAAAGTACATACATCCTTTTATGCGGTATCTATATTATAGGCATAGCACACATATAAGAATTTTATACAAATAATAACATAAATTTTTATAAGTGGTCATTGTGTAGGGGATCTGGGCATCAGATAATAATGACTTGCCTGACACTTAGGAGATACCTGTTCATTAAGGCAGCTCTGCAAGGAAGTAAAAGCAATTCTGAATATCTGGCTTCTTCCTCCAAATTTAGGTACTAAAAATCCAGTGAACTTTCAGAGAAATAAGATATTTATGAGAAGGCAAATGCAGTACTCTGAAATTTCTCTTAGAGGGAAATCCAGTGACTGTTTCTGTAATGGGAACAAAGGAATAATATTTCTGTGTCTTTTTCAAGGAGACTATCCAGTCACTTCTTCAAGAAAAGGAAAAAACATGGTACACTACTATAAAATTAAAGCTTTGATGGAGAACACATTCCATACTTTGCCTCAGGTTGCCTGAACTGGGCTCTTCTGGAGCATTGAAGCTCTGGCTACTCCACTGCAGGACAGAGAATGTGAAGTAAGTGAACTGGTCTACATATGAGGGAGCTCTAGATGTGAGGGTGAAGAAGAATCTCAGAGACAACTCCTGTGCTGGTAAGGAAGGATTACTGTTTTTAAAGCTATTTGTGTCTCACATCACCATTTAGACAGCAGAGGTCTGAAGACAGAGTACAGCACCTCGGGGAGAATTACATTTTTTTTTAATGGAAGGTAGAAACATTTTTTTTTAATGAATTTAGAAAGAAGGGGAGAATTGTACTGCTAACGAACAAAGTGCATTTTAGAGGAAAGACCATTTGGTGGTGAGAAGAATCATACTGTATTTTACTTATGTAGACCTTCTCTGGAAGTATGACCACAAGAACTCTTCCAAATACAAGATGCAGTTGATGTGGTGAGAGTTCAGATATCTCTCTGAGAAAACCTCATGTCTAGAAGAAGTCTTCTTTTGATACTTCAGATAATTAAAATTCATTCATCTGGAATCAAGCACTCCATTTTGACAAAGGTTTTATAGACATTATAAACCATATTTAAGACTGAAAGAAAATTTTGGGGTTTATATCTATTTAAGTTCTCTCATAATTAATTTCTTTCCCCTCTGAAATAAATTAATCTTGGGTGAAATTCTTCAGCCTTCATTTATACATAAAAATAAACTATCCCGTTTTCAAAATTTTTTTTTATTAATAACTTCCTTATAGATTAAAAGCAAGCAACCTCATCCCACCCCAGAGGTGATTTTCAAGGCATGAATTACTAGCTCCATAACTTGCATCAAGTCTTAGTTATAAGTGTATTTGTTTTACATATTCCGTTCAGTGTTCGTGTTCATGTTCTGTTCAGTGTACAAAAGTAGCTAAAAAAATTCACTTATTTAATGAATAAGAGCAGAACTTTCAGGATTACATTTTAATAATTACTTAGGATATGGGATACATACTCCAGAAATGGCAGTATTTATTTTTACACTGCAAACCACTCAAGTTCAAGTATTAGAGATAAGAATAAATAAACTAATTTAAAATAAAATCCCATGTGTCACTGAAAAGTTTTTATTACCCTAGGCTTGGAATTATCTCAGGCTCCAGACAACTGTATTTCAAATATTCACACAGTTTGCCATATAAAACCAGTATTCTTGTTCAATTCTTCTTCAATCTTAAGGTTCGTAAATCTCCATAATATCAAGCCAAATCTAATGTTCATATTCCTAAAGAAATGAAAGCGGTTAATTTTTTAATATTTTCTATTTTTAAGGTTATTTTCTTAAGGTATAAGCTGAAAAGGATACAGCAAAGATTCTGTTCCAAACATTAATGTATATTTTAATGTCAATACTACAATAATGCTAATTTTTTAAGCTATTTAATAAAGCTGTAACTTCATAATATTCTTATTTGTTACTTTTGCTTTAGTTAACCATACAGAATGTGAGATTTTCAATACGAGCTTGCATAGAAGTGTGTTAACTGTTCCTCACCCTAAAAATGTCGAAATGGTTCTTGTTTTATTAAATGTAAAGCTTTTCCTGCGGGAATCATCTGTCCTTTTGACATGTCTTTCTGTATCTGTGTATGGAAGTGCTACAAGGATCCATTAAAACAGAGCATAGTTTTTTTAAGTTTGGTGAGTGCAGAGATGAAAAACCTCCTATTATACCCAGTTTGACACTTTGAGGTTCAATGAGTAGCAAATCTTGTTCTTATCTGTTTTGTGATAGCTGAAAAGCAAATTCTGATTTACTTGGTCTGAATTTGAACTTTTTATTTATGAAATAAGCAGAAAATAAAATACAGTCATGTAGTGAAGCTTTTGTTCAACAAAACAGAAAAGGCTTTGTTAAAGAACTATTTCCCAAATATCTTTCATTAAAACAAAACAGTCTTTCAGGAAACAAATTTTTCCTTTTCAAAATTTGGTATCACTTTTTCCATCACAATTCTCTATTTTAACAAGCAAAACATCAAATTATGTCAAATGATGCCAGGGCATCCAACCATTACAAAGTTTTGCTTTTAGTCCTATCTGTATCGAATGTTTATCTTTTGATATCTCTCTGTTGGCTTTTTGTTTTCCAACCAATACATGCTGCCTCCCATATGTAGTAGCCACTTGGCGGCCCAGAAGATTTAGTAAATGGGGTTGCTGTTTTCTTTGTCATTCTCCCCTGGGCTGTGCTAAGTCAGGTACCTGAGACCCACCTAAACAATTTGCTACTCATGTCTGGGAAGGAGCTTTGATAACAATTCCCTGTAGTCTTTTCCTCTTTTTCCACAGTGTATAACGAGGTGTTAGCTATCTTTTACTTGCATTCAGTCCTGGTAGGTCAAAACAGTACTGGTAACATAACTAGAAGCCTTACTTGTGAGATTTCAAACCTAATTCACGGAGCAGAGAGCTTAGATAACGTCTAGTGTCCATCCAAAATGAAACTGATCTCCTAAACTTTTGGATAGTTTTGTTCATTGTGTTCATTTATTCATAAATGTGCTGCAGTCAACCAGTTAATGTCCTACTTAAACCAAGTTTACTTAATAAAAGAAGACTTTAATTATATACAGCTGCATACCATTAGTATTCTTGGACAGAGGTTTATGCATACAGGAAGATATAAAGTAAATGAACAAGACATGACCTAAGACAATACATAACTGTTTCCTTAGTTCCAAAAATGCATTTATTGATTTTGTTTTCACCATGGTCAGAATAATACAAACATTTGTCATCTGCATCCTTTAGCACTCAGCACATGCAGAACTATTAAAACTTACCCTCATAGAACTTATCACAAATAAAATGTTGTTACAGTACATACCATTACATCCCTTCTTCAGATATACAAATAAATATAATCTTCACAAAGTAGTGTTAGCAGTGTTAGGATACTTTGGTTGCTATTGGTAACAATAGAGACGATAATACTTTTGGGATGAATTATGTATTAATTGTTTTGTTGAAAAAATGGAGATGAACTTTATTTATGGCTGGGTTTCTCAAAAAGGGTTACAAGGGTTGCTCTTTTACTGTGCACACCAGGTTTTCAAATCAATATTTATACATTTTCCCCAATGCTAATGCAGCCCTATCCATTTGTTAAAATAAACAATAAAACCTGACCTATTTACAGTGCTGTATGTATGTTATAGCAGCTACTCTATAAACATCACTGTCGAGAATTAACACTATGGATTCAGCAGCACAATTTATCAAATACGTTATCTGAAAATTAAAGGCCCGGTTCTATGGTCCTTTCATGTATGTAACTCTCTGAAGTGGTGTGGATGTCTGCATGAGAATGGGTTACAGGACTGTACAGGGCAGTTGCTGTTCACAGAAATTTGGGAATTTACTGGAAACTTGACAATCCAGAGTTAGGTTCAAGGATCAGGCGAGATTCTCTGCTAATGTCCAGAAAAAGTAGGCCTTTTAAATCCAAATTTATTACTTCTGAAGATGTAATTAATGTCTGTGAGAATATATCTCCATTCTAAATGGCTAGATTTCTTAATACTCTTCCCATCACTCCTCAACTTTGACCCTACAGAATCACTGTCTACTGAAAGGAGTGGGTTTTTTAGCCTACATGGCTCATTCATCTTTAAATCTTTTATTCGATCTTCTTTTCTTTTTAAAACCAAGACTGCTGACAACTGCACTGAGTGTTAGCTGAGTGAGTAGCCTTAATTTATCTCATTAGAAGCTGGGCCCTGACCACCAACCTCATTTCACCTCAGACCTTTTCCCCACATTTATTAAAAACTACTTATGTCCCTCTCTGACAATTTGCATAGAAAAGATATCAAGTGCATAGGCACAATGGATCCTACCTTCAGTACACCCATATTACAATTTCCACGACCTTATAATATAAAAAATTAATTTTAGATATATAGTAGGAAAAGTGATAATAAATAAGAACAAATTAGAAGCAACTGTATTAGGAAATTTCCTTTTGAGCAATGTGAAAATCTGCAGGTGTATGACAGTGAGATTAACTGATTCTTATGTCATATGTTGGTGCAAGATAAGAGCAATTGCACTGACTACAACTAAATTTAGAGCAGATTTGATTGATGTATTTAACATTATAGACTCAAGGTTTGAAAATTAATTTTCAGGACTATATACAGTTTTGGAAATATGTACGTATCTGTCTTACAGGCCATGTGTTTAGTATCTTAGGAAGTTTATATACTTTTTTTTTTAATCAGGTGTTGATTATTGCACCAGTAAAACACATTCAGTGATATTCTTCTCTGTTGAATTTTATGGGAGTCTCACTTCAAAATGGAGTGTTGACCTATATTCTGCAGGTATTTTCTCTAAGGGGAGTAAAACTGGCAATTGGAAAAAATTCACAAGCAGAGGTTTAAGGTCAGAAGACCTCTTTATGATAGCCAAGATTGAGCTTCATCCTACCTAACTTTGGTTGCTGCAAGTAGGTCTACAGTAGCTCCCCAGATTTCTTCTATAGTCACGACAGAAACAAGTATGCCTGGACAGAGGCTCATCTTTCATAATGTCATTGTCAAAGCTAAATTGATAGATTGCCCTTTGGATGCTTGAGTCTCCCCATAAACTATCACTGGGCACAAACAGATGTTTTATATTCGTTGTATTAGTTTAAGATAACTGAAAGTAGGTGATTAATCAAGCCCTGATGCTGCCCTCTTGAATACTGAAACCTCTGGAGCTTTACACACTTACTCTTTTACTGAGGGAACACTAACCAGTAACATATGGTTCAACTAAAGATGACTTCTCAAACATACAATATTTTCATTATATTAGTCTATGCCTATAACTTAAGACTTGACTGAGGTAATCTAAGGACCAGGTTTAACTCTAAGGTGGACATGCAGTGCTCCCTGCAAGCCCAGAACAAGATGGCTGCTCCACCTGAGGAATGGCTCAAGCAGCCCCAGTCCTTTAACAGCATCATCATGTAGGGACTAAACTAGTAGCAGATTTGTGTGGGCAGATGCAAGATAGGACTGATATTGAAGGACATGATATTTAAAGATATTTAACATCTCAATTTCTTAGATAAGCAAGAGCCACAGATAAGGATTTAAGGAAGACCAAATAGTTTTGACATGTATGTAAGTAGTTTCCATTATAAATCAATAAAAAATTATTTGCTTATTTTTCTTGAATATAAAATATGGTCCTTAAGAAAAGGCCACTGTCCTCAGACATAACTACTTTTATTGCTAGTATTTAGGAAATATGAGTAGACTAAAGGACAAGAAGAAATTTTAAGTGTCCCTTTAATTCTCACTGCTCTTGTATTTAGTTTTGTGGGTATTTTTTTAAAGATAGCGTTCAACCTTCTGGCTAAAGTTAAGTTTAAAGATGCATTTAAGATTAGTTTTTAGGAAAGTCAAGTACTTAACTTATTTTAACTGATCGTTGATAAAAATCCTTTCAATATCACTTAGTATGCACTCTAAACACTTGACGAGTAGGAGAAGATACAAGTGCTTCCTCACTATACCAAGAAGAGATTGGATGCACTCATGTTGCTGTCCTGCATGCTACAGTTGACAAGATCCCTGTATTATCTGTTCTGTAAGTGGAGCACTCACAGTTATCATTGCAGGAGCTGTCACTATTACTTTTTCCCATATCATATTTAAGGTGATTGCTTAAGATACCCTCTTCTTCCTCCAGTTTAAATCTGGAATTAAACTTTGTTACTTGTATTCATGAGTGACATAGGCAAAAGAAAGACACAATTATTTGTAATGTTGTTACAGGAAACTCTGTGTGATTTGCTGTGCAATAACGTAATAAGGTTTTATATATTTATATATAAAGCATATATATATATATATGCGCCTTTAACCAAATTTGGAATGGCCCATTTCTTTCTGTAATCCAAAACACTGCAAAAAATATGTACGAGAAAACTGAAAGAAAAGAATCCTAAGAGTATCCAGCGGCCTTTACATTTCTGATTTTGTGGATTCTCTAGCTACAGAAACTTAGCTAGTTAAGAAATATTTAATGATATAATTGTCAGAAATATTTCAACTGAATAAGGGTAAATAAAACAGTAGGAGTGCCTGTATTGTTCAGTATTTCATTACACTTTCAATCCTTGCTGGTCTCTTCCAACCATTTGAATTAGCGTAGAAATACAGATGTGTTTAGGCAGCTGAAACTATGTACAAAACCACCTCAGAAATTAAATTCTCTGTCTCTTGCAATTCCTCTAAATGCCATTATAAAACATGTTTGTCTGAAGTATTACTTAGCCATCTGAAATACTTTTGTATCAATAGAATTGCTAAAAAAATTAGAAAGCTAGCAAATCATTCTGTGTAAGCCTAGAGAGTTCATTATTTTTGCTTTACCTGATAAATTTTTATTTGTGAAAATTTTGACTCTCTGAATAGTTTGAGTTTGATCATTCAGTGGAATCATAGAATCATAGAATACGCTGAGTTGGAAGGGACTCATCAGGATCACCAAGTCCATCTCCTGTCCCCGTGTAGGGCACCCCTACAATCACCCCATGTGCCTGAGAGCATCATCCAAATGCTTCTTGAACTCAGGCAGGCTTGGTGCTGTGACCGCTTCCCTGGGGAGCTTGTTCCAGTGCTCAACTGCCCTCTGGGTGAAAAACCTTTTCCTGATATCCAACCTAAACCTCCCCTGATTCAGCTTCCTTCCATTCCCCTGAGTCCTGTCAGTCTGTTTCGAGGTTTTTGCATCATTCTTTTTCCTTGTCTTTCTTCTTTTCCTCCCAATTTCTGTGAAATGTTTTTATTTCTTTAACATGTTTTGTCACTGAGAATATGGAAAGTCTTTGTTTCTTGAAAAGCTAGAATGTAAAACTAAAAGTAAAAAGGACATCCAATTTCTTTTTAAAAAATTCAGAAATTTAGAATTTGGGAAAAGAATATATTTTTAAATATTAGTTCAATTGTCTCGTCAGTTTGTGGACATGAGTTTTTATACACCATTTTTTGTAAGAATTTTGAAAACATCATAATTAATAGCTAAAAATATCAAGAAAAAATTCCCTCATCAATTACTTTAAGTATGTGAATTGTATCACGTTGTTTACACACAAGAATGTAAAGTTGTTAACAGAAAACAAGAAATAATTTACTGTAGATTAAGTTAAAATTAACATTGACCTTGCTTTAGATCTCAAAACAGGGTGTTCTAAAAATTTCTTTGATTTCCCTCTACAGATGTGAAAGGCCGTGCGACCTGCCCCTTATGTATAAGGAGAAAGTGCATGAAGCTGAGCACAGGTGGGTTTTACACTGGGGAGGACCAGTAGGAAACCAGCACATGGCTCCACAGGCTGCCCTTCTGCAAGGCTCAGGCTGCTTGTGCCATGTCACCTCTGCCTCGGGCACTGAATCGCTGGCGGGTCTGGGGCCACAGCTGTGCCCATGGCCCCCAGTTCTGTGCCCGAGTTCCCCCAGTGCAGGGCAAGAGATTTGAAGCTAATGCTGACCTTGCATTAACTGTACAGCTACCTAAAATCCCACAGCTTTGGAAAGAGCATGCATCATCTAGGATGGCTGGCTGTAACTATTCCCCACTTGCCTGTCCATCCTCTTCTGCAGCGGATTGCTAACCCTTGTGCTGGTACAGAGGAGCAGGTGGCAGCTATCTAATGCCTTGCTATGAAACCACATGGATGCATTTCTCCTGCATGCAGACACCCCAGGGTCTTCTGCCTGTAACACAAGCCCATCTGCTGCTCTCCACTGCACATGCTGGAATGGATACTAGTGCCTAAAGAAATGACATTTTTTTTAGACACTCTCTCTTTTTAAACTGTGCTAGAAATAGAAGGATTAAAAAAAATATTTAACTGATATTTTGATTATTTTCGTGCAGATATGGCAAGCACTATGTGCAAGCACTATGCTGTAGCACTCAACTCATTTCACTCTCTCTGAGGCTTCAGTTTCTCTACCAAATTTAAAAATAAATTCTGTATTTCTCTCCTGTGTGTAACTAAACCAAAACAGACTAATGAAATGGAGGAGAAATCTGCCAGGTATGCTTCAAATGTGGTACTACAAATGTAGAAAGAGTGCACTTCAGCTAATATATTAACCATGTTACCATGCTTTAGATGAGTTTAGGCTTAAATAATTCTAGAAAGAAAAGAAAGATCAGTATTTAAGTTAGCCCCTCTAATCTTCCAGCTCATGATACTGCACTTGTGAAGTTAAACACTGATTTTAGCTGGCCATGGGTCTGAGCTCCAGAAAACAAGGTTTTTGTGAAGACTTAATTTCCTTAACTGTCTCCATTATGTCCAAAGGATGCACCTGTGGGAAGAATCACAGACTCCTTGCCACCTGTGAAAAAGCAAAAAACAATGTGCATGTGTGTTTGAACATTAATGTGAAGGTACCAAATCCAATATAATTTCAGGAAGTAGTAATTATATCTGTCTAGTTTCTTCACTTTTTAAAATAACAGTAAACTGAGTCTATGACACTCCTCTAGAAGTTTTGAAGGTCACAAACCATCCTTGGTATGATCACCTGCCTAGAAGAAAATATGAAATAAACATTACCATATGTTAACTATTACTTTTCCCATAATAAGACACTTCTCAAACTGATTTGTTAGCATCTACGTTTTGTCCATTTTGCTGCATCTAGACATTTATTGCCCTTCCTTCCTTCCTTCCTTCCTTCCTTCCTTCCTTCCTTCCTTCCTTCCTTCCTTCCTTCCTTCCTTGTTTCCTTCCTTGTTTCCTTCCTTGTTTCCTTCCTTGTTTCCTTCCTTGTTTCCTTCCTTCCTTGTTTCCTCTCTTGTTTCCTCTCTTGTTTCCTCTATTGTTTCCTCTCTTTCCTTCCTTCCTTCCTCTCTTGTTTCCTTCCTTCTTTCCTTCCTTCCTCTCTTGTTTCCTTCCTTCCTCTCTTGTTTCCTTCCTTCCTCTCTTGTTTCCTTCCTCTCTTGTTTCCTTCCTTCCTCTCGTTTCCTTCCTCTCTTGTTTCCTTCCTTCCTCTCATTTCCTCTCTTCCTCTCTTCCTGTTCCCCTCTTCCTCTTCCTCTTCCTCTTCCTCTTCCTCTTCCTCTTCCTCTCTTTGTCTTCCTCTTTCTCTCCTTTATCTGTCTCTCTTTCTCTCTTTCCTTATTCTTTTCCATTGGACAAATAATTGCTGTTCTTTTCAAATCTCTTAGGAAATTTTTCAGCTATGTAAAGTTATAACAAGATGTGACATCCAGTCCTAGCTAATCAGTGTTCAACACAGACCCACTACTGCCGTGCAGGGGGTGGCACTTTCAATTTGCCTGTGACACTGACCAGGTTTTTAAGGAACAGTGAGTGAAGGGAGAAAATAGCATAAAAATGCTTAAATTTTTATAGAGAAGGTATAACTTTGTAAGAAAGCACTATCATAAATTCCAAAAAAGTATATCCTAATGATACACTTAGAGTAAATCATTTGCCTTGAGAGACAGGAGGTCTCTGGTGACCTGTATGACAGCCACAAGAGACTACCAGACTAGCTACTTTCAGCTAAATGTACTCTCATATTAATATTTTAAAATGCCATAATGCCTCTCTGAAAACCTCAGAGGACAGATACATCAATTTGCGAGGTCTTCACTCCAGGAAATAGAAACAGGGATAATCTGCCATTAAAAGAAATAGTTCATTATGTCTGCTTCTTGGGAGCACATAAACTATGTCCCTCACATACTTATGTTGCAAATCCTCACTTTAATGTGAAGGGAAACACCATGCCCCAGAGCTTTATTGTCCCACTGTTTATTAGTACAAAAAGGTTTGTTGTGGTATGAAATCTTAAGCTTGTTGCAGTAATCAATCAGCTTCAAAGAGTCTCTTCCCTGAGCCAGAATCATTACAAATAAATCAATTAAACATAAAGTTTCTATTTTCAGGAGGATGTCAATACAGAAAACCAGCAGTGCATCATAGTTAGAGATTTTAATAAGTTGGGAATTCTAACATTTTATTTTTTTTAATTGCAAAGGGTAAGGAATTTTTTCCAGTTAAATACAGAGTATTCCTCTTTAAAATGTCTATTTCAAAATGCAAAATGTATATGTTTATGGAAAAAAATAAAGACTACTGCTTAATACTTCTCTAGATGTAGAAAGGAACAAGAAATTAATTTGAATTTTTTGGCCATTAAGGACACAAAATCAGAGAGGAATGCTGAAAAATGGAATGTGTGTGTAAAATCAGTTTATATTTTATTGGTTTATCTGCCATGGGAGGCATCAGATATTAGGGCATATATGAAATTGTTTTCCTTGAGAATTTCTGCCGTTTTGTTGTTTAAATAGGTTCCTGAGATTTTCCATGGTATTAAACAAAGGTCAGCAACAATGACATCAATAGAATAAACTATTCTATTCTGTTAGACTCTCTTCTATTCTATTTACAAGTTTAATAATATTGCTGCTTTTCATTATTTTGTTTAGTTGGGTTTTAATTTTTTAATTTATTTTCAGGGAAATGAATGGGTTTGTGGCTCTTTAAAAACACAAACACACTGCTTATGCTTATTTTTGTCAATGACATGTCAAAGAAGGAGCCTTTTTGTCTTCAGAGGGGAGGTGACGTTCTGATGCTGAGATCCGTGATGATCCTAAGTTTCAAATTTATAGGATCACACACCAAGTGCTTATTGCAAAAGTCTTCTGACATGTATTCTACTTGACAGTGTTCAGGAGAAAAAAAAAATCGTTTTAAGTGAAACAGAGCTGCTGCCTTGAATACCCTGCTTCTGCTGTACAGGCTGGAAGCTATGCTGTAAAGGAGACAGAGAAATACAGCAGCAAATATATGTTTTTTGATGGAAACACTCCCCTGGATAACTACAGCCAGTTGCTATTTCTGGCATGTAGCTGTACTGTGGATGAAGCAGGCACATGGTCACACACAGCTACTGAGCACGGGCTTGTTTTTCTGTGTACACAACCTGAGAATTTCTGGGTAGAGCCTCAGGTCTGATTTATAGCAATGATTAGGGATTACAACAGAACTGAAAACAGAACAGTGCTCCAAGTACCAGGCAGAGGGTTTGGGTTGTTGAACAGGGTATCTAATCAACCACTTTTGTTTGATTTCTCTTGCAGATTAAACTCAATTTTGACCATTTTTCCCATGAAAAAAATCAAACCAAGTATGTCGTTTTGGATTACTTCAAACAAAATTAGTACGTATATTTACTGCACTGATGCCAAACACTTTGTTCCAATAAACCAGTCAATTGTATTTTTTGTCTGAGCACATACTAATAAGGAAATTTCAGCCTGAATTTACAGGTTGTGTTCCTTGAAGGCTTATATATTCATTTGCAAAAAGCAGTTTTCTCCTGAATAAGGATGCATTACCATCTCACAACACTGCTGTTCAATCACAAGAGACAACTTTTGACTTGACAATAAAAGGGACAAACTGATTCAACTGCAGTGTTCATTCATCTCACTTAACAGGGGTCCTTAGTTTTGAACAATAATCACCCTTATATTCCAAATGCCATTTTTAAGCCTACATAAATCTGAATTATTTTCTCAAGGTGTTAATATCTTTCCAATGGCTATAAGTAGAGATCAAGATGTGTTGGTTATTCAGGCAAACTGCTCAGTTAATTCCCACTGTTATGTGGAATGAATCAGGATTGGAGGAACAGATCCTGAAGTTCTTAATTTTTTACTTTGTCGTCCATCAAGGTAATCTCCAGCAGATTGCATTCTGTCTGTAACAACATAAAAACTCAGGTTACCAATATCATCTGGATGGTCAGGCATGGATAATAACCGCCATTTAAATTCAGTCTGAGTAATTCTTAGTTTTTATTCTACACACACATAGTTCAGAGACAGAAAAGAGCTGATCCACTCTGAATAAATTCTGAGACCATATATTCTTGCGGGGCAAAAAACTGGTTGGGTTGTGTAACTATAATATTGCAAATACTTACTATTGCCTGTATGGGAAAAAAAATCCTGCATGGAAAGAAAAAGAAAAAAAAAATTCTCTTCCCCTTTAGTCCTGATAGAGAACTATCAGAAAAAACCCAGTATATTTCTAAGGATGGAGCAATACCAAGAACCACAACAGTGAAAGCTACTGGTCTTAGAGTGTTGGAAAGGAGAATTTCAGAGAGCCAGGAAATTATATCTGAATGGATGATTTTTTTAAGTGGAAACCCTCCACAGAGGATCACATTCCTGCCCTGCCATCTTACATGCTGGAACAATATCTCCAGAGTGGCTGGGGAACATTGATCCTTGAAGTTTTTAGACCAGATTAGACAAAGCCTCAAACAATCTGGTCTGAATTCAGTACTGAACTTACTTTAGGCAGGAAGTGGGACTAGGTATCCTCCCAAGGTGCCTTCCAGCCACAAAATTCTGGTGATTCTGCAGTTCTAGCACCTGCCCCAAAAGAAACCCCACAATGATGTCCTCCGGTATTCTAAGAATTCTACTTGGGTTGTCTGCCTGAATTTCTTCATTTTGAGTGCTGTTTTGTTGTTCCTGGCAAGACAGTGCACTCTACTGTGAATGAAAAGATTTCTGTGAACTAGCACAATCAATCAATCAATCAATTAATCAGTTCTGATTAAAAATTAGGAAATATTTTTGCAAAACATATGTGCCATGTAAAGAGTAAAAAATATTGTGTCTTCTTAGAGCATTTATCAGTTTACCAAGTCATATAGCCATGATTGCAATGTTTGTAAAATAGCAGTGCTGTAAATAACTGGCTCCAGAGGGTTTTCTAGGCTAGAGATGCAAAATAATTAATTTGTACTGATACATGAAATTAAGGTTTTGTTCCGAGCCAAAATGAGAATAAAAGAAAATATTGGTAAACCTGTGTGAAAGGAACCAGCATCAGCAAAACTATCTTCCTTTCTGAAAAACAAAACCTGCTAAAACCCTTTAGTAATATCCACTGGTTCCTTGATACATAATATACTGTGCATATGGTGAAATGTCAAAGTGTTCTTCCAGGCCCACAAAAGAAACAAAGGTACAGAAAAAACACTTCATATAACACTAATACTTCCAGAGGAGTGGCACTAATTCTGTCACTCTATTCAGAAAAAAAAGTATGAAGCATTCAGCTAAATTTTCTTTTCAGTTACCAGATGGTCCTTCTAAGCGAGAAAAAAAATATCCTCTATGAATTGATAGTGTACTTGCTCTATTTGCTTACCTCGCTGAGATAAGGTTGCATTAGAATCTCTGATTGTTATAAAACACCTGCTCTGATAATAAACAAAACAAGTTAGGGAAAGAAAGAAAATAGTTTTGTGATCATGTTAGAAGGCATGTTGAGCATGCTTTATTTGAATTTTTGAAAGGCTTCCACAGGTGTATCAGCTTTGGAATGTCAGATCTTCTCAGCCCATCACTACAAAAGATCATCTCTATGCAACTGAGTGAAAATTGAGCATTTTATTAACGAATACAAGATACCACTCACCTTACAAGGCCAAAGACTTTATTTATTAATAAGGAACATTTCATTTGGACATGGTACTTAACTGTCATTTTTCTTAAGCTACAAATTGTATTATATTTACAAGCTGGGAACTCCTATTTCCAGAGGTATACCTTGTTCACAAGTCTGTGAGCTAAGATCCATATTTCTAAAAGAAATGCTTGTTTGTTAAAGATTTTTGTGACACTGCTGATGAAGAACTACTGATCGTCTCAGAGCACTCTAAGAACTGTCCAGTAAATGAATGCTAATTTAGAAAAACTGAAAGTGGAAATAATTGCCTTCACTAACTGCCGTGGCAAAACCTCTATATTTTGATATCTTCAGATCCAGAAGATATGACTTTCTGCTAGGTACACATCCATCAAACATAATTTAACTCTGGATCATTGAATGGTAGAACGTTAGACTAAATAACATTTCTGCTCCTTCAAGTCTTGCCTGTGAAGATATTATGTTTCTAATGTAGCTCCATACATTTTTCCACTTCTGATGGTATGGATTCTGTGTGCACTACAGTCAACAAAAAACCCTCCATTGATTTCTGAACCTTTTAAATCAATTTCAATCAGATTAGTAGTAAAAAAACCCATGTGTTGCTTAGATATAGCGATGTGGGAAATTTCACAAGGACCGTTACTATGACATTCTTCCTGTGACTTTCATAGTCCAGTCATGAATCCCAGTATCTTACTGCATGCCAGAGAGCCTTTAATTTCATCAGTAGTCATTTCAGGACACTTCTGTCTTTCATCTATTAAATCTGGCACTGCTTTCCCTGCACTTGGCCTGTGCATCTCAAAGAAGCATTACTCTCTTAGAGTGGATGATAGGCAATGGAGTTAGGTCACTTGTTATGGTGTCTCAGGTGCCTCAGCACCTGAATTTTCTTCACATAATTCAAGGAATGCTTGCTGGTAACTGTTACTCAGATACCCTGGATTTCAGTTAACTTAAAAAAAGCTGATCTTATAAAACTGTTCACTTGTCATACTCAGAAAAACTTGTCAAATTCAGAATAACAAAGTTATATTACTTTTTTTTTTTTTCGAAAAGACATAATTGAAGACAAAGGGAAATTGCACGTAACTTATTGCACATAACTTAACAAAGATTAGATCAGAAGGTCTCTTTTTACATCACCCTAGCAACAACATTTGCATGGCACTTCTGTCTTAGCAAAGGATCTTAGAAGAGCATCCTAGCTGAACATGGTCTTACAGCCAAACTCTTTTTTCAGGTTTTCTAGGAGACCTAAGACCTGTTTAAACTTTCTTTCAGAATCTTCCTCTAAATTTGCTCTTTTATTAAGAAACTGAATTTTAATTATTACAGGATTCTTTCCATATTTATGTAGATATCTCACTTCCCAGTGCTCTCTCCACCCATTGGACTTAACCAGTTGGTAAGCAACTCTGTTTAAGTGTAAACCTCTCTTCTCTCTGAGGTGTCAATTTGACATTCTTCAGTCTAGCATGTGGCTGTCACAACACATAACTACCTGCTACAATAATATGTATATTAAAATTATGCATATTTCAAACTGCTATACAGGCTAACTAAATATAGTTCATTATTTGCTGCTAAGACCATACCTGTTGGCAGACAAACACTTTGCGATGACAAATGAATTAGCATGGTTGATACTCAAACTGTTTTCAAATAACCGCCTTTATGCTACTACAATGTAAACATATATTAAGGAGAAATGTTTGACCATGTTCTTTTAAACACAGTAATCAACTCAGGTGTTTTACTAATATGCTACTAATGCCTTAATACAGGAAGACTCTTCAGTTACAGCCACCAATATACAGCAGTTTGTTATTTGATAAGTTAATTAGAAAGTTTGATTTTTTAGACATTATCTGGAGTAAATAGAGGCACAACAGGAAAGACCACTAAGGGCCACGTTGCTGTGAAACGGTATCTGTATAGAATGAAAGGTACCTAGTGTCTGTAAAAATGTCAACATCTGGTGCACAACATGAAGTGGGAAAGGTGGATCGCTTGGGGCCTTTAGAAAAATAATAGAAATGTTTCCAAAATTACTTGTGACAAGGGGCCAAATGCTGACATTTTTCACACAGCTGGACCTACCTCTTAATCCAATGAAGTTCTGTATGAATTGCAGTATAGAATATGAATCTATCTGTTTATTGTGTATTCATTTTAATAACCTGGTTGACCTTGTACCTTCTAAGCTTTGAATAAGATCTATTTGATTCTCTGAAAATCTAAGCTTGCTGCAGACCTGCAGACACAGTTTGGTAGTATTCAATGCTGTCTTCATTTTGCTGCATATAATGGTCCTATTCTTCATCGTTCATGAATTATGTAGGTCAGTACATACTTATGCCAGGAAAACCTTTCTAGCACCCCATACATTCATGTATTTTGTATATGTATTGATGTACGTTATTGTGATTCTCTCAGAAACATTTCAGGGAAATACTAGAATGTTAGAATGAATATTGTTGTTTGTCTCCACCTGCAATGTCAAGTGTATTAGTTGCCATGAATGCAGCTGTGCAGAGATAGAGAAGGAGAAAAATAAAATATGGAGAAAGGTTTAAAAGTAGATGCTTGGCCAAAGCCAGTTTTGATATATGTAAAACGTATTGCTGTGTTATGGATTGGGTTTGCAGGTCTACATGTTTATATAGTTCAGGCAAACAATATTGTTCATTGTAAAGTTGTAAAAGTTTTCAGAAATCTTCCTGCACAATTATTATTTAAATAAAGAAGATTCACTGACTCTTTGCCTTTGTCATGGTTTTATTGTTGTTTTTTTTCCAAATCTCAAGCATTGCTCTTCAGCAATGCTACCGGTAGTCCAGTTCAGACTAAGAATCCAGCATTTCTGGCATCTGGGATGTTAAAGCATTGCTGCCACTGAGACTGAGCCAAAACTGGGGATCGATTACTCTTAGGGTTAGGAAAACTTTTTGGATCATAATTGCAATTTGCCTATGTCTCAAAATTTCAAATTTTGTGGAAATCTGATGTTTTCACTTCATTTAATAACTCATAAACCCTGAAAAATTAACTAGGTACTGGTCTTTTTCGTTGTCTCTGTAATGCTAATCTCTCCAGTGAATTAATGGGATAAATTAGTATTTGTATGATTTTTTTTTAATGAATTACGATATAAAAGCGAGTATTTCATAGCTAGAGAAAATTATAGACATTGATTTTTTTAAATCTTCAGGTGGGTTTAAAGAAATTAGGATTCCTCTGAAGCTGCTTATGGCATGCAGGTTTCTAGAGGCAGTTCTTGAAAAAACATACCATAGTGACAATGAGATGGATAAAATATCTTTTATTACTCGGAGACATGTATAGTATAGTTGATGCATTCTTGCCTAAAACAGGTCTAAAACAGCATTTAGTGCATATGCTAATATATTTTTTAAATCTTTGGTTTGACATATCATTTTAACATTTATGAGGAAGAATTCTTCAAAGTTTTGAAAACCTACAAATCAGTGCTTTAGAAACATAGCTCTGAAACAGACCTGTGATACATTTATATACAAGAAAAAACTGTTGTGGGATGAATTGGGACATTGTTCGGTTGTTTAATCTGACACTACTAAACATGGAAACTATTGGTATTGAAGTTTATCCTGGCTAGCAGAATTCATACAAGAAAAATTTCTTGTCTTATTGTGGCCAGAAGAACACTCTTTCTGATGCTATTATCAGCTATGAGTCATTATCAGCTTTCAAGCCATTATGTACAGTTAAATAGAGACACAGGCCATCATCTAAATCCACAGTCTAGAGAATTTTGGAAATCTCATTTTTTACCAGTGATTGTAACAAAGAAATATTCAGTCTGTTATTTAAATTCACTCTTAACACCAATTAAAAAATGTTCTGAACTATTTACTTACAACCAGAAACAGATTATCTGCTTATTATGTTGAGAAAAACTCAAGTGGCAGAAGGGGAAGAAAAGCACATCTTATTTGCTTGTACAAAGTGTAGAGAGTTCATCTGCCTCACTACTCTTCTCTCTATTTACCTAAGTAAAAGTGGGTTTTAGACATAAAACCATATATATAACGTGAAAACCTTAGACTCTGAGCCTTATAGTCCATTAGATATCCAGATTGCCAACCATCTTATGGCAATCCAGTGAACGGAGTGAATACCGACATTTCTTTACTGGTTCTTCCTTGAGTGTTAATAACATTCAAACACTTATGATCTCCCTGAGTTTGAAGTGCAGGATCCTCCAGTCCAGTCTCCAAGGGATCCTCTGACACATTCATTATTTTGATCAGTAAGTAGTTTTCCTTCAGTTCAAAACACTTGGAAGGTTCACCACAAATTTCAATGTCTGTAACTATTGTTTTCTTAGTCAAAGTGGTTTTATTTGTTTGCAGCTTATAATTTCATTAACAGGAATCCAGTGTTGTTGGCCACTTTCACATCTAGTTGCACAGTCACAGGATACAACATCCAGCCTCTGTCAGTATTGCATCACAGAGCTCTTCTCTTTCTCTCCTTTAAGCTTTAAAATTTAAAAAAAACCCCACAATTGGAACCTTTTTCTTCATGCTTTCATACGTGTCATATTGCATCAAGATCATTTTTTAAAGGCAGCTGTGTACCAGTGAAAATCAAAGCATTACTAGGACTGGTTGTGAGGATTGCCAGTCTATTAGAAATGCTAGACTGATCAGTCTCTGCATGAAAAATAAGTCAATAAGTGCATCTAGTTATTTTATGATTTCACACCTAAAGTTGTGTGTATCTGTAAATAAACAGAGACAGATACATACTCTACCAAATATGTTTGCATTTAGACCATGGAAAGAAGGAATATTTTCAGAAAAAAATATAGTTGTTAAAACAAAACTGAAATCCATTAAGAGAGCACAAATTAGAGCACAAGTTCATTGTTCCTAAAATGTTCTAACTGTAAGAGCATCTTAGATACTCAGTGCAGTTCCTAGCTATTATGGGATTTGGTCTCAAGCAATTAACAGTATCACAAATCAGATATAGGTTGTTATGTACTACATACCCAAAATAGGGGGAAAAATGTTTATATTAAATTCAGTCACCTAAGGTGATGATGAAAATTTCTTTCACAAAATGGCTTTGGAAAAAGAAACATGTGAGACTTACTTTGTCACCTCCAATGGTCCATCCATGTTCTTCTGTCTTTTGCACCAAGTGATTTTTCATTTTAGAGGAATGTAAAGTTATATTCATAAGCTAATCACAGCCTTTTTTTTAGAAATTCAGCGATGTCCAATTTACGTAAGTCTTTCCTATCAGTCCTGACATTTATAGTTCTACAATCAGCCTTTTTCCAACAGCATTCTAACACATGGGAATAACTACAGGTACTTTTTCTGGAAATAAAATAAGGCTACTCCAGTAAGCACAAGCAAAATGATATTTTTTCTAGAAAGACTCTTTATCTCTTTTTACTTTTCTATAGAATTTCACAACGATCTTCCACCCTGTTTTTTTGTTGCATTTTTAATGAAATAGCACACAATTTCTTCATTTCGTTTTCAGTGGTGTAAGCAATTATTCATTATGACTGGAATTTATGCTTCTGCTGAATAAAAATTTATAGACTCATTCCTAGTATCATAGCAAACAGGGATAATTACTCCTTTTCCGTTCTCCAGCAGTCAGCTGAGCTTCCCACTCACAATGTCTGTTTTTCAGGTTTCTAACCCTGGGGTTCTGTCTTTATTCTCTCTCTGAGGTAGACTGAATCTTCTTTCCCCAAAGGAGGAGCACAAGAAAAGGAAAGAGTCTCCAAGTTCCACTCAGCTGGACTCTTTGCTGTTTGCTTAAAAGGCCTTTCTTCAGTTCCAGAGTGAGAAACCTGCTTTTCTTATTTTTATTTTCTTTCTTTTCCTCTTTTTCTACATCTTCTTGGATGTAAGTGTAGCTTCTTCAACTCCTTCTTCATCAACCACTTGCAAGGGAGTAGCCCTTTTTAACAAGGATAATTCATAATAGTGGACAGAGTATATCACTGAGTGAAAATTATTAGCCTCTGACATGCAGGAGTTCAGTTCAAAATATCTATTAGTTTCCTTGTACTTAAGCTCTATAAGTCTATTCTTTTAACATAAATTCTAAATAAAACTCAATGCCTATCTTTCATATTTTTCCTAGGAGGGTTTGTTACATTGATTGCTTTAAAGTAAGGTTACAATATGGATTCCAGAGAAATTGCTAAATACATCTTGGGACCCACATCTACAGCTCCAATGGAATCATAGAATCATAGGATCATCAAGGTTGGAAAAGACCTTCAAGACATCAAGTCCAACCAGACTTGTCCAATAGGACAAGAAGGATTTGTATGGTAATCACTGCCAAATTGCATGGATAAGGAAAACTATAACTAGGCTGTATCAGGAGGAGTGTAGCTAGCAGTTGGAAGGTAGGTGTGGTTCTCTGTTCAGCACCAATGAGACCACACCTGGAGTACTGTGTCCACTTTTGGGGCTCCCATTCCAGTAAGTGTTTTGGAAAATGGAGGTAATCCAGTGGAGGGCTCCCAGCATGTCTAAGGGCCTGTAGGATGAGGTTTCTAGGCAGCTGAGCTTGCTTAACCTGGTGAAGAGAAGGTTGAAGAAGAGCTTTTTACTGCTACCCAAAAGGGTCCCAATAACAGAACCAAGTGCTATTTGCAGCAGTAAATAGCAAGGACAAAGGGCAAAGGTGGATTTTTCACTAAGTTTACCTGAGGAGATATTGGAGTGTCTATGTGGAAGTTTTTGTGAGATTAGCTAAAGAAAATCACAACTAGCCTGAACTACCATTGATGTTAGTCCTCGTCCACATGGGAGGTTAGATCTCTAGAGGTTCTTTCCAGGCAAAGTTTGTGTGCCTCCATGGTACCTGTCTTGAAAATATTTTGAAATATATGATGCTACAGATACTACTCCACTCCACCATAAACATTGGAGTGAAGTATCAGGGATCTGTGAAGTACTCTAAACAGAGCATGTGCATCTATGAACATACAAAGTTTTGTGGGAATATCTACAAATGATCAAGTGGGCTACAGTCCATTTAGCTCCTTGGTAAATTAGCATTAAAATTTTTAGTATTTCAAGGAAACTGAATACCAAGACACTGCCAAATCATCATTCCTTCTTCAGCAATTCAGAAATATGGTGTTACATGCAATATGTAAGTAACAGAATGAACTTCTCATGTAAAACAGTTCTCATTTTTGAAGATTATTTATACAAAAATTAATCATAATTCATTTAGAGCATTTGGATTATTCCAGGCCTCAAAATTCTGTTCAATACAAGCTCTGGTTTCAATTCCCAGTCACTTAAATTTGCATATGTGAGACATTCTCAAAGAATAATGCAGAATTGTTCTTATTTGTAAGCATCTGTAGGATCAGGCCCTAATGGATATGGATAGGTAGAAGCGAGAGAAGATACAAAATTTTAGCTTTTACGATGTCAACCTTTTACCATGATTTGGCACACAAAGAATACTACACAAAGCAACAGCAAATACAAAAATATGTCAATGTGTAGTAAGATTTCTATGTCAAAACAACATCAAAACATTCAAAGGAGCCATTTATGATGTCAATGAAAGAACTACGATGTTACTAATTCACATTGCTTCTCTTTTCCTTACTTAATTGTTTATGTGCTATAAAGGAATGCACTTTCTCAATAGACTGTGCTTCCTAGGAACAATTAGATTTCAACTATTACTCCCTAAAAGGCCAAGTAAGTGTAACATACATCTGCATATTTTCAAAATGCAGTTTAAGCCTGTGAAATTCTAGGTGTGACACATTATCTTCTGAAAACCACAGTTTCACAAGGAAGCAGGTTCTTTGAAACATGCTCTATAGAAAACTTGATTTTATTTTGAATCATGAGTTGCTGCCTCCAGGAAGAACCTCAAGAGACAACTAGAGTAAAATGACAAGAAGTTAAAAAGCTATTGTAATTTAAGACAGTAAAATATTTCTCCCTTAACATTTGCTAAAGACTGAATATTTTTTGACAATGCAGCAGTAAATGCTCAAATAGATGTTATATATTTAGCATGTTTACCAATATTGCATTTAAAATTCTATATTAATAACAGATATAAAAGCAATGAATTTTTGAACCACTACTTGACATAATTGTACACAATAGAGAAGTCTGTGGCCTTTTCAAACAGTAGTTAAAGGACAAAAGCCTGTCAGAAATTTGGTCCTTGATTTTATACAGTATGCTTCCAGCATTCTTGAAGTAATTTTGTGCTGTTAATCTCTTATTTTAAAGATAATTAAAATTCAGGATCATGATAATAAGAAAGTCCTACATATTACAAAACAGTGTTCTTTAGATGTTTCAGAGGAGTTTACTTCAGCAAAGAAATCCTAATTGATACTAATACTTAATACTGCTGTGTCTATATTAACAAGATCCTGAGTCAATCGGTTTGTAATGGTTAATATTTTTCCAAATGTATTACATCACTTCATGAGCAGCAATTCAAAGCAACCATGGACACTAAAGACTTTGAATGCCAGCTGCAATCAGGAATTGAAATTTGTTTCTTCCCTCCAAATATAGGCAGTATTTTTTATTGTATACATGCTATAAACATTAAATAAGAAAAAAAAATACACCATTTTATGGTAGTTGTGCTAATAGCATTTTAATAATTACATTTTGCCTGTTCTTTCTCCAGCAGCTTCAGCTGAATGTTTTTTGACCATGTTGTCTTAAAGACTAGCGACTTCCCAAGATGATTCTTCCTTCTTTCTTCACCTTGTTCAGACACACAAAAGCAAAAAGCTGAGAGAATAAATGGTCTTTCACCATGTTCTGAAGGTCAACAGATACAGGATTTGTAAGCCAAGATTAGAAAAAAATTTCTGAAGTCAAGAGCTTTGGTAAAGTGTGCAACAGCACTTTAAATTGAACTTTGGCTCTATTTTAGCCTATATAGAATGGGTTCTGTTAAACCACAGTTTTCTGGAAGAGAATGCTTTTTTCCCATAAGCAGCAATATTAAGTGCCTTGAACTCACATCCTTTCTTTTAGTACTGCTGTCAGAACCTCTTCGAACTGGAACCTGAATGTTTTGAAAGGGCTGTGACTTACAGGGGCTACCATTTGGACATTTTAAAAAACAGGTCAAAAACCCATGGATATTTAAGACATGTTCATTTCCACTGCAATTCTGCTCTTTTTTTTTTCCTTTCCATCTTCAGCTCTTCATGCTTTTTCTCTTTGTGGCAACAAAATATATGTTGTGTGTTATTACATTTTGGTGCTGGGGAGTTAGAATTTCACTGTGATTTGTAAGAGCAGTTTTTGAAAGTGACTGTTCTCTCATATGTTTGGAAGAAGTTGCTAAACTGCATGGGTTTGTAATAATGGAGCTAATTAAGTTAAAAACTTAAAGTATAATATGAGGAGGGAAGGAAAAAAGAGTGTAAACTTATCCCATGAATATTCTTAATAAATGAAAATAAATTTCAGTATACATGAGGAAAAAATAAAATTACTTCCATTTTTATTTGAAAAACAGATATTTTTTTTCAGACATTGAATTTTGGCAAAAGAGCATGTCCTTGGTTTGTTTTTTTAATTAACCATGGAAATGGTATTCAGACAATGGAAGTAATTCCAGTAATATATGTTTTGTACAGCATATTTTTATCTTGTGAATAATTTTAAAATACGTTCTTAAGAAATGTGCTAAAAACCAGTCCAAGGACCAGACATGAACTGCATGTTGTAGTTATATTGAAGTAGTAATCATCAACAGATGTTTTAATAATATTCTATCTTAATATCTTTTGCATTTTTTATTTCTTTTGACTGATTGAGATATTTAAGCTCATTAATCAGCAGAACACACTACATTAATATTTCAGTCATTGAGGTAGCACCAGAAGGTCTCATTGGAAAGATTAACTGTACTTTTTTAATCACTGAAACTTACTGTACATTTCTTCTGGTGTTTTTTCTGAGCACTTTGTTTATCTTGGTGATTTCAGTTTTGCACATGTGCATAGGCAGAGAAATTAAAAATTATACTAAAGAATGTAGGTGTTTCTCCAAGTTAAAAGTATTAGAAATATCAAATAATGCTGCTGATGTGAATCCCTCTCTGATTTATCTGAGGATTTCCATGACAAAGTTTTGTGTCTTTCATACTTCTTTTTTCTTCCCTCTTTTCCCTCACATTCTCTGTGCCAAGTCAATCTCCAGTACTTCAGATTTGGCCTTGCTTTTAGTATTTTATTTCTCAGTCTGTTCTTCTCTTTGAATATCCCTCTTGTTTTACACGGTCACCTTTTTCTTTAAGTAGCTCACTGAACTGTAACTGTGTAGGAATTGATTGGGAGTACATCAATGGCTCAGCTCTCCGCAGGGAGCCACTGAGGGCCAAGTTATACCTATGCTCTGACACAGCTGGTTCCTGTTGAGTTGAGCCCGAGATGCTGTATAGGTAACATTAGGGTAGGTAAGAAACAAGCAGTGCTATGAGACCTTTGCATGTTATGGCTTTTCCTAGTCTAAGGGCAATGCTAGGTAAATATATATATACACAAACAAAAGAAGAACTGCTATGATTCATCTGTCTGTAAGGACAGTGTGAACCACTGCATTACTGAGTATGCTACTTTGCATCTTGAGGTCCTAAGGTCACCAACTCCATCACAGTGCGTGTTGCAACGTGGCTGTAGGAGCAACTTGAGTCCACCTGTGCTGAGGTACTCCTGTGGCTCGAAAATTAGTGTGTGATGGAGTACTCATTCACACATGCCTTGCAAATGCAGACATTATTGCCACTCTTTTGTGTAGACAATCACACCATAGTTCTGGTAAAAGCACTTTGTGAGCCTATTGGATTCAAGCCTTTTGCAGAGGAATAGTACTTCCCGTCATAGCATGGCATAGCATAGCATAACTTAGCCTAGTGAGGAATTACAGATTATGGAGTGAAATGAAAAAGAATAGTGCTAAACCCATCCCTCTGTGGTTTTCATTATATAACAAAAAATGGGCTGAGGACATTAAATCCAGATTTCAATCCATAGATAATGAAATTGCTGATTTATCAGACATGCCATTTCAGTTCAAATGATGAAATCAAATAAGGATATCATTAGTGCTGGGTAGAGAAATGGTCTTGATTGAGTTAAAAAAAAGAGTGGATAATCTCAAATTAAACTCCTTAAGTGAGCAGAACAAGCTCTTTTTTTCTATAGCAGTCGTTACACTATGGTGCAATCCAGGGAAGCAGGAAGAGAGCCACAAATGGATAATAAAGTATAGAGATTTAATATTATTTTGGGTGGCCGTAAACACACTTACTGTCTTTAAAAAATCCACTCTTGAGATGGAAGGAAAAAATGACCTTATAATGCGGTAAACATTATTTTGAAAAACATCTGTCCAATGGCAGACTATTGAAAAAAAATGCTGAATTAAAGGCAGGAATAAAAGAAAGGGGAGTACTTGGCAGAAATCTGGCTATGGTTAATAGAGATTTATCACTGTTTGCAAATTGTGTGTGGCGGATAAACTCTTCTTCAGAAGAAACCATAGATATGCAAGGTTATTCTACAGCTATGGGAAACTTGCTGCTCATTTGGCTAAATCTGGCTAATTTTAGTGGCTTGTTCAAAAACTATTTTTAAATTGCTTTATTTTCTCCTTCTTTACTCTTGCTGACTACACAGGCATGTATTCTTGTAGAGCTCAGCAGACGCACCTTTCCTTGTCTTCCACCTTACTGATGTTGCTTGAGCTGTGGAGATACTCAGCAAGACAGTGGAAGGGGAAACTAGTTCTGAGAGAAACCAAGTGAACCATCACACTTAGATGAAACTGGAGAGCTCTTGCAAGTGTTTTTGCAATAATGTAGAGAATGAACTAGGATAATTTTTTCTATACAGAACTAACTCTGGGTTGTCAGGACTAAAAAGTTGCAAAGACTGTCTACTTGCATTTATCTGTTATCTATTCTTAAGCTTATCTTGGTCTCAGTCATTCAGTCTGCACTGTAGCTGTCTTTGATTAATAGCTATGCCCAGTACACAGCCTCGTGCCTTTGCAAAACATGGTAAATTGTATTTTCTGCATTTCATGTCAGAGAAAAAACTCAAGGAGAGAGACTTTTCTCTCATTCTGACATTCACAATTTTCCATTTATGAGAGTTATCTGTGTGCATACTGAATGGAAAAAATTCTAGAAATTAACAGATATTTAATCTTAAAAATAAATTAAAGAATATAAGGCTATAATGACGAATTCAAAATGGAAAAGGGGTTTTAAAGAATAATTTCTGAATTTTTTTCACATTAAACCAGCAAAGAAAATGGGCGTTGCAAGAAGGATGAGGAATTCCAGGAAATAATTGATTTTTCTTTAGAAATGTTCTGGTATATTTGCATTTTCTTGCTTTGTAAGAAGCAATTGCGCATGTAAAACAATTTGTTCTGAACATATGGCAGTGGAAGGACACAAACCCCACCAGAATAATTCTCTATGTCACTAGGGGGATTGTTTGAAATGACATAATGGTTAACACCTAAGAAGGCAGGAAAAAAATGAAAGAATTCTGACAGGCCTGAAAAATCCATCATGCTGCTTGAGAAGGATCATTAACTTGAGTTGTGAACTTGCAAAAAATGTCTCTGGATTTTAGTTAACGTAAAAACTTCTAACTGCCTCAAGCTGTGAGAACACCATCTTACATAATCAAATTACTTAGAAGACAGTTTTTAAGCTGAGCTCTGCTGCATAACTCTGAATGTACTGTCCTATCTATTCCAGTTGTGAGATGAAATTCATTAGCTTAAAATTCAGATAGGCAAAAGAACCAGCAGCAAATATGATGTATTCCACAACTGGGAATTATTTAGTAAAACAGAGTCTGTGGGCACTTCTTAGGTGTTTCAATGAAAAACACTTGGTTGAACTTTTATTTTCACTATTGGGACCAAAAGGGGAGACATTGCACTAAAATGCTCAGGTTCCATTTTGGCAGCTCTCAGGTGGAGTAATTCCTGGAGGACACTGATAACAAATAAGCTGGAGGAAGTATCATGCCAAACTGCCAGAATTGTTTGGTAAGCGTTTAAATGTCCAAGTCATAATATCATTCACAAGAATCTTTATGTTAGCTGAATCTCAACAGCTCAGATGATGGGTGGTACCTTGTGTGACTGTCATATTTCATTTGGGTATGGTGACATGCCAATGGACTTATACACACAGAGATACACCTCAAAGTTCATAATTGTTCCAAAGGATAATGATTACTAATAAGGATAATCAGATGCATTGAAACAATCATGGGCAAGTTTCACACGTATCATTTTCAATATACTTGTCCTAGAGAATATTTATTTCCTTGATTACTGGAGACAGCTGCCCTGCTTTGCTGGATGTTTTAAAGAAGTGAACTTAATTGCATTCAGTAATTCTCATTGTACTGGCATGATTCATAAGATACCATGTATCTTATTACACTGGTAGGATTTTAAGAAACTCTCTTGTCACTAAATTCAGTAAGATGTGGAGGTACTGAACACATTGAAAAAGCAGCACAACAATTCAGTGACTCAGGATATTGTCTCATGGGAATTTAAAAATAAAGACAGTTATGTTACTGTTTGAATCCATCTTTGGCAATTGAATATTTAGGCCAATGAAACAATGTTATTCTCTTAACTCAGTGCTGCTGCTGTATTTAGGTTTTGTCTCACAGAACGTGCATGAATATTAAAGTGTTTTAGTTTGTAACATTATAACAGACCTTCACTATAGTTTAAATCCATTTGTTGTAGGACAAAGGAAAAAATATAATTTGAAAGTAATATTATGGATGAGTTAGGTCTTGTTGGCAGAGGCAGAGGGAGCTCCTGGCTCCAATGATTGTGCTGAACACTTGGTCAGTTTTTGGGAAGAACTGACCAGCATAGTGATTGTGGTCCTGATCCTTGAAGTAGGGTGAACTCACACTTTGTAGCCTGTTTCAGTTTAAAATACAATACAAAATGTAACTCTAGTCATAAGCTCAGTGACAATCAAACCTATAGATAAAGATTTAAACATACAGATTTTAGAGTGGCTAAAAAGCTAGAAGAATATTTTACAATTTCCTGGCTTTTGTAGGTTGCATTAATAAATTGATCTTCCTTTCACTCTACTAACTGGGTAAGCTGACTTAAAGCACTAGTAGAAAAAGGTTATAATCAAAAATCCAGAAAAATAATCAGTTGACTTTACTCATTGTGGCATTTGGAAATACTGCTAATAATCTGCCTAGAGACTTTGTAGAAACTCTAGCAGCATTTTAAATTCTTTTTTCAAGCTAATTTTTTCTACTGAGTCAAACGTTGAAGTTTCAGTGAGCTTACGGAGATGACTGTGCTGTGTTCACTTACAATTGCACACAGCATACTGCAGTTTCCTACCATAAAGCCATCCATGATACGAATTTTCTCTGAAAACAAAAGTGTTAGTCTCTAGGGATTACAGTTCTTGTAACTGTCAAGAAGTTTAAAATGTTTCTTAGATGAAAGCAGATGTTCACTTACACTTGAGGGTGGTTGATTTTTTATGGATTAAAATATGTATTTTTACTGTGTTCTGAAAATAAGACAAAAACCTGTGCATATATGACTCTGTATGTGTATATGTGTGTATGCATGTGTAGGGTTTGCCTGCTGTGCTCTCATTAAGAAATCACAGACTAGAAATTGCAAAGCTCAGCAGTGGTTTAGTTTTTGCAAAAGCATTAGAACATTTGAAGAAAAAACTTGGAACAATGAAGCTGTGTGAAATCAATTTTTTTAATATACAATGTTCATAGTATAGAATGATGAGCTGGATCATCAATTTAATCATGTGAATAAATATGAACATGTAAATCCTTCAACTTACTGCTATTTCAGTCAAAGAAGTCACTTCATATTCCTTACAGCAGATGACTATTAGCCTTCTATACTCTCTTTCAAAACCTTGGGTTTTTTTCTTTTCCAAATCTACAACCTCTTTCTCATTTTAAAGGGGCTTATTTCTTGTGATTGATGATATGTAATGCTTTGATTTTAGTCTTGACTGGACCAGATACTGTACTTACTACCTAAATCTGTCTGGTTTCATGAGCTTGTACACCACTGGTATCCCCTGGTTTTGCCCGCAGGTCTAAGATTAGCTAATGAGGATATATTTGTGCCAGGTTTTTCTAAGTACAAATTTTATAAAATATCAAGATATGGCCAAATTTCCTAGACTACAGGTTTTCTCTCTCTAAAAGTCTCTCTTATCAAGGGGCACATTGTTCTGTGTATTTGTTGATGATACAGTTTTGGAAGTATTGTACAAAGTTTTCATTGTTCTTTGTTATATTATACATACAATTTTTTTTAAAGACTTTTTTTTTTTTTTTTAATAAAGAGGTGTGGAAAAAGTGGTCTTATCTGTTACTATTTCTAACTGGTTTAGTGGGTATGGTTACATTTTTGTATCTTCAGCAATGTTGTCATGATTTGGCACCGAGTTGGAACACTCTCGATTCACCCCCCTCCCCCCCTTCCCCCAAGGTAGGGAAAGAAGGAGAAAAATGAGAAAGAGAGGCTTTCTGGGTTGAAAAGTGAAACAGATTGATTTTAATTATTAGTGATAAGGGAATATATAGATATTTGTAAAGGGATGTGCAACACCCGATCCCCTCCCTCCTCCCCCAGCGACTCTCACAGCAACTCTTCTCCCTGGTGCCTCCAGCTGAAGGGGGGAGTGTCCGGGCGCACGGACGGGGCCCTCGGGTGTCGGCTGGGAAGAAGAAAATGAGAAAAAAGAGCCAAAGAGAGGGTGATAGAAGCGACAGTAAGCAGAAAAGTGAGAGAAAAAGGAAAAAGGGAGGCCTGACTTCCATGATGTCTTAACCTATACTGAAAGCCAAATAGAGAAAATATTATGAGAAGGGAATATTCTGATTTGCTGATCCTGCCTTCAGTCTAATCTGCTCCCCCGTAGGGGAGGAGGCTGCAGACAGGCAGAAGTGACCTTGGTTATTATCAGTCCACTGGTGCTGCTAAAAAGTTCACTGAAAAAAAAAAAAAATCAGCAAAGAGCTTCACCCTGGCTCAAACCAAAAACACATATTTTGTTATCTGACCTACACAAACTTTTCTTGATAGAAATTTTGAAATTCAATTGACCTCATTACACTGAACTGAAAATCTGAGAACCTAAATCCTAAAACTGTGCAAGAATTAATCTTGCCTAATTCTGATCTCAACATTCATGTTACGGACAATTCAGACTTTGTGAGGTGGAAAGTGCATACAAAGAAAGAAAAATATTTCTGAATTCTGCTGCTGAAACCTGGCTTACTTAAAACATCATGTCAGCATCCTGCTCCCTCCTAATGGTAGATTATTCTGAAAATGTCCTCATTTTCTAATATTAAAATAATTTTTTTTCTCATGCTTTTCTATCTGTTATCATAAAGCTGTTAATCGATTCAACTCTTATACTCCCAAGACATATTCAAAACACGTAACTACCTAGTAGTTGTGTGGAAATCCTGAACTAATTTGATTTGATATTTCAGGCCAGATCAATAATAAAAATAGGTCATACCTTTTTTAATGAAGTTTAATCTCAACATTTTTCAATAGAAAAACAATTTGTTTCTGGAGAATAACAATGGTTTCTCTGTTGGATTCATATTTATGTCCTTCTAAGCAACGTAGCATTTTTTTAACTATAGGTTAAATTGTCCTAAAAGAAAGGGAAAATGAGAGCTTGTCTGTCTAATAAAGGCTGAATTTGGATCCATAAATGAAGAATCTGTCATAAGAGATGTCTTGATATTTTCAATATTTTAATTAAAATTTTAGTCTGTGTACAAGAAGGGTCTCAGTTGATGTTCTCAGCATTTGTCTCATCCTGCTGTAGTTCATCTCTAAGTTATTGTTCATGACAATGATTGTACCTGAGCAGAAAGTAATAAGCCTTCCCCAGTTGTCAGAGTCCGGTAGTGCAAAGATTACTTCTATGATGCAGTTATTATGGTCATCCAGACAGGTGATGTGAGAGATTGGATACAGGAGTAATGTAATTTGACAGTTATTTTCCTCTTATAAGCTTCAGTAAGACGTAGAAGATCTGGGATGTAATGGTGGAGCCATTCTAGTTTTACTGAAAATATTGGGAGAGAGGAAACTGAAGGTGACAGATTTTAAAATTGTGTCAAGTCGACTTGACATAAAAATTATGTGGATGGAAAGAAGCCTAAAACACTATCATCTTAAGAAGACTTTATTTTGATTTTTTAAGAAGATACAAGCCAACTCAGAGCAAAAGATTACAATGTTAATTAAGCAGAGTTTTTCAAAGCAGAGTCATAAGGAAGAGCAGGAAAAGAAAAGCTGACATCAGAGGATGCCACTAGTTGAAACAAACTTGTTTACATTCATTAAAACCATCGTTTAAAGATTTTGGACATCGCAGTTGAAAGAGAAATTGAAATGGCCAGTACTAGACCCTTTAAAAACAGAAACCAAAATAGTCCTGGAATAAATGCCTGCAGGGAAAATCTTTCCAAGTTTCTGATTTAGGACAATGAAGATGTATTGATTCAGAATGCCCATGACTGTGGTATTAGACAGTAATAGCCATGGTGGGCTTGAAGGATTCTTGTATTAAACAAGAAATAAAAGACCACAAGGACCACAAAAGAATTCTAAGAGAATTTTTATCACTAGTTTGAGAAAAGACGTGTTGAATTAGCGTAAGACACTATTTTCTATAATAATTCCCATAAAATTTTGAACAAGACAGTTTGCTGTCTTCTTCGGTCACTTAGGTGACTTCTGTGACACTGCAAAATTGGGTAACACTGCTTTCCTGTTCTGTGTACTAGCAGGGAGAAACCCGCTGGTCTGTAAAGCCCTCGAGTGCTAGAGTAATGCCACCAATATCAAAGCATGAATAATGGATGGGTGGGTGGGTGAGTGGATGGGGGGATATGGACATTACACAGAAATGGAAAATAATTCCATAGGCAAGTGTATGTACTTGTACTTGTTATATGGATGCTGGCAATAAAAGTGAGCTAATAATTTAAAAATGCTGAAAGAATGATGTATGAAGAATTCCCCACATAAATGAAGGACTAGCATTTGTGAAGGCCACAAGGAGTGCTTCTTGATTACTAATAGCTGTTTGCAAAGGCTAACAGGGAGATAGTATTTTGGAGTAGTTCCATGTCACCAACACTGCTTCAGCACATCACTTGGAGAGTATTTTTCTTCTTCAAAGGATTTTAGGATTTATTTTTCTTTCTTTGAAGGGTGTAACTAATTCTTCCAGTATCATAAAACCAGAAAATGGAGGAAGATAATTCAAATTTTTTCAGTCATAATAGAATTACTTTCTGAGCAGTAGGTTAATTAAAAAACAGAATCATGAAGAGCAGCATGATACTTGGTCTTATTTTGCATTGGTTTTTTGTTTGGTTTTGTTTTTGTTGTCTTTTTTTAAAGTAAGTGCAGACTCTAATTCGTACAAGGAGTAGACACATCTCCCTACAGCCCTGAGATTGTTCTTGGCTGTCCTGGATGAAGAAGAGCAAACAGATAATGAGGTTAACTTGAATCTCATAGTCAGAGGGACTAAGTCCTGTAGAGAAGTGAGATTTAAGATGCAGTCTCATTCACAGAGTATCTTTTCTGTCTACTTCTCAGAAACTGCTCTTTATTCACTCTTGTAGATCCCCCATTGAGATCAGTATCTTTCTGCAATGTCTCCCCACTTGCCACTTGTACAGCCTACATCTTTGCTGCAGCGGAAATGCTTTATTGAGTTCAGCATCATGACTCCCAATACAATGAGTCTGAAATTAGTTTTCTATATGCAACTCCAAATCACAATTTCAGAGCTAGTCTAATGGTCTGGCTTATTAATTTTATTGCGTCCCTAACTCATGTCCTAGATTATAAATGGACCAAGAAGGTAGCTTTATTGTTCTGTGGTTACCCAGTTCCTATGTACTGGTTCACCTATATAATGTGTTGTACTAGCATTACAGCTCCTAATAATACTTCTACTATTTCTACAGATACAGCTACTAATACTACTATTAATACTAAAAATTACAGATCTGAGAATCTAGTAATAAATATCTATCCCTTTCCTCAGTATCCTCTGTCAGAAGCAAGGTACATGTTGAAGTAACGGGAGGAAAGGAACAGTATTTTTGTACCGTGGCAGAAACAATGTCATATGCAGTACTGGATTGCTTGACAGTATGCCAGTTCTTTCTTGTTCTGGATGTAGGGTCTTCTATTACATTTAGACTGCTGAAAGGCATGTTTACTAGCCAAAGCCACAATCAGACCCCTGCCCTGTGACTTGGTACAACACTCCCATGTGTTTTGGAAGCTGGAGTAAGTGAACTTAATTTCCCGTAGAGTAAAAGGGAACTGAAAGCCCTGTGAAAATAGAGCCTTTTTCTTTAGATACTTAAATGTTTTGCTTAAAGTACTTAAATATACTTACATAAAGATGTTTAGATGTTTTACTTTAAGTATTACTTAAAAAAACATCGACTGTAACAAGAGGTAAATTAAGAACATTTTTTTCATAATTTTGTCACAGGTTTAGGGCAGTGAAACGCAATAAAATGACAACACATTGATCTGTTTCAAGTTAAAATCTTATGAGACTCCGAATTATGATACATACAGAGCTTGTCTTTATGAAGTCTGAATACTGCTTTATCCACAACAACTCTCTGTTGCTGCTCTTGAGCCAGTGACAACTGCCCAAAAATATTCTACTGCTTTCCAAGAGTAAGACACTCCACATTTCCATAAAAGATTCTTGACACAATGTGCAATAAATTGCTACAGCAGTAGAAAACTATTTAAAGATGTTATTAACACTTTATAATTCAGATTAATAGACTAATCTTTGTTTCCTTCTCAAAAGGGAATCCTTGTCACAGGAGTCACTTTGTATTGTTTCAGAAATTGCCCTAAAATGTGCAGTTTAACTAGCTTGCTATCAGTTTACCAAATCCTTGTGCATCATTCAGAAATTGCAGGAGAAAACCCCCCCCCAAATATGTCTAGTGTTCTTTTACTTTTCCAATATAAAGAAAGTAATTAAGGTGTCCAACACAATGAAAAAGGTACAAGAAGAATTATCAGATACCATTGAAAGAGTTTGAATCTTGTACTGTAATGACTTATATAATAAATACAACAAAGCACTTTACAGACACTTACCACAGATCTAAGCAACTGGAAATCTTTATATATCATATGCATGTTAAAGTGCTGAGGACCTTTTAAGTAGACAGAACATAATTACTTGCTTTGGTGTTCAGCCAGCAAACTGAAGTTAGCTACTTTGCTCTCAAACCTAAAAAACCATGTGTAGCGATGTTCGTGTGGTAAAAGAGAAAGCTACACTGCAGGTTAAATTATAAGGTGTACAACTTCCAATAACCATGGATTAGGCAGATGTGTGGTATTTTGCCATCTCCTTGAACTCTATTTAGGTTGTGTTTTTTTCCTTGTTGCCAGCATTTTGTTGCACTGTGGACAAAGCAAGCAAAAAAATCCTGATACAGAGCATTATTTCCTGTTGGGTATTTTGTAACTGTCTTTGGTGACAAGCAATAAGCTTTAATCCAGGGATTTAGTGGGGTCAACAGAGCCTTAAAGGCAAAAAATAATCGTGAAATTTCACACCCAGGATTATGTTATTTGAGACTCTGAGTCTTGAGGGATTTGAAAAGACGGAGGGAACAAGTTTTGTTTTGCAAAAGGACAAGTATTAATTTGACATTGTAGAGAAAATATTTTTTCTTGAGTATGACTGCCTACTGTGCTTTCACATTATGTGAAAAAACATCTTTCTTTTGCTTTTCAAATACTGTAGGTTACATTTAAAATTTTATTATGTGAAACAGAAGAAAATATGACTGAATGTACAACTGTACCAGGTCACATTCTGACCTTCACATTACACATCCTTGGCAGTCAGGGATGCGTCATGCTCCTTCCACCCTGACATCTGCTCTAACTTCAGAAGAAAAAAGCTGGCAGATTTCTAAGAATGGCTCTGCCTCCCCAGACAAACACAACAGTATGTGCCAATATTTTCTATTTCCACATATACCACCATTTCCACAGAATGGCATGTAGATTATGTCATCCTGATCATAATCCTACTGGCTTGCACTGTGGTCCTCTTTTCATTTGTGGTCTTCATTTCATATGATGAGTTCTCCATCTATGGAGAACTCACATAGAAGCAACAAAATACTGTGAACATCTCCTACTGCACATCTGTCTTGTACATCTCATAATTATGCTGCCATTTCTCATGAAGTTCAAGAAATAGACAAATGTCTTACAAGATTTCTATAGCTGTCCTTTCTTAAAATAATTAGATTAATCTTTTTCAGTACTTGTCTTAGCCTCTGCTGGTTGCTGTTGATTTGGATAGTTCAGGATCATGAGTTTTTCTCCCTGATAAGAAGATCTGATGTTTAGAAAAGCATATTGCAAAACTGCATTTTTCAGAATAGTCCTCTTTACCATACTGCTTTCTTCAGTCTTGGTCTCTGACTCTGAACTAAAACCTAAATGTCCTAGGAAACAGGTTAGTGAAAATTGTTGCTTGGCAGGAATAAGGGTCATCTCCAGTGGCAAAGCATGGATGCATGGCATCTCTTGAAAGAACTGAGTCAGGCTTTATTTCAGAGCAGCTCCCAGGGCTCACTTCTTCTTTTCATATAGTCATGCTTTATGACAAGGTCTGTCAATGAAGCTCCACACATATTATAACTATGAAAGTAGTTGCTTCAACCTGAGATATGCACAAAAAGCTATTTTCCAATAAATATCACTTCATCCTGCCATGAGTGTCGCACAGCACCAATGTTGTTGACAAAAGACATTGAAAAAAAAATAAAAGCTCCCCTGATAATGGACTTCTGAAATTCTCTTTCCTCTGTGTGTGGTGGTTACCTAACATCTGACCACTGGTACTTAAACCCAGTAAACAGTTCTAAATAATACTCATTATTTCTAGGTATGCCCTCACACAAGTCTTGTTTGTGAGGCACCATTTGTTACCCATCTTCAGGCAGAGCAATCTTTGGCTCTGAATGGATATCAGTTGTACATCACTCAGATAATTATTGCATTTTTAGATGACATGCAAGGATTATGTATAGAACAGGATGCTACTTCACTGACATTACAGCCAACAACAGCTTTGCTTTTGACTTCAAAAGGGACAAAATGTCATCTATGTATCCACAGCAACACACACTGTGTGAACAATTGTAAACTTTCCCTGCTGCTTGGAAAAGGGAAAGGGAAAAGGGAAAGGGAAAGGAAAAGGAAAAGGAAAAGGAAAAGGAAAAGGAAAAGGAAAAGGAAAAGGAAAAGGAAAAAAGGAAAAGGAAAAGGAAAAGGAAAAAAAGGAAAAGGAAAAGGAAAAGGAAAAGGAAAAGGAAAAGGAAAAGGAAAAGGAAAAGGAAAAGGAAAAGGAAAAGGAAAAGGAAAAGGAAAAGGAAAAGGAAAAGGAAAAAAAGGAGGGATCCTCGATGGAGCCAGTTTCTACGATTGGCTCTTGACACTGCCTTAGTTATGCCTGGTAGCAAAGGGTAGAAAGGGAATGAGAAACAGATTTAGACTTTTCCAGGTTTCAGTTCTCCATTTCAGAACAACTGAACTTCATACAAACTAACTGAAATAACTATTGCTGGGCTAAGAAATCTGGAGTCTAGTGCAAAACCCCGTGGACCCTGTTCAGCTTCCTCCCCCAGTCTGTGGGGTTTGGATCAGACCCTCAGATGCCACACATGTGAAAGCCATTGTGGTTTTGGCATCTTGAGTTTTTTTCCTAATTAGCATCGAATTTTCAGAAATAAGGGATTAAAGATTAGGAACAATGCTTAAGAAAAATTGATTGTATAGATGACAAGGACTGTAAATTTTGTCAGTGTGTGCTGGAAACTCTAACATAAGCTACAAAGATGCAGCCTGCATCTCCAGAAAGCAAATGTTCCCTGCCACAATTTAAAAGAGAGGCACTTATCAAGCTAGGTATTGTTCCATCACACAAATACTTATCTTTTTTTCTTACTTTCCAGAAATATATTTTGCTTATGCCATATTAGAATGACAATGGCATCTAAGTCAAGGCTAAGCCTGCAGCAAACTGATGAGCATCCTAGCTGAATGAAGTATACATGCATAGCCATAGCACAAAGCATCATTTTATCTTTATGCATCCTCTGGATGTTTGCTGTAATCATCCAGCAACACTATTTTGGACAGCAAGAAGAAGTAGAAGAAACACTTGTAGGCTGGAATGTTGTATTAAAAAAAAAAAAAAAAAAAAAAAAAAAAAAAAGAAGGGAAGAATAAGAATTAAACCCTTTCTTGTATGCTTTGTACATCTTCTGCACATGCACACATGGATGCAGGCAAGACACATACACCAGGCATTGAATAGGCTGTTTGATATTTAATCTGAATGCAGCTGTTTGGATATTTGTTTGGTCTGTCTCTGGATTTTTCATTACAAATATGTGGTTAACAGCAGCCAACCTGATTTGCATGTGTGTGTGCCTGATTTGTTCACCGCTATGCCTCCTGTGTCCTACATCTTAATCACATCCAGGCACCCGCCCCATTACATTACCAGAAGGGAAGTGATGGACATCCCTTGACTCTCTTCATGACCCCCTGATAATCCTGTTTCACACACAGGCTCCCTGCTGTATGAAACACAAAAGCTGCCACTGTAGTTCTTTACTTCCAGTCGATATTCTGACAGACTTGATCTAGCAAATTAGTATGCTGTGGTAGGGGCACGACAAAAGACCCTTTTGACACACTCTGAATCGATACAAAGGCCAACAGAGAGCCATTTCACCGTAGTTCTGTTATTTTTCCCCTTTTGATGACCCTTCTTCTTCTTCTTTTTTTTAGCTCGTATGACCTTGTCAGATTTAAAAACATAATGTTAGAAAAGTCATCCTTGCAGAGGGGAAGAAAAATCTAAACATGCAGAAAGACAAGAATACCAATGCAAAATTAAAATACAGCTGGATCAGAGGAGTGAGATTTTCTTGTGTGAATTTGTTTGTCCTTCACACTGCTGAAATCTCTACATACTTCAAATGTCAGAGTATAGAAGTAAACAGACTGCTGTTGCCATGAATGTTGTGTTACATCTGAATATGTTATTCTTCCTTTTTAGAAAAATGAGCAGCACATCTCAGAGTATTAAAAATGTATGTCTTAGTCAAATTTCTTGGTATGAAGGATCATGTAAGGTCATAATGTATTTTACAATTCAAAAATTTCAGTCATATTTACTTAATTTTCAGATGCTTATGCTGGGAAATTTAACTGAATTCATGCTGAAATTGATCATGCCATGCAAAGAAAAATACTTTTAAGTGTGTGCTATGTGTATTTAAAAAAAAATCTATAAAGACCAGTCTAATTTTTATCTGAAAGTTTATCAACAGACTTTACACTTGTTCAAAATGATGACTTATTCATAGAGAAACTACAAACTTAACTGACTTGCATCTCTAAGCAATGTTGTTGTACGCATTTCTCTACCTCTGCAAGAATAACTCATTTGTTCAGAGTCAGAGTAATTTTAGTTATGTTTACAGCTTTACCAATTTAATTGGTTTTATGTTGGCCAAATCCATGTAATAGATTTACATTCAGTCTTTAGGAAACATACCTAAATGAGGACAACAGCTATTTATCGCATAATAGAAACTTATGTGTAACAATATCCAGGTATTCATAAAGGCTACAAGTTTGCCTTATCATCATTTTAAAGTTGCAATTATGTCATAATAAGGCTGAAGTAATGTAATTTAAATACATGTTGTTCTTAAGGAATGATACATAATCTTAAATGAAAGACAGGCATTCAGATAATCTATATTTTCTTTCTCACACTAACAGACTAAAAAATACCTACTAAAAGTCAGTTTCAAAACTTAATATTAGAATTTTAAGTTTTCAAGCTGAAAAAAACCTTAAGTCAATAAAAAGTGAGACATTCCCAGTATTAGAAAGCACTTTACTGTAACTCACAAAGAAACATTTTCCAAAAATACAGGTGCACAAATTACTCCCAGCATTTGCTGTACAGTATGTACATTTGACCTGTGCTGCACTTTGGCATTTTTCAACACATAAACCTTGTTCTCTCAAATAGAACTACTATACAGACACAAGGCATAAAGCATATTGTGTAAGGAATTCAGGCCACTTCAGACAACTCAACTTAAGAACAGAGGCAAAATGACACTAGCTGTTCCAATTCCTCTAGCAATTTTATCGAGCCCAAGATTACCAGACTCAACCCCCTCTTCCAGAGCCCCCAAAGCATAGGGTGACCTACTCAGCTAACAGAAACCAGTGGCCCACAAAAGAACTTCTAGCATTTACACCAACTCCCATCCACACTGAGAGAACATTTTATTGTAAAATATATCATATTTCACTGAGACAGACCATTCTGTCCTGAGATAAATATAACACAAATGTGTATGCAGCAAGAACTACCCTTAATCTTATCACAGTATCCATATTCACATGTTCTTTATGAAGGCTATACTTGTAGAGCAATATGTTGCATTTTAACTCCAAGCCAGAATACTGTTAATATGTATGGTAATAGTTTCTCTTGTAGGAAAAAAAACACAGTATATGGCAATAATTTTAAAATAGGTTAGCATAACAGCTGCAGCATGACTTCATAACAGGAGTAGCAATGGATGTATCTTGCCAATTGAATACTTTTTTATGTAATCCTTTGTGCCTTCTTTTCTCCTATTAAACAACAATCAATCAAAACAAATATAGTTAAGTCTCAAGCTGGGTATACTAAATGTTGCAAGGCAAGTATGCTGTTCAAATAAAACACCTCTACTGGTATTTTAATACCTAGGTGGTAAAAATTACTAATTACATTTAAAAACCTTGTTTTACAATTGCATCTGCTTTTTTTCAGCCCAAGCAATCCTGGGTTTATGGGCAGCTCAACTCTGAGACTCCAAGCATAACAGGTGTAAGATTGGAGGCCGCCAGGATCTGGAAGGAGGGAAAGAAGAAAAGCAAAAGGAGGAGGGGTTGCTCTGGTATTGCTTCTTTCCAGTTGTGCACATTGCTGCACACTTTGTTACACAGGGCTAATAAGGGAGCCGTTGCCACCACTTCATTTGCTCCCTGCTTAACCTTCTTCCTCCAAATTTTCTCTAGAGGGGTGCTGGTGCTATCCTGTTGTCCAGATTTACAATTCCAAAGTCTTCCTTCCGCTGGTTTTACTTCTCACTGTGTTACTGGTGTCAGCTTGCACTGCTAAGGTACTACTACTACTCCATAGCTGCCAGAACATTGCCCATCATCTGCCTCATGCTTGAGCATCCTAATGGGCGATAAGCTCCCAGAATCCTACAGACTGCACCCTTTTTTTTAAACGGTGATTTTTTACAGAAAAAAAAACAAACAACAAACCAAAACCTTTATCTCTTTTTTTGTGCACAAATTTATTAGTTCCTTTTTTTTCACAAAGACCTGAAATTCTTCATAAATGCATAAAATACAATGCCTAGATTTGTAGAGTAAGGAAGGATGCAACAATACCAGTAGATATGTCCAGAACCTTCCCTTTTTCTGGAAATGAAACCAGCTAAGGTAGAAGAGTGAGCCTCTGCAATGTTCAATTCTCTTATTCATCAGAATGGGAAGGTAACATCCAGACTGTCTTCTGGGAAACCTATCTGGCCATTGCTTCTGTGTCAGGGAGCTGCTGGAAGATATTTTGTTGACATGAGCCAGAAGCGTAAGCAGGACTGTTGTAACATTGCCAGTACAGGTGCTGATGAGTTCCTGTGCCTACAAGTATACCGAGGCACTGTTTAATGGTGTCTCTCACTGTCTATTCTTCAATGTTTCAGAATAAAAAAGGAGAAATCTGCCTGGTTAAAAATACTTCCATAGGTTTCACCGTGTATTAACAGGAGTTTCACTTTTCACTAGCTCCACTGACTTCAGGAAAGTCAGTTCTGATTTGTGCTTACTTGAAGTCAGAATCAGGATTGACTGATACCTATCGCTGAACATTAACTTTTACCTTCTGCAGAGCACACAGTAGGCTCTATTTTAGAATTTGTCTTTTCTTAAATTAGTCACTGACCTCAGAGAGAGCTTCATCAAGATAAAGAGGATTTAACTCAGGAAAAATGAAACCTTTTATTTAATATACTGGATAACAGCAATGCGGTGTGCTGCTCACCCATATATGCATTTTAAATTAGCGTTATTTATTTGTGCTTACTGTTTGCCTCATTTAGTGTACATCTACTCTACAACTGTCTATGTTTATATTGCACTCCTATCTACCTCTTCTAAGCACATCATAGTTTACCTTCAGCATGCTGCCTGCAAAAATAGGAAGAGAAATCATTCCAGCTTAAATCTTTCACTTCTTGCAAAACTTTTTTCTACAGCTTCAGTAAATCAATCATTATGTTTATTTTATTCTCACCCAAGAATCTCAAGCAACTGACACAGTGTGTAGTCAGCTAAATGTCAGCCTCTATTAATAGGAACATGTAAACATAATCCAATATTAAAAAAATAAACACTCAAGAGCTGATGTCTTGCTGTACTTCTAGATCAGCTCCTCAGCTGGTACAAATCCACCTGGTGGAAGAGCTAAACTATGGCACATAATGCATGCCTCTCTGAGGATGGCAGAATTCAGTTTTCCAATTGACAGTGGACCCAGTGCGCTTTACTAGAGCATACAGGTGAAAGCCTCAGGCTGAACAGATGAAAGCAGGAAGATGTACGGTCAGAGCATCTTAAAAACTTAAAGTGTTTAGTCTCTTCTGCCTATCATTGGATGTGAGACTTAGGTAGGATGAATGGATGAGAGAGAATGACAAAATCACAGAATCCTAGGGGTTGGAAGGGACCTCGAAAGATCATCTAGTCCAACCCCCCTGCCAGGCAGGGTCACCTAGAGTACATCACACAGGAACTTGTCCAGGCAGGTTTTGAATGTCTCCAGTGAAGGAGACTCCACAACCTCTCTGGGCAGCCTGTTCCAGTGCTCTGTCACTCTCACAGTAAAGAAGTTTTTTCTGATATTTACGTGGAACCTCCTATGCTCCAGTTTGCACCCGTTGCCCCTTGTCCTATCACTGGACGTCACTGAAAAAAGCCTGGCTCCATCATCCTGACACTCCCCCTTAACATATTTGTAAACTTTGATGAGGTCACCCCTCAGTCTCCTCGTTTCCAAGCTAAAGAGGCCCAGCTCCCTCAGCCTTTCCTCATAAGGGAGATGTTCCACTCCCTTAATCATCTTTGTGGCTCTGCACAGAACTCTTTCCAGTAGTTCCCTGTGCTTCTTGAACTGAGGGGCCCAGAACTGGAGACAATATTCCAGATGGGGCCTCACCAGGGCAGAATAGAAGGGGAGGAGAACCTGTCTTGACCTACTAACCACACCCTTTCTAATACACCCCAGGATGCCATTGGCCTTCTTGGCCACAAGGGCACATTGCTGGCTCATGGTCATCCTCCTGTCCACCAGGACCCCCAAGTCCCTTTCTCCTACACTGCTCTCCAGCAGGTCAGCCCCTGACCTGTACTGACAGATGGGGTTGTTCTTCCCCAGATGCAAGACTCTACACTTGCCCTTGTTGAATTTCATCAAGTTTCTCCCCGCCCAACTCTCCAGCCTGTCTAGGTCTTGCTGAATGGCAGCACAGCCTTCTGGTGTGTCAGCCACTCCTCCCAGTTTAGTGTCATCAGTGAACTTGCTGGCAGTGCACTCTGTCCCCTCATCCAGGTCATTGATGAAAATATTGAACAGTACCGGTCCCAGCACTGACCCCTGAGGGACTGCACTAGTCACAGACCTCCAGCTAGATTCTGTCTCATTGACCACGACTCCGTGACTTCTTCCTTTCAACCAGTTCATGATCCATCTCACTACCTGATCATCAAGACCACCTTCCTTAGCTTACCTACAAGGATGCTGTGGGAGACAGTGTCAAATGACACGTAGCAAGGAAAAGTAAGACAACTGTTGTGATTTCTTCACAGTGTTGCCAAGGATTCTTGGCTGTTTTTTCATAGCTAGTGCTCCAGTTGCCTCCTTGTCATTATCTAATGATATTAGATAACAGTTTGGATACTCGTAGCATGTAAGACAGTGTTTCTGACATTATTGCTCTACCCTAGAATAAAATTAGGAAAACTCTCCTTCTCCATTCCAGAGAAACTGTTGAATTCTACCAGGAAATGTCAGTAGGCAAAATTGAATTTTTATCCCTAAATTGAATAAAAACCATACCACTGGGCTGGCTGAATTGGCAATTATCTGCACTGCCCCTGCACCAAGCTGCAAACCAGAAGGACACAGGGGAGCATTTCCACTGGCCCACTTCCCACCACTAAATGGCCAGAGGTGACAACATCTGAGGAGGACATCAAAGAAAAAGCTTTGCGTGGACAAGTCAGGCAAAGAATATTGCAAAAGCAAAAATGAAAAAAAAAAAAAAAAAAAAAGCAGAGAATTTAAAACTCCTTTGTTTGCATTTATCTGGTCAAATTAAAATGTTTTTTCAAAGAATTATTTCATTAAACGCTTAACATCCTTCTCCCTTCACAATATCTTGCTCTCAACTGTTGGTAAACCCGGTCTGCATTCTGCCTCCCTTCAAAAAAATGAAAACAAACATGGAACAGGCTTCACATTCATTATATCTTCAAGAGTGGTAAGAGAGACAGGAAATGAAGATTTCTTTCCATATTATCAAAACCAGAGAGAGGGAGGGAGGGAGGGAGGGAGGGAGGGAGGGAGGGAGGGAGGAAGGAAGGAAGGAAGGAAGGAAGGAAGGAAGGAAGGAAGGAAGGAAGGAAGGAAGGAAGGAAGGAAGGAAGGAAGGAAGGAAGGAAGGAAAGGAAGGAAGGAAGGAAGGAAGGAAGGAAGGAAGGAAGGAAGGAAGGAAGGAAGGAAGGAAGGAAGGAAGGAAGGAAGGAAGGAAGGAAGGAAGGAAGGAAGGAAGGAAGGAAGGAAGGAAGGAAGGAAGGAAGGAAGGAAGGAAGGAAGGAAGGAAAGGAAGGAAGGAAGGAAGGAAGGAAGGAAGGAAGGAAGGAAGGAAGGAAGGAAGGAAGGAAGGAAGGAAGGAAGGAAGGAAGGAAGGAAGGAAGGAAGGAAGGAAGGAAGGAAATCAGCATTACTTACATTTGCTTACTCCTCACATATTACAGATTTCACAAGTGACTTGTGATGCTGAATTGCTGTAGCTGTTTATACAACTCCCATGTTACTCATTGTTTATCTGTTTCCTTTGCCCAAATTGGGGAAAACTCACTTTTAAAGTATGAGTCAAAGTTTGACTCATCTGGCAAGTCAGTAATTACTTTTCATATAGTTAATATGCCAGAACACACAGAACTCATAAGTACTGTAGAAGGTACTGGGACATATGAACTAAGACTCCTACCTACCATTTTTCACAGCTCAAGTAATAGCCAAATACTCTTTATAGTACAGAAGCAAATGCATAAATTCACCCCCTAAGTGCAGAAGAAAAAATACAGTTTTCAGAATATATTTTTTTAAACAGGACCCATAAGGAAATATTGGACAAAAAACTCTACACTTTTAAGCACATTTTGAACCATGTAATATTAAAATAATTTCCTAAACCTTGTTCTCTTTCACTTTTATGCATCCCTCCGTATTAGAGGCATAAATGCTTGTTTCTGTTATTGAGACAAACATTAGATTAATTTGTACAGAGATGACATCAAGAGAACAGAGAACTGATAGCTTTAGTTCCTATCATTTAGCTTTCACAGTTTCTATTTGTAACAGCTTCTCAGTTCTTTAATACAGCCATAAACCACAAAGCACTAGAGCATGTATTACTAGGGAGTTATACAGCCTTGCTTCCAGAAGGGAATAACAATATGTGAGTGTTTTCTTCACATCTGTGTCTTTAAATGCAACCTTGGGATAGACCTGGTAGCCCATTCTGATAATTTTTTCTTGAGATAAACAAAAAATAAAATACATATGTTTAATCTCAAGCAAAATTTAACAGTTTAATTGTATCTTGCCCCGATAAACAAACAAATTGCATTTTGCCTCAGTGGACTGGCAATGGCAAAGTGAACCTGCTCAGTGAGGCCCTTGTTATGACACGTAATATGCATCACAAGGGGAAGTGTTAATGGACATTTAAGGGGACATGACAACCCCATTAGCTTCCCTGATAAATCTGCCGTGGAGTAAATGACAATCCTTCCATGGAGATTTCACTGCTGGGCAGCACCGCAAAAGAGAAGGGAAAGTTGTGAACCAGGCCTGCATTAGTGAAGGTTATGCTAAATCAGAGATTCTGTTTGTAAAGAGGTGTGAAGTCCACGAGAAATTAACAGCTTTAAATTATTTTCTTTACCATTAAAACTGATCAGACTTTGTCATTGCAATGGTCCAAATCTTCTTATCAGCTACCTGGGCATGATTTTCCCCTTTGAAATTTTTCTAATTTAGAATTATTTGAGGTACTGAATACTCTTACCCATGCAGCAGTGAAAACCTGCAGTGAAACCCTGCAGAATATAACGAAGGCCAGGTACTTGCCAAAAATAGTACATTTTTTTTCATTAATCTCTACTATGTTAAATCTCTTTAAACATGGATGTATTTGTTTCTACAATTACACAGCTTTTATTTCCCAGAAGACAATCTTTAGTGCCTATGGGCAGTGTGTTTATTCATGTATCTACACGGATGTTTCTGATCTTTTAAATCTCTGACTATCACTTGCTTATATTACTTCTTGTCTTCTTCCTCTCTGTCCTTGAGCAATCAGGTCAATAGCTACAGCCAAACTTGGCAGCTGCTAGAGCAAGATGTCAGATGTTGAAATATATATTCTTTCTGCAGTGGCATCATGGCCTGTGGCTAGTCCTTTGTATGGATTCACTGCCAGCAACGTGGCTGTGTTCAGTGCTGACTGCTTGTGGGTGTAGAACTGCCTGCAGGGTTATATCAAAGTCATACTGTTATGTAGCTGACTATGTTGCTTTCACTCCTTAGATGGCATCATTTTCTGGCACTAATGTAGCTGCGTGATATTTTCTCACATCCATTTCTACACTGTGTGCCAGACGATCTCACAACCCCCATCAACATATCTCTGAATCAGCCTTGCATTATTCCATTCCCTACTTCCAGACAAAATGTTAGTAAACCTAGAAGGATATGAATAAAATTGAGAGAACAAAGAGGCTAATTTTTAAAGGTTCATTTTAAAAAATGAGTATGTGCACTTCTGATTTTCAGCCACTGTCTACACACAGATCCCCATTTCTTTTGTTCAAATATTTTCTACTTTGATACATAATTGAATAGCTAATCTTGCCTGCTTTAGCTACACAAAAATGATATAAACATCCAGATTTCCTAACTAAGGTGCACAAAATTTAACCTTCATTTTTTAAGCTTCTCAGAGCAAAACTATTTTTGAAGTGTTATGAATACCCCCAGGAGCATATTAATAACTGACAATAATCTTCACAGAAACCAGTAGGTGAAAATTTAACTAAAATCCACTTCATTTTGCACAGAACCTAAAATAAAGTAGTATTATTTTCCCTCAGAATCACTCTGAAAAGAGGTAAATATTAATCAGGTCAGTGTTTGAATTCTGTTCTGAAATAATTTGCTCTGGAAGTGTCTTGACACCTTCGACCTATTTGCTGGCTGGAGACATCATCAAAGAATTTGGTCAAAGATGCAGAAGAGCAGCCACACAGTGTAGGCTGATATATCTGGGCATTTGAGCAATGCTAAAAATGGAAGGTAACACTTAAAGATTAGAAAACAGGCAGGAAGTGCATTAGTTTGTCCAAAGATTTTTTTCATTGCTGCCATGTTTGTGAAACATGCATACACATAGACAGGTTAGTCTTATAATTAGGCCTTTAAATCAATTTTTACAGGCTTACCTTGTGTTTATATGCTGATACCAGAGTTTGTTCCCTACCAAGAGAAAGATTTGGGGGGACAAATGTTGCACAGCTTTCCTTCCTTTAAAAAAACACTTTAAAAGTCTATTTTTAGGAACTATAAACAATAGGAAATCCATCTAATCCCATACCACCATACACGGACAGAACAGGGTATGTAAATGAGGTTCCTGGACTAGAAAAGTAAAACATGTATATTGGTCCCAGTTCTTCAGTTTCTCTACAGAGCAATACATCCTTATGGTAATTAACACACGAGAAAGGAATGCAGAGGAGAAACCATAGTATGAAACATTGGGCATAATGGGAGTTGAGCTTGTGCTCTGTTTAACATACTGTAATTGGGTTGTCTGGTACAATTTCTCTTTCAAAAATTATTTGCTTTGAAAACACTGTCTGCCTGCCTAGTTGTTTTCAGTGCTGTGGCACTTGTTTGTAAAATCAGGAACATTGGCTACAACATAGAAACTGGATTTGTGAATACACATTAGAAATCCAACATGCAATTTGTAGATAAAATTCTGTAGGCAAACTCTTTCGTCGAGATCAGTTTTGAGACAACAGCTCTGAAAATGAAATCTTCCTCAAGAGACTTGATCACCTCTTGCTCCATTTGGAAAGATGTTTTCAAAAACTGAATGGGCAAAGTACAGCAGGCAAGGCTTTTTCTTCCCACAGAGTGCATGTCTCTCTTCTGGGTACACCGGGCAGATGGAGAGCTTCAGCCCCACACTCTCTTTCCTCTTACTACATCCATAGGTCTTAAAGGCCACAAAGTACAAGGCAAAAGGGAAGGCTCAATAAGATATTCAGTTTATTATTGTGTTTTTAAAATCTTCATTTGTGTGCACAGGCATATTACTAGGAAAGATCACAATAAGAAAGATTTTGGTCAAATTCATACCTGAGTAGGCAGAACAGAATTTTTATTACCCAGACATTTTACCCAATAATTTGAACCAATGCAAATCTTTGATACAGACAATTGCAGTACAATCTAGCACACTGTAATTAGTTTAGGCATGCATTGTGTGAAACCTGGTATATGAACTCTGCAACGTATCACAATATTAATACTTGTTAATTTTTATTCATTTTTTATACATATATATGGTCCTGTTTGAACTATCAGCATTCTCCCTATGGTCCATTTCACTCAAAACTTGGCTCTGTTCTTTTAGTGTCCTGTATTTGTGTATCCCTGTGATGGGCTTAGTTTATGCATGGCATTAATAGGGGCAAGGTAAATGTCCAACAAACAAATTTGCTAATAACATATTCATTTAAGATGTATGTGAATTTTAAAACTGCTGAAATAAAATAATTTACAAAATAAAATGCCAAGTGGGGCAGTGAGCTATTTTATCCTCTTCTACAAGCAAAAATAGCATGGGCATTTTTATATTTCATCTCAAAATGCTACCATAGGGATCTGACCTAGATTTAAAACTCTTATCTCGAGAGATGAAAGATCTCCACATTAATCTACTGTTGCTCGAACATGTGGCTTTACATATATCAAGAGAGGGCAGCTCATGAAGTTGAACTTCAGTTGCTTTTGTTCTTTGCTACAGCAGGGCAATGACATGATCCCTCTCCTTTCTTCCTCCCCTCCCCCAAAACAGGAAAAGAAAAGAAAGAAGCTTTAATCCTCTCTGGTACAAATTTCCCTAATATTCAATAATCACTCCCTGTCTCCTTCCCTGTGGGAGACGTCTGGTAGCATCTGTGCCAGCATATGTTAGACATCTCTGAGTGGGTCACTACCTCATTTTGTCACCGACTCCTCTATCACCTAGAGAGACAGCAACATCCCTCCACAACACAGAACTCTGCAAGACACAGCACTGTCATGTCTCTCTCAATAAACTTGGTTCAGTACGCTTTAACCTGCTTTCTATACACTTTAACCCACTAACTGTGGTTAACCCACTCTTAACTGAATCCTTTTCACAGTGGGGTTAACATGACTGAAAGAAGCATTATTATGTGTGTTGCTTTAAAACAAGCAAGGCCTCCAATGCTAATTTCAGCACTGTACCTTAGAATAAAGGAAGAAAATTAGATCCTTATATGTCACTAGTTATGCTTTAAATGCTTTGTAAAATACACATGTAATTTACAAATGGTAATATCTCAATTCTTGTGATTCATTTCTATGGCAAAAGATTTTATTAGTGGCTGTGATAAAGTCTGCTTTTTCTTTCCTTAATTCAACAAAATTAGACTGAAACACGTGGCTGCATTAACTCTTGGAAGTTATTTTGCAGTGGCTTTTCTTTTTCAGTTTGTAGTGCAATGATGTATTATAGGACTGTTTTCGGCAGATATGCCATTTCTGAAGTGTGCACAAAGGTTTTTCCGAGCTAATGACACTTACATCTGTTCCTTATTGCAGGTTTTTCTCTAGTTTTTTTGTCATAGTGGCTGATGCTTGAAAAGTTTCCACGATAATTTTCTAGAAAATAATCTAAAAATAACACACAAACCCAGCTTTCAAGCCTCAAAACAGTCAACCTGTTGTTAGTATTGATCTCTTTTTACTTCTAGTATTTAACTGAAGCAGAATAGGAAAATCTAAAATATGGTATCTGATGATACAGTATGACAGAATATTTTGGCAGGTTTTTTTACATCTAAAAACAGATGAACTATGAACCTGTTAATATTTCATTAAAGTCAGTTTCATTTTGAGGTAGGAAAAAGTTATTTACCATCAGTTCATGAGAACAAAATTAAATATATCTGTTAAAATATTATCTTCCAGGGTCAGATCCTAATTCGAAGTAAATTGAAATAAATAGATAGCTGTTGATCCTCTTTTTCTAAGGTAGCCCTAGGCTAAAGTAAAGTTTTACTTTTTCTGTTCACACTGTTCAGAAAAAATGGTAAATAACCAAATTTGGTATTCAATAGTCAGTTCAGATTTATCTCCCTTAATATTGAAAATACCTTCTCTAGGCTGGTTGACCTAGAATGATAACATTATCTGATATTGTGGTTTCTGCACTTTGACAGATGATTTCCTAATTAGAAAAATGACACCAAATACACCTCCTCCCATCCCTCTGAAACCATACCATATGTTGCTAAAGCTCCATCCACTTCATACATCATCAGTGCCTCTCTGCAAGAGCTAGCTCTTCACTGCCATTTGAACAAACTAAGAAATGCTGATCTAGAGGACTCAGTTTTCTTCTATACAATGATGAAGTATGAAATGCCTAGCAATTTTTTTAAGAGTCATAAAAACTACTCTGACACACTTACAGGCATGAAAATGATCAAAAAGTTTTTCAAGTGCAATATGTTCACCCTGTTTGGTTTAAATATAATCCAATCATTACTCTAATAAGGGGCATTGTAATACTTTCTTCCACTCTGAAATCTTCAGATTACTAAATCTGTATTAGGAGACTAGAAATGTTGATTTCTTACATTATTTTTGAACAGAATTATTCCTAGAAGATGGCAAAAAGTGCAATGGAAAGATTGTGCTCAGATACTATGGTATGAGTTCAGATTTACAACAGGACCCTCAAGAACAGAATATGGCCCAAAGTATTTTAAATATATAATCCTCGTTAGGATTCATACACTGAAGAACAGCTGAGCTCAGGGGTGCCATAGTGCTACTGAGTTAGAAACCTCTGACAATAGGGGTTAATACCGGAAAACCTGGTAAGCTTGTGAGTATAGTAACATGAGCAACACTGCTGTAATTGCAGTTTTCTTTCCTGTTAGATAGAAATTAATCAATATCCAAGGAGAAGCAGAATAACAAATTTTCAATAATTTGTACTGCTCTTTGATAGGGATATGACTTTTTGTCTGATTCAAAATTATTACTGGACTATTTTCTAAAGTGTGCATTAAAATTTCTCTGAGAAGGTATTGTCAAGCAAAGGATATTTCATAGTGTTTTCAGGAGCATGTTTGAATAATCATGCAGAATTTCTTCTTGCTTCTGAGAACCTTAACAAAGAATCAATACTGCAGCAGGCCTCAGAGGAGTGAATCTCCACACAATCTTTTGCGTGGTTCAGCTGACACTGAGAATATCATGTAAAGATGTGCACAAGCATTTCAACTGGCTTGTCCTCTTACTGATTAGACCTAGGGAGATATTTGATTACAGAATAGATGGGCAATATGCTTTGCCATCCCTTCCCAATTTATTTTGCAATTTTACTACATTGTAAGATGTGACTGACAAGTTATTAGTGTTTTGCATTTGGAGGATAATGTATGAGGTGAAATAAAATTTAAAAAATAGGTAAGAAGAATGAAATGCCAGAGAATAACACCCTCTTATCCTCACAATTGTAGACTAGTGTAGTGGCAATCATATCTGATGAGAAGAGGTTTTGAGTGAAGACATGTCCTGACGTTTATCATAAATAGATTGGAATTGCCATTTATCTACAAGATCGTGTTTATGCCTGTGCTCTGCACTTGCGTAAGTCCATACAAACTCCCCAGTGGGAGTAATGGAGGAAAAAGTATTGAAAATTAATTTACATAGTTTTCGCCATACCTTATCTGCTCTCTTTTGCAAGCCCTAAACTGAATATCTGCCCACCCAATAGTTGAGTTTACAGCCTTATGAGACCAAGAGGTGTATGTTTTAAAGGACTAATCAGAGTGTAGATGGTGAGGTGTCAGAATATGAACTAGAAAAGAAAGTTTTCATTCAGTTACTCTTTCAACATTCTGTCTTTCCTCCAAGATTAAACATACAGGAGAACATAAGCTGCAACAATGAAAATATGGAGACATTTTATAGGAAAGAACATATGTTTTGGTGTAGTCGCTTTAATGTGATAGAAACACAGGCTGTGGCTCATTTCTCTGACTCCATGGGACATCTATATGACGTGAACTAGGGCAAACACTGATCTGGCTGAACCATAGTTGTGCCCAAAAAGGACTAAATGCAGGTTGAACTAAAGAATCCAAAGAAGTTTGTTGTGAACAATATTTCCACAACATGGAAATGGATAATTTGAGACAACATTTTTAGGCTGAGTTGCAGAATGCTACAAATGCTCATGTGGGTGTAGATAAGCCCTGAGTGCACCTAAAAGCTTATTCAGACCCTTTATTGAATTTTCCATTAGCAGCAGATCATATAATTTACCGAACTTGCCTAATAGAGAGTTTTCTTCTTCCTTCTTTTTAGTTATATCTTCCAGTGCTCTCTTAAATACAAGTTACCATGTATGAAGAAGAAAATATTATTACTGATCTCCTTGTTAGCTTTCTCTTGACAACAGTGGTGTTGCTCTTTTTGGTCATATTTCCATGTATTTCAGGACCAGTTTCTATCTGGCCCTTGCAAAATATAACACCTTCAATTTCAAATAAATTAGCTTATAAAGATTTACTGTTCAGTTTAGATGTCAAAGGAAAGGATTACTGTTATGAGTGCTTCCTTTCAGGATACTGTGGTTGTAGATTTCTACACAATGTCTATATAATGTACTCTGTTTTCAAGACACTGCTTTAAAAGCATGTTGTGCTCTGAGTAATTGAAAATAGCAGAGAAATAGAAAATTGAGAGCATTCCTGTTCCTCACAGGTTTTTAATGAAATATTCCACTAACTGCAGAAATATCTTAAGAGTACATTAAGTACTGATATCTGCAAACAAATGAGATTTTTCTTTTATCCCTGAATACTTTAAACACTTTCAATACCTTTATAATCTATTCCAGAACATTATGGTTTAGAATTTAATTTCCCATCCACCTCCCACCCAACAGAAGAGTTTTGTCTCTTGTGATTTTTACTCATTAAGAGGCAGAAGGGATCACTGTGTAAGCACAGTAGTAACAACAACTTAGAAAACATCATTTTAGAATTGGAGGCTGGGAGGGAAACATTACATTCCAGAGAAAAATGGGATTTGTTAATTAAGTACTTAACTTTTGAAAAGAGTCCCATACTTAAAATAAAACATAAGTTTTCATACCACATGGATCATAATATTGGACCAATGTGTGATAAGATATTTTTATCATTATGGAGAGTATATAATTAAAATTATATTTATGGTATGTTGCAGAGTCATTAAAAACAAACAAAAAGCCAAAACCCCAACTTACACAAAAAAACAAAGCACCACAACCATTCATGTTCTCTTTTACTCTGTAGAAGTAGTAATTTTATATTAGTTATATGAGTCTGTGGCAATGGTATTTACACAAGACAAAAATCCTCCTCAATAAGATACACTTTAAGTGTAATGACTTATTTTTGCAGAACACTTCAAAGGAGGTAGGTATCAAGCAAGAACCAAAACTTGAACCCACACATTTTAAAGTGCTAGAATACTGAGTTATTTTATTCTGATTCACATTGTTTATGTAAAACATAACAGAATGCCACAACCTCAGGTAATCTTGAATTGGTGAGACTATTCCCAGAATGAAGATCTCAGCACCTGACTTGCAGATTTCATAGTATATTACTTAGAACACCTATTTGCACAAAAGAAATGCCCCCTCTAGAACTGGGTGCCTGTGTGAAGGACAGTCTTGCCCACCGTTTTCATTGAAATAGTTACACAGTAATTATAGAGGAAAAAGAAAATGTAAATAGAATATAAGGGTAACAGTATTTAAATGCATGGTACCAAATCCAAATGTTACCAGAAGTCAGTGTCTTCCCACTGAAAGCAGTAGAAAGGCTCACCTTAATTTAGAGAGAGTTAGATCGTGTCTTAAATACACAGTGTCATGAGCCAAATGGTTGATGAAGGCAGGAGGCAGTTAAATGTGGCAGGGTAGAAGTGGCTGTTGAAGGCGATTGCCAGCATTTCCCACATTCTGCTTTCCCAGGAATCTCACTGATCCATCATCCTTGCATGCTCCCTATCTCACATCCCACCACTCGTTCCTACTCACATCCTTACTTCTTTCTTACACCCTAATTTCACCTAAGCCCCCATGTTCGCCAGGGGCTGGCTAATTTGGGAGTAGTCTGCAAATAGAAAATTGGCGAGAACATCTTTATGGTCTCCTTTAAAGCACTTAAATGTTGGCAAAAGCAGAACCCTAGAGCTTTACACCACCTGCACGTTCCCTGCTGTGACGTGTACTCTGCCCATGGTGATCACACTCCACTGCAAGGCTCCATCTCATAAAGGTCCATAAATCACTGTAAAGTCAAGTGATCCAGGTTAATAATCATTCAAAAGATATGTCCATGTGTAGAAGAGAGTTAACGAATTTTTAGAATACATCTTGACTTTGAGACTGTTTGAAAGCTTATTGAGTGAAATTTGAGTGGAAGATCCTCAACATTAGGATGTAGTCATTTTTGATTACCTGTAAATTCTAACTATGAAACAATAAGGCTTTCAGCTTAGCAAATACTGAAAATTTACACTCCCCTTACCAGCTTGAAAACGCATCATATTTTTTCTCATTAAGGCCATCCTATTTTGTCAGAGGAGATTTTCCATTTCTGCGACCACTTGTAAAACTGCACTGCAATGCTACACCATGCCCCAAGATGACTGATTGGAGAATTAAGTAAGAGCAGATCTTGTTACAAAAATTTGTTTCCAATAAATACATTGATTTACCCTAAAACTCTTAAAATAAGAGAGAGAAAGATGGTTCTCAGAAGCTAAATAACTCAGGACAGTGGGATGACTTCTTCTGCACACTGTTAGTCAATTCAGAGATTATAGATACTACTTTCCAGACAAATTTGTGCCATTGCATTCTCATCTGCTCTGTACTGATAAATTGTGTCAAGAGTTCTCAGCTATGTATAAGTGTATACATATGTACATGTATCTGTATATGTACAATTTTGGGTGTTCCATGCTTTCTCCTCTGCATTTTCATGTCTGTGCTCATATATTTTCATCTAAGCATATTTAATTTCTCCATCCAGCACTGAAACAATGATGTTTCTCAGGAATTCCAGTCTTTTCCAAAATGCAGAAAGGTGATGAGAATGTTTTCTTTCTTTGTTTGAGATAAGTTATGGTGAATTTATTATCTTGTGTAGTTCCTACTTAGACAAGTGCAGACCTTCCATACAAAGTAAAAGGTAATATGCAACACTAAACCCATGCTAACTCTGACTATGCATCCTGTAATGCTACATCTTAAACCAGGATCATAACCTGGTTAACAGGAACACCTGGCAGGTTGATAAATGCTTGACAATAATTGTCACTGCTGCGTATATAATACTTCTTGGAGGAATTTTTATTTTTTCAAATATGAAACACCACAAAATTAAACTAAACAAGCCTAATTGTGCAAGCTCACTAAACAAGATCTTCCTGACAAAATGGTTCAATATGACACAGCTTCACATCAGTGATATTGACAAAACAGTGCATTTATCAATAAATATGTCATCTCCTGTGCTCAGTGATTTTGCTTTGCCTGTAAACATTCAGTGTCCTGTATGAACATACCTACTGAGGGACTGTATTAATGTTCTACATTCAGAAGGTAATCATTAATCATGGGTTGTAAAAATTGCTTAGAAACGCATAACCTCCCAAGACTAATACTGAAGTGAAGCCTACAAGTTAGAATAACTGAGGTCACAAATTCATAACAATTACAACTATATGGCTATTATTTCTTTAATTTCTATAGTTTGTATTCATGTCACAAAATGCCAGCCACCTTCCATGTACAGAACAGATCAGTGGTTCTATCAAGTCTTTCCAGTCTGAAAAAAAAAAACACAAAAGTGTACAAGGTAGAGGGGCAATATACATGTTAAAGTAATAATGAATCGAGAGTGTTTTTTTTCCTTTGAGTCAAGTTCTGTACCAAAACATGTAGCATCTGTTATGCATCAAATTTCTTGATCATCAGAAGTAGGTTTGGAGGAAGAAGCCAAGTAATTAGAGGTTTACACTCTGATGGAGGTTTGTCAAAGGTATTATTTTTATGGGAGGCACATGAAATACAGAGCTGGCATCACTGACAAAACAAAGGTCCAGAATTAAGTCCAAACTGGACCCTGTATTTCATATATAAACTTCAGAAAATTCTTAACCTTGGTTGGGTTTTATTAAGTTGGAATGAAGGATTTGGAAACTTAATTTTTCCAATTAGCAACTCAAATGTTTGTAACAATATAACTCATTGAAATCCAGAGCTGCCATTTTCCTCATGTCTATGTAGCTAACTTGTATTCACATATTGGAAATCATGCATGTAGAGAAGTTGGCACGGACTAAAATTAATTTTCCCAAGCATGTCTGACTCAGGTAGACCATTTTAGTTAATGTTAAGCATTATATCTCACTTTCTTATATAAGAATAAACAGATAAGTATCTGAGATATGGCTTAGGTATTGAAAAACACCCATAAACTATGATTTTGGTAATTGTAACAAGGCAGATATTTTAATTATATATCTCTAATATCTTGGGGTTTCTCTCTGAATTATATATTTGTGTACATAAATGCATAATAGAGAAGGAGAAGGAAAGACAGAAGGAGAGAGAGGGACAGAGAAAGAGAGAAAATATTCTACTGTCTGGGTCAACATGTAAAAACTTGGCACTACACAGTACTAAATCAGCATAACTCTGACCTTGCCTCTAATGCCACAACTTGTCCATTCATTTTTCGTGGCAAAGGATCTGACTGGCTAATGCACTTGTCTTCCAAGTCTCTGGGACAGCACTTAATTTTCTTTGAGAGTATTTCTAATGACGATGGAAGAAATGATGAGGCTTTCTAGATGAATTTGAACTTCCTGGAAAGGGTGAATAAAAGCTGATCACATAAATGCCCTAAAATTGTGTTGCCCAAATCACAGAGAATGGGTGAAAAATCTATTGTACTTTGCAGGGAATTTCATTTTTGATATAGCTGATTTGAAGTAATAAAAAGCTTTAGAACAAAAGAAACCAGGCTATTATCTCTGAAGTACTTTGCTAACAAGATGATAGCAAGGAACAAGGCTAGGAACTCAGCTGTAAGTCTGCTAACATGTTTTCACAGGTAGATTAGAAGATGTAAAGACCATCTTTTTCTTTTCCTTCAGTTACTAACATCATTTGAGCATGTCTGTAACTGTCAGTAGAAAACGAGCTGCCACACAGTTACACCTCTTCTCACCTCAACTGTGCAACATAGTGGAAAGTAGTCAAAGGCCAGGGAAGGACAATCTTGGCATTGGCAAGACTAAATGGAACTGCAAGAAGCTGGCAATCAGGATTTCTTTCCTTTTCACACCTCAGAAAAGAAGCAGATACTATTGGTGGGTTTGTAGTGACCAGGTTTTGCTGGGATACCATTTCTGCTTGCACACCTACCCTCTGGCAGCATAGATGGCAAATTAGCTGTACAAAACGTGCTGAAGAAGCTCTGTATGTACTTGGTGGCTTGACTGTTGCAAGTTCCTGTTGCTAGCAATCCCCTGGTTAGTCAGTTTAGTGTTACCTTAGAAATACCAGAATAAATTGTACTGTCCAAAGATACCAAAAGAAAAGTCACACTTGCTCTAGCCTAGCACCTGAGCTTCGAGACCCCCGTGAAGCTGGCTTAGAGGACAGGGGCAAATGCTGTGCTGCCTGCACATGTCCATGAAAATCTGCTCCAAGGAAAACCCAGCCTTCTGAACAGGATGGGAGAGGTGCATGGCAGGGGAGAAGGAAACATGGGAAGGGATGTACTTTACACAGCATACCTCCCCATACACATCTATGCAATTTCAGTGAGAAGTGCTGATCCACCCATTTTGGAAATACAGCTAGCTGCTTCAGAGCAAGGCGACATTTTGTATCCCACGCTTCTATTTTTTCCTCAAGTTTATATTTTTTCTTTTGTGGCAAAAGGCTAATGGTAACAATGATTATTTTGAAACAGCTTCAGCAACTGCTTTTTGGAAGAGGATATGAAAACACAAGAATGTTATAATTTTGGCGGTAAAATTACTAGGAACTACATAAAATAAATGCAGCAACAAGAGAAAAGCAGCAGCAAAATTTGTGCCTGTGCTAGAAGCACAGGCCTGAGGCTGGGGCTGAGGAGGGAGAGTTTTGTGTGCCAATTTCATGCAGGATTGGGACTGAACTTAGCCTACAGAAAATCTTGTTGTAAAACTGACTTTGTAACAGGCTTTTGTTACTCTACCATTTCCAGCAATTGCCTTAGGGTAATTCGAATCTTTCAGCTCCTGGAAAAATAGCTAACATGATATAATATATATTTATTAGCAGTCAAACACTGTAAATTGTTGATATTTCCACCTTTCAAGACAATTGTTAAAAGTGAAATAACAAGGCAGTTTTGTCTTAGGTGTGACAGTTTCAGCTCCTGGCACTCTAAGCTCTTGTTTGATAAGCTATGTTCGTTTCATATTTGTGTAATACCCTGGAAGAAATTAGGTTGCAATAAAGTCCATTTTTGTCACTGCATGTAGCAATGAATATCACACCCAGCAGGGTACAGTGGCACCTGGCTGTCCAGACTCAGTGTAGCACAAAGCCATCTGGGGGTAATTACAACAAGGTATTCTTTAAAGACCAGATGGGACCAAGGAACAGAAGCCCCTACCCCTCCCAGTCATTTACAACATAATTCCTTTCAATGATATACTTAATCCTCCCACCAGCTACGCTTTTCAGCTTGCTGTTGTCACTGTTCCTTTATGTTAATTCAGTTGAGAGACACAGAAAGAGAGAGAGAGAGGAGAGTGAGCCACCGGTGCCTCGAGGGACTAAAAGAAATTATTCATCCTTAAATTGTTTCCACTACACCAAGTACAGTAACAATTTTTTTTTAAAGAGGGCTGAAATTATCCTAAAGAAGGTCAGTGCTATAGCCCTGTGCAACACCAGCTGAGTTTTATTCAGCCACCTGTTAGCTAGGAGGGTTCTGCACACGCTCATGATGCATTTAACCAGTTTAAAGGGTCTTTTTATTGACTGGCAGCCTCCCTACATTCAGAGTGCTCAAGACATGGCCCTGCTTTGTGATCATATGTGGCACACAAGACTTAATTCAATTATGTTGTAAGCCTACCCAGTTTGTATCAGTGCCCTTTCACTTTTGTGTCATTTGTCTTGTATCTTGTAAAGAGTTGTATTTCTTTTTTATTTTGGAGGAAAAGGCATGTACTAGAAGAAAATTGCCTTTATTTCGTCATTCAGATTTGCACTGCAGATGTACAAGCTACACTTAAAAAAAAAAAAGACAAAAAAGTATTTTTATTAATTCAAAAGTAGCAAAACAAAAGCAGAAGTCTTCTACAATTTTAAAATCAAAGATACACTCATGCATTTATTTTTGAAAGAAATCCAGGTGGACAGCCTAGACATATTTCAAATAAGAAACAAATAGAGGAATAAGTAAAGAGAGAAAAAGCCAAATGTATTTAATAGTTTGAAATTTACAAACTGTCTATTGCTGGATATTGCTAAACTGGATATTGCTATCCTTTCTTTAGAGGTAGTTTACTGATTTTAAACAAACTGTATGACAAGCAACTACTCAGTAGGAGTAAGCTTGAAAATATGTAGGCCTTGGTTATACTGACATACAACCTCTGAATTCATTATCAAAGTGCAAGTAAATTACAAATTTCCAAATAAAGTGTTGTGGGTTTTTCTCAAATGCAGCAACACTACTATTTAGTAAGTCTGTATGAAATACTACCAAAGCAAAAGCAAGATGCCTTTTGACTTTGGGTTACCTAAGTGATATAGTCCTGAAGTTCAAAATCATGTTATCATCTATTTTACTTTCAGCCACTGCTCCAAGATTCTGACCAAACATTTAAAGAAGTACCAATCCTGTAATTTCAAAAAGCCACCAACCATGTCCTTACAGTCATTTAAAATAGTTTCAAATGCATAACCATTTGTCTCTCACAGAAAAAGCTGTAAAGGAGGAAGATTGCCACATACACAGACCACGAACTCAAGCTGAAATCACACTGTGAATACAGTCCCAATAAGAGTGAAACAGGCAGAAGGAAGATGTTTATTAAATTTGATTTAAAAAGAATAAATCAGTTAATGCTGGAAGCTGAAATCAATAAAATGTCCTGTGGTAAAATGTATATTTTACCTTTTATAACACCTTTTACTTCAAACATTGATGGTGTGAAATCACGGTTATAAAATCTTGTCTGTACTCAGGGTGTGTGTGTGTATTCCATCATAGTAATAGATAAACACACTTTCGTTCAATTCAAATAAATATTCATTGATATCTCTTCCCCCTCCTTTTTCCACAGAGCAAAAGTCAGAGAAAGGGCAGTAGTGCCAAGTTACTTACCAGTCTGCATGGCAAATAGGTATCAGTTGCTGATGGATCAGCCTCAGCACTGAAATACCCTGACCATGAAAAAACCTTTTATTTTCTGCCTCCTTAGTATCTTCCCTCAGGATGGCTAAAAGGTCTTATCATACCTGTGAACTGTTTATATCTTGCCTTTGATAATTTTTTCACTATTTGCCACATTTTGTTGTTCTGTTCGTTTCCCCCCACTAGTATAAAAGATTTGAGAAAGATTTTGGAAGGATTCCTGAAAATATTTACTGAGTAAGGGGGAGGCATAAATACTCTGGAGAATATCACCCAGCAAGTTTTGTTCAGTATCTGTTAGTGGCAGGTGCATCTCACACACACAAGCCACATAACAATATATCTAGTTCCTCATCAAACAATTAAACCTTTATTATGGAAAAGAGCTACTGAAAGAAGAACTGTAGTATTTAATTTTTCTCAAAGAATGAAGAGATAGTTACTGGGAAAGAACTGCAATAAAACATTTAATATCTAACTTTAGATACCTGAAGACCCACATGAATCTCAGCACTAGAATGAAGTTGATCCTTCCTCTCCTTCCAAAGTGGCTATCATGAAACTGCCAGATTCTGATTTCAGCTTAATCCTCTCTCCAGGTAAATGTATGCATATATTTACTTTTTTATTTTATATAGATATATATATTTAAGTATAGAGAACTTGGGTACATTAAATTGTATATAAATCATCTTATTAATATGCAAATACCAGTACTAGAAGCTTTAACCCAGGCTCTTAGGGAAGTTAATGAAAAACAAGGGCTGGGTTGTTAACTTCTCACCTTGTTTTCACTCCACCATATAACTTCTCTAATTATGGACTACTGATTATGTCCTATTTATGCATATAATCCCCAGCAATATGTCTGAACCAGGAAGTGCATATATATGAATTATTGTTTTTTTCAGATAACAGCGTGTTCTTGATCACAGTGAGCTGTTATGTCTCACAAATGTTTAGGTTTTAACAAATTGCAAACAAGAACAGTACACCTTATGTAAAAAATCACAGCTAGGCACAAAGGATGAACTAATGCAAAAAGCTTCCTTATCATCTTCCCAGTCCCTAAAGACTCCCAGCAATCACTTTATTTTTTTACTTCGATGTCAGGATGGGCTAACTGATTTAGTTAAAATAAACTTAAATATTATTCTAGAATCCTATGTAGTCTTCCAGCACAATTCATTCCACTTCAAAATGCAAACTATTCTAGTGCAACCTCTACATCTACCCTGACATTCCTTTTTTTTTTTACTTTTTTATTATAGCAGTTGTTTCCTGTGACCTTCAGTTTGCCTAGAAGTATCTTCATAAAGCACAGTGTTGCTGAAAGCCTCTAAATCATGTGGCATCTGGGACTTCCACCATCGTGGTATTGGGAAATCATACATTATCGGAAATATGCTGCCCTTGCAGCATAGGGGACTATCATTAGAAAGCCCCATTTTCACACACCACAGAAAACTCAGTGGGAAAACCGTCATCAAATAATGAAAGAAAAACAATATGAGAGACCATAAATACTGATAAAAGAGCGCCATGTTCAGTTTCATGTAAAAAATCAACTCTTTGTCTTTCGAATTTAAATGGAAGTTGTACTGAAATAGAACCCCTGAAATTGACTTTAGAAAAGTGTCTTCCCCTCTTGGTATTAACAGGGAGCTTTTCTCTCCTCTCTGTTGAAAAGGTATGCAGATGAAAGAGGCTGTGAATCCCTTTTCCTCCATCATCCTTTCCTTCTTCTCTTGTGAGGCAGTGGTGGTTTTTAAAGTGAGAAGTTTTCCACAGAAAACTCATTATTGTTCTTGCAGTCCCACAAAGAAACAAAAATTTCTTCCATCAAAAATAAAAATGCAAGATAAATTATAAGACTTGCCTTCAGCTGGGGCTGCAATAAATGTAGAAACATTAAAAACCATGCTATATGAACTCACTTTTATTCCCCCACACCTTATTTATTCTTTTGAAGCTTTTAAGTGACCTTCATCTTTATGGAGCCAAGGAGTTATCTTGCTAGGGGGAGAGGAAGGATGTTAAACAAGGAGTAAGGCATGAAGCTATTGGGCAAATTTATAAAGAAATAAATCAATAGTGGTTATTAAATACAGAGACACTCAGGGACTCAGAAAGTCCATGAGACAAGTCTTTGGAGGAGCATCCTACTTAAATACCAAGATAGATGGTAACATTTTCTTATTGGAAGTTCTTCTTGTCCTTGTTGGCTGCTGCTTACATGTTAGTCTGCTAAGGAAAGCAGCAGCAGTATCTATACGCCCTCTCTATGCAGCTATGTCATTAGGACTGAAGAAAGAATAGACTTAGGAAGGGGTCAAAGAGTTAAACACAGGAACAAGTAACTGCAGGAATACACTGATCAGAGCAACCCTGAGAGTTCCCACAACTTCTGGTAAGTGCAAGCGGACCCTGACTACATTGTGCAGTCTGAAGTCATTGCAGAACACGATAGAAAAAGACCCCACCATTAACTGGTTAACCCCCACAGAGCTTCCTTCTCCTGCTACTACAGATGACCATAAGATCAGTGAGGAGATCTTTTACCTGTTGAGGCCTTAGAAGGGGAGGGTGAAATGTACCCTGAACCTCCATGCGAATTTCTAAGCTTCTCCAGCAGTCCAGCAAGTGGGTTGCATAGACTACAGCCTTTCCATCTTGCTACAGCATAGCCAGATGGTGGGGTTTTCTTTCCACAATATTTTAACTGAGTATTCACCATGAGTCCTGTTTTACAAATGCATTTGAAGAAAGTATGTGTCTTTTTTTAAAGGAAATTATAGCTTGTGAATGAACCTGGTTATAGTGCTAGGGCTGTGAGAACTGGGTATTAGTTCTCTGGCAGTTCCCAAGGCATCTTGAGAGATTCTGACCTTTACTCATGACTTTTCACATTTGAAAAGGCTGTGAGGTAGCTGCTCCAATAACTTTGCAACTTGGGAGATAAGGAGGAAGGCTGCTGATAGCTCTTTTCCACATGGTTCTATGCAGCAGTGTTTTGTCAGGGTTCTTTCTAGACTGGAGGATATCACCTTTGTTTAAGATGGAGAAAATAGTTTTTATTTTCTGTGACTAGATGTGTCAGTTTAAGAATCATCAGAATAACTCAATTATTCAGCTTATTGGTTTTTTTCAGATGCTTTTTGTCAGTAGAAATGTTTAGATTGGAGGATGTAAGCCCTGTGTAAAGAAATGCTTTTAGTCTCAGATGTGTTGAGATGTTAGGATGTCATGGAGAAAACTGAGAAATTATAATGGCAGCAGTTTGTTACAGAGTTAGTTCTGACCTGAAGCTAAAATGCAAACACGTTCATCCAGTTAGAAGAAATAACATACAAGAGAAGAGAGAGAGAAAAAGTAAGTAAATAGTTTCTTGGCTGACTTGAGTGGGGCCTTTTTGGCATTACCTAGTGCCCACTGAATTGAATGTAATTTCTACTTGGTTTGATGGATCACTGTCTTGGTGAATCTTTTCAAAATGTAGCTCACTTAGTAGCTATGCTAAATCTGAACTTAGGGAATTGTCAAGAATGTGTAAAAAACTAGTGAAATGTTAGCAGCCTTCTGAATATTTTTATGGACTAAAAAAAAAATATTTCTACATCTCATTTTTTATGTCTATTCTGTTAGAACACAAAGAGTTCTCAGATTGAAATTAAAGGTTTTCTATTAAATATATATATATAATTAGGGATTGCTTAATATTGTCGTCAACATTCCTCATTCAAATGTATCCTAAAGTCTGCTGTGTAGATACATATTTTGACCCTGTTTTCTTTTATTTTACACTTTCTGGCACACAGATGTCCTTTAAAGCAAGATACCTGGTTGGCATCTATAACCTGCTATCTTGGTAATATACATCTCAAGTTGAAAATCAACAGCAAGTATGAAAGTTCTCAGTGAGTAGCACCAATTCCATTGCTTGATTGCTTTGGATAGTAGTTAATTCAGATGAAAATCTAATGTAGAGTATAGGAGCCTCTAATGATCTACACCGATCTTTTCTAATCATATCATGTGTGCAATGGAGTTTAAGAAAAGTGCAAGGTTTCCAGCTTCTGGATATGGATTTAATTTATTTAGCTAGCTAAATACAATTTCTTCAGAAAATACTAGATAACCATCCACATTGCTGTTGCAGTATGATATTAAAGGGATTAGAGTAAGTTTCTTAAGAAATGATGTCTGAAGATGGATGTTATTCGTGTAACATAGAATCTAACAGAAGCACTGTGTATACTCAGAGGTATTACATCAAGAAAGAGATTAATAGTTACTGACTTTACCTTCATGAGTAACCTGGGCAATAGAATTTCAGGTTTTTTTTCCTTCTTCTAGCCCATAACTTCTTTTGAGTGACATCATACCCTGCAGCAAAATGTTTCATCTTGATTTACAAGGCAAAGCAAAATGTTTTGGGTCTGGTTTCCTCTTTTTAACACTGCCAAGAACAGTATAAAATATCCAGGAGAGGAAGACTGTAACTATTCCTGTAAATTAAACAGTCCCAGGAAATATTTGCAAGTGCTAGACAACTATTATTTACACTGTTAATTACTGGAGAAGTCCCTGGCTTTTTTTTGCAACTAGCCCTCTCCAAAACAATGCAGAGATGCAGAATCACAGAATCACAGAATCACCAAGGCTGGAAAAGACCTTTAAGATCATCAAGTCCAGCCTATGACCAACACCACCACACCATCTAGACTATGGCACTAAGTGCCACATCCAGCCTTTCCTTGAACACATCCAGGGATGGTGTCTCCACCACTTCCCTGGGAAGTCTATTCCAATGTCCAATCACCCTCCCTGTGAGGAAGTGCTTCCTAATATCCAACCTAAACCTCCCTTGGAGCAACTTCAGGCTGTGCCCTCTTGTCCTGTCATCAGTTGCCTGGGAGAAGAGCCCATCCCCCACCTGACTACAACCTCCCTTCAGGTAGTTGAAGAGAGTGATGAGGTCCCCCCTGAGTCTCCTCTTCTCCAGGCTAAACAACCCCAACATCCTCAACCTCTCCCTATAATACCAGCCCCAGCTAGCAGTGAGGTTTAAGCTTTTTTCCTGCAGAGGAGGAGATTTACTAGTATGGGTGTGGGTTGTTCTGCGATGAATGTCTCTGAATATGATCTCACCAAATGCACAACACTGGAATCCAAACAGAGTACTACATTTTGTGTATTTGAGCTCTCGGTTGTGTTACTCTCCGTTGAAGGGCACTTAGTATTCCTTTTAGTGGAAGGATCTCTCAAAAGACAAGAAATTAGCTCTCTTTCATTGAGATCTCATACATAACGTATGCTAACTGGAAATAATTATCAGACGCTTTGTAGCCTAGATAAAGAAAATCTACCTTCCCTGCTCTGCTAGCAGGGAAAATCGTGCTTACAGCTACCTATACGCAGATTTAACTGACAGATCCTCAAGAAAATGAAGAACAAAAAATATTAGTATTGTGTGAATGTTGCAGACTTAGGATGGTGAGATGGGAACTAAATGCATATTTAGGAAAGTTCATAGTGTTTAAGAACAATTATATGATTAAATGGTTAGATTGGGTCTTGGTGTTCCTCTACAAAAATATAATAAAACACACTAAGAGAGCTGAAAATTTGTAAAGAGAGGTAAGGTTCAAAAAAATACTGACTTGTAAAATATATAAACTACTACTTACTAATAATAAATATCATATTGGCAAGGGCTGTATCTGTGAGCTATCTAAAGCAGTAAATCTTTGGGAGATATGTGAATGACCAAAGAAATAGAGCACTCTATGGACGAGGGGAACACTGGAAAGAGAATAGAAGCTAGAGAAAAGACAATAGAAAATAAGATTACAACCATATAAACCACTTTCCTTTTTTTAAGTTAAGTAGTAAGTGGAATTTAATTTTTAAAACAAACAAACAAATCAAAATGAGAAAAATGTGCCAGAAAAAGGTTGCCTGCATTTTTTACTGGATCTGCTCATAAACTGCTAATAGCAGCTGCTTCCTGAAAAGTCATCAGTAAGCTGGATATACCAAGAGATGGGAGAAAACCCTAGAAGTGTGGTGTTCCCAGTCAGTATCAGGGAAGAGTTATTGAAGAGTTGTGGCAACTGCCACCTTGTTATATGTTGTGCCATGGTTATACAGTTTTCTAGTGGGCCCTTGAGGACTTCAGATTTCCTCCAGTTTTATTATATGGATATGCCACTCCATGATCTGTGTGTCTCTCTTCCCCTCTCAGCCTGGTGCAGAATGAACACTACAGATAAGCAAATAAAACAGACAAGATTTCCTCTGCAAAGTCTTTCCTGGAACCTTGTTGGTGTTGCAGGATTCCGGCTGTTGGTGACAGAATCACCACATGCTTAAAGTAGCCATGGCCAATGGTTTGACATCTCTGCCATCTTCTGCACCATACTAGTTGCCCTAGAGCAGGAGGATTTTGATCTATGTGTAGTATCTGTGGGTCAAATTCCACTCTTTCACACATGGTTTAAAGTCATACTCCACAGGGCAATTTTTCTTTTGAAAACATTTAAATTAGGCTAAAATACACTGTTACTCTGAAAAGAACAGTCACGGGGCAAAATAATTGTTAATGATAAAAATTACTTAAAAGAAAAATTTCTCTTAAATTTTATGGGGTTTCTGTGAAATCACACTGTATACTTTCAGAGTGTTGAAAATTATAACTATTATAATGTTTAGCAGAAGAAACTATAGTTTCCTGCTCCATTTGAACTCTGCAATTCATTAGCTTTCCTCTAAGGTGCTTCTGCATATGAAACAGTGGGTCTGATCTTGCGGGCCCTTCTTCAGGTTAATATTCTCTTTTCATATTGATTTCCATGTAATGTTTGTATAAAAACACTAAGTAATAAGAAAGTCCCCTTTATTATCTGTTCTCACCAATGCAAAAATGTTCCTGGAATCGAACTGGTTTTGCTTCCCTGAAATCTGAAAGCATGCCTTATCATGTGCAGCCATCTCAAAAAATCACCCAAGGTGATCTGTTTGCTCACATTTCTTTTAATTGCTTATTCATTGGTTTATTAGAGAACCTGCCACTAGACAGCTCATGAGAGCATGCCTGCATTTCTCAGTGACGTGCCACAGAGACAGTGAGCTAGCCTTCAAAGAGCTGCTCCTGCTTCCTGCAAGGCAGATCAAGGCAGTTGCCTTGGCTAATTTACAATAAATTTTTTTTCTGGGGAAATTAAGGTATTTCTGAGCTCACCTCTGCTTTATACATGTTGCTTGCATTGTCTCCTCTGAATATCTTTATGTTCTCTTGGGTTTTGCAATATAAAAGAATAAGTGCGTGAAACAATATACACAGAAAAACACAGTAACTTCCAAAGGCCACAGGAACCAACTCTGTGAAGTGTTGAGCTACCCCTTTTCAGCTTCATTGGTAACGTGGGATGCTCTGAGGTTCCCTAACACCTTTACAGCTTAGTCCATTCAGTATTTTCATTGACTTCATCTGAAGGAGCAATCTCTCCATTATTTACCAAATCTTGTTTTCTTGGGTTGATAACATAGGCGTTTTCCACTGAAAATTCGCTACTAATGTTTACCTAGGTATAACAAAAATGTGGTTTTGCTTTACTGTTCTCTAGAGGACACACATCCTTTCTTGTGTTTCCCTCACTTTTTTTATACTTCTTTTGGAAACAGCTGAAAATTGCACTTTAAAATGTTATCATAGTTTTAAAGTTGATTAAAGTAAACAGACTTTTATATTATGTTGCTTACTGAATCCTTTAATACTTGGTAAGGGGAGAGCTCAAAAGGTTCATTTAAGTGATAAATGTATAAATCTATTTTAGTCTTTGTAAAATAAAGCATATTGATATATATCTTATTATGCAGTTTTTCAATTGCTGCAGGCTGTTTTTTTTATTTTTAAGTACCTGTCCCATAAATATTAAAGCACATGTCTCCTTACAGGAAAAAAAAAGGAAAAGTGCAATCTGTATGCTAGGACAACTAGAAAGAAGCAATAAATTATTGCTGTAATGACATGCTAATTAAAATTTTGCTTGTAACTCATGTAAGTGTTTGATGCCCAGCAAATTTCTCTTTTCATTTGTGAAGTGTGAAGGTAAATTGCCTGGTGACAGTGGGACATCGCTAACAAGTACAAATTGAATAACATGCTCTCTTGCTCTATTAGTCCTGCCCAGCATATCTGAATTAGATATTCAGCACACTCCCCATTGTAGGCCTGATTGATAAATGCTAAGGAGAATTTGTCAAAACAACAGGGGCTACACCCAGTGGGACATCAATATGCTCCATTTAGTCACCCACCCGGCACTTCCTACGTAGGATTGTCACATAAAATTAAGACTAGCCGCTAACCAGCCATCAAGCCTGCAGCAGACATCAGGCAGCCTGTGTTCTGTATGCATATTAGTCACATGCTTAACAATTTGGGCTGTCATGACTGAAGCATGCGGTGACCTCTGGAGCAGAGGTTGAATTTTGCAACTGCACTGAGACATCACGCTCAGCTGTTCAAGATTTTAGGCCATTTCCTGCCTGATCTGTGCACAGATGCACTGCCCTAAGCTATAATCTGTGGCCTACTCCAAATGACAAATGGCACAGCGTAGATTATTGCATTATATATTAAGTACTACAAGTCTGTAAATTATAAGTAAACTACTGTTCAGCCCAAATGTCTCCTCTAGCTTTTAGAACACTTTCCTTCATGAAGCCTGCTGTGCAGGACAAATAAATATTTGGAAACCCAAGACATCAAAGTTTAAATGCTGAAATGTAGTTTTCCCTGCAATTAGCTGCTTGAATATGAAACAGTTTTATTCCAGCTGCAATTCAGTAAGTCATTGCTGGATTTGTTTGTTCTCTATCCCTCCCCTTTTCACTAAGAATTATTAGCCAATTAAGATTTTCTGTGGGCTCTATATGTTGAACTATTTTTGCCAGATAAATGTTTGGTGACAGTGTTGTTAGCCAATTTACGTAGTTCTTTCAGTATGGATTAGACATGCAATATGCAACACTAATAAAAATGAAGAAGAAATGTAAACATCAGTTTTGAGCAATCTGATTTGTTGTTCTCTTATGCTTAGTCCCTGTTTATGCACTGAAGTTCTTGTTTATATGTAGAACAGCTGTAAAGAGAATTAAAGAAACAAGCTGAAAGAAAACAAATTCACTCCCTTATTACTGAATTTTAATATTTCAAACAGGATTTTTGTTAAAATATGATTTTGTGATGACTCCAATAAGAAAAAGGAAGGGCAGAAGGGTGGCAGGGAGGCAGGGAGGCAGGCAGGCAGGCAGGAAGGAAGGAAGGAAGGAAGGAAGGAAGGAAGGAAGGAAGGAAGGAAGGAAAGTGGCAATGGGGGAAGGTGGTGTGATTTGGAACATGAAGGTGTTTTATGGTTCTGCCCTCTGCCCACTGGGAACAAAGGATGACAAATGCTACTATCTGAAATTCTCCAGAGGCATATGTTTTTTTCTTATATAAGGGATCTGTATAGATGTGGGCTGGGAAAGGTTTCCAAAAGAATCTGTGAATCAACTCGGTGCTAAATGTAGAAGACACCAACATGACAATCACTCATTTAATTAATTTTCTCAAGGATTTAATCATATAACACTAATATCCTATAAAAAGGTCCTAACGAGATAAATGCTTCTAGAACTTAACGCCATGTTCGTCACCTCTTTGTAATTACTAGATCTAAAATAAAATGTAGGAAATATACGTAGGAAATATTAATTTCAACTAACATGGTACAAAAAATGTTGACCCCATTCCCTGTTTCCTGACAGCTTTAATTTCTTTTAACTAGTTTAAATTAGGGCATCAGTATTTCAATATTGAAAATCAGTGAGCTTTAGCTAAAATAGGTAAATTTTGCTTTCTTTTCCTGAGATGATAAGACATAGAAGAGTTTGCACAAGTTTTGTCTTCCTACTTGGTTGTTGGAGTAAAATTGGAGGATGAGTACAGTAGAAGAAAACTGGGTTTAGGATAGATATAGCAACAAGGGCTATGAGGGAATTGCAAAAAGTTAGTATAAATCTAGAGTAATGAATTCCAGTGGGGTTCCTTGAGATTTACACTATTTTGAGGAAAGAAGTTACCATGTCAGAAAGTGCCTTTTCTATTTGCTTTTCTAATCTTTTATTTGAAAACATAATGATTCCTTAGCACACACCGATCTCTGACAATCAGTAATGTTCAAGCTAAGTTGTATGTATTTGCCTTTAAAGAGCACAGTTTTGGCCTGCTCCTCCTGATAAACTCACAATTCAAATGCTATCTAATCTAAGTGAATTAGTAAGTGAATTCTTCAGTGATACTGGACACTGCACAGTGGAGGTGATGGCAGATAACCTCTCAAGCTCGCATTTAGCTAATGAACTGGAAAGCCCTACACAGTCTGTGAAAATGAGATTTGTAAAACTCCTGCAATATAGTGATTAAAATATATTTAAGAGTAATCCACATTACAGTGACATACCAAATAGTTAAGACTCATTTATAGTTTAATGTCAGAACCAAGTACAGACTAACAAAAATGAACTTGTCCTGTCTGTCGTGAAGATTCCACAAGACAAACTGGGATATGAAACAGTGATTGAGGTTTTTGTCCTAAAATATCCAAGAACCTCCTTGCATTTGTTGGTGTAAATGTAAAGTGAATGTATGGGAACCCAGTTACCACAAGCGGGTGCTACAAATGTGCAACAGATCTTATTAAGCAAAGAAAGAAGGCACTGTAAGTATGCAAAGTCATCACGAAATAGGAATGATCAGGAATTGTTACTGGGAAATTAGAATCTTCATTGAGAGAATAAGCTGTGGATCATACCTGCAGGAGAGCTTGGTAAGTTTTTCCTAGCAGGATACCATTCAGCAAACTGTCTACATTATTTCAACTCATATGAACAATGCAGTTAAACACCATGAGTAAGTTTTGAGTCCCAACTATAAACAAAGTCTGTAGGGTAGACAAAATTTCAAATAAAATGTTACTTCTGGGTTCTGGTCTTGACTGATGAGTATTAGGGGGAAATAATACTGGGTGTACATCTATTATTGAAACCTAAAGTTAACAGTGTTTCCCAGTATTGATGTAAAAATATGTGGCATGTACACAGCATTACATGTACACATGCATGCAATAGGTGACACACACATATATATATATAAAAACACAGTCTGCAATTAAGAATATGCATTGGGTTTTTTTCTGGAGAAATGTGCGTAGGCATCCTAACAGGAAATAGTGACCCATGGTGATATTATAAAAAGCCAAAGTATAAGAGAATGAGAATTTTTATGGACTAACAGATAAAAAAAACCTTACTATAACATGTTAAGTGATTAATGTAACTACCCTCTGGAAAGTGAAAATAAAATAAAATGTTTTGTTATGGAGGTGAGATCTTAATGGTAAGTTTTCTCTTCAATTATTGATATTTTTTGTGCTTGAAGGAGGTTAGGAATTAAACTACTTTTTTGTTTTAATCTACCTTCTCAATTTACCAGTTTAGCACTGACTTTTTATATTAAATGGATCTTTGTATGAAATGTATCACAGGCTTACTTGTCTACCTGCATATGCATTCAATCCTACCCTGACAAACACAGAGAGCAAAAAGGTGTTTTTTTCCAAGCCCTACTGGTGAAAAGCTACTCAAGCAGTTTCACCCCACAGGAGGGCTAAAGCTAGTCCATAACAACAGCAGCTCCACTGAAAGCAGCAGGCTGCTCACATTGCCTGGGGCAACACAGATGATGGATAGTGTAACAGATGAATCTTCTCCTCATCTCCATTCTAATCTCACTCTACTAATTGTCATCAATATCATCAGTGTCAGTAGCCTTAGCTACTGCTCTGAGACTGTGATCTTCCCCAGAAGCACTGGCCCTTCTGCTCCTCCTAGGGTTTGCCCCTCTGCCTATGCAATCCTTGGCAGTACCTGGGTGCCCAGCGAACAGATGATGGAGATGGAGCCTGGGTTTCAGGCCTGGGCTCTGGAGGGTGGCCTGCATCCTGCTGATTGCATGAGTTGCAACATGGTAGGAAGTTTGCAGCTGATGTAGCGAGAAATAAATGCTGTAAATAAGTGATGAATAATATGCCAATATTACTTTGTGTTTGTAATTTCCTGTGTACGCTGATAGGTCAGTATGACTGTAGAAGTCAAGCATTCAGAACTTCAGAAATGCAAAAACTGAGGCAGTTCTGCAATCTGAACACAAACCCTTGTATGGTGCCACTGTTTATTGAAGAAACACAGGCTGTTTTCACAAAAATGCATTTTGAGAAGCTCCAGGATAGTCAGGAGGCCCTGAGCTGTCCTTGGCTGTAGTATAAAAACTATCCTCACCATCCAGCACCTTGTTCCATGTGCCATTTACTGCTCTTTATGCAACTAATTCAGAACACAGGACTGTTACTTTCCTCTTAGGTTTTTCTTCTGTGATCAACCTTTATTAGGAAGTGTCCACAGTCATTAATGAATGATACCACTTTAAGGGGAAATGGTGACATATCTTTTCCCAGAGAAAAGGGAAACTGAGATACAACAATATTAATGTAACATCATACAATTTTGTCATATCTAGTTTGTAAAATGGCATTGTGTTTTCAGAATATTTTGTGCTTTTTGTCACATAGGTGTCTCTATCTGGACAGCCACAAAATTATAAGCACTGAGTTAGTATAACAAATAGTTAATACAGCTCACCATCACATCAGAAGTAGGTGGCAGAGTAGCCACATATATATAAAAAAGATTTTCAGTGGTTTTATTCTTAGTGTATTCTTCTTATGCTTTATGCCATAGAAAAAAGATGAAGATTCAGGCTGGGGCTGGTGTGAAACACATGAAGTTCCCTGTAAAGTCCACAGGAACTGCTCCCTTACACTGGGGTTAAATTAACCAAGATACTGTTTATGCTGCAAGCTGAGGAACATTCTTGGACTTGCTTGTGTCTGGCTCAGTGCATGTTTAGATGAGTTTGAAGATGCTGATACAAGTATGTGCTTTATGACATTTCTTTATGGCTTACTCTACAGTTTATATTTGAGGTACCATATTCTCAGTTTCCTCATTAGCACAGGCTAATTGTAATCACAGTGTCTCCCTCTTGCAGGCTGCCATGGGCCAGCCCTGCCACTGGTAGAAACAGCATTTGCTCTCCCATCCTCCTTACACTCTCATGCCCCTATACCCTCCTGCTGTGGCATGAATGTCAGTGGAAAGCAGAAAACACATGAGCTCAGCATCACATTGCTGCTGTTTATTCTGGGTAGGTTGAACTGGTACCCATGGAGATTGCCTTGCCACCTTGGCAAGTTAGGCGACTGCCACCTGGACTGTAAAATAATGCAAAGCTGATCAGTGCAAATTCATTGCATTCTGAACCAAAATAAAGGTCAAGATCAAAATATTCACATGGAAAAAATTCATAGCAGAGCAATTACTTTGGTAAGGAAGATATAGTTGTTTTCAGTTGGGAAGATAGTGCTAAACTGCAGTTCAAAATTTGAAGAAGTAGATAAAAAATTGGTGTTATGGCAGCAAGGGGCTACCTAGAGCAGGAAAACAGTGAAAAGAGTGAGTCAGGAAAGGTGTGTTTAGGTTCCAGGTATGTCTGTGGAATAAAGAAGCTAACAAGGGGGGACGTGGAAAGAAGACTGGTCCATCTAGTGCAGTAGGCCTCTTCTAAGTAAGGGCAGGAGAGTCCAGGCGCTGAGGGAAGAAAACACGGCTGGAAGCCCTCTGTGGGACAATGGTGTGAGAACAAGGGGCAGGCTGAATGAGGGCAGAGGGAGTGGATGGGCAAGTGGGAGGGGAAACAATAACAGGTAAAGCTAGGGACTGTATGAATTCTAGTGGTGCATTTAACTACAGAAGTTTGATGTTAGAGGAGATAAAATGGTGCAAGATGTTAATTGGGGGTGAGGGGATGGGGTTTATGGGGGGAGAATAAACTACCTGTAGATTAGTTTATTGGGAAGAAACACTTCATCTGCCATCTATAGAAACATGGCTGGCCTCTTTCATAAAAGGGTTAAAATTTACATCACTACTGGAGATCTGTTTAAGAGTGTGTGCGGGTTAAATACACTGAATCCTCATCCCATACACAGTAAGGCAGCTACAAGTCAAACATAATGACAGTGCTGATTAATTAGGTACTCCTACCCCCAGCACTTGAGAGTGATTTATTGAGACACATCTCTAACCTGATCCGTTGTGCTGACTGGATTAATGGAGTGAGCTAGAGAAATTCACTGGCAATGGTAGATACAGAGCTGGAAAGCATTAACCCTTGGAGCTTTCTTATCTAGGCTATTGACAGAATATTAATTATGACAAAACATGCATGTCTCACCTAATTATCTTTTGATAGTTAAGCATATATTTTTATTCATGCATGATGAAGATACTGGAGTGAAAATCATTTGCACATAAACATTTTAGAAAAATATGAAGATAATGCTGAATTTACAGGGTCCACTGTAAACAGGAGACTATAAATGTCTTCCTTTAATTCTTGACCATATACTTTAGATTATTAGAACAATTGATGGACCAAGAACAAGAAGTTATTCTAGAATATATATTGGGGCATCATTAGATTGCATATATACAAACACTCATGATGCATTATAAATGCTGTGTTTTTTCTGGACCTGTCTCTACCACGCTTATCTTCTCAAACCTGGGCCCATTTTTGAAATGCAGTTAAATGGCATTCCCTAAACCACACTCATACTCCAGGTTACTGGCTTACTCAGAGCTTGAGACATTAGCTCTATGCGATTGCAAATCACAGTACACAACCTGTTTTTGATACCTAATATACTCAGGTATCTGAGACAAAACAGATGCATCCCACAAAGTGGGAAGCACAAGCACAGTCTCCAAGATGCCATCAGGGATTTTGGTCATTTCTTCCTGGAGGGCCAGGACCATTATATCTTGCACAAAGAGTGTCAGCTTTCAGAATTGAATGGGTCTGTGGGTGTAGTTTTTTCATCTGTTATTCCATATGCTACTTCACATTTGCAGGATTATATTCTTCCAAAGTAAATGTCTACTTATTCAGTAGACTTGCCACAAACTTGAAAGATAGTTCTGTTCAATAAAACAGATGGGCAATAATAAAGGAAGAGAGAAATTCCCTAAATATTGAAAGCATTTTGTTTTGAGATTTTCAAAATGAAGCTTTGTTGGTTTTAATTTTGATATGACAAACAGATGGAGGGAAAATAAAATAAATAAAACTTTCTATTGTGTGACAAATAAATATTAGAATAAAATATTAAAACCACAAGTAAGTGTTAAACCCACACGTGTTTCAAAGCTTCAGATTTAGGGATCAAAGTGTTTGGGTGAAAAAAAATAAATAATTTAAAATGTCTATTTAGTACTACCTGAATGGAAAGTATGTTTAGTTAATTGAGAAATCCACTACTGCACAGATCAGATCACTCTACATATTTTGACTGATCTGTTTGTAGACTTTGAGGTAGTTATGCTTTAGTGTTGCAGTTTACAGTTCTGATTCCTCAGTTCCAGTTTGCCCTAGTGGGCACCCTGGCCAGGTTGCAGCGAGGATCTTGTCTGGCTTGCACACGACAGCAGTGGAAGAAAGGAACTGGATGTTCCAGGTACTGTCCCTGCAAAGAATGAGAACTTGGTGAAAGCCTAGACCTGGAAACTGGGAGGTGTTCTTGCTTCCCTCTGTTCCCACACAGCCAGGGCTGAACAACTATGCATTGTTACTATCCATTTTGTTCATAGACAAATACACAGAAAAAAACAAGTACATAATGTACAACTTACCCTGCATTGTGTGCTCTCATTGAACTTGTGTTCTAAGGCCGATTAGAAAGGGTCAGTTAGCAACTCTGTTTGCAACACTTCCCATGCTGTTTTCTCCACACAAGCTCTGCAGTTGACGCAAGAGCTGCTTAGTACTTAAAGGGTGGCTACCAAGAAGATGGAGACTCCCTTTTTTACAAGCAGTCACGTGGAAAAGATTTGGGGCAATGGGTGCAAGTGGGTCCTGGGGAGATCTTGATTGGACGCCAGAAGAAAATTTTTCACTATGAGAACAGTCGGACATTGGAATAATCTTTCCAGAGATGTGGTGGATTCCCCAACACTGGACACTTTTAACACTCAGCTTTACAAGATGCTGGGTCATCTCATCTAAACCATGCTCCCAGAAAGTCTGGGCCAAATCTCTGAGGTTCTTTCCAACTTGGCATTTTATGATTCTGTATCCTCAGGTTCCTCCTTTGATATCACCAAGAAGCTGGGTCATGATGTCTAGTGGGCAGTACATATGTCTTTTCAGGGAGACTTTGTAGAGCCATTCTTAGCCTCCTAATGCAATTAGCAGAGACACTTCCAGTTACATCTGTTTCAGTTGCACCTTAAAATACATAGATCATCACCACAAGGCCAGCCATTTCTGCTTGTAAGCTGCTACTGCAGAAGGATATAGGAAGAGTGCCTGTAAAATACAGTCAAGGAAAAGAGAAGTCCTCCCATTCTTCCCTTTGCCAGTTCTATGTAGATTTTTCACATGAGAACAGGACTACAGTGTCACAGAAACACAGAACAGCCATGGTTGGAAAGGACCTCTGAGATCACTGAGTCCAACCTTCATCACAAAAAAAACAAACTAAACCAAACCAAAACAACAAACACCACACAGCACACCACCCAAAAAACCCACACGCATAACAAAGCCCCAAACAAGCACGAATACCACACACACTCCACCAAATATCACTGACAATAAAAACCCCTACAATCTCAGCCACTACAATATGCCCTGAATTTCCACACCTACACATTTCTTTGATACCCCCAAGGATGGTGACTCAACCACCTCCCTGGGCAGGCTGTATTTTTATACTTTGTAAATTGGCTTTTTCTTAAGCTCTTTCTAGGTATATGGGCCAAAGATGACCTATAATCTAAATTTTAGATTTAAATAATCTCGTAGAAATGCAGGATTGCTCTAAAAGGGATGAAATTCAGTTAAAGTAACAGAATCTCACCATTGCTTTAGGCTTTTGCCCTCAGGAAAGAGAATAGAATGGAAAAAGTTTTCCAGACTGGGAAATTACCCTTGTAACTCCATGACTGAACCATCAGCCATGCAGAGGCAGAGGTCTGTGAGCTACAGGACCAATCACTGCAGAAGTGGCCTTGCCCTGGCATCTGGCAGTGCAGCCTGGATTTCTCTTGATGCAAAACTCTTAAAACATCTACTGACCAGGAGTAAGGCAGAAGATGGATGTTCAGTAAGAATTGTTTAATTCGGATGCAAAGGCTTAGTAACAAAACTTATTTATTTTCTTTTTTGTCAATCTCTGTGCTCAGGACAGCATAACAATAAGGGACAGTTCTAAGAAGCCAAGCATCGGGGCACTTTTTCATTTAAAATAGTCACTCAGATTTATAATCTAGCTGCCTGAGACTTATCTGTACTGAGAATGATTATACAAGTCTACCAATATGAACATGAGAAAACACACTACTTTTAGTCATCAGAGAGAAGATTCAGGTTAGACAGTAGAGGCTGGTACAGAGGAACGGCTAAATGATCTCTCAGGGTCCCTAATTTTATTGTTGATCTTATGAATATTGTTTATACCTGCTGGTTTGCTTTCACTGTGTATTTGTTGTTGGAGGGCAGGAGTGTTTTTTGCCCATTAATAATGACAGACTTTGAAACAATTTCTTTTTAAAAAAAGAGAAAGAAAAAAATATGAAAATTACTTTATTTGCTCTGCCCAAAATCAGTCTTGAATTATTCATAATAGGAAGAGGGAAGGAATAAAAGTAGGAGACAAAATGGCCTGGTTTGAGCTGTGTCATTGCTCTAATAGCCTCTCGAACAATACCACCAAAGGTAGGAATAATGCTCGTGGGAATGCTACAAGAAGAGTTGCTGGCTGTGTGTCTTCCACTCTTTTCCTAGACTGTGTTACAAGTCAGAGGACAGCAATACTTATAAACCATAAGTAAAAATTATTTCAGCATACTTATGGTCTAATAAAGTATATATATAGTGTCTACATACAAATGTAATCTATAAATTTACACAGAAATAGCATAGATGAAATATAAATTGCACACATATTTAAGAAAGATGTAAAATTTGCATTCTAAATCAGCACCTTTTAGATGGTGCTTAAATTCAATCCCCCTTACTCCTGACTAATTAGTATCTCGAGAATACCTTATACTGGAAAAATCTAGTGTGTAAAATAAAATTATAGTGTCTGTTTCTCTGGATTACAGACCCTTTCCAGTTTCAACTCCTCACTACCTGTTTAACCTTTGGACAATGCTGCTCCAACAGCTCCTTGGCATATGGCCTAAGATATTCTCTAGTCTACACAGGCATGTGGTATTTAGCCAGGTCAGATTTCTTCCTGAAACTTCCCTTGTGCATCCTGTCTCCCTGTGGTTGTTACCTTTGAGGGCAGCGGACACTGTTTAAAGCATGTTTGGACAGTTTTTGTTCTCATGGGCACCCCCAACACTGTTTTTAAAATTATTTCTATTAAGCATATCTTTTTGATGCTTATCTCACAGTTGTATAAGTTGTTGTGGTTACATTAGCTGGTAACTGGTGTGATTCTTGGCCCAGCCAAAAGTGTGTGAGATTGAGATCTTCAGCCTGAGTGAGCTGTGCAGTCACATGTGACGAGGGCCAATTGGTGGCCAGCTGTATAGGGCAGGGAAGCAGGAAGTCAATAGATACAAGGGACAGAGCACATACATCCTCTGTGTGATTACGTTTAGGGTGAGAGTCAGCAGCAGAAACACGGAATCCAGGGCCAGCCAAATATTTGTGGAAAACCTGACTCAGGACATAGGGGAGACTACATCCTAATGCGGCAGCACCTGAAGAGTAGGAGGTATGTGCTGAGCATTTCAAGTGGGACTAGAAATGGAAATTAAGTGACTGAGTTGATCCTTTAAGGTCATTTACTGACTAGATATATACACACATATTAATATGTTTATAGTCAGTATATATGTGTATATATACATTATACGTGTGTGCATGTATACATATATATCCATATGTATGCTTTAGTTGCACATTCCCTGTAAAGTAAGTCAGCTGGAGAACATTTTAAAGCAACATGTTTCATCTCACATGCAGAGGTTTACAAGTGAGTAGAGTTTGGGAAAAATGCATGAGACACTGTTGAAGGACTTTGTATGGGTGTTAGGGCAGCACTTCACATTTATGTAACTGACAGGGCATGGTGGCAGATGCAATATGATCAAAAAAGAAGCTTTTTGCATGTTCGTACAGTTTTCATCCCAATGATATTACAATCATAATGAAGTTATGAACCATGAAAAGAGCTCCTGGCTTCTGCCATGCACAGATAGTAGTACTTTAGAGAAAATAAAAGAAAATATGGAGTCAGGGCCAATTTACTTTAGAGAAAAAGGAATATTTTGTGTGTGACTGAAAAGGCAGAACATGAGCATAAAACCAAGTGTTGTTAACTTGCAGCATATCAATTATTCTATGATAGCTGTCTATGTGCATGCATTTTCCTCATAGAAGACGACTGGTAGGTTGCCTTTTCCAATGGACTGAGAAACTATTCCTCATATCTTAGGTTCACTGCAGTAAAAGTGGTGCACGCCGTTGATATCCCAGATTAGATGAAAACTATGTACATTCGACTATGATTCCAGTGGATGGAAGAATTCCAGTAGATGGAGAATGTGCAACTGAGACTGTACTGAGACACCCTGATGGATCAAAAAATTCAGTTTGTGGGAGGTCAGTGGCATGCAAAACTAGAACTAATGGTATTTTACATGGACAAACATTTCTATGAAGTGACAGTCCGAATCCTGTAACTGACCTGATATTACTCTCCTCTGCAAACAGTGATGTCTCACCATTTTTGCTGACTCCCTGAAGTTTTGTTATTTGGATAAATAACAATTCCATGTAATAATTTTATTTCCTTTCTGAAAAAAAAGTCTACATCCCTTTAAAAATTGAAGCAGCCAGTAGATCATTCTAAGCGGTTAATATCGTGGTTAGGTCTAAACACGTATTAGAATTTGCTGTGTTCTGGTTAGAAAAGTGCTTGAGTTTTCCTAAATTAAATGAGATTTGAGCTCTTATGTTCTTTCCTGATTTGGAGTCTTTCTGAGATTTATACAATCAAATGCAAAATCTTTATTCATGCCTCTCTAACACTTCTATTTTAAAGCCCAAATGAACCACTAGAACCTGCTCTATAATAAGCCAAAGAACTCACCCAGATATGCCGATGTAAGGTAAAATATGCTATATAAATTACTAGAATAAAAAAAGTAAAGCACTCAAGCAGCTGAGGAAGCAGAATCTCATTTTAACACGATACATTAAGGCAATATGATATGATATAAAATACAAACCATATATGAAGCTCTTATTCAAGTAGCAATGCATTTTCAAACAGTGGATAGTAATAATTCCTGGCTAAATGGGATCTCTTTGTACTTCTTAAGCATTAGGAAAGAACAGAGAATGATGTACCCTAAAAACCTTTAGTGGAGAGATTTCCTTCCAGATGCCACTGTAACTTGCTTTGGGGATAAAAAAATTCCCAACTGGAGCAATATTATTTGATGAACATTTTTTTTCCTTCAGATTCTTCTAGAGTCCTTTGTATGCATTGTTATAGGATGAGATCAGCTTGCAGTTGTGTAATTAGGAATGTGAATAACATCTGCCACATTTGGTTTCTTCACTCATGTGAACACCCTAGGGAGTGAAATACATGGAGAACTGCTTTGTTTGGAGAAGGGGCAAGATAACATATTTTATAATTTTATCATTGCAATAGCTAAGGTTATATGTTTATTTTAGAGAAGGCAGGATGAATAAACATACTTTGCACTGATGAGAAAATGATATAGCTATCGAGATCCTCTGTTCTGTAGGCTTTTATGTCTCAACCTCAGATCAGTCCCCTTCATCACCACTTCTTCAGAATAAATGAGAAACCTTTTGAAGGGGTAGGGAATTTGTCTCAGTGCTAGTATCACTTTTTTTTTGGTGTTTGGTTTGTTGTTGGTTTTTTGTTTGTTTCTTCATGCTGTGTTGTAAAAGCCTCATGAAGGTAGTTCAAACTTCCATAAAGAGACAGAAATGAGAAAATTAATGAGTTGATGTTATAGACAACAATTTCAGAACTATTAGCAATGTTGGCACCCTATGCCCTTTCCACAGAGTCAGTAAACATGTTGAAGAGGTTGCATGCAGTCAGGATCCATAGCTATTCAGTTAGTGCCAGCCCTTCCATTTTTTGAGGAAAGGTAGAAGAAGTAAACACAATAACTCTTCTGGAATACGTATCTTTCACACCCACTAATTGATGGAGAAAAAAATTAAGAAGGGGAAGGTATTCCCATAGGTAGCTGAGCATTAATTTTTGCTTTCTTCTTTTTTTTTTTTCTAACCAACAAAAGCCTTCCAGCTTCTAATACCTTTTTTTCCTATATACACTCACATTATCACTGCAAAACACTAATCAGATCTGTCCTAAGTTTTTACCAGCAAATCTTTTCAATACTGTATCTCATTTCCAGTGATAAGAAGGCTGTTATGAAAGTACAACACAGATCTGAGCGAAGACATAAACCTTTGACAAGAAAAGTTCTAGAAATACCTTGCTTGCTCAGCCTGTGCAGCTACAGTGCTAAGAGGTCCATCCTCCACTACAGGACACAAAGAAGCTCAAAAACATCATGTAATTCTTCTCAGCCTGTAATGTGAAGGTGGAGAGAAAGAGGAAGGCAACACACTGTTGTGTCATCTCTGTGCCTTGGGTAAGGACAGCATCGAGGTCTTCATTCACCACATCTCTGGCATGGGAGAGGCCCTGTTGCAGGGGACTTCTCTAAGTCTGACAAAAGCCAGTCTCTGTCTCTACTACAACACTACTAATGCAATCCTTTCGATACTGGCAAGAATTTTTCTACTAAACCAATGACTGCTAATATCAGGTCCACCTCCAAGCATTTTTTTCCAATTTACTAGTAATTTAACACTCCGTTGGTACACCACATAAGATTTTATATCTCAGAGTGTTATGATTTCCATGTGATTTTTAGGTAGCCTTCATGTTTTCATCAGTAGCAAAATGTCTAAAGGACTCTTTAGTCATTGATAAAACAGAGAAATGGAAACACTGAAAATGGCTGTAATAGTTCTAAATTAAATAAATACAATACTTTTGTCACAATCACTATTATTTAAAAATACAAAGGTTAAGAAATTAAATTCAATATATAACTGAGCTGATAGTTTCAAGGTGTGGCAATAAGAGAAAATATAAGTATAAAAATATAAATTTGTGGAGTGATCAAATACCGTTTGTTGTGAATTTGTCTCTCCCTCTGTCATAGTTCAGAATGTGTATATGCTCATAAACACACATATGCCAATATTAGATGAAGAATAAAAAGCTATTTCCAGATAGTTATATGTAGTCATTTGAGTTTTTTGAACACTCACAAGGTACACCGTGAAACATTTAGCTGAATTTTGATGTTGGAAGGAGTTTTGAAAGTATGAGGTGGAAATATGATTCCACAATAAAATAAACAATGTTTATGAAAGTTCTACCTGTTGTCTAACATTTTCATTATAGTTCCCTCTGTGCAGGTAGAATTTAAATACCTTTGTTTCAAGATTGTTTTTAATTGGGTTTTAATACTTCAGCTATTGATATCATCAAAGGTTTCCCTTGCAATGATATTTTGTTCTGAATTGCTGAGCTCTACCTTTTAGTTTTAGGCTATTTGATTTCACTGGATGTGCTCTCTAGCTTTTCAAGTTTATTTGTATTGGGCAAGAAGCCAATGGTGTTAATGCATGGAAACCAGCTAGCTGTCAGGACTACTGCAGCAGCATATCTAATTTTGTTGTACTAAAGCTGCCGCAAAACATTAAGCAAGAGATTATATAAAGAATGTGTAGGGCAAATAGTTTATCATGTAATAAACTAATACAATTTTGAACAAGCTAAAGCATGATCCCTTATATGTTCCACCACCACCACCTTTTTTCCTGGTTAGCTCATGTTATTCCCCACTATTTTCTAAATCACTGCTGAAAATCCAAGTGGAGTTGTGAAGATGTGTCTGTCTGTCTATCTATTTATATGTACTTATATTTAAAGTTTTTTCTCCGTGAATGCCACAAAGATCCTTTATGCATTTCTGTTCCCCTGGTTATCTTTTTAATGCCCAAGGAGAAAAAAATTACTTTGACAACTTCAGTGTACTATGCCAACAACAGTGAAGTTTTAATCTTGCTGAGGTCTTCCAGATGTTACGGCAATACAATAAAATAATAAATGTAGTTACTTCTTTGCCCCTAGAGTGGAACAAATGCATTTTTAGCTCCATTTTATGAATAAAATATTCATCAGTAATAGAGTGTTATGCCATGTCCTTTCAGAAAATAGAAGCTACAGGAAACAGTAAATTCTGTGTGAAGAAATGTGGAAATGGGAAGTGCTGACTTGATAGCAAAAACAAGACTGCTGTACAGATACCCTAAGATGTCTCAAGAGGTAACACTTCTTCATGGAGTAATAAAAACCAAGACATAGTATAAGTAGTTGTAGAAGTATCTATATGAAAGAATGTATATGAATGATGTACATGAATCTGCCTACAATATTGAGCTGATTCAGCCATCGTTTTTTACCGATCCTACCATCTGGTCATTCAAATGTGATGTATATTCATTCTTCTGCTGGAGGTCTGGAACGAAAGCTAGAGGAAAAACCTGGTTCAGGTTTGAAGACTGTCAAGATCCCACGCACTTACATCTCTGCATCTCATCCAGTGCTTCACCATTAAAAATAAATAGACCCTCAGTGCAGAAGGTGGTTCACAGCACATATCTCTCTGATGACTACTATTCCTTACATCTTAATAAACTAAGTCAGGTATTTAGACTGTGTGAATAAACTTTCTCTCCTGTCAAAAATGCAAAATTAAATAGGGACTGTGATGAGGTGTTTGGTCCGGACTCGCTACTGTTGTGTTTTGCTCTTATTTAAACATGCAGATTTAGCCTAATTAACCATGATCTGAGGGTCAAAGACATATGGTGGGACATGAAAGGACAGCTGTCTACACAGTTTCAGTGAGACAATGTTGGCATGAAAGACCCCAACTGTGGCAGTACCGCTGATCTTTCAAGGAGGCTTCTGCCTCTCTCTGTTCTCTGAAAGGCTTTCTCTGTAAATTTCTGTTAACCCTCACAGCTATTGTTAACCCAACGATATTGTTCTTTCCTTGATTCACTGATGCTTTCTTGCCAGGTTCTCTTATAATACAGTTCAAAAAGAAGGAAAGCTTATGCTGTTCAGCCTTACAACAAGGGGGTGGGAACGTTTATCTCCTGTTGCATAAACTGTCATTTGAAAAGAAAAATGCTAGCCACCACTTCCTTTTTGTCTGAACATTGGGTCTGACAATGACTGTTTCATGTGCTGTGATAGAAAGGAGACTAAAATCATGTTGTAACATAAACTAAAGAATAACTTGTATGAATCTTATTTTAAGTCAGGCTCTCTTTATTCAATGTGTTTTGGAACCCAGGAAACAGAGAGGGAGATGGGGGAAAAGAATGAGTAATTTTCCTCCTTCATCCTTCCTTCAGTTCCCTGATAACAGTATTCACTGAGTGGCAGCTGCTCGAAATGGAGGAGTGATGATCAGCTGTAATGTCCTAATTTTTTCTGCCTTGAAGAAGTGAGACAATCCAAGCTGCCAAAATGTGGCCCTAGAATTCCCCAGCGAAAGTCAAGCTGGAAATGCTGTAATATGGAGTTGGGCTTTAAAAATGTGAAGGATATGCAAGATGAGGCTCAGGTGGAGGTTTCTGACCTGTAGCTAATGCACTGTAGTTTTAGTCCCAATTAGACTTGGCACAACTATGGCTCCAAGACCCTCATACAGATTCTCAGTAATGTAAAGGTATAAAACCAGATAATCAGAGAAAACATAGTAAAAATAGGTATCTGTAAATAGCACTCTCCTTTAGGATTGCTAAAAAAGACTCTTGAGATCATCATTACTGGCTCAATATGTTCAATGTCTGCACAAGCACCCATTAGAAGTGTAGAATTTAAGACATCTATGGCTTGACTTAATTTCTCTTGCAGAATTTCTGGAAAAAACAGAGTCCAGAGCCACTTTCATTTACCTGCTTATATCAAATAATCGTATCCCAAAAGTGTAGCCTATGCCATAATTAATTACAGGTGCATATTTATTTTAATTTTTTTACACAAACAATTAAAAAACACTAGATATCTGGAAAGTGTTACCATAGGTTTGAAAAATTTACTCAGTTGTATGCTTTTAGCTGAATTATTGGCTTTTGAACTGAATTCAGTAACAAAAAAATGCCTCTGATAATGCAGATTTCAGAAATTAGACATGAAAGCATCATGAAGGCTATGACAAGCCTGGTATAAAGAATAACCATATCTTGTTGCTGAAATAGTTAACAAGTAATTTGGCACACTGCTGGGAAGTAATTTCTCCTATTTGAGTGGGGCTAGAGCTAGCATTCAACCTTGAAAAAAATATTTCATTCAGAAATCTGTTCATAGACTTTTTATATTTAAAGGAATTCATAAATTGTAACAAAGCTATTTTGCCATAAGTATTGAAATGGAAAAAGGGACTTTTCATCCTGCATTCATCTGCCATTGTTGAAATCCAGAAAATTCTTTACATTTTACTATCAAGGAAACTACATAAGTACTAGTCTTGTTTAGAAGAGGAGGACACACTGAGAATTACACAAGACTCTTGACAGTTTGTTTCCTTCAGGTACCATGATTTTACATTTGAATTTGACCCAAGTGATGTGATGAGAAGTGGTCAGCTGATAAAAAAGAGTCTTCTGTGAAACTGTCATATTTTTGGCTCATCTTAATAGGCAGCCGTTTTGTGTCAAAGAGATGCTTCACATTTGTTACAATTGGCAGCATTATTTTTTTTTTTTGGAAGCTATAAAGCCCTGATTGGAGCTACAGCATGCTTGTCACCAGAGGCTCAGACTCAAGCCCTTTCAGTCATACAAGCTCTCTGCAATTTTCTTGGCAGGAAACTGGCATGAAAATTATGTCACTGAACTAAAGAGAAAAACTCCTCAAAGCCAGTGGAATTTTGGACACCCTCATGTTACTGCTTCAGACTGAGACCACTGCATGACCTTCCTTATTTCACAGGTGGTTTTTAGCCTGATTCTCCCTCTAAATGTGTTTTATACAATACTATTGTTTACCTGCACTTTGCCCTATCTTAATACCTTTTTTTTTGTTGTTGTTATTGGCAATAGTCAAACAAATTCAAAAGGCAGTACTGGTGGGAAAAAAATATAGAAAATTATGTTTCTGTACATTTCATTAAAATTAATGTAAGCAGAGGAAAGATCCAAATCAGTGCTCCAACTGAGGGACATTGTTCTTGGCAGCAGATTTTTAGCCACTTGGCAGAGGAGTGCTGGCCAGCTGATCAGCTGGTGTGTAGTGTGAGCTACTACCTGTCAGTGAAGGCATCGTAGAGACTAAGGAGGGAAACGGAGTTCTGTGGCTTGAGGATAGAAGTGAAGGGGGACAAAGGATAGAAACCCATAAGAAATCAGGCTTTGTTAACTGCATTGCTCACCAATAACTTTATCTAGTCCTAGATGTATTATCCTAGGAAGTTGAACATTGTAATAAAAGGAATGTGCAAACTGAAATATTTCAGATATAACACAAACAGGAAAAATAAAAATCCACCCTCCCCCTATTTCCATGAGAGTGTGCTCAATTAAAAGTAAAGGAGAGAAACAAAGGGACTGAAGGTTATTTTCCTTTGAGGCTTGTTGACTTCATGCCTTGTTTTTATTTGCTGGGTGAGCGGTGGGTAATAAGAAGTAATTATATTAAGAGAAAAATATTAATTTGTATTACTAATAATTTCTATATAGAGATATTATTTCTAAAAGTGTGTTTCAAAATCTCATAGGCAAAAATTGATAAAATAAGAGCTATTCAGCACAGTACCAGGCTTAGAATTATTTTCTGTTAGATATTGTTAAGTCAAAGAGGAGTTTCCTTCGTAAAAATATGTGGGGGATTAAATACACTGTGAGGAGAGCGGTAGAAACCTGCAGAGGCAACACACTCGAATATTTCCACATCAGCAAGTATTCGTTGCAAACCCTTTTCCTGCAGAGTCATTACCTCCCATGGAGGCTGTTCAGGCTCATCACTGGAGCAGATTCACTGTAAGCCACTGCCACTTGGCAAGGTAGGAGGGTCTAGCTGGATGGCAGGAATTCACCTGCACTGCAGCTGTTGGAAAGGACATGCCTGCAGTCTTCTTGAATGTCTAATGCAGGTACTTGCCAACTTGTCAGAAAACAGAATTATATCCCAAAACCTCTTTCCACTTTCTCTCTCATGACTGAAGTAAAATCTCACTGAATTCAGAAGTCATAACCACGAACTTCAAGGCTTTAGTCTGTACCAGTGTTTGCGACATTCTAAAGCACATATTTATGTGCACAAATTGCTATCGCACATTCTGTGATGGTAATCCATTACACAAATTTCTCTTCTCCATTAAAAAAATAGGACCTTTTAATGCTCATACAAGCCTTAGGCTCTATTAACATTTAATGTTAAATGCTGTTAGTAGATTGTTAGACTCACATACACATCTGCATGAAATCACCAGAAGTCTTTTCATTGTCTTCCAGGATGAGATGATAAAACTGCTGAAAGAGGAGGAAAGAGTTGTTATGGATCTCAAATGTCACTACACATTTTTTAAAAAATCCTACCACCAAGTATGCAAAAAAACAATGAAAAGTTAGTAGGTTGGCTGATCTGCTGACCTGATAATGCTTCTGTTAGCTTTATTGTTAGTTTTGACATAACTGATTTCAAGACCAAGATTTGCAGGATACAAACCATAAAGTGTTAATGACAAATTCAGACATTTCCCTTTGTTATTTAAGCATCACATGACTCAGTTTTAATTCGGGAAATAGCTTTCACTTTAAAAGCTTTTCACTTTAAAATAGTTTCACTTTAAAAGTCCTAAATGCTGTAAATTGGTATTTTCATCTTATTCAAATTTTTTGAAAATCCTAATTCATTTACCCACTAATTACTTAACAAATAGTATGCATTGAAATGAAGACTCCAATGGCTTATAATACCTGGCACAATTCCCAGAAATCAAGCCATTTCACATCCTTGATGCATTGCCAAATATGTTTTTGTTGTCTTCCTCTGTCAGTGTAAACAAACATGGTGGTGGTGTCTGGGGGCAGGGAGGGGGAGCCGGAAGGGCTTGAGGTCGGATTGGCTTTGTCCTTGTCTACAACACATCTCCGCTCCCTGCTACTCCCAAGCGCTTTTGCAGATCTGATTTCCCACATTTCTGCAGCATAAAGGAAGTTTAAAAGAGCTGCGTGTATACTTCATAGGAAGGTAATAAGGCATTGCAAGACTAACTTCACACTTCGCTCGTCTGTCAAGGGGGTCTCCCCTTCCCAACAATACCCCAATGTTTTGGTAGACAGACTCCAGCCCACTTAGCCAGCGAGGAGGCACGGGTGGAATGCCAGGTATGTCTACAGAGCAAAGTAGTGCAGGCAGCCTGACGCCAGGAGAGAATAGGCAGGTACCTATTGAGTTACAGGATTTCTACAAATCTAATCCACATGTAATGTGAGACTTATTACAGAGTCAGCCTCTGCCAGGGCTGTGAAAAGTCTGGGGATATGAACAGCCCTAGGAACAATGATCCCAGTTAACTCATTGCAACCCAACATCAGTTGACCAAAACTAATGCTCTCTTATCCTTGTAACTCATTTCTTAAACAGCGATTACAAGCGGTATCTTATCAAGTATTTAATAGCAAATGCAAGAAATTACTGATAATACTGTGGGTGACATTGTGTCTACTGCCACACTGGAGATTTCCAATGAAGTTTATCTTTATTGACCGATATGTGTAATATATGCAAAGTAAGCAAGAGCATTTAATGTGGGAAGTATTTTCATACATTTGAAACAAAAAAAGCCATTCTTAACCACCAATAATACAAAGAAAAAAAATCAAATGTTACAAAATCTTATTACAATTAAAAGACTCCTTGTTGATTTTTTGGCCCCACTGGGAGTAAACTGTGGCATTTAAAAATGACTGTCTGTTAAAAATATGCAAATTTCTTCAGTTGCTATAATGTTGGATAAGAGCTCTGATATCCCCTTCAGTATCTACTCATTAAGCATCATTTTAGTCATGCACCTCTGGAATTGTATACTCTCAGCTAGTAAAGTCTTTCCCTCACTTGATACCTTACCTGACTTTGTAAAATAATTAACTTCCCTCAATCAATTAACATTTAATTTGGATGCCATTGACCATAAAGAATAAATTGATTTTATATTGTGGTTAATGATGCACAAGTTTCTATAAACAGTCAGCAGTTGTTTAGGTCATATTTGAAAACCAGAAGCTCAGGAATGGTAATAAATGATGTTGAATGCGCATTCAGAGTTGCACCTTGCAACAGACTAGTGATTTTATTCCTTTCCTCAGGCTATTTAATGGCTACATGACACCTTTAGGAAAGGTCAACTACTATGGGGTCTGATATTATCAGTTCATCAGTGATACCCATCTGGCTATTTACAGACACATATATTATGCTCTAGCAACCAAAAGCAAACAAGGCTTTGGAAGAATAGTATCCCAGTCATGACAAATTGAAAGTTGGTTCAGGCTACATTAAGAATTGCTGTGTTGCCCATTTTGTAACCATTTTGTAAGTGATAGAATAAAAACTGAAGAGATCATTTTTAAGGAAGAGTTTCTTCTTTTTACTAGAATTGCAATATAGAAATACTTTCCTGATTTGTACATGGAATGGGAATACAGAGAATACATTTTATATTTTATGTATTTGATCAAATGATGTGGAAAGTTTATGTCTTTTATTTTTCATGGTTCATATAATTTGAGAATCTCCTGCATCTAAAATTGGAGAAAATGGACAGAACATAAGGATTTCAAGATGTCTGATAATGAAGTATGAAGCCTAAAAATTGCTTTAGCTACCTGGGTGCCTAATGAGGGCACTATCTTGGGCCAGACCGAAGAAGGGCTTAAAATCTGCAGAAGCTAACACTGCAGTGCCATGTCTTGAGCACAGAGGAAGGCACAGTGTATCCTAACAGATTTCACAGAAGCTACCATGCTGTGAGGATGCCATGTAAACCAGCCAGCTGGAAAATGTTAAAGACCTAAATTTACTAAATGCCTGTCTAGGATTAATCTTTGCTTAGAACTAGCTGGACAGCCCACTTGTTCTGTACAGCCTGGTAGCAGTTTCATAGCAATTTTCCCACCTTGTTAAAAAAGGTGGAAAAAGGATTATTCATTTATTCAATCAGCTTCTGGGATCTGCAACTCAAACTAAGGATATCAAAACTCTGCCTCATATGTGGAAGACTCCCATGATCTTTGACTGTAAGTGGTGACAACCAGTGCCTGAACAGAATATGATATTTTGAAGGTAATTTCTCTTGCTTATATACTGTTCCAGTATTTAATCCATCTCAACTAACAAGAATAAAGTTACTCAATTCCTCCTGACAAAAAAAAAAAAAAAAATAATGAAAGATCAGAGTAGTGCTGCTTCTTGATACATACATGGTAGTTGCAAATGCTTATATATTTTATTTCTTACAGTTTCCTACATTATATCTCACTAGAAGCTTTTAACTGCATTTTTGATATCTGGAAAAATGTTGATGCTTAACTTTTAGCTTGTCACATGAAGTGTCAGTTTGTCTAGTGTTCTTTACTCCTCCTTTTGATGAGTCTTATCGCTGCTTAACCTCTGCGGTAGGTAAAAAACCATTGTTAATCAATGCTTACGTTGTGTAGTCCCCTTAGAAATAGCATTCAAAACCTGGAAAAGCAAGAATGTACAGGGTAATCTACAGTAAACTTCTCTACACTAGGAACGCTTTTGATGAAATGACAATGCAGCTGAAAAGGTATCAACTTTTAAAACGGTCTTCCTGAAGCTATAAGCACATTAAACCAATGAGAATGTCATTGTCTTTTTTATTTTAAAGCAGGAAAATTGAGAGTTTCAGTAACCTTACCTAATAAGTTCCACTAAAAGTTACAAAATACGGTGTAAACTGTTGGAATCTCTTGGATTTATTGCAACTTTGCCTTTCTTTTATTCAGGAGATGGAATACAGGAAATACAGTGAACATGTCTTTGCAAGTAAATAGAAATTTTCTGGATACATTACTCTTTAACACACACACACACAAAAAGTTTAGCTCATTAACCCAAACTTTGTTATTTTCCACTGAAGTCTAGAAATTTTAGCCTTCCCAGACATCACTTACATTTATATAAGACATACTTTCTCCTCTAAATAAAATGGTAAAGCCAATCTAAGATTCTCTATGTTTGGTATTTTTGGTGTTCGACTGGGGAGTGGGATGTTTGGTTTTTTTCTGTTAGAGACCAAGCTGGTAATATTTTCATATTGACTCAACATCAGACTTTTAAATTTAGTATAGTTACATTAACATGTGAGTAAGCATGTTTAGATAGACAGCTTCATCCCATCTTAGTGTCCATATGTGCGATTCTTCATAAACAAGGTCCATGCTATAAATCCAAATTTTGTATGTCAAAAGACCTGGAAAATAAAGCTGTTTAAGAAATATTAAAAATCTTTCCTTTTTAAATCCCACACCTCAAAACAATGAAAACATTCTTTTTATGTCTACATCTAAATTATCCTTATTCTTCTCTAAACTGAATTTGTTTTTGAGAATTTTTCTCTTTTCTTTAAGATCTCTAAAAGAGAGTTTAAAACTTGATTTTATATTCTTAAGCCTCTTGCACGAAAGATAAATCTCTTACATGTTAATTTCCAACCTACACACACATTCTCTCCTTAAAGCCTATGGAAATTTTGAAATATATACAAGATAATTTATAAATAACACATCTAAACACCATTTAAAACACACATGGGGAATTTGGCTCAGTGAGTATTACATACTACTGAGAGTTGTATGCAAATACACCATTTGGAAGAGGTGCATAACAGTCAGGCCAGTGAAGCCCTTGTGAAGCCAAGAGAAGGGCAAGCATCCCTGTGCTGGTGAGCTGACTTAGCTGACTAACAACATAGTACTGCTGTAACTGAAATATGGATTAGGGTAGTCATCAGACCTGTTTAATAGCTGACGGTTTTTTTGTGTTTTCCAGAAAAAACACCTGATACATCAACATCAGAGTATTCAAACTGAATATTTAATACACTGGAACAAAAGCTAGAAATGTTGCTGCACCTTTTCTACCCATCAATCTTTAGAGGCCTTTGAAAGATAACTAAGAAATACAAGCCATTCGTTCATTCATTGACAGTTTCTTATAGGGATTTCTGCACTTTGTTACAAACTGCTTACTTGTGTGAAATACATAATATTTTTTAAAAATTTAAAAGTTACAGCCATTTTTATTATTTCCCATATTCATACTGTGTTAATAAATGTAAGGGATGAGTTAATTACTTTGCAAAGCAGGCAACTAGCTGGAAAAACTTTTCCTACCAGTTTCCTTGATTCCTCAGCAATGTCATCAAGGCCAAGGTCAGGCCCTGTGTAGGACAATTTTTGGATACTAACTGACACAAAAGACCTGGTCCTGCTGTCACCTCTTTGCTGGGCTCATGCTTGGAAAAAGAGAGCTCTGGGCACCTGCTGAAAAACTGAGCTTGTGGCACAGTTCTTGCCCCGTTGAAGTTGAAAGTTGAGCCCTGTGGAGACTGCTCGGGGACTGCTGGTGAGGTCTGGTGCTTTCAGGTCTGTGCTCTGGAGTTCAGGTTCAAGTGGCCTCTTCATGGAGGCCTGGTGGACCGTGTGGATGGATCATTAGTTTGTTTTTGTGAGTGGTCTTTCACCTGCCTGGCTTTAAGTGCATAACTGTACACAGTAGCTAATACTTAATGTCCTGATTTACAAGTCTGCTGTTTTAAACATTTTTTTCTGTCTTATTGTTGATAGAAATTTAGGCTGTGTGGAAGTTTCTCTCCCAGGAATGAAACTAAAGACAAAGGGTCAGTGCCAATTTTCACAAAAGTGAGTTGTTCTGTTTTGTGTGACTCTGTGAAACTGCTTTTGAAATGCCTGAGAAATGTGTGTTTTCTACAGTATACAACACACAGCTTTCATTAAAAGAAAAAAATAAAAAATTCAGCCACAAATGCTAAAACAGGAGCAGAATGTGGTGACACTAGCCATGAATTGCTTTAAACCAGATTGTAGCTTCAGAAAAGCTGCATTGTGTGAAATCCATGCTGGTCTTTGGCCAGATTACATTGGGAACATGTTCTGTGAACAAAAAGGAAAAGCTGCATTTCACAGCACTGCCTCTTGTTTTGAGGAGACCATCAGACCTCTTCACTACTGTAGACAAGTTCTTCAACACAAGAATTGCCTCCACTTCGTTCTGTGTGACTCTGATAGGTCTGTTTTCTTCAACTGATCCCATGGAACATCAATCCAGTCTCCTCCTCCCCAGAGCTAAGCTGAGGCTGTTTCTGTGTGCATTCATGGTCTCTCCCCAGGGTTGTATAAGGGCCTAGGCTACATCTCCGTCATACACCTCCCTTGCAGGATGATGCTGATACTTAGTTTCGACTCTCATGAGAAGCAATGAGTGTCAGATTTACTATTTTAGAGAAACAAATGCCTGAAATGTCCTTTTGCATGCACTGGGCTGCATGCACACTCAGGCATTGATTTGTTGCTGCCTCATATAATCTGATTTCTGTTTTCAAGCTTTGCTTTGCAACTGTTGTCACTTCAACTCCTTGTGGGTTTGTTGCTGGCAGAGCTTATGGCCGGATCAAATGATCCAAGGAGCTGGGGATCTCAGCAGAAGTTAAAATGCCTTTGCCTTAATCTAGTTGTGCTTTCTCTTAACCCTGGCCATTTTTCACAGATCCCGAGTCAGCTAATGCTCAGCTGTTGTGTCAGGAGTGCTGCCACCTGCCCAACCCTGGCATCCTGAGCTGATGAATGTCACCAATTGCCTCTGGCATAAACGAACAGGCCATCTCCCAGATGATTAGCCTGGAAAACAGCTTATGTATCTTAATGGCATCCTAAAGATGGGCTTTTTAAATTACATCTTCTCCAAACTCACAGCCTAATCAGGAATAAAAGTTGCAAATATTAAGTAAAGACCCAGCAGTAGCTAAATGTGTGATGCAGCCACATCCACTCTTCAATAAAAGAAAAGGCACAATAATGATTTCATCATCATTGCCCAACATTCAAAAGGGTAGGATTTCTGCTGCGCAGCCGACAGGAAAGCTTATTTCAGTGAGGTTGTGATAGCCAGTCAAAAAACCTGTCCTAACAGTGTATGATGGTATTGGCAGTCTCCCAGAATATTTCCAGCAACTTTAAGACCAGCAACTCACCATGGAGAGGCAGCTGGAGAAGGCTAACATGAAACAATAGCAGCATATGAACTGTGAAAAGGAAGCCTCGTGTTTATAAAGGTCAGTTGCCGTTATCTTGCCAGGAGTGTAAAGGTTGCAAAGAGTCTAAGAGCTCAAAACCTGAAATGGTTTAAGTTATTTACTCATAATGCATACAGCTGAGTTTGGCTACAGCCTGATTCACAGGTAGAGGGAAAGACCATGAGTGAAATATATATCCTTTTGTATTGGAAATAATTATAACTGTTAGGAAACTCCAGAAAATTATAAAACCCTGTTCCAGACATAGCGGTGAGATCTGGTGTTATAATTAACTAAATCATCCATTTTTGACTCATACAGATTGCTTCATTTCCAGACATAATTTAAAACTGTACAGCAGTATTATTTGCAAGCATTTCCAAATTAGTACTCTCATTTTTAATTTGCTTGTACAATGCAAAAAAATGTACCAGAAATGTCTTCACCTTGCTTCTCCTGTTCACCTTTTTTATAATCTAAAGTTAACAGCTTCTCCAGGTGTGAGATAATAAATTTTCAGTCAGTTTTGACCCCATGTCTGTTTTTTACCTTATGGCTTCCTTTCTTTGGGTGGGATAAATTTTTTTGAAAGAAAAAGCTACATTCTTTAGTGAAAACTAAACAAAAAATCTTGTTCCATAAGGAAACACACTACTAAATTTATTCTTCCCTGTGCTTAACCACTTCATTAATGTTTGTAATAGGTTTTTTAAATCTTGGCAACTAGCAGAACTGTATTTATGATATATAAATATTCAAATTAATTCACACAATTATATTCACAGTGTTAGCAACTCTGATATTCTTAGAGCTTTTCTCAGTATTTCTCTCTGTTAAAATTCCTCCTGCATATAATACATAGCTTGGGAGGTTCTTGCCTGAATTTCTCTATGGTTTACATTTTCATGCTTGTAAATAGAGGAAAACCAAACAGATAAATACATAAATAAATGTTCTTTAATTATGAATATTCATTAATGAAAACAGATTATCCTGTAATGCTTACAGCTTAACAGTCACACCATCTAAAGGTACATATGTGATATGGACTTTCTTTTTTTCAAATGTCTGCTGCAAGCAAAGCTGTTCAAGAGCTTAGCATTTGACCTGGATGAGGTTATTGCAAATGAAACTCTGTTTCTAAGTGGATAGGATAGGAAATTTTGCTATTGTATTTTTATTTTTTTAAATAGTTGGAATAATATAATTATAAACCTGGAATATAAGGTTCTAGTTTATAAGCGATGTTTTTACATTGATTTATAGAATTCTACAAACGTAACCCAGATGGGGATGTGGTCTGATGTTATATTTGTGCTGTTGGCAGACGCTTGCTTAGGCTCTCTTGCCGTGAGAGAGCCATGCCTCATACTGGTTTTTCCCATGTGCTGGAATGACAGACTGATTTCTGCTGAGAAGAGTCAGTGCAGGGAGGAGAGAGACTATGCTACGGTGGGTGGCCCCACCCCATCCTTCCCACTTCTTCAAGCAGAAAGCCCAGCTCTCCCAGCAGTTCTCTATCTCACCTCCATCTCTCTCTGGCAGCAGTGAGGCGGCCCCAGTCTTGGGGAGCTGCATTCAGTTTTTTGTTACAGCTATTTCAGGCACCTCTGGAAATGCTATTGACTGTGACAAAAACTTGGACTGGTGTTTGTTTGAACTGTCTGGTATGCTCCGGAATTTAAATGTTTTTATTTCCTAAATAATAGGCTTTAAGACAAATACTTGAAATGAGTGTTTGAGCATTGACTTAATCTTTCTGTCTCTTGTCAATTTTTCTCTGTAGCTGAGGATGCACTAATACATTAGAAAACAGTTACGTTAAAAACTGAATGAGATACTTATACTTTGAAGTGTCTGAGTAAGATAAAAAAGCAAAACTAGTCTTACATTTTAGACATTTATAATTGTACATGTACTTAATTGCTTTTTGTGACTGTTCCATTTTTCCCACTTGCACATACTGATGGGCCCATAGCTCTGACTCTGGCTGCTCAGTGGAGAAAAGAAGGAATAAAAAGCATCTGCCCTATATTTTAGATTTTATTAAAAGATAATTCTTATCAGTGGTGTGGGAAAACTTTGACACTTAAGAAGAAAGCAGCTCTTGTCTCTCTGCACTTCTTGCTCAAGGGGATGCTGAAGAAGTCAAGCCATACTCTGCATAAATGGGAGGTGCAGTAATCCCAAAAGGCTGTCTGATTTTCTTCCCCTAATGAAGTAAGCTCTGCAATACATAATGGCTATTGCTAGTACTTCCAGCTTAGAGCTATTTCAAGGCATAAAATAATCTCAATATGCATTCAGAATAGAATAGGCAGAAGAGACTATTTAAGCTGGATGGGACCTAAAATGATCACCTAGTCCCACTGCCTGACCACTTCAGGGCTGACCACAGGTTAAAGCATGTTATTAAAGGCTTTGTCCAAATGTCTCTTAAACACTGACAGGCTTGGGGAATCAACCACCTCCCTAGGAAGCCTATTCCAGTGTTTGACCACCCTCTCAGTAAAGAAATGCTCCCTGGTGTTCAGCCTAAACCTCCCTGACACAGCTTGGAACCATTCCCATGTGTCCTATCATTGGATACCATGGAGCAGAGCTCAGCACCTCCCTCTCTACATACCCTTCTCAGGAAGCTGCAGAGAACAATGAGGTCAGCCCCCAGCTTCCTTTTCTCCAAACTAGACAATCCCAGAGTCCTCAGCTGCTCCTCATAGGACATTCCTTCCAGCCTTTTCACCAGCTTTGCTGCTCTTCTCTTGACACATGTGAAGGACCTTCACATCCTTCCTAAGTTGTGGGGCTCAGATCTGCACACAGTGTCCAGAGTGAGGCTGCACCAATGCTGAGTACAGCGGGTTAACCATCTCTTTTGACAGGCTGCTCAGGCCGTGTTTGGTTCACCCCAGGATGGGATTTGCCCTCTTGGCTGCCAGGGCACACTGCTGGCTCACACTGAGCCCTCTGCCAACCAGCACCCCCAGATCCCTTTCTGCAGGGCTGCTCTCCAGCCACTCCTCTATCACTTTATACTGACTGGTGCCCCACATTACTCTCTCCCAGGTGCAGAGCCAGGCCTTTCCACTTGTTAAATTTCATCTCATTTATTACAGCCCAATGCTCCAATCTGTCTAGATGCCTCCTCAAGCCCTCTTGTCCCTCAAGAGGGTCAATTGCAGCTCCCAGTTTGGTATCAGTTTAGCATATTGACAGCTGTACAGTCACTAACCAGTTTTGGCATTATTGGTTGATATTTCTGTGTTCCAGTAGTTAGTTAAAATCAAAGACCACTTTTACTTTTAAAAACATATTCTCTGAAGGACTAATATTGTCTACTTTTGCTGTTAAGACAGAGTCATTTCCTACTGTATCCTGTTTAGTCTCATATGATAGGTGCACCTTTCATTACTTAGAAGCATTTATTAAAATATTAATTGATGAGATTAAAATGTGTAAGATTTCATGCTCTACAAACATAATTTTTCTGGCAAATTTTCTAGGTTGTATCTGTATCAGAAATCTGTAAACAATTTGACGTATTTTACCTTAGAAATGACAGTGTAAATATACCAAGATGTTTTCAAGAGCAAAAAAACTTCTCCACACTAAGTTTTCCATATACCTTTACAGGTGGTGTTAGTTAGTTAGTGTTAGCTGGTATCTAACAACAGAGCAAACAGCAACTGAGACACAAGACATGAAATAAAGTTTAAACTTTTAACAGCAATGGTACCAGAGGCAAGCAATGGATGATCCTGGAAATTCACAGGCCTGAGCCTTTGTGTTTGTTCTTGAATGAAAGATTTGAATGGTTAGAAGAAACACCTCCTAGAGTATCTTGCTGCCTACAACCTTCCCTAATAAGAAACAGAACTTAATATTTTTGTACTAAATATCAGATTAAATAATTTACATATAACAGATGGTATTGAATTCATATTCCAAATCCAGCTGCCAGAATAGAATGAGCAAAATAATTTCACATCCTTTCAGGCTTCAGAAGATGGGTATCGGCAGCACTGAACAACTATATCATTTATTCTTGTTGTTGAAAAGTCTGCCCCAAATGAACAAGATAGTGGCAAAACAATAGTGGTAATGAAACATGTGTATACAAGCATTTTGTTTTCCTGATTTTCTTTGTTGTTTTATTGTTTTAAATTAGTAACCTAAACCAGGATAAAGTTGTTTTTCTTTAGGTTGCTCTTTCTTTGGTTACTGAGGGAGTAAAAATGCTCAGTTGTAGAACTAGTAAGTCTTAAAACCAAATAAATTACAGACAATTTATCCACCATTATTTTTTATCATCTTTGGAAAGATCTCTGAAGTAAAGGAAGGTAGGTAGTCAGAATTCAAATTTCATTTTTTTTAGGGGTTTTGGACTTCTTTTGGTCACATCTGTATTAATGAATACTTCCTTTTTCAGGCTGGGGCAATCTTTCATCATTTTGCTGAAGGAATAAGGGGAAAAACAAAGAGCAGGCAGCGTAGAATTAACTTAAATGTCTCAAGGAGTTGGAATTTTATAAGTCATCATGGTAAAGATTAATTGGTAGGCAAAGGGCAGGTGACATGGTCAAAGGTGAATATAAATAAATGGGATGGTTCCACAATTAATCATGTGGCTATCACCTGTACATACACAGTATCTGTCCATCCATCTTGTCCTTGGATCTGGCTACACTTCTTGTATATCCAAAAAGATAGGATGAATCAAAAGAAAAGACATAAGCTTGTAAATAGGTGTCTACTTCTTCTTATGCTAATCTTCTCCTGGGTCTCAATCTGTATCTACTCTGAGTAAGTAACAGGATAACTGCATAATAACTTTTAGCTACTATCATGCTTAGAAATCACTAAAGCCCATCAGCTCATTAGTCTGAAATCTTTTAAGACAACACCTCAGTTTAGTAAGACTAGCACTGAAAAATCTCTAAGAATGAGCACAATTATACCACAGGGGCTAGTACTGAGCTGATTTAGGCACTGTAGTCTTTTCTAAGAGGATTTATAAAATTGCTGCAGAAAAATGTTAAATTTTTATACCCTCTGTCTCATAGTTTGAATTTGAAATATTATTTATTTACTTTCTCAAAATCTCAGAAATTTTCCCAAGTATCTGAAAAATATTTAGTTTTTATCAATTCAAACTTTCACTAGTCTGTAATAACTAATTACTGGAATTCACATAGTTTCAAATTAAAAGCTCTCTAGAATAAAAATAGCTTTATTTTTCATTTTCAAAGTAACAAACCAGAACATTTCAACATTACTATTGTTCTTCAATTCGAAATTCAAGGAAGCAATTCATTTTCAACAAATTTCATATGTATCCTGAGGAAAAACCTGATTTGAAAAAAATCTAAAGAAATATATAGTTGTGATCAGCATTGAAAATGCACTCATTGACTTGCATGAATTTTTGGTAAAATATAGTAGAATCCAAAATTTAAATCTTTAATTTTGGTTTATTTCTTTCTCATTGTGGAGTATGTGGAGCTGTCATAGATAAATGAAACCAGAATGAATTAAATGGACATTTAAAAGAGTTAGAAATCTGACCTCTAAAGGGTAAGGCAAAAAGATCTAAGAAAGATGATGAAACTATGCTGCTAGGAGACTTTTATGTTACTCAGTTAGTCTATTATTGTCCAGCACAAGAACTGCTGTATAAGTAATTCATGCAGGGATTGCATTACTTCCTGAACTGGGAAAGAGTAAAAATATATTTCATAAAGAATTATACTTTCATACTTACTTGCCTAGCTGATACTAGCAAGTAAAGCTGTTCATAACAGGCTTTTGCTTGGTACTAAGATATTACAAAGCTGTTTCTAGGACAAACCTCTTTGTAAAATATATTTGGCTTTCCAGACTTTGGACTGGAATTTTCAAAGACTGAGACCCGGTCCCTGCATGCTGAGCACTGATTTCTCATGGGTTATAGTTTCATAGTTCCCAAAAAGCTGACTTAGGACTAACTGTGTGCATAACCCACCTGGTAATGTGGGGAGCTCACACAAAATCCTTATGAAGTGCCCAGGCACACATTCTGAACAGGTTGCTGTCAGGCTGCTGGTGTACTGAAGGTAGGCAAGGCTGTATCTTCCCTGGAGAATGCCTAATGCCACATGAGGACCTCTAAATCTGTTTTAATTGTTTAGACAGATAAGACTATTGGTAATGAGCACAATCACAGAGTACCCTTTACAGATGAGTCCAGGTGTATAGCTTCCTTGGAAAAATCTACCCACAGCTGTGGGTAAACATATAGATACAATTCTGTTTGGGCCAACTGGCATTGTCCAACTTGCTGGGGTAAAAAAGAGGACCCATGTTTAATTTGTGGAATAATTCCAGTTTAGAAGAAGGTAGGAGGATATGTAAAAAATATGGTAGACTTTATATGATCTTACATTATGGAAACATTTTCTTCCCATCAGGTAGTACTATTTCATAACAGAAGATGGAAAATCAGGCATCAATTCATATATAAGGACCCATTTCAAAGAGTTGACATGCCCTGACACTGACTGCTGATTGTCTCCAGTTTAACCATGTTCTTAAAGTGGAATCACTTCAGATTTCTTAGCTAATCCCTTTTGTTATAGTATTTGTGTCATGAGAGGAGGGGGGAGAGGGAAAAATGGTCGTTTACAAAGTGATCCTAACTTGCAAAAGCCTTTCTAGTAAAAACATCCTAAGATTTGCTTAATATGACTTTGTGCACATTTAAATACTTAAATTGTCATTTTAAGGTTTTGTGTTTTTTAAGCATAGCTGTTTAGTTTCTTATCCTTTTCTTTGGTATGGCTTTAATGAATGGATTTAGATGGCCAGTTTGTAATGCCATGAATGAAAGATTTAGGACCACTAATCTTAAGAACACTGCTTGGCGCCAGTAGACAAACAATGCACTCCCCGATTTGTTATCTCAGCCATACTAAGCTTTCACTTCTTACCTGCTTTCAAAGACTGTCAGTTCACTCACGTAGTCCAGTAAGTAGCCAGCACAATCTTCCCAATAAGGTGTTTTATATTTCCTGGTTTGGAGGGAATTTTTTTTCTTTATGACACTTTTGTCTATGCTGTATTGAAGCTGAACTGAAATGCCTGAATTTGCAAAGCTTCAGCTGTTTTGAAAAATAGTTGAGTCCTATTAAGGTTTTGCAATAAAACATAGCATTGTTTTGGTATTAATTTTAGGAGTTTCAGTTAAATTATTTTATTATAGCTTTGTTTTATAGTATTAAGTCTTCTGAACGTTAATTTTTTTATTTGGGAATAAACTTTACCAAAAAAATTAACGTCATACATGGCAATAATATAAGGGAATAATAAACTGCGAATGCATGTGCTCCGTTATAAAGATTTCTCACTCTTATAAACCTAGAACAGAACTGATACCTTGTAACAAATACATGTCAAAAGGAATTTTGTGCTCCTCTCTCATAAGCTGCCAAATTATCTCTACATGAAGCCAAGTGATTGAAGGTGCAGCAATGCTTCACAGATGACAAAGACCCTTAAAACTGTCACGAAAAAAGAATGTCTTTCTTAAATGATTTTGGGACAATTCCTTAAATAGTCATATGTTTTAATGAGTTTTCTTGCAAATATGTACATTGAAGGGGAAACAATAACATTGTATTCTGAAACATTTTACTTCACGCAAATGCAGTTGAATGCATGCTGGAGCAAACAGTCAGGGTATATAGTACTGGAAAGGTAACCAAAAATGAAAACTCCACTTCTTTGATGAGAAAACTGCAACAGCATGGGACTAAAACATTGCATCTCATTTTTGCATTAATATTTATGTGAGAGCTGTTATCAATAAATAGTTTCCAGAAGATTAATTAAAGACTTGGAGGCTTCCTTGTAATTGTTTTCCTGTAGGTTATTGGAAACTCCAGGACGCCCAAAAATTGGGTGATAAAACCACCATGTGATATTTCTGAACATTCATAAGGAAAAAAGAAGCAGACTTATCTTATTATTTTTGTTGGAAATGGCCAAAACGAAAGTTTTCAAAATCATAGAATGCTTTTGAATGCTTTAGATCTTTAAAAAAATAACAAAAGATTTATTATATGGGGGGGTGGAAAAGGCAGAAAAATTATTTGGAACCTTTACTGACAGTCACATTATGTATTTCAGTTGTAAAATTTTTGTAAATTGCATCAGTCTGAAAATCACAAGAGGACTACAGACAAAGAACCTAAGTGCAAATTAAATTTTTCACCTTAAAAATGCATAGATTGTAATTCTGTATAGTCAGTCAGATCCAGTTTAAATCTCTAGAATTGACTGGAAGGAGAGAAGTTTGGCACATATGTATTCACAGGATGAATAGTTTATTGTGTATATAAATTAATGATGGATGCATACTAATCACACTGGTACATTAGTCTACCTTTTCCACTGTTCTCCTTTGCAGAACAAATGGCCATGCTTTGCATCCTCTCTTTTTCTCATGGTGAGAAGTTGTTACAGGCCATCCTGTGGGCTGCTACTGAGATCTTTTCAGATTTTAAAGTAAAAGCTAAGGCATTTATTTCAGACTAGTATCTCTGCCATTTTATTACTTGGTATTTGTTCTGAAATGGTATAAAAGTAAACAATATTGCCATAGATATTTACTAATATGAAACAAAAAACTCTCAAGAAATCTTTCCAGACAAACAAACAAATAAAAATAAAAATAAAAAAAAAATAAAAAATGTAAATCACTAACATAAAAACAAAATTTGATGCACAGTTAAAGATAGCATTTATTTAAATTATATTAGGAATCTCAAAATTACATTCAGGTTCTTGTAAAATTTAATTATGCCTCAATTTCTTTATGTGAACCTGTGGAATAAATACATAGATAGAACTGAAACCAGAAGCATGTACATAAATTCACACTTAACTATAAAACATTTTGTTTCTAATATTAAGTTTTTAATAACTGGCTCACAGCAGTCCTGCCTGAGCAGGGCAGATTGGAGAAGATGATCTCCAGAAGTCCCTTCAGATCTTAGCCATTCTGTGAGTCTATGATTCTGTGAAAAACTTTGAGTGTTTTTTAAGTGAAGTCAGTTTGATTTTAGAGGCCTGAACTCATATAGTTCCTATTAACAGCAAACATGATCTGTTTGTGACTACACTCAGGTGAAACTGGATCACTTTTGTTCAGAACCCTGCTCAAATTTAACATTTTTGTTTTGGAAATCTTCCCATGGTAGTAAACTAGAGAATCATAGAATCATAAAATCATAGGGGTTGGAAGGGACCTCTGAAGATCATCAGACCTCTGAAGAGTCCAAGCCCCCTGCTGCAACAGGAACACCTAGAGCAGATCACACAGGAATGCTTCCAGAAGGGTCTTGAAAGTCTCCAGAGAAGGAGACTCCACAACCTCTCTGGGCAGCCTGTTCCAGTGCTCTGTCACCCACACAGTAAAGTAGTTTTCCATCATGTTGAGGTGGAACTTCCTGTGTCGTAACTTGGTGCCTTTTCCCCTCGTCCTATCACAGGGCACTGCTGAAAAGAGACTGGCCCATTCCTGACATCCACCCTTCAGATATTTACAGACATTAATAAGGTCCCCTCTTAGTCTTCTCCTCTCAAAATGAAACAGCCCCAGGTCTCTTAGCCTTTCCTCGTGTGACAGATGTTCCAGTCCCTTAATCATCCTCATAGCCCTGTGCTGGACTCTTTCCATCATATCCTTGTCCCTCTTAAACCAGGAAGCCCAGAACTGGACACAATACTCCAGATGTGATCTTACAAGGGCAGAAGAAAAGACAGACAAAATATTTATGTCTTCACCCTGGCAGGTATCTCTCTGCCATGCTTAGCTTGACAAAGTATAGAGAATCATAGGATCATATAACAGAATCATAGAATGGCTAAGGTTGGAAGGGAATTCAAAGATGATCTAGTGCCAACCCACATGCCATGGGCAGGGACAGCTCCTGCTAGACCAGATTGCTCCCAGACCCATCCAACCTGGCCTTGAACACTTCCAGGGAGGGGGCAGCCACAGCCTCCCTGGGCAGTTTTGTTCCACTGTCTCACCACTTTCATAGTGAAGAATTTCTTCCTAATGTCTAACCTAAATCTACCCTCTTCCAGTCTAAAGCCTTGCCCTATCGCTACATGCCCTTGTAAAAAGTCCCTCCTCAGTTTTCCTGTAGCACTTTCAGGTACTGGAAGCCTGCTTTAAGGTCTCCCGAGAGCCTTCTCTTCTTCAGGCTGAACAACCTCTACTCTCTCAAACTGTCTTCATAGGAGAGGTGCTCCAACCCTTTGATCATCTTCATAACCCTCCTCTGGACTTGCTCCAAGAGCTCCATGTCCTTCTTGTGTTGAGGGCTCCAGAACTGGACACAGTACTCCAGGTGGGGTCTCACAAGAGTAGAGCAGAGGAGGAGAATCACCTCCCTCAACCTACTGCCACACTTGTTTTGATGCAGCCCAGGACACAGCTGGCTTTCTGGGCTACAAGCACACATTGCCAGCTCATGTTGAGCTTGTCATCAGCCAACACCCCCAAGTCCTTTCCTAAGGTCTGTTCTCAATCCATTCTCTGCCCAGCCCCTATCTGTGCTTGGGATTGCCTGGACCCCTGGGCAGGACTTTGCACTTTGTCGTATTGAAATTCATGAGGTGGGCAGGGGCCCATCTCTCAAGCCTGTCATCCCTCTAGCTTGCCGACAACACCACACAACTTGGTGTCATCAGTGAACTTGCTGAGGGTGTACTCAATCCCACTGTCTGTGTCGTCGACCAACATCACTGGTCTCAGTACTGACCCCCGAGGAACACCACTGTCACTGTTCTCCATTTGGACATCAAGATATTGACCACTACCCTTTGAGTGAAACCTTCCAGCCAGTTTCTTATCCACCAAGTGGTCCATCCATCAAATCCGTACCTTTCTAATTAAGAGACCAAGATGCCGTGCAGGACAGTGTTGAACTCTGTACAAGTCGAGGTAGATAACATCGGTTGCTCTTCCTTTTTCCACCAATGCTGTGACCCCATCATAAAGGGCCACCAAATTTGCCAGGCATTATTTGCCCTTGGTGAAGCCATGTTGGTTACCACTAACCACCTCAACATTTTCCATGTGCCTCAGCAGAGCCTTCTCACAGAAGTGAGACTAACTGGCCTGTAGTTCCCTGGGTCTTCCTTTTTTCCCTTATAAAAGCATTTAGATTCAGCACTGCCTTAGTGTGGATACACTTTCAAGCCCAATTTCAAAAACAGAAGGCAACACTTGAATGAAAAACTGAACAATTAAAAAAACCTGTATTAAATAAGTAAAAACACATCTAGAGTCAATCCAGTGAAAGCTGGCATTTATTTTTAAATTCATCACCATGGCTTCTCCTCAATGCCTTTTTCTTTGTATTCCCATTCCCATGTTTCTTCATTTCTGTTTTTTATTTTAATACTTTTTTATTTTCATATTTCTTATACTTCTGTGATTCTGTGATTTAAAGTACTGTGGTTTTATTGCCCTAATTTTGACTTCAGATTTAGTTTTCTGCAATGATCTTTCTGTACTTTCTCTTAATCACTGTATCATGTCTTCTGGTCCCTTTCATATTCAAGGATCACTTCCTCCATGCCCAGGAACTATGTGTTCCAAAGAAAAGGAAGGCAGGCAGGAGAGCCACAAGGCCTGTATGAATGAGAAAAATGCTTCTGGACACAGTTGAATGTAAAAACAAGGTATACAGAGAGTGGAATCAGGGCCAGGTATCCTGGGGGAAGTATAGACAAGCTGTCAGAGAAGCAAGGGATCAGGTAAGGAAGGCCAAAACACAGATAGAGTTGGACCTGGCCAGGGATGTTCAAGAACAACAAGAAAGGTTTCTACAGGTATGTCAGCAATAAGAGGAAGATGAAGGAAAATGTGGGTCCACTTCAGAAGGAAACTGGAGACATGGCCATGCAGGACATAGAGAAGGCTGAGGTACTCAATGACTATTTTACCTCAGTCTTCACCAGCAAAGGCTCTGGTCACACTATCCAAGTTAGAGAAGGTGAAGGCATGGACTGTGAAAAGGAAGATCTCCCCACTGTAGGAGAAGAGCAGGTTCGTAACCATCTGAAGGACCTGAAGGTGCACAAGTCTATGGGACCTGATGGAATTCATCCATGGCTCCTGAAGGAACTGGCCAACGAAGTTGCAAAGCCTCTGTCCATCACATTTAAAAAGTCTTGGCAGCCTGGAGAAATCCCCACTGACTGGAAAATGGGAAACATAACTCCCATTTTCAAGCAGGGCAAAAAGGAAGACCCAGGGAACTATAGACCAGTCAGTCTCACCTCTGTGCTTGGCAAGATCCTGGAGCAGATCCTCCTAAAGGCTTTGCTGAGGTACATGGGAAACAAAGTGGTGATGGGTGACAGCAACATGGCTTCACCAAGGGCAAATCCTGCCTGACTAATCTGGTGCCCTTCTACAATGGGGTCACAGCATCAGTGGAATAAGGAAGAGCAACCAATATCATCTACCTGGACCTGTGCACAACATTCAACACTGTCCCACATGACATTCTTGCACTGAGACTGGAATGATATGGATTCAATGGATGGGCCACTTACTGCGTAAGGAACTGGCTGGATGGTCACACTCAAAGAGTGGTGATCAATGGCTCGATGTCCAGATGGAGACCTGTGACGAGTGGTGTTCCCCAAGGGGCAGTGCTTGGACCACTGCTATTTAACATCTTTGTCTGCAACATGGACAGTGGAACTGAGTGCACCCTCAGCAAGGTTGCTGACGACACCAAAGTGTGTGGTGAGGTTGACACACTGGAGGGGAGGGATGCCATCCAGAGGGACCTTGGTAGGCTTGAGAGGTGGGCTCGTGCAAACTACATGAAGTTCAACAAGACCAAGTGCAAGGTCCTCCACCTGGGTCTGGGCAATCCCATGCACAAACACAGGCTGGGTGGAGAATGGATCAAAAACAACCCAAAGGAGAAGGACTTGGTGGTGATGGTGGTCAAGAAGCTCAGCATGAGCCGGCAATGTGAGCTTGCAGTCCAGAAAGCCAACTGTGTCCAGGGCTGCATCAAAAGAAGCATGCCCAGCAAGCTGAGGGACGTGATTCTCCCCCTTTACTTGGCTCTCGTGAAACCTCACCTGGAGTACTGAATCCCCAACATAAGAAGCACATGGAGCTCATGGAGAAAGTCCAGAGAAGGGCCACGAAGATGATCAAAGGGCTGGAGCACCTCTCCTACAAGGACAGGCTGAGAGAGATCAAGCTGTTTGGCCTGGAGAAGAGAAGGCTCTGGGGAGACTTTACAGTGGTCTTCCAGTGTTTGAAGGGGCTACTGGAAAGCTGAGGAGGGACTTTTTACAAGGGTTTGTAGTGAGAGGACAAGGGGTAATGAATCAAAACTGGAAGAGGGGAGATTTAGTTTCGACATTTGGAGGAAATTTTTTAGTGTGAAAGTGGTGAGACATAGGAACATGTTGCCCAGGAACGTTGTGGAAGCCCCATCCCCGGAAGTGTTCAAGACCAGGTTGGATGAGGCTCTGAGCAACCTGGTCTAGTGGGAGGTGTCTCTGCCCATGCAGGGGGGTTTGAACTAGACGATCTTTAAATTCCCTTCCAATCCAAACCATTCTATGATTCTATGAACTAAAAACGTGATGAATGTTATTCAGCATGAGCCAAAGAAGAAGGAAAAATTTCATAGCAGCAACTGGAACCAAAGTTACACAAAAAAAAACAACTTCTTTTTCCTAACCAAACGAGCATTCTTTTGGATTTACAGAAGTCATTCCGATGTTACCTCCTTTGTGTAATTCCTTTTCTGCTCATTGTCTGTTGCTGGGCTGAAAAGTGAGAGTGGAGAGAGATGCTGTTAACAGGGCTTCATGAGTGGAATAGTGGTAATTTTGGAAGTATGGAAATTTTCAGCCCATGTATTGAAATTCAGATTTTCAACCTGAAACCAGGGTAAATCCCTATACAGTGCCTGATCTGGAATTACTATGATGGGTAATTTAGAATAAGAGTCAGGGAAGGGAAAAAACAATAGATGTCAAGTGGTTATATTAAGCATTATTAACGACTGCCTACCTAAATCATCTTCCCTAGAATTTTACTGTTAAAAGTTAATCAACCAATATGGGTATTACTACTAATCATCTGCAAAAGTGGAGTTATCTGGCTATGACAATAATTTATTAATTTTACAGCTCTTGCGCTTGCTGAGTAGTAGTTGGAAATTCGAATTATTAGGAGTTTGTGAAGAAATAATATAACTTTATTCTAGTTGAACAGCTGCAAAACCCCCAATATTTACATCAATATTTATAATGGCTGTGTCTCCTCAGTAAACTCTGTGCTGTAATCACTAGCAGACAGAAATGTTTCTACATGAGCTGATGGAGGAGAGGGTTGATGGAGAAAGAGAATAAGCAGAGGCTTCTGGCAGCAGAGGACAGAGGGCTGACAACCCTGAGGCTTTGGTGATGTGTGCTGCAGCATGGCTGCAAGACAGACGATTCATCAGGTGTAGGACAGATTTCTTTAAGTGGTTATTAGACATATTTTTCACTTTTGTAGACTGCAGATAGTCGTTTGTTCTCTCACGCAACTGATAAGAGACCACTCTTATTAAAACTGCATTGGACAGCATAGAAATTATAGAAGTACATGAGAATATGGGATAAGTATGTCATAACTTCATTAATTATCAGGGAACTATCCAACAGTAATTTTTCCTGCACACATAACCCCATCTCTCCTGCTTTCATGGATAATAATAAGAAAACTAATTGAGGCAGAATAAGATTTCTGCAACTGAACAACCTCTTTTTCTCCTTTCAAGCTGTTTTTGCAATATGAGTATTAGCCTGTGTAAAATAATACTGCCCATTTCTGGAAGGCTTCTGTAGCATAGGAATGGCCATACAGGTTTGGACCCAAAGCAGATCCATCTTTGTAGCCATCTTCAACTGTCAGCTTCTTCAAAATCATCATCTGTGACAGAAACGTGAGAGTATTTTCTGTTTGTATCATTCCAGCGTTGGGACTTCCTGAGCCAGATGTGATATCCTTGTATCTAATGTCTTTATGAGACTTTTTGTCACTTTTGCCTGTTTTATTTTACTTGGGTTTATCTACCATTAGCACCCTATACACTCCTCAGGTAGGAAACTGTCAGCTAAGACTCCAGTTCCTTCAGCCACTCAAAGGAAGAAGTGTGGAGAATAAGTAAATCTTATCACTGATTCACTGGCACTTCAGCTCAGCACCCAAGCTCTTTAGCAGACAGCTCCACATGTCAACGTCCAGTTTAAATTTCTCTGGTGTTGAGACATTCTCACAGCAAAAGTATTCACTGCCAACCCTGCCTTTGAGATGGACAATCTACTTTGCATGTTTTTTGAATGTTCCCTTGTTCAAACTAGGAAAGTGAAGGCCAAGAAGAGAACACGACCATTGCCTGAAAACCTATCAGAAGGGTAAGTGTCAGAGTGGGGAAGGCAGCTGTCTCAGCTATATGGTACTGTACTTAAACAATTAAGATGACATGTAAATTAAGCATGGTCTCGCTTTAATAAGACTGCTAAATAGAAAAAAACTCACCATTTGTGAGGGAAAGAATTTTAAGAAGCCTTTGGAATATACACGAGATTTGCTGGAGGCAAATTCAAATTAATTATATAGTACTGGCCATTTAAATCACACATAGTCCTTTAAAAATCCCTCTAGTGAATTCTCAGCACTCTGCCTCCCTGTCTAGGAATTAATCTGCCATGTCACTTCATCAGGTAACTTCATCTGCTTTCTTCCACAGCAGTGGTCTAGACTGGGAAGTCCCCTCTTTGTCTTGACCATGGTCCCATTGCTGTGCTCATAGCAAGTGCTACGTAACCAAGTGCTTTTACACTGAAAAAATACATCTGTATATGTAGAAATTATTAAGCTCCTTAATAGGTAAAAATGCCAATAAACATGTTTTCAGACAGCACCTGGCAAACCACATTGGTATCTTGTCACATAACCCCAAGTTATGGGATTTCTTGATAGGCTCAAAAAGTACATTGAAGTCCATCTTGATTCACCATGATGGCTCCCTTCCTGGTGAAAAATCATATGCAATTTCTATTAAAAAATGTTGTCCAACTTTAAGTGTGTTACCATCCTTTCAATTGTCCAAATTTTACACAGACTTACACAGCACAAAACTATATTAAATCTGTGAAAATCTTGGCCCCATCAGAAAGGTTTTTCAGAAGGCAAGTAAGGCAACCAAAACAACACTTTCTAATATTTGCAATGGTTCTCTCATTAAAATTGTCATCTTTTACCTGCTTTTGCCAATTTTATATAAGTATAATCACTGCTAATACAAGTAGTATTTGAAGAACAGACAGAAAAAACTTACAGTCATGTATCAGCACTGAGAATTGTTCATACTCTGCCTTTTCCCAGAAAGTGTAGAGGCTTCTAGTAACTAGAATGAAAACAGATTTTAAAAGTAGCATTGAAATACATCTAATACTACCATAATTATTTAAAAGTTATGTTGTTTTACCATACAATATAGATTTATAATGCAGAAGTCACTGAGTATCTAAAATTTAGCTATACTTCTAACTAAAATAAAGCTATACACCTATCAAGTTGAGACAGAAGGCATTATAAAGCTCATACTGGCCATTATGTCCCACTTTTGCTGAGAAGGAAGTAAAAGGATTCAGACAGTGCAGGATAATGGAGCCACAATGCAAAGAAAAATTATTATATCACTAATGTCTATCTTCAGGTTTAGTTTATAGTTTTGCAAACTGCATATATGACACAGAGAGAGAGGAGAATTGCTTGTTATTTTGGTCTTGAAGTAATACAGATGCATATCTAGGGAGTGTAACATATTCTAAAATACAAAGGAGTGGAGAAGGGGAGGCAGTGGGGAGGGGAAGTGAGTCTTTGCAGAGAGGTAGTTTCAGTTTGTTCCAAATTAAACACTTTTTTTTGTGGAATTACAGGTTTGACCAGTGACTGTATCCTTACCAACGGCATTTGAAATTTCTTTACATTGATATTTTTTCAACAAATAATTTACAGTTTGCTTTATTAGTTTTAATGTAGCAGAGTTCTGATTCATCATTGGTTGATTGATGGTAACTTTGACATGTTAAGACACAGTCTAGCAAATATCAGATATTTAAATTTTTTTTATATAACAAACGATTTTGTAACAGCTGGTACGGCCTTTTGAATATGTGCCATTTAATAAAAAATAAAAACAATCATTATTTTTTTTTAAGAAAGCTTCAACTGTGTGGACATATTTTTAATATCATAAGAGGCTTATGGACGTAGCTACTGCTTGTTGGAGACATACATCTTTTGTCACTAGAGCAGTAAAGTGGTTAACTGTGTGTTTGTTGCTCTTGATGTTAAACTCATTCTGGAAGAACAACTTTGGTTTCGAGAGATATCTGCTTTATCTTCAAAGCATCTTGCTTTCCTTCTTTTCTGCTAATAGATTTCTAATGCATCAAGTGAGTATATGAAAAACCTGCCAGAATAAAGATTTGTCAAGATGGATCCAAAAGCCAACATAACTTTGTTTTCCCACAAATGCAGTAAACATCTGTTTGTCTTTTATCTATAGGGTCTATACAGATTTTATAGAGATAGATCTATATAGATTTTATTCTGTGTAATGACTTTCTCAACTCTGCTCTTGAAGAGTTCACTTTCTGAGTAACATGATGTCACAATTTGACTCAGGATCAGCAATTAAACCAGTGAAAATAATGCTTTCGATCCCCTTCAGGATCCCATTCAGGTAGGGAAGGGAGAGAACATAAGGAGAGAGACTTTCCATAGTGAAAAAAAACTAGGCAACTTTAATTAAATACTAACTATAAAAGAAAATATGTACCATTATATATAAATGTGTTCAGGAATGTGCAAAACCCTATCACCTCCCCCTACCCCCAGCAGCTCCCAGTTCTGAAATGTCCTGGAGCGCTGCCAGAGAGACTGGCAGAGCAGGCAGGAGCTGAGGGCAGAGTTATGAGGGTCAGGAACACACGAGCCTAGGGATCAACAGCAATGGATAGACTGAGTCCTCCCCAGACACTGGCCATGGACGGAAGAGAAGGGAAGAAGAAAAAGGAAGGGGCTTGACTTCCATAATCCCTGGCCTTGTACCGAGCTTACGTAAGTATATGGAATGGAATACTTTGAACAATTTTGTTGTCCATCTAGTCTACTCCTCCCAATCAGAGGGCTGCAGAGCAAAGTGTCCTTGAAGTCTCAGTAGTGACTAAAACATTCCAGTGTTACCAGCCCACTAGCTGGAAACCTTGCTGCTAGTTAAAAGAGAGCTCACTGAAGAAAAAAAATCAGTAAAAAGAAAGTTGGCTTCATCGGTTTCATCCTGGCTCAAACTAGGACGCATGACAATAAAACTATGAATTCTACATACTTACCAATTTGCAGAGAGGAGAGAAAGCAATGCAGAAAAACTGGATATTTTTAATTATAATAAATAGAGGCATCTCTTATTTTTCCATCAAAGCTTTCTTAATTTTTTAATATACTGGCTAGCCAACACTAAAGCAAAGCCATTGCAGTGAGTTTCCTCAGTGCAGAAAAAGGAAGTCTGTAATACTTCCTCATTTAATAAACATTTATGATAATGAAGAAATTTTACCTGTCATGCCATCAAACTGCTTCTATATTCTGACATTATTTCTAAGACTACTGCCTTCAAATTGGCTTGGATGATGATTTGCTACATGGATAAAAGGATGAATAGTCAATGTGTGGTCAATAAAGTATCTTCTGTCACATTAAACTCCAGCTGAAGTAACCCAAATATCTTCTGAGTGTCCACTATATACCTCAGGAACTATTATTGTCACAATCATTTTATGTTTGGTGACCTAATTAGCTTATGTTCTTCATGGGAAGCTAGGTTTCCAGCAGGTTCTCTTTAGAAATGTCTCTGCTTACTCAGCAAATACAGGTTATGCCCAGATGGCACACTACCTAAAATTTTTAAGATTCAGGATCTCACCACCTCTCTTCCTTGTTTTCCTTCCTGTTTACTTCTCAGCCAACATGGAAAGAAGTAAAAACACTTATTTGTTCTCTCAGCAGTTAATTTTATGCTTCTTGTGTCCTTTTTCCAGTTCACAAACCAATAGTTTGAATGAGAGTTGAAAGAGCTCTCTCATTAGACCTTCTGAAGATAATTACATTGTTTCAGAAGCTCTGCCTATTCTGAGATCAAAATTGGCTTTTGAAATTTTCTGATGGCTTGGTAAGTAAATAGTATGGGATTTTTTATGTTAACTGTTCATGAGAGACTGCTATTTTGCTCATGACCTTTAAAGTTTGGTTCCAAAGCTTATTAAAGGTGAAAAGCTCTCCTGAACTGTTCACTGTGGCTCCAGTTACAGTTCTAGAGCTATAAAGCACTAGTTATTGTATTTTTGCTTTCTAAAAAATCCTTGAAGTTTTATTAATATAGTGTAAATCCTTTTACAGCTCTTTAAATCTACCTCTTCATTATTTTCTGTGTGTTTATTTCTCCTAGATCTAAGGTTAGTTAAAACTGAAATGTGAGTTGGAAAGATAATTCAGTTTTTATTTCTAAAGCCTAGCAGTTTTAAATTACTATATTCTTGCATAGCAGTGTTTTAAAGGCAAAGAAACCACAGGGTGCTTATGGTAGTGATGTTGATATTTTAGCAAAAAAAGAAGGGGGAAGGGAGAAAGGGAGGGAAAAAGGACTTAAGACCAGGTGTTTTACTTGAGACTGACAATTGTTTTTAAAACACTGCTGACCCTTTAAGCCTGTATCCTAGCATAATATATGTTTATGTGATACACTGCAAATAGAAAAAGAGAACATTTTCTAAATATTAGACTAAAATGGGAACTTACTTAGACAGAAATATTACAGCAAGATTTACCAAACAATGTCTGAAAAAATTACAGTGACTACTATAATGTCATGACAGAAGTGGAATAGTTTTATTTAGAGCAGCATATTTTCCATATGGACTTGAAATGGATCTTACTGAAGTCAATGGAAAGACTCAATTGAATTTTAAATACGGGCCTTCACAAGCTGCTTTAGGAACTTAAAATGTTCCCAATTACATAGCTTAGTTTATTTGTTTATGCTGTGAACCATAACTTGTCCTAACTTTCTGTATTTCCTAAATTTTATTTAACAAAGTAGAATGAAATGTGGGAGTTTGAGATATTTTGGGATGTTATTTTTATGCTCAGAGAGGAAAAATAACATCTAATTGCTGACTACTTGAAAAATAAGTTTTGAGTAAGAATCAAATGTCCATAGAAACCAAATAATGGTCCTTATCTTGCACAAAGCAGACTGATTTACTAGTATTTGTTAATGTACAATGAAAACCCAAGAGTTAAATCTGATTTTTGTGATCCTAAATTTCCCCACAGTTGTGATGAAGATGACCATTATTCGAAGAGTGGCATTTACTGAAAAGTCTACTTAGGTATGGCAATCCTGTGTCTTGGAAATTGCTTCACTAACCCTGATGAGTTTAATCCTAGAATTAATGGTGCTGGCTGCGGTTGTGCTGTTCACTTTGAAGAAAATAGAATTTTACCCCCTCAGTAACAGAGAGGACTGCTAATAGCAACAAGCCTAAGGAGTGAACTATCCATTGCAAAAACTCCATTAGTGCAACTTAATGAAAACCTAAAAAGAAATTGTATTATTTTCTCCCTCCTAAACAGTATGTCACATATTCAGTCAGCAAAAGTGTTACAATGGTCAGCAAAATTTATTTTGAGAAATCTTACTGACTTCAGTGTTTTTACCCCAGAACTTTGCTCCTAGAATATGGTTTCCACCAAGGAGAAAAAAAAAAAAAACCCAAGCAAATGAAAAATGTGGTTTGGGTCCAAGAAACAATGTCATCAAGTAAATGAGAGACATGGAATGAACAAAGAAACATTGGTTTGTGCTTGCTGCATTTTTCATGGAACAGAGTTTTGCCCACTGTACTTTAGCAAAAAAACTGATGAAATTACTGGCAATTAACAATAATTAATGCTTCAGAAGTTCATTGCACAGAATAGAAAAGAAAAATTATATAAATTTTCCCACGACATTTCTAACTTTGTGATATTGTACATGTACAGATGCAAAGAGTTGGATACACCATGTATGCTTTGTACATACATGCACAAATAGAAAATACAGCATGATTCTTGTGCCCAAATTTATGCTGCTGTAGAAACTTCAGCTTTTACAATCCTCAGGTTTGGAGGTTTTCAGATTTTATGTTTGATATGCATGAGTTTGATGGTGCATTAACACATTTTTGCATTTGTTTTCCTGTGTTTATTTTCATGTATGTGGATTCAAAGAGGGATAAGATAGTTGATACATCATTTTACTCCTAGTGAGTACATTTTTTGTAGAGGGTCCAAAGGATTAATTGCTATACTCATTCTGAATTGGTACATCAGGTTAGCATGCATCTGGTATGCCAGTTTTTGTCATCTACCATGATCTGCTAGTGCTTATAGAGTTACAGAATGGTTAAGGTTGGAAGGGACCTTAAAGATAATCAGGTTCTAACCTCCCTGCTATGAGCAGGGACATCTCACACTAAATGAGGCTGCACAAAGCCTCACCCAACCTGGCCTTAAACACCTCCAGGGAGGGGGCATCAACAACCTCCCTAGGCAACCTGTGCCAGTGCCTTACTACCCTCATGATGAAGAATTTCTTCTAACTTAAATCTATCCTCTTTCAGTTTAAAACCATTACCCTTGTCCTATCGCCACCCTCTCTGGTGAAAAGCCCCTCCCCAGCTTTCCTGTAGGCCCCCTTCAGGTATTGGAAGGCCGCTACGCCTGTATTTGTGCCTGGGGTTGCGCAGACCCAGGTGAAGGCCCTTGCACTCGCGTCTCCAGCCTGTCAAAGTCTATCTGGATGGCCTCCCTTCCCTCTAGTGTGTCAACCATACCACACAGTTTGGTATCATCAGCAAACTTGCTGAGGGTGCACTCAATCCCACTGACAATGTCCCCAACAAAGAAGTTGAACAACACTGGTCCCAATACTGACCCCTAAGGAACACCACTCATCACTTGTCTCCACTTGGACACTGAACCATTGGCCAGAACTCTTCGGGTGCACCCATCCAGCCAATTACTTATCCGCTGAGTGGTCCATCTGTCAAAGCCATGTCTTGTCAGTTTGGAGACCAGGATGTCCTGTGGGAGAGTGTAAAATGCCTTGCACAAATACAGAGAGTTGTTCTTCCACTATCAACCATCTCTGTAGCCCCATTGTAAAAGGCCATCACATTGGCCAGGCATGAATTGCCCTTAGTGAAGCATGTTGGCTGTCGCCAATCATCTCCTTATTTTCCATGTGCCCCAGCATATTTTCCAGGAGGATCTGTTTCATGATCTTGACAGGCACAGAGGTGAGACTGACTGGCCTGTAGTTGTCCAGCTTTTCCCTTTTGCCCTTTTCAAAAATAGGGGCTATGTTACCTTTTTTCCAGTCAGTGGGAACCTCACCAGACCACCATCTCAAATATGATGGACAGAGGCTTAGTAATTGCATCGGCCAGGTCCCTCAGGACCCGTGGATGGACCCCATCAGATCCCACAGACTTGTGCACCTTCAGGTTCTTTAGATGGTCACAAACCTGTTGTTCTCCTACAGCAGGGGGTGCTTCATTCTCCCAGTTCCTGCTGCCACCTGCTGTGGCCTTTGCGATGAGGCTGGAGCACTTGCCAGAGAAGACTAATGCAAAGAAGTCATTGAGAACCTCAGCCTTCTGCATATCCTACGTAGTCCAAACCCTGCAAAATAGAAGACTGTTTGCATCTGGATCAACAGGTGGTATCTTTAGGGTAAGTCCCATAAAGGTTCAGATGAACATTGACTCTGTAGCAAGGTACTTTATATATATGAAAAACCAAAGTTGAATAAAGATTTACACTCAGATATGGCATAGCCTAAAATGGATTTTTAAACCATAGTATTTATGCATGAGTATATTCAAGATGTCATTTTCTTCAGTACCTACAGGAGCCCTCACTTGTGTTAAGTGCACCTCACTTTGTTGCTGCAATGCAGCCCCTTAAATACAAAACCAAAATGCTAAAGTAAGTTTCCCTTGCAAGGCAAACTGACAGAGAAAGGAAACAGATTGTCAGCCACTCGTTCTGGACCACACCCTATCATATGTAAGTACTGCGATGCACACAGTACCTTCAGCTCACGTACGGAACACTCCCAGAAGCTCAAACCAGATGGACAGATACACTGAGGGAGTAGTGGGTAAGAGGAAATTTGTTTGGCTGAAACAGCCAGGTTCAGAACCACTGCTTTGAAATTCATGAGAAGGAGCCTCCAGAAAGAAAAACCTGGAAAGATTTGTTTTACTCAAGTCATCATTAAGTCAAGGGAAATAAGTGAGCAAAAGATGCTTTCCAGAAATAAAGCAAGTGTCAAAAAGAAAAATAGTTACACACACACAAAAAATCTCAGGCTTCATAACTGACTTCCTCCTTGGTTTCTCATTCCATTCAGTAGTACTTCTGGTGATGTTTTTGGGCTTTCATTCAACATATTCCAGAGACTGTTTGCTCTGATGAATGACTACACATTTCCTAGGGTGCATTATGTCTTTTATAAAAGACAGAAATAAAAATATGTAACTGGAAGTCAGCCTGAGACTTCAGAGGTGAATTTCACCTCTGAGCAGGAAAGGGACGAACATGGAACGGACCACGAACATGGGATGATCTCTGTGAAAGTGCTCTTCAGTTTGTAGCAGTGGATCCACATCATTGCCCCAGAGAGCTGAAGGATGCACATTTATATAGATTCAGGACATGAGTGAAGCGGAGAAGGAGCAAGTATTTTTCCCAATGTCTTGTTCAAATGTGGGGAAATGGTGAGGGGAAAGAAGACATTAGCTGTGCTCCTAACATGGTATTGTTGCTACTTCTTCTTCTGTGGAACTCATATGACTCCCTCCTTTGTACTACTAAAGTAGTCAAGGTGTATGTGGGACAACTGGATTTAACTGCAGTTCTTTGACAGTCTCTTGAAGTACCTGGCAGCAAAGAATATTTCAGGATGCCACAGATTATATGCCTGGATAATTATGGTATTAAAGGCATTATTTTAGAGGAAAGGCAGCTATGGAAAGTTTTAAATGGTCTAAATATTTTATATTTCAGGAGTTAAAGGGAAAAAGTTACCAAATAATTATAAAATTTATTTTTTCCATTGAAAATACCAGTGGTACCTAACTACTCTGTTAATTTTGGGGTTGAATGAAACAAAACAATAAAAATGCTATTTTCCCCTCTTCACACAGTAATCCACTCACAAGAAAGAGCTAACTGGAAGGTCTTTCCTTTTCTCCAGAAAAACTTTAGGACAACTCTTCAATGGAATTTACTTTTTAAATATTGTATTTTGCTAATTCCATAATTGTATATTGTTTGCTTTTACTGTTCAAATGTTAGCATATACAATAAACAATGTTCAATTTTTTTACAAATGTTTTTGCAATATTTTCAGATGCACATTTCTGTGTCAATTCAAACTTCCTAGAAACTCTCACTTCCGTTGTGCATTGTCAAAACCAGAAGTATTCCATTTCAATATCTTATCAAACATGTTCACTTCCAAATTTTCTTTACACTTACTTCCCTGATATGAAAGCATGCTTTTTTCCTTTCCTCTTCTAGCTATCTAGTTACCACACCTCTGTCATCATCATGGAGACCTTAACAAAAATGACATAGAGAAACTTAATAGAATTTTCCTCCTTGTGAAGTAATCCTCCCATGTGTACAGCCAGCTGTGATATTCTGTCAAACACACAAACCAATTCTAATAGCCAACTGACAGCTCAAGATGTTCCTTTTTACCACCATATTTTGACAACCGTAAAACAGAGCTGAGCTTTTAGTTTGAAGAATAAAAGTTTATCCCATCTGATAAGTCACTGAGGAGTCCCTGTTAGAGTTTCAGAGATGAACACTCTGGACAATGTTAAGAAAGAATTCTAATTATCTGCAGATCATCACATTTACAATTTTAGTTGTTTGGAATTTTAATTAGAAAATAATAAATTAATAAGAGTAGAAATTAATTTCATGGAATACAATGCTGCTTCTACTCTCACTTGAAAGTCTGAGTTCAACTGCTCTGTAGAACTTTCTTCAGAGCTTCTATGTTTTGTATGGAAATATTCCTGCTTCTCTACCATGTATTCTAGAATGGACTTTAAGAATGGGCTCTTACATTCCCATATTATGCTGATGTTGGAAGCCATGTGCTGATGTTCCGCGAATACTTTATTTCTGCAGAAAATATTTTATCAGTGGACAAATGGTATCTTGCATACAGAAAATAGAAATGTTGCCCCTGAATTTAGTGGAGACAAGATTTTAATCCTCATATATTTTATGGGAATTGCAAGTTATTGAATGCCATTTTCTCAAAGAAGCTGAAGAGAGCCAAGAGAACATAATACCACAAAGGATGAGAACTGGACAGAAAATACAATACTTGTGCCAAATAGAAAAAGCACTGGTATAAGTGTTCATTCCTGAAAACCTTGTCTATATTATTCTTAGTGTTTCTATAGTACTACTCATGGTGGTAAACACTGCACTCAGAAACAAATGTTAGCTGGATTAGGGAACAAAATAACCTTAACTAGTTCATTTATTTCCGCAAGAATGTATTTTAAAATCTTTTATTATACACTGGTTAAATTTTATATGCACTGGTGAAGCGATGTATGCTTTTTTTTGCCACTGGATGATGTGTAAAACTTTCTTATTTGTACTGTGTGCAACATCTTTACTTTTTTGGGGGTGGTGAATATTGAAAAACGAAGAGAGGTGTAAGCAAGTATATTTTATATTACTTTCAAAATCTAACATGCAATAATCTTTGCTGGGCCCAATTTTCAGCTCTATCAAGGAAGTCACACTGATCAGCAAACATCAAAGCAAGCTTCATTAATAAAACTTCACTGTACTAATCCAATAACATATCTAAATATATAATAGCCTCTCTGTCCCTCTAGATTTTACGATAATGGGCAAAGCATTAAGCATTAGGCATATCTTGCCCAAACAATCAATAATCTACTTGGTACATATAGACTGAGGAAAAGAGTTACATGGGAGCATCATACATAAAATATGATACTGTGGATAGAAAAAAAGGACCAATTTGATCTTGATAGTGAAATAAGTCACACCTTTTCAAATACCCATTTTTCTTCTATTTCTTATTAATGCACTGTTTGCCCCAGTGCTACTTTCTTCTTGATTGCACAACTGATACGGAAAGGCTAGTATTTTGTAGTAGATTTTCCCTGTGGCTGTCCTTGTAGATGCTCAAGCCTGAGTTGCAACTGGATGAAAGCAAAAAAAAACCAAACCAACAACAAAACAACAAACAGCTTGTTTAGGATGACAAGGATAGAGACTATAAATCCAAGAAAGCAACAGATTTTAAATAAAAATGTAACACCTGCCAGGCAGCTTACTTGCAGTATAAACAAGGATTAACACCAGCAGTGGTGCGGCAAATAATGGTCTTAGCACACATGTTTAAATATCACAACCTGAATACAATAAAAATTACTTCACACACTTGGTATTTGAAATTGCTTCTTGATTCAACAGCTACTCCTAGAACAATAGCTATACTCAATAGAGGGGCAATGAACAGATTCAGTCCAGAAAGCAAATAAGCTAGAAAAGGAGTTTTCCTACTTTCTGCTTTATTTCTGCCTAGAATACAGTTCTGGAAAAGGAGAAATATGGGGCTACCACAATTTAGGCAAAGATTTAAAGTAGTCTGTTCTATCATCTGTCCTCGGGTAAGTAGGTTTCACAGATTTTCCGAAGGCATTTTTTTTTTCTTAGGGAGGATTTATTCTTCCCTAGAATGAACAAGTTACAAATAAACATTTTAAAAATCAGCTCTCTATCCATTTTAAAATCAACTCAAGCTCAGTAGCTTGTGATCAAGGATCAGATGTGACTTGAGGAGTGGATGGCCTCATTTCTGACTTAGAGCTCAGTATGCAGGCATATGGCAACAGATGATCACCATCAGGGGCGTTAATATAAGGTTAATTGTCTGGGTCAGGCCTCTGCTGGCAGGCACTGGCTATATACAGCTGTGTATACTATCATCAGCTGAACAGGAGCCGACTGAAACAATCTGTATTCTCTACTCTGACTACCTGTCCTCCCTAGCACAGAAGGAAAACAAGCCAATGAATGATTATTGGATTTGAAAGCACTAAAGCAAAAACCTTTTGGTATTTTTATCCTCAACTGGCAAGTCAGAGACTTTTTTTTTTCATTTTAACAACCTGGTTTTTAACCCATGATAAGGGATCTGAAGGCACCATTCCCATAACTTCCGCCTCTTTCTGGACTGAGAGCAATAAGTAGTACCCTTAGGGTTATCTTTTCCCCCTTCTCCCCCTGGTGAGCAAGCGCGATGGAAAAACATCTTCTGAACAGATGGATTTGCTGATAAACAAATAAACCCTTTGTACTGAAAAGTGATGATAAACATTTAACCCACCCTTATCAAGAGAAAACTGACAATGGAAGTGGATTTAAGGGGCAGTATTGAAATAGTAAGTTAAGGAATGGAACAGAATTCAGGTACTTCTTTTGTCTAAGCTATTTAGCCTTGCTAAAGGCCACAGAGATAAAGGCAGTTGTTCGCCTGACAGCAATATGTAAGGAAAGAACCTAGATTCATATCATTAACATTATTATCCACAGCTTTGGGGTGTGTTGATAGAGTTGCTGGCTATTCCAAACACATTCACTGCAACCTGCTTTTATTCCTGTGTATCTGGGACACTCTCATAAGGGCATAATTGAGAAAAAGAGCAGAATAGCCACCTTAAATATTATGCCGGAACACCAGCATGACAAGTACAAAAAAGTCTCAATTCTAAATATAATTTCCTGAAAGGAAGAATGGAGAGAGAAGACTGTAGTACTCTAGAAAAAAATGGTTTAAGATCATCAGTGAGTTCAAATAAAGTAGGTAGGATAGAAGCCCTGAAATTACAGTAATGTTTTTCAAAAAGAGTGGAAAATCAGGAGTGTCTTTCACTACATAGATGAAATGTCCTAAGGGTAAGTAGAATATTTGAGTCCAGCCCAATGAGGTTGCAAGTCCAAAAGTGATCACGTAAGAACAATTATAATAATTAAAAATGCTTCCTTTTCCTGGAAAAAAAAATCTTGGAGTTAAAACAATGGTCTTGTTAACTTACCAAAGTCAATGAAGTTTTATCAAAATGTAGTCTGGCTTGTTAGAACCACACAGGCAGAGTGAATCCTACCATCCAGTCAAGAATAAGGATGTTTTGAAGGCTACCCATGTGGCTTCTGCATTCTAAGTCTATCTTTGGCACATGCTGAGAGTTCATTGCTGGGGGAACAGGTTATATGATATTGCTTTAAGCTTTTAAAATTTCAGCTAGATAGAATTCTGTTTATTAACTCAATATTGTATGGTGTCAGCTACACTTCTAGTGTAGGCTGAATTTTATGTATATCTAGTCAGTCTATTCCAGCAACGATGTTAGATTTAAGGGGAAAATAACTGTGACTTTTTTTTTTCTTTATTTCCAAATATCTTTGACCCAAACATCAGCCTCTTTATGTCTAGCTCTTTATAAAATCTTTGATCTCTCCATGGTGTAGACAGAGTATTGACTTTTTTGCTTCATGCAAACCTGAGTAGTGTTGCTAAACATTTTAGTCATGCTTACATAAAATCTCCCAGAAAGCCTAACCTGAGCCCCTTGAGTTCAGGTGATGCCTCTTCTCCCTGACCTCTTCTGCCAAACAAAGGAGAAGGGGGAGGGATCCCTTAAAGGAATAATAACCACTTTCTTTGAGCCTAATAGGAAAATGTACCTAGTGTTTTAGGAGGTGAAATATGCACTCGGAACCCTAAAACATAAAGTGTGGGGGAGAATTTTGCAGAAGGACCCAACATATGCACATACATACGCTGCCGCAAAAATGAGAATTGAACATCATTCAGTGAGGATTCATTTATTAGAATCTGAATGTGAACAAGACACATTAATAGGAATAAAACAAGCAGAGAAAGAAGGAGGAGAGAAGGACAGTAATAGAAAGACAAATGTCTCATTGCAGATCTCAAGCAATAACTCACTTTTTTTAGGAAAAAGAGACAAATTATTTTAGTAATCTCTTGAAGACATAACTATCAACTGACAATTTGCTAAATGTACCACAGTAGTCCAAAGAGTTAAACAATTCCAAAACTAACAAAATCGAACTTCCCCAAGGAGCATATTATTGTTCTGCTGTGTAAACAGTCCTTAGGTTAGGAGTCAGGTGACTCTCATTAAGTCAATCATCATCATCAACTGGGATTGACCAGCAAGTAGAAAGAAGGCAATCTACCATTATGTAGGCATTGAGTCTAGACTGGACTATTATCTCCGACAACCCGTAGCTCAAAACATAACTACTGAGATTACCCAGAAAATAACTGTGGCCAGCCAGCCATTTTCAGTGGCTGTTACAGCTGCTGGTTTCAGAAGGCAGATAAATATATTAAATCTCTATTAGAGCATTCCATCATAAAGTGCACTCAGCTGCAATACCCTGTCTTTTCTTGTAACACCTCTAAAGAGATATATGAAGCCTGCACTGCAGCATGGATGCTATTGTCATTTCATTATTTGCGAACGAACCATGATGGTATGTAATTTATATCAGCTACTGAAAAAAGAACAATACAAATAAAGATAATCAGTAAATGCAGAAGAACCACACTGTTAGTAGAACTGCTGTTGAGGGTAGCTATATACTTTCATAGTTCTTTAACACCTTAGGTTGTTTAATATTTTGTCCCCTGCAGGGTGACCTCTCTTTATTTAGTACAACTGATTTCAATGGGACAAAAGAACAAGGGTACATCCACCTGTGGATGCAATGTATAACGTTCACACCTGAAGTTCTTCAAGGTGAATTTTTCTTAGGTTAACAGAAGTGAATGTGTATTGCTTATCCAACTGACAATAAAATAGTTAATAACTGCTTTTTCTTAAGGCAAACTGTTTCTCTTTCAGCAAGCAGAAGTGAACAGCTATTTTGCATAAAATTGCAGAGATTTATACTTTCAAAAATCAGGTTTGTTTCTAATACCAATGCATAGGAAACCTTCCCTGACATCATCTTTGTTCAGTCAGACACTTTTTTGTTAAATAAAATACATAAATAATCTCATTTAATCCCCTGAAGCCCAAGTTCAGATCAGAATATTTATTTGATTTTACCCTCATGAAGACAACTCTTTCAAAGTGAAAGTTGTATTTCAAAACATCATTCACACAGGAATGGAGGAAATATTTCTATTGTAAAATGTGGCATGAGCTGCGTTTCTTCATGTCATGTTTTTTGTATCACTCTTGACCTTCCATGAGGAAATAATATAAACAGGTAGATTGTTGGGGGGTTTTGCAAATTCCTTCCCAGTTAGGGGAGCTAATAGGAAAGATGAAACAGTGAAATCACAATTGATTCTGTTTAAAGGAATTCTTTTCACATAGTAAAATCACGTACTCCTTATTAAGCTATTATTCACATTATCTTATTTTCCTAGAAGAAATTTGAACAGAGGAGGAGAAATTAATTTAGCTTGATATAATAGATATAAAGGCTAAAATTATTGGGTGGCTCTGTAATTTACAGTTTGGAGCCATGACATTATAGTGATGGGTACTTTAGATTTTTAAGTAGACAGCTAGATAGATAGGATTAGAAAGAAGCAGTTCAAACCATTCTTGCTGGATTTATTACTTCTGGCAAAACCAATGCTCCTGGTGTTGAATCCTTAGAACAAGGCAGCATGTGAGCACAGCTTGACCTTCCAGATCAGGGAGATTAAGAACATAATATTTTCTACACAGTTAATGCTGAGATGATGTTAATTACTTAGCAGTCCCTAAATCCCATGACTGATTTTTTGTCATTTTGACAGAACTAGGGAATGATGTGTCCAGTATGGAAAAGCTGGCAGAAAGCTATCTGGCAAGTTTTCAAGACAGTATGCAATTAGGAAAAAAAAAAAATCAGAATGTTACTTGGGTTTGTTTTTTAACCAGGCCACTTTTGAAGTGTCAATCAGCAGGGAAACTGAGTATTAACGAAATGAAGTTGTTAATTTCTAAATGTTGATTATGACTTGAAAAACCCTGCAGAGCTCTTAATGAATTCAGTGAAAGCAAGGAAAGTTGGATCAAGGTATGCAGACCTGGAGGTCAAAAGTAAGGCTTCTCAGTGGACTGGTGTTCAAAAATACTGAGTACCTCTCTTAGCAGGACATGTGTTACTATGGATGTGTGTTATGTTTAAAAAACAGAGCATTAACATTGGATCTCAGAAGAAAATAGAGCTTGGAAATAGTTAACATTAAGGATGGAATAACCACATAGTACTATGTAAAAGTGGTCTGTAAGAAGCACAGTGCAGCTAGTTAAATGATGCTGATAGAAACTAAACTGGATCCTTCTCTTGAATTTCTTCCTACAGTCTTCCAGACCTAATCCTGCCTTAATATACATTTCTGAATCTAATTGTTCCTGAAAATGCAGCACTTAGACTTAAAGACTGATAATAAAATGCTGTAATTCCTACATCCTGTACTAAAAAATTACCTTAACACTGGGGTAAAAAATTATACTTTTATTAAATTATAGTCAAATACCAAACTTGAAATCCCAAGTAAAACAATGGATGTGAAAAATGGGGGAAAAAATATTACAGAGATTACAGAAATAAAAGAACATATGACAATTAAAATCACTTAGCTTGTCTGTGGCCAGGGTGCATGTGCAAGCTTTAACTGAAATGCCTGATACAAGTAAATATTGAATCATACTCTCACATTAAAATGTATATGACCCATAGTTTGTAATTAACAGTACCACCCCAGAAAATATTCCTTAAAACTAGCAATATTTTTATATAGACTTGAGGGTGGGGAAAACAGAAATATCTTTGGGAAGAAAACTGCAAAGAGGTTAACGCACGACATACAAGAGCAGATCAGTATGAACAGATCCAAATCAAGAAAAAGTCTCCAACCTGAGTTGCCCTCATTACAGCTAGATGCTCTGATCACCAGCTATGTTCATCTGTGGCAGAAAAGGTCAGGGATTCTCTGAATAATTGAACGGAGACATTGGGCCAGAAAATTAGAAGTGGTAATTCATTGCTCCAATGATTAGAACATTCATCTTGAGTATAGATGACCCAGTTTGTATGACTCAGACAGCCAATAAAGCCATGGAACCTGGAGCTCCAAAACAAGGACATGAGGCAGAGGATAGAAAAGGCTTCTGGATGCCTCAGCTGTGAGCAACACCCAGCACAGCAACCTGAAGAGGCCAGGGCTGGAAAGACAGCAACAGAATGACTCAGGCTTAGTGCTCAGAGGTGGGCGACCAAGGTTTAAATGTCCATTTTGAATCCAAAGTTAAAGGAGAGATTTGCCCAACTTCCTAGGAGGTGCCTTTTTCCCTTGAGTTAGTGTAGAGTGATGTTCTCTGTTTTAAATCTGTCATGAAGAATGTCTGAATCTGTCCCACAAAAAGCTTTTCTTTTAATGACTTCATATTTTCATGCTTTAAGTGAACCCTCTATTCAGATATATTGCAAGAAGCTCCATTAAAAGCAGAAGCTTTTAGAAGTTACAGGGAAGATGGCAAACTTTAATGCAGTATTTAATTGTGTTTCTTCTCATTATTGAGCAAATAATGGCAAAAAATCATAAATATATGTGAAAGCAGTAAAAAGACCCATTCATTGAATGCATGCAGAGGGCCCTGGTATGCAAGTTTGAGGCTAAACCCAAGTATCCTAGAAAGAAAGAAGGAAAAAATAATTATATCACTTAATCGAAAGAAGTGCTTAAGCAAGCACATCCAAAGTATAATGATAGTGCACTTTGAGGCTAGTCATGGAAATGTCCAGATCACATTACTGTCAAAGTCAATAGTACAACTGTGGATAGATCTAAACATAATAGAACACAACAATCCAATAGACTTTTAAAAATGAATAAAGACATGGCAATAAGATGCTCATATCTCGTTACTCCAGATCTCTTAAAACTACATTATAGCATAAAAATTGGATAAACTATCCAACGTTCATATTGTTAGTCCATTTTCTGAGTTACAAGCCTCTTTCTAATCGCTAATGCAAAAATTCAGAAGGGTGAATGGCTTCTTGCAGAGAATAAAAACAAGAAAAGAGCAACAAGGAGGCTTTTCTGCTGAAAGCAGCACCTATTTGTTGGTTTGAACAGAAAAAAAAGTAAACAAAACATTTATTTATACACAAATATAAAAGTAATATGTATCTGTGTCTGTGTGTTTGTGTGTGTATTGCATTTTTTAGTGACAGAAACCAAAGCCAGACACTGTGAGGCTCAGAAGAACAGTGGAGAGTTTGGAGCTTGAGCAGCTGGATTCATCTGGTAAGGCCAGAGCAACCCAGCATCATCAAGAACAAGTGGTCACAGAATCAAAACCCAGGCCTCAGCAATACTCAGCATAAGCAAACATCAGTGACCATGGGGAAGACTGCTTCTTTCCTTGCCTGGACAGAGTCTTTATTAATATTAACTTGGGAGAGAACATTAATCTGTTTATTTAGGCTTGGGAACCAGCAAATGGAACAATTAATGGGGTCAGAGAGTGTGAATCTGTTTGTTTAAGCTTGCAAACATTGCACTATTACTGGAGGATATGTATAATATTCCTACTGCTGAATCAAAGTGAATGCTTACACATTCAAATAATATGAGGCTATGCACAGTGGCAATCCCTGTGCTACCTCCTGCTACTCAAAAAGAAGGTTTAGCATTGACCTATCTCAGGAACTTTAGCCAGCTGTATGGTTCTCTCACCTTACAATCAGTTTTCTACATCGAGTGCTGATGCTTTCATATTTTTCCGTGCAAACAGAAAAAGAACACATAATTACAGGGCTAATTACAATTTTGTAGATTAATGACAAAATAACAAAGCAAGAAGTAATAGAGGTAGAATCTGGATAAGATAGCTGAAAGCAAGCCCGGATGCTTTAGAAAGGGATGCTTGATTCCCCTACAGTCTAGAGGCTAGTATATTCTCTGTAAGCACTGTAAAACAAGATCATGATAAATACTAGCACAATGCTACTAAGTAGTGTTTGATGAGAGGGATGCCAAAAGGCACAAGTTCCAAACTGGTTAATAGTTGGGCACTGTTGTAAGACTTTTCTAAGCATCTCTTTGATAGCAGCTAGGGTATTTTGTTTGTAAGTGAAAAGCTCACTCTTTGTTGGAAACCCAAAAGCAGCTGGTATTGTACTTGTGCTATGCTAAGCTGAAAATCAAACTCAGTGTCATTCTTGCATTCAATAGTAAACAGCTTTGATTAATATTGCTTCTTTGCTGAAGATGTTGAATTTGCTCCTACTGTCAGACCCTAAGCAGGTATAATGAAGGTATCTTAACTGTTTACTCTTAATTTATACTGCAAAACAGCTTAGTGACAAAGGACTTAGAGATGCATATTATGAATCCAGAGATGGGACTGTGTACAGAATTTTTCTTTTTTTTTTTTGAGATCAAGATGCTTAGGAATCTTGTTGGAGGTCGTCTCCAGATGTAAATGGTAACAGGTCATTCTGGTTGCGAAATCAAAGATGTACCAAAATGAGTATCATTCACAAGATTTGTTTGTGTGTCAGTGGTTACGTAAGTTGGCATGCCACAACCACACTGGTTAAAGCAGCCTTCCATTTTAAGGCTGAATGGAACAGGATTTTCCACTTCAGTAGTGCCTAGGTACCCAAGTGGTGCACTTAGCCAGTTATACAAGTTTGTAAGAAAAAGATGGTTCATGTACCAGAGAGTTAATAACTCAGTACAAAGTATGAGACATCAGGTACATGAGAATAAAAACATAAAAGAAGAAAAACTTGTCAGCATCATAAAATGCTTTACTCACACTTTTTTTTTAGAATTTTCTTACCAATTATGTAATAAGTGCAAAACCTACTTCATATTTCTCAAGACAGGTAAACTATCAAGCAGCAAGTCTGCAAAAGGGTGGTCTCTACTTCAGGATTTCCAGAGGTGACAAAATTATCCTCAGATTATGCCTGAACTGCCATAAATCATCTTGTTGAAAAATAATTTAGTTGCTCAAGGATGCACACTTAGATTTGCCTAAACACTTTTCAGAAGATATTAGTAGCAGTTCCCTTGTTCTTGTAAAAATTGAACTAATAGAAACGTAATGAGGAGTTGAATAGTTCCTTGCTGATTACTTTTTCATTTGTTTTACACAATTGTCAGTCTTTGCAAGAATTGTTTATTATTACTTATCTGTGAAGCCTTGAGATTCTGAATAGCTCTGAAGAAGACTAAATAAATACATGGCCTCTGGTTTAAAAAGCAAAGTACAGAGTAATTTCTCTTGATAATGATTAATAGATATTGTACTTAAAACGGTAGTATACAGTATGGATACCTTAATGCTTATGATGTTGACGAATGTTTCATATCCTTATCAAAAGATCAAGGTTTCAAAATGAAAAATGTATTCAGTTAATAGATTTTTATGGAGACTAAAATAATTTCATTTATCAGAATAAACATTGAACAGTCAAATATATAACTTCATGAGCAGCAAAAATCATTAGATGAAGGAGTTGCTCCATAGGCGTTCCTACAACCTAGAAGATCAGTATTGTCTCTGAACAGATGGGCTGAGGGTAACAGTATGTCCATATGTATGTAGATATCAAGAAGCTCCCTAATGACTCTCTATTAGGTGTAAAAGACTGGTGCAGGGGAGACAGTCCATCAGTTCCTCTAACACCTTTTTTTTTTTAAGTCATCAGATTCTATGACTTCATTAAGGCTTAAAAAACCCTTCGTAGGCTAGAAATAAAATATATCTGGTTACATATTATTTTTCTTTTAACTCCGTGTCAGTTTAGTCACTGAGTTCAAAGACCTGCTCGAAAAAAGATAGATCCACAGTGCTCATGTTTCATCTATTGACTTTTCATATCTTCATTAACCTCTCTGTAGAAAAAGCATTATAATGCTCACCTGATTTGTAGCAAACACCTGATTTCCTGTTGGGAAAAAATATATCAGTAGCAACAGAAGATTTTAAATTCCTGGGTTTCCCAAATATACTCCTAGATTTCCCAAATATACCCCTGGGTATCCCAAATATACTCCCATTTTTGCTTTGTCTCACAGATTTTTAAGCTAAACTATGAAGCAACAAAAAGGTTGAGGTAAACAATTAAAATAATATTGCATTGACATATGTTTGCAAGTAGTTGTTTAAATGTATTGTATGAAGGTGACAAATGGCATGCTGAGTGGTCCCCTGTTGCTTATGAAGTTAGAAAGGCATTCCCTATGGCTGCATAATTTCTTTCAAGCCTCTTAAGGAATGGTACATAATATAAACAAGGGTCCTTCAACAGCAACATATAAAATACCTAGCTCTCTGTTGAAAGAATGGACAAGGTGAATCCAATGTTTTGGCAAAGATTTCTGAGTTCACAGACAGACATGTTTTCCCATAAAATTAGTAATCTACAATTATTACATCAAATAAAACATGAACGAGATTAATGGTTCAAAATATAGATTTTATTGTTGTATAAAATATATAAAAAATATTATAAAATATATATTACCTATACAGGTGTATATATCATAGAATCATAGAATCATAGAATGCCAGGTTGGAAGGGACCTCAAGGATAATCTGGTCCAACCTTTTTAGGTAATACTCTAGTTTATATGAGATGGCTCAGCACCCTGTCAAGCTGAGACTTAAAACTGTCCAATGTGGGGGAATCTACCTCTTCCCATGGGAGACTATTCCAATGTTTGATTGTCTTCATGGTGAAAAATTCACCTCTTATGTCCAATCAGAATATCCCCAGGAGCAATTTGTGTTTATTAACCCTTGTCTTTTCCATGTGACTCCTTATAAATAGGGAGTCTCCATCTCCTTGGTAGCCACCCTTTAAGTACTGGAACATGATAATAAAGTCTCCTCAAAGCCTTCTTTTCTCTAGGCTGAACAAACCCAGTTTTCTCAGCCCCTCTTCATATGGCAGGTCCTTCAGTCCTCTGATCATCCTTCTGGCCCTTCTCTGGACCCTCTGCAGCCTTTCTGCATCCTTTTTGTAGAGCAGGGACAAAAACTGAATGCAAGACTCCAGGTGTGGTCTGGACAAGCACCGAGTAGAGTGGGATGATGAGGTGATGCCCTGGTTGATGCAGCCCAGCACCCTGGTGGCTTTCTTTGCCCAGCAGGGCACTGTTCACTCATGTTGAGCCTGGTATCTACCAAGACCCCCAGGTCCCTTTCCACAAGGCTGCTTTCCAGACAGGTGGATCCCAGTGTGAACTGCACTCCTGGATTACATGTTACCAGCTTCTCCCCGTTGAACTTCATAAGCTTCCTGCCAGCCCACTCCTCCAGCCTGTCCAGGTCATCCTGGAGGGTGGCTCTTCCTTCTGAAGTGTCAACCTCTCCACTCATCTTGGTATCATCAGCAAACTTCATCAGAGTGCTGTTGATCCCAACATCCAGGTCACTTATGAAGATATTAAACAGCATTGGGCCCTATATCGATCCCTGGGGGACCCCACTTGTGACCGGTTGCCAGTTTGAGGAGGAACTATTTACTATCACCTTCTGGGTATGGTCTGTCAGGCAGTTCCTCACCCACCACACAGACCACTTATCAAGGTGCTAACAAGTCAGTTTCTCCAGGAGGAGGCTGTGGGAGACCATGTCAAAAACCTTGGAGAAGTCCAGGCAGATGATGTCCAATGCCCGCTCTGCACAACCAAGCAGGTCACTTTGTCATAGAAGGCAATCAGGTTTGTCAAGAACGATTTGCCCCTGCTAAATCCATGTTGGCTTTTCCCAATCACATGCTTCAATTGACTTGTGACAGTCCCCAGGAGGATTTGCTCCTTGACCTTTCCAGGGACTGAAGTGAGGCTAATGGGTCTGTAATTACCTGGGTCCTCCTTTGAGCCCTTCTTATACATGGGGTTGACATTAGCCTTCCTCCAGTCTTCAGGGGTGTCTCTCAATCTCCATGACTTTTCAAAGATTATGGAAAGCAGCTTTGCAATGACATAAGCAGCTCTTTCAAAACCCTAGGGTGGATGGCATCCAGACCCATTGATTTGTACAGGTCAAGCCCCTGTAATAGTTGACACACCAACTCTTCCTTTGCTGATGGCAGGTCAGCATCTGCATCAACTTGGATTTCTGTTCCTATGGCCTGGGACCCAGCAGCATTGATAAAGACAAAGGTGAAGAAGGAGGACCTCTGCCTTTTCAGCATTGTTGGTGACTAGTTCACCTCTCCTGTTTAATAGTGGGCCAATATTATTCCTCTGTTTCTACATGTGGTTAACGTATTTGAAGAATCCTTTCTTGAAGTTTTTGACATCTTTGGCCAATGTCAGCTCAAGCTGAGCTTTTGCTTTCCTAACTGCATCTCTGCAGTCCCTGGCAATGCCCTTGTAATGTTCAACTGGTAATGTTGCCCTTTTCCACCTCTGGTACGTTTCCCTTTTGGTTCTGAGGAGACCCAGAAGCTCACAGTTAAGCCAGGGGGAGTCTCTTGAGCAGCCTACTTCCCTTGCCTTTAGAGGGGATGAACTGTTTTTTCTTACCTAGGAGAGTGTTCTTGAAAAACTCCCAACACTCACTAGCCCCTTTACCCTCCATGGAAGCTTGCCACAGGATCCCTTCCAACTGAGCCCCGAGCGAGCTGAAGTTTGCTCTTCTAAAATCGAAAAACTTTTTCCTGGAATTAACCTTCATTATGCCCAGCAGTATCCCAAACTCAGCAGTACTGTGGTCACTGCAGCCAAGCCTGTCACTAACCAAGATACTAGAGAGCAGGTTTTCTTGGTTAGTGAGTAGTAAGTCCAGCTGTGCCCCATTCCTGGTTGGCACATCCAACATTTGTGTGAGGAAGCAGTCTTCCACACATTCCAAGAACTTGACTGATGTCAAGTGAGCTGCAGTATTGTTCTTCCAGCAAATGTCTGTGTAGTTAAAGACTCCCATATGGACCAGGTTTTGTTGACCCAAAGCTTGCCTGAGCGACCTGAATATCCCTTCATTGGTCACGTCATTTTGGTTTGGGGGTCAGTAACAGATGCCTACTATAGTATAACATTTGGAGACAACCTCTCAGATTTTGACCCAGAGGCATTCAATAGGGCTACCACAGTTACCATAGTTGACTTCTATACATTCAAGGTTTTCCTTAACGTAGAGCATGACTCCTCCACCTCTTCTCTCCTGCCTGTATTTACAAAACAGCCCATAGCCATCTATCATGGTCCTCCAGTCATGTGAATCATCCCACCATGTTTCAGTTATTCCTATGATCTCATAACTATCTGACTGGGCACAGAGCTCCAGTTCCTCCTGTTTATTTCCCAGACTGCATGTGTTTGTGTACATACACTTCAGGAAGCTGATCCTTTGGTTCTCATTTAAGGGGACAGCTGAGGTACATTTTGCACTACTCTGGTTGGCCTGATTTATTCCACAATTGGTTGTAGTGGTGATGTTGGAAATATCATTGCCATTTGGGATCCCGCCCCCTACGCCATTCAGTTTAAAGCCTGCCTCACCAAGTTGGCCAGACTGTTGCCCAAGATTCCCCTGTCTCTCTTAGAGAGGTGGATTCCATCCCTTCCCAGAAGGTTGTAGTCCTCATAGAAGGTCCCGTTATCATAAAAGCCAAAACCCTCACAGCAACACCAACCTCATAGCCAGAAGGTGACCTGCATCATGTGTCTGTTCCTGACTGCTCCCAATCCTTGAACTGGTAATATTAAAGAAAAGATAACTTGGGCATATGTACATATATATATCTGTGTATGTATGTATAAAATATAATAATAGTTAGAGTGTTTTGAATTTCCTCTTTCTGTCTGGCTTTGCTTTTGAAAGCTTTAAGGCAAATAAGTTTCTGTCACAAGCCGCAGTTTAACTGTGCCCCTCAACGTCCTTGAACATCATTCCCTGCCCACCCAACCCCTCAAAAAATTAAAAAAAAACCCAAAACACAAAAAACCCCAACACACAAACAAACATACCACCAAAAATAAGAAGCAAACAAGCAAAACAAAAACAAACAAACAAAAGAATCCCTACCAAAACCTAATACCATGAACAATCCTGAGATATGTGTATCTTGGTGTGTAGTCCCTAAAACAGAATGTTGCTAACATGTACTTCAAAACAGAAGATTATAATGTTCCCTGCATAAGCCAAAATAATTCTTGGTACACCTGCATGTAAAATCTGATGGGATATAACTGAATCACCAATTTCAAATGTCTATACATTCCACTTGTTGCTGAGTTTTTTCATAGTTGAAAACTGCATATGGCCTTACTGACCAAACCAAGACATGCTAAAAGACAATATTAAAACCTTGGTAATTACCATCTAAATTGCTTGCCTAAAAACTTGTATATAAATACAAAGCCCTGCGTTTTAAGCCTGGGTGTTCAGTGCAAATTCAAAGACCTAATGCAATCTTTCATAGGAAGAAATCTTGCTTAAACTTCTTTAACAGTATTTTGCTCATTAACAATTTTTTCTCAACCTTTGTTTCTAAAGTCTCAGTAAGCTATAAATTATTTTATTTATGTTTCTGACAAATGGTTATGACAGTTCTGAAGCAACCCTTTTAAAGAAACTCTCAATGAAGTGTTTTTTTTTTTGCTGTAAAAATAGCATATATGTAGCTATTAGTCTCAACCAGGAAAAGAGTAGAAGTCTCACAGGTGATTGACTATTTCCCAAACATTGGTGTATACAGGTAGCAAAAGAAAAAAAAAAAAAAAAGCAGAGAAAAGCCAGCAAAAAAAATATCCACAGAGTGCAGAGAACACAGAAATTAAGAACTGACCCAAGAAGTATCCTTGACAATGCTAAATTGAAGGGGAGCAAGAGGAAGGTTAAGTTATTTTGGATTTTCTTAAGTAATGCTATTCCAGAGGCAATGTTTCAGGCTACCTAGACTGCTGTATTTTCATTCAGATCTATGCTATGTTCTGAAAAAACTCTCTCTTCCTTATGCAAGAACAGAAGGACCACAGCCTTTAATATCTGAGGTCTCTGAGTCTGTGGTTGCCATCATGTATCCCTCTGTCTCTTTACTTTTCTGCCTTTACAAATCTGTACACTTTTTATGGATCAAGAATAATATATCCAGGGCTACATGCTGCAAAATGTAACTAGTAAAATGATGTTAAATAGGACTGAAAATCTGGTGAAAATCAGATAATAAGATGACAGGGCTGTTCAGATCAAATTCATGCAGATTATCTTCCTGGATTCAATAACATTAATCAGACAATATGAAAAGAACCCATGTCATAAGCATCCTACCAGTTTTGGGCTGCTTTAGAAGATGAGAGTCACTTTTGTTTGAGGGTTCCCACTGACAGCATGTGACTCTGCACTCATTCTAGAGGAATTAATTTCCCTAAATATATTCCCTGTGTCTTGGAAGGCTATGAGTAATACTTGCTGCTTGTTTTGATTTGAACGTCCTTCAAGAAGTTGCAGTTCCCCTGCTGAAGTATTGTGGGAAGCTCTGATCAAGTTCAACACATGTATCCTTCAAATGTGTTGCAATAAAAGATTTTCTCATTCATGCATGAAATCTATCAACCTTTGTGCAAATATTCAAGCAGATTTGTTTAAATTTTATATATTTTTTAATTTCTATTTGTTTATTTTTTTACTCTCTGCAACGTAATAGAATGCATTTGTGGAGTCAGAACAACTAAATTCTAAAATACAATAAAATTGGGCATTACAGTGACTGGCAGAAGAATAACACCACTGAATATAAACATATATTCCCTGACTTTTTTTAGATGTAATTCAATAAACTTGATAAGACAAGTGTTGTAAATCTTCAGCATGATAATAAATTTTTCTTTTTCAGTGAGTATGAAGATTAAAAAACACCAACAATCAAAGACCTCTGTCCTTGTTCCAAGAAACCAGGTAGCTGCAGTCAGATACATTTCTTCTTTAAATGTCATGTGCTTCAGAAGGATTCTGCAGCTCTTCAGTTTTACCATCAGCTGCTTTGTTGAAAGACTATCCTTTTATACAGATGATACAGAGAAAAAAAAAAGAAAAAGAAAAAGAAAAAAAACATAGCAGGAACAAGGGCAGCAAATGAATATATTGTGTGAAAGTGATGGCAGTTGTACCTTTGTATATTGGAGAGGAAGACATGGAAACAGGGTTTCTACACTCCACAGTGATATTCCAGAGGGTCTATTGCTGCTCCTAATATTCTTGGTACACAGGGAGAGATTAGGATGCTGCCTGTGATGCCTGCTTTGGAGGTGCTAGGGCGCATATGTGTACTAAATGACCATTGAATGGTCTTAACGTTCAATTTTCCCTGACAGCCAGGTTTTAGGAGCAATTCATATTCATGTACAAGGTGTATCTCAATGCTGTGTAGTACAGTTACGTGAATTCTGGGTCAAAGGCATACAAATGTCCATAGACTTGCATTTAAACCCATTAGGTGATATATATGCATTATTATCACAGATGACAAAGAGATTGACAGATAACCTGACCTTGGTAGCCAGCAAAAGAGAGTGGACTACTAGTGTGACAGCTGCTTCAGGATTCAGCGTCCACAGTGATTGCATTAGAATGAATACAGATCATACCTCAGGAAACCTACTTTCAAAGAAGGATTAACAATCTATGACAAAATGACATGTTATTTACACCAGAAGGAAAGTAAGGAACAGATTCAAAGCAGTTTAAAGTGATGTAATTCCAGTTAATCCACAGCAAATGTTGCGTATTAAGAAATCCTGACTTCCTTTCTCTGTGAGATTACATATTCCTTGACCTATTTCAATAAACTACACAAATCCAACAGGAATAATCTGCAGTTTATTAATTCAGTCTATGTTTTGAACTCTTAAATTTACTTCTAACTAGACTTAACTGGATTTGGAATTTTGTGCTGGATTTGTCTTTGATTTGCAGAGGAAGGAGCAAAGAGTGCATCACAGCACTCAAGGAAGGCATGAATACTGCTTGAGAGAGGCTAGCTAGATTCCTCCTTAAACCATAAAGACTGCCTTTTCAGAAGTGCCTTCTTCTTCAGCTGTGCGTCCTTCCACTCTCTTTTTGCTTGCTGTGTACCTCTACAGAAGGAAGAGACGCACAGGCTACGTGAGACAACCCAAAGTGACAGACCACCCCTGAGCCCCTGCCTGCACTATAATTCTGCTCCTAGTTGTCTTTTTTCTTTTCCTTTGACCAAAAGGTTTCTCAAGATCTCAACAGTCTGACAATGGCAAATGAATTTTGGATTTGACAAAAATAAAAAGAAAGCATACAAAAATTGTCACTCACATAGAGTTTCAGTTTCTGAACTTAAAAGCACCTGATTTATACTTTTATCTCAGAAGGTACTTCCATTATTGTCCACTGTTTCAGCAGAATAAAATGGGATCTGCCTTTATAATACAATAGATCAAATTCAGGCCTAGATGGTAGCTTCTGGCTTCACCTGTCAAATTTAATCCAGTTCTTTTATAGACCCTGTTCAGAATATTCTTACAAAGGTTATAAATGAATCAGCTAACCACTTGGTAGTCCAGCTGAATGTTCTAGTACAACTTTCAGACAAAAAGTTACTAATTTAAAATAAAATTTAAAGAAAAGGAACTATATTCTTAGTTTCTATTGTAAATACTGAATGCCACAGTTTGCTTTGAACTGTATTTTATTTTAGCTTCGTAGCCTGTAAATGAACACTGGACTTCCAAACCAGACCTTTTGGTGTCTACTCATTGCTTCTGCTATACAGTACTTTGCAGTTCCTGTCTGTGCGATTTCCTTCTATTAATGTACAAACTAAACACAATGAATTAAACATGCTATTGCATGTACTTTTTTGGCAAGCATCAAATATGAGGTAATTGAAGATGGTTATTATTTCCAGCTGTACAGTGCTAGTACATAATGACTTTTAAATAACAAGAGAGAAAGTAAAATAGGTGTTTTGGTTTTAATAATACTGCCCTCTAAGCATCCCAACTCACTAATTTCTACTAATTATTTCAGATTATGCCATTGTCACACGGAGCTGTGTCTCAGACCATTTGAATAATATCTGACATGTAAAAATCCCTGGAAAATGCTGTAATAACTAGATATTTTATTCTCGCTAGATGCTAGAACCTAGACAGGTCACTGTATAGATCTCTAAGACATAAAGAACCACTTCTAGCAAAAATAAACTTTCTTCCTCTTTGTTGAAGAATAGATTAATCATAAGAAAGTAACTGATCTTTATTTATTATTCTGAAATCTGCAATAAACATAATTTTTTTTATAAATTACTATTCAGTAAAAGGGAGTTGTCAAGGTTTCCCACACATTCTTCTGCTTAACCTTTAGTTCAAGATGATTTCCAGTAAGAAACTCTTGTTTCTATCCGGGTCTGTTGTCTAGCAAGCTGCATTTTATCCAGAACATTTTTTCTCAAAAATTATAATTTTTATTACTTAACCATGTCAACAGTAGCTGAACATGAAGTAAGGAATGGCACTGTTTCAGCTAAACTATCCAGTGTTAGAATTGTGAAATGGCTATGCAGGGAGTGAGAGGCTGATTTAATTTCCATGTTCACACTGTAATTCTGTGGAATTAGCCACCAAGTGGAACTTTAAAGATCTATTGTTGGCTGCTATGTGTACACTAATTTGCCGTTTGAAAAATAAAACCAGGAAATACTTGGCTTGTTTGAAGTCCATAACCATTGCACGTAACAATGGAGAATACTGAATAGGGCCTGTCAGGCCCTTGTTTCACTAAATTTGAGAAAACTGTAGGATGTAGATACATTTTTCATCTGTGCTTTGCAGAAGGTCCGTTCATAATGTGCAGTCCATGGAAATCACAACAACTCATGGATTTTCATGTTAGGCACAGTTTTTCCTCCCAGGTGTGCACACCCTGCAGTGAGCTTATCCTAAGAGGACAGCGCACAACTCTCTTCTTCAGTGCCTTCACAGTCATAATACTGTACTCACCAGCACTTCAATCTGTTGCTCAAGTTCTACACCTATCACACAAATGCTGAAACACAGGATTGAAGCTCAGCAATTGACTGTAGAATCATGTTTAAGAACTAATTTCATAAATAGTGAACTACAGAGAATGTGGTTCTTAAAGACTGTTAAAAATTCACACGTAACTAAGATGCATACCACATAAATGTAAGGTGACATCAATATGAAAGAAATGCCCCTTAAGATATTAAATGGCATCTATTTTGTTTATGGTATAGAAAAGTCTGACATTAAAAAATTTCAGTTTTGAGTCAGGTGGCATGCCACTGCATTTCCCTTAACTTATTTTGTAAAACAAACAAACAAACAAAACAACTTAAAGAGGAAAAAAATGTGTTCTATTAATTCACAGAATACAGCAAAAACTATTAAGTTCATAAGATGGTAGAACTTATTCTACTATTTCATTAACCCAACTCCCAAAAAAGAATATTAATATCAAGAAAGCTCAAATTGCTCATCTTGCATCCCTAAAAGTGAAACATAAACAAAAAGCAAATACTTAAGGCTGGCATGTGTCTTCAGTGATTCCGACTTCTGTAAACAATTTGGTCATGTAAACATAGTTTGGTGATCCAGGACCAGCAACTTGTGTGATCATCTAGTCTTCAAATATATCATTAGATCATACGTTTCATTCTTTTACCAGTGCACTGAGTCTCACTAAATTGCATTTAGTCAAAACACATCTTATAAATATCTGAAATAATCCTGAGATTTGGGAATTAACCACATGCATCTGATTGAAGTGACTGCAATTCACCATTAAAATGTCTTATTTTGTATTTAAATTTGTCTGTCCTCAAGTTCTGTGTGTTGAACCTTGTCATTCCTTCCTTAGAAGTCTTATTTTATGGCTGTATTTTGTCTATGTGAAAGCACTTAGACACTGTAAGCAGCTAAACTCTCAGTTTTCTTTTTGGTGTCCTAAACACACTGAACTATTTTAAGCCTCCCACTGAGAAGCTTTCTACTCATTCAGTCACATAGAGACTAATTCCCATCTACTATTCTTTTTTTTCAGCATCCTTTCTCAAATGCAGCCACTAAAATTATAAACAGCACTTCAGCATCTGTAATTTCTGTAGAAGTTTCATATGCATGACTTAAACCGAAATACAAATATTCTTTAGAACTTGGACAATAGGATTAGCACAGATCACCACTTTGGATTATTTTTACTTTAAAGTTTTATTTTTCAGTTCTATAAAACATATTACATCAAAATAATATCTGGTGATGCCAAACGAATTAATTTAAATCAGTAGAACTCTTAGGTACATTTTTCTTTTAACTTTGGTGAATTTTAAGACATTACCTTTATATTTAACTTTTTATGAGAAACAGTACTGGCGAAGGTTGCATATCTTCATAGAATCATAGTCACAGAATGGTTTGAGTTGGAAGGGACCTTAAAGACCATCAGGTACCAACTCCCCTGCATGGGTAGGAACACCTCCCATTAGATGAGGTTGCTCAGAGCCCCATCCAACCTGGTCTTGAACACTTCCAGAGATGGGGATTCCAGAACTTCCCTGGGCAACCTGTGCCAGTGTCTCAACACCCTCACACTAAAGAATTTCCTTCTAATGTCTAACCTAAATCTCCCCTCCCAGTTTTGATCCATTACTTCTCGTCCTCTCGCTACAAGCCCTTGAAAAATGTCTCTGCCCAGAAGGACTACTTCTTGTAGTGAACGTGCTTCCATTTTGGATTCTATGCCCAGGCTGTGGGAGATACCTTTGACATATTTGCATATTTCATAATTCTTGTATTTGTGTAGGTGACAGCAGAGGTAATCCTTGGTCTTCCAAAGCTGATTAATTTTCAAAGCATATTCTCTTATGTGTTATTTTTATCCTTTTTGACAAATCCATTTTCAAACACCATTGATCTAAAGTAACTAATATGGACTCTGCTGCAATTGAAACATTTAAAAAAAAAAAAAAAAGCACTTTGACAATCATCTACTTTCATATATTGAAAAGATTTAACAAGAGTCTTTCATAGTGATTCAGCACATCAGGTTTTCTGAAGGAAGCATTCACTTAAGAACTGAGCTGAAAAGCAGAGGTTTATTCAAACACTAATTGGTGGGAATGTCCAGTGATTGATTTAGGATCTGAAAACTATTATAAGGATTTTCTTTTTCATTTGGCTCAATCCTGCTCCCTTTCTTACTCAAGTTAGTGCTACAGATTTGAACCACCACTCTGGTATTACTCACCAATGCGATATTAATAAGGACTGGTGGATTATTCCTTCTACCACATTTTTTAGGCAAAAACATGCTGTTCATGAGTGAATATTAAAGTTTATGCCTTGAATTTCATGTGACTAATTTAAAGGTCATACTTGTTAACTGTTGCAAATTTTTGCCTATGGAACCTTTGACATTATAAAATGAAACATAATCTTATAACACTCTAAAATTGCTTCAGCCAATGGATTTTGTTTCATATGATGTGGCATTTCACATCTTGAAAGCATGGCATTCCAAGCCCTATTCTTAAGGAAAAAAAACAGAAGTATACTGTGAAGCTGATTATGCAGACACCTGTAAAGACTAACTATAAATTAGTGCATTGTGACCAGGGCTGAAAAGGACATGATTTTTTTGTTTGTTTGTTTTGTCATTATCACTTGGAAGAATGGGTATAAATTAACATAAATTAAAAAGGGTAGAGACAATATATCGTATCTTGCAGGCCACGTAGCGCTTGCTTGAAAAGAGGTAATCGCCCTATTTTAGTAATACTAGTTCATGAAGAAAAAGTAGTGGGTGGCCATTTTTATTTCTTCCTCTGAAGTCTCTTGGCCTGATATTATGCTGCAAGGTTCCAGGAATCAAGTCTCTCTCATACAACTCTAATACTTGGGTAGAAAGGTAGTGGTTTTCCATCAGTGGGCTGTGGATCCTGCATGTGTGCAAAAAACTTCTACTGTGTTAAAAAAAAAAATAAAAAAAAATCTGTTGTCAGTAGGCTCAAATTTGCTACAGATCCTTATTTCCAGCCATAAGATTTTAAGAATGTGAAGATTCCAGGCATTTGAAAAGTTTATAATAGATGTTTTATCTCAACAAAATATCTGCTTCTCTAAAACTACACTTGTAAAGCTTCAGGTTTTTAATCCTTGAAAATTGTACTAGTGGAGATAATATAGTTAAACATATAGGATACAGTTTGACTGGAAGGTGTCACTGTCACTGCTGTGTCAGGAGACTGTAGCCAGTCATGTCTGAAAATCTGGGACACATTCCTTCTACTCACACCCTTGTATTTTTCATTCTGGCTAGTGTGCTGGTAATAATATAGTAATATCTTTTAGATGACATGTTAAATCAAAGTTTTCCAGAGATTAACGATTACACGGTACATTTTGAAAAAGAGAAGGATAATAAATGTGGTGTTCTGACAAATTTCTTCAGTAGTCTTCATAACCTCCCCCCTTAGATAAGGGAATGGTATCTTTGGAAATAAGCGTTCATGCTCAAAGAGATGTCCTGCTCAAAAAGCTGCTAAAAGATTAATGGATATCTAATGCTCTAGGACACATTGCAATATGCCATTTTTTGAATGCCACAGTTTCACGGTTGCATTAAAGCATGATTTTATTTCTATGCTCAGTATACAGATTGCAGATGGCTCTATTTTTTACTGGTTTATTGAAACACTGGCAATTTGAAATATAGCACAAAGACCACCCATCATATAAAAAATGTATAAACTGCATATTAACATGAAATTAAAAGGAAAGTTTGCATGGGTTCAAGTTTATGAGACTGATTCGGAAATTTTAGCCAAAGAAAATTATTTCCCTTGCTGCATAGTCGCTACCTGTAGAAACATTATTGCACTTAAAAAAAAAAAAAAAAAAAAAAGAGAGAGAAAGAAGAAACACTGGGGTGCTTGAGTTCAGTAGATATATCAAAACTGACATTTCAGTTTCTGTATAATACCCTGTAGTAGCATTTGACTAGAATTTTTCCAGATGAACACACACTTTATAGGAAAACGAAAAAAAAGTTTTCTGTGAAAATATTGCCAGTTCTCAGAATCACAGATTCACTAAATCACAAAATTGTCAGAGTTGGAAGGGACCTCTAGAAATCATCTTGTTCAACTCCCCCACTAAAGCAGGATCGCCTACAGCACAATACTTAGAACTGCATCCTGGCAGGTCTTGAATGTCTCCAGAGAAAGGGACTCCACAACCTCCCTGGGCAGCCTGTCCCAGTGTTCTGTCACCCTCATAGTAAAGAATTTTTTTCTCATATTTAAGTGGAACTTCCTATGTTCCAGCTTGTGTCTGTTGCCCCTTGTCCTGTCACTGGGAACTACTGAAAAGACTCTGGCTCCATCCTCCCTGCACCCACCCTTTAGATACTTACAGGCATTAATAAGGTCTCCCTTCAGCCTTCTCTTCTCCAGGTGAAAAAGTCCCAGCTCTCTCAGCCTTTCCTCATAAGGGAGATGCTCCAACCCCCAATCATCTTTGTTGTCTTCTGCTAGACTCTCTCCAGTAGTTCCCTGTCTCTCTCGAATTGGGGAGCCCAGAGCTGGATGCAGTATTCTTTGTTCTATATGAGGTCAGATTATGCTGTAAACTCTATTAAGACAAAAGTACCTGAACTTATAGGACAGCTTTTATAAAAAAAAAAATCAAACAAACAAACCAACAGAAGATAAACAGCATGACAGAGCCGCTGGGAAGCAAATTACTCCATTCCCAGCAGTTTTCTGATGACTAAATGTGATCACTACCCCCTGCTCCTGACCTCTGGTAATGTGGCTAGCACAAATAATGCCATTTTACAAGGCAAGCAGCCACTCTCTGTGACCAAGTCCATCATGTACTCGTTCCCTTTCCCTCATTATCAGGTCCTGAAGGTCTTGTGAACCAAGCAGACAAAACAAACAGACTTCTTCTTCCCCTCCATACTGCCTTCAAGGATCCTGGACATCAAGCTGATTACTCCCTTCCTCACCGGCCGTGAAGGTCCCAGTCACCCAGCCAACCAGAGGGTGATGACCCCCATCACAGAACAGGCCAGTGTAACAGAACACAGGACATTGTGCATAAAATCAAGTTATAAGTCCTAAGTAGGGATCCTGGACCAGAACCACTGCTAGAAAGTGAGAGTCATGACCTCCCAGTGCCAGGGATGCCTCCAATGTCCTCTGCTTCTTCCAAGGATCAAATAAGTGACTCGTATTCTTTCATATTATTTTAAAGTCTAGACTGTGATTGTTATATTGGTATAGCAAGCCATGTATTAAGATCTGACACAATCTGTAGAGTCGAGTTCATTAGAAATCAAAAGTTAAGTTGTAGACTATATTCTGTATTACACTACTTAAAGATCGTACTACATTGATTCTGCTTGTAGAAATCTTGACCATTCTGTCAAGGTTTGACTCAGAATTGAAAAATAAACCAGAGACAACAAGCTCTCAATCCCCTCCCCCTCCACCCAGGTAGGGAAGGAGAGAGAGAATTAGGAGAGAGACTGCTGGATTGAAAACTAGAGAGCTTTAATCATATGTACAATTATATACAAGTATGTTCAGGAATGTGCAAAAGCCTCTTGCCTCCCCCCACCACCAGCAACTCCCCTGGCACTCTCCTGAGCTGTGAGCAGTCCCAAAAACTCTCAGCCCACTGTCTGGGGTAACAGCAGAGCAGACAGGGCTGTGGGGAGAGCTATGAGGGTCAGGGCTGAGCCTGGGGTCGAAGGAGATGGATGGAAGAGAAGGGAAGAAGAAGAAAGAAATTGTCTGAAGGAAAAAAAATCAGTAAAAGGAAAATTAGCTTAAACCTTGCTCCACCCATGACACATTCTAATCACACATTCTGTGCTACATTACTCATAGAATCTATTAAGAAAATAAAGTTTTAATTGTAACTACGATTTCATGCCATCATCATTCTGCCAAGGATTCCTAAAAGAACCTGTCTGTCCCCTCAGTGTCGAATGACACTAAAGCTGTGAAATTTCCAACTGGAAATACAAGAGCAAAAACATGAGCTATTTCCTCATCAAAAGAGAACTCCTACAGGAGGATCCAGAACATCACAAAATAATCACTTCCCTGCAGCAACAGAAATATGTTTGCTAAAGATTCCTATTATACTTAATTACAGATGTGGGGTGGGATCTAGGACCTTACCCCAGGATTCTTCTGACTCTATATTGGGTGACAAGGCTCAGACACTAACTGTAATTCCACACGAAGAAGAACTGTTACACAGGGCAGCAAAACACTGTGACATGTTTTAACAACCTCCTTGATTTGCAACATTCAGAGCCAGGACTGCTAGAGATGTCTTTTTCCCACAGCAAACATCACTAATGTAACTGGCCATCTCTTTCCTGATCACGTGATACACCTCTCCCAAAACAGATATCCAGAGAAAGAAGAAGTTTGGCATATAAAGGTTAATGCCAACTTTGAAATTAGTGCCAGTTTTGAAGTGACCTTGAAGCAGGAAAAAATATGGTTTGGGCCTTTCTAAAGATGAAGGGGAGAAACAGGAAATTGTAGTAAAATTGATAAAAGAAAATACTTACTCAAATAAGGACAGAGAAGCAAAATTGTTAACAGATGACCAGAAAATTTGATGCGGACTCTAAACTCTCTTCAACCTTTATCGTCCTATGGAAAACTATATTGCAAGTAACATGCCCTAGACAATATCGTGTTTTCTCTCAGCTCATCTCGGCTTTAACTTTTTATTTCTGGTGACATTAAGCAACATAAGCACGTCTTAAAATAAGAAGTTGGCTACAGTCAGTAGAGACTGTTGTAGGAGTGTCTCTGGAGATAACCTCTTGAAATCCAGATGAGAGTTCAATGGGATAATGTAGACCTCAGAAAATATTTTTTGGTATATGCAAGAAAATGGGCAGGAACATTTTGCATTCCGGAAACCTTGAGATAAGAAAAGGCAATAATCAAGGATTAAAATAATTTGATGTACAGGATTAGATCTGACACTGTTTCACAGAAGGGCGTAGTGTCTGGGTGACTATAGGGAGCCATATGCCTTCTAAAACATGAGACAGGAGACACTCTTGGACAGTGAAGCAAATCTGTGAGTGGCAGCCATGAAAACAAATTGGAGGAAAAATAAAAGGGGAAAAGAAAAAGGGAGTAAAAGCAACCTTGTCTAAACTCATTTTTTACCTGTCCTTAGGAACTCTTATGTCTCAGATGTTTTACTTCATAAAGCTAAGACAAAACAATGAGTTTCAGTCAAGACACAGTGAAATGCATGTCTGAAAAGTACCAAAAAGCATGTTCAGCTATGTATTTTCTGTGTGAAAATGGTACAGGTTGTTAAATGAAGTAAATTAATTGATTTTTTTTTTTTAAGAAGCAAAGAGCTGAAAATTTAACTTTTAGGACTTCATAGCTAGTTCCAGTTTTTACAACTGCAACAACTCCACTGATACAAGACAAGCTAGGCAAATGCAGCCAAATATTGTTCGGTCCCATATGCTTACAGGCATAATGTGTAAAGTGGCAGATCTAAAGTAGATTCCTTATAACCAAAATAGACTTTCTCTGAATTTTAGCAATGCAGAACATTTTAACTTAGTAAATAAATTTATATTCTTCTCCCATATAAAAATGTTGATATATTCTACTGGAATAACAGATGCTCCTACAGATTCACTTTTGGTCTTGTATGTATTAAAGTCACACTCTTAATAATGTCATCCTTCTAAGATATTGTCCTTAAGACATCAAACCAGTAACCATTTGGGCTGGTAGTACTGTTTCATCTAATTAGGAATAACTAGTTATCTCATCCATAATGCCAAGTTAAAAGAAACTAGTACAGTAAGACAAGAATTACCTGCAGAAGCCACAAGGAGCTCAGAGTAGGCATGAGTGGAAAGAGGAGTTTTATACAGAGTGCTCTCCCACCAGCCCTCCAAATGGCAATTTGATGGCACTGCTCCAAAGAGGTATTGGAAATACACCATTTATTCTGCACATTGCTACATCTTTGTTTTATGTGAGGTAACTCCTAGTCTACTTTTCAAAGACATGTGAAAAAATATTTTCCCATTTGCATGGCTGAAAAACTCTCAACATCTTTGTGAAGATTGTACACTAGGACCAAAACATCATTCCCTACCCTTAGGAAGTGCTGCTGAGTGAGAGAAAAAAAGAAGAGCCCTGAAATGCCTCTCCCCATAACCCATGAGCCTTGTCAACATTGCACTACACCCTCCTGGGCTGTGTCTCCATGGGTCACACTTCCCATGCTGCCCTGTTCTGATGGGTGTGGTCATTGTGTGAACAACCCAAGCTCATTGAACAGTTCCCATACTCCTTCAGATTCATCTAACTGTATGGACAGCTGTGGCACTGTAGAAATGTAACAGAAGTGAAAACTTAACTCTAGATCTGGGCTACAGTATAATAACCTAAATCTGCATGCAAATTTTCCTGTCTAGCCATGTTTTTATGAAAAAATCAGCACTGTGGAAGTGTGAATTTTTATATGACACGGTTGTTGCATTTATTTATTTTCTGGAAAGCTTGTGACCCTAAACTTAGGAGGAGATAGTTTTAAGCAGAGAAAGGTGGAAGTTATTTGAACACTGTCATTTTTCTAAGTTCTCAAGGTCAAAACCCACAAAAAGAACAATAAAAAGTGTGTATAAAAAGTTGGCTTGATCAGGAAGGCTGGCCAATATAACACTGAAATGAAAGGGGCAAGAAAATGTTGTAGAGCCTCTTAAAAACCTGAAGAATTTTAATTTAGACTTAATTAGAATTTGAAGTCAAGTATTTCACATTGCCCAGTCACTAGGAAACATGCAAAATAGTGCTATTCTGGAGGAAGTTAGTTTGGTTTATTTCAGTAAAGCTGCCAACTGTCAAACTTAAAAAAACATCTTCTTAAGGAATTTGCATGTACACACAGGAAAATATACAGCATCAGAAACAAAACTGAGGATGACAGTGGAGCGGCACAGGAAAAGTCCTCTCAAGTCTAGCTATAATTTTTCTGGGTGACCAGGTGGGTTTTGTGCCTTTTGGAGTAAAACCAAAACCAAAACCAAAATAAAACAAAGAAACCATACAAAAGTTATGAGGTTTCTTTCTAAATATATCTCCATCTCTATTGGAATTCTGAGGAATCAATTCTAATAGAGACACTGGAGACAGTAGTTTTGAACTGTCCTCAGCTTTCTAGTACATTTATTTATGTCTCCCTCAAGCTCAGAGGCAGAAAAGAGGCTCCTGTCCCCACTTTGTTGAGCTGATTCACATGAGTGGAGTTTGAAATCTACTTCTTCTGCCTCTGTGTGAGGGAGGAGAGAAAAACCCATATTCACGTGACGGTCAGCCTGTGTAAATCACAGACATTCACCTTTCAATGTGTGTTCTGCCATCTGTCTGACTCCACAGGTTTTTTATAACACACTGAATACTCCAGTGTTTAGGCACCCAGTGGTGGAAAGCCACTAATGCAGACTATTGTTGAATTGCAGTGGGAATTAGATTTAATTAAGCTATGCTGATTTTGGCTGCAATACAGAATTTCTGTGAACTGTATGGCCAGGTCTCAGGATTTTACTGACACACTCACAGTATTTGAATAATTATTCCTAGAATCAGTGTTAGAGAAGGATCTTGGCTTTCAGATACAGAGAGATTTTAATTTTCTTTGGTGTAGACAGAAGTTCAAATCCACAAGCTTTTAAAATCTGAAATACCATATATGAACAGGAGGAAGAGAAGTATATTCTCTTAAAATTTAAGTGTTGCTGCCCCCTTTAACAATTGTGACTCCTTGGTAATTGGCCAAAGGCAACATGAAAGCTAAATGTAAACTTAAGCAACTCTTTTTTATGCTATGCTATATATACACTGTGTGACCCACATAAGGTGAATGCTGCCTTCATTTAAAAGTCAGAGTCGACTCCAAACCTTTATCAGCATATCAAACTGACATTGTGGAGAAAGGAAAAACAAAAAGTGTGGTTTTTTTGCACATGGATACTGTGACAGATGCCTCCACTTTGAGTGCGTGAGCAGTATTTTATTCAGGCACCATTGACAAGAAAGCCTGACTGAGATCAGCCCTGCTGTGCAAGTCTTGAGAACTGTGCTAAACTGTATCTTCTCAGGAACCAAAGAGTCTAGGCCATGTCTTATCAGGAACTAAGAGTACCAGCCTGAGCTGGGACTAGAAAAAACTAAAAATGCTACAGCTGCTCAACTGTACTCACACCAAACGGGGAGTGGGGGAGGGCAGGTTGGGAGGGCAGGGAGGTGGTAACAAGTCAAACACTTTAAGCTATAAATATCTGCGGCTCCCTGAGCCCATGGAACTCTCAGTAAGGGCAGTGGCTGGCATAGCGGTGATGTCCCCTTTAGCAGGGACACCTCTCAAGGGTACTTGTCAAGGATGAGAGACCTCTTACCTGGTATTGGATGTCTATAATGACATAAGCAACATTTTACACTAAGCCTACAACTAGACTTTATGCTGCCCACATTTATATATCCACTTATTAGCTTCATTATTAGAAGTATAGTAAGCTGTAGAGTGTTTGACTCCCATCTAATCACCAACTAAATTATTGTTTAAATAGTTGTAAAATTATTGTTAAATCACTGTTTAATTACTATTAAAATATTGCTTAATCACCATTTGATTATCATTCACTAATCAATCAATTATAATTGGATTATCATTTAGTCATTAGTTAAACCCTTTCAGTTAACCCCCCAAGTATGACTTCTCTTAATAATTCACCTGCAAGAGATACCAAAGGACAATTAGTCTCCTGTCCTTCCTGACTTACAGAGCTGGCAAGGAACTTCAGCAGAAAACTGCAGAACTTTCGGTAAAACACATTAATCCAAGCTCTAGGTGCTACAAAAAGCTTGAACCTTGCTGAAGCTGTACTACACAAATATTAGGCTTTTGTCATTTGGAAAACGCAAATGTCAGGTTAAACATTTAAGCTAAATAAAAACTAGGAGATAAATTTTAACATAGCCCTGATGTTCATCAGCTCATTCCTGTTGCAGTTGAAGTATTTTTCTAATAATTTATTACTTTATGGGCTACCTTCTTTTTACTTACTTGTTGCTTCACCAGTCCCATTTTCATTCTTTATATTATAGGCTTAAACATAACCCATTTAGATACTAAAGTGTTTATCTATTAAGCAAAAGTCTATTAAGAAACTAGTAGCCCATCTGAATATACCAATGTTAGTAATTTATAATTAGATTTTTTTTTACATTACTATACACAGTAATACACAATACTATACACAATAATATTTTTTGTCAGTCTTAGATTATAGTTTTCTGAAGTAACCCTTCTTTGAGTTATAAGGCTGTATTGCCATTTACTTCTGGTTCTCCAGACTCCTCCACTCATCTCCTTTTACTGCTGGTTTGGACAATTTGGTCTTTGTTCACGTATTGTTCAGAAGAGTACTGCTTGATGGTTCAGTTACTGACTGCAGTTTCATAATTTGTTTTTTAATCATCAGGATAAATACAGTCAACTATGTTATTTAGGTTTACTGTTGCAAATATTTGTGCACTGAGTAACATGTGATATGCTCTGTCACCCACATTGATTTTGAAACAAATGTAAAATATACTAAAACTTTACTGCTTAGAACAAATTTGTAATTCCATGTATTCCACATAGTTTCTACTCAGTATAGCATGTACACAAATACACAAGAATCTATGTTTAGAAAAATTTGTCTCAGTGAGTAACTCTAGCAATGGAAGTTACTGCAGCCTGCCATCCTATTCAGCTTTGGTGATAAACTAGAGCAGTGTGATGGGCCAAACTTGACACAGCTGGGACCTCAGCAACAAGTGTTCCAGGATTGTAGCCTAAACACTCCTGCTGCAGAAGAGATGTGCAGAAGTTGTTAACCTGCTGTGAAGGTTCACCAGCTCTAGAAAATTTAGAGAATGCAGCTAGTGGCAAGCAATCTGGCCAGATTATACCATGAAACATAGAGAACAGAGATGGTTAATGTGCCAGTGCTGATCTAGCCTAGGCTCCACAGAAGCATTTCTAGGATTACAGAATAAACTCAACACAATCAGTTTAATATCAAATGTACAGCTCTGGACTTAGCCCCAAAACTTACAACTTCAGACTGTGAGGAATCACAGAATATGAGTGGAAGGAGTCCCCAGAACACACACTGATTGGTTTCCCCTTGAGAATTAGAGTGGAGGGTCTGTTTGGGTTCTCCTGAATGCAGTTGTGTACTCCCCTCTCCAGCTGCTCATTGTAATAGATGAGAGACAGGAAGCAAACTCCAATTTACACATACATACACACACAGAGATACCTTTGGGAAGGGAGTTAAATATAAAACCTGTGGAAAGAGAAGGGAGTCAGATCATGAGACAGAGTATATATCAGAAGTCTGGAACAGCAGGAAAGAGACTTAAAGACTGTAATGCCTTGTCACGCAGATCTGCTTTGAAGACAACCTGAACCATGGACCAGGAGGATAGAGTCTCACCATCTATGTGAAGAGGAGACCTATGCCACATACAGTGGAAAGAGACCTAACAAGCTTAGAGCTGTTGAAATTGCAGTAGAAGCAGAACTTGTTTCTGAGGCACAATTGACTCAAATCATGTAGGAACTTCTAGATTAAAGTTGGCATCACAAACTGGCCTGCAAGAAAACTAGAAGTCTATGAGAAAAGATATAATGTACTCCTTATTGACAGCAATGTTGATTAGATAAGCAATTATGTTCTGAATTACTCTCATACTGTTATTGGACTCCAGAGCAGTCTCAGAAACAAAGTTCTGAAATCATCCAGCAGAATGTATAATGGAAAAAATAACTGCAAATGGTCCATATGAGAGCAATGAGAATAAAGGCTACAACCTCTTAAAAAAATGGAAATGACTGGAAATCTCTGCTACCTTGCAATCCAGGAAGAACTGTGTTTTGCTAATTCTGAAATTCAGAGTGGCCTGTGCCTTCAGAAGAAAGAAAAAAAATGTACGGGGTCTTTTAGATTTATTCCGTTGATATGCATCTAATAGTAGGTGTGAATCTGCTTCCATTTGCTGTTCATAACATGTTCAGTCCTAGAAAATATTAACTGCTGATAAAAGCAGTCACAGAATCAGGCCCCAGATGCCTCTGATGACCTACAAAGTCAATACTGGTTGTGAAATATTCTAAATGTCAAAGTTAATCTTAGCATCCATGTCAACTACGAGGCCCTTTTTCTTTCACAAAACATCATTGAAAATGCGATCCAATACAAATCAGTGTAGACTGATAGTCCAATTAAAATTTGTCACTTTTTTTTTCCCCCTGAAAATTTATGGTTTATAAGACTGGTCTTTGTGAGGTTGTGAAACTCCTTACAGTTCCTCCATTATGTGAGGAAAAAGGGAAGGCTGGGAGAGACAAAAAGAGCTGAGGAGCAGAACAGTGGACTAATTGGTGTTTGTAATGGAACTGAGATGTCCAGAAAGCCATTAACGATGTCGAGGCCAATGTGCAACCCCTCATTTAGCAGCCTGCAGCTGAGCAACACCTTTCCTTTCCTCTGATATAAAAGGGAAAGTTTAATTCTGAAAGAAGAAGGGCAGACTGGGAACAAAGGTGGCTACTCTGTAATCCTTCTGTCACTCCTTTCTAGCAATTCACTACCTCTCCTCCATTGCCAGAAGTACAGAAGGCAGAATGAAATTTAGGAATACTCTGAAGAGACATTGGGAGATTGCAGAGGGCAGAGAAAAAGAATGAGAAGAAAAAGGATTTGGTAGTGCACAGATGATTATGGAAGAGGTGAACAGGCCAGGAATGTGTGAATAGCAGAGAAAGACCAGGAGGGAGGAAAAGGACAATTTTCAGAAAGAGGAATATAAGGACAGGAAATAATTACCTGTCTCATTAAAATGTCCATTAGCTAGGTACCTTCATCAGCATAAGAGAGCTGTGAGGCAATACTAACACCATCCACAGTCGACATTTTTGCTTGAGGGCTTGGTGGAGAATGGAAAGAGATGCAGTCATGGGATCTCTTCACTGTCCTTTCATTGCTTGCTACACTTTCCAAGCACTCATTAATCATAGAATCATAGAATCCTAGGGGTTGGAAGGGACCTCGAAAGATCATCTAGTCCAACCCCCCCTGCCAGAGCAGGGTCACCTAGAGTACATCACACAGGAACGCATCCAGGTGGGTCTTGAATGCCTCCAGTGAAGGAGACTCCACAACCTCTCTGGGCAGCCTGTTCCAGTGCTCTGTCACTCTCACAGTAAAAAAATTTTTTTGGATATTCACCTTGAACCTCCTATGCTCCAATTTACACCCATTACTCCTTGTCCTATCACTGGTCATCACTGAGAAGAGCCTAACTCCATCTCCCTGACACTCACCCCTTACATATTTGTAAACATTGATGAGGTCACCCCTCAGCCTCCTTTTTTCCAAGCTAAAGAGACCCAGCTCCCTCAGCCTTTCCTCATAAGGGAGATGTTCCACTCCCTTCATCATCTTTGTGGCTCTGCGCTGGACTCTTTCAAGCAGTTCCCTGTCCTTCTTGAACTGAGGGGCCCAGAACTGGACACAATACTCCAGATGTGGCCTCACCAATGAAGAATAGAGGGGGAGGAGAACCTCTCTTGACCTACTAACCACACCCTTTCTAATGCACCCCAGGATGCCATTGGCCTTCTTGGCCACAAGGGCACATTGCTGGCTCATGGTCATCCTCCTGTCTACCAGGACCCCCAGGTCTCTTTCACCTACACTACTCTCCAGCAGGTCAGCCCCCAACCTATACTGGGACATCATGTTGTTCTTCCCCAAATGCAGATACTGATGAAAAATCTGCATACACTCGTAGCACAGACACTGATTGGTTCCAAAAATTACACTGAAAGTACTTTGTTGTTAGTTGTTCGCAATGCGCTTGTGTTCTTTTGGCTTACCAACAATGAGAAACAATGTTGTATGTCACTGACAATTACTCTCAGAAATATCTGACAGTGAAAAGTTAACAAGTAATAGGAAAATTTAAGTTTTATTCTTTTAATTCTCTGTAGTGTTCTTACTGATATGTTACTGGAAGTATATGGTACTCTTACCATATTAACCAAGCACACAGGTGATGAGATTTTGGAATTATGTCCACCCCAGCTACAGGTGGTGTCACCTGAGCTCACTCTGAGTGGGTACAGAGCTGTTCTAATGTGTGCACAGTGTTTCTGATACTTTACAGCTTCTTCAGAGATCAGAAAAAATAATATTTATAGGGCCAAAAGATGAGAAACAGAGGAACGTGATTCTTTAATCTGCTGTTTGAAGTGCCAAGAAGACAATATTTCTAACTCCTTGTCTAACCAGTATATGAAACATCCAAAATGTGCTTATAAGTCTTGAGACAAAGATCCCAGCCTGGATTTTTACTCTTCCAGGTGAGTGACTTGTCACTGATCTTCACAATCATGTTTCTTCTCATTCTTGATTTCTAAGTCAGCACATCTCTTCTTCACATTTGTACATCTTCATCAGAGTGGCTGAACGATGCCTATCCTTTTCCCTGTTGCCTTCTACCATCAGGGTAAAAATTGGAGCGCTCTGATGAGACATGGAAGGTGTAATTGATTCTTCTCAAGTACTTCTGAATAATCTCTAGGTTATTGTGTAACAGGTGCCTGACAGCAGCATGTTTTGGTTTGCTTTGTGTTCTGTTGGTTTTGTTTGTTTGGTTTTTTAGAATACAGACTTCTGCTCCATTTTTTTGTAAAAGATCTGTGAGATCACTGAGCTATTACTCGCAGCCAAACTAAAATGCTTTTTCACAGCCATGGCTAAATAGTTGAAACTATGAACAGGGAAAGGACTGAAGGCCTAATAGTTTTATGGTGCATCTCACTCAGATACTGTACTCATCTCCTTCATTCAGCATGCTGACTGTAGGCAAACACTATTATGGTGGACATGAATTTGGGATCATGTGCCTTGCCTCATCCCTGCAAGCTGAGATGACTAACCTAGGGATCCTTATTTTCCTCACAAAAAAATCAACGAGTTTTGGAGGACAAGACATAAATCTGCTGTATTTACACTACTTCTCTTGCATCTAGCCCTCACTGTACTTATGATTATGCCAATTCAACACACACTATATAGAGACATTCAGCAACCAGGAACTCAGAAAACTTGAATTTGATTCTATGTTCTTTTCATGCATGTCATTTAACCTTCAAAAGCTCACTTTTTCTGCCATTTCTGTTTCCCTTCCTTCCCTTCACCAGTATTACAGATACAAAAGTTTTGTGGCAAAGTAAGTTTTCATTATTTTGTTTTCATGGTGGCAAACATGCTATGCTTGATTCCCACTGGGGACTGTAATGCTTATAGTATCTCTGGTGATGTCCAAGGCAACCAGAACCACAGTTTTTAAAGAAGGGACAACTCCTGTTGCCTTAGTACTTTTCTGTATCCATCATGAGTGTACTGAGGCATATCCTGAGGGCAACTCTGGTCCTGTTCATGTCGGTGACGCACAGAAGCTGTTAAGCTTTTTATTCAGCAAGATGCACAGAACCCTGAGTAGCAGCTGACCCTAAGACATGCTGAAGAGACGTTCTGAAGCCAAAGCATCACTGTACTCCAGTAGAGCACACATCATAAAACAGACCTGTAAAAAGGGCCATGCATTCTCCCAGGAGGTCCTAGGGCCCCACAATACAGCTTGAAGGAAGGTCTCAAAGTCACAAAACACTCCCAGCGGGTGCACTGAACAGAGATTCTTCACAAACATCTGCATACACCAATATCTGCCAGTTCCTCAGCTTTTTGGAAGTTTTTTTTCATCTACTTTGAAATGGATACAAAAATATGTATTTCAATAAGTTGTAGGTCATATATAGTCAACATTTAGGCATTATTTCAGCAGGAAAATTAGCCCCAGCACATTCGCATCAGGGTTCATTTCATCTTTGCAACATAATCAATACCTATCTGTCAACAGTTAATTTTAACCTAACTTGTAGGACTGACCCTGGTATTCAGTATTTATAAAAGTGGGTCCTAAGAAAGCAATTCTGTGACACACACCCTAATTTTTTTTTTTTTTTTTTTCCATGGCTCAGTCACAGGAATCAGGAACTGAGGATATTTCTGTTTTGCTTAACTAATTGGATTGATAACAATATCAGTCATAGCAATTAGTTTGCCTGTTTTGGCTTCAGAGTTTGTTTGCACATCCCAAAGCAAAACAAGGTGCATATTGTCTCAGATATTCAGCATTTCATACCAAACAAAATCTTGCCATGGTTTTAAGTTAGTTTCACAAGCTTAATGTTGAATCAGCACACTCTTTCTTCTGTCAATGTAATAACTCTATTATTGACATATTAGGAAAAAAGAAAAAAAAAAAAAAAAAAAGAAAAAAGACAGCTTCTTTGTGAAAGCCTGCAATTAATCAGTTAAAGATCTAGCTGCAAAGTCATAATTTATTGACGGTTGCACAGAAGATATGAACTGTTAGTATTAGTGAACTGGTAGATTTATACAGATTATATGTGTTCTATTCACAAGCACTAGACCCATTTTGTCCCTGTAAGTTTCTGAATGTAATTGCATCAATATATTTATTTAGCTATCCAAAAATTTCTTAAGAATAATATGGTGCAGTAGCATTATCATAAAAGCTAAATATTTACTGTACACAGAAAAATATCCTCAGTCAGTGTTGGAAGTTTTCTAAAAATCCTGTTAATGTTGGCAGATTAATTGCATATTTTATTGAATTTTTTTTAAAAGAACAAAACAGACCTAAAAAAAAGGAATTAAAGTATAACTTAACTTTATTCACTGTTTAGGATACTGCTATTTAAATAAATCTGCTACTTTATCTGTTTGACTCCTAATCATATATGTTTCTGCTACCACTAACTAGCCACAAGACATTTCTACTATGAAAAAGACTATAGTTTGTGTGGGATCCAAATTAGTTCCACTTCACTTCTTGTCTCCTCCTCTCTTCTCTTCCATTTTGTTTCTGTGTCATTAGAACATGAATTGGAAGACACTAAAGGGCTCATAAAATCATGCTTAATTTTTAATGTATATTTAAGTCTAAGAATTCAATTTTCAACAATAGTTTTAGTGTCTATAAGTAGTTTCCAGTGCTTGTTTTATTTTCTATAAAAGCACTTTTGTTAATTGGTTTGAACAAGTCTGGTTTGTGTTAGCTACAATTTTATAAAGTTTATATAAATTTTGTTTCTGCAACTGGACATAGATTAGAAAGGTATTTCCATCTTCTGATGAAAAGTATTTTAATGGCTGTGATATACTCAATCTTGTTACTTTCGGGGCAGGGAGGGGAAATAATAATCTGTCATGTACATACGAGACAGAAAATGCTTCAAGCATGTGGGTTTTTTCTTACATGAAAATTGCACTAACTTGAATAAAACAGCACCTTTGACAAAGGTTTCTGCCACAGAACTGTGTACTCACACTTTTATAATAGCGGTACTGATTTAAGTGCATAAAACTGTGAGTATACACCTGTAGCCTGACTGGCATCAATGTCACTGATAATCTAAATAAAGATTTGCGTGTTTAGGCCTCAAAATGCATGTTTCTACAGTTCTGGACTGTCATACTTGACTATTCCAGATAATCCTATTAATCTAAACAGTGTTCATGCACATTCAATCATCCATTTTTCTTCTATTGGACTATATTGAATATGAGTAACACACCAGAAGAAAAGATAACAGCAAATTAAGCTGGAACACATTCACAGACCAGAAGCAAGTTGCAAGAACCTTTGCCTAATAATCTGCTTGACTTTCTATGAAGACCATTAAACCATTACTCTTTTATTTCCCTAAATAAAACACTAGTCCTTCTGAAGTACATGGGAGCATTTCTTTTTGAGCTCTTAAATTTATAGAAGAGTCCAGATGCAAAACTAGTTCACATGCACCTGTATAAACCAAAACACTTCTGCCAAAAGCAGGAAAGACATGAAGTCAACTAAGATATTCAGCTGCTGCCTTTCAGAAAGTCCTTCCTTCCTCTTCCGTAAGTAGTAGAGTAGAGGCAAGACTTCACCCAAAACAACTAAAGTTGGTCTTTTGTGATTATGACAGTATGTAAGAAATGTTGTAAATGAATGAAAGGTGACAGAGACTCAGGAAACCACATACTTTCTGTGTGTACCTTCAAACCTGTGTGTCAGGCCATTTATGACGTGAGTCCTTAAAAATAGGCAAATCCCTAAGCACTTCATAAACAGAGTTCTTAGGCCCATAAGGATTTCACTTGCATAATAAATAACCTCAGAGTCAAAGGTCATTTGTGTGTACTGTAAAGTGCATAAGGAAGAAAATACTATCCAAAATGCTGTGGGTATTTTCACGTTATAACTGCATGCTAGTAGGCAGGAGCATCTGTAGGATTTGCAAATCTAGTTTGATGACAGATGAAAATGTATGTAAAAATATTTGGGTTCGTGTCTGCTTAAGTATTAAAGCTGATGCCCCAGTATAATATTGCACACACAGCTGCCTTCGTAACACAGGCATTTATTTGCTGGTACATAAAGATGCAGACACAGTGTTACTTTGATGCTTAAGGCAGAGAAAAATATCAGGAAGTTGCACCATAAATCAACAACAATCCTCCCACTGACAATATTGGCAGAAGAATTTTACCCTTTTACACTTGAAGGACAGTTCAGTCTATCTGTAAGATGGGTATGATAGTTATTGTCTCCCTCACCATGCTGTTTGGCTAACTTTTGACTGAGTCTTGCAGATACCCCTTGTGCACAGATATCCACAACTCTGATCCTAGCCTATCCTACTCAGTCCCTGAGATAATGGCTGCTTTGGGTCTTTGAGACTGAGAAATCAACAAATGAGTGTAGTATTATTATCTTTAAAGCAAATAACTACACTCCTGTTAAAAAGTATATTCTAAAATTATTTTCAGTGGTGCTTCTAAACAGGTGCTTCATGCTTCTAGCATACCTTATTTTTGTTTTAACATGTTAGCCATCAGCTCAACTTTTGAAACATGAATACTATAACTGGTCATGTTGGTGAAGCTCCACCAAGAAACTCTTTCAACTATTCAACAAAGATTTGAGGGAGAAAAAGGGCTATTTTGCTCATCCATTTTGGCCTTCTGTCATAATTCCTGCAATAAAGCTCTTTTTTCCTTTCCATCACATAAGCAAATGTTGTCAAAACCAACAGTTTTGGTATCGACAGAGTAATACTTATAGTGCAGTCTAGATAAAGAGGCAAGAGGCCTGAAACAAATAAGGCTGACCCCAATTATCTTTGAAAATCCAAGTATGGCAAAATATATATACGTCATGAAAATATTCTTATCTTGTCACACAGTGGTGGAAGACAGTTCATTGCAATATGTGACACCAGTATTAGGGTTTATAATGTCACACAGCAAATCAATTTCTAAATTAAAAAAAAAAGGTAATTTCAGGTTTTAAAAAATCTGATAAGAGTTCTCCATCTGCCATGTGCCACAGTTGACAGCTGCTTCCTTTTGCATAGCGAAGATCAACCTGACCTCAGCCAGTCAGCCTGTATAGGTTATACAGGCACTGTTGAACATATGAGTGGAAGCGTATCAAGGCTTGGCAGAATTTTCTGTTCTTTGCTGTTTGTCTTTGCTCTGATTAATACTTATCCCTTTCCATATTGTTCCTGTCTGTCTCATATTTCTTCCCTGTGGTAGATGCTTTTTAAGAGTAGCTTGATTCAGAAGTAGTTGACCTTTTATGGAGCAATGCTGACTCACATCAAGTTTTTATAGGCCTGCTAGTTTCTGCACATATGTGGAGCAGGGGTCTTCTTTGACCTGCAGGAGTTACAGAGATAGAGAGAGATTTTTGGGGAGGGAGGTTTCACAAGGGTAGTGGTAGGGAGGTACTTCCTTTTGAAAGAGCAAAATGCTTTCTTAAATACAAAACAAACAAGCAAACAATGACCAAAAAAAAAGCATTTTCTTTTTTTAGGAGAAAGAAATCCTATGCAAGTCCAAGAATGGCAAATAATTAAACCATTACAATGTTACAGTGAATATAAACATAACCGTGTTTTGTAAAATATATTAAGACTGATTTTAGCCCTAGCAAAAATGTGTTTGAGAGATAGAAGAAAACTTTTGCAGTCAAGTGCCAAATCATCATTGGTGACAGCATCTGATTTGTCACAGCCTCAGCATCAAATGCAAACACACATAGCATCTCCAAGAAAGGTTTCTTCTTTCTGTTTTCCTGCTCTACTTCTATCTTCCCTCTCTTAATTTGTCATTCTGCCACACTCTTTCTTTTATATTCTTTTTGCCATAATCTTCTTGCCTTCTTCCTTATATTCTCAGTTTCCTATGGCACTGCAATCGATTTCTTAAACATTTATCTCACCTCTGCCCCTCTGTGGTTCTTTCTCCATCTATTTTTGTTTATACTTCTCCCACACCTACCACTATATTAATCCTTTTTTATTTTTCCCAAAGCCCTCATTCTTTTTACTGTAGTTGTTTTTGCACGCACATTTTGTCCTACCACGTGGCACAAATGCATATGGTCTTCAAATCAGATCATATCTAGCCTCTTTCCAAGGCCCCCATTCATTTTGATGCTCTTGACAACAGTGGGAATGACACAGCCTCTTCACTGATTGCACTTGCAGCATTGCCCAGAGTATATGTCATCAAGTACAGTCCTGGGGCTAGAACACATTTACTGGCCTGCCTCCTCCAAAGAGGTTTTCTTTTCTTTCCAGCCTTTCATGAAACAGAGTGGACTAGTGCATAGCAGACAATCTACAGGAAAACTGGAAAATCATCGTAAAGACATCAAATTTCCTCTGATCTGCAGTTCAGATACATTACATGTGCAGATAGGAAGTTGATAAACATTTTTAAATTCCTCATCTGCAAAAATATACATTTGGCAGAGAAACTCTTAAATTATACACTGTACTTGTGGAGTCTTCAGGTGCTGAGTTCACCCTGTACATGTTTGTTTACACAGGAAAACGGAACCTGTGTGCAACAAACTCACAGTATGTGGATGCAAATAACCATACAGGCAGAAATGCACAACCCATAGAGAAAGAGTACAAACAATGACAGGCAGCTCAAGCTCTTGCTACACTTACTTGTGATATCTTTCTTTTCATGGGCTGGGGCTGAAAGCACAATTTTGAGCAATAGAAAGGAAACCACAAGTAGCTTTTATAATGATTATATGCTCCAGATGAATGTTATAAATATATAACATTCGTATTCAAGTTGTCTATTGCATTAATACTCTGATTGTCTATCTATATACATATATAACACAATACCACTGTATTGTATGATACACCTTTCATCTTTGTTCATAATGGATGGCATTATGTCCCACTAGTGGGAAAAAATGCTAAGCCATAAACATGTTGCGTGTGCTTGTTCTTAGTGTAAGTTTTATGATTTATTGATGACTTTTGTTTGCCTCTATTCTAAACAGAGACCACTGAAGAGTGGACAACACACAAAAATTCCCCCTCCCTTTCTTTTGCTTTCATGCGTGAGAAATGATTGTACAAAGGGTCACGGTCCATCTTTAATTCATCCCTCTAGCATGCTGATTGCACTACTTTCACTCATGAGTCTGTTTTGTACGTAGCCACTTTAACAAGTTTGTGTCGGCAGTTTTAAAACTTGCAGGGTTGGCGTTATGCAAATTTTGTTAAGAGTTTTTTGGTTTGGTTGGTTTTATTTTTTCCTGTTGTATTGAGGCTGCCTCTCCTCAGAACAAGCATAATAAACTGCGTGCAATGCAGAGATATTAATGTGAGCACACCAAACTTGCAGTATTTATGTACACTGTTCCCTGTGTAGACTTTGTAGACTTTGTCTCCTCTTTGGGTCTCCCTACTACTTCTTTAGTTGCTAATTTTGCAATATTTTTTTTTCAGTATTTAAGCAATAATAGTTTTTTTTAACAAAGCATCATTTTGTGTTCACACATATCTTCTCTCTTTGGCTAATTAACTTGTCCTAACATCCATGCAGATTGCTCTGTGTGTTAGGGTTTTTTTATTATTATTTTTTCAGGTTGAGGCTGTCAATTCTATTGTGCTCTTTTGGGAAGCAATAAATACACTTTATCGTGACCAAAGGCAAGTAGTATATCCTGTGTTAGGTCTCAAGCAGATCACTGCCCATCAGACAAGTAATCCACTACCAATAGCCAAAACTTAGTTTCTTCCAGTTGCTGTATTCCTTCATTTATTTGGTGTTATTTCCCTTCCGCTGCTGTTATTTGGTATTGTTGAGGGTTTTTTGCTTCGCGTGAAACCTTGTTGCGAAGGTCAGGAAGGCGAAGGGGGGGACCGCTCGGAAGGACAACCGGGCAGTGCCTTTCGCACAGTCATATTCAAACTTGGTTAGACACCAAAGACGTCACTGTGAGCAGGGCAGGGGAGAGAGCGGCAGTAATGAACGCCTAATTGCCTCTGAGAGAAAAATACGCCTTCGCTCGGCCCGGAGACCACATCGTGGCTCATCCACTGGCTCTCCCATGGGGATGGTTTCCAGCTCTCCCCCCCGCCTTTGGCTCCTGACCTTGGACCCAGGGCCGGCGGCCCGCGCAGCCGGGCTCCCGCGCGGAGCTGCTCGGAGCGGCCAGCGCCGTCCCGTCGGCAGGAGAGTGGAGCGCGGCGGAGAGGAGAAAGCGGGGCCGGCAGCTGCCTGCCGCGCAGCGAAGCGCCGGCAGATCCAGCCTGCCCTGCCGGGGAGCCCCGCTGCCCTCCTGCCGGGGATGTGTACATACGGGGAGGGCAGCGGGCAGCCCTCCCCGCCCGGCAGCCCTCCGCAGCGACCGCGGGTCCCGGCAGCATCGGCCCCCCACGCCTGCCTCGGCTGCTGCTAGTGCTGTTGTTGTTATTGTTATTGATGAGGAGGATGTTATTAATCATTTAGGTGTGGCTTTTTTTGTTGTTGTTGTGGGTTGTTAGTTGTTTTTTTTCTTTCCCAAGCTGCACTCTAGAGCTGGGGGGGTCTGAGCCAGTTTTCCATTGTAGAACCACTGAGCCGGGACTGTGCTTGAGGTTATTTCAGCAAGGCAAGTTTCCAGTGGGAATAAGCCTGTTTACGAGGGAGCATGAGTAGGGAGTCCCTCACTCACACTCATGGCAAGACAGAGTAATGGGGGACAGAGTTACCCGCTGCTCTTTATCCCCCCTCTCCGGACAGTTCGCGCCCCGACTTTGAGCGGGTTCCCTTTGGGGCCCGCGCGGAGCAGGACTTGGCTCGCTACCTCCCCCCACGGTCCTCACGGCCCGCGGGGAGAACGAAAGGGCCCGATCCCCCTCGACAGAACCCCCGTTAGAGCCGAGACTGGAAAGCGGGCCTTAAACTCCCTCGCTACTCGGAGATTCCTGTTCACTCCGGAGACAAAATCGCCGCTGCATTTCCTGTCCTCGAACACTTCCTGACACGGGGAAGATAACAAAGGGGAAAGTTTAAAGCAATAAATATCCCTGACCTGCCTCGACCCCCCTGTGCGCCCGCGTCTGCCTCAGCTGAGGCCAGGCGGCACTCGGCGGAGAAGAAATTCGGCTTTTCCTGTCCTCTTACGGATGGCTCGGCGCGACCCGCGCCCTGCCACCTTCTAAACTTCTTTTGGGGATTTTCCTTTCCCAAAAATGTTCGAGGGTTTCTTTTCCCCCAGCTGCCAAGACGTTGCTCCCCTTCCTGCTCTCCCAGTTACAGTGAGGCCATTTCTGATCGGATTAAAGCGGGGCCGGTGCCGCTGACCGGTCCCGTGACAGAATTAGCGCTCTCCGAGAAAGGACGGAAAGGATGGCTTCTTATTCTTTTTTTTTTTTTTTACTTATTTTTAAAACTTTTTTTTAATAAGCGCTAATGCGATTTAATAAGCCAGATTGTATTATTAAAGTCACGAAGGTTTCCTGGGTACTCAGAAGCCCACTGACAGGTTTTCTTATGTTTTGATAGATTTAGTGCTGTTACGGTACACTTCTCTCTCACATGCAGTAGTTAAGACTTAAAAGATTAAAGATCGCACAACTCTAGATGAGTCAAAGCCTACACCCAGGAGCAGTTAATACATTTCGTGATTGATTTCCCCGCCGTGTTTTCTTCAGTTTCAGCCTTGTGCGAAACCCCTTTCCCCTCTCGGCACACTGCACGGGCTCAGCCCTGGTCTGCTCGCAGCACACCTCAAGGCAGCGAGGGGAAATCTAAACCTCTGGGAGGTCAAACCCAGATTCTTCTTACAAACCATCTTTCTCATCCAAAGCTCCTCAAGAAAACTTTTAAGTCGAAACTGACTGAAGAAGCCTTTCTGAGTGCCCGAGTCGCGAGGCTGCGCTGAGCCACCGCCATGAAGTGGGACAAAAATAGCCCGCCCAGCCGGAGCCGGAGTCGCTGTGTGTGTGTGGACCTTGCTGCCCCCCGCGGAGAGGTCCCCGAGTGTAAGCCCCGAGATACTGATCGCGACAGGCCCCGGAGGGACTGGTAGAGAGCCCCCCGGTATCCCGTTGGCGCCCCGAGCTTGGCCGCCGCAGCCCCATACTGCCCCAGCCCTGACCAGCAAGAGCATCTCACTGAGCCCTTAAGCTGCCTCTCTTCGAAACCACTATTTCTTTAATAATTTCCCAAAGCCGATTTTTTTTTTCCCCTCTCCCTCTTTTTTTCCCCTCTGGAAAGCCGTCTCAGTTTTCGCCACTAAGCAAACTCAGGACCGATTTTATAGCTGTTTTTTAAGGGACAGAACGGGTTAATCGCCGCTGTCGGTTTGGGGTTTGGTTTGTTGTGCTTTTTTTTCCCCTTCCCTCGAATACATATAATCTCATTTGAGCCCCTCGACGTGATGAAAGCTATTGATTGCTGCGTAGAGCCACAGACTTTTAGCAGGCTCCCCCAGTTCTCTCCTCGAAAATAAATATATAAGAAAAAGGAAAACAAAACAAAACAAAACAAAATTAAAAAGTAACATATCTTTTCGGAAGTATCTCGAATATGTACAAATCCCGTTTTATGTTTTCTTGTTCACGTGCATATTGATATAATAAAAGAGGAATCCTTCAGCAGGGTTTTTTCTCTAGATACCTTATTCATTGAAACTGGCAGTTCCACTCATTATTTCACTCCCTTAAACCCGATTCTGATGCTAGCTAAATATAGAGCTTAGCCTTCCCGGGAACGCGAATCGAATACACAGTAAGCAAATCAGTAGCACAGGATGAAAAAAAAAAAAAAAAAAAAAAAAAAAAAAAAACACAAAAAAAACCCAACCCCCCCCCCCCAAAAAAAACAACAAAAACAAAAACAACCAACCACCACAAACAAAAAGAAAAAAATCACATTGATCAAAGCCCTCCTTTCCTCCCCAATCCTGGTTTCTTGGGGCGGAGACAGGTTTCTGGCTTATTGCACATCATTTGCAAAGATCAAGCGTAAAATACAATTACCTCCCCCAGCAGTAGTAGTTAAAACGCCAACAGTTAGTAGGTAGGGGTTAGTAGAATTAAAACCAGATTAAGTTATTTTCAAACAAAGGTGTAACGGTGAGAAGAAGATGCGCTGTTTCAGAGCGAGAGGGGGTGTATTGTAATCAGGCTAAATTTTTTAAGAAATAGAGACATCCTTGGGGGAAAATACATGGGACTGAGTGCGGAAAAACATCTTCCCCGTTTCAGTCTCTTTCATAAAACCCGCGGATTCTTTTTTCTCAGTCATTACGATTACTCTTTTTTTTTCTTTTTTTCTTTTTTTTTTTTCCTTCTTATTACTCGTATCTTTTGCCGGCTCGCAGCCCGCGTGGTCATCCGAGGGGTAGCGAGCGGAGGGGGGCTCTCGGCATGCCCCATGCGGGGGGAAAGCGGGTGCTTTTTGCAGCCGGAAAGGCACAAAAGGTCCGAAACGCGCCCAGCGCGCGGAGTCGCGGCCGCTCGCCCGTCGGCCAGCAGAGGTCGCCGCGCCGCCCTCCACCCGCGCTGCCTGCGCGCTGCCTGCGCGCCGCCTGAGCTCTTCGGCCCAGGGAGAGGTCGGCTGGGAACCACACGACCAGGCTGCGGACAGTCACCAGCGGAGGAGGATCCCCTCCCCCAGCACAGCAAAGCGCAGTGCAGCCCAAGCAGGGGAGGCGGCCGCGTAGAGGGGCGCAGGCTGCTCGCCCGGTACCTAGGGGGCACGGCGAGGAGGGGGGAACGAGCGGGGGTTGCACCCCCGGCACGGGAGAGCGGCACATAGGAGCGATACTGCAGTTCTAGTCGGTTTAAGTGAAATTGGTCATTGCTAAAAGATTTGCCTCAAACACGTGGCAGGCTGTTCAAAGCTGCCAGCATCTGCAGTAATTTCCCATAATTGCTTTTTGGCTTCCTCAGCTAACACACAGACTTATAAAGTATACGTATACCTAATCTCTTTTTTAATATATGCAGGTACATAAACACTTAATATGTATATCGGCAGTTTCCTGGGTGTGGAAGTGACCACCTAGCAGAGTTGCATTTCCCACTGTTTATCTAAACGTCGAATATGAAGTAAGTGTGCGTGTGCGCGCGCGCGCGCGTGTTTACAGCCGTATCTTTGCCTCCTGACACTATCTCGAGATCATTTCAAGACAGCTTAGTTATCTCGACAAGTGGCAACGTTGGGTCCCACTTCTAGTTTGAAATAAAGCTGGAGAGTGTGTTTGCTCCCTCAGCTTCGGAAAGAAAAACATCTCGCAAACTTAAGTTAGGACTCTGAGGAGGTCCGTGGTTGAGTAACTGTCTCATGAGCAAATGCGCGTTTCAGAACTTCTTCTTGGCTGTTCCATTGCAACCAGACTTCCCCACGGGAGGATATTTTGTATGAACACGGCTTTGCTCTCTTTCACCCAAATTCGGTCGCCTTTTAAAAATAAAAAAAACCTAAAAAATCCTGATGAGTAGTGATTGGAGGGCACTTATACAGTACGTTGATGAGGGCGGTATAACAGTCCATGTGGAACAGAACAAAAAAAAGTGGGATCCAAGCAAAACCGAAAGGGGATGTTTAAGATGGGGAGGTGGGGATTCAGAAGGCTATGGGATAGGCACCCTTGGGAGCAGGTACAGTTCCGCGCACAGACTGAAGGAGAGGCACCCTGTAGCTTAAGAGAAGCCTGCCCATTGGAAAACATACACAAAGAAATCCGTGCGCACGAGAAAGTTGCATTTTGCCTGGTTTGGGAAGCTTTTAGGTAACCGCTGGCTGGAGCCCTCAGCCCGGCGGGGGCTGGTGCCCAGCGGCGAGTGCTGCGGGTCGCCGTGCGCCGGTGCGCAGCCGTGGGGAGCGGACACCGCACCGCACCCAGCTGCGGCTCCCGGATCCGGGCTTCCCACATAGCCTCCAGGGAGCAGCGCCTCAGAGACGCGCAAATGGTGGAGTCCGCGCCTTCTCTCCCCCCCCCCCCCCCCCCCGTTTTTTTTTTTGTTTGTTTTTTTTTTAAGGCGATTCTCAACCGGGAAAGGGAGTTCATCACTTTTCTCTGCAAATCTCCATTCCAAGCAGTCTAAACACAGGATGCTTTTCTATTTACAGATTGGAGAGAAGAAAAGAGAAAAAAAGAAAAAAATCTAAAAGGGATTTGAAAACATAAATAGAATAGAGGGGATGTTGAGACACTATTTAAGGTAAATATTTGTACCTTTCCCGATCTTGTGTTTCACAGAAACACATGAAGCTTTTATTTGTGATTTTCAGAGAGAACGAGGCTGAAGGACAATCATACACAGTCCCATCTCGGGGCTGGGGTCATGCCCAGACAGCCTGCCAGCCCCTCCCCCGCTCAGGGCAGCTTCGTCCGGACAAACCGGTGTAGGAGCTCCCGCCTAGGCACAGATAAACGCTCGGAAAGGAAACAGTTTGATTAACACCAACCCCAACCCCCTACAAGCCAAAAAAAAAAAAAAAAAAGTTTGTAAATACATATATATGGAAATGGTAAATGTTGCCTGGAAAGCCCGAGGGGAAAGGGGTGGCGGAGCCCGAGCCGAGCCGGGAAGGAAAATGAAAGGTGTGACGGCAGATAAGCGGCGAGGATGAAGGAGAGAGTCAAGAAGAAAGTATAAAGGAAAATACAAATGAGGAGCGAGGAAAAGTTGCCTCCGAGAGCCTGAGCCGGGCCGCTGCGCCGCCAGACGCTGAAATACGATAATCAGAACAGCTGCGCCGCGCCGCCCGCAGCCAATGGGATCCGCGCAGGCGTGACGTCCCCGCGCATGACGTCAGGCCAATGGCGAGCGGGCTGAGTTGGAGCAGAGAAGTTTGAGTAAGAGATAAGGGCGAGGCGAGTGCCCGAGCCGCCAGCGCCCAGTCCGGCACCGCCGCGCCGCTGCACCGCACCGCTCCCGCACCGCTCCCACACCGCTCCCGCACCGCGCGGCCGGATCCCGCCGCGCCTCCGGCGCCGTGCCCCGCGCCTCACCGCGCTCCCCTTCTCTCTCCGCAACCCCGACAGTATCTCCCACGCCGGTGGTGTTTTGTTTTGGCTTTTTTTTTTTTTTTTTGAGTCTCTCTTTTTTTTTTCTTTCGCTTTTGTTATTATTACTTCTACTTTTTTTTTTTTTGTTGTTATTATTATTTTTAGCGACAGCTCTCAAACCTACTTTGGGGTCTTTAAACGAAAACGTACACCATTTCACTGTGGACATTACACCCTCTTACAGATATGGGAGACATGGGAGACCCACCAAAAAGTAAGGCGGAATTTTTACCGTTGTTGGAATAAATGTGCTGTCTATTGTAATCGTCTCAGGCAGGCGAACTGCTAAGGAGGTGAAGTTCATTTGAACGGTAGAGAAGGTGCCTTTGTTGCCATGCCTGCATGCTTGCTGTGTTTTAACCGCGTAGCCTTGTGTGTTAATAGCCTGGGTTCCTGCTCTGTTTTAAAGTTTGGGGAGCAGACAGTATTTTAATGGGAGCTCCAGCCACGGAGCCTTAAATTCTCCTCGCGCTAGACCGCGGTGAAGCTGTCTGATTACCCAGCACCTAGTCCGTCTAGGGGAATTAGCATTAGACTTGCAAAAGAGAGCAAGTGACAACCGTAATGATGCTCGTTCTTGCTAGCAGCCTCGAGTCCCTTCTTCTATGCAAAGGGCTGAATGGGAAGCGCACCTAGCCACGCGTTCATCGTCTTTAGTCAGAGCCTCTTAAAAAATTAAATCAAACATATAGATGCTCTCCCCTTAAATAAAAGAATCCAAACAAGCAAACAATAAAATAAAAATAAAACAACGAGGGAGTTTGGAGTTTTAATTCCGTGTAAGGCTTGCAGAATAAGGACCTTCACTCCGAAGACTGCTCACATATGCATTTTAACATATGTTCCGCCTCCTTTCTAAACGAGCAAGGTTTTGATGGTACACTTCAATTACCATCCACAAGTGCAATACTCTTTAAAAAACAAAACAACCAAACCACTCAGAGTACGCCCTATAAGGGAATGACACTAAAAGTGTGTTTATCTCTGTAGGAGAGCAAACGGTTAGTCAATCATGTATTTATTTTCATTTCAGAAAAACGCCTGATTTCCCTATGTGTTGGTTGCGGCAATCAAATTCACGATCAGTATATTCTGAGGGTTTCGCCGGATTTGGAATGGCATGCGGCGTGTTTGAAGTGTGCAGAATGTAATCAGTATTTGGACGAGACCTGTACGTGCTTTGTTAGGGATGGCAAAACCTACTGTAAAAGAGATTATATCAGGTACGCCATTTATGTTGTTTAATTTTTTTTAACTTTATAAATCTGACAGAGGCAGGAAGAGGAAAAACTGTGAGAAAGAAGGTGAAAAGAGAATTGGCATGTTTTTTCAGTGATTTCCCCATAGATAGACGAGCGAGGAAAAAGTTACAGCGGTCAAGTTTTTTCATTCCACAGATTCATTTGCAAATATGAAAAAACAAACAAAAAAATAACCCAACGCATTCGGGAACAGCTAGTGACTGTGTGGGACCCTTCTGAGGACTTTGGCAATGCATCTTGTAATTCTAACAAAGTGGGAAATCTTGGGTAACGGAGAATATTTTCAATAGTGTAGATATTATTATTATTATATTATGAGCAACACGGAACGGATCGCTTTTTAACACAATCTGAGAAACACACCTCTGTTTTTGTAAAGAAATAATGGCATTCATAAGAAAGGCACTTTAAGCATGTATACCGTAAAAATAAATACACTGGGGGGGAAAACCACACCCCTATATAAAATAGGCCTATCAGAAACAAAACAACAACAACAACAAAAAAGCAGAATAAAAACAAATCCGAAGTTTTCTTCAGAATGAAGGGTTCTTTTATGGGGAGGTTAAAACTTAGACCAAAATGTTTCTTCGCTAAAATAACTGACATTTAATCTTTTTAAATATTAACCCCTTTGGTGATATCTGGCTGCCTTTTCTTTCTTATCTTATCTGTACTGATGAATTAGACAGAGCAGATCAAATTGCCCATCATCTGTTCGTGAACAATTGGGTATATTTAGATAATGGAACCGCTTCCTTCCTCACATTAAAATCTGGTAACTGATAAAATGTGAGAGTTGCCAATCCTGACACTATAAAGAAACCACAGCAGGAATTTCGAGTCTGTTTATTATTTGTGTTCCTGGGTCATGCTGGTCCGTTTCAGTGTCGCCTACTAGGTTTGCCAAACCAGAACTTTGTATTACACTGAGGTATGGCCCGCAATTTTTTTGCTGGAAGTTTTGGGAGCAAGTACCTACCTAGCCACCTAAGATACATTTTCTAGTTTTTTTCTGTAATTCTGAACTGAAGGAAAGCATTTGAGTATTTAATTCTCCAGTGCACAGTTCATAAGTAGATCATTCCTTCAAGGCACGTTGTGAGATTATTTTCAAAGTTTTACCATGGCGAAAAGCAGCCTTTTTTTCCCCCCCTTTTTTTTTTCCCCTTCCTTTTTAAACTCACTTCGGAGCTGTGCTTTTAAATATCATACTTTCACTAATTTCAAATGAAAAGAAAATGTTTGGACTGAGTTGTACTCGCTTACCTTCTGCAAGAATTGGGTCGGCGAAATTTAAACAAACAAACAAAAAAATACAGCTCTTTCAAGTTAATATGAAAAACACTTAATTTGCTACAATTTTAAAAGTAAGATGCATGTTATGTACCAGTCGACTTTGAATTAGACAGTGAGCCAATTTCTAATTGTCAGACATGCGGGCAACCCCCACAACTTTTGTGCTTATTTATACATACAGTTTGCGATGGCTCTGTTCTTTTGCCCTTTAGCTGTTTGTTTCTTCTCAAAACGTTATAATTCGGAAGTAGGTAGATCACAGTATAGCATGAGTACACCTTTATAGCCATAGCGGCTAAAGGTGTGTGTAAATGAACAGCTGCCCAAAAGCTTACATCACAGACTGTACCTCTTAAGGAAGAGTACTTGTGAAGAAATGTGTGGAGATTAATATTAGTTCAGTTTTAGAAACAGCTTTTATAGTTCTGTGAATCGTGTGCAAGCATATGTGCGTGTATCCATACATTTGCGGGAAGGTGATAATGTTACGTAATACCAGGGAGGCTGGCTAAGGAGCACTCGGTGGGAACCGAGTGGGAGCCTGTGCAGTTATAGACACCCGAGATGGAGCATTTTCTCATGTTCATCTACTGACGGATGAACTGACCCCCTCTCCTCCACGGGAAACGAGGAACCCGCCAGCCACTCCAGCGTGTAACCCCCAGCAATCCATTATGTGCCGTGCGGGGAGAGAGGTTACTCTTCGTTTTACTACTGCCGGAAGGCTTGAGCCCCGGCTCAAGGAGGAAGCGCCAGCAAGAGGGGAGGTGCGGCAGGGAGGCTGAGGTAGGGGCAGGCTGCAGAGTCAAAGCATCCAAAATGCCTTGTAGTTGGGGGCGGGATGTTACACTACTATATATGTGAGCGTGTAAATATATATATAAGGGGGTGTGTGTGTGTACGCCTATATTGTTGTATAACATTAACCTGATGAGAGAAGAAAAGGGAAAGAGCCGTAGCAGCTGGCAGAGCCAACCCTGCCGCGTCCCAGAGGCTGAAATGCCGGCAGCCCGGGCACTTAGTAAGCTCCAAAAGTCCTGAATGGGTTCCTCACAAAAAAAAAAAAATAACACCACTTGGTGAGGTTGGCACTGCCTGGAGATTGGATGGCAGCTTCGCCAGCCTCGCCTTTCCCCGGTGTACCCGGGCGGTCTGGTTCAGCCCTGAGCGAGGCTAGGTCAGGTCCCCCCGCCATGAGGGAGAGGCAAGGGATGGCCCCTCGCTTGCTGCAGCCCAGGCGCTGGGGCGGGGGAGGTAGGCTTTCCCTCGGGAAGGAAGGAGGTCACTTTTTTGTTTCTCCCCGTTTCGCCTTCCACCTCCGCTTGCCTCTCGCCTCTCCTTTGCCCACCGGTGAGTTCGGGTCCCCACTGCCTTTTACGTCGTGCAGATCAGGGTACAAATAGCAAAGGAATCCGTTTTATCTTTTTCCTCTTCTGGCTTCTCTACATTCAAAGCTTATTTAACTAGTGGACTGCTTGTGGTGCGTTTATGCGGGGCCATGGGGCTGCCCTCGACTGAGAGTGAAAACCTCTCTCTTTCTTTTTCCCTTTCCTTTCTTCCCCACCCACCCTCCATCCTGCCCTCCCCTTCTCCCTCCCGTGCTCTCCCTCCTTCCTTCCCTTCTCCTTCTTTCTGGGCTGGGCCCTGCTCAGGTTATACGGCATCAAGTGCGCCAAGTGCAGCATCGGCTTCAGCAAGAATGACTTCGTGATGCGCGCCCGCGCCAAGGTGTACCACATCGAGTGTTTCCGCTGCGTGGCTTGCAGCCGCCAGCTCATCCCCGGCGATGAATTCGCGCTGCGGGAGGACGGCCTCTTCTGCCGGGCAGACCACGACGTGGTGGAGCGGGCCAGCCTGGGCGCTGGGGACCCCCTCAGCCCCCTGCACCCCGCCCGGCCGCTGCAGATGGCAGGTACCGCCCGCACCCAGCGCCGCGGGAGTCCGCAAGGTTTGGCGCTGCCCGGCTCGGCTCCTGGCCGGGGGTGGGGCTCCGCTGTTTGCTGAGGGTTTCGCACTCCCGCAGAAAGGCGGCCCCAAGACTGCGCGCCCGCGGAGAGGCTGCAGCTGCGGCGCGCCCTACGCCCAGGGCTGCTGCGAGAAACGGCCTCGTACGCTGTTCGCGTGAGGCGGAGACACCTGCGCAGCGGGCCGCACCCCCGCCAGCCCGTGCCCCTCCTGCTCCGACCGCTCACCAGGCGCATGAGGCGTCCTCCCCGAGCCCGGGACAGCCGGGAGCCTAAATCGAGGAGGGAAGAGACGCTGCAGGGAGCAAGTCTGTGGCAAAGCACAGCTCCCCTCTGCCTCCAGAGCATGTGGAAAAGCTGTTTTAAGCACTGGTGGAAGCGGGGGCCGAAAAGAGATAGACTTCATAACTACAGGCGAGCACTTAGGCTGTAATTTAAAACTGTCAACAAGCTAATCTTCGGTAATTGCCTTTTAAAGTGACTCTGCCTTCTTGAGACGTTTTATGTGATTTGATGATAATTTAATCTCAAAATTCAGCATTGTAACTTCAGAGTCGCCCCACCTTACAACTTTATTTACAGTATAAGTTTTCGACGGGTACATCAGAGACGCCTAGCTTTAGGAAGGGGCACATCACTGAGGCAAACTAGGCTGGACAATGCAAGGTTGGCCGGCCCTATTGCTGTGCAAGTAACCGTAACTCGAAAGGTTATTTGCAAACACAGCTATGTTTAAACGGGCTCGTATCCCGCTTCTCAGAGGCTTTCAAGTGACCTATCCATATACAGGGAGAAATAATCCCGGAGCTGATCATAGCAGAATTTCAGAAAGATTTTGTGTGCTCTCTACAGCGTGTTCGTGCGTGTCTTCGAGAGACATACTGTGTTTGCAGGTACAATACTGTTAGATTGGAAACCTTCCTATTTTCTTAATGGCATTTGCTGACTTACTGTTATAATCAGAAAAGTCGGAACCCGACTGTACAAAAGCGAGCACTTCTGAATATTACCTAACCAGAGTTTTAGAGAAAGAAAAAATAAAAATAAAGTTTTTTCCCTCGACTGGGTCAAATTACATCTAGATAGCTACAGCTATATAATACACAGAGAATAGCAGAATCACACGAATACTTTTAGCTCTTGATGTGACTACCCTTCGGTTTGCATTTCTTGACGGATTCCACGAATTGCTAGGCTTGTTCCCCTTTTAAAGGATTGGCGAAACATTAATATTTTTAAAGTATTCATCAAAAGTCGACATAAGTTCACCTAGTATCTCCACTTCTTAAGACAGACCTCCGTCTTCCGAGGTCTGGAATACGGGGGTCTCACAAGATCTTCCTCCACAGTCACGGTGCAGCGGATTTGGCTTGTTTTGCTTTGATTTGGAAGCATCAAACTGCCTGGAGCTGTTGCACGTTTTCGTGACCTCTGGGTAAATTAAGCTAGATTCAGTATACAAGAACCAAACCTGAATTTTATTATTAATTTAAGAAGTATGTTTTCACTAATTTTCAAGCAAAAAATCTGTTTTCATTATTTTGTCAGGAAATAAATACATAAAACCCTCCCCCTGCCTTTCTAGTGCACGAACACCTTAGCGAACTCGGCCACCGCTGTCAAGTCTCGTGCATGTTCGAGCTTCTGTCATTAAGAGGTTTAGGGGGGTGGTTTGTTTTTGCAAATTAATTATCTGTGGAGTCAGAAATGTCAGTCCTGTCACTCCACCAGAGCATAAAGCAGAGGAGGCTGCAGGAGCTCCGATAGATCTGACTGCTTGAATGGCCTTTGAAAGAGGGTTCATCACCCCCGCCCCCCTCCTCCCCCTGTCCCACCAGCTTAGATTCATAGCCTCTGCAGACTCCCTGCTTCCTACTCATGGGGATCCTGTTCCTCCCTTCCCCTTCCCTTACAGCAGAACCTATCTCTGCCAGACAGCCAGCTCTACGACCCCACGTCCACAAGCAGCCCGAGAAGACCACCCGAGTCCGGACTGTCCTTAACGAAAAACAGCTTCACACCTTGAGAACCTGCTACGCTGCCAACCCCAGACCTGACGCCCTCATGAAAGAGCAACTGGTAGAAATGACTGGCCTCAGTCCGAGGGTCATCAGGGTTTGGTTTCAAAACAAGCGGTGCAAGGACAAAAAAAGGAGCATTATGATGAAGCAGCTTCAGCAGCAGCAACCCAATGACAAAACTGTAAGTGGCTTCAGACCGTGCGCTGCCTTCCTTCCCAAGTAGAAACGCCTGGGCTATGCCCAACACGGCCAGCCCCTGGGGTCGGTCTGACGCTTTTGATTTTGTGAGAGCTCCCTTAAAACAAAGAAAATGATACGGTTTAACTATTATCTGCTTGTTTCTGCAGTCAGTGCAATTAAAACAACACAGTGAGATGCCTGTATAGGCTGTTCAAGAGAACACAATTCTTTTTGTGGGTCTAAGGATATGCAGTGGATTAGACTAACTTCTCTGCTGCATTAATTGTGACCCTCAGAGCTTACGGCATGTCATAAGCCCAGCGTTGTGTAATATTTATATTACCAATGCCAAGAACTCCTTGAGGGGAAAATGACGCTTTCGCCGTCTGCAATGGTTTTTACATAGGAGTAAATCCAGAAGTAAAACCCATGAGCAAAAGGGAATATTGATGTATTTTCTTAGCATTTTATTAACTAAAATGTGTGTTTGTCAGTGTGCTTACCGTCGGAGAAGACAAATACAACACAATGTTTTTGCAATTACTATAGTGTTTGCAGGTTATTTAAAAATGCATACTGTTCTCGCGAAGAATTGGGTTTTCATCTGCAAGCATAGGCACGTGTGATGCTAACAAGTGGAAAGCGCTGGATTCAGCAGAGTAAACTGGCTGTCTCCATTTTAAGCCAACTATTTTTTTTTCTGTTGTTGTTAGTCCACTTGAAGAAGAGTCTGTTATTCTCCCTGTGTATATTGACTGACCTGAGAATGACTATTAATTCATAAGGCTGCCTAGTTAAGTGGAATTTAAGGAGTTTCATTTTACCCCGTTGGAATGCAATAAACCACGACGTTATTAACTCGCCTGAACAATCTGTTCGTCGAGGCTTGGAGTTATTTTGCACACAGTGCTTGCATGCACCACTGGGTGTACTGAGAGGGCTGGTCTTGCTTGCTCTTTTTTTTTTTTTTTTTTTTTTTAATTTATTTAAAGACCGTGGTACTGACGTGGTACCCCAGGTTTGCTGTGCGGTGGATATACGATCCAGTTAAGGTCACACAGAACAAAACCAGCCTGGATGCGACATAGAAAGGCAGCATGATTAACCGTTTCTTGTGCCGAATCGTGCATCGGCAGATACAGAGGGCTCGTATAAGAAAGCTTGAGGCGGAGGGGGTATGCTTTGAGAGAAATAGAAAGATTAAAGAGAAAGAAAGTAAACTTCCACCGTGATAAATGCAGAGGGTAGAAATAGGCCGACTTAGAGTAGAATAGAGTAAGACATTCACAGCAGATTAACAAAGCAAATACAAGCGACTGTATAGATAAGATAGAAAGCAGTTTATTGACTCAGCGCTTATATACAATAAAGTTAACCAAGCTCATTAACATCTTTTGCTGTGCTGTTTACAGAATATCCAGGGGATGACAGGAACTCCGATGGTGGCTGCTAGTCCGGAGAGACATGACGGTGGTTTACAGGCGAACCCGGTGGAGGTGCAGAGTTACCAGCCGCCCTGGAAAGTACTGAGTGACTTCGCATTGCAGAGTGACATAGACCAACCTGCTTTTCAGCAACTAGTAAGTGTCGGTTCCCAGCCGGAGCAGGCCAGCCTGTACCCGGGGCAGAGCAGTGGGGGATTCTCTAAACGTGCTGGCTGCCCTTAGAGAGATGAGCAATCCCGACTAGCCGGGTGTTCCTGAAATGGCATGGTGGGCGTGATGACACTGTAAATGCGGCGAACTGAATTGATTTAACAGGGCCTGATGCAAAACCTACCTTAGTACACAGTGGAGATCTTGCCGAGTTGAGTGGGAGCTGGATAAGGCCCGACCCAGGTCTTAGATTAACTCAGCTCTCACACTCCCGAAAACTGAAAGCATCTCTGTCCATAGAACTAAAACATTCTTCTTGTGTCATTTAACTGCACGTACATTCGGGAAAGCAGTTTCTAAAATTCTCCTGTCCCCTCTTCGGGCCAATTTTGCTTTTATGTGATAGAGTAGATTTTAAATATATTATTATAATGTCAGCTTGTGCCCTTGTTTTCTCGCACAAACATAAATAGCTTAATTAGATTTTTGAACTCCTTGTTTTAAGCATGTACCTCTAGATATAACTTTATATATCTAAATGTACATAATTACACACAGATATATACACATATATAGCTTACATTAAATGTCCTTTGGAAAGGGAATCGTTAGTAGGTATTCACATGAAAAATTCAAAATATATAATAAACTGCCTTAAGCCAAAAGAAGACAGACCTTCTAGAATAAATTCTGTTCTTAACTCACTTCCTTATGCCTACGTCATTTGGCAGCTCATATGGGACCATATCATCTACAGTACTTAGGCCCAACAAGGTGAATTAAGGACAGAAGTTCAGCCTTAACTCAATTTCCTGGCCTAGGTGTGTTAAAACCAGACCTTTAAAATAATAAGGTACGTTATGTATAGTTTTTCAGTGATTCAAAAGAATACTCAGTGATAAAAAATTAACATAAAGAACATTTTTTTTGTACGTTGGGCATTTTCTCGACATGAAGTGATGGAAGACAAAGGTTTGTAGCCACGTCTAGAATTGTTTTCAGGCATTTTCAGTTTAGTATCACACTTTCTTGCAGGATTGCTTTCTTTTGCCTAGTGGTTGGCTGCAGCGTGCTTCCCTCCCCTGCCACATCGTGCTTGCTTGGGAAGCTGTAGTGCAGGAGCAGGGCTGTTTGCATCATCTTACCTCTAGAGCAACTACCGGTTTTCCTGTTTTAATCAATATGTCAAGCAGACACAAGAAAAATTTACCTCCTTCGCTGCCTTACTTATTGTGCCTTAACAGTATAAGAGATTTTAAAAACCTCTGATGCAGTGAGTTTTTTACGGAGTAGTTAAAAAAAAAAAAAAAAAAAAAAGCAGAATGGAAGATGGATAGCCTGGATAGCGCAAATACACCCATGCATCTAGATAGACTAATATTTCTATATATGGGACGGGACATAATGTCTAATACTGGAAAGAGTTAAGATAAAGAATTGTGGATGGAACAGACAGTTCATCAACCGTCAAGGCACGTCTCTAATCTGCAAAGGGCCTTAATCGCAGGATCGCCTAGATAATAGGTGCCAAAGAAATGCTTTTGGATTAGCAAAGCTCCACCCTTCAAATCATGTCTTTTCCCAACACTGCTCCTAAACTAACGGGAGCCGCGGGGCACATTAGGATGGAGAAGTGTGACCTTTTTTATCAAACTGATTCTCCTCAAAAAGAGATAGCACCCGCTTCAAATCACAATTGAAAGAGGTTGGCTTGTTTCTGTTGCCTTCTGCTCCTGGATGGTCCTTCCAGGTTTATTTTAGTATATGCATGAAAGGAAAAAAAACCCTAACCTTGCAGTGTCGTATAAAAAAAACAACACATGCAGTTTTAAATAATTGACTAGAACACCCTGTTGGGATTGCCACTCTTGCAAGACAGGGAAGAAGGCCTCATTAATAAGTTTGTTTGTTTGTGTGCTTGATCTTCCAGTCTTTTTTGTTGTTGTTGTTGTTTTTTGGTTGTTTGTTTGTTTTTTTGTGGTTTGTTTTTTGTTGTTGTCGTTGGTTTTTGTGGGGTTTTTTTGTTTTGTTTTTTTAACCTGCTTTTTTCGGTGATTTGGGCCAGCACCTATAGAATATTTCTGTGAAATCGGTGGGAAGCTAAACAAAGCAACAAACAGTGACACAGCTTCCCATGGAGATGTACCAGGCCATTCGGCTGCATGCCTGTCTATTTATTTTGCATTCTTCTTTGTCTTTGCCTGCTACTTTTCTTTGATTGTTACAGTTGTAACAACACTTCTTTTTCTTAGTTTTCTTCCTTCTTTTTTTTTTTTTTTTTTTTTTTTTTTTTTTGGCAGGTTAATTTTTCAGAAGGAGGACCCGGTTCCAATTCTACTGGAAGTGAAGTAGCATCAATGTCCTCTCAGCTGCCAGATACGCCCAACAGCATGGTAGCCAGTCCTATTGAGGCATGAGGAACATTCATTCAGATTTCTGTTGTTTCTGCCCTTACCCTCAACCTTGTTCGAGAGAGTGGGAAAGTGATCGTGTTGGGACTCCGAAATTTAGGGGGAAAAAGTATTTAACAATCCTATAATTAACCTAGCAAGGAACTGCTCCACGAAATGCACGGAGTCATGTTTGAAAAGACAAGGTAATATGGTAGCAACACTGTGAAGACAATCATGGGATCTTACTAGAATAAATACTAAAAAAAAATAAAAATAAACAAACAAACAAAAAAAACCAAAAAACAAAAAAACACAAAAAACCCACAAAAAACCTACAAAAAAAACCCCCAAACCAAAAGCCCAACAAAAAACCACAAAATGCAAACTAAAAACAAAACAAAAAAAAAAAAAACAAAAACAAAGAAAAACAAAAACACAAACCACAAAAACAAAAGAAAACAAAAACCAAAAAATAACAAGCAACAAAGCCTGTGCTATTGAATGATCAGTGAAGGATCGAAAAGGCGTTTTCAAAACCTAAAGGATTTGTATTCGTGGATCTCAAAAAAAAAAAAAAAAAAATTCATTTGACTGCACATCTGAGGGAGAAACCAAGGTAGAGGGGCTTTCTACCCAGTCCCTCCTAATACGAATGGTGCTGTTTCTATATTGGGGATAAGCCTTGCCAAAAGGAGCTCCACTAAGTTTTCCGTCATCAGGAAAGAGACGATTTAGCCCTGCATTGTTGAAAGATTCATTGCAGGAAGGTGGAGCTGCATTGGTCTGCAATGTTGTTTTTAGTTGACTCTTAACAAGGGGATGTTTCTTGGGTCTCTTCTAGCATGTACTGTAGCGCGGTTTTGATTTTGTTTGGTTGAGATCCACCCTTTATCAAGTCTGAAGCGATTAAAAATACGTGTTTGAATTCCTCTTAAAAAAAAAAAAATATAAAAGCATTGCAACAAGGTATACCTCTATTTTGCCACAAAGCGTCTCGGGATTGTGTTTGAAATGTGTCCGTCTAAGAATCTTCCCCTCCCCCAAAGATATGTATAGTCATTGGTTAAAACGACTGTTTTTTTTCTCTCTTTCTCTTTCTCTTTCTCTTTCTCTTTCTCTTTCTCTTTCTCTTTCTCTTTCTCTTTCTCTTGGAATAAAGAGAAAAAAATAAAAAAAAGGAAAAGTAAAAAAAAACAACAACCTTTTTGTTTGCTCTTGCATTGCAAAATTTTAAAGTAATTTATTATTTATTATCGGAAGACTTGCCACTTTTCATGTCATTTAACTAACTTTTTTTGTTTGCTGAAGTAAAAGGAAAAAAAGAAAAAAAGAAAAAAAAAAAAAAAGAAAAAATGTACCGTGGTCTTTGAATTATATGTCTAATTCTATGTGGTTTTCGTCTTTTTTTTTTTTTCCTTAAATATTATGTGAAATAAAAGCGCCATATGTAGAATTATTATATCTTCAGGACTATTTCACTAATTAAGCGTTTGGAATAGAGAAAATAATAATATTAATATTAAGTAATGAACAAAGTTCCTTCTTTTAAGTATTTACAAGTTAGCAGCTAAAATACCTGAAATAAAATATTGCATGCAAAGCAGGTCGTTAGTGAATAAAAGGAGTGTGATATTTTATTGCAAGTATTAACGACCAGCTTGTAAATTTCTGTTTCAACAACTATATCAGGGCTAGTTGGATGCCTTAGCTTTCAATCGATAACGTTAGAAACTCTCTTGTTTCCACCCCCCCATCCCTTGCCCTTAAACGTGATATTACTCTAGGCATGATCTGAAATAACGTTAAGACATCTAAAGAACTGGGAGCTCAGGCTTTTTGCTGAGTTCTATTATTTTTTAAAAATAATAAAAAGAAAGTGCTGTATACCAAAGCCTCGTTGTTGAGATTGTTGAAGTGACCTGTACTTTAAGTATAAGCTCCTGATAAAGGGACTCTTTGCTTAACAAGTCAAGTATGACCATTATTTATCAGTGTCTGCTGTCAAAACGATTGAAAAATGCTGCAGGAGGAATAGGTTTTGGGGATATTGCTGTGAAATTGCACGAATGTTGTTCCTTAATTTCTGTCGACTTCCCTCTCTTCACTCCCTCTTTTCTTCCTTTTTTCATTTGCGGGGGAGAGGGTGGTGGTGAAAGCTAGAAACGTGGGCGATTTCTTGGGGAAAAGAAGAAGATAAAAAACATAGGAAAGTGTTGGTTTTGCTCCGATCCAACTGCTCCCGGCCAGCCCAGGACAAAGGTTCGCTTTAAAAATCCCTTAACAACTGGAATATGCGGAGATTTTTAGTCTGGCAAAGAAGTTGGTGTGCATGACAGTTACTCGTACCCCTACTGTTTTCTTAACATAACTTTATTTTTCCTCCCTCCTCACCATCTCAACCCACCCTGAGCAAGCTCAGCTATAGAGACAACCCATTTCGACAGTACAGAGAACATTAAAAAAAAGGTTAAAAGTCTAATACAAGGATTTCAATAATCCTGATTAGAAACTGGATTCATTTTGTATGCTTAAGTGTAATACATTTTTGAGTACTTGATAAATATTTAAATAAATATGAAATCTACCTTAAACTGTGTGACCAGTAACCCTTGTGTTTTCATACAGGATCAGAGGCTTGGTACGACGCTTCGGGGGGGCGGGAGGGAGAAAGGGTGTCCTTTCTGCACGATGGTCTAACGTGTAAGTTGTTTTAGTCGCTCTTACCGGTCGGGAGGGGGGGGGGGGAGGCGGGAAATGGGGATTCCGGAGGCCGAGTCTCTAACTCGAGGGCATCTTTCAATGGCGCTGAAAACCTGTAAGGTCAGGACAAGACGGGGGCCTTCGCGTTCGCCTTTTACCGCCTGGCACCTAATATGCAGGTGGGAAGTGCGGTCACTCCGCGGGGAGAAGCGCACGGTCACGCTAGGGCGGGGGTGACCCCGCGGGAGAGCGAGTTGCGCGCCAGGCCGTTGCGGAAAGCCCCCACTCTTCCAAGGCAGGACTTTCGGCTCGGTGAAGATCTGTCGTCTCAGAGGGCCGCGCAGGCTAATTTTGGCTGTTATTCCTTGCGAGGGGGAAGGGCCCCCCAGCTCTGCGCGGGGCCGAGGCTGGACTACGCGGCTCCCCGCGGTCCTGGCGCGCCCTTCCGGCGGCTGCCGCTGCCGCCGAGATAAGCGGCCCTCCGAGAGGCAGCAGTTTGCATTTGGGCTGCCAACAGAGCATCTTGCTCTTAGAAACACACAGGGCTGCGTGTCTTCGGAGGGCTGCAGCCGCGCTCCAACTCCTCCAACTGTTCTGCAGGGGAATGGGGGAGGGAGGCCCGCTCGGGATGTGACTGCACCCACACCTAGAGTGGGGCTCCTGCCTTCACCCCCACGAAGGGCCTGAGCCCCTTCTCCCCTCGAGCCTTCCGGGGGGGGGGCTGTGGTCACTTCTGCTGCGGAAGCTCCGGGGTCTCCGCGTCCCCCCAGACGCCACCGCCCTGGTCTGGCCCGCCCCTTTACACAGACCTGCGGCCCTGGGGTCATGTCGGAGCCTTCCCCCCGTCAAAACTTCAGTTAAACAAAACTCGTCTTATTTCAAGTTTATTTCATTTGTGGGGAGGAGGGGGGTCCCTTTCCATTTCACAGACTGTGACATGTTTCTTCCCTCCCTGAAAACTTTGAGTATTATCCGTCATGAAGCAAATGGAGGCAAACTTTTGAGCCACCCCTCTTAGTGCCTTCAGGAGAACACCTTTCCTGAGCTTGGGCAGCAGGATTCGTGCAAGCGAAAGAAAACATCCTCTTCATGAAATGCGTGTCCTTATAGTGCTCTGTGCAAATTCCTGCTCTGGTTCCTCTTTCTGAAACGGGAGAGGGCCGCAATAAGCAGTACCAGATCCGCCAGTATTCTTCTGGAGACATCCTTTAAATAATGTCAAGTAAGGTCTGCTAAACCCTGCTGTAATTTCTCTGAGAATTTTGTTTGCACACACAGAGACCACTATTGAAACTCTTGTCATTTCAATATTTGTACCAGGTTAATTAGCTCTCAGCATCTCCAGCCAACGTAGCAGTGAGACGGCAGAAGCCGTGGACGTGAATTCTCAGCGTTGAGATCAGCCGAACATCTCAACAGTAAGTGCTTGCCTTTATATACATATATATATACGTACATATCTTAACAAATCTAGGTTGGGTCACCCAAAAAATGGGAAGGGGGGAAGGAAAGAGCCCTCCGGCAGGGCTGGCCCTAACGCCAGCGCAGCACCAGCGCAGCGCCCAGGGTGAGGCCGTGGTCGAGGCGGGAGCGAGTTCAGGGGCCGCGGTGGCTGGCGGGTTCCGCAGACACCGAGCCGCCCTCAACCCCTCTGCATGCCCAAAACGCCGGCAGGGTTTTGCGGTGCGAGGTGCCGCAGCTGGGCGGTTTGCGTGCTTCGGCGGTGCTGTAAGTAGTTAATAAAGGGGCTGGAAAGAGATCCTGTTTACTGATTGTTCCTGATTGTTGTTTTCTTGATAACAGAGCAAGCCACTGAACGACTGTTTGAGCTCAGGCGCCACAAACATAAACTTAACAGCTCCCAGTGTGTCGGCCCTGCTGGAGGATCACTCCTCACCTCCCGGGACTTGCGAAGTGTAGGCGGAGAAGGCAGCTTCCAAGGAAGCAGGCACTGGGGGGGCGGGGGTGGCTCGCTTGTATGTCCGAGTTTTCCAAATTGCACGGTATCTGCTGTCATTAGCCAGGGGAAAGGGATGTAAAATGAATGGGTGCCTTTCCTTTGCCCTCCTTCCCGTGCCGGGTGTCGGGGCAGGGTCTGTGCGCCATTCTTCGCAGCATCCCAAGCAGTTTTTACATCAGGTTGCTGTTTCGCTTGAATTTTCTTGCCGCTCCTACGGGTCATCAAACAAATGTTTGGCCTTGTCCGGAGCAGGGGAAGGAGGGACACGGAGGTAGGCAAGGCGCAGCCTCGCCGCGACTGGCCGGCACTCTGCTGGGCCCGGTCTCCCGGGACCGGCAGCGCCGGGTCAGCAACAGGGCCGGGCGGTCAGGCACCCTCCGCTGCGGCTGCATCTGGATTAATTACCTGCTGCACCGGCTTTCTCCGGGGGTGTGTGGAGGGGGAGAGAAAGAAGGAGGAAGGCTGCAAAACGGGAATATTTATTTATTTGGTTGTTGTTTTCTTCTGTCAGACAAAACAGGACAAGGTGTGTATGTGGGAAAAAGAGAGGGTGGAAAAACTTCCTCGAAATAATTGACATCGACCAAAGCAGAGCTCCGCTTCTACCTCCGGGCAGACCTCGGGCGGCAATGGGTAGAGGAAAATAGGGTGTTACTGTGGCTTTTCTTTAGGAGGGCTGTTCAGGTCGGTAGATCTCCAAGGCTAATCCAAACAACCCGTTTGACTTGTGAGGTCCGGAGTCTAGACAGAGCTGGTGACTCGGCGGCTCCTTATCTGGTTTTGGAATCAGCCAAAAGAGACTTTTCTTAATGTCCACAGCAGCACTGGGATCTGCTGGGGCCAGGGAGCCACCGCACCTCGCAGACAGGACAACAAATACACCCACCACCTGGAGGCTTTACAGCCGCTTTGTTGTTCCTGGGCCGCCGGGTCTGCGGCCCTGGCTCCCCCCGCCCTCGGCCGCCGGGCAGTTTAGTAAAACACGGACGGACACCCTGCCGATTGCACCCTGCAGCTACCCCTGTCGCCCCTGGGCACAGAAGGGCCACCTCTGCGGCAGGATGTGGCAGTGGGCACTCGAAATCCACTGGGGTCAGGAGAGCTGTTATTGTCACAGGCCTCCCCCCCGCGGCCCGTGTGTGTGATTGCCATTACTGATATTATTACTGATATTATTAATTTTCCAGTTTAAGTTTTGCAGAGAATGGGAAAAAAATATCCAAACTCACTCTTGTTCACCAACATTAAGGAATGATCAAACCAAATAAAATAAGAGAGAAGAAGTCAGTTTAGATAAAACATCTTATTTGGGAGTAGAAAATCACCTTCTGTATTAGTTCCTTTGTGCTGGGTTTGTGGATATTGCAAGCTGTAAATTTTGTTTGAGGCGGTTGGGATCAATAAAAGTATTTGACTCAATAGCAAGCAGCATTTTGGAAAGTAGGGAGAAAGAGTAATCTTTTGGTTGGATGTCACTCTTTACTCATTTGTTTTCTTGAGCTTTCAAACTCTCCTGGCCCGTTGGGCGGTGGATGGTGAGTTTCCAGGTTTCTGAACCGTGCATAATCCCGTCCGCCCTCTCTGCCGTTTCTGTGTTGTAACGCAAAAGGGTTTGTTATCAGTCTGTCCGATTCCTCTCCAAACTCCGTGTTGTTTCTCAGTGCTGTTGAGTTCAGGGCCATGATACCCCATTTTGGAAGAAAGCAAGCTGATCTCTGTAACTACGATGCACTGATACGCAATTTGCTGTGGATATTGTAATTGAGTCTGCTAATGTGGAATTATAGAACTTGCCAGCAGGTACTTTTTCTGTGCAGTTTAGAAGGTTTGTGGGTAAATGCTGTTTTCTAGATTTAGTAGTTGAAAATTTCCTCGTGTACAGAGCAAATTATATTCAAGGCTTTTGCAATAATTTTCCATCAAACACATTTAACACATTCCAAATAACTCGGGGAATTCAGGATCAACAGAGCAACATTTCCTAGAAAAGGAATCTTAACCATGATCCTGTTTTTTTTTTTCTCATGGGTAAAACTTCGTGTTTATTTTTAACTGTCACAAATACAAGGTGTTGTTTGAAAAGTGTTAAACTTAGCAGGTATATAGAGATAATACTGACGTGTCACTGTGCATGATAAAGTAAAATATGGTGGGAATTAACTTGAAAAGTTTATGAAGGTTTTAACTGCAGCCCATAAATTAACCTTTTTTTAACAAAGATACGATGATATGTGGAAGATCTTACAATATATATGGCACTTTAAAAAATACTCCAATATTTGCAGCCCAAACATTTTTTCCCCAACTTGAAGACACAGAGGTCTCAGTCCTCGAAGAGCTTACTGTAAGTAATCTGAAGTAATTAATACTAGACCACTCTAGTGAATCACAGATTGCAGAAGCAAACTTTCTACTTTACACAGGGCCTTCTGTGAAGGTAGTGAAAGATTTGCTGCTAACTTTTAGTGAAACAGGAATAGGTAGCTCTGAGGCCTGAAGTCCAACTCTCCTTGAAGTTGGTACAAAAAATCCTCTAGACATGTGGGTATAAAATCCGTGCTGCGATTTTATGGGGAAAAAGGCAATTTCCTTTCCACCACCCTCATTTTTTCCATATTTGACCTTAAATGACTGCATAATTTTCTATTATAAGAGAAAAACCCTTTTAAGCTATGGGTGCATCAGTAAAAGCCTCTTCCTTGGTGTACTAAAGTGAAACAGGAGCCAATAGCTTGTTTAAATGTACAGAATATTATGAAATAAAGCAGCCACTCCCTGTCTCACTACTGCAGCCTAAGGGAAATTTAATACATTGTGAATTCTGGGGTAGGGGACTACATACAAATTACTTATATTTTACAGGAGATAACTCTGAGCAAAACTTAACATAATTAGACCCACATCAGCTCTGAAGTTCTAACTTACATGTATTTCTACTTCATTATACGAAGCAAGGAAGGTTCTGCAGGATTTGGCCCTACCAGTGTGACTGAAATACAGGCTTTTTCTGAGCCAGGCAACTGCCCACTTGGCTGTTGCAGAGCAATGACAAACTTCATATACAGCACAGGATTTAAGGTATGCTAAAGTTGCAGGGTGATCCTTTTATGAAAACGAATTCATAGTAATTTTAAAAAATATTTTTGTTTTACTTCATTCAGATTCTTTTTCTGCAGCAAGAATTTAATTATTTTAGCACTTCAAAGATAAGAGCTTACTTTAGAGACTCCAGGAACCTTATTCAGGGTTGGACCTTTTGTGGTTGAAAACCCTGGGTAGTTTTGATAATTAAGTGAGGATGAGTGAGATTGTGCACCTAGTGGCCAGAGACTTCAAATTGTTGTATCACTTGAAATCAAAGTGTTTTAGTCCAGCATTCATTCCAGATCTTACTGGCTCACTGCTTAGTGTCAACTAAATTCCAATATTCATACAGGATGAATATATTCAAGATATTAGATATGTTTTCTTCATCACATTTTTTTAAATACTGTTTTTTTAAAGCTCTGATCTCATTGTTTACTATTTTTCTTCTAATAAATTAGTTTTCAAGACCACTTTGCCCTGTCATTCTAGTAAGCACAGCTGTTTTATGCCCTGATCTTATTTTTTTTCTGAGTAAAACCTCAATGGACTTAAAGAGGGTCATGTGTCCTCAAATCAGTTGAGTCCATCCCATTTAAAAGTCAATAATCTCTGCCAGTTATATAGTGGTAAAGGCAACAACATTTATTATTTTGCAGTTACAGCCACATATCATATTTATTTGTGGTAGCAACACTATTATCAGGTATTTCAGAGTGGAATAATTATTTATTAAAGTAGTCCTGGAAATTAAATTTCACCATTTTGGGTCTTGGTTCTGCAGTACATTGATGCTTCAAAAGTGATTACCTTAGGGATATGTATTTGAGTTTTCATTTAACTATCACAGAAAAAAGCCCCAGAAGATTAAAAAGGCAGATACCACTTCTTAAAACTATCAACATTATTATTTGTCAGTTTGCTATTTTTCCTGGTAAATATTTTGTTTATAAAAAGAAACTTCTTTCTAAAATTGTTAGGTCATTTAAGCAGGGATTCACCTGAGAGTGCTTTTGGCTGTTGCATCATTATGCAGTGCCTAATACAACGGGCCATGTTCCTCATAGAGCAGTGCTGTTACCAGGTTGGTCAATAATAGTAAATAAAACTATGTGGTGATGTTAATACAACTCTACAGTAATAACTGGCTAACACAGATAGAAAGCCTTGTGTTTTACAGTTGCTAAATTTGCACAAAATAATTTTTCGACACTGTGCTTATACTTGTTTCCATGGCAAAATTGTTGCTAACTTCCACAGAAGAATTTGGTCTCTACATTCAGCAAGTGCCTCAAAGAAAAAATGGAAATTAAGAATGAAATATCATCACAAGTAACAGCATTTCAATCACCGCAACAAGTTTTATGCTGCAAAGACTGAGCGTGGGTGGAAAAATCCTGAAAACTGAAAGTCTTGTACTGCAGGATCAAATGTTTGGCTGGCTATTACAGTTACTAAAACAGTATGGTCATTCTTTAGAGTTTTAGCTGCCTTCAACTAATTAGCAATATAACTCTATGCTTTAGATTTCAGAAAGTTTTTGTAGGCTTGGTACACATTTAAATATACTGCTGGACTAAAGGCAGTCATTAAAACAGCTGTTGATCAAGGAGAGAATGCAAAAATGTAATCTTTAATGATCAGTTAGGTACGGTGAGTTATCTACTGCCATTCTTAATAATGTTTTTTAGCCAGGTGGTGTTAATCTGAGTTGTCCTTAGTTAATTATTTTTATCCATTTTAAAAAATTAAATAGTGTAAGATATTTATTTGGTGATAAAAGTGAATAGAGTGGGGGAGCTATCAACTTTTGTGAATATTGGTCCAAAAAGAACAGGTAATTAGTGGTTCCAATTAGTGAAAATCCCAGGGGTAGTAGAGTGGTAAAAGCAATTGTGAGGCCAATGTGAAAAAGGCAAGGTGGAGGCAGTTCATGTCTATCTGTGACATGACACAGAGACCATGACACTCTGATCAATGATCTATGGTATTGAAGGTCCTGTTTCATGATGCAGCCCAGCCCAGCCTCATGTGGGCTCATGAAAGGCTTCAACACTAGTGAGAGGCAGCGGGTCTCCTCTGGGAAAGGACAGCTTCCTGCCTCTTTGAAAGAGGCTGAGGAGTTCTTGGTGGAGATGGTTAGACAGGTACTGTCTTCCTAGGAGGGATGCTGAGAAAAAGTTGTGGCAGAATAGTTCCCAAAGCATAGAACTGCCTCAGATTCACATCTGCACAGGAAGAGGCACTGGTCACAGAGAGAGCTGATAATCTCGATGACGGATAGAGATCAGGTGTCTCTGATTAACTTCTTGTGCCTTTGTTATAGTTGAAGTATTGGTAGTTGGTCTGCACAAGGGAGACTCAGCTTGTGTTTCAGTCAAGGCTTTCTCCCTCTCCACGAAAGCCCCTCCAGAGTGGTTGCAGGGAGGCCTGGGCTGGGAGCTGAAACTTTGCTGTTTTCAGGAGTGTGACTGCCCTTGCCTTAATGCATCACTGCTCCTCCTCCCCCTGCACTGCTCAGGCCATGACCTGGAAGTCTCCAGATGTGGGAGAGCCTAGGCCTGGCTGGCTTCTCGCCCTGTGTTCCCACACTCCTCAGCCTTGCCTCTGGCATGGGCTGTTCCCACTCCAGCAAGTGCAGCCACAGCTATGTGCAGGATGCTGCGGCCAGCTTAGGCGAGGTTTCACCTGGGCCCCCTCCATCTCCTCAGCTGGCGTGAGGACTGTGCACATGCTTCATGACAGGATGCAGGCCTTCATCCAAAAAGCTAGGACGTGAGACTTAGCACATGGCAACCGATGTGTAAAGCCTGTGATGGGAAAGGTCTTGTGTGCTTCTGCAGGCCTCCCAGCTGAGCATGAGGCTTGTGTGGAGGCAGAGGCTGCGGCCATAACGTGTCGCTGCTGTGTGCTGCCCAGAGAGGAGCTGCAGCTCTGTGCTGTACTCAGTGTGCCTGAGAGCCTGTGCCACGCCAAACCTAGGGAGACAGCAAGGGCTGCCTGTGCTCGGTGGGTGACCTTCGGTGAGGTAGAGCATGTGCTGCAACAGCTACTTTGGACACCTGGCTTTGTAATGGAGTACAGGCTGCAGAGTGGCATCTCACACCATGGCAGGTGGATGGGGAGAGCTGAGTGCTCCAGAGTGGAGTTCACAGGAGAACAAGAAAAACAGTTGCTGCTTAGTGAGCAGAAGGATACATCACGGATGCTGCCCTGAGGAAGTGCATAGGTCCCCGTGCTACTAGAAGTGATCTTCTCAGAGAATTTACAGCCCAGATCCTTTCTCCTTTCTTAATAGTAATACTTAATAGTAAGTCCTTTTTAAACATTTTTTTCATTTTTTTTTAGTTTGAGAGATGGAGGGTATAATTTTTAGCTTTCAGAAGATGCCAGGAGCAGTAGCTCCCCCTACTCTAAAAGTTATCAGTGGTTACAGCGTTTACTTTGAACATTACAGACCTGGTTTCAGAGTCCCTCCATGCCTGAGGGGATGCAGCCATGTGTCCCTCCTCCAGCTAAGGCAGTATCCCTGATCTTTGGGCTATAGGCTATGCATTGTATCAGGCTGGTGCGTGTGTGTGTGTGTGTGTGTTGAGGTGTTTCTGTCCTGCCCCTGAAGGTATTCTGCAGCACAGGGAAGACTGGAGAGGGTAAATGAGAATATGGGCATTGAAACCTGTGCCATGGGAAGCAGGTTTGAGTCCATTTGGAGGTTGGGTTTTGTCTTTGGCCTGTCAGGAACAGGCAAGCCTGGGCATACTCAGAGCTGTGGATGTTTGAGAAAATCCAATGTAGAAAACTGAGGCTTCTCCACAGGTCAGAAACCTCTGGGACTGGTCATCAGCTAAGCAAAGTTTTGAGGCTTCCAGTTTTGGGCCTATGTGCTTAAATTCCATGCAAGCCTCATACTGGGCACCTCAGCCTCTTTTTGGAAGGCCGCTGTTGTGGAGAGTGTTTGCAGTGTGCTGACAACAGCCGCCAGAAGGGGCCCAGAGCCTCCATGGGAGGAAAGATCTGGCCAGCTTCCATCTCCCTAGCAGTGTCAGAGTGGCATGGCAGGGGTCGTGTGAGGGAAAACAGGGACCCTCGATCTCTGCCTCATTTAACTCACTCACTGCTGTCAAATGCCTTGCTGAGTGTGTGGGTGAGACTGAGAAATGACTGAGAGCTTGCTGACCACATCTCAGTCTGCATAAAGCTTAAGGCAATGCCACAGGCTGAAGAAAGGTGCCAGCAGGTAGGGCAGAGCTTGTACATACACTGTTCACTGAAGGTTCTGCTGGTTGCCAAGCTGGAAGCATTACTGAAGCTCAGTCTGCTGATAGGTGATCCCACCTCAGCAGGCAAGTTTCCCCACAACACTCCCCATCATTTTTCTGCTGAGACATTTGTTATTATTACTTTTGAATTAAGACCTTGCTCTTGTGATCCATGCTGCAGCATGTAGGTTATTGCAGTGCCCTCTGTGTTACAGCAAGCACATCAGTCTGAGCTATGACTTGATCACAGTGCCAGCTTTGCTCACTTAAGTAACATATCTCTGTAGGAGCACAGTATCAGTGTTCCCACAGCTCTGCTAGCTACTGGTTGGTCTCTGCATAGAGTTTTAAAGTAGAATTTTGCCCTGCAGAGCATATATAATCTGCCTATGTAAGAACCTGGGATCTATCTGCACAATGTGTCCATAGTTGCAACCTGTGCTAGTTGGTGCTAAGTTGAAGCAGCCACAATATAAAAATGAAAAAGAATTACCTGCCAGCAAATGTCTCCAATGCTGTGCTTCTGAGCTTACTCACTGGTCTTGGCTGTTGTCAATGTACCCACAATATGCTGACCTACAGGACATGACCAAGTTTTTTGGGAGGGTGAGGAAGAGGGGATTGCAGAGGAAGAGGCATTTATTTGAGAAAGATAGGCATGGATAAAGTTTTGAGCCCATCTTTGGGACGCTATTTTCTAAGTTAGAGGGGAATATTCCTATGATTATAAAAACAACAATTGTGTTTGTATCTGTAATAGCTGTAATACCAGTTTTCCCATTCAAAGACTGAGTAACTATTGTGTTTCTTCCTAGAGTACTAGTAGACATGGTCTTCTCTTGAGGTCATCTGAAACTCCTTGTAATATTTATATCAGGGATATCACTGTTTTACTGAGAGATCCCTAAACTGTAATACTTGCTATGCAACTTTTCAGTGCAATGTGTGAACAATTAAGCAGTTCCTGTGCAAGAACTTGACCTTGCAAAGAGCTCTAAGGTCCTCTCACCTTTTCAAATTAAGTTTGGTAATCCTTGCTTTATTCAGTTCTACAGAGGGAGTCAAACACCAACAGATTTAGACAAGCAGACTTGTCTAAATGCACACCAAAAGTATAATTTTGGATAATAATTGCAATTTGTAATGCAATTGACTCCATCTCTTGGCAATAGAAGGCTGTAGCAGAGAGTGCAAAAGAATCTCACCAGAATTTTTAATGGAAAATGTTGCTTGGATAATTTAAAATAATAATTTAAAAATTGATGGAAAGTAGTGGTCAGGTGTGTGTGGCCAATACAAATATTCATCTGCATGTGGAAAGAAATTTATTTTCACTATTATTAATTCAAAACTAAAGCAACAAAAATAAGAACTGGGATGGGCAGAACAGAAGAAAAACATTAAGTTGTTTGTTGTTTGTGGGTTTTTTTCTGGAATAATGAGATTTTAAGGATTCGTTCCGTCTGATCACAATTTTTACCAGCATGTAATAGATACGCTACAAAATAGTTGAGTGCCACCTAAAACAGAAGATGCAAATTTTGGATTTGCATTTTAGATGCAAATGACAAAACCACAGCAGTTTTCCTTCCTCTTCATATTCTACCTTGATTAGATACACTATTCTGTCCTGATACACAACACACAGAGCATGGACTCAGGTAGATGTGACAGAGCCCTCCAAGAGCAGCTTTTTGCCTTTTGTACTGCACCCACAAGACACAGGGGTTGGGACATGGTTTGAAGATCTGATCCAGGATGTTTAAAAATACCATATGTCTAATGACTAAGCTAACCCTTCCCAAAGACATTTTGAAGGAATTTATCCTACACTTAATCACCAAAATGTTCTTTCTTCTTGCCCCTAGTAAGATTCAAGGTCGTAAAGAAAAAGTTAGGGATTTTCCCACAGGAAGGCTGGCTGGCTGGCTGAAGTTTGGAGATTCTACCCAGTATAGCATTATATAGCAGAATATTAGAGTATGAGACATCGTATACTTTTTTAAGGATTGACTGAAACACAACCAAGCTGCAAGGCTGTTATTGTCTTGACTGTGTTTTTACTCTTCAACATGAAATAAATTTGTAGCTGTTTCTTCTTTCAGTTAGCTTTTGCATTCTCATTTGAAAATCTTTGCTTTTAAAAAATATGTACAGTGTTTCTATCATCTGCCAGTGTTCTTACACTATTAATTCTTTGCCATGATGTGTTACACTGCAAGTTCATTAAAATGTGCAGAGTAGCGTGATGTAAGACTACACAAATATACTTTAGTTTCTCTGTGTCTGAGGATCTACCAGGTAGAGATGATGACTTATTACTCTGACTTTCATACTGCTCATTTCTACTGGTCAGAATACTATTTGATGGGTTTAAATCAGAATTTGACCCTTGAAGAATCCCTTAGCTGTCTAATGCAGTCATGATTGTAAGAGTTGTATAAAGCAAAACAAACGTCCATGGAGACTTTTATTTTCTTAGGCAAACCAGGCTGCTGTTTTGCTCAAAAGTAGCATTTCTCTGCCTCTGTCTGGAGCAGGCTGCAATCATGCTCCAGCTCCATACAGCAGCAGCAGCAGGGCAATAAATCTTGTATCTGCTGTGTCCAAATACAGGTAGGGGAAACAGCAAGAAAGTCACTGAAATAATGCAGCCATACACCGGCAAGACCAGTTGCCATTGCACTTCATACATCTTCAGCAAACTGCCACTTTCTGTGTAGGCAATGAGGCCTGACATAAGCTACTGCTCTTGGCAAGAGTGATAGAGCACTGGCTTGCCATCATCCCTGTTTACTTTGGATGAGCAGTTATAAGCATGATCTTACCCAGTGCCTCACTGGGAATGGGACCCACTGGATGTTCCTGAGGAAGAGATGACTGAGCACAAGAATTTGTGCTGTGCTGAAGTCCCTTACAAAACTGAAAACACCATTTATGTTGTTTCTTGTTAGAAATACCTGTAAAAGTAGAGTATATTTGCATAATAAGCAGACACACAGGTTCCGTGTCTACATTTCTGTATGCTGTAGTTTTAGTAACAAAATCAGTTTGCTTTAAGAGTCTTTTTTTCTTTTAAAGAAAGTAATACTTGGGTACACTACAGTGTGTAAAATAAATAGTTAAGTATGAAAGATCTGTTGTAAAGCCCCTGAATATTTTTAGGGGGAATCTACATTTACCTCAATAGAGGCAATGGTTCCTAAAATATTCTTATAGAACACAATGAGAGTTCTTCCAGCATAAAATGATGGGCTCATAGTATGATATAGGGTAAGTAAAAGATAAAGAATAAAACCCCTGTTTATCACTTCAGCTACTCCACTTTATCAGGCAGCAGGTGTAAAAGCAAACAATATGTAGCATTTTTTCAGGCAACATATAGTTAATAACTTTGATGTGCTTACTATCACATGATTTTACAGGTGCTGAGAGGTAAATAGATTCCAAAAGGAACAAAATCATTTAATGCAGACAAATTTTGGCCTCTGGAAGGATCTAGCAGGGATGCGTCACTCTGTATGTGTCTTGTTTTCGCATGCTTTTCTCATGCTTTTCTCACAGACAGGATAGAAGGACCTTGTCTGATGTAGTACTGTAGTTCATAGCACAGTCAGGACTCAGTCTTGTCTCACTGATAATATGGAATTTCAACTTACTTACTTCACTGTCAGGATGATTGAGTCCTTGTTATTTTGTAAGCTTCAGCCTCTTTATTAGAATAAAGTTTTGACTCATTTGTACAGAAGTGATAGTACTTGACATTACCCTCTTGTCTTTCACTGGAGGTGATGTTTTTTGACATTTCCTTCAAGTTCTCCTCCCTGAAATACTGAGATCTACCTTTTTTTTTTTTTTTCCCCAGCATATATAATTCCAGTTTATTTGTTCCCAATAAGCTATACAAGTGTTAACAGAGATTAGATATTCTGCTTGAAATGAAATTTAATATTTCAGTGTAGCAAAATGCCTCAAACCTTTCAAATGAGTGATAATATTGTAACATTATAAACAGTAATCCTAATTATTATTAAAATATTTCCTTATGTGTATATTTATATGAAATATCATTCTCATTTAATTATGACTGAAATTTTAGTTTTAACTTTCCAAGACAAAAATAATTTAGGGGTCAAAACTTGCTGTAACCCCCCCTTTTACAAACTCTTAACAACTTCACTACTTCTGTTTCTGGCAGTCCATAAAAAGAGTAGGTAACATTATTTTGTTGACTCCTCCTTTTGATTTTTATTTCTAATTAAATGGTAGTGGCTTTTCCAAAAACATTTATTGTATGGTCAGTTACTTTTTATTCATGTCACATAATATATTAACAGTTCCATGCAGCTTTTTTAAACTACAAAGCTTTGTCTATCTTGCATGTATTTTTCAAATCATACATTGTATATAACTTCTTAATGACTGCTCTTTGCAGGCACAGAATGTACCTTCAGCGAAGGTCATTCCTAAGGAAACTGTATTTCAAAAACCAAGATAAGGGCAACACCTCCTTCTTATCATTCAGGATTTTGTCCAAATGTAAGAACTTATGTATGAACTGAATTGGCATATGTTGATAGGATTCTGCAAATAGAGTAACTTGGGTGGGTTTTGTCCAAAACAAAGTTACTGGATTCCTTCAAGTCAAGCAAATGACTAGATCAGAAGTAACGCAGAGAAGAACGAAACTCAGGATGTAGGATCTGATCTCTTTACCATCATGGTGCATATAATTCTACCCCTAGCTTGGAATGTTTTCACACTAACGACAACAATATGCTGTCATGCACTGCAACAATAAAACACTAGGACAAAAGACAATTTCAAATGAAAACTGCATTTTCCCTCTTATTCTCACTGGAGAAAAAAGAAAATACATTGAATTATGGCATTTAGAACTCAACTAGTAAAGTCTTTACAAGAGGCCACTAGCACTGTAAACCACCCAGACTCTTCTGAGATATACTAAGAACAACTATGTGTATTTATGAGAGTTCTTGTTTGTTACTGCACTCGGCCTTTTGAATAAATCCCTTGTTAATAGCTGTCACAGTTACCAAGATAATGGCATTTTCTCCTCATCCTGGTTTGCTCCTGCAGGAGAGGGATGTGGTCTCAGTCTACAAGAGAAAGCTCAGTAGAGGTGCAGTATCAAAACACACGTCCTTTCTGATGTGATAAGGGGAGAGGCAACCAACCTAGGAGCAGGGACAGAATGCTGAAGAACAAAGGTACTATAAAGTATGAATCTGTCTCAAAGATGAACAGGCGGTAGAAATGATACATCCATAAATCCTTTTCTGTCTTTGTCATTGCTCAATATTTTACTGTTCAAGTCCTCTCATTATCAGATTCCTTCATGAACCTGGAGTTTATGCTTTTTCTTGCTCTCTGCTGAGAGGAATAATATTGCACCAATTTAATGAAAGATTTCTTTGGCAGTTTGCCTGAGCAATGCTTTGGATCAAATGGCACACTTCTTAGAAAATTTGTGGATAATGCTGGGACATGGCATGATAAAACTAGTTTCAAAGAAAAATACAAGGAAAACATTTACGTCTTTTTCATTTTTAAGTCTATCAAGACTACCAAGGTGGTTCTTACACGTTATATTCTGTCACGGACCAAGAATATCACTGAGATTTGTTCATTCAATATTTCCCAAAAAAGACCTGAGCTCACCACCCTGCCTACTTGTGGTATAACACCTGTAATTCCATCCACACACAATCAGGCCCCAGGTGAATAAAGCAGTGGAAAGAGTATTTAAAGGTATATCACAGGGACCACACTTAATTAATCAGTCATACTTATGAATCTAGGTCTGTGATGATAATTTTTATTCATCCACTTGCCCTGTGTTGTTGTGGGGTTTTTTTGGTTGCTGGTTTTTCTTTTTTTTGGTTTTTGGTTTTTTTTTGACAAGGTTATAAAACACCATTAGATTTTTTATTAATTTTAATCACAATGGTGACAGGCAGTCAGGTATGGTAAATTTTAGTGATAGCTGTGTGAAGCTAGGCTACGATGAGTACTGTTTATTATTTGTAAAATTATTTTCTCAATGATTTTTCTCTGCCTTTAAGGAATACATTATTTGTGAATGCATTGTCTGCTTCCCCTCGATCGATGATCCTTTTCCATACTTCTTGTGCTATTTTTCTTATAAAATAGATTTATTATTCAGTATTACTCTTCTGCTGTTAATTAGTGTGTTCTGCCTTTTTTTAATATGAAAATCAGACTCTGAATTAATCATATGGTACAGAGGAAGAATGTGGTGCTTTCTTCATATGCTACTGGAGAAGCAGTTTTAGATGGCTTCAGATGGCAAACGCTGCTGTGACTCAGGAGCGTCTGGCACCAATGTGTCACAGACTGGCAGGGAGACAGCTTAGTCCTTCTGGTTTTCCTTAAGTAGCTACATGGCTCCTCTTGTGTTCTGTGAAATACAGTGAAGAGGCTGTCTGTTTTTCAGATAAATAATTTATCTTCCACTTAATAATGTAAGTTAGTCTGCACTGGCCAGCTTCTAGGTCCCAGCCTGGCCCCTCTCAAAAGATGCCACCTCACTTCAGCATAAACCTATGACTCTTCTTTTGTCATCTCCTAACATCCCAGTTTTAAATGGCCTCCCTTGACTCCTTTTCTGGATGATTTTGGTAAGATACGCAACTTTTGGATGGCTAATGCATAGTAAGAGATGGAAGCTTGCATCTGCAGGCTCATGTAAATTATAGAACAACAGTATTATCTGAGGCATTTGTTTTCTGGCTTCTGACTATTTAAGAACATGGACTAAGTACAGCTTAAATATAGTTTACCCTAAAAACTTCAAGACGTGTCACTGATGTATCTTTATTCTTGGTTTTGTATTCCATTCTAAACTTGCCAAGCTGTAGCACTAGGCTGAGGATGTAGAGTAAGTCAGTTCTCAAAAGTTGGTAGAGAAATCACTTGATTAAAGAGCTACAGAAGCATTTCTCATGGAAAAAAAAACCAATGGGAATAATTTCTGTAGTGTACAATGGCTTTAATACAAGTTTACATGGGTTACCTGCATTTACATATTTCATTTAGAGCAAATCCCTACTTTATTGACAGATTAATTCCTCTTTCCCCTCTCTTACCCCTTCCTCTTCTCTCCTTCGTTTCAATGACACAGTAGTCTGCAGCACAGCCATGAGTGGGGTTGCAGTGTGTGCTGTCTGTAGGGGCTGGGCTCCTGGCAGCACAGCCATAGGCTCCCCACTCTTGGGTGACAGGGAGCTGCACTGCCCATTGCATGATTCATTCATTCTGCCAGCATTGCTTATATGGTCACATAAAGTAGACAACATATCTAGAGCCTTTATACGTGATAGCGTCTTTCAGATCAGATTAGTCAACCCCAGACACAGGATAGATTAAACAGAAGTGTCCCAGTCAGCTGTTTGCTTTTTAACTGAGATTTTCCCCTTCCTTTCCACATGACTGTACATCAGCTACTCATGATACAATTTATTAGCACTCTGGCGAATTGCTGGTGTGCATTAATATTGTTGAACTTAGATTCTTGTACAGACATTGCTGAAATTTACTGCAAAGTCTGTCTGGTCTATTCCAAATGAGGGATCCATATTGTGAGTCATGGTATAATCTCCTTGACTTACATAAAACATTTTTAAACAAAGATCTTAATTACTCTTTTATTACACTTGCTAACTTATATGAAAACAGAAATGCACAGATAAGTAAAAAGATTCTCTAACACACAAAAAAGTGAGACATTGACTTTTAATATTGCAAGAACTAAAACAGTGAGATATAAAGTAGCTCTGAACACAGCTCAACACGGCAGTGTCAGGTGCTGCAGTGATGGAGGTGAGACAAATGCTTCAACAAGCAGAGAAATTCTAAGCTCTTTGAGGAGGCAGTCTCACCTACCAGAATCTCACCTTCACTTTTCAGTGTCTCTTACTGTTGGTTTGCAATATTTTGTAGCAGCTGCAAGAGCATGAAGGTGAATCCGGTATGGAAGAAAGTTTTACTTCTGAATACAGTGCAATTGATCGCAGATTTACTTAAAGTTCTGTTGCTTGCCATCCACAATAAAATGGCTGTTTAAAAATGAGATACTCATAGTTAGTCTGTGCTTGGATTTTTCACATCTGCTCCATGTCACAAAGGCAGTCTACCCCTGGTTACACCTGAGTATCCCCATTGAAATCACTGTGACAGTCACATGTGTGTAATTGAGAGTAGAGTTTCGCCCCCTGTGTTGAAGTTGCTCCTTTGAAAGCTGTTCCACCTCCTTTGGCTTAATCCTGTCCCATTAGGGGAATGTAATCCCACTCTTGTATATGTGTAATGTGACTCGAGTTGCAGCCTGATAACTGGAGGGGGGAGCCCAGAGGCAGTGTAGCTTAAATTCAAAGCCTCATTATACATCTCTCCTGTGGAAATTACATGAACAGTTTAGTCAGGTAAAGAGCACATTCTCATTTTTCTTTCACATATCTCTTTCATGGTCTTGCAAATCCAGCAGAGGGATTGAGCATCAATATACTATACACATTTTCTTTCTCATGTGCTTGAAATATTTTTTGATTTTATAAAGTAAGTTTAGTTTTTGGAAAAAGATAAGATCTTCAACAGTGGAGCAAGAATACCAAAGAAAAGAAAAACTGAATAATTCAAAAGCTATTAGAAGGATGGAAGAGATCATCTAGTCCAACTTTCTGTTGAGAGCAGAGCTTTAGATTAGGTTTTGCAGGTCCCCATTGAGCCATGTCTTTTGATAAGGGAGTGTCCATCACTTCTTTGAGCAGCCTACTCCAATGTTTAATGGTTCTCCGAGTGAGGAATATTTGTCTTATATCGGGAGAGAATTTCTTCCTGAGAACCTTTTTCTCATTGTCTTGTCACCATGCTCCCTTGTAAAGAGAATACCTCCATCTTTTCTATAAATATACTTAAGATACTGGTAGACAGTGATTAGGTTACCCCTGAACCTTCTGTCCTCTAGGTTGAACAAATTCAGTTCCATCAACGCTTCTTCATATGTCAAGTTCTCCAGTTCTGTAACCATGTTGGTGGCCATCCACTGGGCCTTTTCCATTTTTTCAATGTGTGTCCCGAATTCGGGGATGAAAGCTGGATATTTTTGCGGGTGTGGCCTCAAAAGGGCTGAGTAGAGTGGAATAATTATGTCCCTTGATCTGGTGATTGTCTTGCTGATACATCACTGGATGATGCTGGCCTTCTCCACTACTAAACCCACAGTGTCTGCAGGTCAGCTTGTTGTCTCCTAGCTACTAGATGTACTAAAGTTCTAGTCTTGTTTTCTATGTTTTTACAAAAATATGGATCATATTTTTGATCCATATAAGTTGTGTTGGCTATGCCAACCATGATATCAGATTTTAATTCAGTTGAGATTTACACCTACTTAGGTGTTGTAATCCAGTAGAGAAAACAAATTAATTTTGTTAAACACTGCTTAAACTGACATTATTGAAAAAGATAAATAAAAATGATGTTTAAATAACTTGTAAATTAGTTAATTTTAAAGTGATTTAGATGCATTATTCATTTCAGCACTGAAGGATGACCAGAATTACAACAACATGAGTGAATATGATTTCAAACTGGCTGCTTCAGGCTACAAAAACATAATGAAAACAGCATCATGATGAGTAGGTTTTCTTATGCACCTGCTTTTTTGCAACTGAATAATCAATCTCTGCATTTCTTTTTTGTATACAGAGTGTTTACAAGTAAATAATTTGATAGGAGTATTTAAAGCAAAATGCACCTGGGCTTGAGGACTGTAAAATCTTCTCAAAGAGGCCATAACCCCATAATTAGGGTTGAATATATGAATCAATAGGCATCAGCATAAAAGCAGGAATATGTATAAGATTACAAAAAAAATTAAATATTCCCTCATGATGAGAGTGCATGGTGGAAAACAGGAGATGTGTGGTTCAGAGGCAGGAACTCAGATCTCATCCCACCTTCCTTCCACTTGCTTTTCCCAGCAGAGTCCCTTATAAACAATCATTTTATGATGAATCAGAAGTGGTTGGGCTCAATGCCAGTTATTTAATCTGTTTCTTTTCCATTTGCTACAGAATTTGCCCTTACCTGTTGTTGCCCACCAAGCTTTTTATGCTCAGAGGAGAACTTTCAACCTCTTTTTCTTCTTTTTTATTTTAGTAAATCTTGTTGAATCCATTTCTAACAAGGCAGGAGTGGAGAATCGGGGAACCTTTGTTGTGCTTTTTTCTTCCTGAGTCTAAGGTCAGTTAAAGAAAAACAAACACATTGGTGACAAAAGTTAATGAATTAACCACCCCTATTACACAAAGTATGCCAAGATTATGTACTGGTTTCACTTCTGCATGGTAGAAGGTGTAGATTTTAAGTTTATTAGATTAAGATGTTATCTTCTTTCCCTCTTTGTGATTTTTGCTTTTTTTTCTTCCCCCCCCTTTTTTTCTTTCTTTAAAAGTGTTACCTTCATTACACAAAACCCCATAATGAAATGGCATAAAGATGAATCACGTCAGGTTATCTTAGTAAACAAAGAATATTTGAGTAAATTTGAAGGTATTTTTTCCTTTGGTTTCTTTGTTTCCTCTGTTTGTTTATTGTTCTTTATTTCTTTTTTTCTTTTTTTCTTGAAAAAAACCTCCCTGTCTTAGCTTATCTTATCCAGGGAAAATCCCAGGACCAGAAAGCACAGAGGAAAGGGTAGCTGTATTTAACTTCAAAATTGCAATGAGGTTGTGCAGCATCATAGGAGAGATGACAAAGAACTCTGGCTCTCAAAAAAGACTGATTTTTTTTTTTTTTTTTTTTTTTTTTTTTTTGAAAAGGCAGCCTTCTCTCTTCTGATTGCTTTACTATGCTGGCAGGCAGGAGACAGTCCTTAGAGCATTCATTGTCTCCTACTGTTCACATGTGTGTTCTGAACAGTAGGAAACACATTCATTTCCAATACACACTTTATAGTAAAAAGCGGATTTTGCTCCATTTTTGTATTCTCACTCCCATAATTTCCTTTCTTATGATTTGAAAAATGTCTAAGCAAGTGTTGGCAAAGGGATGTTAGTTTCTGTAGTGCAGACAAAAAGAGTGCAGTTTAGATGGAAATCATTGTAGCCATTCAGCTCACTTCCTCACTATTATGAAACACAGAATTGCAAAAAAATCTTCAGTGATGATGGAACACAAAATAACCAAAGGAGATGAAGAGGTGTGTGCACAATATCAGCATGCCTGATGCTTCAGCTCACCAAATTAACAGCTATATTATGTATGAATTATCAGCACAGCAAGTGAAATGAGCTGCTTATTACTGTCTCATGATGTCTGAATTTTAAAACGGGAGGGTTAGGCTCATTTAGAATAAACTGTCAGATTCTACACTGAGCGGTTATTCCTTGGTCATGGCAGAAATCCAGGGCTGTACAGCTGCCATGCTGCTTATGGCAATACCCACGTGGGGAAATAACTACCCAGTATTTATGGTACAAGGGCAGTATTTTGGTTGGGCTCTGCCCTATTATACGGACATATTGCCACTCACCTGTGACTAGAGGCATGTCTTTTTTGTGACACTAGAGCAGGATACCTGTACTTGGTTATGTGATGGTTCTAACTCATGTCATTTGACAGGGAAAGGATATGTAAAACACTGGGAACAAAACCGACAGGTGGTGGACATCCAGGATGTGCTGTGAAAGAAGACAACAAGGGTAGAACCACAGTCTGGATAAACTGGTTGGTCTCAGTCTACAAGTCAAAGGTTCACCACTCTGATATTGTAATTTCATAGCCAGTTTTCTTTGCAAAATCTGTAAATTCAAGTACAATTTGTATATTTAAAAAAAACAACAAAACAAAGCAGCAAAACTTCTTTTGGGGCATTTAATTGTTTTTCCCCCCATCCTCTCCTTCTTTACCTCCCATGAATTTGTGAGTCTCCTTTTTTTAAAAAATTATTCACTCTGTGTAAACTTTTTAAATTCTTCAGTGCAGAATTTACTCCCAGGCCAGCCTAGGCACAAAATGAACAGTCATTCAACACTTACAGTGTCGCTGAATTGTAAAGGTTATGCCTCAAGGCTAATAAAAAGCATCCTCAAGGTTAGTAGAAGTAACATCTCTGAGCCACTGTTTCAGGCTATCTTCAGACTCAGGTGGGCATCACTTCCAACAAAGAATGGATTGCCTCTGCAGTCAAAAGGATTAGAGATCATTAGATTTTAGTGTGTCTGAAAGCTGGAAGTCACAGAAATACATGATGTGGATCAGTTGCAGCATATACATGTTACACACATGCTTAAGAGATGACAGAGAGCTTTGGTTCACATATGAATACAAAAAAACCCCAGAAGACTAGTACTCTGAGGTATCAATACTGATGTGGAAGAAAGTGAATTCAGCTGGTTGAGATTTCTGTTCATTCTGAAGCCTCCTGAATAACACATCTTTTTTTTTTTTTTTTTTTTTTTAAATAATAGTTTCACAATCTGCAGTGGAAGTAGGAAGCAATTAGGTCAGCTTTAAAAGAATGAAAACTCACAATTAATTATGTGCATGTATCTACAATAGAAACTTACAACTTCTGTGATTAAGAAAAATGCTTCTAAACCTGGAGCAATTTTCATCATACTGATCTCATTCAAACTAAATTAAGCAATTCTTACAACAAGGTTCACTGCTGGATGTGGCCATGGTTTGAGAACAAAATTAGAAGACTAAGGAGAGATAAAAAGGTGCAACAAATTCTGGCTGATAATTATTAGAAGAGGTTGGTATGCTGTTTTATCTCTTGGAGACAACTGTGGGTGTAGAGACTGAGGGGAAAGATTCCCCCATATTTATCAATCTTGTGGCAGTATGGAGACATGTCTCGATTTGTACTTAGTTAAACACTATGCCATCTTGCTTCTATGTAACAGACATATAATAAATTAAAACAATCAAACTAGTTCTCAGCAAACTGGTCTGGATTACTCTGTTCTAACAGAAAATAAAAGGAAAACCATAAAAATTTATCGATACTGAAAAACTCAGGAGCCCACTGTAAATAAAGATACCTGTAAGCACAGGAAGGAACATGTAAAAGCAAAACTGGAAGAGCCCAGTGATCGGATCTTTTTGATTATAGAAAAAAAACCCAAAACAAAGAAAACTGAAAAGAAATCTGACCCATATCGCTAAGGGCTGTCTGCATAAGAAGGACCTGCAGTGGCATAGGACTATAATGACTTTAGACTCACACTCCCTTATTCTGTTATCAATGGTGATACAGAAATAACCAAACTTTCCTGTTTCCCCAAATACTTCTACCTGTAAAACTGCCTCTTCTGCCTAGGCAGTCCTCTAGAGACAAACTCAGATATTGAAGAGGGTCTGGTATGTAAAATTTTGGAGACTCAAAATCTAGTCCTACAATATAACCTTGTAACACTGCATATACAATCCCACACTGGCTCCCAAATGAAATGTAAATGCAGATTTTAAGGCACAATGTCTCTGTGTTACCTGTTAAAATTTTATTCTAGGGAGCCCCAGATACTTAAGCTCAATATAGGAAAGAAGAGGTTTACCAGGTACCCAGCACAAGGGAATCATTGGTAAACTAAGAAACATCCAGTAAACAGCAGAAAGGAATTGTAAAATACGAATATACAAATTACAAACAAATTAACAGCCTGTCCTGAGCAAAATAATCTAAAAGTTCTTCTCTCCCATCAAGCTTCTGTGTTTGCAGTCTCTAATTTTCACACAGTCAAGAATAAGCAGCTGATAGGCCATTTTGAAAGGCTGTGTACATATTGCACCTATTACCATGTCTGCCTGCACTGGTCAGAATTGGCTGGGGAATAGAGTGATGAAGGGAAAGAAGCAGACCTTATTTCATCCCTTCGAATAGCCTACAGAGTTGATGCATGAAATGTAAGTAAAAAGAATTGGCTGGTGCACAGGAAACAGCTTAAAGGTGTAAAACCAGCACTTAACAAAAAAAGGAATAATCAATTTAATATGAAAATCAAAGTTCTTAGCATCATTATTGTGTTTGTATGCTTTGACTAAAATAAGGTGAGGACAAAGCTGGATGGGACCTCCTGAAGTCTGGAGGATTCCATGTTCAGCACTCATCAAATTGATGAGTACCTTCTGATGAAACCTTGGTTCATCAAATTAAGGTTTAAACTTGAAAAATAATAATAATGAAGAGCTTGAGTGGTTCCATTTCCATTCAATAAAGCATGTGAACATCTCTCTATGTTGTAGTTAGAGATGAGGTCCCTGCAGTCTGGCAGCTCCCCACAAATCACCTCTCAATTTCCCAGGCACTGCCTGGGATCCAGACATTGCTGTCTGTAAGCACTAGAATTTCACTATCTTCTGCAGGACAATAATACATAAAACTGTGTTTACTGCAGTTCTGGGTCGAGTCTGCCGAGGTCCTGTGAGAAGCTGCTTGGTAGGGAAGCCATTGCTGACACTCTCATGGTGATCTTGGAAAGGGTGGCTCAGTCATGTTCGAGTGCCCTCTCTCCAAGTCTGTCTCAGCTCTAGTATCCTCACCATGGTGCTGTGTAAAGCAGAGTCGTTAAAAGTCTGAATTTGCAAAAGGAAGAACCATTTATATTCTGGCTGTTAAGAAAATGGATGCAGATATGCTGTCCTTCATAATACAGGTCTCTCATTTTGCTTCACAGAAGATAATTAAGTTTTTACAAGCCATTTAATGTATGTAGAGAACTGGAAGAAACAACCACAAAAAACCCAATGAGCTTTAGAACACCCAAAAGACAAACAAGTAGTTTGATGGGGGAATCTGGTAATTTGTGTTGTCCTGTTAAGCTTCAAAGAAGGGTGACCCTATACTTCACTAGAGACAGGTTAGAATGCAGCCAGAGCCTTTGAATTTTCAAAACCATTGGGTTTGTAGTAGTTCCTCGTGCTGCATTGTCATGGCTGCTAACACTGATGATTCATTTATACAGATTTTCCAAAAGAAAAGATCTGTGTGCAAGAAAACACACTTCTATGGATTTTCTGTCCAGTGGAGTTTGGAATTGCATTAAAAATCTCTACCTTACCTATACAGCAAAAATGTAAATGTTTATATTTTGTTTGGAAGAAACGTATTTTTAAATTATTTTACTTTCAATCAAAATAAATGTAAATTTCTGTTAATTAAAAAATGCTGTTTTGCCTTCCAAAGATTCTGGTGCTACCTCTTTTACCATGTTTATATTTCTGGCAAGTATGATTTTATTGGCTGAACCAAGGCATTAAAAGTATGATGTACCAGAGCTGGTCTAGGGAAGTATTCAGAGAGAGAGAGAAGTTGCATCTCTTCCAAGTCTGGCTTCTTCTTTCCTGCTCTTGTGAACATTGATGCTTGATGCCTTTGAATTAATTCAAATCTTCATCCTTCATCTCCGAAGCCACCCGCTTCAGAGATGAAGGAGCAAGATTACTTGTGAAAGATCTGGTATCCCAACATGTTTTAAGATAAGGACTTTTGCTAGCGGAGGACACATGGGTGTGGAGTATCCTGTGATGCCTTCAAATTGATCCTGCAGGGCACGAGTTTAGAGAGAGTTCTGACTCACTTTCTAGTTAATGAACTTTACAGGAAATGAGAGCAACCACAGCCAATTTTACTGGTGGTTGCTAGACAAAGGAGACCCAAGGAAAACCACTAAGTCCTGAAGAGTGATACAAAGCTGGTAGACTCCACATTCAGGCAGGTAAAGGGCACATAGCAGAGAAGGTTGCAGGAGAATCTGGAAGGTGCGCCTCCAGGGAAGCCACTGCTGCATGGGCTTCCTCTAGCTCTCCCGGCTGGAAAGCCTCTCTGCAGTGTGTCCATCAGCCACCAGATGTCTCTGCGTCATGGTGGGCAGCGCAAGCTCTTTGGCTGGTAAATAAAAGAGGCTAGGCTGGACCTCAGGTTCCTTGCTGAAGGTTTTAGTCCAAGTTGCTTTAATTTTAGTTAAAACACTCAATAAAAGCTTACATTGTCTGAAACTCTTTTTGATAATGGTGGGTGAGTTACAAGTAAGGAGGAAAGGATCGTAGGCCAAAAGACTTTTCAAAGCCCATAAAATGTTGACATTATTAAAACTAGTTTCTGTGTCTTTTTCACCATAAGTCTTTGTTCAGGATTTCTAGTGTGTTAATCACGGTTTAAAGTACCAATATTATGGGAAAGGAATGTTTGTATTTTAACAGTATATTTAAAATGTATTTTTAAAAACATGAAAGATATTTGTATAAAAGATCTATGTCAAAAATCACCCACAGGTACTTGAAATCCTTATATTTCAAAACTCACAAGTTACTACAAATGTTCTTTCAATGACTTCTGCATGAAATGCTGGGTATTACTTACAGTTCTGGTTTTGAATCATCAACTTTTAAAAATTTCTTTTCTGTTGGTGCAAAGTCAGCATTGTAGAAGGGATGCAAAATGGCAACAAGCCTAAATACCAGTGGGAATACATTGTCTGTGTTGGATTTGCATTCTTAAATACTGCCTTAAAAGCTCTGTATAATGATTATTGCAATGATCTTGAAAATTCCAATCAGAAAAGGAGGTAATAATTACTAAGCTGATAATAGAACATGAACTAATTAGACTTAACTGCAGATTGTGTGTGTATGTTTGTGTAATTGATGAAAACCCTTCTCAGTGACTTGCCTGGCATGAAGAAAAGCTACTTGTTTCTGTTAATAAGCCCATTAATGGAATACAGAAATAAAGAGAAAAATAAAAATTGAACACGATAAATTAGTTGTTTACATTTTGGAATCTATATCTAGCATTGATTTATTTTACAGGCTGACCACTTTAAGATGCACACAGCTGTCTTGGAATATAAGGCTGTTCTTCTCACATCAGTTAGGATTAAGACACTAATTTTTGAGTGGGTGATAATGAATTATGCCCAAAAATCTGTATTTTCTGTACAGTGTTTTCCAATGTTATGTGAACAATGTAGATCTCCTTCTATGATCAGGTGACCCGCCTGGTGGATGAGGGAAGAGCTGTGAATGTTATGTATCTAGACTTTGGTAAAGCCTTTGACACCATCTCCCACAGCATTCTCCTAGAGAAGCTGGTGGCACAGGGCACAGACAGGTGCAGTCTCAGGCTGGACTGATGGGCTGAGGCCAATTGTATGAGGTTTAACAAGGCCAAGTGCCGGGTCCTGCACTTTGGTCACAACAACCCCGTGCAAAGCTACAGGCTTGGGGACGAGTGGTTGGAAAGCTGCATGGTGGAGAAGGACCTGGAGGTGCTGGTTGACAGCGGACTTCACATGAGCCAGCAGTGTGCCCAGGTGGCCAAGAAAGGCCAACAGCATCGTGCCCTGCATCAGGAATAGTGTGGCCAGCAGGAGTAGAGAGGCGATCGTGCCCCTGTACTCAGCACTGGTGAGGCCTCAACTCGAATACTGTGTTCAGTTCTGGGCCCCTCACTACAAGAAAGATGTCGAGTTGCTGGAGCATGTCCAGAGAAGAGCTACCAAGCTGGTGAAAGGTCTGGAGGACAAGTCCTGTGAGGAGAGGCTGAGAGAACTGGGATTGTGTAGTGCAAAGAAGAGGAGGCTGAGGCGTGACCTCATTGCTCTCTTCGACTACCTGAAAGGAGGTTGTAGGGAGGTGGGAGTTGGCCTCTTCTCTCAAGTGAATAACAGCAGAATGAGGAAATGGGCTGAAGTTGTGCCAGGGGAGGTTTAGACTAGATATTAGAAAGAATTTCTTTACTGAAAGAGTGGTTGGACACTTGAACAGGCTGCCCAGGGAGGTGGTGGAGTCCCCATCCCTAGAAGTGTTTAAAAGAAATATAGATGTGGTGCTAAGGGACATGATTTAAGCACTGAATGGGTACATTTACGTTATGGTGGGTGGATTTAGGTTATGGCTGGACTTTATGGTCTTCAAGGTCTTTTCCAACCAGGATGATTTTGTGATTCTGTGACTCTGTGCGATTTTTGCCTCAAATTTCATTAAAAATGCTTCTGGTTTGGTGGCAAAATTATGGTCACAATCATGTCAATGCTTTACCTTGTTCTTGGATTGTACATGCAGTGACATATATTCAGACTCACATGATCCTTGCCTCTACATAGAAATATGGAAAGGAAGGGTGATCCAGGTCATTCTCTGCTGTGCGCGCTCTGCAAGACTTAAAGAAGGGAAACACAATCAATAAGGCTCAAATTTTGTTTCTGCAGGCTGCAGGTATGATTCCCACTTTGAATGTGCACAAAGAACAGATGTGGAGAACAGTAAGGTGTCATTTTCACATCATGTCCTTTCAGAGCTGAACGGCATTTTAGGAATATTTAAAGATCTGTTGGTTGGAGAATATAATGGATCCTCCATTCTCTCTGGTTGTTTTGGATGCAATATTAAAAGTAAAACCTGGTAAATGTCCTGTAATACCAAAAGAGTGACATGATTTTATTTTTTTTAATTCTTTTTCTGACATCATGCTAGGAGATGGTGCCAAAAGTGCAGGTGATGTGTAAGTCCATGTAAGTTAAGTTTGCCTAAGTTTACTCAAACTTTCTATCACTTTTTTAGGCCTCGTGGGCCAAAGGCACAGGTGAATTTTAAATGTAAGAAACCAGTAGTTGGCAGTGAGCCCTTGTAGTGCATGTTGGTTAAAGAGAGTATGCGGAGAATACACAGAGCTGAGATGTTGTATGGAAGGTTCAAAATGATGCAGAGGCCACAATTTAGATGAACTCAGATCTCTGAAGATACCTACTCAGTATAAATTATATGCAATTTTGAGTTTTTGATTATCTGAATACAGTTTATACACAGAGTACTGAGATTCTAGCTTCTGTCCTAAATACATTTTCAGCCTCAGATATTACTCTATTCTGTGTAAACTGAAGCTTGAGGTTACTTAAAAGTAGTGATTAGCACCAAGATTGAATAAAAAAACATAATATGGCATGTAAAAATTATCCCATTAATGTCATTGTTTTGCGCAGCTAATGAAACCACATGGTAATCAAACTGGTTTTGATCTGATGATACCTTGTGTATCAGATTGGGTGCAAGCGACACTGTCTCTCCATCTTTATTGTAAAAAAATACAGGTCAGAAGTAATAGAAACAAAATCTGTCACTGTTTTACAGCTGGGTACTTTTGTATATGCCAGGTGTTACCAGACACAGAGTAGCAGAGTTAACAGATTAAACTCCCAATTCCTCAACTTTAGTTAGGATTGACTGCTAGGGTGAAGTGAGGTTAAGTCACTTATACCAGCATTTCAAGCTAGGAGCCACAAGTCAGATGCTTGTGAGATACTTCATTTAGAGGTAAGTGAGATGCTTTAGGTCTAAATAAATATGGTCTCATTTCAGATATTCAGAAAAAATGCTTAGTGAGTCCAGTTTACAGGTTCCAGCATCTTTCAAAATGAAGTTTGAAGGTCAGTTTGCCTAGATAGCCATAACTGAACACTTTAAGCTTGGATAATTTTAGTGGCTCCACCAATAAAATGTTTTAAGGTATTAAACTGAATTTTATGGGCCACAGATGGGTTCATATAAGGTATTACAGATTTATTTGGGAAAAACAACTGAAGAAAAGGGAAGATCATAGAAGTAATAAGTACTTTAGTAGCATATATCCTATTTATTATTTACCATAGGAATATCATAACTAAGTGACATGCAATTTATAATTAGCTGTATAATTCTATTTATGATCAACATATGCATTATGATATTTTAAAAATATTTTTCATCTGATCCGCTAAAGATTTTCTTTAGGAAATGGATACAATTGTGTTAACATTCTAATTTTAAGATCATTCTAGGCCACTGTTGTGCTGCTGGAAAATTAATTTTTCTCTGATAAGATTTTTGAGACTGATTTAAACCAGCCTGAAAATTTTTCATAGGTAATGGTGCTTTGTTGTGTGCTCTCTGTTCAAGACATGCACAAAGCAAAAATGTCTTCCTGTACTCTACTTGGTAGCAATGCCAGGAATAGTCAGGTGAGATAAAGATAAACTAAAAAAACATGGACATAGGTACATTTACTGAATCTTTTCTTGCACTTGGTACAATAAATTGAACCTGTAGGTCTTGTATATGCTCCCCAAAATATTGACTAGTTCTGTTTTATGGGAATACGTAAAAATCACACCTGTGAAACAATGGAGGTAGCCTCTCATCAACATACAGTTGTCAACTAGTGGTTGGCTTGTACCATGAAATCAGAGTACTTAAATGTATTTTATTTTTCCTGCCCGGTATAGTTACAGAAATTCTCATCATCCCTATAACTGTCTAATACTCTATGGGCTTCTACTCAGATATTTATTTTAGTCGAAATGCAGAAATAGTTTGTTTGAATTGGTTTTCATTTGCTTAACCTTCAACTTTCATATGCTTATTGATCATTGTCTAGATCATTCTTTGTTGATATATTTGTGAGAAAAAAAATAACATTGCCATTTCTGGCTATGCTATTGTTTGTGCTGTAATGCACAAATTATCTATTTCCTCTTCTAATCTAATACCCCTAATCTCTGAACCTTTCTTCTTACAGCTGAACATTGATTGATTTTATTTTTTATCAATAAAACTTGGAATAATTTATCTGAAATTCAGGCTCCCAACTGAAGCTCTTTATTTAGGACCCACCTAACCGTAGGATCCTGTAATGTCAGGGGAAGATCTTTGGAGCTACAATGTTGCATACACTGGCTATAAAGAGAGTATGGGGTGACAAGGCTCCTAATCCTGAGTGTCTCAAATAAATATCTAAAGATATGGATATGGTCTTGGAGGGTGAGAAAACCCCCTTTTTCATGACTTTTCATCAATTATCAGCCATGTTTGCTAACCTGTTGCTCAGATGTGTGTGTTGCTGTGCTAATAACCAGCTCTGTGCTCTGAGCTGTGCTGTCGAGGAGCTGTTTGCAGAGACACCCATATTGCTCAAATACTCTACTGCTTACTTTGATCTCTAAGGAAACATATCACCAAATTTTGATACACGTGGTAACATTTGGGGAAAACTGCTCAACATACAGGACTCTTAAATTCTGCTAATTTATTTAGATTTTGACTCTTCCTGAGCTCCTTTAAAATGCTCTGTAACTTTTTTTGGGATGAGTTATACATCTGCAAACAGCTCTGGCTAATTCACCATCTCTTTCATTATGTTAAATGGACCCTGCTTGAACAAGTTAAATTTTGCATCTTAGTTATAAAATGACATTAATAGAGTTTCCATTAAAACTTAATACCAATTATTTCTGTCTGATTTAATTTGGAATCTTTATTGACACTTGTGGTCTGTTCTTGGTGTTATTTCTTTCGGTGTTAGTATTACAATGTCAATAAATTGCTCAGTACTGGTCAGGGCAAGTTTTAAAAATGAAGGCATAAATACTACTTATGACACCTACTTTCTTATTAAGTCTGCAGCAATTCTAGTTAGGAAAAATAAATTATGCCAGCTAAGGCACTAGCCCTTAAAGATTAAATAGCTGATGAATACAAAAAGAGATCCAGGAAATTTACTGGATAAGCAGTGCAAGAAGCAGGCATTACACCTGCATGCTCTTTTTGGTCTGTTTGTATTTTGTTTTAACTGCATAACTCCCTTGGGAGGCAACTGATTTTTTCTTTTTTTGCCCCCAGTTTTAGGGAAGCTGAATAAAAAAATTTAAATGTTGAAAAGCACATACAAGCAGTTGAAGAAATACTTTACACTTCAGGGACACTCGCAATTTTTAGTGAAACCACATTGAGTTCTTAAGACTTTGTGGTAAATACTCGCTTTGCATTTATGCACCGCTCTAGGTATTCTGTTGCCTACTCAAAGGTTTCAAAGACTGTTTTAAATTAAAAACTTGCCATTTGATAAAAAAACTTTCATTTTTCATGAATGATGAAAACTTCTAAATGTTTGCTTGGTCTTTTGATTTTGTTCTTTATTTCATACCACTTCATGCTTCCACTTGCTTTAGACATACTTGGCATCTAGATTTTAATTATATCTATTCATTTTACCTGTCTCTTTAAACACTTTTCAATCAGCATATACTTCCTCTGGAAGAATATTGTGTTCAAATTCTTTTTAATCAATTTTATTGCCAAATCCTGTTTGCCTTACTCATGCAAGTATTCCTGCAGAAATCAATTGAACTGCTTGTATGAGAAAAACAAGCAGTTCTTGCCTTTATTTGGTAAAGCAACAGACTTGAACAAAAGCAGTACTGTACCTGCTACGGGCAGCCAGAAACAATGACAAGCTCCTTGATAAGATTAGATGTAATTTTAAACTGGGACAAAGAAATCCCTCCCACCAACCCCAGCTCCTAACTCTCTACAGTAATTCCACCACAGCAAAGCAGTTGAGGAATTACTGACAAGAGCCAGACTGCCCGGTAAGCACCACCTAACAGACATAGAAACATGATCCGCATCATTTTTAAGCTTGCCAGACATTTTGTGCTTCTTTAAAAAAAAAGAAAAAAAAGAAAAAAAAAGCAGTCTTTTAAACCAAGCACACATAAACCTTATACATCCCTGGTTTTACTGTTACAAAAAGACCTTAAATTTTAATAATCCTTATAGATACACACTGGAAATACTTCTGTGAACAGCTACTTGTGGCTGATTTTTTCAAAATAAACATGTGTTCTGCATTGTCATTGGGAATGAGCAAATTGGTTTAATTTTAAAACAAAAAGTCTCTCTCCAGTCACAAGCTAATCATCAACATTTCACTCACAAAATTTATGCCAGCAAAGCTGAAAGCTGAGTCTGCAGGTAAGAAATGGGTTCAGGACTACATGCAACACAGATTCCTTGGCTAATTTCCTATTTGTTCTTTGTGGTAATGTATTTGATTAATTCAGTTTTTAAGAACCAAGAGAAACCTCCAGCGTAATGTGCACTTATATCTTATTTATAGTCCTGAGATAAGCACTATGCAAATCTATACATAGAAAGATCCAGACATGATTTGCTTTTCAGCATAAATTCTGTATTCCTTCCCCCCACCCCCACCCCCCTCATTTTTGCCCATATAAACATACACTTTTCTATATGGGTCAAATGTATTCAAATTATAAGCTTAAGGTTAATAATGTATGTTTAGATGGCAATTCAGCAGCTTGATGCAGAGCCCATTGAAGCCAGTGGAATAATACTCATAGGCTTTGGATCAAACCCAGATGAAGGATAACAGTTAGAGTAGGAAGTTCAGACAGCATGGGCAGTGTTTCTGAATATCTGACAAAGGTGAATAAGCAGAGCTGGACAGGGTATTATACAAAGTGTCACTGGTATCTTGCTCCAGAATCTAAACTTTCTTTTTAAGAAATAAAACCGTTTTTTGCCCTATTCCCTGAAGAGTACAAAGAAGTGTCCTCTGCAGCTAGCCTGGGACAATGGCTCTTGACAGCCTGTACAGTACTTCCTGGGAAGCAAATAGTGAAACATTAAAAGTGAACTAGCATGGCTGTTAACTGCCTCAGAGCTGTTTAGCTGATGGCCCCGCGGTGTGGAAGTCACTAGCCTCCATCCTCCACCACCTTCAGAGAACAGGTGTGCTCCAAGGCTATAGTGGACAATGGTGGGTTTTCCTGACTGAAAGTCAGAAAGTGCTGTATCATTATGTTAATGGCAGTGGCTTTTTCACTGCAGTTTTCCAGCATTTCCTAACAGCCTTGGATTTATCTGGAAGTACGTCATCCTTCACCAAGAAGGCTTTGTCCTTGGCTGTCACATACTTTGTTCTAGACTTTGTGATCTGTGCTGTTCTGAGAAGCACAAGAGCCCTTACTAGATAGATCATCTTGGCACACATCTGTGACACATTTGACTCAGGCACAAATGTGTGATGTGAGACTGTTCTCAGTTAACCTGGACCTCACTTCACCTGAATAACGGAGATAACACCAATCTTGCCCTATCTCAGAGAGGTAGTGTGAGGATAAAAACCATTAGTGATTGCTAAGTGCTAAGATATAATCGTGATGAGGGCCATGCAAGTGTCTCCACAGATAAAACAGGTCTTGAAAGTGTTCGAGGCAAATACGACTGCATTTCAGTTGTAACTGATTTTATTGGTTTTCATTTTATGAAACTTAAGAAATTCACATCAATTTAGAACAGCAGACAGTAAATATATTAGAAGAAATATTAATAAAAACGAATAAGCAGTATTAATTGAGTTAATACAGTTTGTAAAGTACTTTATAAAACTCCATATTTTAAACCTCTACAAAAAAGGAAACTGAACAATAGAGACATTAAGTGGCATGAGAGGGGTCAGAGAATTAGCTGCTAATAGTGCTCAAACACACTGATGGGACTGAAATACAGCCCAGAACTTGTCTTTTTCTGTTTCATTTTAAGAAGGCATAGCAATTCTAGCTGGGTCATGACAAGACAGTTTTCAAACAGCATTAATGACTTCGGAGTTTCCCAGTTCCCACATTTGAAACACAGAGTGATTATTTTCTAAGAATTGTTTTTCAGCATAGCATCCAATAATATGAAAAAGTTTTTGATGCATAAAGCATAATCTAAAATCTGAAAGCAGTAGGAAAATATTATTTAATTGGTTTATGTTTCTTGGCCTGGAAAATTTACTGTTAGTATGCAAGGGAGAGTTAAGATATAAATATTCAAAACTTGGCTTTTCTACCTTTATTAGGATTCTGGTAGAGGAAAGTCTGCCATTCCTGCTCTGAATTGTTCATTCTGGTCGCATCTGCCTTTTGTCATTGACTGTTCATGGAACAGACCCTTGCCTCCAGAAAAAGGACTGCCCACTGCCATCAAACTTGTGGGAACTTCATGTAGTAAGACAGAGCTGTTGTGGCCATGCCTAGTTCGCCTTCAATAGCTGTGCTTGCAATCACAGAGACGCAGCTCCTGCAGAACAAGCTGCTTCATTTCAGACTGCAGGAAAAATAAGAAAATACCTGTAAATAACACAGATGATCTTCAATGCCTACTGCAAGTTACAATGACTGTACACACTAAGTGACCAAACTACTGTAAGAGTATGCTGGTCTACCCCAGTGACACCAATTTTTGTTAGTCAGGTTTCACTAAATTTGTAGGAATATTGAAGATTTTTCAACTTTGAATGCATAGTGTTAAATGTTCACTAGTAAGCTGTTTTCAGAGGAAGGGTGCTCAGCAGGTGCTGATAGTTAGCACATGCCTTTTTCTGGTGACAAAACCCAAAGGCAGCTAAGACCATGAGTCACTCTGAAAGCATGAACTTGGATCCCTTTTGCCCTGGAGATATGCGAACCCTTATTTGTGATAAATCTATATTTTGCACACAGGCAATCTAGACTGCAGCAGTTACGAAGAGTTAAAACAGGGAGCAAAACTTAAAAGTGCCAATGGCTTAAAAGTCACGCATTTTAGAGACATGCCTCGTTCTCTGGTATCATTCTCCGACAGGGTTATCACAGGAACTTTATCCATTCAAAAGAGCTGTGCTTCACAGCTCAGCTAAAGTGACCACAGCACAGTGTGAGGTGACATGTCGCTCCCTCGCCTGTTTTGTTTTTTTTTTTTCTTTTCTTTTCCCTTTAAGCCTCCCTGGACCGATTTGAATTGCCTGTCATCGGCCGGGAGCCCAGCTCTGCCAGGCGCGGCTGGCCGGGACGTGTCGGTGAAGGGGTGGCAGCAGCAGCAGCCCCTGGGGCCTGTCGGCCGCCCGGGTGCGAAGGCGAATGCTGAGAGCCCGCAGTGCCGCCGCCGGAGTCGGCCGGGGAGAGGAGGGCGGCCCTGCTGGGAGGGAATCCTGGTGCTGAAAGGGTGCACTTCAACCTTTCAGTTTGTACACAAGCCTCCCTGTAAAGGCATTATCTGGCAATTGGCCTTCTTAGGCCTAGTTTTCAATCCACAAGTAGGAGTTAGGTCATTGAGGATATCCTCACCATTAGAGTTATTCAGTTTGCATAAAGGCTCTACTTAGCACTTGAGGAAGGAGTGCTGATTTTCAGAGTGTTGATTTCATCCCCAGCCACTGCTGTGTGCCTCACAAGCACTGGCGGCTGAAGGTTATGATCAACAGAAGGCAGGGTCTGTCTAGAAATGTCCAGGATCATGGACAAAATCCCAGATATTCCAGACACAGGGATATGATACCTGCCTTGCAATTCAAGATTGCTCTCAGCCAAATGGTACAAAAACTGCAGACAACATGTTCACTTAAGTCACCAGTTAGAAATTGATACATATTAATTAAAATAGACTTGAAGAATAAAAAATATCAGATAAAGTTTGGATAAAGTTTGTCATGTGTATACTTATAAAGCACAGTTATGGTTGAAATAGTAAGTGCTCCTTGCACTTTAAAATTCTGAATGCAGTTGTTTCTAAGAGAGCTGTAATTGGTAAAACAGATGAAGACAAGTTATTAGGGCTCTCAGACAGTTAGCAATGAGGCTGAAGGTGAAAGCATTACAAGCATTAGATTTATCTCACCTGGCTCCCTTTTCACCCCTAAGTTACAGCTCAGTTCAGTTAGCCTAAATGTTTGAACCTCAGAAAAATAACTTTTTTTTTTTTTTCCTCAGAAATGTTTTCGTTTTTGAAGGTGTTGAAATGAGAACAGGAGAAACACTTGAATTTTGTTTGTGACTGGACTTAGGATTTTCAGGCTTGCTCAAAAATAAAGGAGATGCAATTCCCTCTGGAAAAATTCATTGTTACATAATACCATAGAAGTTTCATTCACTCAGGGGCAACCAGTCTTGAATACTGAAAGGAAACCGCTTCACAATCTTAATGTTAGCAGAGAAGGGCCAAAAAGAAAATGTAATGTATGATCACTCAACAGTAGGGAATATTTTTATCCCAGATTCAGGTCTGCATGTTGTACCTGGTATCTTTCATGATAATCAAGCAAGCTATACCCCACACTAAACCTCAGCATATACCAGTTATGAAGAAGTTCAGCTCTGTTCCAGGTTCAGCTCTGGGTGATTGCTGATGGGTAATAGGCAGCTTACTGTTAACATTGCATTTTTACCTGCCAGAGAATACCTAACTGCTATGAGAGAAAGCCCTGCTACCCTTAAAAGGACACCTTTTGCTTACCTAAAAATAGATATGGCATGGTTCTACCACATTTGTGAATTCCTGCTGTTGACTGAAATGACTGACATTCTAGAAACAACATGGACCTTGCCCAGTTTTCTATATATTATTACACTATTATAAGTCAAAATTATCTTGAATTCTTGAATTGCTGGTCTACACAGACTTCCTGATGTGGAACCCAGAAAGGGTTCAGTGCTCGAAGTCCTGTAGATTCTGTTTTTATTTCATGGTTGCTTTTTCACTCAGAAGATGAGCAACTTCAGCATAGGCAAAAAAAGACAAACGCCATTATATTCTAACACAGAAATATAGATCTTCAAGCCAAAACAGAAGAGCTGTGATTTCTCTGTATTTGTGTAAGCAAGAACTATCATGTTTAGTTTCTTCAATGCAGGTGTGGAAGTCTTGATTCAGTTCATTAATTTGAGACCAGGAATTCTACCTAGATTTTTTTTTTTAAGAATACCCTGAACAACCAACCATGTGTAAGCAAAGGAGAGACTGCACTGTCATTATGAATTCTGTAAGCAGGAGCGGAGGACCTACACATTGATACTGATAGCAGAGGAGAGTTTTGAGTCTTCCTAAGATGTTCTCCCATTTTCCAATTACCTAGAAAGTCCACAGTAAGTACCAATGTGTAGTAGGGATATGTCAGAAATACTACATTTCTCTGCACTGCTTTCAATGATTATATTTCTAATGCAGAAAGCAACAACCAGGAAAACTTACTGATTTTCAACTGTTCTGGTTTGGATAAAATAAATTATTCCATTAAAATATTAAAAATCAATCTAAACTTTTGATTCTTTAGAAATGCTTCATTGGTCACCAGAGATTGTCTTAATTATGTAACCATGAACAGTATATAACCCAGAGAAACTGTAAACCTGCTGCCTCACAAACACAATTAGCCCTGAAATTCTTTCTTTCTTTTCTCTGTTATTATCTGAATCTATTTTAAGAAGTACATATCTATAGTTTATAGCAAATGTCACACTACCAATCTATTATAAACATTCATTAACAGCAACAGAAATAATGATGTTTTGACGTCAGCCACAAATTTTTCACTCAAGAAGGCAAAATGGCAGACTGTGTAGGTGTTTTTTTATTCTTCTTTACTAATCCACCTGCATAATTAGCTAAATAACTACATTCAAGGCTAAGCATTGACCAGACGCAGACAAACAGTACAACAGATTTGTTAATAGGATAATTTAAAAGATATTAACGGATGTGCGGTAAAGCCATAAAGTATTATCCAGTAGCATGAAGTCCTGTTTAGAGATACACTCTGTTTTGTGGGAAGATACTGATTCTATTCCCATCAGGTGTCAACAAGAAATTTTTCACTGACTTCTCCCCTTCACCCACACTACAGCAAGGTGTCTGCATCTTTTCAGGAGTGGGAGGAATGAAGGAGACAAAGTTCCACTCTGAGACTTATGACTCAGGCCACTGTTGTGACTGACAGCTAGATGACTTCTGTGTGTTTACTGTTACTAAGAAGAGGCTGTGTGATCCATGCTTATGCTACCCAGGTAAGGGAATGGAGCATGATCAGTAGGATAAGGTGTTTGACTTCATCAGATGCAGAGTTGCTTGGTGGCCTTTGAGAACTGTGTGTACCTTGCCCTTATATGCGGACAAGGGACAGAACCACCACCACCAACAATAATAATTATGATTAGGATGATGATACTTGGCAGAGTGAAATACATGAATGGGTTCAGTGTTTGAGGACTGCCATTTCAATAGCACTTAGAGAAAACCAAAAGGTCTGTGAGGACTTCTGAACATGCCGTTTATTGTTCCCTATGAAGTTTGTTTTGAAAGTATTCAGATTAAGTTATTAAAATGTTTCTTCCTGGGTTTTTGGAGAGGATCGGAGTTTATTTTTTCTCATGTCCTCAAGGAGACGAAAAACTGTTCTTACATGACCTTGAAATATGGAAAAATTAACTGCCCAGAGGTTCTGATCTGTAGCCTGTTGGAGGCCTTTAGTTAGAAAGTCATGGTGGTTACTGATGAAATACTACAAATTGCAAATGCTTCAGTTTATTGTTATTCTGTAAGGACCTAATGAAATATTGGTTGAATTAATGAGAAGTCCCCAGGTGATTTCATTCAAAAGGTCTTAGCATACAGCTCTTACTATACAGAAATTTTCTAATCTATGTTGACAGTCATCATCTGCATAGTTTGTTAATTCCATAGGAATAAAGCAATCAATTTATTTGCACAGAAACGTAACCCAGAGGTTTGTAACTGCTGCAGTAGGCAAAGCTGACTCTTCCTCTGAAGTAAATTCAAAATTGTTGTTAAATCAAGAGATTTGATAAATTAACTGCTTTGTGTTTTCCATTCAATCTGTTTATACACTGTAACAAATAATGCTTTCATCCGCACTTACTTTACTTTTATAAACTCAGGCAAAAATGTAATTATGGAAATACATGTAATATCTGAAGGGTTTTTCACAGCAGTGAGGGACTCCAAGGCGATCTGGGATGAAAACCTTCCTGTGCGTAGGTCACGAGATCAGTGATTGTAAAACTGATTTGGTTGCTGACTACAGTGTTGTTGTTGATGTATTTTTAATGCTTGGGAATAATATATAGAATTAAATAGAAACCCTTTTCTTGGAAAACAATTCTTGTTTCTCCAGGCTGTCATCATTTATAAAGCCTTTAATAGAAGTTGACATCATGTGCCATTTATGTGTCAGACTGGTTAGCAAAATCTTTTGATACATAGACTTATTTGTCAGGTAGTAGATTCCCCATACTTCTTTTCACTTATAAACTGTTGTATCCTTCTTTGGTCAAAAAAATCTGAAGACACTGCTTCAGCATGTATCTTGTCACATGAAGCTGGCATTTTCTTCTTCTTCAGTTTTTTTATCAAGCAATTTATTTTTAAATACCTACCATGTTCAGCTTGTTATTGCTGCTCTACTTCACCAAGAAAAAAAAAAGCCACTAGAAGCTTGTAATTCATAAAGCAATGTAGTAACTGGCTCTGGGTTTTTAGGAGGAAATCAACTGCAATGATTAATGTGTGTTAAAAAATAAATATTTTAAATATTTTTTTGCAATGAAAATGATTATTGGTTGTGGCTTATTTTTACTTCTTTGCTCTTTTGTTTTCTAGTGCTAATAAAATAAAGTCTTTGTGATTAAGAACTTGTGAATAAGAATTCCATTAATATGGCTAAGTATGGCAGCACACAGGGTTCAGCCCTATATGCTCATGTTAGAAAGCAAAAAAATATGTAAAATATTTATTTTAAATGCAAATGGTTCCAATTGTTCACTCACAATAGATCATACAAGCACCGTAGTCCTATGTCCTTGTCCTGAATATTCAGAATATGGATGTGATTTTCAGTATGTGGATATTCTCTGTGATTCTCTCACTGTGAAGATGTAGCATATGTGTTACTATTCAGAGGTAGCAGGGAGGAAAAGCAGTTTAAATCTGAGAAATGGACCTTTTGCTGTGGTGGGTTTTGGTCTTGTAAAGTTACGGTACAGACTGTACGGACATGGTGCCCAAACAGGAACCAAGTACTGAGACAATCTTATTTCTAGTACTAACATCAATCCATATTTTCCTTGTCATCTATATTTGGAGACCAAAATCCTATGTATAATTCTAAAATTCTAAGCTGTGCTGCTACCTACATGTATTTTATAAATCATAACAGTGTTTTTAATCGTTATCTCCTGTCCGGAATAACACGCAGTAATTTCTTCTTGCTGTATATGGATTTTTATGGCAGTTAATAATTTTTTTTTCACCAAGAGTATGTCATAGCAGTAATTTTTGCCTTGAGTTTTATTCTTCTTTAGCTGGATTGGAATTTTTATTTGGAATGTACTGCTAGCATGAAAACTAAGAATAATGAAAACTTCTGAATTCAGAGTTAATTAGATGATCAACAAGTAATCAGATACTCAAATACCAAGTTGGTCACACAAAAGCAAATATCTTTCCGTATTCAGGTGAAAAAACCCAAGATTTATTTACTGATCAAGACACAATACATATAGAAAAGAAAATGCATGGTCAATAAAACCACAAATAAATACATATCTATGAAACTTTCCAAGACCTGAAGTAAATTCCATCTGCTAAGCCAGAAACAGCTGAATAAAAATTAGACTGAGCTTCGAGAGAATATTTGTAAAATTTCTTAATTTTTTCTTTACTGTTTCTATTGTTCTCAACAGGAGTAATTTTACTGACATAAGAGACTGGCTGGTAAAGGGTTACTAAATCAGAGGAGTTCAGAGACAGATTAGGGTTTCCCAGCGGCACATATCTCTAGCAGTAAGTGTGGAAGCCAACTCGGAAGAAACACGTTTGAAGTGGCAGAACTAATCATGCAGAAGCAATTTGCGATTTTCTCTCTCTCAGCCTAGATAAAGCAGAGCATTATGACATTGGCTGCACAGAACAAGGTCAATTTACTGTGAAAAGGCAGCTATAGACTCCAACTTCAAATAAACTTTCATCCTGTATGATGAAAATGAGGATTTACCCTTTTGCTTGTACCACAGAAACCAAATTAACAATTCAGTTAGGTCGTGCTAATTTACATCCTTTTTTTTTTCCCCACCACTGACTCTTTGATTGTTTTAGCTATTAATATTGTAATTATATCTCAAGGTATTTCTCTTGATGTAATAAAAAAGAAGCTGCTCAATTGCTGATAGACTTGACCTCAGTTAAAGGTATGGGCTGTTCTAAAAGTAAAAGGATTAAAGTGCAAAATTTCACATGGTGACTTCAAAAAAAGGTTGGGTGTGTGGGTTTTTTTGTTTGTTTTGGGTTTTTTGTTTTTGTTTGTTTGTTTGTCTTTGTGTGTGTGTGTGTGATGTTTCAGATTTTTAAAATGTTTCTGGAAGCAAACTACCCAAGACATCATTCAGAACTGCTCTTGTATGTATTTTTAAAATTTTCAGTATTTCTCCATTGTAGCCTGAATTTTTCCTATGCTAAGATCAGCTGTCTGTGTGAGTGATATTGTTGCATGCTGAATCCTCAAAGCTACATCACCTGAACAAAATCGGATTCTTTCCCTATGCCGTCCTTGCTTCAAGCCACTAAGTAATACCCTTCAGTAGGAAAAAGGATCATAGAATCATAGAATCATAGAATCCTAGGGGTTGGAAGGGACCTCGAAAGATCATCTAGTCCAACCCCCCCTGCCAGAGCAGGTCCACCTAGAGCACATCACATAGGAACGCATCCAGGTGGGTTTGAATGTCTCCAGTGAAGGAGACTCCACAACCTCCCTGGGCAGCCTGTTCCAGTGCTCTGTCACTCTCACAGTAAAAAATTTTTTTCGGATATTCACCTTGAACCTCCTATGCTCAATTTGCACCCATTACCCCTTGTCCTATCACTGGTCATCACTGAGAAGAGCCTAACTCCATCTCCCTGACACTCACCCCTTACATATTTGTAAACATTGATGAGGTCACCCCTCAGCCTCCTTTTTTCCAAGCTAAAGAGACCCAGCTCCCTCAGCCTTTACAACAGATATCCTTTACAAGGATACAACGTATGTTCTGTAATGCATCAACTCAAATCTGCTTCCTAGGACGTGGAGAAGCAAAGCCAAAATTTCAGTCATTTCCCATTTTTGTGACCAGTGGCTAACACATACATATAGTTTCTTCTTCTCATCTCGTTTTGAACTCAAAAATGTACCTCTTAAACGTTCTCCTTCTATTTCCTCTGTGTCACAGTGCTAAAAATCAATCATACCTTATTCCCTAGCATATAGAGAATAGGTGCTCATCCCAATAAAAAGATCACCTTACCTATACCACCTATTCTGTTAATGAGACTGCCCAGTTATGTTGAATAATTTTGGGAGTAATATTCAGAGAATGGTCAAAGAAGCACTTTTGGTGATGAACTCTGTGACAAAGCATGAACTATATGCAATGGAAAGAACACAGGCAAACCCTTACTTACCTGTTGCTGGCAGATAGCCAGAGAAGATAATTCTTGGGAAAAATTAAACAAGGCTCAGCTTTAATTAGTTGTTCAGGGATTCAGGCAGGTGGGATGTTCATGTTTTAGTGCATTTATGTTTATGAGTTGAATCCAAAAGGCTTCCTCTTTCCTCCTTTGTCCTTCTGAAGTAGTATATATTTATATTGATTGCAATAATCAGGATATGGAGATTTTTATATGCATTCTGAAATCATAGTTGGAAGGTAAATGAAGATATGATTGAATGCCATTGCTGCTATAGTTCATGTTAAAAAACTCACAACCAGTCCAAGGGCAGAGAGGCTCAGTGATTTAATGCATTAGTCTATTAGTATCCCTGTGCCAGACTCCGGGACTCCAAAATGAGTTCTGTTGAGCAATGGACCTCTGTAGGGCTGACATTTGCTCCTGGAAGGGAGTAGTAAACAGTCCATTAACCTTCGCATTGGTATAAAATCAGCTGAATTCAGGAGCTGCTGGCCAGCTGGATTCAGCAGAATAGCTATGTGAATTTGAACAGGTCCATCCTTTCAATACTAATACCATTTCCATGGGCAATACCATTAATATCTTTGGTACTTAACAGGAGAAAAAAGTAAAACATTCCCGCTAGCTCAAATAACTTTTAATCAAAGGACAAAACCCCTGCTTACAGTATTTCTGCACAAGGTAACAAATTGCATAGCTATCAGTGTGCAGATTTCCAACTGGTGCCAAGTCTTTCCAAAACAATCTGTCCTAATTTCACAGGCTTGGGAAAAATGGATCTGAGACATTAAGAAATTCAACAGAAAGAAAAGATACAACTGCCTTCATCTCCAGTTAGTGTAGTTCCTATGGAATAAGCCTCCAGTCTTGATCTCAACCCTTAAAACGGAGGAGCCTGGCACTGGCTTCCTTTGGATTTTGCACAGGGAATAACCTTAGAAAGCTTGGCCACTGATGTTTAATCTGAAAACCTGATAAATTCATAGCCCTTGCCAAGAGGCTCTTGCCAAGAGAATCTTGGCAAGGACTGAGAAGTGAAGTGGGAACGTGCTAGGAGGGGCTTCCACCCGCATTTCATGCTTACTGTGCACAGACTCATGGGCACAGGAGTTTCCACACGGAAAGAACAGTTCTGGCTGAAAAGCATGCCAGGCTATTAAGATTTCTAGGGATGCTGAGAAAATTTTGACACACCCCATAAAAAGGTGATAGGAAAAACCAAATCTGCATGAAACATGCCTAACATTTCAGAAGTAACAAAAGAATTACAGTTGTTAAAAAAAAAAAAGAAAAAAGAAAAAAGAAAAAAAAAAAGTAGCATCATTGACATGCCCTGGCTTAAGGGGGGTTTAAGACTAGGATTTCTTCAGGACTAAGCCTGCCTTTTGACTGCTTTCAAGAATTTTAAATTAACATAAAAACCATAAATGTTCCCTTTCAGGGGCTTACTGCAGAGCTTTCACAGCTGAATAGAAATGAGAGGCTACTTTAGATTTGTTGCAGATTTCTTCAGTTGTTTTATTGAGTGCTCTCTTTATGCCATGCTCAGGGAATGCTTTGCCCAGAGCTCACTACAGGATTCAGTTGAGATGAACATGCCTCTTCATTACAAAGAATTAAAGCTGCACTTATTTTTTCGTTTGTTCATTATTTGGAACTGGAAGACTCTTGCTTGGAAATTGAGGAACTGCTAGGCAGATCTGACTTTTCACCTTAGGGTACTGACTGCTGGCTCACATCCATTTCTTAACCATAAAGTATTGCTTTGTTCCATTTCTGGAAATGCAACAAGATATGTCTAGGTTTCCTTTTGAAATGGATAATTTGTGACAGATTTCTCATACATCCAAGCTGACAAGAACAACTTGTTTGTCCCAGAAACTCCTGTACTATGTAGAAGCCATATTAAATTTCTGATAAGTATGTTTGGTACATTCCAAATGTCACTATTCTTGTCGTAAAACTGATACTGCATGATAAATGGGCAGATATACAGACAGACATACATGGTGCGTATTAGGTACAAAAAGAGACTAATTCAATGTTCTAAAATGAAATTGCCTATAAAGGGGGCAGGGTAATTAGCTTTAGTTTGTAATTTTGACTGATCACTGAGGTAACTGTATGAAATTTCAAAGAATACAACCTTATAAATTTAAGAAACTTACTGTCAACTCATCCTTTTCATACATCCAAGAGAGAAAATGACAAGCTTTGGAAAATACCGGGGGGTTGATTTTTACATATTTTATTGTAAACAGATATAATTGATCTTATATGTATAGGCAAAATGGCCAAAATATTCCTCACCTACCTAAAACACAGTAGGCTAAATCCTTTGGTTGGTATGTACTGCTCAAGTCTTACACCTTCGTTTGTAAGGAGTTTCACTGTGCAAAGAACAAGATGTTAATAAACTGGAGTAAAGGCAGGATCTTGTCTTACTATTCTGCCGAAGTCACACTTCATTTCTGAGTGAGGATTACAGAAAGATAGATTGTGGAGGAAAGCAAAAAGTCCACAGTTTTGATTTCTGTTATATTCTCAAAGATTTAGGAGCTGTAATTGAAACAGCAGACTGGAATGTGAATGTGAATCACATGAATGATGGAAATTCATCTTTTTATTTACAACAATTTTGCAAAGGATCCTAATTCTAATAGTCATATGAAGGCATTCAGGGATGAACAATGTGTCATTTGACATTTTGTGTCTAAAAAGTGTTCCACCCTAATTTATCAGGATTAATTTTCGAAAACGAACGCATGCTAAGTCTGTATAAAAACTTGCACTGGCTTAATGTAAGATTATTTTATTTTGATACCATTCCATACACTGACATACTGGCTTAAACCTGATGTCTCCTGGTTTTGACTGCACGCTTAGGTTTAGATCTCTGACAGCAGTTCAGTATCAGAGTGCTGAAATTGTTACTGTTCCAGGTGTTGATGTTCGCCTTTTAGTAGCCCTGGAACATAGTCAGGAGACAGGAATATGGACCTGCACGTCAGCACTATAATTTGGGTATCTGGCATATCTGCACAAACCCTATGTTATTGTTGCTCTCAATCCCTACCAAGAAAACACGAACTGAGAATGAAGCAGGAAGCTGCCATGATGTAGAGTGGAGGCAGACACGCAGGGAAGCCACCCCAAGCTAAGCCATATTCTTGTGGCCCGCACACAGTGTAAAGACAATATCTGGGTTATTTGCATGCAAACCTGCGCATGGATACTAATCCATCAGAAAAAACCCTCAATTAAACTAAGATTAAGTCTGCAGTTTGATAGAACACAAAGTAGTTTTCTTCATTTTAGTGAATATTCACATTCGCTTAAAATAACACTACTGCTTTCAGTTATTGTTTTTGCTGTTTCATTTCCAGTTTTTGTGAAGCATTGATTAAAAGAGTTTGAATTGTTCATTTGCTTATTTTTCTTCTTCTTAAGTTTTGTTTTGTTTCGGTATCAAAATCTCACATGTGAACACACTTTTACCTCCAGGTTAAAAATCTCCTCAGAATCAAGCAGAAACCCAAACTTTTCCTTGACAAATAGACTAATTTGGATAGGAGACTGAGAAATGGATGCAGAAGTGCTGATAACAATCTAACTTTAGTGGCTTTAGCAGTATTTCCAGTCAACTATATTATGGCCTGTGAGTAGTCCCAGTAATTGGAGGGTAGGAGCACATTACTTGTAGAATAAAGCATTATAGACATACTTAGATTTAAACAACTTAGTATCCTTTATTGTTTTGTTGCCCTGGACTATGTGAATCTAATCTCAATACTCAAGGTTTAGGTTTTACCACCAAAGATATCTGAAATACAGCACCAGTTGACACAGAAATCAAAACTCCTCAGGACTCACAAAGAAGAGTTTGTAATTGCTGCCTGCTGCTAATCCTATCAGCTCATATTAGTGAAACATGCCATGGTGCTTCAGGGAAGTTGTCAGGATCTGGTTGCAGAACTCAGCCTTTAGGAGAGGATTCAGGCTAAGCTTAGGCTATACATTGCCACCCATGAGTCAAAGTACACATATTCTACTGAGTGACAGGCTTCCAAGGGGGAACAATGTGCATGAAAAAGAACATGCCTCTTTCACTGCTCTGCTATTGTTACTTTGGTTTAACTTCTTAACCTGCTTTCTATTAAAGCTTCCTTCAGTCATAGAAAAAAGATACCTGTAGCTCTTTATTACATCTATATTCTCAAAAAATGCATGAAATAATACTTTATTCCAGGTAATATGTTTAAAACAGAATGCATTATTTTTCTTTATCAGAGTTGGCAGTATTAGCTTGTTTTTAAACAATTCTATTTAGGCTTGTTCTGAAAGAAAGTGAATGATAGTTGGAAATAAAATTAGTCTTCTAAATTAATCACACAACAAAACATGTTAATTAGAATTTGCTACCTGCTCCAACAGTAAAAAATGTATCAATTTGCATATGTATCAAAGAAGTGTGCTTAATCTTTCAGTAGATTTGTGATTTACAAAATTTCTTACCTTTCTGTTTGGACTTAATAAAGAAAATGTTTGCTCATTTGAGTCCTGAACTAGACATAGTCTTAACTTGAACCATGAAAGTATTAGCTTAAATATAATTAATCCTTTTTAAAAAAGCTAAAATTTGCTATCTGGGGATATGTGAGAAGTTCACACATTTGCTAACCAGCATGGTTCTCTGGTTGGGGGCCTAGTCATAAGGTTCATAAGCTTTCATCTGTGCTATGTATTGTTGGCTAAAGCAGTAATTTTCTTTCTATACTTCATGTTTTAGGAAAGATTTCTGTACATATTAATTATGTAGATTTTTTTTTTTTGTTTGTTTTGCTGCTGTAATCCTTACAGCATGTAATGGTTGGGATTCCTTCCTGTCTTACAGCCATTGTTGCTTTTCAAACTGTTTCTGAAAAGCTACTAAATGACACTAAGTCCAAGACAAAATATTTGGGGCAGTGTAATTAAGTGAGATTAAAATGCCACTTCTTTTTATTAATTTCTTCCTCAACCTGTGCTCTATCAAGTTGAATTTTTAATGTGTTGCATTAAAGGAATGGTCCAGTCCTGCAATAAGCTGCTGCTTGGCTGTTGTCTATGTCTGGGTTGAGGGATTTTGTGGTTCTAGTAGAGGCTGCATAGGCAGCATGGGAAGAGATCTCAGGGCTTGTGCCTGTAGAATTTTTGAAGGAGATTAGAAACCACATCCTAAACTCATCGATTTGCTTTTTCTTTGTCAAGGAAAAGTGCCTTTTTTTCCCTTTTTTTTTTTTTTCTTGTAATTCCACTTGGAATGGAATGAAACTAGTTGCAGGGTTTCACAGGAAAACCGTCTCACTTGGAAGATAAACAACTGTGCATGTTTGGAAGTGCATGTGCTTGTCTTTTTAAAAATAAAACCGTACCACTAGAGAAATTTTATTTTAAGTTTTCCTAATTTATAGCCATTTTTCCCTTCAGTGAAGGAACATCGTTTTTGCTATATGTTTCCTTTAACACTGAGACTGAGGTTTGGCACTCTTAATTGCATTGAGTGATCATGAAAATGGTATTTGTGAGCACTGGCTACAGCCAGAGAGTGCTGGCAAAGATTAACTGAGATTGTTAAAACACTTCTATGGCACCTTGGCCATGACCTGCAACCTCCAAATGAATGCAGAGCTGCATCTGCTCAGAGTTGAAGCTGCAGATAGTGGCAAATTCTAAGATGGTTTTTGCAACAAGCATTAGTTGTGGCTTACTTAAAACTGAAATTTAGATTTTAAAGTCTGAACTAAAGTTATTTCCTCATCTTCCTATTCAGATTGACACAGTTCCACTGGAGTGTAAAATTGAATTAATTTACTCTTAATGTTAATGAAGGGCATCTGACTGCAATATAAAATAGGTGTAGAAAATACTACTTCAAAATATCTTTCAAGCCATAGTAAAACCTCAAAATTGCAAAAGATTATGTATATGCTTACATTTAGGTATGCAAACAGTACCACTGCAATCAATGGATCTAATCACATGCTTAAAAGTAAGCATGTGCACAAATCTCTACAGGGTCATGACCTAGTTCTGTATTGCTCCAGTTCACAAGAGGCCAACCTCCTTGACCTTGCAAGCTAAAATCCTCTTGTCATTGAGAGCTGTAAGATGCATAGCTCAGCCCTCTCAGAGCTGGTGTGTACATACCCCACCCAGCTCCTTCAACGGCTGCTGGTGTGGACTGGACAAATGGTGTCTGTGAGTGAAAATGGTCTTCTACTAATCTGCACATCACTGCAGCTTGAGCATCTGTAGACAGTAACTCTCAGTGCACCCTTTCCGAACTCAAATGCACTTGCATTCATCTAATAAACTCCTGTCTTCTAGGCACTCTTGGAGAAAGTGAGGAGCTTGGTAATTGCACAGGTCTAAATGAAGTTGAGCAGCTGCTTAAACTGAGACTCCACAAAGCACCTCTTGCCCATGTTTGGGGTGGACCATGCTTTTCACCATATCACCACAATAACTCTCTCTCTGTTTCTTTGTTAGATGTGAACAACGGATTTTTAGAGAAAAAAAAGAATCAGACCTTCATAATTTAAATAGTCCTGCTTGGGCAAGTGAACTATCCATTTTCCTAATATGTGTAATTTATGTACTTTCTACTCTATGGACTTAACTGTTTAGTTTGATGGAAGCTTACATATTTCTACAATGAGGGTTTCAGTTCTTTCAGACCACATTAATATTTTGACATTTGAAAGTTATTTTTCATTGCTTTACTGACACAAGTCCAGTCATGAGTCCAGTGACAGAGAAAAGAAAAGAAACAAAAGGGCAGCCCCCCCTCTCCACCCCTTTTCTTTTTAACAACATGACTTCAGTGCTTGAAAATATAGCAAGTTGTACTTATATTAGGCACATTAGTATGTCCAGGAGTAACACCATTAGACTGTAAGAGTTTTTGCTGAACAAGAAGTTCAGTCCAAATGCCAAACTAGAACATACATACATGTATGAACTCTCAAAGTGAAATGATGTTACAAGTAAGAGCACTATACTCTGGCAGGACATCAGATAAAGCAGCTGGGTATTCTTATAGTTGTTTTTCCTAATTAGTTCAACAGTGACAAGTAAATAGATTAGTGGTTAATAAACAGAATCACACAGAAATTAAAAAATAAATTATAAACCTATCCATATATACATGCACACTTTCATATATATTGGAAATAAAATACTTAGAATAATTGAGGATGAATGTAATATAAACGTATTTCCAACTAGAAATACACTAGTCAGCTGCATTTTAGATCTTTCTTAAACAGTAACAAAACAGTATCTGCGGAGTCCTATACTGAGGCAGATACACACCAGGTATCAGTTCCCTGCCTTCCACGCTCAGTTTGTATTGCTGCAGTACACATTTTATTTGAACAGCCAGTGAAAAAAGTAAACACAGTATAAAAGAAAATGGATGAAAAAACAGATGGAATTGTTAAAAACCAGGGAAACAATCTTCAGAAGTATGTGATTAAAATGTGCAGACCCAGATTCTGCTGGTTTGTATTGATGTAGATCCAGAGTACGGAAAAACTGGTATTACGTTGGATTTGCTTGTGCAACTTAGAACTGAATCTGGCCTGTAAAATCTAACAAGCTGCATTTTGCATCAGATGGCCATGTATATTTCCATAGGCAAGTACCTCATGTTTATAAATAGCATATCTATTGAAGTGTTGCAAATATGGTATTTCATATTTTTACTACTCACACTATCACTACTATCCACTGTAACATTAAAGTCACTTAAATAGCCAGCTTCAAGTATGAACCTTTTTTAGAGGTAATTTTTGGTTTACTGTTATGGTACAGCTCAATCAAGATACTACGAAGTAGCTGGTAAAGGCTGTGCCAGAGAAGAGATCAGACGCAAAGGGTAACCCGCTTTGGAAAAAAATTCACTTTATGAATGAAGGCTGCAACTTTTCAATCCAGAGAGGATGCAGTTTTTCAGAATCGTGAGAGAAAACCAAAAGGTCTGTGACAGCTGTCTTGCCCCAACTCTCTGTGCCTCAGCCAGCAACTACACACTGAAGTACAAAATGCCTTTCAGACCGCAATGCTCTGCAGCCTCATCTGGACCAGTTACTGAGAGCAAGGACCTTAGCTCTTCTTACTGCTGCCCACTCACTGGCAGTTTGTATTTAAGGCTCTGTGTTTAATCAAGAAGTGCTTCCATGGAAGTGGTCAGAGGTGCTGCTCATACGTGCTCCCTGCAGCCACCTGGGAAGCTTTCCACAGCCCAGGCTGGTGCTTGTCTCATCTCCTTTGCTCCTCACAGCTACTGATGCCAAGAGCAAAGTGAGGAGGAGGAAGAAAATTTGCTCAATGAAAAGGCAGAAAGGAAGGATATATTCCAAGTAAAAACCATAAAATTTGAATATAAATAAATAGCTAACACTAGTGATTAGATTCTTTCATGCTGACCCCTGACCCTAGAGACTGTGGAAACATCTGCATTTATAAATTCTCATACAAAATCCGCACCTAAATTCTGTGGATCTTGTTGCCTCAGAGTCTGTGTAGAAAAATCACAATATTTGACCCTACAAGACAGGATAAGTTGTCTGACCATGTCTTAAATAACATTCCTTATTTGAACAGCCACATTGGTGATTGCAAGAAGTTACATATGTAAATAGTTTCATATCCTGTTTTCTAATTCTATGCTATAATTGCTAGATTGTTGCTACTTTAAGTGAAACAGAGCTCCACACATAGTGTATATATTGGTCCAATGTAGCCTCTCCCAAATATAATCCTAAAAGCAGCTGGTATGGACATACTAACATAATCTCTAACTCTTATTGCTAGATATGAACAGTAAAGATAACTTCAGATATTTTTATATGCTCTTAGATAGTTAATATGAATGTCAATTTCAGAATCGGCTGAAAAATAATTCTGTATATTCTGAATTATTCTGAAAAATAAATCATTCAAATAGCAGAATATCCAAAAGGCAAACACAAGCTCTATAACAAGCTCTTCTGATTTTATCATCAATTTCCTTGTACTAGGAAGCATTCATTCCTGCTGAAACCAGAGACTGGAAAATTTCTTAGTCTACATAGTTCTAGGCAAAAACTTGTCCTCCCCCTCTATTCTGCCTTGGTGAGGCCCCATCTGGAATATTGTCTCCAGTTCTGGGCCCCACAGTTCAAGAAGGACAGGGAACTGCTTGAAAGAGTCCAGTGCAGAGCCACAAAGATGATTAAGGGAATGGAACATCTCCCTTATGAGGAAAGGCTGAGGGAGCTGGGCCTCTTTAGCTTGGAAACGAGGAGACTGAGGGGCTACCTCATCAAAGTTTACAAATACATTAAGGGCGAGTGTCAGGATGATGGAGCCAGGCTTTTTTCAGTGACGTCCAGTGATAGGACAAGGGACAATGGGTGCAAACTGAAGCATAGGAGGTTCCATGTAAACATCAGAAAAAACTTCTTTACTGTGAGAGTGACAGAGCACTGGAACAGGCTGCCCAGAGAGGTTGTGGAGTCTCCTTTGCTGGAGACATTCAAAACCCGCCTGGATGCATTCCTGTGTGATGTGCTCTAGGTGACCCTGCCAGGCAGGGGGGTTGGATTAGATGATCTTTCGAGGTCCCTTCCAACCCCTAGGATTCTGTGATTCTGTGATTCTGTGAAAATTCATTCATGCGTCACTGTAGGCAAAGAGCAATTCTAGGGTTACACTTGCAGTATTTCACACTCATAATGTTATTTCCAGTCATAATCAGTATTCTTTTAAAAGGTTCCACAATTTGGACAGACCACTGGGATTTGCTGTCATCTCTTTTGCTTACTGCTGAAAAATAGCATCCTTCAGAAGCTCAGAAATAGGAATATAAATACAAGAAAGTAGAAAAAAGAATAAGAAAACCAAATAAAACAAAATAAGTAGTGATTTTTAAGAGATTTTCATGAGCAGAAGAAACTCACAATTGTTCTCAGAAGTTCTAGTAGTACAACATACACATTTTTCATCAGACATAAACCAGAGCCCCTAATGTCACTGCTACTATAATAATAAAAGATTTCATATACCAATATCAGTAAAAAAAAACCCCACACAAGATGCATTTTTCCTATTTACTAACAGGAAAAACTGCTATTAAAGAATGCTTAGTAAAAATAGATACCTGCTCAAATTACTGCATCACATCTTAAAAGTACCTTACTTAGAACCGCTAGGATTATTTTCTTGTTATAATTTTTAATAGTTTCTATTTTTGATTGTACACAGTTTTGATAGGGCAGTCAGGTTGTAGGGACTATTCAGAAATTTGGATCATCTTTATAAACAGTTCTAGTGAAGGAGAGGAAATAAAGGAAAAGGGTTAAGAAAATAACTAGTATAGAATGCTTTGAAAACCATTTTTTTTTCCCAATAAGCATTTTAATGCAAAACTGCCAATACTAGTTAACAGGTAATGCAGGAACTTAAAAACATAATCAAATAAAATATTTCATTTTGAAGCAACACAGCAGTTTGTTTAACTTGGGGCTCTTGTTTTTTGTTCTTTCTTCCATTTAACACCAATTTGGGCTGAGCTGAAAATACTTTGCTTTTCCTGATTAGGCAGATGGCCTTAGAAAATTTCTTTAACTACTGTTTTCTTAGGGCTGCTATCTTCTTGACAAAAATACAAAACACATAGTGCCTACCTATATTGTGGAATGAGCATGAACTGATACCTCCTAAGATACCAGCATCAGGTCTGGACACAGGAGAGGGACTGTTGCAGCAGCAGGGAGATTTTCCTGAGTTACCATATATTATTGATTGGCAGGAAACACTGCCTTGGAGGTAGCACCATGGTTGTGGGGAATGCTGCTGCTTGACCCATTTGTATGTCAGATTAGCACTGCATTTTTATGCCTGGAGCTCCTGGCTTGGCTAGAATTCAGCTTATACTTGTATGTGGTCTTCTTGGATCAAGCTCATGTGTTTCTCCAGTGCATGTTATAGATATATATTTGTGGTTCACCTTGGAACATTATCCTCTAGATATTTACCTTGTGTCTTCTTTGGAGGAAGTTAGTTAATTGTATTTGGTGTCCTGAGGCTTAATTCCAATTTAATTGCACTTGCAGGAGGTCACTTTTAGAGAGAACAGAACAGTTTATATTGCATGAGTTAGCAGATTGTTCAAAGGCTCTGCCAGGGTCTGTGCTTACCTCAGCTTCTTGATTTATGTGAAAGCTTGAAAATCTGCAAACTCTTCCATCCTTGGTTAGGTTTTAACTGAGATTAGTTACTCAGAGAATTCAGAGCATATCCTTTTCTTCTTTTACACAAGCCCAGAAAAGGAAGTGTTAAAGCTGTTGGTTTCATTGTGTTGCCACTGGAGTCAATCCACCTTTCAAGCTCTATCTGCATTGTGTACAGCTGTGTTAGCTTCATCCAGACATGTGATGTGCAAACGACATGATGCAGAAGCATGGATGTGTCAACATGGTGCTTGGCTTGACTAATTAGACCAAGCTCATCAGTGGGCCAGAACAGTATTAGGCAGTAATAATGCAAGTAATGTTGTTTTCAGTAGCAAAGCTTGTTGTGTGTGCGTAGTTTGTGGTTTTGCCATTCCATATACTGCACTACCTCACACATCCATTACCTGTTGCCACACCTGAATGAGCTGAGAGGAGGCTGAGCTACAGGCTTGGTCCTGTGCTTTGGGGCTGTATCATCACAAATGCATCTGTAAATGACTCAGTAAATTAGTCTTATCTCATTACCTCCATGTTTTTTGGTCTCTGCCTTTCCTCAGAAAAGGAAAACAAGAAGCCTCTTCCTGACAAATGTTCTATAATTAGAGTAGTTATTATTAATACTAAAGCACATTAGAGTTCAGGAGCATTCATCATATATACACATACATGCACAACTTCTACACAGAAAAGTAGGTCAATGATCGCTTTGCCTAAATTCTGTGATATAGGTTGGAGTCAAGCATTTAGCTTCAGGCAAGGCTGCCAAAATGTTATAATTTGGTTTTAGTTTGATGCCTGGTGCTGCATTTCCTTGGGCTGGGTCCTTAGTTGCTGGCTGGAGCATTGGGGACAGACCCATAGTGCTGTGCATGGCAGCTATGCTTTGCAGAAGGGAGGCAGCTGCCTCCTGGGAGCCCCGTCAAACACCTGCGCACACAGTCACATGCACTTGCGTGCAGCCAGGGCTAAGAATTTAAGGCCAGTTTATGCCTTCAATTCCCCATTGCAGTTGTGTCAGGTAGTATCTGTAAGAAATTACAGGAATTACTTAAAAAAAATTACTTTAGCAAATAGGAATTTAAAACGAAATCTGAATATATCAATAACAAAGCTGAATGTGCATGTAAATATAGACTGTATATCTGCAGATAGATACATTAAACACATGAAAGAAAATTAGAAAATTCACATACAGTTTACAGCTGACCCAGGTACTCAGCATTCAGCTGTTGTTTTGAAAGGAAAAAGAGGCAAAATCTCTATGGTTTAACACAAAAAAGTCACAGAAATTTCTTTTCCTTTGTTAGAACTTATTTTTATCTAGAGGATTGTCAAATCTTTATTATATCACATTATAGCATACCGGGAAACACTTTATATTAATACTCGGAGATTTTTTATTTTATATATTTAAATGGAATGATATATAAAATTCTTAGAATGTAAGATTACATATTTTTCATGAAATCTGAATCTGATAATTGATTAAGATAATAATCTGGTGCTTGATAGAAGGAAATTTTTCCCCACAGCAGTTAAGAGAAGAGGAAGAGAAAAACAATGTTATTGATTTTTAAATTTTTAATTTATTTTTTTTTAAACCCGTGACATTTCTACTGACTTTCCATAGGAGTTTAATATTGAGATGATGATACTTACCAAGGACAATTCAGGCCATGATGAAGGATAACCAGTCCTCCTGGTCCATGGGGTTACATACTAATATTTTCTCATGCTCCAGAGTCATAAGCCCTCACCCTGTGCTGAGAAACAGATCATAGAATCATAGAATCATAGAATCATAGAAGAGATGCTGAGTTGGAAGGGACCCATCAGGATCATTTGTCACTCCTGTCCCTGTGTAGGGCACCCCAAGAATCATACCATGTGCCTGAGAGCATCATCCAAAAGCTTCTTGAACTCAGGCAGGCTTGGTGCTGTGACCACTTCTCTGGAGAGCCTGTTCCAGTGCTCAACCACTCTCTGGGTGAAAAAACCTTTTCCTGCTATCCAACCTAAACCTCCCCTGATTCAGCTTCCTGACATTTCCCCAAGTCCTGTCATTGGTCACAGGAGTGAAGAGATCAGTACCTGCCCCATCTCTTCCCCTCGTGAGGAAGCCACAGACTGCAATGAGGTCACCCCTCAGCCTCCTCCAAGCTGAATAAGCCAAGTCACCTCAGCTGCTCCTAATAAGTCATCCCTTTCAGACCCTTCACCATCCTTGTGGCTCTCCTTTGGACACTCTCCAATAGCTTGATGTCCTTCTTATATTGTGCTGCCAAAAACTGCATGCAGTACTCAAGGTGAGGCTGTACCAGTGCAGAGTAGAGCAGGACAATCACCTCCCTCTACTGCATGGCAATGCTCTGCTTGATGCACTCCAGGACTCGGTTGGCATCCTGGCTGACGGGGCACCCTGCTGGCTCATATTCAGTTTGCCATCAAGCAGAACCCCCAGGTCCCTCTCTGTCACACTGCACTCCAGCCACTCGTTCCCTAGTCTGTACTGACCACTAGGGTTGCCCCATCCCAGGTGCACAATCCAGCACTTACCCTGGTTAAACTTCATGTGGTTGGTGATTGCCCATGTCTCTAACTTGTTGAGGTCTCTCTGCAGGGCCTGCCTGCCCTCAAGGGAGTTGACAGCTTCTCCCAGTTTTGCATCATCAACAAACTTGCTTAGAATTCCTTCGAGTCCTGTGTCCAAGTCCTTGTTGAAGATGTTGAAGAGGACTGGGCCTAGGATGGAGCCCTGTGGGACCCCACTAGTGACTGGTCGCCAGCCTGATGTTACCCCATTCACTGTCACTCTTTGTGCTCAACCTGTGAGCCAGTTGCTCACCCACTGTATAGCACAGTTGTCCACCTGTATGCTGGATGTTTTGTCCAGGAGAACACTGTGAGAGATGGTATCAAAAGCCTTGCTGAAGTCCAGAAATATTATATCCACTTGCTTCCCTTGATCAGCTAGGTGGGTTACCTTGTCATGAAAGCAAATTGTTTGACAAGCAGGACTTTCCCCTCATGAAGCTGTGCTGGCTGTGACTGATGACTGTGTTGTCCTCCAGGTGTTTTTCAGTACCTCCCAGAATAATCTTTTCCATAATTTTACCAGGCACTGAAGTTAGACTGACTGGCCTGTAGTTTCCAGGGCCCTCCTTCTTGCCTTTCTTGAATATTGGAACAACATTAGCCAGTTTCCAGTCAACTGGGATCTCTCCTGATTCCCAGGACCTCCCAAAAATCATAGAGAGAGGCCCTGTGATTACATCAGCCAGCTCTTTGAGGATTCTTGGATGGATCCCATCAGGCCCCATGGACTTGAAGGGATCCAACTGTAGCAGCAGATCCCACACAAGTTGAGGATCAGCTACGAGTTGATCCTTGTTGCAGTCATGGTCCTTGGGTTTTGGGCGTTGAGGCCCCCTTGGTCCATCATCAGTGTTGAAGACAGAGGCAAAGAATGCATTAAATACATCTGCTTTGTCTATATCCCAGTTGTTGAGGTGGTCGTCCTTATCCTGGAAAGGACCCATGTTGTTGCTATGCTGCTTTTTGCCCATAATGTATCTGGAAAAACTCTTTTTATTGTCCCCCACAATTCTGGCCAGTTTCAGCTCCAGTTGAGCTTTGGCTGAATTTTCTCCCTACAGTGGTTAGCAGCAGCTCTGTATTCTTCCCATGTCACCTGACCTAGCTTCCACTGGGCATACCCCTTCCTTTTTTGCCTAATCTGCAAGAGCAAATCCCTGTTCAGCCAAGCTGGTCTGCTGCCTCATCTACTTGACTTCTGATATTTTGGGATTGCCTGCTCCTGTGCCCTTAGGAGGTGATGTTTAACGAGTGACCAGCACTCATGAATCCCAGCTCCTGCAGATATATTTTCCCAGGGTACTTGACTCACAAGTTCCCTGAGCAACCTGAAGTCTGCTCTCCTCATGTCCAGTGTTGATGTTTTGCTGGCAGTTTTCCTCTTGTCAACACAGATTTTAAACTCAATCACCTCAGAGTCACTGTGGCTGAGATGACCTCCCATCTCCACTTCACTCATGAGATCCACTCTGCTGATGAGCAGCAGAGCAAGGAGGGCATTTGTCTGAGTTGGCTCCCTTACGACATGTTTCATGAAGCTGTCATCCAAGTGGCTTAGAAATCTTCTGGCCTGGGTTGTGCTAGCTGTAAGTTGCTCCCAGTTGATTTCTGGCAAATTGAAGTCTCCTGTAAGGACAAGGGCTTCAACAGGTGCACCCTTCACTGGGTCTAAAACTGGTTGGATGACTAGGCCCGAAGGGTGATGGTGAATGGAGCTGCATCCAGCTGGTGTTTGGTGACCAGCGGTGTCCCCCAGGGATCAGTACTGGGCCCAGTCCTATTCAGTGTCTTTATTGATGACCTGGATGTGGGGATTAAGTCCAACCTCAGTAAATTTGCAAATTTGACACCAAGCTGGGGGGGAGTGTCGATCTGCCAGAGGGTAGGAAGGAGCTGCAGGAAGACCTGGACAGACTGGATCGATGGGCTGAGGCCAACGGCATGAAATTCAACAAGACCAAGTGCAGAGTCCTGCACTTTGGCCACAATAACCCCAGGCAGCGCTACAGGCTGGGGGAAGAGTGGCTGGAGAGCAGCCTGGCAGAGAGGGACCTGGGAGTGCTGGTGGACAGCCGGTTGAACATGAGCCAGCAGTGTGCCCAGGTGGCCCGGCAGGCCAATGGCATCCTGGCTTGGATCAGGAATAGTGTGGCCAGCAGGAGTAGGGATGTAATTCTCCCCCTGTACTCAGCACTGTTGAGGCCTCACCTTGAGTCCTGTGTCCAGTTCTGGGCCCCTCACTTCAAGAAGGATATTGAGGTGCTGGAGCGGGTCCAGAGGAGAGCAACAAGGCTGGTGAAAGGACTAGAGGGAAAGTCTTATAGGGAGAGGCTGGGGGTGCTGGGCTTGTTTAGCCTGGAGAAGAAGAGACTCAGGGGGGACCTCTTCACTCTCTACAAGTACCTGAAGGGAGCTTGTAGTCAGGTGGGGGCTGGGCTCTTTTTGCAGGCAACTAGCACAAGACAAGAGTGCATAGCCTCAAGCTGCTCCAGGGGAGGCTTAGGTTGGATATTAGGAAGCACTTCCTCACGGAGAGGGTGATTAAACATTGGAATGGACTTCCCAGGGAAGTGGTGGAGGCGCTGTCCCTGGATGTGTTCAAGGCAAGGCTGGATGTGGCACTTAGTGCCATGGTCTAGACGGTGTGGTGGTGTTGGTCATAGGCTGGACTCGGTGATCTTGAAGGTCTTTTCCAGCCTTGGTAGGATTGTGATTCTGTGATTCTGTGACTTGGAAGTGTCCCTTAGTTCCTCAAAGAATAGAATAGTTCCTCATCAGCATCCTCATCCTGGCCAGGAAGTATATAGTATATTCCCACAGAGATGTCTGCATTATTTTTTTGTCCCTTGATTCTTACCCAAAGACTCTCAACTGTGCCATTGCCAACTGTGAGCTCCATACAGTCTAGCCCTTTCACTACATACAAAGCCACTCCCCTGCCTCTTCTGCCCTGTCTGTCTCTCCAGAAGAGTCTGTACCCATCCAACAGGGCGCTCCAATCACAGAACTCATCCCACCAGGTTTCACTTATGTCAGTAATGCCAAATGTCTAGGACTGGGCCAAGGCTTCTTAAGCATCAAGTAACAGCACCTTGTTCTGCCACTACAGACCATCCTTGACTGAATACCAATACAGAGCAGTGATGGGTGCAGAAACCCTTACTGACTCCCTTCTTCTTGCTGGGAGGTTTCAGCTCACCCAGCCTTTTGTGTGCTAGTCCAGCCTTGGTGGGATGTACACCGACATGCAGAGGAACATGTAAATTGTTTAAGAGTCATGCACAACTCAGAGCCAAAGCTGACCATCTCCTCCACTAACATTATCTGCAACATCAAAAGAACAGAGATACCTGCTACACTGGCAAAATCAAGCTGAGCAAACACTGTGTGCAGCCCTTACCCCTGTCTCATCATGAACTCTGGGCAATTTTGAATCACAGCAAAGAGCAGACTTGTTCTTGCTGTGAATTATTGACCTGTTTAATCCCTTGAAATATTTTTTTTGGGGGAAGGAGGTTATTTTCTGTCAGAAAATGCTCACTTTAGTAATTTTTAACTTTTGTAGGTGTTATTTCTTTTGCCCCAGCTTCCCAATTTAATTTCTTGTTAGCACCATTTTGATGTTAAGTTCTCTTATAAAACATTATTTGTGTCCATGACATATCACGACTGTTGTCAGAAATCACAATTTTTCAAAGTATTGTTACTGGTAAACCTTTTTGTGATGGCTCAGACAAATTCAGTGTAGTTTTCTTGCACAAGAAAAGTGCAAAAATTTGGGCACTCTGACAATTTAATAACTGCTGTTACTGGTGTACTGACCACAGGGAAGCTGCCTAAGTACTTAGGGAAAGAGAAGAACCATTTATTAATAAATTACTGGCAGAAGCGATGAACATAGTTTGTCGAAAACAATTTTTGTGATCCAGTCAAGAACTGACTGTGACTTTTACAGTGGATTCTGCCAAGTGAAACTGGGCTGTGCCTCAGCCTGGACCTGTATTTGGAATAAATAAATTTCTCCACAGAATAAGGATGATAAAAATAGAAAAAATGTTTATCAATGCAGCTATGCTACCAAGTTGATAAATGTTATTTCAGCTTATGAGAATGTGGTGACTGATCCTTACATTTATATCTGCATCTGATGCAAGAAATGTATGTTTTTCTATATATAACAAAAGCTGTCATAATGAATAAAGTTATGGAACAAAAATGTGTTTAAAAATATGTATATAAAAGGCTAAGTCCCCTGTGAAAGAGAAATCAATAATAAATAATAAAAATACTGTAGTATGCAAAAGGAGTTGGAATGAAATACAACCAAACATAGTTAGAAAGGGTTTGGAAGTTTTCATGGGACTTGCTCGAAAATATACATGGCTTCCATGAGAAGATTTGGTTTATTAGTAAAAGTCTGGGTAAAATTTCAGGATTTAAGAGAATACCAATAAAGTGAAGACTGACATTAACCAGACCATGCTATAAATACCACACAAAGAGACCAAACAAGCCTGACGTTCAGCTTCATTGCTAGCCTGTAACAATAGGAAGAAACCTGTTGTCTCTGTTAGAATTAGTTCAGTTAAATAAACTGCTGGAAATGCTATTGTTTAGGTCTGACAGCAGCTGCTTACTGTGGTTCCTGTTTATGCATGATCAGCTGATGCAGCTTAGAATCTGTTGTGGTGTGCTTGTAGCACATACACATTTTAAACTGTGCCATTTGGCAAATATGAGTCACTTCATGTTGCTTTGCATGAATTCCTCCTCTTTTGGTTCTTGTCAAGTATTAAGCATAGCTCAGCATGCTATGCAATACAAGTTGCTCCTTTAAGGGGGCCTGTTCAGAAATTCACTGCTGCAAAGGTCAAATGGCTTATATCTGCAATTTGGTTGCATGTAACACTGGAGGCAATTACACTCTGTGTATCTGATGGAAATGTAAACCTGAGTTCAGATTGCAGCATAAAATCTATGTTAAAAAAATAAAGTAAAATAAAGTATCTTTCCTCACTATCAGTAGGAAGGCATGTTTTTTTCTGAATGGCAGATGCAAAGATAAAGGAGAAAAATTCTTTAGGAAGGTATTATTTTTACAAGGAGATCAAATCTCACTCTGATTAATATATCTACTGTTAATAAGTGAGCATTTTTATAATGGACAGGACAGGTTACATTTCTGAAAGTTCTCTTCTCCAGGCATCAAAAAATGCAGGCACATACAACTGCTTTCGTTAGCAGCTGTTTGTCTTTTACTACTATAGTGGTGGCCATCCAGGCCTAGGGGATAACCCAGCTAACATTGAATATATTTGCTATACCATTTAAGTGAAGCCATTCAGACTTCTCAGAACTGTGACCCATAATATTTTACTAATATAAAATTTGTGCTCGCTGGTAATCAGGAGATAATAATTCAGTAAACAGCTAGAAGAGAGCTCAGCTCAGGCTCCACAGAGACATATGTCAGAAACAGATTATAGGGTAAGAGGCAGATAAAATTAAATTTAAACTCCCTCCCCTCATACATAAACTCAAAAGGCTCTCTAAAACAAACAAACATATCCTCAGCTGAGAGAAAGGCTAGAAATCAGTACTGAAAAGTGGATTAGATGGTTGGTTTCATGGGGACAGCAGGGAACAGAAAGCAAAGTCCTATTATCAGCTGACTCTCACTGAAAGCATGATCCTCTAATCCAATGCAGAAAAAGCTTCTGCTGAAGCCAACAGAGCTGGACCCTTTAAAGTTCCTGAGGAGTTCACAATTAATACACAAGTACTGAATAACTGAAAATTTGTATCAGCACTTAGACTGTTCTCTGTAGTATAAAAGAAAGAAAATGTGAGGCCAAATTCATAGAGATCCTTATTTCTTCCAAATTATGCTATGAAATGTAAATCTGTCTTCTTAACTCTAACATGTATTTATGAGTTTAGTAGCAGGGAATTGCAATAAATGTCATATTATTATGCAGAATGTATTTGTAGCCCATTTTTATGCTTATAGTGAATTTGCAGCACAAGAATCAGGATTTAAACACCAGCAGTTTTTATAAATAAAGACTACTGAATCAGGTTTTGAACTCTAAAACTGACACAAAATAAAATCAGCTTTTAGGTGAGTTTTCAGAATAGCATGAATAAGATTCACAAACTGGGGAAAGGTGTAAGTTATCTGGTAGAATATCATGTGTCAATGTTTCCTTCTTAGATCAACAAAAAAACCCTTTACAGTGCCACAAGTACTTTGCAATTTCTTTACAGTCATAATAGTAACTGATAAACAAAAATGGTATATCAAGCAATATTATTTTTAGAGACGGGAGGACTTGGAAATGAATGCCAGATTTGGTGCTTTGGAATCTGGAAGTAGGGAATTATATATAGGTTGTTGTTTGTGTATTTGTTTTTAAATTCAGAGATAATCAAAAGCCTTCAACAGAAAATATGTTCCATTTAACAATAAATTTACATCAACATGCTGTTCAGTAACACTAGATATTCAGAATACATTTTTGAGTGTGATTAGAGTATTAAATTCTGAACATGACATTTAGTTGAGTTAAAATGAATTAAAATAAAATTAAAAGACCAGAATATCCAGTTGCAATATTCCAGTTGGAATATAAAATAAAGAAAATTTAATAGCTTGATTCTGTTTATTTGCATTCTTCTCTAAGTACTGAGTAAGATGACTGCATACCTCTAAGAATTTTTCAAATGAGAATGTTTAAACATAGTATAAATCAGAATATAAAATATAAGTATAAATCAGAATATAAATTATAAGTAGAAATCAGAATACCTCTCAGAACTAGATTGCGTCACCATGCATTATTAGAAACGAGATCTCAAAGAAGATTACAAGAGAGGCTAGCTTATTAAATCAGCTAAGGCATAGTCAGGCATAGGGAAGGGGGTTCACCCAGTGTTCTCAAGTAAATAAGCTGTACCTGCAGGATGTTATATAGCTTGGCTTAATCCAGCCCAGTACCAAAACACACAAAGCATCATTGTCTGTCTTCTGGACTGAAGTGAGTTCTGCCAGAACAAGGCCAAGTTCTTATAATGATAATCCCCATAAGCTTAGAGCATGGAGGTTTTGGCCTATGTTTAATTAAAGCTGCATTACAGTACTTTGACATCTGTTACATTGGTACATTGTGGGTCAAGGGCTCAGCTTGAGCTTCTCTTCTGAGATCTGTATGACCACTGTTGTGAGCCTTTTTATTCCCCCATTATTTTTTATACCTAAGCCACTACTTCCGTGACCAAGGACACTTTCTTCCATCTGGGCAAGGAGTATGATCTGGTCCTTAATTTCTAGCATTTTGAGATTTGCAGAAGAAGTTTTACAGAGAAACCTTCCAAAAACAGTCCAGAAGTTGAATGAACCTCAGTGGGCAATTGAGAGCAGACCTGAGGAAAAGGGCTTGGGGGTGCTGGTTGATGAGAAGCTGAACGTGAGCTGGCAGTTAGCACTTCCAGTCCAGAAACCAATCGTGTCCCGAGCTGCATCAAAAGAAGTGTGGCCAGCAGGTCGAGGGGCATGATTCTGTCCCTCTACTCTGCTCTCGTGAGATCCCACCTGGAGTACTGTGTCCATTTCTAGACCCCCCAGTGCAAGAAGGATATGGAGCTGTTGGAGACAGTCCAGAGGAGGGCCAAGAAGATGATCAGAGGGGTGGATCATCTCTCCTACAAAGACAGACTGAAAGAGTTGGGGTTGTTCAGCCTGGAGAAGAGAAGGCTCCAGGGAGACCTTATAGCAGCCTTCCAGTACCTGAAGGGGCTACAGGAAAGCTGGGGAGGGACTTTTTACAAGGGCATGCAGTGATAGAACAAGGGGTAATGGCTTTAAACTGGAAGAAGCTAGATTTACAGAATCACAGAATAGTCATGGTTGGAAAGGACCTCTGAGATCACCAAATCCAACAAAAAACCCCCAAACAAAACAAAAAACAACAACATAAACCTCACAAAACCCCCCCCAAACCAAACCAACAAAAAAAAAGCCCCAAATAAACAAACAAAAAAACTACACACACCACAAAACACACCCCGAAAAGACCACAACACACAGCCTACAATCTCAGCCACTAGATCATGCCCTGAAGTTTCTCATCTACACACTTCTTGAACACATCCAAGGATGGTGACTCAGCCACCTCCCTGGGCAGGCTGTTCCAGTGCCTGATCACTCTTTCCGTAAAGAAATTCTTCCTAATATCCAATCTAAACCTATGATTCAATGATTCATCCTTCCATCATCCACAAAAGGGCTGGCCAAGGACTTGCCACTACCCCAGTAAGACGAGGGGAGCATAAATCTCTTGATGTCAGACAGCTCTTTGGAGCCAGCTAGTTGTTGGAGGGTAGGAGGTGTGCCAAAGCTCAAGGTGTACTGAGTGGGTCCTAACTTATCTTCTTATCACTTACATTGTCTCATGTTTGGTCTCAGTCAGTAACTGGTTATTTTGTGGTATCAGTCTTTCTATAAAAGAAAGGTATAGGTATAAGTATAGTATAGGCATAGGTATATAGTAGGTAATAAATGACATTGAGCACCCAATTAGGAAAAAAAGTGGTCACTTATCATCAAGTCTTTTTTGTTTTGTTTTGTTTTGTTGTTATTGTTGTTGTACCACTACAATTTTAGACCTGGGTAGTCTCTACCAAAAATTGGATGAAAACTAGAATATATTTTTTTAAAATATGTCCGTGAAACTAGTTTAAACATTTTCTAGCTATTGTTAGCACATATAAGAACAACACCTGAACAACCAATGCATTTTGATACCTGTGTAATTTTTGTCCCTTGAAAAAAAAAGAAAAAACTAAATTTGTGTTCCCATTTCCATTCCAGGCAATGCTTTATCTATGGTAAAGTCTCCTTCAAAATAACAAACAATGAAGGAACACCTATGTACAAAAATAATTTTATTCTTTAAGCAATTTCCTCTGTAAGGATTTGAGTCAGAATTTTGACCTAATTTACAGGAGGATCAAACTCTACACCATGACAGAAGGAAACTCTTCAGCAGTGTTTTCTCATGATTTTAGGAAAGTGATGTATTCTAGCTCAGAGAAGACAAAATCTGAAAATTTCATAGTGTAAAGGTTTCTATTCCAGGACGTAAAAAGCAAAGATATATAACCTAATCAGTTTGCTAAACAGCAAGTGTATTTCTTTCAAAGTAAATAGCTTCTGCAAAATATTATTTATATAGTTCTTGCAAATTGGTTTGAAGTGTTGTTTAGACAATCTTATTATGTATAAAGATAAAAACTTCCATCAAGAAATTATGCAAAAGAAAATGGACACACCAGCTGGATAAATCTATCATACATCGGCAAAAAGCAACAAGCACTTTTAATTAGCTGAGTGAATGTAGTTTGCTGAATGCTGAAAGCACAGACTCACTCATATTAAAATGTGCCTAATTTTCTGTGAAAAAGTCCCATCTGAACAGCCCTGACCATAGTCAATCATACTAAAAGCCACTGGTGCTTAATTTGATTTACCAATATAAAATGCAAATTAGGTGATTAAGTAGAGTGGCAGACATAGTAGGGCCTCTTTCAAACCATCAAGTTAAATGCAAGCAGACAGCAAACTGCCTGTGCAAAGAAAATTTTAGCATATTCGTTTGATTAGTGCTACAAAAATTTAATTAGGTTGGCTAATTACTTGACAAATTGCTCTACACTAGAGAAAAGGCAGGGCATGTTTTATTCCTGCAAAACCCCTGTGTGTATTTTAGTCCAAATGCTATCTGCCAATTTGCAAAAGCATTATTAAATGAATGAAAGATGGTACAACAGTCTCCAACAATGGTGAATTGTATAATGCATATAATTAGACAAGGCACGCACCACTATATCCATATGTCCATGATCCCTGATGTCTAAAAATATTTAACACAATATATCTAGGAAAATAGTCAAAACAGATTATTACAAGGCTGTCAGTTTTTCATAAGAAGCAATATATAGAAAATACTCATTAGTGGGAAACAGCTCATCCCAAGCAGAACCACTTCACCCAAATGAACTCTATGAAACGCGGTAACAGGGATGTACTTTATGTGTACCTTGCTAAAGGAAATAACTGTACAGCTAAGGGTTGTATCTTTATGTCTATTTATTACTAAAAAATGCCCAAAACATTAGCTTTCTGGGAAAGGAAAAAAGAAAAATTAGGATGAATTTCACATTTTATGATGTTATTGGTGTAAACAGGCCACATAAGAACATCAGGGCTTTACTGTAGACGAGTACACTTCTTTTTTGTCTATTTACATGCCATGAAAGCTGCCAATTTTTATTCAGGAGACTGCATTTGCTTTTGCTGGCATTTGATGTAACTAATCAGCCTCTACTGACTCAAACATAATGATAATATAAATAGATACCCACTTTATCTACTCAAGTGGAAAAAATAAGTATCATATTATATAAACATAATGCATTGCAATTGGCAATTAGATACTGCATTTAACACAGGCTAAAACAATATCTTAGGAAACCAAGGGATACATGAGATCTCTGTTAACAATCATCACACAAGTGCATGCAGGCATAAGATATTATTTCTTGCAATTAGCAATTCTCAGCTTCTCTTCTACTATGTCAATATATTTTAAATGTACAGCCTTAGTGAGATGTCAAAAACCTTATAATACATTGTATGTTAAAACAAATTTCAGTTTCTTAGCAGTTTGTTTGCATAATAACTGAGCTCACATTAAATGAGGCTATGCAGGTTTTCTGACGATTTTTAAAGGAAAGTAGCCAAACCTGGTATTTCAGTCTTTGTTTATGTTCTAAAACTTCAAAATTCCTGAATTTCAGAGGATGATGCTCATTACTGCACTTACACCTCTTGCGACAAGAACTGCAAGACCTGAAATCCTTTTTCGCTTAAAAAAACCCTTGTCTATACTGGAATAATCCAGGAAAAAAATAATAATAGTTGCTAGGTTTCAAAACCAGTCAGATGAGGATAGACAAAAATGCAGTCAGCTGCACCTCTACATATCTTCTTCACAGAACCACAGGAAAGGTAATGTATGGGACTAGGCTCAGGAAGAGAGCTCCAGCATCAAAGCAACTAGTTCTCACATGTCCTAATATTAAGTAGAGTCATCTGCATTGAGGTAGATGTTACTATTACCTGCATGTTGAGTGGAAGATGCCAGGAATTAATTATCTAAGGTTGAGATTCTTAAAAACAGTAACTATAAAGGGGAAAAGAGAGGCCTAACTCCAATCCTGTTCTGCCATGTCCGCTGTAAGTATGAAAAGCTCTTCAGTGAAGCAAGTTTTATGTGAGACATTTCAATAAACTGGAACTTTCTAATGAAGACTAGACTGAAAAATCACCATTTTTGGAGGAAAAATATCTAACCAGCTGTTGAAAGCAGAGATTTTAATTATTCTTTTCTTCTGGCCTTGAGAATGCTATAACCACTACACATGCATGGATTTAGTGAAATTTCTCAGAGACCCTCTCGCCTGACATCAGTGTGGTAAGAGACATGAGGAAAATAAATTACTTACTTGTTTTTTTCCTCCATGCTTTGTGAGAAGCTAGGAACAATTGTGCTTAGAAACACTCCAAATAACTATGCCAGAAAGAATAACTATGTAGGGAATAACTATACATATATATATAACTATACATAGAATAAATAAATGGAATCATAGAATCATAGAATCATAAAATCATAGAATCATAGAATGATAGAATCATAGAATCCTAGAATGGTTTGGGTTGGAAGGGACCTAGAAGATCATCTAGTTCCAATCCCTCTGCAAGGGCAGGGATACCTTCCAGTAGATCAGGTGACGCAAAGCCCTGTCCAACCTGCCGTTGAACACCTCCAGCGACGGGACCTCCACAACCTCCCTGGGCAACCTATTCCAGTATCTCACCACCCATACACTAAAGAATTTCTTCCTAATGTCTAACATAAATTGACCCTCTTCCAGTTTAAAACCATTACCCCTTGTCCTATCACTACACACCCTGGTAAAAAGTTCCTCCCCAGCTTTCCTGTAGCCCCTTCAGGTACTGGAAGACTGCTATGAGGTCTCCTCAGAGCCTCCTCTTCTGCAGGTTGACCAACCCCAACTGTCTCAGGCTGTCTTCATAGGAGAGGTGCTCCAGCTTTCTGATCATCTTTGTTGTCCTCCTCTGGATTTGCTCCAAGAGCTCTATGTCCTTCCTGTTTTGAGGGCTCCAGAACTGGACACAGTACTCCAGGTGGGGTCTCAGGAGTGTGGAGTAGAGGAGCAGGATCACCTCCCTCAACCTGCTGGCTACAGTTCTTTTGTTGCAGCCCAGGACACGGTTAGAATTCTAGGCTGCAGAAGCACATTGATGACTCATGTTGAGCTTTTCATCTACCAACACCCCCAGGTCCTTCTCCTCAAGGTTGTTCTCAATCCATTCTCCACCCAACCTGTATTTGTATTTGGGGTTGCCCCAACCTAGGTGCAGGACCTTGTACTTGGCCCTACTGAACTTCATGAGGTTGGCATGGGCCCACCTCTCAAGCCTGTCAAGGTCCCTCTGGATGGCATTCCTTCCCTCCAGCCTGTCAACCACACCCCACAGCTTGGTGTCATCAGCAAACTTGCTGAGGGTGCACTCAATCCCACTGGCCATGTCGCTGACAAAGATGTTTAACAGCACCGATCCCAGTACCGACCCCTGAGGAACACCACTTGTCACTTGTCTCTGTCTGGACATTGAGCAATTGATCACTACTCTCTGAGTGTGACCATCCAGCCAATTCCTCATCAGTGGTCCATCCATCAAATCCTTTCCTTCCAGTTTTGAGACCAGGATGTCAAGCAGGACGGTGACAAACACTTTGCACAAGTCCAGGTAGATGACATCAGTTGCTCTTCCCTTGTTCACTGACACTATGGCCCCATCATAAAAGGCCTCCAAATTTGTCAGGCATGATTTTCCCTTGGTGAAGCCATGTTGGTTGCCACCAACCACCTCCATGTTTTCCATTTGCCTTAATAGAGCCTTCAGGAAGATCTGCTCCATGATCCTGCCAGGCACAGAGGTGAGACTGTCTTGCCTGTAGTTCCCTGAGTATTCTTTCCTTCCCTTTTTGAAAATGGGGGTTATGCTTCCCCTTTTCCAGTCAGTGGGAAGTTCACCAGACTGCCATGATTTTCAAATATGATGGAAAGCGGCTTTGCAACTTCATCTGCCAGCTCCCTCAGGAGTCGTGGATGAATCTTGTCAGTCCCATGGACTAGTGCACTTTCAGGTTCTTTATTTCAGGATCTTTAGATGGTCTTGAACCTGCTCTTCTCCTACAGTGGGTGGATCTTCCTTTTCCCAGTCTCTGCCTCTGCCTTCTGTGACCTGGACCGTCTGGCCAGAGCCCTCATCAGTTCAGTACCTCAGCCTTCTCCATATCCTGCGTGACAAGGCGTAGCATAACAAGTCTCAATCTTTTTTTTAATTTTTTTCCCCATCATAATTTAGGTCTTCCTCCCACAGTAAATTAGTACTAGTATGACAATTATTATTAAATTATTAAAGTTATTCTACCTTGACTACTTTTTTATTTCCTTCTATTTCTTCTCCTTTCTGACAATTGCAGCTTGCGTATTATTTTTTCCTTACTGACTCATGTATTTACATATAAATAATGGTGTTTAATACTGAAAAGTAGTTTCAGCACAATGAGTTCATAGCAACAAATCTGATTCTAGACACACTTGTTTTGCCTCTCTAAAAGAGTTAAAACATTTGGAAGGGGCCATGCTAACAAAGGGCCACCTGTACGGAAAATCTGGAGGGAAACGGGGAAGTTTAGTGCTATCATCATAAAGAGCATACTCTAATCAGTCACTCCTTTCATGTGAATTTGCAAATCCTTCTTCCCTAGAAGTGCTTTCTAAAGACAATTATTCAAGAGTAAAACCACACAGTGCTACTGCTGAAAATTGCCAATAGATTCTGAAGTGTTTCAAACAAGGATATATTAGATTGCCTGTGTACTTGTAAATTATAATAACAGAGGACAGCAGGCTAATGAGAATAAACAAAAAGCTTCCTGAGCAATGCACCTAATAAAACACAATCATAAGTTAATTTTTCAATGATGGTCTGCTGTCAATGCTTATGGCTGAGAAAACCCCTGCTTTCTTTTATTTCTCAGTATTTCCCAAAGTATTAGTTACAGACTAGTGTAAAAAATGAAAAGTTTTTCATGATAATAGAAGGATTTCATTTCAACTCCTGAATATACTTTAGCTGTTTGAATAAATATTTATGATGTTTGGAGTGACCATTTGCCCACCTTTGAAAAAACAAATAATTCGACTTTACATATGAATACAAGTGGATTTTATTCCATGAAATGCTCTGGTTTTACATTTTGTACACTGTGGTATCAGTCAGAAGCATGTGAACAAGCTCTGAACATTAAATTATGAGCCACACTTTGCTCCCTCTTAAGATTAGCACAGGTATGAATAGCTTTGATGAGTACAATATATTTATTCTTGGTTAAATTTATTACAACCGAAAATAATACTTTGGCTTAAAATTTTTAACTACAGGGTTGATAATGCATAACTTGGGCACATAATTTCAATGTGTATGCTGTAGGTGATGTAGTAAACATAGGTGACTTCCTTTTTCTTGTAGAAATTGATTGTGTCCTTGGAAACTTTGCATCTACTTGTCTTTGATAAGCCTAATCTCCATACCTACTATCAATTTATTACTAGCTATTTGTAGTAACTACCAATTATGTCTAATACTTCAATTAAAATCTTGCTTCTCTCCAAGCGAAGACAAGGTTTCTGCAATGAACATGCCACACCACAACTCCATGTGTCAGTAAGGGCCTGAAATGTAGTTCTACATAAGAGATTATTTAAAAGTACTGGTGATTCTATCTGGATGATTGTATCTGATGTGAGAACATAACAGCAAGTTCTGGTAGCTCCAAATCAACTTATCTTGCTTATTTTAACCTCAAAATTTTTTTTAAGCTTATGACTGAATTCCCAATCAAATTTTCAATAAAGGAATATTGCTTAAAAGCAATGAAGACATTCAGGTCCAACTCTGGATTACTAACAATCCCTTCAGTTTGGCTACTAAATATGGGGATGGCTCTAGCTTTATAGGTGCCTGAGGCTTCCAGAACCCACAAAATTCTGCTTCTGCACATGTCCAGATATCTGAGGTACGACAGTGCTGAGCAGCAAAACAAAGAGCTGAAGTGATATTTATCTACTTGAAGTCCTGAATCATTTACTGGAAATGTATTCAGAGTGCCAAATTACTACGAGATATTAGAGTGCTCTTTTATGTTTTGAATGAACACACTGTCTGCGTTATGTGTGTAAGGTACTGAAGTGCAGAAAAGATGGTAAATGACATAGGTATTATTTGAAAAATTGTGGAGCCTGTCTTAAAGAAGGCATGTGATGTGAAAATGCATCTCGTGCATGTGTGTGTGTTTTGTCTATATGTATATGAATTTCCTGCCAAAATTAGAAGCTGCTGGATTTGAAATGTAACAATTAGGTATGACTCACTGGAGGGAAGGGAGGCCATCAAGAGAGACCTTGACGGGCTTGAGAGATGGGTTTATGCCAACCTCATTAAGTAGAACAAGGACAATTGCAAGGTCGTGCACCTGGGACAGGGCAATCTCAAGCACAAATACAGACTGGGTGGAGAATGGGTTGAGAACAGCCCTGAGGAAAAGGGTGTGGGGGTACTGGTTGATGAGAAGCTCAACATGAGCCAGCAATTTGCCAGCAACTGTGTCCAGTTCTGGAGGCCCAATACAAAAAAGACATGAAGATGCAATAAATGCAATAAATGATGCAATAAAATAAATAATGCAATAAATAAATAAATAATATAAAAAGGACATCAAGCTTTTGGAAAGTGTCCAAAGGAGAGCCATAAAGATGGTGAAGGATCTGGATGGGATGTCTTATGAGGAACAACTGAGGTCACTTGGATTATTCAGCTTAGAGAAGAGGAAGCTGAGGGTTGGTGACCTCATTGCAGTCTATGGCTTCCTCACGAAGGGAAGAGATGGAGTAGGGACTGATCTCTTCACTCCTGTGACCAATGGCAGGACTCAGGGAAATGGCAGGAAGCTGAATCAGGAAGCTGAATCAGGGGAGGCTTAGGTTGGATATCAGGAAAAGGTTTTTCACCCAGAGGGTGGTTGAGCACTGGAACAGGATCTCCAGAGAAGTGGTCACAGCACCAAGCCTGCCTGAGTTCAAGAAGCTTTTGGATGATGCTCTCAGGCACATGGTGTGATTCTTGGGGTGCCCTACACAGGGACAGGAGTTGGACTCGATGATCCTGATGGGTCCCTTCCAACTCAGCATATTCTATGATTCTATGATTCTATGCTGGATCTAGTCCAGAGGAGGGCCAAGAAGATGATCAGAGAGCTAGAAGACAGGCTGAGAGAGTTGGGGTTGTTCAGCCAGGAGAACAGAGGGTTCTGGGAAGACCTTGTAACAGCCTTCCAGTACCTGAAAGGGGCTACCTAAAAGCTAGGGAGGGACTTCTTACAAGGAAATGTAGTGATAGGACATGGGGTAATGGCTTTAAACTGAAGAGGCTAAATTTAGGTTAGACATGAGGCAGAAATTCTTCACTGTGGGAGTGGAGACACTGGAACAGATTGCCCAAGGAAGCTGTGGAAGCCCCATCCTTGGAAGTGTTCAAGGCCAGATTGAATGGGGCTCTGAGCAACCTAATCTAGTGGGAGGTGTCCCTGCCCATGCAGGGGTGGTGGAACTAGATGATCTTTGAGGTCCCTTCCAATTAAAACCATTTTATGATTCTATGGTTCTATTACAGTGATGTTTGTTGTTGGTTTTTTCTTTTTTTTTTTTTTTTTTTTTCCCTTGAAGATGCTAAGAAGACTGAGGAACTGTAACACTTTCTTTCATCTGTTAGAAGATGATCGATGCAAGACTGCAAAAGAGGGATGTAGTGAAGCTAACTGAAAATAAAAATAGTTTTTATGTGAACACAGGTAACCATTGACAGAGTTAAACCAAAGACATGGTCAGGAGAGTATGGTGAGAATCAGAATTGTCACCTGCCTGTAAAACTGAGAAGGGAATTGTGGTAAAATAAGGAAAATAATAACATTCTTGGACCATGCAATGTGTTACTTTGCTTCCTTGTACAGCTTCAACTCTTCACTTCCTTCTACTTATTTTTCTTGACATAATGATCAGCTTAAACAGAGAAGTGGTATGTTGTACAGAAGAAAGCAGAGAGGTCCATAACCCACATATTGTACTGCTGGTGATAGCCGTGTCTTGAGAAGTAGGAGGCTATATGGGGTGGCTGTGGCAACGTGCTGGTAGCAGGGGTGGACTCTGTGGGAAGAGGCTGGGGTGTCCCATGCCAGACACAGGGAACGAAGGAGTGAAATTAAGCCTGCAAGAAAGGGCAGGGGTGGGGGGAAGGTGTTTTTTGAATTTTTGTGTTTATTTTTCACCATTCAGATCTATTTTAATTGGCAGTAACTTAAATTAATATTCCCTGAGTTGAGTCTCTGTTGCCCATGACGATAACTGGTGAGTGATCTATCTGACTTGGTCTCAGCCCGTGAGCTTTTTAATCTTATTCTTTCCCCCTGCTCTGCTGAGGAGGAGAGGAAGTGAGAAAGCAGCCATTAGCCAAGATTAAACTACTGCAGAGGTACAAATGTAAACCTACTGACGCTGATGAGGACTTGGAACCATGTATCACTGCTCCTGGTTGAATATGGAACTGCAATATGGAAAGTCAGTGATATCATATTTAATTGAAGCCATTAAAATGAGTGAGTTTAGAAAAACTACTTTTGGCTAGATTTGGTCAACTCAGCACAAAAATGCTCTGTAGCAAATTTTAAATCCTGCAAAAAATATGTGAATGTGGGAAGATAAATTCACAATGTACCTGAATTTAGGCTTCTGCATTCCGCTTACATGGCACCTAAATGGTGTGCTGAATGTCTGCCCTCTTACACTACACAGTCTCTACTGCCCTCAAAATACTGATTAAAAGAGTGCTGGTGTGGAGGCAAGCAGGGCAGAAGGTGTGCAGGAAGAGCTCCTTTGTGGTCTTTGGAACACTGACCGCACTGCAGAGCCTCCTGTGAGCCATAGCTGTGGCTGTTGCCCACCCCTGCCCACTCCATACTGCACTGCTGCTATGGTAGCTCTGCTGCCTTTACTAGTTTACTTTACAAGTGACTGGCATTAGGCAGTGAAATTATTTGTTGTGTGTTTTATCCTCCCCTACGTAAATCCCTAATCTGGTTTTCTCAGGGATGGACTGGAAGCAACATAGTGCTTCAACTACCTTGTGATTTTGTGCAGTAAGAAACCTGGGCAAGTGCCAGGAATCACAGAATCATAGAACTGTTTGGGTTGGAAAAGACCTTCAAAATCATTGAGTCCAACCTCATCCTAACCCTATTTACCCTATTTCTGGTGACCCACTGCTAAACCATGTCCCCAAGCACCACATCCAGATGACTTTTAAACACATTCAGGGATGGTGACTCAACCACCTCCGTGGGGAGCCTGTTCCAGTGCCTCACAACCCTTTCCATAAAGAAGTTTTTTCTGATATCCAACCTAAATCTCCCCTGATGCAACTTGAGCCCATTTCCTCTTGTCCTGCCATCAGTCACCAGTGAGAAGAGACCAAACCCACTCTCACTACAACTTCCTTTCAGGTATTTGTAAAGAGTGATAAGGTCTTCCCTCAGCCTCCTCTTCCCCAGACTAAACAGCCCCAGCTCTCTCAGTTGTTCCTCATAGGGGATGTTTTCCAAACCCCTCACTAGATTAGTTGCCCTTCTTTGGACCTGCTCCATCACCTCAATGTCCTTTTTGTATTGAGGTGCTCAAGAGCAAGATGCGTCTGACACAATACAAATAGACTTTCCTGTCTTTCCCTCCCAGTGAAAGATGATTTCATGTTAAGTGATGCTTTGCTATTAAAAATACTAATTTATACAAACTAGGTTCTGTAATTAAAACTAAATTGAAAAATAATATACTGAGCTTTTTTTTTTTTTTAGTTGAAAAGAAATAGCTGAGATAGCTGGAGAAGAGGCAATAAAGGTTAGCTTTATTCAGCTGTTTAAGTGATTCTTGATTAGTGACTGCAGGGCTCTGCATATTAAATTATAGTTTGAAATTTAATAGAAGAAAATCTTTATGAAGTGACTTCTCTACTGTAATTACATACGTTGTGTGCAGACGCAGTAAAGCTTTGTTGACTTCACCTCTATACTGTAAGTATCTTATCCATAATACTGACATTCAGTGTGTGTGATGTAATTCTGACCAAGACTATTTGAGGACCTCAAAGGTACAAATGGCACCTTTGACACTGTAGTCTTGTAATTTCTGAACTACTAATGAGGGACTGAACCCACTTCAAAGACACTAACTAGTTATGTGTTAGAGCACTGAGGCTGCTTTCATGTACAACTGGCTGAAAAACTTTTTGGCTCTGAAATTACTATGGGACTGCTGAAAAGATACTGGACTGACAGCTACTGAATTGAGCAGAAAGTTCCAGCTAACTATTCATTATCAAAGAGAGATTGAAAGCACGTTGTTGATGAAACATAACTTAATACTGATTTTACTAGCCAATGTTTATTGTAGTGATTATGGTCACTCCTGTTTATGCCTTCATGAGGAAAATAAGCCATTTTAAGTAGGAAATTCAGAGCCACTTGCAGTTGCATATGGACCTGGTTATGGTTTCTAGTCTGGAGGGAGAACAAAAGAAGTCTTAGTCTGGTAAAAAGATAAAAAGTATCTTTGTTTTCTTCCTGAGCTGCAGGGACAAAGATATTACCAGAGAGAAAAGGAGCCAATTCCACTTTGCCTGGAGCAGCAGAGATCTCTGGCCAGACATGCACTCACAGTGTCTCAGAGTGTCTGGGGTTGGAAGGGACCTCTGAAATCATCCAGTCCAACCTCCCTGCTAGAGCAGGATCACCTACAGTAGATCACACAGGAACATGGCCAGATGGGTTTTGAATATCTCCAGAGAAGGAGACTCCACAGCCTCTCTGGACAGCCTGTTCCAGTGCTCTGTCACCCTCACAGTAAATAAATTTTTCCTTTTGTTTAGCTTGAACCCCCCTGTACTCCAGTTTGTGCCCATTGTTCCTTGTCCTGTCACTGGACACTGCAGAAAAGAGACTGGACCCATCCTCCTGACACCCAGCCTTTAGATATTTATAAGCATTGGTGAGATTCCCCCTCAGTCTCCTCTTCTCCACGTGAAACAGACCCAGCTCTCTCAGTCATTTCTCATAAGGCAGATGATCCACTCCCCTAATCATCTTAGTGGCCCTGCACTGGACTCTTTCCAGTAGTTCCCTATCCTTCATGAACTGGAAGCCCAGAATTGGACACAGTATTCCACATGTGGCTTCGTGAGATATGACATATGTCCATACATCACATGGGGACATGTGTTTCTGCGAGTACAAAAACACTGGTTCAGTTACACCTGTCAGGTGTTTAACACTTCAGAAAATCAGGCAACTTATTTTGCTGCTCAATCAAGACCTTTAGTGTTGCCAGTAATTTATTCATTTCCCCAGTCTTAAACCAGATTAGAGTGATCAAGCTCAGAAGGCTTTTACACATCAGTGTGTAAGTAAATTGAGAAACATAATCTGGATCTTTTATGTAGTTATTTCCTTCTGAGAGGCAGATGCTTGTGTTAGTTTATGTTCTCTGTGGTATGGTGAATGAGGTATTCCCACACTGAACCACAATGGCTGGAAGAAACAGTAAAAAATTTCTCATGGGAGAGATGGTCTACCCAAAAGCCAAACCTGGGGAAATAGTCTAGCTCTAACTTCCCTGATATCCAACAAGGTCAGTTTATAGCTGAATTAATTGAAAAAATACTATTTCTACTTTGGCAAATGGAAAGGTATCAAATTTAATTGTTCCACATTACGTACAAACCCAATCTTTTTTAGCAGCATTATCAAAAATACTATTTCTTTGTAGAAATTTTCCATTGTTGAGAAAATGCATTTTCCATTGAAACATAAACCAGAAATATATAACAAACTTTAGTTTTCAACTAAAACCAGATACCTGTGTATGCATTTTCTAACTGTGTATTCGTTATATATCCTCTGTCCACACATGGAGATCTTGAAAGATTGTTCACAAACACTATTGACCTCTGAATCCTGTATTAATTCTGATGACACATGCTGTCTCTCTACACAATTGGGAGTGAAAGTCAGATAACATGGTGAGATGACTAATTTTAGGTGAGTTAAGTTAATCTTGAGTTGCCTGACTCTTTCCATTGACTCCAAAGGACTGAGGGCATTGTTTAAGGCGTCCAAAATTAGTTAGGGTAAACCCACATCAACATCCTAATAATTTATCTGCATTCGTACAGTTCTCTAACTCAGGAAAAGACTAAATTCTTTGATGCCTAACTGTTAGCTTCTTTTAAAGACATAAACTCGTCCTGGTTTAGAGGATTTGTAGTTTAGGGATTTCAAATATGCGGTGTAGAAAGTTTGTGACTTCATAGTTTTCTTTCATAGTGCTGAGAATTGGAATGACCTTTACATGTATTTAAATAGGGATAGATATGTTTAGATAATTTTCTAAAAAAGGATTGACCAAATACTTTTATGGTGTGACAAAGTGGCTTTTAATGGTGGATACTTCCATAGTGTCTCTGCACTTCTAATGAGCTTTATTAAAAGTATGTCTTCATCCAAACCCCTGTATTAAAACAAATAATAAAATAAATAGCTGAATTAGTTTCTTTTTTTCTCCTGACAGTTATTTTTCTGGGAGGCCACAGAGCTGGAAAAAATCTCTGACAGGAGCAGTGTTTTCTTTGTTGAGGTAATCCTAATAGATGAATTTATTTGGCCATGAAGGTTGCTCTTTTTAGAGCACTTTGAAAGCATAAGCAGAGGAAAGAATGCTTGAAAGAGCCTGAAATTTGATTTACATCTTTAGAAAATGTGACTATTGTCTTTATCTTCACTGTTATTGTATGTGGTATCCTTCTATAATATTTTATTGTAATAGTACTTAATAGCTGCCTTTGAGATATTAATGGAAATTGTCACAGGCAAGGGAGATATTACTGAGTCTAATGAAGCAAAGTAGGACTAAAAGGAAAAAAAAACCACAAAAAATAAGTAAAATCAGAATAAATACAAGATTTTAACTTATTTCTGAAATTTAACCCTATACAGGATTAATTGTCATAAAATAAAAATAAGTGAATGCAGTTACTATTCAACATACTAGTGCATTCTTCATGAAGCATTACAGAGCAGTTACAGCTTACAGATTTTGGATGTAGAATTTAAATGTATCTGATTTATCAGTCCATAGCACATCAATGTAACAGTACTACAATAAAAATGTCCAATTTTTTATAAATTATACCAAGTGAATTCCTGCTGACTGAAGATTACACATGCTTCAAATCACCCATAACAAGGATGGTAAATAAAAACAGTATTCTATAAGGAAAAAATACAATTTTGATAGAAAATACGGCTCTCCAAGTGTCAAAATACAAACATGGGCATGGCATTTAAACATATTTCTCACTATGTGCCCACTCATTTAAACTCTAGAAACATGACTAATGCATTTCAAACATTTGCTCTGGCCAGTTAAACACAAGAAGCTGTGAAAGGAGGCTGGAAAATGCAAATGAATGACTTATTAAATACATTAGCATTTTCAAGCGGATTTTCAGCTATGTTCATCTTTTGGTGATGGAGCATTCAATGAAAGGCAAACAGAAAATACCATCGAAATAGAAGCTATGGAAGATGGCAAACAGCCTGATACTTCTTGTTTTTCTGACCCAGAGAAACCGAAATCTTTAACACATTAAGTGTTTAGTTTGAATTAGAATGCAGTTTATTTTAACTACATTTTTTAAAGAGGACCTTAACCATTTTAGTTAAAAAGAACCAAATGAAAATTGCATTAAATCTGCCTAAAGCCCTAAATTTGCTGCAATTGAAAAATAATCTCAATTAATGGCAAAATATATTGAATATCATATGTTTTGCTATAGTTTTGAAGAAAATAATGTCACTGAATTGGTAGAAGATATTGACTTTCTCACCCTGAGAAACCATCTGTTAAAATGATAAATCTACTTCCAGAAAAAGCAGTCATTTCTGCAGAGACAGAGAGAGATAGAGATATAGATATATTTAAATTATGTTATTCAGTATTTGCAATTAACTAGTTCAGAAATGTATAGAAGGTCAAACAATGAGATCTACCATAGAAAAAAATAAATGGAACTTCACCAAACCTCATACCATTTTTTAATATGCAAACAGAAAAAAACATGCTTACAAACCTAAACTTTTTATGAATGTAATGTAATTTTATACAATTAAATATGTCATAAAATTACATGTTTGTGTATTTCAATTTTAATTCAACAGGAATCTTACAATATCATATATTTATAATATTTTAATCAATATTAATATAATATATATATTTATGATATATTAAAAATAACTTAGCCACTAAAAAAGAAAATTATCATGTGTCTTTCTGACACTAAAAATGAACTTACTGAATTTTCTTAATGGAATTTGCTGGCAGTTCAAACATGTACTTAGACATAATATAGCCATCTAAAGTTAAAGAAATGCCAAACTTGGTGTGATGGCTATGAGACTTATTAGCTGCTAACATCAAGAAACAGAAATACAATTCCAAAGAACAAAGGCTCTAATATCATGTAATGACCAGCTATCTACACCTGCTGCAGGGATCTCTATACATATGAAGAGAGGTAACTTTTGGAGGCAGTTGAGAATGCAGTTGGTTAGGCATGGTAAGTAAGAACAAAATTTTAACAAAATAAATCAAGATAGGAAAGACTAAACCAATATAATAAGTTTCAATATTCCCTGATTATTGATTAAAATATTATTATTATTTAAATTATTGGCTAAAATAATTTTTATATAAATGTGCACTCAGCAATGCACCTGTAGGTGATCTAGGATTGAAGTGCAAAAAATAGCAATGTACTTACTTTTACATGATACCCACTTGTTGATATGTTCTTAGAGAAAAGCACGGAGTTTGGCCCTTTGGACGCAATGCTCTAAGATAAACTGTCCCACGTGTTGCTGTACTTAAGTCTGAGATTTATGAGAAATCGTAAGGGATATGCATGTAGTGTGAATGGGAAAGCCTTAGAGAGTATTTATTATGTCTACAATATTCATACACAAATTTTGATTAAAAAATCCAAATCTCAATTTTTTATAAACCAAAATCTGGGAAAAAAAAGGGATCCTACGCAATCACATTTTTTTTGTGACTTCAAATTTTTCAGTTATTCCTGAGTTCAAATTGACAGTCTGTGCGATTGTTTCCCATATAATGTTTTAAAGTCAATAAACTTTGAAAACCAAAGATACCTTAAGCGCATACTCATAAAATTCCTAAGCCACTCCAGTAAGCATGCATTATTATTTATACCTGAAATCTGTAGCAGGCTAACACTCTCTTTGTAAAGACCGGGGACCGAGCTGTGTTCCATTTAAATCACCTGTGCTATTGCAGGAGAAAGAAAAATATACATCTGCCGAGGCTTTGGGGGGGGAGTATTTGCTGACTCTAAAATAAGTTACAGAACATTCCCTTCATTTTCAGACTATTAATGCTTATCCTTGGCTTAAGCAAGAATACTTACTTTTTCTCTTCAATTGTGCACATTACAAACAGAGATTAGTGGCCTTTCACTTCAGAGCTGTCAGAGTTAAAGTGACATGAAACTATTAACATTCTGTTGTAAGTGGCCAGAAGCTTACTCTGAATTTTTTTCATCTGAAGACCACTAAAACCCTTAGTTTGCGCTGTTTTCATGAAGATCACCCTTTTCACTTGAATTGGACACTCGCACTGGGTATCTTCAAACTATTAGTGCTCCTTTGCCACTGCCAGATGTTTTACACTTTAAAATGAGAGATTATCCCATATGAACTATTCCATTATATTCTGCGTGGAAGACTTCAAATGCAATAATCAGAAGGTATCAGTCATATCTATGAGACAGCCAGTTATAAAATGAGATGAGTTTTACCCATACAACATTCCTGTTGGATTTATATTTTGCTACCTCAATAGCACAGCAAAAATATCCTGTAAATATACAACTCTACATACCAAACAAAATACAAACTGTAGGAGGAAAGATGAACAGGGATTTGGAGAAATATTAAGCAAAGAAATATATGTTGTGTTTATTCTTTCGTATCTTACTAGTTTTACCTCCTCAGTACTACACAGTCTCATATCTGTTGTTACGATCACTGAGAAAATGAACACATTTTTCATTTACAAAGTTTTTCAGGACAGCCTTCAGATTCTCTAATAACTGCTTCGGTATATTTTAAAATGGATAAAATTTAAACTGTATCAAAAAGTTGCCCATTTTGTATGCACAAACAGCTACTCACGTGTTATAGAGTCCTAGGTACCGAGTCAACAGCCTCTCAGATGTCTGGAACTGAAAATATTTTCCATGGTGCAAACTCTGACAGGGACAATTTTTACTGACTAGGAGATGTGAAGTGAAACTTTTGGCTGATTGAGTACATTGAAAGTTTTCATATCAGCTATAGACAGCACCTCACCAAGTTTTATAGTTGAATATTAAATCCCACTTCCTTTAGATATAAATCTGAGGGATCTTATCCATACACACATCCTTCTCTACTCTTTTTATTCCTGTCTTTTAATTCTTATTTCACTCAGTTCTTTCCTCCTTTGAATAAAATTTCTCCTTCTTTTCTTAAAATTGTATAACAAATGTTTCAATGTTGCTACTGTTTTTTTTAACAGTTCTCATAAATCCTGTTAAAACCATGTTGTTTTGCTATGATGTTTTCACTTGCAGTAGAGCTAAAGTTTGTGCTTTTAAAATGTCAAAGAAACATTAAGTTCTTGTATTGGCTTGTATACAAGTTTACGATGAGGACTTGGTAACACCTGTGACAGCAGTCCTAGTGGGAAAATACTGATGGGTTTTCTTTTTCCTTTTTAATATTTTTTTCCTATTAGAATCTAGCTAGGTGCTTTCAACTTTCAGAAGCAGCATTTCACAGCCCTCTCCCATTCAGGAAATTATGGATTTGGTTACTTGTAGGTACCTGATTTTAGTGACCTTGACCTATCGATCAGAACTTTGATGTTCTGTCTTCTGATGCTGGATATATCAGTAACCAGCTTATTACTTTTAACCTGCTTTTAAAAAATAGTCCTTTATAAAGTACAAACAGGCACAAAATTGGAGGCTTGTCTCTAAAATAGAAAAATATAAATACAAAGAACTTCACTGTTATCTGCAGAAATAATAATAATAATTTTCCTTGCTTACATGGCCCTATTTTGAAGAGAATAATAAATTCTCCTGAATTTAACAGGGGTAGACAAATTTGTTCTGGCTAGTTGTTTAATATAAATCCCTAATAAGGTGTTATCACACTTACTTTAAAAATGAGATGAAAGCTCAACAGAATAACAGTTTAAATCTCAGCCTTTGGCATTAATAGACTATACAGATGAATGGATTTGGATGTTGTAAAGTAGTATCTTGGCATATTTGTAAAATTGTAAAAAAATAATTGGTAGTCAAAACAGAATTGCCAAAGAACAAAACCAGCAACCCCCTTGCCAAGGAATATACAGAACTTTTCATCTCAAATTAAAACTGTCTGAGATTTTTATATACCCAGAAACTACTTTTAGAATTTTGAACTATCTCTACATTGAGATAAAGTCTTAAGATTATTTTAATTTACTTCAAATTTTTTAATTTATTTATTTTAAATTTTAAAACACTTTTAATAAAAAGAAAGTCACATAGCTGGCAGTTAAAAAACTCACGTCCCACAAACCTCTTGGGTAGGTTTAACTGAAGCAGAAGAGATATCCAGGTACAACAGAATATTCAAGTGAAACCTCTGTAGTCAGAAACAGAATGATACTCACTCCTTGTGAAAGTCTAGAGAAAGAAAGAAAACAAACCCTTCTCTGTAAATTATCATCTCTGATTACATTAAAAAAAAAAAAATAAAAGAGGAAAGCACAGAGCACATTGCGTGTGCCGAGCACTACCTGAGAGCTGCGCCTCCCCATACATGGCCTCATTCTGCACATAGTGAAATCAGTAACAAGGGTTCTTCTTGACTTGAGCGGATTCAAGATTGAGCTTCTTGGCACTGTGCCCAACAGGCATCATTGAAACTGTAAGAGCAAGGCCAGAGACTCCAGTGGGAATCCATGCATTGACTGAAGCATATCCTTAAGCAGATATCTGAGTCCCATAAAGTCAACAGATGTAAGTATGTACTTTAAGCTGAGAACATGCTTTGTTGAATCTTGGCCTTTGGCAATTATTTGAGACATCAAGTTTTACTTACTTTATGACTAAGCTGCTAAAATGTTTTGAAAAAAAATAATTAATGCCAGGGGTCATTTTATTGATGTTTTTACATGAAAAAAAGAATTCCTGAAAGTATTATTAATTCATGAAATGACAAGGGCATGCTTAGTTTCATCTTACTACAGATTTGTTCTTGTCAATCCTGTAAACACTGCTGTAGGAAGTCAATCCAAAACTGCTATTTAAAAAAAGAAAAAAAAAAAAAAAAGAAAAAAAGAAGACGAGCTTCGTACATGTAAATTGGCCTTGTTTACAAGGTATAGTCCTAGAGGTACTTGTTCTGGAACAGATGAAGAGCGTCCCCATGGACAGCTGTGGAAACCTGAATAGCTAAGGACTTTGTTTTGCAGACACTTGAGAAAAAAAGGCTTCTGTAAATAGTGCAACTATGAAAGAATTTCAGGGAATCTGGCACTTTACAATGTTCCTAAAGTTAACTGGATTTGCTAGATTTGTTCAGGACCTTAGAAAACCAGAATACTTATGAAGATGAGTTGTAGTGATTCAGGAACTTCAGTTGGTTTAGAAGGTTTTGTACAGGCAGATTTGTAAAGACATATAGGATAACCATAGACATAGATACATACTGATTTGTAGCAATATACATACGGCTTTTTTATTTTAGGTATAATTAAGAATGAAACAGCAGTCCTTACTTTGATACAACTGATGGAATTTTTCATTCTTATGGTATTAACTAGTAGATTTTTATGTTTAGTCTGTTCACAAGTGATTGTGAACTGATCTTCAGTTCCATGAATGTGTTTGTTAACTGTAAAGACTGAATCATCAGTCTATCAAGTTAATTTATTTTTTTTTAGTTGAAAAGACATTTAACTAAACCTAATTATGATATGATTCTTACTATTAAGTAAAAAATTAAGCTCAATCAGTTTGTTGAGATGTGTAAGTATGGATATAAATAATCAGTTGTTCTTATTTTTTAACTGATTAACAAATAAATTTCAGAACTTCTCTGGCTTCATAAAATAAAAACTTCCTTAATTTGCAGATAATTACTTCCAGTCATTCTTTTTAAAAAATTACATATATTTTAAGAATTTCTTAGGGAATTTCTAGGAACATAACTTGATTGGTAGTGTGAAAGTGAGAGCATATTGCTTTTCTTTGTTTCAGAGTGTTCTTTCTTTACTACGCAATGCTGCTTATTGTCCCAAGAAGGGACATAATGATTTGCTTAAAACAGAGCACACACTAATCCCTCTTCCTACAATATTCTTAAGTAATTTATAAGTGCTTTTTTTTCAAACTGAGGAGTTTGACAGTGCCCCTAGTGAATCTTGATATACATGTCTGACAATTCATACACAAATGATACGGCATGAAATATTCATTAGGAATACTCTGAATTATGTAGCAAAGAACGAAGGTACTGTAGTTGTCACACTTTTCATCTGGTAAATATCCCAGTGGGCACAATGAATTCACTTATATATCACAAAGAGTTTCCCAACATGTTTCAATTATTGATCTTATGGCTGCAATCTTCCATGTGCGCATACATGTTTTTGTTTTTCAGGCTCTTGTGAAACACACCCACATCTTCAGCAGTGCAGTAAAATGGATTAAACCTATAAAGAAAGGCATTAGCTTGTATTTTACTTTAGTTAAGCATATCTCAAAGCAGTTTCTGTGTTTAGACTGCATTGAGGAGATCTGGTCACAGCATAAACAGATTAGGCTTCAAGAGGAGACAGTTAAGTGTTTTTAAAAACTACAGAAGATTTCCCCATTAATTTAAACTGAAGCACATAAGAAACAGAATACAGGAAAATGGATCTCTACCACATTTAGAACAGGCAGGCATCATATAATGACAAGAAGCAACAGGTCTATCATGTGATGAGATGAATAGTGTCATTTGTAACTTCTTAAAAGGCAGATGAGAAACACACAGTACTTCCTTGAGACATGATGCCGAATGACACTTATCACTTAAAATAAGTAGCTAGAAATCTCAGGCATAATAGATCCATTTGGAAAGTGCACAGCACGATGCTAACTTCTTACAAATATTTAACATCCTTTGACATGTCACATTCCATTATTCAATAATATAAACTAACATAATCTTGTTTTTTTTAAAGCAAATTTAATAGAAACTTAAATTCTTCTACCCACACTTTTCAGTGCTTTAAGCTACCTTTCAAGTAGAGATAGCTCTCGGTTAAATTACTGAGGCACTGAAGATCCTGTACAATGGAAGAGAGAAGGGCTAAGCTATGTAGATGTAGTTACAATTAGCTTTTTGAATGTTAACCCAATGCCATGGTTATATAGAAATAATGTGGAGGTAAATATAGCAGGCTAGGTTTGAATAAGCCCAGGGCTGATGACAATGCTAGGGAGAGAACGCACACTAAAGCACTATGGCGCTAGCAGTAAAAATCTGTTTCCACTTTCTGATTTACCAGAGGTTTCAGGGCAAATGCTGGCTTAAAACATCCCCCATCACTCAGATTAGGCACCACCATCCCAGCTCCAACAGCTGCTTGAACTCTCAGCTGGCTGATACAACTGTGAGAATGCTGTCCATTAACCACATTAAGGTTTTAAAAAAACCTCTTGTGGGTAGTGAAGGAGCTGGGCATGTCTAACCAGGAGCATCTTCCCAATGCAACTTCTAGAACAGAAGCTTAGGTACAACAGTACAAGTACAACAGTTCAAGTAGAACGGGACAGCTGGGGGCAGTGAAGGGGGAGGTGGGTTTCACTGCCAAGCTTGCATGGAGATTGCATGCAGCTTGTACATAATTGTCTGATTTTTACCCAAAGCCACTAGTTCTTGCTAGACAACAGAAGCATCACTATGAAAGAGTATAAGCTTCTAGATTTTATATATCCACAGGTACTAGTGATATATTTTGACAATATTGGAGAAAACCACACTTTTCAAATATTGAAAATGAAGAAAAATAAATCTTGCTTACACAGTATTTTGTAATTACAACAGCACAGCAAGGTAGAATTCCTTTGATATATGACAACTCCATCCATGTAAAAAACCCCTTAATTCTTGTGTATTTAAGAACATAGCTTTTACTTTTCTTTTCGTGATTATGCTACAAGTACAACTAAATGTCTAAATTTTAAAGTGTTATTTTCTTTATTTTATTGTAACTAAGCTCAAAACTTTGAGCTAATATAAAACTTGTAACCATTTAATTTTATCGTTGTTGCTAACTCTTGAGATAGTTTTAAAAGCACTAGGCACAAATAGAATGCTATTGAAAATGGTGCTACAGGAACATCTAATAAAAATGATATTAACAAAGAAACAAAGTCTATAGAAACTCTATTTATCATTATTTTTATTAAAAAAGCTAAAATAAATTAACAGTAATATATCTGTGAGACTGTTAACCTTTTTTGTTTGCAGACTCTTGAACACTTCCATCTCCCTGAAGAAAATCACATATACAAACTTCTTAGTCACCTTTTGTGGGCAGTTTAAATAACACATTGATAGAGAAAAAGAGTTGAAAAGTTTTGAATTTAGCAACACTGGAATTTTCTTTTCAAACTAAAACATGAAATACATGCTGACCAGAACAAGACACACAGTCCAGACCTTTCTGCAGATAGATAATGCACAATTTGTTTCTAAGGTACAGTTGGAACAATGAAACTATTTTTCATAACAAACAGTTCAGACTTACACACTTTCTCCTTCAAATGCTACTTTTACTCTCACTCTTTATCCCCACTAGGAAGATGAGATGCCTCAGGGTAAGGGATATATAAAAGGTTTTGCTCTCTCCTTGTCTCCCCCCTTTTAAAGCTAATTACTCCATCTCATAGCATCCCGGGCAAAGCACCTTGGCATTGTATCTTTTCTTAGTAAGGGGGGGAAGAACCCAACAACTATCAATACATGCTATTGAATTTCAGGTGGACTAGAAGGTTCCCTTTTATGTAACACTCTACTGCCTAACAGATGTTATGGCTATTGACCAGTTTGTCTAAGTTTAAGGTTAAGGCTATGCTAAAGCACAATAGTTTTTCTTTTATAAATCTATTTTTTACAACAATAAAATCTGCAAAAATAAGATTGTAATGCTGCTGTCATGTGTTTCTCTCTCAGGTAAAACAATGAGAATAAAACAGTGTGTTTTTATCCTTAAAAGGAAACAGCTAACTAACGTTAGATGGGTTTTGCAGGTTTATGCGTGTAATGTTATTTATAGACACTGCTGGAAAATCCATTGTCTTTCAGTAGCAGATGACAATTCAGACTTCTAGGCTTTGTAAACATTTCTGTCTCTGATTTCTTACGAAACTCTGCGGACTTGAACAGGTTCAGATCTAAGGTGTTTAAATCGGCGTTCATTCTGGTGACTGGTGAGGTCAGATTGGTCTGTAGAGCTTACTCGTAGCCCGTGGAGTAGCCCTAAAAAGCAGGTATGTGAGCAGCTTCTGGCTGCCCCTACTTTATTTTCGTGACAGTGTCAGTTTAGGCAGTCCCTGCCACCATTCATTTTTGCTCCCATCTAACCCCTTATTTCAGCACAAAAAATCAGCAGAGTGGTCCAATTTTTGGTTTTGGTTTCTATCTCTCTTGTTTCCTAGTGGCCTTCTCCACAAAAACAGCTCCATCCACCACCTCAGTACAGTGAGGCATGGTGCTCAGGATAATGGCTGAATGGTTAAGCAGTTAAGTGCCAATTTTTAATTGTTTTATTTATTTATTTATTTTTAATGGAAAGTGCCACACCACCAGCCCGTAAAATAATTCTTCCCCTTCTCCTTTGTCGGTCTGGCACTTCCAGCCCACTGGGGGTTAACGAGCCTAGAGATGGCAAGTATTGTATTTATTTTGAGTATGGTAATTCTGTTCCCTCAAACTCTGTTTTTACATGACTGTAATATGGAAATTAAAAGCTACTTTATTTTTGTATGTATGTATGTAAGTATGTATGTATGTATTTTGGAGCCACGGTGTTTAAGAACTATTAAAATAGCTACAATCAAAAATTAATGAAAGAAGGATCTGCTACTTCTACATAGCCTTGTGCCCAGTCTTGCACTTACTACTTGAATGAAATTACTCATAATGTAGGATGAAAATCTCTAGTGTCAACAAAGTTAACCCGTCCGACATTTTTTTAAGACGAAATGTCTGGCTTCTCAAAACCAACCGTTTTCAGTTCTTAAACAAAACAGCTGCTTCCTTCACCTGATTTCAAGACGAACTTTGCCAGCAAAAAGCCTGCAAAACTGGCTCCATTGTGTCTACCCGCCCTTGAATGATTGCTGCTTAGCAATTTCTCTTAAGAAAACTATGCATAATCGAAGTTAGACAATGGGAAAAGCAATGAATATGAATGACTCCGGAATCTTTGAGCTCCTTTGTTATGCTGCCACCAATGTACACAAGAAAGGAGCTATGTATGGGACCATATGAGGTGATCAAAACATTAACCAGACACTGTAACCGTTTCTCAATATTCTCAGCCTCTAGTGTGTGTTTGAAAGAAATGTGCTACTTGGAGCACAGCCATTTTTTTAGTGTGTACGGCCTCTATCTTTGCTTACTCATGGTGGTGGTGGTGACAGAAGTCCTGACGCCGGTCCCAGAAGCAGCGCTAGAAATACCTCCCTCTCCCTTCCTCACATTCAAAGCTAATCCAGGCAGACCTCTGTGAAAGACAGACGTGTAACTTTATAGCGGCTTGTCCAGAAATGAGCGGTGAAATGCATAACTTTATGGTTGGCTTTTAAATTATAATTAAGTCATAACTATTTGAGGGCCAGGTTGCCATACCCTTCCTTGCCGTGACAGACGGTGTGGCCGAGGTCAAGCACCGCCTGCTCCTGTGGGGCACAGAGGTGCACGGACTACCCAGGACCCCCGGTGGCCTCCTCTCCGCAGCGGGGCTCCAACCCTAAAGGGTTACAGACCCTGGCAGCAAGGCCTGGGGGTGCCTCACTTGTCTTGTGCGCCCTCAGCATGCCAGGGAACAGGCTGTAAAACCTCCTTGCCTCGCGGTGACACAGATCTCCTTCTGAACTGGTGCTTCATGCACCTTCCCATTTTAAGCCTGTGTAAGGCCAAGTGTCTGGTCCCATCTCGGGGCTACATGTTTCACGGCTTCCATTGGCACACTCATCATCAGCCATGTACCTTAAACTCCCAGATTCTATAAGCCATCTTATTTACAGGGTGTTATTTGTTTCCAGCTGTTTCATGAAGTATAATACACTAAAGCTGAGTTATATTTGTGTGTGTGTGTGCTTGCTTGCCTCTGTATACACACAAATCAAAGTATTAAACTCATATCTGTTAAAGATATGAATTACTTTCAACCATTACCTGAATCTGAAATACCTTTAAAAATAACCTTTTTCTGTAACGAAAATTAGAAAGTGGGAAATTATTGGAGTGCATTTTGTAATGTCTGAGTCAGAGTTTGTTATCAGGAATGTTATTTGTTAGGCAGTTTTTCTGTTGTCAGTTGTTTCAGGACATTTCTAAACATGGTATTCTTTAGCTTCTGACCTGCTAATTAGTAGGTCATGTATCTAGTTCCTGGCCTGTGCAGTTTTCTTTCAGGTGATCTGTATAAAATAGCAGTTTGTGAGATCTAACAAGATCAGAGCACATTGTGAAATGACCCTAAGTCAGAAAAGACTGTATATCATCATGCTGTATGACTACTTTGAGCTATTGTTTTTGAAAATATGGTAAAATAAATAATTGAATAATCCTACTACTACTAATGATAATAATAGCCTGGTACTCAGTTTACTGTGTGTTACCTGTCACAGTCTCCTCATTAATAGAGACACTTTTGGCTTAGTTTGATAAAAATTAGGAGATAAATCCAATGAGGATTTTTTAGTCTAGAATCTCATCAAAACTGCCTTATACTAAAGCTGAAGTATGGCTTGGCAGCAGTGTCTACATGTAATACAAATCTCACTGCACAGTGAGACAGAGTGAAGGACTTTTAAAACAGCAATAAAAAGATAATTTGTGAAATTTAATTAATGAAATTAATTAAATTAAATTAATTAAAAATTAAATTCTCTGTCACTGCAGTTACAACAATGAAGTACAATGTAAGCAGAATACAATTAATAAAATACTGAAGTTCTCTTTTTCTTAAAATTATATATTGGCAATAGGTTTTTTTGTTAATCAACAATTATTTACAATCTCCATTGTCTAAAATTCCCTGTAGCTGTTATTTTAAGCATGTGATAGAGACAAGGCCATTAAACCCAAGGACTGATGACTACTGGCACAGTTGACTGCATAGGCAGGTGCCAGCAAGCAGAAAACTCACAGACAATTTTGTATTTCTTTCCACCTATCTCTGTATTGTAAGAACCATAGAAAGGTACAGTTGTGAGCAAATCTAGCTGTTTTCATGACCTTCAGTCACATAATATCTAAGAACATCTCAGTATGATGTTATGCCTCAATTTGCTTTTCCTCAGCACTCTTACAATACTACATTTCTAGAGGAACAGCTATGCATATTGAGATATATTGAGACTGGTGCAATACATAAAAAAGAAGACACTTCTCAGTATCTTTTTAATAATGGCAGAAACCTTTTCCCTGGGCCAGTTACGCAGACTTTCTGCTTGCCGCAGAGTAGTGCAGCAGCCATGGACTGTAACAGCCTTGCCTATCTCTCTCTTCTCATTCACTCACAAATTCACATCTTAGATTGCATGCCGTGGCCCCTTCTTGGAGTTTGTTGCAAAGATTTCACTTTTAACACAGCAAGCATACTTGAGGCAGAGGGAAGCTAGCAGTGAGAAGACGGAATGTTGACTAGGGTTGAAAATCCAAGCCTTTCTTTGAAAAGACAGCCAGGGAAGACCAGAAGGTCACACAGCTTTTATGTTTTAGTAAGATACCAAAACTTAATATATTAGCTTAATCATTGATTCGTAGAATCACAGAATGCTTTGGGTTGGAAGGGACCTTTAAGATCATCTAGTTCCAAACCCCCTGCTATGGGCAGGGACACCTTCCACTAGACCAGGTTGCTCCAATCCCCATCCAACCTGGCCTTGAATACTTCCAGGGAGGGGGCAGCCAAAACTTCCCTGAGAACCTGTGCCAGTGTCTCACCACCCTCATAGCCAAAAATTTTTGCTTAATGTCTAACCTAAATCTACCCTCTTACAGTTTAAAGCCATTACCCCTTGCTCTATCTATATTTCTCAAATATGGTGGATAGTGACTTAGCAAATTCATCTGCCAGTTCCCTCAGGAGCCTTGTATGCATCCCATCAGGTCCTAGGGACTTGTGCAACTTCAGGTTCCTTAGATGGTCTCAGATGTGATCTACCCCTACTCTGGATAGTTCTTCATTTTCCCAGTCCCTGCCTTTCCCTTCTATGGCTTGGGCAGTTTGTCTTGAGCATTTCCTAGTGAAGACTGAGGCAAAAAAGTCATTGAGTATCTCATCCTTCTCTGTATCCTGGGTAACCAGGTCTCCTGTTTCCTTCCAGAGAGGGACCATATTTTCCTTAGTCTTCCTTTTATCACAAACATACCTACAGAGGCTTTTCTTTTTGCCCTTGGTGTCCCTGGCCAGATTTAATTCTGTTAGGGCTTTAGCTTTCCTAACCTGATCCCTGGCTGCTTTGACAGTTTCTTTGTACTCCTCCCAGGTTACCTGTCCTTCCTTCCACCCTCTGTTGGCTTCCCTTTTAACAGAGAATCATAGAATGTTTTGAGTTGGAAGGTACCTTAAAGGTCATCTAGTTCCAACCCCCCTGCATGGGCAGGGACACCTCCCACTAGATCAGGTTGCTCAGGGCCCCATTCAAGATGCCCTTGAACACTATCGGGAATGGGGCTTCCACAACTTCCCCGTGTAACCTGTTCCAGTGTTTTACCACACTAAAGAATTTCTTCGTAATGTGTAACCTAAATCTCCCCTCCTCCAGTTTTACTCCATTACCCCTTGTTCACTCACTACAAGTCCTTGTAAAACATCCCTGAGTTTGTCCAGGATTTCCTTGTTCATCCATGCAGGCCTCCTGGCATTTTTCCTGCCTTCCTCCTACTTGGGGTGCATCACTACTGAGCTTGGAAGAGGTGATCCTTGAATATTGACCAGCTTTCTTGGACTCCTCTTCCCTCTATGGTTTTATCCCATGTACTCTACCAGTTAGGTCCTTGAAGAGGCCAGCTTAAGCAACTGAAATAAATTTTTAAATCAAATTATTCAGATATGCTGACATTTATTGTAATACGACAACTTGGTACGGAGTTATGCAAACTTCATTTCCATTTAGATCCTAAACTATTTTTTTCTGGCCTGGCTTTATCAATAAGCAGGGTGTGCATCAAAGCAGATGCTGATACTGGAAGGGAAATGTTACGGGGTCTCAGAAAATACCAATAGAGAAAATGTTGGTCCAAATGGAAATATAAATACAAAATGAGCGTATTTCAGGATTTCCTACCAAGAAACTTGTAGACCATATGCTGTAAAACTAATTTATAAAGCTATTTCAGGAGTGACCTATGTGTCAAACCAAGTTTGGTTCTAAAAGCTTCCACCTAATCCCTAACACAGCCAGGGAAGCTGGCATTTTACAAGTAGGTACACGGTATTATTGGCAGTAGTTCTACAAGTAGCACATATTAGACTAATTACCATTAAAATATATTAGTTTCTGTTGATTTCCTGGCTAAAAGTTCAGAAGATCTTACCTTTTTCTATGTGATGTTCTTGCCAGGTTTTACAGAATTCTCAGGACTTCATAAGTAATATAACACCTTGCGTGAAGTCATTTCAATGCAGCAGTTTTTATCGCAGAAATGATCCTCAACCTGGCTCTGAACTAAGAAACGTTTGTGAATGCCACTTTGCCCTTGCCCACCTGTTTTATGTTTCTCCTCCTCCCCTTATCTACCTTTTCCATACAACAAGACAATCCAAAGTGTGGGCCATTTAAGTGTCACCAGGTCTGCAAGGCTTGAAAAGCTTTGCCAGTTAACATAAAACAAAATCACTGTTGGTTCCATGGAATCACATTTCTCCACTGCAAAGAAAGTTGAGAGGAGAGGAAAGGTAGCTTTAGAGCGGGGGTTTGAATGAGGACACTTTGTGAATATGAATGGAAACTCTACATTCTTTGTTATTTTAACAGGCTGTGTCTGTTCTCCTTGAAAGAAATTGTATGAGAGAAGATTGGATTAAGTAGTTTTTATTTTCTTTCAATGAGCTTGTGCGCTTTTACAAAGATCAACTTACTTAGCCATGTAATAAACTCTTGTTTTACAATAGCACTAGTGCATATTATACCACTGTAGGTATCTCCGAAGTACAGAATCAGAGCAGGGAAACAAAACATTTGTTTCTTTGGTGAATGGAGCATGTATCATTACCTTCATTCAGTATTTCAGCCATAACTTGAACCTTTGCAAATCAGTCAGAGCAATGCCCAAGTGCCAGTTAATCAGCAGTTTGCACCTATTCAGATCACTTTCTAACTCTGCAATTCATCATGGGATAAATTAGTGTTTATTCTTCCTATTCTGTCATTCTTGAATGAAACATGATAAAAATCCTGGAACTTTCTTGGAGTGAAAAACACTTTCAGTTCACCAAGTTAATAACAAAATGTTCTTTTTTGCAACCAAACACTTTTTCAATACATGCAGTTATCACGGTATAAATACTTAAAAAAATTAAATATTCTGCATCGTTATTAAGTTATGGAAAATTGTATCTTTTACATAATTCATTTAATCTTCTACCAAATTCAGAGACCTTTAATAAGTCTTTTACTATTTCAGAATTTTCTTGTGTGCCTTGTTTTTCTGGCTACATCTAAACTGGTTCTAGTGGAAAAAGGCTATTCAGTCAAAGTTATTGCATTAAGTTAGAAATTAATTTAACCAATGTGATGCATTTGCTATAGTGTTTAATGAAAGAAGGTGGTTGAGAAACAGTATAAATGACAGTACTGCAAGGAGCTAAATGGAATAAGAGGGCATTAGAAGGGAAGAAAATAATTCTGGATAAAATATGTATGTCTAAAGAAAAAGAGCATGAGAATTAAGCAGCAGTAAGTCTTTTATATATCCTGTTTTAGAAGGATAAATGAGGTTTTTTATGTTACGTAGCCTTTGTCTTGCTGCTTTTTTTTTTTTTTTCCTTCTAAGAATAAACTTATTTTCTATGGAGTCAGAAGAATCTGCAGAATTTTAAACCTTTCTACTGAACACAAAATTGAGCCTAATGCTGTTTACTAGTTGTCCTTAACAGAAGGAAAATTTAAATCAAATTGAGTTTCAATGAAAATGTTCTCATCCATCCAAAGGAATGTTACCATAGAAGAAGATCCTCATATAATTATCATACAAGAATTGCTGAATCAAATAAAAATCTGAGAAATTCCAGGAAGAGATTTAAAAGACTGTTATGATAAGCAGAACTATGTTACTATGAGCAGGAAAAGTAGAGAAAAGAAGGAAAAAGCTTGCATTTTATGGGAAACAACTTTAAATGAATTTCACTTGGTCTTCCAGTAAACAAAAGTTTCTATAGGGAAGACAAAAAGAGACATTTGATGGAAATACTTTATTTGAACCTTGAAAAAACAGAGTTTATAGGATCAAATAAGATTATTCATGACAAATTTTCAGATAAAGACATAATCACACTCTATTAGAAGTGTGATTCTGACTGTTTGAGGTGCTCTACAAAGATAAGGTATTACATAATTTTTATGAACAGTCTGTTTATAAGATTTTTCCAGCATAATATTGAATATTTTTAGAAATTCACTTACTATGGAGAAGTATAGACACTGAGTTCTATGGTTTAATAGGAAAGAACATGTCTATATTTATTTCCAGGAAGATGCAGGACAAGAAAATAATGCATATGTGTTTCTCTACTTTTCAGGGCATACACTTTGGGTCTCTCACTTCACTCACAATCTGAAAAATTCTGTCCAGAGTATCAATGAGTGCAAGTCAGTCAAAAAACCGTATTGCTTTTACAGAACTTAATTTATTTGCTTAACATATAATTTTCAAGGAATGCTGCCACAGTAGGTTAAATTTTCAGTGTTTTCCAATAAATAAAAATCACAAATGTTTAAATCATTAATAATTAACATTTATAAATACATGCATCTAAAACAATTTATAATATATATGAGAATATTTTCAGGAGATACTAGGTTTATGAGAAGAAAAAGGCTCTGTCACAAAAATAATGGCAAGAAATATAAAGAGTCATTAGTGAATGAGAACCTTTAAATGTATTTCATACCATAAGAGGAGAAAACAGAACTAGGTGTTTCAACCTTTAAGTCTATAGCTTTGATTTTTCTTTCTTACAAAAATACTTTTTATGGTGATGAGACATAATGGAGCAGGCACTGGTAGATAATTTATAGAAGCAATGGAACATTATTTTTTTTCCCTATTACTTGCCATAATTTCTTTTCTTTTACTTTTCTTTCCCTTCCTTTGTGTTCTGGGAACACGTATCCACGCCCTTTACAAGAAGTCAATCTAACCTTTTTCTGTAATGAAAGTGGAAAACAGCAGATGTTAGGGTGTCTTGAAGAGTTGTCCTAGAAAATGGATATAATAATGTGTCTAGTGCACTGCAGAAACTCCTGAAGGCCATGCTACTGTTGTTCAGATGTTTTTGTTGCAACGATGTCAAGGCCATAGAGGTATTTGGGTGCTGTGCTTCCAAACAAGATCAGCTTTAATTCATATATACAATTAACTGGTTTTTTTTTGTTGTTGTTTGTTTGTTTTTTATTAATGTAACAGAGATTTTTTTACTCTAGTTTATGAATAAGACTGGATGTGGCGATTTAGTTATCGCAGCAGCATCAGTAGTTTACAATGAGTCAACCATACTGTTATATAAACAGATCAATCATTAAAAAAATGTTAGTCTTCCAGATATGATCCAATGCTGAAGTTAGTGGGTGAAATCCTAGCTCCTTGGAGTCAATACCTTTATCACTCACATCATCCACTATCTACAAGAAGAAAAATGTATTTTCTTTGTTATTGCCTGAAGAATACCTCTTACAGATTATTGTATACAAACAACTTGCTACTGCCTCTTACAACTACTAAACCATCTGTTTCTGGATTAAACAAACAAACAAAAAAGGTAACGTGCTTTGCTTAGATACTCTGAGCTCAACAAACTGTCAGATTTAGTGACAGAAAGGAATTTTTTTCCCATGTCAGATTTTTTCTTGGCTTTCTTGGCGTGAAGTTAGTATTTGAAGTTTAGCATGAGATTTATTTCACTCCTTTTTGACATGAAGTGTGACCCACTTCCTGGAATTGCCTGCATATTTCTGTTAAGACATTCCTTTCTATAGAAAGATCCCAGGGTACTGGCAATACATTTTGCCATCATGGTTCTCACAATGCATAATTTATGTCACTTTCAAGCTCTTGTTCTGTTGGTCATACTTTCTATTTTAGGGTGCCATAAAGAGTTTTCAGGGCTGTGTTATGAGCGGTTTTATTCTAAATATATATATTATTTTCAAAGTTGGAGGTACTGTGGAGGTTTCTATTTAATGGCTGATGTTCTTTCTACTTTTATCTTTCAAAATTATGTTAGCCTCATTCTCATATATATGGAGACTAAACAGAAATGTGTCCTATCACTATTTAAAGTTAACCCAATAAATTGAATTAATATTAATTAAAATGACCTAGAGACAGAAAAAAAAAAGTATTTTAAAGGAGAAATAGAGAGGAAAATTTTATTTCCTCTAGGAGTTATTCTTGGACCTTGGAATTTGTAAGAAGTGTCCTATAGGTTCACAAAACATGCATTCCACTTATACTTAAGTGCTGCCATTCTTTTGCACTGACTGTAGTCAGTGGTTATGGCATTGTGTAACTAAGATGAACAAAATCTCCATATGGAATCTGAAAAAAGTTTCATTCAAAAAACTTATGATGTAGAACCTTCTGAAGCCATTTCTAATGACATTCTACTGTCAAGAGGATTGTTTCTATATATTTCTTCCAGCTAGAACTATGAGTGTAACCAGTTGAGCAATCACACTTTCCATCTCCTAATTTCTTTCAGCGGCGTCCTGTATAATTCAATTTAATTAACAAAAAAATTATTTTCAAGTAATTTCATAATGAAGGACTGCAACTAACTGCAGCTGATACATCAGTCTGTAGCCTGTTCAGGTGGCACTCAGCATCCATGGAGACTAGGCAGATACTCTTAGGAACACAAAGTTGTAGAGACAAAAGGCTTTTTTTAAATCTTATGTCTATTTGTTTGCCTGATGTTAAATGCAGAAAGTCTATCAACTGGGTGACTGCAGCAGTTCAGAATATTCAGCTTGGCTTTGCTTGTGGTCTTGAAACAGCTTGCTCAGACCCTAGCATTTACTGGTTTGAACCTGAATTGTTTACTGGTTTAGCACATATGCAGTAGGAGTTTTACCTGAAAATGTGCTTCAGGATTAGCCCTAATAGTAAGAATCTACATAATGAAATGTCATAAAGAAATACTGGAGTTGTCAACCTTACACAGCTGTACTTTGCATCAGCCAAATAATGACATGGTCCCTGTTGCCTGGTATTTATTTGCTGAATGATGTATGCCTGCCAATTATAGTGCTTGCAAAAACATGTATGAGTGATGTGGTCGTAAGAGACTGGTGCAACTGGTGGTGTTTAGTTGAGCAGTTTCGTAAAAGAAAAACCCTACCATCCCTCATACATGCATTCATAGTATTTTATCCTTGTTTCAAACTGATCTAGGGGCATATGACTGTTTTTAAAGACACAACTATTTACTTCTACTTTTTCACATTTTTTTTTTGTACTTCTAAGTTTCTACCTTTGTTTTAAGAAAAATAAAGCTAAAAAAATAAAGCTAAAAAATACTGAAAATTTTATACATTTAAAAATTATATTATTTATTGTTGATTTCTGGATCAAAGTATGCATGAGTCCAGACGTGATTAGACCAGTCAGAGTTTTAGAAATGTACCCAAGTTTATGGCATGGGAATGAAGAATATCTGGGAAGTAAGGGCAAGATTTTAACTTCTATTCCAGTTTCTCTGGAAGCCCTGTGGTACTTGCTGTAAAATGATGGGTTTAATGATGAAGAGAAGTGTAAACCCTGTAATTCTGTATTGCATGTAGTGTAATGGAGTTTGCTGAGTGACTTTCACTACTAAATATAAAAATACTTGCCCAGTTGTCATTACACAGAGTAGAAAAAAAGACTGCAAGTTCACATACTATTTCTTTGTCCTGTTTCATTTCATTAAAATGCTGAGGTAGTTTCCTGTACTCAGCTGGTTTCTGGACTGTCAAGGAAGCCTTGCCTTAGAAAAATGTAAAATGTTTCACATATTGACATTAAACGTGACAAAAACATGCACCTTCATTCAGTTATTGCTTGCTTCTGCATTGTACAGGTGTTTCACTGTGCACAGCTGGTTTTCAGGCCCTGCCAAGACTATTTGCAGAAAATAAAAATATTTGCCAGTTTTGCTCTATCAACAGCAACAAGAGCTTTTATTTCTTTGTACTCTATGTACATGAAAGTAACAGGTCCACACTGCCTCCATCACAGGAATCTGGCACAGGGATACTGCTGTGGGCTAGCAGCCAAGTATTGTGTGTAGGCTACTGCTGCCCATAACAGTTTTTGTTGGCAGAGGATTTGTCTTCAGCTCAGTCCAAAGATAGAAGAAGATTTCAGTGATTTTTTCACATCTGCCACTTTCTTCCTTATCTTGTGTCCATTAGTCCCATCCTGAAACTCCCAGCTCTTCTGAATTAAGTGTATATATCAATGTAGAAAACTAACTGCTTCCATTTGCAGCAGCTCAGCTCTGGCTAATGCTATATTACTTTTATTACTACTTCAAAAAGTAGCCCTAGGTTCTAAGTTTTCTGTTCTTGTAGCTATTCAAAAGAGATTTGGCTGAGCATCCTGTCTGTTTTGAACATGAGCATCACTTGTCCAGATAAGCTCAGTGGAACACAAACTTTCTGATCTGCACAAGAGTCAGGGAAAGTCAAATGAGCAAATCCTTTTGGAAAAAAAAAGGTCTTCAAACCATCTTGGTTCATTTTTGATAATAAGAAATAATCTGTTATATTATTATGAGACTGCTTTCTCCCTCTAGTGTCAAACTTGAGACCTAGGCCCACATATCTACCCTATGAAATTGCCAGAGTTGTGTAGGTGCTTAGCACAAAGTTTGCAACATATGGGAAACTCTTTTGAATTCTGGAAGTAGATCTCTCCTTCCTTACTGTATGGCTTCCCATGTGCACTCTATGGTTGAAAGCCTATTTCTGTAAAATAGGGGGCATTTGTGCAAGGTGTTTATACACACTGGGATAAACTCAATGCGATGCTCATACCATCTGTAACTATTTTTAAGGTCGATTATTTCTTCCCCTGAGGCTGTGTGACAATTCAAATTAAGTATATATGAAGTTTTTGAAACTCAGGAACATTGTGCAGAGGAGAACTAAGACATGCACAATTGTACAAATGAGTTGCAAATGGTTCCTCTGTGACAACAAAGGATAAAGCTTAGGAATTTATCTGTGCTTGTGTGAATTCATTTTAACCCTGGTTATTGAAGAGATATTGCTAACTTTTTTGAAGCCAGCAAACCACTTCCTCACATACATTTCAGGATGGGAAGCAGACTCTTCTGAGATATACACTGCTTTCCTCAGCAAAAGAAAGAATATAGCTCTGCTCACTCACCTCAAGCAAGACCTCTCCAACAGATGCACTTTATCCCTAGACATCTCTCAGCCATTTGCTGCACATACTTTTATATCCACTGCTTTTCCCAGCAACTTCTCTAGACAAAACTGGAGAAGTAAAAATCTAGCTGACAACTCTTTTGAATAAGAGACATTGCAGGATATGGGGAAGGATGAGTTCATATACCCTCACCGCCCCAGTTTTACCCCCATCTCAAGATAGCTTGTACAATATAATTATATATTAGGCAGCTTTATATCAGCTTACAGACATAGTTAACTCTTGTTATCCCCTTGTGATACAGTGGTAAATCTTGGCAAATCACTGAGAATCACACATCTACTTTGATAATAGAACAGCCCGTTCTGAGTAATTCAGGGCATATACAAGCATCCACAACAAAAACGACTGCCCTAACAGAGAAGATATATACATAGATATGTATTCCTGTTTCCCAGGTCACTTGCAGAGGAGCCCATCTAATTAACCATAAGCATATAGAAATTAAGCTTTAAGAAGGGAATTTACTATAGAGTTAAATACAGATTTTACTATAGCTGTGGGTTTGTGAGATATTACAACCCATTAATATCTTTATAGAATACATCAGTGTGAGAAATCTTATGTTGAAAGATTCCTGCTTCTGAATAGTTACAGATCCAGGATTTTGTTACACGGATTTTTTTTGTAATCCAGTTTCAGAAATGAACCTTTCTTTAATAGGAACTTATACAGGAATTTATCCCATGAATAACATTATCAACTCACCCAATTTACTTGTTGACTGCAATAATGTATTTCTTCCCATAAAAAATCCACACATTTAAAATAACATATACCTTAAATCCACATATGTATTTTAACTTAAAAACAATAGAATAGTTTCAATTATTCAAGGAATGTTCAGAAATTAAGGACTAACATAACTGTTTTGTTTCTACAGAATCCAAATGGCTAAACTCAGACTCTGAATTTACAGACCCTGGACTGTAAACAAATGTCATGAAAGGTTTTCCCTACTGTAAACAGAAATGACTAAGAAAATAAATGATTTTTTTTTGTCTTCCAATCAGAGGGGTTAATTAGAAATGAATACTCAAAAATTAGTCTTTTTTTTTTCTTTTACAGCATAAAGGAATACTGGTATTGAGTAGTGATAGTGTTTTGCAACACAACTAAGACGAGAAATCTGTAATCATTTTCTGTTTCAAATTTCTTATACATGGCTATGAGGTAACAGAATTGCTTGAAGTTTAGAAATCCCAAGAGAAACCTGACATTTAACTTTTTCCTTTGCATCCTAGGGAGAAAAATCAGAATTTTCCACATTAAGGGAAATTTATAATAATCTTATTTGGAAATACCAACACGTGGTCTATCTACAATTCTAGACATTTAAAAATATTGAAAGATTTCATAAAAATTTGTTGCAACAATTAAAAATGCTGCATTTCCCTTTGCTGTGTTATGTAAGGTGTTTAGACATCTGACTTCAGTTATCTCTGTTGGATCATGTCCTCAGGGATGGCTGTGTCTCCTATAACGTACTCATATGACAGGCTATTATGCACCTGAAACAGTGGAGTAGAAGAATGTGTTTTGTGACACCTTTTTTCCACTACTATGTGGGTTGTCACGGTTTGACTCAGGGTGGGCCATTAAACCAGAGACAACAATGCTCTCGATCCCCTCTCCCTCCCACCCAGGTAGGGAAGGAGAGAGAGAATTAGGAGAGAGACTCAGTTGGATTGAAAACTAAACTAGACAGCTTGAATGATATGTACAATTATATACAAGTATGTCCAGGAATGTGCAAAAGCCTCTTGCCTCCCCCCACCCCCAGCAACTCCCCCGGCACTCTCCTGAGCTGTGAGCAGTCCCAAAATGTCTCAGCCCTCAGGCAGGAGATAAGGCAGAGCAGACAGGGCTGTGGGGAGAGTTATGAGGGTTATGAGGTCAGAGATGCCTGAGCCTGGGGTTGATGGTGATGGATGGATGGAGTCCTCCCCGGACGCCGGCCATAGACGGAAGGGAAGGGAAGAAGAAGCAGGAAGGAAGTTGTCTTCTGTGATCTCTGACCTTCCCCAGAGCTTAGGTAGATCTATGGAATGGAATAGCTTTGGTCAATTCTGCTGTCTGTCAAGTCCAGCTCCCCTACGGAGGGGTCATAGATGCTGTCCTGCTCTCAGTAGCATCTGCAGTGGCAGGTTCAGTGGGTAGAACAAACTGACCTTCACGTCTCAGCAGAAACATAAACATTGCAGCGTTATCAGCCCACTGGCTGGAACACTGTTGCTAGTTAAAAGAGAGCTTACTGGAGGAAAAAAAAGAATCAGTAAAAGGAAAATTAGCTTAATCCTGGCTCAAACCAAGACAGTGGGTAAAGAAGAATGTGATTTCAGTACATAATAACTAGTTGTGGTTTCAAAGTCCAGGACATGTTTCCAGAGTTACTCTGTACAACTCATGCTTATACCATTTGGAAATGTAGAAAAATGAAGAAATTATGCCCCATCTGCAACTCTGAAAAAAAAAAATTTGTGGTTGGAGAACTTGGCTTTGAGACATCCATATTATTTCGTTCTCCCACAGTTCTTTTTTATTCAAGTTAAAATGTATAGTCTGGGTGACAAAGAGGTGAACAAAGTGCCAGCAGGCTGGTTGTGCTAAAAATGCCACACTGAATGGGATAAAGCCCTGAGTAATCTGGCTGACACACTAGTTGACCCTGCTTTTTGTAGAGGAGACAGCAATGTGCCCTTGCAGTCAAGAAGGCCAGTGGTATCCTGGGGTGCATTGAGAAGAGTGTGTCCAGCAGGTCATGGGAAGTTCTCTTTCCCCTCTACTTTGCCCTCGTAAGACCACACCTGGAGTATTGTATCCAGTTCTAGGCTCCCCAGTTCAAGAGGGACAGGGATTTACTTGAGAGAGTCCAATGGAGGGCTACAAGGATGATTAAGTGATGGAACATCTGTCTTATGAGGAAAGGCTAAGAGACCTGGGGCTGTTTAGTCTAGAGAAGAGAAGACAGAGAGGGGATCTTATTAATGTATATAAATATCTGAAGGGTGGGTGTCAAGAAGGAGGGGCCAATCTCTTTTCAGTTGTGCTGTGTGATAGGACAAGGGGCAGTGGATGCAAACTAGAGCACAGTAGATTCTACCTCAACATAAGGAAAATGTTACTGTAAGGGTTATGGAGCACTGGAACAAGCTGCGCAGAGGGGTTGTGGAGTCTCCTTCTCTGGAGACTTTCAAGACCCATCTGTATGCATTTCTGTGGGAGCTGCCCTAGATTCTGTGGTGGTCCTATTCTGGCATGGGGGCTGGACTTGATGATCTCCAGCGGTCCCTTCCGACCCCTATCATTCTGTGATTCTGTGATTCTGTGATTCTGTGATTCTGTGATGCATCTCTTGTTGAACATGTGCTGTTGCTCAGTGACATTTGTTAAGTCAAGAAGAGGAATCAAAGCAACTGGACTGGGCAACTATTGCGAAAGATGTGGAGGAAGGAGCATGGAGCTGCTGCACCCTGGATGTGTTCCATATGTGACAGGCTCTGCCCTGCTCTGTTTTGTCAGGTTTGAGGGATCCCTGGGTGTGCACCAGGACAGAGATATTAGTGTCTCAGGCTGGATGATTGCACTCAAAGAATTGTCAACAGCTTGATGTCCAAAAGCAAACTAGTGAACAGTAGCATTCCTCAAGGGTTGGGTTGGTACTAGGACTGGTGCTGTTTAACATCTTTATTGGCAAGATGGACAGTGGGATTGAGTGCACCCTTAGAAAATATTCCAGTGACACAAGCTCTGAGGTGCAGTCGACAAGCTGATGGTAACCTCAACATGAGCTGGCAATGTGTTTGGAGACCAGAAAGCCAACTGTATCCTGGGCTGTATCAAAACAACCATGGCCAGCAGGTTGAGGGAGGTGATTCTTCCCCACTACTCTGCTCTTGAGAGACCCCACCTGGAGTACTGTGTCCAGTTCTGGAGCCTCCAACACAAGAAGGACATGGAGCTCCTGGAGCAAGTTCAGCGGTCCATGAAGACATGGGACATTCAGAGCACTGAAACACTGCTCTTATGAAGAAAAGCCGACAAAGTAGGGGTTGTTCAACTTGGAGAAGGCTCTGGGGAGACCTTCTAGTGGCCTTCTGGTACCTGAAGGGGCCCTACAGGAAAGCTGGAGAGGGACTGTTACAAGGGCATGGAGGGATTGAACAAGGGGGTAATGGCTTTAAACTGGAAGAAGCTAAATTTAGTGAATTGTTTCCTGTGAGGGTGCTGAGACACAGTAGAGATTGCCCAGAGAAGCTGTGACTGCCCCCTCCCTGGAAGTGTTTAAGGCCAGGTTGGATATAGTAGTTTGGAGCAACCTGGTCTAGTGGGAGGTGTCCTTGCCCATGACAGTGGGATTTGAACTAGATGATCTTTAAGGTCCTTCTCAACCCAAACCATTATATGAGTCTGAGATTCTGTGTTTCTATAAAAATGCTGGTTATTGACAGCTGAGAGTGCCTTTGCATTTGTCTTTGTTTAAGGGGCTTGTTTTATGTTGTAAAGTTAGATTCACATAAGAATTCACATAAGATTCTGCTTATGTCCCATTTTTGGCACCAAACTGTGAGGAGAGGGCTTGCTCTTTGTTCATCTAACCCTATTTTAGAACCCAATCAGACTACGGGTAGAAGGAGAAAGTGATCACAGGGCTGTCAGAATTAAGACTGAGATTTTCAGATGTTCAGGATGTGTTTTAATGGAAAATTTGTACTTCAATGCTTATCAAGATGTTTAACTTAGGGCATTGATATTTGAAATAATCAGACCTGGACCTGTAACCACACTCAGCTATATACAATATTATCTCTCTGCTGAAGTTTTACAGCTAAGAAGGAAAGGGTGCTCCTCTGAGGAAAGAACTAGGCTGTATTTCTCTCTTGTGTTGAAGGAGAAGCTCTGTACTAGAAGGATTACCTTTAAGGAAATTCTCTATGCAGCTGACCCTTTAGAGCCATTTGGTATGAATTTTCCATGTGAAAATCTCAAAATTGTTGATCCGTTGGGCTCTAGGTCATAAAGATTATGCATACCTCTGTTTTTCAAAAGTTCTTAAAATATTCAAGATAGAAACTGTGTTTTGGCTTTAAATCCTGAAAGGCTGTAAAAAAGAAAAGGCTTTCACCTTCTGCGTGTTACACATAATGTTATATATGAATACATATTATACATATTGGTTTATGCATACACTAGAATTTATAAAAGAGGACATTTGCATACCAAGCCTCATTAATTTTTGAAAGCCAACATATTAAAAATTCTATATTGCTAGTATTTGTATGTCACAGAATCATAGTGCAGTTTGAATTGGAAGAAATGTCATGTATTTATACTAGAAAGCTTGTCAGACTACGACATATAATGGGCTACATACTCAGCTGGCAACTCCGATGCTTTATAGCAGCTGACATTCAAAGCCAATACTCAACACATGTGAAGTCCTTAGTGCACAGAAAATCAATAGCAAAATTTCCCGTAGTTATGTGACTTCCCTGATCTGAAGCCTGATACCACTAGAGAAAAAAATATTCCTTCTCTTCTGACTTCCTAATGGATTAAAAGTATATTGAAACAGATTTATTTCAATTGGTCTCTGCATCAGGCTGTATGGTAACTATTTTTACAGGTAATCCTTGGGAATATATTTATGAAATAACATTAATATTTTTGTTTGTTTAGAAGTTATTTTACTTACTTACTTACATTGTTTGCATTTACTCACTGCCAGCCTTAATCACAAATTTCTGCTGTTTGGTTGAGTTATTGTCAACTCCAAAATAAGAGAATAATATATACATTATTGTATTCCTTCAATTTTGCAGGTAACAAAATAATAATAATATTTATACTATTTATACTACACATAAGAGTCTCGGGAAAAACAACTGTCATGGGCTGAGTAAAGTCAGGTAAAATGGCAAAACTGGATGAAAGGTTTCAGATCTGCCACAAACTCCCTATATAACTGTGAGCAAATCATATATAGCTTTGACATCTGTTATCTGTTACTTGTTTTTCAACAATTCATTGGTTATTTTAATTTGAAGGAGTGTTCATCTTTATGAATGATGATATTCTGTAACTTCTGTGATGACAGTCATTGGCAAACAAGCCGTTTATGCAACAGTCTTCACTTTCCACAGTTTTTCAGTCTCAACTATTTTTTAATAACACTGTGTCTTTCTATTTCACTAACATTTGATTTAAAAATGTCCAAAAGCTGCCTTTTAAACTTTTTTTTTTTTTTAATTTTATTTTTTTATTCCTGGAAGAATGCAACCAGACCATTTTACATTTTTTCCATGAAGGAAAGTCTTGGGAAAACATTTTGAAAGTCACTTATACATTTCATTGCTACAAAATCAAAATGCCCAGTTCTAACATCTTTCAGTAAAATATTGGCAATTTTAATGTTAATAACTTCAAGCATGTAACAGCTATTTCAGTTCACTTCTTCTTTTAAAACTAGCCCCTCCTTGATATTTGGTTCAAAGAAGAAGTTAAAAACAATTTCAGTCTTAACATATCTTAATTTTTCTCTTAGTTTCTCAGAATGCACAAGTTGGAATTTTGTGCAGCATTTCCTTTCTATGACACTGCATTTTCAAAAGAACTCTCCAGCAAGTGCAATTCTGAGTGGCTGAGCATGAGGGATCCAGCTCTTGGCTACAGTCTACAGGTCCTCTCTCTTTGATACATCTGAAGTTCTGTTTGGGGTGAAAGCCAAGAGAAATTGACATTTCTGGGTTTTTCAGGCTTGCCTCCTACCAGTAGAACAGAATAATACTTGAATGATTGAGCTTGGTTAATAATGATCTTTGTGAAACTGCAAAATTTTTTTATAAATAAGATATAGGTGAATGATAAAGAAAAAGTGTATCTCCAAATCCAGGAAAATTTTGATTTACTGTATAATAAAACCATAATCTATGACAGACGTTAACAAAGCCTAAAAGGAGAGCTGCTTTGATACGTTAAAAGAAACACTTGGTTTTGGATGGAAGTGGAATCTCATTCAATTGAAAATGAAGTAAAGTTTAGTGTCTTGCAATATTAATTATTTCGTTTTACATATATAGGGTTGTGAGAAAGAATGCATTGTACAATGATGACATTTGTTAGGAAGCAGAGTTTGAAAGACAAGATTATTTTCAGATGGACCTTTTCAAATTTAATAGACTTAAAGGATTATAAGAGATTTTAAGTGGCAGTTTAAATAAATTACAAAGAAATTGTGGGCACTTAAAGAATGGAGGGGAATATACCTCTGTGAGTTATGCTGTCTGGTTCAGAAACATTGAATAAGGTTATTAAAATTCTTTGGATGAAACTTTAAGAGCAGTTAAAAACACAAATCGCATTCTGAGATATATAAAATACTTTATTTTGGCAGCTATCTAGTAACACCTGCTATACTTAGAGCTGTAGAACTTAGAGCTGTTTCCATTAGAACTCCCTGTTTTCTCATCACTTCACTAAAAATGCAACCCTTGGGGCTGAATCCTTGATCCTGTCTAAAAGATTTTTTTTCAGTATCAACTATATTTTATAGATGCCAACCTTTTTCCCATTTTCCTAAATGCCTAGAGCAGGCTAAGACTGCAATTTATGGAAGGATTACAATTATTTTCATTTACTATAGCCTTTGCAAAAGGAAGGGAAAAATTCAAATTATTGAATTAATCTTCCAGTCCTCTTCCTCAGAATTCATCATTCTGGTGTTGTATAATTACCATTGTTTTCTGTAACCCTTTTCATATACAACTTGCTTAAAATGTGGACCTCCTAAAAATGGACAGGGTACTACAGGAGTTTAGCAGCACTAAGAATAGCTAACCAACTCTTATTTTAATGATTGTGCTAAAAATACATAATTCTTTTTTTTATTAAGTGGCATCACAGTGTAGGCCAATATGGGGCTTTTTTTTCTGTTATGGCCTTCAGATCCTTTTCTCAGATAGTCCTCAGAATTTCTTCTCCTTTTTTGCATATGTTTGACTTTCCAACTGTTGTATCTTGCCTTTGTCTTATCTTGTATACTTTTTTTACATTTCTCCACTCTTTTGAGATTTTCTGAATTCTAATATTGTCCAGTAAACTGCCTGTCTCTCTCTGTTATTTTATTCTGTCTTTTAAATTGTTAATGTAATGATTAGACTCAGCTATTTGGCTGTGTAGACCTCAACATGGCCTTTCTAGGGCCATTATTTTGACAGGTTCCTTCTCAGTTCTTTGAAATCAAATCTGGCATCCTGGAAGATAGTAATTAATAACACTAGGAGAGTGCTGGTTAGTTGTTTACAAATTCCAGTGTAAACTTTATTTGACCTTACTGACTGATTATACCTAGAGGAAACTAATTTTTTCTTTTTTTTTTTTTTTTTTCTTTTTCTTCTTTCTTCTTTTTGTACTCTCCTTCATGTAATGTGCACTGAGGTCACATTAGACATTAAATATATAACATATTTCAGCCATATGTATTTAGTCTGATGTTTATTAACAGTTATACAATGGGAGTCAAAGTATCTTATTTGGATACTTTCTCAATAAAATATCATGTGAGATATAAATACATCAGAATTTCCTTAATTATCTTCTTTTACCATTGTGTTTCAACAATCTTTTCTCCCTACCATTTTTGTTCTGTCACTTGCAATCCCTTTTGTTTCTTAATAATTTTACAAATTTTTACAAAATTTTGGTTTATTTCCCATGATTGGGACTACTCCATTTTGATTTTTAGATCTGTTTATATAACCACAATGATTTTAAAATTATTTTTCTTATCCTTCTTGTATGTGAAAACAATTTATTTCTAGCTAATTTTTATATGGATTCTTTCAAAAAGATTCAGTGTTTTAGAGCCCAATTTCCATGAGACCTTGCCTATTGATTAATTATTTGTTATTCTGTTGCCTTTTTTTTTTTTTTTTTGAGTTATGAACTTTATTATTTATTTTCATCCAAATTGCTTTTTCTCTTTAAATCCTCATCCAGATCCTGTCTGTTAGCTAGAACTGTTTAAAGTAGCTGTTCATAAAACCTTGAAAAAATGTTGCATACATTCTTCCATTGTCTGTGTGAAGACTCATATACTGTGAATGTGATGAAGTTTGGTGTGTCCAGTTCTGGGCTTCTTAGCACAAGAGGGAACTGGACATACTGGAAAGAGATCAGCAAGGGCCACAAAGATGATTGAAGAACTAGATTATTGTTTCTATAAGGAAAGGCTGTGAAGGCTGAGCCTGTTCAGCCTGAAGAAGTGGAGGCTCAGGGCACATCAATGTATCAATGTATATAAATACCTGAAAGGAGGATGCAAAGAGGATGGAGCCAGGCTCCATCCTCTTGTGTACAGTGACAGGACAAGAGGCAATGGGCATAAACTGAAACACAGAAGGTTCCCACTGAAGATCGGGAAACACTTTTGTCCTTTGAGGGTGACTGAGCATGGTTACAAGTTGCCTAGGGAGCTTGTGGACTCTCCATCAATGGAGATCTTCAAAAGCCACCTGGACACAGTCCTGGGAAACAGGCTCTTGAGCAGGGTGACTGGGCCAGATGACCTTCAAACATCCCTTCCAACATCAATAAACAAATTTTCAGTTTAAAATGCTCTATGTTAAAAGCAGAATTTGAACACTGTAAGTATTTTTTAGGATCATATACCAGCAATGAGGCTAAAACATAATACTGAACAGGTTTTAATTTCCTGATGATTGTCTGTGCTGCACAGTAAATGGTCTCCCATTTATTAAAGAAGAATTAGAATGTGAACGTGAAACTAAGGACTGCACTATAATGCATGTATACTAAGAGGTTAACGAAAGGCTTCACAGGTAGAAAATTCTGGCATTTCCTTTTTCTCAGTAATTGCCATTGCTACATTATTATTTTTTTTAACCTATATTTAATATGTAGGAGAAATTATATTGAGAGAAAAGGTTAACAAGGGGACATCAAAGCCTTTTGGGCAAGAGAAAAGGAAATAAAAAGGAAAAAAAAAGATAAGGCATAGAAGAGTCAGAAAATAAAGCCTTTGGGACTAACTTCTTTATACAAGGACCCATTAACACATGTAGTAAATTTCCAAGGTCAACAGCAGAAGTTAGCACAAACAGTTTCATAAAGGAGCTGGGCAAGAACTTCCAGGGAGATAACTCTGTCATTTTTACTAGCAGTGGCAAAGGACAGATCAGGATATTTTCTCCTATTTAATATTCCTGTTCACACAATATTCTTCTTTCTTTAACCTGCTGCTCTATAAATGGGTTCTTTCCAACAGTAATAAAAATCAATACAAAGTCCATTTAAAATGCAGAATATAGAAGATTAATGAAATCTTAGCTATAGTATTTTTTATAGCAGAGAGAGCTGTCCTATACAGAGGACAGCAATTTTGTGTGAGGCCAGCCTGCTCTTCACATCTCTTTTTGAAAGGATGGAGACAAATTCCATTGTCACTACTGTGGGACAGAATGTGTTAGTATGGGTGCACTGCCACTGCCAAGCTATGGGCTTCTAAAGGTAGGTGATATTCTTCCTTTTGGATTCAGAGTTTACTCAGATTATTTTTTATTTGGGATACTGTTATCAGTTATTACAGTGTTATGTGGGAGCTAAGCTGTAGTTGCAATTGGAGTGCAGCTGGATATGCCCTTGTAAAACTCACAGTCAGGGACAATGTCTTTCCCCAAAAGCTCTAAATAGAACAGAAGAATGGTGAAGCGACTTGTCCAAAGTTATACATCAGATGAGGTACAAACTCAGAACAGCATTTCTCCACTAGAGAGTTCAAGATTTCTGTCACGAATTCATCACTTTTGATCCATAGGGTAAACTATTAGACTATACTACTTCAGAGTTCAGTGTCAGAGATTTTGTCATTTTCAAACACGATTATACTCCAAGCACAAGTAATATTGGTCAAAAGTCTTTGCTGTACTGAGCTTTAAAATATCTCAGGCACAGAGAAAAAGATTGGAAGTGAAATTCTTTGAACCAAAAAGGATTTAATTATTTGCAGTGGAGGGGGACATGAGCCACATTCAAAATGAATATATTCTTACCTGGATGTGTAGGTGTAACTCCCTCGTGTATATTAAAAATGATCACTTACAAAATGATTTTAGATACATTAATGGACTTCCAATCTATGTCTGCTTGTCAGATGTGTCACCTCACATCCGTAGAGTACAAGAATGGCAACACTCTCTTTGCGTTTGACAAGTGAACAAAAATGGAAATTAAGGTATTTCCATACAGGCGTTTCAAAGGAATTTACCATTTTAACTGGAACACGGATAGGAACTTTCTGATATTCAGAAAGGTCCCTGCTGAACAGGAGACTATTCATAATCAGAGATAAACACACAAAGTTTCTGATAAGGTAAAAAGCACTAAATTATGCTTTAATTGGTGTTTTCACTGGGTTTTGGTTTGGTTTGGGTTTTTTTTTTTGTGTGTGATGAATTTTTTTTTTTTTTTTTCCAATCTTATACACAACAAAAATACTTTTCTCTGATCACCTTTTCCATGAAAGTCTATTTCATTCCTTTTTTTTCACTTTTCTTGCTATTAAAGCTGTTAGAAAGCTATGGCTGTAATTTTGAGCTGTACCTAGCACTGCAACAGGTATTGCATTAGCCCGTGATTTATTCTTGTCTGACTCAAAGTAGTAACCAAAGCACCCAAGGAAAGTGCCTGGCAGCCAAATAGGATTTCCTCATTTACTGACCATAATGCTGTTGCCTAGCATCTCACTGGGCTACTGCTTATTAAACTTTTATGTTGATATTTTACTTATGTAGATGTTTTGATTAGTGTATCATCCAGTTGTTGATATTAGTCTTTGCTTATGAACACTTGTGTTCACTCTCTCTATATATAAATGATGTGAGATACTCTTCCTTTGATACAGATGCATAACTCTCATGTCTCTAATGCATTTTATCGCAGTTGGTTAGTACAGACTTTTATACTTTGTCAGCAAAAGATTTATAATCTGTGAACACAGTTGTGCATGGAACAATACTTCAGAATGTGGTGAAAATATGTATGTATGCTGCATGAATCTGCTTCAAATCAAATTTTCATATTAATATCTATTTTTATGATATTGTTTAACCTTAATTAAGCTGGACATAATCACAAAGGTAATACATAAGGCATGCCATTGTTTTAGATGATTTACATGTACATAGGAAGAGGTAGCCTGTGCTTAAAAAACCTACGTTTAAGCAGAACACAATCACCCAGGAATATATATTACTAGTTGCACAAAGGAGTTTTTGTTTCTTTAGTGTTTCAAGCCATGGCTAGTGGCTTAAGCTTTACTAGACTCATGCCTGGCATGAGATCATATAACTATACTGTAATACAGTAAATAACTGAACTTTGATCCCTTGTACTGTCGGCAACAGCTATGACAAGATTTTCCTAGTTCAGAAGAGTGAGAGGACTATGCATAGTAAAGAGGAAAACACAATCCCTTCCTCTGCTTTATTTGTCCAAAAGGCAAAAGGGTAACAAATCACATTGTGCATGGAATGCAATGTTAATATTATCACTTACTAATTTTGTGACCTTTCAAATTAATAAATAACACAAATTTTGAAAACAGTACTACCATCACAATGGTGGTGTCTGCAGAATGCAGTTGAAGAGATTGAAGGTTACAATCAAGAAGTCTGAAGAGATTGCAACTATACCAGTCCAGCAAAATAAAAGTAGCAACAAATATAGGTTTTAGAATCAAGAAAGAAACCCCTCTTTCTGAGAAAAAAAACCCACCCACTGGAAGAGAACTATGGGTAAATTCAGCAAAGCTTCAGTCTACACACAAGGCCAACTCCCAGCTGGTATTACTATCGTACACCTATTAATTTTAGGGGTTAAATAATTTCATTTAGGCTATCTTAATGTTATCCAGGATTTCAACTTAAGATTTCTTGTATGTGGAACATTAATGACACAGAAAATTCAAGTAACTGAAAACATAAAAAAAAATTATAATTGTTGGAATATATTTATAAAGTTGATATATATAAAGTTGTAAACATTCCATAAGCTAAATGAGTCACACATTCAGTTACATTCAATTACCATATATATAGTATATACTTACTGAATTGGAGATAAAAACTGCTCATCATGAGCTTTGCTCAGATAGAGTTAGATGCTCTACAATTACTTTTTTTAAGGAGATTTGTGCAGTATTTCTAATGATATTTTGTTGTTGTTGTGAATAATACGTAAGTTTTTAAGATATTGTCCCTTTAAAACACAACATGCACAACAAGTGTGAATAATTTGAATTTTTGCCAATTACTTATTTTATAAATTAGAGCACATACTTCTGTAAGAAGGCACCTGTCAAACTCTAGATGGACTAGTTATTCTGCTACTGGAACACGTCGAAAATAACCACTTGAATTTGAAATTTAGAAACCTCACATCTCCAGAGACTGTGTATATTCAAGAAGTGATTTCTGATATAAACTAACTGAAAAGATTAATGACTATAGTGTGTTATCCAAAACAGACCTCTTTGGTCAAGGAAACAAAGTAAATAAATGATTTGCTGTTTTTTTTTAAATTCTGGTCAGGCTACTCCACCATTGAAGGATGCAATTAATTCAGAATACATGCAGCAATCTGAAAAGCCAACTTGGCATAAATTAGTGAAGGCCATAGTAGCTAACTCTCATAAAAACTACAAGTTGCTTCCATAATCATTAGCATTCATACATATCCAAAATATTTATTGATGTAACTAACTTTTCCACACAGTCTTATTTCTTGGAAAGGAATTTTCAGAATTGAAATCAATCATATATTCTTTTTTTCAAATAGCATAGGTATAGCTCAGGGAAGAAATAACTGCTAGCACGTATGGGTGTTTCTATATATGGGCTGAGGAATTAAGTAAACAATACAGTTAAAACTTCGAAAGGAATTTGTGTTCCTGAACAAATGTTTAGTTTCTTTGCTAATATTATTTAGAAATTATTATGACGGCTGATCAGTACCATTCATATCTCATGACAATGTATGGATCTAAATTAACATGATTGTAACTTTATGTGTTTCCTAATTATCCCTTGTCATGACTAACACAGCAATACCTATGATCACAAGGTGTCTGTAGTTAAGCGTTATCTTTCTGATGAGCAGACAGGAGTCAAGACAAATTAGATTAATCTAGGTGCAGAAGGTCCCAATTTCTCCAGTGCAGAAACAGGAATCAGAAAACAAAGGTCAATGGAGAAGCCTTAGGAAAGGTTATTCCTTAGCTTTCTAGATGGCAGTCTGGAGAGCTGTAGATCATTTAACACTACAATCTTTTTTTTTTTTTTCTTTTTCTTTTCTTTCTTTTTCTAATTAAACATAGTCTCCAAGTTTGGATTTGGCCAGTTTTGGGACATAAAAATCTTCTGAGCCATGGGCTTTTGATCAATGGATATGTGGAACCAGAAAAATCACATGTAGCCATAACTCCAACAGAAATTACCCTGGATTGATTCTACTTTAAATTAACTTACTACATACAGATATATACTGCCGCCAAGCTGCAGCAGATGTTTTAATGGTGCCTATAGGTGATGTACAGGAGAATCAAATAGCATACAGGACACAAGTGTCCAGAGATCCATTGACCTTGTACCATTTAAATTCTTTTTTCCTCCTCTAAGAGAGTAAAGTGTGGTATAAGTAAAGTAAAGATAAGCATGTGTGAATCTCACAGTATAATTTTGCCGTTAATAAACAGAATGTATAGTATGCTGTTTCAGGAGATGTGATAAATGAGATAATTGGACATTATTCCATTTTGTAACACAGATGGCTAAAATTATACCATTTAAGACACTTAAGAGGATCTGTTTGACTTCTTAAAAATATACTTTTAATATAATGAAATTCAAAGTATGTACTTTTCCTCAATGACAAAAGTATTTTGAGAAATTCATTAATTATAATTCTAAATGTGTCTATGTAAGTCAGTTTATATTGACAGGAATATTGAAATATAATTCAAAGCTTAACTTGACTTGTAATGGCATTGAGAATTCTCATGTAAAACATAACTATTTTTTGGTTACCAACACTTTTATGTAGTATGCATAAAAGTCAATGTTCAATCATGTAATGTTCAATATATTGCATATTTATCATTTTGTCAATATGCAGGGGAAAGGCATAAATGGAACATAAAATATTCATACAATCATTTGCAGAGACCTGTGAAGTCTGACTTGTGTATGTAGAGCAATAAAATGTACATTTATAAATAAAAGCACAGAAAACACTGTATTATAAGTCAAGATTAAGAAATACTCCCAGTTTTGCTGTACTTCTACTTTCCTGGTATTTTAAAAGCCTGATGATCTAAGAGCACACACATTTACTTATCTTTCAAAGACATAATCACACTGTCATCCATTTCAGTACCACAAAAGATGGATAGCATAACATGGACTTAAAATGGGTTCATTAATTATCAAAAAGATAAGTGTTTCATCAGGTATATACAGCAGATAATATTTATCTTTTCTCATAGAGAAAAAAGATTAAAGTAATTCTTACACACATACTGGAAAAGAAAAAGTCTGTACCACTGAAAGTTTCATAAAGTGACACTAGATAATACACTCTGCCACTAAAGACAACCTTACACAAACACAACCACAGATGCCTTCCATCACATTCAACTTTGGCAGCTAAATACCAGAATGAAACTATATATTCCAACTTTAACTGTTTCATAAACTTCCTTTTGTGACTTAGCAATTACACACATGCACTGCTTTTCAAAAGTTAGTGTTTCTGCTATGGTATTTGATGACTACTTGATAGCTATAGAGTAAATAATTTCATTAACTGTATAACACAATGATACATGAAAACAAATACCATGACTGTGACAATCTCTGAAAGAAAACATCAAGGACCATCTAGGTATTACTAGTGAAACTGCTATGTGAAGTAAAGAAATATTACTATAACCCCATCAGGAAAGAAACTCTGACAAAATAAAGCAAAACTTGGATTATCCTGAATTATATTTGTTAAGGCTCTGGTCCAAAACAATATCAATAGGAAAACAATCAAAATAATTATTAAAAATGTAGTGTCACGAACTGGAGAATGCATATTACATTATTCATTCTCTTTTCTTAAAAAAACCAAAACCAAATGGAACAGTATTTCTTCTGAAACCTTTTCTCTGAACAATGTTCCCGAACTTGAGACTGCAGCTGGAATTATCAGTAAATGAGAAAAATCAATATGTAAGATAAATAATTTCTCAGCTATAATTCCCCACAGACTATGTGCTATGTTTGTAAAAATGTTCTTTCACAGACCATACTACCCTTTATTTTTACTGTAAATAGGTTTGGAAGAAATAGATGGTTGTCTAGATATAAAAAAATTAACATCCTTTGTAGCATGGAATTTATATGCAAGTAGTATCCATTTTAATAAAGATTTTTAGCCTGCTATAGGTAGAGATTTTAAAAGTTGTAGCTGTCATAAACTTCTTTTTAATTAGAAATTTGCAGCAAAAATCAAAACATTATTCTTAAAAACATCTCAAGCCAAAAACTCAAAATAACTCCACTTTCCTTCCAACTACAACAACAAAACTGGGGTAAGGAAGAAAAAGCAGTGCTTAGAAATAGCACCATATATGGGCTCCATCAAAAAGCAGACAAATCAGTAGAGACTCCCATTAGCTTTACTGAACACTGGATCATTTTCTTAAGATCAGTCAGTAAAGCTGTTTACTTACAATATTGTATAAACTTTACCAAACATTGCAAAACTAAGTTGTTACTTAATTTTCCTTACAGTAAAATCGAAATGGAAAAAGACAGTTGGTTTATATACCACTTACAAATCCATGCCCTTTTTGAGTATTTGTTATGATCTGTTCTCTCATATATGATTTACAGCTTTAACAGTTACAGAAATAATTTTAGTCAAGCAAACACTTTGAAAAACTGATTTCTAAAATACACAGGTAAAAACCTCATGTTTTGTAGTTTGGCAAAGATTCAATTATTCTGAATAACATGCTCTCGTATACATGTAGCAAGACAATGCTTCAGAAGATCAGAGCACAGGAACATACACTGTTAGGAAATATCTAAGGGCATTTCATTAACTGGGGCAAATTAAAAGCCATTACAATACCGAAAGGAAAACTATTAAGAAGTTGTATAAATTTTGTATGTTGTTCTATTTAGCTGCACTTTTTCTGTAGAATTACAGCATGCTTTTAATCATCATTAGGGATTAATCCCAATGCCTTGTGGACATTAATAAAGAGATCTATTGAATCTTAATGGCAAAAAAAGCCAGGAATGGTATTGAAGCTTGCACAGGTCAGTGATTTTTAGCATCAGGGACTTATTGAAAATGTTGTCCTGACAGTTTGCATTTCTGCAGCTTGAAAAGAATGTTTTAATGGTGCATATCTTAAGATGTTCTAAACATGTAAAGGAAAGGAAACACAGTTTAGTTCAGGCCTGCTATTCCCAAAGCTGAAGAAGTGACTTTATTTCAAGTTAAAATGACAAGGCCATTCCTACAGAACCATAACAAGATATATAAAAATAAATAAAACACATCCAAAGAGCATAAGATTATTTAAGTCTAAATATTAATATTTTTCTCATTAAAGGATTGAGTAATTAAACATATGAAGAACTACAAATGCATCACTCTTTAATTCCTGAGCAACTAAAAGAAATATTCGGTATTTAAATTAAGTCAGTATACATTCTTTTAAATGTGTGAAGTGCACAGAATAAAGAGATCAAAATGAAAAAATCTAATATTGACTACACCCTGGCTACAAAAATATTACTGAAATTTGCACTGGTGAAGAGTGCACTGTGGTGATCATGATGTGGAGAAGATTTTACCTGATTTTTAAAAAATTATAATTTGGTACTTACTAGTGAATTTATTTTAAGTATGGATAACTGCAGTTTTTTTGATTGTTGTTTAACTAAGGTTAGGTTCAAATTAGATGCAAAATCTGAAATGAAGCTTTCAGACTGAAACACTGTGTTTAAAATGACACATTTTTTTTATACCACATACATGCACACTGTATTAAAACAATATAACATTTAAATACTGTGAATACTTAAAGAATCTTCTATTTTGTGAAAATGCTAATGGCATTCTTACACACTGAATATATCTCTGCAATCCAAACAGAAAAAAACACATAAAAATCAGAAGCAGATTCAGCAAGCATATACTCAGAAGAAGTTAGCTCAGGGATGACAGAGTGAATGACAGCCTATTTTCTGCAGCTAACTCAACATTAGAATTGGCACCTACCCTTATGCTAATGAACACCTAATTAGAGACACCTCCTATTCAATAAACTGCTCTCTTACCATTAGTTAGATTACCTGACAAGCCCTGTTACTCCAGTTCTGGCCCACCAAGAATCTTCGTTCTTTTTCTCGTCTTCTTTTCTGCGAGAGAACTGATCCCGCTTAATCCCTGGAATAATGTAGCTTCTCTTGTGGAAGAGCTGGTTTCCCTCTTCCCCTTTTTACATCAAGCTAATGGAGCCAGTAGGTATTCTATTGATCTTTCTCTATGTGGTTTCCTCAAGGATTTGACAGACTTCCTTACAGGTTAAACATCCAGGCTTTCTGAAGTGGCTATAAAGCTTTGCTTTTGATTTTTCAAACTTTTTTCTCAAACCCTTGCCCATCCATAATCTTTAAAAGCTCAGTTGATGCCATGCAGACTACAGGTTTATGTCTTTGCTGAACTAATCTAGACACTGTCTAGTGTTGAGTACAGTTGTCTGATTCAAATCTTCTGTTACAAAGCAGATGACATCTAGCTAGATGTCATGAGAAGAGACTAACAATGACAATTCACTTATCCCTTAGAAAGAATCAATTCTCCCACAATGCATCTGTCAGAGAACTCTCACTCAGTAAAAGCAATTTTTCTAGCTGTCTGACACTGTAATTGCTCTTAAATTTTCAATGAACGTTTTACAAGAACTCCCCTGAACCATGATGAAAAACTTAACTTTTTCTAAAAATGAGAGGCTGACAGGATGAAAGAGGTCTTTCTCTTTAAAGCTTTGCTTGCTTGAGTAGGAATTCTTTCATATCATCAACAAGCTGTTGAATAGAGGATAGATTACTTTCCATTTATTTCATCAATCAGATTAAAGGCTCTCCTTCACAATGCCCTTTAAACAAGAGCTGTTTATGATGTCCTCCCAGGTTCTACTTTAATGTAGTATTAAATCACCCAGAGCAGAGAGGCAGGCAAAGCATATAAATATGATGAATATCTGACAACATTTAAGCATTGCATACATTCAGGTCATTTCCCTATTTCTTGTCACTCTGCAAAAAAGTGAAATCCCTCCATCCTCCCAAGCATTTTTTAATGATAATAGGTCATTTTGAATTGCCCATCCTCTAAAAGAAAAAAAGGAAAAGTTGATATGTTAAAAAATATATAGATAGATAGATACATAAGCATTGTATATCTAAGCTCTTCTGACAGAGAGTTATGCATACCCCAGCACACAGAACTGCATGTCCGAACACTTCTTTAATTAAGATTTAGTCTGAGAGGTGGATTAACTTGTAGGTGCAGTGCTGTTCTATTTTTAACATACATAAATATTACTCAGGAAAAAAATGAACTACTTCTTCCATTTTGTACACAGTGGAACAGTTTTATTAATATGAGAAATATGTACAAGCTGCAGCCAGTTGTTGAAGAAAAATCAATATGACTTTTAGTGTTATTATTGACTACCACATTAAAGGCACCATTCCTTATTGTCTGGATAATTCCTCAATTCAATAATACTAAGCATACTAAAACATATCTTGTTCACTCTGGAGTTATGATACACTGCAATAAATTCTGAAATCTTTACATATATAATGATATGTTTTAATAAAATATTTAGACATTCTAAACACTAATTATTTGTGTTAGAAATTGGGAATTCTAATAAAATTAATAAACATAGACAGTGAAATAAACTCAATACAATCAACACATAAATAGCAAGACCATGCTGAGACTAAATTTACATGTTTGTGAGGATTCTAGATAATATTTTAGATTGCTTTTTTTTAATACCAATCCCATAACAATTCTAAAAGGAGATGCATGGGCTATTACTGATATACATACAATGTGTAATGTCAAAATATACAGACATAATACACATAGAATCTTAGAATGGTTTGGAATGGATGGGACTTTTAAGATAGTTTAGTCCAGTGCCCTTGTCATGGTCAGGGACATAGCTTTATTGCTAAAATGATATACCAAGTAAAAACTTTAATGAATGAGATTAATTAATTACATTGAGAATAATTTTAGTACTTTTTAATTCCAAAATATTTGCTTGTGAATTGTCCAGTATGAAGGATGAGAGTAATTATTGATATATTTGCTAATGTGGTAAATATATGCTTATATAAGAAAGCCTTCTGACTATGCATTTTTTATACATTATTGAGTTGGAGGTGTTAGCAGGAAATGCCCCCACAAAGCAGAATTAATTTCCTTTCATGGAAACTATACATTTATTGACAAAAACGATAATAGTTTACTTTATCATTCCCTTTGTGGGATGCTACAAGTAAAATAAACATGTATAAATTTACTCCCCTCTACAAACCCACACTTTTATAATATTTTTAACAAAACCTGCCTTTAATATTTGGACTTCTTTCACAAACACAAGATTTCTCTGTCTCAGAGGTGTTGATGCTTTCCTTTCACCTCTAGCTCATGTGCCAAGTGCATTACATACACAAACTCCGGAACTTGGCAGCATAAACATTTCCATATTCTTCTTTTCTCCCTCAGTTACCCCCTCCCTGTGAGTTTCCTACATTAGTATTTCCTCTACTTTTTCTTTTTTCACTGTAAAATTGCAAGAGCTGGCAGGTCTGTTGTGGTCACATTGAAGTAAATGAGAAAACTATTTGTATATGTAAGGACTCCTAAATTGCTGAAGGAAATCTGTAAGTTGATTCACTATCAGTTTGTACAGCTACTTCCACACATTTAGTGTAAAAATTCATCTATTTATAGAGATGCCAAATTGAGCAATAAGACTTGTTTGTTTGTTTGTTTGTTTTAAAAAATAAAATATCTGTGGTCTGGCTTTTTTGAGAGTTTTGTATTCTGAATAATCCTTAATAGCCACAATAGGCTGATTTTTTTATCACAGCTCTATCTGCTGAGTGCAAATGTTGAGAGAAAAATAAATAAATGTTTTATCAGTTTTTGAACTGTCAAACACACTGTGCTTAAAAATTGGCTATTTTTGAGAAAACATCATTGGGAAGTATTTCTTGGATGAGAGAAAGTATTTCTCAGTCTGAAGAAAGTATTTTTCATTGCAAAGTGAAAAGAAGAACAAGGGAAGCCAAGTGGACTTTCAATTAGTCTAGTGGTTGTTTGTCTAACTTAAGAGAAATGATCAAGTATGGACTTGAATCATGGTTTTGTAGAAGCCCTTGATACAAGATAACATTGTAGGTGGAACTCTTTCTTCAAATTTTGAATAACAAAGGAGGAATTATTATTTTCTTAACAAGGAATACTTGTTACTTCTCTATGAGTTTTTCAGGATGAGGAGACTATTTTCTTCCTAGATTAAAATACCTAAAAAACTATCTAGAAATGCCTCAATTTTTTAAAAAAAGATTAGCACCTAATTCTCCTATCATAAAGACAGCTATTAAGAAAAACAGAATTTAAATATTTTAAAAGAAAATACATAAGCTGCATTCTGATAAATACATTTCCATTAATTTCTTAATAAGTTTATTCTAGTTTCCTTAAATACACTTAAAAGCACAATACATTTTCTTGTGTAAAACTTTAGATGTAATTTGCCTTACTTTCTAAAGAGAGAATTATAATTTCCATTTTTTTATCTGCTCTAATTCATTCGGAGAAAATAGGCAATAAGGGAAACCCTTTCCTGGGTGTCAATGGTACTTTCAACGTGTACCACTGAAGGGGAAAATCCTGGACATAAATCACCTTTTCTGCCCAGAAGTCTATTCTCCTTCATAAAAGAAAAACAAACCAAATAATTCTATCACTACCAGTCAACTTTTAAAAGAGTTCTCTAGAAGAAGTGCTATGGTTCTGCAAACCTTTTCACTCTCTACTTAGTTTAGAAAAAGCAAGTGCAGTTATTTTCACTGTGGCACTCCCAGCTAATAAACCTGCTTCTGCTGTCCCTGAAATCAGTAGGGTGATTTCAATGGGAGTAAAGTTCAAGGACAATTCTGTGGAGTCACCCATCTTGAAAAATCCAAGAGCACTGATGCTGTCTATTATCTTTGGTGGGAAAATTCACAGACTTTAGATTAGACACATATTGAATTAGGGCCTGAGAATTACATATTTTATATATAAAACATAGAAGGTAAATCTCACAGTATGAAAATGCAAGTAGGAGGAGATGATGACTGTTATTACTGATATTCTTTCAAAATATTTCAGATCCAGACATTTTATAGATAAAAAAATTATGATCAAATGAAACAATTTGTAATTTAGAAAATCTTGTTACGGTGGATTCAGCATAATTTTCATCTAATGGAAATACTTGCAATAAACTTGAACCACAAAAAAGTCAATTGAAAAATGCAGCAATAAAGAGCTGCTTGTTTAAAGGGTTTGAAAGAGTGACAAGGAGTATGTGATCAAAGTGCGGAAGCTACTTATACACTGATTTTGGAAAAGATGCTGTTGGCATGGGACTTTCTACCACCCCACAATCTCAAGGAACAGAAAATGACACAAAGGGTTAACAATGAAGGTGCTTCATGGAGTTTTAAGCCATGTGGAAACCATGAGCTATTCTAAACTAGAGAGGTACAATGACCCTTTGAATATTTGTCTGAACTCCAAACTTCTGGGGATTCCCTCATCATTTGAGTTTTATATCTTTAATATTAACACTTTGCTGAAACAGAAACATTGGCCAGGCTCATCTTGCTGAGAATGAAAACTGTAGCAAGCAATTATACCTCAGGTTTTAAAATACAGGGCTATACTTCACCAGAGTTAATTGGTTTTACATCTGGCACATCAACTGATTTTATGAAAGTTGAATAGTGCCTTTGTCTTCACCTTAATACTATGGCATACACAGAAAATTATTTCCTTAGATCATCCATTAAATCAATCAAAATGAAATAGAAACAGACAGTTATTTGAGCAATTGGAACTTTATAGTAGCAATCTCCTTGAGAGACAGTAATAACAAAAGCTTACTTACGAGGCATAGGTTAGGAAAATGTCAGAAAGTGAAAATGTTCATGAATAAAGAAACAACACATATTTTTCAATAATATCTGTATAGACACTAAGATTTGAGGAAACGGAACTGCTTATGACATGTTCTAATTCAATTTCTGTATTATAATTGTTTTCCTGGCAATTTTACAAAGATGCACTGAGATGCAGAAAAAAAAATTCCATTTACATCATATACTTTGCATCTCATTAGTTGAACTCAGAAAAAATTTTGTCTCCTACTCCCATAATTGTATTTAGTTCTCTTGACAGTGAATAAAAATAACCATCATTAAGGAGAAAATATTAGATGAAAACAACAAAAAAAATTAAAGCATTGTGCATGTAGAAGCTATTTCTAGCTCTTTAGGTCTGAAGTTAAATCTTTTTTAAGTGATTCCATACAAAGACAGCGTTTGGGTTCATCCATTTCAAGGTACGTTGGTATAAACTTTTGACAGGTTTCCAAATAAATAGCTGCAGAATCCTGAATTGCATCAAAATTATCTCATCAGAGTGGAATGAAAAAATAAATATATCTTATATTTTTTTAGAAAATAAATCAGTGAAATTTAGTGTTTTGTAAACATCAATTTAAGCTAAGCAGCGACTCTTACCTCCCCATGCTCCTTTCTCTTCCTCCCTCAACAACAACAACAACAACAAACAATAACAACAACAACAACAACGGAAAGTTTCCAGCAAAGTTACAAAATCCTTTTAATATAGCACTTTGCCAAGGTCACTTTTAAAAACTATCTGTAGTAGTTTTCTGGGCTATATTATTTTACAGTAAGTAAACTCATAGAAGTATCAGAACATGACAGTCATATGCACATTAAAAAAATATTTAGTAAGAATTACCTGAAGATACACAAGTGTTCCTTTTAAACTTAGAGAAAAACAATAAGCAGATGAACTTTCGGGGACACATGTCCTCATGTACTTGAAAACTTGGCCTTGACTCTCAACTACATTAGCTGATGTAGTTATAGGAAGAGGCCATGTCTTTATTTATGAGGTGTTTTTTTTTTTTAATGGTAAGATCATCACAACTATAACCACTTTAATATTAAATCCATTTCTTGTAGACACTGTTACTGAAATAGTTGTTACCCAGCTACTGGACCGAAGAAAGGACTACAAAGGACTTTTGAGGCTGGAATAATTGGTAAATTGAAAGGTAAGATCAGTTTCAAGCAAGTGCAAGGCATATTGCTATTCAAGTTATTTAAATATGGAAATTAAATATTCTTAATTTTTAAATGTTTTATAAGGGAGGAGAGATCTTCTAGTTAAAATTATTTAACTAACAGACCAATAATATACTGCACTTACTTTCAAGTGCTGAATTGTATTAACAGATTTTTCCTGAGATGGCCAAAGTGAAGCATGTTTGAATTTTTAAGATATGAATGAGGGCCCATTGAATGGACAATGAAAAGCACACCTTAAAAATATGAAAAAAGTAAATAGTAAGATTTTAAAGGACTGGATGAGTGGAGTGAAGAAGGGAGATAAGCTGAAAGTGTATTTTCAGCTAGGGTCTTGAGTATTGGGGAGAGTAAGAGAAGAAAGATTGAGGGTAAAGATGGGGAATTTGGGAGCATTAGGGGAGATGGTTAATGGGAAGTGGTTGCTGATAGAGAAAATCTTCCAATTTGTTTTGATTATAGATTAAGGATTAAAACAAATCCCCTGGACTGAACTCTCCCTAGTTCAGAGTCATAGAATAAAACTGTATTCTTCACTTGGCTGTGTTTTGTGCCTCGTGCTGTACAACACATATTCACACAGGTATTCAATGTAGCAAATTTCCTACTGTTGAAGGGATACAAGATGCTATTGGTTTCCCTGAAAGTTCTGATGTTTACCTGTCATACATTGTGAATGGTGGCTTTTGGCTTTTATAATAACACCATTACTTGTTGCAAGGAAATGCTTTGCAACATGTGGTGCTGGTGGAAGAGACAGATGTCTATTCTGTGGACTCTGCTGACCAACACTGTTACCAAAAATTTCCCCACTATTAAATGATATGGATGTCTTCCTGTATGAAATAAAACCATACCCGATATATGCCAGCAGTGGGAGATCTCATGATGGGGAAAATGAGCGATCTGAAAGGAAGGGAAAAGGCAGATATAGTGGTATTGTTCACTGATGCATGAATCATCATCACATATCATGAGAGTGGAAAAGAGGGTGGTGGACTCTGAAAAAACATCTGTGGGAAAAAATGTTCCTGAACAAGAAGATGTAGAAGAATTTTATGAGGTGAGATGTAGAAAGACAACTTGAAACAAAACTTAAGGAATTAAACTGGGATTCTTATAAACGACCTATGAAGAACACCCACGGAGAAATTAAGGGAGAAGATGGGATGTGTGCCTGAAGTCTGAGACCTCCAAATAAGGGTCTTCAATTTACATAGAAGATTAAAAGTTAGAAACTTCTTTAGACTAGGAGGTGGGAGAAAGGACCATAAATCAAAAGATAGAAACTGAGCAAGAGGAGAGCTGGAGTAGATAATGATCTGTTTGTAATTAATTCTGAGCCTGAATGTTCTCAATAGTCAAAGGAAATGCACCAAAAGAAACATTTGAAGAAATAAGAAATATAACAAAAGCACTGAACTGTGATAAAGTAAATCAACAAGAAACAGATAATGGGGTAGAGAGGGCATTTGCCAAAGCATTCAAATACTGTATGTTTGGTATTAAAACGGATAACTTAGAGTTAATACATAGTGAAGAAATCTCAGTATTCTAGAAAACTGGGTGTTTTATCACAATGTCACAGGGTCACTTCATGTTTCTTTTCAAGTATGGGAAATTTTGGAATTTGGGATTTTTTTTTTTTAAACACGTGCTTTATCTTGTAGTCTTCAAAGGCAAAATGTATTTTATTAATAAAAAAAAAGTAATTATAGCTTTTTCAGAACCACAATTTAAGACCATATAATGCTGGTATTTCACATTAACTGCCTTTTAAAACAATCTACTTTTTTCAAAGTTGTACATTTCAAGTAGCTATGAAGATGCTGAGAATCCAATACTATTTTTCAACTGTTGTTACTACCATAACAATGATAATAACTAAATTTCAATGGTCCTTGTCTAAATATACCCATATGGAAGAGAGGGTAAAATTACAATATAATAGAGTATTTCATAGTACTGTGTCACTAACAAAATGTTTAACCCTTTCACAAGCAACTTTTACATTTTATAAGAAAATAATGGCCTTTCAAGCAGCATACACCTGCTGTTGTCTCATGGACAGAGTCAGTAAGTATGTCTTCGAGCATATCATTCAACAATGCCCACTCCCGACTTTTGAAGTGGCATAAGCTCTCAGAGAAAAAAAAATACTAGGTATTTGGGTAAGGAAGATATGGAAATAGTTGTCCAGCTTTTTATTTTTAGTGATAGCTGGGTGAAAATCTTGGTATTTTGGAATGAATTTGAAGGTACTTTAGATCATTAATCCATTTCCTGTGTGTCCCATATAATCATTTAAATCCCTTTCTAGTTATCTGTGTTTGTAATTTAACTATACAACAACTAATTAAATTCTTCCTTTGAAATTTAGCTATTTTGATATGTACTTTATCCTTAGGGCACCAAGTGTACCTTAAAGGATGAGCGGACACAATTTTGTAAACTCAGCATAAGGCACTAAAAATGATACAACAAGGACGAGCAGAGGTGAATGTGAGTGGAATAATCACGTACAGTACTGAAACAAAGATCAGAAAAGGATCAGTAAAAACCAGCACTATATATCATGGAGGGAAAAAAATCAACTATTTAAAACATGTCATGTCCTGAAAACTACTCATGCCCATCCTCAAAATACAGGCAAATTTTTTTCATTTGCAAGTGTACACCATATACTTTTTTTCCCCCCATTTTGTTTTGGAGATTATAGTCTATATTACCATACATTTTTTGTAGATTACTTGTCTGTGCACCGGAGCAAATTTCTGCTGTTTCTTTGATGCTTAGCCAGACTGTGCATTATATAGGTAATATTCTGTGTCACAACAAAGGTAACAACTAACTACTGACAGGAGACATGGTCTTGGTTTGCTTTTCCACCCATAGGTTTTCTCCCCTCATGTTGACCTTAGCTATCATGCAACTAAAGGACAAATGTCTGAACCAATGTAAAATTATTTTTTCTTAGGAAAAAAAAAAAAAAGAAAATTTTTGTGTGAGATCATTTGAGTAAATCAACTCACGTAATACCCATACAGATATGAGACCTGACAGAAGGAAAACAGCAAGAGTCTGCAGCCAGAAGCAACGTGAAAGGAAGTATCCCACTGTGGAAGCAGCTTGTTAGATTACTGTAAAAAGTGTATCCTGGAGGACAAATTGATTTAGAATAAAATGTATTCTAGGAAAAAACAAAAGGTAGAAAAATTCATAGAGAACAGAATCTACAAGCAAGTTGTTTGAACCTGTAATTTAGACTAAAACTCAGAGAAATCTTTTGGCATAATTGTAGCATTTTACTCATTTTAGTGGTACATTTAGGCATTTTAGGTAGAAACAGGGCTATAAGAATTTATGCTAAGACAACTTCACCATATACCTGCATGTAGATTCACATATTTCAGTTTAGTATAGTTCAATTACCAATCTCATTTATTACCCAGAAGATGTGAAACCACAAGGTGAGGTTAAAGTATCATCAAGGGTATCTTCATCACTTCAATATCATTGCCTTAAAAAGCACTGACCAGGAGAAGGAGATGACCTCATTTCAGAATTATTACAGTACAGAGAACTCAGTTTCAACATTATAATTCATTTTCCTACAGAATATTTCAAATTTATGATCAGTTTCCTGACATATAATAGCTAATCGTTAAGGATAGCCACTTTAACATAATATGAATACGCATTTCTCCGTAGGTAATACAACAGTTCCTGCATTAGCATTATTGACTAAGGTGCATTTAACTTCTTCACTAATACTTAATGGAAGGTTAATGTATAAGTCAGAAGATTAAATGGCTTTTACTTAAAACAAGTATATTGATTAAAATAACTTAGCGTGGTTTTTAAAGATGATGATAGAAAAGTAGTCACACTTTTAAATATTTTATTAAATATTATGAGCAAAATGTGGGCTTAACTGACCAAAATTACTGGAAGTTATTGTACTAATTGTACTTTGAGCTAATTATTGCTCATAGTTAACAGATGAATAATTTATACTGAAAGGTAACAAATCATTCCTACTAAATCCAGCACTCAAAATTAGCTTTATTCCATCAGTCTGGGAACTGCCCTGCTACTCTAAGCAAAGTCCTTCATATGCCACGTTCTCTTTCTTAGGCATGGCACTACTGAAGAAGAGGGTAACCTTCCAAATACAGATCACTTGTTTATTGCCAATAAAGTGTTCTTTTTAATGTGTTAATATTGTTACTCAAATGTATGCTAAATTTTATACACTCGGTATCTCGAATTCTAACCTGCAGCTACAAAGCTGGAGCTGGGCAAATTGTCTTGTAGAAATTTTTTATTTAAATTCAGGATTCTGCATGTGAACAACAGTTAGAAGTTGGTGTCACATTTGCATGAAATATTCTCAGGGCCATTTACCTGTTCATTTGCTTTAGTTTCAGTGCAGTTGAAAGCTTGTGCTGAGAATTTTTCATGTAAAGGGTTTATTCTGGGAGCAATAGCTTCTTTCACTATTGTGGAACTATTTTCACAAAAGGAAAATCAGTAGTTTAGGGTAAAAACACTGTGACCGTTCTAAGGATGCAGGTAGAAGAATGCTTTGGGTATAGAAATTCCCTGATGTCATTGATTATTATAATGTGTTCCTGGGGTACAAATCGTACGCCAAAAATAGAAGAGCCTGCTAAAGAATGGTTTGATTATGCTGGTTTTGGTGAACCAGAACACCTCTAATCTTAGGTGGATGCAGATGGACTGGTTCTGTTTGACTGCCACTGTGATTCTGTTTGTTTGCAGAAATGCACTGCACCTGCAAGCCATCTCTGTTTACATCTTCCAGAACATATCTGGTATCTTAGGGCTTTTTCTTGAACTAGATTTTCAAACTGACCTAGATAACAATAATAAGGCCACATGGTAGAACACAGAATACTAATAATAACTGGGTTCTTCAAACATCCCTTTGCTCACTGAGAAAGGAATGAAGATTGGCTGTAATGTTTCATGATTCTAGTAGAAATTTTTTTTTAGTTATCTGCCTTTAAAAATGTCACACATGTTCCTTTGAATGTTATAAATATTTACTAAAAGTCAAGAACATGGCATAATTTCTGTAGCAGAAAATAGCTGGGATATCTTTGTGCTAGAAAAGAGATGACTACAGAAAGATAAGATAGTCCAAAAAATTATAGGTCATATTATTAAGACAGTAAGTATGAAGGTACTCACTATATCTCCCCAGACAAGAACTAGCAGGTATAAAATACAGGTATCCAATATAACTATGACAGTGTGTGTTCAAAGAAAGGAATGTTTCTTCATGCAATGTAGTTGAGCTGCAGAACATGTTGCAGCTGAAGGCTGCAGGTGCAGTTAGTGTACATGGACTGAAAAATTGGTTGGACAAATTCAAGAAAGTAGAATCCATTATAAGATATTAAATTCAAAACTCTGCATCTGGATCAGAAAGTTCCAAGCAGGATTCTGGAGGACCATTCTGGAGAAAAACCTCATACTAGGTAAAGTCAGTCCAGAACTGTTATGACTGAGCAGTTTTAAACAGAAAACTCAAATCAGGAGCAATCAGTATCATATCTCTGCCTAGTCACAGAAGACATGAGAAAAATCTGGAAAAAATGATAATCTCAAAGTTGCCTTTGTCCTTTCTGGTTTTCTTCCAGACCCAAGTCCATTTTTTTCTTGTTCTGTTATATCTCAAGAAAAAAAACCTTCATTAACATTTGTCCTATTTCAAAGCCTTCCACACCACAGTCCTTTCACCCTGACATTATTACAGCCCTGAGCTGGACAGCCCAGTGCTGTGCCAATCATTTTCAATTCCCATTTTGAAGTTTCTGAAGTCTTGAGCAGGAAGCATCCTCACAACAGCAGTGGAGTAAAGACTTTTGGAGTTTAATTGTTGTTACACTCTTTATTCATTAAACCTTGAACCAGGAAAAGGTGGTGCTACTTTATATGAAAACAAGTCTAAAGAAAGTTGCTGTAAAAGTGCTGAAAGTACAAATAATGTCTGACTGAGTGATTGTGAACTGATTCCATTTAAATTAAATTATAGTAGGTTTGTAATGAAAGCTTGGGTTTCAGAAGGGCAAACCTTAATAAATTAAGGGAACTAATTTGTAAAGTAGTCAGCTACATTGAGCTCTGAGATCTGAATGCAGAGTGAGTAAGCATTTTAAAGAAGTCTATTAGTGGTACAGGATAGGAAATATATAAAGGCACAGTATTGGAAGAGAAGGGTGAGAGATTAGTCTGATCTCAATAGTATGCTAGGCTTTAGCTTTTAAAATGTTCAATAAAAAGACACTGAGATAAAATAGTAGAAAATGCAACATAGGTTTGCTAAAGGCAGATCATGCTGACCTAATCTGCTATCTTTTTTTGATAATGATTTTTTTTTACACAAGGGAAATATAAACTAGATTTAATAAAGTATTTGATATGGTGGCACATAGGAAATTACTACTTCAGCTAGAGAATGCACGGATTAAGACAAGAATTGTAGGGTGGATAAAGAACTGAAGAGAACAACAAAAGCTCACTGAAGAGGAACTGTTGGGTTCTGTGGAGGTTATTTGGCGAGTTCAAGGATAATGTCTGTTAATGACATTAAAAAAAAAAAAGAAAAAAAAAGAAGAAAGAAAAAAAGTATGTTCCAAAAGGGAGCATAAGTAAAACTTACTGATGAGCAAACCTGAGTAATTAAAGCAAAAGATGTATGTAGATATCTGGGAATAACTGAGTGATCTTGAGGCTAAAATTTGGAAGTGGTTTGAAATACCGCAAAATGGAAGTTCATTTATTTTGGGGTTAGTAACAAACTCATGTTATATGCAAGGATAACATAATCTAAAAAGAAGCTAGAGAGTTATAAACCTTGAGATTTTGATTGTTCATAGAACAAGTGGGCTATTAAGATGACTGGAAGGAGTTAGACTGCTATCAAAAGAGACTAAATAACGATTTTCTTTACTCATTACCATGAAGGAGAAAAGACCTTGCAGGAATTTACTATTAAGAGTATTTCAAGAGTATTTTCTTCTAACAAGCCAAATGAAGGCTGATGAAAATATGTGAACTTTTCAGTGCTAAAAGGTTTAAATAACAGAAACACCCCACATTTATATTAGGTCTTAAAACAACTGTGGAGAAACAATGTCTTTTGTGAGAGTCAACTGGATTCAGTGACCCAGAAAGTCTTTCCAGTCCTGTGTTTATACACTAGAAACAAGAACATCAGCAATCTCGTAGGGTAAAATGTCTGTATACACCCAGATAAAAACGAAAATACTATTTCAGGTCAAAGAGCTTCAGTAAATGTTCTAATTTATATTTTTTTTAAAATTAAACCAGCTTTCACTGGGCTTCTAAAATGTGTATTGCGCACACATTTTAGATAAAGATTATGGTTCTGTATCTCTTTTACATAAGAAACTGAATGTGCTTTTAGCATGAATTGGTAAAGGGCAACATTCTCAAAGAGAAAGTAAGCAATTTGAATCAAAAAGTCTGGTGTAGCCCCTGGGATTAGAAACAGGGTGAATTTTTGGGTCCAATACAGGATGTCTTTCACAAGTGAGAAGGAAAAACTCGAGAGTTTGGTGCTTGAGTGAACTGAGTATCTTCCTCCATCTGATCCAAACATAACTTTCTTCTAAAGTAAAGCAGATGTGAGAAAGAAATTGAGTGACTTTTTTTTTCCTTTGTTGAGGGCACTGCTTTCCCATGATGAAGTAAAGACCTGTGCCTGATGCTGACTAGCACAGGTGTCCTTAGGGCACTGCTACAGCCAAACTGTCCAACTCTGAGCATGTGGTCGAGGGTGCTGCAGCACAGCCAGCCTGTGTGCTGTGTGTCCCCTCTTGTGTGTGACCAGGCAGCATCTGTGACACCAGGCAAGTTACTGGGGCTGCCAGGCTGACTGAGCTGCCCTGAATCCCTCTGGGACCACTTGAGAGTGACCTGAGCTGCTGAACTGTCTTTGACTGTAGTTATAACAGTTATAAACAATAGTTATTAATACTTTCCCAATGACAACCTAATCACTTGAAATATCCCTGAAGTATTCAAGTTCTTTTAGGTTATAGTAGGTTTTAACTGAATGATAAATTTTACAATTCTGTTGATACATGTTTTTCAGTTAAGGGTGCCTGAAAATATAAAATCTGGAGATTGAGATGTTCTTAAATCTGACTAGTATTAAATTTATAGAGAAGCAGTTTACTTAGAATAAATCTTGGGAAAATTGAATCTACCATAAGGTCAGCTGCTGTAGTTTCAGAGTGCTTATATTGGTTTTAAACTCAAATTTTTTTACACGATGCAAAAATTGTCTTATGTAGAAGAAAGCCTGGATCCCACTTGAGGGGAGACTCTTAGCACTATTGTGTGTGCATGGGAACCAGTCATTGCCTTGTCATTCAGTCTTCACAGGATTTGTCTAGATTTAAAAGGACTTAGAGATAAATGTATTAACTAGAGTCTAAGCAGATATCCTGGATAAATCAGTATAATATTTTATACCACATAAGAATCAGCCTCAAAGTATGAAAATAAATATACTTAAAATGGTATGATTTGGATTTTTATACCAAACGCATTTTAGAAATTGAAGTGGATGAATGTCGTGCATTTAATTTTACTGATTTTATTAAATATTATACATTTAAAAGTAATCAAATTATTAGAGAGTGGTCTGGAGACCTCTATCCAGCTACTCAGAAGCTCCAGAGCTCTGTTTCCAGCTTGGATCTGAAAGACAACTTCACTTTTGCAACGGAATGTGTGTTATTTTTAAGATTTCACCGTTACTTCAGTGACAAAATTGCAGTGAAACTCAAATTCTTCATAACTTCAGTGCATGCAGATAATGACTTGCTTTCAGTTTCAATGGGTAATATTTGAGGTCCCAATATTTATGCATGGAAGCAAATCTTGGGAGAATCCCATGTTGCACACTGCATCTGCAGTAAAGGACCACTCTCTTCGCTGAGCATTCCTGAAAGTCCAGCTAGAAGACTTTCAGTGTCAGATGGCTTTGAAAAATCTGACAGTGGTCGACGTTGAGTGTGTTATAGAGCCAAAATGCAGCTTTGTGCTTATTTGTGAACCCAACCATCATTAGACCTAACATATGAATCCATCTACATTCTTGAGTAGACAGATATCTGTTCTAAAGTAATTATAGAGCAGAGCTGCTGTGTGTGTGGGTGCAGTGCATGTGGCATCCAGTAAGAGAAATACACACCAGTGTTTCACTTCTCAGTGCCTGGCCCTGATGATGAAAAAGTACAAATATCAAAGCTGCATTTTTGTACTTGTGCCCATCATGAGAAGAAAAGAACAATTAAAATTTTTAATTTAATAAAAGTCAGTGTGGAAAAGGAGCTGTTTTAGAGAAATACCAACCAAAGGGAGTTCCTAAAAGACATTTGTGCCAATAGCTTAGGTGTCTAAGTTAGGGATGCAGGTATGCACTTTAATTTCAGTACAGTTACTGTCTGACCTCAGCCATCATAGCTTATTTGTCAATACATTTATTTGCTCACAAAGCAGCGATTTACCTTCAAATTCCTCAGCCTAGTTAGACCCAAATCTCTTTTGTCTTCCACCAGGATGCAGGCTAGAGTAGGAGAGCACAACTGTAACCCTTCACCTCTTCCAGCTGCAGTTGTAATGCAATAGGAAAACGGTTGTGAAACAATTAGGTGGTAAAAAAATAGGAGGAGGAAAAAAAAGAAAAGTTGAACTGCAAGTACACTCAGCCAAGAGGATAGATTTAACAACCTATAGGATTATTTCATTATTTTAAATACTAAAACCTGGAAGAGTGGAGAACAGACACAGCCCAATGTTTTATTTGCAGGTTTGGAGCTATCTGGTGGATTTAGACCCCAACTCCTAACCCTGTTTATGCAAAGGCTCTGGTTAATTTTTTGTTATGGCAAGCTGTGATGACTGCTGAGGTGGCAGGAATAAGACTCAGAAACTCCCTGTAAAGTTGGGGGTTAACCCTGAACTAAGCCCCCTGTTGATCCTTTATGTTAAAATAACAGAAGCACATCAAACACATCTTAAAAATAAAAGGTTTTAATTGCACTCGGAGCATAGTGACAGGTTCAGATTAATCAGGGCATGTAGTGCATTCTGGTTTTAGTTCTGCTTAGTTTAAATACGAAATAGATGCACACACTGGCATCATTCTGCACATGCCCAAAGCAGAACTGAAAAAGTTGCAAGATACACTGAAGGTTTTAATATTTATCTGGAAGGTTGTTAATGAGCTTCTAAGAGGGGAGGATGAACTGCAACTTAGAAGACAGAAAGGAGAAAACTTCCTCATATCCTGGTTTTGGGTACAGGTAATCATAGCCTTCCTACATCCTTATTTCTTTTCATCGCTAGATAAATACTTGCATTCTGCTAAATCAATATTTCTTTATAAAATAAGAACTTTTTGTAGGAATGTGCATCTGTAAGAGCTAGTTTTCTATGGGAAAGAGGTATGAAGCTGTTACCAAAACCAGAAAATAATGCTTAATTAGAAAAAGTTAGTTTATACAGACCCCAAGAAGTGTTTCAATAAAAGAAAGTTATTATCCAATTCAAAATGAGTTGTAGTAAGCAATAAAAATATCAGTAAAGTAAGCAGTGAAAGACTTAAAATAAACAAAAATGTAATTCAGTTTGTAATTTTGAATATTTTCAGGAAAAAATAAAGATCCTCATGTTTTAGGCAGTTAACTGATGTTAAAATCCCATGTACTGAAGATATAACCACAATCATAAGGACTATATTGACCATCATCATCTTAAGTTCAATGATCAAGAGAAATTTTAAATTTCACCATGTCCTCAGGTAAGCCCCCTTGGAGAGAGATGCAGAGTTCTATGTACTTAGTATATAGCACAAAAGGAGCCTGATCATGTTTGAATGAGAGTGTTTCGTTGACTTGAATAGGAGCAAGATTGCTCCATCAGTCTAGATTTTCTTTCTTCTCCTTCTTCTTTTGTTTCAGATTGGTAACTCTGACTTGAGATGTCAGTCAAAAGCCTTGCTAGATGACACTCAATACCACCTTCAAATTTTGAATAACATTAAGGATTTATATTATACATATATTTATGTTTCAGTTACAGTTTAATACAAATAGACCTTTAGCACCTGAATGCTGAACAAACCTGATTGCTTCCTGATATTAGGAGTCCAACTTTGGCTTACATTTTTTTACATGGAGAATGAATGGTTTTTAAACTTACATAAATGCAGCTTTTTTCCTCACTGTATTCTGTGAATAGCTTTCAAAGCTTTTGATTGCATGGCTAATTCAGGAAAAAATTAGTACTGCTCACCTATTGTTTTGACTTGCTGCATTAATTGTTCTTGATTATGATAATTAACTCTAATCAGCTACCTACTCCTGCAAACTATATGATCTTTTGGGTGCTTTTCACAATGCTTTCAGCCAGCAAGAAAAGAAAGAGCTCAGATTAGACAAAAGTTCAGCTCTGAAGACTTTAACCTAACAATATCAGTGAGATTTCTTTGTTTTGGATTATATTCAATAGAATCCTGACTCAGAATTTATAAGCATCTCCTTATTATTGATCTTGGACTGCCTAGAATCATGTAAAATCCTTCAAGTCAGTATAGATTCATTGCATTTCTTAAGCATTACACCCTGAATATTTCATTGTATTTGCTAAAAACCCCCCCTTTTTGTCAAACTAGCATTTTTCTTCTGTCAGAACTGTGCTCCTTGTGAGGTGAATTGACCTTTGCAGGACCAGTAATAACTAAACCCACAGACAGTCTGTACTAATGTGTTCTGATAAATCACATGTCTCTAAGGCAGTCGAAGTTAAAGCATAGTTCTCCATTTATTTATCTGGAAAGTTATGGTACAGAAGGTGTTGTAAAACTTTTCATGTAAACACCTTTATTTAAGGATCTTCAGGCAATAACACATCTAATTAGATAAGTACTAAATAATTATTGAAACTATTGATTATTGCAATATTTCAGTAGTCTGCAAATTCAACCCTACCAGGCTATGCAATGACCTTTACGAGTTACCAGACTAAACACAGGGCTGAAGATGCTCCATTTTGCAGTTTGAGTTTCACATGAAGATATAATCTAACATTTTTTTCTGACTTTGAAATCCATGATTGTTAAACAGCTTTCACCACAAAATATCTTTGTTTTTCTGAAGAAATATAGAAGTATATAAAATGGAATTTCACATACTTTTATTGCAAAACATGCATTATATTTACTATGGTTTTAAAAATACGTATTGAATGCATTAAGTATTATCAGTCTTGACTTTTGAATAAGGTGATCTTCCAAGCTGTTCCCTTAAGCAGTATCAGTATGTCCAAAACCTTACAGGCAATGTAATTTTCTCCTTGCTTTCATTGACATCTCTCGCCTTTCTTTTGTTCACTTCAGACTTCTGATTCATCTCTGCTTTCATTTTGAAATTCTCACTGTGGCATTTAATGTGATCACTGACTCTCTCCCACCATCCTGCTCCTTTTATTCTCATTCATTCTTCCAGAACTGTTATATTATACTCTAAATTACAATTTATAATAATGCTTTTTTAAAAGGTTCGAACTACTCTATTTTATTTTTTCTCTTTTGATATTTTCCAGCTCTTAAAATGAATTTTCAATATATTTGTTTTTTCTTTTTTTGAACATTGGATCTATTGAATTGAGGTTTCTTTCTTTTCTTTCAAGAATGTCATTTTGTTCTCACTCAAGATAACCAGGAATTTATATATTTCTTCTTGTGACTAATTAAGACATTTATTTCTTTTATGCAATACTTGGAATGAAATTAGCTGTGTGCACCTACAATGCATCTTGATAGTGAAGGAAGATTATAAAAATCAGCATTAGCTAAATTATCTGTTCACATTATTAAACTTTGCAAAGGTTAGTGTAGTTTGATACACTATAAAACATTTTTTACATTTTTTCATGGTCTGCATATGATCCTTCGAATACTCTGTCTTTCCTATCTCAAATGGACTGAGTGCTTTTTTCTGGCTCTTAAATTTTGCACCCTTTGCTGAGTTTCAGAAGGAAGGCTAAAGGAACTCCAACATCATTCTAGTCTATCTTTACACGAAAATAAAATTGTAAAAACTTCATCCTGGAAATGGGAAGCTGTAGATCCTGTAGGAAACTGAGGATGTTGCAAGATCATGTCGTTGCTACCTGGATTAATATTTTCACTTTATTACATTATTAGATGCTTATATCTACCCAGTTACATCTGTATTAATAAATAAAGTATATCCATGTTTCAGCCTCAGGCTGAATGGTATGGAATAGATCACATCTATACACAGAAATCCCCCTCTAGCGGGGTATGTCATGCTAAAGTGGATGCCAACATTTCATGTGGATATACACATTGCAAAATTCAGGCAAGTAGAGATCAAGAGGCTGAAGTTGCAATGCAACTCAGTTGCAGAAAAGTAGGATGCCAAAAGACTTTTCCCAGGAAAGATCAGTGATGAGGAGATTCTGAAAATAAGCACCTGAAGAGAAGCAGAAACTTCAAACATCCTCCAGTGAGGCTGCCTCCCACCTTTTTTTGTGACACTTTTAAATGTCTGTGTAAACTGGCAATGTGGCTTACAATTTCCATCCCAAAGGCCAGGACTTCAGAATTCACATTGTCAAGAAACTGGAGAGCTCTGAAGAAGTACCAGCTTTTCACTAAAACACAGTTCTATCACTAAATTGAGAAGAAACTGCACACAAGAAGAAAGGCACACAAGACTGTTTTAGCTCCATATAATTACTAACTATAGTTCTTATTGTGCACCAATTTACTGGGAGTTTAGACAGGCTTTACAGCCAGATTATGCTAGAATAAAGTGTTGTGGTTGTATTTGATGATTTACTTAAAAATTTTCCTATTGTTTTCATGCACTAACTTTGCAATTGTATCAATAAACAGCTAAGACCTCATCTTTACTAATCTGTATTATTGTTACCAAACACATATTAAAATGTGCCTCTCAGTATTATTGCAGGAATTGTAGTTATATTACTAAAGGATAGCTTTTAGATTCTTGATAATATTCTTGCTTTTCTCATGTTGTCTCCAGTTGTCTCTTGCTGTTAGCATATAATTATGAGTAGTTGATAACTTGGTAGCCATTTCCATTCCTTTATGCTCCACAGTCCACACAGTATAAATCTCATTATTTATAGAGAGCCAATTTATCTAATTCTAATTCTAAGCAAATATTCTGAATGATAAATCAATCATTTCTTAGCTGTTCCTGTGTACTTCATCATTAAAAAGAGATCCAAGAATTATTAATCCCAGCCTTTTTGGTTGGCACCTCTCCAGAGGGTAATTTAGGCTGGCAGATGAGTGCCTACATATAAGCCACCAAAATCTATGAATTTTTGCTGCCTCTTTCCAGCTTTGGTCCCAACCTTCTCCACTGAGTAGTACACCTGAATTTCCCCCAGGAGAACGTTTGTCCTTTTCCATGCCACATCTTAACCTGTTTTATAGATGGCCAGGTGTGCATGGATTTGGAGTCTTGTGCTTGCTGCCAGAAGTAGCATCCTCCTGAAGAACTCCTGCTTTGACTCACTCATGCCTTCCTTTTTGTCCTGTGATCCTTAGGCTATGGTCTCTGCAGTGTCCCTCCTTTTGATCTTGCATTTGTTACTTCAGATGGCCTCTGGATACACTAAAGCTGTTCATGTCTTACTGCAGTTCCTCCCTTGCACTGCCACAACTAGTAGTGCTCCACTGTCACAGGGCAGGCTGCTGCTGCTACTCCTGGCCCTTTCCCAAGGCATTCCTTGCAGACCAGGACTGTACAAAAGCATCCACTTTCAGGGGTTGTACAGTATCAGAAATGGGTTCATCAGCCAGGATAGAACATACCACAAGACATGATCTCCACCTGACATCAGGGCATCACCCTTCCACCAGCAGCACCTCTGGGACCACTATAAGCTCCTATGTATCAGCCGCCACTTTAGCTGCCTTGCTTGTTTTTGCACACCCTTCTGGAATCGCCCCTGGTTGGGCTGTTCCTTAACTACTAGATAAATAAGAAGACTGAAGTCAGCTCCTTCCACTCTTCTGTGAAATTTCCCACTTTGAAGAAACCTCGCACACTGTCTTGCAATTTTTCCATCACAGCTCATTAGCTTTGAATTGCTGGGTATGCTGTGCAGTGCTTTGTCTCAAATCACAGCGCCAAGGAAGGGCACAGAGGATACGCAGCAATCCTCAAGCAGGGGGAGAATGGGGTACTTCAGTGATTAAATTAGGTTTAGAGAAAACTCATTGAGGATGGAGATTCTAAGTGAGATCTGAAGCCTGAGAAATACTGAATGGGACAGATTATACAAAGTGAATAAGATTGGAGTGAAGAGGCAGTGTTAAAGCAGAGAAAAAAACTGGAGGAGGGATCGTTTGGAGCAGGTGAAGCAGAAGGTGCAATGGAAGAGGATATGGACAGAAAAAAAAATAATCTGTGCCCACTATAGATTGCTCTTTCAGACCTTGAAATCAAGTCAACATTCTCGAACCTAATCTTTATTCAGCTCTCTGGAAATAGGAATGTGCTTTAGAAAATAATTCTCTAGGCCTTAGCTTAGCATTTGTACAATGGAAATAATAGCCTTTCACTTGACAAATTAAGCCAGTAGAGTTTGTGATGCACTTAAACTGATGACTGTTGGGGAAAGTCTGAGTTAGTAGGTTTGTCTTCAATGCAGGGGATGAATTCTGCACTGGAAAAGCACAAGATATCACACATAACAATGAGAAGAAATTAAAATTTCCACCTTCTTCACAAATAGATGACTGTTTCAGGGAAGAAAAAAAAACACAGTTTGAGCTCACCAGTTGCAAACTGTATCCTAATGCAGGTGCACAAACCTAGACCAAAAGGAAGACAATATGAACGTTCTTTTTGCACGATTGGTAACATCCTGTTAGCAGATACCTTTCGTACATAATAAAAATGTATTATCAAAGAACTAGCATCAACTAGAACTATTTTTTCTGAGACCTGCTACTTTCTAATATTCTAGAAGAAGTTAATTACTGTCCAAATCCACTTCTCATCCTTCTCAACAGCAAAATACCTATTGCAGATGTATAAATTATATTATATCTCTCTTTCTGTTTCCTTTCAGTTTGTCATACTGCTTAGAATTTCCACATTCTCCCATCTTCTTCCAGCCTTTTTCACAGCTATTCTATCTGTTATCTGGACTTGTCATGTCTCTGATGGCATGGCAAAGTGAAACAGTACAGTCACCAGAACATAACTTGGGTGTACTACTTTATATCAGCAATTTCAGCTCCTGTTTCAATCCGCTGATCTTTTTCTAAAGCAAAGACATCTGCTTGCAGCTTAACTACAGGCCTCCTGTTCTTGCTTCATAAATCTAAATGTCACTGGGTTGCTTGGTTCCTTTATTATCTGCTTTAAGCCTGGTTGATGCTTCTTGACTTGTTGGAACCTGTTAGTGTCAAACCACTCCACAACATCTCTCCCTGTGGCATTCCTCTGGAATTCCATCTTTATTCCTTCCTTTATTCCTCCCTGGCTTTTCTATCCTGTGAAGTTGGTTCAGTTGCAACTCTAGATAATAAAATGTAATTTTTTGTTTTTGTTCTTTCAGACGAAAGGGGTCTTGCATGGTTGATGATTCCTATCAGTCTTGTTATACTTCAAGATACAGAGGGATTTAAAGAAAATTCATTAACTTTTCTTTCCAGCTGAAAATACACAACATACACTTGGCAATTCTGTACTAACCTGGTTATGGAAAGAAAAATTTATGCTATGATAATGACCTTCTTTTTACCCCATTAAAAGTTTTGATGTTTCTTCTAGACCATATGCTTTTAATTTACACAGAACTTTTCAGTCCTATGCCTTTTCTGTTGTTATGACTGTACAACATGACTAGATCATACACAACGTGATACAACCAGTAGTGGTATTACACTACCAGTATAGTGGGGGAAGGGTTCATGTTTATGGTTAAGCTCTGATGCTATTTGATTAAAATAGTTCAGGAAACAAAAGCTCATGCATTTTTATCAGCTTAGCTTACATAGATTTTATATAATTTGTTTAAAACATACACTTAAAGTATTGAAAAAACAATAGTAAATCGTTTTTAAACCTAATTCTGAAATGCATGTTATGCATGAATAATTATTGTTTAACAAAATTATAGGTGCTAAGATAAATGGAAACCAATCCTTCATTCCAAACAGCAGAAGAGACCAAACAGATAACACAAAGAGATACCATATGAGAATACATCCACTGAACATCCACTTAATTTGCAAGAGTTCAAAGGACATTCAATCCCAACAGAATGACATCAAAAAGGATTGTAAAAATATCTTGTCAAGCAGCATTGTTGTGCTGTCTAGCTTTTTAATCGTAGCATAATGTTAATGCTGTTAGAGTTTCTACAAAGACACACAGAGGTCAAGGATGCAACAGGGAAAAAATGAAAAGGGGAAAAGAAGAAAAGATGATACATGCTAATTACATTTTCTGGAGCTTGGCATGATGGTGTGACCTAAATTTATGCATTTTGGCCTAATGATATTATTTTAAAAATATTCTTTCAATATTAACTGGTTCTAGAGTAGGGTATAAAGTTTTTTATAGAAGATCAGGGGAAAAGATGGGATCCTTACACTGGTGAAACTGTCTCACTTCAGTTCCTCTAAGTGGAAAATCTTCCATTTTCCTTATAACCAAGTTTACATTTCAATTCTTCCACACTCAAAATGATGAAACAAACAGCTTCTTTATAGACATACGGGTTTGCAACAGATCTTGTTCAGTAAAACTCATTTAATGGCCATATAAATCTGCAATTGCATGTTCCAGGAAGCACATGGCTAATTTCAATCCATCTAACAATCACAGATATCAAATTAGTTGTCTTACTGTCAAATATATATTAAGGTCCACATGCTATTTTCACGTAGTTTTACATACCTACACTTAACTTTGTTTCTAGTAAGAACAGTACTGAAAACACTGCTACTTAGTGCAAGAAATTTGTGGCTTTTGTGCTGTGAGTGGGGGTAGGAAAGTCTCAGTTATTCTTGGTGGTTTTTTTTTTACATTGTTATTTGTATTTGTACAAGCTTCTAATACTGTGCAACTTTGCCATTAAATATTGTCTTTGGCCTCTAGTTAGCACAGTCTATTTGAATTTCAATTGGAGAAAAAGACACCTTCTTTTTCTATTATGTGATCAAAATTTAGAAGCTCTATAATTTTCTTGCTGCTTGTAGAAACAAAGCACCCAAGCTCACAGAGAAAGCCCTTTCTACAAGCTATAAATATTTGCTATTTGTAAAACCTCAATGAGGGTTTAGTTATTAAAAAACTAAAGGAAGAAAATTACTAATAATTATTGGTTTGAGCTAATGAGATGTTTTTATGCAAATATATGAACCTTAAATATGACCTGGAAACAAAAGACTGCTTAACAGTTATTATTAAGCTATACATTAGGAGATCAATTAAAGAGAACTTCATTCTAATGATCAAACTGTACAAGAGTTGCTATGGGAACCTGGGAAGAGAGAGATTCAGAATGCAAAATAGCTGCAGAAACAAAAAAAAATACATACTTGTAAACAAGTATCATAGATTGTGTATAATCAGTTAAGTAATAAAAGGCTGATTCAATTCTTTTCCAATCCAATATATCTGGAAGAAAGGCACTTTTCCATATTAAGGTGCCAATTTACTCTGTATTTAAGATGCCACAAAGCAAGGCAATGCCAAGATAATCTTTATTTAATCAACAACAGTTCGGTAAACTACAATACAGGCTAGAAAGACAGGATTTCTTTAAAGTTCTCAGAGAATTGTATAGTCAGGTCATTACAAATTGCTGGCAAAGACAAACACATTCGTGGCAAAGAAAGTGCACATCCAGGTAGTTAAAAGTGGCATTAGTTATTTCCTTCAGACCTTAAAATAAAGTGGCACTTATATCAGAAGCAGCTTAAAAATACTCAGGTTGTCTTGAGTGAAGGCTTTTAGCTACTTCATGTATTTTCATTTGTTTCTTGCACCTATATTTTGAACAATTCCTAAGCATCCATAACATCCATATGAGAATACTGTTAAATAGCGTTTTGGGTTAAAAATTTATTTTCTGTCACTGAGTTTGTCTTTTCATCACATATTGCAGAAGGAGCAAATGCACACACTGTCAAGTTTTCCAGTATACAGAGTATATATTGGCAATATATACACACGATTACTTTCAAAGCAGAGTTGGTAACTGGGATTTTTTGTAAAGACTGAGGGACTTTCTTGTGACAAACAACTGATATAATGGACTAGATGCACTCCCTCTCCTCTTTGTTCTCACACTTGCAGATTGTCCATGGCTGCAGTGGTTCAGTTTCTTTGACAGTGAAAAAGCATCAGAAAGTATAACCGGATCTGACAGAGGAGAATCTGCAACCAGCTCTTCTGATCCACACTAAGCACAGGGAGTCCCTGAGTCCAGAGGAAACCAACCCAGAAACAACTACTGAGAGCTCCAACTTCACAACTCAGGTCTCTATGTTATGGTGTGACCTCTTTTGATATTTCAGTATTGAAATGATGAATATCTGTTTTAAGTATTGTTTCATAGGCACGATAGTTTACTTCTAATTTCAAATTATTTCCAATGCAGAAATACTCCTTTCATTTTTTTTGAAAGTGTGACTGTTGAGATGTACCTGTGAATAGAAGACAGCTACACTTCAGAGAAACAACACAAAAAGGAAAATAAAATAAAATATGTATTTTGCCAACTGGAAGCAATACACAGTTATCAGGTAAAAAAAGGCATTATTTCTGAAAGGAAATCTTTCAGGCCTCCACTTCACAGGAAGGTCATTTTGGTTAGCTTCAGCGAGGTAATCAAGAAATCCAATTAGCTCTGTATAGAAGTTAGAAATCTGTTCTCATCAAAGAACACATAGCCTACAGCACAACCAAACAAAATACTATTAAATTACTTCTATTGAAAAGAGTTGTATTCTGCTAATGAAAGCAGACTTAGAAGAATTCAGCTTGAAAGCAACTAAAAAGAAAATAAATTCCATCAACTTGTTAGATTAATTCAAGTTTCTGATAATAACCTGTGGCTCACTAAAAAAAAAAAATTGAAAAAAGTTTTTAATCAATGTAGTGTTTTATTGACTGATTTGTAAAATGTGCTACTCAGCTCTTAGATTCACAGTTAAACTGCAAAAATCAGTGAAATCTGATGTGAAGCCAGTAATCTTTCACAAAGGGAGCACTGACTCCACCTCTCTCCTTAGAGATTTCTTCAGACAGAAGAAGGCAATAAATTTGTCTGCAGAGTGACCTAGGGCCGGCTAACTTTTAGGATCAATGGAAGAATCAAGTTCCAAAGTCAAGGGCTCTGAGCAAATACCACCCAAAACTTATTTTATTTTTCAAAGCTCTGAAATGAATTCAAATATGTGTATTTCTAAAGAAACTTAGGGAGTTATTTGTACATACAGTCTTATGAATATTTAATATTCAAATGAAATTAGTGCAGTCCAATATCCATACCCATATATTACAATCAAAAGTTGTGGTTATCAGAACATCACAACCAGTTATAGTTGTATGTCTACAGTCTCAAACCTTTCTACAAATGATTATATAGGACAAATTATCTTTAAAGTAAACTTGTTTTTTAACAACAAAACTGTTAGAAATTAATTGTCCGATCTTAAGTTAATGAATTGATTTCAATGCATATTGAAACACCAGAGTTAAATGCTAGTAAGTGTTCAGGGAAGAAAACAAAAATGACAAAATTATAGATTTTAACAAACAAAATTATTTTTGAGGCAATATTCACTGCAAAACTGTATTATTTAGGGATTGATTTACTCTATGTTCTGCTAACAGCACTTGATCTCTTGCTTTTAAAATGAGAATTTCTTCCTTCTTTTTCTTTAAGTCATCTGACCACTACTGTATGGAAATAATTTTTTTTAATTACTTCACTGAGAAAAAAATTGTAGAGAAAATCAAGATGAATGAGGCACTGTGCTTTGCACATATCAGACAGACAAGCTGTCAGTGCTGCCTAAGCCATCCTTATAACAATTCCCTTTCCCCAAGGAAGTTGTCAGGAAAATGGAGGTCCTTGTCATTTCTCTGCTTGCAATTTGGGACTTTCCTTTCACACCTAGTTTATTTCTAGAATCTTTTGACACACTTCTTGCAATTAAGTGACAAAATACTTTTTTTTTTTTTTTTTTCTTATTCCTATCTTTAAGCCAGCACCTATATGTTTCTGGTGCTATACATATGGGACAAGGCATGGCTAATAAGTGTGTTACTATTTTTTTCAGTCTCTGAGGTGCATTTGTTCTGTAGACATGCCAAGCAGGTAGCTCTGCGTCAGTGCCTCAAGTGGCTGGGTAAATTATCAGTGCTTGAAGAGCCCCAGGAGACTCATCAGTGCTGGAGTGCCCTTGAGAGCACGCAGGAACGCACAGGTGGTGCGGGAGCTGGGTGCTTGCGACCTCTTCCAGCAGACCCACTCCTCACATGTCTTCTGCACAGGATACTTCAAGTGGAACAGTTTGTGAAGTATATTAGAACCTCATACTCACTGGGACTATTTTATGAAGAACTATAAACAGCCCCAGCTCTCTCAGTTGTTCCTCATAGGGAATGTTTTCCAAACCCCTCACTAGCTTTGTTGCCCTTCTTTGGACCTGCTCCATCACCTCAATATCCTTTTTGTATTGAGGTGCCCAAAACTGAACACAATACTTGAGGTGGGGCCTCACCAGTGCCAAGTACAGATGCAGGATTACTTCCCTAGTCCTGCTAGACACACAATTTCTGATCCCACCAACAAATGTCTGAGCTGGCACAGATATGTTTAAATCTGGAGGATGGAGCAAAATACAAAAAACTGAGCAACTCTGATTAACATTAATAATTTACTTTGCTCCTTCTTGAAAGTATTTTTTTTTCAAATGGCCTTAAATTTCATTAAGCAGCAACCCATGTTTCCTCAGCAGTACTCATTACAGATGTGTAAAAATTTGTGGACTTTCTAAGGGGAGGTCAACAACAGAATTACAAGAAAAGTAAGGTTTAAGGATGTCTTGAAGAAGGGTGTGACTGCAGGAAACAAAGTTTAACGAGCGGTACAGCATCTGTTAGCATATGGTAGTAAATTCTAGTCAAAAGTTGCGTTAGTTTCTAAGATCTGTTACAAACAGACACGCATAGGAACGTGTGTAAGTGACTGGTGATGTACAAGCTTATGGATTTACTGGTCACAGACACAAATATTGAAAGCTACTAAGTGTTAAATCAGTACTCAATTTTAAATTTAGCAATATATACATTGCAGATTACACAGAGCTGAGCCCAGCACAGCCTTATCATGAGCATTTGCAAAAAAAATTCCAAATTAACAATGTAACCTTTGTCTTTACACTAATTCAAAACCACTAGAGACTTTATGCCATGCTTGTTCAAGATAAAAAAGAAATACAGACACCTGGGCAATTTATGTAAAGAGCTCAACCTTAGAGAGTGACAAAGAAACTATCCACAGTTCAGAAGAGAAAATGCAAAGACAGAACATGGGGGGAAAAAAACACAATGGAAAACACCACCACCAAAACATCAGAAACCATAACTATATGTAATGTAATGTAATACTCAGTCTTGCTTAAGAATGTTCTGTATGGAGAGACTTGGAAAATGTTAGTCTGAATTAAGAATTTAAGTGAAATCACATTAAAATTAATTAATTGAACTGAAATAATATGTGTGTGCACACCTAAGGTGATAGCAATTCAGTTAGGTTACTTCATCCCACAGGGAAATAAACTAAGTCAAGCTGAAGTCATAAAGGGTTCAGTTACCATATGTCAGCAGTCTGTACACACACATGGCAAATACAAGGTCATCTGAGGGCTTAAGTATGAACCACAGGCTGAATTAACCACATAAAAAGTTACCGTGGATCATCAATAAATTATGGTTGTGCCTATGGCATATAATTCTCAGCATAAATGTTCAAAGGGATTTAGTGTTTTTTAACTAATCCAGTCGTGACATCTGTGAATTTTTTTGCAAGTGTTACCATGAAAACATACTAGGCCAGAGCAAGCTTTTTAGATTCCCTTCACTAAAAACAACAAAATATTCAGAATTTACAAATGGATGAAAAATAGAATAGTATCACATGTTCTGGTGGGGATTGTGGGCCAAATTCAGACAGATGACTCAGGGTACTCATTTTTTTTAAGTGTCAACACACCTCCCTCTATTTCTCCCCAAAAACAATGTCATGTCCTAGAACCTAAAGTTCATTAGAGTAAATGAAAGTAGCACCCAGAGACACTCTCATCTTCCATGGAGTGTTTTCTGTTTTTTCAGGAAATCTAGTCCCTTTTGCACAGCATGACTCAAAGCTGCTGCACAGGGGAGCAGGGCAGCCTCTTGGGTACCTGTTTCTTACTAGGTGCATGGTAGATAACCCACTTGGTGTCTCTCTGTCCTGAGAACAGGCTCCTTCCTGCCTGGGAAAGATATGAAGGCTCCAGAGCCTTACTCAATCACCCAAACCCTGGACTAAAGACTCCCCATTTGTTTACCCCCCTCCTGCCTCTCTGTCTTCTATTCTGAGGTGTGCAGGGCCTCACTTTCATCAGGACTTCATGTGTGGTGAATATGCCTTTTTTAATAGGCAGTATGTAAACTATGAATATATTTAATACAGAAAAAATGAAGGGTCTAGTAGTTGGGGAGAGTGATTTATGATTTATGATGTTAGCAGTAGCTTTGAACAGCAAAATGAGCACATCAGCTTGCTGGTTTTAGGTAGATCAATAGCTAGTAACAGCTAATAGTGACTTTCACATTCTCGGTATTTAAATTATTTTTCTTCATTTTCTGATGTAACAGTTTACGCCTCTGAGCTAGCGAATGAAACTGTCTGAAGGCTCAGGAAGATAGCAGCCTGTTATCTGGCTCGAGTGAGAAAGATTTAATTATCGAAAATAGGACCTAAGGCAGCTGAAAGAACAGGCTCATCTACACAACTCTGCTGCAAGCAATTGAATGTTTCTTTAACTGGTGCCAGCTGCTAAGCGTCATCTGGAGCCATTATTGCAATCAGACATCTCGGGGACATGTCAGCCATGCTTCAGCTCCCCAGCAAACCTCTTTTCCAATGGTGATAGAAATTGTGGGTGTAACAAGATTCATTATTATCTTCCTGTGAAATGAGGACTCTTGTGCCACACAAAAATTACTGCACTGACTTTGCAGACCAGTGTTCAAAGGCCTCAGATCAAAGATAGTGAGTGATCATACAGCATCTCAGAATATTTTAATTTAAAAAAGCATTCAGTAAAATAAAAATATTTCTTCACATGACATCTATGCATTTCTGAAAAGACACAGATCTTCCTAGTCTCAGATGCCAGTCACATTTTCTAAGCTATTGAATGTTCTTATACATATGGGAAAAAAAATCAGATTCGTATTTTTAATTCATGCAAATCAGCTCTTTAAGGACTGAACACTATGGACTGAGGATGACGCTGCAAACACATAGGCAGGAGGTATTCTCATGAGGGAAGTGTCTCTAAGGGGACTAGCAGATCCTGCCAAATGTGGGACAACACTCTTCCAGCACCCCTGTAAAATGTGTCCTGTAAAGCAGCAAGCTCACATTATTACTGTTTTATTTTTCATATGTAGGAATCATTGCTTCACCAACTCACACAAAACTCCCTTCAGAATCATAAATCAAATTGCTGAAATCTGACAGGGATGTGGACAGGAAGAGGCTGGGGCTGTAACCAGGTGTCTCTGGGAAGCACCACAACCTGCCATCCACTGCATGCCAGGAAGGACCCCACTGTACTCACTACACTCGTAATATTTCTCTTCTCAAAATATTTATTAAGATTAAATTCTCAGTGGCTGCAGAGCTGTGGATGTGGGTAACTGTAGAAGATTAAATGGACAGTGTTTTTAAACAAACATCGCCAAGGATTTGGCATATGTTAAAAGCTGCCCCAAAGTCCCTAGACCTCCACAGCTGCCTGGAGAGCGCAGGAATATGAAATGTTGGTTTGAAAGGTCCCCAGACAGCCTTTGGCATAATTCTTCTGCTGGGGATGTGACCTTCACTTTGAACATTTGCAAACCTGTATTTCAGTTTCAGAAATGACGGAATGGATACCAGGAAGACTCATTGCTTTCTCTTTCTAATCTCATAGCCTATGAGGAAAGGCTGAAATCCTATTTCAATTAATTCAGACTTAATGTTTTGTGAAACAGGTAAATTATTATCTGCTCAGTTAACAGATTAGAAAATTGGGACACAGATAAGCATATATGATGTCAATGGCCAATGTTCTGTCAAATATACTAAACAATATGGTTTCATATTAAATATTGTGCCCCAGTTTTTATCAAAAACAAGGGCTTATCTGCAGCGTCAGTCTCGATTGAAGTACTTAATTAGTTCACCTTTGATTAAAGTGGAAAATGAAAAGGAACCAGAAAATACTTCAACAAACTTGACTATTTATTTGTTTTTACTTACTATTGCACTGAAGACTATTTTATAGTCAAAGCCACCCCTTCATGCTAAATCTGGTAATAACAATAATATTTTTCTTGCCAATGACTGCATTTTCTTACAAATTTTCTGCCAGAGACATGTTTACAGCACCACCTGCAGCATTATACAGCTAGAAAATTCTTGTCTAAATCATGTAAATTATTGTGCTACTCAGATTTTTACATCTATGCACCTACTCAACACATGCAAGCAGCTCCAAAGTGTACAAAAGTGTCTTACACCCATTATCACAATTTTGACATTCCTCTGACCATACCAGATTTCTACTTGTGAACAAATATACTGGGCTGGTATATTTCAGTGTAATAGACTAGATCTCCTCTTGTGGAAGTCAAGATCAGGTCTCACTTTAGTAGGTATAAAATATTTTTATTAAATTCTTTGCTGGCCTGCACTATATAGATTACTTACCTTGCAGGGAGTAAAGGGCAATTGTTTTCTCTCAAGCAAAAGCCGATAATGTACATCAAATGAGACCAAAATTCTCATGTAATATATTCATTCTGATCTGCTTATATTATTTTATATAATACGAATCAGAACAAACTTAAATTTGATTTTCATATTATGAAGAGTTTTAATAAGTAAACATTCTGATTTTACACAAACTTTTCAAAAATTATAAATATGTTTTTACTTACTTGCATGATTTACTGTTTCTTTAAGACTACATTTTGTGCAATCAAAATTTTGTGGGGATTGTGCGAAAAGAATAATTAATATCTTAAGAAAGTGGAATAATTTTCAAAATATTTCCATTTTAATGTATCTATCAGAAGATTCAGAAAACCTATACTTGGACTAAAAAATGTATAATCCAAGCTACAGAGTTGGATGATTCATTATATTGAGCATCTAAACTATATGATTAATCCATGTCTTTCTATAGTAAAAAAATAAATAAGTTAGATTTTGTGTAATGAGAACATCAAAAACCATTTCAATGAGATCAAATTATTGAAAAAAAATTATCTATTTAAGATAATTCAAGACTTAATAAAAATTACTTTATTTGTTCATATATTCAATACCTTTTATGTATACTGGTACTATTCTGCAGATTTATGAATGGTTTCAGAAAATTTCTTATTCACTCAATCTTTCCACCAGTTTATGTTCATATAAAAATAATCTCACCACCAAGAAAAGAAGTGTGTCTTTCTCCTATGGTCTAAATGAAGAACTGTAACTCATTTAAGGAAGAGGTTGCTGAGTCAGTAAGCTGCCTGTGTTTCCTGGTTTAGGTGGACCACCCAGTGTCCTTGTTGCCACACAGCTCTAGTTTTTACTGGCTGTGAAATGTTCAGATGCCATGTGACTTCCACTGTGCAGCCAGCTTCCTGATATATTTCCTTGTGGCATAGCTTAGGACATCACAAAGTAGAAGAAACATTTAGAAAACTGAACTGAAACCTAGTAAAGTAAGTGTGTGAAGAAGTACTTCCAAGTTCTGAAACTTGATCACTTATCTAGTTAACCAGTTAAAATCATCCCCAGTAGGGGATTGTCCACATTAGTGTTTTAGTGTGGATGAGGAGCAAACTTTTGAAGCAACTCTTCCAGTTGTTCCCATTGACTGTGCCCTGGTTTGCATTGCAGAACCATCTCAGGGCATGCAAACTGGACTCGCTTCAGGCAAAAGCCCAAGCCCAGAACTGAAGCTCATGCTCTCTAATCCCTGACCAGCATTCAAGTTCGTGGGACCAAACCAGAACAAGTCTTTAGCAATGTACAGGTGTGCAGAGAGTGAGGGCGTGGGACACTCAGTATGACCCACTGCACCCCATGGGTCTGCTTAATGCACTGCATGACCCTCTAACAGAGACAGTGACTTTTTTGACCCAGAAAAGCTATCATTCTCCCAAACACTTTTCAGTTGTGGATTATAAGTTAGGCTATGCACTGTTCTTGTTAGGTTGCTTACATGTGGCCTGTGTGTCCTGGAGAAGTCTCAATTATACATCTGTGCCAAATACCCTCAGGAAGAAACAGTCACTAGCATTTTTAAGGTACTGAAACTGAAGTGGCTTCAGGGAATGCATGAGATGAGGTCCTGCACTGTGTCCCTGTTAAAGCTCTCCATGACTTGAAAATATAACAGGTTAAATTCCTTCAAAACCACCATTTTTGAAAAAGGGCTAGAAAAATAAATCAAACAAGTGGACAAAACCTGACAACTTTTTAGTAATGTCAACAAAACTGAATTTTACCATTCCTAGAGATGACACACCAGGATTTGCTGTTATTGTCACAAAAAACCCAAACCAACAAACCAACCCAAAACAAAACAAAGCAAAAAAAAAAGCATTCAGTAAAATAAAAATATTTCTTCACATGACATCTATGCATTTCTGAAAAGACACAGATCTTCCTAGTCTCAGATGCCAGTCACATTTTCTAAGCTATTGAATGTTCTTATACATATGGGAAAAAAAATCAGATTCGTATTTTTAATTCATGCAAATCAGCTCTTTAAGGACTGAACACTATGGACTGAGGATGACGCTGCAAACACATAGGCAGGAGGTATTCTCATGAGGGAAGTGTCTCTAAGGGGACTAGCAGATCCTGCCAAATGTGGGACAACACTCTTCCAGCACCCCTGTAAAATGTGTCCTGTAAAGCAGCAAGCTCACATTATTACTGTTTTATTTTTCATATGTAGGAATCATTGCTTCACCAACTCACACAAAACTCCCTTCAGAATCATAAATCAAATTGCTGAAATCTGACAGGGATGTGGACAGGAAGAGGCTGGGGCTGTAACCAGGTGTCTCTGGGAAGCACCACAACCTGCCATCCACTGCATGCCAGGAAGGACCCCACTGTACTCACTACACTCGTAATATTTCTCTTCTCAAAATATTTATTAAGATTAAATTCTCAGTGGCTGCAGAGCTGTGGATGTGGGTAACTGTAGAAGATTAAATGGACAGTGTTTTTAAACAAACATCGCCAAGGATTTGGCATATGTTAAAAGCTGCCCCAAAGTCCCTAGACCTCCACAGCTGCCTGGAGAGCGCAGGAATATGAAATGTTGGTTTGAAAGGTCCCCAGACAGCCTTTGGCATAATTCTTCTGCTGGGGATGTGACCTTCACTTTGAACATTTGCAAACCTGTATTTCAGTTTCAGAAATGACGGAATGGATACCAGGAAGACTCATTGCTTTCTCTTTCTAATCTCATAGCCTATGAGGAAAGGCTGAAATCCTATTTCAATTAATTCAGACTTAATGTTTTGTGAAACAGGTAAATTATTATCTGCTCAGTTAACAGATTAGAAAATTGGGACACAGATAAGCATATATGATGTCAATGGCCAATGTTCTGTCAAATATACTAAACAATATGGTTTCATATTAAATATTGTGCCCCAGTTTTTATCAAAAACAAGGGCTTATCTGCAGCGTCAGTCTCGATTGAAGTACTTAATTAGTTCACCTTTGATTAAAGTGGAAAATGAAAAGGAACCAGAAAATACTTCAACAAACTTGACTATTTATTTGTTTTTACTTACTATTGCACTGAAGACTATTTTATAGTCAAAGCCACCCCTTCATGCTAAATCTGGTAATAACAATAATATTTTTCTTGCCAATGACTGCATTTTCTTACAAATTTTCTGCCAGAGACATGTTTACAGCACCACCTGCAGCATTATACAGCTAGAAAATTCTTGTCTAAATCATGTAAATTATTGTGCTACTCAGATTTTTACATCTATGCACCTACTCAACACATGCAAGCAGCTCCAAAGTGTACAAAAGTGTCTTACACCCATTATCACAATTTTGACATTCCTCTGACCATACCAGATTTCTACTTGTGAACAAATATACTGGGCTGGTATATTTCAGTGTAATAGACTAGATCTCCTCTTGTGGAAGTCAAGATCAGGTCTCACTTTAGTAGGTATAAAATATTTTTATTAAATTCTTTGCTGGCCTGCACTATATAGATTACTTACCTTGCAGGGAGTAAAGGGCAATTGTTTTCTCTCAAGCAAAAGCCGATAATGTACATCAAATGAGACCAAAATTCTCATGTAATATATTCATTCTGATCTGCTTATATTATTTTATATAATACGAATCAGAACAAACTTAAATTTGATTTTCATATTATGAAGAGTTTTAATAAGTAAACATTCTGATTTTACACAAACTTTTCAAAAATTATAAATATGTTTTTACTTACTTGCATGATTTACTGTTTCTTTAAGACTACATTTTGTGCAATCAAAATTTTGTGGGGATTGTGCGAAAAGAATAATTAATATCTTAAGAAAGTGGAATAATTTTCAAAATATTTCCATTTTAATGTATCTATCAGAAGATTCAGAAAACCTATACTTGGACTAAAAAATGTATAATCCAAGCTACAGAGTTGGATGATTCATTATATTGAGCATCTAAACTATATGATTAATCCATGTCTTTCTATAGTAAAAAAATAAATAAGTTAGATTTTGTGTAATGAGAACATCAAAAACCATTTCAATGAGATCAAATTATTGAAAAAAAATTATCTATTTAAGATAATTCAAGACTTAATAAAAATTACTTTATTTGTTCATATATTCAATACCTTTTATGTATACTGGTACTATTCTGCAGATTTATGAATGGTTTCAGAAAATTTCTTATTCACTCAATCTTTCCACCAGTTTATGTTCATATAAAAATAATCTCACCACCAAGAAAAGAAGTGTGTCTTTCTCCTATGGTCTAAATGAAGAACTGTAACTCATTTAAGGAAGAGGTTGCTGAGTCAGTAAGCTGCCTGTGTTTCCTGGTTTAGGTGGACCACCCAGTGTCCTTGTTGCCACACAGCTCTAGTTTTTACTGGCTGTGAAATGTTCAGATGCCATGTGACTTCCACTGTGCAGCCAGCTTCCTGATATATTTCCTTGTGGCATAGCTTAGGACATCACAAAGTAGAAGAAACATTTAGAAAACTGAACTGAAACCTAGTAAAGTAAGTGTGTGAAGAAGTACTTCCAAGTTCTGAAACTTGATCACTTATCTAGTTAACCAGTTAAAATCATCCCCAGTAGGGGATTGTCCACATTAGTGTTTTAGTGTGGATGAGGAGCAAACTTTTGAAGCAACTCTTCCAGTTGTTCCCATTGACTGTGCCCTGGTTTGCATTGCAGAACCATCTCAGGGCATGCAAACTGGACTCGCTTCAGGCAAAAGCCCAAGCCCAGAACTGAAGCTCATGCTCTCTAATCCCTGACCAGCATTCAAGTTCGTGGGACCAAACCAGAACAAGTCTTTAGCAATGTACAGGTGTGCAGAGAGTGAGGGCGTGGGACACTCAGTATGACCCACTGCACCCCATGGGTCTGCTTAATGCACTGCATGACCCTCTAACAGAGACAGTGACTTTTTTGACCCAGAAAAGCTATCATTCTCCCAAACACTTTTCAGTTGTGGATTATAAGTTAGGCTATGCACTGTTCTTGTTAGGTTGCTTACATGTGGCCTGTGTGTCCTGGAGAAGTCTCAATTATACATCTGTGCCAAATACCCTCAGGAAGAAACAGTCACTAGCATTTTTAAGGTACTGAAACTGAAGTGGCTTCAGGGAATGCATGAGATGAGGTCCTGCACTGTGTCCCTGTTAAAGCTCTCCATGACTTGAAAATATAACAGGTTAAATTCCTTCAAAACCACCATTTTTGAAAAAGGGCTAGAAAAATAAATCAAACAAGTGGACAAAACCTGACAACTTTTTAGTAATGTCAACAAAACTGAATTTTACCATTCCTAGAGATGACACACCAGGATTTGCTGTTATTGTCACAAAAAACCCAAACCAACAAACCAACCCAAAACAAAACAAAGCAAAAAAAAAAGATAAAATGACACAGAACAGAAATAGAATAGGAGATCAGGAGAAGTCATCTCTGTCAGAACAAAGGGTTGTATTTCCAAGGAATGGGCACAGACAAGAGAGGCAGTGACATGACTCGAAGAAAGCACACAAACGTTCATTGCTGATAACTGCATTCAGCTCAGAACTCATACCCAGTTCATTGCAACTTTCCATACTGACAGCCAGATAGAATGCAAACTGATTTATGAAGCAACCAGAAAATTTATGAAAGAAATATTAAATAAAATGTAAGGTTTCTTAGCATTCTGTTTTAGCTCTGCTTTGATATATCATAATAGAATCACAGAATCATAGAACAGTTTAGGTTAGAAGGGAACTTTAGTGGTCATTTAGTCCAAACCCCCTGAAGTAAGCAGGGACACTAGACCGGGTTGCTCAGAGCCCCATCCAACCTGGCCCTGAATGTTTCCAGCCATGGAGCTTCTATCGCCTCTCTGGGCAACCTGTTACAATGATAATAATGACTTATGGGGTAAATACTATTTCATTTTTTGCTTTTCACTGTGTCCTTATGTCTATTGATGATAAGATAGATTTTTTTTTTTTTCAAGTAATATTTCCTCGTCTTTATAAGTCTTCTTAATTTTATTTTTGGCTTCCTTCATTTGCTCTCTAGAGATTATGCTGGTCTCTGAATCCTAAATTTTGTAGGTACTATCTCATGACAGGACATTTACAATTTCAGGACAACAATTATGCTTTTGCATCAATGGGTATCATGCCTAGGAATTGAATTAAAATTATAGATGATAAAAACTACAACTCTATAAACTGCATATTCAAAAGCATAACTACTTTGTTTTGCAAGAACATCTGACCCTTAAATATAATGGTACAGCAAATTAACAAAGGAAAATGGCATAAAAGGGCATTAAATATACTTCTCAATAGTATTCTCCTAGGAAAAAACACAAAAAGGTTTACTTTTAAGGTAAAGAGTCTAAAAGATTCAGCTGTAGAATTTTACTAAGGGAAAGACTTCCAAAATAACAGTGTTAATTGAGGAGAAGCCTGATATTTTGACACAGCAAATGGTAGGGATGGAGAAGAAACAGGTCAGAAGCCAAACATAAATTACAAGAGGGGCCACAAACATGAACCAGATTTCACAAGTAGAAAGGGGAAAAGGTTTGAAGAACCTTTAATGTTAACAATAAAATTTTGAAGTTGATTCTTAGCTTTAGAGGTAGCCAATTCAGTTGCCTTAGTAAAGGGTAATAGGAGAGTAGCAGAAACAGTAATAAATTAAACAAGAGGCAGAATTTTGAACAGATTGCAAGCAGAAGGCCAAAGAAATATGAATACTAAAAGAAGTTCATTATTGTTAGAAATACTGTGGTCTGGTACAGAACCTAAGCTGAAAAATTCTAAACAAGTATAAAAATATATAAATAGGATAGTTATTATTCATCCTATACTTACACAGAGCACACCTACACCTTTTTCATCACTGAGATTGAGATATTTTGACAATGATTTTTAACGAAGAGTTCTCACTGCATATTGTCAGTGATCAGCCAATTGGAGCAGCCTCATTTTTCATCAATGGAAACAACAGAAGAATTTGGGAATGAGGGTACTGAGAAAACATGGCACTTTATGTGTATTTGGTTCAATGTCCACATTTCAAGAACTTTTAGGTATCATTTATTTCATATGTATTTTTAAACTGTTTTCCTTCATGCTGCAGGGGGGAAGAATGATTAAAAAGAGTGGAAGAAGCCTGAAGGGATTATCCAGGTCATCTCCTTTTCCCTAAAATAGTATCATTTTACACCAATGTACTCAGAGATGGAGACCTCAGAGCCTCCGCTGTCTATCCTCATGCTTCATTATTCTTGGTATTTAAAAGCTTCTCTTCACATCCAACATTCTTTCTTTCTGAAATGTAAACTTATTACTCTTTGTGCTGAATGTTACAGACATGGTAAACAGATTATTCCCTTCCTTTTCACAATAGCGTTTGCATACTTGAAGACTGTTATCATGCTTCCTTTCCGTCTTTCATTCTCTACATTAAACAAGTCCAATTCTTAAGCATGCAAGCAAGTACTGTTTACTTCAATGGAACAACCAGATAGGGACTCTCCTGTGCTTTGAATTAAACTTTATTCGTTGGTTGAAACAAAGCCCAGTTGAATGCTCCACAATCAGTAGAAAAGGAAATCAGCTTGGCAATGCTTGTGGTGAGATAATTTACCTCTTCAGTTCAATATCAGCTCAGAGATTATGTGAACAGACCAAAGATGACAACTTTTCAAAAATAGCTACACAGTACAGTTAGCTCCATCCCCAAACAGGGCAAAAGTGAATAGTAGAAACAGCCCAAAAGGCCAGAGGCACTCGAGGATGCGAATTTTGGGATGCCACTCATCAAGGCATGAGCACATGGGAGTGGAAAGGGTCTATCTATGGCTCTGCCTCTGCTAACCTCTTTCACAGAGGTTGCAACACACTACTCTTCACCCCTTTGTAAGTCATTCCTTACTCCTCTGTCTTCACCATCTCCTGTTTCACTTCACCACATAGACTTTGAACATAATTTACACTAAGAGAAGTGAAATCTGAATATCTCAAAAAAACCCTGTGTCCCTTCCGGTAACTCATTCCCTAATCTCAGTGCCTGTCCATAACAATTATTTTTACAGCCAGATCAAAGGCTGCCAATTAAAAAAGAAAAAAAAAAAAATTCCACCTAATTTTAATGGAATAGCAATAAGCATAGTAAAAATGTTAACCTGTCCTAATTGAATGTGGTGCATTGGTGTTTTTAGTGCAGTAAAAATCCATGCATTGGAAAGTTAACATGTTTTCTTTGACTGCACAGAAATATGCCATAAAATTGAGTGAAAGCATGATTTCAAAAGCATAAAGTTTAAGTTCTGTGCATTCCAAAACATGGGTGACCTTAATTGTAACAAACTTCCCACATTACATTTACCACATTATCTCTAGTGTGCACTGAACATACTTGTGAAGCAGACAATGATCCTATGTCCTAATAGAACCATCTTTCATAAGCACATTGTAGCTTTTCTTTTTTACAATAAACAGTAGTCCTAAACAATAGCACTTATGTGAAATACAGTGTTTGCAAAGGCCTTGGGAGCTGTGTCTTGGGAACAGAGACACTAGTGCAGCAGCAACTCCTGTCAATCCTGCCTGTATTGTTAGTGCTATAATAATATTCTCTTCTCCACCTTGCATAATACTTATGCAGAGCTTGAAACTATGGGGCCTTCTGTGCCATAGTTCAAGTTCAGAGTGAATTATACCATTTGACATGAAAACACCTGCACAGTGTGGTATACCATGGTAATGCTGACACAACCTTAACTTTAGTGGCACTAGCAGGTGTCACTTGATTACAATATCTCATGCTTATAACACTACCATGGTAATTAAAGCATGTCAGAGCTACAAAACAAATGTAGTAAAGATATATTTTATGACAGAAATATTAACACAATTTTAAAAACATGATCTGCTATGGTATTAAAAATGGAAAACTATGTTCCAAGTCATAAGGATTTAGTGCTGAATTACAGAAATAGTTGAAATGTCTAAATAAAATGGCAGTTGGTACTACTATTAACCATTACACATGTACAAAAGTGCAGTGACAAATGCATTCAAATATCTTTAAAACTGCAGAACCTGGAAAGGCAATTAACAGCGATAAAATTTGTATTGAATTTGGATAAATTTTAGACAATTAGCCTTCTTCTAAATGTAATTTCTGGCTAAGAAATCCATAGAGACACATGACTTATCCACATTTATTACTCATTAGAGCAGAGTAATTCCTGTCATGGCTGAACATCAAGGGATTTATCATCATAAATTCAGATCAGCTAATGGACTGAGTAGTCCTTTTCTTCCAAGAACAAATCCCTGGGTAAAAGATATGAAATATAAATTGACCACAGCAAAAAGAGTGCATAGCAATAATATGCATAGTAGATGTATACAGTTAGTATGCACAGTATGTAGATACATGCATTTGCTGTATATTGGTAACATATTGGAAGAGTAGATTTACTTATAGGCACCTCTCCTACATTTCAAATAACGCAGATAAGGCCTGTGCATGCCCTCTTATTAATATGCTCTCCTTCAAATATTTCAAGACAAATATGCTCTACAAACAAAATTTTGTTGCTCTTCTTCTCAGCCAAATCATTCTTCCTCTGTAGATTGACAGTATAGTAACTCTGGTCTTTTTTTTTTTTTCTTTTTGTTTTTAATCTTATAGGTCTTGCTCCTCCATCATATAAAACTTAGGGTTTTTGAAATAATGTAAACAAAGAAACAACTAAAATACTTTTCTAATATAAAAGTCAAAGTTCAACAGTCCAAAAGATTCAGCAATTTGATGACGTGTCGATAATTTCTATTGTGAACAAGTGTTTCAATATCGATCAGTATTACCTCACTTGAATCTGTATCGTATTGGAGGCAAACAAGCCTGAATTTTTTCATGGGGAGAACGAATGAATAAATAAAATTATTTAATTACTATTTACTTTTCACCTGCCCTCATATTCTTCTTCATTAACCCTAAGAAAAAACCATAAAGATATTTCTGAGACATACTTGGTTTGGTGTCTTTCTGCCATAATGAAGTCAATGGAATTTGTGTTTCCGTTTTCCCGAAGTTATGACCAATGAACTTCATAAAACTTTTGAAGCAGAGTTCATTATGTGATCTGAAATGACTTGCAACCATCTCTATGTCTTCTGAACTTATGTTGACATAACTTTTTTTCGGACAGATAATTCCAGGTACTTTAAGATAAAGAGTACTTGTTTTTATCCACTTTATACCTAGTTCTTTTTGTGTGACTATCCTTTTTAAACTAGGTTGCTAGTTTCACTTTCCTTTGTATTTAAAGGAAATAGATATAATCCTCTGTGTATAAATAAGAAAATTCTAGTATTTTCTTAAACCAGGAGTGCACATTTGAAGCAAATTGATTGTGTCTGCTTATTGTGCTTCGGTTTATATTGTGGGGCTTTTGTATAATTAAAGGAAGTATTTAATACGACTGGTCTCAAAATGGGTCATTAGTTTACTCATGGCATTACTTTTCTCCAAGTTAGCAATTCCCTTTGCAGCATAATCCATTAACACCTCCCACTTAGCTCATCTTATCCACTTTAGAAGTTCCTGTACTAGCCCCATATTATCAAATTCTATTGGTAATTTCCCATGTGGCACCTTATCAAATGCTTTAGTGAAATCCAGACTGACTACACAGAACACATTTGCTCTGTCAACTACCATTTAAAACCCAGGATAGCAGGGTTTATCCAGACATGACCTACCTTTGACAAAGATGTTTTGCATTTCATCCCATTTTCCATTTATCTCTCTACATTTATTCTTACTCTCTTTTTTTTTTTTTTTTCCTTTTTCTTTTCTGGTCTCTGAAATCTTTGCATATTATGGAGATCAGACTATTCAGCTCACAGTTACTTGAATTACTTTTTCTTCATAAACATGGTGTTTACTCCTTTCTAGTAAAAAATACTATCTTGAAGATAACGCACTTTCTGAACACTTTTACTTTCTGAATATGTAATTCCAGATCTTTCAGGATTCTGGCACAAAAAATTCCTGCTACCAAAGGTGCACTGCTGGACCTTGTATTAACAAATAAAGAAGGTCTGGTTGGGGACATTAAGTTTGGGAATAGCCTTGAAAACAGTGACCATGACATAGCGAAGGTTAGTATTTTACAAGGAAGAAGCAGGGCAGTAAGTAGGATTAAAACCCTGGACTTCTGTACGGCTAATTTTTGATGCTTCAAAGATCTACTTGCAGGGATCCCATGGGCTAAGACTCTGGAAGGAAAGGGAGCCCAGGAAAGCTGGTCAAGTTTTAAATACCACTTCCTCCAATAGGTGCATTCCTTCTAGTAAAAAATTGGGTAGAGGTGGTAAACGACCTGCATGGATAAGCAAGGATCTTCTGAAGAAAGTCTCATGGAAGAAAGAAATTTACAGTTCATGGAAGAAGGGACTTGTCACGTGGGAAAACTATAGGGTCGTTGTCAGGGTATGTAAGAAGTCAATAAGAAAGGCTGAAGCCCTCTTAGAACTTAAACTGGCAAAGGAAGTAAAAGAGAAGAAAAAGAACTTCTTCAAATATATCAGTAGTAGAAGGAAGAATAGGGAAAATGTGGGGCCACTGCTGAATAAGGTGAGAGCCCTGACAACAGAGGATGCAGAGAAGGCAGAGTTGCTGAATTCCTTCCTTGCTTCAGTCTTTACTAAGACCAGCCCTTATGAACTTCAAACCCTGGATATAGGAGAGGAAACCTGGAGGAGGGAAAACTCTCCACTAGCCAATGAAGAGTGGGTCAGAGATCAGTTATGCAAATTGAATGTACACAAGTCCATGGGCCCTGATGGGATGTACCCAAGAGTGTTGAGAGAGCTGGCTGATGTTATTGCCCTAACACTCTCCATCATTTTCAAAAGATCCTGGCAAACAGGAGAGGTGCTTGAGGACTGGAGGAAAGCCAATGTCACTCCAGTCTTCAAAAAGGACCAGAAGGAAGATCCAGGAAATTACAGACCAGTCCGCCTCACCTCCATCCCTGGAAAAATGGTGGAGCGGCTCATTCTGGAGGTCATCTCGAAGCACATGAAAGAGAAGAAGGTTATCAGGTGTAGTCAGTGCAGATTTACCAAGGGGAAATCATGCTTGACTAATCTGATAGCCTTCTATGATGTTGTGACTAAATGGAAAGATGCAGGGAGACCAGGGGATGTTGTCTACCTTGAGTTTAGCAAGGCTTTGGACACAGTCTCCCATAACGTTCTTGTGAGCAAGCTCAGGATATGTGGGATAAAAGAATGGACAGGGAGATGGATTAAGAACTGGCTACACAACAGAGCCCAAAGAGTGGTGATCAATGGTGTAGAGTCCAGCTGGAGACCTGTAACTAGTGGAGTCCCTCAGGGATCAGTGTTGGGTCCAGTTCTGTTCAACATCTTTATCAATGACCTTGATGGTGGTACAGCCTATCTTCTCAGCAAGTTTGCTGATGACATGAAGTTGGGAGGATTGGCTGATTCACCTGAAGGCTGTGCAGCCATTCAGCAAGATTTGGACAGGCTGGAGAGCTTGGCAAGGAGGAATATAATGAGGCTCAGCAAGAGCAGATGCAGAGTCCTGCACCTGGGAAGAAACAACAAAATGCACTAGTACAGGTTGGGAGCTGCTAGAGAGCAGCTCCATGGAGAGGGACCTTGGAATCCTGGTAGACAACAAGTTCCCCATGGGACAAGAATTTGTCCTTTTGGCCAAGAAGGCCAATAGTATCTTGGGGTGTATTATGAGAAGTCCGTCCAGCAGATTGAGGGAGGTTCTCCTCCCACTCTACTCGGCCCTGGTGAGACCTCACTTGGAGTGCTGAGTCCAGTTCTGGGCTCCCCAGTTCCAGAGGGACAGGGATCTACTTGAGAGAGTCCAATGGAGGGCTACAAGGATGATTAAGGGACGGAACACCTATCTTATGAGGAAAGGCTAAGAGACCTGGGGCTTTTCAGTCTAGAGAAGAGAAGACTGAGGGGGGATCTAATTAATGTCTATAAATACATGAGGGCTGGGCGTCAAGAAGGCAGGGTCAACCACTTGTGCCCAATGATAGGATGAGGGGCAATGGATTCAAACTCCAGCACAGGAAGTTCCACCTCAATATGAGAAAGAACTTATTTGCCTGAGGGTTACAGAGCACTGGAACAGGCTCCCCAGAGAGGCTGTCATCTCCTTCTCTGGAGACTTTCCAGAACTGTCTGGATGCCTTTCTGAGTGATCTGCCCTAAATTTTGCTCCTGCTCTGGCAGGGGATTTGTACTTGATGATCTTCAGAGGTCCCTTCCAACCCCTAACATTCTGTGATTCTGTGATTCTGTAAAGTAAAATTAAAAGAGCTTTGAGATGAAACAATTTATTTTTCCCAGACCTTCCTTAATCTTATAATTATCTTCACTAAAAACTTAGTTAATGTATTTATATAATCCAAGGAATAATTTACACCATCTTTAAACTTAATCACAATCTCACAATTGTCTTCTGGTCTGTGGCAGCCCAAGGAACTGTATCTGAATTACTCATCACTCCAGAACTTCACTGCCCAAGGAGGCATCCAGTTCCAAATTAGGAGTCACAATACATGGCTTCAATAACAGCACCACAGGCACCTAAAACCAGGCATTATATTAATTAAGCTGTGTCTTCTAGTAATAAATTCTTATATGTTTATAATCATGATTGGTAACAGCATCTAATTTGTCTTCATGCCTTGTGTAGGACACAGAACTTTTTATCTAGCCAATAGTTGGATGGGCATTAGCACGTATTTGGGGGCAGTGGAAATAAAAAATAAAAGTCAATGTTGATGTATTGGCTTCAGATTATTATGGATTGGCCACACTTCTCTGTAGGCAGTTCCAATGGCTAAACCTATTAAAAATGTATACCTTATTTTTAGGTTGTATTTTTGTAGTTTTAGTTTTCAACAGCTGATGATCCTTAGTGTGCATTTTTCTTTGGCTTCCCCAAACTCAAGTACTTTGAGGATGCCTTGAACCAATGAGTGTTAAAAAGAATCGAATGATCCTGATGATTTAAACTGCGGAAGAACATGTAATTTCAACATTATTTTATAGTATAGTTTACTATTATGATAAGTTGTACCTCATGCACTTGCAGTAATAAAAATAAGCTGCTTCAAATGAAGTTGCATTGTGTATAAAATATAGCAGATTTGCATAACTAAGAAAAACCTGTTACTAATAGCAATAGCAAAGACAGTAATACATGCTTCCTCATAAGCCCTCGTTTTGAGAGTCCGTTTTTCCAGTTCAAGAAGTTATTAAAACATTCAGTGAAGGACTTCTGTGCCTGAGATGGCCTTTGCTGAAGCTGAGAAATTTAACTGAGACCGATGCAAAATGTTGCCTTTGCTAACCTAGGTTTCTGACTGTTTTAGATGTCTACTTGGCTGACTTTCAGTTCCCTGAGGGACAGGCAAATGTATCAAAAAAGGATATTCTTGGGGTAGTTCTAAATAAGTGTTTAGCATGACTCTATGCTGATTAACACTGGAGAGCTTCAGCTAGGCAGATGTACTTTTTAACATGAAAATTACCCTAAAGATGACCTAGATACTGGATCCCAGTAAGGACATGGGTATCAAGCTCCTGGCAGTAGTCATGAGCCAGAATCACCAATCAAAAATATCAAAAAGAAGTTTAACCATTTCTATGATTACACAAAATGAGGGTTTTTTCAGTTTGCAAGTGTTGGATATTGCAGTTCCACTTGAAAAGTCTGAGCCTTCCCTTGACCTAGCTTTAAAGCCAAATCCACAGAGAGAGAGAGGGCTTTGGCTCTGCCTGGTTTTGGTGTGATCTAACTACTAAAAAGCCATCAGGCTTGAAGAAAAAATTCTACTTCAGCCTATTTCTGATGCCAGATCTGGTTTTAAGACTCAGAGCCACAATATAGCCTAAGAGATCACACAGCACTTTGAGTCTGTCAGTCCTAAGCTTTCAGTTAACATTTTTACAAAGGGTCACAGTGAAAAAAGATTTATTATATAACACACACTTCTGATTTGGAACAGAAAACAATGAGTGTATGTGACTGCCTGAGCTGGCTGAGATCTTAACACAGCTTATTTTTATTAAAGGATAACTGAAGTTTAAAGTGTGACTGGGAGTCCTGTGTTGAAAACAGGTTAAGGATAGCTTGATATGTATTAATTAAAAATGAAGTCTGGGTTTAAAATGGAGAGCAGTTGCATCTGGGGGAGTAAGCTGAGAAGAAGTCACTGGAGTGAGTTATACCATTCACTTTTCTTTACCTTCAAAGTATTCCTTTTACTGTAGAATAAAATAATAGCTTCTTTCTGCCATGATGGTTGGAAATCACCATCTGTACTGAAAATATTTTTTTAGTGGGTCATTCTTGTTTAAGTCTGGTTGTTCTAGTAAATCACTTTCTTAAATCACACATGATGAGATAATGGCTATTCTGCAAATAGAATTTATTTTAAGTAATCTGTATGCTTTATGTTGAAAGCTAGTTACTTATTTAGCTATTAATCAGTAGCCAGTCAAAATTAAGATGTTTAAAAAGGATATATAATTTTAATGTTTCTGTAAAATATTTATCAATTAAAAATGTTTAAATAAATAAAAAAAATTATGCTGTTTCTTTAGTGATAAAACAACGATTGCAACTGGGGAAACAAAGGTAAAGATAGGCAACACTCTACAGGTGATTTGTTAAGGCCATGTAAAAATAACATAACCTATCATTCAAATCATTTGATATCTGCAACAGCTAGTGGTCCTAGAAAAAGAAACTCCAAGACTGAGGAATCTGTTTGCATACATTGATAGCGAAGACTCCTAGAAACACACACAAGGAGTAAGTTAAAGGTTCCATTTATTTATGTATGAAAAGAAAAAAAACAGATGGACTCTCAGAACTAAGCATATGAAAATAAGAAATATCAGAAAAGTATAGATAAAGAATCATAGAATCATAGAATGGTTAAAGTCGGAAGGGATCTTAAAGATCATCAGGTTCCAACTTCCCTGCTCTGAGCAGGGACACTCCACACTAGACCGGGCTGCACAAAGCCTCATCCAGCCTGGCCTTAAACACCTTCAGGGAGGGGGCTTCCACAACTTCCCTGGGCAACCTATCCCAGTGCCTTACTACCCTTCTGGTGAAGAATGTCTTCCTGATGTCTAATCTAAATCTACCCTCTTTCAGTTTAAATCTATTACCCCTTGTCCTATCATTACACTCTCTCTTGAAAAGCCCCTCCCCAGCTTTCCTGTAGCCCCTTCAGGTACTGGAAGGCTGCTATAGGGTCTCCCCAAAGCCTTGTGTTCTGCAGGCTGAACAGCCCCAACTCCCTCAGTCTGTCTTCATAGCAGAGGTGCTCCAGCCATCTAAACTAATATCTATTTCTGAGTATAATTTTTCACTTAGTGGATCCAGTTCTTGGCTTGCAGTAGGCTATCTTGAAGGAAAGCTTGCATCAAAGTTTAATCTAATCCTTTAATGTACTCTGTAGGTAGAAAGAATAAAACCATGATCCCTTTTCTGAACTGTACTCAACCACTTGACATTGCAAAACAACAAAAAGGGAGAATGAAGTTTAATCATTGAATCAAGCATGGAATCAGATTATCTTGTGTATTTTTTTCCCCTTTATTTGGGGTTTTCCAAAGTTTTGCTTTTTTGGGGCCAACAAGGAATTCAAATTGGTGTAATGGACTCCTTACACATACAGTCTTAGCAATGTGCTGGTATTTTCATACAGAGGACAAGATGTGATCAACAAGTGAACTTTAACTGAACAGATGATCTACTCCTAGGCACTATAAACTATTTACTGTAAGAGAGATGCCTGCATATCCATGGAGGTTGAACCCCATGGGTTACCTTGGGCTTACTTTGATGATTCCATTTGGAATAAGGTGCTTGTTTCTTGAAGACATGACATCTTGCAGAGGTTTGTAAATTGATTTATTTGACCAAGAAAGCAGGTGTATAGGGGAAAAACAGAGTTTCTTCTCCTTGATATGGAATTTATGCTGATGCATACTAAAGGAAAAAAAAACCAAGAAAGAAAACCCCTAATCCAATAAAATTACACCTAATTGGATTAACTTTAGATCACTGTCTAACCATATAATGAAAATGCTATTGCACATGAGGACCTATTCAAGACTCAAAACCATTTCTGCCTCTGCAATCATTCCCATAATATAGTGACTAGACATTTTGAAGTCCCTTTCATTAGCTTCTCCTGGATCTGTGACAGCTAGCTCCAGCTGTACTGAACTCAGTATGCATACAGAATGCTTGCTAAGTATCTGACTTTATAATAATGAAATAATGTAAATGCAAGCACGCTTATTCTCACTGGATTAAAAATCAAGCAAATGCGTGTCCTTCAGAAGAATGAAGAGGATCACAGGCTCTAGGAGCAGTGAATATGAAAGGGGGAATATTACGAATATATGCAAAAACCTGAGGGAAGGCTCAAAGAAGATGGAGCCAGGCTTTTTCAGTGGTGTCCAGTGACAGGACAAGAGAAAGTGGGTACAAAATGAAATACAGGAGGTTCCCTCTGAACATCAGGACAAACTTTTTTGCTGTGACTATGACTGAGCACTGGAACAAGTTACCCAGAAAGGTTGTGGAATCTCCATCCATGTAGATCTTCAAAAGCCATGTGGACATTGTCGTTGGCAACTGGCTCTAGGGGCACTGTGTGAGAAGGGAGGTCTCTTACAACCTCAACTATCTGTGATTCTGTGAAAGTCTATGCCAGTCTTCACTCCCTCCTGAAATGAAATGTCCTAGAACCTGACCCAAGCAGTACCCATAGCCTTCGCTTCTAAAATATATCCCCTTCTATGAAGACTTTCAAGACCTGTCTGGATGTGTTCCTGTGTGACCTGCCCTAGATTCTGTGGTGGTCCTGCTCTGGCCAGGGGAGTTGGACTTGATGATCTCCAGAGGTCCCTCCCAACCCCCACCATTCTGTGATTTTGTGATTCTGTGAAAATATATACGAATAGGACATCAGGGTGTCACCAGTCCCTTACTGTTCCACTCATAAACACATGATCTTGTATGGATATGATTGATTAAAGACAGAAAGCATCAAAATAACCATTTCTACAAACTTCATGATTAATAAAGGAACTCACTGCAAGAGAACTCCTTCAATAACAATTAGTTAACTGAATCCATATCTTCTGAACCACCTACATAGATCTAAAAATGTGAAGTGAAATTCTGGAGACTGGATGTCTGATTGAAGAGGGTTCTCACTGAAAAAATGTATATTAACTAACAAAACAGCAATATTAGGATAAAAAAATGCAACTTCATTGGTGCAAAAAAGTATGGACTTTAACTGCAAATTTTAAAGTCATACATACACACATCTATATTTGTCACTTTATCACAGCCAAGAAGAATACATAACCATTATTTGGGGGTGAGAAGAAATAGATTGAACAGGAATTCTGTTTTATTCCCTGCTATAAATTTGAGAAGATCACAAGCAAAGTTTTGGGGGGTGGGGAAGAGGAAAAAGTTTAACTTTAATTAGACCCAGGTTACCCATTGCTGTACAGTTTACTGCAATTGTATTTAACTCAGAAAACACTTGTTAAGGTTTACATCTGGTTTCCTAAGGAGGTCCAGGTAAAGGGGAAATTATATACTCAAGCTCAACATTTTGAACAAAGACTTAGTAATAAATTTCTTTTATTTTTTTTAAAGTTTCTACTCAAGAAGAATGTGTATCACACTAATAAATTCCCAAATATCCTATATAATTTAGAGACAGACAAAAATGTATGCATAAAAAGCAAATATAAGCACAGATACACATATGTACACACACTCTCTCCCTACAACAACTTCTGTTTTACTGATTTAGTGTATGGTCCCAGGCACACTGAAATCAGCAGCCCTCAACAGTGTGATTATCCTGGATTTTGAAGATAAGTCACCATACTTTGTTTTCTTGAATAGAAAGCATAAGCTATAGGCAGTATTTATTCCACTGTTCTCTGCCCTACAAAAGGTCTCCCTACAGTCCTGCTGTATTGTTTGCAAAGTGGGTAGTCAGGAGTTGCCTATCCTAGACTGACATTCTTAACTGGTTTCTATTCCTATTTTTTGTACACCACTATGAAATAAATGAAGGAATCATGTTTCCAGAACTAAGCTTGCACCTTGTAATGATCCACACTTGTCTTCCACATGGTTCTCTGGTTACAGCTCCAGCTATAGTATGCTCCCAATTAATTAGCCCTTGAATTCCATTAAGTAAACAATTTTAAATCCAGAAAATAACTATACAGAGTTGGTACAGCTGTTAAACCCCTGTGTTTGTGAAGAGACAGGTTGCAAAAAGAAAACCAAACTCAACATGATTCTATTCCCAAAATGCATATCCTGCACAGGCATTAGATATTGGACCAATGATTATGGGAGGACAACACTCAGGGTCATAAATTCTTCCTTTTTTTAATATTCACAAATTTATCCATCAATTACAATTTACTTGTTTTTTTGTGCAGAAGCTGTGAACACCACTTCTCAAGATAATTTTTCCTATGTCAGTCTTTTTTGAATAAGCAATTAATATTGTGTAGCTTTTGGGTGTGTTTGAGTGTGTTTTGGTTTGAGCCAGGGTGAAGCTCTTTGCTGATTTTTTTTTCTTTCAGTGAACTTTTTAGCAGCGCCAGAGGACTGATAATAACCAAGGTCACTTCTGCCTGTCTGCAGCCTCCTCCCCTACGGGGGAGCAGATTAGACTGAAGGCAGGATCAGCAAACCAGACTATTCCCTTCTCATAATATTTTCTCTATTTGGCTTTCAGTATAGGTTAAGACATCATGGAAGTCAAGCCTTTGATTTCCTTTTTCTCTCACTTTTCTGCTTACTGTCACTTCTATCACCCTCTCTTTGGCTCTCTCTTTTCTCTCATTTTCTTCTTCCCAGCCGACACCCGAGGGCCCCGTCCGTGCGCCCGGACACTCCCCCCTTCAGCTGGAGGCACCAGGGAGAAGAGTTGCTGTGAGAGTCGCTGCGGGAGGAGGGAGGGGAGCGGGTGTTGCACATCCCTTTACTAATATCTATATATTCCCTTATCACTAATAATGAAAATCAATCTGTTTCACTTTTCAACCCAGAAAGCCCTCTCATTTTTCTCCCTCTTTCCCTACCTTGGGGGAAGAGGGGGAGGGGGGTGAATCGAGAGTGTTCCAACTCGGTGCCAAACCGTGACAGAGTGATATGACCTTGCAAATTAAGGAGTGGAATGCCTTGTATAGAATAAACATTATATTACTTAATGTTATATAATGATGAAGCATAATCAGTCATTTGTCTGTGGTGACTCATAATTACTGTATTAAACTTTGATAACACCATATATCCCTCCCCTCTGTCTCATCTCATCTTTCCTTGCACTACCCTCAGGTGTTAGCAGTCTTTACCAGCCTTCTGGTAATAATCTGTTTTGTACAGTGCCAGTAATACTGTCTATCAGCTCAGGCCTCTGCTTCCTGGAATCATTAATACTATCCTTTGGAAATTATTTGAGACAGAAGGCTCCACAGTTGTACTTATTAGTTCAGCCTGGTTCCCTGAAAAAAAGGTTTAGTGCATTTTCAAAAGGAGAATTTTGCAGGTAGGAGCCCAAATGGATTTTCAACTAGGCTTCAACCTTTTTGAAACCTATGGATGTTGAATAGTCTTTTACTAGTTGCCATGCCAACTGATACCAGAGGAATACTCTGCTGTGTGTTCATCCCCCAGAAAGCTTCACCAGATGTCTTCAACAAATTGCCATGAAAAGACTTGGGTCTGTCAGTCTTGTTAGGAGATAAAAATCAGACTGAAATGTCCCTGCCTCCACTTCTGATAAAACCAGCCCATAAAATATGTAGACCTGCATTTCTCTCACAGTGAACCAGCAAAATCTCTCACCCCCACTGTAACTCCCCCTCACTTCCTGTAGCAGGATTTTTAAAATATTTATGTTCTTATTTCTACATGAAGCACAAGGCCATTATGCTTTGCAGCTGACATCGTCTGGCAGTGCAAAGCTAGAAGCATCTGGTTGGCAGTGGAGAAAGAGAAGAAGTTGATAAATTATTGATTTACATAAATCAACACCCTTTAAATATTGGTCTTTTGAAGGAAAAAAAAAGCTTTTGTTATTTCAACGAGAAAAGTGTGAAAATTATAAACACTGTATCAATTGCTTTGTGATTTTCTGTCCCTACCTCAGACACAAAATATGTCTATGTAATACACTATCATTCTCTGGAGGGGGAGTTTGGAAATGGAAAAATGTTTCTCCCAGTGATCTAATCTTCAGCTTTAATTTTTTTAAAAGATTGTGGATGAGAAAGAAGTAGCACTGTATTAAAATGCTTCAAAACAAACACAGAAAATGAAATTTAAAATTAATAATGTTTCAGAGATGTGTGCCCTGTAGGATGACCTGAAGAAACAAAACTAGGACTCTGACAGGAGCTGTGGGTACACAGCACATGAGAGAACAGTTCATTGTTTTGCAATATATATATATATATATATACACCTTTTCACAAACTGTAGTGCACTGGGCACTCAGGATACTGAGTGAAATGGAACAGAGCACTATCTGTTAATTTCTGAAAGAGAGAAAACAACATAGTGTATCCCAAAGTACTTAATTATTTTACTTCCATTCTTGTCACATTGTCCTCAGAGCAGACTCCAGAATACCTGAATTGGCAACTACACTGTGGTTTAGTATACATAAATACATGTGTGTCATAATTTTTACATTGAAAATAATAATTATTTTCAGGTAATTCAATTATCTCTTAATAGCAAAGTAATACTGAATTCCTATTTTATGTACTTGCTTTTACCTAAGCCTTATTCTGTCATACAAGTCTGGTATGCATACAAATTTTCATGGGACTAACTTCTTAGTATTCTGTATGACATTATTTGTATATACTCAGTACAAGTATCAGTCATTCAACAAACCTCAGTCCATCATCCAATTATAGTGTTCCACAAAACTGATGCTTAGAAATGTCAGTGTAGCCAAAAGCATCAAAGTGCTGTCTTATGTGCAAAGTTATTTTAAAAATGCACTACATTTTAAAACAGTCCAGGGAACTAGGATGAACCAGCAAATACACCTGTGTAGCCTTCTATCTCATCTGGGTGTTTCCAGACAAAGACTGATGTCCGAGCTCTGTCTTAGCTGTTAATGAAGTGTGGAAATTGCCATGTGAAACAGTTCCTTCTTCGACCCCAATACCACTGCTTCTTGTTGGAGGAGGAAGGTCTCTTACTATTGTCCTTCTAACATGGACTAATTCAAGTTGGAAAGGATATCAGATCTGTAATAAAACTTTCTACTGAGAACACTGTCACTTAGGAGGTTGGACCATGTGGCTCAGGGCCGTCTCAAGGTGGCTCTTGAAAAGCCTCTGAGGATGGAGACACTCACATTCTTCCATCTCCTGGCTGTCCTCCTAATCCTACAGTAGTGGATGCTGCTGGCCTTTGCTGCTGCCACCCTCAAGCTTGCTCCTGTGAAGCTTGCTGTCCTTCAAGCCCTGGGCACTTTTTTGCAGAGCCATTGACCAAGCAGGCAGCTCCCAGCCTGCATTGCTGCCTGGGGCTTTACCTTCCCAGGGGCAGGGCTTGGCATTTCTGTGAACTGAACTGCACAAGACCCATTCCTTCAGCATGATAAGATCTGTCTGGATGGCAGCCCTGCTCTCCAACTTGTTGGCTGGTCCCTCAGTCCAGTGTCCCCCATCAGCCTGAGCAGTGAGTGTTCCCTTACATCTTCCCAGTTGTGGAAAAAGTTGTCAAGTGGGATAGAACCCAGGATAGACCCATGGTTATCAGCTTGTTAACAGTTTCAAGGTAGGACAAATCTCATTAACCCTCTACCTTTAATCCAGTATTTACCCATCTAGCTGTTCACCCATAAAATTTTATCTAACATAGTTTTATGGCTTCTTTTTGGCTAAGTTGAAATATTCTGGATTCTGTCTTCCACAAACTGCAGGTTTAACAATTTTAGAAATCTTTGCAAAGTCTTTGTTCTGGGAAAAAAAAAAAGAAATTAAAAAAAATTGTCATAGTGCAAAACTTTAATCCCTCCTAAATGACTGCATATCTAGTAGTAAAATTCAGAGAAATCAGACCCAAAAACTCCACCCAAACAGGCTTACTCCAGAAAATTTCAGAAGCAGCACAAGTACCACGTAGAACTATTTTAAGTGAAAGATATTCGCATACTCTCAACACATCTCAGGCACAAATACCCAAACTAAGCACATGCAGGAGTCTAGATATTCTCACAAGAAGAAACTAAGCACATGACTTCCATAACTCTTGGTTTCTGCTTCTGAAAAAAGGGCATCAATAAACTGGTCTTTCAGCACTATTGAAGAAGAAAAAAACCAACTTTTGGGAAGTTCCAATATCCAAGCTTGCTTTTTATAACTCACACTTGTGGAGTCAGTGTTGTGATATATTATGGTCCTACCTATTGCAGCACATACAAAACTATCTAAGTATAAAGTTATAAATAGAATTTTCTTATACTGCATTAATGCACGTATGTGCACTAGTGCGTTTTCTATGTTAAGTGGTTTAGTCATTGTGTAATGCTTCTTTTAATCTACGAATGAATACAGTTCTATTGGCAGGTGTAATAGTGAAGTATATTAATACTTTAACTTCCTTGTGAGTCCCCCCAACAGTTAAATTTTTTTTGTTAACAGTAGATATATGTGCCACAGTTTAGAGACACTGTCTTGTCATTCCAGCACAGATCTGTGGGACTGTAATGAGAAATGGCTGTATCTGCAAGCTGTACAGTTCACTGCTGCAACCACATACTGAGCAACTGTTAAGAGGATAAAGTATAGAATACAGCTTAACCGCCTACATTAAGCAGGACTGACACAAGATTAGGATATTAGCATGAACCTGTGATTCCTCTCTAGTACTAGCTGTGACCAGAAACTGGGTTTTATAAAACAAAGCTTGAAAATTTTGTGATGAATACCCAACAAAGAGGGCAAAGGAAAGAAATTATATATATATCTATAGAAAGGTTAACAGAAAAAGATATGTGACTTGATACAGGTAAATGCCATATAAACATAATGTTAAACAAATGCAGATTGATTAATACCAGAGGAAAAAAAGCTGTAGCCTTTCATCCCCCATTTAGTGCCACCAGCAACAATAAATGCTACTTCACAGACGATGCCTTCATCTGATTGTACTAATACATGTTTAAAAAACAAAATAAAGCTGAGTAATAAGTAAATTCCTGTATCTTGAACCTCAGCATGATGCATGAGCCTGAGACAGATTTCTCTTCATATTTAAAGAAATCAGTTAACAATTCTCTAGTTTTGTAAAAACATACAGATATGATAACTGTCATCTATGCTCTGTTCATTAACTAGTAAACAACCTCCCAAATAAATATGGTGGGGTGTTTTATTGTAAGATTCTGTATATTCATACAGAGGTGATGATATTTTTAATGCTGTAGCTATCACAGAATCACAGGACCACAGAACAGTCATAGTTGGAAAGGACTTCTGAGATCACCAAGTCCAACCATAAAAGAAAAAACAACAACCCACAAAACATATCCTCAAAAAACTCCACAAACACAAAACCTACGATCTCAGTCACTAGAGTAAGTCCTGAAGTTCCTCATCTACATGTTTTATGAATACATCCAAGGGTGATGACTCCACCACCTCCCTGGGCAGGCTGTTCCAGTGCCTGATCACTCTTTCAGTAAAGAAATTCTTCCTAATATCCAATCCAAACCTCCCCTGCCATAACTTCAGATAATTTCCTCTGGTCCTGTCATTATTCACTTGGGAGAAGAGGTCAACACCCACCTCCCTAAAGCCTCCTTTCAGGTAGTTGCAGAGGGCAATGAGGTCTCACCTCAGCCTCCTTTTCTCCAAACTAAACATCCCTAGTTCCCTCAGCCACTCCTCATATGACTTGTTCTCTAGTCCCTTCACCAGCTTGGTGGCTCTTCTCTGGACACGCTCCAGCACCTCAATGTTCTTCCTGTAGTGAGGGGCCCAAAACTGCACACAGTGCTTGAGGTGCAGCCTCACCCATGCCAAGTACAGAGGCAAAATTATCACCTCTCTACTCCTGCTGGCCACGCTATTCCTGATAGGCCAGGATGTTGTTGCCTTTCTTGGCCACCTGGGCACACTGCTGGCTCATGTTAAGCCGGCTGTCCACCAGCACCCCCAGGTCCTTTTCTGCTGGGCAGCTCTCCAGCCACTCTTCCCCAAGCCTGTAGCGCTGCCTGGGGTTGTTGTGACTGAAATGCAGGACTTAGCATTTGGCGTTATTGAACCTTGTACAATTGGCCTTGGCACATTGATCCAGCCTGTCCAGGTCGCTCTGCAGTGTCTTCCTACTCTCTAGCAGATCAACACTTCCACCCAAATTGGTGTCATCTGCAAACTTACTGAGGGTGCACTCAATCCCCTCATCCAGATGATTGACAAAGATGTTGAACAAGACTGGCCCCAAAACTGAACCTTGAGGGACACCACTGGTGACTGGCCAGCAACTAGATTTGACCCCATTTACAACTCTCTGGAGCTGGCCATCTAGCCAGTTTTTTACCCAGTGAAGAGTACACCTGTCTATGCCTTGATTCACCACCTTTTCCACAAGAATGCTGTGGGAGATGGTATCAAAGGCCTTACCAAAGTCCAGAGAGACTGAATCAAGTTGATATTGACATGAATCAAGGTTAGCATTAAAGTAAAAAATACTTTAAGCCTTCTCCCACTGCACAGTGTTTTACCAATATAATGTTTAAACTATGATACCATTTGATACAAAAAATTCACAAATACAATTACAAGCATCACATGAAAGACCTATTTCTTGATAAAAGACCTGAAATTTAGACAAACTAAAGACTATAAAGGAGACAAAAGCATGAGTAACCTCTGCTAAGGAACAAGCAAAAGAGCCATCAGGAAGACATACTCACATGAACAAGAAAGGTACTATGATGTTGAACTGCCATTGCCTCAGCCTGGTCTTTCTGCTTCTACAACTCAAGATGCAGAAGCAGACTGCCAGAAACAAATCATACTAAAAGACCAAATCTTCCAGTCCTTATAGGAGATGTCTGTATATCTACCTTTTATAAATGCTTCTGTTTAATCCCCTCCTTGTCACAGATTTTCTTAGGGTGACCAAGGTGTTTTTTTGATGAATGCCTATTTACAGGTGGAGAGCAGCCTTTGCTTGCTTCTGCTTGATCTTTGAACAGAGAGAGTTGCTGCTGCTTGAGCGTGCATGTTTGTGATGCCTCCAGTGTGATCTTCAAACACCTGCCAACCCTTTAGCAGAGTTTGTTGTTCTGCAGGCTGTGAAGACCTCTGATTGCTGTAGCATTCCAATAACTTTCTATTCTCATTTCTTGTCAAATGTGACCATGACACAAATATCCTTGAATAGTTTGGGGTTCAGTCAGTTGTTTGGCCAGAATGACAACTTATTCATACATGCAGTGGAGGAAAAGAGTGTCTTTAAAGAAACAAAGGACTTTTCCAGTGTCAGAAATAAAAAGTGAAGAGCCCTCAAACATGAAAATCAACAAATGACAGCATTTGTCAAGAAGAGTCTCTCTTAAATCATGTAGCATATGGTGTGCTGGCCATCAGACACTTAAAGATAGTGCATGAGCTGTGATGCATCTCCTAGAAATGAGGCAGGGAAAGCTTTTGTTTTCTTATGGGATACTGGTTTATACACTAATAGATATTTGAATGTTTTCCACGTCATGTTTTTCCATTTGTCAGAGTTTTGATGTGTCCTTCAATAAATTAATTAAGCTGAACTGCAGTTGTACTGGATATTAGATTTTTCAATAAAACCAATAAACTATACAATTAGAATTAGTGTATGGAAACGTCTGTGCAAAGTTGGGTCACAAAAGCCTAGTTCCTTTATATTCAGAAATATCTAAAACTGTTCAATTTGTATTTGATGTTATCCAAGATCATGATGAGTTTCTGTTGCTGCTTTCACGTTTCTTGTACACTGAGTGTTCAGACACAGAAAATACAGAAAACTTTGGGTGCCAAAGAGCTGTTTTTCTGTTAGAGCATGTTTCATAAAGAAAGGGCTAGCCATAGAAGTTAGTCTCAGGGGCAACAGCCTCTGGCTGTAGATCTGGTGTGGGAGGACTGTCCACTGTTTTGCTGGGCCACAGGAAGGCCCAGGACTATCGAGGAGGACAAAGCAGAAGCCTGATCCACAACAGTTTGCATGAGTAGGGTGTAAGGGTGCCAAGGTTTTTGGGAGAGGGGGCCTTGAAGAGCTGCTCTTTTTCAAAAGTATGCAGCTTTCCTGTTTGCTCTCTGAAAGGTATCAGATGTATCAGGCTACTGCTGAGGCTTCATTTGCTTCAAAAAGAAGGTGTCATGGAGGATATATTTGGTATTTCTTCTTAAAACAACAGTACTGTTCTTTGCTGGTTAATCATGGAAATGTAATATTCTCAGGAGGCAAACTACTGAAAAGATTCATGCAAGACTTACAGTTATAATGTGATTCCATATTAGTAATAATTCTATTACTTTAAACATAAGCGTGAATGACAATAAGTGTTGTCCAGGGCACATTTATTGTTACAGAATAAGAAGAAGTTACAGTGTAAACCTGAAGTGAAAATTGTTCCAATCAAAGCAGTTCACTATCTTATGGAAGGAGTCTCACATGCAAAAAAGAAATTCCTAAACATATACAGATTCAGATCCCAAACCTTGCAGCAGCAAAGCACAGAGAGCATATGGCTTAGCAGATGCCTAAGCCATAGCAACTGCTATGTTGCCTACCTCTCCACCTGGCCAGCTGAGAGCCCTCACTGAAGTGCAAGTGCTATTGCCTGCTTTTCTTCTAGCTCCACAATGCTTATATATGTAGACTATCTTACTTTAAAGTGCAGAGACAGGAGGAAAGGGGGGCCTCCTGACCTGTGCACCAAGACTGTACCTCTTGTGCCAACCTCCCTACTTGCCTGCTGGGCACTCTAGGCTCAGACTTGTTATTTGCATCACCAGGTGCACCCAGAGAAAAAAGCTTCTTGTGCTGGATTCCAACTAATAGCACTTGCTGACCCTTTACACTGAACTAGGGGAATATCTTCTGTGGATTAGAACACTCCCTGGAGGCATTTCAACTCCATATGCATTTGACGAAAACTACTCAATTTATGAAGTTACAGGTACTAAGGAGGTACCACTGCATCCTTTCAAGGAAAGCTCTAAGCCCTAGTCTTTGTCTCCTACAAAGAAAGAAGAATCTTTCCTACAAACTAGCCACTATTATTTTCCTTTGAGAAAAATAAGATGGCATAAAACTAAGGGATATATAAAAAAAGCATGATTTATTTTCTACCAAAGATGGCTGTGATGAAGGAACCTTTGGCAGTATCCTGGATACACGGTTCTTGCTTGCTTGTTTTCAAAAAAGCCTACTGCTTATGCTTCACATGTGTGATAAGCCAAATCTTAATCTGCTTTTTCTAATCTACTGAAGATGTTATAAAACATGACAATAGTGTACATTTTCAGTCCAAGGAACCATCTAAGCCAGTAGACTTTGCCTAGGGACACCTAGGAAACAATGTAAGAGTGCAAGTATACACGATATTTTGCCTAAGTATGTTTCAAATACACATGGTGTTACAACCCTTCCACAGCTTAGTCTTCCATTGCCTGTCCATTATGACTTCTACATTCCTCTGCAGCTCCATCGAGTTCTAGCATCCCTAACATCTGTAAGCAAGGAGTCCCAATATACTGCATGAAAAAATCTGATCATTTGTTCTGAGCCTACCTTCTGTTAAACTAATTGAATGCCCTTCACATGTTACACTGAAGACTGCTAGTAGTCCCTATCCAGACTCTCATATGTCATCATTCTGTGAACCCAAATTCATGTTAAATTTCATTTTCCAAATTTTTTTTTCATTTGTTTTAGAGGATTTTTTTGGCCAGCTTAGAGCACTGACACAACTATAAGTAAAAAAACCAAAATCACAAACCTCTCATTAGTAGGTGCAGAAACACTTAGCATGAGTACACTGTTGTACCCAGGTCCTTCTGTAAAAGTTGGACGACCTGAAATTCTGCCTTTGACAGGTAAGAGCCAAAGGTGAGAACTAGAGTGTTCATTTAGAGAGAAGAGACAGCAATGCAAGGCTAAAAATGTGGCAATCATTATTGTTTCCAGGTTTCAAGGTTTTCTGTATAAGGAAGGTCAAACATTAGCTTTCAGCTTACTGGAAGCACAACATCATACAGCAGCTTTTGCATCAATGATTATAATTTACTGTTCCACACCTACATGCCTCTCTGCATTAAAAAATTTGATTACAAGATTATGAGTATCTTGACAATAAACAAGCGATATATGTATTTTCTATTAACATACTAAAACCTATGTAAATGTGAAGTTCTTTCTGGATTTAGATGCCTTGAAGATTATACGTCTGCAAGTCTTGGAGAATTCAGAACCACTAAGGCCTACTATATTCATGTAGAGAACTGGTTATATATCATAGAATCATGGAGTGGTTTGGTTTGCAGAGGACCTTAAAGATCATCTAGCTCAAAATCCCCTACCATGGACAGGGGCACCTCCCACTAGACCAGATTGGCCTATCCAACCTGGCCTTGAACACTTCCAGGGATGGGGCTTCTATCACCTCTCTGGAAAATCTCTTCCAGTGTCTCACCCTCACAGGAAAAAATTTCATCCTACCTGCCCTTGTAAAAAGTCCCTCTCCAGCTTTCCTGTAGCCTTTTCAGGTACTTCAAGGCTGTTGTAAAGTCTCCCCGAAGCCTTTTCTTCTGCAGGCTGAAGAAAAGACATCTGTCTCTGTCTGTCTTTATAGGACAGGTGTTCCAGCCCTCTGATTGTCTTTGTGACCCTCCTCTGTACTAGGTCCAGCAGCTCCATGTCCTTCTTCATTTCCAGCATCCTCCTGGAAAAACTAGCAATCCATGGCTTGAACAGGTGCACCCTTCACTGGATCAAAAACTGGTTGGATGATCATGCCTAGAGAGTGATGGTGAATGGAGCTGCATCCAGCTGGCATCCGGTGACCAGCGGTGTCCCCCAGGGATCAGTACTGGGCCCAGTCCTATTCAATGTCTTTATTAGCAACCTGCATGTGGGAATTGATTCCACTCTTAGTAAATTCGCAGATGACACCAAGTTGGGGGGAGTGTTGATCTCCTGGAGGGTAGGAAGCAGCTGCAGGGGGACCTGGACAGGCTGGATCAATGGGCTGAGGCCAATGTCATGAAATTCAACAAGGCTGTCAAGGTTTGACTCAGGATCGGCAATTAAACCAGAGACAACAATGCTCTCAATCCCCTCTGCCCCCAGCCAGGTAGGGAAGGAGAGAGAGAATTAGGAGAGAGACTTTGCTGGATTGAAAACTAAACTAGACAGCTTGAATGATATGTACAATTATATACAAGTATGTTCAGGAATGTGCAAAAGCCTCTTGCCTCCCCCCACCCCCAGCAACTCCCCCATCACTCTCCTGAGCTGTGAGCAGTCCCGAAAACTCTCGGACCGCTGTCTGAGGTAACAGCAGAGCAGACAGGGCTGTGGGGAGAGTTTTGAGGGTCAGGGCTGAGCCTGGGGTCAACAGTGATGGATGGATGGATGTAGTTCTCCCCAGATGCTGGCCATGGACGGAAGAGAAGGGAAGAAGAAGCAGGAAGGAAGTCTTGTGTGATCTCTGACCTTCCTCAGAGCTTAGGTAGATCTATGGAATGGAATACCTTTGGTCAATTCTGCTGTCTGTCTAGTCCAGCTCCCCTATATGGGGGTCACAGATACAATTCTCCTGCCCTGGTAGCCTCTGTAGCAGCAGAGCTAAGAAGCGACCTTGGAGTCTCAACAGTAACATAAACATTCCAGTGTTATCAGTCCACTAGCTGGAACAGTTGCTGCTAGTTAAAAGAGAGCTTACTGAAGGAAAAAAAAATCAGTAAAAGGAAAATTAGCTTAAACCTGGCTCAGGACAAAGACCAAGTGCAGGGTCCTGCACTTTGGCCACAATAACCCCAGGCAGTGCTACAGGCTGGGGGAAGAATGGCTGGAGAGCAGCCTGGCAGAGAGGGACCTGGGAGTACTGGTGGACAGCCAGTTGAACATGAGCCAGCAGTGTGCCCAGGTGGCCCGGAAGGCCAATGGCATCCTGGCTTGTATCAGGAATAGTGTGGCCAGCAGGAGTAGGGATGTAATTCTCCCCCTGTACTCAGCACTGGTGAGGCCTCAACTCGAATTCTGTGTCCAGTTCTGGGCCCCTCACTTCAAGAAGGACGTTGAGCTGCTGGAGCAGATCCAGAGGAGAGCAACAAGGCTGGTGAAGGGACTAGAGGGAAAGTCTTCTAGGGGTAGGCTGAGGGAGCTGGAGTTGTTTAGCCTGGAGAAGAGGAGACTCAGAGGGGACCTTATCACTCTCTTCAACTACCTGAAGGGAGGTTGTAGTCAGGTGGGCGCTGGGCTCTTCTTCCAGGTGACTAGTGACAAGACTAGAGGGCACAGCCTGAAGCTGGGCCAGGGGAGGTTTAGGTTGCATATTAGGAAGCACTTCCTCACAGGGAGGATGATTAGACATTGGAATGGACTTCCCAGGGAAGTGGTGGAGGCACCGTCCCTGGACATGTTCAAGGAAAGGCTGGATGTTGCACTTAGTGCCATGGTCTAGCTGATGTGGTGGTGTTGTTCATAGGCTGGACTTGATGATCTTAGGGGTCTTTACCAGCCTTGGTGATTCTGTGATTCTGTGGTTATTGTTTTGGGGGCCTCAGACCTGGACACGGCGCTCCATATATCGCTAGGTGACTTTAATTAGTGTGCACAGTAGCTTGTTTAAGAATTCAAAGAGTAAAACATGTTTATGAGTAGATATGCTATAGCTATTTTTTTATGCCTTTGATATTTAGCAGTTTCACTGCTGCTCTGTGATGCTGCATCACCACAGATTAACATGAAGCTACTTGACTCAAAGACCTGATGCTCTTTCCATTTCATAGAATCATAGAATCATAGAATCCTAGGGGTTGGAAGGGACCTCGAAAGATCATCTAGTCCAACCCCCCCTGCCAGAGCAGGGTCACCTAGAGCACATCACATAGGAACGCATCCAGGTGGGTTTTGAATGTCTCCAGTGAAGGAGACTCCACAACCTCCCTGGGCAGCCTGTTCCAGTGCTCTGTCACTCTCACAGTAAAGAAGTTTTTTCTGATATTTACCTTGAACCTCCTATGCTCCAATTTACACCCGTTACTCCTTGTCCTATCACTGGTCATCACTGAGAAGAGCCTAACTCCATCTCCCTGACACTCACCCCTTACATATTTGTAAACCTTGATGAGGTCACCCCTCAGCCTCCTTTTTTCCAAGCTAAAGAGACCCAGCTCCCTCAGCCTTTCCTCATAAGGGAGATGTTCCACTCCCTTCATCATCTTTGTGGCTCTGCGCTGGACTCTTTCAAGCAGTTCCCTGTCCTTCTTGAACTGAGGGGCCCAGAACTGGACACAATACTCCAGATGTGGCCTCACCAATGCAGAATAGAGGGGGAGGAGAACCTCTCTTGACTGACTAACCACACCCTTTCTAATGCACCCCAGGATGCCATTGGCCTTCCTAGCCACAAGGGCACATTGCTGGCTCATGGTCATCCTCCTGTCTACCAGGACCCCCAGGTCCCTTTCACCTACACTGCTCTCCAGCAGGTCAGCCCCCAACCTGTACTGGTACATGGTGTTTCTCTTCCCCAAATGCAAAACTCTACACTTGCCCTTGTTGAACTTCATCAGGTTTCTCTCCGCCCAACTCTCCAGCCTGTCTAAGTCTCTCTGAATGGCAGCACAGCCTTCTGGTGTGTCAGCCACTCCTCCCAGCTTAGTGTCATCAGCAAACTTGCTGAGGGTACATTCTGTACCCTCATCCAGGTCGTTGATGAAGATGTTGAACAACACCGGTCCCAGTACCGACCCCTGAGGGACTCCACTAGTCACAGACCTCCAACTAGATTCTGCCCCATTGACTACAACTCTCTGACTCCTTCCTTTCAACCAGTTCTTGATCCATCTCACTACCTGATCACCAAACCCATACTTGATCAACTTATTTAACCTTGAATCTGATCTGTAGACACTGAGAAACCCTAAAACTTACTGAAATCAGTTTAAAAACTTCTCCAAGTCCACTTTTATTATGATTTAATCAGTCTGATTTTCTCCTTTGCCACCTGAGTGACATGGGTTCTCTTTCTACATGTTCCGTTTTCCCATTTTTCATGAAAAAGAGAGAGGCTATCTGTAAACGTGCCACAGGTAGAACTGTGCAGTGCCAGAACAGACTAGTTTCCTTCACAATATTTCTAAGCTTAAGCCCACGTCCGTACTCATTAAAATTTTAACTGATCTCTAAATACTTTACAAAGTTCATAATCAAATACAAGTTTGGGACTGTTTTCTGTTTTGGGTTTGCTACAGTGGTCTCAGAGGGCTGTTCCTGTCATCCACCCTTGGGATGGGCTTCCCCAACCAAAGGATCAATAAACTTGCCTACACACAGAATTCTTAGCACATACGGTATTTATTTCTTTAAATATTTGCTCAGTAGGGTAGGCTCAAGAGATATACATCTAGTCTCCAAGAAGACCTCAGATGACAGTACCCCATACAGCTGTACCCTCACACACTCCACTGTAACACAAATAATATGATGCAGAACACTCATATTATGAGTATCAGATCTTTCTGTCAGATAAGAATTTAATGTGACCATTTTGGGGTTTTAGAAGATGCATCTTTCTACAGATTTATCTTCAAGGTACTTTTGTAGTTAAATACATATGATTTGTAGGTATTTGTTGAGTACTGTGTACAGCTCTGGAACCCTCATCACAGGAGGGACATGGAGCTGTTAGAGAGGATCCAGAGAAGGGCCACAAAGATGATCAAAGGGCTGAAGCACCTCTGCTATGAAGACAGACTGAGGGACTTGGGGCTGTTCAGCCTGCAGAAGACAAGGCTTTGGGGAGACCTTATAGCAGCCTTCCAGTACCTGAAGGGGCTACAGGAAAGCTGGGGAGGGACTTTTCAAGAGAGAGGGTAGTGATAGGACAAGAGGTAATGGTTTTAAACTGAAAGAGGATAGATTTAGATTAGACATCAGGAAGACATTCTTCACCATGAGGGTAGTAAGGTGCTGGAAGGGGTTGCCCAGGGAGGTTGTGAAAGCCCCCTCCCTGAAGGTGTTTAAGGACAGGTTGGATGAGGCTTTGTGCAGCCTGGTCTAGTGCGGGGTGCCCCTACTTGTAGCAGGGAGTTTGGAACCTGATGCTCTTTAAGGTCCCTTCTAACCTTAACCATTCTATGATTTGAGGATTCTATGAGCCTATTTCCTCTTTATTCTAGTAGCAATAATAAATTGTTTCTGTGGTCTCTGACTGCAATTTGAGGGATCATAGAATCATAGAATGTATTGGGTTGGAAGGGACCTATAAAGGTCACCTCATCCAAGCATCTTAAAATAAGCAGGGACATCTCCAACTAGACCAGATTTCTCACGGCCCCATCAAGCCTGACCTTGAATGTCTCCATGGATGGGGCCCCCAATCTCTCTCTAAGCAACCTATTCCAGTGATCCACCACCCTCATATTAAAGAACTTTTTCCTAATGTCCAACCTAAATCTACCCTTCTTTAGCCTAAAACCATTACCCCTTGTCCTATCACTATATGCCCTAGTGAACAGGTCTTCCCCAGCCTTCTTGTAGGCCTCTTTAAGGTATTGGAAGGTCACTATGTGATACCCCCAGAGTTTTCTCTTCTTCAGGTTGAGCAATCCCAACTCCTTCAGACTGCCCTTACAGGAGAGTTGCTCCAGCCCTCTGATCATTTTTGTTGCCCTCCTCTGGACACACTTTAACAGGTCCACTTCCTTTTTGTGTTGGGGGCTCCAGGGCTGGACACAGTACTCGAGGTGAGGTCTCACCAGAGCAGAGTAGAGGGACAGAATCACCTCTCTCAATCTGCTGGCCACACTTCTTTTGATGCAGCCCAGGATGCAGTTGGCCCTCTGGGCTGCAGCTGCACATTGGTGGCTCATGTCCAGCTTTTGATCCACTTTGTCGTCTTCCACAGGGCTGATCTCTTGCATGTCTTCTTCCAGCCTGTATTCATATCTCTGGTTGTCCTGCTGCAGGTGCAATACCCTCACCTGGCCTTGTTGAACCTCATGTGGTTCTCCTGGGTGCACTTTTTCAGCTTGTCCAGCTCCCTCTGGATGGCATCCCATCCCTCTGGCGAATTGACCACACTATCCAGCTTGGTTTCCTTGGCAAACTTTCTGAGGGTGCTCTCAATACCACTGTCAATATCATTAATGAAGGTATTAAACAACTGTGGTCCCAGTACCAAGCCCTGAGGGACACCACTTGTCACCATTTTCCATCTGGACTTAGAGCCATTGACCACTACCCTCTCGATGTGACCATCCAGCCAATTCCTTATCCACTGAACAAACCACCCATCAAATCCATATCTTTCCAACTTAGAAAGCTGTTAGGGGGGACCATGTCAAAAGCCTTGCAAAATTCCAGATAGATGACATCTGTAGGTCTTCCCTTGTCCACTGATGCAGTCACTCCATTGTGGAAAGCCACTAGGTTGGTCAGGCAGGATTTGCCCCTGGTAAACCATGCTGGCTGTCTTGAATCACCTCCCTGTCCTCTGTGTACCTCAGCATGTCTTCTAGAAGGATCTGTTCAGTAATCTTCTCAGGCACAGAGGTGAGGCTGACAGGTCAGTAGTTCCCAGGGTCCTCCTTTCTACACTTTTTAAAAACAGAATAATGTTTTCTTTCTTCCAGTCATTGGGGACTTCACCTGACTTCCATGACTTTTCAAATACCATGGAGAGTGGCTTGGCAACTGTATCAGCCAATTTCTTCAGGACTCTGGGATGTATTTCATCAGGTCCCATGGACTTGTGTATGTTCAGGTTCCTCAGATGGTCATGAACCTTGTCTGCACTTACAGTGGGGGGGGGACTTTGTCTCCCTGGTCTCCGTCTTTTGGGCCATCAACTTGAGAGTCATGAAGAGAGAGGTTGCCAGTGAAGACCAAGGCAAAAACGTTGTTGAGAATCTCAGCCTTCTCCTCATCTCTTCTTACTAGTTCACCACTGTTGCTCATCAGGGGGGTATACTTTCTTTTACCTTCCTTTTCTGGTTTACATACCTGTAGAAACCCTTCTTGTTTTTCTTTATTTCCCTTGCCAAGTTTGGCTCCAGCTGTGCCTTGGCCTTCCTGACCTCATCTCTATAGCAGGTCCCACAACCAGGCAATGTCCCTATACTCTTCCCAGGATACCTGTCCCTGTTTCCACTGCCTAGGTAGGTCCATCTTGCCTTTTAGTTTGACCAGCAGGTCTCTACTCAGCCAGGCTGGTCTCTTGCCTCCCTTGCCCAATTTCTTACATCTGGGGATTGTCTATGGAAAGCATCCTTAAAGATCTGCCAGCTCTGTTCTTCTCCTTTGTCCCTGAAGGCTGTTCCCCAGGGGGTCCTATTTACTAACTCCTTGAAGAGCTGGAAGTTTGCTGTCCTAAAATTTAGAGTACTGACTATGCTTCTCATCTGCCTCATGCCCCTTAGGACAGGGAACTGCACTAGTGCATGATCACTGCAGCCCAGGCTGCCTTCAGCTTTTACATCCCTGCTCACTTGCATTTGTGACCATCAGGTCCAATAAAACCTCCCCGCAGGTAGGGCTATCAATTTATTTTCTTAGGAAGTTGTCATCGAGGCACTCCAGGAGTCTCCTGGATTGCCTACAGCTTGCTACTTTTGGGGTGGTTGAAATCCCCCAGCAGGATGAAAGCCTGTGATCACGATGTTTCCTCAAGCTGGAGTAAGAAGGCTTCATCAAAAGGCTCCACTTGATTGAGCTGAGTCCAGCCACAAGGCTCCTTTTGTTGTTCCAATCCTAATTCCTACCCATAAGCTTTCATCCTGCTCATGGATATTCATTAGGGACAACCCTTCACACTTTATCCACTTCTTTATATAGAGGGCAACACCTCCAACCTTTCTTACTCTCCTGTCCCTTCTGAACAGCTTGTTGCCATTGATAGCCACACTCCAGTCATAGTATTCATTCCACCAAGTTTCCATAATTGCCACTATGTCGGAGCTTTCCTGTAGCGTGGTAGCTTCCAACTCCTGGTTGTTGCTCATGCTGCATGCACTGGTGTAGAGGCACTTCAGCTGGGCTGCTGGCTGTGTCACTTTCTTAGAGGGACACCCTTTTTTTCCCCCAAAGAGATTAATGGATGCTACTTTTCTGTCTCCTATTACCTCAGGAGCCCATGGCTCATCTCTGTAAGACTTCAGTTTAAGTTTACTGAAGTTTAGTGGTAACTTTATTTAAAATTCAGGAGGGCATTACTGTCTAACTTTTCTTATTAGTACAGCCAAAAGTGATAATTCAAAAAGTACAAACTGGGAACAGCCTCGTGTGTTTAAATGGATTAAGAGAAAAAAATGTTTGCAGATTTTAATTTATAGTCATCTTCCAGAGCTGATATAAAACAAATAATTCAAGTGGAATACTTACTCCACAATCAGCACATAGTGCCTTTCAAATTAACAACAACTACCAAGACTTCGAAATAATTTTTCTCCCAAGTGTTGCAGATGGATCATCACGACTGATTTTTTTTCCGTCACACTTTCTATGAAGCTGCCAGGGCAGGATTCAGTAGTATTTTCTCTGTGAAGCAGTAAGAACTCAGTAAATACTGAATTTTTTGACAAGATTTATGTCCTGCTGTATAAGACAATTTTGGCAGATGATCACTAAAAGATTTATTCACTCTTAAGTAACACAGTTATTTCTGATATGAGGGCTTTGTTAAAAAAATGTTAATGTTAAAATAGCAAGCACAATTTAGTGTCTGGCTGGCAGTTGGCTACATTAAAGTAGTAAACTGAAAAGCTTTTTTCTGTGCTGTTGGCAGACAGTAAACCTAATTTCTCTGACTTTGGTTCAGGACTAAGGAGCAGGTACCCTTTTCATGTATTCAGCAGAAAGTTAGCATGGTTACAGAAACAAATTTAACCTATTCAGCAAACTTGAAGGTATATTTAGCAACTAGGATTCTGTAATTCTTCTTTACCACTTGCACATTAACCATATGCAAACAGTTCTGTTTTCCGCTCTGCAATGCAGCTCCAGCCTAAAGTCTACCTCAGGAAAGCTGTTTAGTTGGTTTTTTTTTTTTAATTTGAAATACAGTATTCAGAAAGGTGAAGCTGCTTCAATGGTTGAAGCTGGGGTTGTATCCAGACAACTTACTTTGGTGCCTAGGTAGACTGAAATGCTCAAGCATATGAAATAACTTTTGTGTCTCATTCACCAGTGGAAATCTAGAGCAAATCACCTAAAAATCCAGTAAGAGCAAAAGTTACCTAATAACAGTGCTTTCTACTTTAAGAGAAATCTCAAATGCAACAAGTCACATTTCGCTCTCAAAAGTATGTTCCCTGAAGAAAATCTCAGCATCAATGCCCCTGTGAACTGCGTCACAACAATGTCAAGGCAGCATCAGAGCAATCTAGGGGGAACAAGGAGAGCCACCATGAGTCCCTCCTTCCCAGACCTCCCCTTTTAGCTGCCTGTTAATGGCAGAGCAGCAGCCAATGTGACTTGAGCAAATTTACTTCTCATCTCACTGTTGATGTTACTCTTATTCCCCTTTTTTTAGGGTCAGAAGGTATATGCTCCTACTTCACAAATATGCACAAAAACATTAAAGTACACATATAATCTCAGCTGATCAGAGAGAGGGATCCCAGGGAGACTAACTGCAGCAGCTGGGCAGAAAGGGGAGGTTTTCTAAGCATCACTGCTTCTACAGAGAGAGAGTGTGTTGGATGAATTTGCCACATTTCTCTAGGAGTTCTAGCTTTTGAGTCTTCACGCCATGTAACAAAGCGATGAAGTGCAAATCAACATCAAACTGCGAAGTCCTTGATCTGCTTGAATTAGTTACTGAAACTCCTGATTGCAATGAAAAAATACTTTTGATGCAAACCCCTCAAATAGGAAACACGTAATAAACCTTAGTTTATGCATGAATCAACAAGTTTGAGGGGAGTGATCAGACTACAGTGAGGCTGAAATTATATCTGACTTCTCTTGGGTTGTTGTGGGTAGTGGGTGGTTGGTGATCAGAGAACAGAGCTTGGAAACTTTATTGATTCAGTGAGGGAGATTTGCTAGGTCACACTGGTACAGCTTCATTCACAGTCAATGCAGTTTGGTATTTTAGTCCAGCCCAAGATTTAATGAAATAGCTTTAAGAAAATTATTTTAATACTATTTTAGTACTATTTAATGTTATCTTAATAAAATACAACATTATGAATGACAGTTTCAAGATCTGTGAATTTAGTGTTTGCACATTATAATGCTTGTCAGTTTGTCCCAAAGTCTTTGTGGGATCTGGATGTAAACACAGAATTTTAGAAGTTTATTTTTCGGTTTCACTGTAACAAAAAGAAAAATAATTAGTTTGGAATACTAATGAAATGGCAATAAATTCCTAAATTGTTTTTTTTTAATGTTAATTGTAAAGATGCAAATTCAAGTAAAACAAACTTTAGAAGAAATTTAGACTTTATTGCCGTTATTTCTCTAAAATGGAATTATTTAATTTTCACTTTAGTTAAAGTAATGCTTAATGTGTTGATCTAATTGATGTATTAAATCTGAACATTACATTAACACCATTTGCATAGTTATTAGGCAAACTCAGCCTGAGCTACTTTTGCTATTAAAGAGAATTGTTTACTCGAGTTATTGTCTAATGCAAATTATTTCTTTGTAAAAGTGATATGATAAGGTCACTTTAGTAATTTTAGTACAATCAAAGCACAAGGCTCTCCATTCCTCTGTCTTAAATTAAAATAATGTTTTCCACAAATAAAGTATTGCTTACTCTTAGGAAATGATAATGTCATAAAGAAGTCCCCACAGAGAGAGTACATCAAGAATTAATGATATGATTAAAAAGTATTGTAAATTTAGTCCTTAGCACAATGCTTTTTGTTTAGAAGTGTTAAAGTGTACCATTTAAAAAAAAAATTGCTTTTTGTATTGGTCAGGCTGCTTAAAAATGAACTTGTATTGTTTATGCAAAAGAACTGGAAACAAGCAGATAAGGAAGGCATGCAAGCTGCAAGGAGTATTTTTTCACTGTTGAAGAGTTGTGGACCAGGTTGAAAAGAATTGTAAAAGTGTGTGAAACCAAGAACATTTTTCAGAAGACAGAGAGGAAGACTATAGAGGAAAAGACTTCCTTATATAGCCAAGGTATAAACACTCACTATTTCCATTGTTTAATTTGAATGTACTATTTCTTTGACTTCTTTAAGATGAAACTGCAGATTAGGCTATTCTAACAACAAAGTCAAAGTTAATTAGTCTTAACTAACAGCCAAGTTTTAAACTACTTGAGGTCAACTCCACCCTCAGGAAAATGAGCATTAGTGAGACATTTTAAAGCACTGTCTGTTTTTATAAGCAGTGCAGGGAAAGGCTAAGCCAATAAAACATGATAATTCCATTCTATATTTTAATATTAGCCTCTAAAGGACAGAACATTCCCATGTGCTTTGATGACAAAGCCTTGCACCAAACTAATGACAAGAAGTGAGTAAAGGAAATTACTGTAATTTTGGTTTGATTTTGGTCACTGAATATAACAAGCAAACAACAGTGAAACTTCTATCAAATGGCCTGTGATGAGAGGTTCCTGCACAGCTTGGACAACAAAGAGACCCGTAGAGACTGGGGCTTCCTCTTTTTCCCTAAGGATAAATTATTAGGGTCTCACTAGATTCTGGATTTTGAAATAAAATAAAATAAAAAATAATAATAATAGCAATAACAAAAAAACCCAATAATAAAAAAAATATATATATTTGGATGTTATTTGGAAATGCTAGGCGTGAGCAGCTGTTGTTAATTATGACTTCATTTTCTCCTCCAGACTTCTTTGGTTCCATGCCATAACTGCATGGGGCATGGGGGTTTATGGCTTGAAAATAGCCTTGTCATTTGGTGAAGTCTAACAGAGCAAAGGGGGCTTGATAAATGATAAAAATGTTCCTCGGAAAGCTCCTTAGATCAGATTAGTTCTCAGTTGTTTGTTTTTAGAATCCAAATAGTCTTCAACAATTAAAAGGTAAATACATGAGGCCACACAATTCATGAACCATATAGAAAATATTTAACAGCTATTGAATTACTCTTAAAAGTAACTCTTCCACCCTTTATTTACATGGTCTGTTTATATGCTCTGCTTAGAATGTTAAATAAATTGAGTTAATCACATAATTAAACTCCAATTTAACTTGTATTCCTCATATACTGAACATCAGACAAATGCTTAAGTACCTTGATGAACTGGGGTCTTAGGGTGTGGCTCTAAAAGGTACTATGCAGTCTGGCCCTGAGCCAGCAGAGCTAACTTGCAAAGCTTTAAGTCTGTGGAATACAAATAACATGTTCTTCAGCGAACTATGGGATTTGCCCCCTCCTCCTTCCACGCCCTCCCCCCCACCTTCCCTTTACTGGATCATTAGGCGAGACTTCAAATTTTACAGAGGTTAATCTTCAAAACAGTAATTAAAAATCTAACACATTAGCTTCTGTACAGAGTTAAGCCAGTGGTTCAAACAAAGGGAGGTGGTCCAGATACTCTGGTATAGTTAAAATTCATATGGGGGTGCAGGGTTATGGGATTAAGAGAGTGATGATTTGCTTTATGACTGTTTTCACTAGAAACTTTACTTTGCTGTCTTTCAGAATAAAACAAGATTTACTGTAATAAAGGCTTCTTAACATTAAATTTATTTGTTCTATTTCCACAAGTCTCACTGTTCTGTTTATTCTTTCTATTGTGCTCTTCCTTTTCTAGAGAAAGTGATTACCCTTTAAATGAAATTATTGAAATTAAGAACAGTGAGACATTTTGACCCAGATCTCAGTTTATAGAAGAATGATGATGCACAGACTACAGTGAGGAAATGCATTAGGAAAATCCTTCTAATTTGCTGCTATAAAGTGCAGCAGCAACAGGACACTTTTAGCTGGTGTTCAGCGTAATTGTGAGAATGATGGGACTCAAACTGTCCTCCATGGGAAATTTATCCTTCATCCAATCAGCAGAAACAACTAATGCACTGGAAGGTGTATTATATCCCATCTACTTCCCAATAAAGTCAGTGGTGTCCAATCAGACACCTATTGTTAGTAGAGAATCTGAAATTGATACAATCACCACATTGATCTATAGCTGTGTCTGTCATTTATTTGTCGCATGTCCTCCTCCCCTTCCACCACCCAGCTGTTTCAGAGCAGGATCTGGCAGCACTAAGTTTCAGAACACTCTAATGACCGGGTTTGTGAGTGAGACTGGGCTAAATAACACCAGTTTACTCAGCCCAATGCCAAACAGGGGCTACTGGTAATGCCACATGGAAGGGTGGAGGGTACACTGCAGCACAGGTCCCCAGGATAACCAAGGAAATACTTGCCTGCTCTAAGCCTACTGTCACATCCAGCCTGGAAGAACAGAAGGTCAGGTTGATTGTTTCATTTTACCCACAATTGTTTCCCAAATCTGCTGGACAATCTCCTGTTGATGGACTGCAAGTAAGTTGCCTGGACTGGGAGAGAAAGGAAGGCAAAAGAAAAATAAAAGCTTTGAAATATCCTCCTTGTGCTTGTGAACTCATGAGGATGCATAGGTAGGGGACAGGATTTCTTTTGTTTAGGCTTATTACAAAGTCAGCTACAATACCTACCAGTCAGGTTTTCTCTGCTCATTACCAGACAGGCTGGCAACAGGCTGAGGGACACATGACAATTTGTGACTTCTTCCACTAGAAACAACTAATAAATTAATTTCTTATTATATTAATTTGAGAGTTTATAGGCATGGATCATTACAGAGGTAATCTTTAAATATTGAATTTATCTCAGTCTAAAATAAAATGTTGATCTGAAGAAAATCACTTAAATTTAAGACTATTTTAGCAATTACACCTGCTAGTGATAGTTACCACCATAATTTTGTTCCTTCAACCTAGAAAACATTAACTATAGGTGCCTCTTTTTGTAAGCATAGTCTTGAAAAAGCTCTTCTTCCTGTGGAAGTCTGCTAACACCAGTTTATTTGTTGCATGCACAAACCTTAAGCAGAATTGGCTGTTACATGAGTACACAAGGAAGTGTATCTCTCTCCAAACTCATCACATTTGGAGTTAAAATCAGATTACTAATACCAGTACTTCAATGTATGTCCCCTACAGAAACCCCACATATTACAATATTAGTGATTCAGTAGGAACCAATTTCTCCATTAGAGGAACTTTTCCTGCTATAAACACCAAAAGGATCTACCTATCACAGAAGCACAGAATTGTTAGAGTTGGAAGGGACCTCTAGAGATCACCTAGTCCAACTCTCCCACTGAAGTAGGATAACCTAGAGCACATTACTCAGGACTGCATCCAGGCCGGTTTTGTGTATCTCCAGAGATGGAGACTTCACAACCTCCCTGGGCAGCCTGTTCCAGTGCCTTGTCACTCTCATTGTAAAGAAGTTTTTTCTTATATTTAAGTGGAATTTCCTATGTCCCAGCTTGTACCCATTGCTCCTCATTCTGTCACTGGGAAATACTGAGAAGAGCCTGTCCCCATCTCCTTGTACTCACCCTTTAGTTACTCATATGCATTGATAAGGTCTCCCCTCAGCCTTCTCAATTCCAGGCTGAAGAGTCCCAGCTCCTTCAGCCTCCTGCTTATTCCCCGTGCTCCGTGCATTGGTATATAAGCATTTCAGAGATGGAGTCAAGGAAATAGTTTTCACTTTAGGTGACTGACTATTCCCAGTGCCTTCCCTTGTTAGCAACCCATCAGCAAGTCCTGTGTTTTTGCTGTCGCTTCTATCTCCATTTCCCACCTCAAGTGGGATAGCAGACAGAAGACCATCCTTAAACTCATCTCTGGTGGGCCTGGATGTATCCCCATCCCCCTTCAAGCCTAGCTTAAAGTCCTTTCAATGTGCCTCGCCAGCTCCTCTGCAAGAATCCTACTCCCCTTTGGAGACAGACGTAATCCATCTGTCACCTGCAGACCTGGTGCCATAAAGACTTCCCTGTGATAGAAGAACCCAAAGTCTTGACAGTGGCACCAGCCCTTTAGCCACACATTGATTAGGTGTGTTTTCCATCCTCTTAGAGTATTTTTCCCTACCATTTGAGGAATTGATGAAAACACCACCTGGGCACCTGAGCCTTCAACCAGTCACCCCAGTGCCTTGAAATTCTTTTTAATAGCCTTTTGACTTCTCTCTGCAATCTCATCATTACCAACCTGGATGACTAGCAAAGGGTACTAGTCAGAGGGCTGCACCAGATCAAGAGAGTTTCCTTTTAACACCTCTGAGCCAAGCCTCAGGGAGGCAGCAGACCTCCCTGTGAAATGGGTCTGGTGGACAAATGGGCCTTTCTGTTCCCCTTAGAAGAGAGTCACCCACCACAATTACCCTCCTTTCCTTCTTAGTTGAAAAAGTCCTAAGGTGTGGGAATGAGGGACAAGCCCGAGGTGACTTGCTGGGTGATTGTTCTTCTCCATCTTCATTTGCCTGGCCCTGAAGTTCCAAAGCCTCATATCTATTTCTCAAGGCCGCGTGTCTGCACAGGAGCTCAATCTGGGTTCTCACATTCTTTCTTTCTGTGGCTTTTGGCTGTGTTGTGACCATGATCACCTCTCCAGCCAAAGGATACCAACCACTGTTTGCTGCTTCTCGTGTGCCCTCATGCTCACCCACTCTAGCCCAGATTGCACCACTCTCCGTGAAGGCAGCTGTCGCTCTCTGCTCCGCGCTGCCACATGGTCTGAGGGAGTTGCCGAAATGGTGGCTTTTTACATTTGCCACGGCTCTCGGACACGCCCCCCCGCCTCATCAGCCTTCCGTCTCCTTCATGAGATCCCAGCTCATTCTCAGGTCACCCCACACTGCCTGATTTCACCATCTCCAGGAAGCCCTGTCCCCTCTCAAACTCACTCAGTAATTAAAGAAACAGCTCTCACCGTTGCTGGTGTTGCTCTCCGCTCCGCACTGCCGCTGACAACATTCCTGTATTCCTCTCAAGTGGCCAGACCTGTTTTCCACATTCTGTAAATTTCCTTCCTTCCTTCCTTTAATTTTTTCCAGAAGACCCCTACTCATCCATGCAGGTCTCCTACCTTCTCTGCTTGATTTCTTTCTCATTGGGATGCACTGGTTTTGAGCTTGGACCAAGTGGTGTTTAAAAGTTGCCCAGCTTTCATGGGCATCCATACTTTCCAGAGCCTTGACCCATGGTATTCCACCGAGTAGATCTTTGAAGATGTTAAATTGTGCATTCCTGAAGTTCAGTGTTGTAGTCTTGCTCATTTCTCTCTTACTTCCACACAAAATAGTAAATTCCATCATTTCGTGGTCACTGCAGCCAAGTTTGTCTCCAACTTTCACATCCCCAACAAGACCATCTTTGTTAGTACCAGGTCAAGCAGCACACTGCCCCTTGTAGGTTCCTCAACCACCTGCATCAGAAAGTTGTCATCAAACTCTGCTGGAACCTTCTAGACTGTGCGTGCCTGGCTGTGTTGCCTTTCCAGCAAATATCTGGGTGATTGAAATCCCCCATAAGAACCAAGGCCTGTGATTTTGAAGCTTCTTTCAGCTTCCTGTAAAAGGCCTCATCAACTTCCTCATCCAGGTGGCCTGTAGTAGGAAACCCACAATAATGTCATTCATGTTGGCCTCCCCCTTAATTCTTACCCATAAGGTCTTGACACATTCTTCCTTCTCCCCTGGCTGGAGTTTGGTACATTCCAGGTGTTCTTTCACATAAAGAGCCACTCTGCCGCCTCACTTTGATGACCTATCTTTCCTGAACTGTATGTACCCATCCATGACAGTGCTCCAGTCATGTGAGCTATCCCTCCATGTCTCAGTGATTGCAATGAGATCATAGCCATGCGACCGCACACAGATCTCTAGTTCTTCCTGTTCATTCCCTATGCTGCCTGCATTAGTGAGTGTATAAGCATTTCAGAGAGGGAACAGTGCCACCCCACAGGTGCTGAGCCACAACACCCAGGCACCTCTCTAGCAAGCCCAGCTGTATCCCCGTTCCCCTCTGAATCTGGTTTAAAGCTCTCTGGATGAGCCCTGGTAACTCTTGTCCTTTTGTTGCCCCCAGGCTCATTTCCAGTGGGCCTGGTTTTATCCCCTTCCCTCTTCAAGCCTAGTTTAAAGCCCTCTCAATGAGCCCCACTAACTCCTGGCTATCTCTCCATGAAGATGCAATATTTAATATGTTAAAGATATTTACCTTGATCATTAACTGCTGTGGTTCCACAGGCTTGCAGCAGGTACCAAACACTTGTAGTTTAGAAATATTGCAGTGATTTATTTCTATTTTCATCATGTTACCTCTAGGAAGGAAGAAGGGAAAATGAAAAAAAAAAAAAAGGAAAAAAGGGATAATATATTAAAAAAATCCAAAGAAATCCAAAGAGACAATGAGCAAAACAGAAAGAGAGGAAGGGAGGGAAGGGAGGGAGGGAGAAGGGAAGGGAGGAAGGGAGGAAGGGAGGGAGGAAGGGAGGAAGGGAGGAAGGGAGGAAGGGAGGAAGGGAGGAAGGGAGGAAGGGAGGGAGGAAGGGAGGGAGGAAGGAAGGAAGGAAGGAAGGAAGAAGGGAGGAAGGAAGGAAGGAAGGAAGGAAGGAAGGAAGGAAGGAAGGAAGGAAGGAAGGAAGGAAGGAAGGAAGGAAGGAAGGAAGGAAGGAAGGAAGGAAGGAAGGAAGGAAGGAAGGAAGGAAGGAAGGAAGGAAGGAAGGAAGGAAGGAAGGAAGGAAGGAAGGAAGGAAGGAAGGAAGGAAGGAAGGAAGGAAGGAAGGAAGGAAGGAAGGAAGGAAGGAAAGAGAGAGAAGAGCAAGACAGAAAGCAAGACAGAAAGAAAGAAAAGCACTATTAACCTGGAGATGTGAGAAGCATAATCTCTTTTTCCATACACAATCTGTTTCTATCAAGGCAGTAGCCGGATTAGTGAGGATAGCAAAGGGAATTTAAATAAGTTAGAAAAATCAGCGTAACAATTTTCCCCCTTATTTGGAATATGGCACTGACTATTAATGTTTCAGAAATATATTATTTGCCTTTTCATTGATTCACACATAATTTTGTCCCTGCATAATTTATAACAAAAAGGAAAAAGAGTGTAGCTATTTTACTAAAAGTGTGTTGTCCAAGTGAGTACCACAGGTACAAAATGTTTCCTTTTTTTCCTCCTGTTGTTTCAACGCTACCTAATGACTGAAAACTGAATACCAAGGACAATCATGAGCACTTAGGGCCCAATTCATAAAAAATGCTGTAAGCCATTTATGCACAAATGTTGGTACTTTCATATGGAAACAAGCTACATAAAGAATTCCCCTTTGTGATTCACCAGCCCTCTTTATGTTAACATATTTTTCCCCAGTGGTGTACATTAACAGTGCACAATTCCACAGAGGGGACAAGGGCAAAATCAAAAGCATATTTAGTGTTTCTTTCAGAAAAACCTTAACAAGCTGGATGTTTCTCTGCCTTTTTTTTCCCCTTTTCTAGTGAACCAGAGCAAGTCTGACTCTTCCTGAAAAAAAGGGGAGCATCATCACAGTTTTTTATCTGCTCAGTTAATGAATTACACCCTTTTAGGAAACAAGGACACATACTGTTAACCAAAATGAAATCTCATGGATGTTCATGGTTTCCTGGTGGCTATGGCTCAGTGATGCCTTGCATGTCCAAACAGGACTAGGGCAGGGATCATCCCCTTGTACTCAGCACTGGTGAGGCTGCACCTCAAATCCTGTGTTCAGTTTTGGGCCCCTCACTACAAGAAAGACACTGAATTGCCGGAACAAGTCCAGAGTAGGGTAACGAAGATGGTGAAGGATCTGGAGCACAAGTTTTCTGAAGAGCAGCTGAGGGAACTGGGGTTGTTTAGCCTGGAGAAAATGAGACTGAGGAGAGACCTTATCGCTCTTTACAGCTACCTGAAAGGAGGCTGTAGCAAGGTGGGGGTTGGTCTGTTCTCCGAAGTAATAAATGAGAGAACAAGAGAAAATGGCCTCAAGTTGTGCCAGGGGAGGTTTAGATTGGATATTGGGAGAAATTTCTTCATATAAAAGGTTGTCAGGCACTGAAACAGGCTGCTCTGTGGTGATCCTGAGGGACGTGGTTTAGTGGTGGACTTGTCAGTGCTGGGTTAATGGTTGGGCTTGATGATCTGATAGGTCTTTTGCAACCAAAATGATTCTATGATTCTATTATATGAAAATAACCAAAGCAGTGAAAAGCACTAGACACATCCTAAGGAAGGACATGCTTTTAAACAAGACTTATGAAAAGAAGCTTTTGGGCAAAGTGCTGCTTCAAAAGGAGGTATTAATTAGTTTTGTGCTTTGTTTTTCCAGTGTGTAGTGACTGTCTACACAACCATCTCATCAAAGAAAAACCCAGCTACTGCAATTTTATCTCCTGCAAGGGAAAACTCACAGTAACCAGAATTTTGGTTAGTGAGATGAATCAAAATGTGAAGCCAGAATAAATAGGAAATACTTGTAAATACGTATATGTTCATATTTTCAATTATATATATATTTATATAGTAATTCTTGTAGTAGCAAGAGTAACTCAGGAGATCATAGAATCATGGAACGGTTTGGATTGGAAAGGACCTTAAAGATTACCTAGCTTCAAACCCCCTGCCATGGGCAGGGACCCTCCCATTAGACCAGGTTGCTCAAAATGCTGTCCAGCCTGGTCTTGAACACTTCCAGGGAGGGAACATTCACAACTTCTTCCAGTGTATCACCACTCTCACAGGAAACAATTTCTTCCTAATATCTAACACAAATCTAGCTTCTTCCTGTTTAAAGCCATTACTCCTTGTCCGATTGCTAAATGCCCTGGTATGAAGTCCCTCCCCAGCTTCTCTGTAACTCCTTCAGGTACTGGAAGGTTGCTCTAAAGTCTCCCTGGAGCCTTCTCTTCTCCAGGCTTAACAACCCCAATCCTCTCAGTCTGTCTTTGTAGGAGAGATGATCCACCCCTGTAATAATCTTTGTGACCCTCCTCTGGAGTGACTCCAACAGGTCCATGTTCTTCTTCTGTTGGGGCCTCTAAATATGGACACAGCACTCCAGGTGGAGTCTCACTAGAGAAGAGTAGTGGGGGATAATCACCTCCCTTGACCTGCTGGCCATGCTTCTTTTGATGCAGCACAGGATAAGGTTCTTTTTTGGACTGCAAGCTCAAGTTTCTGGCTCGTGTTGACCCAGAAGACACAATTAGGTGGAGGTATTGCTTTGCTTATAGAATCAGCAACTTATTTAGCATGTGTTTATTTATTTTAAAATTTCTATAAAACAAACTGTTGGAATTGATTTTCCAAAATCTATCTTCTGAAAAATCTATGTTTTAATAGGAATAGAGGACAACACTGTAAAGCTCATATATACCAGCATTGTAAAACTAAAAAAAACCTCTACTTTTTTTGCACATTAAGCATACAAACAAACTTGTCAGAGACAGAAACTGACTCCTGTCAAAGGGAACCAATCCATAAAATGATTGAAAATGCCAAATCCTTCCTATTTACACAGGTTATGCTCTGCTGAGAACGAGAATCTCTTTCCCCTTAAGCCAACTGAAAATGTCTTTAATTTATATTAAGAAGCAACTGGTCTTAACATGCCAGTATTCTTTCTGTGTACACACACAGTCATGAACAGACACCCGTAAAGCATACATGTACAGTTGGTATGTTTTAATTTGTTGCACATTGCTAATTTCTCTCAATTACATTTTGGGTATCATGAATAACCTAAAAGGTTGACATACTTCTCACAAAATAAAACAAGAAAACTGAAGAGGGAATCTTAGATAGATTTATTTTCATTTGACATTACACAGATCTTCTTTGAAGACACATATAAAATTCATCCTCCTCTAGTAACAGGGAAAGCTAATAGATTATTGTTTGTATGTGTGTAAGAAAGTATCTTTATATAATTTAAATTTCAGTGTACATGAATAAAGCTTTATTTGTAAAATGTTTTTAATACAAAATTTCTGATCTAGTTGTGTTAGTTTTCCACAAGAGATTGCTCACACCTAGCAGCTTCCAGCTGTACAAAGTTTCTCCCATGATAAATTTGGGTTCTGGCAATAACATCTTCCCCCACTCACAATGAATTAAAAGCTCTGCAGATTCCTAAGTGAGAAGTCAAGGACTGTAAGTGATGGCAATATGGAGAGATTCCTACTGTGTTTGGGGGCACAGGGAGCAGGCCCTGCTTTTTCCCCAACAAAAGAGAGCATTACTTCTGAAAAAAAAAAAGAGAAAAAAAATTTGCTTTTTTAAAATTTTATTTCCTGCAATTATTTATATACTTCTACTCTATTGTTTTTATGTAATGCTGCCTTCACATGTGTGTTTGTGTGATAGTGACTACACAACCTCAGTTTGTCCTTTAAACATAACTTTTTTTTATTTTCACAATAATCACTTCTGTTCTTGGTGACTGATGATGAGGAATAGCAATGTTATTCTTCAAGATTTCTTAGGATCTTTTTGGTCAACCAAAGGAAGAGTCTCAGACCTTGGCATTAATATTTTAAAGTCTTATCACAGATGTTTATCAACAAGTCGCTTGGCAAGAAAAACAAAAAATGTACTGTCTTTGAAATTTGAAGATTACTTATTGCATTGACATTAAAATTCAGCAAGAGATATGCAAGTTTTGAAAACAAATTTAATGTCTTCAGTACACCTACTTAAAATAAGCTCTAATGCTAATGATCTGTTTCTGTGGAAGAAGAAAAGCACACGCTTCTCCACAAATCCAGCTCTGCTACATTACTCAAAAGCCCAACACAACCCATGGAAGGAGAGATTCTTGAAAAATATTCTACAGAAATTTCATTTGGTGCTTCACCGTTAAGGTTGCTGAGCTCTACTTCCTGGCATAAACTTCTCCAGTTTCTCACAGGGGAACTGTATATAGCCCAAACTTCTTCCTATTTTGCAGATTACCAATAGTACTATCAGTTTCTGATTAATGAACAATAAAAGCTGCAAATCCAAATTTAACATGGCTATGTTACTAACCATTACTAGGGTTCATAGAACTAGAAATTATTATGACTGTAACATGAGAAATAAACAAGAGGAGTTAGAAGCTGTTGTGCACCAGGGAGACCATGATATAATTGCCATCACGGAAACATGGTGGGATGATTCACATGGTTGGAGTGCTGCAATGGATGGCTACAGGCTCTTTAGAAGGGACAGGCAAGGCAAGAGAGGTGGTGGGGTGGTGTTATATGTTAAGAAGTGCTTTGACTGCCTAGAATTCTATGTTAGACACACCAAGGCAGAATGTTTTGGGGTAAGATTAAAGGGGAAGGCCAATGAGGCTCATATCCTAGTGGGAGTCTGCTACAGACCACCTGACCAGGATAAAAACACTGACAAGACATTCTTTCAATAACTCAGAGATGTCTCAGATTCACTACCCCTTGTTCTTGTGGGGGGCTTCAACATACCAGATGTCTGCTGCAAGTACAACACAGCAGAAAGGGGGCAATCCAGGAGGTTTCTGGAATGTATGGAAGATAACTTCCTGCTACAGCTTGTAAGTGAGCCTACCAGTGGCAGTGCCATGCTAGACCTACTGTTTACGAACAGGGAAGGGCTGGTGGAAGATGTAGTGGTTGGAGGTCGTCTTGGGCAAAGCGACCATGATATGACAGAATTTTCAATATGTGGTGAAGTTAGGAGGGTCATCAGCAAAACCTCTACCTTGGACTTCCAGAAGGCTGACTTTGATGTATTCAGGACAGCGGTTTGGAGAGTCCCTTGGGAAGCAGCCCTCAAAAACAAAGGAGCCCAGAAAGGACGGGCTTAATTTAGGAATGAAATTATGAAGGCGCAGGAGCAGGCTGTCCCTGTGTGCCAAAAAAGGACCTGGCAGGGAAGAAGACCAGCCTGGTTGAGCAGGGAACTAGTACAAGAACTCAGGAATAAAGAAAGAGTGTATCAGTTTTGGAAAAAGGGGCAGGTGAATCAGGAAGTATTTAAAGATATTGTAAGGCCATGTAGAAAGAGAATTAGAGATGCAAAAGCTCAGCTATAACTTAATCTGCCATCTCTGTAAAGGATAATAAATATGCATTTATAAATACATTAATAACAAAAGGAGGGTCAGGGAAAATTTTCATTCCTTATTGGATGAGGGGGGGGACTTAGTAATAGAGGACAAGGAAAAGGCTGAGGTACTTAACACCTTTGGACTCCTGAGTTGGTAGACAGGAATGGGGAGCAGAATCCCCCTCTTGTAACTCAGGAAGAAGTAGTTAGGGACCTGCTGTGCCACTTAGATCCCAACAAGTCCATGGGTCTGGATGGGAGTCATCCTAGGGTGCTGAGGGAGCTGGTGGAAGAACTGGCTAAGCTGCTCTCCATCATTTATCACCAGTCCTGGCTCACTAGAGAGGTCCCAGATGACTGGAGGTTGGCCAACGTAACGCCCATCCACAAGAAGGGCAGGAAGGAGGATCTGGGGAACTATAGGCCTGTCAGCCTGACCATGGTGCCTGGCAAGGTTATGGAACCGATCACCCTGAGTGCCATCAAGTAGCATGTAGAAGACAACCAGGGGATCAGGTTCAGCCAACATGGGTTTAGGAAAGGAAGGTCCTGCCTGACCAATCTCATCTCCTTCTATGACTGGGTGACCCACCTAGTGGATGAGGGGAAGGCTGTGGATGTGGTCTACCTTGACTTCAGCAAGGCCTTTGACACAGTCTCCCACAGCATCCTCCTGGAGAAGCTAGCAATCCATGGCTTGGACAGGTGCACCCTTTTCTGGGTCAAAAACTGGTTGGATGACCAGGCCCAGAGAGTGATGGTGAATGGTGCTGCATCCAGCTGGCGTCTGGTGACCAGCAGTGTCTCCCAGGGATCAGTACTGGGCCCAGTCCTATTCAACATCTGTATTGACGACCTGCATCTGGGGATTGAGTCCACCCTTAGTTCACAGATGACACTAGGTTGCAGGAAGTGTCGATCTGCCAGAGGGTAAGAAGAAGCTGCAGGGGGACCTGGACAGGCTGGGTTGATGGGCCGAGGCCAAAGGCATGAAATTCAACAAGACCAAGTGCAGGGTCCTGCACTTTGGCCACAATAACCTCATGCAGAGCTACAGGCTGGGGGAAGAGTGGCTGGAGAGCAGCCTGGCAGAGAGGGACCTGGGAGTGCTGGTGGACAGCTGGTTGAACATGAGCCAGCAGTGTGCCCAGGTGGCCCAGAAGGCCAATGGCATCCTGGCTTGTATCAGGAATAGTGTGGCCAGCAGGAGTAGGGATGTAATTCTCCCCATGTACTCAGCATTGGTGAGGCCTCACCTCAAGTCCTGTGTCCAGTTCTGGGCCCCTCACTTCAAGAAGGATATTGAGGTGCTGGAGCGGGTCCAGAGGAGATCAACAGGGCTGGTGAAGGGACTAGAGGGAAAGTCTTCTATGGATAGGCTGAGGGAGCTGGAGTTGTTTAGCCTGAAGAAGAGGAGACTCAGAGGGGACCTCATCGCTCTCTACAAGTACCTGAAGGGAGGTTGTAGACAGGTGGGGGTTGGGCTCTTTTCCCAGGTGGCTAGTGACAAGACTAGAGGGCACAGCCTGAAGCTGGACCAGAGGAGGTTTAAACCTGGGAACATGTCTTCAAGTGTATTTTGCCCTTATAGGAACAGATACTGGAGAGCAGAAACTTTGCTGCTGCTAGATTTCCTCCCCAAATGGGGTACCTGATGTTAGCCACTTGCCAGGCAGCTGAATACTAGTATGCTTCAACATTAGAAACTGCCCTTGTCTTGAAGTATTCATCAAAAAATAGAAATTTTATTAAACAATAGAGACTTTATCTTGACACCAGATTGCTCAAAGAAAGATTCTCCTTCCATTGCTCCCAGAATACTTAGTGTGGGGGAACAGTGAGAAAAACAATTACAAGTTCTCCCTGGGATTTCATTCTCACTCAGGAAAGGAGGTAACTGGCCAGGTACTGCATTTGCTGTCAGATAGTCCTGAAGTCAATCTTGCGGCCTTAAGAAACTACCATGCTGTGGAGTTTTCACTAATAAACACTTTTGCTTTTGCCCACAGAAATTCCTAATGAACAGGAAAGATTACATGTTAATCCTCTGTTGTCTGACTCATACCGAAATACAGAAACTAAATACTGACTAAACTGCCAAGCAACAGTCTTTCTAAATTCAAAATTTAAACTCAAATAGCAAACAGAACATTTAACTTGTCATTAATACTACCATTATCTTCGACACACAGATCCAAGACTAGGCACATGTCACCTGGAATTCATCATAGTACTTATATGAAGAATCTTGCCATTATTTGCATGAAGATATTATGAAAAGCTGTTAAGTAGTTATATACTGCAAAATAAAGTGATTAATTACACCTCCTTGAATACAACTAGGGTGAGGAAAAAGGGAAAGACTTCCAGAACATCGGCTGAGATCACAGTAAAAGCGTGGGGAAGGGTATTTCTGATAGAAGTAAAAATCAAAGCCAAGCTTTGGAAATGAAAGAAAAACAGATGAAACATCTATATATTTAGATGAAATATTTGTTGCACTTTAGGCTATATATAAAAAACACATATTCCTTTGTAATATGAGACATTGCTCAAAGTTACTAAACTATGAGAACAATGAAGACAAGGACCTACCTCTTAATATAGATGGGAGTTTGGAATGGTTTGCAGTTCAGTTCAAGCTCTTTATATTATTCTTCCCTCTTAATGTACACACCTTTTTGGTTGATTCAGAAGTCTCTTTGCTTTAGTGTGACTTCTAACAAAACTTGTGTTCAGACAGGTGGACTACTTGACATGTGAATAACTGACTGGATCATCAGGCTCCAGGGCAGGGGTTAATAGTTTCTGCTCTCTCCTTGGAGGCGAGTCACAGTGGAGTGCCTTGCGGATCTCTTCTAGCACCTATCCAATTTAATAACTTTATCAATGACCTGGAGGAGGCAAGGAAGTGCACCCTAAACAAATTTGTGAATAACCCTGAGCCTTGGGGTGCAGTCAGTACACTTAAAGGTAGGGCTGCCTCTCAGAAGGTTTTCAACATTTCTGAAAGATCTGGTTTGGGTGTCTTGTTGAAAATATCTGTACTTATGCTGTTTCTGTTTGTTTCTTCTACAGAAGCAGATTACAGATTATTCATCAAATGCTCAGTTATTTCTTATTTTTAAGGGAATTTTTTAACATTAAAAAATTACTGCTTGTGTCAAATAATAAATAATAAAAGGTGTCTTTGAAATGTATTAATTTCTGAAGTTCATCTTTATACTTCTGTTACCATGTTAGCATGCTTGTTACCATGAAGCAAACCGTTTCAAATAACAGACTTCAGAGATTCTTGAACACATTAAATCCTTCTCTTTAATTAATTCCAGTTAGCTCTATACAGCAGCACCCTTAGAAAGCAAGTCCAGATTAACTGGTTTATGGATGACTGCAGGCAGTGTCTCACAATATTAATTTTTGAAAAAGCCTGCCTATATGTTTGGGTTTTTTCATGTATGGGGATGTTCTTCCATTAAGAGTGACTGTGGCAGTTATTTACATACCTTATATTAAACATGAATTTTGTATTTGTGCTTTCTCTTTAAAGAAGGAAAACTTTAAGAAATTGTCAGAAAGTTGGCATTTGACAGAAGAACCATGAGTGAAAAAAAAACTCTGAAATCCGTTGCACTTATGGACGGTGAAGGTTCCATAGTGTAAACCCTATGAGAAATGTCTGAAGGAACTGGGGTTGTTTAGACTGGAGAAAAAAAGGCTGAGAGAAGACCTTATTGCTCTCAACAACTAGCTAAAAGAAGGTTGTAGAAAGTTGGGTGTTGGTCTCTTCTCCCAGGTAAGAAGCAATAGGACAAGAGGAAATAGTCTCAAGTTGCACCAGGGGACGTTTAGATTAGATACTAGAAGAACTGTCGTCACTGAAAGGGTTATTACACACTGAAATAGTCTGTTCAGGGAGGTGACTGGATTACCAGCCCTGGGGGTGTTTAAGAGATGTATAGATGTGGTGCTTAGGAGCTAGATTAAGCATTGGATTTGGTAGACTTAGGTTATTGATGGAATCTATGATCTTAAAGACCTTTTCCAACTGGAACAGTTCTGTGATTCTCTGATTCTTGACCAAAAATGGTAAATTTAGGAGGATTCCCTCCTACATCTCCATCCTATAGTTGTACCTAAAAAAAGGCTTGGAGAAGTGCATTTGTAAGATACAACAGTCGACAATAAAAACACAGAAATGGAATTTTCAGCCCCCTAGTAGACATGACATGAATGGAAATCTGACTCAATTTTGTCTATCTGAATTATTATATTTTTCCCCAGTTGCTGCTAACTATAAGAAAGAATGGAAAGCTACTTGGCAAGTTGCAGAAACAGGTGCCTCTGAATCTGACAAGTAAAGCAGAGTATCTGGCTTATGTCTGCATTACTATCTGTAACACATAGCCAAACAGAAGATACTGGAAGACAAGCATTGTCTTTCATAGAAAACTTGAAGGTATAAAAATATGCATTCTGCAACTGACCCAAAACATCTCTGACAATTTTCATGGCAAGTCTCAAGGTCAAGACAGTGAACCTATCTGTTTAAACACATTTAGAAAGATGTTCTGAATAACTATAATCTTACCTTTTACTGTTTTCATCTAGTGTTCATGCAGGGACAGTGGATTTTTCTTCCATCCAGTAAAATATCCATCCAGGATGACATAACTGTCTTTATAAATAACTGCATGAGAACAGACTTCCCCACTAATAACCATTATTGGGGTGATAAGAAGTTAGTAACAAATGTGGATGGTATACTTCCATCAAAACACATGATGGAACTCACATTGAAGTAATCTATCATATTTGCTTTCAATCCGTTCTTCTAACTGTAGAATAAATAGAGAACATGTCATTATTTACAAGGGAAGTCTTTTCTCTAGATAAGATAATTCTAATTGAGATATTCATTATTAAAATGCCAATTAACCTTGTTTTTCCCTCCTTTATTATTAGTTAAACTGAGCACAAAAGAACTTTGATGCAGATGCAGAACTGTAAAACATTTAATGAAATAAATTACTTATGGAGCTCTAACTAACTAGTTCAGTCATTTTCTGTCACTTCTAATTACATAACTAAATCCTCTACATTTTGCAAGTATCACATTTAGTATGAACTTTTCATTCATGGCAATTAGCTCAATATTCAGTGACCTTATTTGGGTACCCTGGTGACTTAATGTATGTTTTGTAAAGCTGCATCTGTGTCAGTTTCTTTTGTCAATTGAAGATTCATTTTCAGCAGTTAATTTCAAGTGTATGGAATGTGTTATGTAAATAATTATCAAAGTACCTGAGAGTTTGTGTTTCCATTTCTTTTCTACAAGACTTCTAGAGAACTGATACAATGGCATCTTTCCTAGTATGTCATTTCCCTTCAGCTTCTTTGTGGCCCCCCGTTCACTGAGCCATGTTGCAACATCAACATCAGCCAACATTGTTCTTGCTTTAGCTACAAGGGTGGTGGACCAGCATTGTTGTTTCAATAGCAAGAGCAGTAGGCTGAGACAATCTGGTTCTTGCTGGATTTGCCTGCTGGAGCAGTGAGTTTAAACAATAGGGGACCTTTCTGTCCTTGTGCAAATACTGGGATTGGGAGTGAGAGAAGTACAGGCAATTCTAACTGCACCTGGAACCGTGTTGTTTGCAAAATATACCTGAGACCCCTCCTGGTCACAAGCCCACTCTGAAACGTTGCCAAAGATGACCTAATTCAAATCATGGCCAGCATGGAAAAATACTGACCAAAGTCAATCATCTTGTGACCCTATAAATATTGGCCCTAGAAGAGAGGCCCTTTGGAGCTCTCTGGGATCACACCAAGCTGCTACCCCTTGTCTCACGAAGGAAGCTGGTCCATCCGGTTGGAAAGAGTAAGTAGCTGGCTATTTCTCATATACATGGCAAAAAATTAAAATTATATTAATTTGTTAAATTAAAATACTCCTTCCTCGTAGTAAGTAATAGACACTACTGAATTCTGTTAAGTTGCACTTTCATAAATCTGTATTAAAATCACCTTTATCTGATATCTTTGTTGGTGATTATTTAAGTGACCTTGAAGACTTTTCTCTCCTGTCTGTAACCATGCTTTCAGCACACTGGATTCAATTAAGAGCATCCAGCACCCTGGCAGAAGAAGGTGTGATAGCCACAGCACTGACACCAGTTGTTTCCTTTGGGGTATTAACCTCCTTGTAATTCATCATTAATATTCTCTCTACGATACCTACCACCACTTCTCCTTTTTATCTAGTCAGTAAAACTGTGAAATACCACTATCCTCTACCTGTGTAAAAGAAAACAACTGGAAATGTGTCAGTAGAAAATTTCTTCTACAGGAGAAATAGGACAATCTCAGTTGTATTCTGCTGACACTCTGTGAGTGCTTGTGTACAGTCCTTTTCTGTTTTCTATGCTATGATTTGGTGAACAATCTTTCATCCTATTTTTTTTTTACAAAATTCTACTTTTTTCAATTAAAATATAAATACTTTTCTTAAAAATCAGATTTAATGGAATTATCATAATTGATTGTTGATCAGTACAATTTGCTTAATCCTCAGAAGAATCATAATCACTGTCACAGGTGTTCAACTGGCAGGCCAGCTACCTGCTCCCTCTGTCCCTGGGAAACAGACCCTTTTTCACTCTTCTTCAGTAACCTGGTTACTTAAGTCCACATCAAGTTTGTAAAGAGCATAACATTCCCCAGTTGTTGAAACCAGGGATTACTAACCAGCCTTTCAGGAGCAAAAATTATTTTGTGAATCTGAGAGGTGGGTTTGTTTGCATAACTAGGACACCTCATGGCCAGTAGACTGATGAAGCTGAGAACTGATGTTGCATATTTCTTGTCTGGAGAAAGGAAGTCTTTGGAAGAATTGGCAGCTTGAGCTGGGCAGTGCTGTGAAACCTGGGTGTTCAATAGTCCTCGAAAATCTTGCTGATGATTAACCTGTACAAAAGTTTTACCTCCCTGGCTGGTTGAGGAAGGAAACGTGCTTTACTGAACTTCACTGAGCCTGCTAGTAGGGGTTCTCATGTAGATTATGAAGCATTAATTATTTTGTATATTCTCAGAAAAGCACCTCTCTCAACGGTTTGCTAGGTTTTATACTATGTTATTCTACGAGATTTGAAGTTGCAGCCCCCTATAATTAGCGTCTTCAAAGATGAAAGATCACACATGGTCCACTTTCAGAATTTCCAGTAGAACATTCAATAAGCTTTCTGCCATCTGCAGAAAACTGACTCAAATACTGCTATATCCTTTAATTCAGCTTGAGTGACTTAATGGCAGATATATTCTTTCAATACATAATTACCTCCTCCATGTCACAAGGCACTTTCGAAAATGTACCATAACTTCAGTCTTAACCAGGTTTTGCCTATATGTTGAAAAACAGTACTGTCCCATCCTTTCAGGGCACCCAGCCACCAGCAAGATGTGATTTTTAGTGTTAAAAACAACCGACATGTTTAAGAATTACAAAATGGACATGGAATCTTCATCTACCACTGGGAAGAGAGAATTCTGATTTATCAAATGTATCATTTTGATGTCTGTCGGTGTCATATCCTGGTCAAAGCAGAATTCACACAAAACCAGGAAGACAGTAGTTAAAATCTAGAAAGTAAGTTGCTTTTATATTAAAAGCTTTACCTGAAAAGGCTAAAACTATAGTGAGAGCTGGTCAATACCTGAAAGATGGCCAGCATCCTCTGATGATTTATTTGTTTCCCTAAATACAATAGGCAGTTTAGCACTTGTAAGAGAGAGGTTGCAGTCTTCCCATGAGAGGCACTCAGTATTAGTGATCTTGACCTGCTACAAGAGCTGCGGCAGAATGGATGTATACCATGTAAGAGAATTCGAGGAATTAATTCCACCATTAATTACCCTGGGGAAAGGAGGGTTGTTGACAGAGTTGTTTCATGGCAAACTGAGAACACATAGGAATTAAACTAATCAAATGTAGTTTTTAAAAAACAAACAAATGCAGGGCATTCAGAAATTACTCAGTTTTCTGTTGTGCCCTGGCATTCATCATCTGCTTTATATAGTGGAAAGAATGTGATTTTTTTTTCCTTTACATCAGAAGAATCTGCCTAGGAGTGGGTCCAGTAGGCACCTTCATTCCTTCACTTCTGAAAGTGAAAAACAGTAGGCAAAACCTAAAAATTATATGGAAAAGGAAACAATAATCCACAGGAGTCAAACAAAGCAATCCAAGGAACATCTTGTCTATGGTTTAACTTATAAATTGAATAGTATGTGTTTAGTGTGATATTATTTAACTAATACAAAAAATGACACTTCTTCCTCATAACAACAAAAAAAAGATCTTTCTTGGGTTTTATATTGAGCCCTGGAATATATCAGTATGAGTCAATCTACTGTCAGATTAAAAATAATTATATAAAATAATCAATATATGAATTCCTTATATTAAAATTACTATAATAAATTATTCTTTCTGCTAAAGTAATATTTGCCTGCACCATCTCTAAGGATTTTAAAGGTTCAAAAGTTATGGTGCTCCAGTTCTAGTTTTCAAACATCTGCAATATAATTGTGACAAAAGAAACTGCAGATTGGTCTCAGGACCCTGTGTTTTAGTCACCATTACGTTTTTAGTTACATACACCAGGTTAATTTTATATATATATATATTATTTTCCTGCATTTTATGACAGTAGTAGTCAGAACCAGCATTTGAATTAGACACTCTCAACCTTTATTTTTAGAGAATCACCTGACACACTTTTTTTTTTTTTTTAAATCAACAAACTACACCAAGATAATAAGAAAGCTGGGTGGTTTTGGTTCCCACCCGTCATCCCGCTGCCCCCCAAGTGTCATGTAAGAATGCTATTACGTTGTATTGGAAATTAAAAGATCTGTTCTGCCCTCACTGAACATTAGCATGAGTTAAAGTTACCTATGATTATAAAGAAAAAAAATACTTCTATGCTATAATAATAATCTTTAAACTAAAATGCTTATTGCAACGTGAGTAATTTAACAGAATTTATACCTCTGTGACACAGAGAAGTAGATTGAGCTGTTAAATCCAAAATATCTGTTGACATGCATTTATTCTATAAGTAACATGCCACCCATTGCATTTGTCTGTGTGTAAGCTAAAGATGAATCTGTTTTCCACTTTGTAACAGTAACTTCTCTATTAATTAACTGCTTGCAAACCTTATTTATATAAGTAAACAAATCCAAGATGTAACTAGCCATGAAATAAGAACACATTAATAAATACTAAGACCTCCTTGCTGAATGATTTTTTAAAAACAGATTCCTCATTTAGAAAAGGTGTATTTAAAGCATATAGAAGTCTAGAGATTCTTGTTCAGCTTATTGTCAAGATCTCAAAGATTTTTCAGAAATCATTGATCTTTCTTCCTCATTGAGCACAGTTATCTTTTTATTTGAGTGAATGTTTAGAATCTAGAAGATTAGATATAAATAGTTTTCTGGGGAAAAAAAATATAGAATAATCAAATCCTAAAATAATCTTCTATCTTTATAAAATGTGTCTTTGGCTTTTAAGAAACCACGTTCTTTCTTTTTTTCTAGATAAAACACAGAAACCTGGCAATATTTCAATTATTTTTTCATATCAGGATGATTTTTTTTTTAGCCTCACAAACAAGTACAGTACATTTGAACTGAACTTTTGATCTAATTGTTCCTATACAACTTGTATTTAACATCTTTGATCTCTGAGTTAGTGATCTAATCTGCTGTATAACTCAGCTTTTATTGATCTGTTCTCATGCTGAGCAAATGAAGTCTCACTTTTATGGGAGAGATTGAAAAAGATAGTAAAACTGCCTCTGAGACAGCAGTTTAAATCTGTGCAATAACAGTGGAGGCAAGAGATAAGACTTTTATTACACTGCCAAACTTCACATGAACTCAAAGTGTCATTAAATAGGTATGTGTCATTTGCCACATATATTTATTTTACTAGATAAGTTGGTAACCACCCATTTAGATGCAGTGCAGTACCACATTTTCTTTGCCACATCTTCTTTGCCACAGAATCTCAAAATACATTTGAAATATCCTTCTTGTAGTACTTTGCATACATTTCAGATTTTCTGTTCTCATGCAGCTTTCAAAAATAATTTTTGAACCTCTTTTACTTGATTGAATTCCAAAAGCAATTTTCAGTAGTTATACAAGTGGGACCACTTTTAATATGCTAGTCTGTCTTGATAAAGGAAGATTAATTCTCATATACCCAGAGCTTTTCAATCATGCTCCATAAGGTGTGAGTTCTGTAATGCCTAGTGTTATTACATTACTAAGCATAGAGGAAAATAAAAGCAGTGAAAGTGCTGTATCTCAGCTTGATGTTATTGAGCGTAGTTTTACTTTAGAGGGTTTCCTATTGTGGTATTTTTCCCATTGTTCCCTAAGAAGAAAGACCTGATGAGCACATTGAATGTATACTGTATATGCAATGGATGACACTTTTCACTCCAATATACAGAACAGTGGTGAAGCAGAAAATGCTTGAAAATAGATTGCCTGAACTTTTTTTAACTTTAAAATCCTGGAGTCAGTCCAAGATTGCTGATTGTACCTGACGGCTTGCATGTCTATCAATTACATGATTCTGGTGACCAATCCTACCTATCTTTCCTATCTGAAAGTCAACCATTTTATGATATTGGGCCTATGAAACACTGAATGCCCATATGTCTATTGTAAAGAAAAGTTACCCTTTGTTTACATTGTCTCTAGGTTTTACTGTATGGATGCATAGGCACTGCACCAGAAGGGGATGAGGTAGGAATGCAGGGCAGAATAATTTAGAATTTTATAGTTTTTCTTACTCAAATCAATGGGGAAGTGGGAGGGCTGCAAACAGTCTTTGCTGTTGATTGTAGTGAGGTCATATGAATGAATAAAATGTGTGTTCCTCTAAAGACATACTCACATCAGTCAGGTCTATTTATCTGCTATCTTCTGTTAGTAGCTTCGTTTTCTCTGAAACAGCTGAAGGGTTGGGATTTACAAATGAGAATATAAACAATGGAGGAATATAACTGAGGTCAAGAATAAGCCATTTAAATCTAAATTATACATGATCAACTTTACAATAAAATTTTATTTCTTAAAAATTTAATATAAAGTATAGAAAAAATTTCTAAGTCAACATATTGATTATATGGAATCATATAATAATAAAATGGTTTTAATTGGAAGTGGTCTTAAAAGTCATCTAGTCCAAAGCCTCTGCAGGGGCAGGAACACCTCTCACTAGACCTGGCTGCTTCAAGCCCCATCCAGTCTGGCCTTGAACACTTCCAGTGATGGGGCAGGCCCAACTGCCCTGGGCAACCTCTTCCAATGTCTTACCACCCTCAGAGGATAGAATTTCTTCCTAATATCTAATCTAAACCTGCCGTCTTTCAGCTTAAAACTGTTACCCCTTGTCCTATCACTATGTGCCCTCATAAAAAGTCCCTCCCCAGGTTTCCTGTAGCCCCCTTCAGGTACTGGAGGTCTGCTATGAAGTCTACCCAGAGTTTCTGTTCTCCAGGCTGAACATCCACAACTCTCTCAGCCTTTTTTCATAGGAGAGGTACTTCAGCCCTTGGATCATGTTTGTAGCCCTCTGGAGTTGCTCCAACAGCTCCATGCTCTTCCTGTGTTGGGGGCTCCAGAACTGAACACAGTACTTCAGGCAGGGTCTCCCAAAAGCAGAGTAGAGGGGAAGAATTACCTCCCTCAACCTGCCGGACACACTAGTTTTGATGCAGCCCAGGACATGGTTGGCTTTCTGGGCTGCAAACACACATTGCCTCCTCATGTTGAGTTTTTCACCCATGAGTACCCCCAAGTCCTTTTCCACAGGGCTACTCTCAACCCCTCCATCTCCCAGCCTGCGTTGATGCTGGCTATTGCCCTGACCCAGGTACAGGACCTTGCACTTGGCCCTGTTGAACTTCATGAGTTTCACATAAGCCCACTTCTTGAGCTTGTCCTGATCCCTCTGGATGACATATGATCTGTCTCTTTTTGATTCAGAGTTGGAAGGGCTAGGGACACCATTCAAGCACTGATTCCTCTCCCTTCTCACCACCAAACTCCATCAGACAGTGCTTTCAGTGTTCCTTAGGCTGTCGTATGGGAACAATTAAGATTTAACCCAGAAAAATATCATTAATCTTGATGTACAGTCTCAAAATACCCAGTTTTAGAACTTCAGTTTGTGGCTCAGATACCAACACTTCCTGTCTTTAGCAAATGCATTTAACATTCCTGTATTGAGGCATAATATATTCACATTTATCCTTCTCTTTTAGTTATATATTACTAGGATGAAGATAGGAGCCATAAGCATAAGTGGAATAAGAATGTCTGGATTGTGAGTGGGGGCAGGCAGAGTATGATGAGCAACCACGAGGGAAAGAGATAAATTATTTATAAAGGCTAGACAAGTCTCAGAGATGGTATTTCAGGCTTACAGATGGAAAGAAGTCCAAGATTTCCAGCTCTGCATTATGCTTCTATCAAGATTTGTATCTTCATCCGCCTATAGTGATTTGGCTTCTTTAGGGTTGTTAATTATTCCATTGAGAGATTTAACTTTGCCTATAGTGTGGATTGGATACCGTTTCAGTGAAAGGGGTTTGGAGGGGTTTTAATTTCCTTTCCTCCTTCACAACAGCATCAATGCATGAAACGAATATTTCCCAGTCCTTCAGCACAGTCACATCTGAACAGATCCATCCAGTTAAACTAAGTCCATAAGTGGCTCTGTTTTCCAGCCTTATTTGTGAAGCACAGAGATGGCAGTACAGAGCTCTGTAATCCATCAGTATAGGCATTTGGCTTGCTGTTTAAGTGTATAAAATTACACACAGAAAATGTTAAAAGGAAACTAAATTGGTAAAATTCCACTAGTGTGGTTTTTTAACTGACTCAACATCAGCTTGGTCACAGCAACACTAATGAAAAGGCGAAATGTTAAGGAAAGCAGCAGGTTAATTATACCAGAATATTGTCAGTCAATTGAGTTGAATAAGTTTTAACAAAATTAGGAATATATAAAATTATTTTTCTAGTGTCAGCAGGGCATTAGAAAATACATAATGAAGGTACAAGTGCAACAAAGCTGACCAAGCCCTGAAATCAAGTTGTGCATTCACTCTGTCAGGAAGGCAGCCTGCCAAAAGGGTATCATCTTGATTTCTCAGCAAACAAGTTTGAAAAGCTCCTGATGGCATCAGCTTTTTGGCTGCCAAATCACATGCTGCTTTGTTAAATTCAACAACAGCCATCTTCACCCACTTATTTTTCAAAAGAAAGAAACCGTGTTGTAATTTACTTCTTTTGGCTTGAATACCTGAAAATGTTAAATGGGAAATTTTAGGTATTGGGAAATGATTGCCTGGCTGTTTTCTTTTTTGATTAAACTTAAAGATGAATCAAAGCTTGAGGAAAAACAATTTGTGTATTATTACACTGACAGCATGGGATCAAGTCAGTTGTTTTTAGGGCAGAGAATGATCTGATTTCCATGATTAATAAAGCTCTTTGTATCATGTGTGGTGAAAGAGGCATTTCCCGGGTGGCATCCCAGAGAATGAATCCCTAGATGCCGCCACTTCTGCACGTCAGCTATTCAAAAATTTTAAATAAACAGAATTTAGGAAACCCAGCAGTGAAATAAGGCATGCCAGCCAGTACTAGGGGACTCACCCATGTCTCTTGAAGGTGTGAGAATAATAAGACAGAAGCCTTCAACAGTGAGCCACATGGGAGTGACACAGGATATCTTCAGTATCACTGATTCCCAACCTGGGGGTCATGACCCTATGGGGGATAGTGAGGCTCTTTTCTAGGGAATGCAAAAGTTTCCTTCAGAAACTAAGCATCTATTTAAATCTCTTTATAGACTTTCTGACTAGAAAAGATAAGCTACCGGAACTGTTTCCCTCACTAATGAATGTATGAAAACAGACTATGGCCAGATCCTGAGACAGGATGGATGAAATTGTGTTCAAATTGTGTTCCTACTCTTCCCCTTACTCTGTCCAGCAGAGCCAATCTGTGACAGGTCCTCTGACAGCAAAGCAAATATTATATGTAACCACAGCTTCTATTTAAAAGGCAAAAAGCTTCTCCCAGTCCTCTGCTGACCTACCAATGTGGGAAGAGTGTGCCATGTCCAGGCATGGCAGCATGCCTGCAGAAGACACAGTCTAACTCATGCTGTCCCACAGCAAAATATTTTACAACAATCTCTCTTAAGGGAGGCAATGCCATCTGACAGCCAGGGCACTGCGTCACCAGATCTGCAAAGTAACTTCATGTTGTTTTGTTTCCCCTTCCCTGTCTCCTCACTTTGAGAATTTTCTTTTCTATTTGGAAAGATAAAGTCTCTGAAGTGGACAAGGTCTCAAACTTTAAGTAGTACGTAAAGCAATAGGACCTGCATCACTAGAGAACTTCTAGGTACTACATTAATAGTAATAAAAGAGCATTCCTCCACTTCCTGACTTCTGGAGAGCTTGTCAGCTCTCTGAGTTTTTGATGGGCAAAAAATCAAGGCTGAATGGAAAAATGCTAGGTGACATGTGAATAGTCTGCTGTATTTTGCTGTGTCATATTTTGGATGTAAGTGTTGCAATTTTCAAAAAATGATTTTTAAAAGTATTAATTTGCCATAATGATTTGAATGTTCTTTTTAAATTTTTAATGCTACTTTAAATATAAATAATATAAATAACTAATTACTGTATTTCTCTTGTAGATGCTATATTTTCTTATTGCATACAGGATAATAAAACTTATTTTAAAGCAATTTTTTAAAATTTTAAACACTAAGTTTCGATACATGCTCCTTTCAATAATATCTTAAATTAGATTACTGTATCATCTGACATTTGTTAAAAATTTCAGTAATGTTACATAAATGTTCATTTAAGTATTCCTTGAAAATGTGAATGAATAGTGTTTGGTGATCTCTGTTCAGTCCCTAGTAAATGTCCACATCACAAAACCACTACACTTAATTTTTCATGATTGATAGACTCTGCTTAACTGAAACCTAGGACTGAGCCAGCCTGGGGACTTTATTACCTCCCATTCTATCTAGGGTGGTCCAGCCAGGTCAAAGTCGAGGTCAATAGTAGGACAGAGAAGGCACTAATTTTGCTTTGAAACAGACTGCTCCTCATGAAACAAAGAACTTCACTTTCCAGCACTGTTTCATGGCTAAAGATAATCTGTCTAGGAATGAAAATTGGTAAGATAAATATGATCTTCTTCACATTCTTAATTTAATAATTGCAAATGTAATATTAAAAATAAAAACACCTTTCAGTATTAAATGATCACTTATTTTGTCTGGAAGACATTTTATACTAAATTCTGAATTCTCCTACTTGACATGAGCCACTGAGAATGTTTTGTGCCTTTCTTTTCTCAGTTGTAAAAAAAATGTAATGTCCTTAACATCTGTTTACATTTTCCTCAGAGTAACTGGAGTACTTGAGAAGCAGCTATCTGCATAAGGTTTATGGGTTCTCGGCATAGCTGAGAAAGGTGGTCATACCCTAAGAATATATATTTTATGTACTAATTACCTGCTTAGTATTGCACCTATGATCAGTTCTGCATGTAACAAAAAAGTCCACTAGAAACAAGTTTAAATCCAAAGGAGCATTAACAGTAAGATTGAGGGACCTTGAGAAAGCCAGAAAGAGATTAATTCAGTGAGCTGGGTTTGACTGCCTCTTTAGTTTTGTATTGCAGGATATTTCTTTTTGGTTAGAGCCAAGGAATAACAAGCAATTACATCACTGAGAGCTGAGAATCACAACTGGAGTAACTCATGTTAGTCAGGTCCCAATTCAACAATAAATGTAAACCTATGAGAATAATTACATTTTTACTTAAGATACAGGTTAAGTGAAGGTTAAGTTAAGTGAAGATACAGGGGTGCCAGTTAATCAGGCATTCCCTTCTGTGTAAAGAAATTCATACTTAAAATTAGGAATACTCAGTGTCTCTGGGATTTTAACACTTCCTCATTTTTAGAATGTATTTAACTGGAATATGTGTTTGATTATTTTCAGTGAATGAATTGCACTGCAGCATTTTTCAAATAAATAGTAGCTGGTTTTACCATTTGAAGAGGAAAAAGTGTGAGGCTGTAATGAACGGAGCTTCCGTAGCTGCAGAGCCAGCTTCTGCTTACCAGAACTGTGGACTGTAGGGAGGCTGCTGAAAGAAAAAACAAGAAATGCTGTTTTTTCTTACACTTAGGTAATAGAGATTGAGGTACAATGCTTTGATAGATGAGATGATGCAACACACAAGCTTTAAAGTTCCAAAACCAAGCATCTAAATTCTGGGAGAAGCTTGAATTTTAAATTTAATTCAGTCTAAAAAATGAAAGCTTTTGAAAATACTGGAATACAAGTCTCTTTTAGGCATGGTCATATAGAGAGGACATTTGTATCTGTTTTATGGGGTTTTTTTTAGGATATTTATGCACTTTCTTAATGACCAGGTCTCACTATACAATTTTTTAATTAAGAGCCACTGTTCTCTATTTTATAGTTTGAGCTGAAAAACGTAGGAACATACAGATGACTTGGCTGTCAGTGAGGTCACTCAGTTCAGTTTTAAGACATTAAAGGTGTCCTAATTTCTGTCATTGGGTTGTATCTCTAAAATGCAAGAAAATTGTGCTAAACCAAAGGAGATTGTGAAAGCTTGCTCTATGAAATGAATTAAACAGCAGTCCCTCTCTTTCCTTTTCCTCATCCCTTTCAAACCAATACCATATTTTCTGATTGTGACTGAGTGTGTAGTCTAGCTCAGATGAAAATGAAATAAGAATATTAAGTGGACTAAACCAAAAGATATCACTTTTTTGAACTCAAAGCAAAACACCTTTCACAGGAGACATCGTTAACAAAGGTAATATGGACACTTAACATACAAAAGCAAGTATGTTTTGGTTGAATTTATTTGCTACTGTTTCAAAATCTCTATGCTACTAAAGGTCTTACAGAGGGATTAACATTGCACTGTTGATAAAAGATCAAGAAGACAATATAGAATGACCTGTCTTTGTAAAAGTAAGGATTGAGTATCTAAAGACTTCTGGAAACAAAGTCTGATCTGCAATGAATTGGAACCATATGGAGGAGTGAAAAGCCCATGTCTAAGAAGTAAACATTAGTTGATGTTCATCGTGAAGATCAAAAGCTCCCATAAACGATCTCCCACAAAAAGAATGGAAAAAGCTCAGATTGGAAACTCCATTTACATTCTGCAATTCCTTTCGCACTTCTTAAACTACTTCATAGTACAGAACAGAGACTGAGAATTGTATGACTTAGATATCAGGTACTTTATATATATATATTACAGAAAAATAACTTTATTAATCTTTGTATTCCCTTAGCTTTACAGTAAAGTAACTTTGACATCAATGGAACAATATCATTTTTCACACAGGCAGTAGTGCTTCATGAATTAAAACCACAGTAGATTATGGGTTTTTGGTTTTGTTGGGGTCTTTTTTGTTTTGCCCCTTTTCTTCTTTCTTTGCTTTCCCCCCTGGTGAGTTATACAAATGGAAGAAAGTAATCTTCCTAGTAAGTCTGATGGTGATTTTAATGAATGAATCCATACTGTAACTGAGCTTCAGTAGATTGACTTACTCTCAGTCTTTTTCTTCCACCTTTGATTTTCTTCAGGTATGTCTCTTTTTTTGTGGAAAACAACACAGCAGGAAATGGTACCAGAATGACAGTGATGTTCTCATTGTTTTCAAAATTTGGTTTAATTGACCTGCCATATTTGACATGTATTTTTAAAAATACATAGCATTTTATAAAGTTTGGTAATTTTGTCTTTAGCAGCAGCTAAAAGGAAGAGATAAAATTGGAGTTTGTATCTGATTCATTCATCCCTGCATCTATAACAGAGAAGCTAATCATTCAGACGTGTGCTTACTTTCCTTTATACATACTAAGGTCTGGAATTATGTTCAAAATGCTAAGGTGAACATAAAGGTAAATTTTTCAAGATTACATCCTAAACAAGTTTAACGAATTAATTTTATTTTAGACTGGTATCTTCTATTTTTTCTTCTAAATATTTTTTAAATCTCAGAAGTAAACTATTTTGTAGGAAGCTTTTTCTTGTGTGCTTCTGATACTTTCTCAGGTCAGTCAGATGGTATGTTAACTTATTTTTTTTCCTTTCTTTAAAGTAATTACTTATTTTATCCTATATATATATATACTTAATTCTGGTGGTTTGGGAGGTATTTTCTTTTGGAAGAATGAAGGTATTCAGCCTGAAAGGAAGATTCCTACAGACTGACTTTAAAGAGCCTAAAATTTGTTTGAAATGGTTTCCTTACCTATATTTAAGCAATCAAGAAAAAAAAAAAATAAAGCTGGTTTTAATACTGTTTGCTCATCTTGATATTTTTCGTGTTCCTAATTTAATTTTTAGGAATTGTAACATGAAAATAATTCTTGAGTTATATTTAAGTAAAAAAGGGTGATTATTCCTCTTTAAGAATATTTACACAATATTTATTTTTTCTAATGATGTCAACATCCAGAAGAGTAATGATCATGATCCTTGATTTAAAAGTTTGCTTTTTGGTTTGTGATTTGATGATTTAATACTAAAATTTCAAATATCCTGCTATATTAGGAAGAAATCCAGTACTCTAAGACTTTTATTATCAGTATTAGTTTTGATTACAGGGTTTTTTAGTTAGTTTGTGGGTTTTTTTTAAAAGACACACTATTAGATTTCTAAGATAATCTGAAAAATCTGATTTATTCTTCAAAAAGAAGAAAAATTTTCAGTGACCAGCATTGAAACTGATCAGCAATTCCAGCGTCATAGTATGATTCAGCCAGCCTTATGTGTTTTGTGATTAATTCATGATGTTTTTATTTTTTTTGAAAAATTATTTATTTTATTTTAACAGGACTGCAAATAAAAAAAAGTTAGAATGAATTTAATTAACTAATGCTTTGATTATATGCCCTTTACCTAACCAAGGAAACGAGTCTGGAGTTCAACCACTAGTGTATTCTGTATTGTTGTATCACTACAAATCTACACACTTCATTCATCCAGAGGCAACACATTCCAGAAGAGACAAAAGTGAGACTTGGAAATTCTCACTTATGGCATATCTGGTTTTCTTCCACTCTTGAAAGTAGATGTTTAGATGGTAGAAGGCTGATTCTTACTGGACCTCCACATACCTATGCATCTCACCACACTGCAAGAGAATTGTCAGCAGTCCCTGCACATGCACTTAGGTTTGTTTTACATTAAGTTCAATCAGCAAAGCTCCTGAGGAACCTGAGTTCTCCTCTTGCTGGTCTGGTTTGGTCTTGTCAGCATGTCCTTCAGTACATGAATTTTCTGTTACATTTTACCTCTGTAATTCACACATCTTCTTTGAAGAATGTACAATACATAGATAACAGGAAGAAGCAAAAACACAAGGGGAAGGTACACCTGATTAATGGCAAGTTTTGAGCTCTTTTGGAGTTAACATGCTGGGAATGTGAATCTTTGAGATCTTCTGTGGCACACCCAGTCCATTGTGAAAAAACTGTATCACAAACCATGGAACTTCTGTCCTTCCTCTTGCCATGGAGGGATGCGTAGTCCACTAAAGTCTTTGGTGATGGACAGAAAGAAACCAAGCTGCAGGTATGTGTGTGTGTGCTGACCCAAGATAGTTACTGCTATAGAAGTAAAAAAAGAAAACCCAGCAATTGCTCTCTTTTGCATTTTACTGTCCCACAAGCATGGCTTGTGTTATCGTGTCACTGATGTTGCCTGTGTTCAAAGCACCATACGTAGCATGAAATGAGGCAACATAAAGCTTTCTTCTTCAGGAATTTACAACCTATAGGCAGTGAAGAGACAAAGCAAACACAAATCCACAAGAGGTTTAGAGGACATAGCAGAAGGAGTGAGGGAGGGTTGTTACAAGGAATAATTCAGTGCTGGGAGGGTTTTTTTTTGTGAAGGATTGGGGATAGGACAACATTGTCTGGTTATTCCGGGTGTGAGGCAGGGTAGGGGGAAACCTAAGGTGCAGCCTGGAGGAAGGAAAACTGGAGCAGAACACTGTGAATGACTGGGGAGAACAGCAGTGTTGAACTCCAGTGGGAGATACTTCCACGTTCATTATGTATTTGTAAGGCTCTTCAGCCATATGGATTCATTGAAGTTTGAATGAGTAAACCCTGCATGCAACACCTGCAGTCGTGAATGCCAAAGGCAATCATCCCCTACAGACACTGCTTAATTGTTCAGCAGTTTAGTCCCATAGAGATTACTTCTACAATTTCCCTGTCAGAATTTCCCATGCAAACAGTTAGAAAGATGTGTACCTACACATCTCGATGTGCAACGCTTCTAGCAGCCTTTTGGGCAATTTCTGGGAACTGAAAAATGCTGATTCCTAGCCTAGAGGGTGACACTGGCTAACACTAGGCAGAAATCCTAACGGTAGAATTAATGAAACTCTTTGTTGTGAAAAACAACAGACATATCCAACATTGCCTGGAAGGGGAAATATGCGTCTGCAAGCTGTTAGACTTTAGGTACTGACAAAGGAAGGGATCCTGCACTGCATTTTCAAAAAAGTACAGTAAACACAATTCCAGTCAGAACAGGTCATTTAAAGTCTTTCCTGCCTCAGGCTTAACATGACACTTAAGTGCTACTACATGTGAAAATAAAAAGCAATTCAGCAATCCTGACAAACTGCTTTTTCTCCGTCATTGTGTCTAAGATATTGAAGGATTCCTGTGAGCAAGGGAATTGTTGTCTGCAAAGATACCTTGTGTTTTCATGGGATCCTCTCTTTGTACAAGTCGAAGAAATAAATATTACTTTAAATAAGAAGACATGTGAAAGTATACAGAAAAATCTTCCACATATATAAATGCAATAAATGGGCTTCTCTTTTCAGACTCATTATGCTGGAAGAGTCAAGGAAGCTTTTCAGTTCAAAAGGAAAACACTTTGTTCACTACTGAAAATTGCAGGTCATTAGTTTCCCTGGGCTCCTCTGGGAAGACCGCTTTTGGTGATTTTTCTCAAAATTCCAACTCTTACATTAGAAACATGGAAATGTGAAACACAGTGTCTTCATCCTCAGGGTAAAAATATTTGTTAACAAATTTTATCCTTGAAGATAAAGTTCACTTTGATGAAAGTGAAACTTTGGGTCTTGACCACTTTGGGTCTATCACCACTAGGTGATAGACAGTGACATGGATAATTCAGTAATACAGTGGGAGGAATCGTTCAAGAATGGACCAAAATATTTACCCTTGTCAACTAAAATTTTATAACTACTCTGAAATCAATACAAGATATCAAAATTATGAGAACTGTCCTGACGCTCTTTCCCCTATCTCTGTCAACTATAATGACTCATTCTGGTAATTTGGAACGATTTAGTTATTTCATACAAAAGAGAATTTTCAACATGAGGATGATGCAATTTAGGTAATTGATTTTTTGATTAATTAATTAACTACATAAATTATTTAATTTTGCATTTGCACCTGAATGTCATATTAATCAGAATGCAAATACCTGTGAACGTATCCTGCTGTAGTAATATACTGAATATCTTGCCTCATGACTGACTCTGCCTCAAAATGGAAATACAAGGATGTCATTCCTGGAGCAAGTACCACCCTATAGGTTAGAAAATAGAAACGAAGTTGTCTAGAAATGAAATTCAGATGGGGGTCATATTCTGTGAACTCTTGGAACTTCTGTTGAAATTGCCACCTACTGTCAACACGAAAATGGTAATGCTTCTGAACAGCAAAAGCACTAGTTGAGATCCTCTTGAAGAGAGATTGGTATTACTTTAAAAATGAATATAATAGGGCTGGATAGATTCTTTAATATTTTTCTCTGTATCAACTCTAGAAATAGAAATTCCTGTGAGTGAAGTAACTCCCATTTATCCAGAACTTCTGCAATCACATTTTTTTTCCATACTTGCCCAATCACACAGCTAGTCTTTAAATAAAAAAAAGTACATGCCAACAAGACTCTGCCTGGTATCATTTCAATAATAAATGACTACAGCACTGTCCCTTAATATTGGAAGTCCAAGAGGTATGGATCTCATATAACTCTGCAGCTATGGGAGTCTGGCAGCACATGTTTTGGTACAATGGGAGCAACTTTGTGAATTCTAAACTAAACTCTTTTTACTAGAGTAGCTGGGATCACTTATTCAGGTATTGAAAAGAACTTGAACTGTATAAATTCACCTCCTGCCCATGCAGACTGATACTGACCTGTATCAGAACTCACTTTTAAATTTTAGTTTCCTCTTCATAAATATTATTATATAAAAGTATAGCTCTTTCACCCTTTCCTATTGCACTGAGCAGAATCTTCTGTTCCACCTGAGATTGCTCTGAACTGGTGAAAGTTAAAAATGAAACTCCTAATGCTTGCTTGGCTAGTTGGAGGGGTGGGGAGCTTAACTATTGGTTTAGAGCTGCCTTTGTTAATTTCTTAATTTTATTTTTTATTGTATTATTCCAATATAGGGAAGTAAAATATGATGTCATGAAATTTTAGAAGTATTGATGCAACGTAATAGTTTATCTTTTTCAAAGCCACGGCAGTGTATTATATAATAACACACATACTGCATAATAACATGCATTTGTGTAGCATTTAGGAAATGTGTGTTATTTACCTGATGGACTAAAATAACTGCCTCAAAGCTGCTACAGTTTTAAAGTAAACATGTGTTTTGGCATGCATACTAATTTTAAAAACATATGCTATTTACCCCGTATGCTGTAATTGCACAGTGTGTTGTATACATGTATAGAAAGGAACACTTCTTGAATTTTTGTTGATATGGTTTGTAATAGTTCTTTCAGAATCCTTTTGTCTACCATGTAAAGTAAGTGCTTAGTTGATAAATCAGTCGTTTCAGTCACTTTTACTTCTTTGTTGTTTGGGGGTGTTGGGAATGCTCAGTCCACTTTGGATTTTAAAGAGATTTGATCGTAATAAACAAACCCTGTGAGCAAGTGATATTAGGAATAAGGATCGTATGTCTGTGAGAAGTGCCTACCACTTGTTTATTAAAACCTGACTTAATATTCAAGGGTTGCATATGTTCTTGAGCAATGTGTTAGCAAAATGGCCAGTGCAGAGTGCTGCTTCAGGGGCCCTGAGTAAACCAACATTTTAGATGTGCAGAAGTTTTTGCCCTACAGGAAGCTGTTAAACAGTCAATGGAGAGATGCTGATACTTCTGAAAATCTCTACCATCCACTGCAGTCCATACAGAATATACGGATAAATGACTTCTGGTTTTCTCTCCTCAAAGGAGAACTTCCCAAATAAAAATCACTTCTTTCATGAAAAGGAAACCCTCTACGGTAGAGCCAAAACATGTTTGTGAATGTTTTGGATTGGGATGTACACAGATTTGTTACACAAATGTAGTAAGTTTTGAGTATTTTCTTTTTTCGTGTCACACTGCCGCTGTGGACTGAGTTCTGTTCACAGTGAATTTGGCCACATCTTTGAAGGAATATACTTGACTATTTTCTTTTTTTCTTTGTAAATCAAGGATATTCTGATTATTTAAATAAAAAGAAAAATTGGTTCCTACACCAAATGTGTGATGACATCTATTTTATTATGGTTTTTTCTTTTCAGTATTTAATTTCCACAATACATAAGCAAATTGTAAGATATGTCAAAGTTAAATAGTTTCATTGGGAAAATTAAAACTAATTAATTGAACTGTAGCAACATTATTTGCTCTACCAAAACCAGAACTTCCTTGTCATGGAAATAGAATTATTTTTAAGGTTAAATGAACAAAATAAAATTATTGGGAATGTTACTTTATGAAGGCTGTAAAATATTTGAGAAAGGAAGTTATCGGCAGCCATAGAAATATAAATGGTTAATAATGTCTATTACCTCAACAAACACTTATGTTTTTAAATTAATTACAGTCAAATATGCCTTTTCATGCTATGTAGAACCAGAAGTAACATGCATAAATCATTATTCATTGTGAATCAGGGTGTCTGAACTCAGACGTACTTTGCAACACCAGGTCTAGGTTTTTTTAAAATTCATTATGTTTTGAATAATATAGAATGGATTTTGTAAACATTCATGAAAACAAAAAAATATTATCTTAAATGTATAATTAAGCTAAGAAGAAACAAGACACCCGAATAATTTGGCGTATGACTGTCTTTATGTGCAGTGTGTTGAGCTTTGAACATTTCCTTTCTCAGAGCAACAAAATGCTAATACTGGATAGCTGTGGTACCTAGGAAAGGAGCACTTATTGGAAGACCTTCTGTTTATTTATTTTTAATCCAACCTTCAGGTACCTAAAAGCACAAATGCAATCTCACTCAAAACAAAAACCATTCATTGAATAGTGGCTTCTGTTCTTCTCATAAATGAAACAAAACACATTTTGGTTCTACAACTAATTTAATGTTAAAAAAAAATTAGATTATATAAAACTTTTATGCTAGAGGCATTTAAATGACCAGAATTGTTACTCTTAACATAAACCAGAGACAGTTAACCTCTGCAAAGTTTTATTGTGCTGTGTCAGAACACTGTGACAGCTACTAATTGTTAGCTGTTGCTTTTTGTTGCCTGAGGGATCAGCTAGAAGAGAAAAAAAGCGTCAGGAAATTTGAGGAGAAGACAGAGGGAAGGTTACACAGTGTGTTATCATGAATAAATGTTTGCAAGGCATCTTCACTATAAAGAGTGGCTGTTTAGAGAAATGTAGCCTACTTTTGACTCCATGATCTTTCACACTAAATTCTGCCAGCTAGACAAAACCCCTTCTGTTTAGAGGAACAAAATACAGAAGTAATGTTAATGAAATCACCTCCATTTATTTGAAACTATCAAAGCTGCAAAGAATAAAAATTCAATAAAAATAGTATATTTTCAAATATTAGTTGCTTAACAACATTCGCAATCTGAATGGTTGAATTCAATGGTAGTGTGTCCATTGTCTGCATTGTCTCAATTGTTTGCACTAGGCTTAAATACTGGCCATAAAATACACACCTAATCCAGAGAAAAATATAACGCTACAATTATGTTCAGGCTGACAGTCTTCTTTTTCTCCTAAAAGGTAAATAGGAAGAGTAAGTATGTTTTTAATAAGAAAAAAATTAATAATTATCTCCAGATTCAGAGTAGTTTTGAAAAGACAAAACCCACCAATCTTTATTAAAGAAATACAAGATACAGTACTTGGATACTAAATATTTAAGAAGTAAAGCTTCATTCCTATTAAAGTCAATGGGAAAATAATGAACAAGTTCTCAAAATAAATAGTTAAACACTTTTGGAAAAAGATAAATATCAAAAGTCTTATAAAAGTCGAATGGTTGTAATTATTGACTAAACTGCCTGAAGAATATGCTATATACGGACTTAATCAAATATTGGCATATATGGGCCAAGAATCATTATTGTTCATCATAAAATCAGCAATAAATGCCTCCATAATCCCCGTATTATACAACAATAAAATTTTAACAGATATGGGACTCAACTGCACTTTCTTTAAACTCAATAGCAAACCTTTAATTAACTTCACTAAGAAACTGGCCTTTGTTTCTATTCAATAACATACCTGTTAAAAAACAGTCATGATGTGTATATATATATATATATTTTATTTTTTTTTTAAAGAAACATACAATGTAATTGCATTATATTGCAAAATCTGTTTTAAGAAAATGTAGAGGAAACTGTGTGAAATAAGTGAATTTATTCTCGTCTTATTTTTTAATTAGTTAATATAGTCATGCTCATATATCTTTATTGTATTTTAAAACATAGTAGATTGAAAACACCTTGGCCATTTTTTACACTTTAAAAGAACATAATAAAAGGCATATATAAAGAAAATTGGTTAAAATTATAGGCACATCAAAGATTTTGTAGATCATGTAACCATTACCTAAGGTTATAAAAGCATATGTATTATTTGAAATACACAAATCTCCTCTTATGATGTCTCCAAATTACTGCTACAAAACATGGCATAATGTTAGATCACTGCAGAATATAGAAAAACAGTAACCAGATTGTGAAATTATGCTCCTCTGTAAGGGACAGTTTAATGGTTTGAATGTGAACACACGCTGTACATTTCTGATAAGAGAAACACTGGGGATATTCAGAAATGCTAATAAGAGGCCAAAAGAAAATGTAATAATATACCAGTTCTGTGTATTGTAAGTTTTATCTCTAAGGGGGTAGAAGGAAAAAAAAAAAAGCTTAAACAAGGCCTATTAGCAGTAAATAGTTCTGCCAATATCCCTCACAGTAGGGGAACTCCTCCAGCAATTTTCACGATTAATTACCAGTGGCAAGCGTATTCATAATCTGGTGTTAATTTTGCAGTGTCTGAATGAACTCGGTGCTGGCACGCTCAGTTATTGTTTCCCTGCTACTAGTAGGATGAACTACTTGTTCAGGTCATGCTGTGTCAAAAGAGTGCTAATGTGTTTATATAAACACTACAAACAGCACCTGCTTTAACCACACTTTTTATTATTTTTTTCTATCAACAGAACAGAAAATCCTTTGGTGCAGGAATGCAAATTATAAGAAAATATTACTACATCTTATGTTTGGAAAAGAAACATAAAATACAGATAGAAGATGAAATCTTGCTTTATAACTTCTTTGAAATGAAGCTTTTTGGTCCTTATTTTACAAGGTTTGGAGAGACCATTGGTTGATTTGTCAGCTGCTCCTGAACACCGTGGTGCTTTCATTGAGAGCATCTCTTATTATCAAGACAATTGAATACACAGAAAGAAGGAATGAAACAGACAATTGTAATACATTATTTATGCTAGAGTTGATTTTCTTTTTCTTCTTTTTTTTTTTTTTTTTTTTTTTTCCTTCCTTCTCCCAGTACTGTATGTTAGAATAATTTTGGTAAGACTTTTGTAGATCCTATGGGCTGCCTAAGAAGAGCTATTCCTGGTAGGATTAAATGCCTGACATGCATGGCTTGTTGAGCAGTGACAACACGGATTGGTTAATGAGGATTCTCAGGTGTGTTATTACACTACCACATCTGCACAGGTTGGAGTCCATTACCAAAATCATTGAAAGAAATACGATTTTTATAAAAGCAGTAATATGCTCTAAGGTGTGCATTGTCAACCTCATACCCCTACTGTTCTTGAGGTTTGTACAAATGGCACCATAACTGCACACCAAGTCCTATGTTCACTTAAAGGATTTATATGTGCTAATTAACATAAAGCATGATTCTCACATCAATTGTAGTGTGTCCAAAGGAAAAATTTAAGGGGCGTACTCCTCTTTTCACAAGGAGGGAATGATTAAAGTGGGTAAATGCTTTGGGTTCATATATTAAAATATAAAAGACTGCAATATTTTAAATGTTATATAATTAAAGTGTTACTTCGATGACTGGAGTGCTAAAGGAAATAATACAAACGAAAAAGGAATCTTTTCAGACAAGATTCTAAATACAAGAAGTGGAGCACCTTTAGGAGTTGTACTGTTCTAAACAGGAAACCAGATAGACGCTATTATGCATATTACCTTTCTACAGCACATTTTATTTTATCTAACAATCTGTATATATTTATAATTTTAATGTTCTGGCGTTGTTCATATTTATAGTAATTTATTAAAATGATTTGAAGTACTTCCTAGCTGATTAGACATGTATTAACCAACAGCTGTAGCACAGCTGTGCCAAACGAAAAGAATATTTAAGTCATACAATATAGCTCTCTGTTCCTCAGTATTAATTCACATTGATTTCTGCATGTTGCTAACTGGAATTAAGGTGTTATTCATGAAATAACATCTAATGAAAACACTTACAATTCCAAATTAAATCTACATTATTCCTATCAAAGGAAAGACTCACAACTGTAATTCCACACCAGAGGTCTGATAAAACACAGACCTTAGTGGGCTGGCTGCACCAGTGATAGAGCTTGAACTAGCTGACTTTGCCATCGTACAGTGCATCCAAAAATCATCAACTAATATATTCAGCCAATATATTTTCTCTGCCAGGTGAGAAATAATTCAGTCTAGAGCCCACTGAAGCTAATGCAAGTTCTGTGATTATTTTCATATTTTTATACATGCCATTTTTCAATCGTCAGCCCAGCTAAGGCCTCACAGTACTCAGATGTCTGCGGCAAAAAGCGTTTGAGATAATGTCCGTGTCCTCAATGCTGGATCTCCAAGATTCATCCAAAAGGCTACATTTAAACAAAGTAGCTCAAGGCAAGATAATGTAGGTATTAAATTATCAGCTTCAAACATGGAAGATACCCCTGAAGGTGTCTTATGTGTCTCTATTTGGGAGCCTGAGGAAACCTACGGATTCTCCCTTTTTCTCTTCTGAATTTGCCTCGCTATTGCGTTATGCTTTTGACATTTGATATAAAAGAATCATACCTAAGGACTTTTACTGTTTGTTTGCTTTTTCTCTGTAAAAGACAGAGGTTCATCCTGAGGTTGTGCTAACAGTGCTGTGCTCCATGCCTGTAATGTACAATGCACCCAAATCTGCCACGGTGACAATGACAGGGGTGCCAAATGGCCACAGAGCAGGTGGCAACAATTGGCTCATTCTGAGTTCCCACACAGGGGGATGAAGCAGGAACAGACAGAGGCATTTGAGAAAGGTTAAAGGCCAAGCATACAGACCCTGAAGGAGCACAGGGTGCCCACTCAGCTCCTTAGGCTACTAGGGGGCCAGCCCTAACCTCCATTGTTGAAGAGGAGCCACCAGCTGGTTAAAGATTAGTTGCCAGGTCAGGAGAAAGTCTCCTGGTCTCAGCCCTGCAGATGGGGCCCACAAGCAGCTGGCTTACCCACCACAGGCCAGGGCATCCAGGCAGAGTTCACCCAGCAGACATGCCCTGCAAAGAGTAACTTTTACTTTACTAGGGTGCACAGAGAGCCTAGTAGAAAGAACCACTGGTTCTGTATCAAAAGCACTGCTCCCTTCAAGAGAAAGATCGTGGGTAGACCAGGACACTGGATACTGACAGGAATTTCAAGTATATTCAGGATATCAGCAGCAATGTGGAGAACTGAATGTGAAAATGTGCTTGTGACCTTCTGCTTTTTTTGTGACATTGCTTTTTGGCATCCTAATCTGCTCAGACATAGAGAATGTAGCACTGCAGTGAGAGGGAACTGGAACCCAGTTTCACACAAAGTTTTTCAGCTTAGATTGGCAGGGTATGATGTCTTGCCCTGAAGACTGCTTCAGAATTGGATCCATGCTCAACACATGATGTTCTCTGGCAATGTACATGCCATAATTAAACTAAGCCAATACAAGAAGGAATGGGCCAATGGCAGCTAGAATTCCTGAATTGTTTGTTATAATCTTGTCATCATCTGAAAAAAAGAAAACAGAGATAAGAGCCTGCAATGGGACATGTCTCCCATTCAGCCCAGTGAAACAGGCAATCTTCTCAGGACATAGCTCCAGCTCTCTGTTCTTCCAGTCCACAGCCACCAAGCTGTGCTTGGAACAGACTGCAGTCTGAATTTACACTAAAATGGACATAATCAAGTACAGCATGCTCTTGCCCTGTGTCCACCTCTATGGGCCCCCTCAAATGCAGTGATGAGAATAGGTAGATGAAATGGGGACAATTCTCTGGAGCAGCAAAGCTATGCCATCTATATGTACACACTTCTAGGTGTTCTATTCATGACAGAATAATCCCCACCGTTGGGTGGCAAGTGCTTTCTACTCCATTTGTACTGCCTTCGTATAAGAAAGCTGGCATGGCCAAGAAACATTCTTCATGCATTCTGAAGTTTTTAAATCCACCATACTTGCTGAGCTAATATTACTTGATACATTCATGTATTTAATCAGGAACTTGATTAGAGTGTTAATGCTCTAGTTTTCTTGGTATGTCATCTTATTGCAAAATTTAACAAATATGCAACTTTTCTATAATTTCTCACTTTGGACTTAATTGGTCAGGAATTCTATAGGCAGCAGTGGTTTCAAAATTATTAACTTGAGTCCTGTGAATTATCAGAGTAAAGCATGATTATATCTATTTTCAGAAACTGTGTACTGAATTTGTGATCCTGCTTCTTTGTATTTATATTAAATAATACAAAAAAATCCCTAGAGTTAAACAAAACAATAAAAATAAAAAAAGGAATCCAGCAAAGCATTCATACCTAGTTTTAAGGAGTTTTTGGTCATTATTATTCCCCTTCATGTTTTGAGATTGCTCGGTTATTAGGCCAGATATTGTCACTTCAAATTGGATGTTTAATTCTTTGCTAAGGAGGAAAACTTCCCTAATGAAAAAGGAATGCCTTATTCAATTTTATGTAATTAGCTTAATTGTTCATGTCTTGGAATCTGCAAATTAATAATATTTAATTAAGATTAATTGAAATAGATTTTCAAACTTGAAAATGATGTAATTGTCATGTACATGTATATTGTCATTTATTTAGCATCAGGCTGCAATTAATTTTGTTTTCCTATCTTCTAGTATGAATTTCTAGCAATAATTTAAAGAATCCTTTAGTACTTGCAAAATATGCATTTGTAATTGAAAAATATGTATTTAATTTGCTCTGTTTCATTCTAGGAAAAAGAATAAACATATTGCTCAACACTCACATAGTTTCTTGAAGCAAAGCTCTCTCTAGCTTTTCTATCTTTCTAGCTTGGTTGCCCGTGATATTTGGAGACTAATTTTTCCTGCAAAAATTAGGTAATCCTTCCACTTTGAAGAAATCTCGATGAGTAGAGAAACAGCAAATGGCTGCCGTTATGGACATTTCAAGCTGGAATTGTTCAAACTTTAAGCCTACATATACCTATGTATCTTTTCTAATCTTTGCAAAATAGATACAGTGGTCAATACTTCTGGGACTCATAAGGTGCGATGCAACAGTCCTAAGCAAGAGCTATCTGAGAGAAAATTCTGGGAAGTTGTATCTAATTTGGGCATTAAGGGATTGGAATATCACACTGGTTCTCATTTAAAAAAAAAAACAAAGCAAAACAAACATCACCATCCCCCCAATCAATCAAACAAACAAACAAAACCAACAACATAACAAAAAACAAATGACAACGGAAAATGTAGATGAGGGCTGTCCAGATTTCAAATGGGAAGGAAGACAGAGACCTGCAACAAGAGAAACTATCTGGATACTGTTGAAATGAGTGAGGAGAGCTTTTTCCAATCAGTGCATCCGTTGTTTGCTGGGGCATGTGGAATAAAACACTTCACTGATCTAAGATGTCACTATGACCAGATGGCATCATTTTTTCTAAACTTTAACAGGGCAGAATTGCCAGCATGTTCTGCACTTACAGTTTTATGCTGCTAGGAAACTCAGTGACATCCTTCAGCAATTCCTTTTGCAGTCTACATCCGGCTTCCAGTTTAATTCTGAAGTTATCCATTATGTAGAGTTTATGCAGATATATAGTAGCTCCTAGGCAACTGGTGACAGGACAAGAGGGCATAGCTTGAAGTTGCTCCAAGGGAGGTTTAGGTTGGATATTAGGAAGCACTTCCTCATGGAGAGGGTGCTTAGACATTGGAATAGACTTCCCAGGGAAGTGGTGGAGGCACCGTCCCTGGACATGTTCAAGAAAAGGCTGGATGTGGCACTTAGTGCCATGGTCTAGATGGTGTGGTGGTGTTGGTCATAGGCTGGACTTGATGATCTTAAAGGTTTTTTCCAGCCTTGGTGATTCTGCGATTCTGTGATTTTAAAAAAATTTTACATATCTTTCAAGAAAATACATATATTTGCCAAGATGAGCCTCCTACTCCTATCTGCCAGATTTTCCCCTTGTCATGACTCTGCTAATCGCAATTATTTTCTTGTTATGATGGTACTGAAAATACTGGGAACATTTAGTTTAGTTTTATGTGGCATGGACACCGCTTTGGCATCTTCATCTGTATTAGTGTTCAATGCAGAGGCTAACTCAAGGGGTAGGAATTGAAATTACCTTTCCTAACCCACTCAGAAGAAAGATACGCATAATATGATGAGGCACTGCTAGTCTATCCATCCCACACCTTGTGCTTTGTCATTCACAGAGGGGTTTAGTATGTTAGCATTAATGGTATTTATATTTTCATTCCTCCCTTCATTGTGTACATACTTTCCCTTTTCATAATATTGTTAGTCTCCCATCTCTCCCACTGTCTTAAATATGATGTTAAGAATGGCTTTCCTTGTAGACATTTACTTCTTACAGAAATAATTTTTTTACCAGGATAACACACTTTCTGTCACTTCCACATTTCTTCAGGATATCAGTGACCTTGCTCACCTAAGGTACTATCCTTTAGTCACCACTGCCTCTGAGTAATAAAACCACTGTTAACTTAAATTTCGCTTCACGTTATTTCAATATGTGGTTAAAGATGGCACAAATCTGTTTTCAGAACATAGTCATAGTTGTCTCAAAAAGAGACTATTAAGGGCCTCTGCTCACTGAAAGTGCAATACATTTTAAGAAAGGCAGCAATGTACTGATTCCAAACTCATTATGAAAAAAAGTTTGTTTTTTTTACTGAGAGGCCAAAGGGTACTCCATATTTTCTCTTTTGATTTCTCCGTCTAACAAATTTAAAAATTGTAAGGCTTTCTTATCCAAGACGTACAGATTCAACAAATTTGTTACCATGTACTCTGGGCTGGGTAGAAGGAAGGAAAATGTGATTCAACTCCAGCACACACACGAGTCTCAAAGAAGATGCCCCAAAGTTCATCAGTTCACAAATTCAACTAAAAGCACGCCTTAATTTAGATTTTAGTTAAGTCATAATTTAAAAAATAGACGTAATTGCTAAGTTCCAGACTGAGAAATTATGCTTACTGTTAAATAGTAAGACACTACTAACAGTAATTTAGTAATTCAATGCTGTATATTTTAGTAAAGGATAAACCTTTCAGAAAAAAATTTGCAAAAGTCAAAAAGAAAAAGAAAAAGAAGAAAAAAAGAAAAAGAAAAAGAAATAAAAAGAAAAAAAAAAAAAAGAAAGAAATGGCAAATGCATTTGGAACACCTTTTATTTAAAAATTATATTTCCTTTTTTATATCCTGCTGTAGATGTTTGTTACTGGGGAATCTAAAAAATACTACTGTGACTGAGTTTAAACACTGAATGTGCAGAATGAAGACTGTAAAAAGAAAATTAAAGAAATAACCCTGTTGATCAGAACTAGCCCTAAATCTTAAATCCTTCAATTGACTTAATTCCTAAATTAACCAGGCTTACTCAGTGTTGGTATCAAAATTTAATTTTCTAATCCTGGATTTAATATTTCTGTGAAAGGAGTTACAAAACCAGAATCTAGTTTGTTAAGAAGTCTGAAATATAGGAGTACAAATCAAAATCATGAAAATAATTTTCTAATTTTTGTGAAGACAAGACACAGTTATTACTATGAAAGATTATATTAATTAGAAAGAGAGAAAGGTCAGGCATGTTATCCTGGCCCCCACATCACAAGCACAATTACAGCCCAGCTCACTCTGTACCAATAAGTAAAATGGTTATATTTAAGGTTTAACCATGTAACTAATAAAGAAGTCTCCTATCTGACCAATGAAGATGTAGGTTTCATTTCAAAAGCCTCTTGAGTTAGACTGTCCATCTTTTTGAGACATGGAAAATGTAGGCAGATATGATCCTCTCCAGAGGGATCAAAGTAATCTACTTCTTTAATGTCCAAGTAGTTGTTTATTTTGACTGCAGCTTCTTTAGAAAAACAGGTTCAAACTAATTGCCTAACAAGCTGCAGGTACAAACTAACTGCGGAATTTGCAGCTGGGACACAGTGACCCTGGATATACAGACAGTCTGGGGAGTGAGAGGCTGGAGAGCAGCCCTGTGGAGAGGGACTTGGGGGTTCTGGTCGACAGCAGGTTGAACATGAGCCAGCAGTGTGCCCTGGCAGCCAGGAGGGCCAACCAAGTCCTGGGGTGCATCAAGCACAGCATAGCCAGCTGGTCGAGGGAGGTGATTGTCCCACTTTACTCTGCACTGGTGCTGCCCCATCTTGAGTCCTGTGTGCAGTTTTGGGCACCACAGTACAAAAAGGATATAAAGCTACTGGAGAGTGTCCAGAGGAGGGCCACGGGGTTGGTGAAGGGTTTGGAGGGGATGTCATATGAGGAGCGGCTGAAGTTACTTGGTCTTTTCAGCGTGGAGGAGAGGTGACAGGGGAGACCTCACTGCAGCTTACTGCTTCAGCAGGTGCTGACCTCTTCTCTCTGGTGACCAATGATAGGACCCGAGGGAATGGTAGGAAGATGTGCAGGGTTTAGATTGGACATTAGGAAGGGATTCTTCACCCAGAGGTTGGTGGAGCACTGGAATAGGCTCCCCAAGGAAGCAGTAATGGCACCAAGCCTGACAATATTCAAGAAATATTTGGACAATGCCCTGATGGACATGGTGTGAACCTTGGGGTTGTCCTCTTCTGGGGTGGGAGCTGGACTTAGTGATCCAGGCTGTCCAAGGAGGTGTTTGAGTCACTACCCCTGGAGACATCTAAAAAGACAGATGTGGTGCAAGGAGACAGGTTTTAGTGGTAGAAGTGGCAGAGCTAGAGTAGTGGTTGGACTCGATGATCTTGAAGGTCTTTTCCAACCAAAATGATGATACTATGATACAACTATGATAATATGATACTATGAAAATGGGGTGAATCCAGCCATGGCCTTCCCTATGTATGTGTTACAGGGAAAGGTACACTTTCTTACCCCATTAGAGTCTTGTGTGCTTTAAAGGAAAGAAGGCAGTGATGAGTTCTGCCGATCTCAGAAGTAATGTAATGAGACGAGACTCACTTTGTGTATTTTGTGTTCTTCCAGAGATCTCCACTGCAAAATATTATGGTAAGCAGAGGAGTTCTGTATTTTCCCGGATCACCACGTGTTGTGCAATGCTTGCTGAGGTTTTACAGTTGTGGAATGCAATCTGTTAGATAATAAACCCCTAACTGAGCTAGGAATATATATATTGTACACTGTTGTAAATCACAGATGATATTGTGGCAAGTTTATCCATGTCTTCAGAAAAAGAAACCAACTGAAAAAAGCATGTGACAGATTATTACTATGAACCATTACAAAGTATGAAAAGCATTTTCAGATCTAAAAAAAAGATGGGGTGAAATATATTTTGAAAATTGGAGTGGGTAAAATTATCCGCTTGTTTCTAATTGATACTAATCTGTATGTGATCATTCATTTTCAGATTTCCTACCTCTCTGGGGTCAAACCTCTTTGAGCTATTCTCAGGTTCGCATTTTGCTTTATCGTGTTGTTTAAAAACCTGATTCTTTAGGATTAAAAAAAGAGAAAGAAGCCTCCAAATGAAGTGCTTTTCCATGTGTAGAAATCTAATTTTTTTTATACCAGGTCTATATTCCATTTCTGCAAAAACTTTAAGATTCTTTAAAAGTATGTTCAAAATTAGGTGAAGGGTAAAATTATGAATTTCCCACTTGGAAGAAAGTGGCTTAAATTCTATCCAATTATTTGCCATGGCAACCAGCTAAACACAAAAGGGCTGGAATAGATGTAGAGTACTGCCTCTATAATCATCACTGTATGTCCTTCAAATCATGGATATGCAGCACTGCTATCCCAATCTACTTCAGGGCCATAAGCCTACACGGTAATTATATGCTTTGGAACACTCCACTTAAGTGCATCAATAATACAGTGAGTGAACACGTTCTTTAATTCTTCACCTGTAAATGGAGAAAAAAAATAAAGAAATATCTCTATCAGGAAATGGATGAATAAGGAAATTAGATTATTACATTATTTTTAACCTACTTTCTGATATATCAAGTCCTATGAATTGCTAATTTTAAATGAGCTATTAATAATCAACAAGTAAAAACGCTGGTGGAGTATCTTTCAGAACTATGATATGCTTCTATAAAACAATGAAAAATTAGAAGTTCCAAATTAAGGACTTCATTCCATCAATTTTTTATTTTCCATAAGGCTCTCTGTGCTTCCACCAGTGGATTTTCGCTAGATTTCAGTGGGTTTGGAGGGAAGTAATTTTGCTGCTTGGACAAGTGATTTGCAGAAACAGGCCCCATACAGTGACATATGTAGGGTCCACCTTGACCTTCATGCATGTAAGTCTCTCCTGTTAAGGGTTATGAGGGGGGAAGCATAACTTGCTGATTGCATTTCAGATGTGGTCTGAGTAATTTGGATTGCAGATGTGAGTTCCCATCAGGCTCTGTTATTGCACTGTTAAAGCTTCACCTTTGTGTGCCTGTTTGCCCTCCCACTCTTCCTCTGCTGAGTGTTTGGCTTGTGAACTCAGTGGAGCAGGAACTGTCTCTTATTTTCTGTTTGTACAGGGCATTGTCCAATGGTTCTGCACCATGCCTGTCTGTAGGTGCTAATACAAAATATGGTCAATATAAACTCAGATTAGCTTTGAAGTTTGTTGCTCCTCTTTCAGGTCTAATAAAGGCTAGTTTGTCCTCGTTTATTTTTTCCAACTGTATTAGCTGGCTCATAAAAACATAATGTTTCTCCCCATGAATCTTTCATTGTTTATATTCTTAGATAGCAACAGCTATTATGATAATAGTAATTATTAATTATAATCTCTAACATAACTGATGTTACTACTACACCTAATAACTTTTAGCTGAATACTAGAAAGGATGTTACATAGTTTTAGGGAGCCAAATATGATTAAACATATGGGCCTAAGGGTGAGTAGGAAGTGTCAATTCTGGAGCTATGCCCTTTCCACCAGCAACTGCACATTCATAGTAGTAGTTTCTTCTCTTGGACAAGTAAAGGGAGCAGCCAAACCCAGGCAGGGTGGAGCTGATGGGAGTTAACAACTCTGCAGCATTCCAAGGCAATTTAAAGGAATTAAAACACAAAACAAACAAAAAACACCTCAACCTTCTAAAACTGATTAATCCTACCCCAGATGTCTGAGGTCACACACAAACTTCTAAAAAAGCTTTTCACTCTAGTGAGCCAGCCCTAGTACTTGTGTCAGGAATTTATATTTTATATTATGTATTTAACATTAATAACTACTGGACTGATAAGATTTAATAAAAACTCAAGATTTAAAAACATTTAGATGCTTAAACCTTGCAGTTCTTCAAAAACTTTGAAACTGTGAAATGAGTGTCCTTTAAAATGAAGAATGTAGATAGCAGATGAGAAGAATCTGGCAAATATGATAATTTAAACAACACAACTAGAAAGTTCATGATTTCTAAGCAGATGTCCTGAGTTCTGAGAAGTAACTTTCAGATTTTGAGCACTTTAATTTGTTGATACCAGTATTTGTTTATCATACTTAGAAAGCAAAAAAATGAAAGTGTCTGGGAGAATTCTCATTTATTGGAAGGTATTAGGAAATGTCATGACCTTTGCATTGCTCCTGAAAAACAAGCAATAGCACACCATAAGAAGTCTGTTAATGTGCGGGCTTATGTCTAAAGTCCTCCCAAATAATGACCTTTATTTGTCTACCAGAGAACTCTGATAATTAAGAAAAATATCTTGTGATTTTCTCAGACTGTTAAAATTTTCACACCTAGCAATATTATAGAAGTTAAAAAAGCTTTAATACACATCAAGTATATTCCCCAAGAAAAAAAGAAAGCTTTAAATCTAAAACAATGTTCACAGTTAACTTTAAAAAATCAACAATGAAAAAGTGGGCCTTACCTGACAATATATTGCTCACAACTTTTTTTTTTTAATAAAAAGTTGTTAAAGGTGGAACAGCAATACAATTATATATGCATTTTACCTTGCAAAAATAGTGTTTTCTGTGCCTACTACATTGTATATTTTGTGTATGAAGAAAACTATGCAAGTTTTATGAGGAGATTTGAATTCCCTGTAAAAGGGATGGGGCAAAACTAGTTGGATTTTTAACAACTCAGAGTCAAACAGAGTATGTGGTATTTTCACTGTCAATTGTCATTGTTCCACATAAAAATGAGACCTGATTTCCACAAGTGAAAACAAAATAAAGCATGAAAAAAATATGACATTTATTCTATTTGTATGAAAATAATTATCTCCCTTACTTTTTTCCAGGAAGTATTTCATTGTTGCTTTTCAAAAAAAAATGACATACATTTTCACATACATTTTCCACTTTATTCTGAAAAATCTTCAGACATTTTACAAGTCACATTTTCATAGAATCATCGTAAAAAAAAGATTTTCTCAAGTGTGACACAAAAAATCCTGATGCTGTGTTTAATGTGTTCTCAGTAATCATGGTCCCAAAGTAAGATCGTTGTGTTACAGCAGGAACTTATTTCTTCAATTGCATCCAAAAGCCATATGATCCCTCCTTGTAATGCTTATAATTTCTGTGCATAAAAGACCTGGCATTCTTTCTTTCCTTTTCATACATTCACTGATTTATTATTCCACTTGCCCTTATTTTAGCCTTGGGCTGGTGAACCCACTGCAGCAGCCAACTGGGCAGGCTGAATACCTCACACTGGTACCAACACTTGTGGCATGGTTGGCACCAAGATTTCTGTAGTAGGGCCAAGCACCTCTACGGAGTGTCTCCCTGTAGCTCCTGGTCTGGGCCAGGCAGTGGGTTCCTCTCCAGAACCCGTCTCTTGAGGCTGTCTCCATGGCATTTGCCTCCTGTGAGGAGGCAAGGCACTGGGTAGATGTTTGCAGATCTCCTGGCACAGACCTGTTCACAGAGCAGTGATGACAACAACCACATTGAGCCACTCAAGCAAGCTATGAATGAGAGGTTTCATCAGTTAGATTTAAATTTTTTACCTTGTCACAAGCACACTTAAAAATCCCACTTACTCTTTCTGCTCAATAGTATCTAGTGTTGTATTCCCTGTTGTTGCTTATATACATAGAGTTCACCATTAATATCTTAATAAATACTGTCCTCCCATTATTATTATAATTAATTATTATTATTATTATTACAGACACAGCAAGGAACTGCTAAAGTTTTAATGACAGATGCCCTTAGTTCAAATTTCTCAGTAACAATATTAAAGTGTATGAAACACGTGGGCATATTTGAAACACACTCATGAGAAAAACTGCTTTACTCCAGGGTTTTTTTTATGTTTTTGTAAGACAGTAAATGCTTATGAATTATTGCTTAAAGTGAAAGGTTATTGCTTAGTTATATTAGTATTTGAAAACAGGGATATGAGGTAGAAGGAGTTGTTAAAAAGATTTGAAGAACATTGTTTCCAGAAGACTTGCATATTTTTGTGTGACCATACCAAATCCCTCTATTATCAAGCAGGCTCTACGTCCTTAATTGACATTAATGGATCACATTAGCCATTCTATACTGCTTTTATGAGCATGAGACTAGATTTCTGTCCACCACTTAGAAATCTAGGCCATTTTGTGTTAATGTAGCATCCATGCAGACCTGTCAGCCTTGGATGCTTATACGTTTTTTTTTTGTTGGACTGGTAGTGTAACTGGCAATTAAAATAATGTAAGAGAAAAAATTAAAACTGCTTCTTCTTTTCCATTTTCAAACCTAAATCTCAGAAATGCATATCAAATTATCACTTTTGATGTTCCTTCTAGCAAGGAAAAACATTTCTTAGTTCTTATTATCAAGCCCTGTTACTTTAGCTGATTTTGAGAGAACAATAGAAGCAGCAGATAAGGGCAAAACAGTTAATTCTAAATTTGTATAAATACTTGAGCTAGCACCAAGGTTTGATAATACGAAGTTTTCACCTTGGATGGATTCTCAAAGATTAATTGTAAGCCACCTCAACTGGGAAGTTTGCTGTAGGAGCACAGACAGACTCCTGGCTGTAGCAATACAAATGATGCGTCTGTAATAGCCAATTAGAAGTACGCACGGCAGGGTAGGAGAGGTAATGTTTGATATCCACTGCCCAAATGATCATAAATTCCAATCTCTTTGCACTCTAGGACAGTAACTGATAATAAAGTAAGGTAACTATTAACACTTACCAGATCACTTGATTTGCCTACCTCTGTAATCTTAATTACAATCTCAGCAAGAATGTCTCCTTTAGAACTGACAGATGAATAAGGAATAAAAATTCAGGTCTATAGGAACTATCTCCTGGTGTCATCTAGTGGTTACATTCCCATACTGCAAAAGTGAAATTGGTGTGTTCTTTTGTTTATATAAATTTATATATATATATACACACACACATATACAGTCAATGGAACACACACATATGTATAAAATATTTGTTTCTGACTGAGTGGAGCATAGGAAGCTGCCATTTTTAGCAGACAAGGCAAGGTTAGCCTTTCTCTGCTCTTCGCCCTGGCTGTTTTGCTGTGTCTTATGAGGTCAAGACACATCCACAGAGAGCTCAGTTAGCGTACACTGGTGTGAAGGTGTTGTCTGCTGCCCCATTTAGGCTGCTTGACTGAGCGACTGGGTGTTGTTAAAGGACATCTTCTGCCAACACAAAAGGTAGTTCTTTACAGCTGACTGAGTAGCACTCAGGGGATGCTGACAGGTTGAAATGACATGCCAATAATCTGATTTCACATGGCACTGGAGGAAGACTCAGAGCAAAAAAGAAGCATCCCCTGACCCTCCTGCTAGCTCTTTCTGCTTCTACCTGTCCTGACCAGGGCATGGTATGGCTGACAGTGGGACAGGCAACACTGCAAGAAACATCTTGCGATGGAGTTTCTGAAGTGCCACTGACAAAAAAGAAAAAAAATTAATGTAGCATTTAATTTTTTAATATATCTCTCTTGGGAAAGGGAAAGGCAGTAAACCTCTGCTTAGAGTGAGAATGGATTAAAACCCACAAATTTTGTCAGAGATACTACTCAGGAATATGCACAATACCCAGATTTCTAAGTCCTTTCTCAGGAAGAACAGCCATTACCACCAGTGAATTGTCTAGAACCTTCCCAGAAGGACTGTAACATAATTTTTTTGCAACAGGGAAGAGAGATTTATAACCCAGAGAAGTTTTTATACTAAAAAGAAAAGGCTGAAGTAGGTTTCATCTCTGAGTCAGTAAACTCAGTTTGTATTTCCTGCATTCTAAGCCAAGAGTTCTAAAACATACACTGATCTTCTAATGAGTGACCTGATACTCAGAAAATGTTTGACTGTAGTGCTGCCCACTAATTTTTTAGTGAAATTTACTGACTGTTCAACCCTTCAGAAAATATTTTGAATAGTGAAAACATCTGCCTTTTATTGATGTCTAGCAACTTTTCTGAGATATTTATGAATTCATATATGGGTCTCACCACTCAAACTTCAAAAAAATTGGTCAAACTTGGTCCAAGCTGAGTATGATGTTCAAACAGCACAAGTGCCTAAATGTATTCCAAAAAACATTTTGACTTTCCATATACAAAAAGTATTCATAGGATGGAAAATAGGAATATGAAAATAAAAGATTGCCTGCAAATTTGTAAAAATGTCTTTCCAATTTCAACTGAACCAACTGTTTGAGAAAATACACACAAAACCATGTTTCTTGGCTCTGCCTCTTAGCAGGGCAAAAGGTGCAAACACAAAGGAATTCCCTCTCTTCAAAATTTTCATGAGGGATTTAACATCAAGGACTGCTACTCTGTCTATCTCCTGGAGACAGGACTACGAATAAGTGAAAATAAGGGAAATGGCCAGCCACATTATGCTCCAGCAGACAAATAAACTCTAGGGATCCACTACTAACCAGCACAAGCCAGAGCAGCATAGAAAAACATCCATGTGCTGGAGACCCTATTTAGCCTCCTCCAAAGGCCACCGCTCACACAGCAACCTGGTAGCTACTGTCAGACACCAGGTCTGCCCACCCAGTTTTGGAGGATACTTGACTGTCTGAACCTATGGCCTGAATCAGTATAGGCATACTTATGTTTTTGTGTTTAATATTAGCATTTCACAGGCTCAGAAGGAGCCCTACTCCAAGCTGGTGTTGGGTTATATTAAGCATGGCACACACATATAACATCTAGAGACTTTTAAAAAATTCAGGCCCAAAACGCTTTTACATTTTAAACCTGATTAGAAATAACTCATTCAGATGGATGTTATGCAAGGGCAATAAAATATTTACTGCTCTGTATAAAAATAACTGCTCCAAATACTGAATTTAACTGTAGATAGAGAGAGAAACTATCCAACTAAACCAGTAAAGAAATAATTGAAAAAATAAGAAAAATGATACAAATACATAGGCTCTATAAAGCTAATTGAAATTCACCAGTAAAAATATTTTTAATCTTGTTAAAGTTACCTTCTAAATTGTCACTAACATCTTGACTACAGCAGAGTATTTAAGCAAGGGTTTATCTTTTCACTTCAGTAATCCTTGTTAATCAATGAGTTTTTGTATGTGCTTAAAGAGAAGTACACCTGTACTGCTTTCCTTTTTATTCATTTTTGTATTGGAGATTATAATACCAATACTTAAATCTGTTCTTCAACTGTACAAAAGAATAACCCTACAATACAGTGCTGTGTCACAACAACTTCAGGCCATGCTCTAGTGGCCAAGATTGTAGGGGGTTTTTATGGGTGTTATTTGCTTGTGTGTGTGTGATGTTTGTGTTTGTTTGGGGTTTTGTTTTGTGTGGGGTTTTTTTGGGGTGGTGTGTTGTGCTTTGTTTTGGTTTGGTTTTTTTGTGATGATGGTTGGACTCGGTGATCTCAGAGGTACTTTCCAACCATGACTATTATGTGATTATCATAATGTGCTCAGTTATGAGGCCTATTTCTCTCCTTATCTCATTGGCATATGTTCATGATACCACTAAAGTGATATTTGCTCTATATATCAAGTAAAAATGGTTAAAGATGTTTCCTGTGTGCCAGGAATTGGCACAGACTTGTCCCTTGTGCACACTTTAATTAGTCCTGGACTCTTAAGTGGGAAACAAACCCCATGCTCTGCCACTGAATATGTGGCTAAGCTAGGACCAAGATACTAGGAGAACGTGACCCACTACAGGCACAGAGATGTAGTCTCTAATTATGGTTTTTATATGACACAGCTGTATTTTAACTTCTATATAGTACTACTAGTCTCACTTTAGATTTAAAAATATTTCATGAAGCATTTGCAATAGGTATGTTTGGTGAACACCTGAACCTTTCTTTACTTCTCTAAGCTGTACAGTAGGCCCATGACTATTGCTATATTTATTAATATTTTTAGTAATTTCTTTCCTGTGTGTCACTATTGCATCCCAGCATCTTCTAAATTGAATTTGACCATGAAAACAAACTTGAAGTGGTGACTTGGAAATCTGACTTGCAAAATCAAAATTGTAAAAGATGTCTGGAGAGATTACAAGAATAGCAGGCTTAAGATCTTGTGTTAGCTTTCTTTTCTGACTACACTTCCACCACTCACAGCACAATCCCTGATAAAACAGTTTATTTTAGTTTAAGTGCAATAAGAAATGTCTATTCTTAATGGAAAAACTAAAACTGGGTGGAAAAACCCAGTTTTTATGTATCTAACCCTGAGTCTGGACATTAGACAAACACTCAGGGAAATCCAAGGTAACAGGAATTTAGAAAGAAGGACAGGATATGAAAAAGGGGAAAAGATGTACCATTATGCAGTACATGCAGAACAACCAGGCGATCAGGCCCTGTCAGCATAGGTTCAGGAAGAGCAAGTCCTGTTTGACTCATCTCATCTCCTTCTATGACAGGGTGACTTGCCTATTGGACGAGGGAAGGCCTGTGGATGTTGGCTACCTTGACTTTAGCAAGGCCTTTGACAAGGTTTCCCACAGCATTCTCCTAGAAAAGCTGGCTGCTCGTGGCTTGGATGTGCACACGCTTCCCTGGATAAAAACCTGGATGGTCCAAAGAGTTGTGTTCAATGGAGTTAAGTCCGTTTGGCAGCCGGTGACGAGTGGTGCTCCCCAGGGCTCAGTGCTGGGGCCACTCCTGTTTAACATCTTTAGTGATGATTTGGATGATGGGATAGAGTGCACCCTCAGTACGTTTGTAGATGACAATAAGCTGGGAGGGAGTGCCAGTCTGCTTGAGGGCAGGGGGGCTTTGCAGAGGGATCTGGACAGGCTTGACTGATGGGCCAAGGCCAATGGCATGAGTTTTAATAAGGCCAAATGTCAGGTCCTGCACTTTGGCCACAACAACACCGGGCAGCACTACAGGCTTGAGAGGAGTGGCAGCAGAGAGGGATGTGGGTGTGTTGATTGACAGCCAGCTGAACATGAGCTGGCAGTGTGCCCAGGTGGCCAAGAAGGCCAACAGTGTGCTGGCCTGCATCAGGAATAGTGTGACCAGCAGGATCAAGGAGGTGATCCTGCCCCTCTGCTTGGCACTGGTGAGGATTTCCCTCGAGCACTGTGTGCAGTTTTGGGCACTGCAGTATAGGAAGGACACCAAGGTGCTGGAGAGGGTGCAGAGAAGGGCAACTAAACTAATTAGGGGTCTGGACAACAGGTTTTATGAGGAGAGGCTGAGGGAGCTGGGCCTGTTCAGCCTGGAGAAGAGGAGGATGAGGGGAGACCTCATTGCCCTCTACAACTACCTGAAAGGAGATTGTGGTGAGGTGAGTGTTGGCCTCTTCTCCCTAGTGACTAGTGATAGGACAAGAAGAAATGGGGTCCAGTTGCACCAGGGGAGGTTCAGATTAGATATTAGGAAATTTTTTTTCACAGAAAGAGTGATGAGGCCTTGGAACAGACTGCCTAGGGAGGTGGTGGAGATACTGTCCTTGAAGGTGTTCAAAAAATGGGTGGACGTGATGTTTTGGGAGATGGTTTAGTGGGTAGGAGTTGAAGGGTGGACAGTTAGACTTGATGATCTTGAAGGTCTTTTCCAACCTTGATGATTCTATGATTCTATGGAAGTTAGGAAGTCACTTCTTAAAAAAAAATCTCTGAATCTTCAACATGAAAGAGTGGAGAAAAAATATTTTGCACTGAAATCTTCTATTTTTTATCAAAAAACAACAATCACAGAATCACAGAATCACCAAGGCTGGAAAAAGCCTTTAAGATCATCAAGTCAGGCCTATGACCAACACCACCACACCATCTAGACCATGGCACTAAGTGCCACATCCAGCCTTGCCTTGAACACATCCAGGGACGGTGCCTCCACCACTTCCCTGGGTAGTCCATTGTACAATAGCACAAGTCACATTAATTAAACACTTACATAAATAGTTCATTACTATTCATTAGCAATCTTGTTTCAGTCAGAAAAAAACTGTTATACATGAGCAGAATAATCACAATCTACTATGATTGTTTTTCTTCAATTCAAGCATGCTTGTATAACTAATTTGCACAAAGCTTAAGAATAGTATTCTTTTTGCTGTTTGTGGGAAATTTGCAAAACTCATGAAACTATATATAAACAGAATTTTTTTCTGTGTGGATGCAAACTCATTTTATCTCCTAGACCATTATCAGGAAACATTATTCAGTCACTAATTGTTTAATCATTCATATGATTAAATATGCTATTTTACATTAACAAGTTAAAGCCTTCACCATATTTCTGCAGAAAAATATTATTCAGAAAAATATTACATAAAAAAAGACTTTGGATTTGTTTTATGACAGCAGAACACATTTGTGATAAGTAGGCCTTGGAACCTTCTAATCTTAATATTTGTTTACAAAATAGGACAAAATTGCTTTGTTTTTATTAATATCAAGATTTACTAAGTACCTTAAATGCAAGAACAACTAATTCAGAGATTATTTTCATTTGAAGTCACTGAACTCCTCCTGACATAAGCCCCAGCAATGCCAGCATCAAATACAGTAAAATTTCCAATGCTGTCTGTATGCAAGAATCTTATTTTTTATTCTCTTTGTTTGCTGATCCAGTATTTTCTTCTACTTTCTAATGCCCAAGTTCCAGAAGGGATGCTTCTTTGCGCTTTCCAAGTAGAAAATTAGGTTAAAGGAACTCTACTTCTTTCCAAAGGTAAATTACATTAAGTGCTGACCCAGAGACAATTTGATATAATAAGAATACTTCTGTAACTTTTTCCCCACGAAGCCATAACCTGATTTTTCTCTAAACATGAGAAACCAAGGTTATAACTCAGGAACTGAAGCACTAACCCTTTATAGACTTAAAAAAAATTAATAATTTTACTGTGTAGAGTTAGCAAAAGGCTATATATTGCCCACTTTTGATGTTTGGTACCTTTCCATGTGAATAATCCCAATGGAAAAGTTGGAGGAATATTCCTAATTCTCACATCAGAAAGGAAACTGTAGTGTATACGTAATCTCATAATAAACATTGTTGAGATACTAAGAGACACCTTTAAGATTTCATTCAGAGCAATAAGGACAGATGCTGGGTAAGGTGCTTTGTATGATGGTTTGAAGATACTAATGTCCATGGCATGATATCAGAAGCTGAGACAAATAGTAAGTGCTGAACGTTTGACAATATTGAATATTCTTAAAAAAGTATTCTTTATTAAATGAATGGTGCATAATTAAAAATGACAAAATTCAAGGCACAGATAAGGTTTTTGTGGTTCTGGCCATGCAAGAGATTCTTCAGAAGTGGTATTGCATGTTCACCTTACGACTATTTATGATGTATTTTATAATGTGAGCAACATTAGCCAGTCCAGTAGGGTTATGGCAGTTACAAATATTTTTTAAGTTATATTTTTTAATTCAAGTTTTCTAATTCACAAGTAATTGCAGAAGAAACTTTCATTTCAAAACCAAAAGATTAATCCATTTGGTACCTACTTAGAGACTAAAAATATTTGCTGCATTATGATTATTGTTTGATCATTTGTTAGTTCTGTTTCTATGAAGAAAATTTTATCAATATTATCTATTTATAAATTATTTAATAAGACTCTTGTTTTTCCATGCTGAAACAAATTTTCTTCTGGTGTATGAGCATGGCTTTTAAAGTGGGTTTTTATAGTTTTTTCTTTAAAATCTTTTTCCCAGGAATGTTGCTCCTAACTGAACCTGTGTTAGAATGTGTAAAAATTTTCTCTGTTCTTTTTTGTAATTCTTGCATGTGACCTGCTCCCTTGTGTGTATCTACTTGAAGAAATAGATGCCTACATTTTATTTTAACATGACGGTCATTTCACCAAATCAGTTGGCTCCATCTAGTCTGCATTTGATCTGCTCAAGTCCAGATGTTTAAAGGGCCTACAATTACTTCTCCAACAAGTATCTTTAGACTTGCTTGTCTTTGCCTGTTTTACAGGTCCTTATTTTCTCACTGTTGAATAACCTTTGCTGAAAAAAGACATTAAAAGCATTCATTGAAAAGCATTAATTGAAAAGCATTAATTGAAAACAAATCAGTTCCTTAGGTTTTGCAGTAAATAAGTAAAGACCAGGTGTATAAATAAGTAATGACTAATTCTTCTGACACCTTTACATTTCCAGAGATGTAGATTATAACCAGTCACTGCAGTCACCACAGCAGTCACTGCTAGTGATCAAATTCAATGTATATCTTCCTAGTTACCAGATTTTTTTTTTTCCCAGCCTTTTTTTTTACCTTCTGTTGCCTTGTTTTATAACATTTCTGGAGGTATATAGAAAGTAAAACAGTGAATATGATTTAAAACTCATTTTGAAAGAAGGAAATCAAGTGGGTTTTTGTTAGCACCCCCACCTGCTTTGTCCCCTCTTGGTTTCAGTAACAGCTGCCTGTATCAGTCATGAAGAAAGCTCACAAAACAACCAAACCAAAACAAAAGCAACAACCTTCAAAATGCAGGTGTTTCCTTGGCTGTATACAAAATGAACCAATCCCTGCAGGTGAGCATTGTACTCTTCCTTAATTAACTTAATCTTATGGCATTTTTCTCTTTTCAGAGAATTGTCTGAAAACTTCTGGGACAATATTTTCAATGGAAAGTTGTCAGCACCATAGACCATTCACTGCTTCATTGCTTAGATTACCTGTATATACAGGAAAATTAGTCATCACAGCATTATGTTAGTTTCTAAGAAATAGAATGTAGTTTCCAAATCCCCACACTTAAAAGCAATGAAATCTGTATTCAAGTGCATCATAATTTTTTTTTTCTAACAATATATATATGTTCACTTCCTGACCCCATCATAACTTTTTCCCCATTCTCTACATCAGCTGATTATATGAAGAAAATGTTCTACATAGAACTGTCATACAATTATTCCAGTTTACAACAAATTCCAGCATGTGAAGGCTGCAAAAAACCCCCCCAAAACTCTTCTCTTCTTTCACTACATTAATCTGATGAACTAAAATAAATGCATCTCACATGAGAGTATAATCCTGACCTTTCACTAAATGGTAATAAAGCTAATTTAACTTGAAATCTAAACATTGTATTTTTTAAAAAAAGAAACGTATATCTGTATTGCACATACCCCATATATATACACAGAGAGTGAGAGATATAGATGTAGAAGTTTAGGTGAATCTTATGATATTACAAAACTATGAAAAAAATATGGTCCAGTCTTTGCAATAACTGGAAGAAGGAAACCAAGAAGGTATTCTGGGGTTCTTTCCTCCTTACCTAATATAAAACTCAATCCACTCCTAACTAATGTTGGGTTTTTTACCAACAAAACATTAGGCAATTACTCTTAATCTACAATTACAAAATCAGAAAGAATCAAATACACAAAATAAGACAACAACAAAGTTAGTATAAGAACACCCAAATTAAAGAGCTTTAAACTTCTGCCACAGACACTATACTCAGTGAAATTTTTTTTCAGGCCATTTCACACTGAATTTCTTAATGTTTCTAAAAGGGAAATTTTGGTGATCCACATTGATATATCCAAACAAGTTATGACAACAAATCGCCTTGAGCCTAGACTCATGGTCTTGATCTTTGAGTTAAACTATCTGCTGAAAATCAGAACATTAGGGTGCGTATTTACCACATACAGCTTATATAATAGTGTAGACAAACAATTATTTTTTTTGTAGCAAATCCTTGAGCGGAGCCACAGCTAAAGCACTCCAGCATGTCCTTTCCCTGACAAATAATATTAGTGGTAAGTTAAAAGTTTGCCTGCTGTCACTGTGACCCCAGCTGACCTCTTAATTTCTTGAGTTCAAGTCCAATTAACCTTTGGGAAGAAGCACAACTGCTCTAACCAGACAAGTCAATAGAATCCAATAGTAATCATTTCATTATCTGGTTTGTCAAAGGGCAGTGGTCCCACCTCAACCATTTCACACAAAGGTGGTGATTTATCAATGTTTAGAATGATCTGTACTGGACCATACCCAGCCCTCTCTCAAGTGCACTAATCAATTAAACAGGCTGTAGCTCAGTCATGCCACCCTGTGTGCTGCCACAGAAGAAGGCGCCAGTTGAAAAATTACTCTCCTCTTGTGATATTTGCTGGTTTAGTTTCAGGAATGAAAATATTGATATACACCTCAAGCTCTCGTTGCCACAAGAGGCTTGAATTAGATCTATGAGGCTATGGTGGGAAAACCTGTCTGGTGTGAGAAACTACTCAGCGTTGTCTATCTTCCACCACCTCTTTGTACATGTGTGGCTGCTGTTGAGTTTATTGAGTTATCTGTATCATAATGGAGGGGCAGTATAGCATCCCAGGAGACTAGGAGGAAAGCAGGATTAATTAAAGATGTCTCCAAGATTAAAATTGGAATGGGGAGAAGAAAGGCGTAACGAAGTCCTATTACTTTCTGTCTTTGACACAGTTGGGAGACCACCCCTGACTGGCACAAAAACACTGTCACCAGTAAATGGCTCAGTATGCAGTGGAGAGAGAGGAAATGACACACTGGTGGCAAAGCTGGGCTGACAGTTCACCAGTTATCTAAGTATGAGTATTTTATGCAAGTGTGTGAAGACAGGCTGGATAGTACGGCAGGGGCTTGTCAATGAGAGACAAGAGCAGAGGGAAATTGGTAATAAGGTCAGGTCTGAAGCTTTCATCCTGAGCCTGGCACCTTAGTGCTTCGCTTCTCTAACATGATGATTAGGTTTTGCTGCCGTTTTGTGAAATAAAAAGGAAATATGGATTTCCCTGATATTTGAGAGAGCTGAAATTAGGTCCTTTTCACAGCAAGTAAAGATGAGAATAACTTTGGATGAAGACATGTAGCAACAAGCTAGATGCTGAAATATGGGTCCCCAGGTTTAATGTCACAGTTCAGAGAGAGGTCTCACAAAGATTCAGCTTTGGTCAACAAGACTAAGAACTAGTTCTGGGAACATCTTTTTGTGGAAGTGGCACCCAAGTGATGGAAAGGAGGAACATGCTGATTTTTTCATTAGTTTTTCCCAAGTTCCTTAGGGTGGCACATGTAAGTCCACCATCTTAGACCAGAATTTAACAAAGGAAGGCCAATTCTGGAGCATACAGGGATAGAGTTTTTACAGTAAGTGAACTACAAATTAATTTCCTAACCAGGTGTTTGCTTTAATAAGAAGCTATATTTCTAATTAATTACTTTCTGCTTGTCTAATCTGAGTAAAAAGTTTTTATTACTTCACACATCTATGTAATTTTTCACTGACTTATGAATTCATTAACGTAGCAGTATTTGACAGTCACACAATGGAGACTCTAAATTCACCATTTGCTAAGAGAAACAGCAACATTTTTCTTACCAAATCTAAGTTTGAAACCATAAGAAAACTTTCAAATACAACTGAAACTATTTTTATTTTAGCTCTTTCTAGTCTATTTTCATACAGAATACAAAAAGATAGTTAAAGAAAAAAAAAAAAATGCTTAAATTAGTTTTGCAGTTTCCTACTGTCCCATATTAAAGGCAACCTAATAGAATTTATAGGAGTAGAGCCCTTTTAGACAGCACTCTTTGTATTTTTTATTAAGTCCATACTTGCAGAATCTACTTAATGTCAATTTTGCACATTGGTTACACTGCACAGAGTATTTTATTTTAAACCTGCAGGCACAATGATAAATTGATAATTGACCCCAAGGCCATAGCAAATAAAGAAGCTCTGTTTTTCATTAGTACAGTATTACAGCGTTAGGGGAAAGAAGAGCGATGCTAATTGAGTACTGAGGAGTTACACAATTAAGAAATAATTCATGGTTTTAATTTCACATATTTAAGGTTGCAAAATTCTTAATTGTGAACTGTAAAGTAAAATAAGATTAATGTGAGATACAATTCTAGAAAGCTTCACCATCCAGAAGCAACTTCCAGCCCTCTATATTTGACTACATGTTCACTAGTGTTATAGTAAACAAATACTGTACTTTTGCTTTTGTCTCTTTGTTCCTCTAAATCTATATATTTCCATTATTGTAGGTTCCAGTGGAAAAATACGATTTTTGACTGTTAAAACCGAGGGTGCTTATTGTAAATTATTGTAAAACCTCCCATTGTAGATGAGTTTATTTTGTATCAGGCTTTCTTATGTTAAGCTCATTCATATTCCAATAAGAACCCAGCTAATTCTGTGATGGAACAACATGGAATAATTCACAGTGTGAATGATTGTTTTTTAGTTAGTGTTAATTAATGGACTGTGATGTTTGTATGGAGTTTACCAAGCATTCAAAGTTTTAGCATCTTCTCACATAAGATTAGCTGTGACTGAGACTGCTCTATTAAGGACCCTAAAATTCAGATCCTGATTATTTCTTTCCCTCTCCAACACTTTTGGATTCCTTTAGCTCATGCTTACACAGTTGCCTTAGTGCAGTGTTTATTACCCCAAAGCTCAGAGGTAGTCTGTGTTCATTCCTTAATTACCCTTTTCTTCCTCAAAGGCAGTATGATAATTATTGCAGCAGCACAGGGTTCTTGCTAATTATGTTGTATAAGGTTTAGCAAAGTCCCAGACCAGGTACAATGGGAAGAAAGGGACATGTCCTGAATACTTGGGAGAGCCATTCTTTAGACTAAAATGTTTAATAATATAAAAAGTAAGCAATTCATAAATATAGTCTAAAATTCAAAGTTCGACATCAGTCTGTTCAGGTTATTCAAACACTGATAACACCCTCCCAAAGAAATAAAAAACTCAGATGAAATTAAATCTCCAGGTTCTGGGAAGCCAATTAGTGTAACCTGTTTTGTCACATGCGGGTAAAGCAGAAAATCAGGATGTATACAAAGTACCATAAGAGTTTTCCCATGTGATCTATCCCAATCAATTGGTATTAAATCCAAAATTTGCTAGAGGAAGAGGAATAGTAGCTGAAACTTTAGAAAAAAAAAAAAAGAAAGAAAAAAAAAATTTTGGGAAAGTTTATTTGGATGGTCCACTCATAAACCTGGAGTGATTAAAAAATACACTTCAATCCTGAATCAAGACTAATTTTGTTCAAGCTGGATAATTCACACAAAGATATAACTCAGATCTGTTCTGAGTGACATACAGTTAATCTAGAGCAATCCCTATCTGTGGAATAATAGCATTTTACAATTTAGCAAAGTTTCTGCTTTTTTTTAGCAGTATTCCACATGATTTGGTATGTTTTTTTTGCTCTTTCCTTCTCTAACATCTCCATTGTTCAAGAGTCTTTGCCATCTCTCTTGCTTCTGTTCATAGCTTCCAGGTTTAATCTATGATATATTTGAGATTATATTTCAGCTATGGGGAGTGTCTTTTCTATCCATACTTTAATGAAATTACCTCATTTCATGGAACCATAGAATTGTACTATCATAGAATCATGCAATTATTTAGGTTGGAAAAGACCTTTAAGATCATCAAGTCCAACCATTAACCCAGCACACTGCCAAGTCCTCCACTAAACCATGCTCTAAGCACCACATTTATGCTTCTTTTACATACATCGATAAAGTGACTTCACCAATTCCCTGGGAAGCCTGTTTGGAATGATAAAGAACAAGAATATAATTGTCAGAGAAGATTATTTCCATTGTGTGGAAAAATTATCCTTTAAAAGAAGAATTTAAAACCTATGATAAAAAGCTATGTTACAGTGCTTTGGAAATGGTGTATAACCTTTCTGGTTAGTTCCAAAGCTCCTCAGCAGACTTACCACAAGCCTGTTACAGTGCTTAGCAGACTGGGAAGAAGCAACCTGCCCACCTCGCCTGTGAAGGTCTTTTATGGAGGAAGCACTGAGAGCAAGGACAAGAGGAAATCCATAATCTAAGCACCAGCCAGAACCTCCTCCCTGTCACCTATCCAGAAAACACTTGGCAAATAGGATTGAGTAAGCTGGCAGGAAGCAGGGAGCTGGGAAGTCCATGGCTGTCAGGAAAGCAGAAACTTTCTGAGATTAATAGATAAACTAGCAAGAGTCAGATGGCTTATCCACCTGGCTTGCACCAAAATCACAAAACTGATATTTCTATCTAGCTGTTATTTTCTGAAAAATGTTCTTTTTAAAAAAAACTAGCCTTATCCAAAGAGACAAATATTAAACAGCCATTGGCTTAGGTTGGCACTGTCATCTTTTGCTCTCCTTCTACTGAGATGCTTTAACAGGATTTTCTGAGCAAGACTTTGGGTTTATGAAGACACAACTTGGAGCTATAGGTAACAAAAAGACCATAAGTGAGAATACTTCTTATGTGTCTTTCAGGAGGAAGTGAACATTTACAGGAGGAAGGTCTACAATAATAAATGAATAAAGGGGAAAAAAAAGCATAGACTCAGCAATACTATTATCATAATAAATATTTCTTTAAACTCAGTTTCTCACATAATATGAGACAACAGCTCTTCCTGTGAGACTTAGCAGTTGATAAATTATAGAGTGAGTGTACAGTCACATATCTGAAACCAGCATATGATACAGGAAGAGGAGCACTACTACTTCCTACAGGACATTTTCTCTGATAAACAAACACAAAATCTTGACTGCAGGAAGCACTTCACAAAATCCTGGACTGTAATACAAAGAATGGTGGATACCAGGGAGCAGAGTATAAAACATTTAGAACTTTTTTTTTTATTATTAATCACTGAAAATGAGACAAAAGTGACTATTAGCTCCTTCTTGAAAAACCAAATGAGTATTTAATTCCATAAAATCATCACATGTTTACCTAATTGACACAGAGTCCTGCTGAAAATGTTGATCCTATGTAAAGAGAGCTTTGTGACTTTGCAGAATCAGTAAGGAAGAATACAGAATAAATAATTTATGTTTCAAGGGTGAATACATGCTTGTTAAACAATAAGATCTTGTGGGGGATGTAAAGGTTGGTGGTTGACTTGGGTAGAGTGATCATGAAATGATACAATTCTCAATTCTTGGAGAAGAAAGTGGGGGAGCCAGCAGAAAAGCCACCTTGGACTTCCAAAGGGCAGACTTTGGCCTGTTTCAGAGTATGGTTGAGAGTGTCCCTTGGGAGACAGTCCTGAAAGGCAAAGGAGTCCAGGAAGGCTGGTCATACTTCAAGGAGGAACTCTTAAAGGCACAGGAGAAGGCCATCCCCACGTCCCAAAAGACAAGCTGACTGGAAAGAAGACCAGCCTGGCTAAATAGAGAGTCTTGGCTGGACCTCAGGAACTAAAGGAAAGTTTACAGCCTTTGGAAAAGGGATATGGCAACTTAGGAGGAATACCAAGATGTAGTGAAGATATTCAGGGGGAAAACTAGAAGGGCCAAAGCTCAAGCAGAATGCAACTTTACCACTGTGGTTAAAGGCAACAACAAGAGGTTTTTTCAGTATATCCATAGAAAAAGGAAGACTAGGTAAAAAGTAGGCCTGCTGATGAATGAGGTGGGTGCCCTCGTCGTGGAAGACACAGAGAAAGTGGAGTTACTGAGTGCCTTCTTTGCTTCAGTCTTCACCACTAAAACTGTCCCTCATGAATCCCAGACCCTGGAGCCCTGGAGGCAAGGGGAAAGGTCTGGAGAGAGGAGGACTTTCCCTCAGTAGAGGAGGACTGTGTTAGAGACCACCTGGCCAAACTGGGCATCTGTAAGTCCATGGGCCCTGATGGGATGCACCTGTGAGAGCTGAGAGAGCTGTCAGATGTTATTGCTGGGCCACTCTTTGAAAGGTCATGGAGAACAGGAGAGGTGCCTGAGGACTGGAGGAAGGCATTCCATCTCTCTCCACCATTCCAGTCTTCAAAAAAGGCAAGAAGAAAGACACAGAGAACTACTGGCCAGTTAGTCTCACCTCTGTCCCTGGGAAGGTGATGAAGCAACTCATTCTGGATGTCATCTTTAAACACATTGAAGCACAGGAAGTTACCGGGAGTGGTCAACATGGTTTACCAAGGGCAAATCATGCTTGACCAATCTTCTATCTTTCTATGATGACAGAACTTGTTGGCTGGATGAGGGGAGAGCAGCAGATATCATCTACCTTGACTTCAGTAAGGTTTTTGACACTGTCTCCCTTAATGTCCTCATTAGAAAACTAAGGGAGTGTGGGCTACATGGATGGACAGTGAGGTGGATTGAGAGCTGTCTGTGTGACAGAACTCAGAGGGTTGTGACCAATGAAGCGTTGGTTGAATTGGAGGTCTGTAACCAGTGGTGTCCCCCAGGGGTCAATACGTGGTCCAGCCTTGTGCAACATATTCAGTAATGACCTGGACAAGGGGACAGAGTATCCTCAGCAAGGTTGCTGATGATACCAAACTCGGAGGCATGGTAACACTCCAGAGGGCTGTGCTGCCATTCAGTGTGACCTGGACAGGCTTGAGAGCTGGACAGAGAAGAACCTAGTGAGGTTCAACAACGGCAAGTGTATGGTCCTGCACCTGGGGAGGAAGAACGCTATGCACCAATATAGGTTAGGCGTGGACCCGCTGGAAAGCAGTTCTGAGGAGAAGGATCTGGAAGTCCTGGTAGATAGTGAATTATCCATGAGCCAGCAATGTGTCCTTGTCACCAAGAGGGCCAATGGAATCCTGGGTTGCATAAGGAAGAGTGTAGCCAGTAGGTCAAGAGAGGTCATTCTCCCCCTCTACTCTGCCCTGGTGAGGCCACATCTGGAGAACTGGGGCCAGTTCTCGGCTTCCCAGTTCAAGAGAGACAGGGAACTACTGGAGAGAGTCCAGCAGATGGCAACAAAGATGATTGAGGGATTGGAGCATCTCCCTTATGAGGAAAGGTTGAGAGAGCTGGGACTTTTTCACCTGGAGAAGAGAAGGCTGAGGGGAGACCTTATTAATGCCTGTAAGTATCTAAAGAGTGGGTGCAAGGAGGATGGAGCCAGACTCTTTCAGTAGTTCCCAGCGATAAGACAAGGGGCAACGGACACAGGCTGGAACACAGGAAGTTCTATTTAAATATGAGGAAACACTTATTTACGGTGAGGGTGACAGAGCCCTGGGACAGGCTGCTAAGGGAGGTTGTGGAGTCCCCTTCTCTGGAGATGTTCAAGGCTTGCCTGGATGCAGTCCTGAGTGCTGTGCTCTAGGCAATCCTGCTTTAGCAGAGGAGTTGGACTAGGTGATCTCTAGAGGTCCCTTCCAACTCTGACAATACTGTGGTTCCATGATTCTGTGAACTTGCTGTATTTTATTTCTATTTTCACTATAATGTCATTAACAAGCATGTGTTGTCAAAACACTGTAGGAATAGTGCCTGGTAAATATTAAATTCTGAGTGAATAAAATGCCTTCAGCTTTTAATCTGCAGCTTCTTTTAAAATTCATCTTTTTTTTGGGTTTTGCAAAATGTCACCTCTCAAGAGGTGCAGCAGTCCAGGTGGGTCACAGCTACAGACTTGGTAACTGATGGAAGTGGAATCTGCTCTATTAACAATCTGAAAAATTGCCTCATTCCAACAGTAGGAACACTGGCTGAATGTTGTAGATCCTGACTTCAGACACCTCCATCTCTAGGGCAGAATATCTTAATTCTGCAAAAATTCAGTTTTAGGCATCAATTCTCTTACTGAAGCAAAATAATGCATAGGAGTAAGAGAAATTGTAAAGGAACAATTTATATTTTAAAGCAACCCTTCCCTACTTCAGTTTTGCACAGTTTCATTTTGAGCTAATCAGAAATGAGGTGGTGGGTGTCATACCAGCTGTTGCTATCTGGACACTAAGACCCCTGTAGCAGAGTTAGTGACTCCTGTGAAAAGCAAGATATAGAGATGAATGTCACTCGTATACCGACATCAAGCTGTCTGGCTTCATTTCATCACTTTTCTATGTTCAGATCATGAGGTGAAGGGAAAACAGTATTTCAATTTGAGATGCTCTAATAATTGACTCATGAGGATGATGGGAATCTATACACCACTGTTCTTAAATTCTTCTTTTAAATATACTATTAATACTGGGAAGATCTAGCATGTTTTCTATAGTTTCAACTCTAAAATCAAAGTCAGTTGTATAAGGAATGGAAAATGGGCTCATATATAGCATGTGCAACCTCACAGTACTTTGAGAAGTATGAATTACTTTTTTTTTTGGTCTTAAATTATATTTTAGTGTGAATAAAATGTGTGTTCTAGGTGAATAATTAATAACTAGAGAAACTTTATTAGGTTCAGTGGGAATGCCAGTTGGCATTACTTTGGTTGGGGCTATTCAGCCTGGAGAAAAGAAGGCTCTGGGGACACCTTATTGCAGCCTTCCAGTACCTGAAGGTGGCCTACAGAAAAGCTGGGGAGGGGCTTTTCACAAGAGAGAGTTGTGATAGGAACAAGAGGTAATGGTTTTAAACTGAAAGGGTTTAGGTTAGACATCAGAAAGAAATTCTTCACCATGAGGGTAGTAAAGTGCTGGAATAGGTTGTCCATGGAGGTTGTGGAAGCCCCCTCCCTGGAGGTGTTTAAAGCCAGGTTGGATGAGGCTTTGTGCAGTCTGGTCTAGTGTGGGGTGCCCCTGCTCATGGCAGGGAGGTTGGAACCTGATGATCTTAAAGGTGCCTTCCAACCTTAACCATTCTATGATTCTATGATTTTCTGTCTTGCAGTATTATTTTGCATTTAATAAACTTTGTGCTGCCTGTCCATAAGGCAGTAAGACACTTGAGATAATCACAATTTTTCTCCAAGAGTATTTCAGTGCTTTGCTAGCAAACTTTCAAAAAACTTGAAGGATACTAATGGAAATGTTAAAAAATGCGGCCTAGCAAACATGTATTATGAGATAACTATAAGTGACTAATAAAATGTTATTTGGAGTAATTGTCTTTTATAGTAACGACAACTGATTGGCACAATATTGCAAAATATAACTGACACAATTGTTAGAAACCCTTATTTTACTAGTGGTGTGTTCAAAAAGAAGAGTTTGTGTATGGTGTCTTCCAGAATCAATGTGATTACTATTTGATCAATGAAGAGCATGCTAGCCAAAACAATTCAGTTACACTAGCAGATCTTATCAAACAGTTCCCTTTAGTACACCTGCATCTATGCTAAGCTAAAAAAAACCCAAACCCCCACCCCAAAATCATTCTGTCCTTAACTTTGACTAATTTGTTGTCTCTATAATAAGTGTGAAATGTCTAAAAAGATGCACATTTACTACCAGCAAACTAGCTGTCCAGAATCTAATTAGACAAAAACTTACCCATCTGCTCTGCATTATCAGGGGGCTTGGCCACATGCATGTTGTCTCATTACTAAAATGTGGTGAGAAAAATGGGATTGAGCTGGACTTCCTCTATAACTGGGATCAGGACATGATCCCACTTACCTTGAGGTGTAAGGGGTTGCTAATACCACTGTTTGGTGCAATACAGCACCCACTACAACCATATAAACCTTATTTTCAATGAAATTTATTTATTTTTTCCTTAGTCCCCTGTGTCCCATGTCGTTTTATTACTATCTGTCTGCCAAGGTATGCTGCACTTCAAGCATAAAGATCATGTAACAAAAGGCAGGAAAGTTTCACTGAAGCAAACTTTTCTTATAAAAATAAAGAAAGAAACGTATATTAAAAATATTTAAAAAATATTTTATTTTAAACTTACATATCAATACCTTATTCAGGCTTTTGAAAATGGTACTCCACATTCTCCTGGGAGTAATTTCATATGTAAATGGGGATTTTTATATGAAGACTCTTATTTGCGTATTTTCTAATAATTTATATTATTAATATATAGCACTTACAAGCATTTATGTATTTCTGCCACATGAGCACTTTGCATCAGCAGTAAAAAGCTCTCCATTGTTTCTGAGAATAAAACTTTCTAGTGGACAGTTACTACATTTCTTTAGCAGAAACAGATTTATTTATAGTTGTGAATGCTGTAAATGAACAAATACTGTGAAAATCACTATTTTTTTAAGATTAAGCAGAATAAATACAGGATCAATTCCGATATGAATTCAAAAATTGGAATAACAGGGAAAAACTGGAATATATTTCTACCTTTTGCACAGTTCTCAGCACTTGAACACATCGCAAACTTTAATTTAATAATCCTGGTTAGTAACTGCCCCTTGAAAAGTGTGGGACTTGTGTGTCAGAGCCTCCCCAGAAGCAGGATGACCTCCTTTTCCTCCTGTTGCTAGGGACTGGTTTCTTCATTCCCTTGAGTCCATCTCATCTGCTTTCCTCTGGTTTTCTGACTTCTCATTGATCAGATTAGTAGATCAAAAGAAATAGAGAGCAGATCAAGATACTACAGTGACTATTTGTATATTTTTAATGCTAATGATAGGGAGATAAACACAAGTACAGGAAAGGGTGTACAACTTTTTCTTCTGGTTCTCTGCACCCTGAGCAAAAGGGAGTTTGGATAGCTGAAATAGACTGGATCCTATTTGTGCAGCCTTTACTTTCCCCTGCTCCACTCTGATAATGTACCAGTCAAGGCAGGACATTTTTCATCCAATGGCAGCTTAGTGTAACTTGAAGAAAGTGGCCTGAGATATAGGCCCAAAACAAAAGCTTATTTAGGACAGCAGGAAATTTTCACATAAGCTCAAAGAGCTGGTGTCCCTTATGGGAGCGAATACCTAAACAGATCCAAACAGAAAATTAAAACTATTTTACAGAAAAAAACAGGAGTTTTGTCAAATTTAATATCCAATATTAATTATCTCCACAGAAAGCAGAATCTCTTTTTAAGTGTAGAAAGGAAAAGGTTAGAGAGTACTTCTAAATTTCCATGCCAGGATTTGTTCAGGCTTTCAATCTGGTGGACAACAAGCTTAATATGAGAGAACAGTTTGCTGCTGCAACAAAGAAACCCAACAGGATGGTGGGCTGCATCACAAAGGCACACCAGCAGAGACGAAAAAGTTTTCATCACACTCTACTCAGAGCTTGTCAGGCCACACCTGTAACACTGTGTTCAGTTCTGGTCCCCACTATAAAAAAAAATGTGGACAGGCTGGAGAGGGCCAGAGAAGGGTCACAAAAATTATCAAAGAACTTGGAAGCCTGCCATGTGAGGGAAGGCTGAGAGAACTGGCTTTGTTCAGCCTGGAGAAAAGAAGGCTTAGGAAAGACCTTATCACTATATTCCAGGATTCAAAGGATGGGTACCAAGAAGATGGAGCCTCCCTTTTTACAAGGAGTCTCAAGGAAAAAGGAAGGGGCAATCGGTGTAAGTTATTTGTAGGTAGATTCCAACTGGGCATTAGAGGAAAAAATATAACAATGCAAATAATCAGCTATTGGAATCATGTCCCCGAGGAAGTGGAGGATTCCCCAGCACTGGACACTTACAAGATTCAGCTGGACAGAGTGCTGGGCTATGTTGTCTAAGCCATGCTTTTACCAAGAAAGGTTGGACCAGATGATCCTTGAGGTCCCTTCCAAGTGGTTATTCCATGATTCTGTTATTCTGTGAACTGCATTACCTCCTTTACTATGAAAATCTTTACTGATGCTGTGAATAATGTACAAACTCATGTAAAGATTTCACAGGCAGTGGTTTGCTACGTCAGCCAAAGCAGCTCAATGAAAACTTCATTAATTCTGCACAAATCAGAATAATAATCTGGGGGGGGGGTGGTGGAAGAAAAAAGTCATGCTCAGAAACTGACAAGGAGCTCAGGAATATAACACAGAAATGAAGTGGAAGGGATGTGTCATGGAAAGAAAGAGTGAGATGAGATAAGAAGGAACAGTTGACAAGAATGGGTGAGGAACTGGAGATACTAAAAAAAAAAAGACATTCAGAGAGAAAGACCTAACTTTTCTTCTAAGAATATCCAGTTTTAAAATTGCTTTCATGATTAATATAACCACATATGTTACAGGAAAATCCAGTAACAATTTGGAATATTCTCTTGTGGATATATTTGTATGTATCCATACTAACCCCCTAATGAGAGAGGCTCTAATAATAGCTGCCATGGAATAAAAACCTCAGTGCCACAAGATGACCAACAAAAACAGGTGCTTTTGTAGCTTTCTTTTTAAATTTCATTTATCTTTACAATTTTTTTTCTCTTTCCAACATACATATTTAATACAACTTGGCTGCTATGATCTATATATTGGATTAAAATATACCATGCAATACTGGTATTCATCTTGTATGCACACTATCAGGCCATTATTTACACCTAAGTGGTTTAATAAATACTTATTTTTCACAATTTTAACATAATTCCTTCTTGATTCCTGCAGCTATCCAGAGTCCAGCCAGCACAAAGGTGACATAAAGCCCTGGACTATGTATGTAGTCTTTCTCAGTTGACGTAAAACTGAACATGATTTCACATTTTTCTATCATCTTTATACAATGCATTTCTTACACATGTGCTGCACAAATAATTAAAGAAAAATCAAATATTAATTATTATTTTTATCACCTATTTATTGTCTCTTTATTCACAGAGATAGAACATGAGATAAGTCTACAGCTTCCCCACAAATACTCATTTACTAAAAGAAAACAAAATATATTTTGCCTTTAGACAATCTGCATTGATATATTGAAATAGCAGGGAAGGGGAAAAAAGCCCGTAATGCTTCATTAGTTAATTGCGCAGAGCACAGCTCTTTAGGGGTAAACGAGTGAAGGACATTTGCTGAATGGTCTGTGCCCATCATGCATATTATGGTCTAATGGTGCTAGTAATGGTAGGAGGCTCCTGGAGAGTCATCTGTCAAATTAGCACACTGAATTATTTATTGCCTCAGAGTAAAATTGTGGAAGGGAACAGCTGAGACCCACTCGTAAGAAAATACAAGATAAAGAAACACCTCGTCCACAAAATAATGAAACATACGCTACCCAGAATAACTGGTGCAACTGCTTTGCATGTCCAGTAATGTCACAGGTGCTTGTAAACACCAACAATATTGAAACAGTATGTGTGTGTAAAGATATTGAGGTGTGCATATAGGTTTTAATAAACAATAAATACCATATATATATATACACACAGTATATATACGTACGTACTACAAAGGAATGAAAATATGTAGATATTATTAGCATGATGAAAATAATAATAATTTTTATATTAATAAAATGATTGCAATAATTTATGTGATATATTATATAGTATTATATAGTTATGGAATGTAAAATAAATATAGTACATAATATATATTTTTATGTAAGTATAAATTATAAAATGAAAGTAAATAAATTTACTAAATGGTGTGATTCAGTTCAAATAGCTTATTTTTCCACTTTGAAGCTCAGAACATACTTAGCGTTAAAACCATTTCATAAAAACCTAAAGCACTGTTTGTAATCACTTAAGAATATATCCCTTACTTCAACGTCATCTAGGGAATATGGAAGACATAAGATTTTTCTGATTTGCGTTGTATTCAAAAGAATTGTTGCTGAAGTTCCTCACTTGTAGTCTTTTGAAAGTAATATTTATTGCTCAAGAACTCTTTTTTTCTCCCTTCTGTTTTTATGCACTGTAAGTTATCAGTCAGGGTAACTTTCCAATGCTTCTGATGATAATTGTCTATTGTGAATGCATAGAATCATAGAATCATAGAATTACTTTGGTTGGAAAAGACCTTAAAGATCATGGAGTCCAACCATTAATGCTACTCTACCAAGTCCAGCACTAAGCCATATTCCCAAGCACCACATCTAGACAACTTTTAAACACATCCAGGGGTGATGACTCAACCACCTCCTTGGGCACCATGTTCCAATGTCTGACAACCCTTTCACTTCCTAATGTCTAGTCTAAACCTCCCCTGGTGCAGCTTGAGGCCATTTCCTTTTGTTCTATCACCAGTTACTTGTAAGAAGAGTCCAGTGCCTACCTCTTCACAACATCCTTTCAGGTAGTTGTAGAGGGTGATGAGGTCTCCCCTCAGCCTCCTTTTCTTCAGACTAAATAGCCCCATTTCCCTAAGCCACTCCTCAAAAGCCTTGTTCTCAAGGCCCTTCACCAGCTTCGTTGCCCTTCTTTGGACACCAGCATCTCAATGTCTTTCTTGTATTGAGGTGCCCAAAACTGGACACAGGATTTGAGGTGTGGTCTCTCCAATGCCGAGTAGAGAGGGACAATCACCTTCCTGGTCCTGCTTGCCCCACTATTTCTAATACAGGCCAGGATGCCTTTGGCCTTCTTGGCCACCTGAGCACACTGCTGGCTCATATTCAGGTCCGCAGGTCCCCTTCTCCTGGGCAGCTGTCCAGCCCCTCTTTCCCAAGCCTGTAGCATTTCATGGGCTTGTTGTGGCCCAGGTGCAGGACCTGGCACTTGGCCTTGTTGAACTTCATACAATTGACCTTGGTCCATTGATCTAGTCTGTCCAAATCTCTCTGCAGAGCCTTCCTACCCTCAGGCAGATCAACACTCCCTCCCAACTTGGTGTCATCTGCAAACTTACTGAGGGTGCATTCTGTCTCCTCAATCTTCAGTCCCAGGTGATTTTTACATCACCCAGATGTGTTATATGTTAATCACCTGGCTGGCTGTATCTCTGCTTTATTAAAATTTTTTTAAATGAGATTTCCGTGATGTCTGACACCATGAATATAAATTTGCTATGAATTATTACTAACCTGTTGAAGGTATTTTTAGGTTGTATATTAACTTCACTATGTTGCGTAATACAATTCTGTAAGGCACTGAAGACTCTCACAAACCACTTCCTCATGAATTTCAATGGAACTGATCATCAAGAACATAGTGAAACATGTTAACATAAGGCCTGCTGTGTTTGAAAACACAGATCCCAAGAAAACTAGCGCACAATGGACATTGGCTAGTAACGACTACATGGTGACTTTACTATTTCAAACAAAGATGTTAGATACTATTTCTAGAAATCAATGCTACCAAACTTTCAAATACTTATTTGTGTGAGGGTTTTGTTTTGTTTTGTTTTTCGTATTTGTCATAGCATTAAGTTGAAGGGCTCAGTATTTCTTGTTCTAAATGTCACTTAGTTCCTCCAGTCCTGGTATTTTTAAGCTTCCACTCATACGTGCCTTGGGCACTAGGAGGCAAAGGACTGAAACCCGTGGTGTGGAGGAAAAGAACCCTCACCTCTCTTCAGCATACCAAAAACATGCTGATAATGAATACAAGAAATATCTCTCTGCATGGTTCCTGTGAAGACAATTAAAGGAAACATTTATATTGATAAGTCTGCAAGACAAAATTTAGATTAATATTGATGATCAAACATAATGTGGTACTTTAAAAAATACCTGTGGTCCTGAATAGATTTCTGATTTAAAAAAATACCTGTGGTCCTGAATAGATTTCTGATTTAATTACTTTCTCACACTTTATCTTCTTAAATGTATGAGTCTTTCCTTGTATTTCCTATCTCTCTTCCTTTCCCTTTTCACAAAGAGCGATTTGTGCATACACACACAGACACATGCACACAGTAGCTCTTTAATGCTGCAATTTTCATCTACATATGTGCTGGTTAAAAAGGTCTGTAAAATAGAATTTTAGAATTTAAAGTGTACAGTTGCTAAAAACTATCCCAGGAATCCGCACTTGTAAAAATCCTGCCAACTAGATGTAGGCTTGCAGATTTTTTTTTTTTTTTTTTTTTTGTGTATATTATTTGTATAAGAAATAACAACGACCAGACAAAGAGAGGAAAAATGCTACTTACCTGTATAACACTGGATATTTTTTCCTCAATATATCACATTTAGAAGGCTTGATTGCTTGATGATTATTCATTTGAATAACTTCATCTAGAAATGTGACCTTAGGATGAAATCTGGATTTCTGAAGGGCAAAGATTTTTACTTGTCAATCTAAAATTTCATTGTAACTTTTCCTCTCATAGAGGGAATGAAATTATGCTTTCACCCTGCGTTCACTGCCTAGCAGAGAGAATAAAATGCAGAAGTAATAAAGAAATTAAGTACCTTCAAGTCCATATAACAAGAGACCACCACCTAAGCACTGGTGGATACTTAATATTTAACTGTTCAAGTCCACCTAAACTGAAAGAAAGGAACCTGGCTGAAACAAGGCCAACATATAAAACATAAATGCCATTTATTGCCCAGTAAAAAAAGAAAAGGAGTTTCAATGGCAAAACACCAGCAAAGCAGCTGATGCAGCTAAGGACAGTTGGTCCTACTTCAGTTAGCATCTTTTGAGCTGATCAGCCCCCCCATAAAGATCTAAAGTAAATGTGCTCTGAAGAACTGTTTACATGTGTTTGCAACAAACAACCTGTGCTTTGTAAACAGCTGTTGTCTGCTCAGGATCACATGAGAGCAGAGCCTACTTTCTTTAAATTTAAAATTATTATTCCAGGAATAAAAAAGCCAAATGGCAACTGAAGAGTGTCAGTTCAGAATTATAATAAAAATCCTTTCTACAAGAACAATTAACTCCCTACCATGTGTAAAGAATTATGTGAACCATATGCAAAAAGGAAATCCTGTTTGTATTTTTGATTATCAACTGGAATTATCTTTGGAAAGCAAAAAACATTTAATAATAACAACTTTTTTTTTTTTTTTTTTTTAGAAAAGGATTAGACTCTGTCAGTCTTTCTCCTGTTGAATATTACTTTGCTTCCAGAAGCCTTGCTGGAATCAATCAAACTTTGTAAAGGCAATTATTTTGCATACAAGTCTGGATTAATGAATTGCCACAGAGCAGATACAGATCTTGGGGAAGCCATATTCTGGTGACTGGTAATACAGAATCTGTGCTCTACTGGATCGTGCAGTAGCACAGGTTTGATCTGCATTAAGCATGAGCACATAATCATGTCAAAGATTACACTAGGTCAAGGTTTTCATGTGGGACTTATCCCTGCTGCAGAAAGCCAGACAATGCCAGATAAACATACAAAGAGGGTAATACGTTTGTGAATAGCAAATCAGTGCTTTACATCCTGGGAATACAGTGCTTTGAAGAAAGTGCAGCTGGCTTTAAACTGTTAGCAAGTTATGGTTGCAGTAAGTACATCTAAATGATCCAGTTTGCATAAATATGAAACTGCACCCAAACAATTCTTAGATTGCACCCACCATTCACCCGCTAACTTGTATTGTGGTGGAAAGCTGTGTCAAGCCAGGGTCTAGCCCACCTGGAGAAACATGGACATAACTGGAACAGTGGCTTAAACTTGAGCTAATCGCTTCTGGGAATGATGAATGTAGTACTGGCTGGCTTTCTACCAGTCCTCCCTGGGTGGTGAAAGCAGAGGACTATGACAGTGTACTTTACAGTACACTACAAAAATTAGTGCAATCTAGGAGCTACGCTTCTGGTTGTTATGCCAGTTCTCCATGACTATTAGATGGAAGGCTAGCTGATACAAAATAGAATAGCCTAACTGTTCAATATCAGAATAAGATTTTGAAGATTTTCTGTTTTAAAATGAAGGACTGTATTAGACTTCTTATTAAAAGTCTGGTAAATTACCATTGAGATCCTGATGGCTCATGATAATGAAATTGCAAGGAAGAACAAAAAAACCAAGGCATTACGAAAATACGTTCCCCTGGCCTGAGCTGCAGTCCCCTTGTGTGTTTAAAGGGTCCCATGGGAATGGACCTCTGACACAGTCCATGAGGCAAAGTTAATGAAGGTGTTTTGTTTAACTGCTTCATGGGACAGAGGGGTACAAGGGTAACACTAAAAGAGCAGGAGAAGTATACTCCAGCTGTGGAATTAAGGATAAGAAACATAGTAGGTCTGAACGCTTTTAAGGACAAGGATGATCACTGTAACAGGAGACCCTCTCGCTATTCCTGTCCTGGGGCCATATGAGGACCACTGCAAAGGGAGACCCCTTGTGTACTGCAGCCATATGACTGCAGGATGTTTGTAGAAGAAGCATAGAGAACAGGAGGACAGGATACACACAAGGGAACAGTCATGAAAATTGACTGAAAGATCAGAGAACCACATTGGTGGTAAGGACTGTGGAAGAAGATGGACAGCTAAGGTAGTAATGAGAAGGAGGGGAGAAGAGGTGAAAGGCTAGAAGATTATAGCTAGGGATAAAGTTTGGAGATAATGAAAAATGTTGATGTATTTGACTTCTTGTAATGTGCTTCCAATAATAGAGTCAGACTTGATGGCTAATATTTTTGGGGTTGGTATAAATGAGTATCAGTGTTCTTCCCTGTTTAGCCCAGTCTTTTTTTCCAAGAGCATTGTGAAGTGCTCAAAGACCTCTGCCTAACAGTTAGCCACCTGAGTGCATAGTCCTTATTAGCCAGCAAGTGGCAAGGTCCCGCTCTAGGACCTGTGGTGTTCAACATTGTCCCGTGAGGGAACCAAGGCTTTGAGATAAAGGCGTACGGTGAGTAAAAGAGACTAGTCTCTCAAACAGGAGCATCTTCTGGTGCACAGAGTAGAGATTAAAGTGCAAATATCCTAGAGGAGAATTTGAGAGACATCATACACAAACATCCATGTCAGTCTGGATTTGATTCTTATATACAATATGCTAGAGGGTTATGGGATGCGCCCAGTCTCAGCCAGTTGGATAAAACGTGGAGTAGACAGGCTGTAAAGGTATGAATGCAGCTCAGATGAACACAGCACATTTACCTTGAAATGTAGAACTTAGTGTCCTAAAGGACAATAAAAAAAGTTTTGCCAATATCTTAAGAGCAAAAAGAGAACCAGGGAGAATCTCCATCCCTTATTGGATGAGGGGGGGAACATGGCAACCAAGGATGAAGAAAAGGCTGAGATACTTAATGCCTTCTTCGCCTCTGTCTTTAATAGTCAGACCAGCTGCCCTCAGGGTATTTGACCTCCTGAGATGTATTATAAGGATGGAGAGCAGAACAACTCCCCCATAATTCAGGAGGAAGCAGTCAGAGACCTGCTGCAGCACCTAGACACTCCAAAGACTATGGGGCCAGAAGGGATTCACCCAAGGGTACTTGAGGGAGCTGGCAGAGGAGATTGCCAAGCCTCTCTCTATCATTTACCAACAGTCCTGGATAACAGGAGAGGTCCCAGATGACTGGAGGCTTGCCAATGTGACACTTATCTACAAGAAGGGCCTGAAAAAGGATCCTGGGAACTACAGGCCTGTCAGCCTGACCTCAGTACCCGGGAAAATCATGGAGAAACTCATCTTGAGTGCACTCATGTGGCAAGTGCAGGATAGGCATGGGATCAGGCCCAGCCAGCATGGATTCATGAAAGGCAGGTCCTGCTTGACTAACCTGATCTCCTTCTATGATCAGGTGACCCACTTGGTGGATGAGGGAAGAGCTGTGGACATTGTCTATCTAGACTTTGATGAAGCCTTTGACACTGTCTCCCACAGCATTCTCCAAGAGAAGCTGGTGGCTAATATGCACATTCTCTGCTTGGTAAAAAACTGGCTGGTTGGCCAAGTCCAGGGAGTTGTCATGAATGGGGTTGGATCCAGTTGGTGCCCCCCAGGGCTCAATTTTGGGTCCAGTCTTCTTCAATATCTTTATTAATGATCTAGATGAGGGGATTGAGTGCTTCCTAAGTAAGTTTGCAGAGGACACTTAGCTAGGAGGAAGTGTCGATTTGCTTGAGGGTAGGAAGGCTCTGCAGAGAGACCTGGACAGGCTGGATTGATGGGCTGAGGCCAATTGTATGAGGTTTAACAAGGCCAAGTGTTGGGTCCTGCACTTCATTCACAACAACCCCATGCAAAGCTCCAGGCTTGAGGATGAGTGGTTGGAAAGCTGCATGGTGGAGAAGGACCTGAGGGTGCTGGCTGACAGCGGACTTCACATGCGCCAGCAGTTTGCCCCGGTGGTCAAGGAGGCCAAGAGCATCCTGGCCTGCATCAGGAATAGTGTGGCCAGCAGGAGTAGAGAGGTGATTGTGCCCCTGTACTCAGCACTGGTGAGGTCACACCTTGAGTGATGTGTCCAGTTCTGGGCCCCTCACTACAAGAAGGATGTCGAGTTGCTGGAGCATGTCCAGAGAAGAGCTACCAAGTTGGTGAAAGGTCTGGAGAATAAGTCCTATGAGGAGAGGCTGAGGGAACTGGGATTGTTCAGTTTGAAGAAGAGGCTGAGGGGGGACCTCATTGCTCTCTACAACTACCTGAAAGGAGGTTGTAGGAAGATGGGAGTTGGCCTCTTCTCTCAAGTGAATAATGATGAGAGGAAATGGCCTGAAGTTGCACCAGGGGAGGTTTAGACTAGATATTGGAAAGAATGTCTTTACTGAAAGAGGGGTTGGACAGTGAAACAGGCTGCCCAGGCTGGACTCACCATCCCTAGAAGTGTTTAAATGAAATATAGATGTGGTGTTTAGGGATATTATTTAAGCACTGAATGGGTAGATTAGGTTATGTTAGGTGGATTTAGGTTATGGTTGGACTTGATGATCTTCAAGGTCCTTCCAACCAGGATGATTTTATGATTTGAATCGGCAATAATTGCACTTTACATTATAAAGGCAACTATATCCTGCAAAACAAATGTGCAAAGAAAAATTCTTAAGCTGCTTGATCAGCCACATATAGATATATTGTTATGTAGTTTCTCAAGAAATAGCATCTTATACCCACAATGTTACACTTGCAAACTTTATTTGAAGGCAAGAAATTCCCTGGAAAATAGGTGCAATATCTGATTGCAAGCTTTAAATTGTCCTGATTTTTAAATTAAAGATAGACATTTAAGCATTTGTTTAAAATGTCAAAGCTAACTAATTACAGTTAATGTTAATTAAATTATGAAGGTAAATTATCTGTGTTTGTTAATTACAGAAATCACAACTCCTTTTTTTTTAATGTCAGCAGGAATAACAGAATAAAAGCTCTTGTTGCAGGAGCTTTTTCTCATAAACCTACTTGTTTAGTTTTCCAAATGGTTCTTGAGTAAACAGACAGCAACACTGAATAATGAATATAATTTTGTTTTGGGTTTATTTTGTGTGACTGGTAATGATTCTGGATGATTATCCTGGTATATTTCTTTCTACTTCAGTTTTATTATAAAAATGTTTCAATTACTTATTTAATTTCTTGAGCTGGCAAAAAGTTACCATTTAGAAATAACCTTAATTTACCAAATGCAGTGTAGTTTAAGTGAGATGTGGTTTTGTTACATGGAAACTCATCAAATTTTAAATAATTATGTTGTTGAGCACATGTACAATACTGTAGATATTTAACAGATCTATTGTTAGTATATATGAAAAATAGATTCAAACCATGTATTAAAATATTCTGCAGTGGACTAAATTCTTATAACTACAGCTACTCCACAAAGATATTTTATATATTTACTGCTTGTGTTTTAATTCTACTCATACTCACAGTTTATCTATGACACTCATAATTGACAAACTGGCTCTTAAATAGCATAGTAATTGAAATCTTCCCTTTAATGTATTTGTTCATAAAGGTACACTGCCTCTGTAAATGTTTTATAACCAAACTCTTATTGGATCATTGACAAATTGTCTTTTTGTGAAAAGAAGATATAAAGATGCCTTTTTTTTGTTTTGGTTTTTGTGTTTTTTTTGTTTTTTTTGTTTTTTTTCTCCGATGAAAGGCCACCGAGATTATCTGTGTTGAGGTTTCTAGTATTTACTGCTGTGTTTGCTATGTGCCCAACTCTGTTTATATTAAGTGACCTTTAAGTCTCTAGTTTAAAGCAATAAAATGAAGGCTTCCTGTCTTATTGATTTGGTGAGGCCTATTTTCACACTAATAAAATGGAATCCAGTTTACTAAAATACACTTTTAGCCAATGTCTGTAAATGAACCCAAGGCTTGACAACTTTGGAAGAGGTCAACCTAGAGTAAGTAGGTCATATCTGTGGTAAATCAACTTCCAGGAACAGGTCACTGGACACTATAAAACTCAGGAGTGGTTTTTTAAGAGACTGACTCGAGCCCTCCTTAACCAGAAAATAACATCTGACCTTGGCAGTGAAATTTATCACATTTCAATTAAAGCTTGGCAGCCACATAAGCAATACATTGCACTATTGCAACTGACCTTATTGCAGGGAGCATATTTCAAAGAAGAGGCTCAGGTAGGCTGCCAGCTCTCCTGTGAATATGAAGGATACACCGCACAAGTCTTCCTGGTGGTGTTTGAGGTTTACTAAGAGCCTCATTATCATTCTTTCTCAATAAGGAAATTACTGGTTGCCTGATGATGTTGATAATAATTCAGTATATGTTTTTAATTTCTAAGTACATGTACATTAATATTAATGTAGCTCTGCTTACATCTTGTGCTTCATGATGAATGAAAACTGACTAATATAACAAATATCTATTCAGTTTTCTAGAATATTAAATTTGAGAAGGAATGGAGCTAGGTTGTGTCCTGTGTTGTGGAACCTCCCCAAACAACAAAGAAGGAAAGAAGGAAAAGTTCACACAAACCATGTGACTTGTGAGGTAAGGCTTTAAGAATTTATTTTTTTTTTCCTCTTTTGCTGAGCAGATGATTGCAGATTTTTTTTCATGGAGCATGCAGTGTGCAGGGAACAACCCTGCTTCTGCAAGTCTGCAGTGCTGGAGCAGGACAGTCTCATGAAACATCTGAGCGCAACGTACTGCACTGCTTTCCAGCCTCAGTGGCTCAACGAAAATGACTTCACATGCTTTCTGTTGGCTGTCCCCAGCCATTATGGTGGAAGCTCAGCTGCTGGTAGGAGTCAGCAGGGCTTGAGAAGGGGGAGTGAGAAATACCTTCATTCTCCCTCAGTGACAAATCATATTAGCATATCTGCTAATGAGAAACCAGAGTTCACCTTCTGTCAGGATCTTGGAAGAAAGGACCTGCTGGAGAGCTGACAGCTGCTCTCCACCCTCTGACACCTGTGCCGAGCCAGGATTTTGGAACATCATGTGACTTCTTTAGGACACTTTATTAAGATATACTTATCTTCTGAAATATCTACCCAGCAAGCCAATTTTAAGTCATTAGAGTTTTACAGTTACGTTTTCTTTAGCAGTTTTTCAACAGTTTTTAACATTTTAAGTTTTTTTTTCTTCAACAGCTTTTTAATCTGGTCTTCAAAAACCTCCAACTGTTCCTTCAGTGATAAAGACACCCCCCCACACACACACACATGGACACACACACAACTTCCAGTACTATTCAAATAAACTAGCTAGTAATGATTTTCTGTAGTTCCTATTGTTATTCTAATAGCCATGTTCAAGCTGCACAGCCCAGATACTCCTTCCCTCCCACAGGCTGTGTTCTGTCAGGTGCTTGCAGGCAGAACTACCATGAACAATGGAAAGTACATTGCACTGAAAGTTTGGCTGTGCTATAAATCAAGTATCTGAAATATATATTGCTTTTACTACTTAAAAGTGGTAGCAGCTAATATACCACAGGTGTGCATCCCGTAGTGTTATGGGAAGCCAGTGTTTAGGCAAAAGGAATGATCTCAGCTTTAGGTTGGTGGCTTTTAAGGCTCTGAATTTTCTAATAGATCTATTCCTGCTACAACTACTTGTAAAGGGACCATAAAAAAGTCTGATAATAATATATCAGTATTTGTATTTCACCACTCTCATCAGAGAAAATAGGCAAGTTAAATTTTCTTATGCACAGCTGTGTTTTATCCCTGTTTGCTATCAGGCTATTTTTTTATTCAAAACAATTATGATTTTACATGTGTTGATATTTTATGACTGGTACTTTTTTGTTTCTACTCCTGGCAAGATATAAGAATAGTCCTTTTCCATTAGATGTGGAAATTTCCTTATGGATTTCCAGGAAAGGGCCACATCTTCCCAGGCTTAATTTACTTCCCTATCCTGACATCTGTCACTTCCTGATACTTTATATTTCAGGGTGCTCATCTTGCATAGCTTTTCTCAGAATATGGGACCTCACCTGCCCATTAAAGAAACTGAACCAATTCTGGTTTAAGCAAAAAATTTAATACAGGAAGTTCTTGTGGTTTACATTATTTAGTGGCCCAGATGAGACCACTGGAGAATGTCTTCTGATTTTGTAAGCTGTGAGAGACGGACTCCATAGTGGCCTTTAATCCAGTGATATCAGACTTGCCAAACCCTCAGTGCCTTTAATAAATGTATTGATTCCTAAGCGTTGTTTGTGAGTGTGACGGGGAGCGGTCCTCAGCCCTCGATCCCCTGAGGTGGGGGGGTGGGTCGTGGCTTTACCGAGCTCGGTCCGTGACATAACCTATGGACATATAGTTCAGATTATACTGAATCAGGGCTAGACTCAGTAGTTCTTTTGGAGAGTCAAGAGACACAGTGAACTATGGCTGTGACAGCAAGAGAAGTTAGCAAGAGAACTAATGGGATCCCACAGCACAGCAAGGTTCAAGGACTGAGATTCCTTCTCCACCCAACATGCTGCAGACCGTGACAGCAGTCATTTGCTGGCAGAGATGTAGGTGGGATACAGACACGTGGCATGTTCACATCTCCAAGCTCTGTGGGATGGTCCCAAGAAAGTGTGAAGAGAATACTAACCTGTTGGGGTATATAAAAGGCTGGAATGAGAGGGACTGTTTCCTTCATGAGAGAGGATTGCTACTTCTATGGACAACATGGTTTGCTAGCCCCTGCAGAGCAGTTGCCATAACATATCATTCACCTGTGGGAATGAATTGGAAATACTCAGGTGCGGGCTTCTCACTGTAGTTAACTAGCACCCTGGCTAGACGCGTTTCAGGAGTTACCGAACATTTATGTCTGAATAAATGCACCTTCTAAAAGACAATGAGAGACTGAGAAAGAAGGAAAAGGAGAAGAGGGGGGATTGGATGGGAAGGGAAGGGAAGGGAAGAGAAGGGAAGGGAAGGGAAGGGAAGGGAAGGGAAGGGAAGGGAAAGGGAAAGGGAAAGGGAAAGGGAAAGGGAAAGGGAAAGGGAAAGGGAAAGGGAAAGGGAAAGGGAAAGGGAAAGGGAAAGGGAAAGGGAAAGGGAAAGGGAAAGGGAAAGGGAAAGGGAAAGGGAAAGGGAAAGGGAAAGGGAAAGGGAAAGGGAAAGGGAAAGGGAAAGGGAAAGGGAAAGGGAAAGGGAAAGGGAAAGGGAAAGGGAAAGGGAAAGGGAAAGGGAAAGGGAAAGGGAAAGGGAAAGGGAAGGGAAGGGAAGGGAAGGGAAGGGAAGGGAAGGGAAGGGAAGGGAAGGGAAGGGAGAAAAGCAAAAATTTTACCTCAGTGATGGACTAGGGTCATTTAGTTTTTAGCACATTTGGCTAGCTTTAGTTCTCTGCTAGTCTATTTCAGAGTGCTAGGCAGGCATTCAGCACAGTACCCAGGGAAATTGGAGAGGCACCACTCTGTGATTCAGATTGCATAGCTGTACAAGGCAATACAGAGTCATGAAGTGACTCTGCTCTGAGTCTCCTGCTGGACTGACTCTAAAGTAATTATTGTTGCATTCATGAGTATTTTGTTCTGGTTAGCAACGTGATAGTCATTTTTAAACTGATTTAGTCTCACCTATCAGCTTCACAGTAAATGAATATATATATATATATATAAAGGACTGCACTGTTTCATTCTATATTAAATAAATAATAAATAAATCAAATCCACACATAAAGCAGCACATGTTTTCAGGTTCTGTTTCATAAAATCACCCTGGAGAGGCCTTGTTTCCAGGGAAGACATTTTATGCAGTATGTGTGTATGCACTAGTGTGTCATTATTAAGATATAAGCTTGCAGGATCTTCCCACAGGACAGGAGCGTTGTTTTTTTTGCTCTCTTGCTTTATTAGATTCTATTATTTATAATGTGATTCATGCTTGTGTCTGAACCTGTGCAGACTAGAAAGAGTGCTATTTGGTACAATTATTATTGCCCATATTCTGTACTGACTATGAGCATTCCACATAGGGATGTAAGGGGTAAAAAGCCACTTAGTTATCCTTACATAGACAACATAAAAGCCAGACTTCATCTGGTGAGCAGAAGATCTGCTTCCTTACCTGCTCTTTTGGACTTGTACATCCATTAAGTAGTCATTGGATAAAATACGGAATCAGTCCTGAGACCAGAGTTGTGGTCCCTTACCTCACATGTGAGTGCCCTAATCGTAAGGCTGGAGCATCAAACTCATTCTTGTGAGCTCTTTTTGGCTGAACAAATCTTGAATTCCTTCTGCACAGTGGCACAGCTTCAGCAGAAGGAATATGCCTGCCTTGCCTCCCCAGGAAGCTTGTATTCTGACGTCTTTAATAGAAATTTGAACACCTGCTGCAGTAGATAGGATTGAATGTCTATATCATACTCCTTTCTTTAAAAAAATAATAACTTGATCCACTGAGCTGCAAAACCAGCTTTTGCTCTGATTGCACTGTAGATCAAAGTGGCTGATGCAACAGCACTTTAAAAAAGATGCATATCCTGTTGCGGTATGTTAGGCTCACTCACTAAAAATGGACACAAGCTTGAGCCTCTCTAAGGGAAAGCTAGATGGCTGGGAAACTTCAAAGTCACAATATAGTTTATGAGGTTCAGACACCTAGCTAGTTAGCTAGCTACTGAGAATAGAGACATAATTTAGGACTTCAGTGACTAACTTCTGCCCTAGTCTTGCTTGCTTTAAATCCTTTATTGGATTTGACCCTAACACGGTGTGGGCCTCCTTTAGGACCACTATGATTTTGTAGTAGGAGTATAGAAATTTGGCAGATACTTAAACCAATATTCCCTCCAGATGAAAATAGCTAGTTGGAACAATCTCTTCCTATTAAATCTGCAACCTGATTATAATTTTCTTCTATAGCCTACTCAAGAAATACAATGACCAAGATTAAATGAATCATGTTCTGCTGTGACTTAAATATACCATGCAATTTAAATGAAAAATGTGGTTGAAAGTAAAAAGGTCTCTGGTTTAAATTACACAATATTTGCATTCTTATCTTTATTTTAGAAAAATATGCCTGATACATAAATATATTCCAAAGGATAGAATCAGATAGATTAATGATTTTGATTGAAACAGATATTCCACCTGACATACAGTATGTATTGCAGATTTGGGTGAGAAAATCTGTTATTTAGCACAAATGTCTCTGAGACAGAAATTGAGAACATTAAGACCCGGAGTATTACCTGAAAAGTGTAATTGTAAAACTACTGGTGTAGAATTCTTGCAATTATATAGGGGAAAAATAATGCCATCACTGTCAGCAATGGTCAGTAACTGCTTAGTATTTATTTTTAACCAAATGGTTAGAATAAATATTAAAAATTTATTTTCAAATTAAGTATTTAATAATATTACATTTTCACTTTAATAGTAATTTAAAACTTTCTCACATTCTTTACTTAATGTAATTTTACTGCAAAGTAGAGACCTTTTCAGTAGTATACTGTTCTGATTCCATTAGCATTTTTAAGAAACCTACAGCCAAAAAAAAAAAAAAGCTTATTTCTGCATATGAAGTCATGCTATTGAAAATTATATACTCTGGCACCTTGCTGAAAAAGCCATTTCTATCAGGAGGGTATGCAGAAAGGTGTGAGTCCACTGGGGAAAAACAATCAGCTTTGCTTCCTCCAATATTTCAGGATCCTACATGACAAATTTTTTTCTTAAACCAAGGCCTCTTTTTATCAAGCTATAATGAAAAGGAGTGCTACCTGTTCAGTTTAGATTGTTGTAAACACTATTATTTTTCTCATGCTAAATTAAAGACGCATCTTGTAACCTGTTACGTGTTTATCCATTTTGAAAACAGAATAGGTTCCAAGTCAAGTGCAGTCACAGTGCTAAAATACTGAATGGGTATATCTAACATTTCCTGGAACCCATGATTCCACATGCAAATGTATATTCTTCTACATAATTACCTCACGTCTTCGTGTTATGCTATTTTAATTCCTTATTGTTGTGTCATGATAGCACAAAGGTATTGAGAAACTTCAGGAATGGCAGCAGCAGAACTGTTGTCATAATACTACTGCTGGTGAATGAACACTTCTGCTGAAACTCAAGTAAGTCTTACTGAAAGGAAAATTATATTCTGTCTGTGAGATTGCAGATGATATTACTGAAAATTTTAGGTAACAAAATGTGTTTGGCCTCTACCCTTCATATTCATCTCAATTGTGAGAGATTTATTTTTATTATTATTTTATTCTTGGCAAAAAAATGGCCAAAACTGTTTCTGATACTATGAAAAAACACATAGTTTTGGGGTATCTGTTTAACTGTTTGGTTGTGTCCCTCTACTGGTAGAATAAAAAACAGCTTGTTGTCATCTCCGTATTTCTCCTTCCACTTCCATAATGATTCCTGCCTGTCTTAAAAGACGTACAGGAATTTCAGATTTTAGAAAAATCTGAAGGCAGTTGTTTAAATAACATGATATTTATATTTAATTGACATATCTCTTGAGATACTGATTTCAAGATTTTATGTGGAGATAAAGTGCCTTAAAAAAAACAAACAAAAAAACCAACAAAAAAAACAATCGAAGATAAGAATTTATCCAAATGGATGGACATTTCTTTAACTTGTGATCCTTCAGATCTCCAATGAGACTGAAACATGATAATCCATTATTAAATACAGCAAGAACTGAACAAATTAAGAGCCATTTCTCTGCATTTCAGACTGGCTGAAAGTGCTGCTCAGTGCTAAGAACAATCTAGATGAGCTCTGGCCTACATTTAGTCAGTTACATCACGAGTTGGATAGAGAACAAATTGGATTCATATTTGTTGTTCTTGCTTTGACCTCATTAACTACAGGCATAATTCAGTTTGCAATGAATAGCTACCTTTTTTTTTCCCCCCAGGAAGTGGACTGGGTTTTAAAAAGAAAAAAAATGATTATGCCAGATTCTCATACTATTCTTATGTTTCCATATCCTAGTAAATGTCACATAAAATTCATTGGTTTTAGACTTAAATTTCCACCGGAAATAACAGAGAAAGTTCTACCAAGAATTACTGTGTCCCTTCTGCTAGACTGGGGCTCTTCTCTTAGGCCTTAATGCCACAAAGAAATTAGGCAAGTTGACACTTCCGTGTGCTGGGATACCAGGGCTTGTTATGACAAGATGCTGAAAAGACTTAACATCTATCCAATATCTCACCAAATAAGATCCCAAATTTCTTCTTTACATGTGATCCAAATGTAACAGGACTGCAAAGGAATGATGTCTCCAGTGCCCCTTTTTCAATCCAGTTGAGCAAATGGACATGTTCTGTGTCCCCAGAATATTCAGAATGTGCCCAAACATAGATCACATGAGAGTCTGACACTGTTTCCCAATGACTGCAAGAGATACACAGAGTTTGTGTACTGATTTGCTAAGAAGACACTAGCAGTGCAAAGAAGACAGTGGCAGGCATAAGAGAGCTTTTTCATACAGACACAAGGTCTGTCAATTATTTAGTTAATCTGTGTATGGAATGGAAGAAATCTGGGGTAAAATCAAAGACATCTGATTGTATGTGTACAAATATTTTACTTCTGGCTAAAGCATGTTCATGATATAATCTTTTACAGATTCCTGATTTTTCTTAAGTTTCTCTTATGATACAGGCCATGCAGTTATCAAATTTTATATAAATACACATTTGGCTTGAGTTTTCTCAAGGATTATGGAATGTGTTAAACTGTGCATATAATTCTGCATTATGCCTGAATACAAATTACATACAAATCCTCATTAGTTTTATCAATGTTAACACATTCATACACAACACAAATATTTGTAGGGAATCTCTTACGTCTAATTACAGATTTCCATGTTTGTGACACGTATGTGCTAATAGGAAAATCTTCCTGGTAATTTTAGAATAGGCTGGCAATTCATGTTTACAATTCTGATATTTGTTAAAATTAGTTCCCTTTAATGCTACATTATTTGATAATTATTTTGTGTACAGATAGTTAGAAACAGGTTTCATTACTATACCTTTGAATATAAGCAGTTCTTTTTTACACATACTTACTGATCTCATAATATGTTAATGCAAACAATAATCCTGTGCTTATTTTAAAAAGAAGCTTGCCATATCTTGATGACCCAGTCCACTGAAAAGTCATCTACTGAAGATGAGTAACAAACAAAAGGTTTGTTTTGTACATTGGAACAACAATGATGACAACAAAGATGACACAAAGGAAGAAAATCAAATAACATCTTATTCTATTTAGCATTTAAGTGACACAGAACTTTCTTTCTCATTTATTCTCTATTTGTTTCCGCAACCGACTAGGAAACAAAGATACATGGAATATTTCCTGTCCTTTAAATGACAGAATCAGCCCTGGTTTTTAGTTTTATTGTTGTTTTGGTTTGGTTTAGTTTTGTTTTATTTAGTTTGGTTATATTTAGTTTCATTTGGTTTGGTTTAGTTAGTTGGTGGATTTTTCGTTGTTTTTATTCTTAGAGGCTGACAATGACAATGAGATATTTCTCTTTGTTTCTCCTCACTGGAGAAGTTTTGAGGTTTTGCCACTATCAGAGAAATTTGAGCTGCTGTCACTCCATCATGCTATACATTGAGAGAGGGAGACCTTTAATGCAGACCTTTAATGTATACCCTAATGCAGTGCAAGTCTTAAGTCAGTAACAAATTTATATAATGTAGGCAATGTAGGCTGCCTCTTGGTATCTACTATTTACATTACTGACTGCTGATCTCTGCAGACTCTGATTGATGTGCTGCTGATGCTGCTGTTCTGCCTGACACTCGTGAAAGGTAAAGATATCCCATCAAGGTACAGAGCAGTATAGGGGCAGAAACACTGCAGAGGGAAATTACATTAAATAAATGCTTGTGAGATTTAGCCACCTCCAAACCTTCTCTGTAGGCAGAAGTGAGCTTCTAAGTGTTGACTGGACTCTGAGAATAAGGCAGTTGACATGCTGACCTTTTCAACAGAGGTCAAATGTATCATTTTGGTAAGCTGAGTGTTTCTCCCCACCTTCCTCACCCCTCTCTCTTTTAACTTAATTTTCTAGTAGGTAACTTATTGAAATGAATATTTCAAGAGGTCAGCATGGACAAAATTCAATAATCAGCACAGTTTTGAAAATGTCATATATTCTTACTTCTATCTGCTGTCTAAGCTCAACTGTGATTTGGACATCATGATCAAAAACTTTGAAACTTTTTGATGCTTTTTCCTTCATATGAAATTTAGAAGAGTTGATTAACTGACTTTGTAGAAAGTCTTCAGCTAACGTAATACTTTAAGGACATATTTAATTGGATCACAGCTTGAAGTGGTAGCAAACCGAGTTTGCCCTTTGCCTTAACGTACCTAGGAATCCTGATCTATATTCCTGATTGCTATTGAATTTTCTAGATTTCATTATAAAATCAATAACCGTTGCACGTGGTAAAATAGTTTACAAGAGCTGCAACATATTGTGGACTTCTGAAAACATACTGAGCTCACTGAAGCCACCCAGGCAGCCAATTAGGAGAAAACATCTATTAAGGAAAAACAGGGCAGTCCCATTGACTGCTATTGATTTTCTTAGCCCTGTGAAAAGACAATCAATTAGATAAAGAAGGCTAATGTTACAGCTGCAATTTAATAACCCCTAAAGAAAGGAGGAGGGCTATTGATTCCTGACATGGAATGCAGAGCTTATTGAAATATACTGAACTTCACCTGTCTTCTAATCCAGCCTCGAGGAAGGTCTTTTTGGGACTGAATGTAACTTGTGGCATAGAATCTCAAGTATTAAACTTGCTTGGTGATGTCAGACCTAAGAGATGCAAATGAAACAAAACTTTAAAGGAAGCACAAACACAGGGTTGAATACTAAATCACAGGAGCTATTGACAGACGCTGTCTTGGTGAAGGTTGTTTCTCTTTTTTGTACAGAAAGCACCAGAGTACCACCTGTCATTTTCAAAAGCAAAGTCAGTTTTGCCAACCAGCCGTGAATGACAAATAAAGCTTTATATGAAACACAAGGGCATATTATGTGCTATTGTGTGTTCTGCTAAGTGCTAATTTATCTGGCTTGTTCTCTTCAGCAAACACACGCACAGACACATGAAATAATCCATCTAATTATGTAGCTATTTAGGACCAAAACAAAGCAAGGTGTTTTTGTCTGATACAGAAGGTACATGATACAACAAAAGGTTCAACAAAACCTAACACAGTTAATGAAAATAAATGAAGTGCTGTAAGCTGTAACAATTTTAGAACAAATAAACTTTTGCCAGTTTTATATTTAGGGTAGACCCAGCTGCATTTCATAAATGGATGAGTACTTTCTTTCATTTTTTGATAGTCCCTAATTGGAAATGGCTAATAGGCCTTGTGGCTTTCCACTATAAAATCTGGTCTAAAATACCTTACATAGATATTTTCTTTATGCTTTTTTTTTCTATTACTTGTATTTGATCCTTTCTCTCTCATTATATATATGCCTCTTTTTTACCAGCAGACAGCTGCTATTCACAGTAATTGCCAGGGCAGTCAATTATACTTTAAATAGGCCTACTTGAGGGCAAATGAGCGTATGGTGGTCTAAATTGTGCTGGAGATGTATTATACACAAAGACTGTCATTTCAAGGATCTGGAACATGACAAATATTTTGTGGAAGCAGTGCAGTACCTATATAGTATGTGTGCTCATTACTGTATCAGTATAGCAATACCCAGTGGACTGTGCTTGCATGTTTTGTAACGCAGGCGTGTGTGTGTGTTTATATATATATAAATTATTTTATTTGTACACACAAACACTTACACTTATACATAAAATGCACAAAAATGAATGCCTAGACTGTGTAACAAACACTTGATTTTCTTAAATATATCTGTCTTTATAAACTCAGAGAGGGTACCAGTGTTCCAATGTAACAGGTTTTTTCAAAGATTTACTTTTCCCTAATACTATAGTGTAGTATGGAACTGAAGAAAATTATTATACAACGAATTTATTAAATCAGTTGCTAATTCTTATTCCTTGTGTGTGCACGTGTTAGGGTTCTAGAAAGTGAGCCAGACTAGAATAACATTAAGATCAATGTAACTAAAGCTGTGTAAGAAATGTGCAACTTAAGGCAGTGCTGACTACAAGATTAGAGGAATAATGATGAACCAGCAAAAATCCAAAATATAAGGACAGATCAAATTACCTGAAACATCTGATGTATATTAAGTTTGATGAGTTATTTTTACACAGAAATAGCCTTAAAGGACTGCAGATAAGCAAAATCTGGTAGTTTTGAAGTTAAGAAAGAAACAGATATGATAACTGGAATTAATTCTTATATTGCCATTGCAGATACGATAATTTACATCAGAGGCGCTGGTTCTGAGAAATACTGAGCATTTCCTGTTGGTCCCCTTGGGAGTTCTGAGTATTGAGCTCCTTTTGAGATCAAGATGCTTCTAATGACATACATCTACAGAAAGAAATAATAAAATCCATCACTGCATAGATGCAATAATACAGATAAGATGCATTTTACTATCCATTCTGAAAAGGAAGAATGCACACAACAAACAGGTCAAAAAATTGTTTTTGTAGGTCTTTCACTGTTGATAACTAAAGGCGTCTCTCAGAACAGCCTTTTCTTTTTATTGTATGAAATGAAAAGTACAGTACAGGTACCATATTAACAGAGTCAAACAATACACACAAGTTTGCAGATACTACTTTTGAAAGTGGATGAAATCAAATGTTGGGGGTGGGAACTACTATAAAGAGAGGTTCATTAGCAAATCATAGAATCATAGAATCATAGAATGTTAGGAGCTGGAGGGAACCTCTGGAAATCATGTAGTCCAATCCCCCTGCCAAAGCAGGATCACCTAGGACAGGCCTCACAGGAACACATCCAGGTAGGTTTTGAAAGTCTGATCCAGTGCTCTGTCACCCTCTCAGTAAAGAAGTTTCTTCTCATGTTGAGCTGGAACTTCCTATGTTCTAGCTTAGACCCATTGTTCCTTGTCCTATTACTGGGCACCACTGAAAAGGGACTGGCCCCTTCCTCTTGATACCCACCCCTCAGATATTTATAGACATTAATAAGATCCCCTCTCAGCCTTCTCTTCTCAAGATGAAACAGCCCCAGTTCTCTCAACCTTTCTTCATAGTAGAGATGTTCAAGTCCCTTAATCATTCTCGTAACTCTCTGTTGGAATCTTCAGTAGATCCATCTCTCTTGAAGTGGGGAGCCCAAAACTGGGTACAATATTCCAGGTGCAGGTCTCACCAGGGCAGAGTAGAGGAGGAGGAGAACCTCCCTACACCTGCTGGACACACTTTTCTTACTGCACCCCAGGATACCATTGGCCCTTTTGGCCACAAGGGTACATTGCTGTCCCATGGATAACTTACTGACCACTAGGACTCAAAGGTCTTTCTCCATGGAGCTGCTTTCCAGCAGGACAACCCCTAATCTGTATTGGTGCAAGGTGTTATTCCTCCCCAGTTGCAGGACTCTACAATTGTCCATATTGAACTTCATGGGGTTCACCTTTGGCCAGCTTTCTAGCCTGTCTAGATCTAGTTGGATGGCAGCAGAGCCTTCTGGTGTGTCAGCCACCCCTCCCAGTTTGGTATCTTCAGCAAACTTGCTGAGTGTACACTCTATCCACTTATCCAGGTCACTGATGAAGATACTGAACAAAGGACCCAGTATTGATCTCTGGGGAACACCACTGGCCATAGGCCTCCAACTTGACTCTGTACTGTTGATGACAATCCTCTGAACTCTGTTGTTGAGCCAGTTTTCAATCCACTTCACAGTCCAATTATCTATCGCACATTTCTTGAGCTTTCCTAGAAGGATGTTATGGAAGACAGTATCAAAAGCCTTACTGAAGTCAAGATATGTGACATCCACTGCTGTCCCCTCATCTACCCATTTGGTCATGCCTTCATAAAAGGATATTAGATTAGTAAAGCAAGATTTTCCCTTAGTTAATCCGTGTTGGCTACTCCTGACAACCTTCTTTTCTTTTGTGTGGTTAGAGATGACCTCCAGAATGAGCTGTTCCATCACCTTTCCAGGGATGGAGATGAGGCTGACTGGTCTGTAGTTGCCTGGGTCTTCCTTCTTGCCCTTTTTGAAGACTGGGGTGACATTGGCTTTCTTCCAGTCCTCAGGCACATCTCCTGTTCTCCATGTTTTTTCAAAAATGATGGAGAGCAGCTCGGCAACATCAGCCAGGTCTCTCAGCACACGTGGGTGCATCCCATCAGGGCCCATGGATTTTTATGTTTTCATCTTATCCAAGTGATCTCTAACCCAATCCACACTGACCAGTGGAGAGTCTCCAGTTTTGCTCCCTTACTTCCAGTGACTGGGATTCCTGAGGGCTGGTCTTAGGAGTAAAGACTAAGGCAAAGAAGGCACTCAGCAATTCTGCCATCTCTGCATCCTCTGTTACCATATCTCCTACCTCATTTAGCAGTGGACCCACTTTTCACCTACACTTCCTTTTCTCACTGATGTATTTGAAGAAGCTCTTCTTGTTTTCTTTCACCTCCCTAACCAGACTAAGTTCCACGAGAGCCTTGGTCTTCCTTGTTGAGTCTCTACATGCTCTGGCAGCGTTTCTATAATCCTCTCAATTAACCAGGCTGTTTTTCCACATACTGTAAGTTTCCCTCTTCTGTTTTAGTTTTTCCAGGAGCTCCCTGCTTATCCATGCAAGTCTCCTGCCTCCTCTATTTGATTTTTTTTTCAAGGGTATACATTTATCATGAGATTGGAGGAGGTAGTGTTTGAATATTGACCAGCTGTCTTGGGCCCCTACCTTCTAGAGCTTTAGCCCATGGGATACTTGTAAGTATATCTTTGAAGAGGATAAAATGAGACCTCTTAAAATCCAGGGTAGAAATTTTAATTATTATCCTGCTTCTCTCCCTGATAATACTAAACTTTAACATGTCATGGTCACTACAGCCAAGACTGCCCCAACCTTAAATCTGTGACCAGACCTTCTTTAAGAAGATTGTAAAAGGCAATTGAAAGCACACAAAAATACTGAACTCAGCAACATACACATAAAAATATGTGTTTGTAAGGAACACGTCCAATTAAGATTTGCTTTTTTTCAAATTCAATTGCATCACTTTTCAAATTCCAAATTTTATTAGAAAAGGTTGGGATTATCAAAGGATCATACTCCAAAACAGTCAGTTTCATGTCCCTTTAAAACTTTGTAAAAAAAAAAAATCAAGGTTTGTAAGTAATTTGCTAGTTTACAGATGAGAAACCAGTCAGTTAACAAAATATTTCAAATTAAGGGTATATTCCTTGATGATTCAATCATGTATGTCACTTGCAGCAAGGATGAGATATAAGAAAGGACTGGAGTGCCTGCATCCAAAATCCAGTTTTGAAAAATCCTCCGCTCAGCCATTACTTGATCCTGCAAGCCTAAATTCAGTTGAAGTCCCAGATTTGAAGTTCTGGTTCTATTTCCAGCACTACACTTTCAATAGGACCAAGAAGCTCAGCAGCTTTCCTGTGACCTTAAGTTTACCTGGAATAAAACTGAAGAGACTCTTCTGCAGTAAGTGCCTGAAAAGCTCCATCAGTGTTCTGCAAATGCACCATGCATATAACCCCGGGTCTCTGCAACTGGCAGGTATGGCCATAGGTTGCTTTAGAGCATAATGATAAAGAGAATCCTTCTTTTAGGTAGTAGCATATGTACATAGTGGTTGATGCACCCATTTGGCATGTAAGAGACCATACCTGAGCAGGGCTTAAGTATATATTTTGTTTGCTAAGACTGAAGCCCAAGCACTGAATAATAGCAGTTGTGGTTGGAAGTTTGTTCCCCACCTGTCTTCTTCTATTTATAACTCTGCACACAAACCTTCATGGTTTAGCAAGCCAGAAAGTAGACTAGTGAGTGCTACTCTTTAGACTGAAGGCTTTGATAAGGCTTTTTGATAACACCTTGCCTCTGATCCCTGCCCTTAGGTATTTTAAGTGACATAGTCACTGAGGCAAACCAACCACCCACAAAAGCCATAATTGGTAGTGGGAACAGAAGTTTACACAAATGCCATAACAGTAGGCAATGGAAGACTGCTTACTCATACCCCACTACTCTTCCAGATTTTTTGCAAGCTTTGACTGGAAAGGTACATGCAGAAGCAAAAAATCTTCATTTAGAAAAAAATAGGGTTAGTCTTTAGTCACACTGTAAATTGTTAAAAATAAAGAAATAAAGTGCATTCGTAGTTCTTTCAGTGTTTCATAAAACTTAGGAGAAATGTGTCTTGAAAAAATCTCTGAGCAGAAAGAGAAAAGTATTAGGATGTCTGTGTGTCACAGTCAGTTAGAAAAGGCACCTTCTTATCGTTACTGCTCATCATAACTGAAAGAAATGGATGCTCCCGATTGGTAGAAATTAGTTAAACAAGCTAGGCTAGATTCAAATGCCATCTGTTCACTGTTCTAGAGACTCAAATTACAAAACCTGCATTAATAACTAGATAAAAGGTACCTAAAAGGTTTGAAGTGTTGCTGCTCTTGATGGAAAATATTCAGTTCTAAATCTGAAAAAGACTATTTTGTTCATGATGTCCTCTGGTCTTTAGAATTTCTCTTCTGTATAGGTTATGTTTTCTTCCTTACATTGTCATCAAATGGAATAAATAAACATTAAAATTATAGTGTAGGAATTTTCAGTTGTTAAAGAAGCACCATAATATATAGGTTGGGAGTGAATTAGTGTAACAGTTCAGAGTCTCAGAGTCTGGAGGATTGCTAATGTCATGGAGGGATATATTTCTATGAAGGCTGACCAGTCTCCAACATACCAAGGAGTAGGACAGAACTGGAATTAGAATATGTGTTTTCTTATAAAGTACAGCAGAATTAGATAAATTACAAACATAAGTGGATGTCACAGTTTGACTCAGGATCAGCGATTAGACCAGAGACAACAATTCTCTCAATCCCCTCCCCCTCTCACCCAGGTAGGGAAGGAGAGAGAGAATTAGAAGAGAGACTTTGCTGGATTGAAAACTAAATTAGACAGCTTTAATTATATGTACAATTATATACAAATATATTCAGGAATGTGCAAAAGCCTCTTCCCTCCTCCCACCCCCAGCAACTCTCCTGGCACTCTTCTTAGCTGTGAGCAGTCCCAAAAAGTCTTGGACCACTGTCTGAGATAACAGCAGAGCAGACAGGGGCTGGGTTATGAGGTCAGAACCTAGGGGTTGACAGTGATGGATGGATGGAGTCCTCCCCAGACGCTGGCCATGGACAGAAGAGAAGGGAAGACGAAGCAGGAAGGAAGTTGTCTTCTGTGATCTCTGACCTTCCTCAGAGCTTAGGTAGATCTATGGAATGGAATACCTTTGGTCAGTTCTGCTGTCTGTCTAGTCCAGCTCCCCACGGGAGGGTCATAGATAAGACTCTCCTGCCCCAGTAGCCTCTGTAGCAGCAGAGCTAAGAAGCGACCTTGGAGCCTCAGCAGTAACATAAACATTCCAGTGTCATCAGTCCACTAACTGGAACACTTGTTGCTAGTTAAAAGAGAGCTTACTGAAGGGAAAAAAAATCAGTAAAAGGAAAATTAGCTTCATCCTGGCTCAAACCAGGACAGTGGAAAAGACAATTACAGTATAATGAACAAATAAGCCAAATTCCAGACAGTCTGGTAGGTGTTATGAGCATTCATTCAAGACCGAATTTTTAATAAGGTGGAAAATACAGATATACACAGTTCCATTTAGCAACTGCATAAATCCATTTGGCCTCAGTAAACAAAATGTCAAAAGTGTATTAATGAAGACATCTTGACCAGACAATGAAGCAAGGAAATAGCAGTCTTATCTGACTGGAATGCAAAGGACTCCATGTTTGCACAATTTACAGTTATATGTAACTTTAATATAGGTACACATTTAAGAAAATTTACTTCTCCCTCTGTAACCTCTGCAGGACAAAACATGGTAATAACAGGGGTTTCAGTTTGCTGTGGTTGATGTCTGAGACACCAAGCCTCGAGGTGCCTTGGTCTAAAATCCACATTGGTGCCTGCTTGACAGCTAGAGGGGCTTGCTTTTTGGGGCCAACTGTTGTGCTAGGGAAGTATTGTTGGTTGACCCTGGCCAACAGCTGAACACCCACCCAGCTGTTCACTCACTCGCTCACTCACTAACTCACTCACTCACTCACTCACTCACTCACTCACTCACTCACTCACTCACTCACTCCCACTCCATGCTGGGAGGGGAAATAATCTGAAAAGCAAAAGTGAAAAAAAAAACGTCAAGAAAAACAATGTTTAATAAGTGAAGGGAAAAGGGAGAGGGGACAAAAAAAAGTGATGCAAAGTCAGACTTCATGAGATTGTTACCGCCCCACCTCTCAAGTCTGTCAAGGCAACCCTCCCTTCAAGCATGTCGACCTCACCACACACTTTGGTGTCATCAGCAACCTTGCGGAGGGTGCACTCAATGCCACTGTCCATGTCGCTGACAAAGATGTTAAATAGCAGTGATCCAAGCACCGACCCTTGTGGAACACCACTTGTCACAGGTCTCCATCTGGACATCAAGCCATTGATCACCACTCTTTGAGTGTGACCATTGTCACAATCCAATATTCAGATATGTGGCAATTTTTTATGATCTCACCAGGACAAAACAAAGATAATCCAATATTGGGTGCACAAACAGACACTGGCGCTGGTGCGTGGTCTCATGAGAGATGGGGCAGAGCCCCCTTGCTGTCTAACATTCCTCACAGCAGTGGGAGGCTGGGGGGGCTGGACTCTGCCTTCCCTCTCCTGGTATAAGCCACACAGCAGCTGCACCCGTTTGTCCAGCAGGACCTGTGAAAAGGTGTAAAGGTGATCCCAAATGGTGAAATTAAGACACAAACGAGGTCAGATGTCACGTACACAATGAACTTTATTGGAGTTACACAGCAAAGTCCCTAGAGCAGACAGGACAGAGAGGAAAACAGAAACAGAAAAGAAAGAATAAAGCAGAATTATGGAGATTAGCAAGATAATAGTTACCACCATGGTCCAGTGATGTCGTCAATGGCGAAGTGCTTCAGTGGGGAAGTGCCGTGGTGGGGAAGAACTTTGCTGCACCCACAGTGTCCCAGATTTTATACAGTTCTTGCCCTCTTCCTCCCGTTTCTCCCTGTCCTCTGTCTTCTCGTGCCTCAGAGATGGTGAGGGGGGGCTATGGTGCCAGGACTAGGTCCTACAGATAGTCTTTGTTTGGCTAATAAATAAGATAAGCCACTGATCAACAGTAAACAGGAGGCTGAGACAACTCGGCACCACAGGATTAGTTTACTGCAGTAGAGGTTCAGTCCTAGGAGGCGACTTCAGACTGGCACTCTCTATTTTTTCCTGCTAAGTTGGTGGTTTTCATGAAATCTCAAGGCCTGGTTATCGCTGGACATTCTGCTCCAGCACCAGCTGTAGGGTTCCTTTGTCTTCAATCTCGGCATGTCCCACACCACATTCCCCAGTACACATCACAGGGGAGTAAAAGGTTTGGTGGGTTGCTGAGACATCTCTTTAGTCCAGCAACAAGTCCTGTTTACCTCTCAGATGTCTCAGGACAAACACCAGACATCCTGAGTGCCAAAGTACACCGCTTATCTCTTGGATTGTTCAAGACAAGCACTATACATTGGAATGTCACAACCACCCAGCTAGTTCCTTACTCAACAAGTGGTCCATCCATTGAATCCATACCGTTCCAGTTTCAATACCAGGATCTTGTGTGGGACAGTGTTGAATGTTTTGCACAGGTCCAGGGAGATGACATCAGTTACTCTTCCTTTGTTCACTGATGCTGTGACCCCATTGTAGAAGTCCACCAAATTAGTCAGGCAGGATTTGCCCTTGGTGAAGCTATGTTGCTGTCACCAATCACCTGTTAGTTTTCCACATGCCTTAGCGGAGCCTTCAGGAGTATCTGCTATATGATCTTGCCTGACACAGAGGTGAGACTGACTCATCTATAGTTCCCTGGGTCTTCCTTTTTTACCTTCTTGGAAGTCATAGTTTTGTTTCCCCTTTTCCAGTCAGTGGGGATTTCTCCAGACTGCCAAGACTTTGCAAATATTTTGGAGAGAGGCTTTGCAATTTCATCGGCCAGTTTCTTCAGGAGCCATGGATTAATCCTGTCAGGTCCCATTGACGTGTGCATTTTCATATCCTTCAGATGGTCATGAACCTACTCTTCTCCTACTTTAGGGGGATCTTCCTTTTCACAGTCCATGCCTTCACCTTCTCTAACTTGGACGGTGTGATGAGAGCCTTTGCTGGTGAAGACTGAGGCAAACCAGTCATTGAGTACCTCAGCCTTCTCTATGTCCTGCATGGCCAGGTTTCCAGTTTCTTTCTGAAGTGGACCCACATTTTCCTTCATCTTCCTCTTATTGCTGACACACCTGTAGAAGCTTTTCTTGTTGTTCTTAACATCCTTGGCCAGGTCCAACTCTAGCTGTGCTTTGGCCTGCCTTACCTGATCCCTTGCTTCTCTGACAGATTGTCTGTGTTTCCCCCAGGATACCTGGCCCTGCTTCCACTTTCTGTATAGTTTGTTTTCACATTTAACTGTGTTCCAGGAACACCCTGCTCATTCACACAGGCCTCCTGGCACTCCTGCCTGCCTTCCTCTTTGTTAGGACAGATTGCTCCTGGGCACAGAGGAGGTGATCCTTGAATATGGACCAGCTTTCCTGGGCTCCCCTCACCTCTAGGGCTTTGTCCCACATTATCGTACCTAGTAGATCCTTGAGGGGACCAAAATCTGCTCCTTTGAAATTGAGGGTAGTGAGCTTGCTTTACTCCTTCCTTGCTGCCCTAAGGATGCTGAATTCTACCATGTCATGGTTGCTGCAGCCTAGGCTCCCATTAAGTCTTACATCATCAACCAGCCCATCTCTGGTGGTGAGAACAAGGTCCAGAATAGCACCTTTTCTTTTTGGTTCCTCTACCATCTGGAGAAGGACGTTGTCATTGATGCACTCTAGGAACTTCTCAGATTGGTGGTGCTTTGATATATTGTCCCTCCAGCAGATATCGGGGTGGTTGAAATCCCCCATGAGAACCAGGGCCTGTGAGCATGAAGCTGCTCCTCTTTGCCTATACAATTCCTCATCCATCTGGTCATCCTGGTCTGGTGGCCTGTAGAAAACCTCCACTATGATATCTCCTATCCCTGTCTTCCCTTTAACCCTGACAAATGAAGTTTCAGTCAACTTGTCCTCCATCCTCAGGCAGAGCTCCATAGACTCCAGCTGGTCATTGATGTCAAGGGGGACACTCCCTCCTCTTCTGCCCTGCCTGTCCTTCCTGAAGAGCTTATACCCAACCATCTTCCCACTGAAGTCGTAGGAGTCATCCCACCACGTCTCAGTGGTACCAATAACATCATAGTCCTGCAGGTGTGCATATATCTGCAATTCCTCTTGTTTATTCCCCATCTGTGCATTCACATAGAGGCATTTAAGAGGGGTTGTGGTTCATTGTATGGCATAAACTGGAGGGAGATGCCAGCCAGCTGAGATGTAGGGACTTTTCCAAACAAAATAAGATACTTTCTATGTTCTCTGGCCTCTGGGTCTATGAAACACATAGGCAGTTCTCTGCAATGCAGTTTTGTTCCTCATGTTTGGTCCCCAGGTTAAGCAGCTAAAACTTCATTAAATCTAACCCCCAAATGGGATAAGAGCATTCTAGTTCTGGCTTTAAAAAAACCTCCCTTTAAATACAGGACAGTTTTTGGAAAAATATTTTCTCTTTAAAATCAACTGAAAGTTTAAGAGGACAAAATTCAAAAATGATACAGTAATGCAAACTACATTTCAGAAATAATTCTACAATAAAGCCTATAGCTTCCCTTAAATATACACGAGATAGCAAATAATTCAAGTATTTTGAATCATCTTTTTACTTGTTATAGAATAATAAGAAAGACAACTGTCATTTTAATTTTGAAAAAGGGCGGATGTTTGGTTAATAAGAATTAAGTATTCAGGAAGGCAAGAAGAAAGGAGGAAGGAAGGAGGGAAGGCATGAGAGAAGGAAGGAGGGAAGGCATGAGAGAAAGCAGGAGGGAAGGCAGGAAGACAGAAAGGAAGGACGGCGGGAAGGAAGGACGGCAGGAAGGACAGCTGGAAGGATGGGAGGAAAGAAGGACGGCAGGAAGGCAGGAAGGCAGGCAGGCAGGAAGGCAGGAAGGCAGGAAGGCAGGAAGGAAGGCAGGCAGGCAGGCAGGAAGAAGGCAGGAAGGCAGGCAGGAAGGCAGGCAGGCAGGCAGGAAGGCAGGCAGGCAGGAAGGAAGGAAGGAAGGAAGGAACCATTTCCAATCTTATATTGCTACATAACAGAAAGCTCTGAAACAAAACGTTGCCTGGTTACAAATAAACAATGCTTTCAAAGAAGAAAAGAAAAATATGAGAAAGGCGTATCTGAGGATCAACAGATGATTTTGTTTTGGGTAGATTGTATTTGTATAGATAGTAAATCAAGTATGTGGTATAGTTAAAAATGAATAAAGTGTCTGAGGAGTTTTGCTTTTTGTTCTGTTTGTAACTTGTGCAAATCCATGAATTAATTGCAATTTTCTTTGATATGTTTGTATTTGTAATTATATATCAAATTATGTCTGCATAATTATTGAGCCTCAACTGGTTCATGAATGGCTTTTTGCTGGTGCTCAACATTTGGCATAGGCTGTGATTCAATGTTTTCAACTGCCTTCTTGCTTAGCATGAACACGACAGTTCCAGAACTCCAGTACCATGGAGGTCAGGGAGATTGCTGCAGCTAAAGAACAGATAAAACATCTAAGAAAAATACTTCCCTTCATCTCTGCCAGCTGTGTGAAATACTCAAAAGCACCAAAACCACCACAATTTTTAATAAATGAAAAGATTAATACTGTTGGTACCCAGCCTCCCTATACACTTGCCATTTTTACACCCTAGATACCTACAGCACTTCCCTTCAGCGGTTGTTTTCCCCATATTCATTTTACATAATGTAGTTTATTTCTGTTTTCAAAACTGTCCACTTTTCCCCAAGCTGAGATGATTTCTATGATATTTGCCTTATTCTTCACACTTGATTCTGCTCATTATACATTTCTCTTGTCATTAAACTTGTTCCTGCTTTGCCAAGTTTTTGAGGTTACTTTCTCATATGTTGAAAGGTAGGGAAAAAGAAATACAATACATGTGGGAGTTCTAGAACTCTTCCTTTGCAATATAAACGTTTTTCAAAAAATTATACTAAATTAATATTTTATTTTTTTTTTGTGGAAAAAAAATGCATACCTTTTTACCAAAAACTCTCAATGGAAGTTCAAATCCAGAAAATCGCAGTCCTCTGTTTCTAGTAAACATGTTCATACTTGGAATATTAGCATTGTATCAGCCGTTTGCTGGAGGTTAAATGTCAGTAATATTTTAGCATATTATTACTTGTACATAATATTCAAACAATGGATTAAACAGTTGTACACAGTTTAAGGATATTAGGCTTGACCTTAGACCTTAGAAATAGTTTTTAGTGGTTCTTTTATCACTTACCCGTATGGACTTCAAGGCTTAAAAATCACAGTTTTCAGCTATAATAATCCCTAAATGATCTATTGGGGAATTAAATGCAAACTTAAGAGGCTGTAGTTCATCTGGTAAATAAGAAATAAACAATAATTTTCCCATGTCCTGTTATGAATTTTTGAGGAGAGAAAGAGTGGTAAAGACTACCATAATTAAAACCAGAAACAAAATTCAGTCTCTGGAGCTTTTTTTTGTTCTTCTTCCCTGCCCCTCACCTCCCTGTCAGATATGCAGGAAAGAGAAGATTGTTTACACCCTTTTGGAGGTTGTAGATCACTCCTTGAATTTCACGTGGAGGAACTTTCTTGTGGCATAGAGCCATTTGCCACTGCTGATGGGGAAATAATATAATTCATTAGGTCTTTGATTAATTCCTCACTGGTGTCCAGAGCCACAATGCTCTTAAGGGATGGGAAAGAGGGAAACATTTCTTTCCACTCATAAGCGCAGCTGTGTTAGTCTTAGAGACAATCCAACTCTTCATTAGCACCTTGCGCAGAATAAATAGATCTTTTGGCCACATCCTCAGTTTAGATTTTCTTATAAAGGCCGTAAGGAAGTATCTAATCCATGTGAATGTGTGTGTTTTCAATGTGGAAGCTTCCAGGGTGAGTGATGATGTTTCTTAAAGGCAGCAAAAGTGGTCAGAGTCAAAGTACCCCATATTGAAAATTTTAATGTGATCATCAATAAATAGGACGGAATGAAGACTCTCAGTACAGACAACTCTCACCAGAAGAGGAATTATCACAAGTACGCTAATCAGAATTGAAGATTTACTCATTTCTTCTTGGCTGAAATTCAGCTCTTATAAATGAACAGTCATTCCAGTCAGTTACACTTTTAGACAGTGAAAAGGAAGCTAATTTGCTCATCCTACACAAAAATTCTACATATAATTCCCTAGTTTTTTTCTTATGGCACATGCAAAAATGTATTATTGCTTTTTGCAGCTACAGTAGTTGGAATGTGTTTGCAAATACGCCAGAACACCACATAATTAAATCCTAGATGAAATCAGATGAGAGAAAATCTTGTCACTTGTGGTTTTCTTTTCACGGGACTTTCTTGTCCCATTGCACGGGGAAATAGCAGAAATTAGTTCACAAGAATTAAATCTCTGTGTTTATGTAATTTAAACTTTGAGAAAGTACGAACAAAACCTGTAATTAAAAAATGAAAAAGTCTAATTAATTTATTTTGTGAAATACACAGGCCATTTACCACAGTATATTAAAGAACTTTTGAATACAAGTATACAAGTACATATACATATACAAGAATACAAGTACTTGAGACTTTATTCTATTTTATTAGTTTGCAAACATAAACTATGATATGTCAGACTGAGACTTATTCAACTTAATTTACTCTACGTTGAGGAATCCTACAATGAATGAATGAAAGGAAAGAATTTATTAAAATGGAATTTCATCTAAATGATGGAGTAAACACCCTAAAAATAAATTAATGCTTAACAATTAAACTACTATTCTACTTTTACTTGGTATAAAGCAAAGGTATTTGCATATTTCTAAATTTTGGGTGTACTAAATTAAAAATAAACAACATCACATGCACAGCACTGAAACATCAAGAAAGGAGATCCTAGAGTTCTGGGTTTAAGAGTACAGAAGGAACTAGGAATGGCAGCATGTGCTTTGTCCATCTAAGGGTCAGAGGGTAACCCTTCTTTGTTGCATGTAATTAATGTCATAAAAGATCACCACTCAAGACGTTAAACTGTACATCTTGCTGATCAAAAAAGTTTAGGTTTAGGTTTTTTGGGGGGTTGGTTGTTGTTGTTGTTTGGGTTTTTTTTTGTTTGTTTTGGTTTGGTTTTGTGGTTTTTTTTAACAAAACCATCTGTTATGGTTTGGGAGACCCCGGCACTGTGTTGGACACCTATCGGAGAGAGAGGGGGTCTTTAGCACCCTGAGAGACTGGCAGGGGTCAGTATTCCCACCCACTTCTGTCACAATCTATAAAAGCCACCAGAACCGGAAGCCGCTCTCTCCTTCCTCCTACTCCTCTTCCCCTGCCGGGTGTGCTGCTGGGTTCCTTCGGCTTCCCACGTGCTCGCTCCAGAATCCAACTACATCGGGTGCTGTGAGGAGCCGTGGACCTCTTCTGGAGTGGCCCTGTGTTCCCCATATCCCTGCCATCCTTGAGATCGTTTTCGTGTATTTGTATATAAATATTTACTCACCCCGCCCCGCGCCTCCGTTTTCTCACTTCCCCCCCCCCGCCTCCGTTTTACCCCTTTTCGTTGTGTTATAGTAAACTTGTTTCTGGTTTCAATTTCCAAAGTTGAAGTCTCTCTTATTCCCCTTTCTATCTTCCCTTGCGAGGGAGGAGGTGGAGGGTAATAGAGAGCAATTCTGTCCTCTGGTTGTCTGGGGTTCACCTTTAATACTTAAACCAGAACACCATCTGTTCACAAAACCACAACCTACTTCACTCAAAATAATTGCTAAGAAAAATAAGTTTATTTCTGATTCATCCTTTAAAAAGTAGGCAATGTATGTTTTCGTGGTTTGGGTAGCACAACAACAAAGAAACAGACCCGTGGCCACTCACTCAACTCCTGCCCCCCAATACACTCTCTGTGGGATGGGGACGACAAAGGCCAACTAGAATCTCACGGGTCAAGACAAAGGAGAAGGACCATTCTTCACTGATTAAGGTCCCGGCCAAAACAGACTCAACTTGGGGAAAAATAATAATCTAATTTCACACTAATCAGATGCACACAGGACACACACAACACAAAGAGAGTGCTTCCGTACCTTACCCCCACCCTTCCCTTCCTCCCAGGCCCAAATTACTTTGTTCCTGATTTCTCTCCCTCCTTCCCCCCGCGGCACAGGGGGATAGGGCATGGGGTTTAGAGTCAGTTCACGGACTGGTGGTTCCTGCCACTCCCTCCTCCTCAGGGAGAAGAATTCCTTACAGTTCTCCCCTGCTTCCCCATGGGGTCCCTCCCATGGGAGAGAGTCCTCCATGAACCTCTCCTTCATGAGTCCTTCCCACGAGGCCAGGAGGAAGCTCCTCCAGCATGAGCTTCCCACAGAGTCATGGGCTGCTTCGGGAACAGTCACGTCCCCTGGCACCAGGGTCTTCCACAACTGCATAATCCGAGTGAACTGGCAGCAAATCCAAGTCCACTGGCCAAGTTCACTCCTCCTGGCACCTTCAGAGAATGTTCCACCACGTTCCTCCATTAATGCTGGTGCACAGCCTGTCGTCTCACCATAGGTTGCACAGAAACTTCTGTTTGGGTACCTTCTTCCCCTTCTTCCTTACCGACCATCCGGGATCTTCACCCCAGCACTGCCTCTCACCTCTCCAGCCCAGCTCTTCTTTCTTTCCACCCACTAAGTGGTAGCTCTGCTCAGGTCTGGTATCAGTTCTTTCATATGTTAATCACAGAGGCACATCTGTTGTCCCTCTAGTGGCTCCTTGGCTGGTTTTGGAGCAGTGGGAACTTGTCAGCTTCTTACCAGAGGCACTCCTGGGGCCCTTCCCCCACTACCAAAAATTCTCGCCAAACCAAACCAGCACATATATGAATGAGTTTGTCTTACATTAAAGTCCACAACAGGATCTTGTACCAGACTTCAGTTTGTGTTTTGCATCTGACTGAAAAATAATTAGAACTGGCAAAAAGGAAGTTATTTTAGAAAAGTATTATAAAATAAGTTATAAAAGCATTTTTAAAATACATAGCTATTACTGAGTTCATTTACTGTCTCTTTGATAAAAATATAACCATTTTCAAGAGTTAAAATGCGATCTTCTTAGATAATGCTTGTCCAAAATAATAATTACAAAAATCTGTTACAGACATTATTTCTTTTTTTTTTTTAATTAGCATTGATTTATCACCAGAATAAGCAATGATTTATTGACTAGCATCTCCCTTTATCACTGTTACTCATAAATGGGCTGTAGTACCAGCACATAGCCTAACAAAGGTCTCAAGAATAGGTTGCATGGGGAGTGCTGCAATGATGGAGATAAGCTAGAGCCTGGAGGAGGCAGGCATGGAAAAATGGGTGGAGCTGCACTCTAAATAAGAACTTAAATGCATTGAACTGTGCTACAGCAGAGACAATTCTATGGGTTAGTATCAGAGCCAAGGGATTTTTTGGTGGGCATCTGATGCAGACTGGTCGTGAGGTGAAAATGGAGAATCATAGAATCAAAGATTCATCCTGGTTGGAAAGGAACTTGAAGATCATAAAGTCCAGCCATAACCCAAATCCACCCACCATAACCTAAATCTACCCATTCAGTGCTTAAATCATGTCCCTAAACACCACATCTATATTTCATTTAAACACTTCCAGGGATGGTGACTCCACCACCTCCCTGTTCCACTGTCCAACCACTCTTTCAGTGAAGAAATTCTTTCTACTATCTAGTCTAAACCTCCCCTGGTGCAACTTCAGGCCATTTCCTTTCATCCTGTCATTATTCACTTGAAAGAAGAGGCTAAATCCCATCTTCCTACAACCTCCTTTCAGGTAGTTGTAGAGAGCAATGAGGTCTTCCCTCAGCCTCCTCTTCTTCAAACTGAACAATCCCAGTTCCCTCAGCCTCTCCTCATAGAACTTATTCTCCAGACCTTTCACCAGCTTGGTAGCTCTTCTCTGGACATGCTCCAGCAACTCGACATCCTTCTTGTAGTGGGGGGCCCAGAACTGGAAACAGTACTCAAGGTGTGGCCTCACCAATGCTGAGTACAGGGGCACAATCACCTCTCTACTCCTGCTGGCCACACTACTCCTGATGCAGGCCAGGATGCTCTTGGCCTCTTTGGCCACCGGGGCAAACTGCTGGCTCATGTGAAGTCTGCTGTCAGCCAGCACCCTCAGGTCCTTCTCCACCATGCAGCTTTCCAACCACTCATCCTCAAGCCTGGAGCTTTGCACGGGGTTGTTGTGAATGAATGCAGGACCCAACACTTGGCCTTGTTAAACCTCATACAATTGGCCTCAGCCCATCAGTCCAGCCTGTCCAGGTCTCTCTGCAGAGCCTTCCTACCCTCAAGCAAATCGACACTTCCTCCTAGCTGAGTGTCCTCTGCAAACTTACTTAGGAAGCACTCAATCCCCTCATCTAGATCATTAATAAAGATATTGAAGAAGACTGGACCCAAAACTGAGCCCTGGGGGACACCACTAGTGACCTGTCACCAAATGGATCCAACCCCATTCATGACAACTCTCTGGATGTGGCCAGCCAGCCAGTTTTTTACCAAGCAGAGACTGCACCTGTCTGTGCCCTGTGCCACCAGCTTCTCTTGGAGAATGCTGTGGGAGACGGTGTCAAAGGCTTCATCAAAGTCTAGATAGACAATGTCCACAGCTCTTCCCTCATCCACCAAGTGGGTCACCTGATCATAGAAGGAGATCAGGTTAGTCAAGCAGGACCTGCCTTTCATGAATCCATGCTGGCTGGGCCTGATCCCATGCCTATCCTGCACTTGCCACATGAGTGCACTCAAGATGAGCTTCTCCATTATTTTCCCGGGTACTGAGGTCAGGCTGACAGGCCTGTAGTTCCAAGGATCCTTTTTCAGGCCCTTCTTGTAGATAAGTGTCACATTGGCAAGCCTCCAGTCATCTGGGACCGCTCCTGTTATCCAGGACTGTTGGTAAATGATAGAGAGAGGCTTGGCAATCTCCTCTGCCAGCTCCCTCAAGTACCCTTGGGTGAATCCCATCTGGCCCCATAATCTTTGGAGTGTCTAGGTGCTGCAGCAGGTCTCTGACTGCTTCCTCCTGGATTATGGGGCAGTTGTTCTGCTCTCCATCCTTATAATACATCTCAGGAGGTCAAATACCCTGAGGGCAGCTGGTCTGACTATTAAAGACAGAGGCAAAGAAGGCATTAAGTATCTCAGCCTTTTCTTCATCCTTGGTTGCCATGTTCCCCTCCTCATCCAATAAGGGATGGAGATTCTCCCTGATCCTCTTTTTGCTGTTAACATATTTGTAAAATCTTTTTTATTGTCCTCTATGGTAGTGGCCAGATTGAGCTCCAGCTGGGCTTTTGCCCTTCTAATTTTCTCTCTGTATGTCCTCACAAGCTAGGAAGGCATAACAATAAAAAGAAGAGGTGTCTTTTTTCCAGGTAAAAAAATTCCATGAAACCTACAAATCCATGTTTTCATTTTCTCCCCACAGAAGTGGACATAATTGAGAACATTTACACCAGTCCTTCATGTCCTACTGGGCCTTTCAGAAATTATCTGAAATAACTGCAGAACCCAGAGTTTTGTTAAGTCTGAAGACTAAATGATTCTCTTAAAGTATCTGTTAAAGAAAAGACGAATGTTTGGAAAGATACATGGATAGCACTGATATTTATTGTTCTGACTGTCTGAGAGAGCAGTAGGCAAATCTGCTGTGTGTCTTCCTGCAGTATCCAACCTGGAAACACAGTCTCACATGACAGTATTGCAATATTTTTTGGACAAAGCATGTCCTTTAGGGGCCCTAATCCTTTCTTCCATATTCTAGATAAATCACATGTTTACTGGAGCTTCAGGAGGAAACTATAAACAAAAAAGTATTTGGAGAATTTAAGTTTGAAGTGATGGAAGGAAAAAAGAAAATCCCATCATAAGACAGTAACCATGGTTTGTAAATCTCAGGATCTCTTACCTTAAGTTTCTGTATCACACCATTGTCCAAGAAAAAGAGTGGAAAAGACAATCAGTCTCTTTATTTTTCCTTTGGCTTCTATATTCTTTAAGGCTGACTATGTTTTATGTTTTACCTGGAAAAACTGAAGCAAATCAAAGCAATAGTACCTAACAACTCTAAAAAATACACTGAATACACACACTAGTGTGTTTTAGGCATCCCTCAGTAGTCATAAACTGTCTTCAAAAGCTAGTAACATGACAAACCATCATAAATCATTATGAAATTATTGAAGTGTCAAGTAATGACAATATATCTGTGAACATCCTTGTTCAGTTTGTCTGGTCTAATAGTTAAGTTTATCTCATTTCTTTGTTTGATGACATAATTTTGTATTTTTTATGGTCATTAAAAATATTATGTATTATAACAGATATTTTTAGACTGTCTTCATTATTTGACAGTTTTGACAGACATTATTGATTTGGCCGGCAACTGTGGCTAACCAGAAGGGGACAATGTGACAGTTTTATGTAACAAAAGGCACAGTGTCATGTCAACTGAACTAAATGTTGTACAAAATGACAGCAGGACAAAAACGCCTTTCAGACTTAATTTTCTGCTTCATTTTTTCTACCATCAATACATAAGGCAGTGCAGTAGGTGACACAAATTAGCAGGATAGAGCAAAAGGTCTATCTCTGCTTCTGTTGCTATACTTGACTTCTTTCCACTAAGATAACCAGCAATTATTTTTAAGGTGAACGAAAAAGAAGAGCAGCTTATAGTAATCAACCTACCCCTTTAGGAGAAAATATATCCCTTGTAAGGATTCTTTATATGTTTCTCCTAGGTGGCTTTTGGAAAAGATGAAAGAAAAAAGTCCCCCATCTGCTAGGTCATGCCTACAAGACACATTCTGTCAAGCCTTAAAAGCAACAAGAGCTTTGCCTGTGGGATACCTATAATTATTATGTGGAGCGGCCTTGTGCCTGCTGTAGCTCATTGTTCTGCTAACACAACCCGAATGAGAATAGTGGCTCCAGGCTGTGAGTTGATAAAGTGCAACTTTTCGATTTTGCTCTTCTATGGCTCTAGCATTGTGCACAGTCTGTGAGTGACATCTTTGGCCTTCCTTTGGGCTGAGCAGATTGAATCTGTCATGCTGAGTTAAACAATGACTAGGGGACACAACCTTAGCAGGGCCTGTCATTTTTTCCTACTAATTCAATCTACATTTAATCAATGAAAGTAATTTCTTGTTTGTTTAAGGCTCATATCCAATGGATCTAGAGGATCCTGAAGTAGTGCACCTCCACCCTGACCTTCTTCCCTTTTTGAACTTGGACTAGTATATCAAGAGTGGAATTAGTGAAAATTGCACATTGTAAAGTTGTCATGCTGCTCACTATATATTTAGTTTCCTTTTATGTTTATATATAGCTGAGTGTCATTTTAGAATTCAGCTTTCCCACAGATTTGATGAAAAAGAAATTAGCTAGAGTTATGCCTCCCAACAGCAATGGCAGTACAATGCTAAGAATAATAATGTACCCTCTTAGCAGAGTATACATACATATTCAGGAGTTGTCCACATATATGTCTCGTATGTAAGGGTACTAATGTAAGGATATTTCTTCCTAAGTACAGGCTATCACTGTTATTGAGAGTAGCCAGTAGTGACTTATGCAAGTTCAAGGACTTTATTGATCGGTTTAGCTGGTCTTAATCAAAATCTGTCTTCCTTTCCACTCATAGTGATTAAATAAGTCTAAGAGAGCCTGACATCAAGTCTTTGACTTTTTATTGGTTCTTAGCAAGTGCTGTGCTCAGCAGTTCAGTAGCCAGCAGTTGCCAGGCAGGAAGTTGAAAACTCAAGGAAAGTTAAAAAAAAATATATCTAAATTTATACAGCAAATTAAACACATCAAGAAGCAAGAGTTCAAGCACAAGTTTTTATGTTTTCGGAATGGTTTTACTTCTTTTTAATAAACAGTACCTTTTGAACAGACTAGAAGGGGAAAATCAATGCTTACCTGATCATAAATATGACTGGAAAAAAACCCACTGCGTTTTTAAAATTATATTCAATATTTTAATCCAATTTTCCATTCAGATTTGGCCAGTTAATCTGGAAAGATTCTGGAAAGAAAAACAAGCTAACAAAGGAATCAGATTAAATTTTTTAGACAACATATATATTGTCTCCACACACCTGCATAAAATCTGTGGTTTATATATTAACATACAAAGTTCTCTCAAACAATTGGATATGCTTTTCTAAAGGCATGAGCAGAAATTGAAAACATGCTATCTGTCTGATTATTCGCTTTCAGAATTTCTTTCATAGAAGCACAGAATCATGGAATAACCACTTGGAAGGGACCTCAAGGATCATCTGGTCCAACCTTTCTTAGCAAAAGCATGGTCTAGGCAAAATGGCCCAGCACTTTGTCCAGCTGAATCTTATAAGCGCTCAGTGCTGGCGAATCCTCCACTTCCTTGGGGAGATAATTCCAATGGCTGATTGTTTGCATTGGGAAATTTTTTCCTCTTCTGTCCAATTGGAATCTACCCCTGAGTGTCTTGCACCCATTAACCTCTCCAGCCTGTCCATATCTTTTTTGTATAGAGGGGACCAGAACTGAATACATCAACATGATGTCACCAGGTCCATTTCCACAGGCCTGCTCCTCAGCCATGTAGAACCCAGCCTGTGTTGCACTCCTAGATATTTTTTTCCCAGGTGCAAGACTTTGTATTTGTCTTTGTTAAACTTTGTAATGTTCTTGTTAGCCCACTCTTCCAGCCTATTCAGGTCTTCCAGCATGATGGCTCTCCTTTGCAAAGTGGCTACTTCCCTACTCATTTTGGTATCATTGGCAGACTTCACCACGGTACACTTGATCCCATCATCCAGATCACTTATGAAGATATGAACAGTGTTGGGCCCAGTACTGATCCCTGGGAGACGCCACTTGTGACAGGTCGCCAGTTTGAAAAAACTATTTATTACCACTCTAGATGTGGCTTGTCAGCCAGTTCCCTACCCACCACACAACCCACTCTTCAGAGCATAACACATCAGTTTCTCTAGGAGGTGGCTGTGGGGAACTGTATCAAAACCCTTGGAGAAGTCCAGATAGACAACACGTCCACTGCTCGCCCCACATAGCCAAGCATGTTACTTCGTCATAGAACGTGATCAGGTTTGTCAAGCATTATTTGACCTTGGATAATCCATGCTGACTTTTCCCAATCACATGCTTCATTTGACTTGTGATAGCCCCCAGGAGGATTTTTCCATAACTTTCCCAGGCAATGAAGTAAGACTGATGGGCCTATAATATCCTGGATTCTCCTCTAAGGCCTTCCTGTAGAGGGGGAGAATGTCGTGGGCCAATATCAAAAGCTACCGGACTGTCAGGATGCTTCCACGACTTCCCCCCCACAACTGAGAGGTTTGTGAATGAGACTGCATGCACGGCCACTGTGGGACCGAATCTTGGAGTGTGATTGGAATGCTCCCTCACCACGCTCACAAATTGTTACTGAGACCAATGTTTAACTAACAAATTAATGGGTTTATTAAGGGTGTAACACAAATTGAGGGACCAAGGTTCAGGGAAGGTAATCTAGGTATATATCAGAAAGGAAAATCAGGGTTCTATGGTATTAGTAAGTGCACTCCCCACTAGAGAGATGTAGGATTAATGGTGAAGAACGGTAGGAGTTGAGCCTGGTAGAGATGTGTATGTGGATGTGTGTGTGTGTGTGTGTATGTGCACGTGTGTTACTCTCCTTCTGCAGCGATGATGTGACCAGCATCCTGGCGACTCAGCAGCGGGGTGAACCCTCCATCAGGCAACAGGCAGGCACAGCAGGCAGGCAGGGCATGGCAGACAGGCAGGGCAGGCACAGCAGGCAGGCAGGGCAGGCACAGCAGGCAGGCAGGGCATGGCAGACAGGCAGGGCAGGCACAGCAGGCAGGCAGGGCAGGCACGGCAGCGACTCCCCACAAATGCCAGGCTCCGACAAGCGGCAAGCAGCGATCCCCGACAGGCAAGTACAAGCCCCCCTGAACAGAGGGGCTGCAGTACTTGCAGGCAGCTTAGCTGATCACCATGTCCAGCAGATGAAGGAAAGTTCTCTGGTTCACCAGCACAGCCCGCCTCCTTTTAGATAACATGACTTAGACAGGCTGGAGAGTTGGGCGGGGAGAAACATGATGAAATTCAACAAGGGCAAGTGTAGAGTTTTGCATTTGGGGAAGAACAACACGATGTCCCAGTATAGGTTGGGGGCTGACCTGCTGGAGAGTAGTGTAGGTGAAAGAGACCTGGGGGTCCTGGTAGACAGGAGGATGACCATGAGCCAGCAATGTGCCCTTGTGGCCAAGAAGGCCAATGGCATCCTGGGGTGCATTAGAAAGGGTGTGGTTAGTAGGTCAAGAGAGGTTCTCCTCCCCCTCTATTCTGCATTGGTGAGGCCGCATCTGGAGTATTGTGTCCAGTTCTGGGCCCCTCAGTTCAAGAAGGACAGGGAACTGCTGGAAAGAGTCCAGTGCAGAGCCACAAAGATGATTAAGGGAGTGGAACATCTCCCTTATAAGGAAAGGCTGAGGGAGCTGGGTCTCTTTAGCTTGGAAAAAAGGAGGCTGAGGGGTGACCTCATCAATGTTTACAAATATGTAAGGGGTGAGTGTCAGGGAGATGGAGTTAGGCTCTTCTCAGTGATGACCAGTGATAGGACAAGGGGTAATGGTAGTAAATTGGAGCATAGGAGGTTCAAGGTAAATATCCGAAAAAATTTTTTTACTGTAAGAGTGACAGAGCACTGGAACAGGCTGCCCAGGGAGGTTGTGGAGTCTCCTTCACTGGAGACATTCAAACCCCACCTGGATGCGTTCCTATGTGATGTGCTCTAGGTGACCCTGCTCTGGCAGGGGGGGTTGGACTAGATGATCTTTCGAGGTCCCTTCCAACCCCTAAGATTCTATGATGATAACATTCTCTGTTCAACTTGCGGACAGGTGTCCAGTTTTTCAGCCTGCTATCTGTATTTCTGCCAAGTCTGTTTCAGTTTGTCCTTGGCTAAATCAGCAAAAGGCACTTTGCTGGCTTGAAAGGCATTCCACCTAATCTTAGGTGGGGGGAGAAGGAAAAATGGTCCCTTCCCCGCAGGGTGACATTAGCCTTCTTCCAGACTTCTGGGATGTCTCCTGATCTCCATGACTTCTCAAGTGGACAGTGGTCTTGCAACTATGTCAGCCAACACTCCTAACACACACAGGTGGTTATCGTCAGGGCTCATTGATTTGCAGGGGTAAAGCTCCTGCAGTAGTTCACATACAGACTCATTTTTTCACTGACAGTGGGTCTGTGTTTGCATTGACCTCGATTTTTGGTTCCAATGCTTGGGGACCAACAGTGCTGGTTAAAGACAGAAGTGAAAAAAGTATTGAGAACATCTGCCTTTTCAGCATTATTGGTGACTAATTCACCTCTCCTGTTTAACACTGGGCCAATATGTACCTTCTGTTTCTGCTTGTAGTTTACACACCTGAAGGACTCATTTTTGTAGCTTTTGACATTTGGCCAATTTCTACCTGAGCTGAACTTTTGCAATTCTAACTGCATTTCTCAATGCCCTGGAAATGCCCTTTTAGTTCTCAATGGGTAGTCATCTGCTTTTCCATCTCTGTTTTTTCTTCTCTTTTGGTTTTGAACAGACTCAGAAGCTCACAGTTAAACCAGAGGTGTCTCTTGCCCTGCTTGTTTCCCTTACCTTTTTTAGGCAATGAACTGCTTTTGTGCTGCTAGAATAATGTTCTTGAAAAACTGCCAGCACTCACTAGCTCCTTTATCCTCCATGGAAGCTTTCCGTGGAATTCCACCCTGTTGAATTCTGAGCTAGCTGAAGTTTACTCTTCTAAAATATAAAACCTTTGTCTTAATACTAACCTCAGTGTGGTCTGGAAGATCCCAAACTCCACAATGTTGTGATTACTGCCATCAAGGTTGTCAGTAATGGAAATAATACATAGTGGGTTTTCTTGGTTTGTGAGTAGCAAGTCCATCAGTCTCTCATTCCTGGTTGGCACATCTAGCATTTGTATGAAGAAGCAGTCCTCAACACATTCCAGGAACGTGATGGATGACATCTGAGCTGCTGTACTGTTCTTCCAACAAATGTCTGGGTAGTTGAGGTCACCCATAAGAACCAGGTTCTGTTGATTTGAAGCTTGCTTAAATGACCCAAATATTGCTTTATTGGCCTTATTGTCTTGGTTTGGAGGCCTGTAGTTTCCAATTAAAGATGCCTACTGTAAACTTCCTCATGAAGGTGATCCCTCTGATTTTGACTCAGAAATATTCAACAGGTCTTCCACAATCACCGTAGTTGACTTCTATACATACAAGGTTCTCTTTAACACAGAGTGTGACTCCTCCTCCACTTACTTCCTGCCTGTCTTTACAAAAAAGCCTAGACATTCATTGTGGTCCCCCAGTCACGTGAGTTGTCTCACCAGATTTATTATTGCTATGATGTCATAACTTTCTGACTGGGCATGGAGCTCCAGTTCCTCCTTTTGGTTCCCCAGTCTCTGGGCATTGTTATACATACACTTGAGGTGGTTGGTCTTCTGTTTCTTATCTTGTGAGGCAGCTAAGGAACATGTGTCGCTGCTCTGGTTGGCCTGGCTCATTCCTCAGTTCATTGCAATGATGTGATCTTTGCCACTTTGGATCCTACTCACCAAGTCCTTCAGTTTAAAGCCTGCCTTACCAAGCTGACCAGCCTACTGCCAAATAATCCCTTGTCTTCTCTGGAGAGGTGCATGCCATCCCATCCTAACAGGCTATAGTCACTGAAGAATCTCCTATTGTCATACAAGCCAAAAACTTCAAGATAGCACCAGCCACAAAACCAGAAGTTGATTTGCATTATACATCTGTTTCTGGCTGTACACTTTTTTCCAACTAGTTAACCAGAAGAAAAGGTAACTTGGGCACTAATACTCTTTGCTTGCACCTCCAGGGCTCTGTAATCTTCCTTGATTCTACCCAGGTTCCAACTTGCAGTGTCATTTGTACCCACATGAAAGAGTAGCAATGGATAGAAGTCTGTGCTCTTGACACCCTCTCAGCAACATCTAAGTCCTTAGCTTCTGCAAGGCATCATTCCTGTCCTGACTCACTGGCAGACTGGCAGATGGGCACCTACCTCAGTGCTCTTAAACAGAGAGACACCCACTACAAGCACTCATTGGGTTTTTTTCAGTACCCACTGTTCTGCTGGTACAATTCCTCATTGCAGACCTTGTTTTGGATGTCTACAGCTCTTAAAGCTTCTTATATTTTTTTCATCGTAATACTGAGGCTAGGAGGCTAAAGCAGAGTCCTGGTTTTGTGGGTTACCAGGGTCCAAAGTGTTATATTCTCTGTGGTGTCTGTCACAGGAACATGGTTCTGAAACTACTTACCTATCTCCATCTCAATTCCTTTAATATTGAGCAGTCTTTTAACTCTTTCCTGCACTTCAGCCCACCTTTTCTCCAGGAGAAGGGTTTTCTGGGCACTCATTGCAATCTACCATCTGTACTGAAGTTTCTTTCCTTACTGGTTCCACCTGGGTGAAGGCATTAGGCATCTCAGGGGCTCCCTCTGTAGAATCCACAGGTTTAACTCTGAGGGGAATGCCTACCATCCTGACAGAGACCTAGAGAGCTTCCCTGGTCTGTGGGCCTACAAGCAAGGTGCACAGCCCTTCTCACACGTGGCCCTGGTCGCCAGAAATTTCTAGGGCTTTTTGAATCTCCTGCAGTTGCTACTGGTAACTCCCAAGCTCTGGTGAGAGCTGCACGCTCCTGGAGGAGATCTCGCCTCTTCCTTGGGTTTCACCGGCTCTGAGGATCCTCCCCCATACACCTCGGCCTGGCACTCAGCCACAGAAATTACTGTTGCTGCAACTGTTTTTCCTACTGAGTCATTGGCTCAATGCAAAGAGATGACACCAGAATGGTCTTCAAAGAACCTTGGTAGCATTACAGACCTGGGTTTCAAGAAATTTTGCTGTATTTCTGTTTATTTATCTTAAAATAAAAGGTATAGGAAGAGCTTCTTTTAAAACTGCAAAGCTGAGCAAAACCAGCTTCCTTAAATAGGACTGAACCCTAAGCAGTATAGCAGTACTGTTTAAAGTAAGAATCAAATGGATAAAAGTGTTGTTTTCTGACCATATTAAGACCTAGAAAATCCCCTTCTTACAACATTGACAATCCCACCCACATGAGTCAAAGGGTAAGGAAAGACTTCTGTAGTGTTAAGGGAATTGGGTCTTTACCAGCAGAAGCTCAGTCTCACAAACCAGCATGTTCTCTCAACAGATCTGTGTGCTGGAGGAGTGCATACAGTAATGGCTCCAGGTCCTGATCCAATCTGTTTCTGCTCAGCTTGTGACCATAGAGTCAGGCTGTAATAGCATTAGTAAGAATAGTGAAAGAAATAAAGTAATATGATTTTCTTCCAAGATAAATGAAAGGGTTGTGTGCAGGCAGGTTTCAAAACAAAGAGTTCATTTGATTTTGGAAAGCTGCACACATATAACATCACATCACTACATTTGGTTTGTCAGTTAAATGTTGCAAGTGTTTGACTTTCGTAAGGCACAGAATGCTCAAAAATGACAGACCAATGAAAAGGAAATTGAGGAAAACAATAATGATTGATTAGCTTTATTTCTTAACATTTAACAGTAGTAATGTACACACATGTTGTTCAATCATATTATGAACATCTGGGTATAGCATGAAAACCACCTAGAACTAGCAAAGTTTGGTTTAAAAGTTCTTCCACTTACCAGCAGACTCGGATAATTAAATATGGACAGTTATTCCTACCTTCTAGCCATGCATTTTTTTGAGTAGTACTGCTCTACAAATTTTTCTCACTTTCTCAAATAATATCTTATTTCTCTCTAAATCATTTGTAATTTTAAATTACTTTTTCAGCATGTCCATCCACATTTATACAACCAATGCATACATTTATAGGATTTCAGGACAGTTAAGTTTTTCTGGGCTTTTTTTGTAGCTGCTTCTCTCTTAAAAATTCCAGCTATGTAAGAGTGGGACCACAGTCCTACTCTAGTGATATTTCATCTCAAATAAAGATAAAGATGTGCTGTACTGTCAGTCAGTCTGTAACTGCTTTAGTGAATGAAGTTAAGTTTAAGGACATCTATAATATTAAGCATATGGCTAAATATTTGCCTGACTAGTGCCTATATTGAGGAGCAACTGTTCTGCTCAATTTTGCTGTCAGGGTCTAACCTGCCCCTCAAATTACAGAATTACATGCTCATCCTGGCAGCTTTCCCCTGTTATGTCACTGCAGCAGGATAAGCAGGATGTGTAGGATGGCACACTGAGGTGTGCTACCAAATATAACATTTGGAACAGAATTGAAAGTGCATTTTCAGGATATGTTTTTTTGGGGCTTATTTCAAGCCTCTCTCTCTGCAAATGCTTTCTCCCCTAACAGATTTTAATCAGATCCATTTGAAGTTAAACATTATGTCCACATACTAGAAATTAATGTAGTGCCAAAGAATGATAATGAAACTGAAAGGGTAAATTATTCAAGAATGCCCTGTCTTTAAATTCCTACTATATTTTCATCCAAAAGCGTAACAGAGAAAAAGTCCCAGAAAAAAGTGAAAAAGTGAAAGTAAACGGCTGGTTTATGTTGCTCACCATAAGGTAGATGAGCAAGAAACTTCAGGGTTTGTTTTTACCCCTTTTTACCTCAGTTTTACTGGACAGCACTTTCATCTTCAGAAGAAGACTCACAATACTCCTATATTTTCTTGTGCTCTCACATCAGAAGTCCCTGCAGGCTTTGCATGAGAGCATTTGAGGCACTAAGGAAAGTAGAGCAGCTGGGCACAGGGGAATGATACAAGCAGAGATAGTACATTTGGATTTTATTTTTTTTTTTTTAACATGCTTGTAAACACCTAACACAGTAAAGTGCTATAATAACATGAATAATAAAAGCAGCACCAATACAGTGTCCCAAGGAGTGAGTGGGTTATTTGCTGGTGAGGTGCCAGCCAAGGCTAATCCATGCCTTGAGGTAATTCCCACTGACTACTTTGAAATACAGCTGTTAAGAAAGAGAGGGTGAGACCCCACACTGGAAAACGGGAAAAAAAAAAAAAAAAAGAAAGAGAGAAAAGTGGGGGCATACCAAATCCCAGAGATGAGGGAGGAAACTTGGAGCCCTCCCAGAACACTCATTCTCAGAAGTCTCATTCCTGCTTTGCACAGTGAAGGAGCATTACTATTCCCCCTTCACCCCAGGTGATACACAAATGAAAAAGAAAAATGATGGTAATATTTTCACCTCTCAGAAACCTCCTTTTGCAGTTAAAAGAGAAAGCTAAATGTCAAACATTTTGATGGATATTGCAAATGTATATAACCTTTAATTTTCACATAAGAGCCTTGCTGAAATTCTGGTACTAATTAAAAATTTTGATGTGCTATTGTAAACCATCAAAATTAAAGATCTTGCTCTTAACTGTAATAAATTTAACCAATGACGATGAGTCAAAGGGAAGTAAAGACCAGTTTTATTCTTGGCAGAAATTGCCATTGAAATAGCTTATGCATGTTGTTCTGATATTCATACATGGAAGTCTGAGATGGAAATCAGCCATATATTTCTTAGATATTTTTAACTAGTATGTAAACAAATAAATACGAACATGATCTGCACTGATTTGGAAACATCAGTTCTGGAGCAGTTTGTTTCTTTTTATTTCAACCAGACATCAAAACTCTAGTAGCTATGTCCTGATTATAAAAGCTGTTAAAACAACTTCTGCCTGTGAAAGTCAGTATAATAATCACATTCTGTATTTGTTTTGAATGTGTGAGAGGCTAAAGCTTACTAGGAAACTAACTCTATCAGTTTCAAACTACTGATAGCTCTAATTCGTTATCAGGAGGAACAGATATTTAAAAGATATATTGAGCTTTTTCAACTATCAAAGACCACTTGAATGAGGGTATATGAATGGATCATAAATTTTAAAATAATGAGACAATTATGTCAAGTTCTCTGCTAGATATTAACGAAGTGCTTCATAGGTAGCATTTTTTTATAGTCCAAAAACTCCTATTTTTTTTTAACAGTGACTCCTACTGTTACAAGATAAAGATATGTATGTATCAATGAATACTTAATATGTAAAACAGACATCAAATTAATTATGGGCATGACTCTGTGAATTCCCCTATGAATTAACTGAATTCTCTATTTTTTCCTTCCCCTGTGGCACCTTTTAATAAAGGTGTTTCCAAAGAGCAAAAAGCAAAAGATGCAACTGGTTTAAGATACTTCTCTGAATACAGCATTGATGTACTTGGTAAAAAGAATAATGGAGGTTTCTAAGAGTGACCTTAACACAAATAATGTCAGAACTGTTGCAGCAGTACTCTTCTGGAGCTAAGCCATGTCAATCCTTTGCTGTTTCTCTGACAATCAAAGAATCTGGTTCAATGAGCAGGAGCAAAGTATCATCTGTGTAAAAAGACAGGCCTTCTACAGCATTTAGGTAAAAGCTCCAGGATGGCATGTCTCTTTGAGTCTAAATAAAGCAGATACATGGCAAGGAGGGAGTTGTTGGTAATCAGAAAGAATAACCCCAGCTTCTCTTTCTACTTTTTTTTTTTTTTTCCCATATACCCTTCATTAAATGCACGCTCATGTACTTCTGTCTGGCTTCCCTTCCTGACTCACTTGCCTCCCTCTGTGCAGCGAGGTAGCCTGCACATTATCAAACAACAGCAGCATTCAAAGAATGTTAGTCTTATATTCATAGAGGTTTTGACATTCCAGAGGAAAGCTATTTTCATTTATGTAAATAACCTTAAAAACACTCAGAACATGTCTGTGATCGGAATATGCCCTCATTGAAATTTTGGGGCTTGTACTATTTTAATAGCTCTGCTACTAGCCTTCAAAATCACAGAATCACAGAACTACCAAGGTTGGAAAAGACCTTTAAGATCATCAAGTCCAGCCTATGACCAACACCAGCTCACCATTTAGGCCATGGCACTAAGTGCCACATCCAGCCTTTTCTTGAACACATCCAGGGACGGTGCCTCCACCACTTCCCTGGGAAGTCCATTCCAATGTCTAATCACCCTCTCCGTGAGGAAGTACTTCCTAATATCCAACCTAAAACTCCCCTGGAGCAGCTTGAGGCTATGCCCTCTTATCTTGTTGCTAGTTGCCTGGAAAAAGAGCCCAGCCCCCACCTGACTACAGCCTCCCTTCAGGTAGTTGAAAAGAGTGATAAGGTGCCCCCTGAGTCTCCTCTTCTCCAGGCTAAACAACCCCAGCTCCCTCAGCCGATCCCTGTAAGACTTTCCCTCTAGTCCCTTCACCAGCCTTGTTGCTCTCCTCTGGACCCGCTCCAGCACCTCAATGTCCTTCTTGAAGTGAGGGGCCCAGAACTGGACACAATACTCAAGGTGAGGCCTCACCAGTGCTGTGTACAGGGGGAGAATTACATCCCTACTCCTGCTGGCCACACTATTCCTGATACAAGCTAGGATGCCATTGTCCTTCCGGGCCACCTGAGCACACTGCTGGCTCATGTTCAACTGGCTGTCCACCAGCACTCCCAGGTCCCTCTCTGCCAGGCTGCTCTCCAGCCACTCTTCCCCCAGCCTGTAGCGCTGCCTGGGGTTATTGTGGCCAAAGTGCAGGACCCTGCACTTGGTCTTGTTGAATTTCATGCCATTGGCCTCAGCCCATTGATCCAGTCTGTCCAGGTCCTCCTGCAGCTTCTTCCTACCCTCTGGCAGATCAACAGTCCCCCCCCAGCTTGGTGTCATCTGCGAATTTACTGAGGGTGGACTCAAACCCCAGATCCAGGTTGTCAATAAAGATACTAATAGGACTGGTCCCAGTACTGATCCCTGGGGGACACTGCTGGTCACCAGACGCCAGCTGGATGCCCGGTCATCCAACCAGTTTTTGACCCAGAAAAGGGTGCACCTGTCGAAGCCATGGATTGCCAGCTTCTCCAGGAGGATGCTGTGGGAGACTGTGTCAAAGGCCTTGCTGAAGTCAAGGTAGACTACATCCACAGCCTTCCCCTCATCCACTAGGTGGGTCACCCAGTCATAGAAGGAGATGAGATTGGTCAGGCAGGACTTTCCTTTCCTAAACCCATGTTGGCTGGACGTGATCCCCTGGTTGTCTTCTACATGCTGCTGGATGGCACTCAGGATGATCGGTTCCATAACCTTGCCAGGCACCAAGGTCAGGCTGACAGGCCTATAGTTCCCCAGATCCTCCTTCTGGCCCTTCTTGTGGATGGGCGTCACATTGGCCAACCTCCAGTCATCTGGGACCTCCCCAGTGAGCCAGGACTGGTGATAAATGATTGAGAGCGGCTTACCCAGTTCTTCCGCCAGCTCCCTCAGCACCCTAGGATGACTCCCATCCAGACCATGGACTTGTTGGGATCTAAGTGGCACAGCAGGTCCCTAACTACTTCTCCCTGGATTACAGGAGAGGGATTCTGCTCCTCATCCCTGTCTACCAACTCAGGAGCCCAGTTGTCCCAAGAGTAGCTAGTCTTTTTGTTAAAGACTGAGGCAAAGAAGGTGTTAAGCACCTCAGCCTTTTCCTTGTCCTCCGTTACTAAGTTCCCCCCCCCATCCAACAAAGAATGAAGATTTTCCCTGACCCTCCTTATGTTATTAATGTATTTATAAAAGCATTTTTTATTATCCTTTACAGAGATACTTTTACAGAGTATCCTTTACTTTAGTTTAAGTCCTAGTTGAGCTTTTGCATCTCTGATTCTCTTCCTACATAACCTTACAATATCCCTAAATACTTCCTGATTCACCTGTCCTTTTTTCAAAGTTGATACACTATTTTTTTATTTCTGAGTTTTTGCAATAGTTCCCTGCTCAACCAGGCTGGTCTTCTTCCCTGCCAGGTCCTTTTTTGGCACACAGGGACAGCCTGCTCCTGCGCCTTCATAATTTCATTCTTAAAGTAAGCCCAGCCTTCCTGAGCTCCTTTGTTTTTGAAGGGTGTTCCCCAAGTGACTCTCCCAACCAGCGTCCTTAAGAGACCAAAGTCAGCCCTCTGGAAGTCCAAAAATAGAGGTTTTGCTGACGACCCTCCTAACTTCACCACATATTGAAAATTCTATCATATCATAGTCGCTGTGCCCAAGACGACCTCCAACCACTACATCTTCCTCGAGCTGTAAGGGTTGTACCCCTTACCACAGAAAGTATGCCTCCCATGAAACTTTCACTGTATAGGGGAGACTAGATGGACGCTGCGCTTGCAACTGTTAGTGTCTATGGCACCGGGAACCAGGCTTCTCGGGGAGGGGCCTGCTTCCCTGTGAGTGCTCTGAGTGGCTGAGCCAGGCTTTGTATGCAAAGGACTATTACATTAATGCATTGCGGCACCTGAGATGGGTCTCCCTAACCTGATGAAAGTGCCTTAATAGTAGGGGGGATGCTTCTGCCCCTAGAGATGAGGAGCAGGAGTGGTAGGAATTTGCTGCTGGATCGTCGTGAGACCCGAGAAAGCTGAAAAGCTTAAATGTTACAGTTCTTCTCAGAGCACAAAATTGCTCCTGAAGAGGATCGCAGACTCAAGCCGACCGGACCAGCACCGGGAGCTGGGTAGAACCGAGCGGGGCGGACCCTGATTCGGGAGGGAGTGAGCTGCCCAACTGCCGCCGAGCCGGGAAAAGCCGAGATCCAACGGGCCGCCGCCGCCCCCCAGGTGCTGCAGTGCATTGCCACCGGAGCTGTCGCCGCAGCACGAGTACTGCCGAGCTCAGCCGCTGGGGGCGGTTCCCGCCGCACGCGTACTGCTGCGCGCCGCCGCCCGAGCGCCGCCGCGGGACACCGCCGAGCGCCGCCGCCGCCCGAGCATGGGGCACTGCCGCGCGCCGCCTGAGCCGCGAGCGCTGTGACGCCGCTGCCGCGCACGTGCTGCTGTCGCTGCCCTCCAGCCCCGTCACCAGCCGCTGGACTTCGCCCAGGAGCTGCCGCGACATACAACGAGCCGGGAGTGTAAGAACCCCCTCTGCAAATCTTTCCTTTAGTATAATAATCTTCTCCCTATCTCTTGCACCCCTGTGGCTTGTATTGTATTTACATTTGTACACCGAGTTCTGTCTATAAAGCAACAACATATAGAAACCTTCACTCCGTGTCCTCATTCCCTTTTTGAGCGTGAGTGTGTATCTACCCGTGGGAGGGGGGTTTCAACAGGTATCAAGTAAAACCAAACAAGGAGGGGTTAACTGCTCGAACCGCTTTCTCTCCTCTTTGAACCTTTACACCAGCCCTTCTGTGTTTGTGAACAGTAGGTCTACCATGGCACTATCCCTGGTAGGTTCACCTACCAGCTGTAGCAGGAAGTTATCTTCTATACATTCCAGAAACCTCCTCGATTGGCCCCTTTCTGCTGTGTTGTACTTCCAGCAGATGTGGTATGTTGAAGTCCCCCAAAGAACAAGGGTTGGGAACGCAAGACATCCCCAAGTTGTTGAAAGAACATCTCATCAGTCTCTTTATCTTGGTCAGGTGGTCTGTAGCAGACTCCCACTAGGATATCGGCCTCATTGGCCTTCCTTTTTATCCTCACCCATAAACATTCTGCCTTGGTGTGTCTAGTGTTGAATTCTAGGCAGTCAAAGCACTCCTTAACATAGTGTCACCTCACCACCTCTCTTGCCTTGCCTGTCCCTTCTAAAGAGCCTGTAGCCATCCATTGCAGCACTCCAACCATGCAAATCATCTCACCACGTTTCTGTGATGGCAATTACATCATGGTCTCCCTGGTGCACAATAGCTTCTAACTCCTCTTTTATTTCGTGTGCTTCGGGCATTGGCATAATAATGCTGAAACAAAACTTAAAATCTTTTTAAACCTGTTTTTTTCTCCCTTAAAGCATTATTTTAATGTGCCTCTATCCATCATTCTTATCCTCTATATTGAGTCAGTCTCACGCTCATTTCTATAGATTTACATTATGTGTTCAGTTTTCTAACTAATGTACTGTGAATTGAACTTCATACTGGTGGAAAGAAATTTAGAAACTCATTTATTTAGAAAAGCATCTGCCTGAAAGACATACAGAATGGCTAGGAATACTTCAGTATAGGCAATTAAATAATTAATTCTTAGAACTGGAGTAAACATAGAGCATAGTCATTATTGCCAACTGAAGATAGAGAACTTGTTTTTTTTTTTTAAAAAATAGGAATAAAAGAGAAATATTACACCTGGATTAATTGGTATTCAGCGCTTTTGCGTTCCTCCTTAAAAATCATCTTGTCTACACTATACTGTTAACCTTAATTTCTACTCTACTGCCAGTGATGCTCAGCACTACATATCATTTGAAACTTTCCATAATTTGACAACATTCCTCTTGTCCTAGCTGAGGCAGAACCTATGATTTCCAAACCATTCAGCTAAATGTCTACAACATATGTGCAAGAAAAGCATCCTCTTTTGGAATTCTATCAGCTGTGCATCATTTGCCTACTCCCTGTAGTCTTGACATGAACCTTGATCTTTAAGATTACACCGCCACTCTTTTTTTCATAGTAACAACTTTTGCAGAAAATATGTTACAGTAACTAGTTTATTAATTTTCTTTTAGCTTAATTCCATATGGGGATTCTTTACACTGTTTGTCAGCTTACAAAGCTTGAGTCCCAACAGATGAAGGATATCCCTGACCACATTCACCAGGTCATTAAGACATACACCAGTTTCCATCTTTGTGCACCTACATGCCTAGTTTGTCAAACATGCTCAGAATAACCATAATTTTCACAATACATGCACCTACTAATACTTACCTCACTGACCCCTTTATTGTCTTCTTTATGACCTCTGACTCTCACAATTTCTCCTTCAGTTACTCACACAGACATTCTGTCAGAGCACCCTCTTGCTTTGTGCAGTAAAATTCCTTCCACCAAGGGTAGCAAAATTTTAATCAGTACAAATCTCATCATAGCAAGCAAGAGTTGGGCAGCAGACCTTCAGCACATTCACAAACATCATTTTCATGTTGGCCAAGACATAATTTTGGTCTTAGAAGTTCTCAAAGGATAGAAAACTGTTAATACTCCCAGACTGACTTAGCTGGTCTATTAGTTATAATTATATACAAATGTAGATATAAATATTTTATCATATAATTAGTGTCCACCATAGGTGGAATCATTTACTTTCTAATGGTGTCTGTCTCTCACTGTCTGCTAAAGGGAGCATCAACAAACTATTAGGTGGATGAAGCTGTATAGGGTAAATCTTACCAGTGAATTTTCTTCCTTAAAAAACTGTAATTCTTTTTCTAGCAATACAATGCAGGGCATACAAAGGAGAAAGCTTGTCTTCATAGGAGAACGTAATTTTTAAAAGTAAGATTTAAAACCAAAGAAATACCCTTTACTAAGTCTAAACAATATGTTTCACTTATATCATTAAGCTACTGCAGTTACATTAAATCAATGAAAAGAAGGTTAGTTTTCAAAAGGTAGATTTTAAACACCACAAAAAAAAAAATCACCTGATCCTATCATATAACTTCAGACAGACCCTGCAGACTTCAAGAGTACATTTAAAAGATAAAAATATCTATACAATTAAAAAAGGAATAAAAGAAAAAAGACAGAAAGAGAGACTGAACCAGTAACCCTGGAAGAAAAGAAACAAAAAAGTACAAACTCTCTTTCCTTTCTACTTCCTACCTCTAGCAATTTTATTAAATTACTACAGTAATCAGCTGAGACCCATTAAATGTTAGCTTGACCTCCTTCTCAAGTATCAAAGCAGATGCAGCTGGAATGAAAACAGATGGAAGGTGTAAATGAGAAGATTCAATTAACATTTTTTCTCCTTTTCATGTGAGTTTCAAAAAGAAACTCCCCCAGGATTGAAAGTGATCCTTTAATTTAAGAAATATCTTTTTCGTCTACTCAAAATAAAATTTTTTAACATCATTGTAAGCCCTTTTGTTCTGCATGGGAAAGTGAATGCTCACGGGTTTGTGATATGACTACAAGAACAATGAAATCAAGCTGAAACAAAACTGCGCATTTACTATCTAAATAACCAAATGGGAAAGCCTTAAGCATAGTTAAGTTTAGTTAAACAGCAGAAGGCAATTTGTAGAATAATTTGCTATCAAATTAGAAATTAATGCAATATTTACATTAACAAACATAATTAAAACCTAATTTTCATGTATTGAGGTGATTGTACACGATAGACCTTAACCTCATTTGATGTTTTTTGGTACAGCTCTGTTTCCAGTAGAGAATCAGTACCAGTAGAATTTCAGATGGGATCAGTATGAGAGAAATATGAATCAGTTATATCAGTATTAGAGAGAAATATGAATAACTGAGTTTTAATTCAATATTAGTTGAAAGAGGCTATGGCAACTTAATTTAAACGCAGATGCTGCCTAAGCTTCTGATTTATTACTGTTAGAGTTAGCCTCATTTGCATTGTTACACCCTTTTGTATAACTGCAGACTTTTAGGAGGGTTTTATAGCCAGGTTACTTTACGTGTAGGTTTGTAAATAATATCTTTCAGGTAGTCTCAAAATAACATAAATTATAATGCAACACTTTCTATCAACAACATCTACGTGAAGAAAATCTAAAAAAAATTTAAAAATTACATTAAAGCCCATGTTCATCATACCTATATTTAGGATCTGAAGTGGCAAAGTTAGAACTTTAATTTAAGGTAGAAATTCAAGTTCAATTTGTAGTCACTGAGGAAGACGGTTTCAGAAGTTTTGATTCTCCTAAGATCTTAATATTTTTCTTGCTTTATATTACAGAAATCTATGCATATTCAGAGACTCTCAAAGAGACATCTGAATTTTTCAAGGCACTACCTTATTTTCCCTATGATACCTTCAATAGAAATAATGATAATGGATGATTGTTACTTCCGTGTTCATCATTGTTGATGAGTTGTTTTTTCAATATAAAGCACAATTTCCTGTAAGCACATGCTCAAATGCCACTGAATCAAAATATAATAAATCAAGTAATGTAGCTGACCTGTTTAACTCTGTGGTGCTCAACACAAGGTATGACAATACCATGTCCCAGGAGCTTGAGCTACAGCTGAGAGCAGTGAAGCCCTCAGTTTCTCAATTTATTTCATGAAGGGGAAGAACCACCAGGAAAAATATACATAGTGGGTGAGGAGGATGTGGTAGTTACTTGGCTTGGAGACTGGTTTTATGGCAGCTCTGAGGCAGCTACACAGAAACTTTTGGACCTCCTCTCTGCTCTGAGGATACCCCATTGCTATTCAGTTATACTAGTTGTCCAGACAGCAGAAAAATATCTCCTTTTGCATGGTAGGGATTCACAGCTGTATTTCCCAATCTGAATCTAACAGCCTAAGCTAAGCCAGTGAATTATTTTTTAAAATTCCTGGAGTTACTTTCCCCCTTAAACATCAAAGAGAATATATCCATCATAAATTTCAATAGGTATTTATGTCTGGCATTTCCTATATTAGAGGTATTTACCAAAAGTAAATTGTATCCAGGAGACTATCAGGTGAATGAAGTCTGCTCCTCATACCTGAGTCAATCTGTATAAAACAATTAAGCATTCAGCAGTCCAAAGAGACCAAGAGAAACCTGTTTCTTTTGCCTGGGGACACACACAGAGGACACAGAAAAGGGTGCTGAATAGTCAAGGATTTTCTATGAAGTGAAACGTCTAATCTGAAACAGGTCAAGAGACCTGTCCCAGAATATGCATTGAATAGGCCAAATCTTCAGGAGCAAGCCTCAACTCAAAATAGATGATAGCTCAGTTTCAAGGATGCCAGGACACTGACTTCAAAACCCAAATACAAATCAGCCAATGGAAAACAAAAGAAACTGGTCTTTTCCCTCTGAAGTAATTAGATGAAAATAGGAACTCTCTCCATCTTTCTGCTTCCTCTGATGATTTTTCCAATAAACCTGTTTTAGATTAGGTCGAGTTTGAGGACATACTAAATAGATGGGTGCCTGTTTCATGAATCTTCTTAGAATTTGTCGAGCTGCCTGATAGAATCACAACTCATTTGCACATATTCCCAGAAGTGCTTAAGCTGAGTAAGAAAGCTTATTGGGAAAATCTTAGATGCTTTTGGAATGTATATGTTCTCAAATTTAGATGGCAACTTAACAGACTATGGCCCTAAATGGAGCTATGAAGATTCAAACATTTCCTGCCCTGATACTGTATCTGCTCTGTTTAGAATTACTTGAATGGTTTGATTTTTTTCCTAGACACTAACATTGCAAACTCAAGGAAACATCTGAAAGCAAAGTTGAGCACCTACTATTTAGTGCGTCTTAGCCAGGTAACTTCAGTATTTATAGACTGCATGTGCAGTACTTCCCACCATGGGATAATTTATTGGTGTATGTTGGGGGTCCTCTTATATTAGAGGGGTCAGAAACCCCTAAATAAGGAACAGAAATCCAGCTATGTCACCAGGCTACTTAAAGTATTGTTTGGTGAGTGCAGGATCAAGAAACGAAGATGCTTTCTGAAGCCACTCATTCATCTTTGATCATGGATTTTGGACTGTTTCAGGGTGCAGGGGTGTCAGCCTAGACAAGCTGCCTGGAGACTGCGTTCAGACAGGCGTGTATGGAAAAGCAGAAGGACATTTGCCTGCTGGCAGCCATCTACCTATTGCAGCAGAGCCCTATTAGTGTCTGTAAATAATATAGTGCAAGTATAAATCTTATGATTAACTTCATTAACTTGTAACTAACTAATTAAATGAGGCTTTTTTTTTTTTTTTTTTTTTTTTTTTTTTTTAACCATTACCATGTTTTGTTTCCATTCCTGCTGAGACATAAGATATACCAATGTTTTTTTTAATCTCTTAAAGCCCTAAGGAGATAGATCCCAGCTGGTGATTATTGGATAGTCAAGCAAAATGTCTCCTAAACAGAAAGAGTAAAGAGCTAATTCCTGGCAAATGATCAAACAAAGCAATTCTGACATAGAATCCATAGATAGTTGGTAAACAGAGGGAGTTTTGTTTGGAACTGTAAGAGCAAAGGGGATTAAAATCGGTAATGTTATTGGTAGAAACACACATTTAGATCTAAGGTCACAAAGAATAACCCAGTTTCATATTCTAGACAGCTGATGTATGATAATTAACATTTTACACTATGTATAGATACACAGTCAAAAATTTCTGGCTCAAATAGTCATCCATATCTAACTAGATGTCCACTGAAGTCTCTGCGCAAGCACAGCTGAAAGCAAAAACAAATGCAGTAGATTGCTAAGTCAGGATGATAACACTTGCTTAAATAGGTAATACGAAATGTGAATTATTATGAAGAAACATCGAGAGAATTAAAAAAAAAATTAGTCAGTTCAGCAAAGCATATGCCCAGCTAAAATTATGTCATTAGGTATCTTAAAAAAATTTGCATTTTAAGAAGTTATATTGTCTATCTACTTACAGGTTTCTCTATAGACTTTGTTTTTTCCCAAATCAGGGCTCAAAAGAATATGCCTTTTGTTTAGTTACTTGTAAAAAGAATGGCTTACTAATAGCTTATTTTTTTACTGTAATAACAATACTTCCACACTCTGGAATGGTGCATAGTTTGTGAAAGAAATGTACTTCTTATCACAGTGTGTTGAGGAGGCGTGTTTAACACGGAGGTCTTCAAGGCATCATACAGACTGCACAAGGCTCACTGCAATACACAGAAAGCATGTGGTCTTTGCAGAACTAGAAACCTTACTAAATTGGTAGCAATAGTTAGACCTCTGTGAAAAGTCATCAGCTGAAGTCAGCAGACCAGAGGGAACAGTGCAACCTGCTCAGGAGAAAAGTGCAAAGGAAAAGTGCAAGCTTCTTGAAAATTAACCAGGTTGAAAAATAGATGTCTTTCAGTGTTGGATGTCCTCTAACTTAACTCTTGTCTTGGAGCTGCACATCTTAACCATGTTATGCAGGAGGTTTTTTTGATAAGAAGGACCTCAACACATCCCTTACTAGGTAGAGAGGTGAAGGGTGGCTGGCAGGTCCTTATGAATTTGCACCAGGGCCAGAACCTGAAGATCCATCCTGCTGAGCTGCATAAACACAGTCTTGTCCTGTGATCCTACTGTTGTTAGTGGAATGGGCTTCTTCTGTCCCTTCCATCCTCAGTGACATATACTATTCCTTTTATTTGAAAATGTGCTATAATATTTTTTTTGCTAGGCCCTTCTAACTATGTTAAGCTTAGTCATTATTATTAAGAATATGTCTTTTCTCTATTTTGACGTCTGAATAAAACTTGTCAAATTCTAAATACAAAAGTAGCAATTTGTATGACTGCTGAAACCAGTTATCTCAGGGGCTACGCCTCCTGCTCTAGAGCACAAGACTAGGCTCAAAATCATTTTGAGCTCTTTTAGTTACTTTTATATTCTTTGGTCCGATAGTCTCATTTTGAAAATTCTCTTGACTTTTTCTTCTCCCTTGTGCATAGATACATTCAATGTTTAAAAAAATACTTTTAAAGTCCTCATTTTAAACTCTTCACTCTCCTCCTTTTTCTCCTGTACTTTGGGACAATTGACCCAGCAATAATTGCAGATTTGCTCTTTGAGGTCTTGAAAGTATAACTGCTATACATCATCTTAGGTGTTAGCAGATATCCCACAATAACCATTATCGTTGCATTATAAAGACAGAGATCGATCAATAGCTGCTATGGTAGCAGTGGATTGCAATGAAAGCTTCTTGTTCATTGGATGTTCACAGTAATAGCAATATAATTAATGGATCCAAGACAAAATTGAACCCACATTCATTTTTCATTTATATTACAGAATCACAGATCATAGAATTGTCATGGTTGGAAGGGACCTCTGAGATCACCAAGTCCAACTGCCAACCTCCCCCCAAAAAAAAAACCCCAAAACAACCAAAAAAACATAAGCAACCAAAACCTTGGCCACTAGAGCAAGCTCTGAAGTTCCACATCTACACGTTTCTTGAACATCTTCAGGGATGGTGACTCAGTCACCTCGCTGGGCAGGCTGTTCCAGTGCCTCACAACTCTTTCAGTAAAGAAATTCTTCCTAATATCCAATCTAAACCTCCCCTGCCACAATTTCAGGCCATTTCCTCTGGTCCTGTCATTATTTACTGGGGAGAAGAGGCCAACACCCAGCTCCCTATGACCTCCCTTCAGGTAATTGTAGAGAGCTCCACAGATGACTTGTTTTCTAGACCTTTCACCAGCTTGGTAGCTCTCCTCTGGACATGCTTCAGCACCTCAATGTCCTTCTTGTAGTGAGGGGCCCCTAACTGCACACAGCACTTGAGGTGCAGCCTCACCAGTGCCAGGTACAGGGGCACAATTAGTTTGCTACTCCTGCTGGCCACGCTATTCCTGATGCAGGCCAGGATGCTACTGGCCTTCTTGGCCACCTGGGCACACTGCTGGCTCATTTTAAGCTGGCTGTCAACCAACACACCCAAGTCCTTTTCTGCTGGGCAGCTCTCCAGCCCCTCTTCCCCAAGCCTGTAGCTTCACCTGGGGTTGTTGTGACTGGAACTTGAACCCGGCCCTTGGTATTATTGAACTTCATGCAACTGGCCTTGGCCCATCCATCCAGCCTGTCCAGGTCGCTCTGCAGTGTCTTCCTACCCTCTAGCAGATCAACACTTCCACCCAATTTGCTGTTGTCTGCAAACTTCCTGAGGGTACACTCAATCCCCTCATCCAGATGATTGACAAAGATGTTGAACAAGACTGGCCCCAAAACTGAACCTTGAGGGACACCACTGGTGACTGGCCACCAACTAGCTTTGACCCCATTTACCACAACTCTCTGGGCCTGGCCATCCAGCCAGTTTTTTACCCAGTGAAGAGTACACTTGTCTATGCCACGATTTGCCAGCTTCTCCAGAAAAACTCTGTGAGAGGCAGTATCAAAGGACTTATCAAAGTCCAGGTAGACAATGTCCACAGCCTTCCCCTCATCCAATAGCTGGATCACATGGTCATAGAGAGATGAGGTTGGTCAAGGAAGACCTCCCTTTCATAAACCCATGCTGGCAGGGCATGATCCCCCGGCTGCCCTTGCACTTGTCATGTGAGCTCACTCAAGATGAATCTCTCCTTGATCTTTCCTGCTACCGAGGTCAGGCTGACAGGCCTGTAATTCCCCAGATCCTCCTTTCTGTCCTTCTTGTAGATGGGCATCACAATAGCCACCCTATTGACACCCCCTGTTGACCAGGCTTCATGATAAATGATGGAGAGAGGCTTTGTGAGCTCCTCTGCCAGCTCTCTCAATACTCTAGGGTGGATCCTGTCTGGCCCCATACACTCGTGCGTGTCTAGGTGCAGAAGCAGACCATCAACTACTTCCTCCTGCATTATGGGGGGGGTTTGTTCTGCTCTCTGTCCTTATCTTCCAGCTCAGGAGGCTGAACACCCTGGGGGTAGCTGGTTTAACTATTAAAGATGAAGGCAAAGAAGACATTACTGTATGTATGTGTAGGTGAGGATACAGAAACTGTAGTGAATGTCATGCTTTATTTTGCTTTTAAATGCGTAGTTTTTCTTCCTTATTTTTTTTCGTCTTTTTATTGCTTTGTCTTTTGAGATTGTCTTCCAAAATATAACTGACTCAGTCTTATGTATAATTCTACCTGAATAGTTCCTGACTTATGATCTTCCTGCCAAAATACAATCAGACCCTAAATTCTATGTGTTCTCAATAATTTCTCATTCTTGCAGCTGCACTGGTCTTCTACTTGAGTGAAACAATTCCTATGTCACTTTTCCACTAAAAACTCCTGACTACTTATAATGATGGCATTAATTATGACTTCATGCACAAGTTATACAATATTTTTTAATATTTTAATCTCAACAATGCTGATCAAAATGATAACTTTTTTTTTTATATTGTTTGTCAGAATGTGAAGTCTAGCTTACACAGGAGGTTATTCCTTGAGGAATTAGAATACCTACTGGTGCTTCTCATTCAGAAAGCAAGAGATTTGCTCTCTTATTGATGGTTAGCTTAAAAGCACATAAAGAATATTCGTCAGGTTTTCCATTGTACCATTTTAAGAGGTGCACAGGATGAGCTTAAGAACAAACGCAATTCATTGTTTCAGAAAGCCATTTAAAAATAGTGAGATGCAGTGAGTTTTTCAAAATAAAAATTTTAAGATATATCTGACAGTATATTTATTATGGTAACACATAAATAACTAACTAATCTATGTATTGCACAAATGAACTTTTAATAAATCTACTCAGAGACTGAGAGACTCGGAAAAATCTTAGACATTTTTTATCATTGTGCCAAACAAAGAGAAACATTTTCCAGAATGATAAAAGTAATTCAGATAATACCTTATTCTAATAAGAATTAATTGAAGGTAGGATTTTTTTGTAACTATTTAGACATAACTATTGGGATAGGGTATAAAAATTATATTGACTATCCCATTAGTACTTATTTAAAACCTTAGGAACCCAGACACCCTAAAAAATTTACTTTTACAAATAATTCTTAAATTTCTTTCTACTTTGAGTGATACCGAAGAAACAGAGCCTAGGACACTTCCAAAATTTACCAAACACTCATAAAACACTTAATTTTTTTTGCTAAAAAAAAAAAAGTATTACATTTCCAGAATATTTACATTCCTCAAATTTGGTACGCAGGCAAGGTTTTGATGACAAAACACTTTGTTCCCTAGAACATGTTCTGTGTCTTCTTTTTTCATGTTTTACAGTAGAATTACACATGAAATACAATTATGATGGAGATACATTTGCTCTTGACTGTGACAATGCACGTTGTTCCTACATTGTAAACACATGACACCTGGCCATCAGTAGGAATGGAAAAGCTGTTGGAATTGAGGATATTCAGCTTCTTGAAACTGAAATAAATTTGAACCACATAACTCAGTTCTACTTGATAAATTTATTTGGTCCTTGCACATCTTCCATTTCCCGTAAGAGATTTCAACTTATCTACCATCTCCAAATAGGTGAGAAAAATTCAAGTAACTCATCTGTGTACAGGAAACAACAAATATCTAGCAGGTAATTGACGAATCCATAGGTTGTGGCTTACACAGCCATGGTGGTTATCAGAAATCTAAGTTCTCCTTGAAACTTACACATATTTCTAAGACATTTGTTTGAGACACTAAGGAAACCTTTCGTATTAAGCATCTCACATTGCTTTCTTCACAAAGTTATCGTTGGTCTGAACTAAGACAATTCTATTAATATCTTAAAGTAGAAGCAAAAGAAAAAAAGGGAGCGATCGAGTAAACCTTTGGGCTCAAGTTTTGAGATGTGTGTACTAGATACATATTTTGTTCGTCTGTGGTTTTGTCAGCGTGTAAATCAAGCTTGCAAAAAGAAAAAAAGCATTTAGGGAAACCTAGCCCCTAACTCTGGAAACAGGTTATATAACAGCACTTTTCATTCATCATAGGGAAAAAACATCTTCTCTTTCTATTTAGTTTTGCTTTCATTTCAGGCTCCAGCTCATAAATAAATTGCATTATTTGCCTTTTATCTCTCCAGATAATATTTTATAAAGCTTTTTATTCTGTTTGAGCTACTTTTATGGACAGATGGACTGGAATCCTACCTGCTGGCAAGAGTTTAATTTGTGACAGGAACTCTACCAGTCTTTCTTACCTCAGGCTGTTTATGCCATAACATGAGGAACTATCATTTACACTTGTGATAGTGGAGCAGATGTTCTGCCCTGTGTAATCCCCACCTGGCACCATTTGGGTTGCCTACAGCTGTAACACATGTAGTCAAGGGTCAGCCTGCTCGTCACATGTGCTCTTTAAAATGGCTGAAGCCTTTTCTCCTTGTCTATTTTTAGCCTAACACTGACATACTAAAAGAAAAGAGTGCATCATTACTGAATAGAAGGAAGAAAGCAAAATTGTGCTGAGAAGACTTTTGGGTTCAGTGGAGGCAGCAGGCAGCCCAAACAGTCACTGCTTCTATTCAATTAGAATTTACGACTAAGTATTTTCAGTGATGGATGGTTATATCAGCAACACAGCCAGGGGGAGAACAAGCCATTATGTGTAGCAGTTTCTCCTTTTCCTCTTGTTAGGTGCATATCTTAGATCTCTTGCTATGATTTGATTGAAAAAGAACATGACTATTGGACTTTCATTTCTTCAAATGGATTACAATAACTGTAGTGAAAATAATGGTTTTGATAGTTTTTATAAATTTTGAGCATTTGGATTTTATTTTTTTTTCCTCCCCCTTCATCCCCATTCCTACAGGGGAACAATTTAGGAGTCTAGAATCCACTTAAGATTTCTGTGAATCTTCCCTAGCATTTCTTTCATGATCCTCCTGGCTTTTATAAGGGGTGAGCAGGTACCTTCAGAATATATAAAACCCCAGACCTTTTCTTATAAATGACATTAAATATTCCGGTCAGGAATAAAGAAGGAGGCAGTTGAAACAACTATCTGTTAGCTCTTTTCCATCTCCCAATCACCAGTAAGTTTGCTGTTGATTTGTTTCAGGAACTTTGATGAATGTAAGCTCACAAACAGCTGGTAGTTTTAACTTTGGTTCACGTGAATTTTATCTGTATTTAAATACCTAGATAGGAATGGTAATGAATGGAAATGAGTAAGCTGAAAACTCAGTGAACATGAGAGGTATGACCTTAAAGAGCAGCTCTTTCTTCAAATAATATACATTAAAAGTATAAAATAAACAGGATATATTAACACTGGCAAGGAAGAAATCTGGAAATGTTTACTGAATGGTGCTTATTACTAAAGAGATTAATGGAGTTATTTTTAGGATGAGATGCTACTCCAAGTTTAGTGTGTCCAAATAGATCCTGAGTAAAGACTCAGAAAATATTTTTTTTTACAAAAATTCTCTCATTTTTTAATATTTTTTTCATCATTACTATAATTTTTGTCTTGATTTTGCAAATCAGAAGGACACATCTATGTCTGCACCCTCTTTACGAGAGGTGAATTAGAAAGGCCTGACACAGGTAGGCTCAGGGCAAATTCTCTACGTACTGATTTTCCAGGTTTCTCTTCTGTTACTCCAGCTGATCATTGTGAAGATCTGAAAAAATGAAGGTAGTGAACATTTCACTTTTATTCTGGGAAGGCTTGAAAATGGGACCTGAAATGTTGTACTGTATCAATCTTGAATTGATGCAATGAGGACTTGCAAAGAAGCCAGAAGTAAGATTCCCATGAGCACCACTGGGACTCTGATGAAACTGCAAATGACCATAGAAACACAGAAGTCACACCTGCACTGTATTCAGTCTGAAGACAGCAGTCATTGCCAGAGGCTTCAGGGGAAGGTGAAATAAAAATATCAAAGGGAGATAAAAATATCAAAGGACTGTTTGACAAGAGAGCACAAAATGGTCTCGCACTCCACTTGATGTCTCTTTACTGTCCATCATTTTACCTTAGAAATCCATTATGCAATATCAAGTATTTGGGGGCAGAAAAGTTATCAGCTCTTATTTTACGCTGAAAAAAAAAATAAAAAATTAAAGGTGTTTGAAGATGCTGGCATTCACTTAAAACCACTGATGATATTCTTTATCATCTCTTCCATGATTCAAGATGGTAGCTGGCACTTGCAAAGGGTAAAAGAAATTATGTTAAACAGGATCATGTTGCTTTTTTACCCTAAGGACACACAAAGCAAAGCCCTGGATCAAAATGAAGAACTTGACACACCATTTGACTCAGAAATTTTATTTCTATTGTTTGTTTTCTTCTGTTTGTAATTGATGTTGTCTTCACAGGTCAATTTGCAATTGTATTTCTTTTCTGAAGTACTTGAATGCTTTGTATAGTGTTACAGACTGTGACAACTAAGAAGCATGGAATTCTCAGGGACAAAAACCTAGTTTTGTTTGATCTCAGCTACTATTAATTGGTTCTTCATTTCCCAACTTTGGCTTGCTTCCCAAAGAGATCAAGATCAACCATTGCAGGTCAGTGTGGATTTGCTGTCTCTGAGTTAACTTAAGATTTGCTCTTAGACAAGCTACAGAAAAGAAATCAAATAGTCTTCACTAAAGAGCATGGCTTCAGTGTAAAAATGGACCTTCAATGTGTTGACATTAAATCTCACAGAGGCTAAAGGTCAGTTGGCCACATCATCCTAAGTTAGGGACCTAATTTTCTCCTACATTGGAAGCAGGCTTTTAGCTGCAGATGTGTCAGGCTCTAATCCAAGATGGTTTAGTCTGGAAAAAAAGTTTCCATGTTGTATAGTGAATAAAATATTTTGAACAGTGTTTGTGACTACCAGCTGCTCACTCATGGCTAGCAAATGTACTAGTAAATCTGGAAGGAGTAGCCAAAAAGGAGAAGGAAGAAACCTAGAATGTGAAGGAAATGCATGGTAGTAGCATGTAGCATAAAGTGATATCCAGTTCATGTTTAGGTGTACAGACTGGAAATACAGGAAAGAAAAGATACGAATATTGAAAAGAAGTGAGTATGAAAAGAAGCCAGGGAGGTGAAATCTAAATGTAATGTGGAAAGGTACATATCTTAAAGATCAATTATGTGCAGTTTTCTGTAAACTCAAATATTTCAGTGGGTACCCAACTTTCTCATAATTGTACCTCAACTCACCTATAACATGGATAGAAACATATACTTTGGCTGTAAAAAAACTACACAAGGCCACCTGTGACAGGCTGTCTTACTGTTACATCATTCCTTCGATAACTTCCCATCTAAACTTTCCCAGATCAATTATTTGGTGTGTGCTTGCTGCTTTAATGGAAAAATTATATATTTGTATTTCTATTTATTGAAAATGTTGTATAATTAAAACATATTAGAAACAGATTTATTCAGTTAACCAAGTGATTGTAATAACTTTTTAATATTTACTCAATATTATTATTTTTGGTCTTTTTTAAATGAGAAATTAATAGCAATTTATGGAACAAATATTTTATTTTTCAGCTATTTTTCAGATAATACCAACATAAAAGCTGAAATGGTCTCATTTGATCCGAAAATCGTGAGTTGTTTATTGAGGAAGTCTCAAGATTAACTGAAGATCTAAATTTGAAAACAATATACCTTGTTTTAACAATGGTGAATAACTCTGTCAATGTTCAATTTTTAAACTTTAGTTAAATGAAACTTTGCATCCACCTAAGAGAACAGCTGATTCTCTCTTTGATGGAAGAGCAAAACCAAGGGAATTAAGTAACTGTGGTATCTCAGTACAGTTCTTCAAGACAACCCCACATACAATACATTTTTTAAGATTTCATTTTTTCCTGTATTCCCTCTATGTTTGCTAAAAGAAAAATATTCCAGCACAAAGAGGGATTACTTGGAGTGAGGTGAATAGGATTTGGAGTGAAGATCAAATGCATAGAAGTCTAGAACAGCTTTTTTTCTGCTCAAAATACGTGAAGTTACCTATATTTTTTATTATTTTATCTCCAATTAAAAATTAATTTAAAATGTTAGGTTGCTAAAGAACTCATTAAAACATGGACATTTTACGGTTTTACTGTTGACTTAATATAGCATGTTTGTCAGTCATTTATCTTGTAGTAAGGTTTTTACCTTTTTCCTATAATTATATCTGAAATGTAAAATGTATTGCCACTCTATTGTTTCTTGCTTATTATTTTGGAAAGGTAGAGCCTTAAAGTTGATGAGTCAAGTAAAGCTAAAATCATAGATTCAATGAAAAGGATTACAAGGAATCTGCTGCTATCATAATCATATGACAACTGTTTATTCTGGTAGAAAACATGCATTCTTGCATAAAGAACACAGATAACATTTTACAAATTGCTCCTTGCTTTAGTTAACTTTAAACACTAAAAATGTAAAATATATGAATTAAGATAGAAATTGAACTACTGGATCATCAGGGATAGTCTTAAAATTGCTAGCCTGATTTATAAAACTGAAGCAAGCAATCCAAATGTTAAAGGCTAACTTGCTATCTATTGATTTAAGATGACATACTCCCATAGAGTATTATAGTTAAGGGTGTCCCTGTAGAGCTACATAAAACAGAAGAACAGTGTGGCTTCTCATTTTTGCCATCCCCAGAGAAGAGCAGAATCATTAGCCAATAATAACATCAGAGAAAAACCTATTAAACCTATTATAGGTGTCAAACCAACATGATGACATAAAAGTAAGAGTGAATAGAGATAGTGGCCCACAGGGGATGAAATAATAGTTTTGTCTGCTGCTTTTTAGTGTCTGAAGTAAAGTCCATTTGGGTTTACACTTTTCAGCAGCAACTGTCAAAAGTGCCAAAACAGTCTCAAGTTTCAATTTCATAACAACTTTCCCCCCTATGTAAGTGATCTTACTCATTAGTATCTGAGAAAGAAAAGCTGGTGCACAACAGATATTAGCAAAAGTTATTTATGAAACTATTATCCCACAAAAATAATTTGTAACATAGTCTTGAAACAGGAATGAGTACTAATTCACAGCAGTTTTATTATTAATTGCTTTTAGAATCATGTTCATTAAGTACATTGTGCTCAGGTGTAAAATTCAAAAAAGTAATATGGGAAAGAGATGCATGCCTAAAAAGTAAATTTCTTAAAATTGCCTGAATAAGGTAATCCAGGTAATGTCATGGTAAGAATGATCTCAGGGTGTCTCTGATCTACTGTGATGCTTGTACATTCTTATTAGACAATCTCAGAGCCAAATTCATTGCTATGGACTTAATGAGTGTTAAATGAGCTCTCAGAAACTTTAAGGGACAAGGCCAGCTCAAGAATTTTTAGGGGAACTGCTGAGGAGTTTCATTAAGCTCATGTGTATTTACTTTATCAGAGCAGTAGTTACTTCTAAATTATCCAGACAATGTTTTTCACCTTTATTAAAGAAGCTGTATTATGCTTTATTTTTAGCATTTCACACTATGTATTTAAAATAATGGAGGTTCAGATGACATAAAATGCATTTATATACTGCAATTTTTTAAAAATTAAAATTATAAAAAAAAATCTTAGAATTCAAAATGTTATACCACAATTATAGGAAAACGTCTTCTTCAGTTTTACGGATTTCAATGTTGTTCTTATATAATGCTTTTCAATGCAGGTCTTAAAATTTATGGGAATTTATTATGAAGAAAGGCAACGATACTTCCATCAAATACATGGCAGTTCAAGGTAAAAGTTCAAAATGCAAAATTTTCTCAATAATTTCCTTTCTTGTTCTCTCCTGGGCACATAGACAGGTGAAGAATAGGCATATCATTTAGGCTTCATGTATAAATAAGAAAAAAGAAAGCACAAGTAATTGCATAAAGTGCATTGTCAGATATGTCTTAATTTTTTTTTTTTCTAAAAATATAATAATTAGCCAACATTGTGTGAATTTACAACAAATTTTCCATGATAATGGCATTAATTTCTTTTAAGCATATCCTAGGCTAATTAAAAATATACCATTAATGAAGAAAATAAAATTTGCTTTGCTGTTTTCTACACAAACATATATTAATGGATATATTAAACAGTTAGTTAAAGTTTCATTTAGATTTTAAACTAGAATAAAGTAAATCTTTTCAATTTAGTCAGAAAAGATAAAATATTGGAGTGATATGTGTCTGAAGTGGTTAGTGTTGATTATAGTGTTTGACATACTTTTATCTTTTTGATCAAAGCCTGTTATCTTACATACAACATAAGCATAGTGTGAGTTTAGTTTAACTTGATTGACAGCTTATAAAAGTGATAGTTTGACAAATAAGAAAAGTTTATGTTAATTTAAAAAGGGCATTAATAAATTAAAGCATCCATTCAAAGAAGAGTTCTTTGATCTATAGAAGTGGTATTTACACATAAAACAACTGTTCGAGGTACCTCTATGGATGCAGCATATGACAAAAATGACAGGAGTACTTTGCATTTCAGACCATTTTCTACTAGGGGTCTCAAAGCATTTTAATTGTGGCAATGAATTGTTGCCATTTCATAAGCAGAGAAACTGAATCATAGAGTATAATATCAAAGTTGTCAAACAGATTCTGAATTTAAAAATAATTAAAAATACTTCAGTAAATGGAAAATTATTTATTGAGGGTTGATTGTGCCAGAATAGCTAGCTGTAGTTTTTTTATAAGATAAATTATTCCAGACAGAAGAAATACAGCAATTTTAATCTGGACTTCAGTAAAGCATTTGACAGTGTTGTGTGGGAGATCATGAGGTCATGCAGGGAAGAGAAGGATTAGTACAAGAATTTTAAGTTGACCAACATCTGCTTTGAGGAGAAAGGACAAATTGTAGTGAAAAGGAGACAACTTGTGTTGATAAAGTATTTACTGGCCTGTTAATGCGATTCCTCGGGGAACGATCTTCAAATGGCTCTTGTCATTATATCTTTATTAATGGTAATTGCACAAATGATAGGCACATGTTGATGACAGAGAGATGACAAGTAGGTATTATCATTAAAGAGAGGATGGGAATGTATTACAGGTTAAATGTAAGTAACAGAAAATGGAATTCAATTGTACAAAATGCAATAAAGAAGCATTTAGAAACTAAAAAATGCCACGTGCCAAGATAGGATATTGGAGATGAATTGTGGTGATACAACACTGTTACAAGGTAAGGTATCTGATCTGGGTATAAGGGAAAAAATTGACTATAAAATCCAGTTGCAGAATAGAAACTGGAAAATGCTTAGTCCGCGTGAATCTTGGCCAGCACTCCTGCAGGGAAGTGAGTCCTCTCACCCAGGTTGAAGAGAAAATAATGCCGTCTGGGAGGGATGAAAAGACCAACTAGGATTACTAGGGAAATGCAAAGGCTTGTCATTAGCAAAAAAAGCTAAAACACATGCTCACAAAACAAAAACAACAAAAAAAAGCTGGGTTATGTACCTTGACAAAAGAAAGGCTGAAAAGACTTCTCCAAATAAATGCACCAGGAAAATTAACATTGTAGAGGAAAATGAACTGCTTACACTGAATATTCAATTTAGCAAAAGTTATTTATAAACTGACCAGGAAGAAACAGAAGCAATTTTTTTACTAAGAAACAAGACATTCTTGACCAGTGTGTCTGTTAAAACTAATGAACACAAAAAGATATTAAAGGTGTAAACTTGTATCTGTGTATAAAAGGGACCATGTACTAAAGCTGGATGCAGAAGGCTGGATTCAACAGTTCAAGAGGATGTTCCTGGTCTAATACTGTTCCCAACACTAACTGCAAACCATCATTCCAAATAAAATTATATTAAAAAAATGAAAGATTTTTGGATTATAATTCAGGATACTTGGGGTTTTCAAACAGAATTATAGAGTAGAATGGTTTCCGTTGGAAGAGACCTTGGTGAAGCTGTGTTGTCTGTCAGTGTTGGTTCTTCATTTTCCCGGTTCCTGCCTTTTCCTTCTATGGCTTGAGTAGTTTGGCTTGACCACTTCCTAGTGAAGATTGAAGTAAAAAAGTAATTCAGTATCTCAGCCTTCTCCATATCCTGGGTTACCACGTCTCCTGTTTCCTTCTGGAGAGGGCCCACATTTTCCCTAATATTCCTTTTACCACTGACATACCTACACAAGCTTTTATTTTTGCCCTTGATATATCTGGCCAAATTTAGTTCTATCACAGCTTTAGCTTTCCTAACCTGAAGCCTGGCTGCTTGGACAATTTCTCTGTATTCCTCGCAGGCTACCTGTCCTTGCTTCCACCCTCTGTAGGCTTCTTTTTTGTGTTTGTCCAGGGTTTCCTGGTTCATTCATGCAGGCTTCCTGGTGTTTTTGCCTGACTTCCTGTTTGTTGGGATGCATCAATCCTGAGCTTGGAGGAGATTATCTATGACTATTGATCCTCTTTCTTGGGCTCTCTTCCCCCCCCGGGCTTTATTCCATGGTACTCTACCAAGCAGGTCCTGGAAGAGGCCAAAAGTCTGCTCCCAAATTATAAGATGTAGTTCATCAACAATTACCAGAAATTAGCTTCAAATTAAAGAAAATTCCTAACAACAATAATTAATAAAATATATTACATACAGTTAGTTCTGGATATCCAATAAAAAACAATTAATAATGCATATTGTAGAATCTCCACCACCTTTAAGGTTAAAAATATGTGAACCTCAGAGGATCCCCTTCAGTCCACAATCTCTTTATCCTGATTCTCACTTTAATTAAAGGCACTTCTAGTATTTCTGGAGTGAGATAGATCTTCTGCTGGACCTGCTCAGCAACAGCTAGCCTCAGTGTAACATTCGTGTACCAAAATCACTCTGTACAAAATCTAGTTTATGGGATTTTTAAAACTTGCCATATAGGTACCTCTTGATATAAAAGCAGCTATCACCCAGTGTCAACATGCTTTTCTGTCTCACTAGCATGCCTGGGTGGATTATTTGAACTGAACTACCAACTTTGCACATTTGGAAACTGCAGGGGTGCTGAAAGTGAACTTGTTGCATCCACTTGTTTCTACACTTCCTGCACAACCTAGTCTCAGTTTAAGCAACATTGGTAATTAACTACCTTCTCATTCCTGAAGAACTGATTATTCAGTTTGGGTCCAGAAGAAGCTCTCTTGTCCTCACCAAACTATAGACAACTGCTCTGCTAACTAGTACATAGAGTGGTAGACTAAGCAGCAGACATGTTAGTCCTAACACAGTTTTCTTGTAGCAGGTTGATATTTCCCATGCCTGCAAGAAGTTTTGGCAACTACGTAGGGGAAAGTCAACTCATAGACTGGAAAGCAATCCCTTAGTAATAATTATTGGATTTGGAAGGGAAAAAAGCAAAAACAAAAAACAAAACAAAGAAACCACCAACAACAAACAAAAAATCAAATATTGTGTCTCTATTTGGTAGTAAGAATCTCTATGTACTATAACTATACTTGAATCAATTCCTTTTATGCAAGCTCTTCTACCCCTAACAATCTTCCAACTTTCTGTAACTGTAACCCTAAGGAGGACAATGTAGCAGTTCCCATAAAAGACAGTTCCCATGTGTTTAGGTGCATGGGATTTCTCAAAGCTGTTGGAGGTAAGGATGAAAGGAAGGAAGAAATGCTGATCTCCAGTACATTATCGCATAGCTGTATTAATTAATCCAAATCAGCACTCACTGCTGCCTTTTGCTTTTTCCTAGTTGTTCTTGCCATCCAATCACATCTACATTTAATTCTGGGGAGAACTGCCACTGCAATAAATAGCAGAATTTTTTTCTTCAGCTTGGCTCTACAATATGCAAAGACTGACAGCCATGTAATGAAAATCTGGTCTTCTTGCTCTTTTTCTGAAAAAACACACTTCTAGTCCTCACTGACAGAATACCACAAGTCTGAAGTTGGCAATAGTTCTCATGGTTTCCTAAGTTCAGGGCCCTGCTCTGCTAGTTCCAGATTTTGACATGTGGGTTACATGTAATATCAAATCTGCCCATGTACATCTTTGCATTCTGATACATATAATAATGAATTTCCTATAAAAGAAAAAAGGACAAAACAAATAGAATCATAGAATCATAGAATCATAGAATCCTAGGGGTTGGAAGGGACCTCGAAAGATCATCTAGTCCAACCCCCCCTGCCAGAGCAGGGTCACCTAGAGCACATCACATAGGAACGCATCCAGGCGGGTTTTGAATGTCTCCAGTGAAGGAGACTCCACAACCTCTCTGGGCAGCCTGTTCCAGTGCTCTGTCACTCTCACAGTAAAAAAATTTTTTCGGATATTCACCTTGAACCTCCTATGCTCCAATTTACACCCATTACTCCTTGTCCTATCACTGGTCATCACTGAGAAGAGCCTAACTCCATCTCCCTGACACTCACCCCTTACATATTTGTAAACATTTATGAGGTCACCCCTCAGCCTCCTTTTTTCCAAGCTAAAGAGACCCAGCTCCCTCAGCCTTTCCTTATAAGGCAGATGTTCCACTCCCTTAATCATCTTTGTGGCTCTGCACTGGACTCTTTCAAGCAGTTCCCTGTCCTTCTTGAACTGAGGGGCCCAGAACTGGACACAATACTCCAGATGCGGCCTCACCAATGCAGAATAGAGGGGGAGGAGAACCTCTCTTGACCTACTAACCACACCCTTTCTAATGCACCCCAGGATGCCATTGGCCTTCTTGGCCACAAGGGCACATTGCTGGCTCATGGTCATCCTCCTGTCTACCAGGACCCCCAGGTCTCTTTCACCTACACTACTCTCCAGCAGGTCAGCCCCCAACCTATACTGGGACATCGTGTTGTTCTTCCCCAAATGCAAAACTCTACACTTCCCCTTGTTGAATTTCATCATGTTTCTCCCCGCCCAACTCTCCAGCCTGTCTAAGTCTCTCTGAATGGCAGCACAGCCTTCTGGTGTGTCAGCCACTCCTCCCAGCTTAGTGTCATCAGCAAACTTGCTGAGGGTACATTCTATACCCTCATCCAGGTCGTTGATGAAGATGTTGAACAACATCGGTCCCAGTACCGACCCCTGAGGGACTCCACTAGTCACAGACCTCCAACTAGATTCTGCCCCATTGACTACAACTCTCTGACTCCTTCCCATCAACCAGTTCCTGATCCACCTCACTACCTGATCACCAAACCCATACCTGATCAACTTATCTACAAGGATGCTGTGGGAGACGGTGTCAAATGCCTTACTGAAATCCAGATAAACCACATCTACCGCTCTACCATCATCTATCCACCTAGTAATTTCCTCATAGAAGGCTATGAGGTTAGTCAAACATGATTTACCCTTGATAAAACCATGCTGACTGCTCTTGATGACCCCCATGTCCTTGATATGCCTAGAGATAGAGACAAGAACAAGTTGTTCCATCACCTTTCCAGGGATGGAGGTGAGGCTGACCGGTCTGTAGTTACCCGGGTCCTCCTTCTTGCCCTTCTTGTAGACTGGTGTGACATTTGCTGTCCTCCAGTCCTCAGGCACCTCTCCTGTTACCCATGACTTACCGAAGATGATGGAGAGTGGCCTAGCAATGACCTCCGCCAGCTCCCTCAGCACCCTTGGATGCATTCCATCTGGACCCATCGATTTATGGATGTCCAGATTACTCAACTGATCCCTAACCCAATCCTCATCTACTATGTCAAACTCCTCATCTATCTTGACTACTTCTGGGGATATATGAGTCTGGAGCTCATGGGGAAATCCTGCAGGAGTAAAGACAGAGGCAAAGAAGGCGTTCAGCACCTCTGCCTTCTTTATATCCTCTGTCACCAGGGCTCCCACCTCATTCAACAGTGGGCCAATATTGCCTCTAGTGTTAGTTTTGTTAGCTATGTATTTGAAAAAGCCCTTTCTATTATCCTTAACCTGACTTGCAAGGTTAAGTTCCAAGGAGGCCTTAGCTTTCCTAATTGCCTCCCTACATCCTCTGACAACAGCCCTATATTCCTCCCAAGTGACCAGCCCCTCCTTCCATGATCTGTAGATTTTCCTTTTCCACTTCAGTTTGCCCAGCAGTTCCTTTTTTAACCATGCTGGTCTCCTAGCTCCCTTACTAGATTTCCTAACCATTGGGACGCTCTGATTCTGTGCTTGCAAGAAGTGGTCCTTGAATGTTGACCAGCTATCTTGAGCCCCTTTATCTTCTAGCACCCTGTCCCATGGGATTTCCCTTAACAGTTGATTGAGGAGGCCAAAGTTTGCCCTGTGGAAGTCCAGGTTTCTGGTCCTACTGGGTATTCTGTTCCTTCCACACAGGATCCTGAACTCCACCATCTCGTGATCACTGCAGCCAAGGCTGCCACTGACCACCACTGCTTCAACAAAGCCCTCCTTGTTGGTGAGTACAAGATCCAGCAGTGCTCCTCTTCTAGTTGGCTTGTCCACCATTTGCATTAAGAAGTTATCATCAATGCACTGGAGGAACCTCCTAGCCTGTGAAAGGCTGGCTGTGTGAGTCTTCCAGCAGATATCGGGGTAGTTAAAATCTCCCATGAGGACTAGGGACTGCAGTTGTGAGGCTACTTTCAGCTGCCTGTAGAAAGCCTCATCAACTTCCTCGCCTTGATCAGGAGGTCTGTAGTAGACCCCCAAATACAGTAACAACAGATGTAAGCTCTATTCCAGCAAAAACGAACAGTTTCTTAAAATAAAGCTTGCTACTAATCCTGAACTCACTGGCATGGCTCATACTGTGAATATGTTCTAATCTTAATGTTAGATCAGTTTCCTGACCTGTTGTAGCTTTTTCAATTGTGTTTTCCTTCTTCTTTTTAAATAAAAACTATGTGAGTTTTTATGAGTCAAGTAAATACCCCATTTTTTAACTGATGTGGAAAAATTCTCTGAAATATTACAACTCCAGAAACTATTTATTTTGCAAAATATAATTTTTGAAAGAATTATATTATTCTTTGCCTTCTAGACAAAGGAGTAAATTCTCTTGTTTTTCTTAGAAGTACAAATAATTTGTCCCTCAAAACAATTTGACTGCAAATGAAATTGACAGCAGCAGGTCATAAAAGTATTGTCAGGACTTTGATGACAATACTACATACTTTAAGTTCATTCAGAAGTGCATACTTCAAAATACAGAAATTATTTGAATGTTTTTTACTTATTTAATGAACTGAAATTTATGTTTTGCTATACCATGTGAATTCATTGGTCTTGAAAGGAAAAACACTGAAGGAGTCCTGTGGCAGGAAAGGGAAGTTTCTAATTTGTTTTCCTGTTGCATTTTACTTTTCACCATTAAAAAAAAAAAAAAAAAAGGCCATTGTACTGCAGTGAATAATGCATTCTGTTACTTAATTGTAAGAACAACATAATAACAAAGTAGTGGATTTCATTTGAGGGCTGTCCTTGCCTTAAATCTCAGGGTTCTCCTCCACAGGATATTTATAAAGGAACTTTCCTCAACATTTTTCCCAATGTTCTTTACTGTTAAGAATTATATCCAGGCTAAGTGTTGCGAACTAAGCACTGAGAATGTAAAATCTGCTGTTAAATAGTGATAGATAATGTCCAGGAAAAAAATCTTCACAGACTATAACTATTTAAATCTTGAGAAAAGAAGACAAAAAGAAACAAACAGAAAATCAACACACCATCCACTGATAATCAGACTGCACAAAGTAAACTGAGGCTTAAGTTCTGATGATAAAGCAGATGATAAAGCCTTTCCTTATTATTGTTTTCTAGGGTCATTGCTATTGGCTCAGCTTCATTTTAGTCAAATAATTTCCCACTTCTCTTCACTTGTTCTACACTTCTGTTTAAAGTGGAACTGAACAGTGAAAGACTAAGTTTTCTTTCCCTTCATTGAGCAATGATGCAGGAAGGCTGAGCTTGGAGAAGGGCTGGCAGGAAAGAATAATGGTTTTTATATGCTTTCTAGTGTACTTAATCAGACATACAAAGGAAATGAAATGCAATTTTCATTTATGAGCAGCCCTTAAAATAAAGCAAGTTGTAGAATAAATAATAAAAGTACCTCTCATTTTTACGCAAAACCCATATATCAATTAAAAGAATAAATATTCTTCCTATATTTTAGCTACTTGACACTGATCTGATGGCCAAATATTTACCTTGTGCTGCAATCCAATATAATAGAATAAAGAAGTGAGTTTTTAAAAATAGTAGCAATGTCTATAAGCTTTAGTAAGTTGGGCTATTTTAAGATATGACTCTGATGCTTTAGGTTGTTGGGTTTTTTTTCAAATTTCTTAATTATTCAAGTGAAGAAATTAGCTATCCAGTCAGTTTTACAATCCAGGCAAAAAATCCAACAGACAGGAAGGTGAAAAGTCACTATGAACACAGGCTAAACAGTCAATGAAATATTAGTGGGAAAACAAACTTTCCTTACTTCTTGCTATACAAACAGCAGTCAGTTCAGAAACTCTGAAAGGCAAATGCTGATGGTAATGACAAAACAACGGAGTCAATTGTTCACATCAGTACGTAAAGCTTCAAAGTTTACAGATAACATAATCACTACCATTCATAATGCAATGTTGACTTCTCCTGACGTGTTTAAACTTTATCTTATAAAATGTATAATTTTTAAATAATGTAATCTCACCTTCTTCAAAAGCGCCTTATCTTTTCTTAACTTTTTTTTTCTCTCAGGAGTGAAATAACAACACGATCAGCATACTATTGAAAGGTTTAGCAGAACATGTTATTTGCATTGGAAAAGAGTGATCACTGTAAAAAAATGTGTGTTAGTGTGTACCTTAAAGTCCAGACAAACAGTACATACTGACTATATACAAAAAACCCCACAAACAGGATGTTCCAGTAACTTTGCCACTCTGTTCATTGCCAAATACATCTATTCCTTATCATATGATTTTACACATACTTTCTACATGAGTCAGGGTACTGTATTTTATTAGGATGTCTTGGAACTGCTTTAACTGCTAAAGTCTCTATCAGCTTTGAAAGATACCTGTATTCTTGGCTCTTGCAGATGTCAAACACACACAAAAGATCAGATATAAACATATTGTCTTAAGAATATTTAGAGTCTAATGAAATTCATTGAAATGGGTATTCTGAGTTGAAGAAAGCTTGAATACACACATTTATTGAGGTTTGACAAGGAACTTGGATGGCAGCTGTTTTCTTATGCTCCCAGTTCCTTCTATTTAGCCTTGTCTCAGGAAAAAAAAAAATGAGTATGGCATGCTTATTAAATAATAATTCTAATTTTACAGTGGTAGTTTAGAAGTTCCCTGGGATGAGGGTTATGAACTTGAGTGTAAGGTTTATTATTTATAATGCTCTGCCTTTTGGCCTGACAGGCTCCTGCTTGTTTATGGGGCAGGTTAGAGCACTTTAGCTCTGTATGTGCTATGTGTTCCTCTGTGTACTATCCCACTGATTTTCAGTATCACTTATAACAGCTTCTAAAAGCACTTCATGAACAAATTTAAATAGAATACTTTTGAATACTGAATAGAAAATTTTTGAAAATTGATTAGAATGATGCTTATCTTCTTTGTTCATTGTTTGTACTTAATCACATAACAATTAGACCTTGTAACTGAACTTCTAGCAAGCACATAGCCATCTAGTTGACTGACGATATTTTAACCTTCACATTAGACTAGATATGCATATCAGGTGTTACCTACATAAGATGTCTGTTTCTTTGGTTTTAGGTTTATACTGTGTTAGAGGACTACAGAATCACAGAATCATCAAGGTTCAAAAAGACCTTCAAAACCCCTACAAATGCCCTACAACCCCTAACCACTACAATTTAGTGCTGAAAGCTATAGCTATAGCAAAAACTCAAGAAAAATTATACGTTATTTCCTTTTGCACTACTACATTACTGAAACTGTATTTTTTATTACTTTCAGACACAATTTCTTCTTCCCTTGGACCAAGCAGAATATAAACCCATATAACAAAACATTTTTTATGTAATGCATCTGCGAAATCAGACTGAGCTTGACTTTTGTTTCTAAATAACTATATATTCCTTTTTAAGGAGCAGAGGTGTTGGGGGCATGCAAGGAAAATCAGACATGGAATGTAGAATGGTCTTGAATCTGAGTTAACATGATATTGTGACAAGCCAAAAGATTTGATGAGGTAATGCACTCACTCCATGGTGCTGAATGATTGTACTAGTCCATTTGGAAAGCTTACTTATCAAGATCACTTAATGTAGATATATGAACCAATAGCTGTTTATCACTTCAACAGATATTCTCCCCAATTTCTTGAGATTCAGACATCCGTATTACAAGCTGTACTAAGAGAGGTTTTATAGGTGATGTAATATAAGAATGTGAATCAAAAAAGCTGAGATCACTCGTTTATTGATTTGACTGTTCATGCTCAAATTATTTAGTTGATGGATGATGTTAGGTGTATAAAGTAATGAAAACATAGGACTAGACTATCTCCATCTTTTTGTTAATGTTTTATCAAGATGTATGGGATGGATTTGTACATGTCTGAGGGCATATTTCCTACATTTGTTTCCAACATTTGCAAATACCCTAGCCACATCAATACTGATGAAACCTGAAAGATAAGGCTACAACGCAAAGATATTATTGTATTATTTATGACCACCATCAATTAGTTTTCCCTCTTAATGTTCTAGGGTCTGTATTTCTAGACTTGGTATCTGATCTGTTCAAAGCTTGACCTAAGCTTTTACCGGCAGCTGTTGCTACTTTATTGGCTGTATGTATCCTCACTGCATTCTTTATATGATTGCCTCTGCCTGAGGCCTGAGCTAAGGTGATCTCAGAGTCTGTACTGCTTTCCAAAGGAAGTCCTGTTATTCTCATTCACCTTAATGCGCTTTCCTCAAAATACATTTTGTATTTTCTCATGTCTGCTCATCACTATTGCACAAGTGCTATGTGAAGTTGTTTATACTTAAGCAGAGGTGTGTTTGCAGGTAGAGTGATAATTGGGAGGTACCTCTTCTTTTTGTCATTTATGGTTTGTTAAGGAACCGTAATAAATGAAGACTAGTTTGAATAGCAAGGAACCTCAAACACGTTTGGAGATCTAACTGCTTTTAAGTATTTGTTGTTCTGAAATCTCCAAATGGAGAACATAATTCTCTTCTTAGCCATCATGTTCTTACACTTTAAATGCATGAGGAGGTTCAGGGTGCAGCAGAGTTTCTACGAGTCTTCCATGAGTATCACAACTGGAGCTTGCTAAACCCTTCCTTTCTCCTTCTTTAGTGCTCTACAGTAATAGCAGGGTATCTTTCTACACCTCCAAAACTTTGCCTCCACAACTATCTAGAAAAACAAAGATATAATTAGCAGCTAGCAGTGCCTGAGATCTGGGCCTGTATTTCCTTTACTATCTCTTGGATAATAAGGATCTTCTTACTGACTGGGTTTTGTTTTATCTTGTTTTGTTGTTGTTTTTTTTTCATTGTAACATAGGAATGATAATACTCAAACAATTAGCTTAAGAGGAAATAAAAATATTTATGAGCTGTCTATAGAATGTAAATATGTGTAAAAATGTATCTTATGAATTTTGTGTGTTTTATTTGTGCAATACATATAAGAAACTTGGTATAAATTGTTGATTAGTGAGGAATGAAGAAACTGTAATATACTGAAAATTACAAAGTAAGTCTGCAAATGTAGAAAATACCTATGTAATAGCTGTCTAAATAAAGAATTCTAGTGGTAGATTTTTAGTTTTATAGACTATAGGATAGTGAAATAATATTGCCTATCTGAAGAGAGGTCTTGAAAGACAAAAGCAGACACACTGACCTCTCTTTGGCCAGGTGAAATGACATCAGTAAAATATACGCCTCCCAGTTAGAGAAGCGAAGAAAATTAAACGGAAATTAAAAAAAATGAGAAGGGTTCACTGAGAAAAAGCAGCTAAAAAGGAGACAGTTTGCATATGTATTGCTAAGCATACCTAAAAATTCCCAGAATATTAAAGACATGCATTATAGATTACATAGGCAAAAACAACAGATCAAAGAATTATGAAGCACCCAGCTCTAATACAGTGTTTGGAGACTTAAGGTTTTGGCGCACTTGCTTTTTTATCATTATTTTATTCACGTTTTATATAATAATAATAATTTTGACTGCAGTGTTGAATTCCACTATCCAAGAAAAATTAATTATATCTCTTTGTTTTATTTTGTTTCATTTTCATTTCCTTAAAATGTCTTCTCAGATTTTTTAATTGTATTTGACTACTTAAGATTAATTTACACTTTCCCTTTGGAAAAAAGTTTTGTGATTTTTTTTTGTTGTTGTTGCAAACATCAGCCACTTCACTTTTGAAAATTAGGAATATGTGAGAGAAGTAGCACTGGACAAAGCTATGACTGGAAAAAAATATATTTATGAAAGATTGTAAAATAATGTCAAGCTAATCAGACTGTAGAGGTCTTTTATATAACCTTGTGTATCACTGCTTCCCACACAACAATATTATTAGGGAGTTAGCCTTGTTCAAACTTGTTGGAATACGATCCTTTTAGTGTGGCACTGGGTGTCAGTATAACAATGTGACCCTCCAGAAGGAGAGGATATCCCAGAAATCGTGTAGGTGAATCAAAATAGTGTCATCATTATCTGTCTATAATCTGAATATAGTATTTTTTAATCAGTCTACAATGAAAGAATACTGGTAGTCGGTGTCTTAGAAAGCTGACTTAAGAGACTTCAATTTATATTTCTGTTCCACCTCTTATTTAATCTTAAGCAAGTGACTTAGCGTGACATTTTTGAATTTATGCAGATAAACATACAGGTAGTAAGGAGTCAAGAGTCTGTATCTTGAAATCTGAAGGACAAATCTAAACCCTGCATGCAAAATTTGCCTACGTCAACCATAGAATTGGAATTGCTGGAGAGTCTGACATGGCTGTCTCTAAGTCTATCAGGTTTAGAAGCAACAAAGCCATGTTCATTAAATTCTCCATTCAAGTTAATAAATCCTGTTTCTCAAGAATATTTGCTCAGGTACAACATGAACATCATTCCAGAGGAAACTTCCTCTGCCTTCATTTCCAGATCTGGAAAGAGGACACTGCTTTGTTCCTGTGAAGTTACCTTTTTGTGTTCAACTAGTTTAGAATCTCTGCACTGTGCAGTCTGAATCTGATCTCCTTCTGCATCTGCAGAAGACATGCTCCAAATACTTAAAAATGTAGAGAATAACTTCCTGCTACCCAAATATACGATTTCTGAAGGCAGATTAACAACACTTTCCAGAAATACCTAAAATGTGTGCAGACACTGTTAATGAGAGCCAGGTAAGCAAATTACATAAACTGACACACTTATGACATCCTATGAAAAATTTGAATAATTTATCCAATATAATTTACATACACCTGATATGCCACAACAAGGCTGAAAAACTTTCTAGAACAGAAGAACCTCTCTGAGGCAAACTTGCCAACCTGTCACTTTTATTCCAGATTAATATTATCTCTGCGTGTCAAAATTTTCAATAATTTTTCAGTGCTCCTTGAATTGTAGACCACTAACCCATAGCAGTAGAGATTGCAGAATTTAGCCCTAAACAAAGAGCTGATAGTAAAAAAAACTATCAAACACAACCCCCTGCACATACACACACACACATCTGCAGCCTGCCAGCTTCTTAGTACCAATATTTACCACTATGACTACTAGCCCCGGGAGATACGTGAAGCAAAATGTAAGCAGAGGCCTGTGATATGCCCATTTAAAAGTGCAAACATGCTGAAAGAAAGTCTACACTTCAAAGGAGTCTGCAATGGTGAAGTCACCAGCAGGAGTACTAACAATGCAATTTTTATAAATGAGTGCCCAGTAAGCTAATATGCTTTTAAAATACAAGTCTTTTGTGCAAAGTGATAAAGTACAATCATTATCAATCTGGTAAAATGAATGAACTTTCAACAAGAATCGAAGGTGCACATTGTGTACTCACTTTGTCAGTCCTACACATGGCACAAAGGAGAGTTATCTGAAACAAATCCCTCTTGTAAGAGAGAAATAGGAATCAGTAAATATATGAAACAGTTATCTCACAGGATGATAACATTTAAGATGTGTAGATAGTATTATGTGTAATATACAGGACAAATTAGTTTCATACGTATAAGAGTTTATTGTCCACATGTGCACTGGCAGTCTGGGCAGTTTAGGATGGCTTTATGCCGAGGCAACTCCCCCCATCTTCTACCTGTACACTGGATGACTTGCATGGTTATCCTGATGAAATTTCTACTTTGCTTTTCCCCCTGCGTGTGAGGTTCGGTTCATCACATGAATTGCTTGCTTTTAAACTATCCCTTCTGGGTTTGGTTCAAAAGAAAGCTCAGTCCATTTTCACTGAATGGAGAGACAAATCTGCCTTAGCTTTGGTGTCACAAGGAAGTTTCCAGTGGAAAGCAAAGGGAGAAAAAGACAGAATTGAATCCCTTATAAAATAATCCACATCATGATGACATAGGAAAATCAGCTTAACCAAAGTCCTATTTGGGATATCTAAGAAAAGAGCTGCCACAAAGTCTCTGAACTACATCTAGCAGCAATAATTTCCACTATATAATTGCACTCAATGTGAAAAACTGGTTCTTTTTATTGCAAATGGTAATATATTTTGTAAGAAGTGAAGTCTGCCTAGTCCAGTCTTCTGACTCCAGCAGGGACCAATGCAAATGTTTTAAAGGAAATGAAAGAATTCTGCTATAGATAAACAAATCATGCCTATGGGTCACCAATTTAAAACAAACAAAGAAACACAACAAAAGACAAAATGTTAACAACCATAACTCATATTGTCTCATTCTTTTACAGCCTCCACTCAAAACAAAATTATTGGTGTATCATACTCCTATTCTATTGTGCTACACATCTGGAGTAGGTGCAAGTTACCTTAGATCTTGTACTGAAGTTCATTTACTGAACTATCCAATGTTTTGGGTTTTTTTCTTCTATATTCAGAGTACAAAAATCTGAGGGCCTACTATATCTGTCGATTGGGTCATGCAAATGCTTAGAAATCACTACTTGTGACTTCCTTTCATCAGATTAAATATTTTGCTTATATAAACAAGACTACGTAAGTGAGAATCAGCCTGTGATGTAACCTAAGCTTTTTTCCATTTACAGACTGTACACCATTGTATAATAACAGTTTAAACACCCTTCCCTGATAACAGAGGATGTTGATATTATACATATCTTTACAAATTAAATGACTTCTATTCAGGAACTCTAGATGAAGAGAAATTGTAGAATCATGAAGACATGAAATCCAGGGAGATAAATGATCTGATATGTATGGTAATTAGGTGACATTGTGATAAGCACCTCAGAAATATGATAGATAGACTTTGCAATACACTGTTTCCCTGATAATCTTTCTACATACACACACATTATTTCCTCTTCAGAACAACATTCAGCTGCTAATCTCTTTACACTTGCACTTGTTCTTTGCCCTTTTGGTCCCATTCACAGCCACATGAATCACTCCTGTTCCAGTTCACATAGCATTCTATGAACAATGCTGATGGTTCAGCTAGCACACAAATCACACGCAATAAATATGTAAATTGTTCATTTTCATGTAAACACAAAGCCTTCGATAGGCTTTTCATGCACAAAGACAGTTGTTGAAAGTTTGGAACCTTGTAAGAAATTAAGCATGAATTAGAACATTTATCCTGAGTATTGATAAAATTTATATAAGCCAATAAATGCTTTGTTGCTATATGCAGGTGCCTGTTTCAAAAAAATATTGGAAAAATACGATCTATTTTGTCTTGACAAACAAAGGGATATTCTGTCCACGATTAATTTTATATAAATATTTGGCTGCTGTAGCAAAGAATTCAGAAAACTGAGATGTAAAAAAGATGTTTTCATACTTTAAAATTCATGCAGTAAACTTTTGTTGAAAATCACAAGCACAATTGATGCTGTATAATGCCCATTTCTGCAAGTGCAGTTGTAGGCAATGAAATATTAGCCTCCGAGAGCAAAAAGAGGGACCTAAAAAAATTAATCAGTTTGGGAAATGCTGCACAAAGGTAACCTAAATATCAAAAACGATCATATCCAAATTATACTTGAACTATTTTCTTGGTAATTCCTCTGATGTTATAACATCTTAGTTTTCCTTTCTCATCTATCCTACTTGAAGGTAACTGTGCAAACAAGATGGATAACTTTATTCTACATTTACCAATTTACTTTGCTGTTAATATGGAATATGCTAGTTTAGAGACCAGATTATTACAGAATTAAAAGTATATTTGTTTCAAAAGCCTGTATATAAATGAAAAAACCCACAATCAACAAACCCCAATTATTCACCCACACCTGCCCACTGAAAAAAAACCTTACTAAACATTGCAGGTCATTTACATCAGAGGGGACTTATCTACAGTTCCTCTTTTTCAGGATAGATTTGAACTTCTAAATATATATAATTTTCTGTTGCACTTTACAACATGGCCAGTTTGTAGTTTAGGGTTACTATGTATACATTTTAATTTACTTATGATCACAGTGATCAATTTTAAATAGTTTCAGTTTGTGTACTTTCTATCCACTTTTGTTTAAACTACTTGGATTCTCAGCTCTGTGAACATCTATTTTGAAGTATTAAATAGCTATCAGATGTTCAGTCATCAGCACTTCCACAGCTTTCCCTGCTTACTGTATCCCAATTTACCTCCTGTCTCTACAGACCCTGTCTCACCCAGTTTTGTTGTTGCTATGCTCCCTTTCTCATCCTGTGCTCTGCACACAGTATAACGTCTACCATGCAGCCCTATTTTTGCCATACAGCCATGTTCATGTTTCAATGATTCTGCCTTTACAGCTTTTACTAGTAAATTACTGTGCAACTATAATAATGCAGTAGTAAAGCAAATGTTTGATATCTAGATATATACAGTTTCTGTCTGTCATCTTCTGTGATACAGACTGACATAGTGTTTGACAATACTCTTAGGCATGTCCATGCTCAGTGCACATGCCAGCAAGTTGAGCTCATTACAGAAATTAGGAATTGCCACTGCAGATATTAATTTAATAAAGTAATGTCAGATCTTTGATATAGTTTAGTAATAGACACCTCAAACATATTTGAAAGAAATTCTTAGCACAGGAAAAGTATGTCAATAAGCTCATAAAGTGTTTTTTTAATCATTCCTTTCAGTTAGCACAAAGCTTGTGCTGTAAAGAAGTGGAATTTATACTTACGGTGGGTAACTGTATTGTAGCTTTTAAAATCAATATTCTCCAAGTCTGATTCCTACTGTTTATTTTTTAATCGGAAATGCTTCTAGACTCTGGCAGTTTGGGGTTACAGGGTTGTTTGAAAGGGTTGGCTGTAATTCAGATTTTGAAATAAATTTCACAGACTGTCTCTTTTCACAGGTCACAGTCTAATTTCTTCATCATTCTGTTTCTCTCTGATCTCATTTTCTGTTCTTATCTAAACAAAACCATTGGGATTCTAATCTCATAGGGAAACAAAATGTCATGCATGATTGCTTTGTAAAACAGTTAAGTTGATTTTCTGGTATCCTACATTTTTGTGACTATCTAATATCTTTTAAATCCTTCTTAATGCATGGTTGGTTCTTTGATATTCATCCTGTCACTGTCTTTTGTTACTAACCTGTGCCATGAATCTGAACTGATTCAATTCTCTCACTAGCTAGAGAGGTTAGGTAGATTATCAGATCTGACACTCCTCCCCACAGACACTGCATGAAAATGCAAACTTGAACAAAACTATTAAAAGCAACATGGGAGCAATGAGCTCCAAATTTTGTAATTGAACTCCAGATGTTTCCTCAGGAAAAGAGATAGGCCATTATATCATTTAATACTACTGCACGTAGAAATTTTAATGCTCAATTATTAGCATAATATAAAATAATAGTTTTAACATTATAAAGACATGCAGATTCTTCTTTAATTACATGCTGAGTTTTGAATTTTCTCTCAAAACTATGTACAAATCCAAAATTTATTCAAGTCCTCATATACAAATCCCAGATATTAAAGTTATTTGAAGTCCTAAAATCTTACTTTCTCTTAAGTGAACATTGAAAATTTTCATCTGTTCTTGGCAATTAATGCTCTCAGCGAAATTCATGATATAAGGAATGAGCGATGCCAAAAATGCATTCTTAATAAATATATTACAATTATTCTTCCAATCATAAGTGACAGCAGTATCAAATGTTCATGGAAGATGAACAAGTATCAAATTTCACTATGGAATAAAGCTGCAGGTATGCTTCTGGTTCTCAAACTGACACCAGCACACATGAGCTGCTGGTGCCTGACTGGTGGTGTGAAGAACTGCTACCCTATGACTAGTAGCAGAACATGGTCCATAGAATATTAGTTCTGACATGTGATAGGAGACAGAGAATACTCAGGAGAGTCTTTATGTAGCCTGTTCAGTGCAGCCAGCTCTTGGCTAATTAGCCTGTCAAGCGAGCTAGCTCTGGCTATACTTGTCTTTATTAACTGAGATGCCCTCCAATTTCAGTTTACTGAAAGCTAATTTTTGGTCTGACTGGTGGTACTGAACATATTCCTTGGTTCTACAAGTCTCCTTGTTACATCTGGATTAACTGGCATTTTTGCAACTAGTTCCAACACCTAAGTTCATTGTTCCATTATGGCATGGAGAGAAACGACTGTTCTGTACTGGTGAACATGAGTCCTGAATAGATTCTGGCTTCATTCCCAGCTTGCTTGGAGACAGTGTGCATAGACACAAAAAAGCCACTTATAATTCAATTTTTAAGAGATGCTGAGAACCTGTAGCTCCCATTGAAAGGCTACCATTAATCTCTATGCAGCTGTTGCTTTTATGAGAAGAAGAATTCTGAATTTATGCAGTTGTGAGGGCTTAGAGACCTTTCTTGACAGAGATCACCACCTACTGCAAGAGGAGACTATGTATAAGACATGTGGAGGACAGAAGTCAGAGTCACATTCCTGGGCATACAGGGAAGAAAAAAGTGATTTAGAAGTTTCCATGAATTACCAAGGCTAAATCATATCTGACTAAAATGATTGTTTTCAATGATAAATGACTAAGGAGTAAGCAGAGAAAATCACCTGTCTTTGTTTTAACCAGGCTTTGGCACTTACTTTCTATCCCATTTTAAGCAAGTTAGAATGCTGAGATCTGGATGGAAGGCCAACCGCTAGACAAAAACCTGGTTGGATGATTGGTCTCAGGGAATGGTGGTAAATTGGTTGTGTGCTGCCTAAAGCCTGTAAGACATAGTGGTCTACGCTGTTACGTGTCTTGTTTAACATCTTCCTCAACACCCAGGGGGTTGTGAGGGAACACTGGCTTCTTGGGCTGGACAGTGATACCAAACTGTGGGGACTGGCTGATGCACTGGAGAGCAGAGCTGCCATCCAGAGGAGCTGGAGCATAGTGGAGGAATGAGCCTTGTGCAGTTCAGCCCAGACAAACGTTGAACTCTGCCCTTGAGAAAGCAGATCTATGGGCAGCAGTTCAGGATGGGTACTGCCTACCTGGGCAGCAGCTCTGCAGAAAAGTTCTTGGGGTCCTGTGGGACAGCAAGCTGCACAGGAGCCACACTGGGTCTGGCAGCATTAGGCATTGTAGGAACAGGAACAGCTGAACCTTGTTTAGCATATTTTCCTGATTTACATAGGGGAGTAAAATGTGAAATAGTCCTATTTTCCATAACTGCATATTTCTGAGAGACAATGAAAGCCTTTCTTCCTACATATATGGCTTTTGAAGGGAGACCATCTAAACAGCAGCCTGACACTAGAGTCAGGAAGCTGGTGAGGTTCCTTCACTGGGAGGAATGACATGCTAAACAGCAGCATGAGCAGTGTCTGCTTTGACTCCATCACTTAAAGAAAGTTGGAGGGAGGAAGCTGAATGCTGGATTCATTGAATACCAGAATGGAAACAATAAGTGAAGCAGATGAGATAACAGATAACAAGAGAGATCTACCTCACTGAGATCTAAAAGCCCATAATTGGCTTTGGACAGAGGAAGAAAGTCTAGGGTCCTCTTTCCCTTCCCCAGGCATTGACCTTGCCCTCTCTGATTGACCACTAGTAATGACAATTTAATTACTTCTATTAAAAAGTTGGTCTCTTTGTAGCTATAAGCATATTTTTGCAATCTTGTAACCCTGTGTAGCTGATGTCTGCAGCCTTAACTTTTAGAACTAATTTGTGAGCTTTAAAGATATAATAAGTTACATAGTCCAAAAACATAGACTGAATACAATTTGGTACAAAGCATGAATATTCAAATGTAGATTTAGCAGTCAGACCAAGCTTAGGTTTGAAAAATACTTGAAGCTTGATAGGATGAATTAAATTCCTTTTCTTGACAGTCTGTAAACAGTAGGGAATAATGGCAAGGTAATTAATTGGCTCTTTACTACCTGATTCCCCTATATTAGCATCAACTGAAGTTAAGAACGAGCTCTATGGATACGTGGTCTTGAGCTGTATTGATTTGCCTTTCCTGGTGAATGAGTATTTACATATGATTGCACAAATGAAGATATTTAATTTTAGGAACCATTCAATTTTAGTTTACTTATAAGAATATAAAATGTGAAAGGAGCACACAGAAGATTTTCTTTTTAAAATATGGTTGCCCAGTAAAAGCCGTTCTCTCCTTGGCCTTGGTCTGGTTAGAACAGAGATGTGAGTGTTGCCAGAATGCAATTTAGGGGTCTGGGCAATGATGCCCATGCTGCCAAGACACAGCTAACTGACAGTCAGGAAAGCATAGAGGCAATGCAGTATTTTCCACATTAGCCAGATTTCTCTTCCAGAGCAGTAAGTTTAAATTAACTCCTACATTTTCATATTTCATCTACATTTGCTATTCTTTTAGATGCTACTATTTTGGAAATAGCATAGAAAAAGAACATAGAGAAAATCAACCTGAGTGCAATTCTTCTGTTTCAGTAATTGTATTTTGAAGTTAACATATATACAGAAAATCTTCCAAGTCTGACTGAGAGGTAACTTGTAGCTGGAATACCCTGGGAGAGGTAAGGGAGAAATTTAAAGATACGAAATTTCTAAATCTTATGAAGTTTCCAAACCAGTTTCAGCATAAAACAATGGAAAACTGCATACCCTGAGCTTGTACTGACAAGGAAAGATGTATATGCCTCTGTTTTACTAAAAGTCAGCTACAGCAATTTTGATTAACAAAGGCTGTGAAGTGTCACAGAGTTAATGGCATCCTGAGAGGCAGGGCATATCAGTTAGATTTAACTCCTCTGTGGAAAGTAGTTCATAAATAAAATCTCAAGATCTCCTGACAAAACATTTTCTGAGAAATGTAAAATTATAGGTGTATCCTTGACAGTAAAATTTATACTAGAAGCAGTAAAAAGAACTTTATTAACATCAACAAGTCAAGTATCTTAATCCCTTTCAGAACTCTTAAGTTTCTCAATAAGACAATCTCTAGACAGGAAAGCTATCTTGCATGTAATTTAGCTTTGGGAGTAACCCTTGTAATCATCTTTTTTAACAATACTTTCTCTCAAAGGATATTAGAAGGTTTTGTACAACTTCTGTTGCAATACAGTTACTGCATAGTCTGAATTTCATTGCAGTTTTGGATGAAAAAGACAATATTAATATGTATGGAAAGGGTTAAATTTTTTAGACTAACACACATCCTCAATTATTTATCACACTTCATGAAATTTGAAGGGCATTAAAGGCAGCTGTACTGGCTCCTGTGTCAGGTTACTGTCTGACACCCAAATAACATAGAAAGACCACTTTTTCATGTCTTTGCCACCATGCATTATACGCCTGGTGAAAGCTGTCTGTAGTTGTTGGGTTTGGTTTGTCTTTTTTTTTTTTTTTCCTTCCTGAACTCTCATAGGCGACTTCAAACAGTCCTGTTAGTACAGAATCAATAACATAATGCCAGCAGCTGAGGCAAAACTGTTGTCAATACTGTGTTTACCCTTGATTGGATTACACTCTTTCCTCCCAAAGCCACTAAAAATTCCAGCAAGAGTACAAAGCATCCCTTTGGCAAGTCCTTTCCACCTTCTACAAGTACCAAATGTGTTTCATTGTTGTTTTTTTTCATGGAAGAGTGCTATAGGTAAAAAATAAATTGAGGTGAGAATAAGCAAAGAGAGAAAAGACTGCCTGGTCTTTAATTAAATGACATCAGGATGCTGTTTTGAAACAGCAGTGATTATTGAATTGGCAACCCGATCTGTCAAAACCAGGAAAAAATAAGACACTAGGAAAGATGAACCATGAAAATCTTTGGGTTTACTATGAAAATAAAAAATATACCCTTCCCATTATTTTCTTTTCTGCTCAAAGTACACACACATGCAAGTCTTGTGCTCAGAACACCAAAGACAGAACCATAAAGTGGTAAGATTTTATATAGACATATTTAGCCTACCCTTTAATTAATGAACTGAATGCCTCATTTTTACTTCACCTCATTCAGCATTTCTGGCTTTGTTCTGTTATTAAATATGACATTTCCACGTTTTGAAAAAAATGTCAAGTTATAATGATACACCTACTGCAGTGTACTGCCTCTACTAAACAGAAGTCATGATTGACTGGCAGCTTGATTCTCAGAAGGAATAATTTTCAGTAAATAGGAAATACATAATTTTCATTATTGGCTTTAAAATGCTTGAAAAAAAAGTAAAATGAAACAACATTTTTCTGTTTTCCTTCTGTTTCATGAATCATTGATGCTTTTTCTGGTATTTGGCATATGGCTTTTAATTTTTTTTATTTTTTTTTTAACTTTATATCCTATACTGTGGTCACCAAAAATATAACGCTAGGACAACTCATTTACCAAAGGCTGGCTCAAGTAGAAGACCTGTACTAGCAAAGTGACATATATTAATAATGGGTCTGTTCTTAAACATCTATTTATATGACTGCCCTTGAGTGCATAGAGCTGGTGTGAAGGTGGAGAGCATGATAATTAAAGAAATTTTGGAAAACAAGAGGGTTAACTACAGTCACTGCTCCTAGTTAACAGCCATTACAACTCCTGCTGTAGGACTTTGATTCCTGGTACATTTGGGGTTCTTTTATTATTATTTTGCAATAACTAGGAGGAAAGAAAACCACAGTGAAAGTAATGATTCAAATGGTTTATCAGGATCTGAGCCTAGATTTTTCAGGGTCAGGTAACTTCATTTAGAAAACTAAATCCCCGGTGAAGCTAAGGAATAAGCTATTCCTCAGAGATTTGCATGCTTAAATTTGATCGTTGTTTTTCCTTTGATAATAATGTAGAGTTAGAAATAGAGGCTAAGTTCTCCACTAGAAAAAAGTCCCTGAAAGAGAGGAAATAATGAAGGAATAGAACTTTCTTTGTCCAATACAAGGAATTGTACAAAAACATTTTAGATTGCCCAGTCTCTTAAGAAGGCAGAGCTAGAAAATGACTGTTCACTGAAGTTGCAATGGAAAGGTCTTTTTTACCGTTGTAAAATATTAATGATTTATGAAAATCACAGTCATATGTAGAAACCACTTATAAAGCGTTGTATTTAAAAAAAAAAATTGTCAGGATTTTTTTTTTTCAATATTTGAAAAAGTCGAAACATTTTAAAATTATATCTCACATTTTCAAAGAAAAAGACATTTTGATATCTTAGTAACACGCATTGCTTAAAAAATGGTGTTCACTATAAGGAAGGTGGGTTTTTTTTCTTTCAGGAATCTGTCAAACAACAATTCGTTCACAGAGAGGTTTCTGTTTTGATGAATTGATTACTTTTTAACAACCTGTTTCATTGAAAAATTTCTCATCAGCTCAAGTGCAGACACTGCCACTAATGACTAAACTCAGTCACTTACACAAAATTTCCCACTGTGATGCTTTGAGGGAAGCACCAGGCAGTCATGTCTCAGTGAGATGCTAAAGTGTGTTTATGTCAGGTGTAGCTAAGATCCACCTGGAGTTCAGCTTGAGCATTAATTTATCTTCATAACTATTTTCTTTAATATATGTTCAATGTAGACACATTTTTCGATTCTGCTTTCTACACAACACCATGGGTCATTCTGCATCACATTATGAAAAATAAATTGAATTATCCCCAGTAATATCAGCAGACAATTCTCCATAGACATACAAATAAAAGAAACTCAGGCTAAACTTTCTATTCAGACAGAGGGCAGGGATGATAAAAAATATAAATTTGCTCTGTAGCTTACTAGGACAATAAGCCAAATTTTACAGATTTGCATGGCTAAGATATAACCTCCTAAATGTGGGGAAAGCTGCATAGAAAGAGACCAGTCTATGAATCTTTTCCTTATACTTTAAATAGATAAAGTACTTTCTAGCTGTATAGAGAGATTTCTGTGCTGCTATACAGTCAACTACAATACATGTAACATTTATCTTCATATCAGAAAGTGATTCCAGTGGCTGTAGACAGAAATCTATTCTGTTGGAAGGTGAAATTGTCAGTGCAGTATGAAAAGAGTTCAGGAAGAAAATACATGTCATTGTAAACACTGCTTTCTGTGGGATTGTGTATTTTGTGATCTTCTTCAGACATGTGAAAAGACAGGATTAAATGCAACCATTATAATCTACTGAATAACACATCTCTACTAAAAATTTTGTATAAATCATCCATTCCATAGCAATTCTGATAATATTTTACGTCTCTATTACATATATTTTTAAATTATTAGACAAACATTATTTAGATAGAAACCTAATGTTATTTCTTTGAATTAAAGAAAAGTGGAATATAGGAGCATCTAATAGGAATCTGAAGTCTTCAACCAATATGAACTTTCCCATAGCCCAGCCCAGTTTTTCTAAAGACTGGAATACCTAGTATATATTATGCTTTTGGATTCCAAACAGATATATACGTAAGAATTTTATAAAGGAAGCATTGAACAACAATGTGATAATCAGCTCTAACATACCATTATACTACCTAGTCCTAAACTGGTAGAGGCACTATTAATGAAGTCTACTTCTTTTAAAGATATCATAGAAATCTGAAAACTAAAAATGCAGTCATTGACCAGTAGGATTAGCAGTGAAACTTTGAGATGGTTTATAGATTAGTTAAGGAAAGATTTTGTTGACTTGGGATAGTAATACAAAGAGAAACTTTTTATATTTCACAAAGTGTCTGTGAAATACGCCAATTACCTCCCTTCTGCAAGTACTGGCAATGAAGCAGAGGCTGAGTTCATCCTCAGCTCTTAAATACACTGAAATTACTCTAGCTGCTTTTGCATTTATTTTTATTTCAGTTTTTCAGTGACAGACCAGGATCATAATAGAGATAAAATCAGACTATTTATTCTGTTGACTGGATCAAGATCTACATCTTTGTGTGTAGAGTATTAGTGGGTTGTCTTCTGATTTTTCTTGTGGCACTACTACCATCCTAGCTACTTTTGCAGAAGGCAATGTTGAATGACCCCGCAGTCACTTTGCATGAATATGTGGGTAGGTGGCAATTTTAGAGTATGACGTGGCATGCACAAAGCAATTATTTAGGCCTTTGAGTTAAGTAGCAGGGGCAGCTAGGATCTAGAGATCTAGAATGCCCTAAGCCCAAGTGTTTCCAAGCTAATGTGTCCACTCAATGTAGACACCAGCACAGGTTCCTTCAGCATCTTAAAAGTCAATGGAGACATAACCTCAGAGTCAAGATTAGAAACAATAAGTTTCCAACTTCTAATTAAGCATTCTGGACTGTGTCTGTCTAACATTTGTTGCTCCAGATCAAGGCCTAGTGTGGAAAGGCTTCACTGTCTTGCCACTGAAGTCAGTGGGAAAAATTAAACCTTTTTTCCCACCTGATCAGACTTAAAAAGGATCATTGCTTATGTAGCATCTTGAAGTTGAAGAAATTAAATACAATCTTACTTTTTACTTAACACATATACTGAAAGAAAACAGTGGTAACAGATTATTTTTTAAAAAGTCTTTAACTCAGAAACTTGGGAGATTTTTATTTATTTTTAAAAATAAATGTAATTTGTGCTTAAAATTAAATACAATCAATTTTCTAATTGGCATTATTTGGCCTTCATGTTCTCCATCTCAACTTTTTAAGTTATTTCATTCAAGATTCTGGATCCACTATCTTGTAGTTGTCTATAATATGTCTTTTAAAAATAGAAAAATCCCATATACATGTTGAAGAACTCAAGAGTATTGGTAATGTGTCAAATGTTGTGTCCTTTCCCTCAGGAGGAAGTGTCTATTTATTCTCTGTGTTCCCTAGACTATCACTGATGAATTTTCATGGAGAAACTGCAATTTCTGGCTCCCTCTGATGGCCCACTTTGGAATTATATACTTTCAAATGCCAATTCAGATAAAATATTCCGTTTATAATTTTTCTTATGTCATTCTTGGACACACATTGCTTTTGCTTTTTTGAGAGAGTGTTTGTGAGACACTTTTAACTTTAATATGACTCTCCAGCCAGCCACTAGCAGATCTCTAATATTTTACGTTCTTAAAATTGCAAATTAGCATTCTAGGGCTTTCTCTTTCCAGGTTTCCATAGCAACTTTTCTACAGCTTATTCATTAGAAACAGTTCTGTTTAATTGATCTCCTAATGTATTGCTTAATAGTAACTGTTAAGCAGTCTTTTGTTTCCAGGTCATATTTAGGGTTCACTTATTTGCATAAAAGCATTTCATTAGCTGAAACCAATCATTATTAGTAATTTTCTTTTTTAGTTTAAAATAACTAAACCCTCATTGAGATTTTCTGAATAGCAAATATTTATATCTTGCTGAATGGGTTTTCTCTGTGAGCCTGAGTGCTTTGTTTCTCTGAGCAGCAAGAAAATTACAGAGCTTCAAAATGTTAATCAGAGAAGACAAAAAGAAAGTGTGTTTTTTTCCAATTGAAATGTAAATGCACAGTGACAATAACTATAGGGCACAAGGCAATATTTGATGACAAAGTTGTAATGGATAAATATCCTTTAAAAATCACAGTGATGTACTGCCCAACTTGAATACATTGAGATTTTTCTATTGTGCATAATAAATATTTGCTGACATCTTAGGCTATTGAAGTTTAAAACCTCAAAGAAATCCTTCTTTTTTGTAATAAGATATTGTCTAAAACTCTTCTCATCTATGTTTGATTAATATTTTTATAGTCAAATATATTCATTAATTTGGTTCTGCATGAGTTGCCAGTTGATTTTAAGCTTATTGGGGTGCATGAATGTCAAACCATTCACCCAGAGTCACATGATGAATTTTAGTCCTGGCAATAGAAAAATTATATTCACAACCCATCAGACTTCCTCACACTTTAATAGAAAGTATAAAACTTACTCCATATGGCAGGATTAATGTTATACATACTGTGAGACTGGTTCACAAATTTGCATTAGTTGATTACAAACCTGGATATTCTGAAATACTGTTTTTCAATTTCTTGTAATCATCTTTCTGTTTTTTCCAGTGCTTGGAATTAATGGTTTTCAAGCTTTGCTCACAAACATAAGAGCTTAAAGTCTGATTCTTTTGCTCTTTCTGTTCTTTTTAGATGAGACTTGATATTCTTAAGCACTGAACTTCAAGAAAGACCTGTGAAAATCAAAAATATGGAATTGTTTCTAATGAATTCCCAAGATTTAGCAGGAATTACATGTTTATAAAACAATTCATTCCCTTCAGATCTCAAAACATTCATAAGCAGTTGCTCTTATAAGTAGTCCATCGTAATATGCATAGCATGAACAAAACTATTCCCACTATGTTGGGAATAAAATTGAGAGGGTTTATAGAGAAAAAAAGAAAGGCATTGTGTTTAACTTTTTATTTCCTAATAAAATGGTAAAAATTGCTGTTGTTATTACTAATGTTTAGATGTCATGATGAAAGTATCCAGAAAGAGGAATAAATCATAGAATTATAGAATCATAGAATCATAGAATCATAGAATCATAGAATCATAGAATCATAGAATGGTTTGTGTTGGAAGAGACCTAGAAGATCATCTAGTTCCAACCCTCCACAAAAGCAGGGACACCTTCCACTAGACCAGGTTACACAAAGTACTGTCCAACCTGGCCTTGAACTCCTCCAGGCAGGAGGTATCCACAACCTCCCTGGGCAACCTGTTCCAATGCCTCTCCACCATAACAGTAAAGAATTTCTTCCTAACATCTAACCTAGATCTCCCCTCTTCCAGCTTAAAACCATTACCTCTTGTCCTATCACTACACACCCTGGTAAAAAGTCCCTCCCCAGCTTTCCTGTAGGCCCCTTCAGGTACTGGAAGGCCACTGAAGGTCTCCCTGAAGCCATCTCTTCTCCAGGCTGAACAGCCCCAACTCTCTCAGCCTGTCTTCATAGGAGAGGTGCTCCAACCCTGGGATCATCTTTGTGGCCCTTCTCTGGACTTGCTCCAAGAGCTCTAAGTTCTTCCTGTTCACCAACTCAAAGCCTCTATTTGTCTATACTGAAAGAATACATATGAATACTCCTTGCTTATTGATAATTTAAAAATAGGTAAGAAACGTCTATAAAGAAAAAATCACTTGATAAAAGCTTTTCAGGAGTTCCAAATACCTGGTTCTAATTTCCATTAATTTTCTACTGTTTTGTAAAATGTTAGTTTGGTGAAAAGCTGTGCCAAAAATCTTCCTGAGAAGCCCATTTATTGGTACAGATTTAAGGCAGAGTAACGGTTAACTGCTACCATTTTGTGTATGTATGAAGATAATTCTAAGAAATACTGTTATGGTTTCACATGGTATATTTGCATTCATAACAGGTAAATTTGCATGGATAAACACATTTTTTTACTGTTTTGCATATTCACTGCAATGCCTGCTGAAAACTGAGGATCATCTTACTTTGAAGTCTTCAGAGGCATCAAAGAATTATGCTACAGACTAAGTATCATTATGGTGAATTTTTTAGACTCATAGAAGAGGAAGATAATTTGTAGCATTTAGATATTTTGAATTATATGTTTTAGACACATGAAAGTCAAGGATTATTATTTTTCTGCTAATCGTGATACCACTTCAAAAATTTTCCCAATGGGAGAAGTACTATCGATGACACTCTGACCAAAAAATTATCCTTAATTTATAAACTACTTTCCCTCTCTGCCTTCGAGATTCTTCCCTTTCTGTTTGAAAGACTTTGAATATAGCAACAGAGTAATAACTTTATAATCTTCAGTGATCCCCACTTGTTCTTAGTTTTAGAAAACTGCCTTGTGAAACCAGCCTTAGCAGTAATATACCAGCTAATACAGGACAATCAAAAATATTTACCCAAAATGGTAGTTTAGGGGCAGTTGTACTTGCTTAATCATGTTGTTTTTCCCTACAAAGAGGGAGAGACATAAGAAAGAAATGTAACAGAAAGGAACCAAAGATGTAGGCTTGCTTAATGCCTTTCTCTTAATAGCACTCTTGAACTACTGATGTGTGTGTGCTCTAAGAAGCGTCAGTAATTTCAAGACTTGGTAACTATCTGTTGGCTACAGCAAGAAGGAAATAATCAATTTTCTCAGGTACTGTTATTTTCTAGCAATTTATTTGTTCTGTGAAGTTCAGCAAACTACATACATTTTGGTTTTGGTGTGTGAAAGACTGACACATTGATAGCATGCATATGTCTACTGTACAGACTGAGGTTATTTTGTGTAGGACTACTTTTCCTACACAAGTCTTAGCAGCAGAAGAACATGGAAGCTAGTTCAAGGATCCAATTTGATCACCTTTAAAAACTTCATTTTGGAGGCTATTTAGTTGTTACTATGGTAAAGCTAACGTGTCCTGCTGATTGTTGAGGCTGAATAGCTTGAGCACAATACTGCACAATGCATCCCAGTGTCTCTCGGACTATTACTTGTATCTGGACTTTTTAGCTTTCACAGGATTATTTTCCTACATGTTAGGCTTCACAGCTTGAGTGAGCCTATGTCTCAGATATAGTACTCTGCATAGTTATTTTTGACTTCTTCACAAAAAATGTGACCTGACTTAACTCCATTGACTGTATTAACCAGGGCTCCCTGACTATAACAGTAAATTATGCAACTGGCTCCCATGTACAACAAGGTGACATGCTTATTGGATGAGGGAAGACCTGTGGATGTTGGCTACCTTGACTTTAGCAAGGCCTTTGACAGATTTTCCCACAGCATTCTCCTAGAAAAGCTGGCTGCTCGTGGCTTGGATGTGCACATACTTCCCTGGATTAAAAACTGGTTGGTCCAAAGAGTTGTGTTCAATGGAGTTAAATCCGTTTGGCAGCCGGTGACGAGTGGTGCTCCCCAGGGCTCAGTGCTGGGGCCGCTCCTGTTTAACATCTTTAGTGATGATTTGGATGAGGGGATAGAGTGCACCCTCAGTACGTTTGTAGATGACAATAAGCTGAGTGAAAGTGCTGATCTGCTTGAGGGCAGTGAGGCTCTGCAGAGGCATCTGGACAGGTTTGACTGATGGGCCAAGACGAATGGCATGAGTTTCAATAAGGCCAAATGTCACGTCCTGCACTTTGGCCACAACAATCCCCAGCAGCACTGCAGGAATGGGAAGGAGTGGCTGGAGACTTGTCAGCAGAGAGGGACCTGGGGGTGTTGATTGACAGTCAGCTGAACATGAGCTGGCAGTGTGCCCAGGTGGCCGAGAAGGCCAACACCATCCTTGCCTGCATCAGGAATAGGGTGGCCAGCAGGACCAGGGAAGTGATCCTGCCCCTCTGCTTGGCACTGATGAGGATGCCCCTCGAGCACTGTGAGCAGTTTTGGGCACTGCAGTATAGGAAGGACATCGAGGTGCTGGAGAGGGTGCAGAGAAGGGCAACCAGACTGATTAGGGGTCTGGACAACAGGTCATATGAGCAGAGGCTGAGGGAGCTGGACCTGTTCAGCCTGGGGAAGAGGAGGCTGAGGGGAGACCTCCTTGCTCTCTACAACTACCTGAAAGGAGGTTGTGGTGAGGTGAGCGTTGGCCTCTTCTCCCTAGTGACTAGTGATAGGACAAGAGAAAATGGGGTCCAGTTGCACCAGGGGAGGTTCAGGCTGGATATTAGGAGAAATTTATTCACAGAAACAGTGGTGAGGCTTTGGAACAGGCTGCCCAGGGAGGTGGTGGAGGTACTGTCCTTGAAGGTGTTCAAAAAACAGGTAGACATGCTGTTTCAGGAAATGGTTTAGTGGTTAGGGGTCGTAGGGTGGACGGTCGGACTTGATGATCTTGAAAGTCTCTTCCAACCGCAATGATTCTATGATTCTGTGATTCTGTAATTCTGTGTAATCTCATATATAAGGACAACTAAATGAAGGAGAGAGGTGAGTCCAAAGACTATCCATCTTTAGAACAAGAGTTTCAGAGAGAATAACATTATCCATAAGGAGTAGCTGTTCAATACTTCCAATGAAGCTACCTAGAACTTGATTTTCAGGTACAGAATCTCCAATGCATAATCCTTTTTTGCAGACAGACAATCGTTCATACTTGCAATATTTTTATTCTAATATTATCTTCCATTACATTTAGATATTTAGTGGGTACATACTGTGTTAGTAATTTTTGCAGTCATCATTTATTCTACTTGAATCTTTAAGCCATTGAAATATGGGAATCAATAAATAAAGCCACAGAAACTGTGAAATCCTACACAACAGAGAACAATCCGAAATGGAAAGTCTACATTGTGGAGGACTGGCCTCCACAAATGGTATGTCTCTCTCTCAAATTAACTGCAATAGAAAGACATAAAATTAAAAAAAAAACCACAAACAAAACAAAACAGCCCAGAGGCGGGGGCTGTGCGGCTGGGACTTAAACAATGAAGGATGCACACAGCCAGCTTCCCTTGCTATGTGTGCAGCCAGGACCCAGCCTTTGGCTGGAGCATGGCAGTATTGTTACAGGAGCTGCAGGTAGGAGCTGAGGGCTGAGCAGACTAAAGGCCAGACCACACTACATAAGAATGTAAATAAGATGGTCATTGTGGGTTGTTATTGGTCGTTGGTGTCCATTGTTCTCTGCTGCTGTAAGAAAGGAAAGAGAAGGAAAGAAAGTAGAAGGAAAAGGGGTAGGAGACAAAATAAAACACAGTCTTCGGTGGCTGGGGTGGGAGTCCTGCATTCTTTTTACCTCTTCACTTCTGTACTCCTGCACTCCTGGACTCCTGCTATTGCCTGTTTCCTGCATTCCTGCCTCTTGGAGCCTGTTCACCGAGGAGCTGCATGAAAGGCACTGAAGAAACGGAGAAGAGAGCTAGAGCACACACAAAAAGCTAAAAGCGCTGGAATCACCGCTCGCTCCCCAAACCCTCCATCACCAAGCGCTCCCAGGCCAGTCGGTGCAGCTCCAGCCGGTGGCAGCCGTTTGCCACAGCCGCGTGACGCCGCCGCAGCCCCAGCCCAGCCCCAGCCGACATCGCAGCCGCTGCCTGTCCCAGCGGCGCTTCCAAGGCAGCCGCCACGTGCCGCCGCCAGCACGTGCCGGAGCCGCCTGCGCCGGAGCTCCCGCGTGTGGCCGCTCGTCCCGTGTCCCGCTGCAGCCAGAGCCGCTCGCCGCCCCCACCGCACTCACCGCTGTGCTCCCAAAGCTGCGCTCACCAAAAGCCGCATTCTTAAATCTGCAGTCGACACCAAACCTATCAGCACTTCTGAGCCAGATACTGTAAGACAGACGCACTGACCAAGAAATCTTTCTCTTTCTTTGCGTTCTTTTCCCCAGGCAAAAGTAATTGGCCACATTCAGACACACACCTTGTCTATCCTATACCGGAAACTCACTGGGCACCCTACCCCCAACTATAATACTGTTTCTTTCTTTCTCTTTACCTATCATAAGTTACACACCCCAAGTTTGTCTCCTGTACCTACATCTGCATATCCTCTCCCTCCCACACACTCCCTCTGCTCCAAAGCTGTTACAGCCAAGTGGTATTTTAAGCACACAGTCTCTGTGTTTTTGCCGGTGCAGGCTTGCATCTGGGCGGGGTTTGTGTTCTATAGAAATACCTGGTGTAGCCAGCTGGTCCCAAGCTAGGGACGGATGCACTCAGAAATTAAAACCAGCCAATTAGGGGCTATTTCTCCTCTAATTGAGGAGAAGAGAGGGGGCAATCCATGATTCAACTCGAGTTTTCCAGCACAGGTCGAACTCGGACTGCAACTTACATCCTCTTTTCTTCCTACAGTTAATTATGGTCTCTCACATTACTACACTCTGCTGTTTTTTCCTCCTTTTCTTCACAGGAGCCAGTCCTGACATTCATCCTCCTTTCTGTTAGGCAACACTAAAACTACTGCTCTAATAAGATTTCTATTTAGCATTCAGATCGATCAAACACTCAGGGTTGTGCTACTGTCTTGAGTGCCAGTTTGTTAACAATATTTGCCAGAGGGTAGGAAGAGGCTGCAGGAGGATCTGGACAGGCTGGATCGATGGGCTGAGGCCAATGGCATGAAATTCAACAAGACCAAGTGCAGGGTCCTGCACTTGGGCCACAATAACCCCAGGCAGCGCTACAGGCTGGGGGAAGAGTGGCTGGAGAGCAGCCTGGCAGAGAGGGACCTGGGAGTGCTGGTGGACAGCCAGTTGAACATGAGCCAGCAGTGTGCCCAGGTGGCCCGGAAGGCCAATGGCATCCTGGCTTGTATCAGGAATAGTGTGGCCAGCAGGAGTAGGGATGTAATTCTCCCCCTGTACACAGCACTGGTGAGGCCTCACCTTGAGTCCTGTGTCCAGTTCTGGGCCCCTCACTTCAAGAAGGATGTTGAGGTGCTGGAGCGGGTCCAGAGGAGAGCAACAAGGCTGGTGAAAGGACTAGAGGGAAAGTCTTATAGGGAGAGGTTGAGGATGTTGGGGTTGTTTAGCCTGGAGAAGAGGAGACTCAGGGGGGACCTCATCACTCTCTTCAACTACCTGAAGGGAGGTTGTAGTCAGGTGGGGGCTGGGCTCTTCTCCCAGGCAACTGGTGACAGGACAAGAGGGCACAGCCTGAAGTTGCTCCAAGGGAGGTTTAGGTTGGACATTAGGAAGCACTTCCTCACGGGGAGGGTGATTAGACATTGGAATGGACTTCCCAGGGAAGTGGTGGAGTCATCGTCCCTGGATGTGTTTAAGGCAAGGCTGGATGTGGCACTTAGTGCCATGGTCTAGATGGTGTGGTGGTGTTGGTCATAGGCTGGACTTGATGATCTTAAAGGTCTTTTCCAGCCTTGGTGATTCTGTGATTCTGTGATTCACTTCTCTTGCAACAAGTAAAAGACTATTATTTCTTCATAAAAATGAGAGGAAAAAAAACCTCAGACAGCTTCCATTAGGAGCACAAAGCTCATTTCTAAGCATGCACAAGGTGAAAATGCTGTGGATGTATTCTGGAGAACCGTTCACTCTGTTTTAGGCAACTTTGACAACCCACGATAGAGTGATTGGTGCCCCTTCAGTGAGAAGCTTTAAAAGAGAAACATTCAGTGAAAGAAAAAATAGAGATTGTATTTTTGTGCCTACAATTAGGGAATATGTGGCAACACGCGTTAGAGTAATATTTGCTCTAAATTTGGCCAGACATCTGTTCAAACATCTTTGCTACTTTTTGGCACAAAAAAAGATAGGTAAAAAAATGTGAAAGAACATCAAGGAAGCTGCTGCTTTTTAAATTGTTGCTGGTTTATGAAAAAAGTTAAATTTATGATCTGTGGTTATTTTCCAGCATGTCTTTCTAATGATTACCTTAATTGCACTGCTGGCAGAGTCTGCAATTTTTATCAATCAATAAGACAGTGATCCTTATGATGGGATTATATAAGCAGCAACTAATCATTAGCTCATAATCAACCTCTGTTTCCTATTATTAAAATCCACAATACTCTGTAGGTTCCTCAAAAACAATATTTTACAGCTACAGTTTATGTCACAGTAAGGATGTTTTCACTGTTGACTGTGATTTAATTTCCTTGCTAGCTATATGGTTCCAAGATGAATTTGGTATGAAAGATGTAATGAGTCAGTAAGCGCAACATTCACCATTCTGCTGCCTGGGTTTTTCTGCAGAGGTTACAAATGTTGGAAGCTATATGTATGTCCTGATACACCATTGCTCCTAGGCTGGGGATGAAAACAAGAAAGGTGGCTGATGTTTTCCACTTAGCTGTCTGCTGTCAAACAGGTGTAACATGGTGCAGGTACCTTCAATCAGCACTTAAGGTGTGGAAAACCTTCCAGAAGCCAACACAGCAGGGGCTGTGCAATTTAAGCCAACAAGAACTGAGTATTCTCCACCCAATCATGTAAGTACTGGGGCTGCTGGATGTGTAAGGTTTGCTGGAGTGTGTATTCTTTTCAAAGACAAAAGATGTCCAATGTAGTACACGCTCATCGAAAGATGATAAACCTTAAGGGCATTTATTTTTCTTTTATCTCCACACTTTCTGTGCATCCCAGAAAAACATGTTTCAGACATTCATGAAAGCATAATCAAAGGGAGAAGGACTCTCTTGGTTGCAACTTCCAATTTACCAGCTTTAGCTATTTTTTAAAATAAATTCTGAGATTAATTCTCAAATTATTCTGTGTCCTCTTGTCTTAGCCCCAAAACAAAAAGGTGTTTTGTCCTTTTTCCTCACTCCTACAATCCCTGTTGAAACAGTCTTCTGTGATCAGTTTACTTTTATTTACCTAGGATGAGAATTATAAAAGTCTTGTCTTATACCTTCCCAGGTTTGGCTGATTAACAGTTCATTGTTTCTATGTATGCTAATTTCCATTCATTAATTATCTTTTCCTGATTTATTATTGATGGTCTGTGTATTTAATTCAGGTAAAGGACCAACATAGTCATGGCTCCACTCAATGTGAAGAGAAACCAATGTCATCTTCTGGTCCCTTGGAATCAGCATCTTGAATTGTGAGCCTGACTGCAAGTCCACTGTGCAGTGAGGAGTCAGTGGTAAACATACACCTCAGCAGGCACAGGTCCAGTGTTGCCTTCAGACTGGGCTTGTGCTGTGCAAATCCCTTGGCTACGGGGTAACTTCAGCCAGCTCACTTTATAGGAGGACTGTGAGCAGTTTCCCCTCTACACCAGCAATTATACCAATTGTATGGACTTGAGTTTATCTAACAACACAGCAAGAAGTTCTCATATGAGTATCATTTTTATTTGACTGTAGACATGAGAAATAAAGCTGTTTCCTTGTAAAAAAATAATATAATAGTTCGAAAGACCAAAAGAAAAGAATGTCTTCTGTGGATGAGTAATGCATGGTGTGCTGCATGTGGCTGGGAGTCCTGTTTGATGCCACCCTGCCCAGGGCTCCCATCATTTGAAGAGGTGTAAGATTATCTGTGTTATTCTCTTCTCATAGTGTTAGCTGTAATAAATAGTATTTTAAATGGCACCTTATTGCATCTTCAGTGGTTTTCTTACTGGAATAATAATGGGCCAACACCTCCTGGTGTAAAACACCATGCATGCAAAGTAAAGGAATTAATAAAAACATAATTCTAATCGGCTTAAAAAAATTGACATTAAAATAAGCATATCTTTTTTGCAAGTGCATATGATTTTGAAACTAGAATATACTTATTTAATGTGTAAATAGTGCCAAAAGGCTCCATTAATGGGTAGGTACAATAACATCTTTGAGATTTCTACTTTGATAATGTCTTTCCTCTATAAATAATTTTACCGCGTTTTCTGATATTAGACCTGATCTGCTCCAGGTGAGAACATGCCAGGTGAAAATATTTCCTTTTCTTAATGATTAATTTCTGGCCAGTGAGGTCATGTCATCAACTTAACTCGACAAAGTCCATGTACTGGGCATCTAAAGAAAGATGAGGGTCCTGTCATGAAGACATAAACAAAACCTGAAGGTTTTTGAAAGCCAAGGGAAGTCTGATATGGTACTGAGGAAAGACAGAGAAATTGGTATAATAATTCAGGATTAGGTAGGATGAGATGCTTCTTTCCTAGCAAGAGTAACAATATTTCAAGTGTGATTAGAATAAATTATTTTATTTCAAGCTTCAAGCTATAGATGCTGTATTTGTCTTCAGGAGCCCACCAGCTAAATAGGTTTAATGTGATGGCAAGCCATACATAGAAGTTTTTATAAACAAACATTCACAGTATAACTTTCAAGTGTTTACAGATTGCAAAATGTATCCCAGAAGATGTTCATATGAAAAGTTCTATCTCTCCCTTTTTTAAAGGTTGTATCAAGTTTAGTCAACATTTTTTTCTAAAAAAATTAATGGACTTGTTTTATGTTGGTCTAATAAAATTATTTACTTCTTAATAAAGCTAATAAATATAAGAAAAAGGATTCAATAAATTAAATGTTTGTCTGAAAATATAATAGAAAATAATACAAAATTAATGAAGAGCAAAAAAAAGTACAATAGAATTAAAATTCATAACATCCTGCTTTGGTTATTTATATAACTTTGTTATGTATTTTATTTGGCACCAATGGTGAAGTTTCTACTCAATATTAATGATCTGCTTTTGTAACACACATTTGGGTGGTCTTTGAATAAAGTTGTGTCATCTACATTTGTGGAAAGAAAAGAGTTCTGAAAAAGTATGAATTTGCACTTAGGCAATTCTTGAAGTAAAAAGAAAGGTCTTGAAAAATCATCTTAATTGCTTGCTCAGAGTATTTGTGATAAATATACTTCCTGATGATTTTTTTTAAATTTTATAACCATCTTCCAAAATATTTTATATTCTTAATGTAGAAGCACTTAGTAGTCAAAAATATTGAGATGCACATTGGAAAAGCCTTGGGCACATTTCATGAATAGAGGTACTTGAGGAGGAGACATACTCAGTAGGAAAATACAAACAACATCACATAAAGTATAAAACAATGCAAAAATAATGCCCAGTATATAGTTATTTACATTCACAGCTTTAGAGTGGCCTTTCAAACAACATTTTTGTCATCATACCTATTTAATTCTCAAAAGGCTCATATCAAACATCTCAAGATATTTTAGAAAGAGGCATTTTAAAATTCATAGGACTTTCAAAGAGGTATTCAAATAAAGTGAGATTTAATTTACAGCATTGTTCCTATGTGAATGCACAGTAAATCTTTCATGAATAGCTGTATATCATTATGACTCAGGGCAGAATTTAGCACTTGAGTATGCTCATTAACACAGAATTTCCTTAAGAAGGAGGAAAAGGATGTAATTCCTTTCTACCTGCAGTGTATTCTGATGACAACTCATAAGGAAAAATGTCTTCTCGTCAGCCATCTGTCTTCTTACAATGTTAGGTTAAAACATTTTAATGTTAACACTGATATCTACATAAAGATGAAATAGTTAAGTGAAAAGTTTTAACCTCGTTCTTTGCCCCTTCATAATTTATGCTATTGTTCAAAAATACACATATTTTTCACAGAGTAATGCATTTAAGAAACAGATTGTTTGTGTAGGAAGTGCTCGAGAGTGATCTGACCTGATAAAAAGGCTTAGAAATGTCTAGTCCTGTAGCAATTTATTTACATTACTCCATAAGGTGGACTAAGAAGAAAAAGAATAGTATAAAACTGGGCAAGAATTATGTGACAGAGAGGATGACTGTTTCATTAAACTTTAAAATGTTAGCAAGAACAGCAATCAAGAGAGTGCAAATTCCTACATCATAGGCTGAATTCAACTGCCCTCCAAAAACACATCTGATGTAATACAGAGATTTAGCAGGGACAAATTTACATTGCTACTTTTCATTTGAAAAAATAAAGATTATGACCAGATTCAGGGATACACTATACAGACATTCCTTAAGAACGGCCTCCCTGAGTCCACCACAAGTCCTGACCACTGCAGCATGATGAAGAAACAAAAAAATAGGAGCAAAGGAAACAAAGAACAAAAATATTCTTTCTATGAAAAATTCAAATTCATTATCATCCCAGCTTCTTCTAACATAGCTTAAATTCCTGTCATAATTTTTATCAATTTTTTATGGATTATTCTTCCTTTACTTTGTCAAATTTCTTTTTAAGCCCATTTCTAAAAAGTTATGGTATGCAATGCAATTTATGTCAATATGTTCTGTGATACAATATTTGAATTTATTAAAAAGTATTGGTTTGTTTTAAACCTGTTTGCCTGGCCATTTCAATAGGTATCCCTCTTTTCCTGTTATGGAAACAGAAGTTAATTACTCTCTGTTCACCTTTCTTAATTCGATAGGTCTCTTTCCTGCTGTCTCTCAGTCCTATGTTTTCCCTGTTTCAATGGTTTTCTGTTTAACCTCTCCGCACCTAGAAGCCACCACACACTTTGAATTATGCAGTCATCCTTCTTTGGAGCATTTTCTAGATTTATTATGTTATTTTGAGATTGTGGGACAAGAACTACATGAAATTATCAATTCATTGAGTAAATTGATTGATTTTGCTTTATTTTATAATCAGATTTCAAAGAAGTCCATTAGGTTTGCCAAGTTGTTTTTTTTCCACAAAAGCTTGCTTTGTCTTTTGCTGTTGCAGCAATTATAGAATTCCCATTTGACGTTACAGAATTGCTGTCTGCATTTACTAATATTATTTTTATGCAATGCCAGCTAATGTGACCTGTATAGAATCAGGATTTTCCAGTCTGTGTATTTCAAACCCTGCCTGAAGTCCTTCTTAAAAATGTGTGCCACGGAGGATATTTATCTTTTTAACTTTAGGTAATTCTAAGAAATAGTTTGTAATCCATAGTCAATATTTTATAAAACTCATAGTCTAGTATTTGTCACTAATCATTCCTGGGCTTTGTTCTGAAGCTGACATTTCAACTTCTGACAGTTAGATTCATAATCGTGCTTAAGAAGGAACTTCCTTAACATAATTAGTAGCTAATTCATTCAGATTCTTTCAAAAGATTTTTCTGTATGTACATCCACCCACATACTCATCACCCTTTGGGGGCTGTGTGTTCCATACAAGACACAAAACAGAATAGAGTTTTGGAATGTATTATAAATATCCTAATGTTCAGATGACAAAATTAATAGGAGTCTTGACAGGAAGGCAAAAAATTCAGGTTCACTGAAGAATTTTTTAGTAGTTAGAAGGGAGAAGGAGCAGGAAGTTAATAGCAAAAAGGAAAGCTGAAAGAGTTTTTTTTCCTCCTTTTCAATAGCAAAGTGAAGAAAGCTGGGAAAAAGCTACTATTTCAAATCCTAGGTATTAGTGGTAAATATTTGTGTTAGCAGTGTTGAGAACAACTCCATTTTATGTAAAAAACTTGCTATTTAGTTCTGCCAATGCTGATATCTCTGAAGATTATCTGATACCACTGCTGAGTGACAAAAGTGTTTCTTGCCAGATAACACAGTAGGGAAAAAAAAAACACCTTGAAAACAAGTATTAAAAAATAAATAATGTTATTACATTGGCTTCAGTACCCTACTATCTTTGGCAGCTTTTGGTTAATTAAAAAATATCTGTTCAGTTGGGTGAGTTTTTTGCATCATTTCCATTTTAAATGGCCATGCTAGTAAATTAATTGGTCCAATGGCACACAGAAAGTCAGCTGCAAAAGTTGAAGGTAGAACCAGCACCCCACAATTCATGCTGAATAGCACTCCATTCTACTGTGATTTCATTTGACCACTGCCACCAATGGGGCATGACACTGCCCAGTCTAAGCAGGGCTATCATAATTTGGCCCTAGATATTAAATAATGTACTCTGTGCATGGAATAACCATCACCTACTTTATGGCACAAATTCATGACATATTCTGTGTATAGATCTAAATAAAATCATAGAATCATAGAACCATAGACTCATAGAATGGCTAGGGTTGAAAGGGACCTTAAAGATCATCTAGTTCCAACCCCCCTGCTATGAGCAGGGATCCCACTAGACCAGGTTGCACAAAACCTCATTCAACCTGGCATTGGATGGGGCATCAACAACCTCCCTGGGCAACCTATTCCAGTACCTCACCACCCTTATAGTGAAGAATTTCTTCCTAATATCTAACCTAAATCTCCCCTCTTTCAGTTTAAAACCATTACCCCTTGTCCTATCGCTATCTTCTCTAGTGGAAAGCCCCTCCCCAACTTTCCTGTAGGCCCCCTTCAGGTACTGGAAGGCTGCTATAAGATCTCCCCGGAGCCTTCTCTTCTCCAGGATGAACAGTCCCAACTCCCTCAGCCTGTCTTTGTACCAGAAGTGCTCTAGCCCTTTGATAGTCTTTGTGACCTTTCTCTGGACCCCCTCCAACAGGTCTATATCTTTCGTGTGCTGAGGGCTCCAGAGCTCACAGTACACAGTACTCCAGGTGTGGTCTCACCAGAGCAGAGTAGAGGGGTAGAATCACCTCCCTTGCCCTGCTGGCCACACTTCTTTTGATGCAGCCCAGGATGCGGTTGGCCCTCTAGGCTGTGAGTGCACACTGGCAGCTCATATCAAGCTTCTCATCTACTACCACCCCTAAGTCCTTCTCCTCAGGACTGCTCTCTAGCCATTCTCCCCCAAGCCTGTATTTGTGCCTGGAGTTGCACTGGCCCAAGTGGAGGACATTGCACTTGGCCTTGTTGAACCTCCTGAGGTTGGCATTGGCCCACCTCTCAAGCCTATCAAGGTCTGTCTGGATGGCATCCCTTCCTTCTAGAATGTCAACCACATCACACAGCTTGGTATCATCTGCACACTTGCTGAGGATACACTCAATCCCATTGTCCATATCTCCAACGAAGATATTAAACAACACTGGTCCCAATACTGACCCCTGAGGAACACCATTTGTCACTTGACTCCACTTGGACACTGAGCCATTGACCACAACTCACTGGGTGCGGCCATCCAGCCAATTTCTTATCCACCTAGTGGTCCATCTGTCAAATCCATGCCTTGTCAGTTTGCAGACCAGGGTGTCATGTGGGACAGTGTCAAATGCCTTGCACAAATCCAGGTAGGTGACATCAGTTGCTCTGCCACTCTCCACCATCTCTGTAAGCCTTGTTGAAAAAGGCCACCAAGTTGGTACAGAAAGTTTGTCTACCTCTAACGTAAAGCTCATTGTATATATATATTTATTAAGAGAATGCAGAATAGGTGATATATAAATATTTTAAAACCCAGGTGTTTAGCCTGAAAGCAATAAATTGCAATTATAGATCTTAGAAAAATCACTGGTGGGATACTCCAATCTGTTGGGAAACTTGTAACAAATAGCAAGCTTCTTCCTCTCAATGTTTAGACATTGGAAATCTTAGCATCTAAAAGAGTGTGAACAGCAATCTGTAATCTCAGCATTAGTTTTTATTAATCTGCTTGATAAAGGGAACTCAATTGCTTCAGAAGTTCTTTGAATATTTATAAATCATGACAGGAAGGAAACGTTGTTTTTTTGTGTTCTGTCAGTGTACTATGGGTCCGTTATAAGCATAGCAGTTACTCTTACGCTCAGTAAAAATGCAAAGATACAGTAAAGCTTACAGTTTGTTGACTTAATTTTATGTATTTTGAATAACATGTAAAGCTTAACATTGTAAGGTTTATTCATGAAAATGTGTTAATTTTAAAATAGTGTGGGGTTTTTTTGCCTACCTGATGTTCTTTTTTATGACCCTGACACTCAGAGTTAAAAATCTTTATAATTTTATAATATAAAAAAATTATCCCTGCAATTTGTCTATTTTTCCATAAACTAATACCTTGGAAAGATGCTCTGAACGTGGCTGACAGGATTCTGTGTAGGGATCTGTGGTATGGGTGTTTCTGGGTATGATCATTAGATTATGTCCCAAATTTCAGTGCACTCTAGCCCTCTGAGATAAAAGTGGCAGCCCAGACACTGGTCTCCAGCCCAGACCAGCCTTTTTCACCCATTTTGAATCCTATTCAGATTCCTAAATGAGCCTGTTAAGTACTTTTCAGTTCTCTTGCTGACAGTTTCAATAACAAGCTGAAACTCCATGCTGTTTTACCAAACCTAGATTTAACCATCCAGTAAAAGAACTCTGCCATTTTATTAGCTTTCACATAAAAGACAATTTTTGATGTAGTAATTTTGAATGGATCATTGACGCCAGTATAACAGTAAATTAATAAAAATACCAGAGGCCATACATGCAGGGGTAAATCAAGTGTACATTCCTAGAAACAGTGGAACTAGAATTACAGAATCATGACTGTCAAACTATTATGCTATACGTACAGTTCACTTCCATGTCCACACATTAGTCATGTGGCAAGCCAAAGGCTGCTGCTTTCAAATACAAATTTTTGCATTGTTGTGCAATGAGACTGGTTGAAATAACGAGGCCTACTCCATTGTGTTCCTGGTTTTATGCATTTTCTTCTGTCCTTTTCTGTATGCCGAAGCCAGCTAGATTCATCCTCCCAGTTTGTGCTCCACAACACCATCAGAGATACCTTTTCTTGCAAAAACTCTAAAGTGTTAATTGTGAAATGTCTTGGTGTAGGACACAGCAACACACTGACAGGAGTCAAGGCAATCTTTGTCATGTAAATGTCCTGAACTTCTGCTTCTACTCTCCACCTCTCTCTCTGATTCTTTTAGTTCCACATACAGCAGCTGGTACCTTTCATTCTACAGTTAAGTTACCGACTATTTAATGATTTTACAGTCTATCAATTGTGGAGTTATTCCTTCTGCCTGCCGATTTTATTTAATATTCTAGACTTCTATGGGCTACCCTGTGACTATGGGGCCATAAGAAATCTATCTGCCAACAGGTACAAAGCTAACACACAAGTATAGTTTAAAAATCTATAGATGTAATGATTTAATGGTCAAAGAGAAGCCAACTGCACTGGGAACTTCACCTACTTAAGACAGGGCTGGGTACTACTGCATCTTTTTAATGGGTATGTTTGAAAAGAGATATGTAGATTCTCTTTTGATTCAGTATCTGTGCAACATCATTAAAATTATAAGTGTGTAATGAGTCTAACGTAGGAGCAAATTATCTATTGTTTACTTATTAGCTCCGATAACTATGATCTTTTCTTTCATATGAGAATGTAGTCACATGAAATATAAATTCATCATCAGTATACCAGGATATGTAGGGATATGGCATCAGAGCAAGTGATGTCATCTAGCTGGACAAAACTTTTGTGCAAAGCATTTGACACTGTCCCACACAACATCCTTTTCTCTAAATTGGAAAGACACGGACTGGATTGATGGGCCACTTGGTGGATAAGGACTTGTCTGGATGGTCACACTTGTTGGGGTCAGTGGCTCGATGTCCAAGTGGAAATCAGTGATGAGTGATGTTCCTCCAAGATCAGGTTTGGGACCAGCACTGTTTAGCATCTTTTTCTGTGACATGAACAGTGAGATTGAATACACACTCAGCAAGTTTGCTGATGACACCAAGCTGTGCAGTGTGGTTGACATGCTGGAGGGAAGGAATACCATACAGGGGGACCTTGACAGGCTGGAGAGGTGGGCCCATGCAAACCTTATGAAGTTCAATAATTCCAAGTGCAAGGTCCTGCACCTGAGTCAGGGCAGTCCCAAGCACAATTACAGGTTGGGTGGAGAATGGACTGAGAGAGAACAGCCCTGAGGAGAAGGATTTGGGGGTGTTGGTTGACAAAAAGCTGCATATGAACTGGCAATTTGTGCTTGCAACCCAGAAAGCCATCTGTGTTCTGGGCTGAATGAAAAGAAGTATGTCCAGCAAGTCAAAGAAGGTGATACTTCCCCTCTACTCTATGCTCATGTTGTTGTCCCAAAAGCAGAGTGCGTTACTCAGTGTGCAAGAAGCCAATCCACATACAGAGTTGGGAGATTTTCTTTAATATCCAGATCTGTGCAAAAAAGGGGGCAGGATGGTATTCCACAAAGCAAGCTCAGTTTCCCGAAACACAAGTGCTGCTTTTATACCCAAAAACATGACAAAGAACTTTAACATTACTCTTTCACTGGCACTGACGACTGGTCAACTAATTCTCTCTTCCATTTAAAGTGGCAATGTTCAGGAATTTCACTGCACACGCTCAAAGAGTAAGGGTTTGTTAGTAGGGCTCCCTCTAGCCTGTGAGTGTGAATTTCAGTATGCAAATGACTCATTAATACATTAATATGGTGATTTCAATTACTAAATGTGTTTTTTCCTCCAGTGCTCAAGGCTGTAAGCAAGATAAGTTGTGGGGAGTACACCTTTCCAGCTCTTTCATCTGTCTAGCAGGTGTCTTGCAGGCCTGTCTCATGGCTGGGCCATTGACTACTTGGGGCATGTTTTTCTCTAATCAGAATCTAGTTTTGTCTCATTCTTACTGTTTCACTGTTACCTAGGCTGTGTTTTTATTGTGTGTCCCTTATGTTCTCTTTCTTTTTTCCCAAATGTGTTTTTTTTCCCCCAAATTTTAATCAGCGTGACCCTCACCAGGAGTACTGTGTCCAGTTCTGGGGCTCCCAACACAAGAAGGACATGGAGCTGTTGGAGTGAGTCCAGAGAAGTGCCAAGAAGATGATCAGAGGGGTGGAGTACCTCTTCTATAAAGACAGGCTAAGAGAATTTGAATTGTTCAGCCTGGAGAAGAGAAGGCTTCAGGGAGACCTTATAGCATCTTTCCAGTATCTGAAGGGGACAAAGGAAAGCTGGGCTGGGACTTTTTACAAGGGCATATAATGACAGGATGAGGGGAACAGTGTTAAGCTGAAAGAGGGTAGACTTAAATTAAATATCAGAAAGAAGCTCTTTCCTGTGAGAATCATGAGACACTGGAACAGATTGCCAAGAGAAGCTGTGGGTGTCCCCTCCCTGGAAGTGTTCAAGGCCAGGCTGGATGGAGCTTTGAGCAACCTGTTCTAGTGGAAGGTGTCCCTTTCCATGGCAGGGGGTTTGGAGCTAGATGATCTTTAAGGTCCCTTCCAACCCGAACCATTCTCTGGTTATATGGTATATTCGAGTAGCAGCATGCATTCATTCACAGTGAGAGAATGGCACCTCCATTTCAGCATTTAATGCTCTTTTCTCATTTTAGCCATCAGTCTAGACCACTGTGGCCCCCTGGGAGGAAAGAGAGAGTCTTACCAGATTGCATTGGCCATCCCAGGCCAGTGACTACAGCTCTACTCCCAGAAGTAGTCCACTGAGGCCAGGACTGCATGGGAACCAAAAATTATGTGTTCTTCATTTCAAGAGGATGGCTATGAAACAGGGAGTAAAAATCAATGACGTGAGGTTCAGCTTATTTTTTGTCAAAGCTGAAAAATTAATGTTTCTCTAATACTGTTCACACGTGACCACGTGGTAACAAACCATCTAGCCATTGCAACAGATGTGTCCTAAACAAATAACTAAGTCAGAACTGGAAATCTCTCCCAGCTATTTTTATGGTAGTTTTCCGATTTATTTACTAAGAACCATACAACTCGGTTCATCTAAATTATTCTCAAAATGTATTTCTTTATTTTAAAAATAATTTATTATTCAGAGAAACTGTAGTTACTCAAAATACAAATTACTGAGAAATAAGGGAAGGAAAGCAGGTTTTCAATTCCCACTGTTTAAAGACTGACTCAATTTTTTTTTTCAAAAAGCTCTTTACCTTTTTCTTTCATTTTTTTTCAGGGCTTTTTATTTAACAAGGGCAAGATGATTCACGGTACCTTCGTGAGGAAAACCTGTCATAGAAAACACATGGGCTAAAAAACTTTTAGCTTAGATTTTGTGGGAGGGATTTTAAAAAACTTAGATTTTGTGGGAGGGATTCTTTTTTGGGACTTCTATATATGTGACTTTTTAATTATGTTTAGTGGGAACTGTAACTCTTAAGGCATAAAATTTCCATGTATGTGACTAAATGTACATACACAATTATCCAAACAACTAAAGAAATATGCTAGCATGTTTGTCTATATGCACATAAAGCATGCACACGCACACCTCTATCTCTCTGTCTGTATACATATTTGCTACTTGTTCTAACAGGTTGAAAGAACTAGTCACAGGGTGTGACTACTCTAATTTTAATAAAATAATGACTTGATGAAAGCCGGTGTAAAGTTAGAAACCATGCTACAGCCTAGAAAAAAATACCTGAAGCAGGGTATCCATAACAGCTTCTCTCAGAGTTTGGCTCCAGTTTCTCCTGTTTTGTTTTGCTACAATACTCAGTATCGGACCCTCACGAAACAACAATTCTACTTATCACAGTCCTTATTCAGGGAAATTTAATCTCTGCATTAGCTGTGGATGCTATAATAGGAAAGCTGTGATGAACTGTGGTCTTCTGTTAACCTTCTTTCAGTACTTCAGCATTTTAACCTTTCCTTTTCCAAAGTAATTTTCTCAAATGTATGAGGTGATTAATGAGAGCAGCTTTTTCCTGTGTTCAACAATCATGTGTTCTTCTTGCCCATCTGTCCTTGCATAATTACAGTTTTGCTGTTCATGCCAATATTTAGGGCTGTGTCAGCACTTCCATTGCAAATCCTAATTTTCAGGAGTTTGTAATAAGGCTGGTGCGCTTGGCATTTGGCCGAAATTGAAGAGAGTTGGAAATCACACTAGTCAGGGCACTGATTCCAAAACACGAGCAGTGATTTGTTTTGGGCTAAGCTCCATGTTTGGCAAGAAAGAGTGGCTGACAGCAAGCGCAAGTGAAGTAAAAGAGATCCAAGTGTCTGATAGTACAGCTGAGCTTTACATAATGTCAGGGAACAGTGCAAGAGCAGGTCCAGTTAAGTAAGAAAGTCTTTCATAAGACAGCCAAATAATGTACCCTTTTTGGAAGGAGGCCAAAGAGGAGAAAATGAAAAGAGGAAAGACCCGGAGCAGGGCTGGGTTTGCAGCTGTCCCATTGCCAACTCATTTATTTATGAAGAAACCCCTAACACAGAGCAATGAATATCTATGTACTGTTCTGCAAAGGAGGAAAAATTAGTAGAGTATTTAAAAAAAAAATTAGTCCATTTTCAAAAGTGACTTGTGATTCTTGGAGCAGAGTCTTATAGAATGGATTTGGCTTGGTTTATTTTTGTTTGGTTTGGTTTTGTTTCTGTGTGTTGAGAACTTCCTAAGATGCTTTGTACAGCTAGAGTCCGCCACCCAAACAGTACTTTGACTTTTATAACTGAAATCCAAATAACCCCAAGATGCAAAGACCACTTCAGATTATTAAGTATAAAAAAGAGTGGGGTAATCCAAGTAAAGAAAAGATACAGATATTGCAAAACCTACATAAATTCTGCTGTAAGAACATGATGTATTTAGCATTTTTACCTTCAGAAAATGAAGATTCCACATAGGGGCAGAGATAAGGTAGAAAGAAAAGAAGATGGAATCATTATGAAAATATAATTATCTACAAGCTGAATAAACTCCTCTTGGGTAATAAAGAGGTAAAATAATCATAAATAAAGGAATTTCTAATCCCAAGTGTTCACTTTTGTAAGTTTTTGAGAACGCTCACTATTTGTAAGTCTTTTCATAGGTACACATGGTCACAGGTCAGGCTTTGCCCTGGATAATTAATGTGCAGTTTTTGACTTCTTAAGCAGGACTGAGAACTGGTTTGAAATTTGTATCCTGTGACAGAAGACAATACCACAAGTCCAAGATGGCACTGATTACTTACTAGTATACCATTGTTTTTTTGTTTGTTTTTTTTTTGTGTTTGTTTGTTTTTGTTTTGCTGTGTTTTTTTCCTGTAGCTATGACATTACAGGAAAACCTGAGTGAGAAATACCCATTTTCATACACATGCAAGGAAATCTAGACACACAAACAAGTTGGCACTGAATAAAATACAGCCTGAAGTTCTGAAGTTCCAGCCGCTATGATGGTCATTACCTATGTTCACTATTCTTATGCTTATTTTTATTGTTATCTACTGACTCTATCTGAATGTACAAACCAACACACAAGCAGTTACTGTGATCACCTGTGTTGTATTAGTGTATGTATCTGTTTCTCAATGAGTCTATCCTGTTATTCATTTTCATGTAACTTATAGATCATGTATCATGTTATTCCTTTAGATCTGAGTTCAGTCCTTCTCCAATGAATAATTACTTCTCTCAAACAAAACAGTTTTCTTCTATAATTTCAAATAAAAATTGGTTGATAGTCTGGTTTTGTTCAGTCTGTAATGTAGGAAAACTTTCAAATGTAAATCTGTCAAAATAGATTTTTAAATTATTTTTTAAATCAGTGAGATAATAATGAAGTATCTAGAAGCCATTCTCACAATACTTTCACTATAAAGTAGCTCCATATTTATGAATGAAGTTTTTAATGCGGTACAGTGATTCTGAGTGAGCAGAACCAGGGTACGTAGGGAGAATGGGACAGATAAGAATGAAATCCTTCCCAATTAGAACAAGAAATAAATCTACATGTAACTGTACCAGTTCTGAGTACATAGCAGCATTACCGCATTCTTGCATATTTCAGTAATCTTGGAGCAGCTTCACACAAAGTTTAAAAAGCATGTAACTTTGCCTGAATAACAATGGATTTTTTTTCTTTGAGCAAGCCGTAAGGCACAGGAACTTAGGAAGTAGTTTACGCCTGAGAAGACTGGTTCCAGCTTTTCCAGCTACAAAGCCTATAGTACCCACTGTTGCTCTTTAGAGCGTCTCATCACTGCCCAAAATTCTATGTCCTCTAGTTTGCCAAGAAGCCTGATGCTACCCCACACCTCTTTCTAGGATGTCCCCCATCCCTCTTTGCCTCCTTTCCCTTTCAATCCCACCACTGCCACAGAAGCAACTTTTGCCACCTAGAAGAATTTTGAATAATTCTAAATCTTTGTAGATTCATAAAGGATCTGAAAATTAATAAGACTTTTGTTACAAAATAAAACTAAATTTTGAGCTTCTGTAGTTCTGGGAAATTTATCTCCAGCTGAACACATTTATGATAGAATTGGATTAAAATTAAACAGGGGGAAAAGCAAGTCTGAAAACTATTAGTATAATTATTAGTCTGTGACAAAAAAAGAATAAGTGTTATGTTATTGCCAGTTTTTATTATGTCTTTACATAGATTTTATAATATTGTATTTTTTTTCAAAAGACTGTCCTATGCTCCTTATTCAGGTATTTCCTTATTAATTAAATATCCCTTTGCAAAGTCTCATAGAAGTACATGTGTCTGTGGCACACTGTCCCATTGCTTTTGGATTAGGGTATCAGACAGCGTTATAAAACAAAAAGTTGACCTTTGATTTCTCCTGTCATAAATAGCAATAGAAATTTTTTAGAGAATTTCCGCTATACCATCTGACCTGGGAAAAAAAAAATGTAGTATTTCGTACTCAATCCTTTCCCCTATTGTTCACTGAGGTAGGAAGAGAAGAATGAATGTTTTCCAAAGAAAATCCATTCTAACTTGTAATTTTTTAAAGAGAATGCAAGAGGGGAAACGTGGAAAATAGAAGCACTTGTTGCAATACAAATTACATTGAAATTAAGAGGATGTAGAACACCAGCGTTGAGAAGGACAACTAGCTTTTTTCCTTTTACTGATCTCCATGGTATTGGAGAAAAGAATGAGTTTTACCATAAATCAGGTGGCTTTGTCGTGTTGCTATATATTTTATTCCACTACTGTATAGTTGGTGCAGTCTAAAAGGTTCTTTATTAAGGCACTGAATGGAACAAATAGAATTGAAAATGTCAATTTGCTCTTCCAGTGTACTAGTGAATTACAACAATGCCAAAGATTTGGGATTTATGTATTTCTTTTTAATTGGGCTTTTCTCATTTGTTTTACTTAGAAGATATACGTGTTGAGTAATAATTTGTTTAAAAAACAGTGGCTAGGACCAGACATGGAAGTGAAATAAAATTTAAAAAATTAAGAACAGACATTAATGATATTCTACTACACATTGCTGTTACATGCTGAAAATAAAAATCTAAATTCTCATAGGAGTTATTTTTGTAATTACAAATTATTTTCTTTACCTAGGTATTGACAAAATGCCACTTTAGCAGAAGAAAAAAATCCAGAACTTTCCACAATAGCTTACATTCTGATTGCTGTGCCATTTTAATTGTCTTGAAAAATTATTTGAAATAACGACATAGTATCATGGTAAAATGTTAGAGCAGCTGAAAACATCTGATGTGTCCATGAATGCACTAGCAAAGCTGAGCTCTATATTTTGAGGTGGATCTCTACATATGTCATGATGGTATTTAGCTCTTCTAAGAGGATATGTATCGTCAGTTATTTTATCACCTTCGATGACTTCTATCACCTTAGTTTCTTTAAAAATGCATCTCCAGAGGCCAGCCTTACTGTAGTTTACTATGCTTTGGGCACCCTGTTACACAACACAGAATACACTCACTGAAAAACACAGAGTGGCTGTAGATTCACTCTGATTTTACAGTGTACTTTTCTTTTTATACCAAAGACCACTGGAATATAATTGGGTGTGATTTTTGAGCATATTGGTGGTCTCCTGCCAATGCCACTGTTTCAGTGGCATGAATGGTCCTTCTCTTAGTTAGGAATTTATAAAGTGGTTTTTTTAATTTTTCTAATGTCATACATAACACTAGAATTAGAAAATTAGAAAATAATAATTATAATAATATTATGCCTTAAAGAAGGAATACTTTTAAGTTATATTATGAATAAGGAATTCTTCGCCAAATTCTGCTTTTTCTTTTTTCATCCTAGAATGGTTTGAGCAGGAAGGGACCTTAAAGATCATCCAATTCCAACCCCCGTGCATGGACACCTTCTACTAGATCAGGTTGCTCAGACTCCCATCCAACCTGGCCTTCAACACTTCCAGGGATGGGGCATCCACAACTTCCCCAGGGCAACAGGTTCCAGTGTCTTACCACCCTTACACTAAATAATTTCTTCCTAATATCTAACCTAAATCTCTTCTCTTCCAGCTTTAATTCATTCCCCCTTGTTGTCTCACTATAAGTCCTTGTAAAAAGTCTAGCTTTCCTGTAGGCCCTATTCATTCAGATACTGGAGATGGTGTCTCATTATCAGGTTACCTAAGAGCACAGTTATAATGTGATGAGCATAGTTATAATTTGATGAAGAAGGAAGTGTCACACATATACACATGCACACATATTATTGTCTTACAATACTAGATTAGATATGTTTAATTGCACAGATTCTGAATTTAATGACCTTGCTTTTAGAAAACTGATGCCAAAATAACACCTTTAGTATAGGTTTATGAAAACTCTTCTGCCAACACAGCACTGCAAGCAACTTGCTACTAGACAACTCTCTGCCAGACACTTCTACACTGCAAGCTGTTTGCAGGGACAACTGGACATGGATTAGCAGATGGCCCAGGTTCAGTACCATGAACAGAACCTCAGGGAGCAGGTGGCTCTGCTCACAGTGCTCTGGTTTTGCAAGGAAGCTGTGTATATATGGGAGTTCAAGTCTGAGAGTCACACAATTTGTAACATGTGCCAATTAGTCTCATGCCTTCATTCTGCTTGGCCATCAAAAGCTTTCACCCTGCACTGCTGCTATGTTTGGTTATCTCATGATTAGATAAAGGCAAGTTGATCAAACCTGAGAAATGAAAATTTGATTTATACCAGAAATGCATAAATATGTTTTCTTGACACAACAATGATCACTTTTGGTTTTGTTCTGTGAAGCTCTCCCTTCAATAATTTTTTTTTTTTTTTTTTACTTTGAGATTGGTTATCTGCAGTTTCTTTGGTAATATGATGCTGTTGCTTATACCGAAGACAGAGTGTATATGTACTTTTCTTTAGGAAAGTGTTTTTTTTTCATGTTCAACAGCATAGCATCAGGCCATGTTTGCTGGTTGGTTTCTCAATCAGTCAGAAAAGCTGAGCCATTTTAAGTGAAATTTTTAAAGCTTCTGGTAATCTTATCCTGGAAAATTCAATTTTAATAACTACGAGACACCACCCTGAATCAGTAGCTTGCCTTCAGTGACTCATGTTGGATAGGTTCTCTAATGCCAAACAGGGCTTCAGCTTGACAGCAATAATATAGCTGCTCAAAAATAAACGATCAGTATAGACCATTAGTGAAAATAACCTGATTTTATTTTACTGGCTGCTGTAAATATTTACTTTGACAACCCACTTTATTGAACTATGAGGATACAGTTTTGTATGTAATAAGACTGAAGGTCAATGCTTGTTTAATAAACTCTAAATAAAGAATTATGTGATATATTGTACACATTTCACGTCCAGTGATATATTAATGCATCGTTGTGCTCTGTATAATCAGCTCAAATGACTTCTTTTAAGGAGACAGAGATTTTTTCACTTACATTGGGGCTTTTTAACAATTAAATGAATATTGGTCAAATGCCAGTAATTCAGCTAACATTTAAGGTGAACATTATATTAGATCTATTGAATTTTGTGATTTTTATTGTCTGAAGGATAAATGAAAGAGATAAAGTCCAGCTGATATTGCAACATAGGTTTAAAATAATTACTTGTTGATACTACAGTCAAATCCAATGCCAGAATTGTCAAACACTCATACTTAGGATGCTGATACAGCTTCAGTGTTTTTCAAGCATAAATTTCACTATGACTGTTGTGCTGTATTTTTCTAGTTGTTAATTTAGTCTGTTGTATAAATACTGAAGATAGCAAAATACATAAATACATAGACACAAATAAATTCTGTAAAAAACACTAAACAAAACAATTGAATGTTTGAAATTGGATAGGAAATAAGGCCTCTGATTTTTATGGCTAGATAAAGACAGGAATATAGGGCTAGATATAATTTCCTTCAGTGTTGAGTTGTACTGTCTGTTTGCTTAATGCTATTAGAATTTTAGCTACTACAAAAACAGATGTGAAGACATTAAAATTACCAGTCTATCAGCCTGCTCTGGGATATTAACTGGCTGAGTACGGATGTGTGGATCAATCTCTGTATGGCTCCCAAAGCAATGGCTGAATTTTCAAAATCTTGCTAGAAGATTTTTATTCCTCACTACCCCAGGATCCCTGAGTGCCCCTATATTTGCATGACTTGCCTTAAGGAATTGAGTTCATTTGTATTTCACTTATTGAATTTTTTTTTCTTTTTTTTAATAACGAAATGTTTCAAACTATTTATCATAAATATGATTGCGTTAACACCAATAAAAGATTGTCTTTTTTGTTTTACTGTGAATTCATAGGGCAAATTAATGCATACAAGAAAACATGAGTATGGTGTTCACAGGGTAGGAAAAATAAATCTTTGTTCTTTGCATAAAATTTTTAAATACTTCAGTAAACTGAAACCTGTGTTCTCTGTGTATATATGTATGAATCCAATTAATTGTCAACATTACCATTAAATTATTATGGAATCATAGAATGGCTAGGGTTGGAAGAGACCTCAGAGATCATTTAAATCCAACCCCCCTGCTTGGAGCAGGGACACCCTCCACTAGATCATGTTGCTCAGAGGCCCATCCAACCTGGCCTTGAACACTGCCAGGGATGGACCTTTCACCACTTCTCTAGACAACCTGTTCCAGTGTCTCACCACCTGGACACTAAAGAATTTCTTCCTAATGTCTAACCTAAATCTCCCCTCTTCCAGTTTAAACCCGTTACTCCTTGTCCTGTCACTACATGCCCTTGTAAAAAGTCCCTCCCCAGCTTTTTGTAGGCCCCCTTCAGATACTGGAAGGCTGCTATGAGGTGTCCCCGAAGCCTTCTCTTCTCTAGGCTGAACAACCCTAGCTTAGCTAGCTGCTCTTCATAGGAGAGGTGCTCCATCCCTTTGATCATTTTTGTGGCCCTCCTCTGGACTCGCTCCAGGAGCTCTATGTCCTTCTTATGATGGGGGCTCCAGAACTGGACACAGTACTCCAGATGAGGTCTTACAAGAGCAGAGTAGAGGGGGAGTACCACTTCTCTTGACTGGCTGCCCACACTTCTTCTGGTGCAGCCCAAGACACAGTTGGCTTTCTGGGCTGCAAGCACACATTGCCAGCTCATGCTGAGCTTTTGGTCCACCATCAAACCCAAGTCCTTCTCCTCAAGGCTGTTCTCAATCCATCAATACTTCTCCCAGTTGGTATTTGTGCATTATCTTTCAGTTCTTCTAAGCTTACTGGAATGCTGTTGAGATGCAATATAAGTCAGAAAACTTCAAAATACTCAGGGCTGTAACTTTACACTGGAACACCCTTGTGTCCTTGAAAGAAGTTTAAGTTTTTTTCACATCACAGACAGGAGCTGTTTACACAGACTCAGCTGAGCAAGCTGTAAACCAGGCAGCCTAGATACTGATGTTGACTAGTTTTCTGTGGCTGGAACATCAATGATCAAATTTTCCAAGAAATTCATAAGGTTCAGAATCAGTATTTAAGGGCAATATCTATCATAAACTCCTTCATCTGATCTTATTCAAGACTCCAGGTATTAGTCCAGATCTCAGGTAGTAACCATTATAACTCTGTGGTCAGGAAAATTGGATCAATTTATGCCACTTTTAGGATTGGCCAGCTGTATGTTCTCTGTGGTATTAATCGCCGTCTATGAAGATCAAAAATCTAATTCTTAATTTCTTGTAAACACTAACTTAATGGAAAACAATTATGAGATATGACCCCAGGTATTCCATGTCATTGGTAAAATGTCACATTGACATATTATTAGTAAAAACTGTTTACCATATTAACTGAGTGTGTTCACGATAACCACTAAGAAGAACTTACATATTTGTAAGTGGTGTAACATTTAAAACAAATTTCTGGCAGTCATGCGGAGGGCAGGGGTAAGACACCTGAAACACAGCAGAGCAGCAGAAGTCTATTTCTCCCCTCTGCTTTTTAAGAGATCATGAGACAGTGTAGTTCCCTGAGGCTTAAAAATAATTAACAAATGCAACTTTTCTGCAAGAACTTTGAATCCCTTATAGCTAACCCAGGAGTTGTTCATGGCCATAAAAGTGAACAAATGCAGTAGATGCTGAATACTTTGTGATACTGCATGAAGGGAGGGCCTCTTCAGTCTGTTCACCTCTGCCTCTGTAGCTATTCTCTGGCCTCGAGGTCTCTAGAATCTGTGTATTTCTTTAGATTGTTGTGGGGATTTTTGTGGTGTGTGTGAGTGTGCGCATGTGTCTCTGTGGATCATTGACTGTTTACTCTAGTGCTGATGCAGCCTGAAGAGATGCAGGGTCTGAGATGTTTTATCTCTTGTCAAAGCTTGCTTCAATTAAATTAATGGATCCATTCAACTCCCTCTTTCCTCTTTCAGCTGCATCACTGCTGAATACATTAAAAAGATCTTAAGTCTCAAGATGGTACATCATGGCATTAGCCAGGGCACTCATTTCCCTCTGTCTTCTTTTTCTGTAAATCAAATAATTAATGAGCTCTCTACCTCAATAGAGCACTTCATCAATATTTTGTAGCAATAGAAAAAAAGATGCACTTTTTGCTCTTGGAGAAGCTTTTATCTCCATCTGTGGAGGATTTGGTGGGCAAATGTTATAATTCTAAAATGGCAAAATATTGACTATTTATTTCAGTTTGTTCTTAATTTCTGAGAAAAATTCTTTTAAAAGCTTAGGTACTGACTGGTTCTGTTGTAAAGATGGGTGCTGCTAGAAATTTAGACTTGTAATAAAATTTAATTGAAATTCAGTTATTCATAGAATATGTAATTGCAAAAGATTATAAAACCAAGTATCACAATTTAATGTTTAGTGCTTCAGTTAATTTAATTTTACAAAATCATACTGCACATAATGTTAGCTATTTCATTTCCTTTCCAAAACATTATTAGCTTTGGCATCATTAACCCATTCGTGGGAAAAAGGAAGAAACACATACATTTTAAAAGTGTATAATTGAAGATCTTCATACTTAGAATACAACAGACAATATAGTATAACATAGACAGAGATGCAGAAAAATTTAATAACTTGCCCAAGGCTAAATAGCAGGTTTGCAGCAGACACAGACATTAGCCTTCATTGCTACAGTTGTAGTCTTCATAATTTTGGGTTTTTTAAGAAAAATTTAGTCCAAAAAATTAAACAGTCTTTATGATTCTGTTGTTGAACTGACACTGATTATTTAGCTGAATTCCGGGCCTCTTATTGAGAATCATGCATTGATTTGTAATTACTTTTAGTCCTAGGTTTTGAAGGAGGAATATAGTAATTTCAGTTTAATGATTTGGTTGCAAACTGCATGTGGATGAATAGAGAACATTTTACTATAATGAGAGGGAAAGAGTCAAATACAGTCTCACTGAATTGTTAAAATATAATAGCAATTTTTGTCTAAATGTCAATTTCATTACATTATAATTAGAACAATACCTTTTAATGAAAAGTGCAAACATGCAGTACTGGCCTTCACATTAGTTCCGTTAAATATCACCACATTGCTGTGATAAAAATAGTCCATTTCTGCAGGTGAGGTATAAATGAAAACTGTAAATGCACAGAACTGTAAATAATGTCCTGTCTGCATGCTGTCCCTTGCAGAAGAAGAGGTCTTACAGACCCAAACCTGTGAGTTACACAGCAAGCAATCTCTACACAGCTCTAGTAGCACAGTTTTTCCAGACATTCATTTTTCATTACAGGATAAATTTGTATGGGTGTGCACTAATAGAGCCATCATTCCCAGGGAATGATCTTTGCCCACAAGGCAGGTGTGCAGGGTGGCTCAACTCCAGCCTTCTCAGGATGAGACCAGAGGCTTCAGCCAAATTTACAGAGCAGCTGACCTGGGGCTTCTGTGGGTTCTATGTGTTGCCTCTGTGACTCCAATATGCATGTACGTCCACAACCATGTGTAGTTTTTCAACTTGAACATGTTTAAACCATGTGAAAAGAGACAGAATAGCCTCTTGCAACAGTATTTTTGTAATAGGCATCTGAGATAGCCTGTGCTGCAGCACAGTATGGTGAATGTTTGGGCTTTCTGGGGACAAAGACTTTGGGGAGAGCTTGGAAGAACTTCTGGAGTGGAGGGGGTCAAACCTCATGCAGTTCTGTCTGCACTGCTCAATTCCAAGATCATGCTATAGCCAAGACATTTACTTTCACATTTTCATCCTTTCACTTATTTTCCCTGTAAATAGCCTTTTCTCCAAAAACAGTTTGTTAACCAAAAAATTAGCATTGAAAGTCTTAGTACTGTACCATGCAAATAAAGCCGTATCTCTAAGATTTAGTGTATCTGTAAAGAAAAGAAAAATGTACTGTGTGGTTGATATCTTAGCATACAGCTCCTGCCTCTAATGATTGGTTTACTGCCTAAATCAGACTGAGTTCCTACAAAAAGGTTCATTATTGTTTTGGAGGAAGTATTTATTATTCTTGGATGACTTCTATTACTGTCAGTTTGGCACCAAGTTGGCAGTCAAACCAATAACAATAACACTCTCGATTCACTTCCCCCTCCCCCAAGGCAGGGAAAGAGGGAGAAAAATGAGAAAGAGAGGCTTTCTGGGTTGAAAAGTGAAACAGATTGATTTTCATTATTAGTGATAAGGGAATATATGTATTTGTAAAGGGATGTGCAACACCCGATCCCCTTCCTCCTCCCCCAGCAACTCTCACAACAACTCTTCTCCCTGGTGCCTCCCAGCTGAAGGGGGGAGTGTCCGGGCACACAAACAGGGTCCTTGGGTGTCGGCTGGGAAGCAAAATGGAAAAAAAAAAGAGAACGAAAGAGTGGGTGATAGAAGCGACAGTAAACAGAAAAGTGAGAGAAAAAGGAAAAAGAGAGGCTTGACTTCCATGATGTCTTAATCTATACTGAAAGCCAAATATAGAAAATATTGTGAGAAGGTAATATTCTGATTTGCTGATCCTGCCTTCGGTCTAATCTGCTCCCCTGTAGGGGGGGAGGCTGCAGACAGTCAGAAGTGACCTTGGTTGTTATCAGTCCTCTGGCGCCACTAAAAAGTTCACTGAAAGAAAAAAAAAAATCAGCAAAGAGAAAGTTTGCTTCACCCTGGATCAAACCAGAACATTCCACCCCTATTCCGTTCTCATAATATTTTACACAGAGTCTATAAATTGTCAAATTAAGAATTCTCTCCCAGTGTTAGATTTCCTTGAGGTACGTACTGAACTTCACCATCTTCCATCATTACATACCAAGTATGTCCAGGTCCTTGAGCAAAAGCAACACCCCGGACAGGTTTGCCCTTGCCTGAAGCAGGATAAATGCAAACATTTTTCCCCAACAGATTTCTTTCACAGACCACAGGGACCTTATCCCCATTCACTATTTGCAAAAGGTCTGACTGAGCAGGACCAGCTCTACTGATGGATCCCCTGGTATTAACTAACCAGGTGGCCTTTGCTAAATGCTTGTCCCAATCCTTAAAGGTTCTACCTCCCATTGCCTTCAGGGTAGCTTTCAACAGACCATCGTACCTTTCAGTCTTCCCTGAGGCTGGAGCATGGTACAGGATATGGTATATCCACTCAATACCATGTTCTTTGGCCCAGTCAGTTACAAGATTGTTCTGGAAATGAGTCCCATTGTCTGACTCAAGTCTTTCTGGGGTACTGTGTCACCACAAGACCTGCTTCTCAAGGCCCGGAATAGTATTCTGGGCTGTGGCATGAGGCACAGGATATGTTTCCAACCATCCTGAACTTGTTTCCACCATTGTAAGCACATAGCACTTACCCTGGTGGGTCTGAGGCAGTGTAATGTAATCAACTTGCCAGACTTCCTCATACCTGTATTTTGACCATCTCCCCTCATACCATAAAGGTTTCAACCTTTTTAGCCTGCCTGGTTGCAGTGCATGTTTCACACTCATGAATCACCTGCGAAATAGTGTCCGTGGTTATGTCCACCCCATGGTCACGAGCCCATCTCTATGTTACATCTCTGCCCTGATGACCTGAGGTGTCATAGGCCCATCGAGCTAAAAACAGCTCACCTTTGTGTTCCCAGTCTGTCTATTTTAAACACTTGGGCAGCCTCATCTGCTTGTTGGTTGTGTTGATGTTCCTCATTAGCTCGACTCAGAGGCACGTGTGCATCTACATGGCACACTTTCACAGCTCATTTCCCTACCTGAGCAGCAATGTCTTTCCATAGGTCAGCCACCCAAATTGGCTTACCCTTTCACTGCCAGTTGTTCTGCTGCCACTGTTTTAGCCACCCCCACAAGGCATTTGCTACAATCCATGAGTCAGTGTAGAGGTAGAGTCTTGGCCACCCTTCTCGTACAGCAACATCTAAAGCCAGCTGGATGGCTTTTACTTCTGCAAACTGACTTGATTCTCCTTCTCCTTCATCTGCTTCTGCAACAAGCCCTGTAGGATTCCATACAGCAGCTTTCCACCTCCGACAGTTTCCTACAGGGTGGCAGGAACCATCAGTGGACAGAGCATATTGGTTTTCAGCCTCAGGCAGTTGATTATATGGTGGGGCTTCTTCAGCTCCTTTCACCAGTTCTTGAGGTGGCATTCCAAAATGTGTGCCTTCTGGCCACTCTGTAATTGCTTCTACAATCCCAGGATGATTGGAGTTCCTCATCCTAGCCCGCTGCTTGATTAAAGCAATTCATTTACTCCAGGTAGCATCGGTGGCATGGTGCATGGGAGAAGCATTACTCATGAACATCCAGTGCAGTACCGGTAATCGGGGCACCAGGAGGAGCTGCACCTCAGTACCCATCACTTCCAAAGCAGCTCTAACTCCTTCATATGCTGCCAGTATCTCCTTTTCAGTTATGGTGTAATTGGCCTCGGAACCTCTGTAGCTTCTACTCCAAAATCCCAGGGGACAACCATGAGTTTCCCGTGGTGCTTTCTGCCAGAGGCTCCATGTAGGACCATTGTGCCTGGCTCCAGTGTAGAGTATATTTTTGATGTCTGGACCTGTTTGAATTGGTCCAAGGGCCACCGCATGCACAATCTCGTCTTTACTCAGCATGCTGTTGATCGGCACCCCACTCAAAGTCATTCTTCTTCCGGGTCACCTTGCACGATGTGACTGTACTCAGGAATATGAATCCTTCAGAAACCAACTGTTCCTAAAAAGGTTTGAGTGTCCTTTGTTGGTTGGTGGGGCCATAGCTGCTATTTTGTTAATCACATCCATTGGAGTTTGGCGACGTCCATCTTGCCATCTAATTCCCAGGAACTGAATCTCCAGCAACTCTCACAGCAATTCCTCTTCCTGGTGACTCCAGCTGAAGGGGGGAGTGTCCAGGCGCACGGACGGGGCCCTCGGGTGTCGGTTGTGAAAAAAAAAAGAGAAAAAGAACCAAAGAGAGGGTGATAGAAGTGACATTAAGCAGAAAATTGAGAGGAAAAGGAAACAAAAAGCTTGACTTCCATGATGTATTAGCCTATACTGAAAGCCAAATAGAGAAAATATTATGAGAAGGGAATATTCTGATCTGCTGATCCTGCCTTCAGTCTAATCTGCTCCCCTGTAGGGGGGGAGGCTGCAGACAGGCAGAAGTGACCTTGGTTATTATCAGTCCACTGGTGCTGCTAAAAAGTTCACTGAAAAAATAAAAATAAAAAAATGTACTGTAGAGTACCCAAAATATCAGTAAGAGAATTTTAGGTACACCACTGGCCCTCCAGGTTTACTGTACCATCAGCCGGAAAGCGTAAGGATTGTACAGCTGTGTGTCTACCCAACTGAACTTGCTGTCTCATTGCTATTTTCTTCCTCTGTATTATTTCTGGAGGTCTTCAAGAAAACTTGGAAAACAGTCATTGAGTGTTTGGACTTCAGTTTTGGACCTAGATGCTAAATCTGTCCCAGAACCTGGCTGTTTTTGTCCAATATAATTTTGTTTCATAATTTTACTACCTCGCTATAACCTTCCTTACCTCCAAATCCAAATAGCTGTATCTTTCCATACACATTTTTGAGCTCCTCTCTCAGTCTCTGTCCTTAGAGCAGGAGTAGCTTCTCTGGGTAGTGGTTGAGAAAATAAAATATCTATTGTCTGACATGGTTGAAATACAGCTTTGTATGGCAGAATAGGTAGAAACTTTGTGTCCAGTTAAGTGCAAAAGTCAGGGCAGCTGCAAGTAAAAGTGACTGTAGAGACAAAAAGTCTTCATCAATGCTCACAGTCACAGCTCTGTGCACAGTGTAAGGGCTAAGGTTTTGATGTGCTACAGAGTCATTGGAGTGACAGACCTAATGCAAACACATATCTTTTTAGGAGATGTAGATGCTTTTTCATTCGTGTTACAATGAATTTCCACTCAGGACTCTGCTGGTTCACCTCAATACAAATAACGGATAATAAACTAAACAGCTTGAACTGTGCTTTAACCATGAAGGGTCATCTGGGTTGTAATGGGATCCCCTGCCATAGTTGTGTTTGTGGTGTAGAAAAGATAGGAAAATGCAATGGATCTCAAGTGAGAGACATACAGCTGCACATATCTGGCACACAGGTTTTTGTGCTTTTATTTGACTGCTTGCCAATATCAAAGCCAATTTTATTAGAGGATTCACGTGTTTGGGGTTTTTTTCACAGAAAAATTGTGTAGCTTCTGGCAGTAATAAAAATAGTCCTCTCTCTTATACTAGGCTTTGTATTTGGGCTACAGCCACTATGCCTTCTTTCTTGCAGACTGACACAGTATCAAGTTACCCACCCTTTCAGCAAGTCAGTGATAGAGGTATTGAATTAGAATGAGGCAGGTACAGGTGGCAGCAGCTGCAAAAATACAGGGTTTTTAAATTTTGTACTGAATCTGCTCTATCTTTTTGTTTGTCTGCTTTATTCAAGTAGTTTCCTGATGATAAAGTTTCACTGAATGTGAAAGGGTATTTTCTATGTTCATTATTTCCCAGTAATGGAAAAAATGTCCCCACTGGCAAAGCCTCTTACTATCTTTAAAAAATCAAAATGCATAAAAAGCTGAAAGAAAAAAAAACAAAAAACACAACAAAAAACCAAACCCAAACAAAAAAAAAAACCCCACAAAAAAAAAAAAAAAGCCAAACAGAAACTAAAAGAAACTCAAAACCAAAAAAACAAAGAATATCTTAAAATTAACCAGATCCTTTAAGTGAAATGGGTAAAAAAAACAAGCATGATACAAAGAGAAGCTTATTGTACATGAAATACAAGCAAAATAAAAAGGACTGGGAAGAGGGAATTCAGATTCTGACAGTCCTGCTGGCACAACATGTATCACCACTAGGACAGGTTGCTCAAGTTTTGGTAATGGCTACATATTAGATTGATGTTGTGTACCTATAAACCTGGAGTACAAAAGATAGTAGTAAAGGCACTGTTCCCGCTTCTTCTGAACTCTGTGCATATCCAGTCCGATCTAAGTCTGATGAGTCTGATCTAAGCAGCTTAATGCTGGCTTTGAAACTTAAAAACTAGGTAAGAGTTTGACTAGGTATTTGAGGAGTAGAAACTTGAACCTATGGAAGAATATAATTATCTACAAGCAACATATATGAAGCTAAATATATTAACTCAGGAAGTTTAGTATGAGAGACTCAGTTTTGGATCCCCAGTTTAACATCTTAGACACTATGGCACTGCTCTCAGAGGTGCCTGAATCTTTCTGCTATGCATTCATTACAAATGTGTCAGCTGTAACGACTAATGATGTTAAACCAAAAAAACTTATTGGTGGATCAAGATGCCTCTCCATCAAGAAACATTAATAGTGTAGTTCTAACTGTTGCCAGATACTACAGAGCCTTGGCAGATAAACTGTAAGCAAAACCTCTTTTCCTCTTTTCTTTTTGTTGTTGCATGCTAATCAGCATCTTTAAGCAATGAGATTCTTCTTTCCATCTTTGGAACTACAGCTGTCATGTTAAAGGCCGACAAAAGTGTTTAGCACATATGTGGCATAATTTATTGTGATACTCTAGCACTTGACCCACCAGTTTGTTTAATCTAAATACCTGCATTTTTTTTAAGTTACACCTATGATTATCCTGCAAAGGAAGACAGCACATCTGTAATTATTTAATAATTCTATATAATTTAACTGTGGCAGATAGGGAGAAAAGATTAATCTTCTCTCATGTAAGTATCCAGTATAACACAGGAAAAATTAAAAACTGAAACAGCTAGAGCTGCTTTTAATAATGTACCCCAGCACTGTTAAGAGCAATTCTGTTGTTGCTCATACTCTAGTCCTAAAGAATGAAAAGCCTGACAGTTACAGTTATGTGAGGCCTTATGCTGGATCTTGTTAAAAAATTCTCTTTTGAGACATAGAAAACCTGAAAGAAAATTAAGACCTTAAGCAGTTTTATCTTAATGGATCATTTCTGGATGTGGCAAAGAACAGGAAACTGACATGGAGAAGTCCTCTTTAGGAGTAAAATTTTAAGAGTCTAAATCAAAAGGTAGTTGACAATAGAAACTTTATATTTTCTAAACAGAGAATGTATTCAGATTGTCTGGTGTGAAACAGCATCCTGCAGTGGCCTGGTTTCACAGCCTAAGTAATCTCTAATCTCTTCTCAGTGGTGACAGGTGCAGACCTTATGGCGTTCACTGGCAGCTCAATCTGAAATTATGGGAAAGTGTTCCTTCATCTGACATTAAGCAATTAATATGCTGAATCTAGGCTGCATTCTACTTACTCATCACTTAACATTTACTGAATTTATTAACTGACTGAGAAGCAAAGGATAGATACTTATAGTAAGTTTGGTAACTACTTTAACATCTAGAAGTATCTAGCTTATGTCTCAAAAGTGGCATTAGAAATATTGTTAAAGTTGTTGCCTAGAAACCTATAGAAAAAAAACCACCTAATTGGCAGTCTGAAATGTGAATTAATTGAATCCTTACATTCAGCTTTTTCTATTGTAACTGCAAAAAAATAAAAAATAAAATATAGATATGTGGGGTTTTTTTCCTTTCAAAAATGAGACCTTAAGACTGTTCTTGCACTCCAAAACTTGTCTGCTGCAGCCTCTGCTACTGTTTCTTTGGTTATTCCCTTATGTTGTCACTGAGTCTCTGGAGCGGGGAGGATGATCAACAGAATCAGGGAGAGACACTTCAGCAAAAACAGGTATAGCAAAAGTCAACAAATTCCTGTTGCTACCTTAGGGGGACACTGATAGAAGTGGATGGATGGACAGAAACAGCACAGAAAAATAACAGACAGAATCAAGACCCTCCTATGCTGAGAACACCAGAAGGAGAGGCAACTAAACTTAAACTCATTCTTATACTTTGCATTCCTACCCATGAAATACAGAGAAATAGAAAATTTTGCCAGGTATGTCTCTTTCAGATAAAACACTTTTAGATGGAAGCACTTTCCTGTTTTGTGTATTTTTATTCTCCGCTCCGGTCAGGGAAAATCTTCATTCCTTATTGGATGAGCAGGGGGGGACTTAGTAATGCAGGACAAGGAAAAGGCTGAGGTGCTTAACACCTTCTTTGCCTCAGTCTTTAACAAAAAGACTAGCTACTCTCAGGACAAATGGACTCCTGAGTTGGTAGACAGGGATAGGGAGCAGAATCCCCCTCCTGTAATCCAGGAAGAGGTAGTTAGGGCCCTGCTGTGCCACTTAGATCCCAACAAGTCCATGGGTCTGGATGGGAGTCATCCTAGGGTGCTGAGGGAGCTGGCGGAAGAACTGGCTAAGCTGCTCTCCATCATTTATCACCAGTCCAGGCTCACTGGGGAGGTTCCAGATGACTGGAGGTTGGCCAATGTGACGCCCATCCACAAGAAGGGCCGGAAGGAGGATCCGGGGAACTATAGGCCTGTCAGCCTGACCTTGGTGCCTGGCAAGGTTATGGAACAGATTATCCTGAGTGCCATCAAGCGGCATGTGGAAGACAACCAGGGGTTCAGGTCCAGCCAACATGGGTTTAGGAAAGGAAGGTCCTGCCTGACCAATCTCATATCCTTCTATGACTGGGTGACCTGCCTAGTGGATGAGGGGAAGGCTGTGGATGTGGTCTACCTTGACTTCAGCAAGGCTTTGGCACAGTCTCCCACAGCATCCTCCCGGAAAAGGTAGCAATCCACAGCTTGAACAGGTCCACCCTTTTCTGGGTCAAAAACTGTTTGGATGACCAGGCCCAGAGAGTGATGGTGAATGGTGCTGCATCCAGTTGGCATTTGGTGACCAGTAGTATCTCCCAGGGATCAGTACTGGGCCCAGTCCTATTCAACATCTGTATTGATGACCTGGATGTAGGGATTGAGTCCACCCTCAGTAAATTCGCAGATGACACCAAGCTGGGGGGGAGTGTTGATCGGCCGGAAGGTAAGAAGAAGCTGCAGGAAGACCTGGACAGACTGGATCGATGGGCTGAGGCCAATGGCATGAAATTCAACAAGACCAAGTGCAGGGTCCTGCACTTTGGCCACAATAACCCCAGGCAGCGCTACAGGCTGGGGGAAGAGTGGCTGGAGAGCAGCCTGGCAGAGAGGGACCTGGGAGTGCTGGTGGACAGCCCATTGAACATGAGCCAGCAGTGTGCTCAGGTGGCCCGGAAGGCCAATGGCATCCTGGCTTGTATCAGGAATAGTGTGGCCAGCAGGAGTAGGGATGTAATTCTCCCCCTGTACACAGCACTGGTGAGGCCTCACCTTGAGCATTGTGTCCAGTTCTGGGCCCCTCACTTCAAGAAGGATGTTGAGGTGCTGGAGTGGGTGCAGAGGAGAGCAACAAGGCTGGTGAAAGGTGGTGAAAGGACTAGAGGGAAAGTCTTCTAGGGATAGGCTGAGGGTGCTGGGGTTGTGTAGCCTGGAGAAGAGGAGACTCAGGAGGGACCTTATCACTCTCTTCAACTACCTGAAGGGACGTTGTAGTCAGGCTGGGGCTGGGCTCTTCTCCCAGGCAACTAGCAACAAGACCAGAGGGCATGGCCTGAAGCTGCACCACAGGAGTTTAGGTTGGATATTAGGAAGCACTTCCTCACAGGGAGGGTGATTGGACATTGGAATGGACTTCCCAGGGAAGTGGTGGAGGTACCATCCCTGGATGTGTTCAAAGAAAGGCTGGATGTGGCACTTCGTGCCATGGTCTAGCGGATGTGGTGGTGTTAGGTCATAGGCTGGACTTGATGATCTTAGAGGTCTTTTCCAGCCTTGGTGATTCTGTGATTCTGTGATTCTTTGATGACGTCCAGAATATTTTTTTCTGACACCTTACCAGTGACAGAGGTGAGACTAACCGGCCTATAGTTCCCTGGGTTCTCATTCTTGCCCTTGTTGAGGAACATTGCAGCTGTTCATACACTTTAGAAGTTGGAAATGAAGCACCACAAGTTGTTTCTCTTCCTGACCCAAAATCCTATCACCCAACTTGCAATGCTATTCTGATTCTTCTTCAGAATTTTTGACTGAACATACTTCATTTTCAGTAAAGTACCTAAAAGTTCACTGGAAGAGGAAAAGCATCTGGGGAGAGAAAATCTACGATTCGAGACCCTGTTAGCATTCTTGCCTCAGAGTGTATTTGTGTATTTTGTACCGAGTAGAGCAAGTTCAGCTGTAACTGCTGAGAAGCCTCTTTTGCTGTCTGTTTCTAGACTTGCTTAGAAACTAAACTAGTACTGTTGGTGCAACCTCAACATAAAGGTATGTTGGAGACATAAAGGCAATAGCACCCAATGGAGCAGGACAAAAATGGCTTTGCAAAACACCTACAGAAAACCACCAGACACCTCTCAGGAGAACTCCATTTGGCTCAGCATGAATTCCTCTCCGATAGTTCTCTGCTGCCTTCTTCACTATGCACACAGTGGCTAACAACAATCAGTGCTTTTTGGTAGCACCTCATTCTTTTCCTTTACATTTTTTTCCCCTTGATTCAATCCTTATCTAAGTAATGAGCCAATATTCTAGACTTAAGCCACTTGTAGTGCAAGTAATGAATGCAAAGGCTTCCTAAATACACAGCATCTCAGCTCTTCATCCAGACATTCCTTATGAGTCTGGGATGGAAAGTGTTGAAAATCACCCATATTTCAGAAGTTTTGCTTATGTCAGTGCTTCATATAAGCATGCAAACTTATGTGATATGTTTCCAGACAGACCAAACATAGATTATGAAGATCAGGAAGCAAGAGGGAATTAATATATTTTAAACCTACACCAACCTTTCTGAATTCTGCCATCATAGATGTGAATTACTTTTTAAATCAAGGCTTCCATATGTCACTTTATACTAAGCCAATAAATAACTTATTTTTCTGCAAGCATCAAAGGTATCCATATTTTTCTTCTAGACACCCCAGCTGGGGACTGGCAGGCCCTCTGTGTTCAAACCTAATTTGTTTTAATTTAATTTCCTAACTCATTGCAATCTGCTATTTCAATTCATAACTCCTTAAGCTTTACATATTTGTGATCCTCACTTCTAATGACTGAGTGATTAATAAACTGTTAAGCATGTGTGCAGTACAACTATTCTCTTATGCACGATTTCTAGAAGAAACAGAGAGGATAATAAATCAGACTTGAACCAGAATTTCATGTTCTGTCTTCAGTGTTTGGTTTTAAACACATCAGAGTTTACATTAGTAAGGTAGAACCTACTGAGTGCAATCATGTGAAGTTCTTAATTTGTATGTCAAGAATACATTTTAAATGACAGCCTAATATTTAATTTGGAATCCAATGTACTATTCACTATAATCAGAGAACATGCAAAAAATCCCTCCCATCAGACTTCAGTGGAAAAATCAAAAGATGTTAAGTCTGTCACCTTTTTCATTTTTACAATGGCTTAGGTCTTTTTTAATCTCATTACTTTCTTTCTACTTTACATGCCTGGTTTCAGCATCCAGCTACTGTTTATTATTGTACTTCTACCAGTTAGATTAAGATATTAGTCAAATCTAGTTTCCACCCCGTAACTGAATTACCATTTAATGTTCTTTGTGATAAGCTAAACAGACTGAGCCTTAAGAGTGCTTCTCTTCTACAGTGTCTTCTGTGGTAAACAATCTTTTCTGTATCTTAACGTTTAACAAGCTAAAAATCATCTCAAAATGTGACATCAGCCTAGACAGGATATCAAATGTGGTCTCAGAAATGAGAGGTAGTATCCTTATTCCACTTGTGTTAGCTACCTTTTTCTTGTAGGTATCCAGTAACTAAATCTTATTATAGTCATGTTCCAGCATAAAACCTAGATTTTTTTCACAGACACAGGTTTTCAGTGCCAAAGTTTCTATCTTGTAGAACCTGCCTGGGTTCTCTATTCATTTGCAAATTATTTTGTACTTGGTGGTATTAAAACACATTCTGGATGTCCCAGTTTACTTAAATGACTGATTATGACTGCCTGTCATCAATATTAAATGTCTATTGGTTTTGTGTCAACTTCAAATTTTAGCAGCAGTGGTTTTACAGGTAGTTGCAGGTGATTTCAGAGTCATGGTATCAGAAGAAGTGTCCACAAAAAACATTTTACTTGTGTGGCCAGCTGCAGCAACACCCACCCGCACGGGGCTGCTCCCGACTGGGCCTGGTGTTAGTCTCACCTCTGTCCCTGGGAAAGTGTTAGAAAAAAATATTCTGGATGTCATCACAAAACATGTGAAAGCGAAGGATGTCACTGGGAGAAGTCAGCATGGATTCACGCAGAGGAAATCATGCTTGACTAACCTGATTGCCTTCTATGATGTCATGACTGGCTGGCTAGATGAGGGGAGAGCAGTAGATGTTATCTACCTTGACTTCAGCAAGGCTTTTGATACTGTCTCCCATAACATCCTCATTAGGAAACTCAGGAAGAGTGGGCTTGATGAGTGGACAGTGAGGTGGATTGAGAGCTGGCTGAGTGACAGAACTCAGAGGGTGGTGATCAATGGATCAGGGTCAAGTTGGAGGCCAGTAACCAGTGGTGTCCCCCAGGGATCAATACTCGGTCTGGTTTTGTTCAATGCATTCATCAATGACCTGGGCAAGGGGACGAAGTGTATCCTCAGCAAGTTTGCTGATGATACCAAACTGGGAGTGGTGGCTGACACTCCAGAGGCCTGTGCTGCCATTCAGCATGACCTGGACAGGCTGGAGAGTTGGGCAGAGAAGAACCTCATGAGGTTCAGCAAGAGCAAGTGTAGGGTCCTGCACCTGGGAAGGAAGAACCCCAAACACCAATATAGGTTAAGGGCGGACCTGCTGGAAAGTAGTTCGGAGGAGGAGGATCTTGGAGTCCTGATAGACAGTGAATTATCCATGAGCCAGCAGTGTGCCCTTGTTGCCAAGAAGGCCAACGGAGTCCCAGGTTGCATAAAGAAGAGCATGGCCAGTGGATTGAGGAAGGTCATTCTCCCACTCTACTCTGCCCTGGTGAGGCCACACCTGGAGTACTGCATCCAGCTCTGGGCTCCCCAGTTCAAGAGACACAGGGAACTACTGGAGAGAGTCCAGAGGAGGGTGATGAAGATGATAGAGGGATTGGAGCATTTATCTTATGCGGAAAGGCTGAGAGAGCTGGGACTCTTTAGCCTGGAGGTGAGAAGGCTGAGGGGAGACCTTATCAGTGTACACAAGTATCTAAAGGGTGGGTGCAAGGAAGATGGGGACAGGCTCTTCTCAGTAGTTGCCAGTGACGGCACGAGGGTCAGTGAGTACAAGCTGGGACATAGGAAGTTCCATTTAAACATAAGAAAAAACTTCTTTACAATGAGAGTGACAAGGCACAGGAACAGGCTGCCCAGGAAGGTTGTAGGGTCTCCATTTCTGGAGATATTCAAAACCAGCCTGGATGCAGTGCCGAGTAATGTGCTCTAGGTTATCCTACTTCAGTGGGAGAGTTGGACTAGATGATCTCTAGAGGTCCCTTCCAACTCTAACAACTCTGTGATTCTGTGATTCTGTGATTTGTTAAAATGGAGAGTAACACCAGGTCTTTGTGGAATCCCAGTGCCAAATCCACGTTTGACAATAAGTTTTCTTTGACAGACACTTTTTGAAAACTATCTATTAGCCAACTTTTAATCTACTTAATAACTTTTATTGATACTGTATGGTGTTTATGTCTCAAACAGAACATCTTATGATACTACCACAAACACTATTAGAAGTCTAGACTTATTACATCTCTGTGGTTATCTCTATCAATCAAACCGGAATCTGCTAAAAAAATAGTATCATATTTGTTTGACAGGCTCTAGTTAAAAGAAGAAGAAAGACATTATTTTGTCTCGTGTGAATAAGCATTAATTGTATGACAGTTCTTAAATCCTTCTTTAATTTAATTCCTCTTCAACTTTTCATGTCACTTAATCTAGCATACTGATAACCTGTCACCTCTGAGATATCATGGCAGAGAAAGTCACTGGAATATATCAGCTCTCCATTAACTAAAGAACATAGTGAGATTTAGGCCTCCAGTCCTAGGAATAACCCAGCAATATTTTCTGATAAATAAATTATAGAAAGCTTGATATTGTGTAAATGTTTACTATATCCTCTAATGTTTTCTAAAATATCTTTTCCCAAATTCTTTACCTCCTCAACCTACATAAATTGATGTTTCAAGTGGAATTTCTAGTAGTGACAAACCAAAAGACTGGTTCAAGAATACCAATTTTGCTGGCCTGGTATGTTTCTTTAATATTCACTAAGATGATATGAAAAGAACAAACATCAAATGTGGAAATGCCAATGATAAATATGTAGTGTACTGTATTCATTACAATCAAAAGTTTATTCTTAAGCATTCCTCTTTTTCCAATGGTAGGAACAAAACAGTTACAAAGAAAAGAAAAATGTTATTTTTACTTCTTATGGCAGGCTCAGTTGGTAGTCTGGATTCAGCTCCCATGGAACTTAATCTTGACCTTGGTTTATTGCTGTCCATGTAGTCCTCTATGGCAGCCCTGAAGAACTCCCAAAGCTTTCACAGGATCAGAAGAACACTTTCCTTTCAGAGGACTGAAAAGAGGGAATAGGATATATAAGTAATTGTCCTGGTTTGAGTCAGGATGAAGCTAATTTTCCTTTTACTGATTTTTTTTTTTTCCTTCAGTAAGTTTTATTTTAACTAGCAACAAGTGTTCAGCTAGTGGACTAATAATGTTGGAATGTTTATGTTTTTGCTGAGACTCCAAGGTCGCTTTTTAGCTCTGCTGCTACAGAGGCTACCGGGGCAGGAGAGTTGTATCTGTGACCCCCTTGTAGGGGAGCTGGACTAGACAGACAGCAGAACTGACCAAAGGTATTCCATTCCATAGATCTACGTAAGATCTGAGGAAGGTCAGAGATCACAGAAGACAACTTCCTTCCTGCTTCTTCTTCCCTTCTCCACTGTCCATGGCTGGCGTCTGGGGAGGACTCCATCCATCCATCACTGCCGACCTCAGGCTCAGGCATCTCTAGACCTCTTAACCCTCATAACCCAGCCCCTGTCTGCTCTGCCTTATCTCCTGCCTGTGGGCTGAGACTTTTCGGGAGTGCTCACAGCTCAGGAGAGTGCCGGGGAAGCTGGTGCGGGTGGGGGAGGCAAGAGGCTTTTGCACGTTCCTGAACACACTTGTATATAATTGTACATATAATTAAAGCTGTCTAATTTAGTTTTCAATCCAGCAAAGTCTCTCTCCTAATTCTCTCTCTCCTTCTCTATGTGGGTGTAAGGGGAAGAGGATCGAGAGCATTGTTGTTTGTGGTTTAATTGGTGATCCTGAGTCAAACTGTGACAGCAATCCTCAGGAATAATTTGTGCTGAGAGCCTGTAGGATAGACAGTGGCATTATCAAATGCAAGCAGGTATGAAGGTATGCTCTAGAAGGTTGATGTTCCATCCCTGGAAGTAGTAAAGGCCAGGTTGGATGTGGCTCTGAGCAACCTGATCAAGTGGGAGGTGTCCCTGCCCATGGTAGGGGGGTTGAAACTAGGCTTTTGTGACTTCGGCCTAATCTCGTACTGAATTTTTATGTAGACAGGTAGTTTAAAAATCTGATTAGGAAATCATTCAGGCAAATGGACCGAAATCAAACCCTGGGAATTTCAGTTCTGGAATGGGAATTAGCCCCAAAGCCCCTGATCTCCTTCTATGATCAGGTGACCCACCTGGTGGATGAGGGAAGAGCTGTGAACATTGTCTATCTGGACTTTGGTAAAGCCTTTGACACCGTCTCCCACAGCATTCTCCAAGAGAAGTTGGCAGCACATGGAGTAGACAGGTGCACTCTCCACTGGGTAAAAAACTGGCTTGCTGGCCAAGCCCAGAAAGTTGTAGTGAATGGGGTTGGATCCACTTGGTGACCGTCACCAGTGGTGTCCCCCAGGGCTCAGTTTGGGGTCCAGTCCTGTTCAATATCTTTATTAATTATCTAGATGAAGGAATTTAGTCCTTCCTAAGTAAGTTTGCAGATGACACTAAGCTGGGAGGAAGTGTTCTGGGCCCCTCACTACAAGGAGGATGTCGAGTTGCTGGAGCATGTCCAGAGAAGAGCTACCAAGCTGGTGAAAGACCTGGAGAATAAGTTGTATGAGGAGAGGCTGAGGGAACTGGGGTTGCTTAGTTTGAAGAAGAGGAGGCTGAGGGATGACCTCATTGCTCTCTACAACTACCTGAAAGAAGGTTGCAGGGAGGTGGGAGATGGTCTCTTCTTTCCAGTGAATAATGACAGGATGAGAGGGAATGGCCTGAAGTTGCACCAGAGGAGGTTTAGGCTGAATATTAGAAAGAATTTCTTTACTGAAAAGTGGTTGGACAGTGGAATAGGCTGCCCAGAGAGGTGGTGGAGTCACCATCCCTGGAAGTATTTAAAAGAAATATAAATATAGTGCTAAGGGACATGATTTGAGCATTGAATGGGTAGATAGAGGTTATGGTAGGTGGATTTAGATTATGGTTGGACTTGATGATCTTCGAGGTCTTTTCCAACCAGGTTGATTCTGTGATTCTGTACTGCAGGTGACTTCCCAGGAGTCATTCACTGTGGGGAGAGAAATAATCCTCCATACATTAACGCAGTGATATGTACAATGAGATCATGTACTTAAGTCTTTAAGAGATCAGCCTCACAAATGCCGTTTCCCTTTCCAAATGAGTGGGAAGGTGTAGAGTTGATGACTTTCCCAATGTTTCACCAAGTATGACTGCTTCACAATGTAACTGAATACCCTGAGCACCAGATACAGATGTTGAGTGGGCAAAAGTGCTACTATGCTGCAAAAATGAAAAATATTTCTAAGAATCTGAGCATCACCAAAGCTTTTCAAAATATCTTGGGAAAAGACAAGGAGACACAGATAGACTGAATGCTAAGACACTAAACTGTAGGCTGCGTAAGATTAAAGCCTCATAGCAAAATCAGGCAAAACAACATATGAGCAACAATAATTTCAAATAAACTATTTTAAATTTTTATTATGTGTTTAATCTGATCTAATTTTTTTTTAATTATCTTCTCATTCCATGGAAATTGTTCAAATTGTGAACATTGTATCTTATCTTGAATTTAAATAAAATTCAATCTCAGCTTTTTTGTTGTTGTTGTTTTTGTTGTTTGTCTTGTTAGTTTGATGAGATTAAATCAATTAAGATAACATAATAATATTTCCATCAATTTCAAAATACTGTCTTTTATATCCTGGAGTTTAAACCCTTCTCCCCCAACTAAAGTGCTCTAAAATTTAATGCCAAGAAGCTATTTTGAAACAGACCAAGAAACTTCTTTCTCTTAGAAAACCTAGAAGCCATTCTGAAATAGTTTAAAGTGAACAGTCAATAAAATACACTTATCACCATGAACTACTTCAGCTTGATGAATTAATATGAGAAATGTGGAAACTGTCAGATGATTTCCAACCCACTCTAGTGGTGTGGTTGTTATCTTTTCCTGGTAAATTAAAGAACTTTAGAAAACTGCTACCATTCATTCCACTGTTTGAAAGAATAAGACATTTACGTGTGACAGAAGATGTGAAACTTTGAGAATTCATTATACATTGGGTGGGAAAAAAGACTATGAAGTATTTGAGGAAAGGCTAGATTTCTTTTGAGAGTTTACATTAAGTGCCTTTAAATATACATTTAATTACAATCACTTTTAAAGGCCCACTGTGCATGTAATTATAATGCAGAATAGTATAAAAACATGACAGTGAAAACGTCCAAAACCTGACAACAGAAAGAAAGAATAGGAGAAAATAGATGCAAATTAAATTTGTTCTTTGAAAATAACTTCTGTCTTAAGAGGCCTACTCTCCATAGATATCTAAATAATTAAATATAAAGTGCTTTCTATGGCTTTAATAATGCATTTCACTTCAGTTCACAAGGCAATTGAAAATTCTGTAGAGTATGATAACAAAAAATTTGTGGCTCATAAAAAATAATACTATGTAACCTTTCTCAGTGTTTATGTCACTGATTCAATTAAGTGTGGAAATTTTTAGTAGTTTTGAACTTTTCTTTAAGTAATTTGTCTCTTTAGGATTTATCTTGCCCCACTGCTGAAAGGGGCTGACTCCATGTAAACCCAACTTGCTTTTTTAACAGCAGGTTTGATATAGATATCATAGGTGTATATATATATATATATAAAAATAGATATAATTTGTATATATTACCTTTTTATGGGGAAGGTAATGCCTCTGTGGCCTAGGCCACTTCTTGCCCTCTCAAGAAAATAATGCCAGTCAGGTCCTGGGAGCACCATCTTGACAACATAGGCATAGCTAGAGAAGGAATTGACTTCTTCAGGGAATTATGTGTTAGATTGACTAACCTCTTCTGAAGGGTTTTCAGTTGGTAAGTGCACCATATAGAACATTTGGGCAAAAAGATGGGAGAAGGAGCATGTTTGTTTTGGGAAAAGGGAAAAAAAAACAGTAATGATAAATATTTTTATTAGTTAATTTAATATTTATTAATTTTTATGAACTTGGGCTCTTTTCTGAGGTGACAAGCCAGTTCTGAGTAACTGCTGTAAAAGTCTTGATCCATACCAGGTGCTGTGAAAACCAAAGCATTTCAGGAACTGAATTGTAAACATATTTAAATTATGATGAGGATTCATCCGAGATGGGGATCAATTTACATTTTATTATCATTGTCAGTACCATTGAGCTAAGTCCAGATGTGGGGGCGCCTGAGTGTCTTTCCCCTCTCTCCAGCCCTTCCCCACTCCTCTCCTGCTATGCTGGCAGCCCACGCATCCCACAGCCTTGCTGCATGACCATCTGCCTGTGCCAGTTAAAGAAATAGGACTTGGACTTGAGTGCAGCCCAGTCCTGTACAAGTTAACTGCTTGGAAACTTTCTGGAATAGTTTTAGCTATTGGGAAAGCTCTGGATGATGATTCAGTCTGGGGCTTGTTTCCGATATGCGTCTTGGGCAAACCTGACTAGCCTAAAGTGCAAAAGAGTTTAGGTATATATTCAAGCCACAACATTTGTCTTCTGGGCCAGGAAACAGCAACTGACTCAGGTATTACATATATAGCCATAACCTACTCTTCCTGACTTCCAAGATCTACCTGTAAAGATCTGGAAAGAAGCAGTGGAGCTATGCAAAACCTGTCCAGTCCTGGTGCATCTGTCCAAACACCACAGTGTCATGGTCTCACATTTCTCCTGACCCGAGTGCAGGTAAGTGCCTGGGCTGTTTCTGGCACTGAGCGGTACATCCACAGCTGCGCTGCTGCCCAGCTACCTTCACTGAGGGACAGGAAATAGACACAGGTGAAGCAGGGCACAAATGCACAGATCAGAAACAGTGAGTTCCAGCTTTAAAATTTCAGAAACTCAGAAAGAGCAAAGCACTTGCACCCTGATGCTTTTAATAGAAAACTGAAGAAGTGAAGACAAATGGGGGGATGATGACAAGTCAGATGCAAAAATTGGAGATGAACAACACTGAGAAACATCGAGGATCCAAACAGGAGATACAGACTCACACAGGGTTGTGCAGGGTCATACAGGAATTGTAGGGCAGGAAAATCTTGGAAAACCTAGATGGTGGGAACTAGGCTCTGTAATGATCATAAACTGTCCCTCCTCTGCATAGTCCCTGTTAAAATAAGAGCATAATGAAATGTGAAATATTCCAAGAAGCAATATGTCCATCAATAGTAAATGTATATGCACAATATAACGTAATCTTAGCAGGAATACAGGCAAATATATTAAAAACATTCACTATTTGAATTGCCCAAATACCTTTGAAAATTGAACCAAATTAATTTCTACTGCAAGTACATTTGAAGCACAGTACAATTTTCTCTTTCTAAATGTCTAAATCCCCCACCTTCTCTGTAATAATTACGTTTTTAAAAAACAGAATACCACACATGCATCTTTCAGTTAAATGGCCCATTGATCCCCCAAGAAAAACAACTATCTAACATTTATTTCAAGATTTTTTTTTCTCTTTCTTCTATGAAAGTCAAATAATGTATCAGTTTCTAAATAGCACCATATAAAAGACTGTCTGACATGACCTATGATTCTACAACCAGTTGTTTCATAGCAATGAAGCCAAAATTAGGAGGTTTTTAATACTTTACAATGAAACTTCAGTACTAAAGTTTTCTCTCAAATATAGCAGTACTTAATTTATATCTTCCTAATGTGCTCACAATCCATTTAAAAATAAAGTCTGAAATTTATGGGCATATATCTAATAACCAGATTAAATGCTGAGTATGAAAGAACTGTCATATATAATAGCTGTAAAATTATAGTTATGCAGCAGATGCATCATACCCTGAAAAAGACCTAACTGTGGGATGTTGAAGTATTTGCTCACTTTTCAGACCTCACCTATGAGCATTTAGTGAAGAAGAGCTCTTGCCAAAAATGCAGCCAGATTCCTGACCTGAAGAGTCAGTGGACCAGAGCTGCAGGGTGCACTGCTGGTTGCAGTACAGCACTGTGTAGCCATACAATAAAACAGTCCTTTTGCAGGTATGTGTTGATAGTCAGCAAGCTTGGCTTGGTATGTGTGCTTGCAACAGCGTGGTTGCAACCAGCTTGGTGATTACAGTGTTTCATGACAGAGATGTGTTCAAATACAGTCAAAGGGATACAGGAAATCACAGGGTGCTCTAGAAACCCTGTGTCTGCCATCCTTGCATGCGTGCTGTAACGTGAAACAAAAAAGTAGGTTCTTCTCATTTGTCTGTGTTTTAAAGGCAGTGTCCTCAGGAAGGGTAGGGTACTGCTGTGCTGAACAAATGGCACTGCCAGGCCCCGGAGCATGTGGAGATCCAGACATCTCCTTTGCATGGACTTTGTGTAGCTGCAGCCAGGATGATCATCACTCCAGCTGTGGGATCATTTCTAATACATCCTTGTCTCTGACCCCAGGCATCCAGCTTATAAACTACAGATTGCTCCTGCAGAACCCCTCACTGAAAGGGGTGGTGGCCCTAAACTGGGTATCTTCCAGATCTGGCCCTTTCTTGGTAGAAAATGTAGTCATTATTAAAGGCAAATGATGTCCGGGAGTCCTTTGTCACTGTTCAGTGACAACATTTCTGTATTCACATTGGCAGAGTCATTCCCACTATGTAATAATCTTTCACCAGAAATTATTTTCTTTTCATTGCTAATTGCAGTGCTCTCTATTAAGAAGCACTTGTAGAAGGTATCAGTACAGCCACTTCTTGAAAGAGCACCCTAAGAAGGGAGTTGTTCTAAAGTTAGACTAAACTGTTTTTTTAATAAAGTAGAAGCTGTTATCACCAACACCTAAACAAAAGAGCAATTTGAGACACCTTTGGTGAATTCCAGAACTCCCATTGGTCTTAATTAGAACAACTGACAGACACTGTTAATTTCAATCAGCTGGTGAAAGGTGCTGCTGTCACAATCAGTCAGGCATTTGGAGTTCAGTATTTGACTTTTAAAAGTAATATACAGTCTTAAAAAAATACACTGTTTCTCTGAACAAATATTTGTATATTTTCTTTTTTATTAGAGAGTATAGTGTAATGAATCCAGAATGTGTGTTAAAATTTGTGGGTTTGGTTGTTGTTTGTTGGGGTTATTTTTCTTTGGTTTGGTTTGTTTCTTCTTTTATTTTTTGTTCATTTGTTTGGTTGGTTTTGTTGTTTGTTTGTTTTTGTTTTTCTAGATAAATTTTCTTTGTTTTAGCAAGCAGAACTGGATTTTAATAACAAATCAACCTATGCAGAAAATAACTTATTTAAAAAAAAAAATAATTCTAACAAGGCCTACTGAGTAATATATTAGTAATAGACAGTTCTAGATACCCAATTTCTGGATGCCTAATCACCGCAAAACAAGTGCCTTAACATTTTTTGGGAAACCTTCAAGTATCTTGTATATGCATCTTGATGTTCCAGAAATTATTTCTGAGACATTGAAATGTACCTGGTTTACGATTTATTTTTTTTTCTTTTGGCTTCTTCAGTTGAAGTAATTGATTTTTTTCATGTAAATATATTTCATCCCAAGATATACTGCTACATGGAAAAAAATCCTCTGTGTTTTGATCACAAGTTGCACATTCATTTCAGTAGGTTTTCAGTAGAGTTACCTACTTTGGTATAATAGGAAAGACTAAGTGTACATGCTACATGCATTGTTACTTTGCAAAAACTGCGAAGTACTTAAACTCAAGTGATATGTATAGACTATTAAAAAAATTATTTCAGAAAAAATACACTTTTAAGCAATGTAAAACTTTTAATAAATTCAGCTGAAACTCAGGGTTGCTTATCATGAACATGGAAGAGGCAGGCTTCAATCCCTTTTTCTCCTTCATTCACAGTTCGATGCAGAAATTAAAAAACAAATGCTGCCTTTTTAGAGTAAAGGTATGGGTTCTCCAGAAGTGGCTACAGACTCCTCCCCTTTTAGAAATGGTGATGGAATAATCTGTTGAGGGTCAGGATAGTAATTAAGGGACATGGGAGGATGTTTTTCTTTCTGAATGCTTTGCGTAGATTTGGAAACAGTGGTGAACTCATGGGTAGGGCATTGTTCAAAAATAGAAAATTTTGATGCAAAAGCTTGCTCCAGTGTGTTTAGAAGAATGCCTCAAGACTACACCCCTGCCTGTTGGGCAGCTACCTTAACACAGGTAGCTGGGACACTGTTGTCCCCTTAGTTTTTAAGTCATCTAGAGAACAGCTACCTCTATTGCTGTTTTAACTTGATAATAAAATACCCCTAAAAACCTTACCCTCATCAGTTGTTATTATCATCATACTCTTTACAAGATTATATATTGACATACATCAAAAAAATCTGAGGTTTCTTCCTACCATCTTCCCTCAGATCTTCAATTCTTTCAGGATTTCTAGAAAATAAATTATGGATCTTCTGTGTCTACAGTGTACAAATGTGCCACATTCACTTTATACATTTGCAAAGGCCAAATGCTAGCTGGTCCTGTAAATTGAAAGATCTTTCTACATGTTTTGCCTTTACATTTCTCTTTATTTCCACACACAAATCAACCTCCGTATACAGCCCAGAGTTGAATAATCAGGAGTAGAAAATGTTCTGAAATGCTTTGTTCAGAACTTCCACAGAATAAATATTTTGTTAAATATGCCACAGAAGGCTAGAAAGTTGCACAGAGTTGCACAGAGTTTCACCAGTGGATGAAGAGAGTGGTCTGTAAGAGCTGCAATGATGGTCTTCTTTTGGACATTTTGTAGAGAACATTCCCTTGGTACAAGAAAGATGTATAATAGAAAGGTCAATACAGTACAAGACATTTCCCAACTTCCTTAGGTGAATCAAGACTATCAGCCAGTATTTACTAGGACTTCTCTCTGCCTTTGTTGTAGCTATACACCTATGCAGTTAAGGGAAAATTTCACATGTGCTGGAGACCAGACAGAGACGATTTGCACTGTTCTTTTCTTTCTCAGTCAGGGATTGAGAAAAAACACAACTGAAGAACCAGAACAGCATGAAGTGTGTGATCTTTTGCCTATTATTCAAAGGTACACAGGCAAGGAAAACAACCATAAGAAAAAGTAAGAACTGTAAGAAGAATGTGGTGGAACTGCTGGGATTGCCTAGCTTGAATATGTCCCTGCTTGAAATGTTTTTACAAGGACATCCTTGTTACTAGGGTGAAAAAAATCCTAAATGTTAACTAGAAATCACTTTCCTTCATCCCACATCTTTTCCCTTTAGTAAATGAAGACAGGATGAACAGCTAAAATTACTAATTGGTTTACTGATCAGTTGTAGTTTGTTCGATTGATTTGCAATTAATTCTGGTTTGTGGTGCACAGGAGAAGAAGGTTGGCGCCAACCTTTGAGACAGCTGATACTCAATATCCTCCAAGAGAGATGTGTGCTAGAATATCAAAAATCTGTTTTGAGGCTGCTCCTAAAGGTATTGAGACTGTCTTGTGCATTTGTAAGAGCTCCAGGGAATAAAAAAAAAAATCTGGATTTTGTTAATAAATATCTTTCTGTGAAGATCAGTTATTTTTAATCTTACAACTAGTATTTATTGCCATTCTTATTTCAGAAAAGTGTAAATATTTTTCATAATCCATGCTACTATTGGTGCTTTTGGTGATACTTGTTAAAATAATAACATTGAATTTTCTAGGCTTTTTACAGGTAAATCACAACCGTAAAATGAAAGACACTACAGGTTTTGCTTCACTAATACTCAAAATTCACAGAAACTAACCTTGATAAGAACACAAGCACAGGCTCAATGTGTGAGAACTATAGCAATTATTTTGAGACATACAGGACCACATATAGAGTAACTGCAGCTCATTTGTTTTAATTATGAACTATAATTTTTTAATTAGAAAAAAAAAATCTATCTGAAGACAAGTAGAATCAGAATTCAAGAACAAATTAGTTCAAATGGAGTCAAGAGGAAACTCATGTTCAAAATTAGTATCTCTTCCTCCTCTTTGCTTGTTCATATTCCCAATGTGACATAAAATATCTTTTTTTTTTGGGAACCTGGTTCAAATTTCATTTTAATATTCAGTTGGTAAAACAATCCTTTTCTGAATGCTTTTTACACTTCTGTGTTACTTTCTACTTGGAGTGATTTTCCAGAGAGAAATAATAACTTTCTTTTACTCTGACACTGTATATTGTTTATTTGTCTCCTACCATTAGTGTATGCATCCTATTCCTTTGTCCACTCTTCAGTTTTTTTCCTTTCTTTTCCTGAAGTGTGCCTATTTCATATAAAAATCCCTGAATCTTTTCTACAAAATGTGTCCTCTTCTGTACCTTTCCAAGAATTTTCAGATATTTTTATTACATTCTCCTAATCTCCTCAAATAGAGTGAAATTTTTCTGAACTGAATTTTACTGTCTTTTTTTCTGTTCAGAACTGAGAGGAACAGTAGTGAACTGATGATCTGTGGAAAACAGTTTAGAAAACCGTATTTGATGTTAATGTGTCTGCAGACACGTATATGTAGCATAAAAAGTAACAAAATGGATGGGGACAAAAGGAAAGAATGGCCATTCACTGAGACTGTTTTTGAGCCCCTGATAAACACCTGATTAAAGCTATAGAAGAGAAGTGATAAGGCAAACTGAACAGAGTTTGCATGCTACTTAAGACTTCAGCTTTTCACAATAAATGTGATCTTGTTTCGAACTGTGAATGAGTCTAAAACTGCATGTTAGTAGCCGCATTAGAGATACTGTAATAGTGGTGGATTATTCCCGTGAGAAAGGCAAGCAAGGCTTAGTGACTCCTGTGTAACAGAGCTATCTGTCACAGATGTTAGTTTATCTGACTAAGACTCCTTAGCTGCTGCTATACTTGCACCGTCCTCTATATCAAGACCTTTTGCATCTACAAGCTGCCAGCAAGGGAGGAAAAAAACCCCTTCTTCCGATGAGATAGCATTGGGGTCTTCGTGGCTTTTCGTCTCAGCATTTAAACAGTGGGTTTAATTGGCTGACATTTGAACTTTGAAAGAATCCTAAATCTTGTGGGATGTGGGACTTTTTACTGTATTTCATAACCCTTCCATCATTCCATATTTCTTATACCATTAGCCCTGTATGCAGCCAGTCTGTCAAAGTAATCTATGCATTTTTTATCAGATACACTGAAAGAACACTTGTATATTTTTTTAGTCATAATCAAAGCTTTTGTGATAACTTTGATGAGAAAAACAGTATTGAGGTGAGCTGTGCAAATCATGAAAATGTAAAATTATGACAACAAAAGCTGTTCAGCCTTTTAATCAATTTCTTATTTGTCATGTTTAATTTTGATCTTCACAGAGATTTTATTATAAAATCAAGTCTTTTAGCCTCCCCCCCCCTTTTTTTTTTTTGTAAATGTGAAAGCAATTCAAGTGAAGAGCATAGAATTCATTACTGAATAAAATGACCTTCAGTACAAGATAGCTTGTGAGCCACATGCTCACTTGCAAAAATACAAAATGTACTAATGATTGCAAAATAGATTGTGAATAGGTTTTGCTCTACATTTCCAACACACGTGCATACACCACCCACAACTGTACTTGCTTGCTCCAGACAGCTGTCCAAAACAATTTTTTTAAAACTTACTTTTAATATTGGAGTAGATATAACTGGCGTCATTGCTTTCTCTGATTTATGGGAGGAGAGGGAATCTGTTTTCACTCTTGCATCTGTTACCAGACCACAAATTCAGAATGTAACAAAGTTACCTTCATTTGCTGAGCTGTCATGAATGTGCATGGTTTTATGGTGAGAATAATGTAGTAAGACAAAAAAGCAACCTGAAGAAGGAAGGATAAATTGGGGTTGTTACAGACATCAACTATATTGTTTATGATTGTGTGTATAAAAATTTATGGGTTTACCACGTCTTTGTAATGTATTTACTCAAGGAAGCTCTGTTATAAATCATCTGCTTTCCAATAGGAACCTACATGTTTCACCCTAATCTCCAGTTGAGTTCACTGAGGCAGGAAAGGGTCAAATGATGAGCCCAGTGTTGCATGATGAGTCATTGAATGAACCAAGAGCACTAGGATCCTCCTTGCCCCTAGCCCTTTATATCAACAGGCCACAGGGGCTTTGTGTTTTTCCTTTCAACTGCCTTTAAATCCAAAGTGTTAGAAACATTTTCCATTAAATCTTAGCCTTGCTCAGACAGCGCAAGAAAATACAGTTCTTGAGATGGTCTGTTCATATACTGGATATGTTTCTCTGTTTTTGCTGTGACACCCTTCCTGCTAGACTTGTTTACTGATCTCCATAAATCAGCATTCTGATCAGATGTGGTAATGAAGTCCTACATGAGCTAGCCAATATTTCTACAGCTGTTAAGTAGTTATCTAAAGCTTTCTTCCTTTTGGGGCTTGATTCACCACTGGTTTTCTTCAGGTTTATGCTGGCGTAAGTCTAATGGGTTCAAATTGGTTGCAGTAAATCAATGCACAAAACTATTCCTTGAGCTGGTATAAATCAGTATAGCTCCACTGTGTTCAGATACAGCAATCCTTATTTATGCCAGCCAAAGGTCTGTCCCTTGGAGTTCAGACAAGCCTACTGTACATGTTGCCAGGCCATGTTCAGCTTTGATGGCCAGGTATTCCCAGGTGGAGTGCTAGGGTTACACTTTAAAAAATGAAAATCAGTTGGATTAGAATGATAAAAGAGAAATTTTTGTGTGTGATAGTTTTGTTGTCAACTGTTTCTTTTTCTCTGCAAAAACAGCACTCCTTTTCAGAGCTGCTCTTCTGAGGTTACATCTGCAGTAGGAGGAAATCCACTGACTGCAGGCTGACAGAGTGACAGATGTAAAATTAATCCTTTGGAAGACATATAATGCATGTGAAAAGAAGAAATGGGAAACCAAATCTATCCAATTTAAACACAGTGAGCATATCAATCTGTAGTCCTTCTACATGTTATCAATTAGGCTGTGAGCAGACAAGAACTTAGCCTTATGTTTGGATGTGCATGTTCACTAAAGCCGGAGTAACTAATGTATAAAACTGGCTTCCTCTAAGTTCTTTCCAGAAGTTTCAGTCCCTTTTGAGTGGAAATTAATATTCCTTTTTCACCTAAGTATTTTTTAGACTTTTTAGTGGGTACAATTTAAAGAAATTTGTAATGAACAGTTAAATAGAAAATTAGTTTTGAAAATTTAAAAGACAATAAATCTATATTGGTGCTGGGGTCCAGATCTTCTGAAATTCTAAGTGCCACTAAAACAAAGAAAACAGCATTTTCATTAGCATATTAAAGCCTCTGTTTATCATAACATCACCACATTGTACAGAGGACAACATGGCAGTTCTAAACTAATAGATATTTCCACTGCCTTCAAAAGCTAAAACTAACTAAAGACAATATGGACAGAATTCCTTTTGTTCTCAAACCATATCTTTTTCCACTTTGTGCCTTCGAGAATCTTCCACTTTCTTAGAACCTATAGTGAACTAGAGTATGTTGTGTATAGGTAAGGACAGATATCTATATTCCCCTTTGTAAGAATTGACAGTTTTTAAAAACCATGCTCAGATTGCATTGTTTACTGTTTAATATTTGTCCCTATTTAATATTAAAGTTGGCAAAGTGGGCTTAAATTTAATTTTAACAGAGAAAATTAAGCAGTATAGTAAATAGGATGTGCTCTGTATCTATTAATGGAAAGCCGAATTTCTGTTTTGCTATGTAAACAACTGCAAATATCCAGGAACAGTTGTGTCACCAAAAGCAAAACACAAGCAAAATGTTCCCACAAATAGTCATGAGCTTTAGACAACCTTCTCTTTTAGCTCATTGGTTTACTTTTTGTGTAGTAAAAATCCTTTTGTGTACTATGACAAAAACTTTGGTAATCAGTTTTGATTGATTTATGGCTTGTATTTTGTTTGTCACTTATTTGTTCAGATATTATTCTGGATTTTAAGCACTCTTATTCCAAAAATACACAAGAGGATAATGTATTTTAAGCCTTTTTATTTTATTTAGAGATTAACATGACTAAATATATATGAAAAGGCAAAAGAAAATTGGCTTAAAAACCAGTTAAGTCCATCTTTAGTGAAAACTTTTCAGCATGTGCCTAGGTTTTCGCATGTTCTTACAACATCGTAATTTGAAGTCCATAGTTCCATTGCTTTGCTGAATAAAGAAACAAACTTACAGCTTATTTCTTACAACAGAATTCCCCAGTTTCCATGTAAAATTCTTTATACAGAGCTCTAAAACAGCACAAATTTTTGGTTAAAACTTACTCTTACATCAGTCAAACATTGTTTTACATTAAAGTTTAAAATCAAATGTAAAAGCTCTTCCAGTTTTTTAATCTCACTTTCACAATTAATCTTTTCCTTTTTTAAAATGGGAAATTGCAAGTAGAACTAATTCTCTTAGTAGTATGAAACATAGGAGGAATAAATTTTTAATGTTATTTAAAATTAATATATAGATGTATACTCACATGTATACATAGAATTGAACAAAAAGGTATAACGAAATATATTGTTTATGTTGAAAGCTTGCACACAGACAATTTTCTGTTGTAAATACTGTATGAATAGAAAATAGAACTTTTAAAAGGGATGCATACACAAAGCAGAAACTACTTTAAGCAGATGGGAATACAAAACCAATTTCATTACATTTCAAATGCCTACTCAAGCATTTGATTACTTGTAATGTTCAAGTCCTGATATCTAAAGCTCAGTATATTCTTTTCTGTATTTAAAATGTTAAAATGTTGAGATGACTTCATTACTAGAGAAGTTTTATGCATGCAATAAAAGTACTTAACAAAACATAGAACTTCCTAATAATGTCAAAAGAGAAATTAAAAAAAAAGAAAGACTGTTTTTTCCTGCTTGTCAGAAATAGGAAATATCAGCATGATTCATATAGGAAATATCAGCACGATTAATATAATTTATATACTTCTTAAATGTATATAATTTACCAGGTTGAACAATGCCACAGAAAAACTCTTTGGAATTTTCTAAAAATGCAGAATTTGTTTTTATTTCAACAAATACTATATTTTTGAACTGTGTCAATTAATGATTTGTAGGGATGATATTTTCATAATTTAGGCTAAATTCACAAAGGACAAGTATTTTCATGTTTTGAGGTTGGCGTCTTTTTTTAATAAAAAATGGACTTCATACTTAGAATTTAAAAGGCAAGGAAAGATAATGCTATGAAATATATATTGAATACTAACTAAAAATAGAGCAGAGTCTGAAGATTACTTTAGATATTATATAGGTTCTTTGACTCCATGCATTTTATGAAATGAAATTTATAATAGTTGGTAAACAAATTGCCTGATTGAAGTCATCAGCCGAAGCTGTCTTGCACAGATTTATTGTTCAGAGCTCTAGTGACCTGTTTGATGACCCTAAACCTTCGTGTCAGAAGTTCTTTCTAATCCTTAAATATCCATGTCTAATAAATCCCGAAGGCTAATAAAAGGACTTTATTTTTTGTATTGATACAAGTATGGATTTATTTATTCTAAATTACTCACCAGAGAGAGACATTTCATCAAAAAATACCCTTCAAAAGTGATTCATTAAAACCAAGGTGTCATCTTTAAACAAATTGCTGCAAATTGTATCATCAGAGGTAATTGAAAATATATCATTTTAATTTCATTTGTGATCTCTTTGTTGTCCTCCTTTTGAGGTAATTTTTAAACTATAAGTGTTTTTCTAATTTCTTCTATGCTGGAAATAATGAATGCAGTTCCTTTTTGCTACGATGAATGTGTCTTACACTTCAATAAAAAAAAAAAAGAAGATAACATGTTTATTGGATTTATGACAAAATTAAAACGAAGCTACAACTAAAGATATGCGTTAGAAATACATAAGCTGAAAAAAACTTCACTCGAGATTTTTGGTTTTTTTTTTCAAAATGAACATGTGAAATGTTATATCAGTCCAGGTGACAAAAATACTTTAGAAAATCAAGCATATAAAGATATGGAAATGAATACTTAAAATGTATTAATAGACTTAATTATATGCAGGTGCAAAATCATGCAGTAATAAAAATTACTGTGAGTACACAATATTCAATATTTTTGTTTTGTTTTCCTTAGTCTGGTTACAGATTATAGTTCTTTGAATTACAAGGAGTATTTGCACAGGAACTTTACTTAGTGTCGAGTCTCAGATTAACACCACTTGCGACTTGAAGTATAAAACAAGAAGTTTAAAGTTCCTAATCGGTGGAGTTACATCTCCACAGATAAATTAATTTCCTTCCAAAAAGAACTAGCAACATCACAGAACAAGCCCCAAAGTCAGATCAAAGTCGGGAGAAATCTGCATTTAAGCAGAGCTCTCTCATGTGGGGCTTGTCTTACTTGCAAATTTGACCCCACACGGATCTAGCTGTGTGATCCACACTTTTCAAGCAGGTTTGCTTTATCTGCTGAAACAATTGTAGCCACTGCGCTAGCCAGTGAGAACTAATAGACTCTTGGTCTCATTTCAATTAGTAATTCCTGTCTCAGATACATCTCAGAACCCATCTTTTTCAGAATGGTCCTAGGAATCAATTAGTTAATTAATCATCTTATAGCAGTATGATGGGAACGGTTGGATGATTACTGCTTTAAAAAAAAACCAAACCAACAAACAAAAACAATGGGAGATTTTCTAATCACAGAATCACAGAATCACCAAGGCTGGAAAAGACCTTTAAGATCATCAAGTCCAGCCTATGACCAACACCACCACACCATCTAGACCATGGCACTAAGTGCCACATCCAGCCTTGCCTTGAACACATCCAGGGACGGTGCCTCCACCACTTCCCTGGGAAGTCTATTCCAATGTCTAATCACCCTCTCCGTGAGGAAGTGCTTCCTAATATCCAACCTAAACCTCCCTTGGAGCAACTTCAGACTATGCCCTCTTGTCCTGTCACTGGTTGCCTGGGAGAAGAGCCCAGCCCCAACCTGACTAAGAAACTCTTTTAATCAGCCTGATGCCTGATGTTCTTGCTTTATTTGGGTACAAAAAAAAAAAAAAAAAAAAGCATTTTCACCCATGAAAATCTAGGAAAAGCAAGGAAAATATCTCACAGAAGTCATCCGATCAGGTCCCTGAGTTGAGCACTGGAACAAGCTCCCCAGGGAAGCGGTCACAGCACCAAGCCTGCCTGAGTTCAAGAAGCGTTTGGATGATGCTCTCAGGCATCTCAGGTGATTGTAGATGTGCCCTACCCAGGGACAGGAGCTGGACTTGATGATCCTGATGGGTCCCTTCCATCTCAGCATATTCTATAATTCTATTATTAATAAATAGCCCAAATATGTATTTACGTATATATTGTGACATATTAGATTTGAGGTCCTACTTTGGGCTGTGTCACTTCACAGTAATTGTTGCGGCTACAGTTTTAGGTGTCCCCAGTGGAGGAACAAGCATTAGCAGTATCCCTCAAAAAATTGCTTAAGATTTAAACTGGGCACGGACCACTATAGCAAACATTATTTTAGAGCAGAGTTACCTGCCTGAACTAAGCGCCTGGTTTTCAGTTCTATGCTCCCACTGCATAAGGTTGTTCCTGTACAGCTCTGTAGAAATGGGCAGCCCCACCAGCTGGGAGGAACTCTATGACATAATAATCTGAGATATTCTGAAAAAATTTGAACTCCATTTTTCATTAATTTATTTTATTTATATCATGAATATATGGTGTGACCTTTACCTGGGCTTTTAGTTTATAATCACAAAACACATTTCTGGATAATCTGTACATGCAAAGTGTACCATCCATAGGCTAACCTTGAGGAGAAAGTGGCTTTCAAATCTAGAAAGATAAAATAAAATGCCATTATCTGCTGAAAGGAAGATATACCATATTTAACTTCTGAGTCTCTTGAAAAATCTCTAGAAGTATCCAGAAACCAAGAGCGTAGTCGAGAAAGGTGGCTTGGTAAAGCACATCTAGCAGTGGGTTCTTTGACACGAAACCAAAGACACTGAAGATAATACTGATTTTGCTCTGGATTTCAGTGGATGGAAGTGCCTGATGCAGCCTCCTTTTTCTGACTCTTTCACCAGTCAGTTGCATGAACACAGCAAGTGAATGCATCTGTTTCTTCCTGTCCATCTTTGGTCATGTCTGCCCAGGCTGTCAGAATTCTCCCAGTGTACAGGGCCTTTCTTTGGTGATATGTTTGAGAAGAGGAAAGCAAAATCAGACCCTATCTAGCAGAAGCTTCAGGAACCACTGTGGTGTAAGTCAGAACTGGCTTTCATCGTTAAGCATTGGTTTAATTAAGGAAGCACTGCAAACGAAAGCAGTTCCTCTTCTTATATTTTCCTATTCTTAATAGTCTTATTCTCCTATTCCAGAATCCCTCATATTTCAGTATTCATTTCTGTCTTTATTTATTTGATTAAATAAGGATCCAGCTTCAGTTTGCAGGCAGTCATTGACTGTATTTAATCACTTTTGAATCTTATTCATTCTGAATGACACCAAATAGAGGTGTAAAGTTTTTCTTTGGAGTGCATGTTGTCACTGACAAGTTACCAAAGGACCGGGGGCAGAAGAAAGTATTATTTGCCTGATTGATAGCTAAGAAGGCCTTTTGACAAAGTCATTTGGAGTGTTGTTGCAGCCTACTGTCCAATTAGCAGATCCATTTTAGCACTGCTCTCCTAGCTCATCCACCTCCATGCTATATTAGCCTACTGCAAACAAAAAACAAAACAAAAAACACAACAAAAAACAAACCCAAAACTTAAAAAAAACCTAAATAAGAAAATATAATCAAATATTTATTACATATCAATATGTATGTCTATGTATTCACATACATACACATCATGTGCATATGAGAAATGGGAAGGAAAGGCACATAAACATCCCCATGGAAATGCCTAAAGACCATACTGTAATCTGCCTGCGAAATGGTTAACAGGGAAATAAATCTACATTCCTTTCTATGTGTGTTACAAACACTATTATCTCCAAGTCACATTTTAATTTCATACTTGATGCTTCAGCTCATGCCATGTTTTTAGTTAGCGATGGCCTATTAAGCTGCTAATTTATATACTGTTGTGAAGGCCTCTGTAAATGCTGCTCTATAAATAATAGAGCAGTGATCCATAACCACCTTCCATGTAACAGCACAGAGTCCACTGCAGCTAATATGAAAGAACTGCTGGTTGCTAGGTGCCAAAATGCTGCCTGCCTATTTAGGAACTGTTATAGTTTTGTCTCCCTGCTAAGATGACAAAAGTGTAATTAGAGATTAATCAAGAGGTGCATTAGTGCCACAGTTTCCTGCAGACTGACTTTTGTTGCTCACCAGCAGTTAAGTGCATCCGCCTGTATTTACCAGTTCTCTGGAGATTTAAAAATTTATTGTTATATTTACAGGGACAGCTATAGTAAGACTTATCAAATCATGGAGTTATGTTTACAGGGACAGCTACAGTAAGAGTTATCAAATCATGGAGGAAACTTGGCAACATGCATATAATTTTCAATTGCAGATACGACTCTCTGTATTTATTTTTCAAACATTCCGTATATGAGAAAGGTTTTAAATTTCCTGCCATCACATACTTAATTCACTGGGATGAGGGGAGGGGGCTTAGACCCAGACTGTTTTATGCTCTGAAGCTCTATTAACCATAAAACTTTACATAATTTTAAATATTTTTATTTAATTCTAAGTCTTTTGTAAGCTTCTTTTAATATCATATAGACCCTTTGTCTGTTTGGATAGTAAGCAACTTCTAGAGTTACTGAGACCTTTAAATACTTTCATCTCTTTATAATTTCCCGCATTACTAAACTATATATTTAGATTCCTGAGATACCACCTTGATTCTATGACTACTACTTATGTATTTCTTTATAGAAAATTAGCACTTACTAGGAAATTGTGCAGGGTTCTCTTCACTACATCATACAGTAAAAGCCACATGAGGATTTTCTTCAGAAAATTATTATAATTAAGGAAATTCTGATTTTAACTTATTCTTCCCGAATTGGGAAGTTTTAAAATGATCCAGATTTTCCATAGAAAACACACTCCACTTCCTGGCTAACTCCAGTAATAATATAAGGAGGACAGGTAGGAAAACAGATTGAAAGATTATGAGACTTAACCAAGGTTGTATCATTGATATCTGAGAACAAATCTCAGTCATTCTGTATATTTTGGGGAAACCTGTATTCTCTTTAAATGAGTCTACAGATAATGTTACTTGAATGTCTGCTCCAAAGCCTGAGAGACTTAGCACACAGCCTGTGTTGAGCTCTGTGCTTTCAAACCCAAGAACACATTGATTTCGGTAAGATCATGCCAAACATGGCGTAATCACTGGCACATAGGACAGTAAATCTAGCATACTAGTAAAAGCATGGTATTTCCAACATGTGAGCAACACTCTTTACAGGGAAATTAAGAACAACCCACTTCCTTTAATGAGATCAGTGCCTACAATCTAATGAGCCGATAAAAAGCAAAAAGACAACAGTAAAAATACAGAGGTTGTGCAGCCTACTTTGAGTAACTTAATTTAAAGCAAGTAGTCACAACCCAAGTACAGGAAAATGCTGTACAAACAAACCTAGTCTGCTTGGATAAATAGTGTAAAATTTGGCAATACAGCTTTCCTTCCACACCAAACCTCTCAAACAAAAGAGTTAGTTGGTTAGTAACTGAGGTTTCTACTATAAAAACTGTTGTTACTTAAACATATATATAAAAGTGCATTAAACCTTTGGACTTCTATGTGTATATAAATATATATACCTACAGCTTTTTGTAGAGTCATAAGCAAGGAATTCCAGTCCTGGTGCAACAGAACAGGAATTCTGGGATGGAGAGTTCCTAGGAACACATATTTACTTATACAGCTGACCTACAAGAGAAAGCTCTTCACTAAGGCATAAGGCTTTGTGGATTTACTCATACCTCATTTCTGCAAAGGAAAAACAGAAACACTGCTATTTTCAAGCAAAAAGGAGAATTAGGCACATCCACTTTTACCAGTTAGAGATTGCTCCAGGTATTACATACCTTTCGAAATACACAAGGACAAAAGCTTGTAGATAATAGGCTTAACAATTAACTTCTCATTTAGTACTTTCTAATCTTTTTGTTTCCTCTTCCTTTTGGACAGATCTTTAGGATGCTCACAAAGATAACATTTGGATAAATTGTGTTATTTCTTACATAGAAGCTGGAGTTCAAATTCAGGTGTTTTTGAAGGTAATATTTTCTTCTTTCTTAATAAATACCATAAATAGCAGCATAAAAGCTTTTTTGGCTCTGCAAAAATACTTATGAACCTCAAAAACAAATTACAAACCTCAAAAGTTTTGAAAAAATATCTGTTTATTGATCCAGTTTTATCTCCTGTGCCTAGAAACATGATATCTGAGTTCAGTGTTAATATCTGTTCCGTGTACCAAATGCTAATTTTTCTTCCCATCCTTTGTTTTATTTCTCATGGAAAAAATATAGGTCACAACTACAAGGACATGTTTTTTAGAAAATAACTTCTTTTTCTTTCTGAAGGACAAGGTGCAGAGGCTTCACCTTCTCAATATAACTGGAAAAGTCTTCTGTTTGTCTCTTACAAAACCAGAAAGTTTATATTATGATGTGAAAAAGTAAAGGTTTATGAAGTCATGCCAGAGAGATATTAGTAATAATAATTGTCCAAGAAGCAGTTAAGCATTGAAATCCTTGGCAAAAGTGGGGCTCATCTTTCTTGCGCTCCAGACTGTTGCCCTTCTGGGTTGATAGCAACTTAGCTGTAATACAATGAAGTGTAGCAGCTGACAGAACTCAGTTGTCACCATAATCATAAGGTATGTTTATAAATGATGGTATAACCACAAGTTATAAACCCTCAGAGTGAGAAAACCTGATGGATCATAGATCCCTTTTCCAGGAAAGCAACAAAACTCTTCAGATACTTGCAAAACTGGCTGACAGCTTTACCAGTTACTGAGATCCTACAGCTCTCCAGGGCTATTGTTTGGTTTTGAGTTGGTTGTTGTTATTTTGCATTTTTTTCCTCTAAACACAACTACTAAAGCTTATAAGAAGCCATACCACCTTCCTATGTCTAGATTGTAAGAGCACAGGAGTGATAGTAATAAATAGGAAAGGCACCTGCTTTCTCAGTGTGTGGAATTCAGCTCTGGGTATGGTCAGAGTTGGATTTTAACTGCTGAAGGAACACTGAAATGGACCATACAAATAGCTTTTGATAACCATTAGAGCTGCTGGAGAGTAGGCAGTCTAGATGACTGCCTCAGATTTTGGGAACCTCAATTCCATACAGTCACTATTAAAAAAACTTTGGATTGTACCAAAGATTTGGGTTTTTTTTAAGAATTAATTTATATGCAAAACTAAATATGCTGTACTCTCAGTCTTGAGTTTTAAAGAGGCAATTATGTATTAAAATAAGACATAAATTATCCAGGATTAAGAAAAAACATGTGTATAACTCAGTTACTTGGGATTAAACGTTAGCTCGAAAAGGCAGCTGCAAAGCACAGATGAACAATTTTGTTCAACACAATTACCTTGATTGCAGCTAATCTGATTTGGGCTGCTGTATGTGTATGTATGTGTGTCTAATCTTACATAAGGGTTGGTGCCTTTGCTGGCTGAATTAGGTCAAAATACAAAAGAAAAAATAGCTAATAACTAAGGAACATTATCAAAATTTTAAATACACAATTGTACGCTATTTCCACAAACCCAGTGCTTTGATGAAAATTGTTTATTGCGTGGCTAAGTTCTTAGCTAGAAGGCATCTTCTGGGCTTTGAAGACTTTGTCATAGTCTTAGAAATAAAAAAAAAAAAAAGAAAAAAAAAAGAAAAAAAAAAGCAAATTGCTGTGCTTTTCTGTAATTTTGTAAAACAGGGTGTTTCAAGATAAATTATACTAGCGGTCGGTATCTGTCTTGTACCACAAAACACATGTAAAATACCTGTAATTTAGTCATTTCAAGGCATGCATGGAAAAAGGTAACAAACACAAACACATCCATACTAGTTTGTAGACAAGCAGACTTCACAAGTTAGAAAGATATCAGGCTTGCTAAATATCAAAGATAGGATCTATACAGCACACCAAACTACCTAAAATTACCTTTGAATTTAAGGTGCAATTTATTTCAAATGGCATAAAGTTGCAGATAGAAGCACTAGCATACACAGACACACTGGATGTCTCTGTCTGTCACTGACTGAGTTAAAATAGAACTCATTTCTGGGTTATAGATACAGTTGTATTTAGATAGATATTATGAAATGCATAGATAAAAATATGAAACATAAGATATGTTTGTAATGTCTTGATTTAAGTCCAGTCTTGCTTCTTCTTAATAACCTAAAGTACTCTTTTCTCTAAAGTAGTTTTTATTCCAAACACTTTTGTTTTGAATTCATCCATTCCATTTCAAACTGTTACTATGTGTTCAATGTGGTTTCCTGTCCTTTTTCCCTCCTTTCCTGACTCAGGAAGGACTTACGAGACAAGAATATATTTTCCTTTCTAATATCTGAAAAATCAAAACATAGGTTATTGCATTGTCTCTCTCGTTGCACCAAAAACTGAGAAAGGAAGGAAAAGATGACTTAAGCAAGAAGAATGGTGAACCTTAAATTACCCATTAATGCATTTAATTTTATGAGGCAGCATTTATTCCCTTGAACTCACACCACCCCAAAACATGAAAATATTTCTAGGGAAGACCTTTTCATAATGGATGAAGATACTTTACATTTTACCATCCTTTTTCTCTTTTATTAATATGTTTTAACAGTACTGTTACAATCCATATAGTGGTTTTTTTTCTTAAGACATGGGATGGGCTAGGATAGAATACAATTATTTTTAAAGGCTGTTTAGAGCCTGTCACAATTTTTGTCTTCAGAATACTTTCACAAAGAGAGTCATGCACATTGTCCTTTTTTAAAATCCTAGTAAGACCCTGACTGTATTGCAGAGCTCTGATACATCATGCTGTGGTAAGCTCCTTACAGGGCCTGAAGGAGAGACCAGAGGTTAACCTATCAACTTGAATTACTCTTTAAAAAATTTAATTAATGATGTAAAATTTAATGTGCATTTAAAAACAATCACAAGTATTTCTTTGAAGTCCAAAATTGTAGCTGATGCTTCTCAACGTTGTCATTTGTTTACTTGCTGATCCTGGGTTAAACCTGTAGTCCCAGCTACAGGTTGGGAGGCTGAGCCTGCTGGATCACCCGAGCCGAGGAGTTCTGGGCTGCAGTGCACCTGCCAAGCAGGTATCCATGCTAAGGCTGGCATCAATATGGTCAGCCCCGGGGAGCTGGGGGACACCAAGTTGACTAAGGAGGGGGAAATTAGCTCAGGTCAGAGATGGAGCAGGTCAAAGTTTCCATGCCTGTTAGTAGCTTGATCATGGCTGCGAATAGACACTGCAGAATAACCTGGGCAACACAGAGAGACACGGCCTCCTTTAGAGAGAAAGGTTGGACAAGATCCTTGTCCTCATCTGCTTGACAGGGACCTGCTCTTCTATCTGCTTGAGAAGGGCCTACTCCTCTATCTCTTTGAGAAGGGCCTGCTCCTTCACCTTTTTTAGAAGGATCTTCTCCTTCATCTGCTTGAGAAGCATCAGCCTTATCATCCTTTTCCTGGTCTTGTGAAAACTTGGGAGATTTCGGACAGGGGTAAGGGGTGGGATATTTTGCCTTTGCTTTACCCTTGGTCACAGGATTGGGTAATCGTTTGGGTTGAGTGGGAGTGGCCTTAGTCTTTGCAGCAGCAGCAGTGGTGACAGCAGCCTTGCCTGTGGAGGAGCGGCAGTGAGTGGAACACCATCTCACTCTACACATCCACGATATATTATAAACATTCAGCAGAAGCATCCCTAGTGAAACAATGCTATTTAGATAAAAAGCTGGGAGATTCAGCCAGAGAGAAAATGGAGAGGTAAAAATGAACCTGCCATTACCAACACAGACCTTTCTATTCACATGAGAATTTGTACCATACACATACAGTGCCACCATATAGGTCAGTATCAAAACCCCTGTTGTCACTGGGTAAGTTATTACATGGTTGATTATAGCTATACTCTTGTCAATAAAACATAAAACAATAACAAGAGCAGCTACACAGAGCAGTATTATCCTGGCTGCATACCACATATATGACTGCATATTGGAAAAATGTCCAGCAAACTTTGCAGGAATTGTCTGTCAGGTTTTCAACCCGTCAACATATTCAGCAGAAGTGTTGCTCATAGCTATTTGAGGGAATGGGCCCACCAGAGGGGGAATTCTAACCATTCAGCCCATTATTCAGAATTTATATCCTGGGTTTAAGATACAGCCCCACTTTGGGTGCCAATAAATCGTTGTCATGGTTTAAACTCAGGATTGGCCATTAAACAAATTACGACAATGCTTTCTATCCCCTCTCTCTCCCACACAGATAGGAAAAGGGGAATGAGAATAAGGAGAGAGGCTTTCATATTGAAAACTAGGCTAGACAGCCTTAACAAAATACTAATGATAAAAGAAAACATGTACAAATACATACAAATATATGCAGGAATGTTCAAAACGCCTATTGCTTCCCCCCCCACCCCCAGCAACTCCCAGTATACTCCCCTGAACCAGGTAATCCCAAAAAGTCCCAGACCACTTCTAGAGATAACAGCAGAGCAGACAGAAGCTGAGGCTAGAGATATGAGAAGTCAGGAACACACAGGCCTAGGGATCAAAGGAGATGGATAGACGAAGTGATCCCTGGATGTTGGCCATGAATGGACAAGAAGGAAAAATGGAAGTGACTTCCATGATCCCTGAATTTATACTAAGAGTTATGTATCTGTGGGATGGAATAATTTGTTTAGCCAGTTTTGCCATCTGTCTAGTCTGCTCCTCCCTACGGGAGAGCTGTAGATACAACTTTTCTGCTCATTTAGTGTCTGAAGCAGCAGATTCAACAAGCAGAGCAAAGTGTCCTTGATCTCTCAGCAGTAACTATAAACATCCGGGCATTAGCAGCCCACTAGCTAGAAAACTTGCTGCTACTTTCAGCAAGTGTGCTGCTTAAAAGAGAGTTCACTGAATAAAAAAAAAAAAGTCAGTAAAAAGTAAAATGGCTTAATCCTGGCTCAAACCAGGACAAGTGTTAGAGAGTAAGTTTTATTTTGTGAGCTCAAAATATTGTGGCAAATCAAACTGGGAATTGTGGTTCATTCATCCCTGTGAACCATGTTTGTGCACAACCTACCATATCAGCACAAAGGAAAACAGGAAGCTTTTCAAGCAGATCAGTTTTAGCTAAATCTATGTTTTTCCATGTGTAGGCAATGAGTTTTCTCACCTTCAACTATGTTAAAAAAATAGTTACACAAATGAGAATTAATGATGCATCATTTCCCAAGTTTTGTCTCTCATGATTGATTGAAGACTCTGATTAAGGCTTTTCCCCTAATTAGGGTATTCACAAGGCTCTCTTGCATCTAAGTTCTCTTACTCTGTAAGTTCTCTTATAAACAGAAGTGGAGAGGATGGCTTTTCCAAAATGTTTGGGTATATTATAATTTTACTCCTCTGCCTACTCTCCTGTGTAGGGCAAACTTTTGATTTTTAAAATCCTTATTTAATTGTTGAAGTAGCTCATGGTTGAAAAATGAGGCAGGAAAGACAGACACACAACATGGTGACAGAAGCATTACTTTCCTCAAATTCAGAACTAAGTGTGGTGGCAATGCAAATGGTTATAGAATCATAGAATTGTCAAGGTTGGAAAAGACCTTCAAGATCATCAAGTCCAACCGTCCGCCCTACAACCCCTAACCACTAAACCATTTCCTGAAACAGCATGTCTACCTGTTTTTTTAACACCTTCAAGGACAGTACCTCCACCACCTCCCTGGGCAGCCTGTTCCAAAGCCTCACCACTGTTTCTGTGAATAAATTTTTCCTAATATCCATCGTGAACCTCCCCTGGTGCAACTGGACCCCATTTTCTGGACCCCATTGTCCTATCGCTAGTCACTAGGGAGAAGAGGCCAACACCCACCTCACCACAACCTCCTTTCAGGTAGTTGTAGAGAGCAAGGAGGTCTCCCCTCAGCCTCCTCTTCTCCAGGCTGAACAGGCCCAGCTCACTCAGCCTCTCCTCATATGGCCGGTTGTCAAGACCCCTAATCAGTTTAGTTGCCCTTCTCTGCACCCTCTTCAGCACCTCGATGTCCTTTTTATACTGTGGTGCCCAAAACTGCACACAGTGCTCAAGGTGCAGCCTCAACAAGGCCGAGCAGAGAGGCAGGATCACCTCTCTGGTCCTGCTGGCCACACTATTCCTGATTCAGGCCAGGATGGTGTTGGCCTTACTCAGCCACCTGGGCACACTGCCAGCTCATGTTCAGCTGGCTGTCAATCAACACCCCCAGGTCCCTCTCTGCTGGGCAGCTCACCAACCGCTCATCCCCAAGCCTGTAGTGCTGCTCGGGGTTGTTTGGGCTGAAGTGCAGTACCCGGCATTTCACCTTACTGAAACTCATACAATAGGCCTTGGCCCATTGATCAAGCTCATCGAGATCCCTTTGCAGAGTCCCCCAACTCTCGAGCAGATTGACATTCACACCCAACTTGGTCTTGTCTGCAAACCTACTGAGGATGCACCCTCCTTACTTGAATGACCAAGAACCATGAAACGCTGAAGTGAAAACACATGAAGGAAGTGACAAAGAAATGTCTGAGAAGGATGAATGTCATCTTTCCAGTAGGGGCCATGCTCAAGGAATATACAGAGATTTCAGGCAGACAGAAATTTACAGTGTGCCAAATTATCTTGTCACAGAGGAAGGTAATAATTGTCTTTTAAAGAGATAAATCTATTGGCACTTGGGAATTTTCCTATATATTTCTAGGAGCTTCCCCCATCTTGCCCACCACTATCTGCCTCTCTGAACCAGGGCTGCTCCTGGGAATGCTCATGCTTCAGGAGCAGGGATCTAGAAATGGCATTTCAACACTTGCTGGCAGATTCACTGGCTCTGATGTGTCATTTCCAGAAGCACTACCTCTCACAGACATTTCAGCATAGCCAAACAGTGGGTCGGAGGGTAAAAGCAGGTTACCTGATGGGTGAAGGTACATAATGGGCATTTTATTACAAATACATTTCTCTTTTTAAAGCTCTCATTCTCAAGGATTATTCAGGTGACCTTAGTCATGATTTTGATTTCATAAAATGGAATTGTAACACTGTTGATTTCCACAACTGATTATGGATATGGGCAGTCTTACAGATTTAACGGATTAACCTCTTAACTGCTAGGCTTCTCTGAATAAAAGGATAATCTTTTTTTAAACTGCTCAACCTGGTTACCAAAATCAATTATTAAAGTGGAATGATTCATACTCCTGACACATACAGATAGGGAAAAAAATAAATTATAAGCACTTGTTTAAACATCTGTTTTTCTTACTCTGACTTGCTGACAATTTTTTCTAAATTCTCTGCCCAAAACAAATAAAATTTTCTGATTGAAAAAAATAAAGAAAAAAAAATTATGTCAAATGTTCTTCAGCAGAGATAATTTTCCTTCTATGGTTCAGTAAAATGTGCCTCCCTGCCTTTGATGTCATTGCTGCTTCCAGGTGTTTTGCCATGTTCCAGGCCTGCAGGAAAGTATTTCACATTTACCTCCAGCACCCCTTGCCACCCAATGCAATTTCTTTCACTTTCTACAATGCCAGTGAGGAGGAGAAACTCCTTTGCCCTCCCTCTTCACTCCCCACAGTTTCCACCTCCACCAGTTAAAGAAAGGATAAGGTTCTTGGAAATGGTTTAATATATCCCTCTTTCTAGGAGGTCTTTCTCTTTCAGATTTGTGGTTGAAGGGAGACAAGCCAGCAGATCACAAGTGGCTGGATTTCCATGGAATATGATGTTGTTATCTTCAAATTGCTCAGAGTCAATTCCTGGGCATTTAACACCCTAAATAGTTATATTTGCATTATTAGCCATGGTCTTTCCTTATACCAGAAATTCTGCCCAATGATGCTGTTGTGAATTCTTCCAAATGTAAGCATTTCATTAATCTAAATATAAACACAATAGAAATATGTTATACAAATAGAAGCATATAGATAATTCTCTTTGAGAGGAGAAAAGCATTGTAGTTCTTCAATTTAAGTGGATGTCAGATGCTTTTGGAAGCAAGGACTAACTCCCTCTCAGTGGTAGCCATGCTGTGATTTCTTATGTTGAACACATGTTTTAATTAATATTATATTATAATAATATTATATTATTTTTATATATCATATATTATATATCATATATATACTATATTATATTTTATGTATATTATATATATTATATTATTATACCAATAGCTCAAAAAAGCTAGAAAAGCCTTCAAAATGTCACTACTCTTGCCATCATGTGTTTTGTCCTCTCATACTGCTAACAGATGTGTTATGTGGGTTGACAGAAAATAATTTATTGAATCTCTCTTCATGAATGTGATTTAAATGGGAAGTTAGCTTAATACAACTGTTGCCAGTGATCCTAACTGCCTAAGGAAACATCATTGTTTTGAATATCCAAATTATTCATTAGCTGAATAAATGTCTTTTTCACGTGGGAATGTTTCTTATTTTTTGAAGATGAAATATTAGCTTCTTCCTCCTTCTTTGATTTCCTTTCATTTGTGTTGATAGTTTTTGACTTAGTATCTGTTCTGTCTGCAGTCTGTCAATGGATACTTCCCAGATCAGAACAAATATTGCTTCACTTCCATTGCTGTATAACGTTTGGCCAAATAATAACCATATGGCCATTATGTCCCTGAAACTCCTACACACCACAGAAGGTAACAGCTCTGCTTTAATACTCCGTGGTCCTGGTTTTTTTGAGCTTCAGTCTGAAACTCAGTCTGAGGTCAGAAAGCAAAAATACAACTGCTGCCTACAGTGTCATTTACTACTTTGCACAAGGATACTTTTCTTTCGACCACCTTGATGGAAAATCAGTTCTATCATATTCCCAGTCATATTCAACAGTCAGACTGATGGTGGAGGGAGAATAAACCTTAACTCTCTTGTTTACTGACAAGTGCAACAGCTTTTAAAAAGTTTGTGAAAAAAAACCTTCAGCAATAATATTGTCTCTTGCTGCTATGACAATTAAAAAAAAAAAAAAAAGTATTAATCTGAGTATCCTAATATCCAGACAACATGTGCTTTATTAACTTGTTAAAAAAAAAAAAAAAAAAAAAAAAAAAAAAAGACATTCTTAAACAATGCTTGGTTGTTAGGATGAGTTCAACTGAGTGATAGCCCACTGTACAGGTAAATGCACAGGAGGATAGTGTGGTTTTTTTAATAAGATAGACTGTTTTGTGCCATGTTAATGTACATATGCACACTTCAATCACTTTTTCCAGTAATAAGGATTTGATCTTATAAAGCCAAAAGAGGACTTGACCAGTTTTGAGAAAAGATTCTAGCTGAAAGCCAGCTTGTGACTTTTTTCTATGTAGGAGTAATTGGTGGGACCACTTATGTGAATAATTTTCCACTGATTGTTAGAGTTTGTATTTGGGTCTGAAGGTCATCAACAGTGACAAATATTTACACAACCTGACTATTCACATAAAAGAACAAACTTCATTATACTGTATCAATGTCTTATGTAAGAGAATGATGAATAATCTTTCCAACAAAACAACGAAAATCCCTCTGCATTCTATTTAAGACAAAATAAAATTAAGGATAAATGGTGTATACTAGACAAGAATATCCTACCACTGTCTAATAAACAACAAGCTCTGTCACTCAAATCCATTTTTCATAGTTGTCTGCATATACCTTTTGCTTGTGAAAGCTCATGTATATGTCATGTCAAATTTATAGCTATTTTTTTCATACTCATTTCATGTGGAATACTTGATTCTTTTAGCTTTTCCAGCCTGGAAGCACTAAGGTCTAGATATTATATGTTGTTTATATTTACCAGCTAAGATGAGAAAAATGGTATGAAATATCTCAGTTACGTATGCCCATGACATGAAGAAACATCTACTGAAATTAATGTTTGCAGGTGTTAAGAGAACATTTATTAATAAATTACTTTGAGAAGTGAACATATTTCAGAGCACATTCTTAGTTCAGAAATAGTGTTTTTATGCTTTAAATAGAGAAGAAACTGTGGTAAACAAAGGTTTGTTGTTTTTCGAAATTGATGTCAACTAAAAGGTAGAATTGCTGTTTGGGATTCTTCAGAGTACAAAAATAGATAATTTGAAAGAAATGCCAGTTCCCTGTAATTTCTGCAAGTTTGATGCATGCTGTGTCTACCACATGGGAGTGGAAGGATTTAATTCCTTACTGTGTGAAGAGAAAATGCTGTTACTTTTGAGGTTTAAGAATTTAGACATGTTCTTTGACAGTTGGATGGATCTCTAAGTAGAATTCCTGCACAGTTTATTCACCTCTTTTGTGGCAAATGAGAGGAAGCTGGAAGAAATGTGACATGGCATTTTGTATTATCCCACTTCAGGCTTATGATAAACAGGCATGCCCTGCAAAGACAACAGTGTAACATACTGCAGGGTGTATGTGTATGTTTGGAATTCATGAAGCAACAATAGGAGCCAGTGTCTGCTTGCATGCCCGGAGCTCAGCAGCTCCTGGCCTGTAAGAATTTCCAGAGGGTAAGAATTTAACAACAATCTAGTCAAAATCTTGGCCAAATAAACACTTTCAATACATAATCTATCCATATTGATAGAGGGCTCCTAAGTGCCTTTGGAAGAGTCTGTCTCTCCAGAAGGCAGTCATCAGGGCAGCATGTGAGGAACCAAACTTAATTCTGGGAATTTTTGCTTTTTTGCTCTCTGGAAAAAGCGGATATATGTGGGGGTTTTTCAGCAGGCAGGGGAGGACAATCACTATATGTAAAATCTCATTGCTTACTCTTTTGCTGTTTTCCTCCTTTGCTCAAATATTAAAGAAAAATAACAGTAAAAGCATTTGAAAAAATCATCAGGATACTTAAATCTGCTCCTGCTTCTGTAGTTAGATCTTATTGCACAAATCTCTTCTTTTCTTTCCCCTCATTTGTACCTTAGATTAATGTCTTGTCTTTAGAAGGTGTGGAACAGAGCTATTCTTTTGCCAGAATAATTGCTTTAAAAAATGACAGTTGTAGTAAATGAGTCAAAAAAAAAAAAGGGGGTATGCAAATTCATGAATATTGGAACATACTTGCCAATTTCAGTCTATTATGACCAAGATAGTGATACCACTATCACAAAAGGGTTAGCTGGTTAGAAGAAAAAACACAAATCTGACCCTGCTGAGGGAGACCCTGCAGCTTGACTTAAAACTTATTAGACACCAGACCATCAATCATGGGAGAGAGCCATTGGGAACTGGCCTTCCATTCCAAACTTTCAGCTGTTCACAGAGTATTTGTTTAATGAGAGAACAAAACTGAGGCAGTAGCATAGTTTTCAGCTCTGCAGACATCATGACAGCAGCACTGCTTTTGTGTCTAAGGGGCCCACATGCCAAGTTAAGAAGACTGAGAGGAAACCAGAGCCGGTCTTAGTGGTTTGCTGAAGAAAACCACTATTTTATTGCTTTCATCAAGGCCAATTCCAACCATACTGTACCATCAATCTGGACTATGCAGGCTGCAAAAACCAAAATCACTCATAGATATAATAGCATTTTGAAAACAGAAGCCATGAGCTCTTGTTTAATCTCTGTAATCATTTATGCCAAGAGAAAAGGGAAGGCTAAGTGAGTATCAAAGGCTCCTGTATCACCAACTGAGAATACAGCACATTGTTTTAAGTGATAACTTGTCTTCCCACACTTTTGTAGGAGTATTTATACTAATCCACATCTCAGGAGTCAGTTCAACAGCTAATATGAGCTATTACAGACATTCTTGATATTTTTTTACACAATGATTCCAATCTTTCTCTTTATTTACCATCTTTCTTTCAGCTAAGATTAGAAAATGTTGATGAGACCTAATTAAATCTTTCTATTTATACACTAATAGTTCAGAAGTTTTAGAAAAGTCAGATTTTTTTTTTTTTTTTCCCCTCTTTTGTAACTTTGGGAATCAATCTCACAATTTCCAAGATACATCCTGCTGTGATTCACTTCTCCTGATTTGTGATCTGGAACCTCATAACACTGCTGGTGCATTTCACTTCAGGTGGCAATTACATGAATTTACTATGGGGTGCCCTGAATCAGTCTGCCCTTTTTTTCTCAACTCAAGGTGTACTTTCACTTACGGTACAAATGACCACCACAAAACCCTTAATTTGTTGGTTGCTGTAGAAGGTTATGAATTCACCTTCTACTGACAGTTACTATTTGGTTACTATCTGGACATGAGAAAAAACAGGGAGATGATTTCCCAGCCAAATAAGTTGTTGTGATCACATGTGCAACTGAGAATATATGTTCATCAGATGGCTTTTATGCGGAACCAGCTGACCAACAGAGAATTAGAGCACTTCTTAACCTAGGAATCTTTATTTAAGAAAAACTTCACAGGCTTTGACATTTACATCGCAAAACTATCTCAAGGCAGGGCTTATGCTCTTACCATACCATGTTTTCTAATTATTTCTGTTCTGCCAGGCTGAGTACCAGAGGATCACACACTCTGAGAACTTGTTTGAACCCAGTCAGTCCTTGCATGAACCGTTACCATACCTGTAGATAAATTCCGCTCATCTCCTTTTTCTATAAAACTTCAGTTTTATAAAGGGCATATCACAAGACAGGCAGCTACCTCAGAATTGACAAGAGGTATTTCTGGAAGCATTTCTGTCAGCTCCTCTCTCTTCAGCTGTACAGTTACAATAGAAATATTCCCAGTCTTAAAGGTGGTCAGAGAAATAACCAAATGTCGAAATTTATTCAGAGTACTCATTACCAAGTAGAGGTTTCTGTCATTGGAGGCTGCATGCCCAAAATAGAAGCTGCTTCTCTGTTATTCTTCAGATATGTAATTTCTGCATATGGATTTACAGATTGTCCTGTCTACACTTACTTTTGCTGAGAGGTGCATAAAGATACAGAAGGTGCAGAAAAAGTTTAAAATTTCCCTCAATTTAAATATATATAAAACTGTTACAACTTCTTGAATATCAAAAGCAACTCATAGCTTAAGTCCATTTTTCATTTAGCAGGGCAATGTTTTGAACATCTGAGCATTTCAGTTCAGAGAAAATTTTACACCTAATTTATAGATTTCTGAAACTGGATGCTTGCAACAGAAATGCTAGCAGCTGGTTAATTTTTGTGTGATGAGCAGCACTACAATTAATTCAGGCAAATTCACACATGTTAACAACACCACAGAAACAAGTGTTTATTAAAGACTCCCTGTGTTGGTTCTGTTTAATAACCCTATGCTTTTTTCTCTAGGACTCCACTAGGAAGGGCTAGTTAACTTAAAGCCTGCAGAAAGTGTGTACACATGTACAGTCCTAGCATAACCCTCTACACCAGCAACTCCAGGCAGAACAGAAAATAATATGGGCAGCTAACATCCCAACATAAATTAAATTTTTATTTAGCTCCATAGATGGAAAAAAATATTGCTGTGGTAGTTTATTGTATTAATTATCTCTCTGTTACCTGTAGGATATAAACAACTGTGAAGGGTCATAGTAAAAAACAGTAATCAAACACAGTCTTCTGTTCTTAACTAAGCTTGCAATGTAAGAGCAAGGAAACATGATTTGGAAAATAGTATAGAATTAAATCTTGTCTTTTACACATCTTAGGAAAGCAATCCACGCTGAAAGTGAAAATAGACAGCTTTGAATTTCAGCTCCTATAAACCTCTTCAGTAAACTTTAGGACACACAAAATTTATAGGCTAGATAAGTAAAGGAATTAAGAGAAAACTTACTTTTATGTCTGTTGTACATGTTGCTTCTGTCATTTCATTAAAATTATTATATTCTTCTAGTTGAGGTTTTCCTTTTATTGCCTTAGTTTTGTATTTCTTTGCAACGTCCTTAGTTTTCTATGCTTTCTCCCTCCTCCTTATCTTGTTGGGTTTTGAGATGATTTTTGTACATATAACATGAAATTAATAATTGATTGATGTGTCTAATGAGTTACAGTATATGAACTGTGTGATTTAAACTTCTGTTTTTTACTATATATAGACCAGATTTTACCTTAAAAAAAAAACAAACAAAAAACCAGCTATTTATTGGTTGACATCATGTTCCTTGTATTTGCTTTCTGCAGTCTTTTAACATTAATAGACAAAAACCTCCATAGAATAGCACTTCTGAATCAGTCTGAAGAAATCTTTTTTTATGAGTTTCTATGTACTTACCTGCAGATTAGGCAGGATGCATCAAGATTATGTATGTCTTTTGCAATCCACTGGGAAAAAGCCACTAACTGAGTAGCTGAACAGTTTTTAATAGCAAATCTAAGATAATTGTTTTAATTCTTCTCTGGATATTCTGCAAGGAGAAAAAACAAAACTCACAACCCTGAGGTCTAAAACCTCAGCTGGTATTCAACTCCTGTTTCTTCAATCACTGCTGTGGAGCTGTGAGGATTTACATCAGTAAACTTGGCCCTAAACCTCTCAAATTACAATTTTTCCTTTGTATTGGTTATTCAGCACTTATCTGTATAATATTGTCAAACCTAAAATGGAACAGATTTGGCAGGGGGAGAGGAGGGAGAAAGCAGAAACAGAACACTGTTAAACCAGATTGCCAAACTGAGCACAGATTTACTGGAGGATGGGAAATGTCAGTAGCTCAAACAAGCAAAAGAACAATTGTAAAGGTGTTACAGCACAAATTATAGTATCAATGTGTAACAAAAAGCTGAATTTCTCCTTCTGGGTTGTATTCATTTTTTTAAGTGTAAGACAGTGAAGATGCAAAAAACACAACTCTTTTCCCATAAACAAACTGTTTGTGATTAAGTAACTTGGACTACCTCTTGTTTCCTTTATTAATGAGATTAATCATATTTCTTTACTGGCCCAAATTCAGCAGAGCACTTAAATGCATGCATAAATCTGCTGATTTCAATGGGATTTACACATGTGCTTAGAATTAAGCACATGCTTAATTTCACTGCTAAATTGGGAATAAAAAAAATTGAAGTGGATTCCTCCTCATTCAATACTGTGATTTGGCTAATTCAGTAATATTTCGTCATGTTAACTTGCAACGTCAAGCAAAAACTAAGCTTTATATGATGAGCAAAATGAGATCAGGAGGGCTTGCAAATCAAGTTCTTTGAGATTACTTTTTTTTTTTGCTTTTTTAAACTAGTAACTATGGTCCCTCCTTAAGACAGCTTGTAGCACTTTTTGCATGCTAGCAGAAACAAATTCAATCCACATAAAGTACTATTGTCTCTGAATGCAATGTTTGTGTAGACAAAGATGTTTAGAGATAAATGTATTACTGATTGTGTCTTTTCCTTTCTAATCCAAGATCTTATGCTACTACTAAGACTTCTGCAGTTTGCAGAGTTTTACTGTGCACAAATATTCTCCTAATTGGACTGTCCTAGAGATAAGTAGGCAGTATACAAGATTTTCTGTTGTACTTACAGTATCTGGAATCTTACCTCTTCAAAACATTTTAGTAAAACTTAATTAATTAATGTCTTTGCAATTATGAGTGCTCACAATAAAAGGTCAGAGATGATACACCTCCAAGTCTCCAAGTGGTTATTACAGTTTCAAAGAGTCGTAAATGCATGTTTTTATAACTCTCTCTTCTCCTTAGACCACTTTGCATGATGTCAGGAACACTTAGCTTCACCTTTGGAAAGAAATACAACCTTTAAAAAGATTGGTATTCTTGTGAATTAAAATTATCAACAGTGCAAGAAACCATTCAGTGAAGAAAAATGCAAGCAAAACTTCCTGAGAAATGATGGCTATAGAAAGCCGCTTTTTCTTATCAGAGGAAAATTCTGGGCAGACTGTCCAGTTCTTTAAGATATTTGTGTTTGCAGCATTCTTTTTGGATCAGCTTCCAAAGTAATCTTTAGATCAACTATTCTAGGTAGACTCTGAAATGCTGTAAGAATAACAGTGAATATTTTTGTTGTTGTATTATTCTTAAATGTATTTTCCCCAGATGATACAAAATCTTTTAGTAAATTCTGTGGCAGAAGGTATTTACTCTGTATGCCTTTGTCCCTTTTACTCAAAAAGAGCTGTGAATACATTTATTTACATGATGATTTTTGCTTATGTGAGCATTGTTGTATTATGAGTTTCAGTATGGCATTTTGACTGAAGGTCCCGAGGACCAATTGCTACTTTACCAAAGAATTAGCAGTCTTTTCTCTCTTTTACCCTCGCACACACACACACACAATCAAAGTATAAAAATTTTTCTAGCTTGAGCCTCCTGTACAGCAGCTCCCAGTGTGCTTTCCAGTCTCTATGACACAGCATGGCTCCCCTTACTGCCACTAGGTCATCAAAATCTTGCTCCAGTGGGTTTCTCCTCTGAGCAGGCATGAGACATGAAATTACTCTGAACATCTTTGTTGGGTACCCACCTGTATTTTTTTTCTACAGTTGTGGGATATTGCCCCATCTTCTCCCAGTTCCCACTTGAGTTCAACAAACTGGGCACAAAAAGAGGGTCTTCTGAATCCCAAATTATGTCCCACCTGTGGCTACACTATTGTGCAACACACAGAATGGATTTTCAAGAGTGATACAGCATGAAAAATGGACCACTGTGTAGTTACGCTGCAGAACTGTGCCCTAAACATCTCTGTAAAACATCTAACCCCACAGTGTTAAGGTGGGGGGGAGACCATGTCAAATGGGAATGAATATTTCAGAAGTCTTATTTAATGTAAATAATGTCAGTTCATGTCTCTTCCTAGATATTTTATTCTTCTCTCAGTGGAGTTAATGAAGTTAGTGATAATTTTTTTGTTCTATTCTTAGGAAGTGCAGATCCTTGCACAAGCTGAGGTAACACCACCCCCTTCTGTTCACACTGATGCTAGGCTCGAACAGTTATATATCCAGCATAGCAAGACACTGGTACTCCAGTGCCATTTGCACAGCTGAATGGGAAGTATGGATTTTACTGCTGCAGCTTAATCACACTCATTGAACTACATATTTTCAATTAAACAGTCTTAATCATTGTCTAAAGTAGTTTTTCTGGATAGCAAATTATTAAAATAGCTAAAACATACTGCAATTTTACTTCATCTCTCTAGCATGAATAAATACAAAATTTAATTAATTAAAAAAGAATTTGTATGTTAGGCAGCACTTTTTGTTACCTGCAGCTCACGTGCAATTTAATATGCTTCTTTTGATCATCTGTCAGAGCAGCATGTGTCTTCTGATTTAATCCTGGGAAGATATTTACTTTTGTGTGATGAAAAGAATTTTACTTGCATGCTATTTTGCTTTGCAGTCTCATTGTGGCACACAGAAAATATGTATTACTGATATATTATATTCAGGTAGGTTCCTCTGCATTACTCAATTAGTTATTTAATTTTACTAACACTCTAGTACATCAGCTTTCTGTCCAAATCACTCACTTTGACATAACTAAATCTGATGCTGATGTCGTGGCTTCATGATGATTTCTCTGGTTGGAAGCCGTGGCTTGAAGAGTAAGATTCCCTCCATCCAAGTATGTTCATTTCCATGGAGTGAGCCAAAACAGGGAGCTGAACTGGGACTTGGCCAGGTTAAACATAATTTAGCTAAAATCAGCCCTGTGGCTGTCAGCTTAGGGAAGTGGTCCAGGTCACAGCACAGCTGTGAGAGCAGCACTAGCTGTGGAAGCACCCCTGAGGCAGCAGTGAAGGAGGAGATGGGCATGGGGGAAACTACTTACACGTGTAATATTTGCTTCAGAAATGTCAACAAAGTGTTCTTGAGCAAGGATTTGACAGTTGTTGGTTTTTTCTGCCATGTATAATGTAAGTATTTTAAAGGCTAAAGAAAAAATAAGAACATTCTGGAAGCCTTGAGCAAATCACAGAAGAAAAAACACTTTTGTGTATATTTCTAATGTGAATATTTTTTGTAGTATTTAACGCATGTATGCTACACAATTCACAACTGAGGTCTAAAAAACAACTGGGATACATAACACTGTGGTGTTCAGAAGACTCCCTGTTCTGGTGTAATACATGTTTGCCCATTCACTCTGTGAGGCCAGCAAACTTGCCTTTCCTTTGGTTGATGTTGGAAAGCAGTCAATGTCTTTCTCCAGACAATTGAACAACTTGCACCTTCTTTGATTTAAATTCATTGGTTGACTCATAGTTGGGACAATTCACTCTGGCTAACAAAGTTCCCTGGCCTCACAGTTGTAGTTCATAATGTGTCCACAAGCCGTGACAGTTAGTCCAGAAGCAAGGCACTTAAAACACAGTATTCAGTCTTTGTCACTTGTGGGTGTTTTTTTACCCAGAGACTCTGTGGAAAGACCTGTCACACTATAGGTGCTGTACCTGAACTGCAAGTTGTTATTCTGCACAGACATCCTTGAGGGATGTTGCACTGCTTGGACATCCTCACGGCTGTGTGGACACCTTATGAGCAACACACGAGCCATCCTGGGAAATGCCGGGTTGCTAGAAAATTAGGAAAGGAAGGAAAGCAGATTTGCAGGGAAATCTATGCTCCTTGGTTGGACTAAAAAAAACCCCAAGAACTTAGGATAAAGAAATGTGTTTCTTTTCTACCCATACTGGCAGACACCATGAAAATTACTGAACTATTAAAAATTTAGAGCACCCCTTCAATTTTTTGCAGAATCATATACAAAATATATTGCTGGTGTGAGTGATATTTCACTGCTTTCAGCCTGTTTTTCAAACACACATAATGAAACCTGGTGCTTGCCACAACCCTGAGTGACAGCTGGCTGAGCAGAAGAGAGGGCAAGGGAAAATCAAAGGTGTGCTCTGCCCTAATTTCAAGCTCCACAAAAAAAGAGAGTGTAGATTACCAAAACAAAACAAAACAAAACAAAACAGGGTGTCACAAAGGTGACCAAAGAAGAAGAGGGACAGTCCTAGGAAAGAGGGGAGCTAATGCTTCAGGTGAACAGTGACTGCTGTGGTGATTTTTGGAGAATGCTTCTGCCTCTCTGACACTTGCCCAAGGGAGTTTCTCAGTTCTATAGCTCTGTGCTATGTATATTGTCAGAGTGACTTCCTACTTCTAGCAATTGAAACATTTCTTCTATGAGGAGACCATCCATACCTGCTGGAGATGAGTCATTACTCATACCTCTGTGAAATACAAAGAATTTTAACTAAAACCAATCCTGAGCTCTTTTTTCATTGCTTGAATGGCTTGAGTAGAGAATGACTGAAGAAGTACTCATTAGGGCAATCCCTCACCCTGTGTCAAGAAGAGGTATGGTAGAAGACTACTCGGGAAGCCAAGCAGTATGAGAAAGAAGGTATTTCACTTTATTTCCATCACCTAGAGGACTTGGCCAAAATAAATGAAAAAAAACCAAACAAAACAAAACAAAAATAACCCAAACAAAACCAAACCAACCCAAACAAATTAACAAAATACAATAAATTCAGAAAAATATCTAAAATGCTTTCAGATTATACAATACTTTAAATTTAAATAGACCGTATTGGATACTCAAAGTAACTGTCACAGTACATTCTATTATCCTCCTAAAAGTACTATTTAAAAGAAAAAAAAATAATGTGTTTAAAGCAGAGTGAATGAGGTATTTCAAAATTAAAAAAAATATCCAAATCTTCAAAAAGCAGAAATCAAATCAGAACAAGAAAAAGAGGAAAGAGTATTATTTCTGATAAGTTAAGTCAGATTAAAAGGTTATCAGTACAGACCTATAAGGCTCCTCTGATATGACCTGTGCTGCATGACATTAATAAATATATGGGAAAGTACATGGTTCTGAAGTTCTCCTGAAGTTACATCATCTGTGATGAACTTGTAGATATCAAACTTCTATATCATGAATCAATGTGTCATGGACATTGAGCCCAGCATTCTGAGGGTTCATGCCATTGGCTTCTCTTCTGGGAACTAGTAAGTTAATTTTTCAAAATATGTTGGCACAGTTTCTTGGCAAAGGCAAACAAATTTACTACTGAATCTGATATTTCCATCCAATTAATCAAATCTGTGCAAGAACCTAGCAATGTGAAAAACAAGATGAGCCAGAGTTTAGTTGCAAGGTTCACAGGCACGTAGTGGTGGCTCAGTTGTGACCGTTGCTGGCGAGTACACCACTTCTGCAATTGTAACCTGATGTGACAGCCTACATGATGAATGTCAGCAGCTTCTCATGTCTTACTACCATCTTGATGCATCACATTCTTAATGGATAAACACCATGGTCCTAAGTTCCTGATGGCAGGACCAGAAGGCTGGGCTTGAGTTAATAGGTGGGATGCAGGCCATTTAGTTCATACTAAATCTGTGTACAATGTAAAATGTAAAAACAGGAGTTTTTAGGATGGAGGCTGTGTACACCTTGCTTGTCACCTTTACTGGGTAATTTAGCAGGGTAGTATAGAAGTAGCCCATGTATATAAAATAAAAATCCTAAAAACCTTGCTTGTTACAGTACACAACGTGATCAAATCTACTTCTATGGAGCTAATTTCTTCATGACTCGGCATGAAGTGACTGTAGTTTTAGAATTCCTCACACATATTTCCTCAGAATCTGGATGCAATCTGGATGCAGGACTTTCAGGCTGGAGCAAAACACCCATTTAAACACATGGATTTTTTTACTGGGAATTTAGGAAGAGAAGGAATGTAAAAGAGAATACAACAAATTTTCAAGTTGTGCAACTTCACCTCAAAATTTTACCCAAAGGGTTAACTAATTGTCTTTCAACACAGACTTCCTTGTTTTTCATTAGACAGTTCATTCTCAAACCCAGTAGAGATGGTGAAATGAATGTATACAAAAGAGAATTCTGAAGCTTTAGTGTGCCATTTTGTTACTTAAAATAAGCAAAGGTCTAATAAATTCTTGTCAAGTTCAAAAATAATTGCATTTATTCCGTTGTGACCTTTTGTCAAATTGTGTATAGTTCCACTTCCTGTACATGAACCACCTGTGCAGATAAGCCTTTTTGAATGTCTATATTCATTTGGAACAAAATAATTCCAACTGTTTCCAAAGCAAAGTTCTAGCTTTTCCACTTTTTGTGCATAAAAATTAAAAAAAAAACAACCAAAAATATTCTAAAGAGCTGGAGTAGACTTTACTGGTGCTCCTAAACATTACTTACATTTTGAAAAGCATAGATATTTATAAATCACTTGAGAGGTAAGATACTCAAAACAGATGATCCTCCCAATAAAAGCAAACAAACACCCCCAAACCAAACTAAACAAACAACAAAAAAAGCCCAAACAACCAAATAATAAAGATAAGAAAGTAAATTATAAATTAGCATATATCATGGTTACTATTCTTACTGTGATATTTGAAGCTGTCACAACAGTTCAAATTATCTACAAGTTTGCATAGATGTCTATTGAATGGACTGACACAATTTCACCTGGGGATCTGAGAGTGTTTCTCCATGACCTTTAATATTCAAGGTGACCTAAACGCTGAGGAGATTTATTAAATTATATTTTCTATATGAGGTGGACCTCCTCAAAACAAACTCAGGATTTTCACCTGGAGGATCATCTGCATTTTGATGCATTTTCCCTCTGAACTTCATCTGCTTCTTCAGAAGGCTTAATAGTGTTGTACGACAGATATCAACTAGAGATATCTGATTCTAATGGGAATCTCAGTATTTAAAAGCTTACACTCTGATGCACGTCAGCATTAAAATATATTACAATATCAGATAGGCTTATAATTTTAAAGCAAGGAGTCTTGTAGGATTTTTTTCATTATAATCTATAGGAGTTTTAAATAGTTATATGTTACTGAATAAGCCTATTTCAGAAAAAAAAAAAAAAAAGAAACTTGCACAAGATTTTACATCTGAATCATTAAAAAATGTCTAAAATATAGATTATGATAAAATATAACCTTTCTTTTAGGGCATTCATAGCACTCATTTCTGCAGTTTAACAAGTAAGACTGATGGTCAAAGATCAAAATCAAGCGTATATTTGATACCATGAATTTCAGTCAGCTGCCTGTGAATGTTATTGTTGGTACCTTTTATAGTTTCTTAATACTTACTGGGTTGTGGGAGAGAAGAGAATAAGATGACAGAGAAAATCATGTGTGAACAAAGGCTCACTCCAGAAAGTTTCAGATTGTACATGTTTTACAAATCCCAGGTTTGTAAAAACAGATTTTGACATCTTGTATTTTTGGAAAAACATTGTATCTACCAGAAATAGTTGCAGGAATCTCTATGACTCTCCTTGCATAATACCTATAACACCATATAACATTTTAAGGTCTATCGAAAGAGTCTGCTTTAAATATATTTGTATTTTTATTAAACTACCTTCCATTCACATTTTTAAGGGGCTATTAGGTTATTATAAGGTGATGGAAAGTTCCCACAATAGCTGTATGCCAGATTACATAAAAATGAGAGGTCAATAATAAAAATAATTTTTACTTTTGAAAAAAATTAGTGATGTACATTTTTTTTGCACTTTGGAATATTTTGTCAAAATAGTCAGCCTGGGCAAAGCTGCAAGAATACAGTTTCCAAAAATCTATATTAGAATCTGAATTTGTGGGTTCTTGTCCCATTTTCAAGTTGTTGGAAAGAAAAATAAAAGCTATTTTTTTTTCCAAATTCTCAGCATATAGAAGGCGGGGAATTCTTTAATGTAATCTATTGCATGCAGGTGAAAATACTGAAAAATTTTATTCAAAACCTCCTACAACATGAATTAAGAATCCAGCTGGATATTTCAGTGCAGTCTGAACAGGCCAAATAATGAGAATCTGGAAGAAGCCTCTCATTACCTTTATGAGTCAAGCAGTTAATTTTTCAGCTTCAAAAGGTCTTCTTTGTCACAGATAAACTCAGACGGTGATAAAGGCCTGTATTTATGCTTTATTTGTTGCAATATCATTTAACAGCCCACTATTCATCATTTTCTTCCTCATAACTTTCTGAATCTTCTTCCAACTCTGTTTAACTCCATGAATGGTTTGAAAGGCAAGATGAGATAAAACATATGCATGGGGTGTCAGCTAGGTGGGACCACCATCCACGCAGTCAAATATCACCTAACTGTTTATAGTGATCATCATTAGCCAGGAGGTAATCTTTCGTGATAGTGTATTGCTCATTGTACCTGCCAAAACACATATAGCACTGTGCTGATCTAACAGGGCACCTGCTCTTCTTACAGTATGGAAAGCAGCAGTTTTTCAAATGGAAGGGATTTTGTCCAATAGGATTGTAGCTTTCCATTTCTAAAACCACAAGCCTTATAAAAGTACTTGCAACAGGAATCATAATTACTTTTTTTGTTTTTCACTGGAATATATTTTGCTGCAGTGTTATTCTGCATGTCCACTCTAAATATGGTTTTAACTCAAAACAGTATTATGTCTTCCCATAATAATCTTTCTGGTAGCTCAAAGGCTAGATGGAAGAGACAATGAGAGACAGAGGAAAACAACAACAACAACAACAACGAAAAGCAATCAATAAAACCTGTCTTCTCACTTTAGTACATAATGAGCCAGCCTATTGCAGAAAGTTCCAGGTGATTTAATTGGTTCTGTTTAATACTGATGGCACTAAACCACTGCAAATCCTTAATGTGTCGCCTTTAAAGTAATTTATTATTTCCTAAATTGGTTTAATTTGATATAGCAACTTCTTTTGTTAAGTACTGTTGTTCTAACAATTTCTTCATAAAATGCTTGCTGTGATCTTGATTATTTAATGCACTCTAAAGATTTTCTTTGAGTTGACAAAAAATTCTGTACATAAACTTTAAATATATTGATAAAATTAATTCTAAGTATATAGAATCATTACAGCATTGGGCTAAATAAGAAAATCCTATCAAAATTTAAGTACTAAGAGATGTGGAGATCTGTGTAGCAGGACGCTCCATCTCTCGATGTGCCTGCCTCAGTTTCCCTCTATGATTTAGTTGTTCTTTATCTCTCGGTTTTGCAGCCCCAGGCCTGAAGTGGAGAGATTCCCATGAGAAAGGAAAAGGCCTACCGAACTCTGAGCTTGTAACAACCTTGAAAGTTACAAACAGAGGCCAAGTTGGTGTTCCTAACACTAGCTGCTCTCCAGTGTCTAAGAACATGGAGCTCAGCACAGCCACAACTAGGCCCAGAAAGGAGATAAAGTAAGAATGAACAGATAAACGAAAGAGTTTACTTGGTGAGAACAAGGTCTTCATGGTTTTTCTACTGTTCTCCTTTTATTCTCCAACAAGGGAATTGGAGATATGGCTAAATAGTTAAATGACAGCGGTCAATCCACTTTCTTTTATAAAAGCCTGGTCCCATCTTTGATCAGGGGACTTCCCGTACACTTCCCCAGAAGGCTGCTGGACCCTCTTCTCTCCAGCAGGGATGCCTGCAGAGAGATCGATTCTCAAGAACTAAGGTCCACCCAGGGACACCCAGCTGTGGCCTTGCAAGGGTGAGAGATATTAACTCTTTCATTGTCTTTATTAACAAACTTAACGGTAAGTAGTTTTAATCATTAAGTGTCAAGATTATAGAATCCCTTGAGATTTAATTAATGTTCTAGTAGAAAACTTGATAATAAGTAACTTGCTAGCATTTAATGGTTAACCTTTATTGTTTGATCTAACTACAAGAAGTAAATTTCATTATTAAGATACTTTTTGCATTCAAACTTCAACTTCTGTTCCAATCTCCCAATTTCCCTACAATTTGACTGTACTTTTGCCTTCTACTTTAAGGATTTAAGACCCCAGTGCTATATACAATAAAGCTTGATCTGTATATATATGTCTCATCTGCCCTCCCATCCTGTTCGGGACAATCTGGACTGTTTGCATGGCTATAGGACTGTACTGGAAACTGAACTAAAAGTTGAATATTTTCCTATGATGCATATTTCATATTTCACTTTTCTGGATGTTCTCCAAGAAATTGCCACCTGTTTAGGACAAATTACTGTTTCCCCCAAGGCTGCAGAATGTATCTTCTTTTTTCTTGAGAATGATCTGTTTATAGCTCTGGGGAAATGATTCACAATTGATTAATGTGTTAATTATGCTGTTGTGCAGTATATACTGGATATTTTACTCACAGTTTCATAGAAACCTTGAGTACAAACATTCTTTTTCAGGCTAGTAATGAATTGTAGATTCCTTTAACATAGCACAAACATGTGGTTAAAATAGAAGGATAATCAGTCTTGATTTAGAACTAATCTAATCTAAATCTAATGAAGATTTTAAATAACTGAAAGTCTGTACCGCAGTACCTAAAATTGTAATGTAGTTAATTATCTTATTAAATTTATATTAGGCAGGTGCATTTTTCTTTTTACTTTTGCTAAATTTCTCTTCCAGGCATGCTGCAAGTATTAAAATAGTAGATTTACTTCAGCAAAAATAAGTATATATCACATATATAGAGGGGGTAGACTCCAGTGAAATGTAGGACACAGGACAGACAGTAGACACTATAAGGAATTGCAGAGCAACCTGTGTCTGGTGGTAGATCCTCTTGCTTACAGAGGTGATGTGCCTCTGCTGACTTTGATCCAGATCCCAGAGACTTCTCTGAAGCTGGATGACTACCTCATTTTCTTTAGAGAAATGAAAATGGTTCATGGTTTTCTTTTAAAAGGGAGATAATGTACTCACATCTGTCAAGCTAGACTAATAGAATTAATCAAAAAGTTTAGATTAGGCTTTCTCTTCACCTAAGGAGATTAAATTTGTATTTCCCATTTTCCAGGAAACATTTTTCATCGCTAAGTTGTTTTTTATTTTGGCTAAATTAATGTAATATATTTACTGAAGATATATAAAAATAATTCAGGATCACATGAGCAGAAGAGGTGGAAAAGAGACAGAGAGAAAAACGAATAAAAAGGAAAAAAACATGGTTAGTATTTATTGGTGTGAGCATTTGTGGGAGTTTCAATCCTGTTCTGAATTCCAAATGTTTCAACCAATTTTGTTTAACATAAAACAAATGTAGCCATGTGTTAGCTTGTGAGCTGTTCAGTCTAGACAGATCTGAAGAAGCGCTAAATTCATGCAAGGGTATATTCAAGGGAACTTCACTTTCCTCTTGAGCTTATGATTTTTATTTTTTTTTTAAAGTAAGAAAGAAGAAAGGTATTCATAGAATTTGGGCAACTCTAGAAACAAGCAACAACTGTTCTGAGATTTTTCAGCATCGTGTTTTGGCAGTAGTTGGCTTCCTCCTTCATATTTTTTCCTTACTAAACAATGAAATCATGCATAGACAACACTATGAGAGAAACAGAGGTTGAAAAATCCGGTATTTAAAACGTGGGAACATAGGAATAATTCCTTAGTTCAGTACTCGTAAGTTGTTTATTCTAATGCTTTCATTTACCTTCATTTACCTTATTGTTCGTAATACATGTTTTCATTTACCACTGTAAACTGCATTAAGTTCAACAAGGCCAAGTACAAGGTCTGCACATTGGCTAGGGCAATCCCAAACAAAAAAATATAGTCTGGGTTGAGAACAGGTTGAGAGCAATCCTGAGGAGAAGGATTTGGGGGTGTTGGTTGATGAGAAACTCAACATGAGCCAGCAATGTGCACTTGCAGCCCAGAAAGCCAACTGTGTCTTGGGATGCATCAAAATAAGGTTGAAGGAGGTAATTCTCCCCCTCGACTCTGCTCTCATGAGACCCCACCTGGAGTACTGTGTGCTGTTCTGGAGGCCCCAACACAAGAAGGACATGGACCTGTTGGAGGGAGTCCAGAGGAGAGTCATAAAGATGACCAGAGGGCTGGAGCACCTCTTCTATTAAGGCAGGCTGAGAGAGTTGGGGTTGTTCAGCCTGGAGGAGAGAAAGCCCTGCAGAAAACTTACAGTGGCCTTCCAGTACCTGAAGAGGCTACAGGAAAGTTAAGGAGGGACTTTTTACAAGTGCATGTAGTGATAGAACAACAGGGAGCAGTTTCAAGCTGAAAGAGGGTAGATTTAAGTTAGATATTAAGAAGAAATTATTTCCCGTGAGGGTGGTGAGACACTGGCACATTGCCAAGAGAAGTTCTGGATGCCCCATCCCTGAAAGTGTTCAAGGACAGGTTGGATGGGACTCAGAGCAATCTGGTCTAATGTGAGGTGTCTCTGCCCATGCAGGGAAGTTGGAACTAGATGATCTTGAAGGTTCCTTCCAACACAAACTACTCTATAATTCTGTGATTCTGTGATTTCTCTGTGCCTTATGAATTCCCCACATATTCCCTTATGAATATGTGCAAAATGTGTGATTTTTACTAAAGAATTGTTTTTTCCCTCATTTTTCAATGTGTTTTACACTATCATGGAGTTGACTGGCACAGTTCCCCATGGAGCTGGTTATTTTTTCCCCTATGACAAATAACCTTCGATCTCGCTTTCCCATTAATCTTGAAGACCAGGACCTCTCCTCTTATCCCAAAACTACTTACTTTCCTTAAATCTGTTTGGTGAGATACTTTGACAAAAACCTTTCAAAAATCTAGAAGGACTACACCAAGTGGATCACCCTTATTCTTCCTTGCTTAAATTTTTAGTAGATAAGAAAGGACTTTTCTTTATAGAGGCCATGCAGACTTTGAAATTTCATCTGTAATGAGATCCTGCATTATATTAACCACCATGTTGAGAGCTGCTTTTTATTTCATCAGCTCCCAAACCAGCCATTCCATGAGACAGTTGTAGTATCATCATCAACTACCCAAGCCACAGAATCACAGAATCATAAAATTACAGAATTGTCACATTTGGAAGGGACGTCTAGAGTTCATTTGGTCCAACTCCCCTCTTACAGCAGGAATGCCTAGAGCACATTACTCAGGGCTGCATCCAGGGGGGCTTTGAATATCTCCAGAGAAGGGGACTCCACAACCTCCCTAGGCAGCCTGTCCCAGTGCTCTGTCACCCTCATAGTAAAAAAGTTTTTTCTCATATTTAAATGGAACTTCCTATGTTCCAGCTTGTACCGGTTGCCCCTCGTCCTGTCACTGGGAACTACTGAAAAGAGTCTGGCTCCATCCTCCCTGCACTCACCCTTTAGAAATTTATAGGCATTAATAAGGTCTCCCCTCAGCCTTCTCTTCGCCAGGCTAAAGAGTCCCAGATCTTTCAGCCTTTCCTCATAAGAGAGGGCACATTGCTGGCTCATGGATAATTTACTATCAACCAGGACTGCCAGATCCTCCTTCTTGGAACTTCTTTCCAGCAGGTCTACCCCTAGCCTATATTGCTGCATAGGGTTCTTCCTCCCCAGGTGCAGGATGCTGCACTTGCCCTTATTGAACCTCATTAGGGTCTTCTCTGCTCAGCGCTCTAACCTGTCCAGGTCACACTGGATGGCAGCACAGCCCTCTGGAGTGTCACCACCCCTCCCAGTTTGGTATCATCAGCAAACTTGCTGAGGATACACTCTATTACCTCATCTAGGTCATTGATGAATATGTTGAACAAGACCGGGCCATGTATTGACCCCTGGGGGACACCGCTGGCTACAGGCCTCCAACTAAACCCTGCTCTATTGATCATAACGCTCTGACCTCTGTCACTCAACCAGCTCTCAATCCATCTCACTGTCCACTCATCTAGCCCACACTCCCCCAGTTTCCTAATGAGGATATTATGGGAGACAGTGTCAAAAGCCTTGTTGAAGTCAAGGTAGATAACATCCACTGCTCTCCCTTCATCTAACCAGTCAGTTAAGATGTCATAGAAGGTTATCAGATTGGTCAAGCATGATTTTCCCTCGGTGAATCCATGCTAACCTCTTCCAGTGACTGTTTTTGTTTCCAGATATTTTGAGATGATGTCCAGAACTATTTGTTCCAATACCTGAAAGGATACAGAGGTCATTACCCTGGGTCTTTCTGTGATATTTGCCCAGCCAACATGTATGTAACTAGTTTCTCACCAGAGTTACTTCTTTCTCTTTTTAAAATCTCTCATTTCTCTTGGCATATCACAGCTAATGTCACCATCCCACTCCCTAGCGTCTCCAAATAATCTGAAATTTTAATGTATATATTCTTCTTTACTTACTCAGGCAAACAGTTTTTAGTATCACTTGATTCCTTGATGTCTTGCCATACAGCATCAATCCACTCCTATTAAGGCCTATTCTGTACTTTCTCTATACCTCATATTTCAGTACTGCAAGTTTTTATTTATTGCCTCCCTTCACCAGGCTTCTGGTACATATACAGGGATGTCCTCGTGAAGGGCTAGACTGTCTTATTTCTTTAAAATTTGTCATTCATGTAAAAGCACGTATAACAAATGGTTTTGGTTCTCCATTCCTGGAATCATATTTTGAACAGCAGTTTATTTTCTATTTCTTATTTGACTAATTGCACCCTCCAATTTTTCCTGCATGTCCTTCTCATATTTACATCAATATAAGAGGCAGAACTTTGAATTGAGTGTTTTTCCACTACTGTCTCCTCACTCTCTCAGTTTAGAAGATGACTCATAGGGTTCATGGTTTTAAACACCACAGTCTAATTCCCATATGGATCAGATAAAATAATTTCCTTCTGTTTAGGTTCCCTTTTTCCTAGCAGTGTGTCCAGTTTTGGCTGACTTTGAATCTTCTGTCCTTACATAATCTCAGTGAGGCTTTAAACTGTACTGCTGTGCTTGTCTATTTGGACCTGTGTGAGGTTTATGGTTAGATGTGAAAATTTTTATTTAAATAATTCAGTTAACAGCACATAACATCCCTGACATTGCCTTTGTAGAATGTAATAAGGAAACTAGGCAGGGTGGGGACACCTTGAGGAAAAGAAAGTTAGATGATTCCTAGAAGAGTTAGGTTCTTTCCTTGCCTCCATCAGACTGCTACTGTCACCTCTACCCTCATCCACAACACAACACAGCAGATCTCTTTCACAGAGTGGAGTTGCCTAATTGCTGAGACAGGGGAAACCACAGAAATACTATACTCAGTTATTTAAAAAGAGATAGCCAAGTTCACAAGGGAAAGTAATTGTATGACACAGAGGTGGTCTGAGTTCATGCAAAAATATTAATGACTGAGACTGAATTAAAGACTGATATTGGGATTGATGTTGTGCAGTTCTTCCTAAAATTCGAAGCTGATAAAGTTGCACCTTTCAAACCTCATCTAATATCTGGGGATTTTTCTTTAATATTCTGAATTCATAGGGCCTTGGAAGTTGTATCATGAATTCTTAGGAAATTCTGAGACTTTATATGCACATTAAAAGTACTTCACCAGTGGGACATGTGTATTCTTAAATAAATACTTGGGTAATATTTTATTATCTTCATAATCTTATTTTCTCCAGGCATAATCAATGTTTGTCACAGAGCCAACACATTGCCTACGTGTGCTTCTCTATCATCTATAAGCTATTAAAGTTATCATACCATCCGAGCTGAATGTCATTTATACATCAGTCACTTTGCCTAAGTTCTCTGTCTAGAATACTCAAGGACCCAGCAGCAATTCTAACTATAACTTTAATCTGAAAATTAACCTTTATATCAGGAGAGGTGGGGTATATGAAAAATGTCATTTTTCTACTACTCTGTGTGAAATCATTATTAAGTATTTTAATTTAACAAAGGAGCTTGTGAGAATAAAATACCCAACATCATAGCTGCACAATGCTGAAGGATGTCTAATTTTTTTTTCTGTATCTACAAAGATAGACAGTGAGTCTAAATCTGGAAAGAGTTACTTCTGTTACTAAGACCTAAAAATACAAGTGACACAGTGAAAGTAAGCTACTAAGGAAAAGAGAGTGCCAACTTTCACATAAATTTTTCTACTTATTTTTCCTTCTGCTTATTGCCAAATTCCTGATATGGTGATGGGGACTTACTTATAGAAAATGTATTTCATTAATAAAAGAGTGGTATTCTTCTGTAATAAACCTTTTCTTTCCTTGTGAATGTTGGGTCATAACTGAAGTTTTATGTGTATTTTACTATCCATGAGCTTATCTGTTTTCTTTAAGGTCTGAAGGAGAAAAACAAATGCAAACCAAATATGTCAGACAGAAATATGTCCATTATACTTATCCCCCATTTAGCAGAGTCTCTACATTGTTTTAAAATACACTTCCTTGTTGTCTCTCAAAATTGAAAAAATATTACCTTCTCTTATGTTGTGATTCTTTTCCCCCCACAAAAACTCTACAGTCCGTCACTTTCTTCTCACTGTTGACTTTGATGCTATTACCTGTAGCCTATGATCAACAGCTTTCTCTCTCTAGACCTTTGTCCATAGAGCTGGAAAATATAAATTGAATGAAAAATACATGTGACAGAAGATCTGTCTCCTAAAATACATAACAGCTGTCACCAGTAACACCAAGCATTTGAATCTCAAACACTGCAAGTAAGTACTTTCCTGGTACCCTTAATACGGCTAACAAAAGACTTCTTCAGACTTCCTTTTGTCACAAGTTTTTTTCACAGGTACACTGTTGCCCACCTAGGTGGTACCATCATTATAGAGAACGAGTACACATACACATACTGTGGTTCCATGCCTAATTTTCTATTTCTTTCCTTCCAGGTTTCTCTCAAGTCAGCACTTCTGGCAAGAAGTGTCAGTGAGAGCTTTCTTGCTAAAACATGTTTTTCTCTCCATTTGCAAAAGACACAGGCCACATTAATTGAATTCAATTTCCCAGCACTGATTTTCTGTATAGTCATTTAATCTTGTACCATTGAACTTGGAGAGAATCAGGCTATGTGGGTCACTAGTGAGGATTTTTCTCTAATACTAATTCTTTTTCCACCTATTACAAGCAATTTTTCTGAGCCCTTGTTGCTTCTTCATAAGCAGTGAATAAGAATATAATTAGTGTTGGTTTGTTTCAATCACCCGAAAGGTTCTCTGCTTCACAAAATAAAAGAGTTGAAAATATTTCCCAGGACCAGTGAATGGAGTCAGAGGAAAGAAAAAACCAGTATCTTAATTTCTAAACTTTTAAATCAAGGATTCAAACCTGCTAATCTGAATCCAGAATTCTGGGAGAAAATCAAAACCTAGGAAATTATTCAACTGCTTCCTGGAAGTAGTTTAAAATTTTAACAAATCTCTATTTTCTGACAAAAGCATAAAAATTTCCTAAATACTTCTAAAGATACAGAAACATGAGGTGTAATGAACTGTGTTATAGTGATGTTGGGACAAAGCTAGCATATAACCCAGAACTGGACATATCTACATATAGAAGAAACTTGAATGAATTAACCTGAATTATATCCTTGAATATTTCAACCACCCCCCTCAAATCAACCTCCCCTAAATCTTCTGTCAGGTACTTGAAAAAATCCCAAGACAATTGTTCTTTTCCTCAGAGGCCATGTTTTCTTGGTTTCTGATTATTCTCTTAATTCTCCTCTGGGTCTTCTTTATTTTTTCCAAGTCTTTCTGAAATGCAGCCTCTGAAGGACAAATGATACTCCACGTGAGGCCTCAGCAATGTAGAGCCAGAGGAGCTCCAGTGCATGTTGCAGGGGCTCTGCCTATTTCACAACATTGTGCCTCACCAACTCACACTCATAACTCTCACATCTTTCCCTGAAAATCTGCCGTCAGATTGTCAGCACTTAGCCCTTCCACAGCTGGTTATTCCTGTCAAAGAGTAACGCTTCACATTTTTCCTGTCAGAAATTCATCTGACCATTTTTCCAGTATGTCAAATTAATTTCTGAACACTTAAAACTTCTTGACATAATTGACACTTTACATTTGTGGCTTGAGAAGACTTAAAGTATTCCTTTTTTTTAAATTAAATTATTTTATGGGAGTAAAAAAAAGCTTCACACAAAGTGATGTGACATGATAACCGTGATTTTAATATCCTCCAGCTGTTAGCAGTTAGGTAATTTTTTTTCCAGAATTTTATCAAAGATGCAAGGTAGGCTGATAATTCCACTTTTATTTTCCACTATGAAACTACACCCTGTGTTTGCCTTTTTTTTAGCTATTCCAATGTTACTTGCCCTCTGGGAGCTCTCAAAGATAACTGGTAAGATACTTAGGTTGTTTCAGACAGTCCTTTAATTATCCTAGGGTAACTTTCTTGTGTGCTTTTTTCCTTCTTATTCAGAAAATTTACTGTCTACTCAGCACTTGTCTAAATTAAGGGTGTAAAAGAATGTAAGCTGATTGAGGCATGGGCAGTTCTTGATATCATCTTGCAGTTTTAAGTGTTACCATCTACAGCTTTTTTGGATTTTAATTTAAACTAATTTGTTTTAAATGAAACAGGATCACTGCTGTAATAGGTTATGGACTCAGTAATGGGGTAATAACTTTAACCTGATGACTTGAAACAAAACTGAAGACAGTATCTTTGCAAAGTGCTACAGCCACATCTAAAGGACCGTATCTGTAGAATCCCAAAGGTCAAAGAAGCGCTTCTGTTCAGATAGGAAACCATGGTTATCTGTGCTTTTTATGTGTGTTTGACGCTTATAAGCTGCAGGAAAAAAAAAAAGGAAAAAAAAAAGTGCTCATTACACATAATGCAAATTGTTTTCTACTGCTCCAATCACTTCCAAAGGACTTACAGGAAGTCAGTCATCTAGCAGCTTGTATAGAGGTCATTTGCAACATGCAAAATCTGTATTTGGATTTTTAAAACACCTTGTGACTTGGTGGACATCTATTCACAGATCCATCGTAATTCCAGTAGAAAAACAATAAAACTGCATCTGACTAATGAATTTTAACTGGGTTTATCTGCCTAATTTCAGTTAGATTATATAGCCTCTGAAATTCTTTCCCTGCAGAAATGGTGGCAAGTTAATCTGTTTATATTCAGGGCCTGGTTAGAAGTTCATTTGTATTTCCAGGCTCTTACCCAATGGCATGGTAGTAAAAAGCATGTCTAGTTTATCCCAGACCAGAGGATTATGCTTAAGGCTGATGTTCGTCACTCATGAGTAAGCTGTCTACACCACTGTTTAAATTTTATAAAGGCCCACAGAAGAATTTTCAGTAGATGCCTTCTCTAATTTGAAATACAAGATAGTCACGTGCATAACACTACCCATACATGGCACAAAATGTGACATCAGTTATGTTCAAGTCATGAGGAACCAGCCCTTAGGACCCGTACTTGCTGGAATTGGTGTCAAAACCCCATAGTAACCCCTCAAACAGTCTCGTTTGCATCCCAAAATGCCTGCCTGAGAGGATGGAGACGATTGTGGCCTGCATATGGCCTGGGCCAGCAGATACAGTGATGAGATAAGGACAATGATCGAGGGATGGAGGGACTGGAGGTCCACTCAAGCTGCTCAGTCTTATGAGTCAATCATGCTTGCTCATCCTTGCAAAACAATGAAACTAGGCCTTGTAGCCCTCCGTTGAACTCTCTCAAGTAGATCCCTGTCCCTCTTGAACTGGGGAGCCCAGAACTGGACACAATACTCCACGTGAGGTTTCACTAGGGCTGAGTAGAGCAGGAGGAGAACCTCCCTCAATCTGCTCGACACACTCATCCTAGTGCACCCCAGGATAACCATTGGCCTTCTTGGCCACAAGAGCACATTGTTGTCCTATGGATAACTTGTTGTCCACCAGGACTCCAAGGTCCTTCTCCACAGAGCTGCTCTCTAGCAGATCACCTCCTAACCTGTACTGGTGCATTTTGTTGTTCCTTTCCAGGTGCAAGACTCTGCATTTGCTCTTATTGAACCTCCTTTTATTCCTCCTTGCCCAGGTGTCCAGCCTGTCCAAATCTTGCTGAATGGCTGCACAGCCTTCAGGTGAATCAGCCAATCCTCTTCGTGTCATCAGCAAATTTGCTGAGAAGACACTCTGTCCCATCATCAAGGTCATTGATAAAGATGTTGAACAGGTCCGCGACATCATCTTTAGGATAAATCTTTAAAAATGGAATATTTTTTTTAATATTTCTTATTATGTTTAGAAAGGATCTATGCTTTGCAATCTCATTGCAAGAAAGCAGTTTACCATACAGGTTATACAGACTGTGCAACAGCTATTGAAAGGTCTGAACGGATGTCTTAGAGACCTCACAGAAATCTCGAGATGTTCAAGTTTCTACAGAAAGTAAATCCAAAAAAGAATTATTCAACTGAGAGGGATGGGGAAGTTCAAAATTTCAATCTGATAGTTCAAAGCAAACTGTGGAAGAAAAGAATTTTAGGAGATTGTTTTCAAATATGAAGGCTCTTATGACAAGGCCCATCTGAAATGTCTTCTGAGACAGTGATTTGCATATGCTAATCAACAACTGTCATGACTCCCACTGAAACCCCTATTACCTCCAGAGTCCTCTGGCAGGTTTCCTCTCTTCTGTCTTTCATCTTTCAAAAACTTAGAAAGAAAAGGGACGCAATCTATAAAAAGGAAACCTGTAACACATATTTTTTCAGGCTTCCCCTAGTGCTATGCCGTGGCTAGGAAACTGCCTACCTATGCTTCTCTACATGTGGGATCTTCCTCCTTATCCATGTAGAACAGCGGCACAAGCTTCCTGCTATCAATAAAGACTGATGACCTAAAAATGCTTTCATTATAAAACCATCTTAACACACGTCAGTATTGACAATATACTTTTATTTACTTATTAAATATCACAGTATGCTTTAGAGTATTAAAATACAGGGAGGAATTCTTTACACAGATGGGTTTTTAAGGAAAGCACATAATGATATTTGTACTACTTCAGTAATTCTGTAGTCATATACTTTTCATTATTAACTATCCTTCAACTATCATGATGATCCTGCTTAAAACGGAGAAAATATAATTCATCTAGCAATTTCCTGTAATATAATTTATCTTAGAATCATGTACTAGTTTGGGTTGGAAGGGGCATTTAAAGATCATCTAGTCCAACCTCCCCTGCAATGAGTAGGGATATCTTCAAGTAGATAGGGTTGCTTAGAGTCCCATCCAACCTTGAAACTTTCCAGGGATGGTACATCTACCACCTCTCTTGGCAATGTGTGCCAGTTTTTCACCACCCTCATTGTAAAAAAATTCTTCCTTATATTTAGTCTGAATCTATCCTCCTTTTGTTTAAAACCCTTGGTCCTTATTGTATGGCTATGACCTTGGTAAAGGTCTTTCTCAAACGGCACTTTCAGGTACTGGAAGGCTGCAATAAAGTCTTCCTTGCACCTTTTCTTCTCTGGGCTGAACAACCCCAATTCTCTCAGCTTGTGACCATAGCAGAGGTGCTCCAGCCCCCTGATCATCTTCATGGCCCTCCTCTGGACCCACTCCAACAGGTTCATTATCATAATAATTACAATTTACAGCTATTCTGCAGAAACCACAGAAAATCTAGTAATCTAGTTTTAATTTACTATAAATATTCACAGTAGAGATAATTTCTGTAATTGTCACCAGTAGTTGTACCAAAGCACCAGACTTGCAATGAATCTTACTGAATCAGTAATCTTACTGAATTGTTAAGTACTATTTAGGCTTGAACACTTGAACAGAACACTTGAACACTTGAAGATCAATTGAATGCCCAACCCAAACTCTCTCAGCCTTTCTTCATGAGAGAGATATTCTATCCCTCTTAACATTTTTTGGCACTCTTCTGAATCTGCTCCAAAAGCTCCGTGTCTTTCCTGTGCTGAGGGCTCCAGAGATGAATGCAGTAGTTCAGGTGGCATCTCACCAGAATGGAGTAGAAGGACAGAATCACCTCCCTCATCATTCTGGCTGCACTTTTTTGGATGTACCTCAGGATACAGTTGGTTCTCTGGGATGCAAGTGCACATTGCCAGCTTATGTGCGTCTTTTCATCAACCACTATCCCCAAGTCCTTCTCAGAAGGTCTGCTCTCAATTCCTTCATCTCCAGCCTGTATTGACACTGAGGATTGCCCCAACCAAGGTGCAGGACCTCACACTTGGCCCTGTTAAACTTCAAGATGTTCACATAGGCCTTGTCCAGGTCCTTCTGGATGACATCCCATCCCCGCACCACTCAGCCTAGTTTCTTCTACAAACTTGTTGATGGCACACTTGATCCTACTGTATATGTCATTGATGAAGATATTAAACAACACTTGTTCCAGGACAGAACTCTGAGGGACACCACTTGTCATCATTCTCCATCTGGACACTGAGCAGTTGGCCACTATTCTATGGATGTGACCATCCAACCAATTCCTCATCCATCCCATGTATCAAATCCATATCTCTCCAATTTAGAGAGGGCAAACCATGTCAAAACCCTTACAGAAGTCCAGATAGAAGACATCCATAGCTCTTCTCTTGTCCACTTCTACTGATGTAGTCACTCCATCATAGAAGGTGACTAGTTTGTTCAGGCAAGATTTACCCTAGTTAAATCCATACTGATTGTCTCAAATCACCCCCCTGTCCTCCATGTGCCTTAGCATAGCTTCTAGGAAGAAATATGCCATGATCTTCCCAGGAACAGAATTGAGGCTGACAGGTTTGTACTACCCAAGGTCCTCCTTTCTACTCTTTCTGAAAATGGGTGCAATGTTTCCCTTTTGTCAGTCACTTTGGAAGATCATTATTAAAAATATTAGATTCCTGAAAGGCCTGCTCCCATTCTGGCTAATCTGTTATTGAATAAGGATTTCAGAAATAGCTATACTTATTCTATATTAGGTCAGAATAGCTTTTATATCGAGAGTAATTTTTAATGCTTTCAGTGAGATAGGGAGGGAAACCATGCATCTCCTGGTGAGCCATGGGAAGTAATGCAAGTTAGGCTAGCAGTGCACACATGAAGGAAATTCCATAAAGACCTGCTCATGGAAAGCTCCTCATGTCCCATCAAATTTGGATCCTCTTGAGCTTGATGTTCTTCATACAGATCACTAAGCCTTTCTTTTCTCTGTTTCCTCTGACCCACTCCCAGACATCCAAAGGAAAAGCAAGGGGAAGAGTGACAAAAGTGGAGTACTGTTTGAAGGGCAAGGTGATGTGAGAATTTTCATTTTCTCATTCGCCTAGGTTGAGGTTCTTCCATTACCCTGTTCCCTAAGAGCTTGAATTCTTGAGTTGTCATAATGACAGTATCACAGCACATTTCTGCCTCAGAATTATAAAAAACCCTACTTACCTAATAATTAAATCTTACTTTAACTTAGTTGATAGACTTTCAGTAAAATATTTCTCATCCTGTGACCACTGTAATCAGTACTTCTCCAAGGCACTTTTTCTACCCAAGAAGTACTCTTCTCACTCACTTATGAACTTTTGCATTAATTTACAGTTTTAAACAACAAGTTCAATTTCTCTAGGCAGAGGCATTACAACCATATTACTCTCCAAGTATTTTTGTTGCTAAGTATCACAAGTACATACAATACAATTGCTCTTTCATTCATTTCCAGTACTGTGATTTGATACTAGAGCGTCCTCCCTGTCCCGTAAAGAACGAAGTCCCAAAACAAATTTCAAAGAAACAAAACCAGCCACATCAAGAATTAAGGACTAGTTAATAAGCTCTTGCTGCTGCTAGCTTCAGCTTCACTGTAGGAAATATTTTTTTCCTTCTAATAACTTTGTATAATAAAAACTATTCAAATGCTTGTCATCAGGAGCTGATTTTCAGATATTTCAGGTACTTTGTGTATGAAGTAGGGGACTGCAAAGGGGATACAGAGGTGCAATAGCCATGAGGATACGTTCCCTAGGCAGGAACAGAGATGTTACATTTGGCACTGCTAGTGGGTGTGGGAGAGATGTTCAGCATCCTTTTGAATTCTTCATAAATTCACATCTGACCCTTTTGTCACTTAAGTGTAGTTGTGGTGATATCTAAAAATAAACTCAGAGTTTGAATACATGCATTAATCTAAAAGTTTCTTGAATAATGGTTTAGCTGTCCATAAATTATACCAGCTATAGGAGCAAAAACAAGAAGGAAGTTGTTTCTACTGATGAGTAAGCAGAATAGTGAATTGCAAACTATTTTCTTCAGCCAGACTAAAGTTGTAGGGGAGCAAATACTTGAAACTCATAATTACACTAAATTAAATATTTCACAATGATGTAGGAGTTAAGCAGGTTACTTGGACAAGAGATCAAAATTACACATGCCATAAGGAGAAAATTTCTGGGTCATTCTGCATTATGTGTAAATTTGAAATTGTTTGTTAGAAAACAGAAAAATACTTTTTTTGTCATGGGAATTCCTTTCAATTTAGGAAATAAAATAGAGATCAGTTAATAAGTGACTTTTCCTAAAATACCAGTAAATTTGTTAAATTTAGATTCATCTGATATTTATGAATTGCATGAGTGATAAAGCAAATCTTTTAAGGTTTTTCATAACATATTCTCAGTGGAGGAGTGTAAACATTGTGTAACAAAAACTAATACAAGGAAAAAAATGTACATTTGACAGTCTAATAATATGCTTAAACACAGTAAGCATCTTTAAGATATCCTTCACAGATCATCAGCTTCATGGGATTAAGAATGAGCCTGCATAGATTTAGCAATGAATCCCCTCCTCAGGATATTGCAACAGGTATGAAACCCTCTCCAGGCCATATGGTGTCAGAGGGTAGCACTCTGTCCCAGGGGTCTTGTCAGACTTAGCCACAGTTTATTGTCAGGCACAGTTGGTGAAATCTGATCCTCAGTTTAGTGCAACAGAAGTCACCTTAAAGATGTTATCAAGAGTACAGTGATCACACCAAATGACTTACATTTTGTCAGTCTGCCACATTTCTCACATAAACCCATACATGATTATCATACCCTACAGATGTTTCACTTTTTTCCTTCTAAAATGTATTAGTATTTATTTATTAATATATATGCATGTTTATATCTACCATCATAAAATTCATCACACAAGCATTCTTTTAACAAGTCCATATTAACCTACAGCTGGAATATACTAAGCAACTGGAAAAGGAGAAAACGCTGATATTCTCTGTGATTATCTGTGTGCTTGAATCTAAATATCCCTAGGTGATATATAAGGTTTGGATTACTTCTACTTGTTTAAGGGAATTTTAAATTAATTATAAGAAGAACACTATGCAGTCATCTGGAACATTCTCCAGTAATGCTTTTTAAAGCAAAGAGAACTGTTGCATCTGTACATCACATCAGTTAAAATAATTCCCATAAATAGATCCTTTAGATCCTTTGTAAATATGGGGCACAAGAGATTTCTTCAGTAGAGCCCTGATTTTTCTCATTTTTCTCTGGGAAAACTGCTCTTGTCCTTCTGTAGTACACGGACCTCAGTCAAGTAACATGTTTAAGGCTGCACTTTTCTCTACTGCCAAGACTTTCATAATCCCCACATGCTCCCCTTGGACTATATTCCGTGTACATAGCACAAGCCAAAGCAGAGGAACTGTTGTCTCACCAGTGGCTCACTCCACTAAACTGGCAGTAGCAACAAAATATGAAAAGGCATGATAAATACAGCTAAAATTAATCAGGAGCTCGATTAGGCAGAAAGTAATTACCAAACCTGTAATTTAACTGGGACACAGTAGCAGATGTTCCTATTCTTGCATACAGTACCATGGGACCTTTAATTAGCTTAAAATAGCCTCATCTTTGGAATTCACTTCCCATCCTCTTGGTCAATAATGCTCTCAGTTTATTGAACTACAAGGCCCATGTGTTTTCCCCAGCTGCAATATATTGGGAAAACTCCAGTGCAGGATGTTAAATGTATTTCAGCTTGAGTTACTACATTTTTTTCAGAATTAGGCTTACAGGAAGAATTTACTGCAGCAGAGTTTATGTAAGAATTATGAAGAAGATAAGCACAATAAAGGCACGTTTATCCTGTATCCATAATCCTCAGTGTTAGATGTAACATCAGAGAACACTCCTTCTACTATACCTTCATACCCCCTTTCAGAGGCAGGGTTTCAGTGAAGACTCAGAGAGAAGTGTATCACTCACCGTCCTTTCTTGAGAGTGTTAGTTTCTCCAGGGAAAATTTCCATCTCGCTGCTGAACAAGGAAGTTGTTATTTTGCTTTGTCCAACAAGATGTCATACTGCAATGATGTAACTTAAAGGTTCATCTGAAATTCCATACCTTGAAAGAAAATGAAAAAATATTTGAATGATTAATATTTTTGCCCTCGTTTACCAGTTTTTCTCTTGAAAATAAAATCCTGTATTCACAAAATCATATCTCTGTTGCCATGGAAATTGTAGACATTTTACACCTTGGCATTTGACTTCATTTCTGGATCATTTAAGAGGAGGAGATGAAATAGGGCAAGCTGAACTAAGAGGGAAAAGCAATTGTTTAAACAAAAATATAATTAAACCAAAATATCAAGGATATTCATGGAAAACACAGGAAAGATAGGTGGATTTAAATGTAAATTATGTAAATGTTAGTATAAATCACTAAACAAGTTTCCCTTTTACAGCTTATGAACCTTAAAATTATGACAAACTGCACCAAACAAAGTCCTTTTCTATTATTAAAAGCTTAAATGTTATTTTATCATATTGACAGGCCATGGAACAGTTACCAAAGCTGATTAAATCCATCTTTCAGTGCAGTAGCACAAATGGAAGTGACCCATGGAGGTCATCCAGTCTAATAAGAATAATAATAAGCAATTAGGAACAGCAATAGATTAATATTTTAACCTAGTCTTCTTGGAATTTTCCTCCAGAAAAATCCTGGACGAAGTTCCTCGGAAATCCTGGAAACCATTTCTAGGCATATTAAGGACTAGAAAATCATCAGGTGTCTTCAGGATGGCTTCACCAAGGGGAAGGCATGCTTGACCAACTTGATTAACTTCTGCAATAAAGTTACTGGCCTCATAGCTGAGGGTAGAGCAGTGGACTTACAGAAGTCCAGTGTGTTCCCAACTTCATTAAGGCTTTTGACAAGGAATCCCATAAGATTCTCGTAGATAAGCTGTTGACATATGGGGTGGTTAAGTGAATAGTGGTGTGGACTGAAAACTGTTTGAATGGCCAGGTCCAGAAAGTAGTGATCAGTAGCCTGAAATCTAGTTGGACATCAGTAACTAGCTGTGTACCCCAGGAGTTCATACAGAGTTCAGTCCTGTTTAATATCTTTCTTAATGATCTGAATAATGGATCAAAGTGAGATCAAAGCCTCAGCAAGTATGCAGATGACACAAAACTGGGAAAAGTGGCTGATAGTCCAGAGGATTGTTCTGCCAATCAGGGGAACCTTGGCAGGGTAGAGAAATGGACTTCCAGGAACCTCACACAGTTCAACAAGGAGAAGTACAAAGTCCTGTATCTGGTAAAGAAAAACCTCAGGCACCAATATGTGCTGGGGCCCAGCCAGCTGCAAAGCAGCTTGGCAGAAAAGGTCTCATAAGTACTGAATAGACATGAAGAATCACTGCTCTTAACTCACTCAGTATTCTCTTGCCTGTCCATCCAGAGTGTGTTTGCCAGAGTAATTTTACCTGGGAACTCAATTGCTTGCTCCTCCATTTGAATTAAAGATAGTAAAACACAGCCAGAGAAAGTCTATGGTGTGCATATGTGCATACAAAATAATATTCCCAAATATTAATGCCAAAAGTATCATTGTTAATATTAAAATAAAAGATTCTGAATGGTCAGTTTTCAAATATATAATGAGAATAATATTTAATGGGAAAGAGAGAATCTCTAATTATTAGGCTCCTAGAAAAGTTGTTATGTTTTGGTTTATTTTTAAGAAATCAGTTTCTAAACCTTCAGTCATGGAGGAATATTTCTATTTTTGTCTACAGTGACAAAAATTAAAAAAACCCCTAAACAACAGTATCTAAATGGAGCTCAGTTTTTCAAGGCACCATTTCCAATATTTAGAAGCTCAGAGTTTCTGATACCATTCAAAAATGAAAAATGGAAAATCATCACTGGCAATACTGCAGAAACAAATTTATCAATATGAACTGGGACAACTTGTCTACCCATCTCCGGATAAAATTTACCACTCCACTAGAGAGCCTGTAAAAGTGCTACCATGTCAGCACTGTCCTTTCCATTCATAGAACACTGAAAGCAGAGATAGGAAGGTGTTGGTAATGGCAGACTCAGTTTTGCCTTTCCACTGCTGCTCAGGCTGAATACCCCAGCTCTTGATCTAAATAGCATAGTTTCACTGGGGATGCTTCTGCTGAATGCTTATAGTGTCCTGTGGATGCGTAGAGTGAGGTGTTGTTCCACCCACTGCCAGTTCCCCCCAGGCAGTGCTGCTGCCACTGCTGTTACTGGTGCCACTCCTATTGCTACCACAACTGCTGCTGCTGCCACCACTGGTACTGCTACAAAAGTAGCTGCTTCTGCAAAGATTAAGTCCACTCCCCTTCAATTCAAATGAGTAAGAGTTAATCCTGTGACCAGGGGCAAAGCAACAAGGCTGGTGAAAGGACTAGAGGGAAAGTCTTACAGGGAGAGGTTGAGGATGCTGGGGTTGTTTAGCCTGGAGAAGAGGAGACTCATGGGTGACCTCATCACTCTCTTCAACTACCTGAAGGGAGGTTATAGTCAGGTGGGGGATGGGCTCTTCTCCCAGGCAACTAGTGACAGGACAAGAGGGCACAGCCTGAAGTTGCTCCAAGGGAGGTTTAGGTTGGATATTAGGAAGCACTTCCTCATGGAGAGGGTGATTAGACATTGGAATAGACTTCCCAGGGAAGTGGTGGAGGTACCGTCCCTGGATGTGTTCAAGGAAAGGCTGGATGTGGCACTTAGTGCCACAGTCTAGAAGGTGTGGTAGTGTTGGTCATAGGCTGGACTTGACGATCTTAAAGGTCCTTTCCAGCCTTGGTGATTCTGTGATTCTGTGAAAGGAAAGGCAAAAGATCCTTATTCCCGCTCCTGTCTGAAATATCCAGTCTCTTCAAGCAGCATCAGAAGACATAATTGAGGAAACAGATGATTCTAAAACAGGTGATGGAGCAGGCCTTTCTAAAGCAGATGATGGAACAGGCCCTTCTCAAGTAAATAAACAGGCCGGCCCCTCTCAAACAGATGGAGGAGTAGGCCCTTCTCAAGCAGATAAGTATGACGACCTGCTACAGCCTCTCTTCCTAAAGGAATTGCGTCTCATGAGAAAGGACTTTGCCCACAATGAAAATGAGGGATTTCTTTCCTGACTGCTCCGATGTTTTGATGGTGGAGCCAACACCTAAACCCTGAACAAAAGAGAAGCCGGACAACTTCTTTCAGCCATACGGAGCAGGTACCCCCATAAGGGTGACACTGACTCATGCCAAAGCAGAGCGCCCACTCTTGAAAGAGCCATCACATATCTGAGAGAATTAGCAGTGCGAGAAGTGATCTATGATGACCAAGGGTTTCTAAATCCTGATGATGTCGTGTGCAACATGCCCATGTTCTGGAGGTTTGTGCAGGCTGTACCAGCAACACATGCCCATATATTCTCCTTCATGGGATGTTTTGATGAATCCAATAGACCAATTGTGCGTGAATTGGCTTTCAAAGCATGACAGTACAGAGGTATGTTTTCTGATTGTCATCAGTTCCACACCTCAGCCATTGAAAAAGTGACTGACAGAAGGAATCTGGACAGATAGGAAGGTAAATCCCAGCCTTTCCCTATACCCCAGTATCTCCTTAAGGACAATTGGGCTCGTGTTGCAGCCATCAAAAGGAGACACCCTGCTATGAGACAGCAACAAGAGAGATGGGACCCACTTTGACATCACCTGTGGTTCCTCTTGCGTGATTATTACAAAGAGGATGTGAGAACCTGGGATAATAAACCCACTGATATTCTGCAGCTACGTGTACAAGAGCTGCTAGGTAGAAAAGGTGCAGTAGATGGTTCTTCCTGGAAAAAGGCAGCTCCGATTTCCAGCAACCAGTCTTTCAACCAGGATGGGGCATTGACCTTTAATGGTCAGTATTAGAGGTGCCCTGCCTCCAGCCAGGGGGAGGAGAGGGACAAACGCATTTATTGGACCATGTGGATTTGGTGGCCTGGCACATTGGAACCACAAAGGTATAAAGCCTTGGTTGACACTGGTGCACAGTGCACCTCAATGGCATCGGATCATAAGGGGACAGAGTCCGTTACTATTTCTGGAGTGACAGGAGGATCTCAAGAACTGACCATTGTCAAAGCTGATGTACACCTCACTGGTAATAAGTGGCAGAAGTGCCCTATTGTGACTGGCCCAGAGGCTCCTTGAGTCCTTGGAATAGACTATCTCAAAAAAGGATATTTCCAGGACCCAAAAGGGTACCGGTGGGCCTTTGGCATAGCAGCTGTAGAGACTAAGAACATTGATCAACTGAATACTTTGTCTGGCCTTTCAGATGACCCTTTCCTAGTGGGGTTGCTGAAGGTTGAAGACCAACAGGTGCCAACTGCCACTTCAACAGTGCACAGACAACAATATCGCACCAACAGAAACTCTGTGATTCCCATCCGTAAGCTGATTTGACAACTGGAGAGCCAGGGAGTGATCAGCAGGACTCACTCACCCTTCAACAGTCCTATCTGGCCAGTGCAGAAGCCTGATGGCGAGTGGAGGCTGACAGTGGACTATCCTGATCTGAATGAGGTTACACCACCACTCAGTGCTGCTGTGCCAAACATGCTAGAACTTCAGTATGAGCTGGAGTTGAAAGCAGCCAGGTGGTATGCCATTATTGACATTGTTCATGCCTTTTTCTCTATTCCTCTTGCACCAGAGTGCAGGCCACTGTTTGCTTTCACCTGGAGGGGAGTCCAATACACCTGGAATTCACTGCCCCAGGCGTGGAAACACAGCTCAGCTATTTGCCATGGACTGATCCACGCTGCACTGGAGAAGGGTGAAGCTCCAGAACACCTGCAGTACATTGATGACATCATTGTGCGGGGCGACACACCAGAGGAAGTCTTTGAGAAAGGTAAAAAGATAATCCAGATTCTTTTGAGAGCTGGTTTTGTTGTCAAAAGAAGCAAGGTCAAAGGACCTTCACGAGAGATTCAGTTCCTGGGAATTAGATGGCAAGATGGACGTCGCCAAACTCCAATGGACGTGATTAACAAAATAGCAGCTGTGGCCCCACCGGCCAACAAAGGACACTCAAAACTTTTTAGGAACAGTCGGTTTCTGAAGGATTCATATTCCTGAGTATAGTCACATCGTGCAAACTCTTTACAAGGTGACCCGGAAGAAGAATGACTTTGAGTGGGGTGCCAACCAACAGGAAGCTTTTGAGAAGAGTAAAGACGAGACTGTGCATGCAGTGAAGGAGAAGGGGAATCAAGTCAGTTTGCAGAAGTAAAAGCCATCCAGCTGGCTTTAGATGTTGCTGTACGAGAAGGGTGGCCAAGACTCTACCTCTACACTGACTCATGGATTGTAGCAAATGCCTTGTGGGGGTGGCTAAAACAGTGGCAGCAGAACAACTGGCAGTGAAAGGGTAAGCCAATTTGGGTGGCTGACCTATGGAAAGACATTGCTGCTCAGGTAGGGAAATGAGCTGTGAAAGTGTGCCATGTAGATGCACACGTGCCTCTGAGTCGAGCTAATGAGGAACATCAACACAACCAACAAGCAGATGAGGCTGCCCAAGTGTTTAAAATAGACTTAGACTGGGAACACAAAGGTGAGCTGTTTTTAGCTCGATAGGCCCATGACACCTCAGGTCATCAGGGCAGAGATGTAACATAGAGATGGGCTCATGACCATGGGGTGGACATAACCACGGACACTATTTTGTAAGTGATTAATGTGTGAAACATGTGCCGCAATAAAGCAGGTTAAAAAGTTGAAACATTTATGGTATGAGGGGAGGTGGTCAAAGTACAGGTATCCACCAGTAGAGCTGGTCCTGCTCAGTCAGACCTTTTGCAAACAGTGGATGGGGATTAGGTCCCTGTGGTATGTGAAAGAAATCTGTTGGGAAAAAGTGTTTGGGTTTATCCTGCTTCGGGCAAGGGCAAACCTGTCCGGGGTGTTGCTTTTGTTCAGGGACCTGGACATACTTGGTGTGTAATGATGGAAGATGGTGAAGTTCAGTACGTACCTCAAGGAAATCTAACACAGGGAGAGAATTCTTAATTTGACAATTTATAGACTCTGTGTAAAATATTATGAGAATGGAATAGGGGTGGAATGTTCTGGTTTGATCCAGGGTGAAGCAAACTTTCTCTTTACTGATTTCTTTTTCTTGCAGTGAACTTTTTTAGCAGCACCAGTGGACTGATAATAACCAAGGTCACTTCTGACTGTCTGCAGCCTTCCCCCTTACAGGAGAGCAGATTAGACCAAAGGCAGGATCAGAAATCAGAATATTACCTTCTCATAATATTTTCTTTCTTTGGCTTTCAGTATAGGTTAAGACATCACGGAAGTCAAGTCTTTTGTTTCCTTTTTTCTCTCACTTTTCTGCTTACTGTCGCTTCTATCACCCTCACTTTGGCTCTACTTTTTTTCCCGTTTTTTCCTCACAGCCGACACCTGAGGGCCCCGTCCATGTGCCTGGACACTCCCCTCTTCAGCTGGGAGTCACCAGGAAGAACAGTTGCTGTGAGCGTCACTGGAGGAGGAGGGAAGGGATCAGGTGTTGCACATCCCTTTATAAATATACATATTCCCGTATCATTAATAATTAAAATCAATCTATTTCACTTTTCAACCCAGAAAGCCTCTCTTTCTTATTTTTTCTCTCACTTTCCCTACCTTGGGCAGGGCGGGAGGATCGATAGCATTATTGGTATTGGTTTGACTGCCAATCTGGAGCCAAACCGTGACACAATTTCATCCCTGACGTTGGCACACCACCCTTAGGCTCATCTCTAGTAAGCCTGGTTTTATCCGCCACCCCCTTCCAACTAGTCTAACACCCTATCAATGAGCGTCCCCAACTCCTGAGTGAGAATCCTGCTCCCCTTTTGAGACAACTGAACTCTGTCTGTCCCCCGCAGGCCTGGTGCCACATAAATGTTCCCATGATCAAAGAAACCAAAATTCTGCTTGTGGCACCAGCCCCTGCGCCACATGTTGAGCATCTGTGTTTTCCCATTCCTCTCAGTGATCAGTGTAGTCTTCCCTGTCACTGAAGGAATTAAGGAAAACACTACCTGTGCTCCTGATCCTTCAACCAATCACTCCAGTGCCTTGAAGTCCTTTTTAATTGCTTTGGCACTTCTGTTCTCAACCTCATCACTTCCAACCTGTATGACCAGTAATTGATAATAATCAGAGGGCCATAGCAGACTAGGGAGTTTCTTGGTAACATCTCTGACCCAGGCTCCAGAGAGGCAGCAGACTTCCCTATGGGATGGGTCTGGTTGGCAAATAGGGCCCTCTGTTCCCCTCAGAAGGGAACCACCTACAACACTCTCATTTTTTTTTCTAATTCAAGTAGTCTTGTACTTTAAAGTAGTACTTTAAAACATTTGTACAGCCAGGAAGAAGTCATATTAGTTTATCATATGCTACTATCCAGACTGGACTAATTAAATTCATGCATTCATGCCTCTCCAATCTGAAATTTCATTTATCATTAAAGAGATACTATCATCCAAAAGTTATTTAATGGACTAATTTCTTCTTAGATTTGTGGACTTACACTGTATCACATCAGATGTTCATAGGCAATGAACAAGGTTTTCATTTACAGTCATTAGGTAACATTATAGTTCTTCCATAAAAATATTGTCCTACACGACTTCATCAAGCACGGGAAAAGTATTATTATGGTCTTGCACTTTTTCATCTTGCTATTTTTCCCATAAGCCTAGTAAAACAGTCAAGAAAAGAATTACCTGATTTTGTGAACAATCTTATGGCATAAATCTGAAATACCTTTGCACATTTTATGGCATATGTAAGAAAACAAGTACAATCCTACAGGCCTAATCCAGCCTTGATACTTTCAAGAAACCTGTGAGCATTATTTAGTAGTGACCAATCAAGCTCTAATTTTCAAGCATCTGCATCTAAGCAGTTACATTTACATAAAAACTGATCACAATCATGGCCAATAGAAGGACAGTACATATACTGATAAAATAAGTAATTGCATTACTCATGTTGAACAATTCAACTGTCTCCACCCACAGGGGCTGACAAATTTACTTATTTTGCACATCCCTGGTACCTGTGCCCTCACCTGATTCTTACAAAAATGCTTAAGTCTCTTGAGCTTGTGAAATATCATTTAGATCAATTAGATGAAGTGGAATCAAAAGAAGTGATAGGTGACTAAGACAAGATACATGGAATAAATGTACCGGTACATTGCACAACAATAAAATGACAAAATAGGCTATTTCATTCTAGACATTAAATCCTTGCTGCTCACCTGGATCCTCAATTTTGGTCCTTAGCTCAAAAGCTGATTAGGAGAATATGATAATTCAGGAAATTAAGTAACGCATGCAGACTAAGTTCACAGCAGGCACTTCTTCCAATACAGCAACTGGCACAGCTGGTCTCCAAGTGCAAGTAGTGGCACAGCACTAGGTCTTCCACTTCAAAATCACTCCCCAGTACATCAGGCACTTCATGCACTTCAATCTTGAGGGGGTTGGGGGGGGGGGGGGGGGAAGAAAAATTAAAAAAAAAGAATTTGCACACCATGTATTTTTTTTCAGTGTTCTATAGTTTTCTACTTACACATATGAAAAATTGCTGAAAATGGTGGCTGTTTATGGTACTGTCTTTTTACAAGTTGTTCATCTTACTACTGAAAAGATTTAGGTACAATTTATTCTGTTTAAGGTGATGTCTAGTTTGGAACTTGAATACTTAAAAGTTGTTCAAACTTAAAAGTTATAAAATTTGTGAGGATAAACAAACAGGTTAATATGCAAGAGTGGCCATATGGGTGTTTATACCAAGCTTGAGTTCATGCCAAGTGTGAAGTAGATGTCTAGTTCAAAGGTTCTTCATGGAAAGAATAGCAGTGTGTTTCTTCCATAGAAACAACCCTTTTCAAATGTTATTAAACATTCCTCAACCTGCACAATGTCTTGCACAATGTCCTGGCCAACCCCAGAGAATGTGAAATGTGATGCATAATTCTGTGCAGAAATGTTTATATCAGCTTTGCAGTGGTGCACAGATGAAGGCTATAACAAATTTTACTACTGTAGAAATATAACTTCTCACATAACTAAATGCAACAATTTCTTGCTGAACTTTGCTGATAACATCAGAACAGTCTATAACATTATGGGATCCTTAAGTTAGATGGAAAGTCCAATGTCTTCCAACAGGGAAGATTAAATTTTGCATATTGATCTAGTTTTCTCCAAGGGGCTGATCTTGGTCCTTCAGAGTGATACTTGAACCATGCAGAGCTCTTGAGTTGGATTTTCTCTTTCTCCACAAATTTTATTCTTATTTGAAGAACATATATTAGTCTTACTGGGTCTGGAACATCAGCATAACCTCCTGAAAATTAGAAAAGGGACAAAATCTATCATTACCTTATTTTTCTCCAACTTCCCAGGTATCTAACTGGCAAAATTTATGTTCATTATGAACATTTTGTTAGACCTCCTTCACTTCAGAAGGCCCCTTTCCCTTTGAGTTTCATTATTAAGTCTAGAAACTTGTTCAAAAAACACTTATTTTCCTACAAAATATTTGTGAGGTGCTTGGGACAAACCATTTACATTCCTGCATGTATGCTACTATGCTGTTACGTATAGTGATATACGTATCGGCACTATCCACGTGTCAGCACCAGGCCCCATGGAAAAACAGATTTTTAAACCTATTGTAGTTTAAGATTTAGGGTTTTTTACCACTATTACATAGAAATACCTAGAGGTTGAGGAAAACTGAGGATTTTCAACATTAGGATCTTACAGAAAGCAATTGTTAGTGGCAGATGAAGGTTGCAAACTTGATGCCACTGAATCAATGGCGATCTTTCTAGATACTTCAGTGAGAAGAGGGTAAGACACCTACACTTGTTTTAATAATTGTTGCATAAGATCAAAGACTCTTTTCTATTTCTTACATAGGCATATTCAGGTTCTGACTATCTGGAACTAATTCTTAGTGATTTCTATGTTATCTTTACCAAACATTATTGCAATGGAGATTTATGAATGGAAAGTAAGTTTTTTTCCTTTGCCTAAAACATCTTCATAAACATGTGTGTAGAAGGTTAGAAAATGTCGTTTCCATTCATTCTTTCCTTCCTTACCCTTAAAATGTCACTGGAAAATAATAACCATCATAGCATGCAGTCCCTGTTACTGTACAAAGTTAAAACAGAATACTATCAGGATACTCGCAACATGGTGTTTTGGCATATAATATAATCTACCCACAAAGGCTTATCACAGCAGTCTCAGCTCTAGTTTTTGTGCTTTTTCATGTTTTTCGGATGTAAAGGCAGAAGCTCACCAGAACAGGGATGACCTCTGAAAACTACAACACATGGTTAATTGGTTCAAAAATCACAATACAGTCCTTGCTGAGAGAGTGGTAGTGGTTTGTGAATAGACTTTTTATTTAAGGGAGGGCTTTTTTTAAGCAGGAAAGCAGAAAAAGGAGAATTGTGGATAAAATACTTTTCATCCGAAAACTGGCAAAAATCCTCTTAATTAAAAAAATGTATTATTTCTTTTCAGACCTTTGATAAACAATTTATTGCTACAAATCAATAGTTCTTGTGAAGATTTTGAAAAAAAAAAAAAATGCAAGCGATTTCACAAATCCTCTCAAAAAATATTAAAAATGAAAGTGTATTATTTTGTGTACATAGAAAGTGAGGACAATTTACACTGCAAATTTTTAAATAACAAATAAAAGATCTCTGGGGTTTTTTACCAGTTCCAGTTCACAAAAATAGTCAAAAGCATTGTGAAGGTCTTCTATGCCATTGCTGTGCAACATATAGCTGAAGCTGAAGACAATCTCCTTTCTGAAAGACCTGATTTAAGAAAATGTTTACTTTGTAATGTACAGAATAGACAATGAAGAGTTGAATGGGTTGGTAAAGGAAGAAAAGGCATAATTTTTAAAAATATTGTGAGAAACGACAACATTCATATGAGACCTTGATAATATGGAGTACAGTAGAAGATGTCAGCAAAAATAAACACCTGTGTCAATGGCAAGCATTTGGAGAAGAGACAAGAGGAGTTTTCCTAAGCTTCAATTTCTCAGACTGAGCAACAACCAATTGTGACAGTGCTCCTACTCTTCTACTTCTCAGGGGTGGAATGACCATGACCAGGTAGTAGACTGTCCATGAATGGTCTATGGCCATTCAGAATGAGCCAAGGTACTTGAAAAGTAGCTTTTCAGGGCACAAGACACCACCCTGCTAGTGTTGAAGCCCATCAGATATATTCCCATCAGGTTTACCCATTACAGGTAACTGAATATTTACTGTTTGGTTCAGTCTTCTACAGACATAGACCTCAAATTTGTTTAATAACATAATTAAATGAAGAACTCCAGCTCAAGAAATGCAGTCTTAGTCATGTTTTGAGATATGCAGGTGTAATGGAAAAGCCAAAAGAGACCTGGAGAGAGGTTAGGAGTGAAACAATTGAAGCCACAAAGCGAGAGGATATCAGCAGAAAAGTTTTTCAACTCTGTTGAAAGGTTCTATTTCAAAGGAAAAGGACTGTTATTACTATATAATGGATTAGACCATTTTTCTTTAAATAGACTTTCCAGCAAGGGCTTTTAAAGACTCCTGGGTTTCAGGCATGTTGTATCTCGCTTTAATATATTGGTACATTTGAAAAGGCACAATGGGCCATGCACTGAAGGGTGCTCTGTCTCTTCAGCTAGACCCATAATAGAATAGTAATTAGTGTGATTTTCTTATGTGTTTTATTGTTTAGACAGTTGGCACTTGGGGGAATTTTGTAGAGGAAAAAAATGTTTTATCTGGCTCAGCTGTTAATGTAAAGCATGAAGTCAGCACAAGGCACAATTTTCCTCTAAGCTGTTAAAAAAAGAAGATAGATATCTGTCTCACTTGACAGCCTTTGAATTCAGAATGTATATTTAGATTAAAGGCATATCACCAATTGAGACCAAGCTTTGCTAGCTGGAACTTCATACAGATATAACTGTACCACAAACGCATGCTCTAATTATGCTAATCATGATGCCTTGGCATTCACTCAGAGGAGTCACTCTGTATTCATCTGCAGCAAGAAAAGTGTCAGAACAGCATGCTGCTACTTGGCTACTCCCTTAATAGCCCACCAGCTTCTGTCAAAGGCTGAGCGTCCTCTTCCCATGCAGTTTGTCTAATCTTACAAGTTCTACAATTATTTTGTCATTGTGGTGTCTGAAGGGTGGTCTGAAAAAAGCCTGGAGTTTTTCTAATTGTAGGTTGTATTTAGCAGCCTCTAGAACACTAGAGGAAGATTCTCTATTTCTGTTTATACTTTAAAGCAGAGGGAAAAAAAAAAAAAGAAAATTAAATGGGGAAAGGACAAAAACCAGTAAACTTTATAATCTACTGTAGATGAAAATCACTTAAATTGCTTTGCTGTACAGCTGAGAAAAGTATTCTGATCAGTATTCATAAACCTACTAAATTAGCTCTAGTGAAATATCCTTTCACCTGGCAGAAAAAAATGAATTTCTTTGAAAAAGTGTAGTATGGTATTAAATATGAAATTAAATCTCTTTCATATTTCAGAGGGGAGGAGAGAAGAGGAGAGGAGAGGAGAGGAGAGGAGAGGAGAGGAGAGGAGAGGAGAGGAGAGGAGAGGAGAGGAGAGGAGAGGAGAGGAGAGGAGAGGAGAGGAGAGGAGAGGAGAGGAGAGGAGAGGAGAGGAGAGGAGAGGAGAGGAGAGGAGAGGAGAGGAGAGGAGAGAGAGATTAAAATAACACAACAGGGAAAGGAAAACCTCTGAGACCAAATGCTGTTTTTCTTTCAATTTAGTGAATATGTGAGATGAGAAGATATCTGGAAAACACGTAGAAGAGAAACAAAGTGCAAGCTCAGTTATTCTGACAACTTGGCCACATCAGGAAGAAATATTTTCATCTCCTCATCCTCATAATTTCTCACAAATGAAAAAATTTCAGACTCTAGCTCTGAATAAGGTTCCCCCAAGGAAGTGCAACTTATCTCTGAAAGTTGTTGGTCTTGCCCTCCTGAATGCTGCAAAAAGAATTTTTTCCTGTATTGATATGATGTTGATGTGATTTGTTTTCCAATATTGACTGCAGAATGCACAGGATAAAGCCCTTTGACCCTCCTGAAATAACTTACAGAAGACAAAAAATTATCAAATCCTCTACATCTTGGTGACTTTTCTGCTTTAACCTTTACATTATTGTGAAAACATTTAGAAAAATGTGCCTATATTTATCTCTAAGACCAAATGTTTCATTATTTATCTAGAAAATAATTCATTTGTGGCCCAAATGATGATATTATACTTTTTTTCCTGTATAGAGAAGTCAACTGTCAAGATAAATACTAAGAACACAGTAGAAAAATATGTTAATCCTCTTATTCATCTGTACAAGAGATTTAAATGGAAATTTAATATGGATATTGCTAGATTCTGAACAGGAGCCAAACTAATTCTATAAAAGTGCTCTATCTACATATTAACTACTGTAAACATGCAGAGATTCCATCCTATTTTCTTTAGTCAAACATCTTATAGGATTCTGCTGCTTTTTTCATAGTTTTTTCAAAAGCATCAAACCAAGTAAAACTCAGCATTCATTATTTTGAGCTATTGCTCTATTTAGTAAAATATCAGAGGTGTTTCTTGAAGGGTATTTTAGAGATTCCAGTTTTCCACCATTTGTTAGCTTCATATCTGATGATAAATTTTTAATTCAGGAAGGAAGCCATAATCAAATCAACCATTTATTAATATCTCAGAGTTTCTCTTAGTTTTAACTAAACCAGAGATCTATTGTAATGTTGCCCACAGATAGTACAGCATTCAACACATAAAAATGTAAATATAGCTGCAGGACTGATTAAATTTGTCCTAAATCACTTTTTTAGTCTAGGAGAAAAAAAGGCAAGCAGGAATTTGTTGTTTTGGGTTTTTTTCCCCCCATCTGACCTGGAAAGAGTTATACTGTGTTAGGTTTTGTGCTACATTAAGAATTTTACACTACTAAATATAGGCAGTTATAGCATCTTTAGAGCAACACTCAAATTATGTTAATGTTGCATTAGAATTTTGTCATTCTCCTTGACCTATCACAAGAGACCAAACAAAGTACACAAGCCTCAGAATCTATCATCATTGATCTGGTCTCAACTTGTCGTACTGTTTGCTTGAGGGCTGTGTCTACAAAAAAAAATTCAAAGTATATTTCTTGTGTTTGGACAGAAGAATCATGCTTTTAAAATCAGACAAAAATGAAACGCAAATAAAAATTAAAATGTGTATGCAGGTCTCAAAAAATATGGATGATTGAAGAGTCTATGTCAAGCAGATCCACTGAGCCAAGAAAGTAATGCCAAATCTCTAGAAAATGGCAGGAAGCTGACAACACTGGATGAAGGGCTGGTAACTGCATTCAGAATTAGATTTCTCTTTATAATCTACTTGCTTGGGCAGGTTTCTCATGAAAACCATGGCCCTGCATCAGCCACTGCACAGGACTATGTTTTAAACACTGGAAATCCCACAGGATGGCTGACCTCTGGACATTGACAAGGAAATTTTCCACTGCGTCTGGAAAATTTTCTGGGTACCCTTTCCCTAGTTTCTTTGCCTTCTCTGTCCTAGTGGAAGAAGTCTATCTAATAAAATGGGATGTAGCAAAGTCCTTGGGAAAGCAAAAATTCCCTTGCCACTCAGATCATCATCATGTTAAGTCCTCAGTACTCTTCCTCAAAGGCCAAATCCTGCTTTAAGGAGAAAGGTCTATCTACAGCAGTGTCATAGTCATAGTGAAGGCTCAGAAAATAAAAGCACTCCACAGGACATCCCATACCCACTTCATATACCACAGGGTGAACTGCTCAGGGATGTGTTGTAGCAACCCAAGATTTTGTTGCACTGCAAATTGTGTATGTGTAGTAGAAAAAAAAAATTAGAAGCTTTAGTACATTTCATGTTGAAAATAAGCCCTCTTTCATTTTCAGTGTGTCTGTTACATGCAGACCACCAAGAAACAAATGAATTATCATGGAATCAGGGAATTTTCACAGTTGGAAGGGGTCTCTAGACATCACCTAGTCCAACTCCCCTGCTAAAGCCAAGAGCACATCACATAAGAGTGCATCCAGTCTCCTCTCCTTTGACGCACCCCGGTCTCATAGAAATATTTGTTATTCTGTGTGCAAGTACTCTTCTTCTACCATTTTCAGTTCACTGTTATAATAGCTAGCTAGCATGAATTTCACCAGGCCTTTTTTAATGTTGAAAGACACAATAAATACTTTTAAATAGCAAAATATTGCAGTGAATGTAGAAAAACAAATTACATTCAAGCAGTGAAGAGCACTGAGTATATGTAATTAAACATATGGACCAACATGGGGACAATGAAATGAAATAGTATTTTTATATGCCAGTCCCAAAACAAACTTACTTGGATGCACTGTCCATGCCTTTTATTATTTTCTTAGAAATGCTGCACATAAAACCAATTATCAAAATATGTGTATGTGTACTTGTAATAAAAGGCAGCAGAGCCAGGAACAAACCTGACTGCTAATTATTTAATAAAAATGTAAACACACCATATAAACATCCCCCTCCTCAGTCTTTGCAAACTCACTTAGAAGAGTTTCCCTGGGTATGGGTGAAATTCTCCTCTTTGAACAATGAAAAGCATTTAATGATTTTAACAAATGCAGACTTAACTGCAGATATTAAAACTTTACCACTTACAACTTTCAAAATAGAACAATTGTATTTGCTTTTACCACTGCATTAAAAAGAGGAACATATTTAATTGCAATTACAGGGTAGTAAACAGACAATCATAGAATCATAGGGTTGTTTGGATTGGAAGAGACCCTAAACATCATCTTGGTCCAACCCTCCAGCATGGGCACGAACACCTTCCAGACCAGGTTGCTCAAAGCCCTGTCTAACCTGGCCTTGAACACTTCCAGGGAGGGGCATCCACAACTCCTCTAGGCAACCTGTTCCAGTGCCTCACCACCCTCATAGTGAAGAATTTCTTCCTAATGTCTAACCTAAATCTCCTCTCTTCCAGTTTAAAACTTATCACTACATGCCCTTGTAAAAAGTCCCTCCCCAGCTTTCCTTTAGACCCTTCAGGTGCTGGAAGGCTGCTAGAAGGTTTCCCTGGAGCCTTCTCTTCTTCAGGCTCAATAGCCCCAACTCTGTCAACCTGTCTTCATAGATGTGCTCCAGCCTTCTGATCATCTTCATGGCCAATCTCTGGACCCTCTCCGACAGGTCTATATCTTTGCAGGACTGAGAGCTCCAGAGGTCTATGCAGTACTCCAGGTGGGGTCTCACCAGAGCAGAGTAGAGGGGCAGAATCACCTCCCTGGCCTTGCTGCCCACACTTCTTTTGATGCAGCCCAGGATGTGGTTGGCTGCGAGCGCACACTGGTGGCTCATGTCAAGCTTCTCATCTATTACCACCCCCAAATCCTTTTCCTCAGGACTGCTCTCTAGCCATTCTCCCCCCAGCCCATATTTGTGCCTGGCGTTGCTGTCCTGGTTTGAGCCAGAATAAGGCCAATTTTATTTTTACTGTTTTTTTTTTCTTCAGTGAACACTTCTAAGCAACAAGTTGTTTAACTACTGGACGGATAATGCTGAAATTTTTATAGGTACTGCTGAGACAACAAGGACACTTTGCTCTGCTTGTCGAATCTTCTGCTTCGGATACTAAAGGAGCAGAAGAGTGGTATCTGAAACCCTCCCTTAGGAAGGAATGAACTAGACAGATGGCAAACCTGTCCAAAGAGAGTGTTCTGTCCCATAATACCTACATAGCTCTTGGTATAAAGTCAGGGATCACAGAATCAAGCACTTTCTTCTTTGTTCTTCTTCCCTTTCTTCCATTCATGACCAGTCTCCAGGGAGGACTCAGTCTATCCATCACCATTGATCCCTAGGCTCGTGTGTTCCTGACCCTCATAACTCTGCCCTCAGCTCCTGCCTGCTCTGCCGCTCTCTCCGGCAGCGCTCTGGGAAATTTTGGGACTGCTCACAGCTCAGGAGAGTGCCCTGGGAGCTGCTGGGGATGGGGGGAGCCAATAGGGATTTTGCACATTCCTGCACATATTTGTATGTATTTGTATATAATATCCTTAATCATTAGTATTAATTAAAGCTGTCTAGTTTAGTTTTCAATCCAGAAAGTCTCTCTCCTTATGCTCTCTCTCTTTTCTGTACCTGGGTGGGAGGGGGAGGGGATCAAGAATGTTGTTGTCACTGGTTTAATTGTTGAGCCTCAGTCAAACCATGACAGTTGCAGTGACCCAGGTGCAGAACCTTGCACTTGGCCTTGTTGAACTTCATGAAGTTGGCACTGGCCCACCTCTCCAGCCTGTCAAGGTCCCTGTGAATGGCATCCCTTTCCTCTAGGGTGCCAACTACTCCAGACAGCTTGATATCATCAGCTAAGGATACATTCAATCCCACTGTCCATGTCCCCAACAAAGATGTTGAACACCATTGGTCCAAGTACTGACCCCTGAGGAACACCAGTCATCATTTGACTCTGCTTGGATGCTGAACCATTGACCACAACTTTCTAGGTGTGGCCATCCAGCCAATTACTTATCCACCGAGTGGTCCATCTGTCAAATCCATGTCTTGTCAGTTTGGAGACCAAGATGTCCTGTAGAAGAGTGTAAAATGCCTTGCACAAATCCAGGTAGATGACTGCAGTTTTTTCTGCCACCCTCTACCATATTTTTAGCCTTGTCATAGAAGGCCACCAAATTGGTCAAGCATGATTCACCCTTGGTGAAGCCATGTTGGCTGTCACCAATCACCTCCTTATTTTCCATGGGCCTTAGCAGATTTTCCAGGAGGATCTGTCCTGTGATCTTGCCAGGCACAGAAGTGAGACTGACCAGCTTGTAGTTCCCTGGGTTTTCCTTTTTCCCCTTTTTAACAATAGGGACTACGTTACCTTTTTTCCAGTTGGCAGAAACCTCACGAGACCACCATGACCTCTCTATATATGATGGACAGAGGCTTAGTAACTACACTTGCCACCTCCCTCAGGATCAGTGGATGGACCCCATCAGGTCCCATAGACTTGTGCACCTTCAAGTTCTTTAGATGGTCAAGAATCTGTTCTTCTCCTACAGTGGGGGGTACCTCCTTCACCCAGTCCCTGCTGTCACCCGCTGTGGTCTTTGCAATGAGGCTGGAGCACTTCCCAGAGAAAATAGATGCAAAGAAGTCATTGAGAACCTCAGCCTTCTCAATTTCTTGCGTAGCTTGGTCTCCCATCTCCTTCAGAAGAGTGCCTACATTTTCCTTGGTTGTCCTTTTACCCCCAACATACCTATAGAAGCTTTTCTTATTGCTCTTTACATCCCTGATAAGATTTAATTCTATCTGGGATTTCGCTCTCCTAACCACTCCAGTCGCTGTTTTTGCCTATATGCCTATACATATATGTAGTTGCTTTTTGTTGTTAATCAGTGGTTTACTTTGGGATAGCTTCTTCACAGCTCATAAAGTTCCAGGTTCTTTGAACAATACTGATGTTATCAAGAGTGCGCCTTAGAGTACATGAGACAGAGCATATAGGGTTGGCAGCTATAGTGTAAAATAAGTGTAAAGCTACAAACTTAAAGAATATGTGTGGGTCATGAACTATGGAAAACACATCCTATGAAATACACCCTGTATTTCTGTTGCATGTCAGTTTGTCCTACATCGTATCTGCTACTCTGAAAAAGGAGCTGAGACATTTGAACAACTGGATAGGGAAACTAAGGTCAAGGAAGAGGAGCGCCAGACCAACAGAGTAGATAAAATCACTGCATATGGTCTTTTACTTGGACAAGTTCCAAATTTTTTCAATACCAGGCAATCCTGGAATTGTAACCAAAGTGTATTCTTCTAGCAAATCTGCCTGAGTTTGCAGACAGCCTTCAGCAGGAGGATGAACAGCAGCTGTGAACTTGACAACGTATGCCTCACTATGTTAGCTCACAATAATACTTTTCTAACTCTTTTCTACTGCAGTTCAGCACTCTATCCAGCCTAAGGGACTTGAAAGGGTGTGCTGATGACTGGTGCTGGATAACTGAAATACATACATCCACAATAGGTCATAGGCTTAGTTGTCTGTCCCTAGAGCATTTAATTCCCCCCTCCAATACAGTAATTTTTTTGTCTCCTTGTTTTCAAATTGCTAAAGTGGGCACATAAAATAATTTAATTGCATCATACTTGCACACTCATACATTTCTGCTTGGAAATATTTGAACAAGTTCATCTTTTGCACACATAAATGACACTACATTGAATGCATAATTCAGTACTTATTTTCAGAACAAATAGCCTGGAAAAACTGCATGCACAATTGATGGTAATTTGAGTGTGCAACTTAAGGTTGGAACTTATTAACGTATTCATCCTGTCCGAGCTCTGTGTGCAAATTCAAACCATGCTGTTTTAACAAATATTGTGCCAGGCAGCAGAAACAGTGTGAACATCAGATCAGTGCATAGTCCAACTCTGAAAGAAATGCAGAGTGATTATGGTGAAGTGCAAAGACAATTATTTAAATTCACTATACAATGGAGCAAAATTTTTTTGAAGATATTTTATGAAAAAGAGTTTTTATTATCAAATTATTTCATATTTTTATTAGCAAAATATTTCATAATTCTGCAAAACTTTTTTTTTTAAACCTGAAGAGCTCAAACCAAAAATAACCTCACCAGAGTAGTAAAAACTTAAGTTGTACAATAGGCTACTGTAGTTCAACATTTTTTCACAAAAAATAAATTTTTAATTAAGAAATCATGGTGCCTTTAGGCTGTCAGTATCCTATGTTTATAGTTAAGCAAAAATTTACGTCCGTCATGCACACAAGTCATGCAGCGAATCTGGGCACCTTTTAATACTAGACCTTATAGCATTAATCAAAATATACATCTAGGTCTGCTTCAGGACTGTTGGTGAATTAAGAGCCAGAAAGAAAAATCATATTTTTTTTTCCCTCTGCAAGAAATCGGAACCTACAGTAACATAACCATAGAGATCCTGACGTAAAGTAGGTATACATGCAGAGAATGAGAGAAAAGGTGTCTCATATGGAACAGGATTCCTCAGACAGCCACCTGTCTTGTGTTAGGGCAATGGCATCATAGAATTTTCTTAATTACTATCTATGAAATAAACTGATCATAGCAACATAACATACATAGGGAAAAAGACTATAGTAACGTTTACAAAATATTCTCCATGTGCTGACACAAGTGTATGTACAAAACCATAAAATCTTAAACAAAAAACTGACAAATCAAGGAAAGTGCTAAGGGTATAAATTCATTACAAACCAAGGTTATGTATTAAATAGTACAGTTTTGCAGAGTATGTCTTTCAGCGTTGTTGCATTACATAAGAGGATTTGACAAGGTTACAATTTGTGTTACTAATGGAAATTATTTTCAAGAATTAACCTTTAGGCTATAAAGAATGACAGATATTTAAATATTCTAAAATGAGTATTTGACTTGAAAATTTCTATTCATTTTTACTCCCCAACAGAAATTCCATCCTACATTGCAGTGTGTCATACACACAATTGAATTCTTAACAGCTGCCATTCAAGGGAGCTGCAGAGGACCATTTGAAAGTAATATTTTGCTCTATGTGACATCTCATTTTTTTCTACTCAGAAATCATAATTTTTTTACACACCTAGTAGTCTTCCTAACAGGAAACCAGCTCTGCCTGTCATTTTGATTGGGGAGGAACCTTGTTTTCCAGGTCACTGGCTTGAATTCTGGAGACAAGATATTCATGAGGGACCTGTGTGGGGAATTTACATCTCAGTGCAGAGTTTTCCTCTCCATTTGTCAGCATGCCAGGTCAGTGAGCTGCTCTCTTGTCAGAGGGAACATAATGGCTGCTGCATTGCCTCCCACTTATTACACACTCAGTGCATCTGACCTCCATGTGAGACCCTCAAAACATTCTGATTTTTGGCTTTCTTCATACCCTAACTCAACCTCCTTTTCCCATAAACCTGCAATCTGTGACTTTCAGTAACTTTTCTGCCTGTAACAACTATATGTTAACATAAGAATCCTATTGCTACAAGATCTTCTATTTAAGAAAAAAAAAAAAAAGAATGCTCCCATTTATTTTTATTTGGTGGAGAGACATAGCACTACTACAGCTGAAACTATAATATACTCTTATTATTTGTTAACACTAGAGGCTTCCTTTAAACACTATTATGTTATATTGTAGGAATAATTATTTGCACCTCTATCCATTTTTCTCAAACCTGCTGTAGTGTTTTTTTTTTTTAAAGTTAATACTTCATGCTTTAATTCTGGGCTCCTGAATTCATTAAAAACTTGTATACTGATTAGTGTAAATCTGTCACTCTCTTATAATCTGTTATATTATCATACACTAAGTGTTTCTCATGTTAAATTCACAGTAAGGTCAGTAGCTACAATTGTGAATACTTAGGTTTGATTTTATTAAGGCCTAATCTAACACATATTAAAATCAACAAGCACAAGACTGCCATTTTATATCACTTGGCTTTGGATCTGGCCTTTATTTCATAGAGATTAGCAAGGTATTATGTGACTTGGTAAGTTAACTGTACAATAGCAATGAAGACCATATGACCAATGCCGTGACAAATTCGTTTTGCCTTGCCACAAATGTACATTTCAGATTCAAATATTTCTACCACATGAAGGAGGTTTCATGAGGAGAAACTGGTTTCTGTACGTATCTAAGTGACCTAGTGTTGCAGTGCTTTTGAAGTAAAACTAAATAAAGCTTCCTAAGTTGGGACACTTGAGGGATTTTCATTGAAAAAAACAAAACAAAACAAAACAAAACAAAACAAAACAAAACAAAACAATGCTCCCACTACAGATGAAATGAATGTTATTTGCTGAAAAATGTTATGGTTAAGCAACCCAGTTCACGTCACTGCACTGTTGTAATATTCAATTAATATCTCCACAAATTCATAGTATGACTGTCCAGTTAATTTGGCTTCAATATAAATAGTTCCATGTAATGGAGAAAAAAAGCAATTTAAAAGGATATATAATAATTAAAAACTGTGGAAATGGATGTGAACGCTATGTGTGGGGACAGTTGACTTGTACACACAACTTTTCCATTAATTTTTAGATTAAAAGTTCAGATCATTTTCCACAGTATATACCAAGAAGTCCTTTAATATGTTCCACATTAAATGTCACCTAAGTCAGAAAACTGAGCCAGGCAGGTCATTGGTCTGTCCTGCTGTGAGAATACCTCACTAGAAGGTAGGTCTTTGGTGAACCCTGCCCTTTGTAATTAAAACTTTTCGGAAAATAACCACAAACAGCTAGACTCTAAAAAGCAAGATCATGTGTATATAGTTTGCTTTTAAAATCCTACAACCTACTTTCCAATTTTATTTGTCTCATCTACAATCTGGGAAAAGAGCTGAGTTGAAAGACCTAAACATTTTGAATAGCACTGTGGTTTGGGAAACTTTGGGGAAGGTGGAGGGAAAAGGAAGATCTGCCCACTGTAGGAGGCGAGCAGGTTCATGACCATCTAAAGAACCTAAAAGCACACGAGCCCATGGCACCTGACAGGATCCATCCATGGCTCCCCAGGGAGCTGGCCAATGAAGTTGCAACACCGCTTTCCATCATATTTGAAAAGTCATGGCAGTCTGGTGAAGTTCCCACTGCCTGGAAAAGGGGAAACATAACCCCCATTTTCAAAAAAGGAAGGAAAGAAGAACCAGAGAACTACAGGCAAGACAATCTCACCCCTGTGCTTGGCAAGATCACGGAGCAGATCCTCCTGCAGGGTCTATTAAGGCACATGGAAAACATGGAGGTGGTTGGTGGCAACCAACATGGTTTCACCAAGGGAAAATCATACCTGATAAATTTGATGGCCTTTTATGATGGGTTGACAGTGTTGGTGGGCAAGAGAAGAACAACCGATGTCATTTACCTGGACTTGTGCAAAGCATTTGACACTAACCTCCATGACATCCTGGTCTCAAAACTGGAAGGATACAGATTTGGTGGATGGACCACTTGGTGGATCAGGAATTAGCAGGATGGTCACACTCAGAGAGTAGTGATCAATGGCTCAATGTCCAGATGGAGACCAGTGACGAGTAATGTTCCTCAGGGGTCAGTACTGGGACTGGTGTTGTTTTACATCTTCATTTGCGACATGGACAGTGGGATTGAGTGCAGCTGCAGCAAGTTTGCTGACAACACCAAACTGTGTAGTGATGTCAACACACTGGAGGGAAGGGAGGCCATCCAGAGGGACCTTCATAGGCTTGAGAGGTGGGCCCATGCCAACTTTATAAAGTTCAACAAGGCTAAATGCAAGGTCCTGTACCTGGGCTGGTGCAACCCCAAGCACAATTACAGGTTGAGCAAAGTATGGATGGAGAACAGCCTTGAGGAGACAGACCTGGGGATGTTGGTCGATGAGAAACTCAACATGAGCTGGCAATGTGCTTCTGCACCCTAGAAATCCAACCGCATCCTGGGCTGCATCAAAAGAAGCATGGCCAGCAGGTCAAAGGAGGTGATTCTGCCCCATCTACTGCATTTGTGAGATCCTACCTGGAGTACTGTGTCCAGTTCTGGAGCCCCCAACACAGGAAGGACATAGAGCTCTTGGAGCAAGTCCAGAGGAGGGCCATGAAGGTGATCAGAGGGCTGGAGCACCTCTGCTATGATGACAGGCTGAGAGAGTTGGGTTGTTCAGCCTGGAGAATGGAGGGCTCTGGAGAAACCTCATAGCAGCCTTCCAGTACCTGAAAGAGGCCTACAGGAAAGTTGGGGAGGGACTTTTTACCAGGATGTGTACTGATAGAACAAGGAGTAATGGTTGTAAGCTGGAAGAGGCTAGGTTTAGGTTAGACATTAGGAAGAAATTTTTTATTGTAAGGATGGTGAGACACAGGAACAAGCTGCTCAAGGTGGTTGTGGATGCTCCCTCCCTGGAAATGTTCAAGGCCAAGTTGAATGGGGCTTTGAGCAACCTGGTCTAGTGGAAGGTGTCCCTGCCTATGCAGGGGGGCTGAATCTAGACAATCTTTAGGATCCCTTCCAACCCTAGCCATTCTATGATTCTATGATCCTATGAAAAAATGCAGCATACAATCCCACCTCAGGTTCATAACTGAGCTCCAAAATCTAAAACCACACCAGTGAGGATGAAAAAAATCCTACTGATAGTTGAATTGGTTTCTATTTCTTAGACGTATTGTAAGATGTTCAATTTGCAGAAATATTATTGAATTTGAATTGGTTTTTCACTTAGAGACAGGAGTCTCAAGAGAGCATGGTATTTACATTTTAGGAAAATGTATGAGTATCTAATTTGAAAGACTAAATGCCACTGAAGAGAAATACAAATATGAAAAAAATGAAAAAATAAGATTTCAACAAGAAATACAGTGTCTTTGCAAATCAGTGTAACAATACGTTTGCTGTTTTGCGTTTGAGAATATCAGTTCATTGCTTTATTTTCTTGCAATTATTTGAAAATAATCTAGATAACTTTACAATCAAGGTATTTCCTCTTGGCTCCCTGGTATACACCAGGCTGCCTGAGGAGATGATCGACATCCTAAGGTGTCCACAGCATAATCAGTCTGAAGAGCCTTCAGTATTAAAATTCTAACTAATGATAATCAAAAAGAAACAAAAACAATAACAAGGTTGAATAAAAAAGCCAGCAGATAAAAAGCTACATCTGATTTAATGGAGCAGGTAGATGATTTGTCTATATGCTGCTAATATGCATCCCTAAGGTGTCTGTCTTTTACACGAGACAAAGAGACCCCTCAGGTGTCTCTTAGCACAGAATTGACCAGACTATTTCCAGGGAAGACACTTACGATTATTCAGTAAAAACTGTTCTTGTGGATGTAGAAGTGATCACACAGGACATACTTCGGTAGATCATTAAGATAGGTAGATATTTTGTATGTAGTTTATAGTAACCAGTAGAGATGAATCATGCACATGCTGCAGCAGACACGGCAGGCCAGAGAGCTTTTCATAAGTGGTCAGAACACAGACTGGGGAATAGAACCCAAACCAAGTGAAGACCCTTGCTATAGACACCCCCATCACCATCTGGTCCACAACCAACAATCCTGTCTATCTGAGAGATTTCATTCCCCGTGCAAGCATTATCCAACGTCAACATCACAGTATCTTTTAATAAGCACTGTCTGAATCTCTGTGTAACAACAGATTGGATTAAATAGTCCTGTTTTGAACTGGCAAAAGTTCTGTTTCTAACAAAATTATTTTTATAATGATTTCTATAAGGAAGCATCAGCTAGATGGCAAGAGAGGAAGCTGCAGGAGAGTTCTCTTGCGATACATTGCAAGTCCTGCATTTCAATAAAATATCATTCTGATGGCAGAGAATGAGCAGTTAGGTGAGAGAGGTTCTTTTCTTCTGACAATGGGAAGTTCGGTCATCTGCCTTCACTGCATTATTGCTGTGAGTCAGTAAACATGTCAACTTGCAGCATCTCATAAGAAATGAGAGCTTATCCACTGGGCTAGTTTTCCCAAACTCTCAGTGCTACTCCTTAAAACAGATTTGCAGACTCTCAGACCAGTCTTGCAGTGCATTGCTGATACAGTACTACTCTGAAAGTGCTTTTACAGCAAAGGACCAAAAGGGTTTGAAATGAGGTTATCGCTTAGAAGTCATGAGGGAATGGATATTCCCTTGAGCTCTGGCTGGATCATATTATGTCTAATGAATTTCAGAAGGTATGTTAAGCCAGTATAATTGCAGGGGGCATAGAGTGTATATATTTTGTTCCCTATAGTTTATATGAAACTTTCAAGACTTTTAAAAAACTTTGAAGTCACACAGGGCTCTGTTATGCCCCAGACAAAGATGCACACGCCTTATAAAAGTTTCTGCTGAACAGTAACTTATTGAAGACATCAGGTAGTGGTCAAGACACACGCATAGAAACCACGACATTTATACTTCTGTATAAGTTAAGAAGAGTAGACCAACGCCATTGTCCCTTGGGAGAAAAAGTGCTTCTGGAAATTAAACTGGGTAAGCTTCTGGAGACATACTGAATATGGGCTTTATTCGACTGTGTTTCTTATTATAATCTCCAAAGCATAATTAAGTCACTAACCATGTTTTTTTCCTAACACTTCTCTCAAAAAGGGCCCTGGTTCCTATGTCTTTGGATGAAAGATGGGCATGGTTACCACCATGCATGCTCCTAACATAACAAGTATTACCACAACAGTGGACAAAAAAATGTTTCAAAAATGTATTTAAACAACCACTAACACATAAACTAGGCAAAACGATAACTTCTATGCTTTGTCAAAGGATATTCAATAGTTTATGTCTTTACAGTGTGGAGCACGAAATCCTCTTTCTGCAAATAAGCCATGAACCACGTTAGCTGCAAAATTTTGTTCAAAAAGAGTTTTATTTTCTCAGCAGCTTTTCTGTAAAGAGGAGGCAATTTTAAAGTTATTTCAATCTGTCCAAAAGACAAGAGTATTAGATAAAAACTTAATACCTTGTTACCTAATGTCTCATGGGTATTAGGTGGGAAAACATGAGTAAACTTTCCCAAATACAGGAGGCTTTCTTGGTATTAGATTTTTGCTTTAACACTGAATCTTTCAATATGACAAATGAACAAAGTGCAAAGCAACAGACAATAAGGCAAATTCAAGCACTAATATAATGCTTGATTAAATGCTTATAATATATTGATTATAATGCTTAAAAGTACCACTTTTAGTTTAGCACAGAGCCTGCAAGGCTTCAGGAGAGCCTTTAGTTAACTTCCTCATTCAAACCTTGCTGCAGTCAGTAGGGACAACTAGCTGTTTGGTTGGGTTTTTTTAATCACAAGCCTTGATTTAAATTTCTCTCCAGTTTTGGTTTCGTTCATCCACAGTGGTGACAGAAGTAATAGTAAATATTTTTATGAAATTATGAAATTTCTTAACATATAAAAGCATAAACTGTGGTGCCAATACTCCATTAATTAATGTACCTAAGTTTAGTTGTGAGATTTGTCTCACCTTTATTGTATACTCTACAATTCAAGCATCTTTAATTTTAAAATTGTCTGAAAAACAGAACTTCACTTTTCTAAACACAGCAAGCTATGTTTGAGATCAAAAAGTCTTATCCCACTTTTCTGTATAACATCTAGTCTATATTTAACTTAGATAAACAGCACTGGGAATGCTATCAGAACACCTGTTCTGGAAAGAAAACAATTGAAAATCTTACTAACTCGTGACAGAGCTGGTCATAGAGAAAGGATCTACTCATATCACAGATTCACCCATGAGTCTGTAAAATTACATTTTTTTTTCATGCTTTCAAATATTAAGACACACATTATTAATTACAATTGCCTAACAATGGTTTCTGTGATATGATAACCTGTGAAATAATAATTGATGATAAATATATCACATATAAAAAATACAATGCTTATTATTTGCTTTGTGCATTAAAATTCCCATGGTCAACACAGCTGTGCACAGAGCTTCTGAGCTTGATCTGAGACTACAGAAGAAAAAAAAACATCTCCCAATGAGGAAGAAATATACTGGAGAATAAAAATCACTTGTCAGAACACAAAAAGGCAGAAAGATTAGAAAAAACCAGCGGTGAATTTATCAGGGAATTAAACACAAGAAGGCTTCACAATATACATAAGCATATATTATTGATAAATAATAAATTATTCCACTTTGGGGAGACATGGGAAAGAAATGGATTGAAAGAGACTGAGTTTATACACAATAAGGAATGACTTGTATTTCATCATGTGATACAATGATTACAGAGTGCTATATTGCAAAACAGAAAAAAAAAAAAAAAATTGTTTCTCTCTGTTTCTCTTTGAGTTATCTCTCATTTTAAGTGATCACCACGAAAAAAGAATGCTGTTCTAAAGACTTTTTTCGTTCTTGTCCCAGAGAAAAAACAATAATAATTTCTCTGTACCATTCTTAAATGGCTTATAGAGCTCTGCAGACAACTAAACATATGAATGATTTGTTATTTGTAAGATTATCCTACTGAAGGATCAGCATGATAAATAGAAAAGGAAATGCAAAAATCTGCTCTGGCAGAACCTTAAGTCTCCCACGCATCTTAAAGCTTTACGCGTTAATGCATTTTTAATACACCTCTTTCCTTTTGTGATTGGGCTTGTCAGAATTTGAGCTCCAAGATCACTAACAACTCAGTGGGCCAGCAACAATTTTCCAGAACAAGCCCTCCACGTGCATAAACAGAAAAGCTGCTAGTCATTACGTTGTTACATATGGGTTTTGTTTTCATACATTTGTCATCCCATAAAGCAGTGCAGTTCTCTGAATAACCCGTTATGCATACAGAAAAAAAAAAAACAGGCACCTGTGCCTCAGCATCCTAACTATGCTAAAATAAAAGAACAATAGGGCTGAGTATGTCAGCTCTTTTAACATTTAGCTGTATTTATGTCACAAAGGGAGCCTGTCTGTTGTTCGGCTAAGACCACAAGTGAGAATTTACTATCCAGAGCTCCTATTCCTGTGTGACAATCACTGAATGTCTGTCCAAACTGGCAACTTGTAGCTGTGACAACTGACCTTCAAGATATTTTTTTCTTTTCCCATTAGTAACCATTTAGATGTTATTTTATGGGACAATATGGCATCTTCACAGTTTTTTAACACATAGCTTGTTGCCCTTAAAGTTTCATTGCCACATCAACCAAATTCCTTCTGTACATGCATGGAAAAGAGCAACATTACTCCCTGTTATCTCTGCACTCCCTGTCCAAGGGTCGTTTGCAGTTTAGAAATCGCTTCTTCACAAAAGCTGAAGGTACCATTTTATGAAATTTATTCCTAAGACAAGAAGTGGTGCTGAAACACCCAAATAATAATTTTTAGGATGCAAATCTATGATTATGGGATTTTTTTTTTTTCCTATCAAGTCAATTTTATTCCCTGGAGTAATGAGAAAAATGAGTTGTTTTCTGATAAGCTGTACACTTCTCAGGCATGTAGACAGAAGTCAGACTCACAGAAAGTGCATGAAAATTTTTGCATCTCTGGATTTGTTACTAGGATGTATATAAAATCAGAATAAATTTTTAGTTTTATAGGAAGAGTTTGACTTATATTTCTGCTGCATTGGGCTGGAATTGGGCAATTAAAGAGGAAAAAAGCAGAAGAAAAATTCCACAAAAGGATAAGGTTGGTTTTCAGAACACCCAAGAATATTTACCTTTACAATGAGTGTAAATAAGAAATTCACAAGCCAAAATTTATTAACTGGTCTCCTAATGGGAAAAAAAAACATATCTTGACAGTTACAAAACATCAGCTCCATGTTGTCTATCCTAAAGATATTATCTAAAACATACTCATTTTTCTCAAGAGCGAAAGTACCAAAAAGCATTGGGAAAAGGCCTTCAGATGACAATTGGCTCTTTCACTTCAACTTCCAAAACTGGAATATAAATAATCATTCATTTTTAAATTAATTTCAGTGAGATGTCATAACTTCATGATACCTTTACTTTAGTTAAAATTCAGGTTTTGTCTGGATCTGTATTTTTCATGAGCCAAAACTTCTAGGAACCTAACCAATGCTAAAATACTTGTAACTGCAGAACAGGTAAGATAAAATTATTAATACATGTTTTATCAGGAGAAAGAAAATCTTGTGGTTACTCATCAAAGCAGAAAGCTAAGAAATTAATTCTCAAAGACACCTGTATCACTTCTGGGGCTTCTTCTGCTTTCTCAGTGCGTACCACAGACACTCCTTTCATGGAAGGTGCTCATGTTATTAAAAAGAAAATGAATATACATGGCCAAATATTATTGGAATGTAGCATGCAGAACATTTAGCAAAAAGGCAATTAAATATGTCCTAGCAGCACTTGTGCTGTATTTCATCCTATGTGTTATTGCTGTATATATTATGGGTTTAACCAAGTGCAAAGTACACTCATTTCCCTAAAGAAAAATTAGGTCAGAAAACATAAAATACAGGCAAATTTCAAAAGAAAACTATGTGGATGGATTTTTATAGGATTTAAAAACAGGTAAGGAAAATACTCGTTCTATAAAGTGCTCCAAAGTACTGAGAAGTACAAGAGATAGAAAAGCATCTTGCATCAATCAGCTGGTATCTGCCATCAGTAAAGTTACTTGTAGTTGATTTTATCTCTCTGAATTTTAGCCAAGCATTTTCTGCAATGTTAGAAGATAAATCATTAGCTAAGCAGGAATAAGTGGAAATCAGTAGTAGAACTATGGTTGTGAGCAAGGGAGAGAGATGGTGATGGCTGTAGTGAAAGAAGAAATATAGGAAAATAGGAAAAGCTTCTAAAATTGTAGAAAATATAATAATTAGTAAAAATCAGCTTATAGGGACTGGATGATACCTCCTCTGAAATACTGAGTACTATTCTACTCATTCAGGCTGGGAGAAGAGGATGAAGATGGGTGAAAAAAGAAAAGAGTAAACTAGAGGAGGTGCAAAGGAGTAGCTGCTCAGAGCAGAGAGGTGGTAAAATAGTGTAGTTGGTTCAGCCAAACAGAATGAAAATTGGGGAAATCTTTGGTTATCACTGAGCTCCAGGAAGAAAAAATATTAAGTTAAAAGGGTAGTGCTAAAACATATTTAGGAATTAGGAATTAAAAAAAGCAAGCAACCAACCAACGAAAAAACATTAACCAAAAATCAAATGTGCAAAAGCATATGATTCTAGAAAAAGTCATGAAGGCAAGAAATTTACTGCTCTTGCAGTAGTGTCAGATCAGACTGAAGTGACCAAGGACCCAGTTTCAGTCTGAAGTTCCATGTCACATGGGGTGCTAATACATTGTAATAACAAATTATATAAAGCTATTAGATTTAGATATTAGATATTATAATATATTTTTCCCAAATATATGAAATGAGAATTAAATAGGAAGATAAATAGTTTCATATTTTTGACATTAAAGAGCAAGAAAAAATTAAAATATGCCTAAAACTCTTGGCAAAGTGAGAAAGTCCATTTTTGAATTGCTGTTCAATATATACAGCACCTAGATATCTATTGTTACAGTAGTCACAGAATCACAGAATAGTCATGGTTGGAAAGGACCTCTGAGATCACTGAGTCCAACCAAAAAGTCCCATCAGAGCCTGTATGTACAGCATCCTCAGCCTTGTTTGTATATAAGTGAATAAAATTATGATTGGAAGAAAAATAATCAACCTGTTTTCTCTTTTTCCTTTGGGTATATTACTGGCAAACCAGCTAGTCAGGAACTTTTCAGGCTGAGTAGATGTTTGTATAATGGTGTAAACCAAAGAATGTCTGAATTTGGAAACAGACATTGTTCCACATATTCTAATCCCAGCTTAATCTACTTTACAACTGCAAGTCTCTGGCTTTCTGATGTGTAAAGTATATGCGTGCATGAAAATGAGTCCTGAAATATTTATATTAATGACAATTGCCATTGTTAAAGAATTGTTGATACTTTCTTGCCAAAAATAATTGATAACAATTATTGAAAAATTACTACATCTCTTAAAGAAAAATTGTAGGAATTTTAATTTGTACCAGGACTAAGCTCCTTTGGTAGCTGTTTCATCATTGTTATACCATCTTTACTCCTGCTGTGATAATTTAGTACTTGGCAGAGCTTTGTGATTCAAGACAGCTTTCCACCTATACTCTTTTTTCTTTCAAAAACCGTAATGGGTATTTTTTCTTAATATAGACTAATCATAGTAATGGTGATTTTGGAGCAAACCAAGTGATAAAATGAGATTATTTATATGGCTCCTCTTTTATTAGATAACTATTATAGCGATTAGTCAATATTAAAGACTGAAACATCTCTGAAATTTCATTTTAAGATAAAATAATGTACAAAAGAAAAAAACAAAACCTGCTTTGAATCACAAAATTCTTCCACATCTCAAATTAGCACAGCAGGGTAAAATACACTCTTTCCTAAAGATAGCAGGGCACCTTGGGCAATTTTCTACAAGGAGGGGAAAAAAAAAAAGACACCCGCATACACACACACACTTAAGCTCTAACTTTGTGATGGTGAGAGACTTTGTAACACATTACTAGTCTCATGAGCCAGTGAGTCCTGGGGATTGGTAAATGGACTCTGAAGCCCTCTTCTACATTCCTGTTATGAATAGCTTGAGTTGCTCAGGACAAGACATCATTACCATCCAATGACTCTCTGGTCAACTGTGAAATGAATTGGTGTCTTCAGTTCAGTTCCTATTGGACAAGTAATTACTGCTGTTGTTGACCTGTGGGCTCTTTTTCACTCCGTTACACAGGTACAAACAAGTAACTCTAAGTGAATTGAACTACTGTAAATGCAATTAGGTTCTGGCTTTTTGGTGGCCTACTGTAAACCTGCGTGCTAAGTTTCCTGCAGTTAAGTCAAAGTAAGCATTGTCCACATGAAGAAAGTCCACCAAAAGCAAGGACATCCACTTTGTTACACAGAATTTACACTGTAATAATGCAATAGAGCTACAGGATAATCTAGTCTTCACAGTCTACCATATGTAATGAGGATTATGGTGGTTATCATCAGCTGTTATGTGCTCATTATTCAAAAGAATAAACACAATCTGAATTGTATTGATACATATGTGAATTCAGGATTACACTGTAATAGCCCATGAACTCTTACTGTGAAGAAATCAACATCTTAATTGATATGTAAAATAATGTGTATGAGGCTATAGATATCTTACAAATATCAGAGAAAAAACGATATGGGATCTATTTTTTATATAATTTGAACTTCTACCTTCCTCACAAAAATGAATTTATGTACCTTTTGAATTGGTAACTTCAGTGCTTTCAGAAATCAAAATTAATTTCTTACCTACCAAACATTAGAGGTAAATAGGAAATACTAATTAATCTGTTCATTGAGGGCAATCCAATGTATTACAAAAGATGCGGTGCAAAAAAAAAAAAAAAGTAAATAAAACAAACAACTTTTGTCTTCCTAACTCCAAAGGCCATTGGTGTGCATGCAAACATAACTGGGTATTCTTAGGAAGACTGAATAGGAAGTTCCTGTCAGAAAAAGTTTTTCACTCAACATGTTGAGATTACTCAAACCCAAATGAACAGTTTTCAGGGGAAGCTTGGGGAAAAGAAACCAATCCTGACCAGACAACAGTTGGGAACCTGGCTTCAAAGACTTGCTCTCTTTGATGAAAAGCAGATACTTGAGTCTACACACCCGAGGCAAAATGAAAACCTAATTAATTTCACTTTGCTCCTGTTGATGCTACTGTCTTTCCACAAAAACAGCTCAGTCTTCCAAAGCCAGGTGAGAGCATGAACAGCCACAGGAGTGCCAGAACTCCTGCATTCACACTTTTTCTGCACCACACTCTACCTCTCTTTAACCTACCAGTCTGAACATTTTGTAAGGGTTTTGCCTTGCTCATCATGTGGGATGGGAACTCTTTTCATCTCACATGTTCAGAGGATGAAAACGTGTGTTCTCCTTGTTTGCCACAAAAGGTACACGGGGATTTGTCCACAGGTAGCACAAGCTGCCACATCAAGGCATGCATGGAGTTGAATGTGTTAACAATGCAGTTGGTGCCTTCTGTGTCTTTGTTAATAGGGGTTTAAGTCTCGAGCTCAACATTATTTGAATGCAGTCTTCTGTGGTTTAATTACTATCATTATTATTACAGATACAGTAGCAATTATCTGTTCTTACTGTCTCATTATGTTTTGATCAATTCGCATAAAAGTTTACTGTAAATATACGGTTAGGTAACATTAAAGAAAACATATAATTATGGAATATATAATCAAATACCTTCTAAACAGTTGTATGTTTTCCAACAATTAAATGCTTTTAAAATAAACAATTAATTGTTTTTAATAGGGAAGATGCAGGTTTTGAAGCAATGAATATATAAAGCTTTATTTGTTGACCTCAAATTACTTTACTCTGCTTATATTGATAACATCTAGGTTTCTCAAAAACCTGCTGGCACAAAATCTTTTCAGCTTTATTAATGATTCAGATGGCAGTTTCTGAAGAGACAAGTCCCACAGAGAAGGAGCACTTGATTAATGACCTGGAAACACTTTTCCTTTTCAGCTGATTAAATAAAATTGACTGGATTTTTACATTTTTATAATAAAATGACCCGCAGGGCTGAGATGACACAGTGAAAGCAGCATGTTCACTCTTCAACAGATTTTTATTTTGTCACTTGTAAAAATGAAAGGGCTAACCACCCAAGCAGAAAAATGCACTTTATCACCGTCCACTGCCGACATGCTGACAATTGCTGCATACAAATACAAAAACATGGAGGAAACTAGGCTGTGTTTACACTCAGCCTGATTTTGTCTAATGATGACAAAAGGTCTATGACTTCTCAGGGTTGGAGTGATACTATTTAATTATTATGCAGAATAGATTTATAACAATGCTACTTGAAATCATAAAAGGATTTATAATCTGGTCACTTAGAAGTGATACCACATACCTTTCCAGAAATTTGCATATCACAAGAACTCCGGTTTTCTAAAGCAAGATGGTAGTTATTCTTGAACAAATGAAACTCTAATGCCTTTCCCAGTTAAAATACAGGGAGAAATTGTACTGACCAATACAGAATCAAGACTGAATATCCTTTGCAACAAGTAAAAAAACACAGATTAAATCTATTGTCTCTAAACACACACACTTGCACTCACAAAGGTGTCTAAGGCTTTGTATGTAAAGCCATAGAAGCAGTTGCTATGCCTAGCCTGCCTGAGTACGGCTTGGCTTAAAATCTCTGTTCATCTCTCCCTTTTAGTTTCTGTTTTATCTTTCCTTCACCTTGTTCTTTGCATACAAGAAACTAGCCTGATAAAACAACTAATAATTTCAGTCTGGGTAAGTAGTCAAGTGTTTTGCACTCTCTTAAAATCTGTTTGTCTTCCTAATAGTAAATTGTATCAGTATCAGTCCCCTCTTCTGAGTTCAGTAGGCTGATATAAATTACCTATACTTCATATGAAATCTTACATGAAATCTGTATTTTCTAGCTTAACTGCTTCACTCTGAAACAGATCCGCCTTATCCTGACCACTGGGAACAGTCCATGGCATACCCTAGCACTGTAATCAAGCACAGGTGTTGGTGGGGAGTTTAAAATGGACTGGGTCAAATACAAGGCAATTAGTGTGATTATTGTTGGACACTGACAATTTCCTTGAGCCTTGACACAGCAGTAAACCTAGGGTTACATCTAAGAAAATGCAGAAAGTATACAGTATGTCCACACCTTCCCAAAAGTGCCTGGGTTACTGTACACAGGTAGACGTTGTGTACAGCTTCTTCCTCAAGTTTCGTTTCAAACCTATAGAATTTAATGGTCTCCTTTGGAAATAATACACCGGATCATTCATCTGTTGTTTTCTACTCTGTTTTGTATCTGAATATCAGAGAAGCTCAGTCTTTGACCCTGCAATGGAGGGAGGGAGATTTAAGAACATTAATCTAATACTTCATTTCCAAGTTGGATTATTTCCATAATATCTTTATAATTCAGTGTTTAGCTGCATGTAGCATGTAAATATGTATGGTTAAAACTACTGATATTTCTTTGCTTTCCACATGGGTGGTGTTGTGAGCTTAGGCAAGGCAGTTGGTAGAATCAGTGCACTCATATTAATGCTGCCAGGAGTAGAAAATTTAAATTATTTTTTACATCTATTCATTAAGAGCTAAGCTAGGACTTTTAAAATTACAATCAATTAAGCATAGGGGCCAGGTTGCTCGAAGCCACATCCAACCTGACCTTGAACGCTTCCAGGGATGAGGTATTCACAACTTTCCTGGGCAACCTGTTCCAGTGTCTCACCGCTCTCACAGGGTAGCTGAAGATTCCTTTCACTCACTTACCTCAGGGACATGGTTAGTACACTGCACTACTGAGTTCAGTAATTCCCAGAGAAACCAGATTGAAATAGTTAAAACAAGTGACAAATCATCACTGGTACTGAGGTGCCAATACTGGCTGAGGAGGTGTCCTTGCCCATGCAGATGATCTTTCCGGTCCCTTCCCATCCAAACCATTCTATGATTTTATGATACTATTTGCATGTTTTAGAAAATAATTATAATATTTTCTAAGAGGTCTACTCTTTTAATTTTTAACTAGATATGGAAATAACCAAATAGCCATCCTGGCATTGATTTGGCTTGGTTTCTGCTTCAGCTAGGAAGTTCTGAAGTGAGTATGAACAAAATATAATGTAGAAATATGTATATTTATATATATAAAATGTGTATATATATATATTTGAGATTAAAGTAACTTTGTCTTTTGTTTAGTTTAAATATTATCCAATTCGAAATATGAAGATTGGATAAACCAATTTTTGAAGGATGCTTGTCACAGAAATCCTCCTCTCTCTAAACAAAACTCCACCAAAATAAAATCGTAAATCATGAAAAGAATCAGAAGTTTGAGTATTGGATCTCTTAAAACTGGTGAAGATGGGAATTTGTACTCTGCTGCATGTTTCACTGTTTAAATTCAAAGAGAATATGTTCTCATCTGTTAGACTGCTTCCTATCCATCCACACAGCCACTGCTACTCATGCAAAGAAGGAAGCAAAAACAGTGGGGATACTGAAACTATAATATTCTTCAATTACCTTCTTTTTCATTATAAATGAAAGGCATCAGGGTGAAAGTACATAAAATATTGCTCAAATACACTCAGCCTCTCACAGAATTGACTAATCTCACCAACTGGGGTGAGGGGCACCCTTAAAATGGATAAACCAGATAAAATATCAGGTTGGATGTGAAACAACAGAAGAGGAGGAATAATCTGCTATACTAAGGTATAAATATTACGTCAACCGATATATTTCCACTCATGGCCTTTGGTATTGGCTAGACAAAAGAAAGGCACTGGGGCAGGAGGAGACAAACATGAGTTTTAATTGAAACCTCTGAAGAACACAAAGTGAGAAATATTTTTTAGGCATTTCATACTCCCAGAAATTAGGAGTACAAGTTATATGTTCTATTTAATAGTGCGCAAAGCATGTCCTACAGATGGAAAGTACTGGGCAAGTTTCATCTCCTGTAGGAACACAGCAAGTGAGTCCAACCACGGAAACTCAGTGCTGATGTTATAAGATAAAGATTTAGGGGTAGGTATTTGGACACTGTACAAATTTCCCTTAGCAATAAGAAAATTGATAATTTTTAATGCAATTAAATGGATGAAAACAATGCATTTGACTTGGCATCAATAACCACCTGCACAAGAACAGACTGAGATATAACAGGCTGGAGGTCAGATCTACAGAGAGGATTTACTAGTTCACAAAGTGAATGTGAGTCAACACTTTAATGGCATTGATGAAGAGGCAAACACCTTAGTATGATAAACAGGAATGTAGCCTTCAGCAAAAGACATGTATTTTGCGTTCAGTTTACCACTGGAGTGCTAGGCTTACTTAGTGATGTCAAGAAAAACATGTTCAAATTGAAAGAATCCAGAGAGTGGCAGCATGAATGATCAGAGTTCTGGGAAAAATAGACTTGAGAGAAAGAGGTAAGGGAATATGACTATTCTGTCTAGAAAAGAAAAAGACTGAGACATAATGCTTTTTGAATCTTCAAATATATACCATAGCTGCTGCAAAGAAGAATAATTTATTCCTTATGCCTGTGACTTATAGAAAGGGAGAAAGGGAGATTTAGGTTGACTACTAGGAAATATTTTGTAACCATGAGAGTAACAAAGTTAATCAGTGACATGTCTGGAGTGATGCTGGCATCTTCTCTGTGAGAGAGTAGACTGTCTTCTTTAAGAAAAAATTAAATTGTCAGAAAGGAGTAACACAGATATAGCTGATCCTGTTTCGGCCACTGGTATAGAGTTGATGACCTTCTGAGGTCGCCCCCCAGCTCTGGGACACACCCTGGGTTTAGGGACTGCAACCAGCTATGAAGCCAAACTGTTTGTTGATGGGTCCCTGTGGTCTTTTGAAATTCCTGAAATGCTACGATTTGCAAGTGCTGAAGCATCCACCATGTTGCTAGAAATACAGTCTTACACAATCAGTACATTTTATGGCCAAACTAGACTGAGATATTGTTTCTGAATGGAGAACACAGTGAAAAGTGCATGGCACATAAAATTTTCATCTGCATGACATTAAAATGTAAGTATATTACAGAATAGTGGCAAGTGATTTTTAGGCACCCTAATGGTTTAGCTGCTAAAATAGGCCTTTTAATAAAGTTTAGATTAAATGTATTAATAAAAATATGTATTATTAGAGTTTAGTATTAGAATTTACTAAAAGTATTAGAACCTTTGTACCATATTACAGGATCCGTAGACAGAGGTTTAACTGTAATATTTTGTGAAAAGTCCTGAGGAGACTGATGTCTGGCAAGTTCCTCAGCACTTTTAAAAATTGGAAAAAAGTGAAAATGTTATATATTTGGTGCACAGAGGCAAAAATAATACCACTACATTCAGATACATCTTTATGCTGTAAAGTAATATAAGAATCTAGAACCCCAAATTTCTCTGGCTTTTATTCCTATTTATCTTAAGTGGCTAGACTGAATGAAGAACATTGCAGATTACTGATGTTTAGTGAGGACAGTATAGAACAATTTGCTTTTATTGACTGTGTGGGAGTATCAGACGGGTAAGTCTGTTTTCTGTTCTACTGTATTTATTACTATATCCCTGTTACTTGCCACAAATTTTAGTATTAGACCAAAATAATTAATACTCTTTCAAAGTTAATCTTGTACATTTGACTTTTGGAATATAACCTACTTCGTAGAGCTTTTGTTCTCCTACAGTATAAGTCAGGTTTTGCACTGATTTCAAGCTCTAAGATTAACAGCATGAATTTAATATTTTAACATGATTAAAGACTATATTTAAGCTTACCTGTTTTTCTTCTTTTTCATCCAAATGACTGCGCTAATATTAAGTGAAGATTTTCACAAACAAAATCACATCTGTATCTAAGAATTTGATAAAAACATAGAAAGTCGCTTCTCCAGGCTGAACAACCCCTCCTCTCTCAGCCTGTTTCCATACCAGAGGTGCTTCAGGCCCCTTATCATCTTTGTGGCCCTTCTCTGGACTCCCTCCAACAAGTTCATCATTGTACTAATTATAATCCCATTTATTCTGTGGAAACCACAGAAAATTTAGTAATCTAGTTATAATTTACAATAAATATTCACAATAGAGATAATATCTGGTAATTGTAATCAGTAGTTGTGCCAAAACTCCAGACTTGCAATGAGTACTAATTTAGTTTTATTGAATTGTAAAGTATTATTTAGGCTTGATCACTTAAAGAGTAATTGAATGCATTATTTCCATTGGTTTCACATTGCTATCTTATTTTTCATCATTCACCAGGACATCTATCTTTGAAATATCTCTGTAGAAGGAATATTGTTAACTTTATTTTCTTATTATTACCTGAACAATTTCTTTTCAATAACTAATTTCATAAATAATTATTAAATCCTTATAAATACAAAACAATTAAGAAAGCTGATTATTTTCCTGTTCATTTAAAGCACTTAAATTAACACAATGACACTTGTTTGAGAGTACAATACTTTCACAAAACAGAAATCCTGTAAAAAAAAAAGGGAAGATGTGAATTTTTTCTGGCCTCAGTTTCTTATTTGGCTTTCATCTTGAGACCAGGTTCAAAGGTTTCACCTATCAGTATTTGGTGAGCAAGAATTCTAATCTTCAAATACATCAATAAACAGTGGAGGCTTTATTCAATTCAAATTACATACAGACTTCGTCTTACCACTAAAACATTCATTTATTGAAACAAAGTTAGACCTCAAAAACCATGCAGATGTTTTTTTCCCCATCTAGTTCACTACTAGTTGGTCCTGACAGCCTTGTGTTATAATTACCACAGCCTAAACTGTGACTGGATTGCATATGAATATGTACAAATAGTATGGAATCTGACCAGCTTATTATGAATGTTCAGAATATCAGGTTGAATTTTGTATATCCATACATATGTGACTAAATATTTTGGAAAAAAATAATCTGGTCATTACCAGAGGGAATTCTTGATTTCACAATAGCATCAAAATACACTCAATGGATTAAATAGATTTTTTTTCCTTTAATGCCCCCTATGTTTCATAACAGAAATCATAATATAGAGCTAATGCAAGGTATTCTCCTTCAGTGTAGTCAATCATACCTATTTTCAATGAAAAAATTATGAAGTAATTAATCTACTTTATCTTTCCATTCATATAACAATTGTTACTGCTTTTATTTCCTTCTATGGCATCCTGTTTGATTGTACTCAGGTTGTCTGTCTGTGTATATAAACTACACAAACATAATTAAGGCATCTTATAGCCTTGTTGAGAGAAACAACAGCCTGACAGGCACCTGAGGTTGATAAGCTTTATTGTCATCCTACATATTTTCCAATGTTCTCCTCTGGAAAGATACACTGTTTGTCAGTTGAAAGTCATTACACTTCAGAAATACAATAAATAATTTCAGCCTGTAGACTGGGAATATGCTTTTACAAAAAGTTGGAGTCTCCATTTGTCTTCTAGCATGTCAAAAGAATTGAGAAAGTATGGCAGTAAACAGCAAAAGCAAGGTTAGCTGAAGAATTACCTCAGAGAATTACCAGTAATTGGCTACAGTTATCACAGAAATAATAAACCCCCAAAGGTGGAAAAGCCCCATGGCAAAGCTATGCAGAAAACCTATGCCATAAGTAATTTAGAAAGGGAGAGCAGTATCATGTTAGTTTATTTCTTGTGTAGTAGAGCTTCAGGCAAATTGAATTTTTTTTTCTGTAAAACTAGTTGATCAAAATCAGGATGACAGATAAGACTTTTCTCCAGAAAACAGAATCTTCTACATCCAGTGGCAAAACTCACTCTGCCTGTAAAAGGGTGGTAGCAATCCAGTGACGGAGATACCTCTGCTTAACAGAGGCTGTGATCCCACAACGTAAGGGATGCATTGAGACCTGCAGAAAAATGTGATAAAAACTCGTGGATAGTTTTGAGCAATTTTCGTATCTCTTTCATAACTGTTCACCCCTCCCCAGAGACTATGCAGAAAACTTAGGTAATTGCTCAAGAATCAGCAATACCACTTCAAGTCACATGTCTGAGTTAAATGAAATATCTAGCTGTTTCGTGATGTCTTGTAACAATTTTGGAGGGAAAATAATGAAGTGGAAATAAAACATAAGAAAAACTAATAAAAAATTATTTCATATGTGCTTTTAAGACAATAGCGGTAAAGGACAAATGTCTTCAAAGGTACAGAGACCTTAAAATACCATAAAAGCTTTCCCCTATTCTGCTAACTCAGTATTTTAACTGGGCAACTATCTATGCAGTAAAAGCAGAGGGGAAACAAAATTTCAGACTGTGAGGAAAGTTTTTATAAGGAGACCTACAGGACTGAAATTAGATGAGGTGACACTTCACTCTGTGAAATTACATTCAAGGACAAATTTTTCCTTAAAAATAGTTTTCTCAATAAGTAATTTAGTTTTTTTCCTTTTAGTCTCCAATTCAGGTTGTTTCATTTGGTTTTTGGTGTAATACAACTTTTCTCTTTTGGGAATGTGTAATTCTCACTGTTCTTATGAAAGACAAATCTATGTTTAAACATGTATAATAGTAGCTTCATTTTTTTGGTAAGTGGTTCAGTATCCTATTAAAAATATTTTCCTAAAACCTTGTAAGTATTTGTTTCTATTGTCCTTGTGAGAATTTTTTTTTTTTTTTTAGAATTTGTTACCTAATTTGATCAATGTTTTAAAGAACAGGCATGATAAACAGAGATCCTTGATGAAGTTCTTGATGTTCTGAGCAAAACTGGGTTATAAAGGCAGAAATGGCCAAAATGTTGCCTACTGCTACTTTTTCAACTGGCATGCAATAGTAGCAAGTTCCTGTTTCAAACTTACTGATTTCACATACACAGCAACCAGGAGTGATTTTATGGGGATAGGAAGTATTTTTATATTCGTTCAATCTTAAATGAGTGATCACAGAATATATAGCATATGTGAATATTAAGTTATTCTAGGACTAAATAGGGCCATGGAAGTGGGTCATGGGAGAGAGGTATGATACCCAGTGCAAGTTAGAGAGCAACCTTTCATTTGCAGGTATCTAAGCAAACTTAAAACTTTATCCTCCAGCTTGTAAGTTGTCAATTCTTCAAGTACAGAAGAACAGGAAGCCAAATGGATGCTTTACAGTTAGACGTTGAACTAGCTCTTCTTGAGAGTTAATAGGGTTAACCACTCATCAAGCATGTCATGAATGTCCCTTATTGCTTTTCAGAATCTGCTATCATTTTTCAAATCTACCTAGGGAAAAATTCATCTTTCTCAGCAATAATTATGGATAAAGGGAGTGTTGTTTCCAATAAGATGTATGCATTTCTTGCAGCAATAAATATCAGTCTCTTATAAAAAACTGTTTATGCTTTTCTCCTCCTAGATATGAGTATTATTTCCTAATACCTGTCTGCTTTTCCTAAAAATTAGTCTTAAAAACACGTTCTCTAGTCCTAAGAGGTACACAATAACTTACAAGATCCAGATCACGAGTTTGGTTAATTCGGGGTAACACTGAAGCTACAAAATAATCACATAAGGAATTTGGGATGTGCAGAACTTAGTCCAGTTACAAATAAAAGTTTTTTTCATTGAAAATTGCTGCAAATTTAATGGAGATTAGAATTATATAATTAATGTAAAAGTATTGTTTACTCTGCCATTTTATAAAGATATCCAGATTACAATATAACTTTTAATGTTTGAAGAGAAAGCACATTGGCTTTGGAAGAAATTATCCAATTTATTAACACTGTAACCAGAGAGGTTTCCACAAGCAACATTAAGATCATTTGTACTAGCACAAATAATTCTGAATACTGGGATTTTTCTCCTTTTGTAGGATCTTGTTTTCTGATTAGAATCTTTTGCTTTGATCATTGATCACAGGTTAGCTAAAAGCTGTTTAAAGGTTCTGGAAAAACAAGGTATGATTCATATAATACAACAAATATTCTATGACAGCTAAGATCACCTATTCCTTTGTCATTCGTTCTTTCAAAATGCAGTGTGAAGTTCTTCTAAAAGCAAATGTATTCAGCTGCAGGCAAAGCTAGAGCAACATCAAGAATACTGCTAAAAACTAGGCAAATAAGACTCAGAAAGCTTACACTTGTGAGTTAAAAGAATTGCTATGACTGGTCTATGAGCAAAAACCTCTTTGAAATAAAAACTTCTCTATGTGTTCATGTCACTTTATAACTTATTCATCCTATATGTATTTTTCTTGATTTCTACATGTCCCGGTTTGACAGAGAGCCCTTCATCTTGAAAAGATTTTTATCATTACATCCACAAGAAATCATTAAAGGAACATAAATAAAATTCAGTTTTCTTTAATAATAATAATAAGTATTGTATCTATGTTGCCTAATATAAAATTATGTCCAAATCGCTGATTTGAGAATAAATATTTAAAATTGTTTTGGAAGGCTCTTTGAGGCGTTATGCATCAAGACTTCTAAAACAACATCAGCTGTGGAAAAGTCAATGAACATTCACAACCTGCAACCAGTTATACAGCCTTCTAGCCCCATTGTAAGGCCTCACGCAGACATGCAAGCAATATTAAAAAATTAAATACAATAAATTATTTCTCTGTCTTCACAGCAGAATCCAATCACTGAAAATCTTAAAAAAAAAGCAGTATAGGGTACCATTCAAGGACAGAGGAGGAGGCAAGGACCGTAGGCAGATGGCATTGTAAGGGCTGGTGAATAGAAAGTATGCTTAGTATTGTATGTACAAAGGAACATCTAACTTTGAATCAAGTTTGGATTTTTTTAGTCTCTTCTTGAGAAAAATGTCTCTAAGAGACACTGCCTACCTTCAGCTCTACACTTCAAAATGAATTCTAATGTGGCATCCAGAACTCTGTTTTTTTTTAAACAAAACAAATAGAAAAAAATCAGGTACTGTGCACAACAGACCTCAAACTTAAGAAATACGCATTTTCTAAACATTTCTTAATCAAATACTCTAATAAATAAATAAATAAAGTTTATTTTTAATAGCTAAGCATCAATTTATTATTAACATTTCAATAATTTTTGTTTTAAGTAATTATTTAAAAGTTGTTATCATTATTATGACTTAATCTTGCAGCACCTTATTTAACAAACAGAAGTTCAGCAAGAATTCAAGCATTCCAATGTACAAAATCTTGTCTGTTTATCATTCCTGTCATTGCAGCCTATCTGTGACACTGAAAAGTATCTTTCTAGGGAAACTCTTTCCTGTTTGCACATCTACAAAAAAAAAACACCTTTCTAACAGGTTGTAGCCTGGACTGAGAATATTGGCAGCACTTTCTTATAGATATACTTCGTGGCATATTCAGTTTGCACAGTTTATGGTAGGTTTATAAATGATCCAGAGAACAAATTTGATAATGAAAGAGTTATTATTTTTAATAATTGCAATTGAAAATTTAACCTTCTCAGGTGACAAGTCATTGTTGCTTGGGCAGGGCAGAGAGTCCATAATCACAGAGCTGTAGTGTTGCCATTTCCTCTTGACACACCTCTCACGTTCCCTTCAGCTTGTCAATGTTGCTGGAATTACCAAAGCCATATCAGGCCCAAGTGGAGATAGATAAGGTAAAAGACACATTGCAGAAAAAGTAGCTGGAGAGCTGTTAACATTTCTCATTCTTGAGTCCTACATAAAATAGAAGCAAAAATACAATTATAATTTTTTTCTTGTTCTGGGTTTAATAGAATAACTCACTCAAAGAGAAATTTCTTGCATGGAGAGGTGAATCTGTTGTCATATTCTGGGCAGTTATCTCCCTGCCACATGGTCCTAGCTCTTGCCAAAACAATAACCTTGTAGATGGATCTGTAACAGTGACTTTAATTCATCCAAATAGTTGTAATTTTTCCCCTTTCTTTTTTCTGTTTGTTAATACTCAAATCACAGAGTTGATAAGATTTTCATCCTATTTTTACGGTTACAGAAATGCCAAGTGGCAACTATTTTAAGAAGAGGAAGAATAGAAAAAGGGGTAAATACTTACTACTTTTGCCAAATAATGACTGGAGGTTCTCTTTCCTATGCTGCCTTTACTTGGATCTTGATGGAAAAAGCTTTGGACTGGCACACAAATAGCAAAGACTGATCATGGAGAGGTAGGTTGTCTACAGATCATTACAGGGAAAGAATAATTGTAAATTATACTGCAGGAACGGGTAAAGAAAAATTAGTTTAATATTAAATACATGTTGGCTAAATATTTCGATGGGAAACCTTCCAAGGAAGCAATCAAAGTTTAATGACAGAAAGTAGTTCAGAACACAATGTACAAAAACATATTGAATAACTGCATTAGTAGGAGAATAACTATGCTTACAGCAGCCTGGTGGAGGCAAAGAACTAATCGGTGTTTTGCAGTTGAAGCTCATCCTAAATTCCCATTCTTTAAAATGGCTGTTTGGTAAAAAAAAAATAATAAAAAAATATGCTTTTCTTGTATCTAAATTACAATTTCCCCTAGAGTTTTGCTTTTGAAAAACTACCGTATATTTCCTTCATTTTTGTTCTCTTAAAACAAAGGTTTCCCCAGAGAAAGACAAACAGTAAACAACTGACATACACACTCTTAGTCATCTCCAGAATTCAGCTCTCTCCTGTTCCTCAGGGAGAATCAGATTCCATCATCTTTTTCTGCTCCTTGTTTCTGTGACTTAGTTACACATTTACTGATAAACAAGTGGACCAATATTAATTTTGGATCATAAGATTTTTCTTGGAGAAGTATCCTTTGCTTGATTTATTACCCTGACATCTTTTTATAGCCTTATTTCCAGAAAGAATAGAAAGTTTCAGGAAAAATACAACCAGCCAACCAAGCAAACAAACCAAACATGTTGTCATGTGTCTCTTTCAAGGTGTACAAGTGTTGGCTTCTGTTAAATACTCAGAAATATTTTCTAATCTATTATTCCATTCTGGTGTCATTATTTTCTTATCACAATTTCATTTTCTGAACCCCAAACTCCTGCAATATTGTTGTCAATGCAGTAGAATAACCCTATCTGATATTTAATTTCAGCTGAAGTTGAGTATCCCTCTTCCTTTTACACAGGTCTGAAGCATCAGCTACAGTTGCAGAGTTTGAATGCTGTTTCAGAAGACAAGAGATTTCCAACTAATAGGAAAAAGTGGTTGCCAGAAAACCTGCTGCAGGTCACTTTTCAAACTGAACTAGGACAGCAGTGCTGATTTGGTATCTCTGCTGCCTGTGACCAGACTCTGACAGTTTTGGACAAAGCTGTAGGAAAATACAAGAGGAATTTCCCACAGAAGACTTACCTGCTTATACACAATCCAGATTTCTTGTTCACAATACACTAGTTGTCTCTCAACTTTCTCCTGTGCTCTATTCACTTGACTAGAGGCAAACATCATCGTTTTACTCTGGAATTTTAGTAGTACTTCTTCTGGTAAATTTATGCACAAAAACTGAGATCTGGGCACCCTGATATACCAAAATGTCAAATTTCTAAGTTGCCTACTCTTTTCTCTGTGAGGAGAGAACATGAATAAATACTGCTCATTTTCACAATAACTAGAAATTAAGTATTTCTTTTTTACTTACCCATTAAACTACAAGAGTCTGTAGAATCCTGCCACTGTTAACATTTTCAGTCCATTTATATGATTATTTGATCAAGCAGCTCACATATAAGTTTTCTGAGGTGGAGATACTGAATAATAAATGGTTACTGTTTTTTAAATGAGCAAAAATTATTTTCCTCAGCAATGTTAATAATTTTAAATTTTAAGATATTAGAAAAATTTAACAGTATTTTTGGCTGAGAAGTCTCATCATAGTATTTTTAAAATGTCTATACATTTACATGTGAGCCTAGTCTTTGCATCAGAATTAAGAAAACACTTGTCTTTAACTTGCTCACTAAACAAAAACATTTAAGAAAAGAAGCGTCTCAAGATGTAAGGATCTTTCTAAACAAAGTTAGGAACTTATTTTAATTTTCCTATTTTTTTTTCCTTTAAAAAATTAAGTATATGTAAATTTCATCTAGGAATTGCACTTTTCTGTAAGAAATTAAGCATCTTCACTGGAAAAGGTAAAAACAAGTTAATCAAAGTTTGAGCTCTATGAGTTTTACTTCCTCCAGCAAAAACAAATGTCAGATTTGATGCAAAGCCATAGAGCTGATTACCACAGTGATACGTTTTTTTAATTTGCCTGCTTAAAAATTTTTCAGGTTATCAGCACTGTGCTTGAAGGAAACTAGAAAAAGGTGACATTTCTATTACTGTACCACGTTAGTTTGTGTAGCTTAAATCTTCTTTAAGTGTATTAGAAAGCCATAAGCTTTTAATTCTTTCTGTGAACTCTGACACTACAGATTTGTCTTCCAAGTTAAGCAGAGAAAGTTTCATAACATTGGTAGCAAAAGTTGCAGTTTTCATGACTGTAGAAACGGTAGAGCTAATAATAAAGCCAGATCAGTCAATACAAAGTGGTTCAGAACCACAGCTGAAACTGTTTTTACACCTTCTGAAGTCAAAAGATGATTTCTGCTTCTGCAATTCCTGTGACCAAAATTTAAACAAGAAATAACAGCTGCAAAGTCATGATTTAGTATCTGCATTTCTCCATGTACATATAAGTATTTTGGCAACACTTTCTGTAGAAAAATATCTTTGCCTAAGGAGTAGCTCAGCACAACTAGGCTCATATTTTAGACTGCACATAATTTATATATGCACACATATACATCAGGAAATAACATCCATGCATGACCAGTTAGTTGCAGGTTTCAAATCTGAAACACACAGCACAGCACTGCATCAATACTAGTGTCTCTGAAGCCAGGCATATATCCTTGCAGGACCTTTTTAAGACTGGCTTCGTTGACCAGGGACAAAAATTGAATCTTCCTCCTGTGGATATTTGTATAACCACCTTGTGCAATACACACATGTACACACATGCAGTCTCAGTCACAGTTCATTAGCATCCCATATGTGAATCTGTTTGACAGTTCTGTCTATGAGTATTCAACACAGAAACAAATGCAAAGACTAGTTTTTACCCTAAAGTGAAATAATATTAGACTGTCCCAAGACATTGATCAAAAGACATGCAGACCATTGCACTTTCAAAGGAAGTCTGTCTCTATCAGCATCAAAATCAGTGGACCGAAAAATCTGCAGTGTCTAAATACTGTTTATAGCTTTGCTGTTATGTTTCTATTTAGTGATACAACCCATGTGGCATTTTTTCTTCCGTGTGGCTGACATCTGTTGCTCATCTGAAGAAAGAAATGGAAAAACAGTTTATTCTATTTTCCTTCTGCTTTGTACATTTAAAAAATGTCATTTTAAATTACCATATTTTCCTCCAAAAGTAGTAGGAAAACACAATTTGCATAGCAGCAATTGGCTAGCATCCTTGGCCTCTTTATTATCAACTGCTTTTATTTTTTATTTGTGTGGTGAGCACAGACTCACTGGCAAAGGCCAAACTTAAGGAGGTGTTATCTCCTCCATACCCATTAGTGCTAATTGCATCAGTACATCCCTGTAAGACATTATTGTGTATAAGTACATAATTTCCTTTCCCATTTCTTCAGATGAAAAAATAGGAATTATATTACTGGTAAACAGTAACGTTTATTTCTACTGGTTTTCTTTATTTCGTGTGTCTAGGTTACATAGAATGGTTTGGGGTGGAAAGGACCATTAAAGGTCCTCTAGTATAACTTCCCTGCAGTGAGCAGGAACATCTGCTACCAGATTAGGTTGCTCAGAGTCCCATCCAACCTGACATTGAATTTTTCCAGGGGTGAGGAATCTACCACCTCTCTGGGCAACATGTTCCAGTGTTTCACCACCCTCACAGTAAAAAAAAATTCCTTATATCTAGTTTGAATTTATCCTCTTTTAGTTTAAAAATACTTTCGTCTGAGTGTGAGGTCAGGTCTATGTTTCTTTCTCCTTTTTGTATTGATTTTCATGGGAAAAAGTACTTGTGTGCATTGCATGGAAGGAAAATATTAGGGTGGTTTGACTTTTACACTCTGACCTAGATAAAGCCTAGTTTTGTGTTAAATTAAACTAATTTATGTTAAAGAACTAATCCTGAGGCTAGATGAAGGCGATGTAGAACACATAAGGATGTACGCAGGAATCTTGCAAAGGAGTTATCAATGAGATTTCTCTTCTGGAGTGCTAAGTTCTTTCACAGTAAGTGTTTGGTAACTTGATCATCTGTCTCAGCAGTGTGAAGACATAAATTTTGGCTTTGCAGTGGTTTCTGGAGGTTAACACATTTCACCCAAACAATGGAATGAATTCCAAGCATAAAAAGCTTGACTCACAGAAATAGTGCCATGGTCATAGTGGGTACCAGCAGGAGGGGGTGGGACTAGTCATTTGTCAAAATACCTATTTGTCTCTTTAAATTTCTTGACCATATCTATCCTCATGGTACTGAAGTCCTATCTAATGCAAATGTCATCCATGTTTGTGAATTATGCATAATGCTGTTTAATTATTTGTATAGGTATTTCCATATTGCTGATCGTTGCAATATCTGGGTCTCCAGAATAATTTAGTTTCATTAACCTTCAACTGACTACATATAAAATAAACCATATGTTCTTTGATAAGTACAGCTAAATTTTGTTCTTATTGACTTGTTCAATATCCAGCCTTCTAGACAAAACACTACTGTGGGAAATAAAAATGGTGAAGCAGGGGAAAAAATACAGCCTAAACTATATGGTCATTGAGAAAGAATAGAAAAGTAACACCTGTAACTCACAGTTTTCCATCTCATTCTTAGTCTGTTGGCCATCTTCTAGTTGCTTTAATATATAGTAAACATTTACAAAGACAATTTTGGCAGAAGAGCACTGACTGGCAGCTTTACAAGTAAATGTCAGCTCTGAGCTGTCCCAGGCCTCTGTGCAATACATCAGAGATTACTTGGCATCCTGAGTATCTGACCTGTTCCAAGTAGCAATCTGTATTCTCATTTCTAAAGAATTCTAGAAGATTACTTTTAAAAAACTCTAGTAGCTAAGAATAGTTTTGTGCAAATAAATAGCCAATAACATTTCATGCACAGATTTCCTGTCAAGATTACAGAACTTCCAGATTACTACTGCTTTGTCTGATTCATTTATTACCCTAACTCTGTGTGTTTCACTATATTTTGGTCTTAGTTTTAGGAGGAAAAAACCTACAAATCAAAAATGTTCATGTCCCTTGACATGTACAGATATCTATATCTATATGTATATATCATAGAATCATACAATGTGTGGGGCTGGAAGGGACCTTTAAAGGTCATCTAGTCCAGCCTCACCTCTGAAGTGAGCAGGGAGCTTTTTAACTGTATCAGGTTGCTCAGAGTCTCATCAAACCTGACCTTGAATGTCTCCAGGGATGGAGCCTCTACCACCTCTCTGGGTAACCTGTTCCAAGATATAATTCCAATTTCTATCACATCCACTGTACTGAGGATCTCTCCAGTGGTTTGGTTAATCTTTCTGTAAGCAGAAGATTTGTTTAAATCGTATCGTTCTTTTCTGCAAAATTAGGAATTTCAGCAATAAAAAATATCAGTGTTACAACCTTGATTCATTATTATAGTTTTGAATAGACTAATCCTAACTGAACTCCTAGTTCTGATGCTCATGAAGGGACAAACATTGTCCCACTAAGTCTAACCCACTTATTGGACTGTCATGCACACTACCGTAAGAGGTTAAAATTTGCAGACAAATAACTCACAAGTGTGAATTAACCAAATATCATTTCTTGTAGCTAAGCAAAAGTTTTGAGAAAGGATTTGGTAACTCCAAAGTATCTTTCTGATATGAAAAAATAATGGTTTCAGATAAAATAACTTAAAATAATTTTTAAATCTTTTGGTTCCAATTTATAAACATATTTCTTAAATCTCAGTTTACATTTTGAAGAATGAAATAAATATCTATTCCCTGCTGCTTAGGGTGACACACTGTTGAGCAGTCAGTGTCAGTTTAGATGAGAAAAATATAATTATCTGTGCATGTGAAGGGCATGACTTTCCCTTGCTTCCTACAGTAGGTTTTCTAAGGTGCAAAACAGTCTTTTTTTAACAGAGGAAAAGGAGGAAACTATTATTGCAGCATTTTCATATTGATTAAATTATAGTAAATACTGAAAAAAAAATTTAAAAAGGTTTTTTACAGGATAGAAATATACCTGTTAATACAGATTTAATAACATGAAGAACTCTTAAATGAGAAGTATATATAAAAACATTTCTCGAATTTAGGTGAAGTAGGGCTAAAGAGGCAGCTACGTAGCACTTCATAAAATAAAAACCTGTTTTGGGGATTTGTAACTTCTTCAAATTTTGGTGAAACATCTTATTTTTACAATGGAATCTATCAGAATCTTTATTATTACAACTATGCAATTTTTTTTTTTGCTACAAGATTTCCCATGTCATTCATATGTCTCTAACTGCATATTCCCATAAAACTTCAATCAGGCTGGTATACAGAAAATGTTTCGTATGTTAAATCCACCATTTTTTTTCTTCCTTTGAACTTTTTAATATCACAGGAAATCAGGAGGATGGATATGTTTACTACTTTGGGCAAAGTCATAGCTTACAGAAATGCCACAGTTCATAGTTACTTGGAATGGAGAAGAGAAAAGGTTCAAATACTGAATTTCAGCAGTCTACACTCATTGTAAGTTCTGGGATGAGCAGGACCTCTAAAGGTAAGATCATCCATCCTCAGTCAGCTCAAGGACTCAGTAGTCTCAGTCACCTGTTTCCAACACTGATTGTAAATTAATATTCAGTGGAGAACTGGAACTAGCCAGATACTTTTTCTACCAGTTGTAAAACAAAATTAGGCATCCCTGAGCTAAGAGTCAAGGGAGCTTTCTTTTCTCCAATTTGATGGGCTGCGACACTATGGAAACAAAGATATTATGGTATAAGATACAATATCAGTTTCTTTTCACTGTTATGTTTCCTTTTAGTTTATTATCCTGAACACAACAATGGAAAACCACAAATTCTCAGTTGAAGTTCAGGAAAAGAAACAAATATTTTCCTGAATGCTTATTGCCCAGAAAATTAATTTCTTTTTGCCATAAGGGTTCCCTGAAATGAATGGCTGAATGATCCTTTTCTCGCACAGAAGTCAAAAAGGACAGAGTTTTCAAAAAAACATATTATCTATACTGGCACAAATACATAAATGTCCTTAACTTGATCTTCAGCTAAGAGTTGGCATAAAAAAACATGGACACAAAAGGTTGTTGCTCATTCTTAATTAAAGTAATTCTTAATAAAGGATTAAAGTACATTATAAAGTTGATTAGCTTTCTGCCCTAAATTTTCTTTCAAAATTTATGTGTGTGGTCAGTAATTTCAAAGTGAACTTCAAATAGGAAATGTTGCGTGAAGTCCAGTTATATGTCTATAAAGGATATAAGGTCAATGAATTTTTAAAAACCTAAAAAAGATGTGACTCAAACAAAGAACTGTTGTCTCTCTCAACCTTATAGATTTGAACAGTCACACCACTGACAAATATAAGACCAAATTGTCTTCTCTTTTAAGAAATACAATGTGTCGGTTTACCCCTTCAAAGTTTGTTTTTTTTATTTAGAGAATTTCTAAGTTTGGGGGGGGGATAATGAATTTACGTTCAAAGTGAATTCTAGGATTTATTTTTTTTTTTTAAGAATGTGTTGTAGTCTGAAGCTTTTCATTAAAATATTCTCAAAACACTTCATAATATAGTATATAGTTTATTCTATAGTTCATTCCTAGAATTCACAAAGTAAATATATTAAGTCTCAGGAAAGCATAAGCAAGCAAAAATTGCAGGGTAGTTGTTGCTTAAAAAGGAGTAGATGTGTCACAATACACTTTATAATAATACACAGTGGAGGAAAAAAACCTTTAAAACCAAATATTGCTCTGTACCAGGTTTATATATCCATGTTATATATGGGTTCTTGTGTATGAATAACAGGACTTGAACTTAAGAGACACTTTCAAACTACCAACACAACTGTCAGGTGACATCACCTGCTGTTTCTTTGAGTGGACTGAAAAGGGGCACCAAAGCACCTCCTCATCCCTGACGTGACAATTGATATGTCTTTGTGGAAATGCAGGTGATCTGGAAAAACAACTATCAATACCAAAAAACGGTGGAGCACATGCTACTGTCTAAAATTCTGTGTAACTCAATCATGCTACTTGCACTAACTTTTTCCCACTCTGCTTCTGAACTTTCCCAAATTAAATTTAGGATTCAAGTGGCATTAGTATGCCTATAATCTAATCCAAATAGATATCCCTAATCACATTCATAATTTTGGCTCAGCCCTAAATTAACTTCACCATAACTTTAAATGTATTACAGTACTATTCTCTAAGACTCTCTTTACCAAGGAACCTACTAGCACCAAAAGATCATGTATGTCTTCATTTTACTTCCAAAATCACCTCTACAGCTTTCTATCTCAAATAATTATAAAGATATTGGATGCTGAAGTATATTTACAGTTAGTATGCAATTATAATAAGGTCTTGTAATACTCTCAAGAACCTCACTGAAGTCACAGTAGTATTACTTACAGGCCAGACCACAGTATAAATGCAACATATCAAACTATTTTTAGCAGCTAAAAAACTGATGCTTCTAGTTGTCAGAAATGTGTATTCCACCTCCTGTCTTTGGAGTGTAATGTGACAGGCTGCACATCAGAGATCATTCATGTGACTGGACAACCAAATAAAAAACTATAAAACTATAAATAAATAAAAAACTGTAAAAGTGCATATAATCATATTCCATATTCTGAAATGGAACTTTCCACTGTAAAATTCCAGCACTCCAAAATAGGTCTTTCTGCAAACGAGGACATGTCAGTAATTACCTTTTTTCCTAAAACTATGGATTATCATAAGAATGACACGTTTTCTTACTAATGTAGGGGTTTACAATTGATGATTTTGAATTCACTGTCATCTCACAATAACTGTTTTTTATTGTACTTGCAGAGACTTACCATAGAATCATAGAATCACCTCAGTTGGAAAAGACCTTTAAGATCGAGTCCATTAACCCTACTCTACCAAGTCCAGCACTAAGCCATATTCCTAAGTGCCACATCTAGATGACTTTTAAACATGTCCAGATATGTTCCAATGCCTGACAACCCTTTCAGTGAAAAGTTCTTCCTAATGTCTGTTCTAAATCTCCCCTGGTGCAGCTTGAGGCCATTCTCTCTTGTTCTATCACCAGTTACTTGTGAGAAGAAACCAGTTCCTACCTCTTTACAACGTCCTTCAGGTAGTTGTAAAGGGCAATAAGGTCTCCCTTCAGCCTCCTTTTTATTACGGCAATATAAGTTTGAAAAAGAGTACAGAACTTCATCTACTTCACTCCTTAGTCAAACGGTAAAATCAGATATTTCTGTGTCATGCCAGATAGGTACGTCTATCCTGTTCAAAAAAGCCTCAACTGACGCAGAATATACAATTTCATAGCACTTTCTGTATAAAAGAAGTGCCTCGGACATGTCAGCATTTGCAAAAAAAAAGACTTTTTTTATTCATGTCAGGCAGGAGGAGTTTCCAAGCATACTGTATGTATTGTGTTAAAAAAAAAAAAAAAAAAAAAAAAAAAAAAAAAAACCCAAAAGCCAACAAACAAAAAGGTGTAGTCCAGCCTTGAGTCTTTTGAATAAAAAATGAGTGATCTCACTCTTGCTTGCCTCCCTAACAAAGAGTCAGTCTACAGATCAAGACATTTATTATCACGGATGGCTGTAAAAATTACAATATTCCGGCACAATTAGGGGTTTAATTTTGAGGTAATTCTGTGAAAACACATCTCTCCAAGACTTCCTACTGTCAACATCCTTGGTGTAATTTATTTTTTAGTAGTTGTGTTCCTGTGACTTCTGGTTCTTTCATGTGGAAAATACTTTCCCACCAATTTTAGCCAACTGGTTCTGCAGAGTTCCTGAAAATTGGGACCTGAACTACTTAAAGATTTCGGAAAGTGACCTCATGGATTCTTCCCTTCTGCTTTTGCTGTTGGATTGGGTGCTAGTTGTTTTTCCTTTCTGCTATTGCAAAATACATCTTCAAGCACTAATTACCTTTTCCTATTATTACAAAAGAGAAATAAAGTAAAAATTTTCATGTCAGAGGTAAACAAAATGTCTTGCTAATTTACAATTGCATTTTAAATCAAAGAAAACCCACAATCCTTTTGCTGGTCGTAGTTTTAGATAGGAAAGTTGATAGCCAGTAACCAACAAGTAATTGATCACCAAGTGAGGAATCAATCCCAAACATAAACCTATGGTTCATTCTTCTGGTCAGCACATTTATTTTGTTTTTGTATTTTTGAAAATATAAACAAACAAATACCGATAGAAAATATATCAATTTCAAATCCACAGATAAAGGCAAAATCTCTTATTTTTTGGATGACCCTGTTGTCTTGAACAGCCAGAATATCAGAATATACAGTTGGCTAGAGATGAGAATTTTTGTTCAATACACATTTTACAGTAATTATTAGCAGCTTAATTACATCTTTTAAAATTTCTTTTTTTTAGTGCACTTTGAACCGAAGCATTTACTGCAGCCAGTAAAAGCCAGTAGGGCAAAGGGTGAATTCTGAAATGGTCTGCAACCAATTTTTTTTTTCTATTTAAGCACAAGCAAGTTAGGTGAACATAGACTGAAGGAATGACAACCTGAGATCCCTTCCAGCCTTAATTATTCTGTAACTATGGAATGAAATTCAGCTCCTGTGGATTTGAAATCTTTTGTTCATGACCAGATTAATCTCAAAGTAAATGGATGGGAATATACTTTTGTGCCTTTTTTGCCTTAAAAAAGCATGCCAGACAAGAGAGTATGTTGGAAATGAAAATATTTCACATATAGATGCAAACACCCACATGCTTATCTGTGTGTATATGGAAGAATTAATTCAGTTTAGATGAAAAAGTTTGAATGACCAGGAAGGTGTCATTCAATGGTTCTAAGTTAAATGCTGATGTTTACCTTACTCAATCTCGAAATATATCTCATTAAAAGCGGTCTCAACTTTTAATAAGGTCTCATCAAAATGGAACATTAATTAACTGGGAGACATTTACTGAGACATCACAGAATTGTCATGGTTGGAAGGGACCTCTGAAATCACTGAGTCCAACTGTCACCACAAAAAAAAACCCCAAACAAACACAAACAAACACACACAATCCACCAGAAAACACCCGCAGAAATAAAACATATAACCTTGGCCGCTAGAGCATGTGCTAAAATGCCACATCTACATGTTTCTTGAATACCTCCAAGGATGGTGACTCAGCCACCTCCCTAGGCAGGCTGTTCCAGTGCCTGACCACTCTTTCAGTATGGAAATTCTTCCTAATACCCAATCTAAACCTCCCCTGCCACAACTTCAGGCCATTTCCTCTAGTCCTGTCGTTATTTACTTATAAGGAAAGGTCAACACCCACTTCCCTACAATCTCCTTTCAGGTAGTTGTAGAGGGCAATGAGGTCTCCCCTCAGCCTCCTTTTCTCCGAACTAAACATCCCTAGTTCCCTGAGACGTTCCTCATATGACTTGTTCTCTAAATGCTTCACCAGCTTCATATCTCTCAGAAAGAGTGATTCTTTTTCAGTGCACAGATAAAACTAGACTTCTCAATTGAAAATCACAGTCTGTTCCCTCGGTGAAATGTGCTTTTTAAGCCATGGAGATGCTAGAATTTAAAATGTATTAAATTTCCAAGATCTTTCTAAGTCTGAGTTTCTGTCTCATGAGTAATTCTGATCTTTCAACACTGAATTTCAAGATTATTAGGATGACCAGTTCACAAACTTTCTCACATAAAAGTCTGTTTATCTGTTTAGAATTGAAAGTGACTTAATCACCATGCTTAGTATTTTATTGCAATCAAAGTATATCTGTCCTGTTCCATTTTGGAAGTGGTATCTTAATTAAGATGTGGTCCAAGTTCCTTACATTCTATCTCTTTTTTAAAACATAGGTTTATTCTGAGACAGGCCTTCCAAGACAGAGTGTGGTTGTAGAACCCCTGTGAGGGACAATCTTAGTTTAACAAGAGGAGACTTGATACATCATGCTTAATGTTTGGTCACAGAAGAGAAAGAGAATAAATGAAGTATATTTAACTTGCAAAAAATTCAGCTGACTTGAAATTGAATGTCTTCTTTTTTATTTTAAAAAGAAATTGTAATATTTAATTTCAGACTTACTGTTAAATGCCAGCAAATCAAATAGGTGCTCAAGCTGTTGCCTATTCTGCATTGGTTGATCAGGTGATACATTTCCTCTTAATAGCCACAGTAATCATGGTACTATATACCTGATATATAGTAAAAAAAAAGGGGGTTATTCCTAGTGATCTTCAGATAACTATCATTTCCCTATGTTATTGTTCATATCTAGTTCTATCTCAGCTAAATATACATCAAGGGTCAGCAGTGGAATGCAATAAGTCACAAAACGTGGTTGCTTTGTTTTGTATAATGTTTTAACAACATTATAACAAGAGCTGCCTGAAATGGAAATATGGTGGGCTGGGTTTTAGGAGGGGCAATATGGGAGAAAATGCACTGAAATTGCATTATATTTTCATGAAAACAGGGGTTTTTTTAAAAAAAAAAAAACTGAAAAACTTACTGAAATAAAGATTAATTTTTAAAAAAAAAAAGGTGAATAGATATATTTGTTGCACATGTTCACCTTTTGAAAAAGAAAATTTATTGGCTCTCATATTTTGTTTTCTTCTAATACTTGTACAGTATTATTGTTGTGACATTTGAGTGCCATATGGTCCATTGAGCATTAGGTTTTATTTTCATTCAGTTCTGCAACATCACTCCTAAAAAGATGTATAAAGAAAAGAAATGTTAAATGGTTTCACAAGTATTTTCTAATATCTCACAGAATAACAGAACTATATTATTATTATGATAAATCTGCAGGGAAAGCATCCTACTAAATTGTGCTAGATGGTTATAACTGAAATATTATTCAGTCTCTCATTTGAAGATCTAGTGATGGATAAATACTGTTTTCTCAACAAAGAAAAGATATAACAAGCAGACAATGTTTACAGTTCAACTTTGCAAAATTACTTTGTAAAAATACATGTTGTTGGATTCCACATGTGCTAGATCTTATTCTGATTTAATAAAAATCTCTTACTTGTGTTAAGTTTGTTTCCCCATAGTGTTGGCTGGGAATTGTAGGGTATTTTATGAACAACCAGAAACCCCTATACCAGTTGTTTTCTTGCAGAATTTTCCAAAGCTGAAACTGGGTTTGCATTAGCGTTACAGGGAAGAATGCTAGAAAGCAATCAGTCTCAGAAAGAGGCAGGGAGGCAGTAAAATGGCCTGGCAAACTTTAAACTTATTATTACATAAAATGGAAAGTCAGGTGTAATCTCAGTCACCAGGTAAGGTTGAAGGCAAAGAGCATTTCTTTGATAAGTAAAGCCTAAAGAGATGTCTGACCAGAAGTCTGCAGCCATAAGAAATTATTTTTATTTTCAGTTTTCACATCCACTTTTGAAACGACTTCTCAAAAAGGAAAAGAATAAAGCAAAATTAGTTACTGTCCTTCCAAATCCGTATTCTGAAGAGTAGAATTAACTGTCTTCCAAAGAAATCTCTGTTCACATAGGAAAGCTGAAATCAACATAGTGAGAATTTTCTTCCATTAATTAGTTAATAATAATTTGTAATAATAATTACGTAATTATTAATACTATTAATGGCACAGAACACTTACACAGTATATCATCTAACAGCTTGGAAGAAACAAATCCACCTGAGCAGCAAGAGGCTCCAATATTGTTCCTCAAGCAGCAGGCTACAGCTGATTTGGGAGTAGGCAATGGAAAGTGGAAAAGAAACAAAACAGAAAGGTACACTTACATCATCCATCATCTCAGCAACCTGAGAGCTTCAAAGAGCTCCTAACAGATATTAAGTTTGCTTCTCCCTGAGAAAAAAACTTAAAAGAGTTCACATTTAGCCTGAGTAAATCCAGTGTGATGCACAGGGAAAGGACAGATAAAAGTAACTTGCATTTTATTCATAGAAAGAATAGTTTTTAGGAAGATACTAAAGTTTCTGTACTCTGTAAAGCATTCTGGTTTTCAGATAGCAGCTTAAAATTCTGAATAATGCAAAAATGCATACTGTCATATACTATATGACACAGTGGAGTTACAACACACAGAATGATTCATATATAATTGCGACTTCACATCTGATATTTTCTTGCCAAACAAGATAAAACCCATACTGATAAGAATGCAGTAAAAATTTATACCTTGTGTTTTAAAACCCACATATACATATACATTACAATTGCACAAACTGTATGGTAAATCAGTCAGCAGAGTCAATGCTTTTATGTCTTAAGCAGAATGGCAGACAAATGTCACTAACTGTGCAGGTGTTCATTAATGTAAAGCTAAAGCCATTGCATCACAACCTAGAAACAATGAAATGTAAAAATGAGACCTCTCAGAGCCTGTGTAGCCCAATGAGCACGTCTACCAGGAGCTGTTATTCAAATAAACAAGCAGTTCATTAGTTTGTTATTGCTGGCCCTAAATGTATAAAACTCTTTGAGAAAAAACAAGGCATGACAGTCACAATCTGTTTGGGTCTGCTGAATCCAATCAAAGGACTTGGAGAGTGCATGTTGGTGCTGTGAGACTGAGGAATGTAAGTGGAGGCACAGGGTCTGAGGAACCCTCCACAGCCTGTTTTGAACCTGCTAATGTGCTCTGCTCACTTAATGGCATCTTATAAAACATCTGGTCTCAAACGCTCAAATATTTATTCAGTATATGGAAATCTGGTATTACACTACTGCTGTTTCTAGGAACAGCTTATATAAACAATCTGACATGATAGTGCCATATGGTTTTATTTCTTGAGTGCTTTGACTACATTTTTTTAGGGGAAGGAGGGTGATTAATTGGAGTGATTTATAGGTCCCCCTTGCTTCCTTCAAGGTGCATGATGACTAAGCTGTAAATGCTACAAATTTTGGTGTCCAGGTTCATAAGGATTTTCAGTTAATGGTTAACTGAGTGACAAATCTCTGCAGTGCATTCATGTGTGACTCCAGTGAGTAGGTGGTAAGGCATAAGTCCTTCATAGAGTACGAATGTGCAGGCTGAAAAGGAAGTATGTTTTACAGGCTCTATGTGCTTTTACCATGCCACATTTACCACACATTAGTGAAGGCAAATACAAGGAAATGAGAGCATTTGAAGAGACAAATAGGTTGTGGCTCTTTTGCAAACATTAGTAACAATTTGAATACTGTACCTGTGTAAAGACTGAATCTGCAGACTCTGGGTTAGGTTTAAAGTCTCAGGAATTCGATCAGCTTGAAGATGCTGTTTGTCCTGACATTCCTTCCTCTCCAGCCTGACTCTCAGGCCCTGGCATCACAAGCTTGTCTCACAGAACTGCCATCTTTCTGACAAAACTCTCACTTTAGCTACTCAAACATGCCAAAATGTGAGTTTAGCACTTGGCAGTTTCGAAGACACCTAGATAGAGGATGTGTGGAGTCACGTGGATACTCCTATGCGACATGACCTGGGCTGTGGGCAATTGAGTAGGAAGTGACAAAGATGTATTCAACTGCAGGACCAGCTTCCTCCATCTTTGTTGTGTGTATCTTCATCATGAACATCTGAGCCCTGAAAACGTGTTTTGTTCAGCTTAGTTTGACTTGCTGCCTATTTCCTTCACAGGTCATTTGCTCACATGGTTTTGCAGGTGCAGTTCATCCCTATGCTTCTGCTATGGAGTTACCAGAAGAAGCAGGAAGACAGTAACTATCTGGTAGTAGTAGGGAGACTCACAGCTGTGTGACTGCCTCTGTACACATACTGCAAATAAACTGTCTCTGAAATGTTTTCACCACTTCTGTACTGTTGTTTAGTTTAACTGTACTGATGCTAGGAATGTAGCAAATTGTCTGTTGCTCACCATTTGGTGCTACTAATTATACACTTGGTACTTACCTATTGTTCTCCTGTGAAGTTTGTCAGGCATGGGGGGCTAGGGAGCAGAAACCATGTCACATTCTAAGCTGGCTAGACACAGGTCAAGGTTAAACCCTTGGGTGATCTGTGTCTTGGCAGTCCATAGACACACCCATGAACCTTTTATCTTTCAGACCATGTAGGTCCTAAAACAACTCAGAATACCAGAGTGCAAATACGTAAATTGCTGCATCAGATCAGACTGGTAGTCCACCTTGTGAAGAGCCTTTTACTGTAGAAATATAAAGTGTATTGGAAGAAACAATCCTGCAATAAGCATTTTTCAGTGCTTAAACAGTAAGCTTATCGGTAAGCTCAGTGGCATTTACATATTATCAGGATATAATAAGTTCTGCTGACTCATTTTGCCTACAGTAAAGTATATTTCCTTGTTGTACCTTGGAATGAGAGGTTTATTTAATTTATTCATTGCTCTTATAAGAAAGGTCAAAGAATACTTCCACAGTGCCTTGCTGCTGTTAAATCATTTTAATATACATCTTTTCCCTTTCTTGTATTAATATTTTCCCGAAGGAAAAGATCTCTTCCCTTCTTTTTTCATGGAATATTTTGTTAATTTCTTCATTAATCCTACTCTGGGACTCTGCAAACTAGTAGTATATCCTTTTCAGCCAGAAGTGATAAAGGCTAAATACAACACTAAATATGAAATGGCACTTGACTTGTAGATGACACTATGGATTTTAAACTCATATATATATATATATATATACACACACATATATATACACATATATATGTATAAATATATATATGTAAATAGGTCAGTGTCCAAGTGGAAGAAATGATGAGTGGTGTTCCCCAGCATACAGTAGTGGGACCAGTACTGTTCAACATCATTCTTAGTGACATGGACAGTGGGGTTGAATGCATACTCAGTAAGCTGGGGTAGCTGACACACTAGAGGAATGGGACACCATGCAGCAAGACCTTGACAGGCTGGAGAGGTGGACCAATGACAACCTCATGAAGTTCAACAAGGCCAAGTGCAAGGTCCTTCACATTGGTTGGCACAATCCCAGGCAAAAATACAGGCTGGGAGGAAAATGGTTAGAGAGCAGCTTTGAGAAAGACCTGGGGGATGGTAGTAGGTGACAAGCTCGACATGAGCTGCCAGTGTGCACTTGCAGCCCAGAAAGCCAATCACATTCTGGGCTGCATCAAAAGAGGCATAGCCAGCAGGTCGAGAGAGATAGTTCTGCCGCTCTACTCTGCTCTTGTGAGACCACAAGTGGAATACTGCATACAGTTCTGGAGCCCTTAGCATGAGAAAAACATGTACCTGTCAGAAAGGATCCAGAGGAGGGCCATGAAGACGATCAAAGGACTGGAGCACCTCTGCTACGAAGACAGGCTGAGAAAGTTGGAGCTATTCAGCCTGGAGAAGGCTCCAGGGAGACCTTATAGCAGCCTTCCAGTACCTGAAGAGGGCCTCTAGGAAAGCTGGGGAGGGGTTTTTTATCAGAGAAGATAGCGACAGGACAAGAGGTAATATTTTTAAACTGAAAGAGGGTAAATTTACGTTAGATATTAGGAAGAAATTATTCGCCATGAGGGTAGTAAGGCACTGGAATAGGCTGCCCATGGAGGTTGTGGATGCCCACTCCCTGTGGACGTGTTTAAGGCCAGGATGGATAACACCTTGTGCAGCCTGGTCTAGTGTGAGGTGTCCCTGCTCATAGCAGGGATTAGCATTTGGACTAAGCATCAGTTTGTTGGCTATTCTTCACAAACACACATTAATTTGAAGAAGTATGAAGTTGACACTTCTATCAGCAGGAGGCTCAGCAATATATCCAAAGTTTAAAATATTTGGAGATCTGATTATTACAGGCTGGAGAGTTGGGCGGGGAGAAACATGATGAAATTCAACAAGGGGAAGTGTAGAGTTTTGCATTTGGGGAAGAACAACACGATGTCCCAGTATAGGTTGGGGGCTGACCTGCTGGAGAGTAGTGTAGGTGAAAGAGACCTGGGGGTCCTGGTAGACAGGAGGATGACCATGAGCCAGCAATGTGCCCTTGTGGCCAAGAAGGCCAATGGCATCCTGGGGTGCATTAGAAAGGGTGTGGTTAGTAGGTCAAGAGAGGTTCTCCTCCCCCTCTATTCTGCATTGGTGAGGCCGCATCTGGAGTATTGTGTCCAGTTCTGGGCCCCTCAGTTCAAGAAGGACAGGGAACTGCTGGAAAGAGTCCAGCGCAGAGCTACAAAGATGATGAAGGGAGTGGAACATCTCCCTTATGAGGAAAGGCTGAGGGAGCTGGGTCTCTTTAGCTTGGAAAAAAGGAGGCTGAGGGGTGACCTCATAAATGTTTACAAATATGTAAGGGGTGAGTGTCAGGGAGATGGAGTTAGGCTCTTCTCAGTGATGACCAGTGATAGGACAAGGAGTAATGGGTGTAAATTGGAGCATAGGAGGTTCAAGGTGAATATCCGAAAAAAATTTTTTACTGTAAGAGTGACAGAGCACTGGAACAGGCTGCCCAGGGAGGTTGTGGAGTCTCCTTCACTGGAGACATTCAAACCCCACCTGGATGTGTTCCTATGTGATGTGCTCTAGGTGACCCTGCTCTGGCAGGAGGGGTTGGACTAGATGATCTTTCGAGGTCCCTTCCAACCCCTAGGATTCTATGATTATTTATTTTTATATATACTCCACTTATGTCACCACAAGCTTTCCACAAATTCCCTCTCTTCCTCTTTTCTTGGTGTGCCTGTGTGAGTCGATGATACTTTGCATTTGAACTTTCGGTCTCTTCTTCCCTGAAATGCTCTGCAACCTGCAATTTTCTGATGCTTTCACCATTTCACAGCTACTTCTGCTGCTTCTGCAGACTGCTAGGCCTGTAAATATGGTGCAGAATGTGGCTTTCTGAGTCACCCAGAAGTCCACAGTAGTCTCAGAAATTATATTTTCAAAGGATAGGGAGATAGATTTAAGTATGAGTAGATGTGTATATAAGGGACAAGCATGAAAATATATAATTTAAGGCTCTTGATCATCTAATGATGATCAGATATGAGGATCTGAGGCACCTCAATTAACATACTTGCAAACAAAATAAATTGCACCTGAAACATTTCATATGTTAAAAAAAAAAAATTGGACTCAAACTGTTACCATTTAGAAGCAGCCTCAGAAATCCTCAGGTGGGCTATAACAAGCAGATGACCCTAATCAAACCCTTACATCTAATATTAGGATTTTTTAGAAATTCTTGATTCCCTCATCTTGATTCAGTTTTAGCTTACGTACAAAACCAGATGGAGGTAAATTTTTTATATTTGGTTTAAGTGTGGCCCAGGGGTACATCAATCTTTCCAAACAAATTGATTTCAAAAGAACCTAAGTGTTTAGTCAATACCTAATAGTGATTATTCATGGGGTTTCAGGTACCATCAATTCTAAATGTAAAATTTCCCGTCATAAGGGCTTCAATGTGACTTCCAGCCAAGGTTTATTGCTACTTAGAGGTTCAGGACTGATAATATTCAGTGCAGTACTGATTATTTTAATCTCCATAGTTCTTTTCATTCAGCCTTTAAGAAAACACCTCTTTTGGCTATGGATGTAACGACCCAGGTAGGGCAACCCAGGAAGATTCAGATTGGACCCCCTTGCTTTCTAAACTCCTTCTCAGAGAGGAGCCTCGGTGTGGCTGGATCTAACCTTTGTCTCAGACCTGGCCTTTCCATGGAGAATGATTAAAATGTCGCAGTCGGAGGAAATGCTCGACCGTCCGATACCCCTTGGTCAGATTAAGGTGAAACGACACTCAAGGTCTGTATTTGAATATTAGGTTTAATTAAGACTATAGAAGGAATACAGATACTCAGTTATTATCTTAGGCTGCACAATCATAAAGGCTGGCATTTAGATCACAACAGTACGATACATATTTGTTTAAGCTTCACAACCTGAGAAAAAAATTGTGGTTAAACCTTGTGTTACCTAATGGTTTTAGGAAGGGAGAGAGAAAGGAGGAGAAGAAAAGTTTAGAGAGATAGACAATAGAAAATCAGCAGTTCTGGATCCAGTGTTGGGCCAGTTGATGGGGGAGAGCTGGTGTCAGTGAGGCTCCCAAAGCCCACCATTGCAGCCCCCTTTTTTATAGGCCTGGTTTCCTTGTTTCTCAGGGATAAGCAAGTGTGATTGACTGGTAAGACTGAGCAGCTGGAGTGGACTTTCCCCCCCTCCACCCCTCAATCATTGTCCTTATCTCAATCGCTGTATGTGCAGGCCCAGGCCATATGCAGGCCATCATCATTGTCTCCATCCTCTCAGGCAGGCCTTTTGGGATGCAAATGAGACTTTGTTTGAGGGGTTACTATGGGGTTTTGACACCAATTCCAGCAAGTACCAGTCCTGAGGGCTGGTCCCTCACAGTGGAGTATTCCATTGTACTCTTCCAGAATATTTCATTCAAAATGACCATAAATTCAATTTTTCAGAAATAAACTGGTAGCTGATTTTCTGCTATAAGGTAGTACATAAAAGAACATAACTGACAAAACCCTTTCATTGCATGAGTTGAAGAAACACTATCAAGCTGTGTGTTGTAAACAGAAGAAAAAAATATTGAATGGCTGTCAGATAACCTGCAGTACTTGTCTCTTTAATACAATTGCTATTCACATTGTTTTGCCAGTATGACTTTCAGCTTGTAACTACCAGGCAAGAATATGAGTTCTGTGAGAAATATCAATACAGGTTACATATCTGGTGAGGGAAGTCTAACTAATTTAGGAGTTTATTTTACATTCTCTGAGTGAAGTCGAAGCCATTGTAGAGATCACCCACTTGAGCCCAAGTTTAGATAACACCTGCAATGTATTAGGAGAATATTATATCCACACTCAACCTTTAGAGTGGCTAAGGGGATGAGAGAGAACAGGTTTGGGCCTACCTTACTCCAAGAGTAAGACCCAAACCCCCGAGCATTTTGAACTGGATACTATGTGTATCATACACATTGAAAGCAGGAAGTTTGGTTTTTATGGTGGACGGTAAATTTGTAAAATACCACTTCTTTAACCTTTGTAAACACAGCCTAGTTTGATGACCACATAATAGGTTTTACAATAGCAAGCAAAACCAAAGCAAGCACCAAGTCATGGCAAACTGTTGTCCCATCTGCTCTTTAGTGATCAGCCACAGGAGATCCCAGGAAGGACATCAGTACAGTAAAAATGTTTCATATCAAAACATTATTCTCCAGATCAAGGATCTATTAATGACCGTAATGTTTCTGTGTGCTATTTCTATGTTACAAACTCCCTCATTCCTGTCCATAATATTAGGCCACCAGTGGAAAAGCTCATCTAATTCTAAGGTCAGAGATTTGAGAGGCACCCTGATCACATGTGAGACTGCATTTCTTTGCTTCAAATCTTTGCTCTAAAATGCGACAGCTGGACAGACCTTGTTTGTGAAGCATGATGTAAATGCTAAGTGCTTACTGACAACACTTCTGAAGACCTCATCTGTCAACAAAATTATAACAAAAAATGTCATAATTCTTAATCCTTACTTGAAAAAGAAAGAAACCTGTAAAATATTCAGGGTTTCATATCTTGAGTTTCTCGTGTAGTTTGCGATATATTCAGTTTATATCTCCATAAATTTACTCAGAAAATCCAGAATTACACCTCTCTGGAAACAGTTAAATTTCACTTGAATATAGAAAACCAAATTGATCAGCTCTCTATATATTGTCTCCAAACTGCCTTTCCTCTTTACAGGCTGATGTGAACATATAATTACTGTACCACTAGTATATACAATATATAATTTATTACACTGTGTACCAGAATGTGATGCTTTCAATAATTTCTGCTCCTCATCTAGATTTTTTGCTTACTGATACCTCTCAAACTCTTCTGGGACTCAGAGATTTCACAAACACAACAGAAGTCAGATTCCCACAACAACAGGCAAAAAGGACTTGACATATCAATTGAAAGGATATAGTACAACAAATCAAAGTAGTACAGTGGTGTAATAAAATAATGTTTTTAAAGGGAGAAATGTAAGATAAATAGGAGGGAAAGCTCCTACCAATGAAGTGGTTTATGATAAGAATAAATCTCTTAGAGGAAGTAATGAATCATCACTTTTCACACCATGAATGCACAGTCTTCATTGGATTGTTGCATAGTATGAGTAGAGATGTTTTTAAAAGTTGTGTTCTGTATTCTGCCTGCTATGTCTGCTAGTCAGAGAAGATATGTTTCTGAATGATTGCAGTAAGAATAATGTACATTTCATAAAGTCAAATTTTCCACCCATGTGTAAATTCACTTTCCAACTTTACTTTAAATGGTTGAAAATATATGCAAATCCCAAAGCAACCAAATAAATAAAATGTGTGATATTTATATTTACCATGAGAAAAGTGTTTTATATTTATTACTTCAGGAAAAACAAATTAAAATGAGTAATTGCATCACAGTGAACACCATAGAAATGAAAAACGCTCCACATCTTTACAAATATTTACATTAATAGGATGTCCTCAATGTTATGTTGCATGAGCTAATTAAAACAGAAGTCATACTTCAGTTTTTGCAACCTTTTTGTAACCTTTCTTGTGAAGACATTAGTATTCCTAATGTTGTTACTTTCTACCCTATTCAGAGACAAAGCAACCACATGGAATAGCTGAATATATTTACTGCACCGTATCTGCTACTTTATTGGTAAACTGATTTTTTTTTTTCCTACTTCTTTCCTACTCCAATATATTTGAATGAACTAGTTATTGTCTGGAAGGAAAATCCATATGCAAAAGGTGGGAAGAGGAAGATGTTCTACCAGAAAAAAAAAAATCACTCTCAGACTGTCCATTTTTGCCAGTCTTCCCCAAAACCAGGAAAAGTTCAAGGAAAACAGATGAAACACTGAAGGCAAAACAGTATAGGAAGATATGTTAATATCTAATTTGAATTTTTTTGCTGCATGTTTTAGATGCTTTCAATCTGATTAGTGTTTCTCTGTACTACAAGAGCAAAACGGAGTAAACTGTGTTGCTTCTGATAAGAAGAACTATAATATTGTCTGCATATAAAAAGCAAGAATTGTGCTTTAACAAGAAATTATATTCTGTCATTTATGCTACATTATGACCCCAGAGATGTGTGTTACTTGAATGTGACACTTCCCGGGTAGCCACAGAAGACTCACTTCTGTGTAAAGCTGTCATGGAGGTTTCCGTATCACTCCCAGGAGAAGCAGGGCACTGCTGAAGTGTCTGCAGAACCTGGCACAGTCCTCAGCTGTCCCCTGGGAACATTTTCCTCCTCAAACTTACGCTGGAGGACTCAGTGGTGTACAGACAGCTCAAGATCACAAGGTCACATGGAAGACTTCAAATCAGCTTTTGAAATACACACAGAGCACACTATTTATAAACAGCAAAAGTTAGGTGCTCAGCAGTGTAACTAGCAATCTGTGGGCAAAGGGTGAGAAGTACAAAGTTTTATCTTTCCCGGTAGAAATTGCCCAATAGTGAGATATAAATTTGTGTGAGTAAACATCAGCCAGTCATCACCTCTGTGACTGGGATTGTCTGAAGATATAAATTTTCAGCTAAAATGTGCTTAGTATTCAAAGTAGCCCTGCATTCACAAAGGGTTAAGGCTATGAATAGGTCATGAGTATGGAAATGGAGGCAGTTTGAAATGAAGTCCTCAGAATAAACCTAAACATGCAAGCACCTTCAGGTGTTTTACTCATTTATCACCATGTATCCCTAATGCTTCCAGATGCTGTTAGATGCTCAGTCTCAGACAGGACAACTTACTGCAGGCTACTGCCTTAGACTAACAGGCACTGCAAGGAAGGCTAGGCAGGAAGGCTAAAGGTGGGTTTCTCTGAAATTAATGGGAAGGCTGTAGCTGAGGGTGCATGTCATGCATGCAGGAAAGATCCTGAAGTCTTCTTTATGAAGTTCATAAAGAAGAATAGCACCCTGCTGGGTCAGACCAGTGAACCTTCTTCTAGCCCAGTATTCCGTTTGATGGTAACAGTACAAGATGCTACTTTGGAAAAGCATGTAAGCCTCCCCACTGCTGAGGGCCGTACCTCTCATAGTTCCCCAGTGTCCTAAATATTAGAAAATATAGTGCTGCTTAGCCCTTTTGTCCTTTTAAGGATCTGCTTTATTTTTCTAAAACTCTTTCTGAACCTGCTAGTAATGCCTATCTCCACAATCCATGTGCTATCAAGATCTAGAAATGCACAGAATGCTGTATAAAGAGGTATTTTATCTGCTTTACAGTGATCTGCAAGTTTCATAAAGTGTCCCCTAGTTTTATCATCATGGGATTTAATGAATAAAATCATCCTACTTTCACTTTGTCCGCTGTCTACTACCTGACTTTGTAATTCTCAATACTTGTTGTCATGGTTTGAGCCAGGATGAAGCTAATTTTCCTTTTACTGATTTTTTTTTCCTTCAGTAAACTCTCTTTTAACTAGCAACAAGTGTTCCAGCCAGTGGACTGATAACACTGGAATGTTGATGTTACTGCTGAGAATCCAAGGTCGCTTCTTAGCTCTGCTGCTACAGAGGCTACCGGGGCAGGAGAGTCGTATCTGTGACTCCCCTGTGGAGAGCTGGACTAGACAGACAGCAGAATTGACCAAAGGCATTCCATTCCATAGATCTACGTAAGCTCTGAGGAAGGTCAGAGATCACAGAAGACAACTTCCTTCCTGCTTCTTCTTCCCTTCTCTTCCATCCATGGCCAGCGTCTGGGGAGGACTCCATCCGTCCATCACCGTTGACCCCTAGGCTCTGACCTCATAACCCTCATAACCCAGCCCCTGTCTGCTCTGCCTTATCTCCTGCCTGCGGGCTGAGACATTTCAGGACTGCTCACAGCTCAGGAGAGTGTCGGGGGAGTTGCTGGGGGTGGGGGGAGGCAAAAGGCTTTTGCACATTCCTGAACATACTTGTATATAATTGTACATATAATTCAAGCTGTCTAGTTTAGTTTTCAATCCAGCTAAGTCTCTCTCCTAATTCTCTCTCTCTTTCCCTACCTGGGTGGGAGGGGGAGGGGATCCAGAGCATTGTTGTCTCTGGTTTATTTTTTGATTCTGAGTTAAACCGTGACACTTGTATATGAGCGCAGCAGGTATAAGAGATTCATAACATCCATGGTTCTTATCTAAGAGCTTCTCCTGAAATGTTTTAGTACATTTATATATTAGATTTACCCTTAAATTACAATATACATTTGTGAAAGAATTGTGGTAAGAGCATAGTTGTAAACAGATGCACAACACAGCTAAGTAGATGACACACTTTACAAGAAAATAGTAAAGATGGTAGAAGGAATTTTCAGTGTGAAACATCAACAGTATATTTTTTTAAAATAAGATTATTGACATAAATTAAGATATTTAAAACATAGGAAAGTTCTAATTCTGTTGTTTCTCTTATCTCTTTTTTAAAGAAATCATTTAAAACTGGGCAATTTTAAATGAGTTTCATAATTTTCTGTTTTAAAGCGGGAATCATGATTTTCAACCTTCTTAAAATGAAAATTTGAAAATATATTACAATAAATAAATGACAAAATTGTAAGAAAGAATAATAAATACTGAAATTGTGTTTATCTTTTTTCATGTTGAATAACGTATATGTGAGGGTTGAACTCTATGGCACAGGATGAAAACATCCACTTTTCAAAGGATCATTATTTGTAGTTACAGTGATTAAGGAATCATGGTAAATATTGATTATTACAAGTTTGCTTTTATATATGTTCAATTTTTGTTAAGAAATTTGTTTAGAACAGATATGAACATGCTACACAGATGTATTCATCAGTCTATTAGGGGCTTTTGATACCATTTTCCTTGTCAGTTGAAGAAAAGGTAGAGATGAAGGGACAGAGAGTGAGGAAGACTGACAGAGACTTAGAATCAGATGTTTGTGCTTGTGAAGAAGCTGTAGCTTTGATCAGAGGCTTGGTGTTTCTCTTAATGAGCAGGGTCAGGCCCTACACTATATATACTTACTTCATCATGGAGACCCAGTCTTAATCTGTGTTTGGAAACTAATTTAGAAGCAGTAAAAAAGACTGAGAGGGTCAAATTTATACTTGATGTAACTCTCTGGCAGTAAACCAAGGATAAATTTGGCCCCTGTGTACAAACAGAAGTAACTAAAAATGTGCAAGTGTTACAGAGCCAGATAAAGCAGCAAGTCAAGGGAGAACAGAGGGCATCAGCTTGAGAGGTAATCAATATGTGTGGGAGGCTGGAAAAGATAAGTAACACCAATGTCAACAGAAAGTCAGAAGCAGGGGGAAAAAAGCTATCACAAAGTGGTAAAATTAAAACTTTCTCTTTCCCGCTGCATCCATCAGTGAAGTTTGCCTTTCATTAATTATTTAAACGTTTAGGGTTATGTCAAGCGCTTGACTACACTAGTATGCAAAAGTGGAAGCAATCAGGAATATTTCAGGTTTCTTTTTTTTTTTTTTTTAGCTGGAATGAAGCCTTAATGTCCCTTTTTAATGAAGAGATTTGATTTGGAATTCTGCCTATGCCCCACAACACAGAGCCTAAAAAAAGAGTAATTATTAAACATTGTGTATAGTAACGACAATGCAGCTAGAAGGGTCATGTGTTGCCCCCAAAAAGAATCGGAAAATAGAAAATCAAGACTGTAATTTCTCCTATTCCAATGTCAGTAGTTTCTAGTACATGAAGTTTTTCATGAATTAATATATATCTAGGCAGATCCCAACCATGGTAAACACAAGACCTTGTGAGTCCAGATACGCAAACATAAAATGCTCGCTGGTCAGGTGAAGATTTGGACTACATATGCCACACTTATTTCAAGTTAACAGAATGCTATTTATTTCCCCCGGTTGAGAGTGTGGTCTAAAGCGTAGTTTGAAAGTGGAAAATCACTATATAAAATGAATTTATGGATTCAGTGATGTCCAGTGTTCTATGCAGCCATTTATTTACATTAAATGAAGAAAATGTAGATATAAACAAGTTATTGACTATGACAGTTTACCCTTCTGTAACTCAGAGGCTGCTGTGCCTCTCTATAATGTAATTTAGAAAAACTGGTCTTTGTTACTTGCCTGACTGAAAGGTCCAAATACATCCAGATCTTGCCTCCTCCCCCAGGCAGTTTGAATATACACACCCACTAAACCAGTTATGTAATCCTCCAAACATTAACTGAATTTTATTTTTGTCATTTAAAAGTATATTGTAAAGTGCTGTATCTTATAGTATCTGACCAATGTGTTTTCTCTCATATGAAGGAAAATGTTTTAGAACTTATCTTTGCCCTTTTTAAAAGTGTGCTAGCAAAAAAAACATAGTGTGTAAGAAGGCACAGGTCTGCATTTTAGTTGGCTTTTGAGAAGCTTCAGGAGTAATTGCTATTGGTGCTATGATAGCATTACAGCATCCTGCTTTTTAAGAGTTTTGTCTAAACTATAGGATGGATTTATACTCCCAGGTGCAGACCAAACTATTGGTTCTTTGATTTCCCAAATCAGAGGACCACTTCAAAGGCATTAAAGTCTCTTGTTACCTTGCTTACTCATGTCTTTTTCCGGTTAAAGCTGGTTGCGGTGCATATATATGTGTTGAGATATGGGAAGCTTTTTCTGGTCCCCCAGCTAATGTGTGTGCATTCAGAGCCTGCCAAAGTTATGATACTCTGGTAGGCCTGCATTATAAGACTGCTTTTAAGCTGCTGCAATTCTAGTGATGCTAGGGGTAGAATGTACTTGGGTGCTGAGAGGATGGAAATTTTGTTCTCTTTTCCAAATTGTTGTGTTTTTTTTTTCTGAAAGAACTCAACTAATGACAAAATTTCAGATTTTTTTACATTAATGACTGCATTTTTCAGCTACCAGTAAAATACTTCAGGTAAATAATTATCCTAGCCTTATATACAAGTACACACACAACAAAAATGTTGAAAACAGCATCTAATACAAAGCTGGGAAGGCAGAGAAGTACATGTGTTTTTTGGTGTGTACCTGGAAAACTACCTGGTAGGTATTAGCTTTTAGCCCAGATAACAAGACTGGTGCTGCAGGGAGTGCTTAAAGAGAGGAAAGTCATGAAGGACAACCAGCTGCCAAATGATAAAGTTCCTCTGCAGTAGCTACTATATAGTTTGCTGAAGCACTGTCTTTAACTCCTTGCAGAAACGGTGGGGATAAATTATATTATTCCATTAGATTTTTTGAACTTGCTCTTCTCTTTGTATCTTATACTTTTGCCTAATCTATGTCCTACTATCACATGGGCAGCTCAAGCAAAGCTAGGATTTATTTGCAAAAACAAACAAACAAACAAATAAATAAAGTCCCTTGGAGCAACAAGGGTGCTGTAGGGTTTCACCTCCACAGCAGAAATGGGGCAGGATTTTCTCTGATCTTCACTACCCTTATCAGCAATGAGCTATTTAAGTGTGTCTTCCTGCTAGCTTTCGTCTCAACATTTTTGAAAGTTTATGAAAAGCATATGGAAAGGTGGAAGAGAAAGAAAAGACAAAGACAAATGAGACCATAAGAGGCCTTTTACCAAAATCCTTCCAAGAATTTTGCTTCTTTTAAGGTTTAGATACTGCTTATTTCAGCATCCCTACTATATCTTCTCGCAGTGCTTCCTCTCTCTCCTTGGTGTTACTTGGTAGCATCCATGAAAACACCTCCAAAAAACCAGCACAAATTCAGCATGGGCTGTCAATGTGAGAAAATCACTCATAATATTGAATAACATCAAGGACCCACTGCTTTTCCTATCTGTCACTAAACAAATTGCACTTACATTTTGGCATTCATACACAGGACTGAAATATGGGAAGGTTTAAAAGCTGCATTTGCTTTAAGTGTCCTAGAAGTGTCCTCTTGTGCCCAGCAATATCAATGTTAGAATAACTTTGTTCCAAGAACAACTGGATGGATGTTAGACTGTTTCTCCTGCCTAGGTGTGTACTCACCTTTCATGGGTCATGGAACAAAATGGTCCTAAATGAAACAGTCTTAAAACTGCACTCTATATCATTCTGTGAAAATATCCCCGTTGGAGACAACCTAAGAAGGATCTCTGAGATTTTGGAAGTTACATGAAAGTTTTTCTCTCAAAGTATAACTGTGGGTTGAATTCTGCTCATTTGCAGTCCTCCTGATACATGAAAAAGGGTGTGAAATATGGTTCGTACTGATTAATGGTTGTATATGCACTTCTAAACACTGCTCAGCACTTCTTTTGTCTTTTATACTGTTTATTTGATCTGGAACCTGATTGACAACAGAACATTACACAAAAGGCAAAAAGTATAAATGGGTCCTGAATTAGGAGCGGGGTGGGGGGGGGCAAGATGGAGGGGGATATTCCTGTTGTTATTATATGTTGTTCTGATATACTTTGATATTGTTCCATAGAATTAATCTTGCCATAACCTCAGTGTCTTTAATAAACCCATTGATTCTTGAGCATTGTTTGTGAGTGTGACAGGGTGTGGTCCTCAGCCCTAGATCCCCTTTTGGAGGGGGAGTGGGTCACAGCTTTACCCCTCTGAGCCAGCGACAGCAGTCCTTCAGGTAGTCATCAGGCTGATTCTGACTGACTTCTGAACTAGACCTTGAAGATTAACTTCAGGCTGTCTTTGGCGGCACAAAATTCTGGTGATTCACAGTGTGTTTAAATTGTTTGTTATTTTCTTAAATTTTGACATAAAAAGCATTCTTGAGTTTAACATGCTATCCTAATCAGTCAAAATTTCTGCTCTTTGTAGAAGAAAATGCTTTACAGTATGCCAGACTGTGCTTGTTTTTATTTTTTTTGTCAAAGACATTAAGGCTTAAAGCTATTTATGTGTATATTCAGACCACTCAGGCCCTTCATGTACACCTTTCTCTGCACTTGGAGTCCACATCAGAGCTTGTTCTTTTTTAAGAGCTACTAATTCAGAATAACAAAAGCCATTTCCATGAAGGTCTGTCACAGCTCACGGATGATGCTTTAAAAAAGTCTAGCCTGAGATACTGTCAATAAAATCAATATATCAGTTAAAAAGTTAATGAAAAGTCTAGAGATTTTCTGCTTTTTTTCAGTGGACTTTGGGATTCCTCTCACTGGAAACCAATCCAGTAGACTCTTTGAACTGCAGAAGAAGAAGTTTGACTATGTATAGAAGAACTATTAAAGAGGTATAAGAAAAATAAATTCACATTTATATGCATAACACTATGCTATTTTGAGGGAATCCATAAATGTCAAAACAAAAGGAAAACTAGACTTACAGGTAGCATTTTCAAAATATTCACTGCCACCTAAATTGACTTCCTGCTGGAGACAATCTCACTGTGATTTTTGTCTTTGCCTTTACCAGGAGCAGAGCCAGGCCTGAGAGTTTTAAAAATCATATTCTAATATGCATACATGGTGGTCATCTTTCTATTAGTGTTTTTACTTTTTTACCCCAACACCCAAGAATGTGCTAATCTAACTGAAAAGCTCTCATAGAATATTGCAATTTTGGTCTGGAGAAACAAGTGCGTTTAAAAGAAGGATGACTCAACAAGACAGATTTGCTACATCAGCAATGAGTAGTTTGCCATGTGACTGGTGCAGCAGGCAAGCGAGAGCTTGAAAAGCTTTGTCCTGACAGAAGAGATGCTGTATTTACTATTAGACATGGTAAAATCAAGTACATTAATTTAGACTTTGAAAGGTCTTAAGATTTAATTGAAATTCAAAATGTACAATAGTGCAGCAGCATCTGTAAATCCGAAAACAATGGAAAGAAACCAGGTTTTGTATTTTATTATTAATATATTTCTTTAACATCCTTCTTAGAAAACTCAGCTGATAAAATTCAAATTATTGATATTATAGAGCTACAAATTATAGTACAAAAATCTCTTCTTTGTAACTATTGCATTTATACAGTGTTAGGTGAGCTCAGGAATGTGGTGATGGTTTTCTTTTTTTAAAATTATTTAATTTACCAGAAAAGGTGTCTTTACCATTATAATTTGTTCTACCTTAAGTAAAAATAAGATACCTGGTATCTAATTTATGGCTTTCCTTTTTTTATTTTTCATAATTTTACTTTTGATTCATTGAAAACCCTGTTTGAAATGTTTAATATTAGAAAGGCAGCACAGATGCTGTTTGCAATGGCCTAAAAAACAAAAGTGCAAGCTTTAATCTGATGTCTAGGCTGCATTTAAAAAATTGGATTGAAAAGGATTAGATTAGATTAGATTAGATTAGACCTTCTGGATTTAAAAATGTTAAAACTCCATTTATGCTTTAACATAATCTCCTTCCACTCTCTGGAGCCATCTAACTGAGCTCTCTCCCTTGCAAGTATTTTTTATTATTATTAAATTTGTTTCTGTTTCATTTTAACATCCCAGTTTCATATTTATAATAGCAAGAAATCCTCTGAGACAGATCTGAAAGTTCTTTCTGACCTGGTGAATGGAAGGGCAGGCACTTAAACCTCTGGGTTTTATGATGATTTTATGTATTTGTGCACAGTCACAAATGTAAATATTAATGGCTAGTTTTTAAAAGCCAAATAAAAGTAAGTGCTTTTAAGGACTTTAGAGGCTTGTGAGAGAGTGGTGATGTTTTACAGTAAAACAATTTATTTACAATGCGTTATTATGAAAAAATGCTTAGTTTAAAAAGCAATCATACTAAACCTGAAGTACCCATTACCTACAGCATCTGTAAATAAAAAGGATATTATAACATTTGCAAGCTGCTGCTTGATCCTTCAGAATGCAGATTGGATTTTAGTTATCATAAGAATAAAACCAAAATATTATTTGGAGGTTATAGGACAGCATCTCTCAGGAGCGAAATGGAGGAATAATAATATCCTTTCTAAGATCAAAACAACCTTTTCAGTGACTATGCTGACTTTAGTGCTGAATTTCTGACTGTTCCATTCCATGGGTGGGACTATCCGTTTTTCTAACATTACTCACTCTGTACTGAAAATATTCCAGGCAAACCAGTTACTTAAAAGTGTTAGATGATACTATTTGATATGTGAGGGAGATTATAGACTCATGGAATACTAACTGATATGTGATTATATCAAACCATTGACTCCATTTCTGTTCAGTCATGGTAGATAAGCCCTTTCTGTTTGTCCATGGAGTTCCAGTAAGTCATGTGATGGGGCATACCACCACATGGACCTTATTTTCTGCCACTCAGCACAGGCTCTGGATAACATCCAGAAGATTCATTATTGTGATTTGGTCTGACCTAGTAATACAAATAACTAGGTGTTGTTGTCAGAAAGGTAGTGTTTGCTGAGCTGGGTTGAAGATTTCTTATTAATTCAGGATATCTGGTAGGACCCAGCAATGAACTATGTTTGCTCTAATTAATGAATCCCACCAGGGATCCTGGTTCAGGATATTAAAAATGATCTGCCCAAACCGGTGTGAGTCATTCTTGTGACACCATCATAAAATGAGTGGATAATCTGATCAATAATCCCCATTCTCAATGTAGCCATCATTGTCAGTGCATCAAATAACTGAAGGGTTATCGTAGGGGTCACTGGCTAAAAAGTTTTGTTACCCAATTTGCTATGGTTCTCATCAGGCTTCAGGCTGGCAAGAAAGTGCAACTAGCAGAACACAACTTTCCTGTAACACCAGCAGAGAAACTGAAATATTTTTTTATTTTGATGTTTTTTCAAATCTTAATCTGTTTGTTTTCTTATACTTTCTTGACAGCCACATTTGAGAACACAGATGGCTTCTGTTCATAGCACAGGTTTAGGTCCAGTACCTGAGCCAGATTTCCTCTAATAAAGACCAGTTTAGTTTCAAGAGTTCATTTTCACAATTCCTCAGATATGGGTCATTATATACTACCCACATTTTCTCAGCTTCTTCAGCTAAGAAAGAATATAACTTGTTACGGGCTTATAGTACAGGAATCCTGAACTGTTGGATAGACCACCAAAATATGAGCAAAACTACATCAGGCCCATGATGAGGTGTAATTTCTTATGTTAAACCCAGCTAGCAACTAGGATTGGTTTCTATTAAGAGGGTCATAGTTATTCCCCCTGTAAAATGTACAAAGATTTGTGAATAGCCACAGAAAACTGCATCACTGTTCATCCAAACATGAGAAACAAAAACTGTATGAATTTAAGAAAACTGTGGAGTAACATTAACTTACTCTTCCAATTAATTCAGGTTAGTACTGATAACTGGAATTTTGGGAAATCAGGGATGCACTAGTCTTAGGAAACATATTTCTTGTCAGTTATTATTAAATCAGACAAACAGTGAACAGCTGCCACAAAAAAAAAAAAAAAAAAAATTAAAAAAAAAAATTCCACAATAAGAGCAGTCTGGAGCCCCCTTATTGAGAGGCTTGAGTCGTTTAAGTCTAGGACTTGTCACCTTCTCTTTGATTCTTCAGTCAAGGTTATGACAGAAATGAACTATCATTGAAGGGGGAACCAAAGCATCAGGCTGCTTTAGGATTGACGATTAATCCTAACAACAGAGGCTGTAAGGCACCAGAGAGATCTAGACTTCAGGAAACGAGATCTCAGGCCTTGCTGTGAGAAGGGAAAAGTGGGTCTTGGATGAAACACAGAGAGAGTGTTTATAAAAAAGGTTGAGAAGGTTGTGCTACTTTAGGGAAGAGTTTCAAGCCTACTGTTACAAGCCTGGTCTCCAAACTAACAAGGCATGGATTTGACAGATGGACCATTAGGTGGACATTGGCTGGATAGTGGCACCCAGCGAGTTGTGGTCAATGGCTCAGTGTCCAAGTGGAGGCAAGTGACAAGTGGTGTTCCTCAGAGGTCAGTACTGGGACCAGTGTTGTTTAATATCTTTGTTGGAGATATGGACAGTGGGATTGAGCGTATCCTCAGCAAGTTTGCTGATGATACCAAGCTGTGTGGTGTGGTTGACACTCTAGAAGAAGGGAACACCATCCAGAGGGACCTTGATAGGCCTGAGAGGAGGGCCAATGCCAAACTCATGAGGTTCAACAAGGCCAAGTGCAAGGTCCTGCACCGGGGTCAGTGCAACCCCAGGCACAAATACAGGCTTGGGGGAGAATGGCTAGAGAGCAGTCCTGAGGAGAAGGACTTAGGGGTGGTAGTAGATGAGAAGCTCGACTGGGCTGCATTAAAAGAAGTATAGCCATTAGGGCCAGGGAGGTGATTCTATGCCTCTACTCTGCTCTGGTGAGACTGCACCTGGAGTACTGTGTCCAGCTCTGGAGCCCTCAGCACAAGAAAGATATAGACCTGTTGGAGGGGGTCCAGAGAAGGGCCACAAAGATGATCAAAGGGCTGGAGCAGCTCTGCTACGAAGACAGGCTGAGAAAGTTGGAGCTATTCAGCCTGGAGAAGAGAAGGGTCTGAGGAGACCTTATAGTCTGAAGGGGGTCTACAGGAAAGCTGGGGAGGGGTTTTTCATCAGAGAAGATAGCAATAGGACAAGGGGTAATGGTTTTAAACTTAAAGAGGGGAGATTTAAGTTGGATATTAGGAAGAAATTCTTCACTATAAGGGTAGTAATGTACTGGAATAGGTTGCCCATGGAGGTTGTGGATGCCCACTCCCTGTGGAGGTGTTTAAGGCCATGATGGATAACACCTTGTGTAACCTGGTCTAGTGGTAGGGGTCCCTGCTCATAGCAGGGGATTTGAAACTAGACGATCTTTAAGGTTCCTTCCAACCTTAACAATTCTATGATTCTATGATTCTACAGTGTCTTGCTCACTGTAGAGGCAGACATCCACATATTTAGCCAGGTGAATTGTCTCTCGTTTTGAGCTTATAGGAGTTTTGTTAGGTCCTTTTTTATTGTTTTTGAATGGAGCAGTATCAGGACTGACATTCATCAGTTTAAACTGACCTCGCCTGAAAAAATATTTTTGTCAGCCACGATGATATTTCACTGGACTATTCAAGTTGTATTTATATATCAGCTCAGTCCTAAATCAATACAAAATTCAAAATACTGCAACTAGAAAGTTTAGAAAAACAAACAAACACCATAATTTAATAGCAAGGCACTACCTATTGGTAGTTTTGATCTAACCATATTTTTTTATTATTACAACTGAAATTTCAAGTGCTCCTATTTTGTCTCTATTCTGACCAAATTTCACACTATGTAATGGAACAGTGTCTTTTTCACTGACAGAAATACCAAAATGGTATATCACATTCTTCCAGGATTCTGGGTAACAATGTTTTTAGTATTAGTTATCACTGAAAATATCTGTCAAACAACAGAGTAAGAAGTACTGATCTAGGGTGTAATTCAGTAGCCCAAATAGGTCTTATAAAATTTCCAGAATATAACTGCCATTAGAAAAAAATTTTCAAGCTTTTGAATGGAGCATATACAGTGTGGTAGATGTGATTAATATTATAATTGTGTCTACACAACTGAATATTTTTGGAAGTCGTTTAATAAGTGCACTTCATGGTATTTTGCAGGTGAAAAATATTTTCCAAGTAATCTTTGTTATTTTCCTTTCATATTCTGTTTTTTTTATTAATTGTACAATCTTCACTATCGTATGTATAGAGTATAATAAACTATACTGATCATCTATGTGTTATGTAAAAAATAGGATAAAATTAGAATAAATAACTTCATGAAATACCAGGACAAAACTATAATTCCACTCTCCAGTTAACATTAAAACTATTGCTATCTCATTATTAAATCCTAAACTGACATGATTATTTGATCTGATAGCCTTAAACCTCTTAAACAGATAGGCAAGATACAAATACACACTAATACCCTAGTACAAAACGCTGCTATTCAGATTTGCAGTTAAATTTCTATTTTTTTTTAATAAAAAAAAAATCATTCACATTATTTCTGCAGCCCAAGTAATTTAATGTATATAATAACCTTATATTTAGTATTACTGTGCAGAGTTTATAGAATCAGCACTTTTACTTGTATATCATCTTGAGCAAATTGTCAGAGACTAGGAATAGCTCTTCTTTTGACTCATCCTTACTGTAGAGCAGCTGACTGTGGACTGTAAAGTTCAGCAGGTTAAAAGGCTCAGTAGCTCTTTCTAGATAAGTAAAAGCTAGAACAAGATCGAAAGGAAGACGTACAGGAGAATTCTTAGGAAATGCCAGTGCCTGTGGATGTTGTACATTTGAAAAAGTCCCATGTACATTTCCTCAGGGCTCTTTATCACCTCTTTTATGAAATCTCAACCTTGGTCACTGAATTGAGGAAAGGCTCCTCCTTGTGAGTGGGTCAGTCTATCCCAGATGGTGGCATCTAACTTAAGGAGCTCAATGAACTGTTCAGGCTGACGATGCAGGGTGAGCAAACCTGCCATCACCTCCGTGTTGTAATGAGTCCAAGTCCCTTCTCTTGTGCTCCCACCAGGTACCCTGACTTAAGAAGCCAAGTTCAGTCAGCTGAAAGAAGGACCCAGCCTGAGGAGCAGACTGGGACTACAGCCAGGAGCAGTGGCTTGGGCTTCAGGGGAGTAAGTCTTCCACTTTTAATCATGGGGAGCCATAGGACCAGCTGAGCCTTCATCTTGCCACCCAGATCCATCAAAATATCAGAATAACACAGAGAAAGGAACCAATTTCAGTGGAAGTATTGGTATTGAAAAGACTCCAGAAGTGTTCAAAATCTGTGTGCTACCATAAAGCAGTGTCTCTAGGCTGTGTAGCTCTAGATGCATGGTGTGCCTGAATACACAAATCTGTAAGTCAACTGCAGGTTCAATGAAAAGAGATGAGAGGAGGAAAGTAAAAGTTTTTTCCATTTTTTTCTCACAAAAGGAGCTAAAGCAAAGGATTTTTATATTTTTCAATTTTCTTATATTCTTCCAGTGTTCTCAAGCTCAACATAAGTCACCAATGTGTGCTTGCAGCCCAGAAACCAACCGCATCCCGGGCTGCATCAAAAGAAGCATGGCCAGCAGGTCAAGGGAGATTATTCTGCCCCTCTACTCTGCACTCGTGAGACCCCACCTGGAGTACTGTGTCCAGTTCTGGAGCCCTTAACACAGGAAGGACATAGAGCTCTTAGAGCAAGTCCAGAGGAGGGCCACGAAGATGATCAGAGGGCTGGAGCATCCCTCCTGTGAAGACAGGCTGAGAGAGTTGGTTTGGACAGGGCTTCGAGCAACCTGATGTAAGGGAAAGTGTCCCTGCCCATGCAGGGGGGGTTAGAACTAGATGATCTCCAAGGTCCCTTCCAATCCAAACCATGCTATGATTCTATGATTCTGTGATTCTTTCCTGGGTTTAATGTTCTTATTATTTTTGTTTATGTTTAGGGTTTGGTTGTTTGGTTTGGGGTTTTTTTCTACTTTTAATTTTTAATTTTAAGAGAGAGTCAAAATAATTAATTATAAAAAATTGTTTCCCAAATAGTTGTATGGAGAATTTAGAAAGCAGAGCAGTGGAATCCTTCATCAAGCATCCAACCTCTCCAAAGGATGAAAAAGATTTTAGAGGGTCTTGCCATTTCAGCTGTCTGAGCCATATGGAGAGCTAGTATCACAGCAATCAAAGGAGGAGAAACGATCTTCGGTCAGTGCTTACCATCAGGAAGGATCTCTGGAATGCAGTAATACTTCAGGAGAGCACTTAAATTCCCTGAGTTCTCAAGTGAGTTTTGGACATATCACCTTTTGCGTTTACAGTTTTACTAAACTTTTTTTTTTTTTTCTACAAAACCACCACTCATATTATTTCTATTAAATGCAATTCAGCACAGGACTATTTTCCATGAGAAAATGGCAATGACGTAAGGTGTGTACGCCACCAGTTTTCATTAAAAGTTTGCAAAGGACAGTCCACATTACATTCACATGATCAAAGTTAATGTAATAAAAAAAGAGAACAACTAAACTGAAAGATACAAACTCAGATGACATATACAGCCTTTCCTGTGTTTTACTTTTATGCCAATTGATAATCAAATGCATGTGCAACTTCCTCTTCTAAAAAAGTATTTCATTGTCTACTTTCCAAAAAAACCTTCTTTGTTTGTAGTATCTAGACCCCTCTTTATAATTAGATAGATTTTATTGTATTTCTGATTCTTACATATATGCATTTATAGATATTTGAATGTTTATATAAATAGTTTGCTAAACTTTCTATACCTAATACCACTGTGTTCAGTTGGTATGTAATATTCTCTGAGGAAGATCCCAAGCTTCGGATTTCCACAGAATCACAGAATCATAGGGGTTGGAAGTGACCTCTGGAAATCATCAAGTCCAATCCCCCTGCAGCAGCAGGAACATCTAGGTAGATCACACAGGAACATGTCCAGACAGGTCATGAAAGTCACCAGAGAAGGAGACTCCACAATCTCTCTGAGCAGCCTGTTCCAGTGCTCTGTCATCCCTGTAGTAAAGAAGCTTTTCCTTATGTTGAGGTGGAACTTCCTGGTTTCCAGTTTGTATCTGTTGCACTCATCCTATCACAGGGCACCACTGAAAAGAGACTGGCCCCTTCTTCCTGACACCCATGGTTCAGATATTTATTAGACACTAATAAGGTCCCCTCTCAGTCTTCTTTTCTCAAGACTAAACAGCCCTAGGTCTCTCAGACTTTCCCCATATGACGGATGTTCCAGTCTCTTAATCATCCTTGTAGCCCTCCACTGGACTCTTTCCAGCATAGCCCTATCCCTCTTGAACTGGAGGAATAGCAGGTCAACCCCTACTCTATATCAGTGCATGGTGTTTCTTCTTCCCAGGTGCAGGACTCTACACTTATTCTTGTTGAACCTCATGAGGTTCATCTTTGCCCAACTCTCCAGTCTGTCTAGATCTCACTGAATGGCTGCACAGCCTTCAGGTGGTTCAGCCAATCCTCCCAGCTTCATATCATCAGCAAAATTGCTTAGAATACACTCCATCCCCTCATCCAAGTCGATGAAGATGTTGAGTAAGACTGGGCCCCAGTACTGACCCCTGAGGAACACAACTAGTCACAGGTCTCCAGCTGGACTCTGCACCATGGATCATGACTCTCTGAGCTCTATTGTTTAGCCAGTTCTCAATCCATCTCACTGTCCACTATTCTAACCCAGACTTTCTGAGCTTACCTACTAGGATGTTATGGGAGACAGTGTCAAAAGCCTTGCTAAAGTATATATTCCATGCCCTATCTCCTGTGAACAACAGTCACATCATGTTGCATTTTAACAGTAGCAAACCATGGCTCAAGACCCTTTCATTTGTTCCCCAGGTTTTGGTAGACAGGATACACCTTCAGCCTTCAGTCTGGCTGCAGCACACAAATCATGCAGCCAATGAACATGTTGATGTGCCACACACAGCCACCAAGTCATGGTCTATCCTTTATCCACTGCACAGAATTGCAGCCACCAAGTGCTGATGATGGTGTCTGGATTCCCAGTTCAGTGGGGCTAAAAGGCCAACTGCTGTTAGGCTGTGCCATGCTAACACCTGCACCCGCCTCTACTTACAGCCAATTGAAGTGTATAATTTGGTAGGATACAATACAGTTGCCTATTTTTCATTCAAGGGAACTGCTTAGCTCTTTCAGAGAGAAGGGTGTGCAGTGTGGGTTGCTAGCACACTGGTGCAAACTGAGGTGTTTCTAACTCAGTAGTATAAAAATAACATTTTCTGGTCAGCATTAGGCTCATATCTAGTATAAGAAATTATCCATCATCTTGCATGACAACTTTTATTCAATAAAAACCATAAGGACCACACCCTTTAGTTTGCTGTTTCACCAAGTCTGTGATGATTGTTTGCCAAATCTTGCGCACCATGACCAAGTGTATAGAATGCTCAATTTCTCTCTCTCAGTGGCCAAGCAGAGATGTTCTGAGCTGTTCTCCCAAAAGGGCACACAGGTATCTGTCACAGCACCAGTGGAAGAAGGGCTGAATCTTTGTCTCAGTAACACTTGAGTCCCTGATGAGTTTTTGGGACACTTCAGATACGTACTTCTACCTATCAAAACCATTTGAAAGATTATAGACCCTTGCCATGGAAAAGAGGAATCCTAAAATTACCCTGGTTGTAAGTTCTGAGCTGAAATGCCTATGCCCTGTACTAAAGTTTGGACAGATATTTTTGTTGTGTACTTTGGTGTGATATTTAGATTGATTTTTTTCCCCTAGATCAGAACTTTGACATTTGCTGTAGTGCATTGTTTATTTGTTGTTGTTTTTATTGTTTGTTTGCCTGGGTTTTTTTGACCTTGAGCATACCCTTCTGAATCTCCCAGAAGTCAGAAATCAGTGAAACTTTCCACTGCATATAGCTACCGTGAAATAATAACCTATTTCCCTTTGTGCCCTTCTGCACTTCCATTAGTTTTGATTTCACAAACTTTTACCAAGAGATCAATGGAGTGACATGCCAGAGCCAGCAAGCCTGCATATCTTTTTGCAAAGATTTAGGAGAAAATAAAATTTATTCTTAACACAAGAGGAGGTAATTCATTAATTCTGCTTATTCCAATCAGATTTGTGGGTTGTAACCAGTGTTCTTACCAGATCTAGTTTGTGTATTCATAAGACAAGGACTGCTGTGGTTCTAACTGCAAGAGTAATGAAGGTTACTTCAGAACACCACCCTCACATAAGCATGATCTCTCAACTTCATATTCCAGTCATTAAGTTTTTAAAGAAACATAAACAATCAAGTTGGCAGAAAAAAAGGAAGGATAAAGACAGATCTGAAGGTAGAAAGAAGTGATAGTCCAAAAGGGGAAAGAAAGAGAAGAAAACATGGAGGCTCACACTCCAGTGGCGAGAGGAGGGAAATGCATTCTAGTGTATACACAGTCTTTTGTTGTATGCACTTTTGGTAAGCATTTCTCCCTTAGGGATAATTACGTTGTGAAGTGGAGAAATATATTTATACTTTTATTTTACAAAATCTATATTCCATCCTACACTCCTATAAAATTTTCTTCTTCCTTGCTTTTTTCCTGTGCCCCTAGTAACTAAACCAACCTTAAATGACTAATTAGCACTCTAATTAGGTGACATCTATTTAAAATCTCTACATTGCCACCTAATCCTAAAAGCAAGAAAGTCTGAAGTTGTCAGAATTTTCAGCATAGAACTACAAATGCAGCACCTACTTTGGGAGGTTTCAGCCCCAGCAGAGTCAAACAGCTCTGTGAGTAGCAGAAATAAATACCTCAACTCCAGTTAGCATCTACAGATAAACAGCCCTTTGTGCTCTCACTGGTCTTCATCTGATAGACATGCTCAAAATACAGAGTATATGCAAAAAAAATGTAGTTTAGCCATAGCAATGTCTAGCACGAGCTAGTCGTTCAACTTGGGTAGAGGCAGTTTCTTTTTCAGCATGACACCAAAACCTTAGAAGTAAACTCTAACCACCAGGAAATTAGCTTTTAACTCAGACGTTGAAAACTGTCTCATTTGCATGGCTTTATACAGAAATTAGAGAAGCAGAAGAACTGACCAAGTTGTTTGGATGGCCAAGGATTCTGGTCCTTAAAATCACTTTGTTACCATTTTAAAAGCACTATTATGCAAGTATTTCAACACTGTCTTAAGTAGAATAATTATTAAGATTATGTAGGAAATAAGAACAAAATAAGAAAAACTCGTTTACAAAAAAATGCCAGAAATGAATTAATTAAATTTGTATGGGTTATCAGTTTTCTGATAAACTTTCAAACATCTGGTTTTATCCTGTTTTTTTTCAAAGCATTTATTAAAATTTTGACAGCCTTCTATATATTCTTGTGTAAATGCAATATACTATTTCTGTGCATTAGATTAGTAAAATTATTCCGTATTTTTTAGAACTAACTCAGGATTTAAATTTTTATACACAGTGATATGCTGCAGTAGGTTTTGTGCAAATTACTGGAATTTTCCTTAGTTTCCAATAACTCTTCAGTGAGTTTATGAAGAGCACACATTGCAGAGTCATCATTACCTGTTAGAACGAGTTAACTCAAATACACTGACGCAATGTAACAGATCTTTTCACACCAAAATTAAAGTCTCTTCCTAACTGCAAATTGGGTCAAGGCCAGGCTGTGCTGTACTTGTTTTTCTTATCTCTGTACAAAAATTGTTCCCATTCAAAATATCTTTCTTGGTAACTCAGCTTCCTTTTCAGTCTTTCTCATCTGCTACTCCAATAATATTTAATTTGAAGTTATGCTAAAAGGGAAGAACTGAGAGAACACTGTACTGAAGGTTGCAAGGTAAAGCATTTCAGCAGGTGTCCTGGTCCAAGCGGTGACTCAGACGGGCCCGAGCTGTTAACCCTTCTGTATTTAGGATTCACCCCTGATTTTGGGGATGGCGATGACGCCAATGTATGATATACCAGAAGCCCTAAATAGGAGAGCACGCACGTCCGCACACAATGAAGACCAGACACCGAGTTATATTTTATATGCTTTAACTGCTTGAGTGGAGTCACAGATATGTAGGAGGTAAATTTAAAGGTAGGATGCAAGGGGGATGTGTGTGTATGTGTCTAGTAGTTTAGATTGGAAAGAGAAGAAAACTTATGATAGAGGGGGCTAGTATAGCGCGACACGGTTTCCCTCTCAATAGGGTCGACGTTGTGCGTGGAAGTGAGGGCCGTTTGTGGGTTTACCCCGGGGAAAGATTGTGGTTAATGACAGAAAAGAAGGAAATATTATTGAATCTTACAGTCCTGGCAAGCTGCACGTGGTGATTTGAAGCTTTAAGATGGCAGCTTCCACGTGGCAGCAGCGGTGGCTCTGGGTGCGGCGGCGGTTTGCAGGCTTCACAGCAAAAGCATGTGATGGGTATTGTTTTGTTTGTTAATCAGATCTTATTTAAGTACATGTAAAGACAAGAAGCCCTTGGCCTGACGACCACCAACCCCCTGTGGATTAGGGAAAGAGAACCTTTGGCCCAAAGTTCTTCAGTAAACAAAACTAGGCTTCTCGGCAGTAAGACCTTCAGGAAACGAAACGAGGCTTCTCGGCAGGAAACGAAACTAGGCGATACCTTACGCGAGACAAGGAGTACATTGCAAAAGCCACGAAACCTGGAACTAGAAGAGTATATAACCAGTGACTTTTGGGGAGGGGTCGTGAGCCGTGGACTCCCCGGCCGCCCAGCGCTCTTTTGCTTGCTGTTGGTTGCTTAATAAACTAATTTGATTAATTGAACTGGTTCCTGTCAATTGTTGGTCCATAATCTATAACAAATTTGGTGCCGTGACTCGGATAGAGGCAACTTGGCTGAAAAACCTTACAGGGGGGGGTTGCCCTGCTGAATAAGCAGTCCCTGTTGAGGGATTTTACACCCAAACTCTCTACCGACGAACCCAAAATTCGACAGCAAGCAAATAAAAGCCGGCAACCCTGTAAACTTTGTGCACGAAGACCCGAACGAAGACTCAGGAGTGAGTAAGTATAGGCCGGTAATCCATTCGGTTGGGGTTGGGTATCCCCGAGTGTGCCTGTGTGAGACGTCCACCTGAGGACGAAGTGAGTGTGGACCCCTTAGTAGTGCGGTTCCCACCTCCCACGTGGGACTGGGCCACGAGCAAGGGGAAATGCCTGTGTGTGTGTGTGAAGGCACTCCAGAAGATAGGACAGAGGAAAAGCAAGCCCTCTGATCCCATGGGTGGGTCGGTGCCTAATATTAGGCTGCCCCAGATACCGCCAGACAGTCTGTTATATTAATGATCAAGTATTGAGATAATTACCCCTTCTAGGCAGGGTAAGGATAAAGTAAAGAATAAATTATGTCATGGAAGTTTGGGGTGGGAAACAAATTTGAGGTGACCATCTATATTGTGCCAGGCTTTAAATAGTTGTGTTAGTTCTAAGGAACCTTTAGACTGAAGAAGTGAGTATGCACACTTAGGTCACCGCCCCCAGTAGCGCCAGGCTTTCTCATTTCAGACCTCCCCTGGTTCTCCCGAGAGGATGAGGGAGGGTAGAATTAACTTGCATCTGCTTAGGAAAGTTGCTATGGGAGGGGGGAGCGCAACCTGGCGTGAGATATGTTTCCATCCCTCTGAACTCCGGGGACATTAGAGAATACAAGAGAGCACAATTTGTAACTAAATCATGGACGGATATTAGAAAGAAGTCGGAGAAAATGGAGGATTGGCAGGATCGGGATTTGGATGAATTGTTAAGGGAAGCCCAGAAAGTGTATGTCCATAGGAAAGAAGAAACATATAGAAAACAAAACAGAATGTTGGTGGCTGCAATTAGAGAAGGGCAAAGGACGTCGACCCCTGAAAAGGGGTTTGAGACTCGCCAGACAGAACAAGAGACCCAGAGACCTCCAAGGGAGAAAGAATGGGGAATTGTGATTTGCTTTTATTATGAAGGAAGATGGCATGTTAAGAAGGATTGTAGAAAGAGGATGACGGATGAGAAAATGTTCATAGAAGATTAGGGGTGTCAGGGGCTTTATTTGCTGGGGATCCGAGGGAAGACAGAGCCCTTGATAAAACTAAAAGCGGGTCCCCAGCAATAAGAAATTGAGTTTTTAGTGGACTCGGGAGCAGAAAGATCTACTGTTCAACATTTGCCCCGAGGGTGTAAAATATCCTCAGCAACAATACAAGTTATTGGGACAAAAGGAGAACCCTTTAAGGTACCTGTAATAAAAGATGTATCTTTTAAAACCCACTCTAAAGTGGGAATGGGGTCATTGTTGCTCATGCCCGAGGCTGATTATAATTTATTAGGCAGAGATTTAATGATTGAATTAGGAATTGGATTAGAAATTAAGGAAGAAACTCTAAATGTTAAGATATACCCTTTAAGGGCAGAAGATGAAGAAAAGATAAATCCTGAGGTCTGGTATACCCCAGAGACAGTAGGTAAATTGGACATTGAACCTTTTTCAGTAACAATAAGGAACCCAGAAATACCAGTTAAGATAAGACAATATCCCCTCCCTCGAGAAGGGAGGCTAGGTTTGAAACCTGAGATTCAAAGCTTACTCGATAAAGGGTTGTTAGAACCCTGTATGTCTCCTTTTAATACTCCCATCCTGCTGGTAAAGAAGCCAGATGGAAATTATAGGCTAGTAATTAACCAGAGAACAGTACCTAGATTCCCCATGGTGGTGAATCTACACACCCTCCTGAGTCAATTAGGACCCCATAATCGCTGGTATAATGTAATAGATTTGAAGGATGCCTTCTGGGCATGTCCTCTCAAAGAAGATTGCAGGGATTACTTTGCTTTTGAATGGGAAGACCCAGATAACCATTGGAAACAGCAATTACGGTGGACGGTATTGCCCCAGGAGTTTACTGAATCTCTGAACTCATTCGGACAAGCTTTAGAACAAATCTTGAAAGGGAATTAGGGAGACAGAAAAAGGAAGGTGGGAACTCCCTGATGGCTGGGAAGTTCTCCCAAAACCTCTGGCTTTGAAAATCATGCAAAAATTCCACGAGAGCACTCATTGGGGAACCCAGGCATTGGTGGATTCGTTTGCCATGAAGTATATGTGTATTGGCATATACAACATAGCAAAAAGAATAGTTAACAAATGTATAACATGTAAAAGGGTAAATAAACATCAGTTACGGGAAAAAGTCCTGGGAGGAAGAGAATTGGCCCACAGACCATTTGCTAAAATCCAGCTAGACTTCACTGAACTTCCAAAGGTGGGACGATATAAGTATCTATTAGTAATCTTAGACCACCTAACCCATTTTGTGGAAGCATTCCCAACAGCTAGAGCTACCACCCAAACCGTAGTGAAAATTTTGCTGGAAAATATAATCCCTAGGTATGGATCCATTGAGGTAATAGACTGTGATAGAGGCTCCCATTTTGTTTCAAAAGTAGCAAAGGAGGCTCTCTCTTTCTTGGGGACAAAATGGGAATACCATACCCCCTGGCATCCACAAAGCTCGGGGAAGGTAGAAAGAGTAAATGGGGAAATAAAGAATCAACTCACAAAACTGATGCTAGAAACCAAAATGTCATGGGTAAAGTGCCTTCCCCTAGCATTGCTAAACGTAAGAACCCAGCCCCGAACTGATGTAGGAATTTCCCCCTTTGAAATGTTATATGGGATGCCATACTATTTAGAACTTCCACACGACCACCCCCAACTTGAAAATTCACAAATTGAACCTTATATAATTCAACTCATGGTTAGAAGAACACAGCTGCGGAATAAGGGCTTAGTAGTTCAGGGACCTCCTTTAGATGTAGCCATACACAACATAAAGCCAGGAGATAAGGTACTAATCAAATCATGGAAAGAGTCCTCATTAACCCCTCATTGGGAAGGTTCCTATCTCGTTTTACTCACTACAGAAACGGTCATCCGAACAGCAGAGAGAGGCTGGACCCATGCAAGCCACGTAAAAGGACCATTAAAAGACTATTCTTGGGAAGTGACAAGCCCGCCTGGAGATATGAAGGTTGTTTTCAAGAAGCTGTGAAAGAACTCATATATGAATATTATATAAGTTAACAGTTATAGACCTGTATGAAACACCGGTGCCAAACAGAATAACCCTAATCGTGCGTGTATCCATTCATTGGCTTGCAAAGAGTGATAGAGATGGTGGTAAACCTATCATGCTGGGATAAGTCTCTATAAGGAATTTGTCAACTTTCGAGAATTTATTAATTTGGCGCAGGAAACAACAAGGCATCGTGGGAAAATTAAGGAATGCTTTACAATTTGGTAGCAGTTGGGTATTTGGCTTAAATCTATTATCATCACCCTAAGGATAAGACGTTTAAAAGGGGAATAGTGCAACTTGTCCATAAGAGCCTTATAGGCAGAGGCAAGCGACTAAGACCAACCCTATATCTCCTGAAGATTACTCTTGCTGCCGAGAAGATGATACCCCTCATGGCTCGAAGCAACCGAGTCGACGAGCGAGGCAGAGGAGTAAAGACCTGTGGAGAACAGAACCCAAAGAATGGGGTTGTGCCAAACTGTCGGGAAAGCTGCCTCAAGGTTAACCAAGGGAGTTGCATGGATAACCTTAGAAAGGGTGATGATATAAGAAAAATTTGGGTAAAAGGGAAGACTACGTCAAATGAATACAGCAACCGATGGGCTTACCACTTTTCTCAATACACTCCAATTTCGATTATATTAAATCTGGTGGGTGTATGCGAATATTCACATCAACCTTTCAAATGGACATTAAGTAGGTGGGAGGACCATCATGTGATTCAAACTGTCACTAGTCCTGGGGCACCAACATTTAAAACGCAATTATGTGAGTTAGCTCCTATAAAACCCTGTTTAAATCTTAAGGGGCATTACCTGTGTCCAAGCTCCAGTCCTGGGAAATCATATTGTAATTCTCCCAACCAGTATTACTGTGCTTATTGGGGATGCGAAATGATCGCCTCAAGCTGGGAACCAGGAGCAGGACCTGATAGGTTCCTGGCAGTCAAATGGGGACCATCAAGGTGTACCCCTCCGGAGATCAGTACTAACGGGGGAATTAGCAATCCCGGGAACTGCAAACATCTAGAATTAACTATACAACAGCCTTTGGAAGAGGGGTGGCTTCTGGGAAAAACTTGGGGGATACGGTATTGGGAACCTGGAACTGATAGAGGGGGACTCATTTATATAAAGAAAGAAATAGTCCCTAATTATCCTGATCTGTTGGGACCTAATGAGGTACTAGCAGGAGAAATATCCCTCTCGTCGGAGGAGGGGATACCTAATAGGACAGTTACCGAAATTACTGCAACAACAGCAATACCTACTAATACCCGGGAACCTAGGGACAATTCTCTTTGGAAATTGGTGCAAACCAGTTATCAAGTATTGAATGCTACCTATCCAAACTTGACAGAGCACTGCTGGCTACGCTATAACATTCGACCACCTTTTTATGAAGCAATAGGGGTAACTGCTAATCCTAAAAGAATAAATGGGTCAAACCCCTCACAATGTCTGTGGAAAAAGGAAACCAGTCAGAGCCAGGGAATTACATTAGCTCAAGTAACTGGGCAGGGGAGGTGCATTGGGAATGTGCCCCACAATAAGAAGCACTTGTGTAAAGCCATGGTCTCCTCAAAAAGGAAACCATCTGGTTTGCTGGTTATTACCAGCAAAGAATACCAAATGGGTCTGCTCCTCCATTGGAGTAACTCCTTGCTTATTGCTGAAATTATTCAATGAAAGCCAGGATTATTGCATCCAGGTGTTAATAGTTCCTAGAATCACATATCACCCAGAGGAATTTGCTTATGAATACCAAACAGTCCCAAAACATCATTTGAATAAGCAAGAACCCTTTACAGCCCTAACAGTAGACACACTGGTAGGTTTGGGTGCTGCTGGAGTCAGTACAGGGGCAGCCTCCTTAATTCAACAAAATCAACAATTCAACTCCCTTAGAGCAGCTGTAGACGAAGACCTAGAAAGAGTAGAGAAATCTATTAGTGCTTTAGAAGCCTCCCTGAGATCCTTGTCAGAAGTGGCATTACAGGACTGATGGGGATTAGAATTACTGTTTGCACAGCAACGGGGGTTGTGTGCTGCTCTAGATGAAGAATGCTGCATGTATGCAGACCACACTGGAGTAGTTAGAGACACTATGACAAAATTATAAGAAGGATTAGAAAAGAGAAAGAAAGAAAGAGAAGCACAGCAAAGTTGGTATGAATCTTGGTTCAATTATTCCCCATGGATGACTATGCCATTGTCTACCATCACGGGACCCCGGCTGCCCAACGCTGTTTTGCTTGCTGTTGCTTGCTTAATAAACTACTTTGATTAATTGAACTGGTTCCTGTCAATTTTTGGTCCATAATCTATAACAGGCAGCAGCAGCTTTGGGTGCGGCGGCGGTTTGCAGGCTTCACAGCAAAGGCAGCAGCAGCTCTGGGTGCGGCGGCGGTTTGCAGGCCCCACGGCAGCTGTAGCGGCGGCTTTAAGACTGCGGGCTGCGCTAGAGCAAAGCGGCTCGCGGCAGACGGCAGGCTGCGGGCGTCTTACCTGATGGGAGAAAGAGGGCGAGCGCCTTTGGGGGAGATTCACTGCTCTTTCAGGTTCTCCCGAGGCAGTGGGGCTAGCAGATACTGAGCTTACAACTCCTGCTTTAAGCCCGGCTCTCGAGTAGTGATTTTATAGTTCTTTTAGGCTTCCCCTTTTTGGATTCTCGGGTGGAGACCTAGCCTCCGTAGCTGAGATCCGTGGCTCTTTTACCTCTCCTTTCTTCTCCTCGGCACAGACCGGTGCCCGTAGGCGGGTGCGGCAGGGAGGCAGCGAGGAGCTCCAGTGGAGAAAAAGAGAGCAAGGACCCTGGCAAGCGGTCCCTTTATAGCCCCTAGGAGCCTTTTGATTGGTGCATCTTTTGAATCCATTTATTTGCCTATAGTTCCAGCCAATCAGATAGATATCTAGCTACCTGCAGAGTTCCATCCAGGGCTTAGCAGCAGTCTTGGTCTAAGACTTGTCCAGGCTTGTCCTGGACTTGCCCTTGACTCTGTGGTAGTTCCTGGTGCAGCCCTACTGTCTCCTTTACCAGGTGAATAGTTCTTAATGGGAGACAATTTTCCCTTGGTGAGGGGTAAAACCCTCACAGCAGGCACATGAGGTTATAAAGCAGAAAACTTATGGTTGTCAAAATATAGCTTTACTCAGTAAAATCAGACACTAAAAAAATACCTCTGAGGGATGATCTTTTCCAGTGAGATGTAGTGGATGATGTAACACGTAGTTGTTTTTTGTTCAGTCCTAGACTGTCTATACAAATAAAATACCAATCGATTTCAGAAAGAAACTTACCAAGTAAAGAATTTTACATATAGACCTCATGCATCCTTACATCATCTTTATAATATTCACAGAATGAAAGAATGTAAATTTATTTGAATAATCTAAAATTTTTCAAAACCATGTACTTTCTCCTCACTTTAAAAGAGGAAAAACACAGTTCTTAGACTTAGATATAACAATAGTGGGCATTGATTTTCAAATTATAACATTTGTGCCTGGAATTTTTTTTTAAATACACTAAAAGTAGTGGAAGATGTGTGGCTATTTAGAGTCCCCATATTTCTTTCTGAATAGAAAATAGGCATGGGAACTGCATGTATTATCTTGGGTTACCACATCTAAACACATTGCCTGCATATGTGGAGTGACCACATTTTTGAGACTTGTACATCCCAAACATTCAGAAATCTCCAGCTAATGCACTGAACTGCCCAGGATCAATGGCAGTCATTGAAGTCCTTTTAGCATCTACTTCACCATGGCACTGCTTACCTGAGACAGTGTTCCAGAATCATGAGTACACACAGAATCACACACAGAATCACCAAGGCTGGAAAAGACCTTTAAGATCATCAAGTCCAGCCTATGACCAACACCACCACATAGCAAGTGTTAATTTTGATAAAAATTCATAGATGAAGTCAGAATCATAGACTCATAGAATGGTTAGAATTGGAAGAAACCTTAAAGATCATGTGTTTCCACCTCTTTGCCATAGGCAGGAATAAAGTTGATTATTAATATTCTGTTGATGTAAAAATATCATGTGACACTGAGTGGCTGCCATCCATCATGAGTAATGGAAGGTGCACCTTTCATACAGAGCCATCTACCATCATCCTGTCATCCAGCACTTTGAAATATAAGCACTTTCATGATCAAGGAATGGTTTGATAATATATATGACAAGTGGAACAATAATTTCTTATTTGTTAGGTCAGGCTACTATAGCTTATCTGTTTCTTTCAAGTCACTCTTGCTCTTCTTTGCTGAATACAGTAGAGACAGGAAAACATTCTGTCTTAATTTGCACCTTGCAACTGGACTAGTGAAAATGAAATTTTATGACCAGTATTTGTCTACAATGTAGCACTTAGAGTAAGAAGTTGTTCTGGGTCCTCACCATTGTAAATTGGCATAGCTCTACAAAAAAGGACCCTCTAGCCTCCAAATATTGAAGAAAATACATGTAGCATACTTAAGCATTATTAGAAAACAGTATATTTTTACCCAATTTCAATTTACTCACTAGGATTTCAGAAACTATATTGATTCCACATAATAAATTTCATTCAATCAGATTGAAGGATATTGATGCAGATGAGTTTTTGTCTTAAAAAAATAAAAATAAATCTCAGTTTCTCTGAAAAATTATAGCACCAATGAGACTGAATTTTATAATTGTTTTATAACATGATTTTTAAAAGCTGTACAAAGAGTTACTATCAATAATTCAAGGATGAGCTTAAAGAAGAGATTTGTTTGTACCTAAATCATGAAAAACATAGCATGACAGTTTTCTTGTTAAAATTTAAATCTGACAGAAACCATCTTAATTCAGATAGTAATTTATTCTTGAAAATAGACTCCGTTTGGAAGGCAACAATCCTATTGTGTGTCTTTTAACAGAAACAAATTGCTGTGATGTTGCACCTATGAAAGTGTTATTCAAACTGACCAAAATTTTTCACAAAAGGTTTTAAATTTTTTATTCTATAACTGTGCATAAAAAAGAGAAAGAAAATCTGGCCACAGATTGGTTAAATATAATTTTAACTGTTGTTAAGAAACATAGAAATTCCATGTAGAAATCCAGAATTACACAAAACAAAAATGAGAAAGAGTGTTTGGAAACACTTTCCTTTCCCTCAGACTGGGCAAAACTGTGCCTTCCATATTTTTAGACTGTTGTTTTCTTTCCATGTGCCATGAGTAATTCTCTAAAGATGGCCCTGTAGGGAGGGATACACTGAGATACACGATGTTGCTGCATTCTCTTGCTAACCACTGAGTAGCTCTATGTAAATCACAGCATCTCTCCTTCAGTTCCCTTTCTGTGAAGCAGAGATTGCCTCTACTGTCTTTTTTTTTTTTTTTTTTTTCCCCAGGAAAGTGTATATTCCTAATAATCTCCTACTGTATCTCTGCACAAAGTGCATTGAAACCCTGACTTTAACTAGACAATTTGGATTCATTGACCAAAGATTAAACACAGCTGTCCAGATTTGTCAGTTTTAATTCAGTAATTGAAAGTTGTGTCAATTATAAAGACAAAAAAAAAAAAAAAGAGTAGATCTTTATCTCAGATCATTTGTTAATAAATTACAATTAAGTAAATAAGTGTGATTCTCAGGGTGTTAAATCTTGTTTATTCTGCCACAAAAATTTGCAAGTTTAGAGTAAATTGCCTTCAAGTGAATATGAGCCATTGATTAACAGAATGTTGTGGGAACTAATATATTTATGTTTTGCACTCCTCCACAGGGTATTAACTGTTCTTTAGTCAGATTCCCCTCATTTGCATAGTGAAACTACCAATGCTTTAAAGAATGTTATTAATCTCTGAAATGTGCATGATCTAATTTTCACCTAGATCACAGGGAGGTGAAATTTGCAAGACTCAGAACTTAAAAGTCACTTGTTCTTCCCTCTTGCTTGGAGAAAGTTGTTGTTTTGGTTTTTTTTTTAAATGAAGCTGGAATAGAAGTTCTCAGTTTAAAAAAAAACCACAAAAAAACAAACAATCTATTTATCATGCACTAATTAGTTGTACAATACTGCTGCTAAACCTAATTCTCTGAAAGAAAAGAAACTCAGGGGCAGAGAAAGAAAGCCCAGTAACAACTACTTACACATGGCTTGCCAGTTTTCCAGGATTTGTATCTCTCAAATGCATGCTGCACATTTTTGCTAGCCTTCCAGCTTTAAAACTCTCATTCTTCATTATGATAATGGCGATGGCAGGCAGCAGATGCTTCATCTTGACCATGAAAGAGAGGGGAAAAGTGGGACTCTGGGTGTTCTTAAGAAAATGAAGATTGTGATCAACAGACACTTGGCCAATTAGCATAAATATTGTGTTCAAAGCACATTCAAAAATGTGGAGAAACTTATTATTGTTATAGCATATAACTATTCCCAGGTTTAAAGAAACATGATAAAGTTTATGTTACTGCAGATACAAGTGGACTACCAAACAAATAATTCAATTAATTCAAACTCTCTCTCTCACTCTTTTATTGTAAAGAACCTCTCCTTTTTCATGATACATGTTTCTTTATTGCTTTGTTCTATGGAAAAACAAATAGCTGAGCTTGATGATCATGTGTGTTTCTTACCAGCAGTTGTCATATGTGAGCTAGTATACAAACTCTCTGAAGCCAAAGAGCATTAAAAGTGGGCAAGCTCTTCAACTCTCATGAAAATTAGAAACCAGATAGAAGGAGTGCAAGGGTAAAAGAGAGAATAGCAGGATATATTTTGAAAGATGAAAGGAACCTAGAAGAGCAGCAGTCTAATTAAACCAGAAGTGGATATGCTACAACCAGAACACTTTTCTGTAAATGATACATTGTTAAAAGACATTAAAGCTTCATTCCTGAAGAAAATTTTTTACTACTAAAATAAGATGAGAAAAACATGAGAGAGGCTAAATTAATGTTAGAAACTCCATCCGTCTAAGAATAAAGGACTGCAAGAAAAATACCTTTTAAATAAACTAATTCTGGAAGACATCAGAGAAAACAAAATATATACTATTAGAATGAAAACAAAACAAACAAACAAACAAACAAACAAACAAAAAAACCACCAAAAAAACCTCAAAACAAAAAAACCACAAACAAACAAAAAACCCAAACCAAACAAAAAAAAAGTCAGAAGAGCAACAATGTTGATTATAATATTTGGATATCTTCTACTATCCTATTCGTATGATCTTTTGATTCTTCATAAACTTGACTAAGGTGTCAGGGCACTCACAGTACTACACAGTCATCTTTTATTGATCCAATAGAGGGCAACTTTTAAAAAGCAATGATAATTTTTGGATGGTGTAGCTTTTAGGTACCCAGTATCTGACTTCAAGTAGGGCTCTTTTTTAAGTGAGCTAAGTATTCCTTATTCCACCTGAACTCTGCAGGATTTCCTGTGACATCTTTTCAGCCTATGGCATTACTCTCTGGACACAACACACAACTCCTCTATCTGTAGTCAGTTCTGCAGCAGGGGCTTTAAGTTATGAATCACACATCTCACTGTCAGGGCCAGAAGTAGAAGAACTTGTACCTAATTACCCATTTCAATTTTTCTCAGATTTATCATCCTATTAGGCTATGTTATTAATAACTGCATCAAAAAATTAAGGCAAACAGTCATTTCACAGCTTCCACCAGAAAAGAATATTATCTTACTCAGATTATATATTTTTAAAAAACGACTGTGTTCACCTTGCTTGAGGGAACCTCAGGGATCACAAGGTTTCTTAGTACTATAGCCATGTAACTGATAAGAAAGAGTTGCATTTCATTATTTATGTTATTATGGAAATATAGAAAATTTAACAGTAAAAAGAGTAACTATCAAGCTGCCATTAAAAAAGGAAATTTACATCTCCACAGATTATTGCTATGCCAGATAGTGTTTGAAGAAAGACCAAATTATTGCAAAGGCAGTATTCTTGCCTTGAGCCTAGTATCGAGAGAGGTGAAGAGGAAACAGCTAGATCAGAAATCTCGTACAAGATTGTGAACATATAGTAAGCCTGTAAACTGAAATGACAGTTGGTAGATAGTGGGATGATGTATTCTATGTTCAGATCTTCAGAGGGTTTGCAGGAATTAAATGTAATGATTTTGTCATATTCCAGGGTGAAGCGCACAGAAGAAATGCAGACAAGCAGAAGTAAAAACGATTGCTAACCTCCACAGGACCTGGAGGAAGTCATACCCATGCCTTTGCTGGGCAGGCAGTATGGCAAATTTAATCTCTTTTTTGTTGCCTACACTGTAGATTCACTGTTCTGACCATCTTCAAATTAAACTTAGTTTAAAATGTTATTTCATATATAGTCTTAGCAATTCTTATGTAAGTACTCAAATATTACAAAATATGAGATTGTTCAGCTCTCAAGTCATGTTCAAGACCTTAGGATGACTTTCAAGATATGGGCTTGGTAATTCCTCTTGTGTTACACAAAAATTCCCTGACATTTGTTCCAGTATGAATGGATACAGTTTATAAAAGTTCTAGTTGTGATATATTCTTTTCAGAAGCTTCCTTTTGATTCTCTCAATAATTGTTACCTGCATAATCACATGAGAGTTTTATTTTAAACTGTCCCTCACGGGCAGGGCAAGGGGCAGGGCACTGAGGAGCTGTGAACTAGGCAGGGGGTGGGGAAGCTGACGTGTGGCAGTGAGAATCAATCGGGCAGTTAGTAGCTAGGAGCATTATATGTACATACATATGTATCATGGTGACCACACGGTCAAAAGCTGTTGCTAGGAAGACTGTGGGGACCCTAACAGCACTCCCTTCCAGACATGCAGCTGTCCAAGTGTCCGGCTGCAGGGAGATGCCTGAGCCCGGCACTGGTGCTGGAGGACAGCAGGGAGGAGGCTTGTGTGCGGTGTGAGCAGGTGAATGATCTGCTCAGTCGAGTGGCAGAATTGGAAGAAAAATTGGAAAAGTGGAGGAGTGTCAGGGAGTGTGAGAGGGAGATAGACTGGTGGAGCCACACTCTGGAACAAAGGCAGCAGACAGAGGCTCCTCAGGAAGCTGAGGATCCCCTCCCCTCCTGCCACCAGGCAGCAGGAGAAGAGCGAAGAGACAAGGGGGAGTGGAAGTAGGTCCCTGCTCAGGGAGGCAGGTGAACACCCTCCCAGCCTCCCTCACCCTACCAGTTGCCCTTGAACAACAGGTATGAGGCTCTGGAACTGGAGGGCCAGGAAAAAGGAGGCAGTAGATGAAGGTACACCGAGAGAGTTGCCTGGGGTGACTCAGCCAGCCCCACACATTAAGACTACTAGTGTCAGGAAAAAAAGAAGACCAATTGTCATAGATGATTCCCTTTTGAGGGGAACAGAAGGCCCATATGCCAACCAGACCCATCCCACAGGGAGGTCTGCTGCCTCCCTGGGGCCCAGCTCAGAGATATTACCAAGAAACTCCCCAGTTTGGTACAGCCCTCTGATTACTGTCCATTATTGGTCATACAGGCTGGAAGTGATGAGCCCAGCTGGAGCTCAATCTGGCCACTGCTATAAATGACAATAAAAAAAGGTTTTACCAATACAGTAACAGCAAAAAGAGAAATAGGAAGAATCTCCATCCCTTATTGGATGGGGCGAGGGGGGAACATGGCAACCAAGGGTGAAGAAAAGGCTGAGATACTTAATGCCTTCTTCGCCTCTGTCTTAATAGTCAGACTGGCTGCCCTCAGGATACTCAGCCTCCTGAGGCAAAATATAAGGATGGAGAGCTGAACAACCCCCCCATAATCCAGGAGGAAGCAGTCAGAGACCTGTTGCAACACCTAGACACTCCAAAATCTATGGGGCTGGATGGGATTCACCCAAGGCTACTGAGGGAGCTGGCAGAGGAGATTGTCAAGCCTCTTTCCATCATCTACCAACAGCCCTGGATAACAGGAGAGGTCCCAGATAACTGGAGGCTTGCCAATGTGACACCCATCTACAAGAAGGGCCTGAAGGAGGATCCTGGGAACTACAGGCCTGTCAGCCTGACCTCAGTACCAGGGAAAATAACACAGAGGCTCATCTTGAGTGAGCTCATGTGGCAAGTGCAGGACAGCCATGGGATCAGGCCCAACGAGCATGGGCTCAGGAAACTAAACTGATCTCCTTCTATGATCAGGTGACCCGCTTGGTGGATGACGGAAGAGCTGTGGACGTTGTCTATCTAGACTTTGGTAAAGCCTTTGACACCATCTCCCACAGCGTTCTCCTAGAGAAGCTGGTGGCACATGTCATAGGTATACTCTCTGCTTGGTAAAAAACTGGCTGGCTGGCCAAGTCCAGAGAGTCGTAGTGAATGAGGTTGGATCCATTTGGTGACCAGTCCAGTGGTGTCCCCCAGGGCTCAGTTTGGGGTCCAGTCCTGTTCAATGTCTTTATTAATGATCTAGATGAGGGGATTGGGTCCTTCCTAAATAAGTTTGCAGATGACACTAAACTGGGAGGAAGTGTAGATTTGCTTGAGGGAAGGCTCTGCAGAGAGACCTGGACAGGCTGGATCGATGGGCTGAGGCCAATTGTATGAAGCTTAACAAGGCCAAGTGTTGGGTCCTGCACTTTGGTCATGACCCCATGCAAAGCTACAGGCTTGGGGATTAATAGTTGGAAAGCTGCATGGTAGAGAAGGACCTGAGGATGTTGGTTGACAGCGGACTTCACATGAGCCGGCAGTGTGCCCAGGTGGCCAAGAAGGCCAACAGCATCCTGGCCTGTATCAGGAATAGTGTGGCCAGCAGGAGTAGAGAGGTGATTGTACCCCTGTACTCAGCACTGGTGAGGCCACACCATGAGTACTGTGTCCAGTTCTGGGCCCCCCACTACAAGAAGGATGTCAAGTTGCTGGAGCGTGTCCAGAAACGAGCTACCAAGCTGGTGAAAGGCCTGAGAATAAGAAGAAGAGGAGGCTGAGGGGTGACCTCATTGCTCTCTATGACTACCTGAAAGGAGGTTGTACGGAGGTGGGAGTTGGTCTCTTCTCTCCAGTGAATAATGACAGGATGAGAGGAAATGGCCTGAAGTTGCACCAGAGGAGGTTTAGGCTGAATATTAGAAGGAATTTCTTTACTGAAAGAGTGGTTGGACAGTGGAACAGGCTGCCCAGGGAGGTGGTGGAGTCACCATCCTTGGAAGTGTTGAAAAGAAATACAGATGTGGTGTTCAGGGACATGATTTAAACATTGAACAGGTAGATAAAGGTTATGGTAGGTGGGTTGAGGTTATGGTTGGACTTGATGATCTTCAAGGTCTTTTCCAACCAGGATGATTCTGTGATTCTGTGATATGACACTGGCAAAAACCTGGGTAATGGCTAACACATTTGAGGAGCACAGAAGCATACTGCAGCCCTTTTGAACGGAGAATTGACAGTGGTGCATGTACTGAGGACATTCATGAGTCTCATAAAACTGGCTCTAGTGATCCTCCAAGGAGTACTCACAGCTTAACAGGATGCTCAGCATAACACACAGTTACAAGATCAGGAACTGTCAGACAGAGCCTTGGAGAGGAAAGGATACAAAGTGGCAAGGAAAATCATAACAAAAGCACAGGTAGTCAAGTCAGAATTTAGACAGAACTTTCATCACAAAACAATCCAAGGACAGAAAACCTTTCTCTAAGATCAAATGGACTCATGAGAAACTGTGACAAAAAGAGTGGAGACAATAAATCCAATATTGATAAAGAAATGTATGTGGGGTCAGTTTATATCATGAAACAAAAGTTAGAAAGGCCATGGCACAGACTGAAATTGCAGTCAATTGTGGAAGGAATCAATTCCTTCAGTGCTGCACTTATTGATATTAGTTCATAAAACTAAAAGGAATTTGTTCAATTCTCAGGTAATCCATGCCCTCCTTTTTATAATATAAATACCGAGCTGCAAATGTTACTAGTTAATACTTTAAATTGGATGTAGAACCTTTGGCCAGAGTAAGGCTCTTCCGTACACTACAAGCAATTTTCAGAGAAGCAATTTTGTGTAAATAGAGGTATGAAAACAGCACTTGGCCCACTGAGTGTAGTTTGCTAAGGAATTCCTATGCATTTTGGACAATTATGTTTTTTTTCCCAGATCAGTAGTTTTACTACAGCAGAGTACTCTGCCTTCCACTTGTGTAAAATGAATGCTTCTTAAAGATTAAATCAACAAAGTCCCCCAACATTTAGACTGGAGAAATGCTTTCAGACAACCTATATTGCATTTTTTAAAAATTGTGTGTTTGGTTGGGTTTTTTTTACTTTTCTCCAAAGGAAAAAAATACTGTCCTGCAGGATTTGTAACCTAAGGGAATGTATGAAAAATACAAAATAATTAGATAGGAAGCTAAGTAGAATTTGTACTGTCTTGGATATGCTAAGAATGTGTATCTTCTGTAAATGGAATTGAAGTTCTTCCTTATAAAAGTGGCATTCTTACTATATAGAAGCTCAATCAGTATATAAAAAAGACTAATTCTCCCATTCTGTGATTCTGTGAAGGTGTTATATTTAAAATTCTACTCCTTTTTCTCATTCTTGAATGGTGGAAGGGAGTGGTAGGAAAAGGGAGGAGGAACTCATTTCATCGAAGTATGTTATAATCTAAAGAACATTGCCAGTCCTTCTAGGGAAAATCTAAAGGATGTGACACCTGGTAAATACTTCAATCTCAAGATCTTAATGAAGCATACTTTTCTAGTATTAGAGTCTATAGTGTTAATTTATCGTGATGCTTTATTTTGTTCTTTGTAACTTAAATAAAATAATACAGCTTTGGAACGCCAAGGATAGTTAATGTTCTTAATGACTCCTTGCAGTGTAATGATAGGGCAATTGCTACTGAGCATAACTTACTTCTAAGCAGTTTATGAAACTGCATTTTATAATTTACCTTTATAATCAAGAAAGAGAACCATAATTATCAGCAAAATCTGTTGCTTTATTAAAGTGGTGTTGCCAAGGCGAATGCAATGCTACAGATCTCTGTACAATGATTCTGATTCCCTCTTTCATCACATCTTTGCTCTTGGCCAGTGCTGGCCCAAATTTGGGTCATGCTGACAATTAGGATTGACTTTCAGTTGATGGCTGCTTTTTCAGTTACCACAATTAACTCCAGGTTCAATCTAGCTTCTAAAATGGTATATTCTCTGTGTCAGTGGCCCTAATAATGATATATCTTATTAGCATTATAGAATGTGCTTTTATGCCTGGTCAAGAGTCAGACCCTTTAGGGGGCAATAGGGGGTAATGCTGGAGAATGTGGCACTTGTCTTACTTTTCTTGACAGGTTCTGTAGAGGAATAAACATCAATGGCCCCTCACATGTAATTACATTCTTATATTTGGGGATGAAGCCTTCCAGAAAGCAAATAAAGGATCACACTCAGATGTTGAGACTTTCCACATTGCTGTCTCTCTAGATGAAAGCAGCAGACTTGTCAGTCTCAAAGTGAAAAAAGGAACTGAGTTCATGAAATGGGGGTAGCTAAGAACTGGCATTATCTTCCTAAAAAGGACACAGTGTCATACTTACTGTTGGCCCAATGGATAGATGAAATCTTGTAATCAGCTTTAAGAGAGGAGAGAAGAAAGGGAGAGAAGAGCTATTTGCAATGTCTTATTACCTGCATTGTTTCAATAAATTACACTGTTTCTTAGTACAAATGGTAAATGTTATCACATCCGTAGCTTTTAACTATGCATCCAGTGCTGATGTTCATGTCTCCTACAAGTTTAAGGCTGAACGATTTGTCATCTCATTAAGCCCTTTGGAGACAGTTATGCCTCAGGGGGCGCGGTCAATCAACAGCAGTAGAGAGGAGATGCATTTCAAATTTTCTTATTTATAGGACTTGAATAAGCAATGAAAGTGGGCGCAAAACACTTTTAAACTAAATGTGCAATCATCATCATAACTTGGAATCTGAACACATGACATTCAAAGTTGAGTAAATTGCTTATGTTTCAGAAGACTCACCAGAGTTAATCGGCAATCAGAGATTGCTCAGCTGCTATGCAAAAACAGGGATGGGGCAGAAGGGAAGCAAAATTACTAGGAAAATGGTGGAGATGAACAACTGAAAAAGATTGTTCAATCAGTAACATCACCAAGAATTGGTGGAATAATACAGTTGTCATCAATTGTCTTGTGTACATCAGCAGGGGAATACCCACAAAAACCATGACTGCAGTGTGGATAGACTCTTTCTCAAAAGGTTCCCAAAGGATACTGCACATAATGTGCCATGTTGGAAAATGCAGAACAGTCAGGACAAGACACACTGTGTTTTAAATTACGACCATACAAATGTGATACTGGGATGACCGACAAAAAGCTGAAGAACACCACTGTGTGGGATAATTGACTTGATATTTCTGGATTTCTTCTAGTGTCAGACTTAAATATGCCTGTCTGAGCTTTCAGACCACAGCAATACACAGTCTTTCAGGCCTTGGATGTCCAGCTCCTGCAAGACCATTTTAATTCCCTGGCTTTTGGAGTATAAGAGCATGCTACATTATATGACATACAGAAGGAGTCCTTCTGTACTTATTGTCCTCGCCATGCTTGGTAAACATATATCCAAAACAAATATATTCCACGAAGCATAACTCTCTGTGTAAAAGGCAGTGTTCAAATCCAAAACTTTTGCTTTTTGTGCTGCCAAGTACTTCCATCCCTTTTTCACGGATCAGTTTTTATTCTGTATTAATGTGGCCATGTAAAAAACGGGCTTGTCAGTGCATTTTACTCCTGCACAGTTCTATTTCATGTGTTGAGGTATTGAAGTCTGGAAGCAGTAGGTCATACCATCAGACAATATACATCAGTATACCACTAGAGAAATCATTAAGAAAACCTTTTTTACTAGAGACCAGTATTCATTACACAAAACTTCTAGCATATGGATTTTTATTTCAAAATTGATAAAAATAACTTTTCTACTCAGCTTTTCTTCCTCTAACACCTAGCCCACATTAAATCACATATATGTTATCCTTAGAATTTTAAATACTGACAGATGCCATTTCTGTTATTGATTTAATCTTCCCTTTATTCTGCCTCTGTAAACTATTGTGGAAATTATATTCTATGACATGGCTTGAAAGCACAGAGGACAATCTGAGGATATTAGTGTAATTTCTCCTAATTTGCAAAAATCAGGCTCTCATCTAACTGATCAAGCATGTAAAGCCCAAAACTTTTTTTTCTGTAATTATTTAGTGGTTTAGGCTTCGGTGTCAGAAATTATGTCTGAATTACACCTGTAATTTTTACTTCTTATTTAGTAATATGTCTGCAGGTCCATTCAGTATGAAAACTTTAAAATCACACGCTTAGTCAGAGTTTTCTTAAAATCAACATTTCAATAGTTAAAATGAGAAATGTGGGAAGAAATTCTACTATTAGCATTGGAATACATATTTTTACAAAGAAGAATTTGAGATCAATTGGGTTTGACCTGTTGGAGAGCATTGTAGGGGAAAGGCATCTGGGGGTTCTGGTGGACAGGAGGATGACCATGGGCCAGCAATGTGCCCTTGTGGCCAAGAAGGCCAATGGCATTCTGGGGTGCATTAGAAAGGGTGTGGTTAGTAGGTCAAGAGAGGTTCTCTTACCCCTATACTCTGCCCTGGTGAGGCCACATCTGGAATATAGTGTCCAGTTCTGGGCCCCACAGTTCAAGAAGGACAGGGAACTGCTTGAAAGAGTCCAGCACAGAGACACAAAGGTGGTTAAGGGAGTGGAACATCTCCCTTATGAGGAAAGGCTGAGAGAGCTGGGTCTCTTTAGGTTGGAGAAGAGGAGACTGAGAGGAGACCCCATGAACGTTTACAAATATGTAAAGGGGCGAGTGTCAGGAGGATGGAGCCAGGTTCTTCTCAGTGGTGACCAATGATAGGACAAGGAGCAATGGGTGCAAGCTGAAGCACAGGAGGTTCCACATAAACATAAGGAAAAACTCTTTTATTGTGAGGGTGACAGAGCACTTGGACAGGCTGCCCAGAGAGGTTGTGGAGTCTCCTTCTCTGAAGACATTCAAAACACACCAGGATGTGTTCGGGTGTGACCTACTCTAGGGTATCCTGCTCTGGCAGAGGAGTTGGATAATGTGTCAGTTTGGCACTGAGTTGGCAGTCGAACCAATAACAATAACACTCTTGATTCACCCCTCCCCCCCCTCCTCCCCCAAGGTAGGGAAAGAAAGAGAAAAATGAGAAAGAGAGGCTTTCTGGGTTGAAAAGTGAAACAGATTGATTTTAATTATTAGTGATAAGGGAATATATAGATATTTGTAAAGGGATGTGCAACACCCGATCCCCTCCCTCCTCCCGCAGCGACTCTCACAGCAACTCTTCTCCCTGGTGCCTCCAGCTGAAGGGGGGAGTGTCCGGGCGCACGGACGGGGCCCTCGGGGGTCGGCTGGGAAGAAGAAAATGAGAAAAAAGAGAGAGAGCCAAAGAGAGGGTGATAGAAGTGACAGTAAGCAGAAAAGTGAGAGGAAAAGGAAAAAGGGAGGCCTGACTTCCATGATGTCTTAACCTATACTGAAAGCCAAATAGAGAAAATATTATGGGAAGGGAATATTCTGATTTGCTGATCCTGTCTTAGGTCTAATCTGCTCCCCCGTAGGGGGGGAGGCTGCAGACAGTCAGAAGTGACCTTGGTTATTATCAGTCCACTGGCACTGCTAAAAAGTTCACTGAAAGTAAAAAAAACTCAGCAAAGAGCTTGCTCAGACCCAAACAGATGAGATGATCTTTCACGATCCCCTCCAACCCCTAATATTCTATGTGATTCTGTGATTAAATATGTAGGAAACATATTAAACAAGTGCAGTCAGGAGTGTGCCATTTACAGGTCATTTACAGTTTGTTAAAAATAATTTTTAAAGTGTCTCTAGAGAATATTTAGAAATTATTTTAATAGAGTAACAAATATATAAGGTCTTTCACTCTACTGTCTTATGGGAATGCATAACAGGCATAAAGTTATTGCTTTAGAGGAGTTGTATAAATATTAAACAGCTGTAAAAGAAAATCTGCTAGAAGTTAAGAATAAATACACTGAAATTGAAGTAGATGAAATTGCCCTGCTGTAAGACTGGAATTTAGCCAGTTGTGAAACAACGTGACAAAACATATTAAAAAGTCAGCATTTATTCACACTTTAAATGTACACAAGTTAGACTCATTTTCAGTCATTTGCAGATAAGCTACTGACAGAAAGTATGTTGCTACATGTTAGCATAGGTTCAAACATCATTATATTAAAATTATTACCTTTGGGTAGATAGCCTCTGTGATGCTGCAGGACACCTCCTAGTTTAGAAAACAGGAAAGTAGCATTGAATAAATTGTAAAATATTCTAGAACATACACATTTAAGCAATAGTGAATTGCATGTGTTATATATGCTTCTCTCCACAGAAACAAGAAGACATCTACCTGCTACTGAGCTTAGCTATAAGGCATAAACATTCAGCTCAAGTTTTTTTCCACAGATGCATCAGATGGTCTTCTATTCAATATCTGTGTCAATCATTATGACAAAAATAATCTAAATGGACACTATTATCGTTTTATTTCTGATGGAAGAAAATTACTTTATTTGGATAAAAAAGTGAAGCAAGGGAAATGGGGGTAGAAGAAGTACAGAAGTTATATCCATAGACCATACCAAACCAAACATACAAGACATTTTTCCTGATGCCTACAATCTCCTACAGGTTGCCTGCTATCTGTCACTGTGTTCCAGCTTACAGGCAATCTTCAAATTAAGTTTGATAGCATTTGACAGTAGTTTGCTAGCTGTGTCTTTTTTTTTTTTCCTTATTAATAATTTAAGCTGCATGGATAACACTCCCATTTGGAAATCACTTAACATCACTTAATTTTTACAATTTACAAAGTTTCATATGTCCCACTTGTAAATCACATGCAGGAAGTAATCATCACCTAGTACCAAGCATACTCTTTCAACTCTCTCCCTTGCACACACACACACACACACACATATACAGAGCACATAATTTTGTCTGAGATGGGAGAAATAAAATCATTACCAAAAATACTGTTAACCTGTAAGTAAAGCTTAAGATTTTTTTTAAAAACAGCAATAAGGTCAATGTTGCACTAAAAATTGTAGTAAAAACCACATTGCAAAGTCCTCTGAATAATGTAATATTCTATGAAATCCCTTGAAATATTATTTCAATGCCAGTCACTGGGTGACGAGCTGGATTTATTCTTCATGTTGTCCAACAGTCCACCTATCAGAAAAGGAACACAAGTTTCTTGCCAAGAAATACGAGGTAACACCTTTCATTTGTTTTTCTCCATTGCAAGTCCCGAACAATCTTTCATTCATATTCAGTAAGGAAGTACTCCCCAGGCATCCAAACCTCATACTCTGATTCCAGTCTGAGATTTGATTATCCACCCTAATCCCATTAGACACTGATCTTTTAAACAGCAGGAAAATTGCTGACAAAATTCCACCAAGAACATTAAAATTCCATTCACAGAGGGAATTTAATATTACTATTAGTTGCAGTAGCAAAATAAGTATTGTAATTGTTTACGTTTATTTAGCTACTGTGTGAAAATTAAAAAATGTTGAAGGAAATATCAAGAACAATTGTTCTACAAATGTAAAATGGAGGATGAAAGCATAACACTGTTAATTTCTAACCAACACTAATACATTCCGTTTTCTTCTAACTTAGGTGTTGTTGACAACTTTAGCCTAGCTATTAGAAGTGAGACTTTTTACTTCTCTGCATAAATGAAATACATGCATTAATTTTTGAGTTATGCTTCTCAGAAATAATCACTTGAAGAATTGTGTGGTGTAAGGAAACATGAAGTTTTCCATCATTTAGGGTATCAGCCTGATGGCAAATGCTTGAGGCCCATTTATAAAACCAACTGCACTGCAAGAGTCTCTCATCTGTGCTTCCCTGTACTGAATCCCTTTCTTCAAAGATGTGAGCATCCAGCTCTAGCTCTTTTCTGCCAAATGTTTGCCTAATCTATTTAAAACAACCTTTAATGATAGGGAGTCCACAGTCTTCTGAAGCAACCTGTTTTGGTGCTTCAACTTCATTACTACTTGACTTGACTTCCTAACATCAATCCTAGATCTCTCTCGCTACAGTCCAGGCTATGATCTCTTTTTCTGTCCATCATGGTTATGGACAGTAAATGTCTTTTTCCTCTGTGCATATTTAAAGGTCATCATGCTCAAATGTTGGAATGAGCAGCCAATAACCTCATGAAGCTCAGCAAAAGCAAATGCAATGTCTTGCCCCAGGGGGACAGTACCTCCATACCTCAGTGGAGTCTGGACCAAGCTGGCTAGGTAGCAACCATGCATAATGGGATTTAGCAATCCTAGTAGAAAATGCCTTGAAAATTAGTTTGCCCTTTGTTTTTCTAATTAACTCTTTCTGCAGATGTGTTTGCATATGAAAAGAAGTTATTGAGAAGACATAGATGACTCTTCTGGGAGGTATGCAGAGGAAGAAGGGGCAACAGATACTAAGTCAAACAAGGGAAAATCCAGCTGGACATCAAGGCAATTCTTCCCCATTAGAGTGTTTAAACACTGGAATGGGTTCCCCAGAGAGGTTGTGAAATCTCCACTCCTGCAGGTTTTGAAACCTCAGCTGGGCAAGGCCTCTTGTGACCTGTTTAAAGTCTGAATTTAGCTCTTCTCAGAGCATTTCAGACAGGAAATACCAACTAGTAACAAATTAACATCCAGAAAATCCACATTATTTTAAAGAATGCAGATAATATTATTACACTGGAAATCAATGTAAAAACAGGTAGGCTGAGAACATTATAACATGCTGAACAAAAGCACAGAATTCAAATCCTTCAGCATTACAAGAATTTACCAACGTATACATGTTTCAAGGTATTTTATTCATAACATGGGACATGGCTTTTGACATTACATTATAGCTATATCTTCTATCACTGCAAATCATTCCTACATGTTTTTCTATGAAATGTCTTCTAATTCTGAAAAAAAAATGAGCCAAAATGTAGTATGTGAAAGGAAATTCACAAAAGTAGACATAAGTGTGTGCAAGTGGGAATGTAAGAATACACATTCACAATGATGAGAGTTAGTAAGCCATCTTCAGGAGGAGTAGCAATGTGAAAAGTAAAATGCTCAATAAATTATATATATATCCCCCATTTCTCAGATTTTCCTCTGAGAAGAAGTGGTACTTTAGACCTAGTGTATCAACTTTTCAGAAGAAAGTCTTAATTTGTTCCCTTTTTTCCTACTCAGTCTTTATGAAGATGTACATCGGTTCCATGTAGAGTCCTTTTTGGAGGAACACGGTCACGAGTATTTGGCTATGAAATAGAAATAATGCAGATGAATGGACATTAATGAAGAGAGTGAGACAGCTTGTGGCACATGTTGGCCCCATGTGTCACAACCTTGTCCCACTGTAAATGTGCATCCTGGGCAAGATGGCTTGCGACACGTTGGCCCCATGTGTCGGAACCTCGTCCTCCTTATAAAAGGTCTGTGGACCGAGTTTCTCTAGAACACTGTAGTTTGTAATAGCAAGAGTTTATTGCACCTTATATTATGCACCTTTTATTTTGTATTGTGTTGTATTGAAGAACCTGTTGTATTGATGTAATCTGGGTGTGCCTTGCTACTTATATTGACTAACCTGTTGTATTGATATAACCTGTGTGTGTTTTGCCGTAGTAGCAGTTACTGGATAAAGAAGGTGGAAGGACTGGGGCTGGCAAAGCATCTCCTACCATCATCAAGGGCAAGCCTGGGTTGGTCTCTGTGTTTGCCACCAAGAAGAACCTCGAGCTCTGCTGCTGGCTGCAACCCAGTAGACGTTGAGTGGTGGAGACATATGCCAGACCTTGATGTGAGGGATGGCCTCCTCTATTATAAGAGGGCCACCCAGGAGAGGAGGACAGGCCACGAGGCCTGTGGTTGACAACAATTGATACCCCAAAGCCTGGATTTTGCTCACCTTATTACTAAAACAAAAAAGGGGGAATTGTTGGGATTTGTGGAAAATTAATATGGGATTTATGGAAAATTAATATGCCTGAATTAAATTGTCAGGCACCCTGAAGCAAAACCGTGGGACCGGTAAACAAGCTGGTGTCTCACAGCCTGGTACCCCACGGGACCAGCAAACAGCAGGTGTCCTATCTCACGGTTGTTATCTCATGAAGTAGTGAGAAAAGAATGTTGTAGCAAGAACTGAGAGGCACCGTCTGGGAAGCGAAACACCTTGGGTCATCATGACACGGACAGCAAGTGACAAGACACGTAGCCAATCATATATGAACCGTGTATGTATGTAACCAACGGGGTTTGCACTGGGGTGGAACATCTGGAGTCAGAGGGGTATAAATTGCCGCCATTTTTAACAATAAAGGTCTTCGGTTATAACTCTTATAGAGTTGTGTGAAGTCCATACGTCGCCTCTGACAGTTCCACAACACCCCTACTGTACTGTAAAAAATCCAGTTCCGTATTGCAAAAGATTTTTTTGTTTGTTCATTTTCTGCATGTGCCTTTGGATGTTGGAGGGGTGGCTATTTATTTTTGTACAATGTTTTAGCTATTAAAGAAGACAAAAAAAAAAAAGAGGAAATTGAATATATTAAACAACTTATGAGAGGTTTTACCCTGAACTCACAGATTATTTTATTATATCTATTCTGAATTGTATTTTACCTGATAAGGGAAAAGTCCAACATGCAGTCACTTCCTCCTGTCGATATTTTTAAAGTTACGTATCATACAGATTAGTCAATCAAGCTTACATCCCTTCCCTGAAAAATCCTTTCTTATCCCAACCAGTATTTTAAGAGGTGAATAAAGGAAAGAACTGCATCAGTCTGCCATCAGTGACCACTGCTGATCAGAACTGAAATGCACCAGATAGGCAGACATTTGCTGCCCTCTTTTGGAACATGCAAGCGAAGATTCAGCAGATGATATACTATGGTATTGTTTTTATCTGATGTTTCCCTTGGCCATATTGCTCACAATTAATGGATTTTTTAGTCAACTACTTGGCTCCCTGAATTAGAAATTTATTGTTGGATGAGGCATTTAAATTTGCACCAAAACAAAAAAAATTTGTTGAGATGGATTTTTCTAGTACATGGGCCATGTGAATACACTGAACACTTTCTTTAATAACTGACTAGCTGGGTATTAGTTTTAGTGAGAATCTCTTTTTTTTTTTCTTTTTTTGGTAATTTTAATAAAAGGGATTTTATGCAAATGTGTGAAGTGAGTGAAGTCCTTGCAAAATAATGAAGTTGATCCTTCTGTTGTAATAGAAAAAGAGAATATCTCTTTATTAGCAATAAATTTATTCATTCTTTATAAATTATTTATTTTTTATTTATTCTGTCTTTACTCTGACCTGGCAGATATGCCACTGAATATTAGAACAAATAAACTAAGAATCAAAAGAGATGCAGCAAAAAAATTTAAGCTGAAATACTGCAGAAGTCTTCTCAAAATTGTCATCCCCTACAAACACAGCAAGGAAATTATCAGCAAGCTATCAGAGACCCTAACTGGGGCACTAGGATAATAGAAACAGGACATAATACCTATCAAGGTTATCAGAACTGTAGTAGAAAAAATGGCTATTTGAAAAGAAAACAGGAAGTGTTTTGAAGCAGTTATGTTGCTAAATTAAGAAGCTTTTGCTAAGCAGGACAGGTTGCTAAATATAACATCGTTGCATGCACGAAGTCCATTTACGTTACAAATAATCACTGTACACATAGGTCAGTCTGTAGCATCATTTTTTTAATCATGATTGTAAAAGACAGACAACGTTTTCACTACCGTTTAAATTTTTGAACAGGAAAATATCAAACAAATTAAATTACTCATTTTTATTCTCAGTATATATTGTCGTATACCATTTTTGTACATGATAATTGTTTCAATGCTATGTTTAATGAACATGCTATATGGTAAAAATATAATATGGCAATTCTTATTGTTATCAAACTCTCTATAAAGGCAATTCAGAATAGATTTCACTAAAATCAGTTCTCTGTGCTATGTGGCAGGTCTCACTCTGAAACCAGATACTGAGTTGGGTATTCTCTGTGTTTAGATATTAACTATTCGACTTTCACGCAATGCCTATGCTATGTCTAGAACAGGCTCTATCAAGCTACGAAATCAAACTCTGACAGAATTTTAAAATTTGTATCATATTTGTAATCTGTCTGGTTCTGAGTCTAACTCAGAATACAGTCTCTGGGCTGTGATAGTCTAGAACTAATTATAGTGGTTGGTGTGATTTCTATCTTGGAGGCTTCTAAAGTTCTTCAAATGTTGATGATGTTTTAGCAATATCATAAAATACAGAGAGGATTTTAGGTGACCGTGTATCTTTTAGAAGGTAACTATATGGTGACAAATTTGACACATTCAATGCAATGCCTCTAAAGCCCCAGTTCACTGAAGTATCATTAAGCAAAGCACTTACAGAGTACCTTTCCAAAAGAGGGCTTACTTCCTAGGGAGGAAGTTAAAAAGATACATAGGACTCTAAAGCTTGCTTGCATTATGTACATTGTTGAAGTATTTCTTCCCCATTACTTACCTGTTTATTAAGCTTTCAACCTTAGAAAGCTTTTGGCTGTAAAATACAAAATTACAGTGATATGTTACATGTTTTTGTAGTATAAATATATCTCTCACTGCTCTGAAGCACCCAAGAGCCAAATGAACTCTTACAATTACTCTATCATTTTCTTTGTTAATTCTGGACTTTGTATTTTTCTGTCCACATCAAAAATTTTGAACCCTTTCATCTTTATCACGTTTTATTTTTGTCCAGTCTTTTCTGTAGCTCTCAGTTAACAGGCTTAATTAAACTTGAACACCCATCTCCAGCTTGAGAATACTCCTAAAATGTTGTTTTGAGAAACCTGAAGCATATTTTTAACTACCACTATATCATGTAGCAGAAGCAGTCCTGACCAAAATATACAAAGCCATCAACTGTACAGGACTTTAAAAATCAATGGATTCTTGGACTTCTTGCACAGTGTTTCCCCACCTGCACTGGAGACTCCCAAAGAAACACCTCCACAGACTGATGTACAAAAATCCACTGTCATATGACATTACTTGTGGCCTATAGTCCTCTTCCTACACTGAGATACATTTTTTTTCTGTTTTGACAAAAAGATATATATATTTCAGACTGATTTTTTTTTTTTAAGGAAGGCTGTTTAGGTTTGGTTTAGTCTGGTAACCCAACAGCATGCCCCTTATTTACAGAAGAATTCAGAGCACACTGAAGCAATCTCCATTACTGGTTTCAGAAATTCAGTGAAAAATATTAGTCTAAGCCTGCCAAGCAGACAAGTGCATTTTACCCGTCACAAACATGGTTCTGTCTGATTCTGATATAATTCTTGAAGCCAACAGAAAATTTACCTACAGAAATCAAACTTGTTTTAATTGGAGCCTGCAATGATTTAGAAGTCTGTCAACAGCCATTATTAGAATTTCACTGTAGCAGATTCAGCAGACGCTATAATAGAAGACAATTTTTATTTATCTTTTGCTTCTACTTCACTTGCAGTACAGGAATTTGAAAACTTTCTCATCCATAGCTAGAGCTTAATTTCTTCCAGTGGTGCTTCCAAATATACAATCAATCATTGTCATCCATAAACCATGATGACTTTAGAAAGTGGTATATGAGGATGAGAGTTTAGGAGCCACAGCACTGATGATCTCGGACAATAGATCATTACAATGTCCTTCAAGGCCATCAGTGAAATGGCTCATCTGCTGTTTCTACAATTCCCGATGTAGCTATTCAGCTGAACTGATAGTAATAAAGAATTTGTATAGGTGGCATTAGATTTTCCATAAAAGGTCTTAATAGCTTATGTTATGGTGGCTGTTACTAACCCTATTTTGAATAGATCTTTGCAGCTATACCTGCAACATTCACAGTTACACAGCTGCAGTTGTAAAAAGCCTACATTTGGTTTTGCACATAAAAACTGAGTGCATATATTTCTACACTTACAGATTCGTGCTTTTTCCTAGAGTGATGATGAATGTCATAATTACAGCAACAGCATCTACAGCTGGAATAGAGTTACTGTTAACCTCAAATGCTCAGATTTTATTGTCTTTCCTCCACTGGCTGAATATAACATGAAACTTTTTAAACAAGTAATTACTAGTGTAACACAAAATTATATTTTTATTTATATAGTTTCTTCTTAAGCTTTCCCTGCCTTTATCAAAAGCTTGTGCTTTTTTTTCCCCTAAATAAGTTAATTTGCTTAACAGTTTAATTTGCATAAACCATAGACTGCTTGCTACTTGATTACTATTCAATACCAAACAGATTTCAGAATTCATGGAGACGTAAGGATAGCATATACACTATAAACTTGTACCACCTTAGCCCTTTGAGTAACATGTGTTTGTAACTTGAGGGTCATGCCTTTTACTCGTCTCAATAACCTGGCAGAAGTAAAAAAGGACGTATATAGTGCACTTGCAGGGGATGCATGATGAGTGCTGTTTCATCATATGTACAGTATGAGATGTATCTCTCTCCAGAGATCTTCAAGGGTTTAGGATAATAGGAAGGCAAAGAGAGACAGAGAGAAGTGAACCACAGCTGTCAGCCTTTTTATTCTCAGTTCTAGTTTTCTTAAGGGGTTTAAAACTGTCACTATGATCAAAAGCCTAGCACTTAAGACAGCCCCCAGGCAGCCAAAGGAGAACAACATTTTCATGTTTAGTGCCTCCTATAAGAATTCATAACAGAGAGGTTGCCTATCACTTCTACCATTGCAGCATTTTCTATTTGCATATAACAGGTATTAGCAAATATGTATGCAGCCAGGTTTCCTGCAAAACTTCCTTCTATATCCACTTATTAAAAATATGTGAAAATATATGCTGGTATATCGAGGATTACTATTTCCACGTACCTAAGCTCCAAATGTTTAGTTCCGTTCAGCTGCTCTCTGCAAAGGGAACTTCACAGGACTGTATGTTCCTCTAACCCAGGAAATAATTGTACCCAAAACATCAGTTGCTATTGCAGTCTCTCTATATTGGCAACCTGTCTGGCTTAGAAAACTTACCTGCTGACCATCCTGCTTTGAGACACAGCTATCCATCTCCATATCATGCTCCGTCTGAATATAAATTATAGCTCATGCTAAAGATGCCATCCAGATATATTAAAAGATAAAACCTCTGAGACATTTGCTAATGCTGTTTGTAAGAACCCTTTCCAACAGTTGTTGATTTTGCAGTTTTGTATTGAGTGCGACTCACTCTGAGAGGGTTCAAGACAAAACTCACATTTGAGGAGTCGCAAATCATCGATCTGTGTTCTTTTACTGCAACCTTACATAAAGCAAGAAAGATGGGTTAGTAGAAAAAAAATATTATTTCTTGGTTTTTTCAGCTTGTATTTCTAATCCTCTGTCAGGAAATAAACAAACAAACAAACAAATAAATAAATCTGAAAATATTCCCAGAAAACAAGTTTTCTTTTGCCTCTGATGTAAATGACTTCAGACAGAGGGGAAAAACAAGTTGAGAAAAAAATTCAATAATTTCATCTGCATAAAATTCTTCAGAAAAAGATAACTTCGAATACTTAAAATTCTTAAAAGGATACAACTTTTTTTATCAATATCATAAATGTTTTTGAAGAACTTTCCTTGAAAAAAAAAATTAAAAGGTGGAAATTCAAGGCAGCCAGCTTTAACATTCTGTTACTTCAGATGACTTTTGACTACATGTTGACTATTTTGTTATTCCTTGGAAAACTTCTTCATCAGAAACTATAGAACATGCACCCCATGGAGTAGATAAGGCAGTATTTCTTCACCTCTCTGAAGACATTACCCATAATCAATTCATTCTTCTCCTCCTTTCCTACAAAATAGAGACAACAACATTGTTTCCTTTGGGGATCTTTCCAGCATTTCCTGATGGTAAAGAGATTGTTATGTTGTAATTTACACCCTCATCAGAACCTGGATTATTTTTTTATTCATTCCCTGGGAAAGTAGTTGTGTGGGCCTTTCAGGTTTCTTTCAAACATTGTTTCAAATTTTACGTTACTTATGCTGAACTGGATACTATCTTTCTGTATGTCTGTACAGCACCCACTACTAAGATATTTGCAACTCCATCGAGTGAGTACAATAGGGATTATAATAACAGTAACAAGTAAATTTAGAGATTATTTGTGCAGTTGCGTATTAGGGAAGAAAAGTGTTCTTCAGAATGCTGGCTTTCAGAGTAATCGTTGCTCAAACAAGACAGGCTTTCCCAATTCAGACAGATGCTTAACACCTGCTTGGAACCACAGGTTGAATCGTGATGGTCTTTCACCTGAGCAAAAATCCCAGAATCACTGTTTGAAAACTGTTACTTAAAAGGAAATTATGGTAATTGAGATACAATGTCTATTGCAATGCCATTTTTATTTTCTTCTTTGAACAGCCAAAGCTGCAAAACTTTCACCTTGTTGGAGAAATTATGTCAGATAATTTTCTTGTAATTTAGAGTCTTAGATTGAGTTTATATAACATTCAAATTAACCAATAACATGAGAGTAAAGCTCTGAACCTGTATTTTCTGGGCTCAAAATTTGCCATCATGGTAAATCACAAACAAATATTCCTGTAATAAAATACCCCTTTAAAAAATAGATCAAATTACATAGTTACCAAATAACAAAGCTTCACGAATGCACAGTTTTGTGGTAAGTGTATGAGAAGATCAATGACATAACTGTTATATCGTTTGAATCAAACTTCTTATAGGAGCACATCAAACGTCTAGTGATTTTAATAAAGCACCAAGAAGTTTATATAGTTTCACTTGATTCAAAATAAGTCTACGGCTTGTTAAATCTACGCACAGTTTCCTGCTCTGCTCTAAATTCGAAGTATGCAGGCTCTCAGTGCTTCGGTTCTCCATTGTTAAAATGGAAGTAAAAGTCTCTTTTGTTGTTGTCTGGATAAGTAGGGTCTAAAGGACACATAATTTCATCCCCATCCTACTTGGTGCAGCCCCAATTGCTCTGAACAATGTGCACTCAGTGTCAGATGGCAAGGAACCAACTACAGCATAGCAGTGCTCAGCCTCTTTCTTGCACAATCTTTCTGCCAGACTGCATGATTGAGGGAATTACATAAAACTATACCATGGCCTAGTTAAAAACCGAAGCCAGGGAGGTGCCCTTCTTTAGTCCTAGAATTTGCAAGCCAGCTGGCATCAAGCTCTTAACCACTGACAAAATACGGCTGTGTGTCTCACCATTGAAGACACCATGAAGCTGTTTTGTATCACCTTTTTCCAAGTCCTAAGTAACGGATCATAGCAAAACTAGTATCTATTGCAATTCCTTTCTTCCTTACTTCTATTAATTAATTTTGATACAGATTATTTTGAGTTTGATATTTACATTTGTAAGAAAAAATCCACATGGAAAAAATATTCTTACTTCTTCCTTTATTAACGGTGTCAGCTATTTATTCTTCAAACATTCAGCATTGCATTTCCTTGATTTTCAAGAACACATTTGGATTTCATTATTGAACACAGCCATCAATTATCTACAATTATTTTAAAAGCACTCTATTATGTTTTATTATTTCTATAGTGTCATACAAAGAGAAAGATCTCACTGTGCTTGGGACTGTAACAATTTACCACAAAGGATGATGACATTTGTGCATGCGGAACTGCAACACGTATAAAGAACAAATTTGTTTTTAAATTTACTCAAAGTCTTCCTTTACAAACATCTCCTTTTGTAATCCTCTAAGAAAGAGGCCTTCCTTTCAATTGTCAGAGCCTGAAAGCATCCTGGACACGTGAAGTGAGCAAAGAAGTGCTCATCTTAGCATCCTAGAAAAGAAGTATATATACGGTTTTTACATGTAAGTTGAAAACAATGTGAGGTGCGTTAGAGGATATACTATAATGGAATTGTAAAGTTTAAAGATATTATATCAGAAAAATAACCAGAGTACATATGGTAGCCCTTTATCTGTATTCATTAATATTACTGTGGTAGGCTGTGGTCTGAAAGTCCCAGCTGACGGTTCAGAGCCTCTTTGTGCAGGGCGCTGTATATGCAGTGCTGTGAAAGCTTCCAGTGGAGACATGTGAGAGGCTGCTGGAAATGCTATAGACTACAATAAAAGACAAAATGGGAGAACTGGAATAGGAGCTCTAAAGAAAGAATATTGTGTCATGTGGCCCAACTGTAAAATAGAAAAATTGCATGTAATTATTTCCCAAGCTGAGTGTGATGATGTGAAAGGGAAGAACTAATGATGATGCACTCTGCTTGTTAGAGGTTTTTCCTTCCAGGAGCTCAAGGTTACAAGAAGTGCTCTTCACTTGGATTATTTTTTTTTCTTTCTTCCACTAGAAATGTGATGGTTACAAATAAATTCTGTACACAGGGAGTTAATAACACTCCAAAGACGTTATGAAATAGTTTTAGTTACTAATGCCAGACAACATATTGTCTTGGCAATATTTTTTCCTGACTTCATGCATCCTGTATTGATTGATTAATTATTCTACCAATGAACTAACAAATATTGACCTTATACAGTGGAGCAGCATTTAGCCGAAAGTCAGTAATCTACATCGATCACTTAATGGAACATCAAAGCTCAGCATCTCTGACAGTTTTATGTCATTCAGCAAAAATCTGTCTATGCTTTGATGATACCTTGACCTTTCTTATTAGGCATTCTTGGCAGAAAAACTAAAAGCAATAATAAAATTAAACCTGTGGATAATGCTTTGTTATCTGGAGTGAACCGGCCAATGCTACAAGATGTTCCCTGCAGATTTGCCTACCAGCAGGGGTAGCATTTCTTTTTCAAAGTCAAAATACAATTTTCTAGTCATATGATCAGGCAGTATGGTAGACAAACGTAATTTTAGCACACAGGCTTATTAGGAAAACAATAAGGAGAAAATGCTGGAATATGTACTTTGAATAAAAACCCACACAACCACAGAACTTTGGAAAAGGACGGTGAAGCCTGTAGCCCTCTTAACAGCTAGGCATCTGTCCATGCAGCTGTCATAGCAGCCGTTGAATTCAGCTTTGTCTGTGCACAAGACCTATTACTAACATCTCAGATCAGGTACACAGAACAGAGTTATTGCTAATAGCACTGACCAGGTACATAGAAAAACCTTGCTAAGCTTATTTACCCAGCTTCTGGAGTATGTTTTCTGACTCTAAATCTAGCTAATGTACATTTTTACACACAGCAAATATTGCAATCACTTCTAATGGCAAGCTTAGACAGACCCTGAGGGGATTGGTGGCGTGCAATAGCAGCTGAATAGGAAAGGTTTCTCACAAAGCTTTGCACCCCAAAGCAGTGAAGTCTCAAGAGCCTCCAGTCAACATTAGTAACTAGCATCTCAAGCCAGCTCACCTCATTTCTTCTAGTTAGCTAATTGCCAGTCATTAGGGTGGTGAAAATATCAATAGCTATGCCAATTCTATTACATTCAGGAGTAAAATTTGTGCCCACTCAAACAAGCCCTGGGTGGAGGGAGGAGCAGTACATTGACAAAGAAAGGAACAAAGTTAAACTGAGATAGAACGAGAAGATAGACGACTGCCACTTTCCTTTGTTTTAACTGCAGCAACTCAAGTAGCTCCTCTCCTTGCAAGAAACAGGCCTAGAAAATTCCTTTAGAGTTTTCTCAGAGGACTCACTGCAATGTCCTTGTCTTTATCATTCAAGTACCACTTGTCCAGAGCAAGGTGCTGTACAAAGCGCTTTAGAAACTGGCATTTACTTACCTAAGTAACTCACAAGAGTCAGGTGAGAGGTTCTTTCCATGCTCTGAAACCCATTGCTTCTCTAGGCTAGTTTACAAGCAAAACTAGTGCAGCCATTTCTTCCCCTAACTTTCAAAGCTGTTCTTTTGACCCCAATCTAAAAGGGGTCAATATACATCACAGTGATGGTTCCTGCTTAATACTGCTGCAGAAACAAGTATATGAGTAGGGTCCACCTGAGTTGTGAGAACTATTAAAGTTCTATATTAAGCCAAAAGAGAAAACAAACAAACAAACAACAGACTTTCAGTCTCAAAGCTTGGGAAAGTTATATGATCACAACAGCCTGGGCATGGAGACTCACAGTTCAACCCCACTAAAGATGTTCCTAGCGTAAATCAAGATAGAGGTGCCTTAATGGTAATTTACTATACACTGGCACAGTAATTCAATTTTAATTCTTCTTAAGTTTTTCACTGGAATCTTATGTGAAAGATCCTGATTTTGGCTAAAATTTTTTATTAACATTAATTTACATCCAGGTTGGTTTTTGGTTTTGAAAGGCTGCTTTTCACTGATAATCTTCTTTTCTAGATGCATTGGTGATGATTTTGAACATTTTGTCAAGACTACATTTTTAACTGGTTTCCAACTAAACTACATGCATCAGTTAGCATGAGAAAATGGTTCAGTTCAATATGAAAATAGATTATGCATTTGATTCAACAGAACCCTGAGCATTTATATTTGCTGATGATGTAGCCCAACTTTGGGCACCTAACTAAGAAACAAGATTTTTGAAGGTGCCCAATAATCAGCAAGCTTTTAAAAATTCATCTTATGGGAAGCTGAGCTTTTTTTGAAAATTATGGCATTCAGAGTCTAAATGCAGACACACATACTTAGAAAATCTACCTAAATTTCTTCAGTGAAAGCCATTGGACTGAATATTATTTCTATGTACCCTGGAAGTGTTGCAAGGAAATTAATACTTAACAAAAATCTACAGTCATATAGAAGTCCACCTTCTGCATTAACCGCGTACAAAAACAATCTCACCATATCCTACATTCTGGCTTAGGGGATAATTATCTCTTACAATACATTTTCTAATGGAAGAAAATCATGGAGAAATTAGCTGTAAGTTCATCACACCTGTCCATCTCCCAGCCTTAAAGCAGGATCAGCTTTAACTTGGTTCATTATGCATAAATCTTAAGGGCTAAATACACATTTATGGATAAAATATAAAAAATACTTAGTTTCTGTCCAAGCCTAACGGTTAAACAAACAAACAAACAACAAAACCAAAACAAAACAAAGAAAACAAACCCACAAAAAAAACCCACAATAATCAAAGAGCAAAACCTATGTTGTTTTTACAAAAACTGAGATATCCTGTGTTCTAGTTGTTCAAAACCAAATGTGTATTTCTTTTGATATTCAAATTAATTGTGTATAGAGATACACAACTCCCCTTTTTTTTATTTCTGTTATATTTAAGATACCTTATTTAAGATTTTCATATGAAATGATAGCACAGAGCAGAACATTGGAACGACACCCTGACTTCATAAGTTATTTGTACTCTGTAATAATGACAAAACATTTTGCTACACACAGTATAGATGAAATGTTATGCTATTACCAGTATCTCTAATAAAGGACATTATTTGTCTACCGCCCTACAACAGATATTCATGTCTGCACAGTCATTCACATACACACACACTTCCAGCTACAGAACTGAAAAGAGACAGTATTTAAAACCAGTTCCAAATGATGGAGGTGTTTTTTTAATCATACTGCCACCTACAAAATGTGCTTTGTGCTCTGGACTATATTGAGTAGGGAACTCAGTCTAAAATTACTTGTGTGTTTTTCTTTACTGGAGTATTAGTTTACTTTTAAATATTCTAGACGTACCCTCTTCAAAATGGTACATTCTGTTTCTATTTTACTGTATTCAGCAATCAGTGTCCATTACTCTTGGTAACCATGGCAACAGGCAGCTAACTGTTCTTAAATCTTCATTTGTTCACTACTTTTACAAAATACTGTACAGTTAAGAATGCTTTCTTACTAAGGACATAGGGAAAAACTGTAATGGAGAAATCAGCAGCCTCTTTTAACTAATAATATGATAGGAATATGTTTTTTAAAATAAATATGTCTTTTCTTTGGGATTTAAACATTCTTTAGCATCATATAGGAAAAACAATTACACAGTTTTACCATCATTAAGGCTTCACTATACCCTAGTATTGTTTATTTCTTGTTTATACTTTAAATCTTCCCAGAAAACCCCCAGGATCTATTTTGATATTAGGAGTTTGCCTTCTGTAATAGTTTATTTCTGGGTTACTAGTAGTACCATCAGAGCCTCGCACAAGCATAGTACTCCTCTCATTTTTTTGACAGCCTCAGAGTTTAGTAATCTGTAGAATGATACAGAATAATTTCAAGCTGCTTCTGTGATTCTCATGAGCTGCAGTTCAAGCATAAAAAAGTCCTACTTGTTAAAAGATTTCAGCATTTGGATGGACAGGGTAGACTAACACGCACAGAAACTAAAAGATGTCATCCCAAGAACTAAGAGGACTGGAGAAAAGGTTTTATTTTCCTATAAAACCAAACTTCAGGCGTGAAAAAAAAAACGAACAATAACAAAACCCACCAGAAGTGTGTCCATCTATTTTGTTTGGATACAAAAGAAATCCTAGTTCTTTTTCAAATAAAAAGAAAGAGGTTAGGTATCAATAGGATTATTTGACTGATATTTTGGGTGGGAACTCCTTAGAAACACATCATTTTTCTCTCTGAAGGTACAATAAATTGCACAAGCTTTGTTGTTATATGTGTGAAACATGTTCATATTACAATGTTTTACAAAAATACATATATGTTCAGGATAGTATGGGTTTATGTACAGCAAGGTGAATGCAGTCCGGTAAGCCATCCACATATTACTTCCTTTTTCAGATATTTGCTTCCAGGGTCTCTTCTCCTAGTCACACGCTTTCTATCACCATGCATTTCTCTGACAAATGTTTTATTTCTTTTCATATAGTGAGAAATATTTACACAGACACACCCCAGCTGCCTTTTTTTGAGCAAAATTTTTACCTTCTGTACATGAGCCTACAGAATACGAGCTTGCAATAAAAGGGACTGACAAAATCTACAGTGAATTGTAACTGGCCTTTCATAATGGAAACATTTTTCAACCCTGACCAGACATTGCTATATTCCATTCCTAAGGAATTTCAATAAGTACTTTGAATTTTGTTAGTAGAAAAAGCCCTTCTATTTGCAGTATCTCCTGATGCTCCACATGTATGTCTACAGAAGCAGAGCTGTAGCTGCCGGGCAGGCTTATGTATAGTCATGTGTTACCCATCCAAAATAGGCAAATGGGGAACTCTGCACAGAAGTGAGGCACACTTTGGGCATAGGCTACAGATAACCTTGAAGATTTGGTCCCATTTACTCTCTCTGCTCTTTCAGATTTCTGTAAATCTTTTGCTGTGATTGGTAGCGATAACTTGACCGACATTTGCTTTCTTGTATAACAAATTGACATCACACATATCTTCAACATAAATTTGGGCTTCAAATAAGATGTCATAAATTCCATAGCTGCTATGATTCTGCTTTTGGTAAATATTCAATCTAAGTACAATTCAACTCTGAGTTAGCACCCAATTCTTATGAAAAGAGAGACTGCCTTCCTACTGCTCCAGTCTTCCAAATCACAGCATATCAACTCCTTTCCCAGCTATAACCATGCCATGTCTCTCATAAGAGTTTGGTTACCCTTACCTTCCTTGAAATTACCATCACCAAAAATGTTTACTCTGGGACATAAGTGTTACAGAAAAACATATTTTGATTATATATAATTTCTATTTTAGTAAGACTGTTTTTGTTTTGTCATTGTTTTCAAATGAAACTAAATATCTATGATGTTGTCAGGCCTGTTACTGAGATTACTGTCCTACATTTCATAAACTAAAAGAAATATCAGTGTTTTCCATCTATCGAGTGCTCCCTTATATAATGTTTCAGGGAAAATTTTAAAAGTCCAGCTGGGCTATAGCTGAACCTTTTTCTATCGCTGCAGCTGAGCTGAAGGGATGAAATATAATGGTAAAATGTACATCAGAACCTAGTAAGAGGCCACTATAACACTGCCATTGTCATAACATTACAAGGATTTTATAATGTACAGCTACTGCTTTTCTCAATTGACATCATATAGGGCTCAGCTAATGGAAAGAGACATGGAACATAATGCACCAACTAGATGCTGGACAGGAAGCAGTAAATGGATCATGAATCCAGCCCCCCTAGCTAAAGCAGTCAAAACTCTGAATAGCAAAGAGACTAATGTTTTTAGCCATTTTCCCTTCCAGACATAAGCCAAAAAACCCAGCACTGAAGTGTTTTCATTTTCTGGCTGCCCACCCTATTGTGAAAGCCAGCCAGCCATGCTCAAAAGCATTTGCTTTTAAATGAATCATGGCAATACAATAAAGATGCAACATGCAGATTAAGTTCAAATCAATGACAGAAGCTGGGGCTCACATCAGTATGTTCCAAAGTGCAAAAATTGCTCACAGTCAGAGAAAGTTCATCCAACAATGTGCCACAGGGGGTAAACAGAGAGCAACATGATGAGTTCAGTGCAATGGCCTTGGTGCTACTACTGTTTTCCTGAGCAGCTTTTGGAATTCCGTAAACCTGTCAGCGTTGATAAAATTTTCACCTATACAGCGTGATGGCTACTTAAAGCAGTAAATCTCCTGCTCATCTTTTTAGCTGTTTGACTAGGTTGTGTACTGTAATCATCAGGCTTCAATTCTCCAATACATGAATAACGGGTGCTTTACAGAACTGCTGTTTTTAGAGACTGTGAAAAAAAGTCTCTATTTAGAAAGATATAATTGCATAGGCTGAAGCTTGTGAAGTTTAAGAGAACTGTGGGTTTTACCTATGGTCTTCCTCAAGAATCTGCAGGTTTCCTGCAATACTGGGAATATTTTTTTTTTTTGCTCTACAAGTACATCTAATTGAGAACATGAAATGTCAATTTGTCTAACGCAATTGCAGAAATCCACAAAAGACAATGCTGGGAATGAACCAAAACCAGAGCTCTATAGTCAAAATCTCAGTTCTCAGTTGATTTGCCTTTTTTTTCTTTTGTTCTTTTTTACTGACATCATCTATATCTAAATTTTGTTCCAGGGACTCATGACTGCTGTAAATAAAATCCCCATGTCTTCAAATTTAAAATTAAGCCTTTTGATGCTAAAGACACCAGTAAATGCTTGAATTTTCAAAGTTGGTAAGAATATAAAACCTTTGAAAACTGATCTGTGTCATACCTGATTCTAAGCAGAGATTTTTCAAAATTTGGATGTTTAACTAGAAGGAGGTAATGAGCTAAATAAAAATAATAATGGCAGCAGTGGATCATACTGACTTACACATGCTGCACTTTCCTAGAAGCTATAAGTGAAGTTTAATTTGTCCCTAGAGTTAATTAAGGGGTAGAAAATGCAATTATTTTTGTTCATAAATCTTTCTCTGAATAATGCTAACATAGTTAATAAAAAAATCAATGATAAATATCATTCTTATACTTCTTTTAAATATATGTTTTATTTTCTGGGAAGGATAACAGGTCTTTCAAAGAGGAAAAGAAGCTTTTGATTTCAGAAAACCTTCATGTTTCCTTATGCTTCTGAGTAATATTCTGAATTTAAACACCCGTGTTACCCTTAGCCTTCCAAAGTATGTTATAGACAGTTTACTGTGCATTTTCCATTACATATTTCTGTCTTAATGCTTCTGTTAGTAAATTTTACCCCTGCTGAAAACTAAGGTAATTTACTTTTTGCAGCTTGCATTTGCATTTTTCTTAAGTTATTTTTATAGCACATTTTGAAGTCTGTGCTTAAGTGCAATTTGAAAAGAGAAAATACCCCACTGTTTGTAGTGTATTAGTATATTACTTGTATGAAAAAAATTTCGACAATGGACCATTTTGTGCTGCTTTGGAGAACCCAATAGAATAGAATTTTTCTAAAATTGTGTATTTTCATGTTCTGTTTACTCCTCCATATAGTGTTACTAGGTTGAAATACAGTGCCATTTTGTAGTATTCAATATAAAGAGAAAAAACAAACTGGATTTCAAAGCACAGAGACGTAATCGTCCTTTTAAAATAAAACTGTATCATGAATATAAATTTTAAACACACTGGCTGAACGCTGGCTGTGGTAACAGTGATTCTGTTTCACAGGTAGGCCACTAAGGGGCAGCAGTAACTGATCGCAGATTTACATATCATTAAAACCTGGTAGAAAATTTTGCATTAACTACAGTGTCCATGCCTTTCTAGTTTGTAATTTAAGCAATATGAAAGTATTATATATACTTGGATTATTTCATTCTTCAGATTTAGTTAAAAATAATAATGGATGGCTAACAGTGTCAGAACTGCTTATGTCATATTGCTTGTAAATAAGGTCTGTGAGATTTGGATGGCTTTAATCCATAAGTAAAATTTACAAAAAAAATAAATAAATTATAAAACCTTTCTAAACAGAGTCATGCACGTGTAATTATGTTCTTTTTCTAAATTGTATTTCAGAATATATAAACTCAGATCATATTTGCTTATGTTCATGCATAAATATAAACTTCCAAGGTTTAAAAAATGAATCAGTTTGTGGAGTTCTCTGCTTACATACATGTTTTTTATCTTCTTATGTTAAGCAGAGTACCTAATATCTTGATTCTAATTAGCTGTTTGTTAGAACATTATGACTGTTTCATGAAGACTTTCTTTGTTTTCTCAGAATTAAATACACATACACTCCTGGGATTTAATGATCACTATGAAAAGTCAGGACATATGGCACTTCATTCTTTCTGTGAGTACTGGCCTAATTTCCCCTTATTAGGAATACCTTATCAGATTGAGATGGAGTCTAACCTCACCACTGAAAAACACCTGTAAGGTAATTTGGAGTCATATTATTAATAAAACTGCAGACAAAGATTTCCTCCCTAGAAAATTAGTATTTCCATCTGTCTCTGAATGAAATGACAGACGGTAACTCCTCTGTATATCAGATATGCCAGAAAGAGCAACGTTATTGCAGTAAATCTGAAGAAAACCCAGGAGTCACCACTGAGCTAATTGAATCAGGGATGATGCTATCGTAAGAGACAGAAACACATTAAGCAAATGAGGATACTTACAATACACTACATGATTTAAAATTCACCTTTTTCCAACAGAAGGTGAACTGTGTAGTCTGAATATGGATATCACATTATTAGCAAAGTTTTAAATTCCAAATTTTAATTACTCTAAGAGCAGACTGCTTTCAAATAAGTGCTGGACAAAAAAAAAAATAAAATTTGGAAAACAAAAAATAAAAATTTGCATCTTTTGTGTTTGTTTTCTTCCCACTTTAAAAAAAAATAATCATTATTAACTCAGCATAAGGGACTAAAAAAATCCCTTAAAATTAAGCTACACTTTTTGGTAACACGATTTTTTATTTTATTTTTTTTAAGGATTAATTCCCTACCTCATTTTCCCTTGGTCTTGCGCTAACCAGTTACAATGAATCTATGTATTTTTTTTATACATTTTCATCAAAATGTACCTCTATTTTACAAACTGTATCCCTCTTCTACTACTGTTATGCTTTATAATGTGATTATCCTTTGGTATTCTGGCCCAGACTGGCCTTTCATAAAACTATCATGCAGTCTAAGGTCCCCAGCCATCTGCTACTCTGAGTTTTCAGAGTAAACCCCACATAGGAGGACAATTCACATAAAAGAGGATGGCTTTTTCCCATGATACAAAAAAAAAAAAAAAAAAAAAAAAAAAGATACCTTTTTCATCATTCAAGAAGACCAGTGCTCCTTTGGATGATCATGGTTTTGAAAGTTTCATTTCAGAGTGAGCAGAAACACTGGAAGATGGACAATGTGACAGCAGAGGCATAATTGTAATGAAATATAGGAAATACCTTGAACCATCTACAACATTCACACAGGCTGCCCTCAGTTTCATTGTCTCAGCAGACTGGTATTTCCTTTTGGTAGCTAACCCTGTACAGATCATAAGAGGACAAAAATGGGAAATTTTCTCCTATTTGTCTCCTAATTGTGTTTCTCTGAAAATATCAACCTAGAGACATCTACATTTTAAACATGCTCCTTTTTTTAAGGGTTAAGTTCTTAGGTGTTTCTGCTCTTCTGCTTAGGGCAGGTTTGGCTCTGTGGGGGAGGATGTTATTTTTTTCCTTTTAACCAAATACATTTCATATGATATAAACATTAATTCCTGAGGAATTAAGACGTAAGAACTACTGGGAATTAGACTTACTATTTATAGTTCTAAATAGTTGCTACATCCTGTTTTTATATGCTTCTGAGTTAAATCCAGAAGGAGGCTGCAGTTTCACAGATATCTCATCTTCACATTTCACTCTCTTCTTAAACAACAAAGACAGTCAAAATTTTTATTTCTTTACTTTTGTGTTATACGGTGCTTATATATGTTTGCTGGCTCAGCTAACTACAGAACAAATTAATTTATATTCCTAAAAAGTAAATGCAAGGACAAAAAATTATTATTATGAAAATTCAACTAAATGTGCTGTTTATTCAGCATATTAGTATTCATTTGCAGAAATAAGAATCTGAATTGACAAGGAAGTAAAGAAATCCAGCTACAAAATTAAGCCTGTGATTGCCCTCCTTTATGATTACTTATATCAGAAATAACAACTCTGAAATAATAGATATATTATCATGAAGCTAAGGTAAGATAATGTCAGAATATCTGCATATTAATTATTAGGTGAAGAGAGTAATTATAGTTAGTGGGTTTTTTATCTTTTTGGTTACGTGAACTAATGATAAAGAAAACATATAAAAATAACAATACAATGATTCATAAATGGTGTAATTACATTATAATGGACATCAGTAGAAAATATTTGTCCTTCTGGGACTTATTCCCAAGTTCATCTCTCATGATATCACACAGGTCATCTGTTCTGTGCCTGCCTGTGCAAATTTATTCTAGTTAATAAAAGAATTTTGTCTATTCAGTGATGGATGGCACAGTTCATATATATTTTACATGCTCTGTGCTTGTGTAACAAAGCAAAGGGGTGGAGTGATGATCCAAGACAGGCAGTAATCAACACAAGGCTAATATCACTGCTATCTTTTGCATCGCCTACATCAGTGCTCAAAATTTCCCAGGAAGCAAATTTTTGGAAGTACATGATGGATCACATGAATTCTCCTGGAAAACTGCCTGGGGAACTCAGCCTGTAAGCTGAGAATCTCTGCTTCAAAGAACAGTCCCTTTTCTAAAACAATGTACATTAATAGTTCCTGAAACTGCAAATATAGATACTTCTTTGCTATCCTATCTGCAGATCTGCTTATGGCCTGGTCACATGCAGGGGAGCTTATATCCACACCTACAAATCTTTATGCTAGGAAAGTACAGGTGTTGGGACTATGTGTCAATCTGCGAAATCTCTGGTTAAATTTTATTATGCTTGGATAAAGTTCAGACACAGACTGCCCTGGCACATTTGACAGATAGTTATGTATCAGCAGAACAAAAGTAAGATGTTAGAAACTAATGATGCTGTAGATTAAATCCTACCTCTTTCCTCAGATTAGTTTGTGTAGTTTCTATAGTGGCCATTCAAGAAGCTGGAAAATAAATCGAAACAAAATCCTTTTTCCACTTGCATTTTATTCTGTTAGCAGCTCAGGCCGTATAGTCAGGACATTTCTGAGATCCTTTTATCTGAGTAGATCAGTCAAAAGATACTTCAATGCAACCTTGTACATATTTTTAAGGAAATGGCACACTGTGAATACACTGCTATGTTTTCCATACAGCTAAAACAAAAATCAGTAACTGCATTAAAGAGGGGTATGAGCATTTTCTTGAGGCTTCAAATATCTGAACACATACACATGCAGAACATGAGCACTTGGGAAACAGGAATTAAACTGTCTGTCAAGTGAAGGGGAAAACAACCAGTTGGGGTTTACTTTCCCAGCAAAACAACACATAGCAAAAAAACCAACAAAACTAAGATTTCAAGAAAAACAGATGGGGTTTTTTTTGCCCTCGGTTCTTTCTAAAGACCCTGAGTATAGAAATAAAACCAGAAGTGATTATGTGCGAAGTTGCTGAGTATTGCTGGTCTGATCTACCTTGAACTGGCAATTTGGTTTTTTTACACTTTATTCATATTTTACCATTGCAATGAAGATCAAATTGCAGTATAACAAAAGACTGGACTGGCATAGATTTAGAAGCATAGTCACCAAAAAGAGAGAACTTTGAAGCATGTTGTGTCCTCTGCCACTATATTGAATTATGTATGTGTATATATACAAATATATATATATATACACACACACATATATAAAGTTTGCTTTCAAGTTTGGTGCTACTGATCTAGGTAACAATACTACACCATACAGCTATTGTCTAAACTAACCGTTGTATGCAAAATACTTATTGTATAAATTTTTGAATCCAAGCTTTTAGAGGTTGTTTTAGAGACTGTTAAAATGAAAGAGTACACTATTCCTTATTAATTTACTTCCCTGGTTTAATATTTTATTTCAAACTAGCAGGTTAGACCTTAAATTAGTATACAAATATGGGTATTATCATGAAGAGCCTGTTATTTGATCTGTAGCACTGAGAACACATGCCTGCATTTCCATACAAGCTATGGGATTCAGTTCATAAAGATTTTAGAAAAAAAATGTAGGAAGCCTTAACACTCCTGAAATAAGTAATCAAGGCTCACTTCATATAATGGTCTTCTAATGCTATTTTTAGTGGGTTCTGTGAACTTAAGTTCCATATCACTTATTTGATTCAGTTTGCAGATCCATCTAATGGCTGAAGTTTATACTACTTCTTCATCACAAGCCTCCATCAGAACCACGCCAGTTGACTCTGCCCAGTACAGACTACTATGAAAATTTAGAATCCAATTTCATTTTGCCAGAATAATCTTCCATGCATTCAGTCTTGATACCTTCTAAAAAGATTTAGAAGCAAAACAGTATATTGAATGTACCTTATAATGCCTTTGAGGAACTTACCTCCACTGAAGGGAAGATGAATGTGATACAAGCACAGAAAGTAAAAGAGGGCAAATAGAAACACCACCTCTGACAATGTCTATGTTATCTTTCCCATTGCTTAGGCTGTCCCAGTAGCAGCTAAGACACATATATTCAGCACTCATCAGCAAAAGAGTACCAGTAAAAGAGGTGTTTGTCTTCTTGCACTGTGAGAGTGCATGGCAAGTCTTCTCTTCCCCCATCTCCTGCACTAGAATAAAGATGAAAGAACTGAGAAGTTGAAAACAGAGAAAACAAAGGGGAAAAAAAAACACCTGTATGAAAGTTTGAACATGAATCAGTTAACTGAGCTGAGAAATAGGCAAATGAAAGAATTCAAGAAAAATCACAGAGAACTTCATGCTCAGGAAGGGTAACATTACCCTGCAGATAAGCTGAAGCAGCTCTTAGCATTACAGGTGGGTGACACTGTCTGCATTAAAAGACCTCCTCTGGCACAGAAGAACAATGTCAAAATAGAAGCACACACTGAGATCAGAAGGAGCACAGTAACAGTAAGCCAAATGTGCTCTAACTGTCCTTGAGGTGCTAAAGGTACACAGAAATAAAATTTCAAAATTGTATTGAAGCATTTACAGTGAGTCTAAGCTACAGTATTCTATAATGTTCTTCACCAATTTAAAATAAATGACATTTTTTTTAAATCGACATATACCTTCTACATTATTCACATTTCAGGATATTAATATGGGCCTGTGTTCTGAAATCCTTTACTGCCTGTCCTTTATTAAGAACTCAGGTGAAGCTATCGTTGATTTTAGGGGAACAGAGAAAGGACTCAGATATTCTTCTCTCTTACTGACTTCCACTTTCTGTTCCGTGCCAAAAGAAGATTTCAGGATTTAGTTTTAATAAAACTGCTCTACTAAAGCACAGGAATGTGTTCAGATCTCAGCACAAGACTTACTGTGTGAAATTATAAGGCTTATGTTATACAGGAGGTCAGACTAAATTATCATAATGGCCCCTTCTGGGTCTTAAAGCCTATGAATAATAGTTGTTTCAATTCTAGCATAGACTGCTACTTCATCTAGTTATCATCATATTTCCAGTAGAGGCTAGCACCTGAGATTTCAGTGGAAACCATATCCCCTTTCGCACTGCTAATGCAATTAGTTAATTGCATGAGGAAAGAAAAATTTTCTTCCCAATTCTTGTAGGCTATGATACTATAAATGAAAGTAAGAGTCTTGTTTCCTTTTTGCTGTAATAATGTTTTAATCCATTAAATATGCATCATTAAAGTATTGTACTTCATAAGTTATTAACACATGCAGCTGCATGCTGTGGCCATTTAGTTGATGCTACAAAAACTTAATTGAGAGTTTTGTGATAGAGGAAATTTTTTAGCATTAAGGTAGCCAGGAAAAGTCAATCTACTGTTCATATAACCCTTCCACTTATTCATATCAGGGCCCACTTGCACAGAAATGGCAGCCTGAATCTGAAGACTGGTATCTTCCCTGGTTCATCATGATGTCAGTAAACCCTATACAAGTAAGAATGTATAGCTTTGCTGTAAATATTTGTGTGTTCAAGGATTCTTTAATTTTCACTCTGTTTTTTTATCCAGTGTTGAAATGCTGCTATATCACACCCTTGAGATAAAGTATGAAAGAGCCACATGCTGAAGTGAATTTTAGCATTTACAAAATGCAAATATGTCAGTAAGACAGTGAGATTCACACCCATGAAAGAGACTAGGAAAAGGAATGAGATTAACCATGAGACTAGTCAATTAAATGGGGGAAGAGGTCAGCCACATTAAAAACAATATCTTCAACCCAGTCACATCCTTCTACCACTCTTGCAAGACAAATTCAATATCGACAATTAGCTGTTCAAAGCCCTTAGTTGATTCTCTTAGTAATTTTAAGCCCAGGGATTAAAAAAAAAAATATGAACCAAGCAAGCTTCAAATTGAACAACCCCAGACATTAGAGTTGCAGTGCAGCAGTTCCTATTTCTTCCTGTGTGGAGCCTTCCTAAAGTACCCCGATCTGCTCAAACCACTGCTGCTGTGGGAGGGATAGTTGATTCTCGATGGTACAGAAAGAACCTGTGCCACACAGGGTTTTTTTTATTCTTTGTTTTTCTTTTTCTCATAATGCAGTATTATTCAGAGCGAAAGTCTTCTCCTTACATCAAGAATGCAAACTTTGGGTATAATTGAAATGGTTGCTTTCACTTCCCTACCTTCTTCACTGAGTCCACTGAAAAAAACATGATCTAGAAGTCACAGCCATAACCAGCTATCAGGTGTCAGGAAATGTAATTGGACTGACACCTGCACACAAAAGGGACTGGAAGGTAGGGATGAGATGAGGCCAGCCATCTGGAAAGGGAGAGCCATTTTTTGCATAAAAGCCTGTAACACTAAACCACAGTAACAGTTCCTCAGTTCCTCAATTCGGTGAGATCTGACTTCTAATTTCTAAAATACAGGTTTGTAGCTACCGCAAAGAAAATATTTCACTCCTATAGAGTCTGCAGAACTGCACCAAGAACCACCTCTGAGAATATACAGGACTGCAGGGTCCTTTATTGCTCTCTGTGCACTTCTAAAAGCAGGGTACAGGGTTCTAACCATGCCTTTCCTTTGTGCAAATTGGGTCATTATGACAAAAGAAAGACTATATGACAGGAAACCATATTTATAAATCTAAAACTACATTTCATTAACCTTCAATAATATATATACTTCTCCTATCCCAAATACAGGTTTGTATCATCCAATTACATTTTTTTCCAAAAGAGTTCTGAAGCTTAACATTTATCTTTGCATTTTACTGATAGCAAAATGCCTCATTTTCTCCCAAAATCTATTAAATGTGAAATTACTACAATTTAAATGGACAGATTTGATAGCCTCACATTTTTCCCCCTTGGACTTTACAATAAAACTTGCATTACCCATCTAAAAAAAAAGTGTTCTCTATGTCTCTGTGTATAATTTCTCTATACATATTCTAGTAGTGACTCAAGGTATTTTTGCAATTTATATCACAAAAACTGGTTGTGAGTCATCATAATTACTTCCATATTTTTTTAAAAGTTATATATGCAAGCATCAGTATTTTCTCTGCGTACACATATGTATGAAAATATACATATATACTTACACATATATAGATGGCTACACAGATGAAATCCAAACTTTCATAATCATCTTAACAGAGCCCAGAAGAAAGTACAGGTTTCCTAGAAGTGAACATATTTAACAGTGATTTAGTAGTAATGTAGACAGTTTGGATATTGATAAATGAGTGTATTTTAGCATGAAAACCTGCCTACCAATATTCAAGAACAAGTAAAATAGAAGCGCCTATTCTTTCCAGAATCAAGAGAAGTAATTCTGCATTCCAGTATACCCAAATTGAACTAGACCACTTCAGTGCAAAACACCTCTGAAATTATCTCCACTAACAAGTGTGTACAATGAGTCATTGACCTGATCATCTGAGAAATCCATATGTGCTAAAAAAAAGACTGGGATTTAACTAGGGAAGTGAGAGAGATGGCCAAGAAAGCACAGCTGCATGAAATATGTAATAAAGAGCCTTGGTCTCTTTTCAAAACCACAGAATCCGTGTGGTTTCTTTCTGCTATCAGCCCAGTGTTCTGGGAGAGCTGCCAAAAGCAGGGTAAAAAAAAACCCTGTAGGATGGTAGTGAGGTTGACTGGAAAAGAGGAAGACAGTTAAAATAAAATGCATTTTCTCCCTAAGAGGAAAATCTGCAGAGCACATAATCTGCTGGTAGGGTCAGCAAATGATGGAAGAATTTTCTTAGGCCAATAGCACCTCTTTTCCAAGATGGAAACTGGGGAAAGGATCCCATTTCCTCTGCAGTAAACAATGGCCAGAATTGTTGATTTTCTGGGCTCTGTCCTGGAATCAGGATTTGGCAAAAAATAATTTTGGAGAGGAAAAGCTTGGGATAAGGTTCTGGAATAAAGATAGCCAGGTGTTGGAAGGAGCACTTCAGGAAAATTAACTGGAACAAGCTGAATTTGGGGGTGAACAACTGCATCATGTCTAATTACTAATACTTGCATGGGATATGTGATGGACAGACCTCTGGACTGCTGGGCAGAGTACACTGCTCTGAATACCTACCTCATGTTGGAGACAGTAAACTTCTGCATGGAAAAGAAGGATTTGTGAGGAATGGATGTTGATGATTAAATGCTCATTGAGGCCATAACTCAGAAAACATGCAGAACAGAATCTGCATAACTGAATTAGCCACCATAAGACAGATGATTGTATCAAGTAGACGAATGCAGGCAATGGCTTCATTCATCAGGAGGAAAAGCAAAGCACCTGAGACAAACTGAGCAAGACGTGGGACATAAGATCACTGCAACTTCTACAGCACTTATTTTGCCCAACAGCAAACTTGGAAGGCACTGCACTTCCACACTAAGCAGTGTTATTTGGGCTCTCCTGGAAACAGGATTTTTCCAAAAAGAAGACACTAAAGCAACAATGGAAAATAAGTGCTATTAAGCACTCGTTCTGTTATGTCTATTAAGGAGGTTACTAGAAGGTGACTTAGAATACATGGTAAACCTTAACTTATTTTATATCTTATGTATATGTAGGGGGAGAAAGGTCTTCTTTTTCATATTTTTCTTTTTGTTTCTTACTCCTAAGCCAAGGACTGAATCATAGCTCTGTAACAAATTGTGCACCACTGTAAAACTGAATCTGCAAATTGTATTCCAGAAAGACTTAGTAAGTGCATAAATCAATTTTTCTCTTAAACAAAAAAAATCCTTCTATGCTTCACTTGCAGAAGGTATACTTAAATAGATTCTGCAGAACAGGATTTGGAGGAAAACACAAGAGATTTTTTTAAATTTAAAGAAAATGGAATGTACATTTTATTGACTACTACTACGTAGACCATTGGTACTATGAAAAAAAAAATACCTATTTTTAAATAACCATACCAAAAATAAGTGCCAGAATTCTAATTTTTGAAATGTAAATACTGAAACTGTATGCATAGGGGAAAAAAATACTTAACTGTAAAGAAATAACTCTGATTTAAAATAAACTTAATATTAAAATTAAAGGAAATTAATAGCTGTAACATTATACCTGATATTTAAACTCTCATAAGAAGTTTTCCTCATTCAGAATTTATGGTAGCTGTACTACAGTGGCAGCACCACTCAAAGAAGAACTGCAGGCAGGAAGATAAAGGAGGAAACTAGGATGGACCAGCAGGTGACCTGGAAGATGGGGGCTTTTGTCAGCTAAGTATTTCTGACAATCCTTCTTTGCTATGAAGCTTCCCTAAAAGCGGTAGGCTCTCTTTTTCTATAGTGGTTGTCTGTGGAAATGCTGAAAATATTTGTTTAGCATTTGTATTGGCTAAATTAATAATTTTAAAGCATTGCTTTAAAAAAATAGACTTTCTTAGCTCAAGAATCCAATACCCCTCTAATTTCAGTCACCAATCTCAGCTATTTATTTCCAATTGTATGACAACCGGCAATGCTCTTGACTTAATTAGCTTCGATTTCTAATGTTAAATTCCTGCATTAGATTAAAAAGGCCATGGTAAGCCACATGCTGTCTGTAAATAAGATGAGACCGTTGTGAAAGCTTCATATTCAAGTGCACACTGTTGATGACTAGGAAAGCTATAGGTAATCAAGGCTGTAAATCTGTCCTTGTGACATACAAGTAGTGTTTAGCACCACACTTCGTACAAGGGCAAATATGAAAGTGGAAAACTTGCAATGAGCACTGTAAAGAAAACAAACAAATAATTCCAAACATTACTTGGAGAGCTCTGGTTTTTTTAGGAGTGTTAAACCCTGCATCTGAAAATTATCAACTTGGATTCGCTACAGATACTGAAAAATTCTGATAAACTATTTGTCTGTTGAGGATCACTGTTAAAGTTGATATTGCTAGATAATTATCTCATCAGGATGAGCAAGCATTACAGTTGGACACATTGGACAGACAACAGAAAGGTATTTTGTATCTCAATATCTTGCAAATGGAAGGGGTGAATTTGATATGATGATATTTATGACTCCTTTGTATTCACAACATGTGCACACCTGGGCTGGCAGAATTTTGCTGTTTGCTTCGGTTTTGTGCTTCAGATGACTGCTATCTTCTTCTGGCAATCCTACTAGGTTTTAAGGGTACTAATATTTATTCCCAGATTGA